>CM019826.1:64107863-67097330 GCA_009763385.1 Coix lacryma-jobi var. lacryma-jobi | reverse complement strand
AACATATCGCAGCGGCACAGTCCCGACAGAAGAGCTATGCCGATAAGCGAAGAAGGCCGCTTGAATTCAAAGTAGGTGACTATGTGTATTTGAAAGTATCACCCATGAAAGGAGTTAGACGTTTTGGCGTGAAAAGAAAGTTAGCGCCAAGGTTTTGGGACCCTACAGGATAATGGAAAGGAGGGGAGAAGTGGCTTATCAACTACAGTTACCTGAACATTTAAAGGCTATATTCCCTGTATTCCATGTGTCACAATTAAAGAAATGTCTTCGAGTTCCAGAAGAGGAAGTACAACCGGCCAATATCAAGTTACAATCCGACCTTACCTACTCGGTGTGAAGCCATATCGAGTACTCGATGAGAAAGAAAGAGTGACTCGCGGAAGAATCTTGAAGCAATATAAGGTGTCTTGGAGTGAACAAGACGACCGAGATGCCACATGGGAAACCGAAGACTATCTTAAGGAAGTATATCCACAGTTTTATAAAGATAGGTTAGTAACCTAAATCTCGGGACGAGATTCCTTTAAGGAGGGGAGGGCTGTAACACCTTAGTGTTAAGCAACCCTAAATGCATAACCTGACATCTCATGAGCATAAAGCATCATCATCTCATGTTGCATTTCTTTTGATTAAGTGTCATTTCATGTGTGCTCATATGATGCTCTGCTTGTTGGAATGCTTGTTTGTCTTGGTTGTGGAGTGTGTTAGAGTCTTTTAGTAGATGAACCTTGTTGGGGAGTCAAAATGAAGTTAGGTTTGTGTTGGTCATTTTGGCTAACTAAGTCTCTAACCCCAGTTGCCTTAATAGAGCCCTAGGAGTCCTTTTGTTTGACTAACTGAGACTTCCTTGTTAGAAGCTTTGTATGACTGTGGGCCCTTAACCAAAAGTGTGTAGAATTTAGTATAGAACAAAAGTTGTTTAAGGCCCAACTCATGAAAATGGGTTTAACAAGGTGTTTTGGGACCCACAAGGCAGATTTGAGGGAGTTTAGACTTAGAAAATTTTCTAAGTCTCTAACTGACGACCGAGCAGTTTCGTGGAGCCAACTTTGGAGCTTTCTTGGAGCAATCTAGGCCAAACCAGAGACCAATCTTGTAACCAAAGTTGTAGCTGATATGTAGCTCTAAGCAAGGAGCAAGTGGTTTAGCTTTTCACCGAGCGGATTAGGAGATAATCGCATGCAAAATCTGGCCGTCAGTCGGCCTGATGGCCGCTGAATCGGGCCGGCCGTGCCGTGCCGGCGCGCGCGCGCGGCGTCGTGGCCGACCGCGCCAGAGCTTGGCCGCCGCGTGGCGCCGACGGCCGGTCAGCCAGCGCCCGAGCGCGGCGTGGCGAGCTCAAGCAGCCCCGCCCCGCCTCAGTCCGCAAACCCCTCCCTCCATTCTGTCGCCCGCGCCTGCACTCGCTCTCGCTCCCGCTCGCGTTCGCCGTCGCCCGAGCCGGCAAGCGCCACCGTCGTTCACCGCCGTCCTGCCGCCGCACCGACCATCCATCCAACCACCAAGCTTGGCCGTGAGCCCCCACACCCCGTGCTACCCTTAGCACCCTGTAGGAAGCCTAGGTGAGCCTCGGGATGAGCCGCCGCCATGGCCGCCATGACCGCTGAGCTCGGTCCACCGTGGCTGGCCTCCGTCTCGTGGTTCTGTGTCACCCTAGCGCTCGTTTAGGGGTTAGTGAGGTCCGAGGAGGAGGTAGAGGGTGATGGTTTAGCCGATTAGGGTTAGGAGCCCGCGGAACGCCGCCGTCCGCCATGACCGCCATGGCCGGCGCGCTCGGTCCGCCGTGGCCAACCCTCTTCCCGAGCTCAACCATCTGCCCTAGCTAGCGTTCTTGAATCGCCTCGGTATGCTGGAGCTAGTGGTGGTGACGGTTAGGCCGATTAGGGTCTGGAAGCGCGAGTACGCCGTCGTCCGCCACTTGCCAAGGTCGCCGGAGTGGCACCGCCGTGGACATGGGTGCTCGGAGCTTGCCCTGGCTTCCGAGCCTTGGGTTAGCGTTGGGAAGGTCGCCGGAGTAGGTTTTAGGGGTTAATTTGGCTCGTCGGGGTCGGAATCGGCCGGCGTAGCCACGGCCGCGCCGCCGTGTCCGCCATTGCCACCGGTGAGCTCGGTCCGAGCTTGCGCTGGGACCAAGTAGGGGCACCCTCGAGTGCGGAAGGGAGGTGAGTCCGTTGGTGGAGTCGGTCACGCCGGGAAGTTCGCCGCCGGCGAGCTACGGCGCGGTCAAACTCCTCCCCTGTTCTATGTGTCTGACGCGTGGGGTCAGGTTGACCGAGGGCCTGCATGTCAGCGAGTCCAGTTTCGTCTGTGTGCACTGGTTCGGGTACTCTTAGCAGTTTCAGTTTGAATGTTTTTCAGGGTTTTGTTAATTTGTTTCAGAAATTGTGCATTGCTTGTTTAATTCATATCTTGCTAAATATAAATGCTAAAAAGGAGGAACAAGTTTTGTTAGGATTGTTATGTTGAGGTCTATGCATGAAAAATATAATATGTCCAGTTTGTGGTGATTTTCTGTGTAGTTATATTTAATTTATGTTTAGGCTGAAATCTTGTTAAATGCATAGTAAATTGTATTTATCTCAGAAAAATGTGATTCTTGTTTTGTTAGGTTTGTGTTGAGAAATAGTTTCTGGGAAAAATGTAAAATGAGGATGCTCTGTGAAATAATTTGGCAGTAGTAATTAAAATGATTAAATGCTGTTTTCTTGTTTATTTTGTAATAATTAAAATATGAAGAGTATGGACTTGGCAAATTTTACTGACTGCTCTTGTGCTAAGAAGTTCAGAAGAAAATTATGAAATCTGTTGTTTGATACTTTGTGCTAAGGTGTGTAGTTCAAAGCACCTTTTCATGATAGAATTTGTCTTTTTCATAGGGGGTAGAGTCTAGGTCCAAATGGGGTGAAATTTGGACAGAGGATTAGATTAAGTGTTGTTAATCTCCAGTAATTTTTGTAGAGTTTTTCCAAGCTGTCTAGGATGGGTTGTTGTTATAGGTTGGTTGTTTAGAGTTAGTCTAGCTCTGGCTAGAGGTTAATAAACCCGTTAAGCAAACTTTGATGTGGTGACAACAGGACGTAGTAAGTTAGTTATGTTAAATTAGGTGGTTGATTAACAGTAGATGACATGTGCTTATCTCCTGAACTGTACTTCGTATTGCATCACCATGCATCCCATGTGCATTCAAGTTATTCATTCATGTACCGCATCACGCAGGATCGGTAGTGGAAGCTCAGGACCCGACGCCGGAGGAGCAGCGCCAAGAGGAGGCACCGGAGGAGAGGGTTCCGGAAGGAGACGCTGAGGACCTGCCGGAGTGCCGTGATCACCGCCCCGCCGACTTCGAGCGAGGCAAGCCCCGGAGCATTTTCTCCTACGGTTTGCAAATTACCGTTTACAAGTTAACCTGATATGATTGTTGCATTAGGTTATAGGAGTTATGTGATACCGTTGCTACATTAATTAATTATCCTTGTCCACCTGCAAATATTACCTTGTTATCCCTGATAAGTCTAGGCTCGTTTATGCTTAGCCTGCTTAGACCAGTAAAAGTCGGGTGATTTCCTGTCTCCCGCATATAGGTGGATACTAAACATGTTTAGCCTGGTGCTATCATGGAGAGAACCATGTGATAATTAATCTGAGACTGGCGGGATGTAGGAGCAGCAGGACATGGGTTCGGTGTGCTAGTAGTCTCCCGTCTGAGTCGATTAGGACCCGACGAAGGCACACCTCAGTCATTTTGAAGCGTCAATCACTTAACGGAGCAGGTGCGGGTACCTCCCGTGAAGCCGAGTAAGGTTTTTCGAGCCGGTGATGGAGATGTTGACGCCTAACACCCGGGGCCTTATGTACCGTGGGCAACTATTCTGATCGACCTGCCATGGTCCGAGGGCAGGCAGGGCCTGATCGACCTGGCATGACCGTGGGCAGTTAATAGCTTGAGCGACCTGGCATTGAGATAACCCCCGGTGTAGAAGGGCCCATGGCCGTCCCGCGATTTGGGTTCTCGAACCTCCTGAAGTGGTCGCCAACGGCCACCTGGCAGGTGTGTGTCGGGCGAGTGTGCAACATTTATCCCCAGCTGGTAGGAATCGATTATAATCGCCGTCGCTCCTGGTTAGTGAGTAACTTGACTGAGCATGTGTTACCGTAGTAATATATGGAATTAATGATGGTTATGGTTGGTGAATCTGAAAAGCTATTGATGAAATAGTCACTCTTGCTTGATTAAGTATCAAGTGTTTGCTCTAGTACAGGTGCAAATCTAGTTAATCAGGTTGATTACATAAAATTGACTGCTAATACTCTAATGATGATTATTTAATAATGAAAACGCTTTCTTGCAAAAAGGTAAGTGTGGCCAACCCCAGATACAGCCTTGCATAATCCTTGGTGTCAGTTATTTCTGGTTTATGACGGGTAAGTCTAGCTGAGTACCTTCTCGTACTCAGGGTTCTATCCCTTGTTGTTGCAGATAGGCAATGCTTCTTCGGCTATTGCGAGAACTGTTTGTACCCCGTCGAGGGCAGTGACTAGACCATGGGCATGGTCAACTCTTATCTTCCTTGATGCTTTTGTGGACTGATCAAGCATATGGTACTGTATTGTGAACTAAGGACTCGTGTTTCAAAACTATGTCGCTTCCGCTTTTGAATTCAAACTATGGTTTGTAATAACTGTTGAACTCCGATGTATTTGAACTATGTGCGAACTGAATGTATGTCGTGGACATGTACGCTAATCTATTACGATCTTGGTTAAAGTTGAATGACTTGAAATCCTTCGAGATTTCCGGACTACCGGGTTTATACGAGCTTAAGTACTTGTAGTCTCTGTGCAAGCAGCGATTCGGTGCTTAATCTGGTATAAATTGGTCGGTTCTGTCACACTTTATATTCCATGTTGGATCATTGAATTGGAGGTTCTCCGTAGCCACCATTATTAAGAGGAATTTTGCATCCTCTTTCTTAATTTCTTCTTGGCCTTCACTTGACGAAGCGACTCTTTGCTTGGCGTAGTACATTTGCAGCACGATCTCTCTTCTCATTTATCTTTGCTCTAGCAATTTACCAAAGTTTGCAGGGTAACAGGATCAGCTTGCTTAATTTCAGATATACCTCTAGCAACGTTTTCTATCCATCCTTGATTTGCCACCATTGTCTCGATCAGTTTGGTTGCCTTCTCTACAGTGAGAGAGGTATGCACCTCCGGCGGCAGCAGCAATGTGTTGTCGAGATTCTTGCTGGAGTCCATGGTAGAAGCTCTGGACAAAGTACCAGTCTTGCATACCATGGTGGGGACAGTATTCAACATACTCTTGTAGTCTCTCCCAAGCTTCAGTGATTGTTTCTTCGTCTCCCTGTCCAAAGTTGGAAATCTTGCTACGGAAAAGAATAGTCCGACTTATCCGGCAGAACTTGTTGAGGAATTGATCCGCGCATCTCACCCACATCAGCAGGTGTCCAGAGTTGAAGAGGAACCACTGCTTCGCTTTTTCCACTAATGAAAATGGAAAAAGACGAAGTCTGATGGCATCCTACGAAACTCCCTGCACAGAAATTGTACTACATATCTCCAGAAAAATCCAGAGGTGAGCATTGGCATCCTCGGAAGGTTTGCCATTAAATGCAATAGCTTGAGCCATACGTATTAAGTGAGGTTTAAGCTCAAAATCTACATTACTAGTAGAAGGTAACACTGGAATGTGAGCAAGAGTAGGCATGGAATACTCACAGAGTGTTTTGGTCGACATCGATGTTGATTGATCGTTGGAGCAGCTTGGTTCGTCAGTCACTTTTGACTGGGATTCTTGTCTCGACGAACTCCTCTCACGAAGCTCCAGGTTCTTCCTCGGAGGAGTGAGATTAGCTCTCGCTCTCCTAAGAATGGTCTCAGGATCTTCTTGATAGTCGCTTGGAAGATTGAATCCGGCCATGACTACTTGAACAATCACAAACAACGAACAATATATATGTACCCGCTAGAACTACGAGGGTTAATTCAATAGAAATCACAAAGAATTAATTCTAGCCAATTGCTTCCCCGGCAACGGCGCCAGAAATGCTTGTTGACTCTTGCTAACGTCGTCACTAGGAGTAGACTATGGAATCTATCCCTGGCAACGGCGCCAGAAAGGTTTGTTGATACTTCTTAATGTAAGAAGTATAACTAACTATTCGTATGACTATTGGTAGGTTCCGCAAGCGCACAGAATAAGTCTATTGTAGCACATCACCCGGGAGTAACCGAGTATCGTATTTATTTCCACAGGGAAGCTACTATGGCAGAACTAACACTAGGACCGCTATTAACAACTAGTGATTCTAGCAGGGTTGATCGAAAAGTATGAATGGGGGTTGATATCTACTACTACTAAAAAGAAAGAAAGACTAACTACTACTAAACTAAATCGGCGGGGTCTGGCCGATGAACAGATTAATGTTTTCCTACTCACTTACGATCACAACTAACTTAGCAGTAAAGAGTTTATCTAGTTCTTCGAACCGTACACACCCTCTGGACTATTTACCTCAGACGTGCACAACGAGGTTTATGATTTAAGAACTAACCCAACTACGTGGTGGAATTCAAGGCTCCCAGGGCTGTCACCACCTGTTTGCTACCACAGCTATCCGGGGGGCTAGCCATAAACTAAGGTATAACTAGTCTAAGCACCGCGCTTACACTAATATATACTACTCTAATCTTGCGTCCAAAACTAGAGCACTGATTACTCAGCGAAGAACCCAAACTAGATGCAAACTAAATACTAAGTTATCTATGATCGAAAGCACTCAACAAAAACAATAAGTAAAGAACTTAAAGTAAATGTTGAAAGTAGAGGAACACTAAGATAAATGAAGAAAGACTTGGAATTATACCAGAGACTCGAAAGATCCTCTATTACAACTCCAGCTCTTCTTTTCTTCACTCTCGCTCTCACTCTAAGTCTCTCAACTAGAGTGTTCCTTCACTAGAGCTTCCCTTACAAAAGAGTGGGACTAATGAGGTGAGGTCTGAGTACAAATGAGCTCGGGGGTCCTATTTATAGCCTAAGGGACCTAGGGGGGTACTTATGGACCTAGGGTTAGGTCAGAGGGTTTGTGTGGTGGCGGGCGCCAGCCCTAGGTGGCGGCCGCCACCCCCCTGGCCGTTGGATCCACCGCCTTTGCTTCAACGGCATCCAGGAGCTCCAGGGAGGCGGTGTAACACCCCTGGTGTTAGGCAACCCTAAGTGCATAACTTGACATCTCATGAGCATAAGCATCATCATCCCATGTTGCATTTTGTTTGTTAAGTGTCATTTCATGTGTTCACTTGTAATGTTATGCTTGGAGTGATGCTTGTTTGGCTTGCTTTTGGAGTGTTTGAGTCTCCCTAGTAGTTGAACCTTGTTGAGGAGTCAGTTTGAAGCTAGGTTTGTGTTGGTCTTTTCGGCTAACCAAGTCACTAACCCTAGTTGCCTTAATAGAGCCCTAGGAGTCTTTTTGTTTGACTGACTAAGACCTTCTTGATAGAAGCTTTGTTTGGTTGTGGGACCTTAACCAAAAGTGTGTAGATTTTAGTGTAGAACAAAAGTTGTTTAAGGCCCAACTCATGAAAATGGGTTTAACAAGGTGTTTTAGGACCCACAAGGCAGAAATGGGGGAGATTAGACTTAGAAAATTCTTCTAAGTCCTAACTGTCGAAACAGTTTTGCCTAGTCATCTTTGGAGCTTTCTCGAGAGCAATCCAGGGCGAACCCAAGCTTGATCTTGTAACCAAAGTTGTAGTCGGCATGTAGCTCTAAGCGATGGAGCAAGTGGTTTAGCGTTTCACCGAGTGGTTAGTGAGTTAATCGCCACCAAAATCTGGCCGTCAGTCGGCCATCAGCGCCTGAATCGGCCGATTCAGTTTGAATCGGGTCGTGTCGTGCCGACCGCGCGCAGAACTCGCGCGCCGCGTGGCGCGAGCTGGCCGGGGACGCAGCGTCCGCGCGCGGCGTGGCGAGCAAAAGCTGCCCGCTCGCCCCGCTGCCCGAGCCGCGCTGCTGCTCCCTCCATTCTGTCCCCTCCCTCGCTCTTGCTCGCGTTCGCCGGTGCCCGAGCGGAAAAGGGGAAAAACAGGGCGCCGCCGCCGTTCACCACCGTCCCGCCACTGCACCGTCCATCCAACCACCCACAAAGCTTCGCCGTGAGCTCCCGCACCTCGTGCTACCTTTAGCGCTCCATAAGAGACCATAGGCAAGCCTCGGGATGAGCCGCCGCCATGGCTGCCATGACCGCCGAGCTCGGTTCGCCGTGGCTAGCCTCTGTCCCGTGGTTTCGTGTTGCCCTAGCGCGTGTTTAGGGGTCAGTGAGGTCCGAGGAGGAGATAGGGGGTGATGGTTTAGTCGATTAGGGTTAGGCGCCCGCGGAACGCCGTCGTCCACCATGTCCGCCATGGCCGGCGAGCTCGGTCCGCCGTGGCCAACCTCCTTCCCGTGCCCGTCCGTTGGTACTAGCTAGAGTTCGCGAGTCACCTTGGCCCGTAGAAGGCATTGGAGGTGTCGGTTGAGCCGAGTAGGGTTTGGTAGCGCCATTACGCCGCGTCCGCCGCTCGCCATGGCCACCGGAGTCGGCATGGCCGTGGTCGCAGGTGCTTGGAGCCGGAGCCCTGGCTCCTGAGCCTCGGGTTAGGTTTGTGGAGGTCGCCGGAGTAGAAATTGCGCGGTGGTTTGGCTCGGGATGACCGGAGCCGTCCGGCGTAGCATGCCCGCGCCGCCGTGTCCACCATGGTCGCCGGCGAGCTCGATTCAAGCATGCACGGGACTAGGTGGTGGTACCGCCGGGTGCGGAAGGAGAAGGGGAGTCCGCCGGTGGGGTTGGTTTCGTCGGGAAGGTCGCCGCCGGCGAGCTCTGCCGCAGTCAAACTCTCCCCTGCTCCAGAGAGGATGACAAGTGGGGTCGGGTTCGACCCAAATGCCCGCAGGTGTGAGGCTCGGGTCCTGTTGTCAGTGAGTCTGGGTGCAAGTAGTTGGGTACGCGTAGCAGTTTAGAGTAAAGCGTTTTTCAGTGTTTTGTTTAAATAGTTTTCAGAATTGTTTGAATTGCTTGTTTAATCCATATCTTGGGTTCTGTAAATGCTAAAAAGGTAAAACAAGTTTTGTTAAGTTTGTTGTGATGAACTCTATGCATGAAAATTATGATATGTCCAGTTTGTGATAAAGTTATGTGTAGTTATATTTAATTATTGTTTTGGCTGAAATCTTATTAAATGCAAAGTAATATGTGTAATGCTCAGAAAATGTGATTCTTGTCTTGTTAGGTTTTTGTTAATGCAAAGTTTCTGGGAAAAATAAAATATGACACTATTTTGCAGAATATTTTGACAGTAATAATTAAAGTGATGAAATGCTGATTTCTTGCTTAATTAGTAGTAATTAAAATATGAGGAGTTTGAACCTGAGAATTTTATACACTGCTCTTGTGCTATGAAGTTCAGTAGAAAAATGAGAAATCTGTTGTTTGATACTTTTTGCTAAGGTGTGTAGTTCAAAGCACCTTTCATGATTGAATTTATCTTTTTCATAGAGAATGGAGTTTAAGTCCAAATGGGGTGAAATTTGGACAGGGGGCTAGATTATGTGTTGTTAACTTCCAGTAATTTCTGTAGATTTTTCTAAAGCTGTCTAGGATGGGTTGCTGTTATAGGCTTGATTAAATGGATTATTTCAGCAAGTAATTAAAGGAGAATTAGTTAATTAAGTGAAGTGCTTGCTGTGGTAATTGTGAATCCTAACCAAATAATTAGGTAGGTTAATTGTCGGGTTGGATGTTTAGGTCTTTCGTAACCACTAGTTTGATGCGACTACCTTGTTGAGGAGAACACAATAGATGACATTTGCTTATCTCCTGAGTTGTCTTGTCCTATGTTGCATCACAAGTGCATTCCATGTGCATTCATATTACTTATACGTGTATGCATCATACAGGATCGGTAGTGGAGCCCCAGAACCCACCACCGGAGGAGCCGTGTCCGGAGGAGACCCCGGACCAGAGGACCGAAGAAGGAGACGTCGAGGACCTGCCTGAGTGCCGCGACCATCGTCCCTCCGACTTCGAACGAGGCAAGCCCCGGAGCATCCCACTCCTATGGTTTGCAAATGCAATTATGAAATTAACCTGATATGTTTGTTGCATTAGGTTATAGGAGTTGAGTGATACCGTTGATGCATTACTTACTTATCCTTGTCCACCTGCAATTACTATCTTGATATCCCTGTTAGGTCTAGGCTCGTTTATGCTTAGCCCTGCTTAGACCGGTAAAAGTCGGGTGATTTCCTGTCTCTCGCATATAGGTGGATACTGATCATGACTAGCCTAGTGCTATCATGGAGATAACCATGTGATAATTAATTTGAGACCGGGCGGGATGTAGGAGCAGCAGGACATGGGTCCTGTGTGCTAGTAGTCTCCCGTCTGTGTCGATTAGGACCCGACGAAGGCACACCTCAGTCATTTTGAACGCGTCAATCACTTAACGGAGCAGGTCGGAGTACCTCCCGTGAAGCCGAGTAGGGCTATTTGAGCCGGTGATGGAGATGTTGACGCCTAACACCCAGGGCCTTATATGTACCGTGGGCAACTATTCTGAGCAACCTGGCATGGTCCGTGGACAGGCGGGGCCTGACTGACCTAGCATGACCGTGGGCAGTTATAGTTTCAGCGACCTGGCAATTAGATAACCCCTGGTGTAGAAGGGCCCATGGCCGTCCCGCGTGTTGTGTTCTCGAATTTCCTGAAGTGGTCGCCGACGGCTGCCTGGCAAGGTGTGATCGGGCAAGTGTGCGACATTTTTATCCCCAGCTGGTAGGAATCGATTATAATCGCCATCGCTCCTGGTTAGTGAGTAACTTGACTGGGCATGTGTTACCGTAGTAACTTATGGAACTAAAGATGGTTATGATGCTGAATCTGAAAGGCTATTGATGAAATAGTCACTCTTTCTTGAATAAGTAGTCGAGTGCATGATCTAGATCAGGTGCAAATCTAGTTAATCAGGTTGATTATATAAAATTGACTGCTAATACTCTAATGATGATTATTTAATAATGAAAATGCTTTTATGCAAAAAGGTAAGTATGGCCAACCCCAGATACAGCCTTGCATACTCCTTGGTGTCACTTTATTCTGGTTTATGACGGGTAACTCTAGCTGAGTACCTTCTAGTACTCAGGGTTCTTTCCCCTTGTTGTTGCAGATGGGCAATGCTTCTTCGGCTATTGCGAGAACTGTCTGTACCCCGTCGAGGGTGGTGACTAGACCATGGGCATGGTCATCTCTTATCCTTCCCTGATGCTTTTGTGGACTGATCAGGCATTGGCAACGTATTGTGAACTGAGAACTTATGTTTAAAACTATGTTGCTTCCGCTTTCGAAATGAGAACTATGGTTTGTAATAACTATTGAACTCCGATGTATTTGATTTATGTGTGAACTGAATGTACCTCGTGGACATGTACGCTAATCTATTACGATCTTGGCTAAAGTTGAATGATTATTAATCCTTCGAGATTTCCGGACTACCGGGTTTGTACGAGCTTAAGTATCTGTGACCTCTGTGTAAGCCGGGATCCGGTGCTTAATCTGGTATAAATTTGTCGGTTCTGTCACAGCTGGCATCGGAGCATGGTTGGCGTTACTGTTCATGATTGTATTTGAAAATCGTATTTTCAAATCAAAAACTTTGTTTGCAAAAACTTATAAGCTATAATAGGGTTTGAAAAATCTTATAAATAATGATTAAGGTGTGCCAATGATCAAGTCCTTATGCCTAGTAGGTTTCTAGGTGGCTATTTAAGTACTAACTTGGGGGTTATGCATCATATTTAAATTCTGTTGTTTCTGTCGTCCATACGGCAAGGGTGAAATTGTATGGGTGCTATTCTTCGGAATAATAATGTATGGATCAATTGCCTCTACGCCAAGATAACAAGTGAGTTGTGAGAGCATGATTGGACAACCGCCAATCTAGGGGAGTGCTTGAATGGTACCGACATGTGTACCTGTTAAACACAAGTATATGTGAAAGTATTGATTGTGGGAGTAATACTATTCTGATGGGTGCATATACTGCTTACGTGCATACTGGGTGTGCACCTGAGTTAGTATTAGATTTAATTTCTGCACTGCATGATATTCATACTGTGGGCAGGGCTGAAGTGAGTTTCTGGAGGTACGCTAACTTGCGAACGTATAATACGTCTAGTTAACGCTATGAGTGAACGTGTATGCCACCGTCTAGCCGTTAGATTGGTAGACAGTGAGGACATATGTTACGTGCATGCATCATGATCATATAACCTTGCATTAATCTTACTTCCTTCCTTATGATTGTCCGTCCCGTTTCTTTAAAATAAAAGTTGTTCTCCACTAATTAAAAACTATGTGGATGAACTTCGTTCAGATGGCCCGCACCAAGCGTACCGCCCGTAAGTCGACTGGAGGCAAGAGGCCTAACTATATGCTGGGACCCTGGACTGCTGAGGGGTCGGAGGACTTTCTGGAGGAGTTCGGCATGCCTACCCTTTTGTCGAGGGTGCTGCATTTGGTTGGATACCAGGAAGGCCAGGAACCGCAATATGATTGACATCGTGTTCAGCTTTTCGAGGATCGCTACGTATACATAGTTGAGGTGGACGTGCCCAGCCGTGATCCGCAGGAGGATGTATGGTGCCGCCGGGTCTTCGCACTACAAGGTAGGGACCCGTGGGACGGAGCTAACAGGGTTGCCTATACTGTTCTTCGGGACATTATGGAGGATCACCCAGAGGTGGTCCCGCAAGCCACTGCCAGCATCTTTCCTACGGCGGACCCTTACCAGTCGGTGTGGCGACAGCCAGGTGCCACTGTGCTTGAGGCCAGTTCCTTGGAGCGAGAGCACTGCGCAGGACCAGCTGGGAGTGCTATGGCTGCACTCATGGCTACCTATGGGTGCTTGTCACGTAGCTAGGACCACCTGGACCATGTTCTTAGTGAGGAGATGGCTGCACAGCATCGCAGGCAGGAGGAGCATGCCATAGAGATAGACCTCCTCACCACACAGTTAGCTCACCTGAAGGTGGAGAGGGACCAGGCGCTTCAGAGAGAACAGGAGACCGCTCATCAGCTCAGTGTTCAACAGAAGGCGGCTACCTTCCTAGCCTTGATCATGAGGGAGACCGAGGAGTCGCTTCGCGGTGTGTGTATTGAGGGCATACGTGCTTCAGAGGAGAACAGGCTGTTGAGGCTGCGAGTAGGAGACTTAGAGCTGCAACTTCGCCACCTGCAGGACTACAATGACCGTCTGCACGAGGAGATCCACCGCAGAGAGAATGAGAGGAACCCCATCTTTCCATAGGAGGACCTGGATCCGAGTAGCTCTTCTAGCAGTCCTTCAGATGTGTCTAGTGAGGATGGTGACGTTGGTCACCTCGCTAGAGAGTAGCCTAGATCGTATGCATAGAGCCTAGTGATCTTTGTGTATGCTGGCAAGCCCGATCTTTCGCTTTTGTATGGGTCAGATGTAAGCTTGAGTAGTTGTTAACACCGAGTTTTCGCACTATGACAAGTGGGCCAGCACGACGCAGATTCGGAAGAAGTCGCCACCTAAGAGATTCGGCAGATAGCGAACGCGGTCGGCTAACTCAATGTATTCGGCGAGGCTGTGAAGGCAACTAGTCAACGGCGAGCAGGTTCGGCAACGTGACGCTGCGGTCGGCTACCTCAAGCCAAGTCGGTTTGCGTTAGAAGATAACAAATACGGCATGACAAGAAGATTTAGCGATGGGGATCTCGTCACTTTAGTGCATGCCGGTTATTAAAGGAAGCTTGGAGCAAAAGGCATCATATTTTTGATAGTTTCCTAATTTTATCATTGTAATCGTATCCTTCTAGGACTCAGAGAACAACAGGGTATAAATATAAACCCTGAGGCTATTGTAAAAAACGTTCACAATCAATACAACCAACCCGGCCCCGCGCCGTCTTCGAGTCCAAGTCGTGTCGTCGTGTTCTTCGAGAGGGGCCATCGATCCGTCGACCTCCGTAAGTTCCGGCAACCTTGTTATCATGTCTAGTATCGTGCGGCGGATTTAGACATGGTGCAAGTAGTCTCGTACGTTAAGCTTAGTATCGTGCGGCGGATTTAAGCTTATGACGGGAGGTTTTTGCTTATGCCTTGTATCGTGCGGCAGATTGAGTCATGAGTAAAAATAGTTATCGGCTCTGTTAGATTTGGCAATCTGATAGATTCATTAAGTTACCTTGTGTTATATGTTTTGTTATGTTTATCTCATCATAACACTTTTGCCCAATCCAGATACCGTCCGGTTCGGCTTCATCTTTATAGATCTGCTCTGTTCTTTCACGTTTTTTTATCGAAAAGTCTTTTATGCAGTAGGTCTATTGTTCGTAATAGCCGATTGGATCGTATCTGGATTGTCACGTGGAGAGGGTCCATGCATGTTAAGTATGTTTGATCTATGACAAGGCTAGGTGTCGTGCGGCAGGCGCAGGCTTTAGATTAGCTTAGTCATGCTTAGTTTGTATGTTCAATCCCCATGGATCCCAACTCGGTTGTACAATCGAGATTGGTTAAGTTTTAACTTATATTTAATACATCATGCAAGTACGATTCTCATGCAAACGTGTTCGGCAACCTGTTATTCACGTAACTCTGTTGTATTCGGATTCCGACGAGGCCGAGCACGACGAGCTCGCGGCACAGCTCATGTTGTCTCAGAAGGCAGCATTTGACAAGCCAGCCAAGCATCGGCATTTGAAGCCGTTGTATGTCAAGGGGTACGTCAATGGGAAGCCGCTAACCAAGATGTTTGTTGACGGCGGCGCAGCAATCAACATCATGCCTTACGCCACGTTCAGAAAGCTGGGCATGAATGATGAAGACCTACTCAAAACGGATATGATACTCCTCGACTTTGCCGGCAATCCCTCCGACACTCGGGGTGCCGTGCACGTGGAACTGATGATTGGATCCAAGACGCTCATTACGACCTTCTTTGTCATTGATGGCAAGGGGGCATATAGCTTGCTTCTGGGCAGGGATTGGATCCACGCCAACTGCTGCATACCTTCAACCATGCATCAAATACTCATACAGTGGGTTGGAGATGACATCGAGATTGTCCAAGCTGACGACTCGGTGAGTGTTGCCACCATTGAGCCCACCTACTGGGAATTCGACGGGGTAGACTGCTTCTCCGATCGCGTGTGGGGAGAGGGTCCTGTCAACGTCTACGGCAGGGATCAACAGCCGATCCAAGCAATCGGCTCTCAAAGCTTCTTTTAGATGGACAACCCAACCGACAGCAGCGAGGGCAAACTGGGACGTGGTTTCACGTCGGCCGACAGGTTAGAGGAGGTGGATGTTGGTGATACGAGTAAGAAGAGGCCGATGTTTATAAGTTCCAGTTTAGACCCTGATGTCAGAGTGCAGCTAGTAGATCTTCTAAAGGAGTTCAAAGACTGTTTTGCGTGGGACTACTACACAGAGATGCCCGGATTAGATCGGTCCATTGTTGAGCATAAGTTGCCGATCAAACCTGGATACCGCCCATACAAGCAACCTCCGCGCAGGATCTACAAGGAGGAGGTGTTGGCCAACGTGAAAAAGTAAGTGGAAAGATTACTAGAAGCTAACTTCATTCGGCCGTGTCGATATGCGGAATGGATCTCCAATATTGTCCCGGTGTACAAGAAGAACGGGAAGATGAGAGTCTGCATCGACTTCAGGAACCTCAACAAAGCCACTCCTATGGACGGTTATCCAATGCCGGTGGCCGATTTGCTAGTAGATGCTTCGGTCGGTTTTGAAATCATAAGCTTTATGGACGGCAACGCAGGTTACAACCAGATCTTTTTGGCTGCAGAGGATGTGGCAAAGACCGCCTTCAGGTGCCCCGGCCATATAGGTTTGTTTGAATGGATGGTCATGACTTTTGGTTTGAAAAATGCCGGTGCCACTTACCAGCGGGCCATGAATTATATATTCCATGAGCTGATCGGCAAAGTCGTAGAGATCTACATTGATGACGTGGTGATCAAATCTAGAGGCAAAGAAAGAAAGACACTTAGCCGATTTAAGGAAGACCTTGGAGTGCACAAGGAAACATGGTTTAAAGATGAATCCAACCAAGTGTGCATTGGGGTGTCGGCTGGTGAGTTTCTGGGATTCCTGGTCCACAAAAAGGGGATCGAAGTCAGCAAGAAGAGCATGGAAGCAATTGATAAGGTAGGTAGTGCCGCCGACCAATCTCAAAGAACTTCAGTCACTGCTCGGCAAAATCAACTTTGTCAGAAGGTTCATATCCAACTTGTCCGAGCGCGTGCTGCCATTTTCTCCACTGTTGAAGCTCAAGAAAGATCAGGAGTTCGTATGGGGTGACGTGCAACAAAAGGCTTTCGATGAGATCAAGGAGTACATGAAGGCACCACCAGTATTGGTTCCTCCACAACTCGACAGGCCTTTCAAGTTGTACGTGGCGGCCGACAACCTAACAATAGGGTCGGCCCTCATGCAAGAATTCGAAGGAAAAGAGAGAGTCATAGCCTATCTTAGCCGAAAGCTACTGGACCCCAAAACGAGGTATTCGGCTACGGAAAAGTTGTGCTGTGTGTTTTCTATTCCTGTACTAAGTTTCGGCACTATCTATTGAATGCCGAATGCGTGGTAGTATCAGAGTTTGATGTAATCAAGCACATGTTGTCAATGCCGATTTTAAGTGGAAGGATCGGCAAATGGGTTTTAGCCCTTTCCGAGTTTGATTTGCGTTTTGAATCGGCAAAGGCTGTTAAAGGCCAGATTATGGCTGATTTCGTCACTCACCATCGTGATTCTAACACTAACATAGTAACCATTGCCCCCTGGGCGTTGTTTTTTGACGGATCGTCGTGTAGCAAAGGTGGTGGAGTCGGGATCATGTTGATTTCTCCCAAGGGGGCACCTTTCAAATACTCTATACCGATCGAGTACCCGGTGACTAATAATCAAGCGGAGTATGAGGCACTGCTTCGAGGATTGCGGTTGCTTGTGGACGTTAAGGCAGATGCCGTTGAGATCTTCGGTGACTCAGAGTTGGTGATCAGGCAGCTGACAGGTGAGTACGAGTGCAAAAACGACACGCTGCAGGAATATCTCGAAGGTTGCCAAGAGCTCCTGAGACAGTTTCGATCAGCAACCTTGCAACATATTCCTAGGGGGCAAAATGAAGAAGCAAACCAGTTGGCTCAGGCAGCATCCGGGTATAGGGAGAATCAAAACAGTTTTGCACTTGAGGAGGAGCAAACAACCCCAGAAGACGATCAAGCAGTCCCAAGTGATAATCAGGCAATTGAAGACTGGAGAGACAACATTGCCGATTACCTCAGGGACCCATCCAGGAAAGTCTCCCGAAAAATCAGGTACAAGGCTCTTAAGTTCACGCTCTTGGACAATCAATTGTACTACAAATCCATAGATGGGGTTTTGCTTAAATGCCTGAACCAAGACGGGGCTAGGAAACTGATGTATGAGGTGCACGAAGGCGTATGTGGTGCACACCAGTCGGCTCACCGTATGAGATGGTTAATCAGGAGGACTGGATATTTTTGGCCGACTATGCTCGAAGATTGCTTTGAGTACTACAGAGGTTGTCGGGATTGCCAGCGATTCGGCAATTTGCAAAGGGCCCCAGCATCGGCCATGAATCCGATCATCAAGCCTTGGCCTTTCAGAGGGTGGGGCATTGATTTGATCGGCCAGATCCACCCTCCATCTAGCAAGGGACATAAGTTTGTTCTGTTAGCCATGGATTATTTCACTAAGTGGGTTGAAGCCATCCCATTGAAGAAGGTGACGTCAGAGAACATGGTGTCTTTCGTCAGGGAGCATATCATTTACCGATTCGGCATTCCTCAGTCCATCACTACCGATCAGGGAACTCAGTTCACCTCCTCTGAGTTTTGTGACTTTGCCGAAGGGATGGGGATTAAACTCTATAATTCTTCCCCTTATTATGCACAGGCCAATGGGCAGGCAGAAGCTTCTAACAAAATCATGATTAAGATTATTCAGAAGAAGATCGAAGAAAAACCTAAAAGGTGGCACTTGGTACTCAACGAAGCTTTGTGGGCTTACCGAATGGCTTGTCATGGGTCGACTCAAACGTCACCATACGAGTTGGTCTATGGGCATCACGCAGTGCTACCATGGGAGTTGCAATCAGGATCAAGACGAATTACATTGTAGAGCAACCTAGCTAAAGAAGATTATAAAGATTTGATGATGGATGAGCTAGAGGATTTGCATTTGATTCGTCTCAAAGCCTTGGAAAATATTGAAAGGAACAAGATACGCGTTGCCAAGTACTACAACTCGAAAGTGAGAGAAAAAGGATTCGAAGAAGGAGACTTGGTTTGGAAAATTATCATGCCAATCGGTACCAAAGACAAGGTATTCGGCAAATGGTCCCCTAACTGGGAAGGGCCTTTTCGGGTTCTGAGGTGTGTTCCCGGTAACGCGTACATTCTAAAAACCCTCCAAGGAGAAGAGTCTGCTAGGGCGATTAATGGACGTTATCTAAAGAGATTTCATCCTAGCGTGGAGGTCGGTGCATAGTTGAATCAAGATCTTGCGGGCACCGACGGCCGATACGAAGTTGTATCGCCCTTAGCACAAAAAATGGCCGATAGAGTCTATCGCCCTTAGAGCAAAAAAACAGCCGGCACGGCATGTGTCGCCTCTAGCGCAAAAAATGCAGAAATACAGGGCCAAGTGCACGCGGTGCTGTGCAATCGGCTAGATAAATCAAACACTCAACAAGCACAGAATGGGAGAAAGGGTTGTACACACGAACATGGTAGAGTGGAGCATTGTTCATAGTGGGGTCTGTGCAAAAGGTGCAGATCAGTTACCGAACACCCTGTTGATGACCGTCTGCGGGTGGTGACTATGGTGAGGGCGTGGGCATGATCCTCGTAGGATTCCAGAAAATCGTCGATCTGTGCGACATCTTCTGGGGATGCCCTGCCGGGGAAGCCAACCGGCACCACGGAGAAGTCCTCCTCCGTGCGGACCGTCAGCGCCGATAGCCCCAGCGCCACGCCGTGGTGCACGCCCTGCAGGGCGACCTGCTCGACGGCCGTGCACATTGGCCAGGCGCGCCTCGGCGGTGTCGCCCTGGGCGTTCACCCGGTCTGCGACGGCGTTCGCCGCCATCTTCAGGCGCTCCAGCACTTCAGACAGCGCTGTGAACGACGAGTTGAAATGGATCGGTTAAAAGATCAACAAGAATGACCGAAAGCCGATCTAGGATTGGGTGTTCATACCCGTGATTGCGTCACAGAACTGCCGGCGCTGGTCCTCCCACTCCAGCTGATCGATCCCGTACTGCTTCGAGACGGCGGCCAGCTCTTCCCGGGACTCGTCCCGCAGCGCCATGAAGTTCAAGGCGTCGTTGTGGTCGTAGAGGCCGCCGTCGGAGTCCCGGTCCGGGCTCGCCTCCCAAGGATGGGAATGGTAGGAGAGGCTGTCGGAGGAGCTTGACGAGCCCGATGGTGGAGCCTCTGGCCTCCCCGGTGCTGGAGAAGGCCGGGCATGCCCGCCGGCGGAAGAGATAACGGGGACCCTGTCGGCGAGCAGTAACAGAGCGTGAGCAAGGTTTCAAGAAACTGCCGCGGAGGACGTAAGCGAGGAGTCCTACCCACGCTGACGAAGGCGCCGAGCGCGGCTCCCTTCGGCCTCCTCAGTCGCCGGGCGCTTGCCGCGGTCATCATGGCTCGCCATTGCACTCGGAAAGTTACGGTTTTCTGGGGCGGAGCGAGCAAGGAAGCCGAGGCGGCGAGAGTACTAGAGGAGCGGATGCAAGATTGGGAGAAGGCAGGCCTCCAGGGACGATTTATGCCGAATATCAACCGGCGGATTGGGGTTTTTCTGCTTCCCAAGATGGGCCTCTACAGTAATGGGCTGTGCAAACCGTCTGAATGCACTTACGTGTTCGGCGGGGAATAGAGTGCCTGGCTTCGGCTAAACTGCCGATTTAGGTGTTCAGGACAAACACTGGCCAGATTGCCGAACAGGTTCACATGGTTAAACACGATGTCATCAGAACGGTAACCGATTGGATGCAAAATACAGATATATTACAAGGTACAAATGGCCAAGTACATGGAATGGAATACGCTTTGATCCCGAAAGATCAGTCACAGATTGATTTCAAGAAAATAGATAAAAGGACTTCTTATTCACATAACAAGAGTCGATTACAAATGAAGGATCAGTTCGTCCATGTCATTCTATTTCTAATCGGAAGATCAGAATCGAAAGAGTCGGCCAAGTCTGTTCCGGCTTCTTTCATATCCTCAACAGAACGTGCTATCCTAAATTCTAGTCCTCGCTCACAAACGTCAAAATGGCGTAGTCGGCGCCAGAATGGATCCGGACGGCATTGAAGGCAAGTGCTGCGCCGTAGCCCTTGCCGGCCCTAGAAATGTCAGGAAGGACCCGCTTGATCTCATTCACCTGCCTTAGAGCCACCGTGCCTGACACATTGGCTGAAGTAGCAAGGTCGGCAATAGCGGCTTTGAGGGAGTGGAGCCTAGTCTCCAGAGCTGAAAGAAAGAGGGGTCAAGCAGAGGAAAGGGATAAGAAAAGGACAGATGGGGGATGCTTACCGATGGCTTGTTCCCGAAAAGCATCGCGCTCCTGAGAGATTTGAGTGATCTCCCGATTCTTCTTTCCTAGATCAGACTGGAGGTCTGTGACCTTCTGAGCCAGGTCCTCGGTGAGGTCATCGCCAGTCCTCCTAAAGAGGAAACAAAATGAGGCCTAAACATCCAAAGCGAAAAGATCAAAGAAGAAGCAACCTTCTCTTAGAAGTGCTGGTGTCGCCGAGCTCGAGACTGTAACGGCTTGCTTGGGAAGACATTTTCCGGTTCAGGGCAAGAGAAGAGAGGGTTTTTCTAGATGAAGAAGCTGAACAGAGGAATTCGGGAAGCTCAGGCCGAAATGGAATAGAGAGGAAGTTTTAAAGGATCTCGAGTGCATCGGGAGGCGAGTCGGCAGCTGTGATGATTAATGACGTGGGAAGTCGGATGCTTCCAGAGACTCTACAGTGGTGCGAAAAGGAGAAAATGAATTTTAGAATAAATCATTTATCCCAAAATTAGGGGGCATGTGTTAACACCGAGTTTTCGCACTATCACAAGTGGGCCAGCACGACGCAGATTCGGAAGAAGTCGCCACCTAAGAGATTCGGCAGATAGCGAACGCGGTCAGCTAACTCAATGTATTCGGCGAGGCTATGAAGGCAACTAGTCAACGGCGAGCAGGTTCGGCAACGTGACGCTGCGGTCGGCTACCTCAAGCCAAGTCGGTTTGCGTTAGAAGATAACAAATACGGCATGACAAGAAGATTTAGCGATGGGGATCTCGTCACTTTAGTGCATGCCGGTTATTAAAGGAAGCTTGGAGCAAAAGGCATCATGTTTTTGATAGTTTCCTAATTTTATCATTGTAATCGTATCCTTCTAGGACTCAGAGAACAACAGGGTATAAATATAAACCCTGAGGCTATTGTAAAAAACGTTCACAATCAATACAACCAACCCGGCCCCGCGCCGTCTTCGAGTCCAAGTCGTGGCCTCGTGTTCTTCGAGAGGGGCCATCGATCCGTCGACCTCCGTAAGTTCCGGCAACCTTGTTATCATGTCTAGTATCGTGCGACGGATTTAGACATGGTGCAAGTAGTCTCGTACGTTAAGCTTAGTATCGTGCGGCGGATTTAAGCTTATGACGGGAGGTTTTTGCTTATGCCTTGTATCGTGCGGCGGATTGAGTCATGAGTAAAAATAGTTATCGGCTCTGTTAGATTTGGCAATCTGATAGATTCATTAAGTTACCTTGTGTATATGTTTTGTTATGTTTATCTCATCATAACACTTTTGCCCAATCCAGATACCATCCGGTTCGGCTTCATCTTTATAGATCTGCTCTGTTCTTTCATGTTTTTTTATCGAAAAGTCTTTTATGCAGTAGGTCTATTGTTCGTAATAGCCGATTGGATCGTATCTGGATTGTCACGTGGAGAGGGTCCATGCATGTTAAGTATGTTTGATCTATGACAAGGCTAGGTGTCGTGCGGCAGGCGCAGGCTTTAGATTAGCTTAGTCATGCTTAGTTTGTATGTTCAATCCCCATGGATCCCAACTCGGTTGTACAATCGAGATTGGTTAAGTTTTAACTTATATTAATACATCATGCAAGTACGATTCTCATGCAAACGTGTTCGGCAACCTGTTATTCACGTAACTCTGTTTATATTGCCGAATAATCTTTAAACCTGTTGACAGATAGCTTTCATAGCTATATGTCGTCGTAAGTGGCTTCAGGGCCGTATATTTTGGAACTGTCCGGTCATACCCGACATGTTCCTGCTTTGTATTTAACAGTTTATCTCCCTTGTTAGTTGCAGGGCAAACTGACTGGCACGCACCGGACTTCTGAGCACCCGGGCCACGTTTGAAGCCAGCTTCTCCAGCTTGCTGTGTGATTGGCACAGTGCGTCACTTTTGGTGCCAACAGTAGTGAACCCTTATGTGCACGAGATGTAAGACTTTGGAAAGTCCCATATGTATGGGCAAAACTATGGATGTTTATGTTGGTTTTTGCATGTTATGTATTAAGCTATCTTATTATGTGATGTTGCGATGTGGATTGAAATTTATTATGCCACTGTGATTGTTGGCGAATTCGTTTTCCGAATAAATTCAGTTGGCATGATCTATTGTTCTCTACAATAATTGCAAACTCCACCTAATAATCACTTGCTGTGAATACATGCAGATGACGACAAGTCGTAGTGGAGCTAGCGGTAGTGGTGGAAATGAGGATCCCAGGGATAACCGTAATCCACCACCTCCACCACCAGCCACTCCCGAGCAAGTTTTCGCTCAGTTTCTGGGAAGCCAGCGCAACATTGAAGCTTTGCTGTGTGAGAATTTGGCGCATGGTCAGCAGCGTCCTGAGCCAAATCAATATAGTTCATTCAGGGATTTCTTGGATACTAGGCCACCCATTTTCAAGGAAGCCACTGAACCTTTAGAAGCAGAAGAATGGTTGTATACCTTGGAACAAAAGTTTCGTTTGCTCAGGCTCATAGAGGAACTTAAAGCAGAATATGCCACGCATCAGCTGCAGGGGCCAGCCGGGATTTGGTGGGGACATCACCGCACCACCTATCCTGCCAATGTTCCTGTCACCTGGAGAGTGTTCTCTGAAGCCGTTCGGGGCACTATATTCCACCAGGCCTGACTCAGATGAAAGTGGCAGAATTCATGAGCTTGACACAAGGGACTCGATCTATCACCGAGTATCATCACTTGTTTAATTCCTTGTCCCGTTATGCTCCCGACATCGTGGATACGGATGCTAAAAAGATTGCTAGTTTTAAGAGAGGATTGAACACCAAAATGGGAAAATCAGTGGGGACGTCTTCTCGTACTATCTTCAATGACTTCATCAGTGACTGCCTGATTCAAGAGAATCACAATAACAAGCATGCTGCAAGTAAGGCCCGGAAGAAGACCTTTGATTCCGGACCATCTCAACCTAGGGGATCACCAGCCCAGCGATCTCAATATCGACCACCACCGCCGGGGGCACGTTTCAGGCCGCCGCAGAAGAAGAATCAGCCGCAAGCTCAGCGTAATCAAAGGTCGTACAAAGTAGCTGCTAGCCAAGCTCGTGGAGGTCAGGGCAGCTCGACCGGAGGGAAACCTCCAGTTCGTGGGCCATGTTACAACTATAACCAAGAGGGGCACTTCGCAAGATATTGCCCTCACCCAAAGAAGCAGCAAGCTAAATATCCCCCATGTCTGCACAACATGACCGCTGAAGAAGCTCGTTCTGGAGAGCCCGTGACTGCCGGTATGTGTCTTGTTAACCATCATCCTGCAGTTGTTTTATTTGATACTGGATCATCACATTCATTCATGAGCAAAGCATTTGCACAAAAACAAAATCAAGAGGTGTCTGAAATGGATTATGGGTTTCGCGTAAGCTCCATGGGGAGTAGCGTCTTATCTAGGCAGATGGTTTGCAACGCAACCATCGACATTGGAGGGCACAAATTCGGAGCTAATTTAGTAGTTTTGCCAGGACTAAGCATGGATGTAGTCCTAGGGATGAGTTGGATGAGTATGTGGAATGTGGTGTTAGACACTGCCAATAGGATTCTTACCTTATCTGATGGGAGGTCGAATACGAAGCTACGCATCTCTCTTCCTCGAGGTGCTGACTTTGTTGATTTATCTTGCACTTTCTCGATAGAAGACCTATCCAAAATCCCAGTTGTCCGAGATTTTTCGGATGTTTTCCCAGATGAATTACCAGGGTTACCACCCAAGCGGGCAGTAGAATTTGCAATTGAGCTGTTACCTGGAACTGCACCAATCTCTAGAAGACCTTACCGTATGCCGCCCAATGAATTAGCTGAACTAAAAAATCAGATCAAGAAACTTTTGGACAAAGGATTCATTCAACCTAGCATATCCGAGTGGGGTTGCCCAGCATTGTTTGTTAAGAAGAAAGACAAGTCTTTACGTATGTGTGTGGATTATCGGCCACTCAATGCCGTGACTGTTAAAAACATGTACCCATTGCCATGGATAGATATTCTGTTCGACCAGTTATCCAGAGTTAAGGTGTTTTCCAAGATCGATTTGAGGTCAGGTTATCACCAAATTAGAATTCGACCACAGGATATCCCAAAGACTGCTTTCTCGACCAGATACGGATTATATGAGTATCTTGTCATGTCTTTTGGATTGACAAATGCCCCAGCGTATTTCATGAGTTTGATGAATTCAGTGTTTATGTCGGAACTAGATAAGTTTGTTGTGGTATTCATTGATGACATCCTGGTATACTCTGAAAACCCGGACGATCATGCAGAGCATTTGAGGGTTGTTTTGACAAGGCTCCGGGAACATAAACTCTATGCTAAGTTTAGCAAATGTGAGTTTTGGTTGAAGCAAGTACAATTTCTGGGTCACATCCTGTCAGAAGAAGGAATCTCTATGGACCCCAGTAAAGTACAAGAAGTGATGGATTGGGAAGCTCCGACTTCAGTTGGTGAAATCCGGAGTTTTCTCGGTTTAGCAGGATATTATCGTTGTTTCATTCCCGACTTCTCTAAGATCGCCAAACCAATGACAAGTTTGCTCCAGAAGGATCAGAAGTTTGAATGGACAAAGAAGTGTGAAATAGCTTTCCGTACCTTGCGGAAACTATTGACCACTGCTCCTGTCTTAGCTCAACCAAACATCGAGAAGCCTTTTGATGTCTTTTGTGATGCATCAAAGGTTGGATTAGGTTGCGTTCTTATGCCGCTGTGGTGCACGCTCTAAAAATCTGGAGGCATTATTTGCATGGTAACGTCTGTAACATGTACACTGACCACAAGAGTCTCAAATATATCTTCACTCAACCTGAACTGTATATGAGGCAAAGAAGATGGCTTGAGCTAATCAAAGATTACAATCTACAGATACATTATCATCCAGGGAAGGCAAATGTGGTTGCCGACGCCCTGAGTCGAAAGTCACACTGCACCAGTTTGAGACTACAACTAGAAGACGAGTTTAGTCTCATACACCCTATGATTCTACACAATATCAAGCTGCAGGTCACTTTAGTTGATCAGATTCTGGAAGGGCAGAAAACAGACAAGGGAATTTATCATATCAAGGAAAGGCTGAAAACCACAACTGAACCAGTAAAACATCTTCGAATTGATGATAGAGGAGTGTTATGGTTTGACCAGCGCTTAGTAGTGCCTAAGGATAGAGAACTCAAAAATCGGATGATGGATGAAGCTCATTTATCCAAGCTGTCTATTCATCCTGGAAGCACGAAGATGTATCAAGATTTGCGTCCAAGGTTTTGGTGGACCAAGATGAATAAAGAGATTGCCACATACGTAGCCAGATGCAACACGTGTTGTCGAGTAAAAGCTATTCATCTAAAGCCAGCCGGAACACTTCAACCGTTACCAATACCCGAGTGGAAATGGGAAGAAATAGGTATGGATTTCATTACCGGTCTGCCAACCACCCAGAAAGGGAATGACTCAATTTGGGTGATAGTTGATCGTCTTACCAAGACTGCTCATTTTATTCCACTCAAAACCTGTTATCGAGCACCGGACTATGCGGAGATTTATATCAATCAAATCGTTCGACAGCATGGTATACCCAAGGTTATAGTTTCGGATCGTGGATCGCAGTTTACTTCACCATTTTGGGAGAAACTGCAAAAAGAATTAGGCACAAAGCTAATCCGTAGTTGTGCCTATCATCCCAAAACATCAGGACAAACAGAAAGAGTGAATCAAGTTTTAGAGGACATGTTGAGAGCCTGTGTGATTTCACCGAGGGGATCTTGGGAGAAATGGTTACCGTTAGCTGAATTTGCATATAACAATGGCTACCAAGAAAGCATACAGATGGTACCTTTTGAAGCTCTTTGTGGTAGAAGGTGCAGGACACCGGTAAACTGGGTTGAACCGGGAGAACGCCGATACTATGGAATTGATTTTGTAAACGAAGTAGAAGAACAAGTTAGAATTATCCAACAGCATATGGCAGCTGCGCAATCCCGACAAAAGAGCTATGCAGACAAGAGAAGAAAACCGCTTGAATTTAGCGAAGGCGATTATGTGTATCTGAAAGTGTCGCCCATGAAAGGTGTCAGATGCTTCGGCGGAAAGAGGAAATTAGCGCCAAGATTTGTGGGACCTTACAGGATCGTGAACGGAGGGGAGAAGTAGCTTATTAGCTACAACTACCAGAGCATTTGAAGGCTATATTCCCTGTATTCCATGTGTCACAATTAAAGAAATGTCTTCGAGTTCCAGAAGAAGAGGTGCAACCGGCCAGCATCAAGTTGCAGTCCGATCTCACCTACTCAGTGGAACCGTATCGAGTGCTTGATGAAAAAGAAAGAATAACTCGCGGAAGAATAGTAAAGCAATATAAAGTATCTTGGAGTGAGCAAGATGAACGAAATGCCACTTGGGAAACGGAAGACTATCTGAAGGAAGTGTACCCACACTTTTATAAGAAATGGTCAGTAACTTAAATCTCGGGACGAGATTCCTTTAAGGAGGGGAGGGCTGTAACACCCCTGGTGTTAAGCAACCCTAAGTGCATAACTTGACATCTCATGAGCATAAGCATCATCATCCCATGTTGCATTTTGTTTGTTAAGTGTCATTTCATGTGTTCACTTGTAATGTTATGCTTAGAGTGATGCTTGTTTGGCTTGCTTTTGGAGTGTGTGAGTCTCCCTAGTAGTTGAACCTTGTTGAGGAGTCTGTTTGAAGCTAGGTTTGTGTTGGTCTTTTCGGCTAACCAAGTCACTAACCCTAGTTGCCTTAATAGAGCCCTAGGAGTCTTTTTGTTTGACTAACTAAGACCTTCTTGATAGAAGCTTTGTTTGGCTATGAGACCTTAACCAAAAGTGTGTAGATTTTAGTGTAGAACAAAAGAGTTTAAGGCCAACTCATGAAAATGGTTTAACAAGGTGTTTTAGGACCCACAATGCAGAAATGGGGGAGATTAGACTTAGAAAATTCTTCTAAGTCCTAACTGTCGAAACAGTTTTGCCTAGTCATCTTTGGAGCTTTCTCGAGAGCAATCCAGGGCGAACCCAAGCTTGATCTTGTAACCACAGTTGTAGTCGGCATGTAGCTCTAAGCGATGGAGCAAGTGCTTTAGCATTTCACCGAGTGCCTAGTGAGTTAATCGTGACCAAAATCTGGCCGTCAGTCGGCCATCAGCGCCTGAATCGGCCGATTTGGTTTGAATCGGGCCGTGCCGTGCCGACCGCGTGCAGAACTCGTGCGCCGCTTGGCGCGAGCTGGCCGGGGACGCAGCCTCCGCGCGCGGCGTGGCGAGCATAAGATGCCCGCTCGCCCCGCTGCCCGAGCTGCGCCGCTCCTCCCTCCATTCTGTCCGCTCCCTCGCTATTGCTCGCGTTCGCCGGTGCCCGAGCGGAAAAGGGGAAAAACAGGGCGCCGCCGCCGTTCACCGCTGTCCCGCCACCACACCGTCCATCCAACCACCCACAAAGCTTTGCCGTGAGCTACCGCACCTCGTGCTACCTTTAGCGCTCCCCAAGAGACCTTAGGCAAGCCCGGGGATGAGCGCCGCCATGACCGCCGAGCTCAGTTCGCCGTGGCCGGCCTCTGTCCCGTGGTTTCATGTTGCCCTAGCGCGTGTTTAGGGGTTAGTGAGTCCGAGGAGGATATAGGGGGTGATGGTTTAGTCGATTAGGTTAGGCGCCCGCGGAACGCCATCGTCCGCCATGGCAGGCGAGCTCGGTCCGCCGTGGCCAACCTCCTTCCCGTGCCCGTCCGTTGGTCCTAGCTAGCGTTCGCGAGTCGCCTTGGCCCGTAGAAGGCGTTGGAGGTGTCGGTTGAGCCGAGTAGGGTTTGGTAGCGCCAGTACGCCGCGTCCGTCGGAGTCGGCATCGGCATGGTGGTCGCGGGTGCTTGGAGCCGGAGCCCTGGCTCCTGAGCCGCGGGTTAGGTTTGTGGAGGTCGCCGGAATAGAAATCGCGCGTTGGTTTGGCTCGGGATGACCGGAGCCGTCCGACGTAGCATGCCCGCGCCGCCGTGTCCGCCATGGTCGCCGGCGAGCTCGATTCAAGCATGCGCGGGACTAGGTGGTGGTACCACCGGGTGCGGAAGGAGAAGGGGAGTCCGCCGGTGGGGTTGGTTTCGCCGGGAAGGTCGCCGCCGGCGAGCTCCGCCGCAGTCAAACTCTCCCCTGCTCCGGAGAGGATGACAAGTGGGGTCGGGTTTGACCCAAAGGCCCGCAGGTCAGAGGCTCGGGTCCTGTTGTCAGTGAGTCTGGGTGCAAGTACTTGGGTACGCGTAGCAGTTTAGAGTAAAGGGTTTTTCAGGGTTGTTTTAAATAGTTTTCAGAATGTTTGAATTGCTTGTTTAATCCATATCTTGGGTTCTGTAAATGCTAAAAAGGAGTGAAACAAGTTTTGTTAAGTTTGTTGTGATGAACTCTATGCATGAAAATTATGATATGTCCAGTTTGTGATAAAGTTATGTGTAGTTATATTTAATTATTATTTTGGCTGAAATCTTGTTAAATGCATAGTAATCTGTGTAATGCTCAGAAAAATGTGATTCTTGTCTTGTTAGGTTTGTGTTGATGCAAAGTTTCTAGGAAAAATAAAATATGACACTGCTTTGTAGAATATTTTGACAGTAATAATTAAGAGATGAAATGCTGATTCTTGTTTAATTGGTAGTAATTAAAATATGAGGAGTTTGAACCTGAGAATTTTTATACACTGCTCTTGTGCTAAGAAGTTCAGTAGAAAAATGAGAAATCTGTTGTTTGATACTTTTTGCTAAGGTGTGTAGTTCAAAGCACCTTTTCATGATGAATTTATCTTTTTCATAGAGAATGGAGTTTAAGTCCAAATGGGGTGAAATTTGGACAGGGGGCTAGATTATGTGTTGTTAACTTCCAGTAATTTTTGTAGATTTTTCTGAAGCTGTCTAGGATGGGTTGCTGTTATAGGCTTGATTTAATGGATTTATTTCAGCAAGTAATTAAAGGAGAATTAGTTAATTAAGTGAAGTGCTTGCTGTGGTAATTGTGAATCCTAACCAAATAATTATATAGGTTAATTGTCGGGTTGGATGTTTAGGTCTTTCGTAACCACTAGTTTGATGCGACTACCTTGTTGAAGAGAACACAATAGATGACATGTGCTTATCTCCTGAGTTGTCTTGTCCTATGTTGCATCACCAGTGCATTCCATGTGCATTCATATTACTTATACGTGTATGCATCATACAGGATCGGTAGTGGAGCCCCAGAACCCACCACCGGAGGAGCCGTGTCCGGAGGAGACCCCAGACCAGAGGACCGAAGAAGGAGACGTCGAGGACCTGCCTGAGTGCAGCGACCATCGTCCCTCCGACTTCGAACGAGGCAAGCCCCGGAGCATCCCACTCCTATGGTTTGCAAATGCAATTACGAAATTAACCTGATATGTTTGTTGCATTAGGTTATAGGAGTTGAGTGATACCGTTGATGCATTACTTACTTATCCTTGTCCACCTGCAATTACTATCTTGATATCCCTGTTAGGTCTAGGCTCGTTTATGCTTAGCCCTGCTTAGACCGGTAAAAGTCGGGTGATTTGTTGTCTCCCGCATATAGGTGGATACTGATCATAACTAGCCTAGTGCTATCATGGAGATAACCATGTGATAACTAATTTGAGACCGGGCGAGATGTAGGAGCAGCAAGACATGGGTCCTATGTGCTAGTAGTCTCCCGTCTGTGTCGATTAGGACCCGACGAAGGCACACCTCAGTCATTTTGAACGTGTCAATCACTTAACGGAACAGGTCGGAGTACCTCCCATGAAGCCGAGTAGGGCTATTCGAGCCGGTGATGGAGATGTTGACGCCTAACACCCAGGGCCTTATATGTACCGTGGGCAACTATTGTGAGCAACCTGGCATGGTCCGTGGACAGGCGGGGCTGACTGACCTGGCATGACCGTGGGCAGTTATAGTTTGAGGCGACCTGGCATTGAGATAACCCCCGATGTAGAAGGGCCATGGCCGTCCCGCGTGTTGTGTTCTCGAATTTCCTGAAGTGGTCGCCGACGGCTGCCTGGCAAGGTGTGATCGGGCGAGTGTGCGACATTTTTATCCCCAGCTGGTAGGAATCGATTATAATCGCCATCGCTCCTGGTTAGTGAGTAACTTGACTGGGCATGTGTTACCGTAGTAACTTATGGAACTAAAGATGGTTATGATGCTGAATCTGAAAGGCTATTGATGAAATAGTCACTGTTGCTTGAATAAGTAGTCGAGTGCTTGCTCTAGATCAGGTGCAAATCTAGTTAATCAGTTGATTATTGATTATATAAAATTGACTGCTAATACTCTAATGATGATTATTTAATAATGAAAATGCTTTATGCAAAAGGTAAGTATGGCCAACCCCAGATACAGCCTTGCATACTCCTTGGTGTCACTTTATTCTGGTTTATGACGGGTAAGTCTAGCTGAGTACCTTCTAGTACTCAGGGTTCTTTCCCTTGTTGTTGCAGATGGGCAATGCTTCTTCAGCTATTGCGAGAACTGTCTGTACCCCGTCGAGGTTGGTGACTAGACCATGGGCATGGTCATCTCTTATCCTTCCCTGATGCTTTTGTGGACTGATCAGGCATTGGCACCGTATTGTGAACTGAGAACTTATGTTTAAAAACATGTTGCTTCCGCTTTCGAAATGAGAACTATGGTTTGTTAATAACTATTGAACTCTGATGTATTTGATTTATGTGTGAACTGAATGTACCTCGTGGACATGTATGCTAATCTATTACGATCTTGGCTAAAGTTTAATGATTAGGAATCCTTCGAGATTTCCAGACTACCGGGTTTGTACGAGCTTAAGTATCTGTGACCTCTGTGTAAGCAGGGATCTGGTGCTTAATCTGGTATAAATTGGTCGGTTCTGTCACAGGCGGTTCCAAGGTCGGTTGCATGTCAAAATAACCGTCACATGGGCAATTGGGTCATGATCCATGTGACATCCCTTCTTGGCCCTTGGATGCAATGACCTAAGTGATCAAAGGCTGCAAATGAGTGTGGCATGCCTCCCCTGGATCAGTGATGTGGCAGGGGAGGAGTTTGGGCCTCACTCCCCTGTCGGCCACCAGTGGTGGGTGGGGGTGCCACCCACCTTGGCCCAAAGTGAGCCCAAGTGAGTGTGTTCACCTCCTGGTGGGTCCTCTTACTCATTTTGCTCAAAACCCTTGCAATTTGCTACATTCAAATAAAACTCAAGGTCAAGTGGAAATCGTTAGTTTATTTTATAAAAGGTTTTTGGTTATTTTTAGGTCCTTGTGTTGCGTTATATGACCTTGTTGATGCTAAGAATAAGACACTTAGTGAGCGTCAACAGATGGTATCCTTGTTGAGTCTCCCATGGCTCCACCTCGCAAGCAAGTGTGGGTTCCCAAACCTAACCATCTTAGGAACACACTTGACACCCTTCCTGGCCACTCTAGTGATCCCCTTCCGAAGGGTAAGAAGCCAGCCAAAGTGAACAACCCCCGCAACCAAGCAAACCAACAACCCAAGAGAGTGGTGAGGTTTTAGTGCGAGTTATGTCACCGCAAGGGTCACCTGGCTGAGTTTTGCTTTCGGAGGAAGAGAGCGGCTAGGAGGGAGATGGAACTGAACAACCAGGCCAGGCACCACCCTCTCCATGGTGTGCAAGGTCAGGGAGTTTAGAGGCAGGGCGCTAGGCCTGGAGGTGCACCCTCTCAGGCGGCTAGGCCCAAGGCAGCTAGACCACAGGGTGGTGGTCATGCCCGTCGCGGTTCCAGTCGTTCTCAATACTATCGTGAGCCGGGTGTAAGAGGCTTTGCTGCTCCATCCCATAGTGGACCACTTTTCTAGCATGGTGGTGATCGCTTTGCTCAAATGGGACATGGATGTGAGTTTGGAGGATTTCCGTTCCATAGTGGACCACCATTTCAGGTTGGTGGTGATCGCAATCCACCCAAGGGACGAGGACAGTTTGGTGTTCCTTCTAACACTTTTTCTGGGCCTATGACACAACACTGGTATCCTTCTCAGTATACTAACCCTAGTGTTGTGACGTACGCTCATTTCCTGCCTTTCCATTAATGCAGGAACTTCGGTTGGAGAACATGTGGCTCATGGATTCCGGGTGTTCGCGCCACATGACCGGAAAGAAGGAATGGTTCTCCAGCCCAGACCCCGTGGTGCACAAGGAGTACATCACTTTCGGGGATAGTTGTAGAGGTAAGGTTGTTTCTCATGGAGCTATTCGGCTCAATGAGAACTTCGTACTCAAGGATGTTTCTTTGGTTTCTGACTTGCATTTTAACTTGCTTTCGATTTTGCAACTCCTTGAAGACGATTTTGAAGTGCGTTTTAAGAAAGGCCTTAGTCGAGTTTTGGATTCTCGGGGAGACGTTGTGTGTTGGGTCGTCCTATTTGGCCATGTTTTCAGAGCCAATTTTTCTCGTTCTTTTGGCTCTGCTAGATGTTTGGTGGCGGGTCCTTCTTATTTGTGGAAGTGGCATAGGAGGCTTGTTCACTTGAGCTTCGACTTGCTTGCAAGAGTTAGCTCACTTGGCCTAATCCAAGGATTGCCCAAGCTTAAGTTTCAGAAGGACCTTGTTTTCCACCCTTGTCGTCACGGGAAGATGGTTGCTGCTTCTCACCCACCTGTTAATCAGGTAATGACCAAACAACCCAGCGAGCTTTTGCACATGGACACTATTGGTCCAGCTCGGGTTTGCTTAGCGGGTGGGAAGTGGTACGTTTTAGTGATCGTTGATGATTTTTCGAGGTACTCTTGGGTGTTCTTCATGGAGGCTAAGGATGAAGTTTTTCTTCTGCTCGAGATCTTATTTTAAGGTTGAAGATTGAGTTTCCCCCTAAAACTATTAGAGCTATTCGTAGCGATAATGGTACTGAGTTTGTCAACTCGCAGTTTACCTCCTTCTGTTCTTCTCTTGGAACCGAGCATCAGTTGTCTTCTCCTTATGTCCCACAGCAGAACGGTGTTGTTGAGCGCAAGAACCGGACCCTTGTTGAGATGGCCAGGACGATGCTCGATGAGCATAGGACTCCTAGGCATTTTTGGGCTGAGGCGATCAACACCGCTTGCCATGTTTCAAATCGCATCTTTCTTCGAGCTTTCATGAAGAATACATCTTATGAGTTACGTTTTGGACGGGTACCCAAGGTGTCTCATTTTCGGGTATTTGGGTGCAAGTGCTTCATCCTGAAGCAAGGCAATTTGGAAAAATTTGAATCTCGTTCTGCTGATGGTGTGTTTCTTGGTTATGCTTTGCATTCTCGTGCTTATCGTGTTCTTAACCTTGAGACTAACTGGATAGTAGAGACCTGCGAGGTCACATTCGATGAGACTATGCCTTGTGTTTCTTCTGCTTTTGATGTTGCAGGAGACCAGGAGATGGGGGAGATGATCTTTGTGGAGGAGGAGTAGGAAGATGCCGACTGGGGCGATCCTGAGTCAACTCCACTGGCTGCCCCATTCGACCCTGCAACGATGACGTCTGCTCGAGGACCCGATCCCACTACTTCCACTACTTGGGGTCCTCTTGAGCCACCTCTCCAGCGAGCACCGGCAGCACCTGAGGGAGCGACAGCATCTGGCGAGGGGGAGGCGACTTTGGTGAGGCAAGCACCCCGAAGCGTCCAGTAGATCCACCCTCCGCAGGAGATGATCGGCGGCATCGACCAGCGAGTCACGCGGTCACGCGCGTATGAGATCTCACACTTTGCTCTTTGTGCATTCGTTGCTTCTTTTGAGCCCAAATATGTTCCACACGCTCTTTCTGATCCTAATTGGATTAATGCCATGCATGAGGAGTTAGAGAATTTTGAGCGAAACCAAGTTTGGACCCTAGTTCCACCTCCACCAGAATGCCACCCTATAGGTACCAAATGGGTTTTCAAAAACAAACAGGGTGAGGATGGGATGGTAGTGAGGAACAAGGCTAGGCTAGTATCCCAGGGTTTTTGCCAAAAGGAGGGGATCGAGTATGAGGAAACCTTTGCCCCCATAGCCCGTTTGGAAGCCATTAGGATCCTTCTAGCTTTTGCAACTTCAAAGGGTTTTAAGCTATACCAAATGGATGTCAAGAGTGCTTTCTTGAATGGTTATTTACAGGAAGAGGTTTATGTGAGACAACCCCCTGGTTTCGAGAGTCTCAAGTTTCCAAACCATGTTTTCAAACTTACAAAAGCTTTATATGGTTTGAAACAAGCCCGGAGAGCATGGTATGATTGTTTAAAAATTTTCTGCTTTCCAAGGGTTTTAAAATGGGACGGGTAGATAAGACTCTTTTTCTCCTCAAGCAAGGCAATGACACCCTTTTAATTAAGATTTACATGGATGATATCATCTTTGGTGGCTCCTCTCATGCTGTTGCCAAGTTTGCAGATACAATGAGCAAGGAGTTTGAGATGAGTATGATGGGTGAGTTGACCCTCTTCCTCGGGTTGCAAATCAAGCAAACCCGAGATGGGACGTTCGTGCGTCAAGGCAAGTACACGAAGGACTTCCTGAAGAAGTTCGACATGGGTATTTCAGATTTAGCAGAATCAAGGTCCTTGCTCAAGTCAATGCAAACTAAACATGGTTTGCAAGCATTTGATTTCAACAATTCATTCTCAGATTTTAAGCTAGCAAGAGAAAAGCATAGCTCATCATTCTTCCTAACCTTGTCACTACAAGAGGTGCAAGGTAAAGATGCACTAGACTTCCAATGAAAAAGACCACATCTTAATCTAGCAACAGAGCATTTCAACTTCTTGATCTTACTACGCAAGATATCACAAAGCTCATCATATTTACTGTTGTCATCACAGCAAGCATTAAATTGTTGGGACACAATCCCAAGACAAGCAGCAAGTGTACCTTTCTTGGCCTTGCCAAGTTCATGTATAAGATCCTCTGTCGAATGCTCATCATGTCCTAGGAAGTCCAACAAAGCATCTACCTCACGTTCTGTCTCAAGAGCCGCACTCCTTCTTGCCAAAATGTTGTCCTCGATCACATGTCCATCATTCACACCTAAGGACAAAGACACACTAGTAGAGAAACTTGGTGCCATTTGCAAAAGCACCGTTAGTGTTAGCAAGACAAAAGCTCAACACCTCGACGAACAAAGCCGGAAGCACAACCGCTCTCAAAAGGTCGCCTTCGTGGATCCGGAACCTGTTAAGGTAGAGAGATCCTTAACTGGCTCTGATACCAATTAAAGGACCGAATTGGCGACCAGAGGGGGGGGGTGAATGGGAGCCTCAAATTTCTTCTCGAGAAACGATGGCCCTTGTCCTAGAAAATCACCCCAAAAGCGAAGACTCAAACAACCGGTGAGTTCACGACCTACGAATACGTGGGTACCCTAGGAGATGTCCTAGAGGTACATCGGAACTACCGAAGAACCCCCAAAACCAAGCGCCAAAGCAACGGGGCAAAACTGCACAAGCAAGGTCTTAGAACAATAGAACCTCCGATAACGGAACACCCCCACTCCTATGGAGAAGAGGAAAGTGTTCGACCAAAACTACTTAGGCCAACTGGTGGCAAAAGCACCTTGGAAAGATCCTTATGAAGTTAGGAAACTAACGCAACAGACGGATCTCAAATCGGAGCTCGAACGCAAAAGATACGAACGCTAGAACCAACAAAACTCCGAAAGCGGAACACTTAACTCCTATGAAGAAGAAGGAAGTGTCCGAACAAAAATACTTTGACCAATGGTGGCAAAAGTACTTTGGAGTGATCCTTAAGAAGTTACGAAACCAACGCAATAAATGGATCTCAAATTGGAGCTCGTACGCAAAAGATACGGATGAAAACAACAAAACTGTGTAGTGGCGGACTGTCCGCTAGTGAACCGCGGACTGTCCGCTATTGAACCCCGGACAGTCCGGGAATGAGTCCCGGACAGTATGCCGTTCAAAAACAAAAATAGCAACCTTGCTACCCGTGAACAGCCCCGACCCCCAGACAGTCCGGGGATGAGTCCCGGACTGTCCGCCACTGTCCAGAAAGCGCAAAAACAGCTCGGGACAAAACCAAAATCGATTGGATCTTCACCAAATCGAACGGGGTGTTGGGTATTTTAAACGCACACAGAAAATCCGCAAGCGCATGGATACCGATGTTGCCTTCACTTGAGAGTATTCCAGGGTATCGATTTCCACGGGGAACGTGAAGTGTACTAGAAGAAACAAGAACGTCCAAGAAAAGAATAATAAAATGGGTATAGAGAGATTTAGGGTTTTCTAAGCAGGTCTATCTAATTAAAGGCTCACTATACTTTACTTACATCGGGACATCAGAACACTGGCCACAGAAAGGGATGAGAAAGGGGCTAGGAAGCTCCGACTACGGTCCTACAAACACCAACCCGAACGTGGTGGACTACGTCGGCCGTCAAGGCTGTCACCACCTGGGGCTACCACAACTATCCGTGGGGCTGGGTGCAAACTCAGGTAAACCCTAGTCTAGGCACCACGTCTACACTAACGCTTACTACTCTAATTAACTAGTATAATTAGAGCACTCGATACGAGCGGAGATCCAGTAAATGAAATAAAGCAAGAACTAAAATTAAATATAGTACTTGGAAATAGTAAATGAAGAACCTGGAGATTACTTGAAGACGAACTAGATGCTGCACCAATACAATGTTGAGGAAGATCCGATAGATCCGGCTCCTCCTCAGCTCTCTCCTCTCTCTCTCTCTCTCTCTAGATTACAACTAGATGATGAACTAGAACTAGATCTAGAACTAGAAGATGAACTAGAACTAGAACTAGATGATCAACTAGAGGGATCTCTACTTCTAATTGAAACCCGAGTTTCTGATGTGGAGATGAATAATGAAGATGGAGATGCCTAGAGAGGGGGGTCTGGGGTTGCTTATATAGCCCGAGGTGGAGTAGGGGACAAGGAATCGCCATGTCATTGATCCGCGTCACGTTTATCGCCCACCGTTGGATCAAACCGACTTCAGGGACGGTGGAGATGCATCCTAGGAGGCGGTGGAAGAATGTTCCAGAAGGCGGAGGCGAAACGGGCACCGTGGCCGACCGGTCGGTCTTGCCCATAGACCGGTCGGTCTGGCCCAGTGGGCCCACGTGGCGGGCCGCCTCATGGTATCTTCTGGTGTCTTCTAGATCCTTCTTTTGTAGATTTCGTTGCGAAATTAATATCTTTTCATCCGGGACTCCGAATATAGCAAATGATATATCTGTTTCGATCGTCTCGACGAGCTCTTCGCAATGGTGCACTCCAATTCATCACTTGAGATGCTTTTATATGGTAAAAACATGGATGTCCTACAAAACAAGTAAGAGCACCAAAACTCGTGGAACTTGTTAGTTTCAAACCCTACAACTGTGCTTTGTGATTCATTTAGTGCCATTTCATGCAATAGTTGATGGTTAATTTTGAGCATTAGTGAGCGTCAACAAGTCCCCCAAGCTTACCCTTTGCTAGTCCTGAGCAAAGCCAATCTCAACAATGGATCAGGATTTGCTGCAATATCTTCACTTCCAACAAGTACACATGTATTCAAACAAAAGTTCTCATATGGATTAAAGGAAAAAAAAATCATATTATTCATCATGGGGCTTAGTACTTTACCTTGAATCTTGAGTAATTGAAAGATAGAATGATCAAATCAAGCACTATGTCTCTAGTTCTTTCATTTCACCTTTATCCCAGAGTTTTTATGAATTTTCAAAAGCTTAAAAACATATGTTGTCAAATTAAACAATGGATCCAAAGAGAAAGTCAGCCACACCATTGAATCGAGAAGTGCATGTGTATGAAAAATGGAGGCGGATGCTCTTTTGAATATATCACTCTCTTTTGTCTATCAGAGACACATGGCTATTAGGCTAATTCTATTGTCGGGCACGTGCCCATTATTTCTGATATTCATTTTTTCTTCTCTTTTTTTCGAGGTTCCGGACACTTGTCCCTTTTTATTTCCTCGGGATCTTTCTTTTTGAGGTTTCAGACACTTGTCCCTTTTTATTTCCTCGGATTTTTTTTCTTTTTCTTTTCTTCTTTTTTTTCAATAGCCACATGCTTCCAACAAACTTTTGAGAAGATAGCAACAGATAATCATGAGCATTTATGTGGAAGATGGATGAAATGTGTAAGTGATCTCAATTCAATAGCATGATAACTTCTCATAGGGTCAACAAAGCTTAATTTAATTCAATGCAATTATTAGTCATATTAATATTGGAAACTCTCCGGAACTCTAGTGGTGTTTAGAACAAGATAGTAGTAGCACAGATCATCACATATCATATCTATCAATTACCTAGACCTCAGATCAAGTATTTGCCACCCATGCATTTAATTTCATTTTTAAGGCATCATTATTAATTTGGAGAACTCATGCTTTGAAGGCTAGGTACTTGAAAGAAATTAGATAGAGCAACTATTCATCATTTCAATATAAAAGATTAGAGAGAGAGTTTTTATTATTAACTTCTTAAAACAAGCTAAGCAAACTTAACACACTATTTATTTAACCTAACATGCACTTATTATAAATAACTAAGATAGTGAATAAGACATACCTGGATTACGAAGATAACGGGGGTGCGTCTCCCCCAAGCTGGTTCCCTTAATAGCGTTGAGCCTTCATGTGCCCATATATTTTTTTTCTTTTTAATTAATGGTGAGCCTTCATGTGCCCACATTATTTTATTTTATTTTATTTATGTATAGAAAGAAAACTTAAGAGGATAAGGATACTTATCTGGATACACGGGGGTGCTTTGCCCCAAGCTGAATGTTGACGTAGTCCTTCAATCTTGCCATGTAGCGGACTTGTAGCAGAAATGTTCTTCCTCTATCTGTTGATGGTTGTTGAAACATTGCTCCGACAGTGGATGGAATATCCACTTGCTTGTCAGCTTGTCTTGCCCTCTAAAATCCTGTGAAACTCAAATAGACAAAACTTGTGGAACCAATTAGATGTTAGGCTTATAAGCATTGGTTGTCTAGAGTTATTAGGAAGATTGATTTTAGATTAGATTATTAAACTGCAAGAATTCAATCAAGTCTACTTCTTTTTCCACATTTTCAGGTTCAAGAAAAACTTTTAAGCGTTGGCCATTTACCTTAAATGTGTTACCTGTATCATCTCGGATGGTAATGGCTCCATGAGTTGAAGTGTCGACGACCTTAAAAGGTCCTTCCCACTTACTCCAAAGTTTCCCATGCCCAAAGAGCTTAACTCTTGAATTGAACAGCAAAACCTTATCCCCGGGCTTAAACTCTTTATGCTTGATTCTCTTATCATGCCATCTATTTGTTCTCTCTTTGTAGATCTTGGCATTATGGTAAGCTTTTTCATGCCATTCTTCTAGCTCTGAGAGTTGCATCTTTCTTTTTGTCCCTGCAGCTTCAAAGTCCATGTTCCATCGTTTCATGGCCCAGTGAGCTTTGAACTCAAGCTCGACAGGTAGATGACATGTTTTCCCATATACAAGCTGATAAGGTGACATGCCTATGGGTGTTTTGTATGCAGTTCGGTATGCCCAGAGTGCATCAGGGAGTTTGTCCTTCCATCCCTTCCCCATTTCATCAACGGTCTTTTGTAGAATATTCTAGATTTGTTTGTTAGATGTTTCTACTTGTCTGCTAGTTTGGGGATGGTATGCTGTAGCAATGTTGTGACGAATCCCATGATCCGCTAGGTACTTTCAGAAGACCTTATCTATAAAGTGTGATCCTCCATCACTTATGACCATCCGAGGTGTACCAAATCGAGGAAATATCACTTCATGGAACATTCTCTTGGCATGTTTTGAATCAGCATTTCTGCACGGTATTGCTTCTACCCATTTGGACACATAGTCTATGGCTACCAAGATGTATTCACAATTCTTGGACATAGGAAATGGCCCCATGAAATCAATCCCCCACACATCAAAGAGTTCAATTTGAAGATTGTTTGTGAGAGGCATTGCATCTCGGGCATTGATATTCCCATGTTTCTGGCACCTGTGGCATCTCCTAACAAACTCCTTTGTATCTTGATACATCGTTGGCCAGAAGAAACCACTTTGCCAGATCTTGGCATGTGTCCGAAATGCTCCATAGTGTCCTCCATATGGCGAGGCATGACATATTTCCATAATTTGAGTAGCCTCAGCCATAGGAACACACCTTCTCAACAATCCATCAACGCAGACTCAAAAAAGATATGGCTCATCCCATAGGTGCGAGCGACTATCATGGATCCATTTTCTTTTGTTCGCACCAGGTGGGACATAGCCTTTTACTATAATGTTCACGATGTCTGCGTACCATGGATCGGAGGTTGTTACCTTGAGCAGGGTATCGTCCCTTAGGTAGTCGTTGATGGGTAGCTCGTGTGTTTCCTTATACTGAAGCCTAGACAAGTGGTCAGCTACCGAGTTCTCTACTCCCTTTTTATCTCTTATCTCTATGTCAAACTCTTGGAGTAGAAGAATCCATCGGATTAACCGAGGCTTAGCATCTTTCTTAGTGAGGAGGTACTTAAGAGCTGTGTGATTAGTATAGATAATTACCTTTGCCCCCACTAAGTAAGATCTAAACTTGTCTATAGCAAACACAACAGCCAACAACTCTTTTTCTGTTGTAGCATAGTTGAGCTATGGTCCAGATAAGGTTTTGCTAGCATAGGATATAGCATAATGCTTTTTATCCTTGCTTTGGCCTAAAACGGCTCCAACCGCAAAGTCGCTAGAGTCACACATGATCTCGAATGGAAGCTTCCAATCAGGTGGTTGAATAATTGGAGCTGAGATGAGTGCCTTTTTAAGGATTTGAAAGGCTGCATGGCACTCATCATTGCGGATACATGGGTGTATTCCGAGTCTCTGAGTGATGAGTGATTGTCAACTGGGATAATGCGCATGCTCTTTGGCTTGTGTTGTGCAGGTGTCGAGCACAGATACAGTGATCAGAGGCAAGGTGAAGGTCAAGTAGAGACGTGCCGTGTCGAGGGACCGAGAGTGGCGAAGGGCGGACGTGAGGCTTGGACTGAGGGACCGGTGGCCCGAGGATCAGCTGTGGTGGCTGACAGCCTAGGATAGTGACGAGCGAAGACTTGCAGGCACGGTGTTGCCTAGGTCGAGGACCTGGGGACACGTGTCGGTGGACGGGGTGCACGGGCGGTGCATCCCTTCTACGGCTCGGTTTGGTGGTTGAGCCACAGAAAAACCACCGAGTGGACGGTTTCCAGGTTTGGGCCCCAAAACCTGGGCGCTGATGGTTTCCGAGTTTGGCCACAAAACTCGGGCTGAGGACGGTTTCCAGGTTTGGGTCTCAAAACCTAGGTGCTACGGGTTTGCTGAGTTTGGGCCACAAAACTCAGGCGTTGGACGGCTGGTTTCCCGGTTTGGGCCTCAAAACCGGGGGTTGGCTGTGAAGGCTGGTTTCCCGGTTTGGGCCATAAAACCGGGGGTGCGACGTCCGGGTGAAGGACCGAGAAGCTACCCGAAAGCGACCAGAGGGGGGGTGAATGGGAGCTTCAAAAATTTCCTTTCGGAAACTAGATGCCACTGTCCCAAGATCAACCCCAAAAGCGAAACCTAGAGCTTGCTAATGTCCACGACCCTAGATGTAGGGTGGATGCTTCCTAGAAGCACAGCGGGACACTAGACAACCCTAGAAAGCCAACCCAAAAGACGGAACTCAAATCCGATCAAGAACGAACGAACCGCGAACGAAGACGCGCGAAACTGCAGCGACCGGACTCTGGCCTGCGTCCGGTCAGCAGGGACCGGACGCGTCCGGTCGTCAGAAAACAGCTCTGGGAGCTCTCTGTTCGCGACCGGACGCACGGAGCTCAAGCGTCCGGTCGTTCACTGAGCGTCCGGTCAGATGAGACAATGACACGGGAACAGTGCAAGCGTAGCGTCCGGTCGAAATGCAAACAGAGCGTCCGGTCGAGAGCGTCCGGTCAGTACGCAGAAAAGCTTGGCGCCGTGCTCAACGACCGGACTCTGAAAGCGTGCGTCCGGTCAGCCCGACAGAGCGTCCGGTCACCCCGCGACTGCACTGAAACTCCGGCGATTCAACCCGATCTCCTCCGAATCAAGTGCTCTAGGCTTGGGATTCGATCTGAGGAGTCACAAGGAGGTTAGTGAGCTATCTCTAAGAGATCATGGCTCGAACCTAACTCCAAATCGGTGAATCGAAGGAATTCGGGGGAAAGAAGAAAAAGAGACCCGAAACTAAAACTTGATCGATCTCCTAGACCGTGAGGTTAGAGATGATTTCTTTCGGTGGAAAGAAGTGCCTCACGATCTAGAGCAACTCAGTTCAAACGGAATCGTGAAAGATGAACCGAGCACAAAGATCAAGCGACGGGAAAACTCAAGGCACAAAGCAATCCGCGAAGAACATGATGAACATGAAATCAAAACGCGAATTGACACCAAGAGATGGGATCCAAGGTGAGGATACGGCCTCACTTCCTCGAATCAACAGTACACAGAGTGGAGTCTCTCTGCGGATCTCAACTAGCTAAAGCAAGGGTGTGGGAGAGTGGAAACCCTAGGAAATGAAAGCTCTAACTGAGATTAAGATAGGGAGGAGGGTGTCTCCCCTAGACTACTTATACTAACCTAGCCTAAGTCTATTTCCTACTCTACCCCTCTCTACTCTAATTTACAGAGCGGACCAGCCTAACCCTAAGGCTATTCTAGTCCACCCGCTGGTGGTAGGTAGATCCGACGGCCACGCCCGCACGGTCTTCCGCGTCGCCTCCACGCAACCTTCAGATCGCCGCCACGTGCCGCCACCACTCTGCACCCCCGGTTTTGCGGCCCAAACCGGGAAACCAGCCTTTTCCATCAGCCCCCGGTTTTGAGGCCCAAACCGGGAAACCAGCCTCCAGCCCGAGTTTTGTGGCCCAAACTCGGAAACCCTCAGCGCCCGAGTTTTGAGGCCCAAACTCGGAAACCGGCCCACTCCCAGGTTTTGAGGCTCAACCTGGAAACCCAGCACCCAGGTTTTGAGGCCCAAACCTGGAAACCGTCCACCGTTGGTTTTTCCCGGGCTCTACCAACAAACCGGCGTCGTAGAAGGGATGCACCGCCTGTGCACCCCTTCCACCGACATGATCGCACTTCTCCGCTTGTCGCTGTCGCAGGCTGCCAGCCACCACAGCTGATCCTCCGGCCTCCAGTCCATCAGTCCAAGTCCACGTCCGCCCTTCACCGTCCGATACATCGGCATGGCACGTCCGCCGCACGGCACGCCCATCCTTCATCGCGCCCGGTCCGTCGGCACGACACGTCGCAACTTGACCTTCACCCGCCATCGACCACTGTCTCCGTGCTCGACACCTGCACAACACAAGCCAAAGAACATGCGCATCATCTCCGTTGACAATCACTCACAACCCATCATGTCTCCCCATGATGAGTGCATTCACTCACAACACATGATGCCGCACTACACCGTGCAAGTGCAAACCAAGTACAATCCTCATCAACAGAGACTCATAAGGCTCAAGTGCATTGTCAACTCCACAAAATCATGAAAGGAGAGGAGGGAGTGGGAAAGAAACCCAACCAAATACCCAAAAGCCTATCAAAAGCCAAAGACAATGGATGAAGCGAAAAACTTGGTCCCCAAGACATGGCAACGGCTCGACGCAACCAAGCAAAGTAAAGCTAGCCCTCAGAAGAGGTAGAACAGGCTCAACACCGCAGCAGATACCAATTGAAGATCGGAGGACAACAGAAGCAAAATGCTAGTCCCTCAAGAAGAGGCACAGAGGCTCAACACAACTAGCAAGAAAATCACTCCGAACCAATTGGAAATCAACCCAAACCAAATGGGAAAGCACACCAGACGATACCAATTGAAAGCCAAATGAAAAGGCTTATGAAAGCTCATGAAAAGCTAGGAACGTTTGCTAGTCCCTCAAGACAGAGGCAACGGCTCAACACAACTAGCAAACTCCCCCTCGACAATGCAAGCAACTAGGACAAATGATTCTCCCCTTAGTTGATCAACACAGGAGCATATGATTTGCATAAATTTCTCCCCTAGTTGAAAATGCACTTATCAAGGTCAAAAGGTATCGGAAAATCAACTCCCTTCACATAAACTCCCCCTGAACACAAGATCTCCTTCAGAATGCATATGAAGTCAAAATGCAAGTTAGGAGCTTCAAGTATATAGTCAAAAGAGTGCAAAGATGCTCTAATCAGTATAGCTCCAACATCTCAATTAAGCACTCAAATAGCAAAGGCTCAAACTGATCACTTGTACGAAATATGAAGCGTATGAGCATGTGAGCAATTTTAAGCCAAAAGGATAGTCACCATCAAAAAGCACTAGACATGTATAGAAGGAATCCAAACAAGTGCTAAGCATATATACAAGGTGAACTACCCCTAGCAAAGTTCAATCATCATGCATAGTAATGAAGCATATCCTTGTGATTTCAAATTCATATCGGAGTTGCAGCGGTAAAGAATTCACAAGTTCATTTTTGGCATGTGATTGCGAGAGGTTGAAAGCTTGTCATTGCCTAACTTTTCAACCGTGCGAAGCCTATGCCGAAGCAATCAGAAGCTTAAAGCAACGGTTTCGGTCATACACTACATGGCTCAAGTTTAACTCAAGTGCAATGAGAAACAGTCTCAATACCATGAGGTGTTGACAAGCAATCCCATCTCGATCTTTTCAATTCAACAATACTTGGTTCAGATTTTAAGCAAGTTATGAACAACCAAGCAAGTGAATGACTCAGAACTAGAGACATAGCAACCTAGCATATATGAAAAGCAGGAATGGACTCAACACACCCTACACATGCTAGTTGCATATCTCAATGGTGAACATTTTCAGATTTATATACATTAGGCATAATTCACCATTCCAAAAATAGCTCGCTCATAACATGTAACAGTGATCAGAAGGAGCATAAGCTACAAGCATCATCATAAGTATCGGAGCAATACTAACAAGAGCATAATTACATTCTAGTGAATATAGACATGAAGCTCAGAATGTAAATGCGTATGCCCGACACAAAACTGAAAGAAAAAGATACCAATTTGAAGGACTCAAGAAACTCAAAAGAAAAGAGCCTCAAAATAAAAGAGTCAGTCTGTACATCTCAAAATGCTTCCCCCATCTAAAAGGGGAAACACACACCAAGCTCACCCCTCAACCTATTAAAGGTTGATTCGTCTAAAGGCTTGGTGAAAATATCAGCCAATTGGTGATGAGTATCGACATGGCGAAGGTCGATATCACCCTTCTCCTGGTGGTCTTCAAGAAATGAAAGCGCACATCAATGTGTTTGGTTTTCGAGTGAAGCACGGGGTTCTTAGCAACGCTAATGGCACTCGTGCTGTCACAAAGCAAAGGAACTCGAGTAAAGCTCAAACCAAAGTCACGCAAAGTGGCCATCATCCAGAGTAACTGGGAACAGCAGCTAGCCGCAGCAACATACTCAGCCTCCGTAGTAGACTGGGCGACACTAGACTGCTTGCGAGAAGACCACGACACAAGAGAAGACCCAATAAACTGGCAAGTCCCAGAAGTGGACTTGCGCTCAATGCGACAACCAGCAAAATCGGCATCGGAATAACCGCAAAGCGAGAGAGTGGAGGAAGCAGAATACCAAATCCCGAACTCAGGCGTGAAACGAAGGTACCTGAATATGCGCTTCACCGCCTGACGGTGAGAAGTGCGTGGCGAAGCCTGAAAGCGCGCGCACAAGCACACGGCGAACTGAATGTCCGGCCGTGTCGCCGTCAGGTAGAGCAGCGATCCAATCATGCTGCGGTACTCCTTCTGGTCCACTGCTTCTCCATCCGTGTCGGCATCCAGGGCAGTCGTCATCGACATGGGCGTCGGAAGAGGCTTGGCCTCACCCATGTCGAACCGCTTCAGCAAGTCCCTCGTGTACTTGCCCTGGTGCACAAACGTCCCTTCTCGGGATTGCTTAATTTGCAACCCGAGAAAGAAGGTCAGCTCGCCCATCATGCTCATCTCGAACTCCCTGCTCATAGTATCTGCAAACTTGGCAACCAAAACGTGAGAAGAACCACCGAAAATGATATCATCCACGTAAATTTGGACCAAGAGAGTATCTTTGCCTTGCTTGAGGAGAAAGAGCGTTTTATCAACACATCCCATTTAAAACCCTTAGCTAGCAAAAAGGTTTTTAATCTCTCATACCAGGCTCTAGGGGCTTGTTTCAAACCATACAGAGCTTTGTGGAGTTTAAAGACATGGTTTGGAAACTTGGGATTTTCAAAACCGGGGGGTTGCTGGACATAGACCTCCTCCTCAATGTAGCCGTTTAAGAAGGCACTCTTGACATCCATTTGAAAAAGTTTGAAACCCATGGATGCAGCATAAGCCAAGAGTATCCTAATAGCCTCCAAACGAGCTACAGGAGCGAAGGTCTCCTCATAATCTATCCCCTCCTTCTGACTATAACCCTTCGCTACAAGCCGGGCCTTGTTTCTCACAATGTGGCCCTCCTCTCCTTGCTTGTTTTTAAAAACCCATTTTGTCCCAATAGGTTTACAGTCAGGAGGTGGTGGCACTAGAACCCAAACCCGATTTCGCTCAAAGTTCTCTAGCTCCTCATGCATGGCATTGACCCAGTCCGGATCCGTCAATGCGTGTCCAACATCTCGGGGTTCAAAAGACGCAACAAAAGCAGAATGAGCAAAGTGCGAGATGTGCTGTGACCTGGAGCGAGTAACTCGCTCGTCGATGTCGCCGATCATCTGTTCAGGGGGGTGCTGGCGCTGGATATGTCGTGGCGCCTCCCGGGAAGAAGTGACCTCCCCCTCAACAGCAGCTGGTTCCACCCCGGGTACAAAAGGTACCGCGCGAGGGGGGGATCCCACGGCCCCCAGGAAGAAGAAGTGTCGGGGCCGTGAATCGTCGTCGAGGCCGCCCTTTGCGGCACGGCAGGTGGAGGGGGCTGGATTATCTATACCTTCAGCACCCTCGTCCTCATCATCAAAAAGAGGCTCTCCAACCTCATGATCACCTGCACGCTCAAAACGAGAAGAGGGACAAACAAGAGTCTCGTCGAAGGAGACATCTGATGTCTCCATGACTCGGTTAGTGTCAAGGTTAAGTACACGATAAGCTCGAGTGTGAGTGCCATAACCCAAAAACACACCGTCAGAAGAACGAGACTCAAACTTGTCCAGGTTGCCTTTCTTCAATATAAAACAGTGGCAACCAAAGACTCTAAAATAACTCACCTTGGGCTGGCGACCAAAACGCAACTCATAAGAGGTCTTCTTCAAAAACGCTCTCAGAAAAATGCGATTCGAAATGTAGCATGCAGTGTTCATAGCTTCGGCCCAAAACGCCTAGGAGTCCTATGCTCATCAAGCATCGTCCTGGCCATCTCAACAAGGGTCCGATTCTTCCTCTCTACAACACCATTTTGAGGTGGTGTATAGGGGGAAGAAACCTGATGCTCCAAACCAAGTGGTTACAAAACTTCTCAAAATCCGAATTTTTAAACTCGGAACCATTATCACTCCGAATAGCTCGCATCGAGTTCAAAGGGAACTCGTTCTGAAGACGCAAAATCAGATTGCGAGCAAATGAGAAAGTCTCGGTCTTCTCAGCTAAAAGAAGACCCACGAATATCTCGAAAAGTCGTCAACAACAACCAAAACATACCACTTGCCACCAACCGAGCTCACCCGAGCCGGACCAACAAGGTCCATGTGTAAAAGCTCTCCGGGGTGCGAGGTCATGACCTTAGTCACCGGATGGTGGGGAGCAGCAACCATCTTCCCATGTCTGCAAGAATGGCAAACTAGATCCTTCTCCATCGAAAGCTTGGGCAATCCTCGGATTAGGCCAAGTGAGCTAAGTCTTGCAAGCAAGTCGAAGCTTAAGTGACCGAGCCTCCTATGCCACTTCCAAAGATCGGAAGAAGAAGGACTAGCCAAAAGACAGCGAGAAGAACCAAACGATTCCGAGAAATTCGCACAAAAGACTTTCCCAAAGGGCGAAATCAGACATACAAGATCGCCCTGAGGATCTAAGATGCGACTAAGGTTCGGTTTAAAACGAATCTCATAGTCATCATCAAAAAGTTGCGAAACAAAGAAGGTTAAAATGCAGGTTAGAAACAAGAGCAACATCGCGCAACAAAAGTGCTCATTAACCCGCACCGATCCGCGAGACAACACCTTACCTTTACTATTGTCGCCGAAGGTTATGTACCACCGACGGGCTGACGAGAACCGCGAGACACACCTCACCTCCCGACAAAGTCGCCGAATCAACCAACCGACAAACTCAACCAGTGTTTCGGTCATGTGCTCGAAAACCGGAATCCCCAACCAAACGTCCTCCAACCGTCTTACCTACATCAAAAAAGACATAGGGTGAGCATACGGTCCAACACTGGGGTTAGTGAAATAAGGGAAAACCAGTGTTGGGCCGGCTGCTCAAAAGAAGGTTAGTGAAAAAACCATTCCTAGCATGTCTACGAGGGAAGCGATCACCACGCTGAGGAAAACGTGGTCCGCTGGGGAAGAAGCGCTCACCGCGGTACTCAAACTGCGGTGGGGGAAGCGCTCAACAAAGCCTCCGCCACGGGGTCCGTTACCTGCAAAAGCAGGACCCCGTCGGGCACGCTCTCTACGAGGTTTACGCCTAGGAGCCTGGGGCTCAACTGCTCTAGCGTCTCTCCTCGGAGCTCTCTCCTGCCTAGGCCTAACAACTGAGGTGCTGGACCTCTAGGCCTAGTCTCCCTCCTCGGGGCTCTCATCTCCTGCCTAGGCCTGGGATCCTGTCGTCCGGACCTAGCAGCTCTCCTCTGGGCCTTCGGTACATGTCCACCATGAGCTGGATGGTACATGTCCGGGTTCTCCGTCTCCCGAGCCCTGCGCGCCTCTCTCTTGCGCCTAAAGCAGAACTCGCTCAAGTGGCCATCTCTCCCACAAAAATCACACTGGTACCTCACCGCACGCACAGGGGGTTGTTGGTGACCAGGGCTGTGGGTGTGGCTCACCTTGCCTTTGCCCTTCGGTGGCAGCTCCTCACGGATGGGTGGCATAGCATCAAGCTTGTTTCTGAGGTGGTTTGGCTTGGGTGCCCAAACTGGGTTCTTGGGAGGAGCTCTCGGGGGTTCCTCAACCACACCATCTTTGGTGATAGGCTTGGCTGGCTCTTTGAGTGGAAGCTTGGCAAGTTTGGGAGTAGTGGTGGAGTTGGGCTTCTCACATGGGTTCAGACCACTAGACTCTCCAATCTTCCCAAAAGCTGAGAGATCAACACTCTGAGCAAACCTACACCAGGGGCACCAACAGCTCGCTTGAATTGGGAGATCATCATCCCGAGCTGCGGCTCACTACTGGAGACCCATGACAAGATGGACCGAAGGTATGTGTTTTCTTCCTCGTTTGCATCTTGCCATGCTTCACATTGGCAATCTCCATCTCCAGGCCCTCACACAAAGCACACCTCATGACACAAGTGCTATCTGAGCTGGCCTTCTCTAAAGACTCAAGCTTGGCATTCTTCTCTGCCAACTCAGATTGCAAGACAGGACAAGTCTTGCACGCACCCAACAGCTGCGGCCTAGCTCGGAGCTCATCCACCTCATCTACCACGCAGCATGCTTACTCCTCAGAGTGAGAAGATCCGTCATGTGCGCGGCGCAACTCTCGCACTCCAACTCCTCCGACACAACCACGGTGGACCGAGCGACCTCAAGCTCCTTCACCGTGTCCTCCCACTTCTGCCTAAACTCCTTGCGCTCTCTAGCGGCACGCCTAAGCAACTTATCTTGGCTAAGGAGGGCAGCAGTCAACTTCTCAACCTCGGAGGAAAGCTCGTCGTAGGTGAGAGATACCTGGGAGGTGTCGTCGTCGTCGTCGTTCCGAGGGGTACGCTCCGGCTCGCCGTCGACCTCATCGCCCAGCGCCATGGTGCAGAAGCCGTCGTCGTCGGCGAAGAAGCAGAGGCCGTTCAGCTTGTCCTCGATCCTCTTCTTCTTCTCGGACTCGTCATCACTCGAGCTGGCGGAGTCGTCATCCGAGCCGTCGACGTCGCTGAGCGTGGCGAAGAATGCACGCTGCTCAGCTTGCTGCTTCTCCAAGTACTTCTTCTTGATGTACTCTTTGTCGAAGCCGCCCCGCTTCTTGTGCCTTGGGGGAACGTGCTTCTCCTTGTACTTGGAGTCGCGCCTGTGGCCGTGATCGCCCTTCCCCAGATGCTTGTTCTTCTTCTTGGGGCAGTCGGCGATGAAGTGGTCGGGGTCGCCGCATTCGTAGCATCCGGCGCGTCCTCCTCCACGACGGCGGTTCACGCGGTTGTTGTGGAACCGCGAAAACCGTTGGCAAGCAAAGCCAACTCGTCGTCTCCCAAAGACTCCAGCTGGTCCTCTGTCACAGAAAAGAGAGAAGAAAGCGCAAAGCCAGCTGAGGGTTAGAGGAAGAGCCGGAAACCAAAGCCATGGACGGGCGAGAAGGATTTTCAAAAGAAGCCCTCGCCATAGCATCAATCTCACTGGACTTGAGCTTACTGAAGAGCTCGTCGCAGGTGAGGTCTCATAGTTCGGCGATTCGATGATTGCCTGAACCTTGGAGTCCCACACCGAACGGTCAAGAGTGTGCAAAAGCTTCAAAGCACGCTCATGATCGTCAAATGGCAACTGCTCTCTGTTAGCCCTCATCCTGTTGACAATCACCTGAAAGCGAGCGAATAAACTTTCTATGCTCTCGCCAGGCTGATGTCGAAAGTTCTCATACTCTCTCTTGAACGACTCGTAGAGTCGGGTTTTGACTTGAGAGGTGCCCTCATGAAAACGCATGAGGGTGTCCCAGATCTCCCGAGCCGTAGAGAGGTGAGAAACGCGATCAAACTCACCCACGCTCAAACAGGAGAACAAAGCGTTACGCGCCCGCTATTGGCTTCGTGCTCATCGATCTGAAACTGAGAGACACGAGCAGCCAGACAACGTAGTTGGCGTTGTTGCAAATCTCCCAAACAGAAGAGCCCATGCTCGGAGATAGGCCGACATGCGTATCTTCCAATACGCATAGTTCGTCCCATCGAAAACGGCGGTTTGCCCACGCCGCGATCCATGTCGCCTTCGGTGGATCTGGAACCGGCTAAGGTGGAAGATCCTTAACCTGCTCCGATACCAATTGAAGGACCGAGAAGCTACCCGAAAGCGACCAGAGGGGGGGTGAATGGAGCTTCAAAATTTCCTTTCGGAAACTAGATGCCACTGTCCCAAGATCAACCCCAAAAGCGAAACCTAGAGCTTGCTAATGTCCACGACCCTAGATGTAGGGTGGATGCTTCCTAGAAGCACAGCGGGACACTAGACAACCCTAGAAAGCCAACCAAAAGACGGAACTCAAATCCGATCAAGAACGAACGAACCGCGAACGAAGACCGCGAACTGCAGCGACCGGACTCTGGCCTGCGTCCGGTCAGCAGGGACCGGACGCGTCCGGTCGTCAGAAACAGCTCTGGGAGCTCCTGTTCGCGACCGGACGCACGGAGCTCAAGCGTCCGGTCGTTCAGAGTCGTTCACTGCGTCTCGGTCAGATGAGACAATGACACGGGAACAGTGCAAGCGTAGCGTCCGGTCGAAATGCAAACAGAGCGTCCGGTCGAGAGCGTCCGGTCAGTACGCCAAAAGCTTGGCGCCGTGCTCAACGACCGGACTCTGAAAGCGTGCGTCCGGTCAGCCCGACAGAGCGCCGGTCACCCCGCGACTGCACTGAAACTCCGGCGATTCAACCCGATCTCCTCCGAATCAAGTGCTCTAGGCTTGGGATTCGATCTGAGGAGTCACAAGGAGGTTAGTGAGCTATCTCTAAGAGATCATGGCTCGAACCTAACTCCAAATCGGTGAATCGAAGGAATTCGGGGGAAAGAAGAAAAAGAGACCCGAAACTAAAACTTGATCGATCTCCTAGACCGTGAGGTTAGAGATGATTTCTTTCGGTGGAAAGAAGTGCCTCACGATCTAGAGCAACTCAGTTCAAACGGAATCGTGAAAGATGAACCGAGCACAAAGATCAAGCGACGGGAAAACTCAAGGCACAAAGCAATCCGCGAAAACATGATGAACATGAAATCAAAACGCGAATTGACACCAAGAGATGGGATCCAAGGTGAGGATACGGCCTCACTTCCTCGAATCAACAGTACACAGAGTGGAGTCTCTCTGCGGATCTCAACTAGCTAAAGCAGGGGTGTGGGAGAGTGGAAACCCTAGGAAATGAAAGCTCTAACTGAGATTAAGATAGGGAGGAGGTGTCTCCCCTAGACTACTTATACTAACCTAGCCTAAGTCTATTTCCTACTCTACCCCTCTCTACTCTAATTTACAGAGCGGACCAGCCTAACCCTAAGGCTATTCTAGTCCACCCGCTGGTGGTAGGTAGATCCGACGGCCACGCCCGCACGGTCTTCCGCGTCGCCTCCACGCAACCTTCAGATCGCCGCCACGTGCCGCCACCACTCTGCCCCCCGGTTTTGCGGCCCAAACCGGGAAACCAGCCTTTTCCATCAGCCCCCGGTTTTGAGGCCCAAACCGGGAAACCAGCCTCCAGCCCGAGTTTTGTGGCCAAACTCGGAAACCCTCAGCGCCCGAGTTTTGAGGCCCAAACTCGGAAACCGGCCCACTCCCAGGTTTTGAGGCTCACCTGGAAACCCAGCACCCAGGTTTTGAGGCCCAAACCTGGAAACCGTCCACCGTTGGTTTTTCCCGGGCTCTACCAACAAACCGGCGTCGTAGAAGGGATGCACCGCCTGTGCACCCCTTCCACCGACATGATCGCACTTCTCCGCTTGTCGCTGTCGCAGGCTGCCAGCCACCACAGCTGATCCTCCGGCCTCCAGTCCATCAGTCCAAGTCCACGTCCGCCCTTCACCGTCCGATACATCGGCATGGCACGTCCGCCGCACGGCACGCCCATCCTTCATCGCGCCCGGTCCGTCGGCACGACACGTCGCAACTTGACCTTCACCCGCCATCGACCACTGTCTCCGTGCTCGACACCTGCACAACACAAGCCAAAGAACATGCGCATCATCTCCGTTGACAATCACTCATCACACAGAGACTCGGCATACACCCATGTATCCGCACGGGAAAAGGACAAGCCGGAGCGGTGGTGCACGTTGGCGGCGATCGGTGAGATTGTTTCGAGGCCACTCTAACCACTGTTCTTCCTGGCATTTCCTTCGTATCACCACCTACCATGAGTTTGTCCAGAATAACCCTAGGGTTTATTCTGGCTCGCTCTGTAATTAGAGAGGGGTAGAGTAGTCCCTCAGAATGAGGCATAAGTACGTGTGAGACACCCCTCCCAACATATCTCAGTCATTTGCTAGTTTGCCTTCTAGGTTTCCTGCTCTCCCCGCCCCCCTTCTGTAGCGAACTGAGATCCACAGAGAAGAGAACAATACCTGTGCCCGTGAGATTTTGAGGAAGTGAGACGTAATCTCACTATTGTAGCGTGTGGTAGCCACACGGTTGCAAATTCGTGTTTGTGATTCGCGTTTTGCTCGTGTCTTCGGGGGTGCTTTTCTCCACTTTTTTTCCGTCGATCGATCTCTTTGTTCGGTGCATCTCTTGCAAAATCCGCTTGAACCAAGTTGTTCTAGACGTGAGGCCCTTCTTTCCACCGAAGGATTCATCCTAACCTCACGACCTAGTAATCGTTGAATTTTGTCTTGGATCGGTTTTGCTCCCTTAGTCCCGATTTCTTCCAATCCATCGATTTGGAGTTAGATGCGAGCCATGATTCCCATGGGATAGCTCACTAAACTCCTTGGAGACTCCTCATACCAGTCTAGCCTTAGTGCTTTGGATTCGAAGGAGATCGATTGGATTTCGCGGAAGAACACTACAGTATCGGGACCATCAGACACTGTGTTTTTGAGCATCGGACCTGAGTCTTTTTCGCATCGGGCGTCTGGTGCCACGTTCGTCTGACAGTGCCTTTAAAGGTGCATCAGACACTACCATCGGACGTCCGTTCCATCGGACGCGCTGGGGGTCAGCATCGGACGCTAGTGTTGCACTGTAGCAGCGTCCGATGCTTGTCCAGTAAGGTTCCAGACGTGTTCATTTTGCATCGGACGCTCCGGTGCTGGTTCATCGGACCCTGCCAGCGTCCGATGCTATGAGTCTGCGCAGTTTCGTCCTTGGTTCGTTCGTTTTCGTGTTGGTTTTGATTTCCGGCTTTTGCGTTGGGTTTCTAGAGTCGTAAAGTGTCTCGCTGTGCTTCTTTGAAGCATCCACCCTATCTCTAGTGTCGTGGACACGTACGAGCTCTAGGGTTTAACTCTTGGGTTGTTTTTCGGGACATGTCAAGAAGTTTCTAAAAGGAAATTTTGAAGCTCCCATTCACCCCCCCTCTGGTCACTTTCTTGTAGTCCTCTCGGTCCTTCAATTGGTATCAAAGCAGGTTAAGGATCTTCCACCTTAGCTGGTTCCAGATCCACAGAAGGCGACATGGATCGCGGTGTGGGCAAACTGCCATTTTTCGATGAGATGAACTATGCGTATTGGAAGATACGCATGTTGGCCTATCTTCAGAGTCTGGGTGCTTCCATCTGGGATATTTGCAACAGGCTGATTACGTGGTCGTGGCTGCTCGTGTTCTCAGCTTCAGATCGATGAGCACGATGCCAATAGCAAGCCCGTAATGCTCTTTTCTCATGTTTGAGCATGAGTGAGTTTGATCGTGTTTCTCACCTCGCCACGGCTCGGAGATTTGGGCTACCCTCATGCGTTTCCATGAGGGAACCACTCAAGTCAAAACCTTCTCTACGAGTCGTTCAAGCGAGAGTATGAGAACTTTCGACCTATGCCTGCGAGAGCATAGAAAGTTTATTCGCTCGCTTTCAGGTATTGTCAACAGGATGAGGGCTAACAAGGAGCTGTTGCCTTTCGACGATCATGAGAGGGCTTTCGCTTTTACATACCCTTGATCGGGTCAGTGTGGGACTCCAAAGTTCAGGCGATCATCGAATCACCAAACTATGAGACCCTCACGTGCGACGAGCTCTTTAGTAAGCTCAAGTCCAGTGAGATTGATGCCATGGCAAGGGCTTCTTATGAAAATCCTTCTGGCCCGTCGATGGCTTTGGTTTCTGGCTCTTCTGCTAACCCCTCTGGAGGTCTTGCACTCTCTTCCTCTTTTCTGTCACAGAGGAGCAGCCGGTTCTTTTGGGGATGACGAGTTGGCTATGCTCGCCACCGGTTCTCGCGGTTCCACAACAACCGCATGAACCGTCGCCGCGGAGGAGGACGCTCAAGATGCTTTGAGTGCGGCGACCCCAACCACTTCATCGCCAATTGCCTGAAGAAGAACAAGCAGACCTTCGGCAAGGCGGATCATGGGCACAAGTACTCCGGCAAGCGCAAGGAGAAGTACGTCCCCGCGAAGCACAAGCGGAAGGGCGGCTTCAACAAGGAGTACATCAAGACGAAGTACTTGGAGAAAGCCTAGGCTGAGCAGCGTGCGTTCTTCACCACGCTCAGCGACGTCGACGACTCGGATCGACTCCACTTCTTCAAGCGATGACGAGTCCGAGAAGAAGAAGAGGATCAAGGACAAGTTTGACGGTCTCTGCTTCTTCGCCGACGACGACGGCTTCTGCACCATGGCCCTCGGCAAGGAGGTCGATGGTGAGCTGGAGGACACTCCTCGGAACGACGACGACGACGACGACACCTCCCAGGTAAAACGATTGGAGAACGTTTGGTTGGTGTATCCGGGTGTTCGAGGCACATACCGAAACGCCAATGGTTTCTCCAGTCTTAGTCCAGTCGCCGGAAAGGAGTTTATCACCTTCGGCGACAACAGCAAAGGTAGGTGTTGTCTCGTGGGTCTGTGCGAGGAGTTAATGAGCACTTTGTGTTGCGTGATGTTGCTCTTGTTTCTAACTTGCATTTTAACCTTCTTTCTGTTTCGCAACTTTTTGATGATGACTATGAGATTCGTTTTAAACCGAATCTCAGTCGTATTTTGGACCCTCAGGGCAATCTTGTTTGTGTGATTTCGCCCTTTGGGAAAGTCTTTCCTGCGGATTTCTCGGAGTCGTTTGGAATTTCTCGTTGTCTTTTGGCTGGACCTTCCTCCTCTGATCTTTGGAAGTGGCATAGGAGACATGGTCACCTGAGCTTCGACTTGCTTGCAAGGCTTAGTTCACTTGGCATAATCCGAGGATTGCCTAAGTTATCCATGGAGAAGGATTTTGTTTGCCATTCTTGTAGACATGGGAAGATGATTGCCGCTCCCCACCATCCAGTGACTCAGGTCATGACCAAGCACCCTCGAGAGCTTTTGCACATGGACCTTGTTGGTCCGGCTCGGGTGAGCTCGGTTAGGGGGAAGTGGTATGTGCTTGTTGTTGTTGATGACTTTTCGAGATATTCGTGGGTCTTCTTTTTAGCTGAGAAGACCGAGACTTTCTCCTTTGCTCGCATCTGATTTTGCGTCTTCAGAACGAGTTCCCTTTGAACTCTATGCGAGCTATTAGGAGTGATAATGGTTCCGAATTCAAGAATTCGGATTTTGAGAAGTTTTGTAACTCTTTAGGTTTAGAGCATCAGTTTTCTTCTCCCTACACACCGCCACAGAATGGTGTTGTAGAGTGGAAGAATCGGACCCTTGTAGAGATGGCCAGGACGATGCTCGATGAGCATAGGACTCCTAGGCGATATTGGGCCAAAGCAATGAGCACTGCATGCTACATTTCCAATCGCATTTTTCTCCGAGCTTTCTTGAAAAAGACTTCTTATGAGTTGCATTTTGGAAAACTGCCCAAGGTGAGTTATTTTAGAGTTTTTGGTTGCCACTGTTTTATACTTAAGAAAGGCAACCTGGACAAATTTGAGTCTCGTTCTTCTGACGGTGTGTTTTTGGGTTATGGCACTCATACTCGCGCATATCGTGTACTTAAGCTTGACACTAACCGAGTCATGGAGACATCAGATGTCACCTTCGACGAGACCATGGTTTGTCCTTCTTCTCGTTTTGAGCGTGCAGGTGATCATGAGGTTGGTGAGCCACTCTTTGATGACGATGATGAGGGTGCTGAAGGTATGGATGATCCAGCACCCCCTCCACCTGTTGTGCCACAAGGAGCGGCTTCTACTACGACTCATGGCCCCGACACTTCTTCATCTTGGGGGCCGTGGGATCCGCCACCTCGAGCGATACCCTTTGAAGGACCAAGAATGCAATAGCAAGGCGACCAGAGGGGGGGGTCAATGGGAGCACAAAAATTTCTCTCGAAACTTTGGCCAAATGTCCCAAAATCAACCCCAGAAAAACTTCAACCAAAACCGTGATGCCTACGACCCTTGGAAGAGGGTGGATGATCCCTAGGATCACAGCGAGGCACCACAAAGTGATAGCGAAACAAATGTCAAAAGTGCGGAGACAAGTTCGACCCTCAAAAACCAAGTCCCGAACGTAGATAGACGACTACGACGAGAAACTCCTAAATACCTATGCTAACAAGTAGCAAAGATACCTAGAGAGGTTCCTTGATCAACTCTAGGGCCAAACGGGAAGTCCGAAAACCAAGCGAACAAGTCGGGAGAGCAAACGCATTAAACCGGAGGCTTCAGCCAAATCCCGGACTGTCCGGTAGTACGGTCGCGGACTGTCTGCCTAGTGGCGGACTGTCCGGGCTCAGCTGGCGGACTGTCCGCCGGCCAAAAGAGAAAAACCGCAGTGCTGCTGAAGTCCCCTGGACAGTTCCCGGACTGTCCGCCAAAACCAACGGCGGACTGTACGCCGATCAAACTCCAGCACTGTTCACCGAGGCACACAGCCACTGCTCGGCTGAGTCCCTGACGCGCGGACTGTCCGCGGCTGGGATGGCGGACTGTCCACCAACTCCGAGTGAGGGCGATTTTGGTCGCTCTTCACCCAAATCTTCTCCAAATCGATTCAAACCAAAATCCCTTGATCCCAAACTTGGAGAGAATGATCACGAGGTAGTTAGATGACTATCCCCAAGAAATCATCCGCTCAAATCAACTCAAACAACGGGAAATCGAAAGGGAAGGTGTATGAACGAAAAAGTGCCACGAAAACGAAATCAACCCGATCAAATTGTTCGTGAGGAGTTAGATGAATTCCTTCAGTGGACATGATCACCTCACTATAAAGAACAAGTTGATTCAAATGGATTTCGCAAAGACGCACTGGAGAGGGAGATCGAGTGACGGGAAAATCGCGGAGAAACAAAGAACGCAAAGAACACGAACCAAAACGCGAATCAACACATCGATATGCAACCGTGTGGCTACCACACGCTACAACAGTGAGGTTATAGCCTCACTTCCTCAAAATCTTCAGTACACAGAGGTATGATTCTCTGCGGATCTCAGCTAGCTACAGTAGGGGATTTGGGAGAGCAGGAAACCGTAGAAGCAAAGAGAAAATGACTGAGGTAGGAAGGGAGGAGGGTGTCTCCCTCTACTTATCCTAATTCTATTTCCTACTCTACCCCTCTCTAATTACAGAGCGAACCAGCTAAACCCTAGGGTTATTCTGGACCAACACAAGGTAGGTGGTGATCCGACGGCCACGCCCGCACAACTGGTAGCGTTGCCTCGACGCAACCTCACCGATCGCCGCCACGTGCCGCCACCGCTCTGCTTGTCCTTTTCCCAGACGTCGCACCCCCGGTTTTGTGGCCCAAACCGGGAAACCAGCCTTCACAGCGAACCCCCGGTTTTGAGGCCCAAACCGGGAAACCAGCCGTCCATCATCTGAGTTTTGTGGCCCAAACTCAGAAACCCGCAGCACCCAGGTTTTGAGGCCCAAACCTGGAAACCGTCCTCAGCCCGAGTTTTGTGGCCCAAACTCGGAAACCATTAGTGCCCAGGTTTTGAGGCCCAAACCTGGAAACCGTTCACTCGGTGGTTTTTCTGTGGCTCAACCACCAAACCGAACCATAGAGGGGATGCACCGCCCGTGCACCCCGTCCACCGACACGTGTCCCCAAGTCCTTGACTCGAGCAACACCATGACCGCAAGTCTTCGCTCATCGCTGTCCCAGGCTGTCAGCCACCACAGCTGATCCTCGGGCCACCGGTCCCTCAGTCCAAGCCTCACGTATGCCCTTCGCCACTCTCGGTCCATCGGCACGTCACGTCTCTACTTGACCTTCATCTTGCCTCTGATCATTGTATCCGTGCTCAACACCTGCACAACACAAGACAAAGAACATGTGCATCATCTCAGTTGACAATCACTCATCACTCAGAGACTCGGCATACACCCATGTATCCGCAATCTCCCCCTTGATGAGTGCACTGTCAACTACCAACACAAATCATAATGAATAAAAGAAGGAAAGAAGAAAGAGAGAGAACTCAACCAAATGACCCAAAAGCATAACAAAGCCGAAGAAGGTCAAGTGGAAAGAGCAAGACAACTTGGTCCCCAAAGACATGGGCAATGGCTCGACGCGACCAAGCAAAGCAAAGCTAGCCCTCAAGAAGAGGTAGAACAGGCTCAACCCCGCTAGCAAGAAAACTTGATACCAATTAAAAGATCAACTGAAATTCAAGCAAAACAGAGCTAGCCCTCAAGAAGAGGCAGAACGGGCTCAACACCGCTAGCGAAGCAACTCAATACCAACTGTAACCAACTCAAAACCAAAAGAGTTCGATACCAATTGAAGAGCCGAAAATGAGCTGAAAATGTTGCTAGTCCCTTAAGAAAGAGGCAAAGGCTCAACACAACTAGCAAACTCCCCCTCAACTAGTGCACACAACCCAGGGAACTCATGATTTGTGTTGGTATAAATTAATGCACACTCTACTTTATCTGCAAGCGCACAGATAAAATCTACCGATGTAGCACTTCACCGGAGTAACCGAGTTTTAATATCGAACCCAAAGGAACGGATAGCGATGAGTCTCAACTGTATAACCCTGAGTAACTAACAAGGACAGAAAACTAAAAGTATAGAGGGGATCACTAAGGTTATCTAAATCCAACTTAAGAGTGATATGTTTATTATTCTTAATGGGGAAGTTGCCATAAAAGGTCACAACCGAGTATGATTCTTTTATGCAAATGTATAATCCTACCGAGCCTACACATGGGTAAGTGGACTATAGAAGAATCAACAAGGCTATAAGAGTCACCCTTGCAAACTACCACTACTACCGGCGTTATAGGAGGTAAATATGAGCTATCAAGTCTAAGCACTACGCTTATACTATCCAACTACTCCAACTCTAGAGCGACTAGAATTAAAGTACTCAAAAGAGAGTCATAAACCTTAAGAACAATAAGAACAATGGCTCAAACTTAAATATAGATATTGATTACCGAAACAATTGTGGAAGCAAGTCGATGAAGAACTTGAATCCACAGGTACAAGATGAAGAAGTTGATCCGACAGGCCGGAGCTTCCTCTTGATCTCTTCTCTGTCTCTCTCTTCTAGTTCTAGAATAAGACTAGGTTCTAATCCTACTAGAGGGTATCTAGTCTTCTACTTGAAAGCTAACTCTTGATTACAACTAGATGAACTAGATCTAATTCTAGATGAACTAGAAGAGATTCATCAAGAGGGACCTCTACTTCTACATTGGAACCCTAATTTCTGATGTGGAGATGAATAATGAAGAGGGAGATGCCTGGAGAGGGAAGTCTGGGGCTGCTTATATAGCCCTGAGGGATCGACCGTGGCCGTTGGATCAAACCGACGTAAGGTACAACTGAGATGCATCCTAGAGGTCGGTGGAGGAAGCTTGCAGAAGACGGAAGCCAGCGGGCCCAGGGGAGACCGACCGGTGCCCAGGGGACTGGTCGGTCCCACCTGGAGGTGGACCGCAGTGCCCTTTCTCGTGGTGTCTCTATGTGTTCTCTGGAGTCTTCTAGAAGTATCCCGACGTGGCGGTTGAGTTATCTCCCGACGGTTTCCTTCTATGGGAAGCTATCGGTGCCGATTTCCTGGTTTAGTCCCTGCAGAATCATAACTCACCAAAACTCGTGGAATATTGTAAGTTGAAACCCTAAACCTTTGTTGGTGATTAAATTCATGCCCTTTTCATATTTATTTATCCTTTAATTTTGATAGATAACCAGCGTCAACAATTCCCCCAAGCTTACCCTTTGCTAGTCCCTTAGCAAAGTCAAACCCAAAAGTGGATCAGGAGTTGCTACAAATCTTCACTCCCAACAAGTACACCTGCTGTTAAACAAAATTCTCCGAACATATCATGTTTATTCTTCATGGGGCTTATTACTCTTACCATAGATCTTGAATAATTGAGAGATTGAACGATCAAATCAAGCACTATGTCTCTAGTTCTTTCACTTCACCTTTATCCCGGAGTTTTAATTAATTTTCAAAAGCATTAATACATATGTGTCAAATCAAATAAACAATGGATCCAAAGAGAAAGTCAACCAACCATTGAATCAAGAAGTGCATGTGTATGGAGTCGGCTGCTCTTTTAAATATTCACTCTCTTCTGTCTATCAGAGACATATGGCTATCAGGCTAATTCTCTACTGTCGGCATTGCCATTTTTTTTCTGACATTTTTTTTCTTTCTTTTTTTTCGAGGTTCCGGACACTTGTCCCTTTTTATTTCCTCGGGGTCTATCTTTTTGAGGTTTCGGACACTTGTCCCTTTTTATTTCCTCGGATCTCTCTCTTTTTTCTCATTTTTAAATGATAGCCACATGCTTCCAACAAACTTCAGAGAGTATAGCAACAGATAATTATGAGCATTTATGCGGAAGATGGATGAAATGTGTAAGTGATCTCAATTCAATGGCAAGATAACATCTCACAGGGTCACAAATCTTAATCTAACTCAATGCAATTATTAGTCATGTTTATATTTAGAAATCTCCAGAACTTTAGTGTTGATTAGAACAAGATAATAGCAGCTCAGATCATCACATGTCATATCCCAATTACCTAGACCTTAGGTCAAGTATTTGCCATCCATGTATTTAATTCTATTTTTAGGCATTATGAGGAGAACTCATGCTTTGAAGGCTAGGTACTTGAAAGAAATTAGATAGAGCAACTATTTATCATTTCCATGCAATAGATTAGAGAGAGAGGGTTCTTCTTTGGTCATCAACTTCTTAAAATAAACTAGACATACTATTTTATTTATTTAATCTAACACACTTTAGATAAAAGCTAATAATAGTAGTAGTAGTAATAAATAAGTCATACCTGAATCGCGAAGATAACGGGGGTGCGTTTCCCCAAGCTGGTTCCCTTAATAGCGTTGAGCCTTCATGTGCCCATATATTTTTGTCTCCTTTTTTAATTAAGGTGAGCCTTCATGTGCCCACATATTTTTGTTCTTTTTCTTTTTTTTAATTAATGGTGTTTTGAATTTATTTATAGAATGAAAAACTTAAGAGGATAAAGATACTTACGTGGATACATGGGGTTGCCTTCCCCCAAGCTGAATGTTGACGTAGTCGTTCGATCTTGCAATGTAGCAGACTGGCAGTGGATATGTCCTTTCTCGATTAGAGCTTTGTTTGATGTTTGTTGAGACAGTGCTCCAACAGTGGATGAAGCATTTACTTGCTCGTCAACTTTTCTTGGCCTTTCAAATCCTGTGAAATACAAATAGACAACAAAACTTGTGGAACAGATTAAGCATTAGTGGTTGGCCACTCAAGCCTTAGCTGTCTAGAATTTTAGTGAGATCTCTTTCTTGATATTTTGTATTTTATATTTTTATGATGCAAGAGAAAGTACAACAAGATGAATGCATGCATATTTATTTTATTATTTTTATGCCACCACGATGAACATTCCTGTGGGATTGTACACACCATAGAATTATTCACATGGGGCTTCATGGTTTATGATGTAGTGTAACAAATGTAATATTTTTATTTTCTTTTCTAATGCAATGCAGAAATGTTTGTGAATTAAATATGATGATGCAATGATTCAATATGATGATGCAATAAATGACTAAGAATTAAATATGAGAAATATGCAGCAAAGTAAATATAAAGATAACTACCGATTTTTACCTTTTGGCGAAGGTTCGGATATTTAGGTCCGACGAACCGGACATTTCCTTGGTTCAGACCTCCCAAGGTATGTCAGACGTTTAGAAAGTTGTTATCGATTGTACCTCTTAGGTGCAGACATTTTCTTCCATACTTTCTTGGTCTGAGTCTTCACTTCCTATGGCTCACTGTCTTGAGATTTCTTTTGTTCTTTCTTTTCTGGGACAGTGTCGGTAGCTTCTTCTTCGTGATTGGCCTCTCTATTCTTGATAGTTTGTCTTCTTTGGCATTTAGAGCGGCGTCTTTCACTTCTGTTCTCCTTGGGTGATTCATTGGGTATGTAGCTGATGAAGTTGTATCGTGCCTTTTCTCCAGGAAAGTGAAAATGGATTTCCTCTTGCAGATGATTGCACTTGTCGCGTAGAGGAATGGTCTTCCTAGGATGAGGTGGACATCATCGTCTTCTCCCATGTCGAGGATCATGAAGTCTGTGGGGACTTAATGACCTCTAATTCTGACTTCGACGTCTTCCATCATTCCTTCTTGTTTATGCCTCTTGATATGGTGTCACTCATGTTCTTCGTTTGCCCAGCAGTTTGAAATGAAGCGTTAATTATGGAAGCTGGCAGCATCTTGCTCAGTGTGCATGTTCTTGTAGATCTAGGACCTTCACTCTGTAGAATTTGGGAGTGATAAACTTCTCCATGTTTGCTCAAGAGTGTGTCCTGCTCATAAAGATAAGGCAGAGATCAAGTGCATAGGCTCTGTTGGTGGAAAAACACCAACATAACCAAAAGTTTTGTTTATTCCCCTTAGGCACATTGCACAAGACAAACTTGTTGTTTATGTGTTCTATTCAATCTTAACATGAGTGATAGGATCAGAGAATGAGCATAAAAGTAGCATCTTAAAATATTTAACAGATCAGATTACTTAACCAAAAGAAGGATAATCTATGCATAAAGTGTCGATCTTTTCATAATTGAGATATATCATCTTCCAAAGGTTGGATGCACAACATTTTAGCTTATTTAGTTAAGACAGTGAGATACAAGAGAGTAAAGGTAGAAACAAAGATCAAAGGACTGAACATGTTGAGTTGATTAGGTTGGATCAAGTGAGGTGCAACTTAAACATGTTTAGTTCTTATTTATGTTCATACTAGAATCAAGAAGAAGCTTTTAAAGTGATGGTTACTTTCCTTGAAATATTACTTTGTTATTGAAGTGTGATGTGTCGAACCACCTTGTGGAAGCTTCTCTTTTCTAGCTGGCTTGTCTTCTCTTGCTCGTCTCACAGTGTGCTTGACAGGAGGAAGATCACAGTGGAATCATCTTTAAAGGTATCGATCTTCCTTCTCTATGTGTTGACTTATCAGTGAAGGCGCTTTGTTCCTCGAGTATGCTGCCTAGGATCCTCTCTCTTTCTTGTATTAATTCTGTACTATGAGGATATAGGGACAATTCTGCATTCTTCTCTTGTCAACCTTTTTATTTTCCTTTAATCATTGGGTTGGCAAAAGACTTGAATTTAGAACTGTTACTCGAGTGCCTCCATGAGAGTCTTTGTCTCTTAGTGCCACGACTGAGACTTGTCCTCTCAACAGTGTCTAGATAATGGAGATCTGATCGGCTGTTCTTCTTGATTTGTTGGCTCAGGTACTATCTCTCCGTCTTCTAACTCTTGTGGTGCAGTGGCTTCATCCTTCATGATGCCCTCCTCAATTCTTGGCAGTTGGTACTTCCTTCGACATCTTCTCTTGGTTCTCTTTGGCTGCTCATAAGTGATGTAGTTGTTGAGGAATCAGCAAAAGATCCAAGAGTTGACTTCTCCAGGTCCGATATAGATGATAACATTGATGGCGTTCAAGAACGATCTTCCAAGAATGAGTGGTGGATCATATTTCTTCTCCTCAATGGGACATCATCTAGTGGTTTGTACTGATCAAAGTGGTGAGTAGGAGATCAAATATGTTGAAGTTGGGTTTCTCCTTCCTCCCTTTGATTGTGAAAAATCTAGACAACGGAATTGTCTCTCTCAGGCTGGCTTGTGATGTAGATGGACTTCCAACAACATGTTCATGTGTTTGAGTTGTAGATCTTGCTATTGTTGTAGTCGTACCATTTTGTCTCCCAAGCTAGCTCTTGATTAGAAGAGAAAATAACTTTCCACTTCTGTCTTGATGTCTTGGGCAATGATGGTTGCAGGCATGGTGTTCATACGAGGTAAGTTGCATTGTTTCATAAGTAGGTGCATCTGTTGCATCAGTGCCAAGCAGACTCAAAGCGGCTAGCACCATTTGTGATCTGATTGTGTGTTGTTTGGGTTTGGATCTTCAATGTTCAGCAAACCAAGATGAAGATGAACAAATACTCTCTCTCCTGCAAATGTTAGTGGATATATACCGAAAGATTGCAAGAATTTGAAGCATGGGTTGTTGTCCACAACATATGTATTTGCATCTATGCTAATAAGAGATGTTTTTAGGATTACTTTAGCATAGACTAGTATGTGTTGGCTGCACTTTAACATGATTCAAGGCAAAGGATAACTTGCAGTAGAAGACAAAATAAATAAACTTTGATACTTACAGTTCTTTCATCCATGATGAATGAGCTGAGTCTTCATTGTGCAAAGTGTTTGAAGTTCATGTGTCTCTTCATCTCCAGTGTGAGTTCATCTCTGGACTTTCCCAAATTGATATTGAAAGTTTCCCTGCAGTGGTTAGTCCAACAAAATATCCAATATCCACTATAGCATACTATCGGCTCAAAAATCAACCTAGACACCACGTCTAATTTGATCTAGGAAGGCATTTTAACTTAATTGCTTAAATTAAAACCCTTTGAAAGCAAGATCACCACTCCTAAACTAGGCACCATGCTTAATTTAAGAGATGTATGAAAGTACTCCAAACCTAAACATATAATATAGCGAATGAGGGTAGCATGCAAGTATTATAGAGATTTATTTAGATGTGTGATGAAAGAGCATGATTAGTGTATGAGCATATCTTAAGGTAGGGACAACGAACATAGCAACATGGCAAGAGATATTCTTAGAAGGTCTATTCCCCAAGCTTGGATTTTGCATAAATCAAGATTGGATGAATGTAATTCAATGTTGCATGATGATTGGTGGGACATACCTTATGTTTGTTGTTCCTTCGTTCTTTTCTGCTCCAAACCTGGGAAGGTTAGTGACAAGAATACCCGAAGGAATATTTTCATATTATATTTCTATGCTCATTACAAGGACAGTGCAGCAGAAAGGTAGGCATAGCTCATAACCAAGTATTATGATGGGGTATAAGGATTCTACTAGTTATAGCTTGCTCATGGGGTAGTGATAGATAAGAGTGGAATTCAAAAAAACAACATTCATAAGAATGAAAAACAAAAATAATGAAAAGACTGGGACAAAAAGGAAAAGATAAAAGTATGATTACAAGGTTAAACTTAAGACGTAAAATGATCTACCGTTCCCCAGCAACGGCGCCAGAAATGCTTGTTGGTATAAATTAATGCACACTCTACTTTATCGCAAGCGCACAGATAAAATCTACCGATGTAGCACTTCACCGGAGTAACCCAGTTTTAATATCGAACCCAAAGGAACGGATAGCGATGAGTCTCAAGTGTATAACCCTGAGTAACTAACAAGGACAGAGAAACTAAAAGTATAGAGGGGATCACTAAGGTTATCTAAATCCAACTTAAGAGTGATATGTGTTATTATTCTTAATGGGGAAGTTGCCATAAAAGGTCACAACAGAGTATGATTCTTTTATGCAAATGTATAATCCTACCGAGCCTACACACGGGTAAGTGGACTATAGAAGAATCAACAAGGCTATAAGAGTCACCCTTGCGAACTAACTACTACCGGCGTTATAGGAGGTAAATATGAGCTATCAAGTCTAAGCACTACGCTTATACTATCCAACTACTCCAACTCTAGAGCGACTAGAATTAAAGTACTCAAAAGAGAGTCATAAACCTTAAGAACAATAAGAACAATGGCTCAAACTTAAATATAGATGTTGATTACCGAAACAATCGTTGAAGCAAGTCGATGAAGAACTTGAATCCACAGGTACAAGATGAAGAAGTTGATCCGACAGGCCGGAGCTTCCTCTTGATCTCTTCCTCCCTCTCTCTCTCTTCTAGTTCTAGTATAAGACTAGGTTCTAAACTACTAGAGGGGTAACTAGTCTTCTACTTGATAGCTGGCTCTTGATTACAACTAGATGAACTAGATCTAATTCTAGATGAACTAGAAGAGATTCATCAAGAGGGACCTCTACTTCTACATTGGAACCCTAATTTCTGATGTGGAGATGAATAATGAAGAGGGAGATGCCTGGAGAGGGGGGTCTGGGGCTGCTTATATAGCCCTGAGGGATCGACCGCGGCCGTTGGATCAAATCGGCGTAAGGTACGGCTGAGATGCATCCTAGAGGTCGGTGGAGGAAGCTTGCATAAGACAGAAGCCAGCGGGCCCAGGGGGAGACCGACCGGTGGGCCCAGGGGTCCGGTCGGTCCCACCTGGAGGTGGACCGCGGTGCCCTTTCTCGTGGTGTCTCTATGTGTTCTCTGGAGTCTTCTAGAAGTATCCCAACGTGGCGGTTGCGTTATCTCCCGACGGTTTCCTTCTATGGGAAGCTATCGGTGTCGATTTCTTGGTTTAGTCCCTGCAGAATCATAACTCACCAAAACTCGTGGAATATTGTCAGTTGAAACTCTAAACCTTTGTTGGTGATTAAATTCATGCCCTTTTTCATATTTATTTATCCTTTAATTTTGATAGATAACCAGCGTCAACAATTTGTCAATATTTTCTCCCCCTTAGTTGAAAATGCAACATCAAGCAAATGAGCACACGCACTCAAATGTCTCCCCCTTGACAGAATATCTCCCTCCAAAAATGCATACGAGTAAAAATGCAAGTTAGTAGCTTCAGGAATATAATCAAGAGAGTGCAAGGATGCTCTACACAGTTCTGATCCGATGACTCAACAACATCCATAAGAAGCTAGCAAAGGCTCAAACTGATCACCAGATACGAGATATGAATATGAGAGCAAAAGAGCAGTTTTCAGCCAAAAAGGGTTCACCATCAAAATAGCACAAAACATGTATAGATAGGATATCCTGACAAGTGCTAAACATGTATACAAGGTGAACTACCCCTAGCACAGTTCAATCATCATGCTATAGAATGAAACATAGACTTGTGTTTGGAAAATTTTATCGGAGTTTGCAGCGGTTAAATTACACAAGTTAAAATTTCAGCATGTGATTGCGAGAGGTTGAAAGCTTGTCATTGCCTAACTTTTCAACTGTGCGAAGCCTATGCAGAAGCAATCAGAAGCTTAAAGCAACATTTCGGTCATACACTACACAGCTCAAGTTTAACTCAAAGTGCAATGAGAAACAGTCTCGAAACTGTGATGTGCTGACAAGCAATCCCATCTCGATCTTTTCCAATTCACTTAACTTGGTTCAGATTTAAAGTAGTATATGAACAGACCAAGCAAGTGAATGACTCAAAACTAGAGACATAGCAACCTAGCATATATGAAAAGCAGAAGTGACTTCAACACATTCTACACATGCTAGTTGCATATATTAATGGTGAACATTTTCAAGTTTTATGTTCATTAAACAGATTCACCATTCATAAAATAGCTCTGCTTACAACATGTATTAGTGATCAGAAAGAGCATAAGCTACAGCATCATCATAAAGCATCGGAGCAAATACTATACAGAGCATAGTTCATTCTTCAGATTATATACATGAAGCTCTGAATGGAAAAATGCAAGATGAAATGCAAAGATGCACGAAGAAACCAAACGAAAAGCACAAAGTCAGTTTATAAAACAAGAATCAAAATGTTTCCCCCATCTAAAAGGGGAAACACACACCAAGCTCACCTCTCAACCTGGGAAAAGTTGATTGCTCCAAAGGCTTGGTGAAAATATCAGCCAACTGATGATGAATATCGACATGGCGAATGTCGATATCACCCTTCTCATAGTGGTCTCGCAGAAAATGAAAGCGCACATCAATGTGTTTGGTCTTAGAGTGCAGCACGGGGTTCTTAGCAACGCTAATTGCACTCGTGCTATCACAAAGCAAGGGAACACGAGAAAAGCTCAGACCAAAATCACGCAAAGTGGCCATCATCTAGAGTACCTGGGAACAGCAGCTAGCCGCAGCAACATACTCAGCCTCTGTGGTAGACTGGACGACACTAGACTGCTTGCGAGAGGACCACAAAACAAGAGAAGATCCAATAAACTGGCAAGTCCCAGAAGTGGACTTGCGATCAATGCGACAACCAGCAAAATCAGCATCGGAATAACCACAAAGGGAAAGGGTGGAGGAAGCAGAATACCAAATCCCAAATTCTGGAGTGAAGGCTAAGTACCTCATAATGCGCTTGACCGCCTGACGGTGAGAGGTGCGTGGCGACGACTGAAAGCGCGCGCAAAGACACACTGCGAACTGAATGTCCGGGCGTGTCGCCGTCAGGTACAGCAGCGACCCGATCATACTTCGGTACTCCTTCTGGTCCACAGCTTCTCCATCCACATCCACATCCAGGGCCGTCGTGGTCGACATGGGTGTTGGAAGAGGCTTGGCCTCACCCATATCGAATTTCTTCAAAATGTCCTTGGTATACTTACCCTGGTGCACGAACGTCCCCTCCCGGGATTGCTTGATTTGCAACCCGAGGAAAAACGTCAACTCGCCCATCATGCTCATCTCAAATTCCCTGCTCATAGTGTTTGCAAACTTGGCAACCAAAGCGTGAGAAGAACCACCGAAAATGATATCATCCACGTAAATCTGGACCAAGAGAGTATGAGTGCCTTTCTTGATTAGAAAGAGCGTTTTATCCACACATCCCATTTTAAAACCCTTAGCAAGCAAAAAGGTTTTCAACCTATCATACCAGGCTCTAGGGGCTTGTTTCAAACCATACAAAGCTTTGTGAAGTTTAAAAACATGGTTTGGAAACTTGGGATTTTTGAAACCGGGAGGTTGCCTAACATACACCTCCTCTTCTATGTAGCCGTTTAAAAAGGCACTCTTGACATCCATTTCAAAAAAGTTTAAAACCTTTGGATGCAGCAAAAGCCAAGAGTATCCTAATCGCCTCCAAATGAGCTACAAGAGCAAACGTCTCCTCATAGTCTATTCCCTCCTTCTGACTATACCCCTGGGCTACTAGTTTGGCCTTGTTTCTCACAACATGGCCATCCTCTCCCTGTTTGTTTTTGAAAACCCATTTTGTCCCAATTGGGTGACACTCAGAAGGTGGAGACACTAGAACCCAAACCCGATTTCTCTCAAAGTTTTCTAACTCCTCATGCATGGCATTGACCCAATCCGGATCCGTCAAAGCGTGTCCAACATCTCGGGGCTCAAAATCAGCAACAAAAGCAGAATTAGCAAAGTGAGAGATTTGAGAACTGGACCGAGTGACCCGTTCGTCAATGTTGCCGATCATCTGCTGAGGGGGGTGTTGGCGCTGGATGTGTCGTGGCACCTCCCGTGCAGAAGTGATCTCCCCCTCAACAGCAGCTGTGGCTCACCACTAGACACCCATGACAAGATGGTCCGAAGGTATGTGTTTTCCTCCTCGGTTTGCATCTTGTCATGCTTCACATTAGCGATCTCCATCTCCAAACCCTCACAAAGAACACACCTAGCCACACTTGTGCTACCTGAGTTGGCCTCTTCAAGAGACTCAATCTTGGCATTCTTCTCTGCCAACTCAGATTGCAAGCCTGCACAAGACTTGCATGCACCCAACAGTGAGGATCTAGCCTTCAGCTCATCCACCTCTCCTACCAACGCAACATACTTACCTCTCAAAGTGAGAAGGTCAGTCATGTGCGTGGTGCACATCTCACACTCCTCCTCCTTGGTAACAACTACGGTGGACTTGACAGATTCAAGTTCCTTCACCGTATCCTCCCACTTCTGCCTAAACTCCTTGCGCTCTCTAGCAGCACGCCTAAGCAACTTATCCTGACTAAGGAGCGCGGCAGTAAGCTTCTCGACCTCAGCAGAAAGCTCGTCGGGGGTCTGAGATACCTGAGAGGTCTCGTCGTCGTCGTCGTCGTCATTCCGAGGAGTGTCCGCCAGCTCGTCGTCGACCTCCTTACTGAGGGCCATGGTGCAGAAACCGTCATCGTCGGCGAAGAAGCAGAGGCCGTTGAGCTTGTCCTCGATCCTCTTCTTCTTCTCGGACTCGTCGTCGCTTGAGGAGGCGGAGTCGTCATCCGAGTCGTCGACGTCGCTGAGCGTGGCGAAGAACGCACGCTGCTCAGCCTGGGCCTTCTCCAAGTACTTCGTCTTGATGCACTCCTTGTTGAAGCCGCCCTTCCGCTTGTGCTTCGCGGGGACGTACTTCTCCTTGCGCTTGCCGGAGTCGTACTTGTGCCCATGATCCGCCTTGCCGAAGGTCTGCTTGTTCTTCTTCGGGCAATTGGCGATGAAGTGGTTGGGGTCGCCGCACTCAAAACATCCAGAGCATCCTCCTCTGCGGCGACGGTTCATGCGGTTGTTGTGAAACCGCGAGAACCGGTTGGCGAGCAAAGCCAACTCGTCATCCCCCAAAGACTCCAGCTGCTCCTCTGTGACAGAAAAGAGAGAATAGAGTGCAAAACCTCCAGAGGGGTTAGCAGAAGAGCCAGAAACCAAAGCCATCCACGGGCCAGAAGGACTTTCAAAAGAAGCCCTCGCCATGGCATCAATCTCACTAGACTTGAGCTTACTAAAGAGCTCGTCGCACGCGAGGGTCTCATAGTTAGGTGATTCGATGATCGCCTGAACTTTGGAATCCCACACCGACCGATCAAGGGTATGCAAAAGCTTCAAAGCCCTCTCATGATCGTCGAAAGGCAACAGCTCTTTGTTAGCCCTCATCCTGTTGACATTCACCTGAAAGCGAGCGAATAAACTTTCTATGCTCTCGCCAGGCAAATGTCTAAAGTTCTCATACTCTCGCTTGAACGACTCGTAGAGACGGGTTTTGACTTGAGAAGTTCCCTCATGGAAACGCATGAGAGTAGCCCAAATCTCCCGAGCCGTAGCGAGGTGAGAAACGCGATCAAACTCACTCATGCTCAAGCATGAGAAAAGAGCATTACGGGCTTGGCTATTGGCATCGTGCTCATTGATCTAAAGCTGAGAGACACGAGCAGCCAAGACCACGTAATCAGCAGAGTTGCAAATATCCCAAATGGAAGCACCCAAACTCTGCAGATAGGCCGACATGCGTATCTTCCAATACGCATAGTTCGTCCCATCGAAAAACGGCAGTTTGCCCACGCCGTGATCCATGTCGCCTTCTGTGGATCTGGAACCGGCTAAGGTAGAAGATCCTTAACCTGCACCGATACCAATTGAAGGACCGAGAATGCAATAGCAAGGCGACCAGAGGGGGGGTGAATGGGAGCACAAAAATTTCTCTCGAAACTTTGGCCAAATGTCCCAAAATCAACCCTAGAAAAACTTCAACCAAAACCGTGATGCCCACGACCCTTGGAAGAGGGTGGATGATCCCTAGGATCACAACGAGGCACCACAAAGTGATAGCGAACCAAATGTCAAAAGTGCGGAGACAAGTTCGACCCTCAAAAACCAAGTCCCGAACGTAGATAGACGACTACGACGAGAAACTTCTAAATACCTATGCTAACAAGTAGCAAAGATACCTAGAGAGGTTCCTTGATCAACTCTAGGGCCAAACGGGAAGTCCAGAAACCAAGCGAACAAGTCAGGAGAGCAAACGCACTAAACCGGAGGCTTCAGCCAAATCCCGGACTGTCCGGCAGTACGGTCGCGTACTGTCTGCCTAGTGGCAGACTGTCCGGGCTCAGCTGGCGGACTGTCCGCCGGTCAAAAGAGCAAAACCGTAGTGCTGCTGATGTCCCCAGGACAGTTCCCGGACTGTCCGCGAAAACTAACGGCGGACTGTCCGCCGGTCAAACTTCAGCACTGTTCATCGAGACACACAGCCACTGCTCGGCTGAGTCCCCGACGCGCGGACTGTCCGCGGCTGGGATGGCGGACTGTCCGCCAACTCCCAGTGAGGCCGATTTTGGTCGCCCTTCACCCAAATCTTCTCCAAATTGATTCAAACCAAAATCCCTTGATCCCAAACATGGAGAGAATGATCACGAGGTAGTTAAACGACTATCCCCAAGAAATCATCCACTCAAATCAACTCCAACAACGGGAAATCGAAAGGGAAGGTGTATGAACAAAAAAGTGCCACGAAAATGAAATCAACCCGATCTACTTGTTCGTGAGGAGTTAGATGAATTCCTTCGGTGGAAATGATCTCCTCACTATAAAGAACAAGTTGATTCAAACAGATTTCGCAAAGACGCACTGGAGAGGGAGATCGAGTGACGGGAAAATCGCAGAGAAACGAAGAACGCGAACACGAACCAAAACACGAATCAACACATCGATCTGCAACCGTGTGGCTACCACACGCTACAACAGTGAGGTTACGGCCTCACTTCCTCAAAATCTTCAGTACACAGAGGTATGATTCTCTGCGGATCTCAGCTAGCTACAGCAGGGGATTGGGAGAGCAGGAAACCCTAGAACCAAAGAGCAAATGGCTGAGATAGGAAGGGAGGAGGGTGTCTCCCTCTACTTATCCTAATTCTATTTCCTACTCTGCCCCTCTCTAATTACAGAGCAAACCAGCTAAACCCTAGGGTTATTCTGGACCAACTCAAGGTAGGTGGTGATCCGACGGCCACGCCCGCACAACTGGTAGCGTTGCCTCGACGCAACCTCACCGATCGCCGCCACGTGCCGCCACCGCTCTGCTTGTCCTTTTCCCGGACGTCGCACCCCCGGTTTTGTGGCCCAAACCGGGAAACCAGCCTTCACAACCAACCCCCGGTTTTGAGGCCCAAACCTGGAAACCAGCCTTCCATCGTCTGAGTTTTGTGGCCCAAACTCAGAAACCCGCAGCACCCAGGTTTTGAGGCCCAAACCTGGAAACCGTCCTCAGCCCAAGTTTTGTGTCCCAAACTTGGAAACCATCAGTGCCCAGGTTTTGAGGCCCAAACCTGGAAACCGTTCACTCGGTGGTTTTTCTGTGGCTCAACCACCAAACCGAACCGTAGAGGGGATGCACCACCCGTGCACCCCGTCCACCGACACGTGTCCCCAAGTCCTTGACTCGAGCAACACCATGACCGCAAGTCTTCACTCGTCGCTGTCCCAGGCTGTCAGCCACCACAGCTGATCCTCGGGCCACCGGTCCCTCAGTCCAAGCCTCACGTCTGCCCTTCGCCACTCTCGGTCCATCGGCACGGCACGTCTCTACTTGACCTTCACCTTGCCTCTGATCACTATATCCGTGCTCAACACCTGCACAACACAAGCCAAAGAACATGCGCATCATCCCAGTTGACAATCACTCATCACTTAGAGACTCGGCATACACCCATGTATCTGCACCCTTTGTACCCGAGGAGGCGCTAGCTGCTGTTGAGAGGGAGATCACTTCTGCTCGGGAGGCGCCACGACACATCCAGCGCCAGCACCCATCTCAACAGATGATCGGCAGCATCGACGAACGTGTCACTCGGTCAAGGTCACAACAAATCTCTCACTTTGCCCATTCTGCATTTGTTGCTGATTTTGAACCCCGAGATGGTGGACACGCTTTATCTGATCCAGATTGGGTCAATGCCATGCATGAAGAGTTAGAAAATTTTGAAAGAAATCAGGTTTGGGTTCTTGTTTCTCCTCCCTCTGAGTGTCAGCCAATTGGGAAAAATGGGTTTTCAAAAACAAACAAGGAGAGGATAGACATCAAGCACCGTTGGAAAGAAGCTGGAGCATTGCACAACCCGAACGACATCCGTCGGTATGCATAAGTTCCATACGGGCATGTGAATGTAGTCTTACTTTGGTCATCAGGGTGGATTGGGATTTGATGATACCCGGAATATCCATCAAGGAAACAAAAGAATGAATGATTTGCGAGACATTCTAACATCTCGTCGATGAATGGTAAAGGAAAGTGGTCCTTCTTAGTGGCCTTATTTAGTTTCCGGTAGTCAATGCACATCCGCCACCCAGTGACAGTTCGTTGAGGGATGAGTTCGTTCTTCTCATTCCTAACGACTGTCATACCTCCCTTCTTTGGCACAACTTGGACAGGGCTCACCCACTCACTATGTGGCACAGGATAAATAATCCCAGCGTGTAAAAGTTTGAGAACCTCTTTCTTAACAACCTCTCGCATAGCATTGTTAAGTCTCCGTTGCGGCTCCCTTGAAGGTGTGTAGTTAGGATCGGTAGGGATGCGATGAGTACAGGGAGCAGGACTGACGCCCTTGAGGTCTTCAAGTGAGTATCCTATAGCAGGTCTATGTCTTTCTAAAATGGTGACAAGCTTTTGGGTTTCATCATTTGTGAGTTTGTCACTAATGATCACTGGAGTTTCTTGATTATTATGGAGAAAGACATATTTTAGGCCTGGAGGGAGAGGTTTTAGCTCTATTGAGGGAGGTGGAGGCTCCTCATATTTGTCTAGCTCGATAGGCTCTGCTAACTCTTCCTCTTTCTTGAACAAAGTGTTCATCATCGAAGGTTGGTTGAGCCATCTCTTCTAGGGATGCCATTAAGACTTCCTCAATGGAGTCTTGCTAAGGCTGGGGTTCTACCATCGTGTTTATAGAACGAGCAAGAGGAACACTTATAGTGGATTCTCCAACCTCAAAGTCTAAACATCCTTGTTGTTCCTTTTGTAATAGCCTCATGATTAGTCTGCCAATCAAAAGAGGAATCTCTGGGGTGTCATAAATATGAAAATCTAGACAAATCCCACAGTCACTCATAGTAATAGGAACAACCCTTAAGACCCCAAAGCTTTCAAGAATAGATCCCGATGAGCTTTGCAATAGTTTTCGTGATGGGGTTAAGGTTGCGTCGGGAAAAAGAATGTCGGCCAAAGCCTTCGAAATAAAGTTTATCCCGACGGAAGGATTGTAGTAGACTGACATAGCATGCCCTCTAATTTGGCACAAATGAATGGTGGAAGGAGTGGTAACACGTGCTACCTCTGGAGATAACTCTACTTCATTCAACCACTCATAACTCATGACCGATGAGAGGCTTTTGATGTGTTCAGTGAAAACTGGCTCTTCATGTGGGTCAGGAGTGGTATGTGCCTGAGGTCTTGCTTGAATAGGAGAATTCGAGGTGTTTCCATAATCTTCAAAGATATCTTCCTCGAATTGGAAGGGAAGCTCTAAAGGTGACGATTCATCATCCTCTAGTTGGGTTTGTGTTCCCTTATTAGGAGGGTTTTCGTTGACCAAATTATGAGAATGATCTATTAAAGTTTCTAATTCGGTTACTTGTGCCTCCTCTATAGGTTCATCTTTTGGTTCGGGGCTGGGCTCGACTTCTTCTTCAGGGAATTCATCATAAACTCCAATGTATGGGGTGTTTTCAAGGATTTTCTCAAGGACGGCTTTCCCTTCACTAACAGTTTTATGAGTGAATGATCCTCCCGAAGAGGTATCAAGAAAAAGGGTAGCTTCTTTGCTAAGACCATAATGAAAGTGTTGTAAAATAACGTCTTCAGGCAAAGAAAGATTTGGGCCAGTGTTGACAAGGCTCATAAATCTAGCCCAGGCTGCTCCTAATGTCTCCTTCTCTTTTTGTTGAAAGGTAAGAATTTCTATTCGAAGGGCAGTGATTCGAGAAAGAGGGAAGAAAGCAAGACAAAAATTGTCCCGAAGTTCATCCCAATTTCCATCTACTCCTCTTACGTTATGAGCATACCACTGTTTCGCTCTTCCAAAAAGGGAGAACGGAAACAATTTCCATTTAATGGTCTCTTGTGTCATGACCGCAATAGACAAGCAAGAACACAATTGCTCAAGTTCCCGAAGGTGGGTGTGAGGGTTTTCATCATCTAGCCCAGAGAAGGGTTGCTCCCGAACCATGGCTATAAAGCCAGGACGAAATTGGTAGCCATCAGTAAGAATAGGATGCGATGATGGTGGTGGCTCCAACAATTCGCCCTTTGGAGCAGAGTATTTATAGATAGGAGTGGAATTCATGTGGTAAGAAGTGTGGTGGTGAGGTAAAGGTGGTGGTAAAAGAAAAGAAACATGGACGACTTGGTTCGAAACTAGCACAACTACTGTTCCCCGGCAACGGTGCCAGAAAGCTTGTTGGGTATTTTAAACGCACACAGAAAAATCAGCAAGCGCACGGATACCGATGTCGCCTTCACCCGAGAGCATTCCAGGGTATTGATTTCCAAGGGGAACGTGAAGTGTACTAGAAGAAACAAGAACGTCCAAGAAAAGAATAATAAAATGGGTAGAGAGAGATTTAGGGTTTTCTAAGCAGGTCTATCTAATTAAAGGCTCACTATACTTTACTTACTTCGGGACATCAGAACACTAGTCATAGAAAGGGATGAGAAAGGGGCTAGGAAGCTTCGACTACGGTGCTACAAACACCAACCCGAACGTGGTGGACTACGACGGCTGTCAGGGCTGTCACCACCTGGGGCTACCACAACTATCCGTGGGGCTAGGTGCAAACTCAGGTAAACCCTAGTCTAGACACCACGTCTACACTAACGCTTACTACTCTAATTAACTAGTATAATTAGAGCACTCGATATGAGCAGAGATCCAGTAAATGAAATAAAGCAAGAACTGAAATTAAATATAATACTTGGAAATAGTAAATGAAGAACCTGGAGATTACTTGAAGACGAACTAGATGCTGCACCAATACAATGTTGAGGAAGATCCGACAGATCCGGCTCCTCCTCAGCTCTCTCCTTTCTCTCTCTCTAGATTACAACTAGATGATGAACTAGAACTAGATCTAGAACTAGAAGATGAACTAGAACTAGAACTAGATGATCAACTAGAGCAATCTCTACTTTTAATTGAAACCCTAGTTTCTGATGTGGAGATGAATAATGAAGATGGAGATGCCTGGAGAGGGGGGGTCTGGGGTTGCTTATATAGCCCGAGGTGGAGTAGGGGGCAAGGAATCGCCATGTCATCGATCCGCGTCAAGTTTATCGCCCACCGTTGGATCAAACCGACTTCAGGGACGGTGGAGATGCATCCTAGGAGGCAGTGGAAGAATGTTCCAGAAGGCGGAGGCGAAATGGGCTTCATGGCCGACCGGTCGGTCTTGCCCATAGACCGGTCGGTCTGGCCCAGTGGGCCCACGTGGCGGGCCGCCTCGTGGTGTCTTCTGGTGTCTTCTAGATCCTTCTTTTGTAGATTTCGTTGCGAAATTAATATCTTTTCATCCGGGACTCCGAATATAGCAAATGATATGTCCGTTTCGATCATCTCGACGAGCTCTTCGCAATGGTGCACTCCAATTCATCACTTGAGATGCTTTTATATGGTAAAAACATGGATGTCCTACAAAACAAGTGAGAGCACCAAAACTCGTGGAACTTGTTAGTTTCAAACCCTACAACTATGCTTTGTGATTCATTTAGTGTCATTTCATGCAATAGTTGATGGTTAATTTTGAGCATTAGTGAGCGTCAACATGGGGCTACAACCAAACTTCTCCCAAGTATTCTTCTATGTGTTGGGAAGCTAATCCTAGGATATCATCGCTCCAAACCAACTAATCCATGAGAAATTGGAAGAACACTAGAAAAGGGGGAAGAACAAAGAACGAACGTGATTTCAACCCGATCTATGTGCTCTTGAGGTTAAAGAAGAAATCCTTCGGTGGAAAGAAGGAGCTTACGACATAGAGCAATTTTATTCAAACGGAATCGCAAATCATCGCTCAGAGAGGGAGAACGAGGCAAATCTCTGGGAGGGGAAAACCAAAATGCGAAGAACAAACACGCGAATCGGTCCAAATTTCAGCCAACACAAGAGGAGTAAGAAATTGATCCTTGGATTGCTACGGGATGATGAATTGTGTAGCACACGATGTTGGGTTACAAGCCACTCCTCGCAACAACAAAGCGTGGATGGCGAAAAGCTCAAGAACAAGAACCACTCCTCTCCTCTAACCTTAGCCCCCTCTCACATGAACAAAATGACAGTGACACCTCCAAGGATGGCTGCCCTAACCAGCCCCTTCACATATATATAGGCGCATGTCCAAAGACAAAAACGCCCTTACATGAAGCACTCAACCCAAATACCCCAAGGGGTAAAACCGACCAACTCTACGGGTTTCATCCGACGGCCACGCGCCTTCTCATCCTTCGCTTCGCCTCGACGCAAGCTCTAGGATGCCGTCACTGTCGACCACCGTGCCTTCCTCATGGATAGCTTCGCTTCGCCTCGACGCAAGCTCCAAGATACTGATGCCGATGCATGTCCAGCCTCCATGCCGGGAACAACGCCTTCGCCTTCCTTCTTGACTTGGCCGATGACACTTGCGCCGCACGCAAGCCCGTGTCCGACCTCCCACCAAGTGCCACGACGCCATCGTCTTCCTCCCGACTCGGTCGATGCATTGCACATCCCCATGTGCTCTTGCTGGCTAATGCTACGTGCCAGCTACCACAGCTGGTCCTCCGGCCTCTTGGTCCATCGGTCCAAGCCTCACGTCCGCCCTTCACCGCTCTGGGTACATCGGCATGACACGTCTGCTGCATGGCACGCCCATCCTTCACCGCTCCTGGTCCATCAGCACGACACGTCTCTACTTGACCTTCACCTCACCATCAACCATTGTCTCCGAGCACCGCACCTGCACATCAACACAGCCAAGAGACACATATTGCACACGCACACCAACACATGAGACACAACATAACTCAACGCCACCGGTTAGTCATAAACATTAAGCGCCTAGCGAGATAATGACTCAACCGGGAAAAGCCTCAAACCTTCCTCACAAATGTCAATCATTCATCATATATGTTCTCAGTCTTGCCAAGCTTTCTAAAGGTGGCATATGGCATCAAATTAATAGCAGCCCCTCCATCAACTAACATCCTATTCAGAGGCCTTCCATCAACAAACCCTTTCAAATACAAAGCTTTCAGATGGGAATATCTCTCGGGTTTTTGAAACGTGGCCTCTTCTGCTTGATAGATCCATTGAGCAATTGCTTCTTCATCATCAGATTTTTCTTCTTGATCAAAGGATCTAAACTCAGGAGGTAGCATGAATAGAGCAGCGATATTAGCCGATGACTTATCCTTATCGGCTACTTGTTTTACTTGCCAGACTTTGGGTTTCTTCTTCTGGATCTCATCACTCATTAGTTTTTGAACCTGTTTCTTCTGGCTTTTGGTCAAGCCACCAGGACACCATTGTCCCTCTTGCCAAGGATGATCATGATGGGTTAATCTTTCTCCAAGCTGATTATGAACATTTTCATTTTTTATGCGCCGATCTGTCTTTTCAAATCTTAACCTTTCATGTACAGATCGATGGTTGTCTCTCGACTGCCTATACTCCCAATACTGATCACTGCATTCCGGGCAATTACAAAGAGTGGGGAGCTTCAGTCCTTTATTCCAACAATGTATGAAGAAAGGGCAGTCCCAGTGATTCTTTTCTTCATCCCTAACACGCCTTTCTTTTTCACGAGACCTTCTATACTCTTCCTCTTCAAGCCACTCTTGATACTCTTGCTCATCTCTTTCTCTTTGCATTTGGCTCCTCTCTTTCTGACATTGCCATTTGTTCAATAAGATTCTGACAGTCGGGCGTCTTCTTGTTTCACGTTGATCATGCTGATCGGTATTCTTCTTTCCTTTCATTTCCTGATACTCGCTGGTTGTTAGTTGTTTCTTTGGATCAACCGTCCCAGCTGCCTTGGCTTTATCAGAAGTCATCACTTTGATCTCACCCCGAGGTGCAGGAGCCACCATATTCTGTGGAAAAGGATGGCCATTGATGCTCATGCCCTTGGCCTTTTCTAGGCCAATCCTTCCTTTAACGATAGCCCTTTGGATCATATCTCTGAAAACTCGGCAATCGTTAGTAGTATGGGTACCAGAATTATGAAATTTGCAGTACCTCTTATTTTTGAGCACTTCAGCCGATGGGATACTGTGATTCCCAGACAACTTGATTTGACCCTTCTCTAGCAAGTAGTCAAATATTTTGTCGGCTTTAGTGATGTCAAAGCTATATTTGACATCTTTCTTGGTACTTTTAGCCTTTGCCCAAGGTATATACTGTGGATACATGGGTGTATGCCGGATCTTGAGATGATGAGTGATTGTCAACTAGGATGATGTGCATGTTCTTTGGCTTGTGTTGTGCAGGTGTTGAGCACGAATACGGTGATCAAAGGCAAGGTGAAGGTCAAGTAGAGACGTGTCGTGCTGATGGACCCAAAGCGGTGAAGGGCGAACGTGAGGCTTGGACTGACGGACCGGTGGCCTGAGGATCGGACGTGGTGGCTGACAGCCTGGGAAAGCGATAAGTGAAGACTTGCATGTAGACGGGGTGCACGGGCGGTGCATCCTCTCTACGGCTTTGGTTTGGTGGTTGAGCCACAGAAAAACCACCGAGTGGACAGTTTTCCAGGTTTGGGCCTCAAAACCTGGGTGCGGCTGGTTTCCGAGTTTGGGCTACAAAACTCGGGCTGAGGACGGTTTCCAGGTTTGGGCCTCAAAACCTGGGAACTGACGGGTTTCTGAGTTTGGGCCACAAAACTCAGGCGACGGATGACAGGTTTCCCGGTTTCGGCCTCAAAACCGGGGGATGGCCCAGGTTTCCCGGTTTCAGCCTCAAAACCGGGGGATGGCCCAGGTTTCCCGGTTTGGGCTTGAAAACCGGGGGGAGGTCCGTGAAAAGGACAAGCAGAGCGGTGGCGGCACGTGGCGGCAATCGGTGAGGTCACGTCGAGGTGAAGCTAGCAGTTCTGCGGGCGTGGTCGTCGGATCACCATCAACATTGAGTTGGTCAGGAATACCCTTAGGGTTAGCCTGCTCGCTCATTAGCAGTAGGGGTAGATGGGGAATAATTGTACTAAGCTATATAAGGAGAGGCAACCCCTTCCTCCAAACTATCTCAGCCATTGCTATTTTCCTTCTAGGTTTTCCTCTCTCCCATTCCCTGCTGTAGCTACTGAGATCCGCAGAGACGGTGAACAATACCTCTATGTATTAGTATTTTGCGGAAACGGGACCGAATTCCCGTTGTCTCCTCGGGGGGATGAATTTCGGCTGGCAATTTGTGGTCTTGATGCGCATTTTGAACTTGTTCTTCGCATTCTTCGTTTCTCCATGATTTTCCCGTCACTCGATCTACCTCCTCGCTGAGTCTTTTTCTAATCCACTTGAATTAACTTGTTCTTTGAAGTGAGGAGAACATTTTCACCGAAGAAATTCATCTCTACCCTCACGAACAAGTAGATCGGGTCGATTCAAGTTTCGTGGTGCTTTTCTGGTTCATACACCTTCCCTTTCGATTGCCCAGAGTTTGAGTCGATTGGAGCGGATGATTTGTTGGGGATAGTCTCCTAACTATCTTCTGATCATCTTCTCCAAGTTTGAGATCGTGGGATTTTGATTTGAATCGGATTTGGGAAGGTTTGGGTGAAGGGCGACCGAAATCGCCCTCTCTAGGCACTCGCGGACAGTCCGCCGCTGTGCCCGCGGACAGTCCACGCGTCGGGGCTTAGCCGACTCATTGGCTGCGCGTTTCGGCCGTGTGAGTAATTTTTGACCGGCGGACAGTCCGCCGTTGGGACTCGTGGACAGTTTGGGAGTCGAGCAGAAGTGTTCAGCAGCCTTGCTATTTTGTTCGTTTGGCCGGCGGACAGTCCGACACAGGTTCGCGGACAGTCCGCAGTTGGCGCGGACAGTCCGGGACCATACCCACGGACAGTCCGGGATCCTGCTGTGCGTTGAGTTTTAGTGCGTTTGCTCTCCTGGCTTTTCCGCTTAGTTTTTGGACTTCTCGTTTGGCCCTAGAGTTCACCAAGGAACCTCTCTAGGTATCTTTGCTACTCGTTAGCATTGGTATTTGGAGATTTCCTGACGTAGCCATCCATCTATGTTCGGGAGTCGGTTTTTGGTTTTGAACTTGAGCATGAGCTTTTGGGTTTTGACTCACTCTCGTTTGGTGGTGCCTCGCTGTGATCCTAGGGATCATCCACCCTCTTCCAAGGGTCGTGGGCATCACGTTTCTATCAAAGTTTTTGGGGGGTGATTTTTGGGACAGAGGCCAAAGTTTCGAGAGAAATTTTTAGGCTCCCATTCACCCCCCCTCTTGTCGCTTTTTGGTAGAGTTCTCGGTCCTTCAATTGGTATCGGAGCAGGTTAAGGATCTTCCCCCTTAGCCGGTTCTAGATCCACAGAAGGCGACATGGATCGCGGCGTGGGCAAACCGCTGTTTTTCGATGGGACGAACTATGCGTATTGGAAGATACGTATGTCGGCCTATCTCTAGAGTATCGGTGCTTCCATTTGGCATATTTGCAACTCTGCTGATTACGTGGTCTTGGTTGCTCGTGTGACTCAGCATCAGATCGATGAGCATGATGCCAATAGCCGAGCCCGTAATGCTCTTTTCTCCTGTTTGAGCATGTCTGAGTTTGATCGTGTTTCTCACCTTGCTACGGCTCGGGAGATTTGGGCTACTCTCATGCGTTTTCATGAGGGCACCACTCAAATCAAAACCCGTCTCTACGAGTCGCACAAGCGAGAGTATGAGAACTTTTGACATATGCCTGGCGAGAGCATAGAAAGTTTATTCGCTCGCTTTCAGGTGATTGTCAACAGGATGAGGGCTAACAAGGAGCTGTTGCCTTTCGACAATCATGAGAGGGCTCTCAAGCTTTTACACACTCTCGATCGGTCGGTGTGGGACTCCAAGGTTCAGGCGATCATCGAATCGCCTAATTATGAGACTCTCACGTGCGACGAGCTCTTTAGTAAGCTCAAGTCCAGTGAGATTGACGCCATGGCGAGGGCTTCTTATGAAAATCCTTCTGGCCCGTCGATGGCTTTGGTTTCTGGCTCTTCTGCTAACACCTCTGGAGGCTTTGCTTTGTCATCTCTTCTTACTGTCATAGAGGAGCAGCTGGAGTTCATGGCGGACGACGAGTAGGCCCGGCTTGCCAACCGGTTCTCGCGGTTCCACAACAACCGCATGAACCGTCGCCGCGGAGGAGGACGTGGTGGCTGCTACGAGTGTGGAGACTCGGACCACTTCATCGCAAATTGCCCGAAGAAGAACAAGAAAGTTGTTGACACTGGTTATCTATCAAAATTAAAGGATAAATAAATATGAAAAGGGCATGAATTCAATCACCAACAAAGGTTTAGGGTTTTAATTGACAATATTCCACGAGTTTTGGTGAATTATGATTCTGCAGGGCAGGAAACCAGTGCTGATTGCTTCCTCTAGAAGGAAACCGACGGGAGATAACGCAACCGCCAAGTCAGGAAGTTTCTAGAAGACTCCAGAGGACACCAGAAGACACCAGGAGGTCGGGCACCGCGGGACCCTGCCAGGTGGGACCGACCGGTCCCACCATGGGACCGACCGGTCTCCCCCGGGCCCGTTGGCTTCTGTCTTCTGCAAGCTTCCTCCACCGAACCCTAGGACTCATCTCCACCATCCCTGAAGTCGGTTTGATCTAACGGCCGCGGTTGATCCCTTAGGGCTATATAAGCAGACCCAGACCCCCTCTCCAGGCATCTCCATCTTCATTATTCATCTCCACATCAGAAACTAGGGTTTCAATTAGAAGTAGAGGTCCCTCTAGATGAATCTCTTCTAGTTCATCTAGAATTAGATCTAGTTCATCAAGTTGTAATCAAGAGCCAGCTATCAAGTAGAAGACTAGTTACCCCTCTAGTTAGGTTTAGAACCTAGTTTTATACTAGAACTAGAAGAGAGAGAGAGAGAGGAAGAGATCAAGAAGGAGCTCCGGCCTGTCGGATCAACTTTATTCATCTTGTACCTGCGGATTCAAGTTCATCTTCAACTTGCTTCAGCGATTGTTTCGGTAATCAACGTCTATATTTATGTTTGAGCCATTGTTCTTATTATTCTTAAGGTTTATGACTCTCTTTTGAGTACCTTAATTCTAAGTTGCTCTAGAGTTAGAGTAGTTGGATAGTGTAAGCATGGTGCTTAGACTTGATAGTTCATATATGCCTCCTATAACGCCGGTAGTAGTGGTTGTTCGCAAGGGTGACTCTTATAGCCTTGTTGATTCTTCTATAGTCCACTTACCCGTGTGTAGGCTCGGTAGGATTATACATTTGCATAAAAGACTCATACTCTGTTTGTGACCGTTTATGGCAACTTTCCCACTAAGAATAATATAATCATATCACTCTTAAATTAGAATTAGACAGCCTTAGTGATCCCCTCTATACTTCCAGATTCTCCATCCTTGTTAGCTACTCAGGGGATAGACTTTAAGACTTATCACTATCCGTTCCTTTGGGTTCGATATTAAAACTGGGTTACTCCGGTGAAGTGCTACATCGGTAGATCTTATCTGTGCGCTTGCGGATATTGTATAGTGTGCGTTAATTTATACCAACAAGCATTTCTGGCGTCATTGCTGGGGATAGAGTTTATCTCTACTCTTGGTAGCGACGTTAGTAAGTGTCAACAAGCATTTCTAGCGCCGTTGCCGGGGATAGAGTTTATATCTACTCTTGGTAGCGACGTTAGTAAGTGTCAACAAGCATTTCTGGCGCCGTTGCCGGGGAATGGTAGATCAACTTAAGTCTTAGTTTAACCTTGTATTCATACTTTTATCTTTTTCCTTTTTGTCCCAGTCTTTTCATAATTTTTGTTTTCATTCTTATGAATGTTGTTTTTGAATTCCACTCTTATCTGTCACTACCCCATGAGCAAGCTATAACCAGTAGAATCCTTATACCCCATCATAATACCTGGTTATTAGCTATGCCTACTTTTCTGCTGCACTATCATTGTAATGAGCATAGAAATATAATTATGAAAATATTCCTTCGGGTATTCTTGTCACTAACCTTTCCAGGTCTGGAGCAGAAAAGAACGAAGGAACAACAAACACAAGGTATGTCCCATCAATCATCATACAACATTGAATTACATTCATCCAATCTTTGATTTGTGCAAAATCCAAGCTTGGGGAATAGACTTTGTAAGAATATTTCTTGCCATGTTGCTATGTTGGTTGTCCCTACCTTTAGGATATGCTCATATACTAATCATACTCTTTCATCACCATCTGAATAAATCTCTACAATGCTTTCATGATTCTTTATTTGCTATAGTATATTCTTTGGTTTTGAAGTATTATCATACACCTTTTAAATTAGGCATGGAGCTTAGTTTAACTGTTTTCATGAATTAAAGTTAGACATGGTGTCTGGTTTGATTCTTGAGCTAAAAGGTGTGCTGATTTTACCTCTAAAAGGCTTTTAAATTAAGTATGGTGCTTAGGTTAAAATGCCTTCCTAAGTGAAATTAGACATGGTGTCTAGGTTGATTTCTGAACTAATAATATGCTATAGTAGATTTTGGATATTTTGTTGGACCAACCCCTGCAGGGAAACTTTCAATATCAATTTGGGAAAGTTCGGAGATGAACTCACCATGGAGATGAAGAGATACATGAACTTCAATAACTTTGCACAATGAAGACCCAGCTCATTCATCATGGATGAAAGAACTGTGAGTATCGAAGTTTATTTATTTTGTCTTCTACTGCAAGTTATCTTTTGCTTTGAATCATGTTAAAGTGCAGCCAACACATGAAATACTAGTCTATGCTAAAGTAATCCTAAAAACATCTTTTTATTATCATAGATGCAAAATACATAAGTTATGGATAACAACCCATGCTTCAAATTCTTGCAATCCTTCGGGTATATGTCCACTAACGTTATGCAAGAGAGAGATTTTGTTCATCCATGGTTTGGTGTGAACATTGAAGATCCAAAACTCAAACCATAGACACACAAACCTACTCTTAGATCACAAATGGTGCTAGCCTAGCTTTGAGTCTTGCTTGGGCGCTGATGACAAACAGGATGCAATATGAGACAACCTATGCCTGCAATCATCATTGTCCAAGACATCAAGACAAGAAGTGGGAAGTTATCCTCTTTTCTAATAAAGAGATATCTTGGGAGACAAGATGGTACAACTACAACAATAGCAAGATCTACAAGTCAAACACATGAACATGTGTTTGGGAGTCCATCTATATCACAAGCCAGCCTGGGAGAGAATTTTGTTGTCTAGATGTGTTTCACAATCAAAGGGAGGAAATAGAAAACCACTTCAAGACATATTAACCTCCTACCCACCACTTTGATCAATACAAACCACTAGATGTTATCCCAGTTGAGAAGAAGAATATGATCCACCACACATTCTTGGAAGATCGTTCTTGAACACCATCAATGTTATCATCTTTGCCGGACCTAGAGAAGTCAACTTTTGGATCTTTTGCTACATCTTCAACATCTACATCACTTATGACAAGCCAAAGAGAACCAAGAGAAGACGTCTAAGGGAGAACCAACTGCCAAGAATTGAGGAGGGCATCATGAAGGATGAAGCCACTGCATCACAAGAGTTAGAAGATGAAGAGATTACCTAAGTTAGCAAATCAAGAAGAACAACCGATAAGATCTCCATCATCTAGACACTGTTGAGAGGACAAGTCTCAGTTGTGACATTACAAGACAAAAGACTCTCATGGAGGCACTTGAGTAGCAGCTCTAATTTCAAGTCTCTTGCCAACCCAATGATTAAAGGAAAACAGAAAAGGTTGACAAGAGATGAATGCGGAACTGTCCCTACATCCTCATAGTACAGAATTAATACAAGAAAGAGAGAGGATCCTAGGCGACATACTCGAGGAACAATGCACCTTCACTGATAAGTCGACACAAGAGAAGGAAGGTTGATATCTATAAAGATGATTCCACTATGATCTTCCTCCTCTCGATCACACAGTGAGACAAACAAGAGAAGATAAGCCATTCATAAACAACAACCGGCTAGACAAGAGAAGCTTCCACAAGGTGGTTCGACACAATCACTCTTCAATGACAAAGTAACATTTCAAGGTAAGTAACCATCACTGTAAAAGCTTCTTCTTGATTCTGGTATGAACATAAATAAAGAACAAAACATGTTTAAGTTGCACCTCACATGATCCAACCTAATCAACTCAACATGTTTAGACCTTTGATCTTTGCTTTACTCTCTTGAATCTCACTGTCTTAACTAAATGAGCTAAAATGTTGTGCATCTAACCTTTGGAAGATGATATATCTCAAGATCGACACTTTATGCATAGATTATCCTTCCTTGGGTTAAGTAATTTGATCTATTAAATATTTTAAGATGCTACTTTTATGCTCATCCTCTGATCCTATCACTCATGTTTAGATTGAATAGAACACATAAACAACAAGTTTGTCTTGTGCAATGTGCCTAAGGATAGAGAGGAATAAACAAAACTTTTGGTTCTGTTGGTGTTTTTCCACCGACAGAGCCCATGCACTTGATCTCTACCTTGTCTTTATGAGCAGGACACACTCTTGAGCAAACATGGAGAAGTTTATCACTCCCAAATTCTACAGAGTGAAGGTCCTAGATCTACAAGAACATGCACACTGAGCAAGATGCTGTCAGCGTCCACAATTAACGCTTCACTTCAAACTGCTGGACGAACAAATGACATGAGTGACACCATATCAAGAGGCATAAACAAGAAGGAATGATGGAAGACATCGTAGTCAGAATTAGAGGTCATGAGGTCCCCATAGACTTCTTGATCCTCGACATGAGAAGACGATGATGTCCACCTCATCCTAGGAAGACGATTCCTCTACGCTACAAGTGCAATAATCTACAAGAGGAAATCCATTTTCACTTTCCTGGAGAAAAGGCACGATGCAACTTCATCAACTACATGCCCAATGAAGCACCTAAGAAGAATAGAAGTGAAAGACGCCGCTCTCAAAGCCAAAGAAGACAAACTATCAAAAATAGAGAGGCCAATCATGACAAAGAAGCTATCGCCACTGTCCTAGAGAAGAAAGAACAAGAGAAACCTCAAGACAGTGAACCACAGGGAATGAAGACTCAGACCAAGAAAGTATGAAAGAAAAAGCCTACACCTAAGAGGTACAATCAATAACAACTTTCCAAACGTCTGGCATACCTTGGGAGGTCTGAACCAAGGAAAGGTCCAGTTCGTCGGACCTAAATATCTGAACCTTCACCAAAAGGTAAAAATCGGTAGTTATCCTCATATTTACTTTGCCGCATATTTCTCATATTTAAACCATAATCATTTCTTATATCATCATAGTTAATTCACAAACATTTTAATTTCTGCATTGCATTAGAAAAGAAAATAAAAATATTGCATTAGTTACACTACATCATAAACCATGAAGCCCCATGTGAATAATTCTATGGTGTGTAAAAACCCACAGGAATATTCACCGTGGTGGCATAAAAGAATAATAATAATATAATAAAAATAAATATGCATACATTCATCCTGTTGCATTTTTCTCTTGCATCATAAAGATATTAAAATACAAAAATATTGAGAAAAGAGATCTTACTGAAATTCTAGACAACTAAGGCTTGAGTGGCCAACCACTAATGCTTAATCTGTTCCACAAGTTTTGTTGTCTATTTGAGTTTAACAGGATTTGAAAGGCCAAGAAAAGCTAACAAGCAAATGAATGTTCCATCCACTATTGGAGCACTGTCTCAACAAACATCAACATCAATCAATGCTCTAATCGAGGAAGGACATATCCACTGCTAGTCTGCTACGTTGCAAGATCGAACGACTATGTCAACATTCAGCTTGGGGGAAGGCACCCCCATGTATCCACGCTCAACGCTATTAAGGGAACCAGCTTGGGGGAGACGCACCCCCGTTATCTTCGTGATTCAGGTATGTCTTTATCATTACTACTACTACTATTATTAGCTTTTATCTTAAAGTGTGTTAGATTAAATAAATAAAATAGTCTGTCTAGTTTGTTTTAAGGAGTTGATGACTAAAGAAGAACCCTCTATCTCTAATCTTTTGCATCGAAATGATGAATAGTTGCGCTGTCTAATTTCTTTCAAGTACCTAGCCTTCAAAGCATGAGTTCTCCTTATTAATAATGATGCCTTAAAATAAAATTAAATGCATGGTTGGCAAATACTTAATCTAAGGTCTAGGTAGTTGGGATATGACATATGATGATCTGAGCTGCTATTATCTTGCTCTAAGCAACACTAGAGTTCCGGAGATTTCTAAATGTAAACATGACTAATAATTGCATTGAGTTAAATTAAGCTTTGTGACCCTGTGAGATGTTATCTTGCCATTGAATTGAGATCACTTACACATTTCATCCATCTTCCGCATAAATGCTCATAATTATCTCTTGCTACCCTCTCAAAAGTTGTTGGAAGCATGTGGCTATTAAGAAAAAAAGAGATCCGAGGAAATAAAAAGGGACAAGTGTCCGAAACCTCAAAAAGATAGATCCCGAGGAAATAAAAAGGGACAAGTGTCCGGAACCTCGAAGAAAAAGAAAAAAAATAGAGAAAAAAAAATTCAGAAAAAATGGGCACGTGCCTGACAGTAGAATTAGCCTAATAGCCATATGTCTCTGATAAACAGAAAAGAGTGAATATATTCAAAAGAGCATCCGACTCCATTTTTCCATACACATGCACTTCTTGATTCAATGGTTGGTTGACTTTCTCTTTGGATCCATTGTTTAATTTGACAACATATGTATTAATGCTTTTGAAAATTGATTAAAACTCTGGGATAAAGGTGAAGTAAAGGAACTAGAGACATAGTGCTGGATTTGATCGTTCAATCTCTCAATTATTCAAGATCTAAGGTAGAAATAATAAGCCCCATGAAGAATAACATGATATGTTTCGGAGAATTTTTGTTTAACAGCATGTGTACTTGTTAGAAGTAAAGATATTATAGCAACTCCTGATACATTGTTAAGTTTTGGTTTTGCTAAGGGACTAGCAAAAGGTAAGCTTGGGGGAATTGTTGACACTGGTTATCTATCAAAATTAAAGGATAAATAAATATGAAAAGGGCATGAATTCAATCACCAACAAAGGTTTACGGTTTTAATTGACAATATTCCACGAGTTTTGGTGAATTGTGATTCTGCAGGGACTAAACCAGGAAACCAGCACTGATTGCTTCCTCTAGAAGGAAACCGGTGGGAGATAACGCAACCGCCACGTCAGGAAGTTTCTAGAAGACTCCAGAGGACACCAGAAGACACCAGGAGGTCGGGCACCGTGGGACCCTGCCAGCTGGGACCGACCAGTCCCACCATGAGACCGACCGGTCTGCCCCCAGGCCCGCTGGCTTCCATCTTCTACAAGCTTCCTCCACCGAACCCTAGGACTCATCTCCACCGTCCGTGAAGTCAGTTTAATCTAACGGCCGCGGTTGATCCCTCAGGGCTATATAAGCAGACCCAGAACCCCTCTCTAGGCATCTCCATCTTCATTATTCATCTCCACATCAGAAACTAGGGTTTCAATTAGAAGTAGAGGTCCCTCTAGATGAATCTCTTCTAGTTCATCTAGAATTAGATCTAGTTCATCTAGTTGTAATCAAGAGCCAGCTATCAAGTAGAAGACTAGTTACCCCTCTAGTTAGGTTTAGAACCTAGTCTTATACTAGAACTAGAAGAGAGAGAGAGAGAGAGAGAGGAAGAGATCAAGAAGGAGCTCCGGCCTGTCGGATCAACTTCTTCATCTTGTACCTGCGGATTCAAGTTCATCTTCAACTTGCTTCAGCGATTGTTTCGGTAATCAACGTCTATATTTAAGTTTGAGCCATTGGTCTTATTATTCTTAAGGTTTATGACTCTCTTTTGAGTACTTTAATTCTAAGTTGCTCTAGAGTTAGAGTAGTTGGATAGTGTAAGCATGGTGCTTAGACTTGATAGCTCATATATGCCTCCTATAACGCCGGTAGTAGTGGTTGTTCGCAAGGGTGACTCTTATAGCCTTGTTGATTCTTCTATAGTCCACTTACCCGTGTGTAGGATCGGTAGGATTATACATTTGCATAAAAGACTCATACTCTGTTTATGACCTTTTATGGCAACTTCACCACTATGAATAATATAAACATATCACTCTTAAATTGGAATCAGATAGCCTTAGTGATCCCCTCTATACTTCTAGATTCTCCATCCTTGTTAGCTACTCAGGGGATAGACTTTAAGACTTATCACTATCCATTCCTTTGGGTTCGATATTAAAACTGGGTTACTCCGGTGAAGTGCTACATCGGTAGATCTTATTTGTGCGCTTGCAGATAAAGTATAGTGTGCGTTAATTTATACCAACAAGCATTTCTAGCGCCGTTGCCGGGGATAGAGTTTATCTCTACTCTTGGTAGCGACGTTAGTAAGTGTCAACAAAAGTCTTCGGCAAGGCGGATCACGGCCACAAGTACGACTACGACAAGCGCAAGGAGAAGTACGTCCCTGCCAAGGACATGCGGAGGGGCGGCTTCAACAAGGAGTACATCAAGGAGAAGTACTTGGAGAAGGCCCATGCCGAGCAGCGTGCTTTCTTCACCACGCTCAGCGACGTCGATGACTCGGATGACGACTCCGCTGCATCAAGCGATGACGAGTCCGAGAAGAAGAAGAAGAAGAAGAAGAAGAAGATTGAGGACAAGCTGAACGACCTCTGTTTCTACGCCGACAATAAGGGCTTCTGCACCATGGCCCTCGGTGATGAGGTCAATGGCGAGATAGAGGAGATCCCATAGAACGAGGACGACGACGACGACACCTCCCAGGTATCTCAAACTCCTGACGAACTCTCTGTTGAGGTTGACAAGCTTACTGCTGCTCTCATTAGTCAAGATAAACTTCTTAGGCTTGCCGCTAGAGAGAGAAAGGAGTTTAGGAGGAAGTGGGAGGACGCGGTGAAGGAGCTTGAGTCTGTCAAGTCCACCGTTGCCGTGACTGAGGAGGATGAGTGTGAGATGTGCTCGAAGCACATGACTGACCTTCTCACTTTGAGAGGGAAGTATGCAACTTTGGTTGGAGAGGTGGATGAGCTTAGGGCTAGACCCTCGTTGCTGGGTGTGTGCAAGTCCTGTGCAGGCTTGCAATCCGAGTTGGCAGAGAAGAATGCCAAGATTGTGTCTCTTGAGAAGGCCAGCTCGGGTAGCACTTGTGTGTCTAGGTGTGCTTTGTGTGAGGGCTTGGAAATGGAGATAGCAAATGTGAAGCATGACAAGATGCAAACCGAGGAAGAAAACACATACCTTCGAACCATCATGTCATGGGTGTCTGGTGGTGAGCCGCAGCTTGGGATGATGATTGCCCAATTCAAGCGTGTTGCTGTAGGTCCAGGTGTAGGTTTTGCTCAAGGGATGGTGAGTGCTGCCTCTTTTGGTAAGATTGGAGAGTCGAGTGGTCTTAATCCGAGTGAGAAGCCCAACTCCACCACTACTCCCAAGCTAACCAGGATACCACCCAAAGAGCCTCTCAAGCCTAACACCAAGGATGGAGTGTTTGTGGAACCTCCAAGAGCTCCACCCAAGAAACAGACATGGGCACCAAAACCCAATCACCTGAGGAATAAACTAGACACTATGCCACCTATCCAGGAGGAGCTCATGCCACAAAAGGGCCAAGTGATCCACACCCACTACCGTGAGTACCAACAACCCCCTATGAGAGGGATGAGGTACCATTGTGAGCACTGTGGGAGAGATGGACACTTGAGGGAGTTTTGCTTTCGGCGCAAGAGAGAGGAGCGCCGTGCAAAGGAGATGAACAACACGGACATGTACCATCCTTTCCATGATGTTCACGTGCCGAATGTTCAAAGGAGAGATGCTAGGCCTAGAGTTCCAATGCCTCAAGGTCCTAGGCCTAGGCCACAAGGAAGACGTGCTCGGCGGGAGCCTACTTTTGTAGGTTTTGGACCCCGTGGCGGTGGCTTTGCTGTCGAGCGTTACCCTCCACCGCATTTTGAGTATCGCGATGGACGCTCTTCCCTTAGCGAACCACGCTTTCCTTAGTGTGTTGATCGCTTTCCCCGTAGGCGTGCTAGGAATGGTTTTTCTACTAACCGTTCTTTTGAGCAGCCGGCCCAACACTGGTACACTTCCCATTTTACTCACCCCAGTGTTGGACCGTATGCTCACCCTATGTCTTTTTATTGATGTAGGTAAAGCGATTGGAGAACGTTTGGTTGGTGGATTCCGGGTGCTCAAGGCATATGACAGGAAACGCCAAGTGATTCTCCACTCTTAGTCCGGTTGCCGGAAAGGAGTTTATCACCTTCGGCGACAATAGCAAAGGTAAAGTGTTGTCTTGTGGGTCGGTGCGAGTTAATGAGCACTTTGTGTTGCATGATGTTGCTCTTGTTTCTAACTTGCATTTTAATCTTCTTTCTGTTTCACAACTCCTTGATGATGACTATGAGATTCGTTTTAAGCCGAATCTCAGTCGTATTTTGGATCCTGAGGGCAATCTTGTATGTTTGACTTTGCCCTTTGGGAAAGTCTTTCGTGCGAATTTCTCGGAGTCCTTTGGCATTTCTCGTTGTCTTTTGGCTGGTCCTTCCTCCTCTGATCTTTGGAAGTGGCATAGGAGACTCGGTCACTTGAGCTTTGACTTGCTTGCAAGGCTAAGTTCACTTGGCCTAATCCGAGGATTGCCCAAGTTGCACATGGAGAAGGACCTTTTCTGCCATTCTTGTAGACATGGGAAAATGGTAGCCGCTCCCCACCATCCTGTGAATCAGGTTATGACCAAGCCCCCTGGAGAGCTTTTGCATATGGACCTTGTCGGTCTGGCTTGGGTGAGCTCAGTTGGTGGGAAGTGGTATGTGCTTGTTGTTGTTGATGACTTTTCAAGATATTCGTGGGTTTTCTTTTTAGCTGAGAAAACTGAGACTTTCACTTTTGTTCGCAATTTGATCTTGCGACTTCAGAACGAGTTCCCTAAGAACTCGATGAGAGCTATTCATAGCGATAATGGTTCCGAGTTTAAGAACTTGGATTTTGAGAAGTTTTGTAACTCCTTGGGTTTAGAGCATCAGTTTTCTTCCACCCTACACACCGCCACAAGATGGTGTTGTAGAGTGGAAAAATCTGACCCTTGTAGAGATGGCCAGGACGATGCTCGATGAGCATAGGACTCCTAGGCAGTATTGGGCCGAGGCTATAAACACTGCATGCTATATTTCCAATCGTATTAACAAAATGGTGTTGCGATTTGGGAAGCAACCCAAAGTGAGTTATTTTAGAGTTTTTGGTTGCCACTGTTTTATACTCAAGAAAGGCAACTTGGACAAGTTTGAGTCTCGCTCTTCTGACGGTGTATTTTTGGGTTATGGAAATCATACTCGTGCATATCGTGTACTTAACCTTGACACTAACCGAGTCATGGAGACATCCGATGTCACCTTCGACGAGACCATGCATTGTCCTTCTAGATTTTAGCACGCAGGTGATCATGAGGTTGGCAAACCTCTTGTTGATGATGAGGAAGAAGGTGCTGAAGGGATTGATGATCCAGCACTTCCTCCATCTGTTGTGCTGATTGGGTCGACTTCGACCACGACTGCACGCGGCCCCGACCCTTCTTCCTCTACTACATGGGGGCCGTGTGATCCACCACCTCGTGCTGTACCACTTGTACCCAAGGAGGCATCAGCTGCTGTTGAGGGGGAGGTTACATCAGCAAGGTAGGCGCCATGACACATTCAGCGCCAACACCCTCCTCAATAGATGATCGGTGACATCCACGAATGTGTCACTCGGCCTAGGTCACAACAAATCTCTCACATTGCTCATTCTGCATTTGTTGCTGATTTTGAACCCCGAGATGTTGGACACGCTTTATCTGATCCGGATTGGGTCAATGCCATGCATGAGGAGCTTGAAAGTTTTGAGAGAAATTGGGTTTGGGTCCTTGTTCCTTTTCCTCCTGAGTGTCACCCTATTGGGACAAAATGAGTTTTCAAAAACAAACAAGGAGAAGATGGCCATGTTGTGAGAAACAAGGCCAGACTTGTAGCCCAGGGGTATAGTCAAAAGGAGGGGATAGACTATGAGGAGACATTTGCACCTGTAGCTCGTTTGGAGGCAATTAGGATCCTCTTAGCTTTTGTTGCATCCAAAGGTTTCAAACTTTTTCAAATGGATGTCAAGAGTGCCTTCCTAAACGGCTATATAGAAGAAGAGGTGTATGTAAAACAACCCCCTGTAACACCCCAGGTGTTAGTCCCAAATTAAGCAGTGGGTTTGAGCAAAAACAAGCTATGTCAAGTAATGGTCAAGGGATTGGTTCAAGTATTGTCAGTGGTGATAGATGAGTTGTGATCAACCTCAGAGACGGAGTCCAAGTTTTTCTTATAAGGTTTTAGAAAGTAAAGGAAAATATTAGAGATCAACCAAGTCTTGCAATCTTTCCTAAAGAACTATAAAGGACTTACGAACAAAAGTTATGAAATGTCCGTGCTGAGCAGATGGCCAGAAAATGTCCTGACCGACCGGAAACCCTAATTTAGGATTTATCGAGACGATTGCTTTGACCAGCTTTGAATGGAAATTTAGATAGCTCGCATGACAATTAGGACTAAATGGAAGTTATAGAAAAAGATAAAAGAGCAGCAGCACCCCTCCGTTCTCCCTTCTCCTGCACGCCACTTCTTCTCCTCCTGCTCGTTATCTCTTCCCCTCTCTTCCTCCCTGCTCTTCTTTCTTCTCCATGGCAGCAAGCAGCCATGGCTGATCCTCCACTCCCTTCCCCTCCCTTGGATGGCAAGCTGCAGGGCAGCAGCTCTTCTCCTTGGCGCCTCTCTATTTCTCCTCCCTCCTTCCTCCCTTCCTCCCCCTCTTCCTTGGCGAGTAGGTCAGCAGCAGGGCTGCAACACAACAGCAGCAGCAGATGGCGCCCCTCCTGCTCCTCCCCTCCATGGAGGCAAGCAACAGCTCTCCCCCATTTCTCTCCATGGCAGCAAGGAAGTAGAGCAACAGCAGCGCCCAGCAGAACACCCCAAACCCTAGCTCGGTCCTCCCCTCCCCCTCTCCCTCCCCTGTCTTCCTCTCCTCTCCCTAATGGCATGTAGAACCAGCAGCAAGGTCAGCAGCAGCCCGACGCCCACTACTACAGATCAGGCCTTTAGCCCCGGTGGAACTGGGCCTTTAGTCCCGGGTATCCCAACCAGGACTAGGAATCCGGGACTAAAGGTCCCGGCCTTCAGTCCCGGGTCCTTCCCACCGGGGCTAAAGGTCCACGGACGAAAAATAAATATGTATTGTGCGTGATTCGAACTCAGCACCTCTCGCCTCAGGCACGCTTACCAACTGAGCTACGCAACTCACGTGATGTAGTTCTGGACGTTTTCCTTATGAATCCACTCAGGAAGGACCTTTAGCCCCGGTTGGTAACACCAACTGGGGCTAAAAGGAGCTTTAGCCCTGGTTGGTACCACCAACCGGGGCTAAAGGGTGACCCTTTAGCCCCGATTGGTATTACCAACCGGGGCTAAAGGTCCAGGACCTTTAGTTCCGGTTGGTATTACCAACCGGGACTAAAGATTCACCTTTAGCCCCAGTTGGTAATACCAATCAGGACTAAAAGTCTTTAGCCCCGGACGCAAATTTTTGCCGAGACTAAAGCTCAGTTGTCGATCGTCCAAAGGCCTGTTTTCTAGTAGTGGCCAAACCTTAGCTAGCAGCAACCCCTTTTCCCCAGGTCGACCTCCTCCTTTCCCCCTCTCTATTCCCTGTCTTTTTTATGAAGATGGTTATGAATGTTGTGTGTGGATGATTTTGTATATCGTGTACTCATGTTCATGATAATTGGTAGTTCAAATGTTTTATATATGTGCTCAGATGGTACTCAAACATTTGATGAACTGACATATTGCTATTCTGAAATTGCTACAGGAGCAGATTCTGTTGAGGTGTTAATTTCGTAAATTAAATCTTGTTTGATGTAGGTTTGGTCAATACAAAAGTTGTAGATGATTGCATGATCTAGCTACTATTAAAAATTGGTGATTTTGGCCTAGTAGTTTAGGAGTTACATCTGTTTAAATTTAGGGTTCAGAAATAGTTGTTCTCTGAAATTCCTAGATCAGATTCTGTAAATGTGTATGCTAGACCCTTTAAATTTATGAATCATGTTGTGGTGATTAAAGATAAAAGGTAGATAATTTCATAATATTTCCATAATGTCTTGTTGCATGTCTTTTGGAGTTATCTAGCTCTAGTTATGATTTAATTAATCAGTTGTTCATTCTATGTCTAGCTATGCTGAAATGGCTGCAGAAGCAGTTTCTGTTGTGGTCATGGTTTCGAAATGCAAATCATGTTTTCTGTGGATAGGTATAATATAAAAGTTGTATATAACTTACATATCTAACTTGTGTTAAAGTTTCATGATTTTTGGTGAAAAGAATTAGGAGATATGGCTGTGCAAAGTTCAGTTTCAGAAATAGGTGTTCTCTGAAATCTCTGGACCAGATTTGAGAAATGCATTAGTTCGACCATGTTAACTTGTGCATTATACTGAGATATTTAAAGATGATTGGTAGGAAATGTTTTAATCTTTCTAGATTGTCTTGTTTCATATCTTTTGGATGAGTATAGCTTCAGTTATGGTCCAAGTAATCAGCTGCTGTTGCAGTCTAGATTGATATGTCAATGTGCTGAATGGACTGCATGTGTGGTTTCAGTTGGAGTGGTTACTTTGTGATGTAAATTTTGTTTTCTATAGATGTGATCCATATAAAAGTTGTAGATAATTCTCATATCTTGTTTGTCCTAAAATGTCATGATTTTAGGCCAAGTGGTTTAGGAGTTATAACTTGTGCAATTTCAAAGTCCAGATTAGCTTGCTTTCTGGACAGTTTTAAAAGAGTGGATTGTTTGGCTTAGATAAGCATTAAATAATCCTTTGGTATTAATATATGAGTTATAGTGCTTTTCATATGCTTTCTAAATTGTCTGAGATCATACTTTCTAGGGGTGTAGAACTCCAGTTGCAACTGTTTAAACTTAGATGTTCAAATATGTCCATGTCTGGACAGAGATGTCTTCCTTGACTTGTTTGACTTTGTTAACTTGCGAATTACCTTAAGTGGATAATAAATTATTTGTAGACAACTTGATAAACTTTCTAAAAAGTCTAGTTACAAGTTCCCAGGTGTTATAGATCTTTAGATATGGTTGTTTGAATTTGCTGCTGTTGTTGTGTAGCAAGTTCTGTCCAGATATGAACTGAGCTGCACTAATCAGGTTATTTGATTTGGTTAGCCTTTGATTCACCTTTAGCTAATAACAATAAAGTTTTAGATAATCTTGTAAGCTTTCTAGAATGTCTAAATGTATGATTATGTGATGTCTATATCTTGAGTTGTGCTTCTCTGAAGCTGACAGCTTTTCTGTCCAAAGATTTGGATAGAGCTGCTTTGTCCTCTGTTGTTGACCTAGTTAACCTCTGAATTAGCCTTTGTGTTGAATAGAAAAGTTGTGGAAAATCTTGTTAGGTTTCTGGAAAGTCTTAGTTCACCTTGTTTGGAGGTCTGTAGCTCGAGTTATGATTAATTTAATGAACTACTGTGCTGCTGTCCAGAACATACGAATAAATCCAAGTTGATTGCTTTAGTTTGATGTTGCTTATGTGATCTTTGGTGACATCTCTTGCCGTGTTAATAATTAGCTTGTGTATTCCATGTTTCTAAATGAATGAACCTAAGATATTGTATAAATATATTATGCATAGTGTGGGTTAACTTACTTAACTAAAAATATGAGTTGTAGGCGCATGCTTGTGTTCCTTTGTGTGTTGTATGTCTTGTATTCATGATTGGTTGTTATAGTTAGCTTCCATACATGCCTAATGAACTTTGTATAACAACATACTATAGATAAAACTCAGTGATATGATTAGATTTTAGTGCATGTTAAGTAATAATAAAGCTATGCATTCTCTTTTATAAGTTATCATAAATACTTAGGTGAACTAGTCAGTAGTACTTGGTATAGGTCTTATGTTTGCATCATGTTACATCCCTTGTATTCATACATATGCAATGTGCACCTCATGCTAGGTACGCTAGATGATGAACACGTGAAGTGAAGTGCGTGATGTTGGAGCTAAGCCTAAAGATGGTGTTGGTTGGCCATCCCGAAGAAGGTGTTTGGCGAATCCCACAAGTTCCTGAAGCGGTGATGTTCCCGATGTTGGTGCCAACTAACACTAGCTTAAGTGTTGTTTTCTAGGCAAGCCCCGGTGCATACTACCCACTTTCTGTTTTACAAATACTTTATTACAATATAGGTCTTGTGAAATGTGCATTAAGTAAGTAGGAGTTTAATGAAACCGTTGCTGCATGAATACCTTGGATTTCTAGATAATACTCTGATGATATCCTATCAGTAGTGATAAGACGATCCCAAATGCTTAGCAATGCTTAGACTTCGGTAGAAGTCGATCGATGGTTTCATTGTTCGCGAGATAAAGGTTTTACCTTTTCTCTCTTCGACTCTATCTATGGGTCGTGAGAACCCTGATATGATGATAATATTTAAACTGAGACCGGGCGGGTAACTTGCACAGGAATGGAGTCCTGGTGTAGTGTTTCCGCCTGTGTCGCTTAGGACCCGTCCGCTGCTGGCCCGTTGGATCGAGAACTATTTGATAGTACTGGTCACATGCTATGGTAAGCCCTACTGTGGCTATGCCCTTACTGGAACGACGCACCCGCGCACTAGGAGTGAAGAGATGGCGGGAGTAGCATGTACCCACCCTGCTCGGTCCCCTGATGGACGTTACTCATCAAGGCCGTTGTAGGGCGGTGGTGTACTGTACATCCAGGTGGCGCGGCTCCGGTCCGGTCTGAGCGGATCCACGGGAAGGTTGATATATGCAAGTTCGGTCTTGCATATGTCGTGTGATAAGGAAGCCCTAGCTGGGTAGATCAAGCGGTTCGAATCGTCGTTTGCTCCATGAGAAAAGGAGACTCGTCCTCGCCCCCTCAGCGTAGTTTAATCAAGTGAAGATGATGGCAAGAGAAGTTTATCATGAGATGTGATGCTTAAACAAGTGTTTGATTGAGATAGGTGCAAAGTGGATACTGCTTAATAACTTAATGCACCGCTAAAACTTGAAAATAGGATGAACAAGTAGAAAGCTTTTCTGCAAAACTCTTCTCTTCTGCTAGCCTCACTACATCCCTTAAGCTAGCATGCCCTTGGAGTTTTTTTCTTAGTCGGGTAAGTCTGGCTGAGTACCCTCATGTACTTAGGGTTTTTTCCCCTTGTTGCAGGTGATGATTCGACCTGCTTAAAGTTGGTGGCTAAGTGTCGGTGGGCTCGGTGATTCCATACTACTTCTTCTCTTTATGCTTTTGTTGGAGGATGTCATTTGAGGTAGCAATGTATTTCAACCTATGTTATTGTATTCATTTCAAAGCTATGTTATTTCTTTTAAATTAAGTGGAACTCAAGCTTGTATTCTTATTTATGAACTCTATTGTAATATTATTTTCCGCTGCCAAACTCCGTGTACGTGATATGTATTTGCTTAATCCTGCGATCTTGGTTTTGTTGTGATTAATCGAGGTCCTTTGTGACTCTCGGCAGACTACCGGGTTTGTATAAGTGAAAGTTTGTGTGTGTCAACGTGTTGAGCGGGGACAACCATACTTGATCTTATATAAATTGGGCGGTTCTGTCACACCCCCTGGCTTCGAAAATCCCAAGTTTCCAAACCATGTTTTTAAACTTCACAAAGCTTTGTATGGTTTGAAACAAGCCCCTAGAGCCTGGTATGATATGTTGAAAACCTTTTTGCTTGCTAAGCGTTTTAAAATGGGATGTGTGGATAAAACTCTTTTTCTCCTCAAGCAAGGCCACGACACATTGTTGATTCAGATTTACGTGAATGATATCATTTTCGGTGGTTCTTCTCATGCCTTGGTTGCCAAGTTTGCAAATACTATGAGCAGGAAATTTGAGATGAGCATGATGGGCGAGTTGACGTTTTTCCTCGGGTTGCAAATCAAGCAATCCCGAGAGGGGACGTGTTGACGCAAAACGTGACACCTCGCGCCAAGCACACAGCAAGCCGAAAAAGCTGGCTTCAATCGGGTGCCCAGAGTGTGTTGATTCCGGAGACGTGCCAGTCGGTTTGACCTGAAAACCAACAAGGGATAAAAACGTGAGAATACCTCTGGAACGTGCCGGGTGATACCAGACAGTTCCATATGTACGGCTTTAAAAGTCAATCACGACGGCACACAGCTATAGAAGCTGTCTGTCAGAGCATGTTTGTAAAATCATTCGGCAAGTATGAAAACATAGTATGTAAAGCATATTAACTGCCGAATACATATGTAAGGAAAGACATGCTCGAACAGATTAGAGATGTTGTAAACAGGTAACTTGCCAAAATAGATATACTCAAATAACACATGCATAGGCCAATCCAACTAATCTGCCGCACGTTTAGTCTTCATAAACCCGTCAGGTATAAACTCAAACAAAGCTAATCCACCGCATGATACCACTTGCTATGAGTCTACGCCACTTCTTATAATTAGATTAATCCACCGCATGATACAATCTAATTATAACAAGCTAAAAGCATGCATATATTTGAATAGATCTATAAAAGCTCATTACTCATGTAAGCATAACCAAAATCGGCAAACCAGCCGAATTGGGGTCCATGAAGAAGGAACAAACAAGCAAGCACGGTTAAACTAATCTAAAACCTGCATCTGCCGCACGATACCTAGTTTTATCAGAGCCTAATCGTAGATGACATGCGTGAACCCGCGACATGTGACAATCTGGATTGAACTTTGATCCGGCCACCATGATATTATGATTAGCAAAAGCACAAGAAAACTTGTGAAAACAAGGCCGAAAAAAGATCAATCTAGATTGGGCAAAAGAGTGTTACAAGAATTAAATAAATAAAACATATAACACATGATAACTTGATGAATCTATCAGATCTGCCAAATCTAATAGAGCCGATAACTATTTTTACTCATGACTCAATCCGCCGCAAGATACAAGGCACAAGCAAAAACTTCCCGTCATAAGCTTAAATCCGCCGCACGATACTAAGCTTAACATACGAGACTACTTGCATCATATCTAAATCCACCGCATGATACTAGACATGATAGCAAGGTTGCCGGGACTTACAGAGGTCGACGGATCGATGATTCCTCTCGAAGAACTCGACGACACGACTAAGGACTCAAAGATGGCACGGGGCCGGTTTTTATTGATGTGGTTGTGAACAATTTTACAATGGTCGAGGGCTTATATTTATACCCTGGACGAAACACGAGTCCTAGACGATTATGATTTTCATAAAAAATATGGAAAGGTACAAATTCTATTCTTAATCTCTTCGGCGTCCTCCATTGTCACGTGTCTCCTCGTGCAAGCCGGCTTTACTTGCCATATCCATCTTCCGAATGGGGCCACCACTTTGCAAAATAGCCGACCGCATAGGTATTCACCGAAACTCTGAGGACCAAACAGCAGCCTGATTACTTGACGAATCCTTTCCTCTCTGCTGGCTGGGCCCACTTGTCATCTCCTTGTGCGTGCGAAAATCTGGTGTTAACACATGCCCCCTAATTTTGGGATAAATATTTATTCCAAAATTCCTTTTTCCTTGTGCACTGACGTGGAACCTCCGGAAGCATCCATCTTCACACGCCATAATTGTTGTACTTGTCGATTCATCTCCCGATGCGCCTCTAGGATTCTTTAAAGTCCCCCTTTCACTCTTATTTCGGCTCGTGCTTTCCGAACTCCCCTGCTTCATTTCCAAACCAGAAAACCCTCTTTTCTCCTGTTACCCCCAATCAACTAGAAGATGTCTTCTGAGGCGAGCCGCCATAGCTCCGAGTTCAGAGCTTCCAGCACCTCCAAGAGGAGGTTTGTCCTTCATCGTTTTCGTCCCAAAAATGAAGCAGCCGCCCTCACACTGTTGCTCTTGTTCTTAGGAGGACCGGTGACGATCTTCCCGAGGACCTGTCCCAGAAGATTGTAGATCTTCAGTTCGATTTGGAAAGGAAGGATCGGGAAATTACCCGAATTTCTAAAGATCGTAATATCGCTCGGGAACGGGCCATCGGTAACCATTCTTTCACTATTCCTTTCCTCACTTTCTCCCTCTATTTCTACCGATTCTTCCCCCTTTTCAGCTCTAGAGGCCAAGCTTCATTCTCTCGAAGCTGCTATTGCTGATCTCGCCTTTATGGCCAATGCACCGGGCACGACGGCCCTGAGGCAGGTGAACGAAGTCACCCGAATCATCCCTGAAATCTCCAGAGCTGGCATGGGATACGGCGCGGCCCTTGCCTTCAATGCTGTACGAATCCATTCCAACGCTGACTATCGTAATTTTGATGTATGTGAGCGAGGACTAGAGTACAGGGTAGCACATTCCGTAGATGATATGAAGGAAGCTGGAACAGATCTGGCTGATTCCTTCGACCATGACCTCCCGATCAGACAGAGGATAGGATGGACGAACTGATTTCTATTGTAAACTTGAACCCTCCTTCTATAAAATAAGAAGTTCCTTTTGTTCGTCCTGTTTTGAAATCAATCTGCGATTGATCCTTCGAGATCAATGTGTGCTCCATTTGGTGCATTAGTCACTAATTTCTATTTTTGCCTCAACTACGATGATTATTACATCGGCCATTACTGATAAATCACATCAGATACCTTTGCCTTGCGGACAACTGCTGTAATCGGTTATTTCAGATCCGAAGTCCAATCTTTTCTTAATTTTCCAATGTCATCAGGACAGTCTTATTTAAGGAATTTCTTCGCCTCTGTTCCTAACGCCAATCGGTAATATGAGTCAATCAACTAGACGAAACTAAATAACCTTTAACCGAATCTTATCGGCTTCCCGATTCTGATGTCACAATTTTTCTTAATCATCAAAAGACTTGACTTGGCCCAATAACGGTCCATAAGCTGTGAAAACTCTACTCCGATGCTTGACGTCCCAATGCGCAAGCCACGGTTCTATAAATATGACTGTATACAAGTTGTCTCCAGCCAAACAGCTTGACTTGCAAAATCTCCACCTTTCAGCTTCCAGCTCAAGTCAAAGAAAGAATCCTCTACTTACGTTCCCATCAATGGCAGGCAATGGCGACCACAACAAACATACTGTCAGAGCAGGAAGAAATCGAGCACTAACTCACCAACGCCATAGGTAAGAAGCTCGTCTCCTGCCCCGTTCTGATAGCTCTCATTATCTATCTGTTTCTGATTCATCGCCCATCTCCTTTTTAGGATGGAGTCTTCTTCCAGCCAAGCTTGGGTTCCCCTTCCAGAAATGGTAGCTCTAACAACTTCTCAACTCTTTCCTTAGACCATCAGACTTGAATCTGATAATCCATTTTAACAGATTCGTTTGGATGCCCTTCGGTACCGTGAGGAAAGGGATAAAGACTGGAAGGAACTGGAAAATGCATCCACGAAACACGGTATTAAGGAAGCTAAATGGGCAGACCAACGGAAGCAACTCTGCAGCATCATTACAAGTTAGCAGAATCTTGGTTCTCCTCCTCTTACAGATTGAGTCTGCTTCTGCCTAATAAATCTTTTCTTCTGTTAGCTCTTTCTGCTGAGAATGACCGTTTGAAAATAGCAGCAAACAAAGTTGCCCTCATGGTGAATGCTCGTGGGGATTCAGCTGAAGCTCGCCTTGATGTTGTGGATGGCCTTATAGATCAGGCCGCCATCCAAGGTGTGCATGCTGGGGTTTCCCTCGGGCTAGCGGCGATGAATTCTTGGTTCAAGGAAAATATCCTTTTCCACCAATCGGCTCCACAGATGAGCCCCTGGACGACTTCAAAGATGATGATCACGCCGTCGCCCTTCGCTGAAATCACCGGTCTTTAGTCTGTTCTGAACAAATCATTCCAAAAGTAGTTTGTACTAGGATAGATTTGTAATTGAATAAATGAAGCTTGTTCTTCTCTGAGCAATGTTTATTTGCATCTCTTGACTCCAATGATCTTTTCTGATTGTAACATCCCCCCAGAAGAACATTTGCCGAATGTATGACGTCATTTTAGCTGACTGGATCCCATTTTTGCGGATACATGGGTTTATGCCGAGTCTCTGAGTGATGAGTGATTGTCAACGGGTTTGATGCGCATGTTCTTTGACTTGTGTTGTGCAGGTGTCGAGCACGGAGACAGTGATCGAGGGCAAGGTGAAGGTCAAGTTGAGACGTGTCGTGCCGATGGACTGGGTGCGATGAAGGATGGGCGTGCCGTGCGGCGGACGTGCCATGCCGATGGATCGAGCAGTGAAGGGCGGACGTGAGGCTTGGACTCAGGGACCGGAGTGCCTGAGGATCAGCTGTGGTGGCTGGCAGCCTGGGACAACGATGAGCAGAGACTTGCGGGGCACGGTGTTGCTCGGGTCGAGGACCTGGGGACACATGTCGGTGGACGGGGTGCACGGGCGGTGCATCCCCTCTACAGCTCCTGTTTGGTGGTTGAGCCAGGGAAAAACCACCGGGTGGACGGTTTCCGAGTTTGGGCCTCAAAACTCGGGTGCTCGGTTTCCAGGTTGAGCCACAAAACCTGGGCGCGGATGGTTTCCGAGTTTGGCCACAAAACTCGGGTGATGGGCCGGTTTCCGAGTTTGGGCCTCAAAACTCGGGCGCTGCGGGTTTCTGAGTTTGGGCCACAAAACTCAGGCTGGAGGCTGGTTTCCCAGTTTGGGCCTCAAAACCGGGGGTTGCTGGAAAAGGCTGGTTTCCCGGTTTGGGCCACAAAACCGGGGGTGCAGAGCGAGGATGGCACGTGGCGGCAATCGGAAGGTTGCGTGGAGGCAACGCGGACGAGTTGTGCGGGCGTGGCCGTTGGATCTACCTACCACCGAGTTGGTCCAGAATAACCCTAGGGTTTAGCTGGTTCGCTCTGTAATTAGAATAGAGAGGGGTAGAGTAGGAAATAGACTTAGACTAGAATAGGATAAGTAGTCAGGGGAGACACCCTCCTCCCCTATCTCAGTTATCTTAGTTTTAGCCATCTGATTTTGCTTCCTGCACTTAGGGTTTCCTGCTCTCCCATCCCCTGCTGTAGCTGAGATCCGCAGAGAGACTTGCAACTCTGTGTACTGTTGATTTTGAAGAAAGGAGGCCGTAACCTCCTTGTCGTAGCGGGTGTTTGCGCTTCGGCTTGCAATTCGTGGGTGTGATTTGTGTTTTGTTCGTGTTCTTCGCGGAATCCTTTTTCCCCACGATTTTCCCGTCGCTTGATCTCTTTGCTCGGTTCATCTTTTGCAATTCCGTTTGAACTGGTTTGTTCTAGATCGTGAGGCACTTCTTTCCACCGAAGGAATCATCCTCTAACCTCACGGTCTAGGAGATCGATCGATTTTTTGTTTCGGGTCGAGTTTTCTCCCTTCCCCCGAAATTCTTCGATTCATCGATTTGGAGATAGGTTCGAGCCATGATCTCTTAGAGGTAGCTCACTATACTCTTTGTGACTCTTCTCACCAAGTTTGATCCCTAGAGGATTTGTTTTGGGTGAGATCGAGTCGAATCGGTGAACGAACAGCCTGAATCGGGGTGACCGGACGCTGCCCGTTCAACGACCGGACGCTGTCAGTGAGTCCGGTCGATGAACACCTTCGCTGTGTTCGGTTCGTGACTTGACCGGACGCTCTGTTCACGTTTTGACCAGACGCACAGCTTCTACTGTTCATCGTACTTGTTCGCTTCTGACCGGACGCACTGGTCTCGACCGGACGCTCTGTACTCGTGAGTCCGGTCGCGAACAGTAAGGTTCCAGAGCCGATTTTTGCTGACCGAACGCGTCCGGTCCCTGCTGACCGGACGCTGGCCAGAGTCCGATCAATCCAGTTTCGCGCGTTTTCGTTCGCGGTTCGTTCGTTCTTGATCCGATTCGAGATTCGTTTGTTGCGTTGGATTCCTAACTTCGTGTTCTACAGAATTTGGGCTTCCCGCTTTACAAAATAGCCTGAATCCCCCTCGCGTTGCTCGGGGGAGGTTGAGATTACCCAAAACCCATCCCGTCACTAGTTGACTTGCGTGAACTTGGGTGAGGAAGTTTTTGTGGTGCCCCGCTGTGATCCCAGGGATCATCCACCCTCTTCCAAGGGTCGTGGGCATCACGTTTTTGGTAGTAGCTCTTGGGGATTGATTTTGGGACACTTGAACAAAGTTTCGTGAGAAATTTTATAGGCTCCCATTCACCCCCCCCCCCTCTGGTCGCCTTGCTTTTGCATTCTCGGTCCTTCAATTGGTATCGGAGCGGGTTAAGGATCTTCCACCTTAGCCGGTTCCAGATCCACAGAAGGCGACATGGATCGCGGCGTGGGCAAACCGCCGTTCTTTGATGGGACGAACTATGCGTATTGGAAGATACGCATGTCGGCCTATCTGCAGAGTTTGGGTGCTTCTATTTGGGATATTTGCAACTCTGCTGATTACGTGGTCTTGGCTGCTCGTGTTTCTCAGCAACAGATCGATGAGCACGATGCCAATAGCCGAGCCCGTAATGCTCTCTTTTCTTGTTTGAGCATGGGTGAGTTTGATCGTGTTTCTCACCTTGCTACGGCTCGGGAGATCTGGGACACTCTCATGCGTTTCCATGAGGGCACCTCTCAAGTCAAAACCCGACTCTACGAGTCGTTCAAGCGTGAGTATGAGAACTTTCGACAACAGCCTGGCGAGAGCATAGAAAGTTTATTCGCTCGCTTTCAGGTGATTGTCAACAGGATGAGGGCTAACAAGGAGCAGTTGCCTTTTGACGATCATGAGCGTGCTTTGAAGCTCTTGCATACTCTTGATCGGTCGGTGTGGGATTCCAAAGTTCAGGCGATCATCGAATCGCCTAACTATGAGACCCTCACGTGCGACGAGCTCTTTAGTAAGCTCAAGTCCAGTGAGATTGATGCCATGTCGAGGGCTTCTTATGCGAATCCTCCTGGCCCGACTATGGCTTTGATTTCTGGCTCTTCTGCTATCCCCTCTACTGGCTTTGCACTTTCTTCACTCTTTTCTGTCACAGAGGACCAGCTTGAGTCGTTGGGGGATGACGAGTTGGCAATGCTCGCCAACCGGTTCACGCGGTTCCACAACAACCGCATGAACCGTCGCCGCGGTGGAGGACGCTCAGGATGCTATGAGTGCGGCGACCCCGACCACTTCATCGCCAACTGCCCCAAGAAGAAGCATTCATCTGGGAAGGGCGATCATGGGCACAAGTACGACTCCAGCAAGCGCAAGGAGAAGTACGTCCCCGCGAGGCACAAGCGGAGGGGCGGCTTCGACAAGGAGTACATCAAGAAGAAGTACTTGGAGAAGGCCCAGGCTGAGCAGCGTGCGTTCTTCGCCACGCTCAGCGATGTCGACGGCTCGGATGACGACTCCGCTTGCTCAAGCGATGACGAGTCCGAGAAGAAGAAGAGGATCGAGGACAAGCTGAACGGTCTCTGCTTCTTCGCCGACGACGATGGCCTCTGCACCATGGCCCTTGGGGATGACGTCGATGGCAAGCTAGAGCACACCCCTCAGGACGACGACGACGACACCTCCCAGGTATCTCTCACCCACGACGAGCTTTCTGCTGAGGTCGAGAAGCTTACTGCCGCGCTCCTTAGTCAGGACAAGTTGCTTAGGTGTGCCGCTAGAGAGCGCAAGGAGTTTAGGCAGAAGTGGGAGGACACGGTGAGGGAGCTTGAGTTTGCCAAGTCCACCGTGGTCGTGTCGGAGGAGGTTGAGTGCGAGTCGTGCACCACGCACATGACTGACCTTCTCACTTTGAGAGGTAAGTATGCTGCGTTGGTAGGAGAGCTGGATGAGCTGAAGGCCAGACCTTCCTTGTTGGGTGCGTGCAAGACTTGTCCTGTCTTGCAATCTGAGTTGGCAGACAAGGATGCCAAGATTGTGTCTCTTGAGGAGGCCAACTCAGGTAGCACGAGTATGGCTAGGTGTGCTTTGTGTGAGGGTCTGGAGATGGAGATTGCGAATGTCAAGCATGGCAAGATGCAAACCGAGGAGGAAAACACATACCTTCGGACCATCTTGTCATGGGTCTCTTGTAGTGAGCCGCAGCTCGGGATGATGATCTCCCAATTTAAGCGAGCTGCTGGAGGTCCTGGTGTAGGTTTTGCTCCGGGTGTTGATCTTTCTGCTTTTGGGAAGATTGGAGAGTCGAGTGGTCTGAACCCTAGTGAGAAGCCCAACTCCACCACTACTCCCAAACTTGCCAAGCTTCCACCCAAAGAGCCCGTCAAACCTACCACCAAGGATGGGGTGTTTGAGGAACCTCCGAGAGCTCCACCCAAGAACCAAGTGTGGCATCCCAAACCCAACCACCTAAAGAACAAGCTGGATACAATGCCACCTATCCAGGAGGAGTTGCCACAGAAGGGCAAAGTGATCCATACCCACAGTCCTGCGTACCAACAACCCCCTGTGCGTGCGGTGAGGTACCAGTGTGACTTCTGTGGGAGAGATGGACACTTGAGCGAGTTCTGCTTTAGGCGCAAGAGAGAGGCGCGCCGTGCTCGGGAGATGGAGAACCCGGACATGTACCATCCAGCTCATGGTGGACATGTGCCGAAGGCTCAGGGGAGAGCTGCTAGGTCCGGACGTCAAGGTCCCCGGCCTAGGCAGGAGAGAGCATCGAGGAGAGACGCTAGAGCAGTTGAGCCCCAGGCTCCTAGGCGTAGATCTCGTAGAGAGCGTGCCCGACGGGGTCCTGCCTTTGCAGTTGACGGACCCCGTGGCGGAGGCTTTGTGGAGCGCTTTTCCCCACCGCACTGTGAGTACCGCGGTGAGCGCTTCTTCCCCAGCGGACCACGTTTCCTGTACGTGGTGATCGCTACCCCCATAGACAGGCTAGGAATAGTTTTTACACTGACCGTTCTTTTGAGCAGCCGGCCCAACACTGGTATTCTCCTTACTTCACTAACCCCAGTGTTGGACCGTATGCTCACACTATGTCTTTTTATTGATGTAGGTGAGACGGTTGGAGGACATTTGGTTGGTGGATTCTGGTTGCTCGAGGCACATGACCGAAAACGCCAAGTGGTTCTCCAGCCTTAGCCCGGTCGCCGGAAAGGAGTACATAACCTTCGGCGACAATAGTAAAGGTAAGATATTGTCTCGTGGGACTGTACGGGTTAATGAGCACTTTGTGTTGCGCGATGTTGCTCTTGTTTCTAACCTGCATTTTAACCTTCTTTCTGTTTCGCAACTTTTTGATGATGACTATGAGATTCGTTTTAAACCAAACCTTAGTCGCATCTTAGATCCTCAGGGCGATCTTGTATGTCTGATTTCGCCCTTTGGGAAAGTCTTTCGAGCGAATTTCTCAAAGTCATTTGGATCTTCTCGCTGCCTTTTGGCTAGTCCTTCTTCCTCCGATCTTTGGAAGTGGCATAGGAGGCTCGGTCATTTAAACTTCGACTTGCTTGCAAGACTTAGCTCACTTGGCCTAATCCGAGGATTGCCCAAGCTTTCGATGGAGAAGGATCTAGTTTGCCATTCTTGCAGACATGGGAAGATGGTTGCCGCTCCCCACCATCCAGTGACTAAGGTCATGACCTCGCACCCCGGAGAGCTTTTACACATGGACCTTGTTGGTCCGGCTCGGGTGAGCTCGGTTGGTGGCAAGTGGTATGTTTTGGTTGTTGTTGACGACTTTTCGAGATATTCGTGGGTCTTCTTTTGACTGAGAAGACTGAGACTTTCTCCTTCGCCCGCAATCTGATTTTGCGTCTTCAGAACGAGTTCCCTTTGAACTCGATGCGAGCTATTAGAAGTGATAATGGTTCCGAATTCAAAAATTTGGATTTTGAGAAGTTTAGTAACCGCCTTGGTTTGGAGCATCAGTTTTCTTCCCCCTACACACCGCCCCAAAATGGTGTCGTAGAGAGGAAGAATCGGACCCTTGTTGAGATGGCCAGGACAATGCTCGATGAGCATAGGACTCCTAGGCGCTATTGGGCCGAAGCTATGAACACTGCATGCTATATTTCCAATCGCATTTTTCTGAGAGCTTTCTTGAAAAAGACTTCTTATGAGTTGCGTTTTGGAAAACTGCCCAAGGTGAGTTATTTTCGAGTTTTCGGTTGCCACTGTTTTATATTGAAGAAGGGCAACTTGGACAAGTTTGAGTCTCGTTCTTCTGACGGGGTATTTTTGGGTTATGGCACTCACACTAGGGCATATCGTGTACTTAACCTTGATACTAACCGAGTCATGGAGACATCAGATGTCACCTTCGACGAGACTCTTGTTTCTCCTTCTTCTCGTTTTGAGCGTGCAGGTGATCATGAGGTTGGAGAGCCTCTTTTTGATGACGAGGATGAGGGTGCTGAAGGTATGGATGATCCAGCACCCCCTCCACCTGCCGTGCCGCAAAGAGCGGCTTCTACGATGACTCAAGGCCCCGACACCTCTTCTTCCTGGGGGCCGTGGGATCCGCCACCCCGAGCGGTACCTTTTGTACCCGGGGTGGAACCAGCTGCTGTTGAGGGGGAGGTTTCTTCCCGGGAGGCGCCACGACATATCCAGCGCCAGCACCCCCCTGAACAGATGATCGGCGACATCGGCGAGCGAGTTACTCGCTCCAGGTCATAGCACATCTCTCACTTCGCTCATTCTGCTTTTGTTGCTAATTTTGAGCCCCGAGATGTTGGACACGCATTGACGGATCCGGATTGGGTCAATGCCATGCATGAGGAGTTAGCGAACTTTGAGCGAAATCGGGTTTGGGTTCTAGTTCCACCTCCACCTGACTGTAAGCCTATTGGGACAAAATGGGTATTTAAAAACAAGCAAGGAGAGGATGGCCATGTTGTGAGAAACAAGGCCCGGCTTGTAGCGAAAGGCTATAGTCAGAAGGAAGGGATAGATTATGAGGAGACCTTCGCTCCTATAGCACGTTTGGAGGCTATTAGGATACTCTTGGCTTATGCTGCATCCAGGGGTTTCAAACTTTTTCAAATGGATGTCAAGAGTGCCTTCTTAAACGGCTACATAGAGGAGGAGGTTTATGTTGAGCAACCCCCCGGTTTTGAAAATCCCAAGTTTCCAAACCATGTCTTTAAACTTCATAAAGCTTTATATGGTTTGAAACAAGCCCCTAGAGCCTGGTATGATAGGTTGAAAACCTTTTTGCTTGCTAAGGGTTTTAAAATGGGATGTGTAGATAAAACGCTCTTTCTCCTCCAGCAAGGCAAAGACACGCTCTTGGTCCAGATTTACGTGGATGATATCATTTTCGGTGGTTCTTCTCATGCTCTGGTTGCCAAGTTTGCAGATACTATGAGCAGGGAGTTCGAGATGAGCATGATGGGCGAGCTGACATTCTTTCTCGGGTTGCAAATCAAGCAATCCCGAGAGGGGACATTTGTGCACCAGGGCAAGTACACCAAGGACTTGCTGAAGCGGTTCGATATGGGTGAGGCCAAGCCTCTTCCAACACCCATGTCGACGACGACTGCCCTGGATGCAGATGTGGATGGAGAAGCAGTGGACCAGAAGGAGTACCGCAGCATGATCGGGTCGCTCCTCTACCTGACGGCGACACGCCCGGACATCCAGTTCGCGGTGTGTCTGTGTGCGCGCTTTCAGGCGTCGCCGCGCACCTCTCACCGTCAGGCGGTGAAGCGGATTTTCAGGTACCTTCGTTTCACGCCTGAGTTCGGGATTTGGTATTCTGCTTCCTCCACCCTCTCCCTTTGCGGTTATTCGGATGCTGATTTTGCTGGTTGTCGTATTGAGCGCAAGTCCACTTCTGGGACTTGCCAGTTTATTGGTTCTTCTCTTGTTTCGTGGTCTTCTCGCAAGCAGTCTAGCGTCGCTCAGTCCACTATGGAGGCTGAATATGTTGCTGCGGCTAGCTGCTGTTCCCAGTTGCTTTGGATGATGGCCACTTTGCGTGATTTTGGTCTGAGCTTTTCTCGCGTGCCTTTGCTTTGTGACAGCACGAGTGCCATTAGCGTTGCTAAGAACCCCGTGCTTCACTCGAAGACCAAACACATTGATGTGCGCTTTCATTTTCTGCGAGACCACCAGGAGAAGGGTGATATCGACCTTCGCCATGTCGATACTCATCATCAACTGGCTGATATTTTCACCAAGCCTTTAGACGAATCAACCTTTAATCGGTTGAGGGGTGAGCTTGGTGTGTGTTTCCCCTTTTAGATGGGGGAAACATTTTGGATCTTGTATATTTGACTGACTCTTTTGTCTTTCTTTTCTTTTGCATTTTAGCATACGCATTTACATTCTGAGCTTCATGTTTATAATCACTAGAATGTAACTATGCTCTATTTAGTATGCTCCGATGCTTATGTGGATGCTTGTAGCTTATGCTCTTCCTGATCACTAGTACATGTTATGAGCTGAACTATTTTGGAATGGTGAATTTACTTAATAACTTACAATCTGAAAATGTTCACCATTGAGATATGCAACTAGCATGTGTAGGATATGTTGAGTTCACTCGTGCTTTTCATATATGCTAGGTTGCTATGTCTCTAGTTATGAGTCATTCACTTGCTTGGTCTGTTCATATCATGTATAAAATTTGAACCAAGTTTTAGTGAATTGAAAAGATCGAGATGGGATTGCTTGTCAACACCTCATGGTATCGAGACTGTTTCTCATTGCACTTTGAGTTAAACTTGAGCCGTGTAGTGTATGACCGAAACCGTAGCTTCAAGCTTCTGATTGCTTCGGCATAGGCTTCGCTCGGTTGAAAAGTTAGGCAAAGACAAGCTTTCAACCTCTCGCAATCACATGCTAAATAATTGAACTTGTGAAGTCTTCACCGCTGCAACTCCAATATAAAAATGAAATCACAAGTATATGCTTCATTCCTATGCATGATGATTGAACTTTGCTAGGGGTAGTTCACCTTGTATACATGTTTAGCACTTGTCTGGATTCCTATCTATACATGTGTAGTGCTATTCTGATGGTGACTATCTTTTTGGCTAAAAACTGCTCACTTGCTCATATGCTTCATATTTCGTATGTGTGATCAGTTTGAGCCTTCGCTATTTGAGTGCTTAGTTGTGCCATTGGAGCTATACCGATTAGAGCATTTTTGCACTCTTTTGATTATATGCCTGAAGCTGCTAACTTGCATTTCTGACTTCATATGCATTTTAGAAGGGGGAGTTTTGTTGGCTCAAGGGAAGAGTTTGTGCTTGATAAGTGCATTTTCAACTAAGGGGGAGAGTTTTTTGCAAATCATATGTCTCCTGGCGTTCAATTAAGGGGGAGTTTTTGCTAAGGGGGAGATTTTCAGATCTTTATGCTCTTCTCTTGTTGGACCTAAGGGGGAGTCCCGGGTTGCTTGCACTTGTCGAGGGGAGTTTGCTAGTTGTGTTGAGCCGTTGCCTCTATCTTGAGGGACTAGAAAACATTTTCCTCATTTGGCATCGAGTTTGATTTCGATTGGTTCGAAGACTTTTCGATTGTTTTTCAATTGGCTCGGAGTGGTTTTCGTGCTAGTTGTGTTGAGCCTCTGTGCCTCTATCTTGAGGGACTAGCACTTTGCCATTTTTTTTAGCTCCGACTTTCAATTGGTTTTCTGCTAGCGATGTTGAGCCTGTTCTACCTCTTCTTGAGGGCTAGCTTTGCTTTGCTTGGTCGCGTCGAGCCGTTGCCCATGTCTTTGGGGACCAAGTTCTCGCTTCTTCCACTTGACCTTCTTCGGCTTTGCTATGCTTTTGGGTCATTTGGTTGAGTTCTCTTCCTCTCCTTCCTCCTACCTTCTTCTTTCATTTTATGATTTGTGTGTGTAGTTGACAATGCACTCATCAAGGGGGAGATTCCGGATACATGGGTGTATGCCGAGTCTCTGAGTGATGAGTGATTGTCAACGGGTTTGATGTGCATGTTCTTTGGCTTGTGTTGTGCAGGTGTCGAGCACGGAGAAAGTGATCGAGGGCAAGGTGAAGGTCAAGTTGAGACGTGCCGTGCCGATGGACTGGGTGCGATGAAGGATGGGCGTGCCGTGCGGCGGACGTGCCATGCCGATGGATCGAGCAGTGAAGGGCGGACGTGAGGCTTGGACTGAGGGACCGGAGTGCCTGAGGATCAGCTATGGTGGCTGGCAGCCTGGGACAACGATGAGCAGAGACTTGCGGGGCACGGTGTTGCTCGGGTCGAGGACCTGGGGACACATGTCGGTGGACGGGGTGCACGGGCGGTGCATCCCCTCTACAGCTCCGGTTTGGTGGTTGAGCCAGGGAAAAACCACCGGGTGGACGGTTTCCGAGTTTGGGCCTCAAAACTCGGGTGCTCGGTTTCCAGGTTGAGCCACAAAACCTGGGCGCGGATGGTTTCCGAGTTTGGCCACAAAACTCGGGTGATGGGCCGGTTTCCGAGTTTGGGCCTCAAAACTCGGGCGCTGCGGGTTTCTGAGTTTGGGCCACAAAACTCAGGCTGGAGGCTGGTTTCCCGGTTTGGGCCTCAAAACCGGGGGTTGCTGGAAAAGGCTGGTTTCCCGGTTTGGGCCACAAAACCGGGGGTGCAGAGCGAGGACGGCACGTGGCGGCAATCGGAAGGTTGCGTGGAGGCAACGCGGACGAGTTGTGCGGGCGTGGCCGTTGGATCTACCTACCACCGAGTTGGTCCAGAATAACCCTAGGGTTTAGCTGGTTCGCTCTGTAATTAGAATAGAGAGGGGTAGAGTAGGAAATAGACTTAGACTAGAATAGGATAAGTAGTCAAGGGAGACACCCTCCTCCCCTATCTCAGTTATCTCAGTTTTAGCCATCTGATTTTGCTTCCTGCACTTAGGGTTTCCTGCTCTCCCATCCCCTGCTGTAGCTGAGATCCGCAGAGAGACTTGCAACTCTGTGTACTGTTGATTTTGAGGAAAGGAGGCCGTAACCTCCTTGTCGTAGCGGGTGTTTGCGCTTCGGCTTGCAATTCGTGGGTGTGATTCGTGTTTTGTTCGTGTTCTTCGCGGAATCCTTTTTCCCCACGATTTTCCCGTCGCTTGATCTCTTTGCTCGGTTCATCTTTTGCAATTCCGTTTGAACTGGTTTGTTCTAGATCGTGAGGCACTTCTTTCCACCGAAGGAATCATCCTCTAACCTCACGGTCTAGGAGATCGATCGATTTTTCGTTTCGGGTCGAGTTTTCTCCCTTCCCCCGAAATTCTTCGATTCATCGATTTGGAGATAGGTTCGAGCCATGATCTCTTAGAGGTAGCTCACTATACTCTTTGTGACTCTTCTCACCAAGTTTGATCCCTAGAGGATTTGTTTTGGGTGAGATCGAGTCGAATCGGTGAACGAACAGCCTGAATCGGGGTGACCGGACACTGCCCGCTCAACGACCGGACGCTGTCAGTGAGTCCGGTCGATGAACACCTTCGCTGTGTTCGGTTCGTGACTTGACCGGACGCTCTGTTCACGTTTTGACCGGACGCACAGCTTCCACTGTTCATCGTACTTGTTCGCTTCTGACCGGACGCACTGGTCTCGACCGGACGCTCTGTACTCGTGAGTCCGGTCGCGAACAGTAAGGTTCCAGAGCCGATTTTTGCTGACCGAACGCGTCCGGTCCCTGCTGACCGGACGCTGGCCAGAGTCCGATCAATCCAGTTTCGCGCGTTTTCGTTCGCGGTTCGTTCGTTCTTGATCCGATTCGAGATTCGTTTGTTGCGTTGGATTCCTAACTTCGTGTTCTACAGAATTTGGGCTTCCCGCTTTACAAAATAGCCTGAATCCCCCTCGCGTTGCTCGGGGGAGGTTGAGATTACCCAAAACCCATCCCGTCACTAGTTGACTTGCGTGAACTTGGGTGAGGAAGTTTTTGTGGTGCCCCGCTGTGATCCCAGGGATCATCCACCCTCTTCCAAGGGTCGTGGGCATCACGTTTTTGGTAGTAGCTCTTGGGGATTGATTTTGGGACACTTGAACAAAGTTTCGTGAGAAATTTTATAGGCTCCCATTCACCCCCCCCCCCTCTGGTCGCCTTGCTTTTGCATTCTCGGTCCTTCAATTTTTGATGTGTCATGTCACTCAACATCTTATTTACTTCACTTCACCTTTCTCTTCCCCTAATAAATCTACCATTTGAAAAACACTAGGATTACCGGGTCATGAACACTCTTGCACTAAAGGCGATATAAATAATATCGGGTATAACTTAAACTTCTTGGAACATTTTTTCTGCTAAAGGCGATGCTTTACATCGGCTGTATAAAAATACCCTTGAATCCATTCCAGATACAATTTCCATGCGGTCGGCTTTCAACATGTAGTGTCGAAGCTTTAGTCTACGAGGGACGCATATATGAACAAAATTTCTCTATAGCCGAATACCCTTCTCCGGGTTCAACATTTTCGGCTAAAGCTAGCTACTACTTATCTTTTCCCTTTAAACTTAAAATAAGGGTCGATCCTGCTGTAAGGCTATCGGCCGCCACGTATAACTTGAAACGATCACCAAGTTGAGGAAATGCCTTCATATACTTTTCAATTTCACCAAGACTCTTCGTTGTACGTCACTTCGCGTAAACTCTTGACCTTCTTTGAGCTTCAGTAATGGAGAAATAAACAGAACTTTTAAACGCTTGAGACCCAAACTTGGTATACATCGGTCCTATCTCGGCTTCATCATCAATACTTTATTCCTTGTCAGCCGACATGAAACTTGGTCTCAATTCTTCTCCATTACCATCAGCTGGATTATTTAAAAATTACTCTGAGAGCCGATCTTTTGAATCGGCTATTGGTCCTTGTCGAAAACGTTCACAGGACCTACTTCCCAAGCTCTTTCGGAGAAGCACTCGACACCATCATATTCCTAGTAGATGGGCTCTGTGTTAGCAATACTCACCGAATCATCAGCATGGACAATCTCGATGTCATCTCCAACCCATTGGATGAAGAACTGATGCATGGTTGATGGTACACAACAATTTGCATGTATCCAATCTCTCCCTAATAGTAAACTGTATGCCCCCTTGCCGTCAATGACGAAGAAGGTAGTGATCAAGGTTTTAGGCCCGATCGTCAACTCAACATGAACTGCTCCCCGAGTATCAGAGGAATTACCAGCAAAGTCTCTTAGCACCATGTCAGTCTTCAATAAGTCTTCACATGTCATCCCAAGTTTTCTGAAGGTGGTATACGGCATGATGTTTATGGCAGCCCCTCCATCAATGAACATCTTGCTTAGTGGCTTGCCATTAACATACCCCCTCATATAAAGTGGCTTCAAGTGCCGATGCTTAGCTGGTTTATCAAATACCGCTTGTTGAGCTAAGACGAGGTGAGCCAACAACTCTTGGAATTCATCTTCATCGAAATCCGAATACACCTCGTCTCGGACATCCTGTTCTTCGGGAGCTATGAATTCTGATCGAAGAAAGAAAGTCATGCATGCATCAGCCGAATGATCACCTCTATCCGGCCTTTCTTTAGGACGCCAAATTTGTTTCATCATGGCACCTGCCTGCGCTAACTCTCTGTTTCTTAAGCGTTGTACCCTTCTTTTCTGGCTTCTTCTCAATCCTAGCGGACACCACTGTCCTCTCTGCCAGACATACTCGCGGTACTCTTCTTCTCCAGTGCGAGCCCAACTGTGATTGGCAAATCCTCTTCCCTGCCAATCTTCAGATTTATTTATTTTTAAACGCCGATCGTCCTCAGGGACTCGTGCCCCAAGCCTTTCATGGACAGAACGGCGGTTGACTCGAGACTGCCTATACTCAGAGTACTGATCACTGCACTCAGGGCAGTTGTTCTTAACAGGCAGCTTCAAGCCTTCGTTCCAACAATAATGGAAGAACGAGCAATCCCAATGAGACTGTTCTTGCTCCCTCATATCTTCTCGTTCTTCTTGGTACATATCTTCTTCGTACCTTCATTGTTTTTCCAGGAACTTCTGCTCCTCATAAACTCTCTGCTTCTGGTACCGTTCCTGTTCCCGACGTCATTTATTCAACAGAATATGCTTCGTAACCCTGGGTCTGGAAGTTTCACCCGTCTCAGCTCGGCTATTTTGGAACCGAACCCTCTGCTGAAGCTCTTTATTTGTAATCTGTCGATCATGGTCAACAGTATCAGCTTCCCTCGCTCTATCAGAGGTTAATAGTTTCATTTTGCTCTTACCCCTAGGATCAGCTGCAGTGACCATATTAACAGAGAAAGACATAGTGTTCTGTCCAAAAGGGGTATCATCAACCTTCATCTTTCCATCAAACCTCAGATGCCCGTCATGGATAGCTTTCTGGATATGCACTCTGAACACTCGCCAATCGTTTATGGAGTGGGATCTAGTGTTATGGAAACCACAATACTTCTTGTCCTTGACCCCTTCAGGATGCAACATAGGATGACCGTCCGGCAACTTGATGTGTCCTTCCTTCACCAAATACTCAAATAATTTATCTGACTTGGAAACATCAAAGTCATAAGTACCTTTTTGTTGCCTCAGCCATCGCTGGTTGACTTGAGTCGGCTCTTTAGCCCAGACTATTTCGGCCACAGCTATTTCATCTTCATTATCGTATTCAGTTGCCTCTTCCAGAAAAGCCTGATACATCTCAGCAGCCACATCACCCTTCTGGAATTGATTATTCCTCTTGAATCCCTGGGCTTGACTGCTCATCATTGCCAACCTCTGTGATAACTGCCCAAGGTCATCAAATTCCATGCCGAATAGCTTCTCTTTGATACTCGGCAATATGCCAGCTATAGCTATCCCCGGCAACTGGTCATCCGGCAAATTCAGAGAATAACAAAGATTCTTGGTTTCCCTGAATCGGCGCATATATTCTTGTGGCGTCTCGTCGGGTTTCATCCTTAGGCTCATGAGGTCGACCAACTTCCTCTCACTGGTACCCGTGAAGAAATACGAGTGGAATTTCTGTTCCAGCTCTGCCCAGGTATTGATAGAATTTGCTGGCAGAGAAACAAACAACGAGAAGGCTGGTCCTGTCAATGACAATGGGAAGTACCGAATCCTCCAAGCTTCATCCGTAGATGCTTCTCCAAGCTGCATCAAATAGCGGCCGATGTGTTCTATAGTACTGGTGTCATCCTAGCCTGAAAACTTGGCAAAATCAGTGGGAGGCTTCACCCTTGGAGGAAGTGCTACCCGATTGTACCATTTCGGGTAAGGGGACTTGTAACCATATGACTGACTCTTTGGTTTTAGGCCGAATTGATTTTGCATCATAGCAGCCATCCTATGCATGATGAGGTCAATATTCGAATCAGGAGCTGCTTGTGCTTGCCCCCCGGATGTAGTCCTGCCGAACTCTTGTAGCCTGGATTTGGAAGAGCATTAATTGAGCTATAATCGATGAACTCCTGATATCCATCTCCAAACATATTCCTTTGTATTCTGTTTGCTGCAGGAGACACTTTCGAAGCAGATTGCGGGACGTTCCCCGTCGTGCCGAACGTGACCTGGCCATAAGTCTGGGGAGGTTGTTGCGTCTCATGAGGAACAATCCCACCTGTGCTTGGGCCTGCTCCACCTCCTTTTGCGATCCTTCGAAGTTGAGGTACTGGGAACAACAATGGCCCTTGCATTGGACCAGCGGCTTCTTCAAAGCGTTTATCCGCTGCTGGACCGAAAATGCAAACCATGACAACACGAAAAGTATTCATGAAAGCTGCCTGATGACTGGTCATGGCTTCTGATACGGCTTTGTATAATAATTCAGTCATCTTCCGAATAGCTTCCTCTTCATCGTTGTCAGACGGCTCGGATTGGTGATGAGGAATGATCTTTGGAAATTCTTGCTTCTGGAAAACTTTGCCGCTCTTGTTCTTGGAGAAAGACGCCAAGCATTTGCGCTGGAATTCATCACAGGCCTGTTGTACTAAACTTTTCAACTCTAGCGGCAAGTCATCCATGACCACATCTAGAATTTGATCATCGCTGATCTTAGGCATCTTGAAATGAAGTTGTCCCACCGGGCGTGCCAAAAAGTGTGTTGACGCAAAATGTGACACCTCGCGCCAAGCACACAACAAGCCGAAAAAGCTGGCTTCAATCGGGTGCCTGGAGTGTGTTGATTCCGGAGACGTGCCAGTCGGTTTGACCTGAAAACCAACAAGGGATAAAAACGTGAGAATACCTCTGGAACGTGCCGGGTGAGACCAGACAGTTTCATATGTATGGCTTTAAAAGCCAATCACGACGGCACACAGCTATAGAAGCTGTCTGTCAGAGCATGTTTGTAAAATCATTCGGCAAGTATGAAAATAGAGTATGTAAAGCATATTAACTGCCAAATACATATGTAAGGAAAGACATGCTCGAACAGATTAGAGAAGTTGTAAACAGGTAACTTGCCAAAATAGATCTACTCAAATAACACATGCATAGGCCAATCCAACTAATCTGCCGCACGTTTAGTCTTCATAAACCCGTCAGGTATAAACTCAAGCAAAGCTAATCCACCACATGATACCACTTGCTATGAGTCTACGCCACTTCTTATAATTAGATTAATCCACCGCATGATACAATCTAATTATAACAAGCTAAAAGCATGTATATATTTGAATAGATCTATAAAAGATCATTACTCATGTAAGCATAACCAAAATCGGCAAACCAGCCGAATTGGGGTCCATGAAGAAGGAACAAACAAGCACGCACGGTTAAACTAATCTAAAACCTGCATCTGCCGCACGATACCTAGTTTTATTAGAGCCTAATCGTAGATGACATGCGTGAACCCGCGACATGTGACAATCTGGATTGAACTTTGATCAGGCCACCATGATATTATGATTAGCAAAAGCACAAGCAAACTTGTGAAAATAAGGCCAAAAAAAGATCAATCTAGATTGGGCAAAAGAGTGTTACAAGAATTAAATAAATAAAACATATAACACATGATAACTTGATGAATCTATCAGATCTGCCAAATCTAATAGAGCCAATAACTATTTTTACTCATGACTCAATCCGCCGCACGATACAAGGCACAAGCAAAAACTTCCCGTCATAAGCTTAAATCCGCCGCACGATACTAAGCTTAAAATACGAGACTACTTGCATCATATCTAAATCCACCGCATGATACTAGACATGATAGCAAGGTTGTCGGGACTTACGGAGGTCGACGGATCGATGATTCCTCTCGAAGAACTCGACGACACGACTAAGGACTCGAAGATGGCACGGGGCCGGTTTGTATTGATGTGGTTGTGAACAATTTTATAATGGTCGAGGGCTTATATTTATACCCTGGACGAAACACGAGTCCTAGACGATTACGATTTTCATAAAAAATATGGAAAGGTACAAATTATATTCTTAAACTCTTCGGCGTCCTCCATTGTCATGTGTCTCCTCGTGCAAGCCGGCTTTACTTACCATATCCATCTTCCGAATGGGGCCACCGCTTTGCAAAATAGCCGACCGCATAGGTATTCACCGAAACTCTGAGGACCAAATAGCCACCTGATTACTTGCCGAATCCTTTCCTCTCTGCTGGCTGGGCCCACTTGTCATCTCCTCATGCGTGCAAAAATCTGGTGTTAACAGGACGTTTGTGCACAAGGGTAAGTACAACAAGGACATATTGAATAAGTTTGATATGGGTGAGGCCAAGCCTCTTCCAACACCCATGTCGACCACGACGGCCCTGGATGCGGACAAGGATGGAGAAGCTGTGGACCAGAATGAGTACCGAAGCATGATCAGGTCGCTGCTGTACCTGACGACGACACGCCCGGACATCCAGTTCACGGTGTGTCTTTGTGCACGATTTTAGTCATCGCCGCGCACTTCTCACTGTCAGGCGGTCAAGGGCATTATGAGATATCTCTGTTTCACACCTGAGTTTGGGATTTGATATTCTGCTTCTTCCACCCTCTCCCTTTGCGGTTACTCGGATGCTGATTTTGCTAGTTGCCGACTTGAACACAAGTCCACTTCTGGGACTTGTCAGTTTTTGGGCTCTTCTCTTGTGTCTTGGTCTTCTCGCAAGCAGTCTAGTGTCGCACAGTGTACCATAAAGGCCAAATATGTTGTTGCGGCTAGCTGCTATTCTCAGTTGTTATGGATGATGGCCACTTTGCGTGATTTTGGTCTGAGTTTTTCTTGAGTTCCATTGCTTTGTGACAGCACGAGTGCGATTAGCGTTGCTAAGAATCCCGTGCTGCATTCTAAGACCAAACACATTGATGTGCGCTTTCATTTCTTGCGAGACCATTATGAGAAGGGTGATATCGACCTTCACCATGTCGATACTCATCTTTAGTTGGCAAATATTTTTACCAAGCCTTTGGACCAAACAACCTTTGCTAGGTTGAGAGGTGAGCTTGGTGTGTGTTTTCCCTTTTAGTTGGGAAAACATTTTTGTTCTTGTATCATAGCCTGACTACTTTTATTTTGGTCTTGTTTAGTTTTTTGTTTTTCATCATGTTTGCATCTTTATCTTTTCGAGCTTCATGTCTATAATTTGTAGAATGAATTTATGCTCTGATTAGTGTATGCTCCAATGATATATGATAATGCTTGTAGCTTAGGCTCCTTTTGATCACTGATACATGTTGTGAGCTGAACTATTTGTCAGAACTGTGAATGTGCTTAATTAAACATCTATTTTGAAACATGTTCACCATTGATTCTAGCAACTAGCATGTGTAGAATGTGTTATAGTCACTTGTGCTTTTCATATATCCTAGATTGCTATGTCACTAGTTCTAAGTCTTTCACTTGTTTGGTATGTTCATATTCTGCTAAATTTGAACCAAGTCTAAGTGAATTGAAAAGATCGAGATGGGATTACTTGACAGCACATCACTGTGTTGAGACTGTTTCTCATTGCACATTGAGTTAAACTTGAGCCGTGTAGTGTAAGACCGGAACCGTTCCTTCAAGCTTCTGATTGCTTATGCATTGGCTTAGCTCGGTTGAAAAGTTAGGCAATGTCAAGTTTTCAACCTCTTGCAATACATGCTGAAATTTTAAACTTGTGTAAAAACCGCTGCAACTTCGATAAATTTCTGAAAACACAAGTCTATGTTGCATTCTATAGCATGATGATTGAACTTTGCTAGGGGTAGTTCACCTTGTATACATGTTTAGCACTTGTGTAACTTCCTATCTATACATGTGTAGTGCTATTTTGGTGGTGAACCCCTTTTTCTGAATGGCTTAAAACTGCTCACTTGGCTCATATGTCCCTATTTCATATTCTGTGATCAATTTGAGCCTTTGCTGGCATTTATGCTTGTTGTTGAGTAGTTGGATCAGCACTCTTTAGAGCATCTATTCACTCTATAGATTCTATACCTGAAGCTGCTAACCTGCATTTGTGATTCATATGCATTTTGCCTTGTTGTGTGCATTTTCAACTAAGGGGGAGAAATTTTGACAAATCATGTCCACAGTTGTATGCATTATTGAAGGGGGAGTTTGGGAGTTTGCTCGTTTTCTGCTTTGACGAGCTATTCAATTGGTTTGGAGCGACTTTCAGCCTATATGGTTTTTCAATTGGATTGAAGCAGTTTTGGCTAGTTGTGTTGAGCCTTTGCCTCTTTTTGGAGGGACTAGCTTCTCTTTGTATTCCTCGTTCCGACTTTCTCGCTAGCGGTGTTGAGCCTGTTCTACCTCTTCTTGAGGGATAGCTTTGCTTTGCTTGGTTGCGTCGAGCCGTTGCCCATGTCTTTGGGAACCAAGTTGTCTTGCTCACTCCATTTGACTTCTTCTGGCTTTGCTTGGCTTTTGGTCGATTGGCTAAGTTTGCTTACCTCTTCTCTCTTCCTTCTTCTATTTTCGTATGATTTGTGTTGGTAGTTGATAATGCACTCATCAAGGGGGAGATTGCGGATACATGGGTGTATGCAAGATCTTGAGATGATGAGTGATTGTCAACTGGGATGATGCGCATGTTCTTTGGCTTGTGTTGTGCAGGTGTTGAGCACAGATACGGTGATCAAAGGCAAGGTGAAGGTTAAGTAGAGACGTGTCATGCCGATGGACCCGGAACGGTGAAGGGCGAACGTGAGGCTTGGACTGAGGGACTGGTGGCCTGAGGATCGGTCGTGGTGGCTGACAGCCTGGGACAGCGACAAGTGAAGACTTGCGTGTAGACGGGGTGCACGGGTGGTGCATCCTCTCTACGGCTTCGGTTTGGTGGTTGAGCCACAGAAAAACCATCGAGTGGACGGTTTCCAGGTTTGGGCCTCAAAACCTGGGTGCGGCCGGTTTCCGAGTTTGGGCTACAAAACTCGGGCTGAGGACGGTTTCCAGGTTTGGGCCTCAAAACCTGGGTCCTGACGGGTTTCTGAGTTTGGGCCACAAAACTCAGGCGAGGGATGACAGTGTTGGATTCGCACCTGCCCTACGTCCGCACTCGTGTAGGGGAGTGACGAGGGTAATCAACTATCGGAACCAAAGGCGAAGGTGCAAAGTAAGGAACCATGGTGCTCTGACTCTATCCCAAAGAATCGTCCCCATTACACTGTTCATCCCTTGGTATTTATAGGGAATGCCAAGGGACATGCACCAAATTACAATAGGGTACAAGAAAGATTCCTTAGCGCTGTATAGCGGAAGGGCAGGATCCTACAACCGCAGGCAGTGTGGAAACCCTAGCCCGCCTTCCGCGCGTCCGCCGCCACCCGGTCCGTGCGCACCCTCGCAGGAACGCGAGGGTTAACCTCCGACATGCGAACCATCGCTTCAAGCCACAAAGCCCGCGTTCGCCTACCGCCCATTAAGCTTGACGTTTCATCCGAGGGTGTGCAACACAGTGAGGGTTACGCAACGTGTCCTTCACGCCTCTTGCCTGCAAGAAACAGCAAACTCCGGCGAGGGTTGAGCCAACATCCGAAGGTTAGATAAGCAGCCGAGGGACACGACGAAAGACTTAAGCTTTTGCGAGAGTGTGCAGGATACGCGAGGGTTGTTTCCTATGTCAGCTTGCGTGACGTCACTGCCGAGGGTTCCTTCCCCCAACAGTAGCCCCTCGGTGGCTTGGATCTAAAAAACGATCTTTAGGCCCAAGCAACGCCTTTTGTGTGGAAACGAAGAGTGCCCCTCGGCAGGGACGCCCGCGGCTGCTTGTGGGTCGGGCCGTCTGTTTTGCTATTGTTACTGTGCGTTTCATTTTTGGTGCCATGTTTTTGGGGGCCGTGCCGATTTTGTCAGGTTGGGTGGCTGGCCCCTTGGTCTATAAATAGTTGGGGTTGGTGGGTGTTTTGAAGTGCGCCATCCTTTTGCTCTAGCCACCCTGCTGTCGTGATTTTCTTGTTGCGAAGGTTTGTTAAGTCTCCTGCGAAGGTTTAGAGGCTTGTAAGATCTGCGAAGGTTAGAGCTAGAGAGATGGCTAGGTCAAAGCAGACTGCTCGTGTTGCGTCTCCGTCTGCTGCGGACGACGACGTGACATTTGAGTTTGGACTTAGTCGGGTTTGCAACTCGGACCTGGCGTCCTACGTTAGGCGAGCCTGGATTGAAGATGGAAAGGTGAGGGCCAGCGCTAGAGAGACTGTTCCGAAGCCTGAGGCCGACGAGGTTGTCGTATTTGAAGAGTTCTTTGAAGGTGATCTGTGTTTTCCAGTGATTTCTTTTGTGACTTTGGTGCTTCAACATTTTAAGTTGAAATTCCATCAGCTGACTCCTTCGTGCTTTACAAAGTTATCCATTTTCGTGTGGGCTTGTCGTTCCCAGGGTGTGGCTCCACACGTCGAAGGTTTCTTGCGGACTCACTGTGTTCACATGCAGCCACAGAAGATTACGGACAACGAGGGCAACGTCAGTTTTGGACAGTTTGCGGTGTACACGTTCTGCCACCGGGCTGGTTCAGAGCTTCCCGTACAGGCTCAGAAGAATAAATGGACGAGCGGGTGGTGGGAGCATTGGTTTTATTATAAGCTTGGTGGAGCTGCTGATCTTTGCGGTGAGCTTCCGCTCCTCGGAGATGTGAGTGCCGAGGCCTTGATGACTGCTGAGGCACATGTGGCTGTTGACTGCCTTAGGGTGATTGCTCGCTCTCAGTGCGCTCGAGACTAGGTAGAGGAGTACTGCTGCGCTAAGGTTTGGCCCCTCTGCCGGCAGCAAGCCTGGTTCGCCATTGAGGACGATTCTGCCTATGAGGCGAGGGGTTTGAAGAAACCAAAGCTGGATTTGAACAAGATCTGGGAGAGTACTCTCAAGAAATTTCCTAGTCGGAAAACTAGCGTCGAGGCTGTCCTGAAATGGGTTCAGCAAACTGTTGAGATTCTTGTCGGAAAGTTGTCGACCCTCGAGGTTAAGGCCATTCATAGTGCTATGGGGAGCGGTGGCCGAGTCAATAGGCTCTTCGACATGCTTGGGATCTCGTACCCTGATAGGCCCGCACCTTCGAGCGAGGATGCGCCAAAAAAGAGAAAACCCACGTCCGTGGGGGAGAGGGAGGTTGTTTCACGGCCGAAGAGGGGTCGTGGACGAGGCCGCGGCAGCGCTAGCGTCGGCCGAGTCAAAACATTGGCAACGAAGGTTGTTGTGGCGTCGGGCACTGCCGGCACCTCCTCTTCCTCAGCCATCGTATCAGCGACGGGTGCCCGAGGTTTTGCCAAGGTCAGGGGGCATGTACCGCGCGTCGGCGGGATTGGAGCTCTGATCCAGATTTCAGATGATGAAGGTGCCTCCGATGATGATGAAAAGGAGGGAGAGAAAGAGGCAGAGAAGGAGGCCGGCACTGAGGATGATTCGTCTGATGAGGTTAGCGACACCTCTGGTAACGAGGGGGACTCAGACGAAGAGGTGTTCATTGGTGATGACCGTGGGAAGGCGGTTGTCTCATCGAGCGCTGACGCTGAAGCTGCCCGTAATATTGATGAGATATTGCGGGACCTCGAACCTGAGAGTCCCGCGCGAGGGTCAGTGCCCGAGTTCGCGGGGTCGCATATCTGGGTTAATGGTTTTGAGGTGAAGGGTGACCTTGAATCGGAACAAAACCCTGGTAAAAGGCCCTATGGCGAAGCTAGCCGGTTTAGTCTTCCTTACTTTGCAAAGAAGGTTGGGGTTTCGGATCCGGCAACGGAGCTTTTTATGAGTCCAGACCTTCGGGAGTGCCATTTGCAATGCGCTCTAGAGGAAAGGCGTTTTCTTGGCTGAAGGACCGAGAATGCAATAGCAAGGCGACCAGAGGGGGGGGGGTGAATGAGAGCTCAAGAAATTTCTCTCAAACTTTGGCCAAATGTCCCAAAATCAACCCCCGAAAGCTACGACTGAAACTGTGATGCCCACGACCCTTGGAAGAGGGTGGATGATCCCTAGGATCACAGCGAGGCACCACAAGGTGATAGCGAACCAAACCCCAAAAGCACCAGCACGAGTACGACCCCTCAAAAACCAAGTCTCGAGCGTAGATAGACGGCTACGTCGAGAAATCTCTAAATACCAATGCTAACAAGTAGCAAAGATACCTAGAGAGGTTCCTTGGTCAATTCTAGGGCCAAACGAGAAGTCCGGAAACCAAGCGAACAAGTCGGGAGAGCAAACGCACTAAGCCGGAGGCTACAGCAGGATCCCGGACTGTCCGCTGGTACGGTCGCGGACTGTCTGCCCAGTGGCGGACTGTCTGGGCTCAGGTCGCGGACTGTCCGCCGGCCACAAGAGCAAAACGGCACTACTGCTGAAGTCCCCTGGACAGTTCCCGGACTGTCCGTGAAAGCCAACGGCGGACTGTTCGCCAGTCAAACTTCGGCACTGTTCACCGAGACACACAGCTACTGCTCGGCTGAGTCCCGACGCGCGGACTGTCCGCCGATCAAACCGCGGACTGTCCGCGAACGTGCAGAGAGGGCGATTTCAGTCGCCTTCTCCCCAAATCTCTCCAAATTTGATGCAAATCAAAATCCCACGTTCCCAAACATGGAGAAGATGACACGGGGTAGTTAGAAGACTATCCCCAAGAAATCATCCGCTCAAATCGATTCAATCACCGAGAAATCGAAAGGGGAAGATCAAGAATGAAAAAATGCCACAAAAACAAAATCAACCCGATCTACTTGTTCATGAGGGGTTAGATAAATTACTTCGGTGGAAATGATCTCCTCACTATAAAGAACAATTTTATTCAAACTGATTTCGCAAAGACGCAGTAGAGAGGGAGATCGAGTGACGAGAAAATCACGGAGAAATGAAGAACGCGAAGAACACAAACAAAACGCAAATCAAGTCATCGATCTGCAACCGTGTGGCTGCCACACGCTACAACAGTGAGGTTACGGCCTCACTTCCTCAAAAACTCTAGTACACAGAGGTATGGTTCTCTGCGGATCTCAGTTAGCTACAGCAGGGGATGGGGAGAGCAGGAAACCCTAGAAGCAAAGAGCAAATGACTAAGATAGATGGGGAGGTGGGTGTCTCCCCCTACTTATCCTAATTCTAACTATTCCTAATTCCAACTTTACCCCAAACTACTTACAGAGCGAACCAGCTAAACCCTAAGGTTATTCTGGACCAACTCGTGGTAGATGGTGATCCGACGGCCACGCCCGCACAATAGGTAGCGTTGCCTCAACGCAACCTCACCGATTGCCACCACGTGCCGCCACCGCTCTGCGTCCTTTTCACGGACTCCGCCCCCGGTTTTGTGGCCCAAACCGGGAAACCAGCCTTCACAGCCATCCCCCGGATTTGAGGCCCAAACCGGGAAACCAGCCTCCAAGTCCATCCCCTAGTTTTGACGCCGAAACCAGAAAACCCGCCAGCGCCCAGGTTTTGAGGCCCAAACCTGGAAACCATCCTCAGCCCGAGTTTTGTGGCCCAAACTTGGAAACCTGCAGCACGCCCAGGTTTTGTGGCCCAAACCCTGGAAACCGTCCACCCGATGGTTTTTCTCTGGCTCTACCACCAAACCGACGCTGTAGAAGGGATGCACCGCCCGTGCACCCCGTCCACCGACATGTGTCCCCAAGTCCTCGACCCGAGCAACACCATGTCCCGCAAGTCTTCGCTCGTTGTTGTCCCAGGCTGTCAGCCACCACAGCTGATCCTCGGGCCACCAGTCCCTCAGTCCAAGCCTCACGTCCGCCCTTCACCACTCACGGTCCATCGGCACGGCACGTCTCTAATTGACCTTCACCTTGCCTTTGATCACTGTATCCGTGCTCGACACCTGGACAACACAAGCCAAAGAACCTGCGATCAAACCCGTTGACAATCACTCATCACTCGAGACTCGGCATACACCCATGTATCCGCAATCTCCCCCTTGATGAGTGCAATGTCAACTACACACACAAATCATGATGGAAATAGAATGAAGGAAGAAAGGGGAGGAGAGAACTCGACCAAATGACCCAAAAGCATAGCAAAGCCGAAGAAGGTCATGTGGAAAGAGCAAGACAACTTGGTCCCCAAAGACATGGGCAACGGCTCGACGCAACCAAGCAAAGCAAAGCTAGCCCTCAAGAAGAGGTAGAATAGGCTCAACACCGCTATTAGACACCAATTGAGAAATCAAAGCAAAAATGCTAGAACCTCAAGATAGACGCACAGAGGTTCAACAAAACTAGCAGAAAGCTTGACATCAACTGAAAAGCCCGAAACCAACTGAAGCAAAGATGCGACTTGAGAACATATATGATGAATGATTGACTTTGATGAGGAAGGTTTGAGGCTTTTCCAGGTTGAGTCTATATCTAGCTATGCGCTTAATGTTTATGACTAACCAGTGGCGTTGAGTTGTGTGGTGTTTATGTGTTGGTGTGCGTGTGCGACATGTGTCTCTTGGCTGTGTTGATGTGCGGGTGTGGAGCTCGGATACAGTGGTCTATGGCGAGGTGAAGGTCAAGTAGAGACGTGCCGTGCCGACGGACCGGGAGCGATGAAGGATGGGCGTGTCGTGCGGCGGACGTGCCATGCCGATGTACCCAGAGCGGTGAAGGGTGGACGTGAGGCTTGGACTGATGGACCGGAGGGCCAGAGGACCAGCGGTGGTAGCTGGCACGTGGCATCGGCGAGCGAGAGCACATGGGGATGTGCGATGCATCGGCCGAGTCGGGAGGAAGACGTGGCGTCGTGACACTTGGGGGGAGGTCCGACACGGGCTTGCGTGCGGCGCAAGTGCCGTCGGCCGAGTCAAGGAGGATGGCGAAGGCGTTGTGCCCGGCGTGGAGGCTGGACATGCATCGGCATCGGTGCCGGTGGTCGGGGTGTGCGAACCACATCCCGTCTACGGTGCGGGTTCGGTAGCTGAGCCTCAAAAAGCTATCATCGACGGTTTCCGAGTTTGGGCCTCAAAACTCGGGTGGCCGGTTTCCGAGTTTGGGCCTCAAAACTCGGGATGGACGGTTTCCAGGTTTGGGCCTCAAAACCTGGGCTCGCAGGTTTCCGAGTTTGGGCCTCAAAACTCGGGTGGACGGTTTCTAGGTTTGGGACTCAAAACCTGGGCTGGCAGGTTTCCCGGTTTGGGCCTCCAAAACGGGGGAAGGTCCAAAAGGATGGTCGACGCGTGGCGGCACCGAGAGGCTTGCGTTGCGGCGAAGCTATCGGTGAGAAGGCGCGGCGGTCGACGATGACGGCACGTGGCGGCATCAGGGAGGTCGTGTCGAGGCGAAGCTACCGGATGTGCGGGCGTGGCCGTCGGATGAAAATCAACAGGTCTGGACGGTTTTACCCCTGGGGGGTATTTGGGTTGAGTGCTTAATGTAAGGGCGTTTTGGTCTTTGGACGTGCGCCTATATATATGAAGGGGGCTGCTAGGGCAGCCGTATCCTTGGGGAATTCTTGGAGGTGTCTCTCTCATTTTGTTCCTGTGAGAGAAGGCTAGGGTTAGGGAGAGTTGGCTCTTGTTCTTGAGCTTTTCGCCATCCAAGCTTTGTGTTGCTAGGATTGGCTTGTAGCCCGACACCAAGTGCTTAATGAATCATCCATTCCTCTGAGTCCAAGGATCAAATTCGTGCTTTAATTTGTCTTGCGATTTTGTTCTTCGCGTTGCACGTTTTCCCCTCTTTCGATCTTCACGAGATTTCTTATCTCGAGGGAAGATTCGCAAATCCATTTGAACTATCTTGTGTAGCTTTGTGAGAGTCTTCTTTCTACTGAAGGAATTTCTCTAATACCTCACGAACTCACAGATCGGGCGGATTTAGTTTTGGGATCGAGTAGTAGCGACCGGACGCTGGCTTTTGTATTGACCGAACGCACCTCTACGCAGAGTCCGGTCCAACACAGAGAGCTCCCGGATCGGGTTTCTGTTGACCGGACATGTCCGATCGATCCTGACCGGACGCACCTGAGAGTCCGGTCAGTGCAGACAGAACGCGTTTTCGTCCGTATCTTTTGCGTTCGAGCTCCGATTTGGGATCCGCTTTTTGCGTTGGATTCCCGACTCTGTGCTCTATAGAAATCGGGCTTCCCGCTTTGCGAAAAAGCCTGAATCCTAGGGAACATCCACCCATTCTCTTGGGTTGTGGACATCACGTGTGTTGGCTTTGCTCTTGGGGTTGATTTTGTTGGGACAGAGGCCGTAATTTCTGAGAACAAATTTTTAGGCTCCCATTCACCCCCCCTCTGGTCGCCTTGCTTTAGCATTTTCAGTCCTTGAATTGGTATCGGAGCAAGGTTAAGGATCTCTCTACCTTAACCGGTTCCGGATCCACGAAGGCGACCTTTGAGACCGGTTTTGTTTCCGACTTTGCTTGTCGAGGTGTTTGAGCTTTTATCTTGCTAACACTAACGGTGCTTTTAGAAAGTGCACCAAGTTCTTCTTCAAGCATGTCTTTGTCTTTCAGCTTGAACCTTTCCAAGGACGACATCTTAGGAAGAAGGAGGAGTGCAGTTGATGAGAGGGATCGCGAGGTGAACGATCTGCTGAACCTTCTGCGACATGATGAGCTTTCACCGGAGGATCTCCTATGTCAACTTGGCAAGGCCAAGAGAGGTACACTTGCTCATAGACTTGTGACCTTGCACAACCTATATGAGGCTCGCTCTAGTTTTGTTGAGCTTTGTAGTACCTTGCGTAGAAAGGTCGAAAAGTTGAAATGCTCCAATGCTAGTTTGAAGTCTAGTGCCTCTTTGCCTTGCACCTCTTGTAGTGACATGGTTAGGAAGAATGATGAGCTATGCTTTTCTCTTGATATCTTAACATCTGAAATTGAATTGCTGAAATCTAATGTTTCCAAACCATGTTTAGTTTGCATTGACTTGCGCAAGGACCTTGATTGTGCTAAAACTGAAATAACCTTGCTAAAGTCAAATGCTTTGTCACCATGTGATTCTTGTGAATCTTTTGTTGCTAGACTTAGAGAATTAAGTTTGATTCACAGGACATGTGTAGATGAACTCGAGCATGCTAGGGCTAAATTTGATGAGTTAAATTCTAGGCCTTGTAGCTCATGCTCTTTGAATAAAGATGCTTGCCACACTTCTTGTGCTAATCATGATTCTTTGCTTGATGTGAATGGTGATGTTTCTTCCACCAATTTCATTTGCACATCATGCATTGATTTGGAAAAAGAAGTTTTGGCTTTGAAGGTTTTGCGCGATGATATGAGAGCCAAGTTGGTTGAGCACAATGATATGAGTGCCAACCTTGAAAAAGAAAACGAGCTCTTGCGTACCACATATGTCGAGTGCATTAGAGAGGAGATGGAAAACTTAAGAAACACTCCTTGTGGTACTTGTGACCGCCTCATGTTTGAAAATGAGGTTTTGGCCAAAAGATGCAAGAGCCTTTGTGCTAAGTCATTTGAGTCACGCATTTCTTGCAACTCCGATGTTGATATTTCTAAGTTTGCATCTTTGCAACCGGAGTTGAGTTCTTGTGCTGCGCGTGAGTCTTTTGACTATAGCATTAGTGTCAAGGTTTCGGATAGCTCTTTCATAGATACTCCTAACCTTGCTGGTTCTTCGAGTGATGTCCAAGGGACTTCTCTTGACAAGGGTGCTTCTCATATTTTTGGGACTCATGCTCCCAATCCGGTTTTCCATTGCACCTTTTGCAAGAAGGATGGACACTCATTCAATTTTTGTTTCCGTCGTGTCAAACACGAGCGACGAATTCGAGCTAAGGCTTTTAGGAAGCCGCGTAGCCTTTCCCATGGCACGTGTGATCCTAGTGTTTGCACCAAGTTGAACGTTGATGCTTCTTGTTCTAAGTCCCAAGGGACTTCTCACTTGTCGGAGAATGGTGTGCCTTCCGATAGGCCTTTGTACCATTGCTCTTTTTGTGAGAAAGATGGGCATCAAGAAAGCTTTTGCTATTGGCATGCCAAACGCTTGCGCCAAGCTCGCCCTTCTAGGAAGTTGGTGGTTCATAGCCCTTCTCATGGCATGAACGCTTGTGTTCCTAGTAAGAAGCCCATTTTTGTTGATGGGTTTTATGACTCCTTTTCTAGTGGGATAGGTCATGGTCGTGGACATGTTTCAGGTGCTTCTTCTCTTGGTCCACGTCATGCTTTTAATGATGCTTCTATTGGTTCTTCTACAAAAACCTTGGAAGATGTTTACCTCTTTTCCCGTGGTACAACTCGTTCTTCTCCTCGAGTTGTCCTTTTGAGGAATGCTTCCAGGGGTGTTTCACAATTGCATCTGAACCAACTTTTGCATCATGCTAACCCACAGGATAAGTTGAGATTTGTGACCAAGTCTTGGGTTCCCAAGTACATGTTTGCTAACCCTTTGGGATCCAAGACTCGGGCTGCTTTGTCCTCTTGTGTGTAGATATGAGGACGCGGGGTGGAGAACATGTGCCGAATGGAACTTGGTCTTTTAGATGTGATCAAGTTTTGATGGTTATCTGCATCCCGCTTAGATTTGCCTCCAAAGTGGCTTTTATAGCTTGGTGAGCTTTCTTATACACTCATACCTTGTATATCCATGATCTATATCTTGTGGTATGAGATGGTTTTTCATGTGCTCACTTGTATAGTCCCTACATGTACATTTTTCTTTTGTGTCATGTTTTGTTTAGTCTAGCATGTGCTATCTCTTGTATATCATGTCATGCTAGCTTTGTGTACAACTTTGGTGGTTAATCCACTTTTCTTGCTAGTTGGTGATCCTTATGAACATTATGCCTTGTTTTACGATTCTTCACCATGAGCTTTACTTGTAGAGGTATGATGTTCATTAGGTATCACTTTTCATGTGCTAGTTTTGTGTAGCGACATGTACCCTGTTGATATGATTAGTTTGAGCACTAGTCCTTCCTCAATTTTATCATGTTACATGCTTTTGGATCTATTGCTATCATTATCTTGCGTTGTAGCATGTGTTGAGGTTTAGGCTGTGATTGGGTTGATCATGTCTTTAGGCTGCATTTTGCTATACAGTGCTCTATCCTGTTGCATGGTAGTCTTGACTAGGTTGAGTTCAGATCTCCTTGCGGTATCATTCATAGGTAGATCTCTTTTTGTTGAGAGTTCACCTTATGCTTATTATGTGACTAACCGTTTTCGTGGAGACCTTGAGGTCACACTAGACGAGGCAATGCCTTGTGTTTTCTTCTGCTTTTGAGTGTGCAGGAGAACAGGAGCCTGGAGAGAGCATTTCTGCTCATGGACCCGATTCCACTTCTTCCACGACTTGGGGTTCCGTTCAAGCAGCTCTCCAGCGAGAACTAGCAGCACCTATGGGAGCGACAGCATCAGGCGAGGGGGAGACGACTTCGGTGAGGCAGGCGCCCTGGAGTTCAGCAGATTCATGCGTCCCCTCGGGTATCACACCAGCAGCCGGTCATGCGCAACATGAGGTACCCCTGACACACTTCTGAGTTCGGGTTTGGTACTCTTCTTCTTCGACCCCTTTGCTGTGTGGTCTTTCCAATGTGGATTTCGCTGGCTGTTCGCTTGAGCGTTTCTTAGCTCTTTATTTGTGAGCTTGGTGTGTGTTTCCCTTTTAGTTGGGGAAGCATTTTGCTTGTTGTATCTTTGTTGGACTTCTCTGATACCCTTTTGCTTTGGGCATTCCTTTTTAGGCTAGTTTTGCTTTGTCTTTGATAGACTAGTTTTTGCATGCATTTCATCATGTATTCTAGTGCATTTTAGAGCTTCATGTTTAGAGCAATGAGAATGAGATTATGCTCTTTTTGGTATGCCCTGTTTAGTCATGATGATGCTTGTAGCTTAGGCTCCTTTTGATCACTTGATACATGTTATGAGCTAAGCTATTTTTTGCAAATGGTGAACTTGACTAATCAACTATGAAACCTTTAATTTGTTCACCATTGAGAGTGGCAACTAGCATGGGTAGGATGTGTTGAGATCACTTGTGTTATCTTTTGTATGCTAGGTTGCTATGTCTCTTGCATTGAGTCATTCACTTGCTTGGATTGTTCATATTTACCTTGTGTTTAAAATTTGATCCAAGTCTAGTGCAATGAAAAGATCGAGATGGGATTGCATGTGTCAGCACATCACGGTATCGAGACTATTTCTCATTGCACATTTGAGTTAAACTTGAGCCGTGTACTGTAAGACCGAAACCGGTGCTTTAAGCTTCCGATTGCTTTTCTTGCATAGGCTTAGCCCGGTTGAAAAGTTAGGCAATGGTCATGCTTTCAACCTCTCGCAATCACATGCTTTAATATGAACTTGTGTTAATACCGCTGCAATCTCCGATAAAAATTTGAAAATAACACAAGTTTATGCTCCATTCTATGGCATGATGATTGAACTTTGCTAGGGGTAGTTCACCTTTTATACTTGAGTTAGCACTTGCTCGATTTCCTGTCTATTCATGCTAAGTGCTATTTTAGTGGTGGACTCCTTTTCAAATGGCTTAAAACTGCTCATATGCTTACTTGTTCATATTTCGTATTCATTTGATCAGTTTGAGCCTTTGCTAGCATTTGTTTTGATTGCTACACTTTCAGGGCAGCACCCTGTTGAGCATCTTTTCATTATGATTGCTATACACTTGAAGCTGTTGCATTGTCCAAATCATGCTTTTTTAGCTTAGTGTACATACCCCCAGCTCCGATACACTTTGTGGTCACTTTCAATGCGTTTCATTGCCCCCATATGCTTTTGATTGATGACTTGTCTTGTTTTTGTGTTAACTTTGTATTGAAATTTCAAAACCCCTCAGCATGTTCCCTTTTGTCAAGGGGGAGAACCTGTTTGCAAGGGGGAGCTTGAGTGTTGGCACAAAGGGGAGAGTCATGCATTTTTGGGGAGAGCTTTGAGCTAGGGGGAGTTTAGTTCTCTTTTATGTCCTTCTTCACTCGGTATAGCTCTTTTATGTGTCTCAATTGGTATCCATCTTTTGGTATGGAATGCAATTGGTGTCATGAGCTTTGTTGCATAGCCTTTGTATGTAGGCTTGCTGTCAGGGGGAGTCGTTTTTGTCTTGCTGCTTCTCCGCACGCTCCGAGTGTTTGTACTCCACTTAGTGTTGAGCTTCTCTTGTGGTTTTTCTCAGTCGGTATCGAGCCTGCTAGTCGTGTTGAGCCGTTTTTGCCTCTGTCTAGAGGGACTAGCAGTTTTTGCTTGGTATTTTTTATTGCTATGGACCCATCAGCTAGTTGCGTCGAGCCTATGTGCCTCTGTCTTGAGGAACTAGCTGTTTTCACCAATTTTTGGCTGCTTGTGATTGGTATCAAGTCTTCTGCTAGTTGTGTCGAGCCTCTGTGCCTCTATCTTGAGGGACTAGCAGTTTTTGCATTTCAATGCGTTGTTTCAGCCTCATTTGGTGTTGCGCCTTGAGCTAGTGGTGTTGAGCCATTTTCTGCCTTTTCTTGAGGGCTAGCTCATTTTTGACTTGGTTGCGTCGAGCCGTTGCCCATGTCTTTGGGATCCAAGTCCTTTGCTCTATGTGATCGAGTTTTGCTCATTGTTGAGTTCTTGCTCCGATCCCCTGCTTGGTTGCGTTGAGCCGTTGCCCATGTCTTTGGGGACCAAGTTTTCGGTTTTGGTATCTCAAACCATCTCTTGTGCCTAGTTTTTGTCAATTCAATCATCAAGGGGGAGAAAGAGAAAGAGAAAAAGAGGGAGAAATCTCGACCCAAGTGAACTCAAGTGGATAAGTACCTTGGTTTCATTTGTGATGATTGTTTGACAATTTATTTGAGATTGGTTTTCGAGTACCTTTTGGGATTCATGAAACTCTTGTTTTATCTTGACTCTTCGGTTGTGTGGAGGCTTTGCCCGCTTTTTCCGTTTCTGTCGGGACCGAGAGCTTTCATTTGAGTTTTCATGATCCTTCCTCATATCAAGTGGCCTTGTGTTTGCTTTTGCTTGGATTTTGGGCACTTGAATGAGGCTTGCCTTCAAACCCTTCCATTGTGTTTTATTTTTAGTCATCGCATTCATCAAGGGGGAGATTGAGAACATATATGATGAATGATTGACTTTGATGAGGAAGGTTTGAGGCTTTTCCCGGTTGAGTCTATTTCTAGCTATGCGCTTAATGTTTATGACTGACCGGTGGCGTTGAGTTGTGTGGTGTTTATGTGTTGGTGTGCGTGTGCGACATGTGTCTCTTGGCTGTGTTGATGTGCAGGTGTGGAGCTCGGATACAGTGGTCTATGGCGAGGTGAAGGTCAAGTAGAGACGTGTCGTGCCGACGGACCGGGAGCGGTGAAGGATGGGCGTGCCGTGCGGCGGACGTGCCATGCCGATGTACCCAGAGCGGTGAAGGGCGGACGTGAGGCTTGGACTGACGGACCGGAGGGCCAGAGGACCAGCTGTGGTAGCTGGCACGTGGCATCGGCGAGCGATAGCACATGGGGATGTGCGATGCATCGGCCGAGTCGGGAGGAAGACGTGGCGTCATGACACTTGGCGGGAGGTCGGACACGGGCTTGCGTGCGGCGCAAGTGCCGTCGGCTGAGTCAAGGAGGATGGCGAAGGCGTTGTGCCCGGCGTGGAGGCTGGACATGCATCGGCATCGGTGCCGGTGGTCGGGGTGTGCGAACCACATCCTGTCTACGGTGCGGGTTCGGTAGCTGAGCCTCAAAAAGCTATCATCGACGGTTTCCGAGTTTGGGCCTCAAAACTCGGGTGGCCGGTTTCTGAGTTTGGGCCTCAAAACTCGGGATGGACGGTTTCCAGGTTTGGGCCTCAAAACCTGGGCTCGTGGATTTCTCAGTTTGGGCCTCAAAACTCGGGTGGACGGTTTCCAGGTTTGGGCCTCAAAACCTGAGCTGGCAGGTTTCCCGATTTGGGCCTCAAAACCGGGGGAAGGTCCAAAAGGACGGTCGACGCGTGGCGGCACCGAGAGGCTTGCGTTGCGGCGAAGCTATCGGTGAGAAGGCGCGGCGGTCGACGATGACGGCACGTGGCGGCATCAGGGAGGTCGCGTCGAGGCGAGGCTACCGTATGTGCGGGCATGGCCGTCGAATGAAAATCGCCAGGTCTGGATGGTTTTACCCCTGGGGGGTATTTGGGTTGAGTGCTTAATGTAAGGGCGTTTTGGTCTTTGGACGTGCGCCTATATATATGAAGGGGGCTACTAGGGCAGCCGTATCCTTGGGGAATTCTTGGAGGTGTCTCTCTCATTTTGTTCCTGTGAGAGAAGGCTAGGGTTAGGGAGAGTTGGCTCTTGTTCTTGAGCTTTTCGCCATCCAAGCTTTGTGTTGCTAGGATTGGCTTGTAGCCCGACACCAAGTGCTTAATGAATCATCCATTCCTCTGAGTCCAAGGATCAAATTCGTGCTTTATTTTTTCTTGCGATTTTGTTCTTCGCGTTGCACATTTTCGCCTCTTTCGATCTTCACGAGATTTCTTATTTCGAGGGAAGATTCACAAATCCGTTTGAACTATCTTGTGTAGCTTCGTGAGAGTCTTCTTTCTACCGAAGGAATTTTTCTAATACCTCACGAACTCACACATCGGGCGGATTTAGTTTTGGGATCGAGTAGTAGCGACCGGACGCTGGCTTTTGTATTGACCGGACGCATCTCTATGCAGAGTCCGGTCCAACACAGAGAGCTCCCGGATCGGGTTTTTGTTGACCGGACGCGTCCGATCGATCCTGACCGGACGCACCTGAGAGTCCGGTCAGTGCAGACAGAACGCGTTTTCGTCCGTATCTTTTGCGTTCGAGCTCCAATTTGAGATCTGCTTTTTGCGTTGGATTCCCGACTCTGCGCTCTACAGAAATCGGGCTTCCTGCTTTGCGAAAAAGCCTGAATCCCCCTCGTGTTGCTCTGGGGAGGTTGAGGTTACCCAAACTCCATCCTGTCACTAGTTGACTCGCGTGGATTTGGGTGAGGGAGCTTTTGTGGTGTCCCGCTGTGTTCCTAGGGAACATCCACCCATTCTCTTGGGTCGTGGACATCACGTGTGTCGGCTTTGCTCTTGGGGTTGATTTTGTTGGGACAGAGGCCGTAATTTCTGAGAAGAAATTTTTAGGCTCCCATTCACCCCCCCTCTGGTCGTCTTGCTTTAGCATTTTCGGTCCTTCACGACTGCTAGTCCCTCAAGATAGAGGCAAAGGCTCAACACGACTAGCAAAGCGCTTCGAACCAATTGGAAATTTCAAAAAACATTACGAGAAAACTCCCTCTTGCATGGTGCACACAACTGATTCCTCTCCCCTTAGTCGAATATGGGAGGCATGAATAAGGGAGGCATGATTTGTCCAAATTCTCCCCCTTAGTTGAAAATGCACCATCAAGTAAAATCTCTCCCCTGTAGAGAATGCACTGTTGACGGTCCTTAAACACATGTTTTACCATCAACATTTGACCCTAAAGTTCACCAAAAAGGCATGAAATGTAGTCAAATAGGTTTCAAACTAACCAAATTCCACATGTCCATAGAATTCTATTTGAATGCAGGATTTGAACAAAATTTGGACATATGGACCCACCAGAGGCCAAGCCCACTCAGCAGGGCCCAAATGGGCCTAAGGGGGGTGGCGCCCGCCACCCCTAGGTTGCGCCCGCCACCTCTAAGTGGCGCCCGCCACTTGGGTTGGCCCAAGTGTCACCCCCTGCCACGTCACCGATCCGTGTGACCTCCCCAAGGCCAAATCCTGGCCCTTGGTCACTAGGTCAGTGGCATCGGACGACTCAGGGAGGAGTGGCGTGGATCACGGCTGAATGTCGGTTGCTAGGACATGCAACTGACCTCCAAACTGCCTTGGACAACCACCTGGATGTCGTTGAAGCAGAGGCGGTTCATCCAACGGCCAGGGAGCTGGCGGCCGCCAGTAGGGGTGGCGCCCGCCACCTGACCTAACCCTAGGTCGGTTGGCTGCCCACTATAAGAACCCCCCTCACTCATTTGGGCTATAAATACCCCCCTGGAGGCACCTCTTCATTCGTACCGGTACCAACACCCCACCATCACACACCAAGTACCATCCCAAGCAAAGCAAGAGAAGGAAGTGAGAGTTAGGTTAGAAGCTTAGAGAGCTTAGGCAAGTAGGTAGCTAGTAGAGCAAGGCATCTTTGCCCTCGCGGTAGCACTGCTCAAGGCTTAGCTCAAGAGTAGAGGCACGCGAGTGATCGGTTCTGGAGCTGGGAAGAGTCTTCCTTCATCTCCAGTTCAGGTTTTGCTCTTGTTACTCAAGCATTTACTATATTCTAGTTCATCATTTGAAGTATTACTTTATTCTACTTATCAGTATTGAGTGGTATACTTGATTGATTGCTTGAGTGCCTAGCTATCCTACAGATCAATTCACTTAGCCATAGTAGTTAAACACAAGTGAGCTTAGTGTTTGATCTTTGCCAATAGGTTGCTTAGTTAGTTTAGTGTTTATCTTATTAAGTCAAGTGTTTGCTCTGACGTCCGCAAGGGTGTCTCTATTCAAAGCTAGGGTAGAGATAGTTAGAATATAGTTAAGCGTGGTGCTTAGTTATAGACTTACCATCATATACGGCTGGACCCCCGGATAGCTGTGGTAGCAAGCAGGTGGTGACAGCCCTGTGCGCCTTGAATTCCACCACGTAGTTGGCCCAGTTTAACAGTAAGGCTCGTTGTGCTAGCGTTCAACCTAAGTAAGTGGTAAAGGCTAGTACGCCTCGATACTTGACAAGATAGGAATAAAACTTTACTCAACTTAGTTGCTTTATTGTCTTTTGCCTGCCTTGCTTCGTAACTGTCTCGCTTCGTAGTTATCTTGCTTTGTAGTTATCTAGGAGTAGTTAGTAGTTAGTAGTTAGTAGTTAGTTACTTAACCTTAGTTACCCTCTATCTACCTATCCATTCCACCTTACCTTAGCCATCCATATCATCCTTACCTAGTCATCCATATATTCTTTCTAGCCTCTCTTCTCCCCTTTTTCCCTTTTCTCTTTTCTTCGACTCTCATCCCCTCCTTGACTCAACTCATACACCACCCTAGCCTTCCCTTGGGATCAAATAAATCGACACCTGGTACTCCCAGGCGAAGTGCTACTACGATAGTTCTGTGCGCTTGCAGAATCTCCTCCTGGTAGATTGTATTCTCGCTAGCTAGCTCCTACTAGTGTCGAGACTGACAACCCCGCTTGGCATTAGTAGATAGCTACTTTAGTTACCCTATCCTAGGTGTAGCTAAGAACTACCAACATGCACCATCAAAAAGTGCCAACAAGAGAAGTTCTCCCACTTCCCAAAATGCATATGAGTCAAAATGCAAGTTAGCAGCTTCAGGAATATAGTTAAGAGAATGCAAAAATGCTCTAACCAGTATAACTTCAATGACGCAACTGAAGCACACATGCTAGCAAAGGCTCAAACTGATCACCAAATATGAAATATGAACATATGAGCAAAGTGAGCAATTTTAGCTAAAAAAGGATTCACCATCAAAATAGCACTAGACAAGTATAGACAGGAAGTCAAACAAGTGTTAAACAAGTATACAAGGTGAACTACCCCTAGCAAAGTTCAATCATCATGCTATAGAATGAAACATAACTTGTGTATTCAAAATTTCATCGGAGTTGCAACGGTTAAATTTCACAAGTTTAAATTTCAGCATGTAATTGCGAGAGGTTGAAAGCTTGTCATTGCCTAACTTTTCAACTGTGCGAAGCCTATGCAGAAGCAATCAGAAGCTTAAAGCAACAGTTTCGGTCATACACTACACAGCTCAAGTTTGACTCAAGGTGCAATGAGAAACAGTCTCGAAACTGTGATGTGCTAACAAGCAATCCCAACTCGATCTTTCCAGTTCACCTAACTTGGTTCAAGATTAAAACAGCATATGAACATACCAAGCAAGTGAGTGACTCAGAACTAGAGACATAGCAACCTAACATATATGAAAAACACGAGTGAATTCAACACATCCTACACATGCTAGTTGCATATCTCAATGGTGAACATTTTCAGGTTTTATGTTTGTTAAGTAGGTTCACCATACAAAAATAGCTCAGCTCACAACATGTATTAGTGATCAGAAAGAGCATAAGCTATAAGCATCAACATATAGCATTGGAGCATACTGAACAGAGCATAATTACATTCTAAAGATTATATACATGAAGCTCAGAATGTAAAAGCGTATGCTGAAATGCAAAAGAAAAGCAAAGCAAACGAGAAAATAGTCAGTTTATGATACAAGATTCAAAATGTTTCCCCCATCTAAAAGGGGAAACACACACCAAGCTCACCCCTCAACCGATTAAAGGTTGATTCGTCCAAAGGCTTGGTGAAAATATCAGCTAACTGATGATGAGTATCGACATGGCGAAGGTCGATATCACCCTTCTCATAGTGGTCTCACAAAAAGTGAAAGCGCACATCAATGTGTTTGGTCTTCGAGTGAAGCACGGGGTTCTTAGCAACGCTAATCGCACTCGTGCTGTCACAAAGCAAAGGAACACGAGAAAAGCTCAGACCAAAGTCACGCAAAGTGGCCATCATCCAAAGCAACTGTGAACAACAGCTAGCCGTAGCAACATACTCAGCCTCCGTGGTAGACTGGGCGACACTAGACTGCTTGCGAGAAGACCACGATACAAGAGAAGAACCAACAAATTGACAAGTCCCAGAAGTAGACTTGCGCTCAATGCGACAACCAGCAAAATCGGCATCGGAATAACCGCAAAGGGAGAGGGTGGAGGAAGCTGAATACCAAATCTCAAACTCAGGTGTGAAACGAAGGTACCTGAAAATGCGCTTCATCGCCTGACGGTGAGAAGTGCGCGGCGACGCCTGAAAGCGCGCGCACAGGCACACCGCGAACTGGATGTCCGGGAGTGTCGCCGTCAGGTAGAGCAGCGACCCGATCATGCTTCGGTACTCCTTCTGGTCCACAACTTCTCCATCCTTGTCCGCATCCAGGGCCGTCGTGGTCAACATGGGTGTTGGAAGAGGCTTGGCCTCACCGATATCGAACCTCTTCAGCAAGTCCTTGGTATAATTGCACTGGTGCACAAACGTCCCTTCTCGGGATTGCTTAATTTGCAATCTGAGAAAGAAAGTCAGCTCGCCCATCATACTCATCTCGAACTCCTTGCTCATAGTATCTGCAAACATGACAACCAAAGCGTGAGAAGAACCACCGAAAATGATATCATCCACGTAAATCTGGACCAAGAGGGTGTCTTTGCCTTGCTTGAGGAGAAAGAGTGTTTTATCCACACATCCCATTTTAAAACCCTTAGCAAGCAAAAAGGTTTTCAACCTATCATACCAGGCTCTAGGGGCTTGTTTCAAACCATATAAAGCTTTGTGGAGTTTGAAAACATGGTTTGGAAACTTGGGATTTTCAAAACCGGGGGGTTGTTCAACATAAACTTCTTCTTCTATGTAGACGTTTAAGAAGGCACTCTTGACATCCATTTGAAAAAGTTTGAAACCTTTGGATGCTGCAAATGCCAAGAGTATCCTAATAGCCTCCAAACGAGCTACAGGAGCAAAAGTCTCCTCATAGTCTATCCCCTCCTTCTGACTATAGCCCTTCGCTACAAGCCTGGCCTTGTTTCTAACAATGTGGCCATCCTCTCCTTGCTTGTTTTTGAAAACCCATTTTGTCCCAATAGGCTTACAGTCTGGAGGAGGTGGAACTAAAACCCAAACCCAATTTCGTTCAAAGTTCTCTAACTCCTCATGCATGGCATTGACCCAATCCGGATCCGTCAAAGCGTGTCCAACATCTCGGGGCTCAAAATCAGCAATAAAAGCAGAATGAGCAAAGTGAGAGATTTGAGACCTGGACCGAGTGACACGTTCATAAATGTTGCCGATCATCTGCTAAGGGGGGTGTTGGCGCTGGATGTGTCGTGGCGCCTCCCGTGCAGAAGTGATCTCCCCCTCAACAGCAGCTGGTGCCTCCCCGGGTACAAAAGGCACCGCTCGGGGTGGCGGATCTCACGACCCCCATGAAGAAGAAGGGTCGGTGCCATGAGTCGTAGTAAAAGACGCTCCTTGCGGCACAGCAGGTGGAGGGGGTGCTGGATCATCCATACCTTCAGCACCCTCATCCTCGTCATCAAAAAGAGGCTCACCAACCTCATGATCACCTGCACGCTCAAAACGGGAAGAAGGACAAACCATGGTCTCGTCGAAGGTGACATCTGATGTCTCCATGACTCGGTTAGTGTCAAGGTTAAGTACACGATAAGCACGAGTATGAGTGCCATAACCCAAAAACACACCGTCAGAAGAACGAGACTCAAATTTATCCAGGTTGCCTTTCTTCAATATAAAACAGTGGCAACCGAAGACTCTAAAATAACTCACCTTGGGCTGTCTCCCAAATCGCAACTCATAAGAAGTGTTTTTCAAGAAAGCTTGGAGAAAAATGCGATTGGAAATATAGCATGCAGTGTTCATAGCTTCGGCCCAATATCGCCTAGGAGTCCTATGCTCATCAAGCATCGTCCTGGCCATCTCTACAAGGGTCCGATTTTTCCTCTCTACAACACCATTTTGGGGCGGTGTGTAGGGGGAAGAAAACTGATGCTCCAAATCCAAAGAGTTACAAAACTTCTCAAAATCCGAATTCTTGAATTCGGAACCATTATCACTCCTAATAGCTCGCATCGAGTTCAAAGGGAACTCGTTCTAAAGCCGCAAAATCAGATTGCGAGCAAAAGAGAAAGTCTCGGTCTTATCAGATAAAAAGAAGACCCACGAATACCTCGAAAAGTCATCAACAACAACAAGCACATACCACTTCCCCCCAACCGAGCTCACCCGAGCCGGACCAACAAGGTCCATGTGTAAAAGCTCTCCAGGGCGCTGTGTCATGACTTGAGTCACTGGATGGTGGGGAGAGGCAACCATCTTCCCATGTCTACAAGAATGGCAAACAAGATCCTTCTCCATCGACAACTTGGGCAATCCTCAGATTAGGCCAAGTGAGCTAAGTCTTGCAAGCAAGTCGAAGCTCAAATGTCCTAGTCTCCTATGCCACTTCCAAAGATCAGAGGAGGAAGGTCCAGCCAAAAGACAACGAGAATCTCCAAACGACTCAGAGAAATCCGCACGAAAGATTTTCCCAAAGGGCGAAATCATACAAACAAGATTGCCCTGAGGATCCAAAATACGACTGAGATTCGGTTTAAAACGAATCTCATAGTCATCATCAAAGAGTTGTGAAACAGAAAGAAGGTTAAAATGCAAGTTAGAAACAAGAGCAACATCGCGCAACACAAAGTGCTCATTAACTCGCACCGACCAAGAGACAAAACCTTACCTTTGCTATTGTCGCCGAAGGTGATAAACTCCTTTCCGGCGACTGGACTAAGACTGGAGAACCACTTGGCGTTTCCGGTCATGTGCCTCGAGCAACCGGAATCCACCAACCAAACGTTCTCCAATCGTTTTACCTACATCAATAAAAAGACATAGGGTGAGCATACGGTCCAACACTGGGGTTAGTGAAGTAAGGGGAATACCAGTGTTGGGCCGACTGCTCAAAAGAACGGTTAGCAGAAAAACCATTCCTAGCATGTCTACGAGGAAAGCGATCACCACGCACAGGAAAACGTGGTTCGCTAAGGGAGGAGCATCCATAGCGATACTCAAAACGTGGTAGTGGAAAACGCTCAACTACAAAGCCACCACCACGGGGTCGATAGCCTACAACTACAGACTCCCGCCGGGAACAACCTCTCCGCTGCCTAGGCCTATGAACTTGAGGTTCTGGACCTCTAGGCCTAGCTGCACGCCTCTGAACGTTCGGCTCATGTACATCATCGAAAGGATGGTACATGTCCGGGTTGTTCATCTCCCTTGCACGGCGCGCCTCTCTCTTGCGCCGAAAGCAAAACTCGCTCAAGTGTCCATCTCTCCCACAATGCTCACAATGGTACCTCACCGCTCTTAAAGGGGGTTGTTGGTACTCACGGTAGTGGGTGTGGATCACTTTGCCCTTTCGTGGCATAAGTTCCTCTTGGATGGGTGGCATGGTGTCAAGCTTGTTTTTCAGGTGGTTAGGCTTGGGATGCCAGGTCTGCTTCTTGGGTGGAGCTCTCGGAGGTTCAACAAACACACCATCCTTGGTGTTGGGCTTGAGAGGCTCTTTGGGTGGAATCTTTGTGAGCTTGGGAGTAGTGGTGGAGTTGGGCTTCTCGCATGGGTTAAGACCACTCGACTCTCCAATCTTGCCAAAAGATGAAACATCAACACCTTGAGCAAAACCTACACCTGGACCTCCTGCAGCACGTTTGAATTGAGAGATCATCATCCCAAGCTGCGGCTCACCACAAGACACCCATGACAAGATGGTCCGAAGGTATGTGTTTTCCTCCTCGGTTTGCATCTTGTCATGCTTCACATTGGCTATCTCCATCTCCAGGCCCTCACACAAAACACACCTGGACACACAAGTGCTACCCGAGCTGGCCTTCTCAAGGGACACAATCTTGGCATTCTTCTCTGCCAACTCGGTTTGCAAGCCAGCTCAAGACTTGCACGCACCCAACAGTGAGGATCTAGCCTTCAGCTCATCCACCTCTCCTACCAACGCCACATACTTACCTCTCAAAGTGAGAAGGTTAGTCATGTGCGTGGTGCACATCTCACACTCCTCCTCATCGGTAACAACTACGGTGGACTTGACAGATTCAAGTTCCTTCACCGTATCCTCCCACTTCTGCCTAAACTCCTTGCGCTCTCTAGCAGCACGCCTAAGTAACTTATCCTGACTAAGGAGCCCGGCAGTAAGCTTCTTGACCTCAGCAGAAAGCTCGTCGGGGGTCTGAGATACCTGGGAGGTGTCGTCGTCGTCGTCGTCATTCCGATGAGTGTCCACCAGCTCGCCATCGACCTCCTTGCCAAGGGCCATGGTGCAGAAGCCCTCGTCGTCGGCAAAGAAGCAGAGGCCATTGAGCTTGTCCTCGATCCTCTTCTTCTTCTCGGACTCGTCGTCGCTTGAGGAAGCGTAGTCGTCATCCGAGTCGTCGACGTCGCTGAGCGTGGCAAAGAACGCACGCTGCTCAGCCTGGGCCTTCTCCAAGTACTTCATCTTGATGTACTCCTTGTTGAAGCCACCCTTCCGCTTGTGCTTCGCGGGGACGTACTTCTCCTTGCGCTTGCCGGAGTCATACTTGTGCCCATGATCCGCCTTGCCGAAGGTCTGCTTGTTCTTCTTCGGGCAATTGGCGATGAAGTGGTTGGGGTCGCCGCACTCAAAGCATCCTGAGCATCCTCCTCCGCGGCGACGGTTCATGCGGTTGTTGTGGAACCACGAGAACCGGTTGGCGAGCGTAGCCAACTCGTCATCCCCCAAAGACTCCAGCTGCTCCTCTGTGATAGAAAAGAGAGAAGAGAGTGCAAAACCTCCAGAGGGGTTAGCAGAAGAGCCAGAAAGCAAAGCCATCGACGGGCCAGAAGGATTTTCATAAGAAGCCCTCACCATGGCATCGATCTCACTGGACTTGAGCTTACTGAAGAGCTCATCGCACGTGAGGGTCTCATAGTTAGGCGATTCGATGATCGCCTGAACTTTGGAATCCCACACCGACCGATCGAGAGTATGCAAAAGCTTCAAAGCTCTCTCATGATCATCGAAAGGCAACTGCTCCTTGTTAGCCCTCATCCTGTTGACAATCACCTGAAAGCGAGCGAATAAACTTTCTATGCTCTCGCCAGGCATATGTCGAAAGTTCTCATACTCACGCTTGAATGACTCGTAGAGATGAGTTTTGACTTGAGAGGTTCCCTCATGGAAACGCATGAGGGTAGCCCAAATCTCCCGAGCCGTAGCGAGGTGAGAAAAGCGATCAAACTCACTCATGCTCAAGCATGAGAAAAGAGCTTTACGGGCTCGGCTATTGGCATCGTGCTCATCGATCTGAAGCTGAGTGACACGAGCAGCCAAGACCACGTAATCAGCAGAGTTGCAAATATCCCAAATGGAAGCACCCAAACTCTGCAGATAGGCCGACATGCGTATCTTCCAATACGCATAGTTCGTCCCATCAAAAAACGGCGGTTTGCCCACGCTGCGATCCATGTCGCCTTCTGTGGATCTGGAACCGGCTAAGGTGGAAGATCCTTAACATGCTCTGATATCAATTGAAGGACCGAGAATGCAATAGCAAGGCGACCAGAGGGGGGGTGAATGGGAGCTCAAGAAATTTCTCTCGAAACTTTGGCCAAATGTCCCAAAATCAACCCCCGAAAGCTACGACCGAAACTGTGATGCCCACGACCCTTGGAAGAGGGTGGATGATCCCTAGGATCACAGCGAGGCACCACAAGGTGATAGCGAACCAAACCCCAAAAGCACCGGCACGAGTACGACCCCTCAAAAACCATGTCTCGAGCGTAGATAGACGGCTATGTCGAGAAATCTCCAAATACCAATGCTAACAAGTAGCAAAGATACCTAGAGAGGTTCCTTGGTCAACTCTAGGGCCAAACGAGAAGTCCGGAAACCAAGCAAACAAGTCGGGAGAGCAAACGCACTAAGCCGGAAGCTACAGCAGGATCCCGGACTGTCCGCCGGTACGGTCACGGACTGTCTGCCCAGTGGCGGACTGTCCGGGCTCAGGTCGCGGACTATCCGCCGGCCAAAAGAGCAAAACCGCACTGCTGCTGAAGTCCACTGGATAGTTCCCGCACTGTTCGCGAAAACCAATGGCGGACTGTCCGCCGGTCAAACTTCGGCACTGTTCACCGAGACACATAGCTACTGCTCGGCTGAGTCCCGACGCGCGGACTGTCCACCGGTCAAACCGCGGACTGTCCGCAAACGTGCAGAGACGGCGATTTCAGTCGCCTTCTCCCCAAATCTCTCCAAAATCGATCCAAATCAAAATCCCATGTTCCCAAACTTGGAGAAGATGATCACGGGGTAGTTAGAAGACTATCCCCAAGAAATCATCCGCTCAAATCGATTCAATCACCGGGAAATCGAAAGGGGAAGATCAAGAACGAAAAAATGCCACGAAAACGAAATCAACCCGATCTACTTGTTCATGAGGAATTAGATAAATTCCTTCAGTGGAAATGATCTCCTCACTATAAAGAACAAGTTGATTCAAACGGATTTCGCAAAGACGCAGTAGAGAGGGAGATCGAGTGACGAGAAAATCGTGGAGAAACGAAGAACACAAACAAAACGCAAATCAAGTCATCGATCTACAACCGTGTGGCTACCACACGCTACAACAGTGAGGTTACGGCCTCACTTCCTCAAAAACTCCAGTACACAGAGGTATGGTTCTCTGCGGATCTCAGTTAGCTATAGCAGGGGATGGGGAGAGCAGGAAACCCTAGAAGCAAAGGGCAAATGACTGAGATAGATGGGGAGGTGGGTGTCTCCCCCTACTTATCCTAATTCTAACTATTCCTAATTCCCACTCTACCCATAACTACTTACAGAGCGAACCAGCTAAACCCTAAGGTTATTCTGGACCAACTCGTGGTAGGTGGTGATCCGACGGCCACGCCCGCACAATAGGTAGCGTTGCCTCGACGCAACCTCACCAATTGCCGCCACGTGCCGCCACCGCTCTGCGTCCTTTTCACGGACTCCGCCCCCGGTTTTGTGGCCCAAACCGGGAAACCAGCCTTCACAGCCAACCCCCGGTTTTGAGGCCCAAACCGGGAAACCAGCCTCCAAGTCCATCCCCTGGTTTTGAGGCCGAAACTAGGAAACCTGCCAGCGCCTAGGTTTTGAGGCCCAAACCTGGAAACCGTCCTGAGCCCGAGTTTTGTGGCCCAAACTCGGAAACCCGCAGCACGCCCAGGTTTTGTGGCCCAAACCTGGAAACCGTCCACCCGATGGTTTCTCTCTGGCTCTACCACCAAACCGACGCTGTAGAGGGGATGCACCGCCCGTGCACAGCTGATCCTCGGGCCACCAGTCCCTCAGTCCAAGCCTCACGTCCACCCTTCACCACTCACGGTCCATCAGCACGGCACGTCTCTACTTGACCTTCACCTTGCCACTGATCACTGTATCCGTGCTCGACACCTGCACAATACAAGCCAAAGAACCTGCGATCAAACCCGTTGACAATCACTCATCACTCGAGACTCGGCATACACCCATGTATCCGCATTGGCCGAGTGTTTGGTTGGGTCTGCATGCCGGAGGCCGAGCTTCGATTGGTCAACCAACCATTGGACGAGCTTCATGATGATATGGATGTTAAGCTAGCTGAGTTGATTCTTCTCAATCACTTTGCGCGCCGAAGGGTAGGTTTAAACAATGATTACCTATGTAACCGGTTGGCCGAGGTTGAGAAAGAAAATAAAGACATCGGGCGGGGTTTGGAGAACAAAGAAAATGAGCTTAAAGGAGCTTTGGAGAAAGTTAAGAAAAACCGAGAGGAAGTACAGGAGGTTGTGAGCCGTAACGCTGAGCTGTTATCTGCCTGCCGTGATAAGGACAAAGACTTGACCTCTGCGAAGAGTCGCATAGAAGAACTGACCTCGGAATTGGCTTCTCGGTCAGAGGCATGTCAGAAGAGCATGGGGAAGATTAAGGACAAAGTTGACACCTGCTTGACTAAAGCCGGCGGCTCTGCTGGGGAGCCGCTGCCTACTGCTAACGCGGAGGCCTTCGAAGGTTGGCTATGTAATGAGCTTGATGTTTTTAGCTCATTGGTTGGTAATGCAGCCGACTTTGGGGGCTACGCCGGAGCTTTAGCCATGGCCGGTACACTTCGCCAAGCTGACCGCGAACACCTTCGCAAGATTAGGAAACCGAGCCACGTTTTCCCGACGGTTGACGAAGTGCGTAAAATGAAGGTTGATGACGCGGAGGTTCGGAATTGTGCGATGCGCTTGCTTCGCAGATTCTGGATTGCTGGTGGTGGCCGTGCACTTGCCTTCGAAGAGGGTGCCGAAGCTACACGTCAGGTTTGTGATATCGGAATAAATTTGAATTTTTGGTTTATTTTATGTAAAAATGTGTTAGTATTCATTTCTGTGTCCCCGCCCCGCATTTTATCCTGCGGGCTCGGAGGGACGCGATGCCTTCGCCATCTGCGACTGTTGATTTTGCTGGTTGCTCCAAGGCCGCACCTGTGCACAGCTCTGCGGATGTTCCTCGGGTTGAAGAGGTTCCCTCGGTCGGAGAGGCCCCTGCCACTATGGTGTCTACTGTTGAGGAATCAGCTGAGGTCGAAGCAACTGCTGCTGACCAAGCAACGGCGGGGGCTGCTGCAACTGGCGGGGCTGAGGCGGAGGTGCATGAGGATCCCAAGCAGGTGTGAGCTACTGGAGACGATTGTAAAAGAGGGTCATATTGTAAATATTTTTGTGAGGGGAATGTGCTGATGTAAAACACTGAGAATTTGTTTGTCTGTTTGACGATGCAGGTTTCTGATGGAACCGTGCTTGAGGTGTTTGATGTGACGCCTCTCACGTTAAACTATCAAGATGCTTTTATAACTAGTGAATCATGGGCTCGAGCTAAACTCAAGCACCCTTCGCTATCCTTTGAGCGTTTTTGGTGGTCAAAGGTGCGAAGGTATGATTTGAAGAACAGCCGATCGAGCTATTTTTGGTGTGACGCGGATTATACGGATCGGCAAGCTACGCGCTTTTTGTTTAGTTCTTCGCAATCCATTGTTGATGACGACATCGATGACAAGACGACTCTGGATTATTTGTTTGGGCGTAGTAACCTTGAAATGGGTCTAGACGGTTCTCTCGTAATTCCGAAGGAGGAACCTTTAGAGAGCGGTGACGTGGCTCGTTGCTATATGTATAGGGCGAGGGTGTTGCCCGGGGAGCTGCCGGTTGTGCCTGCGGCTCCTTTATTGTGGGGACCCATTGTCTCGATAGAGACGGGGTTTGAAGTTGAAGGCGAGGGTTGTAAAGATGTATTGTTAATTGAAGATGGTGGGGATTCCTTGTGATTTTATACTTTTTAGAAAAAACATGTCATGTTTTGTTGAGTTTGTACTTGTGCGAAAGAGTTGTAAAATTGTATTGCCCCGTTGTGGTTCATTTTTGGAAGTTCATAAAGAATGGCTTATGACCATCGCTGACTTTAAGGCGGAGCTCGCTTTATCGCTTAAGAACTGTGGTTTGGAAAGCAGCGACGCCCCCTTTCCTTATAGCGGTGCTCATATGTAAGATGGTTGGGAAAACAACGACGCCTCCTTTTGTTTTTAGCGAGGCTCGCTTAACGTTTCTGTATGCTGTTTTTAGGAAAATGGCGACGCCCCCTTTCCTTTTTGCGAGGCTCGCTTAACGTTTATGTAAGCTGTTTTTAGGAAAACAGCGACGCCCCCTTTCCTTTTTTGCGAGGCTCGCTTAACGTTTATGTATGCTGTTTTTAGGAAAACAACGATGCCCCCTTTCCTTTCTGCGAGGCTCGCTTAACGTTTATGTAAGCTGTTTTGAGGAAAACAGCGACGCCCCCTTTCCTTTTTGCGAGGCTCGCTTAACGTTTATGTAAGCTGTTTTTAGGAAAACAACGACGCCCCCTTTCCTTTTTGCGAGGCTCGCTTAACGTTTATGTAAGCTATTTTTGGGAAAACAGCGACGCCCCCTTTCCTTTTTGCGAGGCTTGCTTAACGTTTATGTAAGCTGTTTTTAGGAAAACAGCGACGCCCCCTTTGCTTTTTGTGAGGTTCGCTTAAGGTCTATGTATGATGTTTGGGGTGCTTGACTTTTTGGGACTTCGCACCTCCCCTTGTATAGGTGGAGGTGAAGTTTGCTTTGCAAGCCCCTGGCATTTTGCGAGGGGGCGTGTGTTTTTTGGATTTCGCGCCTCCCCTTATCTTAGGTGGAGGTGAAGTTTGCTTTGCAAGCCCCTGACATTTCTGCGAGGGTACTTGCATTTTTTGGACTTCGCGCCTCCCCTTATCTTAGGTGGAGGTGAAGTTTGCTTTGCAAGCCCTTGGCGTTTCTGCGAGGGTACTTGCATTTTTTGGACTTCACGCCTCCCCTTATCTTAGGTGGAGGTGAAGTTTGCTTTGCAAGCCCCTGACATTTCTGCGAGGGTACTTGCATTTTTTGGACTTCGCGCCTCCCCTTATCTTAGGTGGAGGTGAAGTTTGCTTTGCAAGCCCCTGGCGTTTCTGCGAGGATACTTGCATTTTTTAGACTTCGTGCCTCCCCTTATCTTAGGTGGAGGTGAAGTTTGCTTTGCAAGCCCCTGGCGTTTCTGCGAGGGTACTTGCATTTTTTGGACTTCGCGCCTCCCCTTTTCTTAGGTGGAGGTGAAGTTTGCTTTACAAGCCCCTGGCGTTTTTGCGAGGGTACTTGCATTTTTTGGACTTCGCGCCTCTCCTTATCATAGGTGGAGGTGAAGTTTGCTTTACAAGTTTAGTTCGAAAATGTTTGTGTTTCGAAGCAATCTTCGTGGGTAATTATCGATTATAAGCTCTCTTGAGGAAGAGTTGCTTTTATCGAAGTTGATGGAAAACAAAAGCATTTTTTGGGGGTTGTTGCTTGTATTAGGGGTTTGGATACTGCCTCAATAAAAAAACCTTACGCCCCTTCGTAAGGAATAAGAGTGCAGCTCCTTAGTTTTTGTTACAAGCATGGTACTGATAAAGTTTAAAGTTGAAAAGCAAATTACATGTTGCGAGAGCTCGTTAAGGCTCCGCTATGGATAGTATTTGCGAAGATCGTCAACATTCCAGGTGTGAGGCAGGCGGTTTCCTTCGCTATCGGAGAGATGATAGGACCTAGGACGATTGCATTCTACTATCAGGTATGGTCCCGCCCATTTTGGCTGAAATTTTCGCGTCATGTTGGCATTTTGTTTCCGAATGAGGACGAAGTCACCCTTCTTCAAGTCTTTCATTCTCACCTTTTTGTCTCTCCATTTTTTGGTTTCTTCTTGATACTTACGAAGGTTGTGCACTGCGTTGCATCTTCTTTCCTCGAGCAAATCTTTATCAAGCAGCTGGTTTTGTTCATCTGATTCGATGGTTGTTCTGAGAGAGCCATGTTTCAATTCTTCTGGTAACACGGCTTCTTCCCCAAATAGAAGCCTAAAAGGTGTGAATTTGGTGGCTCTGCATTCCGATGTGTTATGGGACCAGGTGACCGAGGTTAGCTCTTCCGCCCATTTTCCTTTGGGTCTGCCTTGTAGTTTTTTGGATATTGCTTGAAAAATTGTTGCATTAGCTCTTTCAACGAGGCCATTGGATTGAGGGTGCCGGACTGAGGCGAAGCACAAAATTGTTCCACTTTGAGCGCCGAATTCCTTGAAGACCTCGCTGTCAAATTGAGTGTCGTTGTCGACGGTTAGGTGTTTGGGAACTCCAAACCGATAAACTATTTGCTGCCAGAAAAACTTTTTCACGGCTAGGGAGGTGATAGAAACCAACGGTTTAGTTTCAATCTACTTTGTGAAATATTACACAGCCACCACTGCGTAACGAAGGTTTCCTGGAGCTGTTGGTAGTGGACCAACAAGGTCCATTGCCCATCTTTGCAAAGGCCATGTTGGACATATCAGAGTTGTTGGGGCACCTGGGGCGTTTTGTGTTTTTGCTATTAGTTGGCATCCCTCACAGTGCTTGACTATGTCTTGTGCATCTCGTGATGCTGTTGGCCAAAAGAATCCTTGACGGAAAGCTTTTCCATCTAGCGTCCTTGGGCCGTTATGGGAGCCACAGATACCTTCGTGAATGAGTTTGAGTATGTCCTTTCCTTGGTCCTGTGACACGCATTTTAGCCATGGGGTGGTCACCGAGGCTTTAAACAAAATGTTGTCCACTATTTTGTATCCTCGAGCTCTTTGCTTGAGCCTGTTTTCTTCTTCTTTAGAATCAGGCTCGTGCAACCCGTTGATATAGGCCATGATTGGGGCTCTCCAGTCTTCGCTCTGAATTGCATTGATCAGCTTCGTTGTTTTTTCTGGTGCTTCGATGGCAGATTGTGTTGCTATTTCATAAAAAACGTCTGGGGGCAACTGTAGTTGTTGTGCTGCTACTTTGGCCAGATTGTCTGCCTCGCTATTTTTGGACCTAGGAATTGCTTTTACTGTTATGCCGAGGAAGAAAGATTCTAACCTTCGGACATATTGTAAGTACTTTTGCAGCTCTAAATCTTTTGCTTTGTAATTTTTCTTGATGTGACCTGTAATGACATGGGAATCTGTGTTGATGACCGTCCTTCGAACTGACAATGCTCGAAGTCTTGAAAGTGCCAGTATTACAGCTTCATATTCTGCAGAATTATTTGTGCACTTGAAGTCAAGTCTTTTAGCGTATCGTAGCTTCGACCCAGATGGCGAAACTAGGATACACGAGGCTCCTGCTCCAGCTGCTCCCCAGGCTCCATCGACATACACTGTCCAAAACGGATCTGTTTTGACTCCATCTCTGTGAGGGTCTGGAGTCCATTCGGCTATGAAATCTGCTAGGGCCTGTGATTTGATCGTTGTTCTTCCCACGAAGGTTATGGTGTAGCTGTTCAATTGGATTGCCCATTTTGCTATTCTGCCGACTGCTTCATTATTCTTGAATATGTTTTCGAGGGGGTATGCTGGGGGTACTTGGATCTCGTGTCCCTGGAAATAGTGCTTTAGCTTTCTTGACGCCATGACCATGGTGTACGGTATCTTCTCAAGCTCTGAGTAGTTTCGCTTGGTGCCCTCGAGGGTTTCTGACACATAGTAGATTGGGGTCTGTCTGGCTTTGTTGTTTTCGTGCACCTCTTTGATCAGCACCGCGCTGGCTGCATGGGGCGAAGCTGCCACGTACAGCAGTAGCAAGTCCCCTTTGCTAGGGCAGGTCAAGACTGTGACAGAACCGACCAATTTATAAGAGCACAAGTGCGAAAACCTCTGTCACAGCAGCTGAATTAGCACACTTGAGCCCATATAAACCCGGTAGTCCATGAAATCCTGAGGGATTTCAAACTTTTCCAACATCTCAGCCAAGATCGCATGGTCAAGCAAATACAAATCATGTTCACGAAGCTTTGCAGCGGAAATAAAATTACAAAAGAGTTCACAATAATAATATAAGTGGAGTTCCACTTAATTTTAGAAGAAACAACATAACTTTGAAATGAATACCATAATATAAGTTGAAATACTTTGCTAGCTTGAGTGACATCCTTCAACAACAGCATAAAGAGAAGAAGTATGGAACTGCCGAGCCCACCGGCACTGGCCATCACCTTTCGGCAGACCTAACCTTCACCTGCAACAAGGTGGGATAAAACCCTGAGTACTCGAATGTACTCAGCTAGACTTACCCGTCAGAAACCAAAAATAAAGTGACACCAAGGAGTATGCAAGGCTGATATAAACAGTGGAGCTGGCTAACTTTATTTGCAAAAGGAGCTTGAGATTAAGGGGTTCATCATTTAATTATATGAGCAGTCACCTTTTATCCTATTCCTTAAACTCTAGGTTTTGCACCTGTACTAGAGCACTCACTTGAATCTAGCAAACAAATACATAATACCATATCAGGTTTGCTTATCAATATTTTAGTTGAACCATCAATATCACATGGAGTTGTATCGTGGTGAAGCTCGCCATAGTTTCCCACTAACCAGGGGAGACGGCGACTCGAATCGAATTCCAAACCAGCTGGTGAAAGACCTTTAATACCAACCCACACTTTCCCCGTCGGGTCCATGCATTGGGTAACCGCTCGATGCTTGTTCGTGGTGGTAATCGTCACGGCTCACAGCACGGACCACCCAATTGGAACTATACGATGGCCATTCCGCGGCAGATCGTGTTTCCATACTAGAAGGTGCGACACGGGTTGAAACCGGCCCGAACAGCTTCTAACCGACTTTGGGGTCGATGATTACGGCACCGACATATCCCTAAGTAAAAGGGCATGTTCAAAAATGAACGAGGGCCAACAATGATACAAACCTACACGATCCAACAGACGGACTGCCCCAAGTTTCCAAACTTGTGCTTTGCCTTCCAGTTGACCGTATTTCATTACTACTCAGCTTCTTTTCCACGATAGCAAATATAGCCAACCGTGATCCAGTAAACACCCACCAGGGGTATTACACGAACATCCTTAATTACTACTTTTATTAAGCAGACTAAGCAATTCTACAGTATGAAAGTAGCAGGGTAACAAGGCAGGTATAACAATAATTCAAGGAAGGATAATGCAGCAATTAGGAATCAATCAACTCCTATACCTAATGCATCACAATATAAAAGTACTCAATTAAATTAATTGTAAATACTGCGAGACTTAGAATGCTCCGGGGCTTGCCTGGGAACCAACACTAGGTTAGTGTTTATTAGGTGATACTCGCTTGGCGAGCATCTCCGCTGTAGCACTTGCTTAACTCCGCATCTTCGGGAGAATCCACCAAATACCATCTTCGGGTTTAGCCTCATCATCACGTCCTTCACGATGTATCTATCGTTACCTAAATGAGATGCACAATGCAAGCGTATGAATGCAAAGGAAATGCTTATGAAGCAAATGTAAGGTCAATAGCATTAGCATTACGAATTACTTTACATAAGCAATCAGGATAACTTAGCACACCTCTAAGCACATTACACAAACAAGTAATAGAACACAAACACAAACTCTGAATGATAGGACAACAGTCCACTCTTTCCATCATAACTCATGCTACACACCTCCAAACAAGGTGCACTAAGGCTTTCTGGAAAGCTAACAAGATTATCTAGAACTTTGTTATTTACCACAAGAGCTAATTCAAAGGTTATATAACTCAAAAATAGATAACTATGCAGCTCTGTCCAACTGTTGGACAGCAGGACTGATAGAGCTTCAGAGAAGCATAGCTCAAGACACAAACATCACATGAGCATGCAATTAGACATTATAGAAAGATTACAAGGTTACCTAAATCTTCCCTATTTATCCTATTAACACTATTTATCCTTTGCTAGCATATATATAGCCTATATTTATATATATATATATATATATATATATATATATATATTTAGGAGATGTCAAGCACACATGAAGCATAGCTCCAACTTTCAGAGATGAATCATAGTATTAGTATGTGAGCAAAGCTTGGAAAGTTACATGCATACAAGCTATAGTTTGCCAACCATATGTTAAACTAGTTTCTATTTATAATTAACCATGTGAGAGTAAGTTAAATAAGAAACTTCAAATTTTATATGAACACATGACCATATTAGACATGCAATGGTTACTACAACATATTAGCAAGGTCATGGAACCATCTTTTCTATTTTTACACACATGCATGACATATTTAATAATTAAACCTATTTAATCGGTTGAGAGCAAGATTACTTAATAACTCTAAAAATGTTGTACCAAAAATTACCAAATTAATCACAGAGTATCTACATCATGTCAGGAAGCTACCATAAAAATTTCACATCAAATGGAGCAACCAAACAGTGGCAACATGTTAAACCATAGATAGCAAAGATCTATTTTTCACGCACAAACTTTCTACTGGAAGCTATCATATTATTGCACCAGCATGTAGATCTACTCAAGAGGTTTCCAAAAAGTCCCTATTTGCTATTTTACGATTTTCCTACAATTAGTTATGATTTTCCAAAGTTCACCACAGATTTGTGAAAAACAAAAGGAAAAAGAAAAGCACTTTTGCTTTGGGAACCCTGAGATTTTACCAAATCTCCTTGGCACTGTTCATACTATTCAATTGAGTCACGAGATCTACAGAAAACACCCTGGCTTTTCCTCTATTCACGCCCGAGAGGGCTTCTTCCTCCTCCTGTACGCACAAAACAGAGAGAGGGAGGCCGGCGGCGGCACTCCGGCCGGCCAGCGGCGGAGGAGGGTTGGTAGACGGCGGCGGAGCAAGCCCACCGCGAGCCCGGGACCCTCGCGTGGCCAAGGTAGAGGCCGACCAGGCCATCAGCTGCCCGCGGCGCTCCGGCCACAAGAGTAGTGGCCGCCGCGGCGACAGCTCCGGCGGCGGCGTCCTCCGGCGAGCGCTGAGGCCGAGAAAGGAGCGGGAGAGGCACGGCGCAAGTAGAGGAAGACGGCGGCAAGGTCAGCGGAGGTTGGGGAGACGCCGGGTGAGAGAACCGCGGTGGCGGCGAGCTTGGCCTTGGCGGCGGCGAGCTAGAGCGCGAGCTAGGGAGAGGAAGTTGGGTCGGGGTGAGAGCCAATGGAATAGAGAGCGCTCCGGATGGCCGCGACCTCACCCTAACGACACAGAGAGCGCAGAGAGGCAAGGACAGGTGGCAACAATGGAGGGGCGAGCTCTGGTGCATGGACTCCACGTCACCATTTCGTCGAACACGTGGTACGCAGCACTGTGCAATCTTGGACGCCACGAAACGGCATCTTCCGGGCATATTCGAACCTGGCGCCTGTAAGCAAAGTTGCAGCGCTGGTGCTGCTCTTCAAACTTCATTAAGGACTCACTGCCATTAAGGTTACAGAGCAGCAGGTAATTAGCTCCGAAGATGACAGTGTCAGCGACTTAATGCACACCAAGAAATAGTGCTTTACATGACGATCACTTTAGTCATAAACAGTCGAAAACACGTCACAGTTAACTTGTCATGACGATCGGAAAATCTGTCATGTATCTCACGTTATGCATTTGCTGCACCAACTGGAGCCGTCACTGATTATCATTTCATTTCGTCATAAAATAATCGATAAAGTTTGAGCGAAAAAATCCAAAAAAATAGGGGAAATATTTTTAAAATTAGGGGAGGGCCCCCACTAGCTAGCTACACCACCCATCCTACTCCAATAGTATTTTTTTATATTTTTTCGTGATTTTTTTGCACTTTGCATTAACCAAGATTCCGAACCAGCGATCTCTCGCACATGCGCGTGTAACGTCCACTACCACTCCACCCCTTTGTCATTTGTGTCTATATTCCATTTCAATTTCCCTCATGTTATGCTAAACAATGTGTAAATTGCTTGTTTGATGCTCTAAACGAATTCAAATCAAAAAGTTATCAACTACAAAGTTTCGTAACTTTTACACATCTACACTTTTTGTTTAGAAAGTTTGTCCATCCAAGGTCACTTACAAAATTTGAATTTCAAATTTGAGAAATTTCAAATGTAGTTTTCATTAACAATATGGTTTCAAATTAAAAATTTATCAACTAGAAAGTTTCATAACTTTTTGAGATTTATGACTTTCATTTTGTCTATTTTTCATCTGAGGTATTTTGAAAATTTTAAATTTAAATGCAGTTTTGCATGACAACATGATTTTAAATTAAAAGTTGTTAACTACAAAGTTTCATAAATTTTTGAGCTTTTCAACTTTCATAGATCTTTAAAAAAACAAGGCTCATGTTGGCAAAAAAAACAAGGCTCATGTTGGCAGGCCATATCAGCGCCATGCAAAAAAAAAACAAGCCACGTCATCGCCATGTTGGACGTTGAGCTGTGACGAAACGAAAGTATCTGTCATAGATCTACCACTCAATTGATAGGATATGCAAAAATAATTCGTGACGTTCAGATCGTCATATATAAATCACCTAACAAATGAAGAATGTAATTCTATGATGTTTTCTTAGAACGTCATTGAAAACCGTCGTATAAAGCACCATTTCTTGTAGTGATGACGGACGATCTTGCTGCGATTAAACCCAAAAATCATAATCCAAACTTCGTCAAATCGAGTGCAACTCTTTGTATGCTCTTCTCCAAAGGATTACCTACAACTCTTATTTTTGGACCAACTTGAGTTGTTTAATAAAATTTGGAGAACGCGGCTTGCCAACGTGATTGACACTGCATTTCAGACTTAGCCAATTTTTTTCCTGTTGAAAATAGCAGCAAATTTAGACTTTGATCCTCTTTTTGACACAGTTAGAAATGGATTCAGCTTTGGGTCCTTTAACAAAGTTTGTTGTACACGTCATGATCTACAACTTTGCTTAAAGGTCAAATCTCACAATATGAATAGAAGCTGCACTTTCATGTTGGTCAAAGCAGCAAGTAGATATGACCTTAGTTTAGAGGTTTAGGCCATTTGAGGCATTTTCTTGATATTTGCTCAACACGAACCTTTCATAACCTTTGTTTGTGAGTCCATATAGAGTTGATTGGGAGTAATTGCAAGACTTAATAGAACTCAAATGATCTCCTTCGCTTAATAAGCCATTATAGGTAAAGCTGTGACTCGTCATTTCATGTGACTTCTTGATTCCAAACTTGCGAAACTTTTCCACCAAACACTATAGATATGAACTGAGGTGGGACACCTGAAAAAGTAATGTTTAGCAGATATGTTGAATATTCTAGAATTGGGCAATCATCATTAACTCACTCTGTTAATTATTTCTCGAATGATTCAAACTGGGTTCTGTCTCTAAGGTTGATCCCAAAACATCTGTCACCACTGACAATATTATAAATTATCTCTCGATCATCATCTGATAGAACATGTCTGTGTTAAACTGTCTGCTTGACTGGCGTCAAACACCTGGGGTGTTACAACCCCTCCCCCCTTAAAAGAATCTCGTCCCGAGATTCCGGACGAAAGACTTTTCAAGAGAAGAGAAGCATATCACTTATCCTTATTAGCTACCAAAAGTTCAAGGTACTGACTTCTCAGCCGAAAAGAACGGTAAGGAAAAGAACAACATTCAAATCTTTCAAGTCGTCTTCCGGTTACTCGCTCTTGTCTGAAGAATTTCCTTTGTTGATTCACATCAAACATTGAGATACACTCAACATACTATTGATAAGTCTATAGGGAAACCAAAATTTGTATGGTTACTTTTAAGAGGAATCCAAGATAATATTGCCAATTTACAAGACCTTCGTCTGGCCGACATAATTACAAAGCAACTTCCTTCGAGACTGGGAGGAACTGGCTGACCAACAACTATTGTGTATACCATTGGTAAATGTACGTTCTAGCAGATAGTAGTCGATTGAAAGCCACATAAAGTTCCATGTGTGCAGTTCTCTTTCTCTGATGATACCATTATATTATCTGAGTCTGTTAAGCGAGCGGTGAATGTGATAGCTGACTCAATCAATTCCACTCTTTTGCCGATCCTTCTTTGTAGAAAATATCATCTCCAAACAGCGATAGACACTTAGGTTGAATATCAAGGCGTGCAGTTACCACCAATGTCAACACGGAATCAGGCATATCTGGGAGGATCGGGTTGATTATAAGATCATCACGCATAAATTCTTATTAAGTTCAGATAGAAAAATTTTCAGTTCTCAAGTATCTTATCCAATAACACAACATCTCTGTTACTTATCCCGTAGCTGGTACTTATCCACCTTAACTATTTTGTGCCACTTCACTGCACTATGACCATATATGTTTTTCTGTCATTGTTGTAGATCCAACAGAGTCCTTTGTCTACCATCTTTTTACAGTTTGTTACTGCTTTCATTACTGACTGATTCTGGAAAAAGGTAATCCTCTTTGTCATCTTCAAAAAGAAACACTGCCACATCTGATCTGATATATGGATTTTTCTGAAGAAATATAGAAGATAACAAGGAGAAAGCTTCATGAAAGATAACACATTGGCGTAGTTTCCATAATAGATCTTGATTATAACCCACGGTACCAGCGCGTGCCGAGCAGCACAACCATGTGTCTGCAGCCACAGGAGGCTCTCGGTTTCGTCGCGGCACCATTGGTTCTTAACCAAGACATCATTATTAAATCCAGTATCGATGAGAAACCCTACATGACGCAGATAAATCTTGCATGGATAGATAGGCATCACATGCAAGGCATAAGCTAGCAAAACAAGGATGATCACAAGGTATGGAAATCACAAAGGAGGGGATTTCAAGAACAAAACATGACACAAGACATCAAGGATACGCCTTGTGCACATCAAGGTTATGACAAGCAAAAGATTAGAGGAACTTGATTTGGCCAAACAACAACAAAAGGGCAACCGAGGGGATACATGGATTTGAGCATGGTCTTCACAACTGTGCAAGGCAAACTACGGTCAAAAGGCTGAGGTTAGCAGGAACTTAACTTGGCTAGTTAAACCAACAAGGGCCTTCCTAAGGGATACAAAACATCCATGGCTTGGAAAACACTAAAAGGGGGGCCAAGCTTGGGTCTATAGGTTAGGCAAAGGCATGGCTACACAAACAAGCATAGGCATACCATGGTTTGGAACTAGCATTTAGGAAGCTTAACTTGGGCTAGATGGTCTTACCAAGGTCATGGACAGGCATAGGTACAGGTCTCTGGCACAAGCATTCTAGACCATCACAACTAGACACACAAACATAGGCTTTTAAGCAACAAAGGTTCTTCTCGGGGCATCTCAGAAGGTCGAGAGGGCTTGGGCACAAAGGCTTAACAACCACTCATGTACTCACCGAGGACAAAGGGTCGACTAACCAGGGCATCACTTAGATAACAGAACATCTACACATAGCCTTAACAAGCATTGGAAGACACAAACAAATAGCTTAAGCAACCAACACTAATCACCAAGCTCATACCAGACAGACGTCTATCTATAGCACATAAGCAAACATAGACATGCAAAACTTGGTAAACAGATGTTGCCATTATATTATTTCCTGTTTACTAAATTGGAGCCTAACTCTTTATCTAGAAGCAAACATATACCAAGCAAACTAGGATATAAATGCGTGTTAACTACAAACAGTTCACAACTTGAAGCTAACAACTCACTTATTTAATCTAAGAAAATAACAACAAGCAACAAGCTCATGCATAGTCTACCTTCCAAAAAGGAATAAACAGACACTAGGTAACAATCAATTAACAAGACACATACAACAACTGAATCTAGGGTACAAGCAAGCATAACAACAGTTTAAAAAAGATTCTAAACTTGCTATATATGCTAAGATTGCAGTCCACTTAAATTAGTTGCAAGCATTTAGTTCTTACAAAGCATATAGCTAGTAAGGACTAAATCTTGATTAGAGAGCAATCACAAGGCATGCTGCACATAAGAACCTACTTCTAGGCATAACCAGGTATGAAAGCAGTTTATATATACATCTTAAACATGTTAGAAAAGCTCATTGCTTACTCAAATTAAATACTTTACATGCACTTATTCATTTCCCTAACTTAGCAAGGCGAAACAGAGAGCTGAACTTGCTCATGTATTCAGTAGACCATTATAAGCATTTTAGTATGTTTTCAAATAAGTCAAACGGTCTACACAAATGTAGCAAGTAAACATGCTTAAAATTAACTTAAACAGGTTTAAGCTATTTAGTGTTGTCAAACAGCAAATTCTACCTTTTTATTGTAGTAAACATATTACTGCAGAGCTATGCAAACTAATTTCACAACTTTTAATTCGTATAACTCTAGTTTTCATCAGTGCAAGAAACTAAGCATGAACAGGATTACATTATTACAACATGGAAAAATAATTAAATAACATGTTTAGTACATCTCCTTGCTAAAGCATGTTAACACAAAAGCCAACAAAACTAGAATTGTAACCTTTAATTTGGACACACTTAGCTTCATTATCACATTTAACAAGTTTAGGAAGCAATTAGCAAACCCAAACAAAACTGCATACCAAACAATTTCAAACAACAAGTTTTATTATTTCCTTGGGTAGAGCATTTCGAGACAAAACTAACTCAAAACATTGAATTACAAACTTTAGCATAGTTTTGCCACACAAGTAGAACAACACTACACAAATCATTTGGTTACAACAAGGCATTTGAACATGGGGGAAAACTTAGCCATCACAAACTTATAGTCTAACTACTCTTCTAGCAAACATTAAGTAGAGCAAGACAAACACACCACCTGAAGAACTAGCAGGGTTATCTAGGCAACATCATACAGGGTATTTACTTCTAGCCTATAAGAAGCAATCACTTGTTTAGCTAACATGGAAGCATCCTGAAAAACATTGCACACTAGCAAACATCTCGAACAAGACCCCATTACATCTAGCTCACATCAACATACAACATTTAAACAAACTAATTGCTTGTAACCTTTCCAACCAATATAGCACATCGCATTGAAGCACTAGATCGCAACAATCTTCACCCTTACACGAAAAAAAGTGGGAGAAGCGTTTTTATGCACAAACGACCATTCATGTTTTATCGTTATATTAGTCACAATTAACAACCAATTGTTTCTTATTAGAACAAGGGTGAGAGAAGCATGTTCATGAGGAAAGCACAACAAGATGGATGCTCGTCCTATATGTTCTCACTAATTGCCAGCCTGAGGCGGCAATCACGTTCTATGTCGGTGGCATAACACGCACTCTCATCATAACTAGTCGTCAACTATGCATACGCATTTGAGGTTAGTGTACCTGCAGAAAATCTCATTTCAGCCCATTCCCACAACAGATATAAATACATTGCAGGAATTTAAATCTAGATACTATCTTAGGTGCATACCCAGTATACACGTAAGTAATATATGCACCCATCAGAATAGTATTACTCCCGCAATTAAATACCTTCACCCGCATTCGTGTGCTTACGAGTACAGGTTCCAGTACCAAACTAGCTCTCCCCTAGACCAACGGTTGTTTGGTCATACTCTCATAACTCACATTTACCTGAGCGTAGGTGCGACATTGCATAAAATAAATTCAACTACCCCACATATATGAGTACATCATATGTGAGGGCTACCTCCAACATTAGACCACAGGGTAGCATAGTGCGGTCATCTATACGTACCTTTTGAGTCGACGTGTCGTTGCAAGAAAGTAAAACCCCCAAAGTTAGTATTAGTTAACTAAGCCACCTAAAAGTCCTAATTGAGCATAACTGGAGGTTGTCGCTAGCATATAGTTTATAAATTAGGTTTTGACAAACTTGCCTACTAGCTAAAAGTTTTTAGATAAAATAGGCTTTTCAAAACCAAAACTTTGTTTTAAACCATGCACATGACAGTATTATGCTTAACCTTGATCTGATACCAGTTGTGACAGAACCGACCAATTTATAAGAGCACAAGTGCGAAAACCTCTGTCAGAGCAGCTGAATTAGCACACTTGAGCCCATATAAACCCGGTAGTCCGTGAAATCCTGAGGGATTTCAAACTTATCCAACATCTCAGCCAAGATCGCATGGTCAAGCAAATACAAATCATATTCACGGAGCTTTGCAGCGGAAATAAAATTACAAAAGAGTTCACAATAATAATATAAGTAGAGTTCCACTTAATTTTAGAAGAAACAACATAGCTTTGAAATGAATACCATAATATAAGTTGAAATACTTTGCTAGCTTGAGTGACATCCTCCAACAACAGCATAAAGAGAAGAAGTATGGAACTGCCGAGCCCACCGGCACTGGCCATCACCTTTCGGCAGACCTAACCTTCACCTGCAACAAGGTGGGATAAAACCCTGAGTACTCGAATGTACTCAGCTAGACTTACCCGTCGGAAACCAAAAATAAAGTGACACCAAGGAGTATGCAAGGCTGATATAAACAGTGGAGCTGGCTAACTTTATTTGCAAAAGGAGCTTGAGATTAAGGGGTTCATCATTTAATTATATGAGCAGTCACCTTTTATCCTATTCCTTAAACTCTAGGTTTTGCACCTGTACTAGAGCACTCACTTGAATCTAGCAAACAAATACATAATACCATATCAGGTTTGCTGATCAATATTTTAGTTGAACCATCAATATCACATGGAGTTGTATCGTGGTGAAACTCGCCATAGTTTCCCACTAACCGGGGGAGACGGCGACTCGAATCGAATTCCAAACCAGCTGGTGAAAGACTTTTAATACCAACCCACACTTTCCCCGTCGGGTCCATGCATTGGGTAACCGCTCGATGCTTGTTCATGGTGGTAATCGTCGTGGCTCACAGCACGGACCACCCAATTGGAACTATACGATGGCCATTCCGCGGCAGATCATGTTTCCATACTAGAGGGTGTGACACGGGTTGAGACCGTCCCGAACAGCTTCTAACCGGCTTTGGGGTCGATGATTACGGCACTGACATATCCCTAAGTAAAAGGGCGCGTTCAAAAATGAACGAGGGCCAACATCGATAGAAACCTACATGATCCAACGGACGGACTGCCCCAAGTTTCCAAACTTGTGCTTTGCCTTCCAGTTGACCGTATTTCATTACTACTCAGGTTCTTTTCCACGATAGAAAATATAGCCAACCGTGATCCAGTAAACACCCACCAGGGGTATTACACGAACATCCTTAATTACTACTTTTATTAAGCAGACTAAGCAATTCTACAGTATGAAAGTAGCAGGGTAACAAGGCAGGTATAACAATAATTCAAGGAAGGATAATGCAGCAATTAGGAATCAATCAACTCCTATACCTAATGCATTACAATATAAAAGTACTCAATTAAATTAATTGTAAATACTAGGAGACTTAGAATGCTCCGGGGCTTGCCTGGGACCAACACTAGGTTAGTGTTTGTTAGGTGATACTCGCTTGGTGAGCATCTCCGCTGTAGCACTTGCTTAACTCCGCATATTCGGGAGAATCCACCAAACACCGTCTTCGGGTTTAGCCTCATCATCACGTCCTTCACGATGTATCTACCGTTACCTAAATGAGATGCACAATGCAAGCGTATGAATGCAAGGGAAACGCTTATGAAGCAAATGTAAGGTGCATAGCACTAGCATTACGAATTACTTTACATAAGCAATCAAGATAACTTAGCACACCTCTAAGCACATTACACAAACAAGTAATAGAACACAAACACAAACTCTGAATGATAGGACAACAGTCCACTCTTTCCATCATAACTCATGCTACAGACCTCCAAACAAGGTGCACTAAGGCTTTCTGGAAAGCTAACAAGATTAGCTAGAACATTGTTATTTACCACAAGAGCTAATTCAAAGGTTATATAACTCAAAAATAGATAACTATGCAGCTCTGTCCAACTGTTGGACAGCAGGACTGATAGAGCTTCAGAGAAGCATAGCTCAAGACACAAACATCACATGAGCATGCAATTAGACATTATAGAAAGATTACAAGGTTACCTAAATCTTCCTTATTATTATCTCAAGGTGAATCAATCATTAATAAAGTCAAATAACATGATTAGTGTGGCTTTGTCCACACTTGGGCAGAACTAGCCACACATCAACAATAGTAAATTAAAACAACCATAACTAAAGATCTATAGTACCTGGGAACTTGCCCCTAGACTTTTTATAACGTTTATTAAGTTGTCTACAAATCATCTATAATCATCTTAATATGATTCACAAATTAACAAGGTCTAATTAGTATAATTAGACGCCTCTGTCCAGACTTGGACAGATTTACCCATCTACATTAAAACAGCTATAACTCAAGTTATATAACCCCAACAAACATGATCTAGGACAATTTAGAAAGCTTATGAAAAGTAATACAACTATTCTATAAACACCTAAGCATGAATCATAACATAACTAGGTGTAACAAGCCAAACATTCAGATCTGGACAGAATATAGGCAAAGCTTGACATTCAATTTGCAACAGCCATATCTCTTAAACTATTAAGCCTATGGCCATGCAATTTGGTGACAAGCAAGATTAAGATGTCATCTACAACTTTCATATACAACACTTTCACAGCAAACATTATTCTCGTAATGAAAACATGCACCCAACACAAACTGCACATGCATGATCATATTAACACTATTTATCCTTTGCTTGCATATATATAGCCTATATATATATATATATATATATATATATATATATTTAGGAGATGTCAAGCACACATGAATCATAGCTCCAACTTTCAGAGATGAATCATAGTATTAGTATGTGAGCAAAGCTTGGAAAGTTACATGCATACAAGCTATAGTTTGCCAACTATATGTTAAACTAGTTTCTATTTATAATTAACCATGTGAGAGTAAGTTAAATAAGAAACTTCAGATTTTATATGAACACTTGACCATATTAGATATGCAATGGTTACTACAACATATTAGCAAGGTCATGGAACCATCTTTTCCATTTTTACACACATGCATGACACATTTAATAATTAAACCCATTTAATCGGTTGAGAACAAGATTACTTAATAACTCTAAAAATGTTGCACCAAAAATTACCAAATTATTCACAGAGTATCTACATCATGTGAGGAAGCTACCATAAAAATTTCACATCAAATGGAGCAACCAAATAGTGGCAACATATTAAACCCTAGATAGCAAATATCTATTTTTCACGCACAAACTTTCTATTGGAAGCTATCGTATTATTGCACCAGCACGTAGATCTACTCAAGAGCTTTCCAAAAAGTCTCTATTTACTATTTTACGATTTTCCTACAATTAGTTATGATTTTCCAAAATTCACCACAGATTTCTGAAAAACAAAAGGAAAAAGAAAAGCACTTTTGCTTCGGGAACCCTGAGATTTCACCAAATCTCCTTGGCACTGTTCATACTATTCAATTGAGTCACGAGATCTGCAGAAAACACCCTGGCTTTTCCTCTATTCACGCCCGAGAGGGCTTCTTCCTCCTCATGTACGCATAAAAGAGAGAGGGAGGCCGCCGGCGGCGCTCCGGCAGGCCAGCGGCGACAGAGGGTCGGTAGACGGCGGCAGAGCAAGCCCACCGCGAGCCCGGGACCCTCGCATGCCCAAGGGAGAGGCCGACCAGGCCATTCGCTGCCCGCGGCGCTCCGGCCACAAGAGCAGTGGCCGCCGCGGCGACAGCTCCGGCGGCGGCGTCCTCCGGCGAGCGCTGAGGCCGAGAAAGGAGCGGGAGAGGCACGGCGCAAGTAGAGGAAGACGGCGGCAAGGTCAGCGGAGGTTGGGGAGACGCCGGGTGAGAGAACGGCGGTGGCGGCGAGCTTGGCCATGGCGGCCATGGCGGCGGCGAGCTACAACGCGAGCTAGGGAGAGGAAGTTGGGTCGGGGTGAGAGCGAATGGAATAGAGAGCGCTCCGGGTGGCCGCGACCTCACCCTAACGACACAGACAGCGCAGGGAGGCGAGGACAGGTGGCAACAATGGAGGGGCGAGCTCTGGTGCCTGGACTCCACGTCGCCATTTCGTCGAACACGTGGTACGCAGCACTGTGCAATCTTGGACGCCACGAAACGGCATCTTCCGGGCATATTCGAACCTGGCACCTGTAAGCAAAGTTGTAGCACTGGTGCTGCTCTTCAAACTTCATTAAGGACTCACTGCCATTAAGGTTACAAAGTTTGAGCGAAAAAATCCAAAAAAATAGGGGACATATTTTTAAAATTAGGGGAGGGCCCCCACTAGCTAGCTACACCACCCATCCTACTCCAATAGTATTTTTTTTATATTTTTCGTGATTTTTTTGTACTTTGCATTAACCAAGATTCGAACCGGCGACCTCTCGCACATGCGCGTGTAACCTCCACTACCACTCCACCCCTTTGTCATTTGTGTCTATATTCCATTTCAATTTCGCTCATATTATGCTAAACCATGTGTAAATTGCTTGTTTGATGCTCTAAACGAATTCAAATCAAAAAGTTATCTACTACAAAGTTTCGTAACTTTTTGAGATCTATACTTTTTGTTTAGAAAGTTTCTCCATCCAAGGTCATTTACAAAATTTGAATTTCCAATTTGAGAAATTTTAAATGTAGTTTTCATTAACAAGATGGTTTCAAATTAAAAATTTATCAACTAGAAAGTTTCATAACTTTTTCAGATTTATGACTTTCATTTTGGCTATTTTTCATCTGAGGTATTTTGAAAATTTTGAATTTCAAAAATTTGAAATTTAAATGCAGTTTTGCATGACAACATGATTTCAAATTAAAAGTTGTTAACTACAAAGTTTCAAAATTTTTTGAGCTTTTCAACTTTCATAGATCTCTAAAAAAACAAGGCTCATGTTGGCAAAAAAATAAGGCTCATGTTGGCAGGCCATATCAACGCCATGCAAAAAAAACAAGCCACGTCATCGCCATGTTGGACGTTGAGCTGTGACGAAACGAAAGTATCCGTCATAGATCTACCACTCAATTGATAGGATATGCAAAAATAATTCGTGACGTTCAGATCGTCATATAGAAATCACCTAACAAATGAAGAATATAATTTTATGATGTTTTCTTAGAACGTTATTGAAAACCGTCGTATAAAGCACCATTTCTTGTAGTGATGACGGACGACCTTGCTGCGATTAAACCCAAAAATCATAATCCAAACTTCGTCAAATCGAGTGCAACTTTTTGTATGCTCTTCTCCAAAGGATTACCTACAACTCTTATTTTTGGACCAACTTGAGTTGTTTAATAAAATTTGGAGAACGCGGCTTGCCAACGTGATTGACACTGCATTTCAGACTTAGCCAATATTTTTCCTGTTGAAAATAGCAGCAGATTCAGACTTTGATCCTCTTTTTGACACAGTTAGAAATGGATTTAGCTTTGGGTCCTTTAACAAAGTTTGTTGTACACGTCATGATCTATAACTTTGCTTAAAGGTCAAATCTCATAATATGAATAGAAGCTGCACTTTCATGTTGGTCAAAGCAGCAAGTTGATATGACCTTAGTTTTGAGGTTTAGGCCATTTGAGGCATTTTCTTGATATTTGCTCAACACGAACCTTTCATAACCTTTGTTCATGAGTCCATATAGAGTTGATTGGGAATAATTGCAAGACTTAATAGAACTCAAATGATCTCCTTCGCTTAATAAGCCATTATAGGTAAAGCTGTGACTCCTCATTTCATGTGACTTCTTGATTTCAAACTTCACGAAACTTTTCCACCAAACACTATAGATATGAACTGAGGTGGGACATCTGAAAAAGTAATGTTTAGCAGATATGTTGAATATTCTAGAATTGGGCAATCATCATTAACTCGCTCTGTTAATTATTTCTCGAATGATTCAAACTGGGTTCTGTCTCTGAGGTTGATCCCAAAACATCTGTCACCACTGACAATATTATAAATTATCTCTCGATCAACATCGGATAGAACATGTCTGTGTTAAACTGTCTGCTTGACTGGCGTCAAACACCTGGGGTGTTACAAAGATGGTCAAGTTGGTGAGATACTTTTTCAAATCCTCGAAGGCTTTAATTTGTCGAGGTCTGTTGACGGTCCTTAATGTCAATATTATACCATCAACTAATGCATAGAATGACATGAAATGAACCATAAAGCATAGTTGTAGGGTTTGATTCTAACAAGTTCCACGAGTTTTGGTGCTCTCACTTGTTTTGCAGGATTATCAATATTTCACCATATAAAAGTATCTCAAGTGATGAAACAGAGCACACCATTGCGAAGAGCTCGTCGAGACGATCGAAACGGACATATGGTTTGCTACATTTGGAGTCCCGATGAGAGAGTCCTCGATGGATACGACGTGGAAGATTCTAGAACATTCAAGAAGACACGAGAAGGCGACCCACGGAAGGCGGGGCCCACCTGTCGTAGGGTGAGACCGACCGGTCTCCTCCCTAGACCGGCCGGTCGGGTGTTGGGCCCAATCTCGCCCCTCTTCGTGTGACGCACTCCAACCGACCTCTCCAACACGTTTTGGCCCATTTAGACCCAAGTGCATATGACGAAGGATTTAGTACCACATCGCTTGCTCAAGGTGGAGGGGAGGCCAGGAGCCCCTGTATAATAAACCCAGGACCCCCCTGAGACACCATCATCATCTGGGAGTCTTTGCAGAGGCGTCCCTCGAAGGACAACCTCTCCTCCCTAGAGAATTAGGTTTAGATTTTCCAATGTAATAGCTTAGCTTTAGTCAGGAGTTAGGGAGAGCGGAGCTGCGCTCCGGTTCCAGAGGATTCTTCAGAGTTTTGGTATGTCTTTGTATCTTTTCTTTGTAAGACTTATGCTTTAATATATTTATCTTCTCTATTTACTTTATGCCTTTTATATTATGATTAGTATAGTTGTTATATCTTGGCATGGGATCTTTGCTCGTATTGAGTGCTCTAGTTATAGGCCATAATTAGAGTAGTAATCGATAGATTAGACATGGTGTTTAGTCTATAGGTTACCTGAGGTTGCGCTCAATCCCACAGAATAGTTGTGGTAGCCCCAGGGGTGACAGCTCTGTTAGGCCTTCGTAGTCCACCACGTTCGGATTGATGTTTTCGTAGAGCTTTTGGCAGCCTTCCCCTGACTACCTTCTTCCCAGTCTTTTTCGAGAGTCAGAAAGGTACTATTGCTCCAAAGTGCCAATGTTTATAACTACTATATCTTTTCATCTTTGTTACTTTAGAACCCAAGTAATAGAGAAGTACGTAGGAACCTTGATCTCTCCCGTTGTCCTCCCACTATAGTTATATAGTTATCATTGAATTATCCTTTATGTGCTTCATTTATTATCATATATCATTCACTCCTACTTTAGTCTATTTAGTACTCTGAGTTAGTAGATGTATGATAGTGAGTTATCAGATTCTTGATCCTAGCTTCCCAGTGGTAAAATATAAATAACGATCCTGGAATACTCCCGGTAAAATGCTACAATGATGTTCTGTGCGCTTGCGGAATCTTTCATATTCTTATTTGCGTTAACAAACGTCAACAAGCATTTTTGGCACCGTTGCCGGGGAAGCAATTGGTGTAAAGATTTTGATAATGATCTTGATATCTGCTAGTTTAGTGTACCACTAGCTTTAGTAGGATTACCCCTTGTTCTGTTGAGTGTGGAATAGACAGGACATCAGATGCCTTATGGCAAGCTTCCACAAGAATGAAAAACCCAGGGTGCCTGAACATTCAAGATCCATCATTATTCTGGAGCCCTGCCATCTCACAGGTTTGTGTATACATATATATCATTCTAACAATGTGTAGATTGGAGAAAAGGTCGCTGTCACAAGAATTCAACTCCCATCCCATGTGACGGATAGTTACGCTGCGCCACTCACAAGTCCCAGTTGTGAGTCAAGGTAAGTATGATCAAGGTGAGACAGTCTTGCTCATGGACTTTAAACTTTATGAGTAGTTATCTTTTTAATTCCTTGCATTCCACTGCATGTTTACTTTGAATCATCCTTGCATCTATTCCATTTAGTTTAGGTTTTCTTTTATCAAATCCACATCATGTTTAGTTCCTCATATGCATTCATGTCATCCGCATCTAGAAAAAGTAAAATATTCCTCACGATAATCATACTCTTTCATCTCTATCTGAATAAATCTCTTTTATGCCTTCATGCTACCTTTGTTTACTCAAGCAAGTTGCTGATACACGGGTGTATGCCGAGTCTCTGAGTGATGAGTGATTGTCAACAGGTTTGATCGCAGGGCCTTTGGCTTGTGTTGTGCAGGTGTCGAGCACGGAGACAGTGATCGAGGGCAAGGTGAAGGTCAAGTTGAGACGGGTCATGCCGACGGACCGGGTGCGGTGAAGGATGGGCGTGCCGTGCGGCGGACGTGCCATGCCGATGAACCGAGCGGTGAAGGGCGGACGTGAGGCTTGGACTGAGGGACCAGAGTGCCTGAGGATCAACTGTGGTGGCTAGCAGCCTGGGACAGCGACAAGTGAAGACTTGCGGGGCACGGTGTTGCTCGGGTCGAGGACCTGGGGACACGTGTCGGTGGACGGGGTGCACGGGCGGTGCATCCCCTCTACAGCTTCGGTTTGGTGGTAGAGCTAGGGAAAAACCATCAGATGGACGGTTTCCAGGTTTGGGCCTCAAAACCTGGGCGTGGACAGTTTCCGAGTTTGGCCACAAAACTCGGGCTGAGGGTTTCCGAGTTTGGCCACAAAACTCGGGCTGAGGACGGTTTCCAGGTTTGGGCCTCAAAACCTGGGCTCTGAGGGTTTGCTGAGTTTGGCCTCAAAACTCAGATGCTGGTGGGCTGGTTTCCCGGTTTGGGCCTCAAAACCGGGGGATAGCTGGAAAAGGCTGGTTTCCCGGTTTGGGCCACAAAATCGGGGGTGCAGAGCGAGGCCGGTACGTGGCGGCAATCGGAAGGTTGCGTGGAGGCAACGCGGACGAGTTGTGCGGGCGTGGCCGTCGAATACACCTACCACCGAGTTGGTCCAGAATAACCCTAGGGTTTAGCTGGTTTGCTCTGTAATTAGATTAGAGAGGGGTAGAGTAGGAATTGTACTTAGACTAGAATTAGGATAAGTAGTCGGGGAGACACCCTCCTCCCTCTATCTCAGTTTTAGCCATCTCATTTGCTCTTGCTTCCTAGGGTTTCCTGCTCTCCCATCCCCTGCTGTAGCCAGCTGAGATCCGCAGAGAGACTTGCCTCTGTGTACTGTTGATTTGAGGAAGTGAGACCATAATCTCACCTTCGCAGTGCAGATCGATGACTTGATTCGCGTTTTGATTCGTGTTCTTCGCGTTCTTCATTTCCTTGCGTTTTTCCCGTCACTCGATCTCCCTCTCCGGTGCGTCTTTGTGAAATCCGTTTGAACCAATTTGTTTGTATCATTGAGGAGGTCATTTCGACCAAAGGAATTCATCTAACTCTTCATGATCGAATAGATCGGGACGATTTCGTTTTCGTGGCGCTTTTTTGGTTCATCCACCTTCCCTTTTGATTTCCCAGAGATTTGGTTGATTTGAGCTGATGATCTTTTGGGGATAGTCTTCTAACTACTCCGTGATCATCCTCTCCAAGTTTGGGAAAGTGGGATTTTGAGTTGGATTGGATTTGGAGAGATTTGGAGAGAAGGCGACCAAAATCGCCCTCTCAGCAAGTTCGCGGACAGTCCGCGCCTGGGACCGCGGACAGTCCGGGCATCGGGGGAGAGCCTGACCAGTGGCTGCGTCCCTCGGCTGCACTAGCGAATTTTGACCGGCGGACAGTCTGCAGTCAAAATCCGCGGACAGTCCGGGATCGTCCAGGGACTTTGCAGCAACCTTGCTGTTTGGCGAGTTTTGCCGGCGGACAGTCCGCCACTCGACCGCGGACAGTCCGGCCTTGGGCGGACAGTCTGGGACTCCAGGTCCGAACAGTCCGGGATCCTGCTGAGTGTTCCGGTTTAGTGCGTTTGCTCTCCCGGCTTGTTCGCTTGGTTTCCGGATTTCTCGTTTGGGCCTAGAGTTGACCAAGGAACCTCTCTAGGTATCTTTGCTACTCGTTAGCATCGGTATTTGGGGATTTCTCGACGTAGCAGTCTATCTACGTTCGGGACTTGGTTTTTGAGGGGCAAACTTGTGCCGGTGCTTTTGGCGTTTGGTTTGCTATCACTTTGTGGTGCTCCGATGTGATCCTAGGGATCATCCACCCTCTTCCAAGGGTCGTGAGCATCACGTTTTGGGTCCGTGCTTTTCGGGATTGAATTTGGGACACTTGGCCAAAGTTTTGAGAGAATTTTGATTGGCTCCCATTCACCCCCCTCCTCTGGTCGCCTTGTTTGTGCATTCTCGGTCCTTCAATTGGTATCGGAGCGGGTTAAGGATCTTCCACCTTAGCCGGTTCCAGATCCACAGAAGGCGACATGGATCGCGGCGTGGGCAAACCGCCGTTCTTTGATGGGACGAACTATGCGTATTGGAAGATACGCATGTTGGCCTATCTTCAGAGCATGGGCTCTTCTATTTGGGAGATTTGCAACAGGGATGATTACGTTGTCTTGGCTGCTCGTGTCACTCAGCTCCAGATCGATGAGCACGAGGCAAATAGCCGGGCACGTAACGCCTTGTTCTCCTGTTTGAGCATGGGTGAGTTTGATCGCGTTTCTCACATCTCTACGGCTCGGGAGATTTGGGCCACCCTCATGCGCTTTCATGAGGGCACCTCTCAAGTCAAAAACCGACTCTACGAGTCGATCAAGAGAGAGTATGAGAACTTTCGACATCAGCCTGGCGAGAGCATAGAAAGTTTATTCGCTCGCTTTCAGGTGATTGTCAACAGGATGAGGGCTAACAAGGAGCAGTTGCCTTTCGACGATCATGAGAGAGCTTTGAAGCTTTTACACACTCTCGATCGGTCGGTGTGGGTCTCAAAGGTCCAGGCGATCATCGAATCGCCTAACTATGAGACCCTCACTTGCGACGAGCTCTTCAGTAAGCTCAAGTCCAGTGAGATTGACGCCATGTCAAGGGCTTCTTATGCGAATCCTTCTGGCCCGACTATGGCTTTGGTTTCTGGCTCTTCTGCTAACCCCTCTGCTGGCTTTGCACTCTCTTCACTCTTTTCTGTCACAGAGGACCAGCTTGAGTCTTTGGGGGATGATGAGTTGGCTTTGCTTGCCAACCGGTTCACGCGGTTCCACAACAACCGCATGAACCGTCGCCGCGCAGGAGGACGCTCAGGATGCTATGAGTGCGGCGATCCCGACCACTTCATCGCCAACTGCCCCAAGAAGAACAAGCATTCGGGGAAGGGCGATCATGGGCACAAGTACGACTCCGGCAAGCGCAAGGAGAAGTACGTCCCCGCAAGGCACAAGCGGAGGGGCGGCTTCGACAAGGAGTACATCAAGAAGAAGTACTTGGAGAAGGCCCAGGCTGAGCAGCGTGTATTCTTTGCCACGCTCAGCGACGTCGACGGCTCGGATGACGACTCCGCTTCATCAAGCGACGACGAGTCCGAGAAGAAGAAGAGGATCGAGGACAAGCTGAACGGCCTCTGCTTCTTCGCCGCCGACGACGACTTCTGCACCATGGCGCTTGGTGATGAGGTCGACGGCAAGCTGGAGCACACCCCTCGGGACGACGACGACGATGACACCTCCCAGGTATCCCTCACCTATGACGATCTCTCTGCCGAAGTTGAGAAGCTTACTGCCGCGCTCCTTAGTCAGGACAAGTTGCTTAGGCGTGCTGCTAGAGAGCGCAAGGAGTTTAGGCAGAAGTGGGAGGACACGGTGAGAGAGCTTGAGTTTGCCGAGTCCACCGTGGTCGTGTCTGAGGAGGCCGAGTGTGAGTCGTGCACCACGCACATGACTGATCTTCTCACTTTGAGAAGTAAGTATGCTGCGTTGGTTGGAGAGGTGGATGAGCTCCGTGCTAGACCGCAGCTGTTGGGTGCTTGCAAGACTTGTCCTGTCTTGCAATCCGAGTTGGCAGAGAAGAATGCCAAGATTGAGTCTTTAGAGAAGGCCAGCTCGGATAGCACTTGTGTCACGAGGTGTGCTTTGTGTGAGGGCTTGGAGAAGGAGATTGCGAATGTCAAGCATGGCAAGATGCAAACCGAGGAGGAAAACACATACCTTCGGACCATCTTGTCATGGGTCTCTTGTAGTGAGCCGCAGCTCGGGATGATTATCTCCCAATTTAAGCGAGCTGCTGGAGGTTCTGGTGTAGGTCATGCTCAGGGTGTTGACCTTTCTGCTTTTGGGAAGATTGGAGAGTCGAGTGGTCTGAATCCTAGTGAGAAGCCCAACTCCACCACTACTCCCAAACTTGCCAAGCTTCCACCCAAAGAGCCTGTCAAGCCTACCACCAAGGATGGGGTGTTTGAGGAACCTCCACGTGCTCCACCCAAGAACCAAGTCTGGGCACCCAAGCCAAACCACCTCATGAATAAGCTTGACACAATGCCACCCATCCAAGAGGAGTTGCTACAGAAGGGCAAGGTGATCCACACCCACAGTCACGAGTACCAACAACCCCCTTTGCGCGCGGTGAGGTATCATTGTGATTTCTGTGGGAGAGATGGACACTTGAGCGAGTTCTGTTTTCGGCGCAAGAGAGAGGCGCGCCGTGCTCGGGAGATGGACAACCCAGACATGTACCACCCTTTCCATGGTGTGCATGTGTCGAATGTCCAGAGGAGAGCTGCTAGGCCCAGAGGTCCAGAACCTCAAGTCCCCAGGCATAGGCAGCAGAGAGCTACGAGGAGAGATGCTAGGCCTAGAGGCGCAGTGCCTCAAGTTGCTAGGCCTAGGCCTCGTAGAGAGCGTGCCCGACGGGGTCCTGCGTTTGCAGGATACGGACCCCGTGGCGGAGGCTTTGTTGAGCGCTTTCCCCCACCGCATTTGGAGTATCGCGGTGAGCGCTTCTTCCCCAGCGGACCACGTTTTCCTGTGTGTGGTGATCACTATCCTCGTAGACAGTCTAGGAATGGTTTTTCTGTTGACCGTTCTTTTGAGCAGCCGGCCCAACACTGGTATTCTTCATACTTCACTAACCCCAGTGTTGGACCGTATGCTCACCCTATGTCTTTTTATTGATGTAGGTTAAGCGGTTGGAGGACATTTGGTTGGTGGATTCCGGTTGCTCGAGGCACATGACCGGAAACGCCAAGTGGTTCTCCAGCCTTAGTCCTGTTGCCGGAAAGGAGTACATAACCTTCGGTGACAATAACAAAGGTAAGGTATTGTCTCGCGGGTCTGTGCGAGTTAATGAGCACTTTGTGTTGCACGATGTTGCTCTTGTTTCTAACTTGCATTTCAACCTTCTTTCTGTTTCGCAACTTTTTGACGACGACTATGAGATTCGTTTTAAACCGAATCTCAGTCGTATTTTGGATCCTCAGGGCAATCTTGTGTGTTTGATTTCGCCCTTTGGAAAAGTCTTTCGTGCGAATTTCTCAGAGTCTTTTGGCACTTCTCGTTGTCTTGTGGCTGGACCTTCCTCCTCCGATCTTTGGAAGTGGCATAGGAGACTTGGACATTTGAGCTTCGACTTGCTTGCAAGGCTTAGTTCACTTGGCCTAATCCGAGGATTGCCCAAGTTGCATGTGGAGAAGGATCTTGTTTGCCACTCTTGTAGACACGGGAAGATGGTTGCCGCTCCCCACCATCCAGTGACTCAGGTCATGACCAAGCGCCCTGGAGAGCTTTTGCACATGGACCTTGTTGGTCCGGCTCGGGTGAGCTCGGTTGGGGGGAAGTGGTATGTGCTTGTTGTTGTTGATGACTTTTCGAGATATTCGTGGGTCTTCTTTTTAGCTGAGAAGACCGAGACTTTCTCCTTTGTTCGCAATTTGATTTTGCGTCTTCAGAACGAGTTCCCTTTGAACTCGATGCGAGCTATTAGGAGTGATAATGGTTCCGAATTCAAGAATTCGGATTTTGAGAAGTTTTGTAACTCTTTGGGTTTGGAGCACCAGTTTTCTTCTCCTTACACACCGCCTCAAAATGGTGTTGTAGAGAGGAAGAATCGGACCCTTGTTGAGATGGCTAGGACGATGCTCGATGAGCATAGGACTCCTAGGCGTTATTGGGCCGAAACTATGAACACTGCGTGTTATATTTCCAATCGCATTTTTCTGAGAGCTTTCTTGAAGAAGACTTCTTATGAGTTGCGTTTTGGAAAACAGCCCAAGGTAAGTTATTTTAGAGTCTTCGGTTGCCATTGTTTTATATTGAAAAAAGGCAACCTGGACAAATTTGAGTCTCGTTCTTCTGACGGTGTATTTTTGGGTTATGGCACTCACACTCGCGCATATCGTGTACTTAACCTTGATACTAACCGAGTCATGGAGACATCAGATGTCACCTTCGACGAGACTCTTGTTTGTCCCTCTTCTCGCTTTGAGCGTGCAGGTGACCATGAGGTTGGCGAGCCTCTTTTTGATGATGAGGACGAGGGTGCTGAAGGTATGGATGATCCAGCACCCCCTCCACCTGCCGTGCCGCAAAGAGCGGCTTCGACGACGACTCACGGCCCCGACACCTCTTCTTCCTGGGGGCCGTGGGAACCGCCACCCCGAGCGGTACCATTTGTACCCGGGGAGGCACCAGCTGCTGTTGAGGGGGAGGCTACTTCAGCTCGGGAGGCGCCACGACACATTCAGCACCAGCACCCACCTCAGCAGATGATCGGCAGCATCGACGAACGGGTTACTCGGTCCAGGTCACAGCACATCTCTCACTTCGCTCATTCTGCTTTTGTTGCTAATTTTGAGCCCCGAGATGTTGGACACGCTTTGATGGATCCAGATTGGGTCAATGCCATGCATGAGGAGTTAGAAAACTTTGAGAGAAATCGGGTTTGGGTTCTAGTTCCTCCTCCTCCTAACTGTAATCCTATTGGGACAAAATGGGTTTTCAAAAATAAACAAGGAGAGGACGGCCACATTGTGAGGAACAAAGCGCGTCTTGTGGCCAAGGGTTATAGTCAGAAGGAGGGGATAGACTTTGAGGAGACTTTTGCTCCTGTAGCTCGTTTGGAGGCTATTAGGATACTCTTGGCTTTTGCTGCATCCAAAGGTTTTAAACTCTTTCAAATGGATGTCAAGAGTGCCTTCTTAAACGGCTACATAGAAGAAGAAGTGTATGTAGAGCAACCCCCCGGTTTTGAAAATCCCAAGTTTCCAAACCATGTTTTTAAACTTCACAAAGCTTTATATGGTTTGAAACAAGCGCCTAGAGCCTGGTATGATAGGTTGAAAACCTTTTTGCTTGCTAAGGGTTTTAAAATGGGATGTGTAGATAAAACGCTCTTTCTCCTCAGGCAAGGCAAAGACACTCTCTTGGTCCAGATTTACGTGGATGATATCATTTTCGGTGGTTCTTCTCACGCTTTGGTTGCCAAGTTTGCAGATATTATGAGCAGGGAGTTCGAGATGAGCATGATGGGCGAGCTGACCTTCTTTCTCGGGTTGCAAATCAAGCAATCCCGAGAGGGGACGTTTGTGCACCAGGGCAAGTACACCAAGGACTTGCTGAAGCGGTTCGACATGGGTGAGGCCAAGCCTCTTCCAACACCCATGACGACGACGACTGCCCTGGATGCGGATGTGGATGGAGAAGCAGTGGACCAGAAGGAGTACCGAAGTATGATTGGGTCGCTCCTCTACCTGACGGCGACACGCCCGGACATCCAGTTCGCGGTGTGTCTGTGTGCGCGCTTTCAGGCGTCGCCGCGCACTTCTCACCGTCAGGCGGTGAAGCGGATTTTTAGGTACCTTCGTTTCACACCTGAGCTCGGGATTTGGTATTCTGCTTCTTCTACCCTCTCCCTTTGCGGTTATTCGGATGCCGATTTTGCTGGTTGCCGTATTGAGCGCAAGTCCACTTCTGGGACTTGCCAGTTTATTGGTTCTTCTCTTGTTTTGTGGTCTTCTCGCAAGCAGTCTAGTGTCACTCAGTCCACTACAGAGGCTGAATATGTTGCTGCGGCTAGCTGCGGTTCCGAGTTGCTTTGGATGATGGCCACTTTGCGTGATTTTGGTCTGAGCTTTACTCGCGTGCCTTTGCTTTGTGACAGCACGAGTGCCATTAGCGTTGCTAAGAACCCCGTGCTTCACTCGAAGACCAAACACATTGATGTGCGCTTTCATTTCTTGTGAGACCACCAGGAGAAGGGTGATATCGACCTTCGCCATGTCGATACTCATCATCAACTGGCTGATATTTTCACCAAGCCTTTAGACGAATCAACCTTTAATCGGTTGAGGGGTGAGCTTGGTGTGTGTTTCCCCTTTTAGATGGGGGAAACATTTTGGATCTTGTATAGTAGACTGACTTTCTTTCGTTTGTCTTTCTTTTCTCTTGCATTTTAGCATACGCATTTACATTCTGAGCTTCATGTCTATAATCACTAGAATGTAACTATGCTCTATGTAGTATGCTCCAGTGCTTATGTTGATGCTTGTAGCTTATGCTCTTTCTGATCACTAGTACATGTTGTGAGCTGAGCTATTTTTGAAATGGTGAATTTGCTTAATAACTTAAAATCTGAAAATGTTCACCATTGAGATATGCAACTAGCATGTGTAGGATGTGTTGAGTCCATTCATGCTTTTCATATATGCTAGGTTGCTATGTCTCTAGTTCTGAGTCATTCACTTGCTTGGTCTGTTCATATCTTGCTTAAAATTTGAACCAAGTCTTAGTGAATTGAAAAGATCGAGATGGGACTGCTTATCAACACATCACGGTATCGAGACAGTTTCTCATTGCACTTTGAGTTAAACTTGAGTCGTGTAGTGTATGACCGAAACCGCAGCTTTAAGCTTCTGATTGCTTCGGCATAGGCTTCGCTCGGTTGAAAAGTTAGGCAATGACAAGCTTTCAACCTCTCGCAATCACATGCTAATAATTGAACTTGTGAAATTTTCACCGCTGCAATTCCGATATAAAAATGAAATCACAAGTATATGCTTCATTTCTATGCATGATGATTGAACTTTGCTAGGGGTAGTTCACCTTGTATACATGTTTAGCACTCATTTGGATTCCTGTCTATACATGAGTAGTGCTATTTTGATGGTGACTCCCTTTTTGGCTAAAAACTGCTCACATGCTCATATGTTCATATTTCGTATGTGTGATCAGTTTTAGCCTTTGCTATTTGAGTGCCTAGTTGAGTCATTGGTGTTCTACTGTTTAGAGCATCTTTGCACTCTTGTGAATATATGCCTGAAGCTACTAACTTGCTTTTCTGACTTCATATGCATGTTGGAAGGGGGAGTTTCTTGCCTTGATGCTTTTCTTGATAAGTGCATTTTCAACTAAGGGGGAGAGTTCTTGCAAATCATATACTCCTGGATGTTCAACTAGAGGGAGTTTTCCTAGTTGCTTGCACTTGTCGAGAGGGAGTTTGCTAGTTGTGTTGAGCCTTTGCCTCTGTCTTGAGGGACTAGCAAACATTTTCAGGGTTTTTCGATCGATTGGTTCTCTTTTAGTTTGGAGTCATTCCAATTGGTTTCGAGCTTTCTGTGCTAGTTGTGTTGAGCCTCTGTGCCTCTATCTTGAGGGACTAGCATTTTGCTTCGATTTTTCATTCGGCTTCAATTGGTTTTGAGCTCTTTTCTCTGGAGTTTCCAATTGGCTTCTGCTAGCGGTGTTGAGCCTGTTCTACCTCTTCTTGGGGGCTAGCTTTGCTTTGCTTGATTGCGTCGAGCCATTGCCCATGTCTTTGGGAATCAAGTTCTTTTGCTCTTTCCACTTGACCTTCTTCGCCTTTGCTAGGCTTTTGGGTCATTTGGTCGAGTTCTCTCTTCTTCTTCCTTCCTTCTTCTTCTTTCTATTATGATTTGTGTGAGTAGTTGACAATGCACTCATCAAGGGGGAGATTGCGGATACACGGGTGTATGCCGAGTCTTTGAGTGATGAGTGATTGTCAACAGGTTTGATCGCAGGGTCTTTGGCTTGTGTTGTGCAGGTGTCGAGCACGGAGACAGTGATCGAGGGCAAGGTGAAGGTGAAGTTGTGACGGGTCGTGCCGACGGACCGGGTGTGGTGAAGGATGGGCGTGCCGTGCGGCGGACGTGCCATGCCGATGAACCGAGCGGTGAAGGGCGGACGTGAGGCTTGGACTAAGGGACTAGAGTGCCTGAGGATCAGCTGTGGTGGCAGGCAGCCTGGGACAGCGACAAGTGAAGACTTGCGGGGCACGGTGTTGCTCGGGTCGAGGACCTGGGGACACATGTCGGTGGACGGGGTGCACGGGCGGTGCATCCCCTCTACAGCTTCGGTTTGGTGGTAGAGCCATGGAAAAACCATCAGATGGACGGTTTCCAGGTTTGGGCCTCAAAACCTGGGCGTGGACGGTTTCTGAGTTTGGCCACAAAACTCGAGCTGAGGGTTTCCGAGTTTGGCCACAAAACTCGGGCTGAGGACGGTTTCCAGGTTTGGGCCTCAAAACCTAGGCTCTGAGGGTTTGCTGAGTTTGGCCTCAAAACTCAGATGCTGGTGGGCTGGTTTCCCGGTTTGGGCCTCAAAACCGGGGGATAGCTGGAAAAGGCTGGTTTCCCGGTTTGGGCCACAAAACCGGGGGTGCAGAGCGAGGGCGGCACGTGGCGGCAATCGGAAGGTTGCGTGGAGGCAACGCGAACGAGTTGTGCGGGCGTGGCCGTCAGATACACCTACCACCGAGTTGGTCCAGAATAACCCTAGGGTTTAGCTGGTTCGCTCTGTAATTAGATTAGAGAGGGGTAGAGTAGGAATTGTACTTAGACTAGAATTAGGATAAGTAGTCGGGGAGACACCCTCCTCCCTCTATCTCAGTTTTAGCCATCTCATTTGCTCTTGCTTCCTAGGGTTTCCTGCTCTCCCATCCCCTGCTGTAGCCAGCTGAGATCCGCAGAGAGACTTGCCTCTGTGTACTGTTGATTTGAGGAAGTGAGAGCGTAATCTCACCTTCGCAGTGCAGATCGATGACTTGATTCGCGTTTTGATTCGTGTTCTTCGCGTTCTTCGTTTCCTTGCATTTTTCCCGTCACTCGATCTCCCTCTCCGGTGCGTCTTTGTGAAATCCGTTTGAACCAATTTGTTTGTATCATTGAGGAGGTCATTTCGACCAAAGGAATTCATCTAACTCCTCATGATCGAATAGATCGGGACGATTTTGTTTTCGTGGCGCTTTTTCGGTTCATCCACCTTCCCTTTTGATTTCCCAGAGATTTGGTTGATTTGAGCGGATGATCTTTTGGGGATAGTCTTCTAACTACTCCGTGATCATCCTCTCCAAGTTTGGGAAAGTGGGATTTTGAGTTGGATTGGATTTGGAGAGATTTGGAGAGAAGGCGACCAAAATCACCCTCTCTGCAAGTTCGCGGACAGTCCGCGCCTGGGACCGCGGACAGTCCGCGCATCGGGGGAGAGCCTGACCAGTGGCTGCGTCCCTCGGCTGCCCTAGCGAATTTTGACCGGCGGACAGTCCGCAGTCAAAATCCGCGGACAGTCCGGGATCGTCCAGGGACTTTGCAGCAACCTTGCTGTTTGGCGAGTTTTGCCGGCGGACAGTCCGCCACTCGACCGCGGACAGTCCGGCCTTGGGCGGACAGTCCGGGACTCCAGGTCCGGACAGTCCGGGATCCTGCTGAGTGTTCCGGTTTAGTGCGTTTGCTCTCCCGGCTTGTTCGCTTGGTTTCCGGACTTCTCGTTTGGGCCTAGAGTTGACCAAGGAACCTCTCTAGGTATCTTTGCTACTCGTTAGCATCGGTATTTGGGGATTTCTCGACGTAGCCGTCTATCTACGTTCGGGACTTGGTTTTTGAGGGGCAAACTTGTGCCGGTGCTTTTGGCGTTTGGTTTGCTATCACTTTGTGGTGCTCCGCTGTGATCCTAGGGATCATCCACCCTCTTCCAAGGGTCGTGAGCATCACGTTTTGGGTCCGTGCTTTTCGGGGTTGAATTTGGGACACTTGGCCAAAGTTTCGAGAGAATTTTGATTGGCTCTCATTCACCCCCCCTCTGGTCGCCTTGTTTGTGCATTCTCGGTCCTTCACAAGTTTTAGTTTGGAAGTACTGCAAATACTTTCATAGGCTTTTTAAATTAAGCGTGGTGCTTAGGTTTAATAGTCTACCTTAATCAAATTAGACACGGAGTTTGGTTTGATTATTGATCTGAAATTAGCTTGTGTAGACATTGGATATTTTGTTGGACTAACCCCTGCAGAGAACTCTAAATACACTTTGGGAAGGTCCTGAGATGAATTCACATCAGAGATAAAGCAAGACATATGATGACTGCATAATGAAGACTCAGCTCATTCATCATGGATGAAACAACTGTGAGTATTAATGTTTATTTCAATCTATCTTCTACTGCAAGTTATCTTTTGCCTTGAACCATGTTAAAATACAGCCAACATATAAAATGCTAGTCTATGCTAAAGTAATCTTAAAATTATCTTTTCATTAGCATGGATGAATAACACATAGTTGTGGATAACAACCCATGTTTCAAATTCAGTACAATCCTTCGGGTATATGTCCACTAACATTTTGTAGGAGATGAGATTTGCTTGTTCATGGTGTGAACTTAAAGATCCAAAACCCAACCAGTGGATAGACAAAACTCATCATCAGACAAGACACTAGTGATGTCGAAGGCAACCAAGCTTTGAGCCATCCCAAGGCCTAAGACAGGACACTGATGACGAATAGGACGCAACTCACCCCGTATGGGTCAATCTATGCCTACACTCAACATTGTCAAAGACATCAACACCGACACCAACAACAAATATCAAGGTGACGATATACCACTACATTATAACATCTATGTGTCGTCCGAAGGGAGTCTGTTGGTGGTTCACTATGAAGACAAGCAGTGGAAGTTCTCCTCACTTCTAATTATTTCAATACAAGATCTAGTTTGGGGGATGAGGTGGAACAACTTCAACAACAACAAGGTCGACAATTTCTACTCATGAACATGTTGTTGAAGAAACTTGGGCATCCACCTACTTCACAAGCCAGCTTGGGGGAGACATGATTCTGTTATCCAGATCTTCTTCATGATCAAGGGTAGGAAGGAGAAATCCAGCTTCAAGACACTTTGATCTCCTACTCATCGCTTTGATCAGTACAAGCCACTGGATGCTACCCCAGCCAAGAAGAAGAATATGATCCATCACTCATTCTTGGAAGAACATTCTTGAACACCGCCAATGTTGTCATCTATGTCAGACCTGGAGACGTCCACTTTTGGATCTTCGATCAAAAGGGTCGCTGCTTCTTTAACAACTACACCACTTATGAGCAGCCGAAGAAAACCAAGAGAAGACGTTGACTCAACCGACAAATGAAGAACCAACTCCTAGGAATTGAGGGAGACATCATGAAGGATGAAGCCACTGCACTGCAAGAATTCGAGGATGGAGAGATAGTACCCGAGCATACAAATCAAGAGAATAATTGACAAAGTCTCCATAGTCTGGACCTGTTGAGAAGAAGACTCAGCTAGCCCACTGTGAGATAAGCAAGAGAAGACAAGCCACTTATGAACAATAACCAGATAAACAAGAGAAGCTTCCACAAGGTGATTCGACGCAATCACTCTTCAATGATAAAGTATCATTTCAAGGTAAGTGACCATCACTTAAAGCTTCTCTTTAATTCTGGTATGCGCATACATAAAGAACCAAACATGTTTAAGTTACACCTCACATGATCCAACATTATCAACTCAACATGTTCAGTTCTTTACTCTTTGTTCCTAGCTTTACTCTCTTGAATCTCACTATCTTAACCAAATGAGCTAAAATGTTGTGCATCTAACCTTTGGAAGATGATATATCACAATCATGAAAAGATCGACACATTATGCATAGATCATCCTTCCTTGGGTTAAGTAATCTGATCTAATAAATATTTTAAGATGCTACTTTCATGGTCATCTTTTAATCCTATCACTCATGTTAAGATTAAATAGAACACATAAACAACAAGTTCATCTTGTTCAATGTGCCTAAGGTTAGAGAGGAATGAACAAAACTTTTGGTTTTGTTGGTGTTTTTCCACCAACAGAGCCCATGCACTTGATCTCTACCTTGTCTTTATGAGCAGGACACACTCTTGAGCAAAACATAGAGGGTTTTGTCAACTCCCAAATTCTACAGAGTGAAGGTCTTGGATCTACAAGAACATGCACACTGAGCAAGATGCTACCAGCTTTCACAATTAATGTTTCACTTCAAATTGCTGGGCGAACGAAGAACATGAGTGACACCATATCAAGAGGTGTAGTTATCAAGGTCTATATATCAGAATCAAATGATGCACCTCAGGAATGAACATGGTGAGAAGTCCTGTTCAGAGGACTTAAAACATTGAACCCTCGCCGAAAGGTAAATTGGTAGTTATCCATATTTATCTTTTCTGCATTAGTTTCTATTTTTGCATATTTACTTCTCATCATTATTCCTCCATAGCATATTTACTTTTCTGCATTAGCATTGCATAAAAAAGAAAATAAAAATATTTTACTTATTGCACTGCATCATAAAACCTAAAGCCCCATGTGAATAATTATGTGGTGTGCAAAAACCCACATGGAATATTCACCGTGGTGGCATACAAATTAAAATAAAAATGCATTCATTTTGTTAAGTTATCATTGCATCATAAAAAAATAAAAATACAAAAATATTAAGAAAGAGATCTTACTGAAACTCTGGACAACTAAGGCTTCAGTGGCCAACCACTAACGCTTAATCTGTTCCACAAGTTTTGTTGTCTATTTGAGTTTCACAGGATTGAAAGACCAAGAAAAGCTGACGAGCAAGTGGATGTTCCATCCACTGTTGGAGCACTATTTTAACAACCATCAACATCAATTAATGCTCTGATAGAGGAAGAACATTTTCACTACCAGTCCGCTACATGGCAAGAATGAACGACTACGTCAACATTCAGCCTGGGGGAAGGCACCCCCATGTATCCAGGTAAGTATCCTTATCCTCTTAAGTTTTCTTTCTATACATAAATAAAATAAAACAAAACAAAAAAAATATGTGGGCACATGAAGGCTCACCATTAATTAAAAAAAAAGTGAACAAAAATATTCGGGCACATGAAGGCTCGATGCGATCGAAAGGATTAGCTTGGGGGAGACGTACCTCGTTATCTTCGTGATTCAGGTATGTTTTACTACTATCTTAATATTTTAAATAATAGGTTATAGTGTGTGTTAGATTAAATAAATAAAGCATGTCAAATCTGAAGAACTCTCTCCCTAATTTCTTAAAATGGAAATGATGAATGGTTGCTCTATTGTATTTGTCTCTAGTACCTAGCCTTCAAGCATGAGTTCTCTTAAGATTAATAATTAATGATGCCTTAAAATGAAATTAAATTTATGGGTAGCAAATGCTTGATCCAGAGTCTAGGTAATTGACAGATATGATATGTGATGATCTGAGCTACTATTATCTTGTTCTAAAACAACACTAGAGTTCCAGAGAGTTTCTAATATTAATATGTGCGGATACATGGGTGTATGCCGAGTCTCTGAGTGATGAGTGATTGTCAACGGGTTTGATGCGCATGTTCTTTGGCTTGTGTTGTGCAGGTGTCGAGCACGGAGACAGTGATCGAGGGCAAGGTGAAGGTCAAGCTGAGACGTGCCGTGCCGACGGACTGGGTGCGATGAAGGATGGGCGTGCCGTGCGGCGGACGTGCCATGCCGATGTATCGAGCAGTGAAGGGTGGACGTGAGGTTTGGACTGAGGGACCGGAGTGCCTGAGGATCAGCTGTGGTGGCTGGCAGCCTGGGACAGCGACAAGCAGAGACTTGCGGGGCACGGTGTTGCTCGGGTCGAGGACCTGGGGACACGTGTCAGTGGACGGGGTGCACGGGAGGTGCATCCCCTCCACAGCTACGGTTTGTTGGTTGAGCCAGAGAAAAACCAACGGGTGGACGGTTTGTTGGTTGAGCCAGAGAAAAACCAACGGGTGGACGGTTTCCAGGTTTGGGCCTCAAAACCTGGGTGCTCGGTTTCCAGGTTGAGCCACAAAACCTGGGCGCGGATGGTTTCCGAGTTTGGCCACAAAACTCGGGTGATGGGCCGGTTTCCGAGTTTGGGCCTCAAAACTCGGGCGCTGCGGGTTTCTGAGTATGGGCCACAAAACTCAGGCTGGTGGGCTGGTTTCCCGGTTTGGGCCTCAAAACCGGGGGTTGCTGGAAAAGGCTGGTTTCCCGGTTTGGGCCACAAAACCGGGGGTGCAGAGCGAGGGCGGCACGTGGCGGCGATCCAGAGGTTGCGTCGAGGCAACGCTTCGGTTCGAGCGGGCGTGGCCGTCGGATCTACCTACCACCGCTCTGTAATTAGTTTAGAGAGGGGTAGAGTAGGAAATAGGCTTAGTCTAGGTTAGTATAAGTAGTCCAGGGGAGACAACCTCCTCCCCATCTCAGTTAGTGCATTCATTTGCTAGGATTTCCTGCTCTCCCGTCCCTGTTTTAGCTAGTTGAGATCCGCAGAGAGACTCCACTCTGTGTACTGTTGAGTTGAGGAAGTGAGGCCGTATCCTCACCTTGGAGCACAGATCGTTGGCTTGATTTGCGTCCTTGATTCGAACTCGTGGCTGTGATTTCCGTTGTGTTCATGTTCTTCGCGGAATCCTCTTCTCCACGATTTTCCCGTCGCTTGATCTTTTTGCTCGGTTCATCTCTTGCAAATCCGTTTGAACCAAGTTGTTCTAGATCATGAGGCACTTCTTTCCACCGTAGGAATCATCCTCTAACCTCACGGTCTAGGAGATCAATCGATTTTTAGTTTCGGGTCACTTTTTCTCTTCATCCCCGAAATTCTTCGATTCACCGATTTGGAGATAGGTTCGAGCCATGATCTCTTAGAGATAGCTCACTATACTCTTTGTGACTCCACTCACCGAGTTTGATCCCTAGAGGATTCATTTTGTGTGAGTTTGAGTCGAATCGGTGGAAGAACAGAGGGCTGTCGGGGTGACCGGACGCTGCTCGGGCCGACCGGACGCTCAGGTCGTGCGTCCGGTGGTTGAACACCACTGTGGTTGTTTGCGTGTGACCGGACGCTCTGTTCAATCGACCGGACGCTCCCTTCCGTGAGTCCGGTCAAGAACAGGGAGGGTCCAGATCGGTTTTTCAGCGACCGGACGCATCCGGTGTCAGCTGACCGGACGCGCAGAATCCACTGTTCATCGCGCTTGTTCGTTTCTGTCCGGACGCACTGCTCTCGACCGGACGCTCCATACTCGTGAGTCCGGTCGCGAACAGTAAGGTTCCAGAGCCGATTTTTGTTGACCGGACGCGTCCGGTCCCTGCTGACCGGACGCTGGCCAGAGTCCGGTCGATCCAGTTTCGCGCGTTTTCGTTCGCGGTTCGTTCGTTCTTGATCGGATTCGAGTTCCGTCTTTTGCGTTGGCTTTCTAGGGTTGTCTAGTGTCCCGCTGTGCTTCTAGGAAGCATCCACCCTATATCTAGGGTCGTGGACATTAGCAAGCTCTAGGGTTCGCTCTTGGGGTTGATTTTGGGACAGTGGCATCTAGTTTCCGAAAGGAAATTTTGAAGCTCCCATTCACCCCCCCCTCTGGTCGCTTTCGGATAGCTTCTCGGTCCTTCAATTGGTATCGGAGCGGGTTAAGGATCTTCCACCTTAGCCGGTTCCAGATCCACCGAAGGCGACATGGATCGCGGCGTGGGCAAACCGCCGTTTTTCGATGGAACGAACTACGCGTATTGGAAGATACGCATGTCGGCCTATCTGCAGAGTTTGGGTGCTTCTATTTGGGATATTTGCAACTCTGCTGATTACGTGGTCTTCGCTGCTCGTGTTTCTCAGCAACAGATCGATGAGCACGATGCCAATAGCCGAGCCCGTAATGCTCTTTTTTCTTGTCTGAGCATGGGTGAGTTTGATCGTGTTTCTCACCTCGCTACGGCTCGGGAGATCTAGGACACCCTCATGCGTTTCCATGAGGGCACCTCTCAAGTCAAAACCCGACTCTACGAGTCGTTCAAGCGAGAGTATGAGAACTTTAGACATCAACCTGGCGAGAGCATAGAGAGTTTATTCGCTCGCTTTCAGGTGATTGTCAACAGGATGAGGGCTAACAGAGAGCAGTTGCCATTTGACGATCATGAGCGTGCTTTGAAGCTTTTGCACACTCTTGACCGTTGTGTGGGACTCCAAGGTTCAGGCAATCATCGAATCGCCGAACTATGAGACCCTCACCTGCGACGAGCTCTTCAGTAAGCTCAAGTCCAGTGAGATTGATGCTATGGCGAGGGCTTCTTTTGAAAATCCTTATCGCCCGTCCATGGCTTTGATTTCCGGCTCTTCCTCTAACCCCTCAGCTGGCTTTGCGCTCTCTTCTCTCTTTTCTGTGACAGAGGACCAGCTGGAGTCTTTGGGAGACGACGAGTTGGCTTTGCTTGCCAACCGGTTCTCGCGGTTCCACAACAACCGCATGAACCGTCGTCGAGGAGGAGGACGCACGGGATGCTACGAGTGCGGCGACCCCGACCACTTCATCGCCGACTGCCCCAAGAAAAAGAACAAGCACTCGGGCAAGGGCGAACATGGGCGCAAGCACGACTCCAAGTACAAGGAGAAGCACGTCCCCCCAAGGCATAAGAAACGGGGCGGCTTCGACAAAGAGTACATCAAGAAGAAGTACTTGGAGAAGCAGCAAGCTGAGCAGCGTGCGTTCTTCGCCACGCTCAGCGACGTCGACGGCTCGGATGACGACTCCGCTGGCTCCAGCGATGACGAGTCCGTGAAGAAGAAGCTGGAAGACAAGTTCAACGGCTTGTGCTTCTTCGCCGGCGACGGAGGCCTGTGCACCATGGCGCTCGGAGATGAGGTCGACGGCGAGCCGGAGCGTACCCCTCGGAACGACGACGACGACGACACCTCCCAGGTATCTCTCACCTACGACGAGCTTTCCTCCGAGGTTGAGAAGTTGACTGCTGCCCTCCTTAGCCAAGATAAGTTGCTTAGGCGTGCCGCTAGAGTGCGCAAGGAGTTTAGGCAGAAGTGGGAGGACACGATGAAGGAGCTTGAGTTCGCTCGGTCCACCGTGGTAGTGTCGGAGGAGGCGGAGTGCGAGTCGTGCACCGCGCACATGACTGACCTTCTCACTCTGAGAGGTAAGTATGCTGCGTTGGTTGGAGAGGTGGATGAGCTCCGTGCTAGGCCGCAGCTGTTGGGTGCGTGCAAGACTTGTCCTGTCTTGCAATCTGAGTTGGCAGAGAAAAATGCCAAGCTTGAGTCTTTAGAGAAGGCCAGCTCAGATAGCACTTGTGTCTCGAGGTGTGCTTTGTGTGAGGGCCTGGAGATGGAGATTGCCAATGTGAAGCATGGCAAGATGCAAACCGAGGAAGAAAACACATACCTTCGGTCCATCTTGTCATGGGTCTCCAGTAGTGAGCCGCAGCTCGGGATGATGATCTCCCAATTCAAGCGAGCTGTTGGTGCCCCTGGTGTAGGTTTTGCTCAGAGTGTTGATCTCTCAGCTTTTGGGAAGATCGGAGAGTCTAGTGGTCTGAACCCATGTGAGAAGCCCAATTCCACCACTACTCCCAAACTTGCCAAGCTTCCACTCAAAGAGCCAGCCAAGCCTATCACCAAAGATGGTGTGGTTGAGGAACCCCCGAGAGCTCCTCCCAAGAATCCAGTTTGGGCACCCAAGCCAAACCACCTCAAGAACAAGCTTGATGCTATGCCACCCATTAGAGAGGAGTGTTTGCCTCAGAAGGGCAAAGTGAACCACACCCACAGCCCTGGTCACCAACAACCCCCTTTGCGTGCGGTGAGGTACCAGTGTGATTTCTGTGGGAGGGATGGTCACTTGATCGAGTTCTGTTTCCGGCGCAAGCGAGAGGCGCGCCGTACTCGGGAGATGGAGAACCCGGACATGTACCATCCAACTCATGGTGGACATGTGCCGAAGGCTCAGGGGAGAGCTGCTAGGTCCGGACGTCAAGGTCCCCGGCCTAGGCAGGAGATGAGAGCCCCTAGGAGGGAGACTAGGCCTAGAGGTCCAGCACCTCAGGTTGTTAGGCCTAGGCAGGAGAGAGCTCCGAGGAGAGACACTAGAGCAGTTGAGCCCCAGGCTCCTAGGCGTAGATCTCGTAGAGAGCGTGCCCGACGGGGTCCTGCTTTTGCAGGTAACGGACCCCGTGGCGGAGGCTTAGTTGAGCGCTTTCCCCCACCGCAGTTTGAGTACCGCGGTGAGCGCTTCTTCGCCAGCGGACCACGTTTTCCTGTACGTGGTGATCGCTACCCCCGTAGACAGGCTAGGAATAGTTTTTACACTAACCGTTCTTTTGAGCAGCCGGCCCAACACTGGTATTCTCCTTACTTCACTAACCCCAGTGTTGGACCGTATGCTCACCCTATGTCTTTTTATTGATGTAGGTAATGCGGTTGGAGGACATTTGGTTGGTGGATTCCGGTTGCTCGAGGCACATGACCGGAAACGCCAAGTGGTTCTCCAGCCTTAGCCCGGTCGCCGGAAAGGAGTACATAACCTTCGGCGACAATAGTAAAGGTAAGGTATTGTCTCGTGGGACGGTGCGGGTTAATGAGCACTTTGTGTTGCGTGATGTTGCTCTTGTTTCTAACCTGCATTTTAACCTTCTTTCTGTTTCGCAACTTTTTGATGATGACTATGAGATTCGTTTTAAACCGAACCTTAGTCGCATCTTAGATCCTCAAGGCGATCTTGTATGTCTGATTTCGCCCTTTGGGAAAGTCTTTCGCGCGAATTTCTCGGAGTCGTTTGGTTCTTCTCGCTATCTTTTGGCTAGTCCTTCTTCCTCCGATCTTTGGAAGTGGCATAGGAGGCTCGGTCATTTAAGCTTCGACTTGCTTGCAAGACTTAGCTCACTTGGCCTAATCCGAGGATTGCCCAAGCTTTCGATGGAGAAGGATCTAGTTTGCCATTCTTGCAGACATGGGAAGATGGTTGCCGCTCCCCACCATCCAGTGACTAAGGTCATGACCTCGCACCCCGGAGAGCTTTTACACATGGACCTTGTTGGTCCGGCTCGGGTGAGCTCGGTTGGTGGCAAGTGGTATGTTTTGGTTGTTGTTGACGACTTTTCGAGATATTCGTGGGTCTTCTTTTTGACTGAGAAGACTGAGACTTTCTCCTTCGCTCGCAATCTGATTTTGCGTCTTCAGAACGAGTTCCCTTTGAACTCGATGCGAGCTATTAGAAGTGATAATGGTTCCGAATTCAAAAATTCGGATTTTGAGAAGTTTTGTAACCGCCTTGGCTTGGAGCATCAGTTTTCTTCCCCCTACACACCGCCCCAAAATGGTGTTGTAGAGAGGAAGAATCGGACCCTTGTTGAGATGGCCAGGACGATGCTTGATGAGCATAGGACTCCTAGGCGCTATTGGGCCGAAGCTATGAACACTGCATGCTATATTTCCAATCGCATTTTTCTGAGAGCTTTCTTGAAAAAGACTTCTTATGAGTTGCATTTTGGCAAACTGCCCAAGGTGAGTTATTTTCGAGTTTTTGGTTGCCATTGTTTTATACTCAAAAAGGGCAACTTGGACAAATTTGAATCTCGCTCTTCTGACGGTGTGTTTTTGGGTTATGGCACTCACACTCGAGCTTATCGTGTACTTAATCTTGACACTAACCGAGTCATGGAGACATCCGATGTCACCTTCGACGAGACCATGGTTTGTCCTTCTCGTTTTGAGCGTGCAGGTGATCATGAGGTTGGTGAGCCTCTTTTTGATGACGAGGACGAGGGTGCTGAAGGTATGGATGATCCAGCACCCCCTCCACCTGCCGCGCCGCAAAGAGCGGCCTCGACGATGACTCAAGGCCCCGACACCTCTTCTTCCTGGGGGCCGTGGGATCCTCCACCTCGCGCGGTACCTTTTGTACCTGGGGTGGAACCAGCTGCTGTTGAGGGGGAGGTCACTTCTTCCCGGGAGGCGCCACGACAGATCCAGCGCCAGCACCCCCCTGAGCAGATGATCGGCGACATCGGCGAGCGAGTCACTCGCTCTAGGTCACAGCATATCTCTCACTTCGCTCATTCTGCTTTTGTTGCTAATTTTGAGCCCCGAGATGTTGGACACGCTTTGACGGATCCGGATTGGGTCAATGCCATGCATGAGGAGTTAGAGAACTTTGAGCGAAATCGGGTTTGGGTTCTAGTTCCACCTCCACCTGACTGTAAGCCTATAGGGACAAAATGGGTATTTAAAAACAAGCAAGGAGAGGATGGCCACGTTGTTAGAAACAAGGCCCGGCTTGTAGCGAAAGGCTATAGTCAGAAGGAAGGGATAGATTATGAGGAAACCTTCGCTCCTGTAGCACGTTTGGAGGCTATTAGGATACTCTTGGCTTATGCGGCATCCAGGGGTTTCAAACTTTTTCAAATGGATGTCAAGAGTGCCTTTTTCAACGGCTACATAGAGGAGGAGGTTTATGTTGTGCAACCCCCCGGTTTTGAAAATCCCAAGTTTCCAAATCACGTTTTTAAACTTCACAAAGCTTTGTATGGTTTGAAACAAGCCCCTAGAGCCTGGTATGATAGGTTGAAAACCTTTTTGCTTGCTAAGGGTTTTAAAATGGGATGTGTAGATAAAACGCTCTTTCTCCTCCGGCAAGGCAAAGACACGCTCTTGGTCCAGATTTACGTGGATGATATCATTTTCGGTGGTTCTTCTCACGCTTTGGTTGCCAAGTTTGCAGATACTATGAGCAGGGAGTTCGAGATGAGCATGATGGGCGAGCTGACATTCTTTCTCGGGTTGCAAATCAAGCAATCCCGAGAGGGGACATTTGTGCACCAGGGCAAGTACACCAAGGACTTGCTGAAGCGGTTCGATATGGGTGAGGCCAAGCCTCTTCCAACACCCATGTCGACGACGACTGCCCTGGATGCAGATGTGGATGGAGAAGCAGTGGACCAGAAGGAGTACCGCAGCATGATCGGGTCGCTCCTCTACCTGACGGTGACACGCCCGGACATCCAGTTCACGGTGTGTCTGTGTGCGCGCTTTCAGGCGTCGCCGCGCACCTCTCACCGTCAGGCGGTGAAGCGGATTTTCAGGTACCTTCGTTTCACGCCTGAGTTCGGGATTTGGTATTCTGCTTCCTCCACCCTCTCCCTTTGCGGTTATTCGGATGCTGATTTTGCTGGTTGTCGTATTGAGCGCAAGTCCACTTCTGGGACTTGCCAGTTTGTTGGTTCTTCTCTTGTTTCGTGGTCTTCTCGCAAGCAGTCTAGCGTCGCTCAGTCCACTACGGAGGCTGAATATGTTGCTGCGGCTAGCTGCTGTTCCCAGTTGTTTTGGATGATGGCCACTTTGCGTGATTTTGGTCTGAGCTTTTCTCGCGTGCCTTTGCTTTGTGACAGCACGAGTGCCATTAGCGTTGCTAAGAACCCCGTGCTTCACTCGAAGACCAAACACATCGATGTACGCTTTCATTTTCTGCGAGACCACCAGGAGAAGGGTGATATCGACCTTCGCCATATCGATACTCATCATCAACTGGCTGATATTTTCACCAAGCCTTTAGACGAATCAACCTTTAATCGGTTGAGGGGTGAGCTTGGTGTGTGTTTTCCCTTTTAGATGGGGGAAATATTTTGGATCTTGTATATTTGACTGACTCTTTTGTCTTTCTTTTCTTTTGCATTTTAGCATACGCATTTACATTCTGAGCTTCATGTTTATAATCACTAGAATGTAACTATGCTCTATTTAGTATGCTCCGATGCTTATATGGATGCTTGTAGCTTATGCTCTTCCTGATCACTAGTACATGTTATGAGCTGAGCTATTTTGGAATGGTGAATTTACTTAATAACTTACAAACTGAAAATGTTCACCATTGAGATATGCAACTAGCACGTGTAGGATATGTTGAGTTCACTCGTGCTTTTCATATATGCTAGGATGCTATGTCTCTAGTTATGAGTCATTCACTTGCTTGGTCTGTTCATATCATGTATAAAATTTGAACCAAGTTTTAGTGAATTGAAAAGATCGAGATGGGATTGCTTGTCAACACCTCATGGTATCGAGACTGTTTCTCATTGCACTTTGAGTTAAACTTGAGCCGTGTAGTGTATGACCGAAACCGTAGCTTCAAGCTTCTGATTGCTTCGGCATAGGCTTCGCTCGGTTGAAAAGTTAGGCAAAGACAAGCTTTCAACCTCTCGCAATCACATGCTAAATAATTGAACTTGTGAAGTCTTCAGCGCTGCAACTCCAATATAAAAATGAAATCACAAGTATATGCTTCATTCCTATGCATGATGATTGAACTTTGCTAGGGGTAGTTCACCTTGTATACATGTTTAGCACTTGTCTGGATTCCTATATATACATGTGTAGTGCTATTCTGATGGTGACTGTATTTTTGGCTAAAAACTGCTCACTTGCTCATATGCTTCATATTTCGTATATGTGATCAGTTTGAGCCTTCGCTATTTGAGTGCTTAGTTGTGCCATTGGAGCTATACCGATTATAGCATTTTTGCACTCTTTTGATTATATGCCTGAAGCTGCTAACTTGCATTTCTGACTTCATATGCATTTTAGAAGGGGGAGTTTTGTTGGCTCAAGGGAAGAGTTTGTGCTTGATAAGTGCATTTTCAACTAAGGGGGAGAGTTTTTGCAAATCATATGTCTCCTGGCGTTCAATTAAGGGGGAGTTTTTGCTAAGGGGGAGATTTTCAGATCTTTATGCTCTTCTCTTGTTAGACCTAAGGGGGAGTCCCTGGTTGCTTGCACTTGTCGAGGGGGAGTTTGCTAGTTGTGTTGAGCCGTTGCCTCTGTCTTGAGGGACTAGCAAACATTTTTTTCTCATTTGTCGTCAAGGTGGACTTTGATTGGTTCGGAGACCTTTCGTTTGTTTTTCAATTGGTTTGGAGTGGTTTTCGTGCTAGTTGTGTTGAGCCTCTGTGCCTCTATCTTGAGGGACTAGCATTTTGCCATTCTTAGCTCTGATTTTCATTTGTTTTCTGCTAGCGGTGTTGAGCCTGTTCTACCTCTTCTTGAGGGCTAGTTTTGCTTTGCTTGGTCGCGTCGAGCCGTTGCCCATGTCTTTGGGGACCAAGTTCTCGCTTCCTCCTCTTGACCTTCTTCGGCTTTGCTATGCTTTTGGGTCATTTGGTTGAGTTCTCTTCCTCTCCTTCCTCCTACCTTCTTCTTTCATTTTATGATTTGTGTGTGTAGTTGACAATGCACTCATCAAGGGGGAGATTGCGGATACATGGGTGTATGCCGAGTCTCTGAGTGATGAGTGATTGTCAACGGGTTTGATGCGCATGTTCTTTGGCTTGTGTTGTGCAGGTGTCGAGCACGGAGACAGTGATCGAGGGCAAGGTGAAGGTCAAGCTGAGACGTGCCGTGCCGACGGACTGGGTGCGATGAAGGATGGGCGTGCCGTGCGGCGGACGTGCCATGCCGATGTATCGAGCAGTGAAGGGCGGACGTGAGGTTTGGACTGAGGGACCGGAGTGCCTGAGGATCAGCTGTGGTGGCTGGCAGCCTGGGACAGCGACAAGCAGAGACTTGCAGGGCACGGTGTTGCTCGGGTCGAGGACCTGGGGACACGTGTCGGTGGACGGGGTGCACGGGAGGTGCATCCCCTCCACAGCTACGGTTTGTTGGTTGAGCCAGAGAAAAACCAACGGGTGGACGGTTTGTTGGTTGAGCCAGAGAAAAACCAACGGGTGGACGGTTTCCAGGTTTGGGCCTCAAAACCTGGGTGCTCGGTTTCCAGGTTGAGCCACAAAACCTGGGCGCGGATGGTTTCCGAGTTTGGCCACAAAACTCGGGTGATGGGCCGGTTTCCGAGTTTGGGCCTCAAAACTCGGGCGCTGCGGGTTTCTGAGTATGGGCCACAAAACTCAGGCTGGTGGGCTGGTTTCCCGGTTTGGGCCTCAAAACCGGGGGTTGCTGGAAAAGGCTGGTTTCCCGGTTTGGGCCACAAAACCGGGGGTGCAGAGCGAGGGCGGCACGTGGCGGCGATCCAGAGGTTGCGTCGAGGCAACGCTTCGGTTCGAGCGGGCGTGGCCGTCGGATCTACCTACCACCGCGGGTTGGACCAGAATAGCCTTAGGGTTTAGCTGGTTCGCTCTGTAATTAGTTTAGAGAGGGGTAGAGTAGGAAATAGGCTTAGTCTAGGTTAGTATAAGTAGTCCAGGGGAGACACCCTCCTCCCCATCTCAGTTAGTGCTTTCATTTGCTAGGATTTCCTGCTCTCCCGTCCCTGTTTTAGCTAGTTGAGATCCGCAGAGAGACTCCACTCTGTGTACTGTTGAGTTGAGGAAGTGAGGCCGTATCCTCACCTTGGAGCACAGATCGTTGGCTTGATTTGCGTCCTTGATTCGAACTCGTGGCTGTGATTTCCGTTGTGTTCGTGTTCTTCGCGGAATCCTTTTCTCCACGATTTTCCCGTCGCTTGATCTTTTTGCTCGGTTCATCTCTTGCAAATCCGTTTGAACCAAGTTGTTCTAGATCATGAGGCACTTCTTTCCACCGAAGGAATCATCCTCTAACCTCACAGACTAGGAGATCAATCGATTTTTAGTTTCGGATCACTTTTTCTCTTCATCCCCGAAATTCTTCGATTCACCGATTTGGAGATAGGTTCGAGCCATGATCTCTTAGAGATAACTCACTATACTCTTTGTGACTCCACTCACCGAGTTTGATCCCTAGAGGATTCGTTTTGTGTGAGTTTGAGTCGAATCGGTGGAAGAACAGAGGGCTGTCGGGGTGACCGGACGCTGCTCGGGCTGACCGGACGCTCAGGTCGTGCGTCCGGTGGTTGAACACCACTGTGGATGTTTGCGTGTGACCGGACGCTCTGTTCAATCGACCGGACGCTCCCTTCCGTGAGTCCGGTCAAGAACAGGGAGGGTCCAGATCGGTTTTTCAGCGACCGGACGCATCCGGTGTCAGCTGACCGGACGCGCAGAATCCACTGTTCATCGCGCTTGTTCGTTTCTGACCGGACGCACTGCTCTCGACCGGACGCTCCGTACTCGTGAGTCCGGTCGCGAACAGTAAGGTTCCAGAGCCGATTTTTGTTGACCGGACGCGTCCGGTCCCTGCTGACCGGACGCTGGCCAGAGTCCGGTCGATCCAGTTTCGCGCGTTTTCGTTCGCGGTTCGTTCGTTCTTGATCGGATTCGAGTTCCGTCTTTTGCGTTGGCTTTCTAGGGTTGTCTAGTGTCCCGCTGTGCTTCTAGGAAGCATCCACCCTATATCTAGGGTCGTGGACATTAGCAAGCTCTAGGGTTCGCTCTTGGGGTTGATTTTGGGACAGTGGCATCTAGTTTCCGAAAGGAAATTTTGAAGCTCCCATTCACCCCCCTCTGGTCGCTTTCGGATAGCTTCTCGGTCCTTCAATATGACCAATAATTGCATTGAGTTAAATTAACCTTTGTTGACCCTATGAGAAGTTATCATGCTATTGAATTGAGATCACTTACACATTTCATCCATCTTCTGCATAAATGCTCATGATTATTTGTTCCAATCCTCTCAAAAGATTGTTGGAAGCATGTGGCTATTGAAAAAAAAGAGAAAAAAAACCGAGGAAATAAAAAGGGACAAGTGTCCGAAACCTCAAAAAGATTGATCCCGAGGAAATAAAAAGGGACAAGTGTCCGGAACCTCGAAGAAAAAAAGAGAGAATAGAAAAAAAAATATATGAATATCAGAAAAAAATGGGCACGTGCCCGATAGTAGAATTAGCCTGATAGCCATGTGTTTCTAATAAACAAAAGAGAGTGATATATTCAAAAGAGCATTCGCCTCCATTTTCCATACACATGCACTTCTCGATTCAATGGTATGGTTGACTTTCTCTTTGGAACCATTGTTTAATTTGGCAACATATGTTCTTGAGCTTTTTGAAAATTCATAAAAACTCCGGGATAATGGTGAAGTGAAAGAACTAGAGACACGGTGCTTGATTTGATTGTTCTATCGTTCAATTACTCAAGATTCAAGGTAAAGTACTAAGCCCCGTGATAAATAATATGATATCTTTTTCTAATCCAAATGAGAACTTTTGTTTGAATGCATGTGTACTTGTTAGAAGTGCAGATATTGCAGCAACTCCTGATCCATTGTTGAGTTTGGCTTTGCTAAGGGACTAGCAAAGGGTAAGCTTGGGGGAACTTGTTGACGGTCCTTAATGTCAATATTATACCATCAACTAATGCATAGAATGACATGAAATGAACCATAAAGCATAGTTGTAGGGTTTGATTCTAACAAGTTCCACGAGTTTTGGTGCTCTCACTTGTTTTGCAGGATTATCAATATTTCACCATATAAAAGTATCTCAAGTGATGAAACAGAGCACACCATTGCGAAGAGCTCGTCGAGACGATCGAAACAGACATATGGTTTGCTACATTTGGAGTCCCGATGAGAGAGTCCTCGATGGATACGACTTGGAAGATTCTAGAACATTCCAGAACATTCCAGAAGACACGAGAAGGCGACCCACGGAAGGCAGGGCCCACCTGTCGTAGGGGGAGACCGACCGGTCTCTTCCCTAGACCGGCCGGTCGGGTGTTGGGCCCAATCTCGCCCCCCTTCGTGTGACGCACTCCAACCGACCTTTCCAACACGTTTTGGCCCATTTAGACCCAAGTGCATATGACGAAGGATTTAGTACCACATCGCTTGCTCAAGGTGGAGGGGAGGCCAGGAGCCCCTATATAATAAACCCAGGACCCTCCTGAGACACCATCATCATCTAGGAGTCTTTGCAGAGGCATCCATCGAAGGACAACCTCTCCTCCCTTGAGAATTATGTTTAGATTTTCCAATGTAATAGCTTAGCTTTAGTCGGGAGTTAGGGAGAGTGGAGCTGCGCTCCGGTTCCAGAGGAGTCTTCAAAGTTTTGGTATGTCTTTGTATCTTTTCTTTGTAAGACTTATGCTTTAATATATTTATCTTCTCTATTTACTTTATGCCTTTTATATTATGATTAGTATAGTTGTTATATCTTGGCATGGGATCTTTGCTCGTATTGAGTGCTCTAGTTATAGGCCATAATTAGAGTAGTAATCGATAGATTAGACATGGTGTTTAGTCTATAGGTTACCTGAGGTTGCGCTCAATCCCACGGAATAGTTGTGGTAGCCCCAGGGGTGACAGCTCTGTTAGGCCTTCGTAGTCCACCACGTTCGGATTGATGTTTTCGTAGAGCTTTTGGCAGCCTTCCCCTGACTACCTTCTTCCCAGTCTTTTTCGAGAGTCAGAAAGGTACTGTTGCTCCAAAGTGCCAATGTTTATAACTGCTATATCTTTTCATCTTTGTTACTTTAGAACCCAAGTAATAGAGAAGTACGTAGGAACCTTGATCTCTCCCGTTGTCCTCCCACTATAGTTATCTACTTATCATTGAATTATCCTTTATGTGCTTCATTTATTATCATATATCATTCACTCCTACTTTAGTCTATTTAGTACTCTGAGTTAGTAGATGCATGATAGTGAGTTATCAGATTCTTTACCCTAGCTTCCCAGTGGTAAAATATAAATAACGATCCTGGAATACTCCTGGTAAAATGCTACAATGATGTTCTGTGCGCTTGCGGAATCTTTCATATTCTTATTTGCGTTAACAAACATCAACAAGGTCCCCAATTGAATGGAGCGGTGCTTCTCAGAGTTTCAAAGAAAGGTAACTCTCGCTCAGCTGATCTGGAGATGAACCTGCTGAGTGCTACTAAGCTCCCTGATAATCGCTGAGCTGCTTTTTTGTTCGTTGGTGGTTCCATATTGATGATGGCATCAATTTTCTCTATGTTTGCTTCTATCCCCCTTGCTGAGACAATACAACCTAGCAGTTTTCCTTCGCTAACTCCGAAGACACATTTTTCAAGATTCAGCTTCAACCCGGCAGACCGAAGGTTGTTGAACACTCTCACCAGATCTGATATGTGACTTTCTCTTTGTTGGCTTTGAACTATCAGATCATCGACATAAGCGGAGATGGCATGCTCATCTTTGAAGACGTCGGATGTCATGCGAAAGAAGGTAGAACCTGCGTTTCTTAAGCCTTCTGCCATTCTTCGGAAACAAAAGGTGCCCGAGGGTGTGATGAAGCTTGTTTTTTCTTCGTCGTCCTCATTCATCCAGATTTGATGGTATCCCGAAAAGCAATCAAGGAGAGAAAGCATCTGACAACCAGCTGCTCTGTCTACCAAGGTGTTTATGTTTGGTAGAGGGAAATCCTCCTTCGGGCAAGCTTTGTTTAAGAACGTGAAGTCTACACACATTCTCCACTTCTTGTTCTTTTTCTGGACTAGGACCACATTTGAGAGCCATGATGGATATTTGACGGGGCGGATGACCCCTGCATCCAAAAGTCTTTTTACCTCTGCCCTCGCTGCCTCTTTCCTTTCTTCTGACATTTTCCGGAGCTTTTGCTTGACTGGACGATACCCCTGTTTTATGTTCAGGCTATGCTCAATCAAAGATCTGTTCACGCAATTGAGGTCCTCCGCAGACCAAGCGAAGGTGTCTGAGTTTTCTTTTAGAAAATGGACAAGGTTGTTTTCTGCCTGAGTGTTGAGGTGGGCTGAGATGATTACTTTCCTTTCAGAATTGCCCTCAATGAGCTGGACTTGTTTGGTTTCTTCTTTGGGCGAAGCTCTTGTTTGGTCATAGATTGCTTCACCTTTGCTGCCGAGGTTGGTTGTTGGAGGCTTTGTTAAATTATGGACATTGCGTTGCCCAGGTGCTACTGTCGCCTCAGCGGCTCTTGCAACGTCTTGATCTTCGTATACTGCAACAACGCTCTTCGGAGCAGGAAGCTTCATGCAAAGGTATACAGGATGAATGACTGCATTGAAGGCATTAGTGACCCCTCGGCCAAAGATTGCATTGTAAGGATAGAACATGTCAACCACGTAGAAGGTTATGTGCTCTGTTCTGCAGTTCACTTGGTCTCCGAAGGTTATGGGCAGAGAGATTTTTCTGATAGCTCTTACTTGCTGACCACCGAAGCCGTATAGGGGGTTTCCAGCGGGTTGCAAGAGATTTCTGTCAAGCTTCATGCTAGCGAAGGTTGAGGCGAACAGAATGTCCGCAGAGCTTCCTGTGTCGACCAGGATTTTGGTGACTGTCCACCCTGCTAGATTAGTTTCGATCACCATAGCGTCAGTGTGAGGGTAATCCCTTAACTTCATGTCACCGGAATCGAAGGTTATTGGGATGTGGGACCATCGCCCAAATTTGTGCGGTCCTTCGACGACTACGTGATGCACTCTTCTGGTATGTTCTTTTATTTGCCTTTTGTTGCCATGATCTTCGTTGGAGCCCCCGGTGATGGCGAGTATTACACTGAAGGATGATGTTGGGTTGTTGACGGTTGTTTGGGTTTGGGCTTCAGGTTTGATAGGTTGGGGGGCTGGCAAAGCTGGTATTGGGGGCAGTGGTGGTAAAGCGTTGGTTGCTTGCTGGTTGGTTTGGGTTTGAGGTGTTGCTGGGAATGAAACGGTGTATGGTGGGTTTTGGCGTTGAGGAACGGTGGTGGGATGGAAAGGGGTATGATTGTAATGGGGGTGATGTGCGTAGAAAGGTTGGTGCGAAGGTAAGCCGTAGTTGATAGGGGTGTATTGGTATGGAGGGTGGGTTGGGTTGAAGTTTGGCTTTCTGGTATGATTGATGGTTCCGTTTTCTGCTGATGTGGCCATTTTGGACTCTTGGTACTCTTTTCCCTTGGCGAAGCACTCGCATTGTTTGGTTGTGTGCCCCTTTCCTAGGCCACAAAAATGGCAGTACATTTTGGCTGGGTCCTTTTGTTGGTTTCTATGGTCAAGCGGGGGTGGGAATCCATGCGGATTTCGGTTGCCCGAAGGTTGAGTGCCCCTATTGTGGTCTTCGGGTGGATCTGCCTTGTTGATTGCATCGATGTTACTCGGCTCTTGGCGAGGGTTGCTTTCTCTTGCTTGGGGCCTCGACTGTGGTTTCCGCTGCGCCCTTCGGGCGTCTGACTTTGATCTGAAATCCATGTCCGCTCTATAGTATCTTTCCATTGTTTCGTGTATCTCCTCTATAGAGTTTGTCGGCTTCCTGGCAAACTTTGAAGAGCATGGGCCTGGACGCAGACCGCTGACTGCTGCAAGGATTACGGCCTCGTCGGACATTCCCGGAGTTCTTGCTCTGATTTGGATGAACCTTCGCCAGTAGTCTTGTAATGGTTCACGCTCTTCTTGTTTGCAGTTGAACAAGTCGATGGGGTTTCATGGGGCTGTTGTGATTCCTTTAAAGTTTGTGCAGAGCCTGTCTCTGAGATTGGCCCAGGAGTCCAAAGTTCCGGGGCGCAGGTTGCTGTACCAAGTCTGGGCGATGTCGCGAAGTATGATTACAAAGGATTTTGCCATTGTTGATTCATCTCCCCCTGCTGCAGCAACTGCTGCTTCATAGCTCATTATGAATTGGCGAGGGTCAGTGAGTCCATCATAACGGGGCAAGTTTTGTGGGTTGTAGCACGGTGGCCAGGGTTGGGTTTGCAGTATCTGGGAGAGTGGTGATCTTGGGTCGTAGGGCATCTGGTGTTGTTGGGCCCTCCGCTGGTTGCGAAGGTTTGGCTCTCTCTCATCAGGGTAGAGTTGGTGAAAGTTTGGTGGTCTCTCAGGGTATGGGTTGTTTAGGTAATTTGGTGGTGGCGGGGGTGGTGGTGGCTGACGGGCGTTGCCCTGATTCTTCTCGTCATTCCCCTCCTGGAGTGGCGGCATTTCCCTATCATTCCAGCCCTTGGCTTCGGCCTCGGGTGCCGCGAGGGACTCCTCCATTCGGCGAAGTTGCTCCCTTGCTTCGTCCGCCTTTTGCCTGATGGCGTGCAGCCGGTTGTGCCTTTCAAGCTGGTCTAGGCGCCTCTTCTTCTCCTGCAATTCAGCTTGAAGTCTTTCCAAGGCCTCGAGGCCCAACTCCTCTTCATCTCCTCGCTCACCTTCTCCGGAGGTGTGTGGGTGCGGCTGTGGTACCTGCCGAGCGTGAGGGCCCAGGACCTCTGTCTCCGGAGCGACTTCTTCTGCTCCCAAGGGCTCTACATTCTCTTCTATGTGTTGAATGGTCATTGTGGCCTCTCTGGTTGTGCGATGGTCTCTAGTTGAGGACATACTTCTGTTTCCGGCCATTACGAACTCCGTTCCCCACGGACGGCGCCAAACTGTTGGATTCGCACCTGCCCTACCTCCGCACTCGTGCAGGGGAGTGACGAGGGTAATCAACTATCGGAACCAAAGGCGAAGGTGCAAAGTAAGGAACCGTGGTGCTCTGACTCTATCCCAAAGAAACGTCCCCATTACACTGTTCATCCCTTGGTATTTATAGGGAATGCCAAGGGACATGGACCAAATTACAATAGGGTACAAGAAAGATTCCTTAGCGCTGTACAGCGAAAGGGTAGGATCGTACAACCGCAGGCAGTGTGGAAACCCTAGCCCGACTTCCGCGCGTCCGCCGCCACCCGGTCCATGCGCACCCTCGCAGGAACGTGAGGGTTAACCTCCGACATGCGAACCATCGCTTCAAGCCGCGAAGCCCGCGTTCGCCTGCCGCCCATTAAGCTTGACGTTTCTTCCGAGGGTTTGCAACACAGTGAGGGTTACGCACCGTGTCCTTCACACCTCTTGCCTGCAAGAAACAACATACTCCATCGAGGATCGAGCCAACATCCAAAGGTTAGATAAGCAGCCAAGGGACACGACGAAAGACTTAAGCTTTTGCGAGAGTGTGCAGGATACGCGAGGGTTGTTTCCTGTGTCAGCTTGCATGACATCACTGCCGAGGGTTCCTTCCCCCAACAGACAGGTTTCTCGGTTTCGGCCTCAAAACCGGGGGATGGCCCAGGTTTCCCGGTTTCGGCCTCAAAACCGGGGGAGGTCCGTGAAAAGGACGAGCGGAGTGATGGCGGCACGTGGCGGCAATCGGTGAGGTCGCGTCGAGGCGAAGCTACCAGTTGTGCGGGCGTGGCCGTCAGATCACCATCAACTTCGCGTTGGTCAGGAATACCCTTAGGGTTAGCCTGCTCGCTCATTAGTAGTAGGGGTAGAAGGGGAATAATTGTACTAAGCTATATAAGGAGACGCAACCCCTTCCTCTAGACTATCTCAGCCATTGCTATTTTCATTCTAGGTTTTCCTCTCTCCCATTCCCTGCTGTAGCTACTGAAATCCGCCGAGACGGTGAACAATACCTCGGTGTATTTGGATTTTGCAGAAACAGGACCAGATTACCGTTGTCTCCTCAGGGGGACGAATTTAGGCTGGCAATTCGTGGTCTTGATTCGCGTTTTGAACTTGTTCTTCGCATTCTTCGTTTCTCCACGATTTGGAGAGAGGAGAAAAGTTGATCCAAAACGAAAACCAATCGATCTACTTGTCCATGAGGTTTGAGTTGAATTACTTCGGTGGAAATGATCCCCTCACAGTAAAAAACAAGTTGATTCAAAAGGTTTTGCAAACAGTGCAACGTAGAGAGAACAATCAATGGGAAAATCGTGAAGAAAACGAAGAACGCGAAGAACAAGTTCAAAATGCGAATTGAACCATGAATTGTCAGCTGAAATTCATCCCCACGAGGAGACAATGAGATTACGGTCTCATTTCCTCAAAAAGCAAATACAAAAAGGTATTGTTCACCATCTCTGCGGATCTCAGTAGCTACAGTAGGGATGTGGGAGAGGAGGAAACCCTAAAATGAAAATAGCAATGGCTGAGATAGTCTGGAGGGAGGGGCTGCCTCTCCTTATATAGCCTAATACAATTATTCCCCTTCTACCCCTACTGCTAATGAGCGAGCAGGCTAACCCTAAGGGTATTCCTGACCAACTCGAAGTTGATGGTGATCCGACGGCCACGTCCGCACAACTGGTAGCTTCGCCTCGACGCGACCTCACCGATTGCCGCAACGTGCCGCCACTGCTCCGCTCGTCCTTTTCACGGACCTCCCCCCCGGTTTTGAGGCTGAAACCGGGAAACCTAGGCCATCCCCTGGTTTTGAGGACAAAACTGGGAAACCTGTCGTCCGTCGCCTGAGTTTTGTGGCCCAAACTCAGAAACCCGCCAGCACCCAGGTTTTGAGGCCCAAACCTGGAAACCGTCCTCAGCCCGAGTTTTGTGGCCCAAACTCAGAAACCATAAGCACCCAGGTTTTGAGGCCCAAACCTGGAAACCGTCCACTCGGTGGTTTTTCTGTGGCTCAACCACCAAACCGAGCCGTAGAAGGGATGCACCGCGTCCACACACAAGTCTTCACTTGTCGCTGTCCTAGGCTGTCAGCCACCACGGCCGATCCTTAGGCCACCGGTCCGTTAGTCCAAGCCTCACGTTCGCCCTTCATCGCTCCAGGTCCATCGGCACGACACGTCTCTGCTTGACCTTCACCTTGCCTTTGATCACCGTATCCGTGCTCAACACCTGCACAACACGAGCCAAAGAACATGCGCATCATCCCAATTGACAATCACTCATCACTCAAGATCCAGCATACACCCATGTATCTGCAATCTCCCCTTGATGAGTGCATTGTCAGCTACCAACACAAATCATATGAAGGTAGAATAAGGAGAAAGAAGAGAGAGTCGAGAACTCATCCAAATGACCCAAAAGCATATCAAAGCCGAAAGAAGGTCAAGTGAAGTGAGCAAAATAACTTGGTCCCCAAAGACATGGGCAACGGCTCGACGCAACCAAGCAAAGCAAAGCTACCCCTCAATAAGAGGTAGAACAGGCTCAACACCGTTAGCGAGAAAACTCAACACCAATTTCAACTCGAGACAATTAGATACCAATTGAAGTGTAAGCAAAGCAAAGCTAGCCCTCAAGACGAGGTAGAACAGGCTCAACACCACTAGCCAAAACTGCTCCAAACCAAATGACAAACCACATATGAGCTGAAAGTCACTCCAAACCAATTTAAAAACTGCTTCGAACCAATTGAATAGCTCGACAAAGCAAAAATTGAGCAAACTCCCCCTAAACATGAACTCCCCCTTCAATAGTGCATACAACTAGGTACATGGTTTGTCAAAATTTCTCCCCCTTAGTTCAAAAATGCACACAACAAGGCACAAATGCATATGAGAGACAAATGCCAGTTAGCAGCCTCAGGTATATAGTCCATAGAGTGAATAGATGCTCTAATGAGTGTTGATCCAACTACTCAACAACAATCACAACTGCCAGCAAAGGCTCAAACTGATCACAAAATACGAAGTATGAACATATGAGCAAAGTGAGCAGTTTTAAGCCATTTAGAAAGTAATTCACCATCAAAATAGCACTAAACATGTATAGAGAGGAAGTTACACAAGTGCTAAACATGTATACAAGGTGAACTACCCCTAGCAAAGTTCAATCATCATGCTATAGAATGAAACATAGACTTGTGTTTTCAAGATTTTATCAGAGTTGCACCGGTGATTACACAAGTTTAAATTTTCAGCATGTGACTGCGAGAGGTTGAAAACTTGACATTGCCTAACTTTTCAACCGAGCTAAGCCTATGCATAAGCAATCAGAAGCTTGAAGCAACGGTTCCGGTCTTACACTACACGGCTCAAGTTTAACTCAAAGTGCAATGAGAAACAGTCTCGATACCGTGATGTGCTGTCAAGTGATCTCATCTCGATCTTTTCAATTCACTTAGACTTGGTTCAAAATTTAGTAGAATATGCACATACCAAGCAAGTGAAAGACTCAGAACTAGAGACATAGCAACCTAGCATAAATGAAAGGCACAAGTGACTTCAGCACATTCTACACATGCTAGTTGTCATAATCAATGGTGAACATGTTTCAGATTTTAAGTTGAATTTAACATGTTCACAGTTCTGAAAAGTAGCTCAGCCCAAAATTTTAAGTTGACTTCAACACATTCTACACATGCTAGTTGCCATAATCAAGCTTGAAAAAGATAAAGATGATGAAATGCAGAAATCAAACAAGAGCAAAAACAAAAAAAGGTCAGTCTATGATACAAGCACCAAAATGTTTCCCCCAACTAAAAGGGGAAACACACTCCAAGCTCACCTCTCAACCTAGCAAAGGTTGATTGGTCCAAAGGCTTGGTGAAAATATCTGCCAACTGAAGATGAGTATCTACATGGTGAAGGTCGATATCACCCTTCCCATAGTGGTCTCGCAAGAAATGAAAGCGCACATCAATGTGTTTGGTCTTAGAATGCAGCACGGGGTTCTTAGCAACGCTAATCGCACTCGTGCTGTCACAAAGCAATGGAACTCGAGAAAAGCTCAGACCAAAGTCACGCAAAGTGGCCATCATCCATAACAACTGAGAACAGCAGCTAGCCGTAGCAACATATTCAGCCTCTGTGGTAGACTGAGCGACACTAGACTGCTTGCGAGAAGACCAAGACACAAGAGAAGAACCAATAAACTGACAAGTCCCAGAAGTGGACTTGCGATCAAGTCGGCAACCAGCAAAATCAGCATCTGAATAACCACAAAGGGAGAGGGTAGAAGAAGCAGAACACCAAATCCCAAACTCAGGTGTGAAGCATAAGTACCTCATAATGCGCTTGACCGCCTGACGGTGAGAAGTGCGCGGCGATGACTGAAATCGCGCGCAAAGACACACCGCGAACTGGATGTCCGGGCGTGTCACCGTCAGGTACAGCAATGACCCGATCATACTCCGGTACTCCTTCTGGTCCACAACTTCTCCATCCTTGTCCGCATCCAGCGCCGTCGTGGTCGACATGGGTGTTGGAAGAGGGTTGGCCTCACCCATATCAAACTTCTTCAGAATGTCCTTGGTGTACTTGCCCTGGTGTACGAACGTCCCCTCTCAGGATTGCTTGATTTGCAACCCGAGGAAAAACGTCAATTCGCCCATCATGCTCATCTCAAATTCCCTGCTCATTGTATCTGCAAACTTGGCAACCAAAGCGTGAGAGGAACCACCGAAAATGATATCATCCACGTAAATCTGAACCAAGAGAGTTTCAATGCCTTGCTTGAGGAGTAAAAGCGTTTTATCTGCACATCCCATTTTAAAACCCTTAGCAAGCAAAAAGTTTTTCAACCTATCGTACCAGGCTCTAGGGGCTTGTTTCAAACCATACAAAGCTTTGTGAAGTTTAAAAACATGGTTTGGAAACATGGGATTTTCAAAACCGGGGGGTTGTTTCACATACACCTCCTCTTCTATGTAGCCATTTAGGAAAGCACTCTTGACATCCATTTGAAAAAGTTTGAAACCTTTGGATGCAACAAAAGCCAAGAGGATACTAATTGCCTCCAAACGAGCTACAGGAGCAAAGGTCTCCTCATAGTCTATCCCCTCCTTCTGACTATTCACCTGGGCTACAAGTCTGGCCTTGTTTCTCACAACATGGCCATCTTCTCTTTGTTTGTTTTTGAAAACCCATTTTGTCCCAATAGGGTGACACTCAGGAGGAGGAGGAAGAAGAACCCAAACCAGATTTCTCTCAAAATTTTCTAACTCCTCGTGCATGGCATTAACCCAATCCGGATCAGATAAAACGTGTCCAACATCTCGGGGTTCAAAATCAACAACAAATGCAGAATGAGCAAAGTGAGAGATTTGTTGTGACCTAGACTGAGTGATGCGTTCATGGATGCCGCCGATCATCTGTTGAGGAGGGTGTTGCACCTGAATGTGTCATGGCACCTCCCGAGCTGAAGAAACCTCCCCCTAAACAGCAGCTGGTGCCCCCTCACGTACAAGTGGTACAACCCGAGATGGCGGATCCCTGGGCCCCCAAGTAGTCGAAGAAGAGGGGTCGGGGCCGTGAGTCATCGTAGTAGAAGCCGATCCTAGCGGCACAGCAGGTGGAGCAAGTGCTGGGTCATCCATCCCTTCAGCACCCTCTTCCTCATCATCAAAAAGAGGTTCTCCAACCTCATGATCACCTGCGCGATCAAAACTAGAAGAAGGACAAAGCACAGTCTCGTCGAAGGTGACATCGGATGTCTCCATAACTCAATTAGTATCAAGGTTAAGTACACGATATGCGCGAGTATGATTTCCATAATCCAAAACTACACCGTCAGAAGAACGAGACTCAAACTTTTCCAAGTTGCCTTTCTTGAGGATAAAACAGTGGCAACCAAAACCTATAAAATACCTCACTTTGGGTTGCTTCCCAAATCGTAGCTCATAAGAAGTTTTCTTCAAGAAAGCACGGAGAAAAATGCAATTGGAAATATAGCATGCAGTATTCATAGCTTCGGCCCAATACCGCCAAGGAGTCCTATGCTCATCGAGCATCGTCCTGGCCATCTCTACAAGGGTCCGATTTTTCCTCTCTACAACACCATTTTATGGTGGTGTGTAGGGGGAAGAAAACTAATGCTCTAAACCCAAAGAGTTACAAAACTTCTCAAAATCCGAGTTCTTAAACTCGGAACCATTATCACTACGAATAGCTCTCATCGAGTTCTTAGGGAACTCGTTCTGTAGTCGCAAGATCAAATTGCGAACAAACGTGAAAGTCTCAGTTTTCTCAGCTAAAAAGAAAACCCACGAATATCTCGATAAGTCAACAACAACAACAAGCACATACCACTTCCCACCAACTGAGCTCACCCGAGCCAGACCGACAAGGTCCATATGCAAAAGCTCTCCAGGACGCTTGGTCATAACTTGATTCACAGGATGGTGGGGAGCGGCTACCATTTCCCCGTGTCTACAAGAATGGCAGACAAGGTCTTTCTCCATATGCAACTTGGGCAATCCTCGGATTAGGTCAAGTGAACTAAGTCTTGCAAGCAAGTTGAAGCTCAAGTGACCGAGTCTCCTATGCCACTTCCAAAGATCAGAGGAGGAAGGACCAGCCAAAAGACAACAAGAAATTCCAAAAGACTCCGAGAAATTCGCACGAAAGACTTTCCCAAAGGGTGAAATCAAACATACTAGATTGCCCTGAGGATCCAAAATACGATTGAGATTCGGCTTGAAACGAATCTCATAGTCATCATCAAAGAGTTGCGAAACAGAAAGAAGGTTAAATGCAAGTTAGAAACAAGAGCAACATCACGCAACACAAAGTTCTCATTAACTCGCATAGACCCACGAGACAACACTTTACCTTTGCTATTGTCACCGAAGGTGATAAACACCTTTCCGGCAAACGGACTAAGACTGGAGAACCACTTGGCGTTTCTGGTCATATGCCTTGAGCACCTGGAATCCACCAACCAAACGTTCTCCAATCGTTTTACCTACATCAATAAAAAGACATAGGGTGAGCATACGGTCCAACACTGGGGTGAGTAAAATGGGAATTATACTTGTGCTGGGCCGACTGCTCAAAAGAACGGTTAGTAGAAAAACCATTCCTAGCACGCCTACTTGGAAAGCGATCACCACGCTGAGGAAAATGTGGTCCGCTAAGGGAAGAGCGTCCCTCGCGATAGTCAAAATGCGGTGGTGGGTAACTCTCAACTACAAAGCCACTGCCACGGGGTCCATATCCCACAAATGCAGGCTCCCGCCGGGCACGTCCTCCTTGCGGCCTAGGACCTTGAGGCATTGGACCTCTAGGCCTAGCAATTCCCCTTTGAACATTCGGCACATGCACATCATGGAAAGGATGGTACATGTCCGCATTGTTCATCTCCCTTGCACGGCGCTCCTCTCTCTTGCGCCAAAAGCAAAACTCCCTCAAGTGTCCATCTCTCCCATAGTGCTCACAATGATACCTCACCACTCTCATAGGGGGTTGTTAGTACTCACGGTAGTGGGTATGGATCACTTGGCTCTTTTGTGGCATGAGCTCCTCTTGGATAGGTGGCATGGTGTCTAGCTTGTTCTTGAGGTGGTTTGGTTTTGGAGCCCATGTCTATTTCTTGGGTGGAGCTCTTGGAGGTTCAACAAACACCCCATCCTTGGTGTTAGGTTTAAGAGGCTCTTTGGGTGGAATCTTGGTCAGTTTGGGAGTAGTGGTGGAGTTGGGCTTCTCACTGTTGACACCTGGGGTGGCACGCAGAAGAAACCGCAAGCGCACGGTTGTCAGTTGTAGCTTTTCACCTCAGAGTATTCCGGGGTATCGAATCCACGAGGAACGCGAAGTGATTTTGAGAAAACTAGGGGGTTAAGGATATCTAGGATAGATGAAGGGAACGTGCACTATCTACTTGGGTAGATCCTAGTTCTATTAGACTTCTAGTGATTTAAGTTCTTTACTAGTGTATTGTGGGCGTACTAGCCTTTACCACTGACTTAGGTTGAACGCTAGCACAACGAGCCCTACTGTTAAACTAGACCAACTACGTGGTGGAATTCAAGGCGCACAGGGCTGTCACCACCTGCTTGCTACCACAGCTATCCGGTGGCCTAGCCATATTCACTGGCAATATATAGCCTAAGTACCACACTTAATCTATATACTATTACTACTAGCCCTGTACTAGAACTAGAGCACTTGAAAGTAATATCAAGCAATGAAACAAACACACAAGTACTGAAAGTAAATACTGGAAGATAGAATAAGATACTAAGTTACCAAAGTTGAAGCGCAGAGCAGAGAGAAGCAGGGGTCTTCGAAAACTCCGGAGCTCTCCAGACTTCTACTCTTCTCCTCTCCAGCTCCTCTTCTAGTGAGGCACTCACACTCTCTCTAATCTCTCTATCATAGCAAGTGTGCTACTCTAACCAACTAGTGGGGAATGGTGTGAGGCTCTCCGAATGAGAGCTCAAGGGGCCTATTTATAGTGCTAGGGAGCTAGGGGGTACTTATAGAGTGAGGGGAGGTCGGTTAGGCTTTAGGGGGGTGGCGGCCGCCACCAAACCCTGGCGCCCACCACCTCACTGCCGTTCGTTGCAACCGCCATTCATCCAACGGTCTTCAATTGCTCTCCCAAGTCGGTTTGAGGGCCGGTTACGGTTTAGACACATGTCCAAAGCCCACTATCCAGGTGATACTCTTCTTAGCCCTTGGATCAAACTGCCTTAGTGTGCAATGGTCAGGATTTGAGCTTGAGGTGACTCCCACGGATCGATGACGTGGCTTGGGCCACTTTTGGCACGAGTGACCTGGCGGCCGCCAGTAATAGGTGGCGGCCGCCACCTTGCTCAGCCCCAAATGGGCCAGAGTGGCTTGGCCTTGCTCCTGGTGCTCTTGTTTGGCCCAAATTCCATTATTTCCTGCATTAAGATAAGAAACTATGCACATGTGGAAATAGGTTAGTTACAAACCAAATATTCTACTTTTTATGTTGTTTTACCTTGGTTTTGGGTGAAATGTTGATGGTGAAATGATGCTTTAAGCACCGTCAACACTCACTCGGATTAAGACCACTTGACTCTCCATTCTTACCAAAAGATGAAGCACACTCAACACCCTGAGCAAAATCAACACCAGGACCTCCAGCAGCACGTTTGAATTGGGCTATCATCATCCCAAGCTGTGGCTCACCACTAGACACCCATGACAAGATGGTCCGAAGGTATGTGTTTTCTTCCTCGGTTTGCGTCTTGTCATGTTGCACATTTGCAATCTCCATCTCCAAACCCTCACACAAAGCGCATCCAGACACAAAAGTGCTACCCGAGCTGGCCTTCTCAAGAGACACAATCTTGGCATTCTTCTCTGCCAACTCGGATTGCAAGCCTGCACAAGACTTGCACACACCAAGCACTGAGGATCTAGCCCTAAGCTCATCCACCTCTCCAACCAAGGCAAAATAGTTCCCCCTCAAAGTGAGAAGGTCAGTCATGTGCCTGGAGCACATCTCACACTCATCCTCCTCAGTGACAACAACGATGGACTTGACAGACTCAGGTTCCTTCACCGCATCCTCCCACTTCTGCCTAAACTCCTTCCTTTCTCTAGCAGCACGCCTAAGCAGCTTGTCTTGACTAAGGAGGGCGGGAGTAAGTTTATCGACCTCAGCAGAAAGCTCATCGGGGGTCTGTGATACCTGGGAGGTGTCGTCGTCGTCGTCGTTCCGAGGAATCTCCTCTGGCTCGCCGTTGAACTCATCGCCGAGGGCCATGGTGTAGAAACTTTCATTGTCGACGAAGAAGCAAAGGCCATTCAGCTTGTCCTCGATCTTGTTCTTCTTCTTCTCGGACTCGTCGTCGCTTGAATCAGCGGAGTCGTCATCCGAGTCATCGACGTCGCTGAGCGTGGCGAAGAAGGCACGCTGCTCGGCCTCGGCCTTCTCCAAGTACTTCTCCTTGATGTACTCCTTGTTGAAGCCGCCCCTCCACTTGAGCTTGGCAAGGACCTACTTCTCCTTGCGCTTGGTGGAGTCATACTTGTGGTCGTGATCCGCCTTGCCGAAGACTTGCTTGTTCTTCTTCGGGCAATTGGCGATGAAGTGGTCCGAGCCTCCACACTCGTAGCAGCCACCACGTCCTCCTCCGGGACCACGGTTCATGTGGTTGTTGTAGAACCGCGAGAATCGGTTGGCCAGCAGGGCCAACTCGTCGTCCGCCATGAACTCCAGCTGCTCCTCTATGACAGAAAGAAGAGATGACAAAGCAAAGCCTCTAGAGGGGTTAGCACAAGAGCCAGAAATCAAAGTCATCGACGAGCCAGAAGGATTTTCATAAGAATCCCTCGCCATGGCGTCAATCTCACTGGACTTGAGCTTACTAAGGAGCTCGTCGCACATGAGAGTCTCATAGTTAGGCGATTCGATGATCGCCTGAACCTTGGAATCCCACACCGACCGATCGAGAGTGTGTAAAAGCTTGAGAGCCTTCTCATGATCGTCGAAAGGCAACAGCTCCTTGTTAGCCCTCATCTTATTGACAATCACCTGAAAGCGAGCGAATAAACTCTCTATACTCTCGCCAGGCATGTATCGAAAGTTCTCATACTCTCGCTTGTGCGACTCGTATAGACGGGTTTTGACTTCAGTGGTTCCCTCATGGAAACGCATGAGGGTAGCCCAAATCACCCGAGCCGTAGCGAGGTGAGAAACGCGATCAAACTCCATCATGCTCAAACATGAGAAAAGAGCATTACGGGCTCGGCTATTGGCATCGTGCTCATCGATCTGATGCTAAGTCGCATGAGCAGCCAAGACCACGTAATCTGCAGAGTTGCAAATATCCGAAATGGAAGCACCCAAACTCTGGAGATAGGCCGACATGCGTATCTTCCAATACGCATAGTTCGTCTCATTGAAGAACGGCGGTTTGCCCACGCCGCGATCCATGTCGCCTTCTGTGGATCTGGAATCGGCTAAGGTGGAAGATCCTTAACCCGCTCCGATACCAATTGAAGGACCGAAATTGCTAACAGAAAGCGCCCAGAGGGGGGGTGAATGGGAGCTTTAAATTTCTTTTCAGAAACTTATCGCCACTATCCCGAGAATCAACCCTAAGAGCAGAACCGATAAGCGTGATGTCCACGACCCAAGAGAATGGGTGGATGTTCCCTAGGAACACAACGAGACACCACAAAAACTTCCCAACCTAAGTTCACGGCAGTCAACAAAGTGACAGGATGGACTTTGGGTAACCTCAACCTTGGTGAGAGGAGTCACAAGGAGGATAGTGAGCTACTCCTAGGAGATCATGGCTCGAACCTATCTCCAAATCGATGAATCAAAGAACTTCGGGGGAGAGAGGAGAAAAGTTGATGCAAAATGAAAACCAATCGATCTACATGTTCATGAGGTTTGAGTTGAATTCGTTCGGTGGAAATGATCCCCTCACAGTAAAGAACAAGTTGATTCAAAAGGTTTTGCAAATAGTGCAAAGTAGAGAGAGAACGATCGACGGGAAAATCATGAAGAAAACGAAGAACGCGAAGAACAAGTTCAAAATGCGAATCAAACCATGAATTGTCAGCTGAAATTTGTCCCCACGAGGAGACAACGAGATTACGGTCTCGTTTCCTCAAAAAGCAAAAACACAGAGGTATTGTTCACCGTCTCTGTCGATCTCAGTAGCTACAGCAGGGATGTGGGAGAGCAGGAAACCCTAGAATGAAAATAGCAATGGCTGAGATAGTCTGGAGGGAGGGGCTGCCTCTCCTTATATAGCCTAATACAATTATTCCCCTTCTACCCCTACTACTAATGAGCGAGCAGGCTAACCCTAAGGGTATTCCTGACCAACTCGAAGTTGATGGTGATCCGACGGCCACGCCCGCACAACTGGTACCTTCGCCTCGACGCGACCTCACCGATTGCCACCCCGCTCATCCTTTTCACGGACCTCCCCCCCCCCCCTCGGTTTTGAGGCTAAAACCTGGAAACCTGGGCCATCCTCTAATTTTGAGGCCAAAACCGGGAAACATGTCGTCCGTCGCCTGAGTTTTGTGGCCCAAACTCACAAACCCGCTAGCACCCAGGTTTTGAGGCCCAAACCTGGAAACCGTCCTCAGCCCGAGTTTTGTGGCCTAAACTCGGAAGCCATCAGCGCCCAGGTTTTGAGGCCCAAACCTGGAAACCGTCAAATCGGTGATTTTTCTGTGGCTCAACCACCAAACCGAACCGTAGAAGGGATGCACCGCCCATGCACCCCGTCCACACACAAGTCTTCACTTGTCGCTGTCCCAAGCTGTCAACCACCACGGCCGAACCTCAGGCCACCGGTCCGTCAGTCCAAGCCTCACGTTCGCCCTTCACAGCTCCGGGTCCATTGGCACGACATGTCTCTACTTGACCTTCACCTTGCCTTTGATCACCGTATCCGTGCTCAACACCTGCACAACACAAGCCAAAGAACATGCGCATCATCCCAGTTGACAATCACTCATCACTGAAGATCCGTCATACACCCATGTATCCGCAATAGTCCGCCACTGTGCCCGCGGACATTCCGCGCGTCGGGGCTCAGCCGAATCAGTGGCTGCGCGTTTCGGTTGTGTGAGTAATTTTTGACCGGCGGATAGTCCGCCGTTGGGACTCGCAGACAGTCTGGGAGTGGAGCAGAAGTGTTCAGCAACCTTGTTGTTTTGTCCATTTGGCCGGTGGACAGTCCGGCACAGGTTCGCGGACAGTCCGCAGTAGGCGCGGACAGTCCGGGACCGTACCCGCGGATAGTCCGGGATCCTGCTGTGTGTTGAGTTTTAGTGCGTTTGCTCTCCCGGCTTTTCCGCTTGGTTTTCGGACTTCTCATTTGGCCCTAGAGTTCAACAAGGAACCTCTCTAGGTATCTTTGCTACTCGTTAGCATCGGTATTTGGAGATTTCCTGACGTAGTCGTCCATCTACGTTTGGGAGTCGGTTTTTGGGTTTGAACTTGAGCAGAAGCTTTTGGGTTTTGACTCACTCTCGTTTGGTGGTGCCTCGCTGTGATCCTAGGGATCATCCACCCTCTTCCAAGGGTCATGGGCATCACGTTTCGATTGAAGTTTTTGGGGATTGATTTTTGAGACAGAGGCCAAAGTTTCGAGAGAAATTTTTAGGCTCCCATTCACCCCGTCCCCTCTGGTCGCTTTCTAGTAGAGTTCTCGGTCCAACATGTACTCGTTATTCTTCCAAGCCCAGTCCACAACAGCCACTTCATCTTCACTTTCATCACTTGAATTATTGTCTTCTTCTTGTGGGAATAAATGACTCTCTGTATTGTAGGCTTTCTTGGGCTTAAAAACTTGATTATACAGATTCTGAGCATCAATATTTGCCACTTTCTTAGCTAAATCTGCTATATTGTTACAACCAAAGCTGATTTTTTATCTGATGGCAGGTATTAGCCCCCGAATTGCAATGCTGACAATTTCTGAATCTGGCAATGATAAGGTATAGCACTGATTTTTAACCTCCCCTAGCCCCTAGCGCAGACAGTCCGGGACCAGCAGGCCGGATAGTCCGGGAACCTGCTGTACGTTGCGGTTTAGTGCGTTTGCTCTCTCGGCTTTTCCGCTTCGTTTCTGGACTTCTTGTTTGCTCCTAGAGTTCACCTAGGAACCTCTCTAGGTTTTCGTTGCTACTTGTTAGCATCGGTGTTTGGAGAAATCCCGACGTAGCCCACTATCTATGTTTTAGGCACGAACTTGACTCGGAGTTTTGAGAGTTTTGGTTTGCTCTCTTGTGTGGTGCCTCCCTGTGATCCTAGGGATCATCCACTCTCTTTCTGAGGGTCGTGGGCATCACGTTTAAATACAAAGCTTTTGGAGTTGATTTTGTTGGGACAGAGGCCAGAATTTCGAAAGAAATCTTTAGGCTCCCATTCACCCCCCCTCTGGTCGCCTTGCTTTAGCATTTTCGGTCCTTCAATTGGTATCGGAGCCAGTTAAGGATCTCTCTAGCTTAACCGGTTCTGGATCCGTGAAGGCGACCTTTTGAGAGTGGTTGTGTTTCCGACTTTGCTTGTCGAGGTGTTGAGCTTGTGTTTTGGCTAACACTAATGGTGCTTTTGGAAATGGCACCAAGTTCTTCTTCCAGTGTGTCTTTGTCCTTAGGTTTGAGTCTTGGACATGCAATTGAGGACGACACCTTGGCAAGAAGGAGGAGTGCGGCACTTGAGGCGGAACGTGAGGTGGATGCTTTGCTGGACTTCCTAGGAGATGATGAGCATTCAACGGAGGATCGTATACGTGAACTTGGCAAGGCCAAGAAAGGTACACTTCTCGCTAGTCTTGGGATTTTGTCCCAATGATTTGAAGCTTGTTGTGATGATAACCTGAGATATGATGAGCTTTGTGATACCTTGCATAGAAAGATCAAGAAATTAAAATGCTCCATCACTAGGTTAAAATGTGGTCTTTTTGAGAACATATATGATGAATGATTGACTTTGATGAGGCAGGTTTGAGGCTTTTCCCGGTTGAGTCATTATCTCGCTATGTGCTTAATGTTTATGACTAACCGGTGGCGTTGAGTTCTGTGTGTTTACCGGGTTGGTGTGTGTGTGCAACATGTGTCTCTTGGCTGTGTTGATGTGCAGGTGTTGAGCTCGAATACAGTGGTCGATGGCGAGGTGAAGGTCAAGTACAGACGTGCAGTGGCGACAGACCGGGATCGATGAAGGATGGGCATGTCGTGCGGCAGACGTGCCATGCCGATGTACCTAGAGCGGTGAAGGGCGGACGTGAGGCTTGCACCGATGGACCAGAGGGCCAGAGGACCAGCTATGGTAGCTGGCACATGGCATCGGCGAGCAGGAGCACATGGGGATGTGCGATGCATCGGCCGAGTTAGGAGGAAGACGATGGCGTCGTGGCACTTGGCGGGAGGTCAGACACGGGCTTGCGTGCAGCGCAAGTGCCGTCGGCCAAGTCAAGAAGGAAGGCGAAGGCGTTGTGCCCGGCGTGGAGGCTGGACATGCATCGTCATCGGTGCCGGTGGTCGGGGTGTGTGAACCACATCACGTCTACGGCGCGGGTTCGGTAGCTGAGCCTCAAAAAGCTACCTCGACGGTTTCCGAGTTTGGGCCTCAAAACTCAGGTGGCCGTTTTCTGAGTTTGGGCCTCAAAACTCAGGATGGACGGTTTCCAGGTTTGGGCCTCAAAACCTAAGCTCGCTGGTTTCTGAGTTTGGGCCTCAAAACTTGAGAACATATATGATGAATGATTGACTTTGATGAGGAAGATTTGAGGCTTTTACCCGGTTTAGTCCATATCTCGCTATGCGCTTAATGTTTATGACTAACCGGTGGCGTGAGTTGTGTTGTGTTTATGTGTTGGCGTGTGTGTGCGACATGTGTCTCTTGGCTGTGTTGATGTGCAGGTGTGGAGCTCGGATACAGTGGTCTATGGTGAGGTGAAGGTCAAGTTGACACGTGTCGTGCCGACGGACCAGGTGCGGTGAAGGATGGTCGTGCCGTGCGGCGTACGTGCCATGCCGAGGTACCGAGCGGTGAAGGGCAGACGTGAGGCTTGGACTGATGGACCAGGGGCCAGAGGACCAGCTGTGGTAGCTGGCACGTGGCATCGGCAAGCGAGAGCACATGGGGATGTGCGGTGCATCGGCCGAGTCGGGAGGAAGACGATGGCGTCGTGGCACTTGGCGGGAGGTCGGACTCGGGCTTGCGTGCGGCGCAAGTGCCGTCGGCCGAGTCAAGAAGGAAGGCGAAGGCGTTGTGCCCGGCGTGGAGGCTGGACATGCATCGGCATCGGTGCCGGTGGTCGGGGTGTGCGAACCACATCCCGTCTACGGTGCGGGTTCGGTAGCTGAGCCTCAAAAAGCTGCCATCGACGGTTTCCAGGTTTGGGCCTCAAAACCTCGGGTGGCCGGTTTCCGAGTTTGGGCCTCAAAACTCGGGGTGGACGGTTTGCCAGGTTTGGGCCTCAAAACCTGGGCTTGCGGGTTTCCGAGTTTGGGCCTCAAAACTCGGGGTGGCTGGTTTGCCTGGTTTGGGCCTCAAAACTAGGGGGGTGGTCCGAAAGGACGGTCGACGCGTGGCGGCACCGAGAGGCTTGCGTTGCGACGAAGCTATCGGTGAGAAGGCGCGGCGGTCGATGGTGATTACACGTGGCGGCATCAGCGCGTCGAGGTGAAGCTACCGGATGTGCGGGCGTGGCCGTCGGATGCAAATCGTCAGGATTGGACGGTTGTACCCCTGGGGGGTATTTGGGTTGAGTGCTTAATGGAAGGGCGCTTTGGTCATTAGGACGTGCGTCTATATATATGTGGGGGGCTGCTAGGGCAGCCGAGCCCTGGATCCTTGGAGCGGTGTCACTCTCATTTTGCTGTTTGTGATAGGAGGCTAGGGTTAGGGAGAGTTGGCTCTTGTTCTTGAGCTTTTCGCCATCCAAGCTTTGATCTGCTGGAGTGGCTTGTAGCCCGACATCGAGTGCTTAATGAATCATCCATTCCTCTGAATCCAATGGTCAAATTCGTGGTGGAATTCGCGTTTTGATTTTGTTCTTCGTGTTCTTCGCGTTCTCCATTTTCTCCACGATTTTCTCCTCCCCCGATCTCCCTCTACGCTGCGTCTTTTTTGATTCCGTTTGAATCAACTTGTTCTTTGATGTGAGGGGAACATTTCGACCGGAGGAATTCATCCCTACCCTCACGAACAAGTAGATCGAGCCAAAATAGTTTTCGTTCTTCGTTCTTCCCCTTTTACGGTGTTCTTCGGATTTCTCATGGTTGAGTTGGGTTGAAGCGATGATATCCTAGAATTAGCTTCCCAACACGTAGAAGAACACTTGGGTGAAGTTTGGTCGCAGCCCCGTTCGATTTGGTGAAGATCCAATCGATTTTGGTTTTGACCCGAGCAGTTTTTGTGCTTTCTGGGAGATTGCGGACAGTCCTCCGTGGGGTTCCCGGACAGTCCGCCGTAGGCGCGGACAGTCCGCCACAGTGGCCGCGGACAGTCTGGCCATCGGGGCTTCAGCCGAGCAGTGGCTGTTGGCCTCGGGCTTTTTCCCCTCGGGTGACCGGCGGACAGTCCGCCAGTATAGACCGCGGATAGTCCGCGAGTCGCGCAGGGGAGGTCCAGCAGCTTTGCTGTTTTGTTAGGTAGGCCGGCGGACAGTCCGCCGTTATAAGTCCCGGACTGTCCGGGAGTCGCGCAGGGAGGGTTCAGCAGCCGTGCTGATTTTGCCTTTTGACCTGCGGACAGTGCGCCAGGGTTTCGTGGACAGTCCGCCCTTGACCGGACAGTCTGGCACCCCCAGCCCGGACAGTCCGCGAATCGGCTGTAGGTTCCGGTCTAGTGCGTTTGCTCTCCCGGCTTTTCCGCCTCGTTTCCGGACTTCTCGTTTGCTCCTAGAGTTCACCTAGGAACCTCTCTACATATCTTTGCTACGCGTTAGCATCGGTATTTGGAGGAATCCCGACATAGCCCTCTATCTACGTTCGGGAGTGGTCTTTTAGGCACGAACTTGACTCGGAGTTTTGGGAGTTTTGTTTTGCTCCCTTGTGCGGTGCCTCACTGTGATCCTAGGGATCATCCACCCTCTGTCTAGGGTCGTGGGCATCGTGTTTGAGTCCGAAGCTTTTGGGGTTGATTTTGTTGGGACAGAGGCCGTAATTTCGAGAAGAAATTTTTAGGCTCCCATTCACCCCCCCTCTGGTCGCCTTGCTTTAGCATTTTCGGTCCTTCAATTGGTATCAGAGCCAGTTAAGGATCTCTCTACCTTAACCGGTTCCGGATCCGCGAAGGCGACCTTTTGAGAGCGGTTTTGTTTCCGACTTTGCTTGTCGAGGTGTTGAGCTTTTTGTTTGGCTAACACTAACGGTGCTTTTTGAAGTAGCACCAAGCTCTTGTTCAAGTATGTCTTTGTCTTTTAGCTTGAACGGTTCCATGGATGACATCTTGGGAAGAAGGAGGAGTGCAGTTGATGATAGGGATCGCGAGGTGAACGATCTGCTGAACCTTCTACGACATGATGAGCTTTCACCGGAGGATCTCCTATGTCAACTTGGCAAGGCCAAGAGAGGTACACTGGCTCGTGGACTTGTGGCTTTGCACAACCTATATGAGGCTTGCTCTAGGGATGATGAGCTTTGTGATACCTTGCGTAGAAAGGTTGAAAAATTAAAATACTCCATTGCTAGGTTGAAGTCTAGTACCTATTTGCCTTGCACCTCTTGTAGTGACATGGTTAGGAAGAATGATGAGCTAGGCTTTTCTCTTGCTAGCTTAAAATCTGAGAATGAATTGATAAAATCAAATGCTTCCAAACCATGTCTAGTTTGCATTGACTTGCGCAAGGATCTTGATTGTGCTAAAACTGAAATAGCCTTGCTAAAGTCAAATGCTTCTTTACCATGTGATAACTGTGAATCTTTTGTTGCTAGACTTAGAGAATTCAGTGTGATTCACAGGACATGTGTAGATAAACTTGAGCATGCTAGGGCTGAAATTATTAAGATAAATTCTAGGCCTTGTAGCTTGTGCTCTTTGAATAAAGATGCTTGCCTTACTTCTTGTGCTATCCATGATTCTTTGCTTGATGTGAATGGTGATGTTTCTTCCACCAATTTTATTTGCACGTCTTGCATTGATTTGGAAAAAGAAGTTTTGGTTTTGAAGCAAATGCGCGATGATATGAGCGCCAAGTTGGTTGAGCACAATGATATGAGTGCCAACCTTGAAAAGGAGATTGAGCTCTTGCGTACCACATATGCCGAGTGCATTAGAGAGGAGATGGAGAATCTTAAAAATGCTCCATGTGGTACTTATGATCGCCTCATGTTTGAAAATGAGGTTTTAGCCAAAAGGTGCAAGAGCCTTTGTGCTAAGTCTTTTGAGTCACGCTTTTCTTCCAACTCCAATGTCGATGTTTCCAAGTCTGCATCTTTGCGACCGGAGTTGAGTTTTTGTGTTGCGCGTGAGTCTTTTGATGATAGCACTAGTGTCAAGGTTTTGGATAGCTCTTTCATAGCTACTCCCAACCTTGCTGTTTCTTCGAGTGATGTCCAAGGGACTTCTCTTGACAAGGGTGCTTCTCATATTTTTGGGACTCGTCCTCCCAATCCGGTTTTTCATTGCACCTTTTGCAAGAAGGAAGGACATTCGCTCGATTTTTGTTTTCTCCGTGTCAAGCACAAACGGCGAATTCGAGCTAAGGCTTTTAGGAAGCCGCGTAGCCTTTCCCATGGCACGTGTGCTCCGAGCGTTGGCACCAAGTTGGTGGTTGATGCTTCTTGCTCTAAGTCCCAAGGGACCTCTCACTTGTCGGAGAATGGTGTGCCTTCTAGTAGGCCTTTGTACCATTGCTCTTTTTGTGAGAAAGATGGGCATCAAGAAAGCTTCTGCTATCGGCGTGCCAAACGCTTGTGCCAAGCTCGCTCTTCTAGGAAGATGGTGATTCATAGCCCGTCTCATGGCATGAACACTTGTGCTCCTAGTAAGAAGCCCATTTTTGTTGATGGGATTTATGACTCCTTTTCTAGTGGGATAGGTCATGGTCGTGGACATGCTTCTAGTGCTTCTTCTCTTGGTCCACGTCATGCTTTTCATGGTGCTTCTATTGGTTCTTCTACAAAGACCTTGGAAGATGTTTGCCTCTTTTCCTGTGGTACGACTCGTTCTTCTCCTCGAGTTGTCCTTTTGAGGAATGCTTCCAAGGGTGTTTCCCAATTGCATTTGAACCAACATTTGCATCATGCTAACCCACATGAGAAGTTGAGATTTGTGACCAAGTCCTGGATTCCCAAGTACATGCTTGCTAACCCTTCGGGATCCAAGACTCGGGCTGCTTTGTCCTCTTGTGTGTAGATATGAGGACGTGAGGTGGAGGACATGCGCCGAATGGAGCTTGATCTTTTAGATGTGATCAAGTTTTGATGGTTCTCTGCATCCCGCTTAGATTTGCCTCCAAAGAGGTTTGTATAGCTTGGTGAGCTTTCTTATACACTCATACCTTGTTCATCCATGATTTATGTCTTGTGGTATGAGATGGATCATCATGTGCTCACTTGTTGCGGATACATGGGTGTATGCCGAGTCTCTGTGTGATGAGTGATTGTCAACGGAGATGATGCGCATGTTCTTTGGCTTGTGTTGTGCAGGTGTCGAGCACGGAGACAGTGATCGATGGCGGGTGAAGGTCAAGTTGCGACGTGCCGTGCCGACGGACCGGGCGCGATGAAGGATGGGCGTGCCGTGCGGCGGACGTGCCATGCCGATGTATCGGACGGTGAAGGGCGGACGTGGACTTGGACTGATGGACTGGAGGCCGGAGGATCAGCTGTGGTGGCTGGCAGCCTGCGATAGCGACAAGCGGAGAAGTGCGATCATGTCGGTGAAAGGGGTGCACAGGCGGTGCATCCCCTCTACGACGCCGGTTTGTTGGTAGAGCCCGGGAAAAACCAACGGTGGACGGTTTCCAGGTTTGGGCCTCAAAACCTGGGTGCTGGGTTTCCAGGTTGAGCCACAAAACCTGGGCGCGACGGTTTCCAGGTTGAGCCTCAAAACCTGGGCGTGGGCCGGTTTCCGAGTTTGGGCCTCAAAACTCGGGCGCGGATGGTTTCCGAGTTTGGGCCTCAAAACTCGGGCGCTGCGGGTTTCCGAGTTTGGGCCACAAAACTCGGGCTGGAGGCTGGTTTCCCGGTTTGGGCCTCAAAACCGGGGGCTGATGGAAAAGGCTGGTTTCCCGGTTTGGGCCACAAAACCGGGGGTGCAGAGTGGTGGCGGCACGTGGCGGCGATCTGAAGGTTGCGTGGAGGCGACGCGGAAGACCGTGTGGGCGTGGCCGTCGGATCTACCTACCACCAGCGGGCGGACTAGAATAGCCTTAGGGTTAGGACTGGTCCGCTCTGTAAATACAGTAGTGAGGGGTAGAGTAGGAAATAGGCGTAGGCTAGGTTAGTATAAGTAGTCTAGGGGAGACACCCTCCTCCCCATCTCAATCTCAGCTACCTCAATCTCAGTTTTAGCTATTTCAGTTAGTGCCTTCATTTGCTAGGGTTTCCACTCTCCCATCCCCTGCTTTAGCTAGTTGAGATCCGCAGAGAGACTCCACTCTGTGTACTGTTGATTCGAGGAAGTGAGGCCGTATCCTCACCTTGGATCCCATCTCTCGGTGTCAATTCGCGTTTTGATTTCATGTTCATCATGTTCTTCGCGGATTGCTTTGTGCCTTGAGTTTTCCCGTCGCTTGATCTTTGTGCTCGGTTCATCTTTTGCGATTCCGTTTGAACTGAGTTGTTCTAGATCGTGAGGCATTTCTTTCCACCGAAGGAATCATCCTCTAACCTCACGGTCTAGGAGATCGATCGATTTTTCGTTCTGGGTCACTTTTCTTCCCTTCCCCCGAAATTCTTTGATTCACCGATTTGGAGTTAGGTTCGAGCCATGATCTCTTAGAGATAGCTCACTAACCTCCTTGTGACTCCTCAGATCGAATCCCAAGCCTAGAGCATTTGATTCGGAGGAGATCGGGTTGAATCGCCGGAGTTTCAGTGCAGTTTCGGGGTGACCGGACGCTGGTCACGGCTTGACCGGACGCGTCCGGTCGTTGAAGGTTTGAGCGTGTTCTGGTTTTTGCTCTGACCGGACGCTGGTGTTTAGTTGTGACCGGACTCGCCTCTATCACTGTTCATCGCGGTTGTTTTGACCTGACCGGACGCTGGGTGAACGACCGGACGCTAGAGCACCGTGCGTCCGGTCGAACACAGAGAGCTCCCAGAGCTGTTTTCTGACGACCGGACGCGTCCGGTCCCTGCTGACCGGACGCTGGCCAGAGTCCGGTCGTGGCTGTTTCGCGCCGTTTCGTCCGCGGTTCGTTCGTTCTTGATCGGATTCGAGTTCCGTCTTTTGGGTTGGCTTTCTAGGGTTGTCTAGTGTCCCGCTGTGCTTCTAGGAAGCATCCACCCTACATCTAGGGTCGTGGACATTAGCAAGCTCTAGGGTTCGCTTTTGGGGTTGAGTTTGGGACAGTGGCATCTAGTTTCCGAAAGGAAATTTTGAAGCTCCCATTCACCCCCCCTCTGGTCGCTTTCGGGTAGCTTCTCGGTCCTTCAATTGGTATCGGAGCGGGTTAAGGATCTTCCACCTTAGCCGGTTCCAGATCCACCGAAGGCGACATGGATCGCGGCGTGGGCAAACCGCCGTTTTTCGATGGGACGAACTATGCATATTGGAAGATACGTATGTCGGCCTATTTGCAGAGTTTGGGCGCTTCTATCTGGGATATTTGCAACTCCCCTGATTACGTGGTCTTGGCTGCTCGTGTGACTCAACAGGAGATCAATGAGCACGATGCCAATAGCCGAGCCCGTAATGCTCTTTTCTCTTGTTTGAGCATGGGTGAGTTTGATCGTGTTTCTCACCTCGCTACGGCTCGGGAGATCTGGGACACTCTCATGCGTTTTCATGAGGGCACCTCTCAAGTCAAAACCCGACTCTACGAGTCGTTCAAGCGAGAGTATGAGAACTTTCGACATCAGCCTGGCGAGAGCATAGAAAGTTTATTCGCTCGCTTTCAGGTGATTGTCAACAGGATGAGAGCTAACCGAGAGCAGTTGCCTTTTGATGATCATGAGCGTGCTTTGAAGCTTTTGCACACTCTTGATCGTTCGGTGTGGGACTCCAAAGTTCAGGCGATCATCGAATCCCCGAACTATGAGACTCTCACCTGCGACGAGCTCTTCAGTAAGCTCAAGTCCAGTGAGATCGATGCTATGGCGAGGGCTTCTTTTGAAAATCCTTCCCGCCCGTCCATGGCTTTGGTTTCCGGCTCTTCCTCTAACCCCTCAGCTGGCTTTGCGCTTTCTTCTCTCTTTTCTGTGACAGAGGACCAGCTGGAGTCTTTGGGAGACGACGAGTTGGCCTTGCTTGCCAACCGGTTCTCGCGGTTCCACAACAACCGCATGAACCGCCGTCGTGGAGGAGGACGCACGGGATGCTACGAGTGCGGCGACCCCGACCACTTCATCGCCGACTGCCCCAAGAAGAAGAACAAGCACTCGGGCAAGGGCGAACATGGGCGCAAGCGCGACTCCAAGTACAAGGAGAAGCACGTCCCCCCAAGGCACAAGAAACGGGGCGGCTTCGACAAAGAGTACATCAAGAAGAAGTACTTGGAGAAGCAGCAAGCTGAGCAGCGCGCGTTCTTCGCCACGCTCAGCGACGTCGACGGCTCGGATGACGACTCCGCCAGCTCGAGCGATGACGAGTCCGAGAAGAAGAAGAGGATCGAGGACAAGCTGAACGGCCTCTGCTTCTTCGCCGACGACGACGGCTTCTGCACCATGGCGCTCGGAGATGAGGTCGACGGCGAGCCGGAGCGTACCCCTCGGAACGACGACGACGACGACACCTCCCAGGTATCTCTCACCTACGACGAGCTTTCCTCCGAGGTTGAGAAGTTGACTGCTGCCCTCCTTAGCCAAGATAAGTTGCTTAGGCGTGCCGCTAGAGAGCGCAAGGAGTTTAGGCAAAAGTGGGAGGACACGGTGAAGGAGCTTGAGTTCGCTCGGTCCACCGTGGTAGTGTCGGAGGAGGCCGAGTGCGAGTCGTGCACCGCGCACATGACTGACCTTCTCACTCTGAGAGGTAAGTATGCTGCGTTGGTAGATGAGGTGGATGAGCTCCGTGCTAGGCCGCAGCTGTTGGGTGCATGCAAGACTTGTCCTGTCTTGAAATCCGAGTTGGCAGAGAAGAATGCCAAGCTTGAGTCCTTAGAGAAGGCCAGCTCGGATAGCACTTGTGTCACGAGGTGTGCGTTGTGTGAGGGCCTGGAGATGGAGATTGCCAATGTGAAGCATGGCAAGATGCAAACCGAGGAAGAAAACACATACCTTCGGTCCATCTTGTCATGGGTCTCCAGTAGTGAGCCGCAGCTCGGGATGATGATCTCCCAATTCAAGCGAGCTGTTGGTGCCCCTGGTGTAGGTTTTGCTCAGAGTGTTGATCTCTCAGCTTTTGGGAAGATTGGAGAGTCTAGTGGTCTGAACCCATGTGAGAAGCCCAATTCCACCACTACTCCCAAACTTGCCAAGCTTCCACTCAAAGAGTCAGCCAAGCCTATCACCAAAGATGGTGTGGTTGAGGAACCCCCGAGAGCTCCTCCCAAGAACCCAGTTTGGGCACCCAAGCCAAACCACCTCAGAAACAAGCTTGATGCTATGCCACCCATTCGTGAGGAGTTGCCACAGAAGGGCAAAGGCAAAGTGAGCCACATCCACAGCCCTGGTCACCAACAACCCCCTTTGCGTGCTGTGAGGTACCAGTGTGATTTTTGTGGGAGAGATGGTCACTTGAGCGAGTTCTGCTTCCGGCGCAAGCGAGAGGCGCGCCGTGCTCGGGAGATGGAGAACCCGGACATGTACCATCCAGCTCATGGTGGACATGTGCCGAAGGCTCAGGGGAGAGCTGCTAGGTCCGGACGTCAAGGTCCCCGGCCTAGGCAGGAGATGAGAGCCCCTAGGAGGGAGACTAGGCCTAGAGGTCCAGCACCTCAGTTTGTTAGGCCTAGGCAGGAGAGAGCTCCGAGGAGAGATGCTAGAGCAGTTGAGCCCCAGGCTCCTAGGCGTAGACCTCGTAGAGAGCGTGCCCGACGGGGTCCTGCTTTTGCAGGTAACGGACCCCGTGGCGGAGGCTTAGTTGAGCGCTTTCCCCCACCGCGTTTTGAGTACCGCGGTGAGCGCTTCTTCCCTAGCGGACCACGTTTTCCTCAGCGTGGTGATCGCTTCCCTCGTAGACGTGCTAGGAATGGTTTTTCTACTAACCGTTCTTTTGAGCAGCCGGCCCAACACTGGTTTTCCCCTTACTTCACTAACCCCAGTGTTGGACCGTATGCTCACCCTATGTCTTTTTATTGACGTAGGTGAGACGATTGGAGGACATTTGGTTGGTGGATTCTGGTTGCTCGAGGCACATGACCGGAAACGCCAACTGGTTCTCCAGCCTTAGCCCGGTCGCCGGAAAGGAGTACATAACCTTCGGCGACAATAGTAAAGGTAAGGTATTGTCTCGTGGGACGGTGCGGGTTAATGAGCACTTTGTGTTGCGCGATGTTGCTCTTGTTTCTAACCTGCATTTTAACTTGCTTTCTGTTTCGCAACTTTTTGATGATGACTATGAGATTCGTTTCAAACCGAACCTTAGTCGCATCTTAGATCCTCAGGGCGATCTTGTATGTCTGATTTCGCCCTTTGGGAAAGTCTTTCGTGCGAATTTCTCGGAATCGTTTGGTTCTTCTCGCTGTCTTTTGGCTAGTCCTTCTTCCTCCGATCTTTGGAAGTGGCATAGGAGGCTCGGTCACTTAAGCTTCGACTTGCTTGCAAGACTTAGCTCACTTGGCCTAATCCGAGGATTGCCCAAGCTTTCGATGGAGAAGGATCTAGTTTGCCATTCTTGCAGACATGGGAAGATGGTTGCCGCTCCCCACCATCCAGTGACTAAGGTCATGACCTCGCACCCCGGAGAGCTTTTACATATGGACCTTGTTGGTCCGGCTCGGGTGAGCTCGGTTGGTGGCAAGTGGTATGTTTTGGTTGTTGTTGACGATTTTTCAAGGTATTCGTGGGTCTTCTTTTTGACTGAGAAGACTGAGACTTTCTCATTCGCTCGCAATCTGATTTTGCGTCTTCAGAACGAGTTCCCTTTGAACTCGATGCGAGCTATTAGAAGTGATAATGGTTCCGAGTTTAAGAATTCGGATTTTGAGATGTTTTGTAACCGCCTTGGTTTGGAGCATCAGTTTTCTTCCCCCTATACACCACCCCAAAATGGTGTTGTAGAGAGGAAGAATCGGACCCTTGTTGAGATGGCCAGGACGATGCTCGATGAGCATAGGACTCCTAGGCGCTTTTGGGCCGAAGCTATGAACACTGCATGCTACATTTCGAATCGCATTTTTCTGAGAGCGTTTTTGAAGAAGACCTCTTATGAGTTGCGTTTTGGTCGCCAGCCCAAGGTGAGTTATTTTAGAGTCTTTGGTTGCCATTGTTTTAAATTGAAAAAAGGCAACCTGGACAAGTTTGAGTCTCGTTCTTCTGACGGTGTGTTTTTGGGTTATGGCACTCACACTCGAGCTTATCGTGTACTTAACCTTGACACTAACCGAGTCATGGAGACATCAGATGTCACCTTCGACGAGACTCTTGTTTCTCCTTCTTCTCGTTTTGAGCGTGCAGGTGATCATGAGGTTGGAGAGCCTCTTTTTGATGATGAGGAAGAGGGTGCTGAAGGTATAGATGATCCAGCACCCCCTCCACCTGCCGTGCCGCAAAGAGCGGCCTCGACGACGACTCACGGCCCCGACACTTCTTCTTCCTGGGGGCCGTGGGATCCTCCACCTCGCGCGGTACCTTTTGTACCCGGGGTGGAACCAGCTGCTGTTGAGGGGGAGGTCACTTCTTCCCGGGAGGCGCCACGACACATCCAGCGCCAGCACCCTCCTCAGCAGATGATCGGCGACATCGACGAGCGAGTTACTCGCTCCAGGTCACAGCACATCTCGCACTTTGCTCATTCTGCTTTTGTTGCGTCTTTTGAGCCCCGAGATGTTGGACACGCATTGACGGATCCGGATTGGGTTAATGCCATGCATAAGGAGCTAGAGAACTTTGAGCGAAATCGGGTTTGGGTTCTAGTGCCACCACCTCCTGACTGTAAACCTATTGGGACAAAATGGGTATTTAAAAACAAGCAAGGAGAGGAGGGCCACATTGTGAGAAACAAGGCCCGGCTTGTAGCGAAGGGTTATAGTCAGAAAGAGGGGATAGATTATGAGGAGACCTTCGCTCCTGTAGCTCGTTTGGAGGCTATTAGGATACTCTTGGCTTATGCTGCATCCATGGGTTTCAAACTTTTTCAAATGGATGTCAAGAGTGCCTTCTTAAACGGCTACATTGAGGAGGAGGTCTATGTCCAGCAACCCCCCGGTTTTGAAAATCCCAAGTTTCCAAACCATGTCTTTAAACTCCACAAAGCTTTGTATGGTTTGAAACAAGCCCCTAGAGCCTGGTATGATAGATTGAAAACTTTTCTGCTAGCTAAGGGTTTTAAAATGGGATGTGTAGATAAGACGCTCTTTCTCCTCCGGCAGGGCAAAGACACACTCTTGGTCCAAATTTACGTGGATGATATCATTTTCGGTGGTTCTTCTCACGCTTTGGTTGCCAAGTTTGCAGATACTATGAGCAGGGAGTTCGAGAGGAGCATGATGGGCGAGCTGACTTTCTTTCTCGGGTTGCAAATTAAGCAATCCCGAGAGGGGACGTTTATGCACCAGGGCAAGTACACGAGGGACTTGCTGAAGCGGTTCGACATGGGTGAGGCCAAGCCTCTTCCGACGCCCATGTCGACGACGACTGCCCTGGATGCGGATGTGGACGGAGAAGCAGTGGACCAGAAGGAGTACCGCAGCATGATTGGATCGCTGCTCTACCTGACGGCGACACGGCCGGACATTCAGTTCGCCGTGTGCTTGTGCGCGCGCTTTCAGGCTTCGCCACGCACTTCTCACCGTCAGGCGGTGAAGCGCATCTTCAGGTACCTTCGTTTCACGCCCGAACTCGGGATTTGGTATTCTGCTTCCTCCACTCTCTCGCTTTGCGGTTATTCCGATGCCGATTTTGCTGGTTGTCGCATTGAGCGCAAGTCCACTTCTGGGACTTGCCAGTTTATTGGATCTTCTCTGGTGTCGTGGTCTTCTCGCAAGCAGTCTAGTGTCGCTCAGTCTACCACGGAGGCTGAATATGTTGCTGCGGCTAGCTGCTGTTCCCAGTTACTCTGGATGATGGCCACTTTGCGTGATTTTGGTTTGAGCTTTACTCGAGTTCCTTTGCTTTGTGACAGCACGAGTGCCATTAGCGTTGCTAAGAACCCCGTGCTTCACTCGAAAACCAAACACATTGATGTGCGCTTTCATTTCTTGCGAGACCACCAGGAGAAGGGTGATATCGACCTTCGCCATGTCGATACTCATCACCAATTGGCTGATATTTTCACCAAGCCTTTAGACGAATCAACCTTTAATAGGTTGAGGGGTGAGCTTGGTGTGTGTTTCCCCTTTTAGATGGGGGAAGCATTTTGAGATATACAGACTGACTCTTTTATTTTGAGGTTCTTTTCTTTTGAGTTTCTTGAGTCTTTCCAATTGGTCTCTTCTTTCTTTCAGCTTTTGTGTCGGGCATACGCATTTACATTCTGAGCTTCATGTCTATATTCACTAGAATGTAATTATGCTCTTGTTAGTATTGCTCCGATACTTATGATGATGCTTGTAGCTTATGCTCCTTCTGATCACTGTTACATGTTATGAGCGAGCTATTTTTGGAATGGTGAATTATGCCTAATGTACATAAATCTGAAAATGTTCACCATTGAGATATGCAACTAGCATGTGTAGGGTGTGTTGAGTCCATTCCTGCTTTTCATATATGCTAGGTTGCTATGTCTCTAGTTCTGAGTCATTCACTTGCTTGGTTGTTCTTAACTTGCTTAAAATCTGAACCAAGTATTGTTGAATTGAAAAGATCGAGATGGGATTGCTTGTCAACACCTCATGGTATTGAGACTGTTTCTCATTGCACTTTGAGTTAAACTTGAGCCATGTAGTGTATGACCGAAACCGTTGCTTTAAGCTTCTGATTGCTTCGGCATAGGCTTCGCACGGTTGAAAAGTTAGGCGATGACAAGCTTTCAACCTCTCGCAATCACATGCTAAAAATGAACTTGTGAATTCTTTTACCGCTGCAACTCCGATATGAATTTGAAATCACAAGTATATGCTTCATTCCTATGCATGATGATTGAACTTTGCTAGGGGTAGTTCACCTTGTATATATGCTTAGCACTTGTTTGGATTCCTTCTATACATGTCTAGTGCTATTTTGATGGTGACTATCCTTTTTGGCTTAAAACTGCTCACATGCTCATTTGCTTCATATTTCGTATGAGTGATCAGTTTGAGCCTTTGCTATTTGAGTGCTTAATTGAGATGTTGGAGCTATACTGATTAGAGCATCTTTGCACTCTTTTGACTATATACTTGAAGCTCCTAACTTGCATTTTGACTTCATATGCATTTTGGAAGGAGATCTTGTGTTCAGGGGGAGTTTATGTGCAGGGAGTTGCTTCTCCGATACCTTTTGGCCTTGATAAGTGCATTTTCAACTAGGGGGAGAAATTTATGCAAATCATATGCTCCTGTGTTGATCAACTAAGGGGAGAATCATTTGTCCTAGTTGCTTGCATTTGTCGAGGGGGAGTTTGCTAGTTGTGTTGAGCCGTTGCCTCTGTCTTGAGGGACTAGCAAACGTTCCTAGCTTTTCATGAGCTTTCATAAGTTTTTTTTTCATTTGGCTTTCAATTGGTATCGTCTGGTGTGCTTTCCCACTTGGTTTGGGTTGATTTCCAATTGATTCGGAGTGATTTTCCTGCTAGTTGTGTTGAGCCTCTGTGCCTCTATCTTGAGGGACTAGCATTTTGCTTCTGTTGTCCTCCGATCTTCAATTGGTATCTGCTAGCGGTGTTGAGCCTGTTCTACCTCTTCTTGAGGGCTAGCTTTGTTTTGCTTGGTTGCGTCGAGCCGTTGCCCATGTCTTTGGGGACCAAGTTTTCGCTTCATCCACTTGACCTTCTTTGGCTTTTGTTCGGCTTTTGGGTCATTTGGTTGGGTTTTCTCTTCTCACTCCTTCCTACCTCCTTCTTCTTATTTATGATTTGTTGTGGAGTTGACAATGCACTCATCAAGGGGGAGATTGCGGATACATGGGTGTATGCCGAGTCTCTGTGTGATGAGTGATTGTCAACGGAGATGATGCGCATGTTCTTTGGCTTGTGTTGTGCAGGTGTCGAGCACGGAGACAGTGATCGATGGCGGGTGTAGGTCAAGTTGCGACGTGCCGTGCCGACGGACCGGGCGCGATGAAGGATGGGCGTGCCGTGCGGCGGACGTGCCATGCCGATGTATCGGACGGTGAAGGGCGGACGTGGACTTGGACTGATGGACTGGAGGCCGGAGGATCAGCTGTGGTGGCTGGCAGCCTGCGATAGCGACAAGCGGAGAAGTGCGATCATGTCGGTGAAAGGGGTGCACAGGCGGTGCATCCCCTCTACGACGCCGGTTTGTTGGTAGAGCCCGGGAAAAACCAACGGTGGACGGTTTCCAGGTTTGGGCCTCAAAACCTGGGTGCTGGGTTTCCAGGTTGAGCCACAAAACCTGGGCGCGACGGTTTCCAGGTTGAGCCTCAAAACCTGGGCGTGGGCCGGTTTCCGAGTTTGGGCCTCAAAACTCGGGCGCGGATGGTTTCCGAGTTTGGGCCTCAAAACTCGGGCGCTGCGGGTTTCCGAGTTTGGGCCACAAAACTCGGGCTGGAGGCTGGTTTCCCGGTTTGGGCCTCAAAACCGGGGGCTGATGGAAAAGGCTGGTTTCCCGGTTTGGGCCACAAAACCGGGGGTGCAGAGTGGTGGCGGCACGTGGCGGCGATCTGAAGGTTGCGTGGAGGCGACGCGGAAGACCGTGTGGGCGTGGCCGTCGGATCTACCTACCACCAGCGGGCGGACTAGAATAGCCTTAGGGTTAGGACTGGTCCGCTCTGTAAATACAGTAGTGAGGGGTAGAGTAGGAAATAGGCGTAGGCTAGGTTAGTATAAGTAGTCTAGGGGAGACACCCTCCTCCCCATCTCAATCTCAGCTACCTCAATCTCAGTTTTAGCTATTTCAGTTAGTGCCTTCATTTGCTAGGGTTTCCACTCTCCCATCCCCTGCTTTAGCTAGTTGAGATCCGCAGAGAGACTCCACTCTGTGTACTGTTGATTCGAGGAAGTGAGGCCGTATCCTCACCTTGGATCCCATCTCTCGGTGTCAATTCGCGTTTTGATTTCATGTTCATCATGTTCTTCGCGGATTGCTTTGTGCCTTGAGTTTTCCCGTCGCTTGATCTTTGTGCTCGGTTCATCTTTTGCGATTCCGTTTGAACTGAGTTGTTCTAGATCGTGAGGCATTTCTTTCCACCGAAGGAATCATCCTCTAACCTCACGGTCTAGGAGATCGATCGATTTTTCGTTCTGGGTCACTTTCTTCTTCCCTTCCCCCGAAATTCTTTGATTCACCGATTTGGAGTTAGGTTCGAGCCATGATCTCTTAGAGATAGCTCACTAACCTCCTTGTGACTCCTCAGATCGAATCCCAAGCCTAGAGCATTTGATTCGGAGGAGATCGGGTTGAATCGCCGGAGTTTCAGTGCAGTTTCGGGGTGACCGGACGCTGGTCACGGCTTGACCGGACGCGTCCGGTCGTTGAAGGTTTGAGCGTGTTCTGGTTTTTGCTCTGACCGGACGCTGGTGTTTAGTTGTGACCGGACTCGCCTCTATCACTGTTCATCGCGGTTGTTTTGACCTGACCGGACGCTGGGTGAACGACCGGACGCTAGAGCACCGTGCGTCCGGTCGAACACAGAGAGCTCCCAGAGCTGTTTTCTGACGACCGGACGCGTCCGGTCCCTGCTGACCGGACGCTGGCCAGAGTCCGGTCGTGGCTGTTTCGCGCCGTTTCGTCCGCGGTTCGTTCGTTCTTGATCGGATTCGAGTTCCGTCTTTTGGGTTGGCTTTCTAGGGTTGTCTAGTGTCCCGCTGTGCTTCTAGGAAGCATCCACCCTACATCTAGGGTCGTGGACATTAGCAAGCTCTAGGGTTCGCTTTTGGGGTTGAGTTTGGGACAGTGGCATCTAGTTTCCGAAAGGAAATTTTGAAGCTCCCATTCACCCCCCCTCTGGTCGCTTTCGGGTAGCTTCTCGGTCCTTCACTTGTATAGCTTTTACATGTACATTTTCTTTTGTATCATGTTTTGCTTTAGTCTAGCATGTTCTATCTTGTATATCATGTCATGCTAGCTTTGTGTATAGCTTTTGTGGAATATCCACCTTTCATGCTAGTCTGTGATCCTTATGAACATTATGCCATGTTTTACCATACTTCTCCATGAGCTTTACATGTAGAGGTATGATGTTCATTAGGTATCATTTTTCAGGTGCTAGTTTTGTGTAGCTACATGTATCCTGTTGATGTGATTAGTTTGAGCACTAGCCTTTCCACAATTTTATCATGTTACATGCTTTTGGATCTATTGCTATCATTTTCTGGCATTGTGGCATGTGTTGAGGTTTAGGCTGCGTTTGAGTTGATCATGTCCTCACGATGCATTTTGCTCCATAGTGCTTTATCCTGTTGCATGGTAGTCTTGTCTAGTTTGGATTCATATCTCCTTGCGGTATCATTCATGGGTAGACCTCTTTTTGTTGAGAGCTTACCTTATGCTTTTATGTGACTAACCGTTTTCGTGGAGACCTTGAGGTCACACTAGACGAAACAATGCCTTGTGTTTTCTTCTGCTTTTGAGTGTGCAGGAGAACAGGAGCCTGGAGAGAGCATTTTGGCTCACGGACCCGATCCCACTTCTTCCATGACTTGGGGTTCCGTTCGAGCAGCTCTCCAGCGAGCACTAGCAGCACGTGGGAGAGCGACAGCATCAGGCGAGTGGGAGACAACTTCGGCGAGGCAGATGCCCCGAAGATTTCAGCAAGTTCAGGCGTCCCCTCGAGCATCACACCAGCAGGCGATCATGCGTTTCATGAGGTACCTCTGACACACTTCTGAGTTCGGTTTTTGGTACACTCCTTCTTCGACCCCTCTCTGTTGTGTGGTCTTTTCGATGTGGTTTTTGCTGGCTGTCGCTTGAGCGTTTCTTGGCTCTTCTCTTGTGAGTCTGGTGTGTGTTTCCCTTTTAGTTGGGGAAGCATTTTGCTTGTTGTACCTTAGTTGGACTTCTCCGATACCCTTTTGTTTTGGGTTTTTCTTATAGGCTAGCTTTGCATGCATTTCATCATGTACATCTTGCATTTTAGAGCTTCATGTATATAACAATGAGAATGAGATTGTGCTCTTTTTGGTATGCCCTGCTTATTCATGATGATGCTTGTAGCTTAGGCTCTTTTTGATCACTTGATACATGTTATGAGCTAAGCTATTTTTGCAAATGGTGAACTTGACTAATCAACTATGAAATCTTTAATTTGCTCACCATTGAGATTAGCAACTAGCATGGGTAGGATGTGTTGAGATCACTTGTGCTATCTTTTGTATGCTAGGTTGCTATGTCTCTTGCACTGAGTCATTCACTTGCTTGGTTTGTTCATATTTACCTTGTGCTTAAAATTTGATCCAAGTCTTAGTGAAATGAAAAGATCGAGATGGGATTGCATGTGTCAGCACATCACGGTATCGAGACTGTTTCTCATTGCACATTTGAGTTAAACTTGAGCCGTGTAGTGTAAGACCGAAACCGGTGCTTTAAGCTTCCGATTGCTTTTATTGCATAGGCTTAGCCCGGTTGAAAAGTTAGGCAATGACCATGCTTTTAACCTCTCGCAATCACATGCTTTAATATGAACTTGTGTTAATACCGCTGAAATCTCTGATAAAATATTGAAAATAACACAAGTCTATGCTTCACTGTATTGCATGATGATTGAACTTTGCTAGGGGTAGTTCACCTTGTATACTTGAGTTAGCACTTGGTTGATTTCCTGTCTATTCATGCTAAGTGCTATTTTAGTGGTGGACTCCTTTTCACATGGCTTAAAACTGCTCATGTGCTTAATTGTTCATATTTCGTATTCATTTGATCAGTTTGAGCCTTTGCTAGCATTTGTATTGTTTGCTACACCTTCAGGGCAGCACCCTTTTGAGCATCTTTTCATTCTGATTGCTATACACTTGAAGCTGTTGCATTGTGCATATCATGCATTTTTAGCTTAGTGTACATACCCCCAGCTCCGATACACTTCTTGGTCACTTTTGTTGCTTTTCTCAGCCCCCATATGCTTTTGGTTGATGACTTGTGTTGTGTTTGTGTCAATTTTGTGAAAAATGTCAAAACCCCTCAGCATGTTCCCTTTTGTCAAGGGGGAGAAGCTGTTTGCAAGGGGAGAGTCATGCATTTTGGGGAGAGCTTTGAGCAAGGGGGAGTTTAGCTCTTTTATGATCTTCTTCACTCGGTTTAGCTCTTTTATGTGTCTCAATTGGTATCCATCTCTTAGTATGGAATGAAATTGGTGTCATGAGCTTTGTGCATAGCTTTTGTGTATAGGCTTGCTTTCAGGGGGAGTCGCTTTTGTCTTGCTGCTTCTCCGCGTGCTCCGAGTGTTTGTGCTCCATTTAGTGTTGAGCCTCTCTTGTGGTTTTTCTCAGTCGGTATCGAGCCTGCTAGTCGTGTTGAGCCATTTTTGCCACTGTCTAGAGGGACTAGCAGTTTTTGCTTGGTATTTTCGATTGGTATGGACCCTTCAGCTAGTTGCTTCGAGCCTATGTGCCTCTGTCTTGAGGAACTAGCTGTTTTCACCAATTCTTGGTTGTTTGTGATCAGTTTTGCATTCTTATGCGTTGATTCAGCCTCAATTGGTATTGAGCCTTGAGCTAGTGGTGTTGAGCCATTTTTTGCCTCTTCTTGAGGGCTAGCTCATTTTTGACTTGGTTGCGTCGAGCCGTTGCCCATGTCTTTGGGAACCAAGTCTTTTGCTCTATGTGATCGAGTTTTGCTCTTTGTTGAGTTGTTGCTCCGATCCCTTGCTTGGTTGCGTTGAGCCGTTGCCCATGTCTTTGGGGACCAAGTTATGTCCATTTCAAATTGCCCCTTCTTTAGATTTTTCGGTCCTTCAATGGTCCTTCAATTGGTATGGCATTTGAATGGATAATCTTCTCATGACAAGTGACTTTGTTTTTGCCCTCCGATGGTTTTTGATCACTTGAATGAGATTTTCGGTTGTGGTATCTAAAACCATCTCTTGTACCTAGTTTTTGTCAATTCAATCATCAAGGGGGAGAAAGAGAAAGAGAAAGAAAAAAGGGGGAGAATTTGACCCAAAACCAAGTGGATAAGTACCTTGGTCTCTCTTTTGTGATGATTGATTGACAATTTATTTGAGATTGGTTTTCGAGTGCCTTTTGGGTTTCATGAAACTCTTGTTTATCTTGACTCTTCGGTTGTGTGGAGGCTTTGCCCGCTTTTCCCGTTTCTTTCGGGACCGAGAGCTTTTATTTGGAGTTTTCATGACCCTTCCTCATTTCAAGTAGCCTTGTGTTCGCTTTTGTTTGGCTTTTGGGCACTTGGATGAAGCTTGCCTTCAAACTCTTCCTTTGTGGTTTATTTTTAAGTCAATGCATTCATCAAGGGGGAGATTGAGAACATATATGATGAATGATTGACTTTGATGAGGAAGGTTTGAGGCTTTTACCCAGTTTAGTCCATATCTCGCTATGCGCTTAATGTTTATGACTAACCGGTGGCGTGAGTTGTGTTGTGTTTATGTGTTGGCGTGTGTGTGCGACATGTGTCTCTTGGCTGTGTTGATGTGCAGGTGTGGAGCTCGGATACAGTGGTCTATGGCGAGGTGAAGGTCAAGTAGAGACGTGTCGTGCCGACGGACCAGGTGTGGTGAAGGATGGGCGTGCCGTGCGGCGGACGTGCCATGCCGAGGTACCGAGCGGTGAAGGGCGGACGTGAGGCTTGGACTGACGGACCAGGGGCCAGAGGGCCAGCTGTGGTAGCTGGCACGTGGCATCGGCAAGCGAGAGCACATGGGGATGTGTGGTGCATCGGCCGAGTCGGGAGGAAGACGATGGCGTCGTGGCACTTGGCAGGAGGTCGGACACGGGCTTGCGTGCGGCGCAAGTGCCGTCGGTCGAGTCAAGAAGGAAGGCGAAGGCGTTGTGCCCGGCGTGGAGGCTGGACATGCGTCGGCATCGGTGCCGGTGGTCGGGGTGTGCGAACCACATCCCGTCTACGGTGCGGGTTCGGTAGCTGAGCCTCAAAAAGCTGCCATCGACGGTTTCCAGGTTTGGGCCTCAAAACCTGGGGTGGCCGGTTTCCGAGTTTGGGCCTCAAAACTCGGGGTGGACGGTTTGCCAGGTTTGGGCCTCAAAACCTGGGCTTGCGGGTTTCCGAGTTTGGGCCTCAAAACTCGGGGTGGCTGGTTTGCCTGGTTTGGGCCTCAAAACCAGGGGGTGGTCCGAAAGGACGGTCGACGCGTGGCGGCACCGAGAGGCTTGCGTTGCGACGAAGCTATCGGTGAGAAGGCGCGGCGGTCGATGGTGACGGCACGTGGCGGCATCAGGAAGGTCGCGTCGAGGCGAAGCTACCGGATGTGCGGGCGTGGCCGTCGGATGCAAATCGTCAGGATTGGACGGTTGTACCCCTGGGGGGTATTTGGGTTGAGTGCTTAATCGAAGGGCGCTTTGGTCATTAGGACGTGCGCCTATATATATGTGGGGGGCTGCTAGGGCAGCCGAGCCCTGGATCCTTGGAGCGGTGTCACTCTCATTTTGCTGTTTGTGAGAGGAGGCTAGGGTTAGGGAGAGTTGGCTCTTGTTCTTGAGCTTTTCGCCATCCAAGCTTTGATCTGCTGGAGTGGCTTGTAGCCCGACACCGAGTGCTTAATGAATCATCCATTAATCTGAATCCAAGGGTCAAATTCGTTGTGGAATTCGCGTTTTGATTTTGTTCTTCGTGTTCTTCGCGTTCTCGTTTTTCTCCACGATTTTCTCCTCCCCCGATCTCCCTCTATGCTGCGTCTTTTGCGATTCTGTTTGAATCAACTTGTTCTTTGATGTGAGGGGAACATTTCGACTGGAGGAATTCATCCCTACCCTCACGAACAAGTAGATCGAGCCGAAATCGTTTTCGTTCTTCGTTCTTCCCCTTTTACGGTGTTCTTCGGATTTCTCATGGTTGAGTTGGGTTGAAGCGATGATATCCTAGGATTAGCTTCCCAACACGTAGAAGAACACTTGGGTGAAGTTTGGTCGCAGCCCCGTTCGATTTGATGAAGATCCAATCGATTTTGGTTTTGACCCGAGCAGTTTTTGTGCTTTCTGGGAGATCGCGGACAGTCCACCGTGGGGTTCCCGGACAGTCCGCCGTAGGCGCGGACAGTCCGCCACAGTGGCCGCGGACAGTCCGGCCATCGGGGCTTCAACCGAGCAGTGGCTGTTGGCCTCGGGCTTTTTCCCCTCGGGTGACCGGCGGACAGTCCGCCAGTATAGACCGCGGACAGTCCGCGAGTCGCGCAGGGGAGGTCCAGCAGCTTTGCTGTTTTGTTAGGTAGGCCGGCGGACAGTCCGCCGTTATATGTCCCGTACTGTCCGGGAGTCGCGCAGGGAGGGTTCAGCAGCCGTGCTGATTTTGCCTTTTGACCTGCGGACAGTCCGCCAGGGTTTCGCGGACAGTCCGCCCTTGACCGGACAGTCCGCGAATCGGCTGTAGGTTCCGGTCTAGTGCGTTTGCTCTCCCGGCTTTTCCGCCTCATTTCCGGACTTCTTGTTTGCTCCTAGAGTTCACCTAGGAACCTCTCTACATATCTTTGCTACGCATTAGCATCGGTATTTGGAGGAATCCCGACGTAGCCCTCTATCTACGTTCGGGAGTGGTCTTTTAGGCACGAACTTGACTCGGAGTTTTGGGTGTTTTGTTTTGCTCCCTTGTGCGGTGCCTCGCTGTGATCCTAGGGATCATCCACCCTCTTTCTAGGGTCGTGGGCATCGTGTTTGAGTCCGAAGCTTTTGGGGTTGATTTTGTTGGGACAGAGGCCGTAATTTCGAGAAGAAATTTTTAGGCTCCCATTCACCCCCCCCCCCTCTAGTCGCCTTGCTTTAGCATTTTCGGTCCTTCAAAACTCGGGATGGATGGTTTCCAGGTTTGGGCCTCAAACCCTGGGCTGGCAGGTTTCCCGGTTTGGGCCTCAAAACCGGGGGAAGGTCCAAAAGGACGGTCGACGTGTGGCGGCATGGAGAGGCTGGCGCGGCGGCGAAGCTATCCACGAGGAAGGCGCGGTGGTCGACGTGACAGCACGTGGTGGCATCCTGGAGCTTGCGTCGAGGCGAAGCGAAGGATGAGAAGGCGCGTGGCCGTCGGATGAAAACTGCCAAGATGGACGGTTTTACCCCGAGGGGGTATTTGGGTTAGTGCTTCATGTTAGGGCATTTCTGTCTTTTAGACGTGCGCCTATATATATGTGAAGGGGCTATGTTGGACAGCCATCCTTGGGAGGTGTCACTCTCATTTTGTTCACCTGAGAGGAGGCTAGGGTTAGGAAGAGAGGAGTGGCTCTTGTTCTTGAGCTTTTTGCCATCCATGCTTTGTTGTTGCGAGGAGTGGCTTGTAACCCGACACAGTGTGCTACACAATTCATCACCCCGTAGCAATCCAAGGACAAATTTCTTACTCCTCTTGTGGTGGCTGAAATTTGGATCGATTCGCGTTTTTGTTCTTCGCGTTTTTGTTTTTCCCCACCCGGAGATTTGCCTCGTTCTCCCTCTCTAAGCGATGATTTATGATTCTGTTTGAATCAAATTGTTCTATGTCGTGAGCTCCTTCTTTCCACCGAAGGATTTCTTCTCTAACCTCACGAGCACATAGATCGGGTCGAAATCGCGTTCGTTCTTCGTTCTTTCCCCTTTTATAGTGTTCTTTCGATTTCTCATGGATTAGTTGGTTTGGAGCGATGATATCCTAGGATTAGCTTCCCAACACGTAGAAGAACACTTGGGAGAAGTTTGGTTGCATCCCCATTCGATTTGGCGAAGATCCAATCGATTTTGGTTTTGTCCCGAGCTGTTTTTGGGCTTTCTGGACAGTGGCGGACTGTCCGGGACTCATCCCTGGATTGTCCGGGGGTCGGGGCTATTCATGGGCAGCGAGGTCGCTGTTTTCATTTTTGAACGGCGGACTGTGCGGGACTCATTCTCGGACTGTCCGGGGTTCACTAGCGGACTGTCCGCGGTTCACTAGCGGATAGTCCGCAACTGCACAGTTTTGCTGATTTCGTCCATATCTTTTGCGTACGAGCTCCGATTTGTGATCCGTTTGTTGCGTTTGTTTCCTAACTTCGTAAGGATCATTCCAAAGTACTTTTGTCATAATTGGTCAAAGTATTTTTAGTGGGACACTTCCTTTTTCTCCATAGGAGTTAAGTGTTCCGCTTTCGGAGTTTTGTTGGTTCTAGCATTCGTATCTTTTGCGTTCGAGCTCCGATTTGAGATCCGTCTGTTGCGTTAGTTTCCTAACTTCATAATGATCTTTCCAAGGTGCTTTTGCCACCAGTTGGCCTAAGTAGTTTTGGACAAACACTTTCCTCTTCTCCAAAGGAGTGGGGTGTTCCGTTATCGGAGGTTCGAGTGTTCTAGGAGCTTGCTTGTGCAGTTTTGCCCCATTGCTTTGGCGCTTGGTTTTGGGGGTTCTTCGGTAGTTCCGCTGTACCTCTAGGACATCTCCTAGGGTATCCACCTATTCGTAGGTCGTGAAATCACTGGTTGTTTGAGTCTTCGCTTTTGGGGTGATTTTCTGGGACAAGGGCCATCATTTCTCGAGAAGAAATTTGAGGCTCCCATTCACCCCCCCTCTGATCGCCAATTCGGTCCTTCAATTGGTATCGGAGCCAGTTATGGATCTCTCTACCTTAATCGGTTCCGGATCCGCGAAGGCGACCTTTGAGAGCGATTTTGCTTCCGACTTTGTTTGTGAAGGTGTTCAGCTTTTGTGTTGCTAACACTAACGGTGCTTTTAGAAGTGGCACCAAGTTCTTCTTCTAGTATGTCTTTGTCTTTTGGTTTGAATGTTTCCAAGGACGACATCTTGGGAAGAAGGAGGAGCACAGTTGATGAGAAGGATCGCGAGGTGAATGAGTTGTTGAACCTTCTACGTGATGATGAGCTCTCACCAGAGGATCTTCTACATCAACTTGGCAAGGACAAGAGAGGTACACTTGCTTGTGGTCTTGTGACCTTGCAAAACTTATATGAGACTTCCTCTAGGAATGTTGAGCTTTGTGATGCCTTGCGTAGAAAGGTTGAGAAGTTGAAATGCTCCATTGCTAAGTTGAAGTCTAGTGCCTCTTTGCCTTGCACCTCTTGTAGTGACATGGTTAGGAAGAATGATGAGCTAGGCTTTTCTCTTGCTAGCTTAAAATCTGAGAATGAATTGTTGAAATCAAATGCTTCCAAACCATGTCTAGTTTGCATTGACTTGCGCAAGGACCTCGATTGTGCTAAAACTGAATTAGCCTTGCTTAAGTCAAATGCTTTGTTACTATGTGTTTATTGTGAGTCTTTGTGTACTGAAATTGATGAACTAAAATTGACTCACACCACATGTTTAGATGAACTTGAGCATGCTAGGGCTGAAATTGTTGAATTAAATTCTAAGCCTTGTAGCTCATGCTCTTTGAGTAAAAATGCTTGCCCTACCTCTTGTGCTATTAATGATTCTTTGCTTGATGTGAATGGTGATGTTTCTTCCACCAATTTCATTTGCACATCATGCACTGATTTAGAAAAAGAAGTTTTGGTTTTGAAGCAAATGCGCGATGATATGAGCGCAAAGTTGGTTGAGCACAATGATATGAGTGCCAACCTTGAAAAAGAAATTGAACTCTTGCGTACCACATATGCCAAGTGCATTAAAGAGGAGATGGAAAATTTGAGAAACACTCCTTGTGGTACTTGTGATCGCCTCATGCTTGAGAATGAGCTTTTAGCCAAAAGATGCAAGAGTCTTTGTGCTAAGTCTTTTGAGTCACGCAATTCTTCCAACTCCGATGTTGATGCTTCTAAAATTGCTTCTTTGCAACCGGAGTTGAGTTCTTGTGCTGTGCGTGAGTCTTTTGATGATAGCACTTGTACCAAGGTTTCGGATAGCTCTTTCATAGCTACTCCTAACCTTGTTGTTTCTTCGAGTGATGTCCAAGGGACTTCTCTTGGCAAGGGTGCTTCTCATATTTTTGGGACTTGTGCTCCCAATCCGGTTTTCCATTGCACCTTTTGCAAGAAGGATGGTCATTCATTCGATTTTTGTTTCCACCGTGTCAAGCATGAACGGCGTATTCGAGCTAAGGCTTTTAGGAAGCCACGTAGCCTTTCCCATGGAACGTGTGCTCCTAGTGTTGGCACCATGCTGAACATTGATGCTTCTTGTTCTAAGACCCAAGGGACTTCTCACTTGTCGGAGAATGGTGTGCCTTCCAGTAGGCCTTTCTACCATTGCTCTTTTTGTGAGAAAGATGGGCATCAAGAAAGGTTTTGCTATCTACGTGCCAAACGTTTGCGCCAAGCTCGTTCTTCTAGGAAGATGGTGGTTCATAGCCCTTCTCATGGCATGAACACTTGTGCTCCTAGTAAGAAGCCCCTCTTTGTTGATGGGTTTTATGACTTCTTTTCTAGTGGATTAGGTCATGATCGTGGACATGCCTCTAGTGCTTCTTCTCTTGGTCCACGTCATGCTTCTCATGATGCTTCTATTGGTAATTCTACAAAAACCTTGGAAGATGTTTGCCTTTTTTCCCGTGGTACGACTCGTTCTTCTCCTCGAGTTGTCCTTTTGAGGAATGCTTCCAAGGGTGTTTCACAATTGCATTTGAACCAACATTTGCATCATGCTAACCCACAAGATAAGTTGAGTTTTGTGACCAAGTCTTGGGTTCCCAAGTATATGCTTGCTAACCCTTCGGGATCCAAGACTGGGGTTAGTTTGTCCTCTTGTGTGTAGATATGAGGACACAGGGTGGAGAACATGTGCCTGATGGGACTTGGTCTTTTAGATGTGGCCAAGATTTGCTGGTTCTCTACACCCCGCTTAGAATTGCCTCCAAAGAGGCTTTTGCAGTTTGGTGAGCTTTCATATACACTCATACCTTGTACATCCATGTTCCATGTCTTGTGGTATGAGATGGTCTATCATGTGCTCACTTGTATAGTTTTTAAATGTACATTTTCTTTTGTATCATGTTTTGTTTTAGCCTAGCATGTGTTATCTTGTATATCATGTCATGCTAGCCTTGTGTACAGCTTTGGTGGTTATTCCACTTTTCATGGTAGTTTGTGACCCTCATGAACATTGTGCCATGTTTTATCCTTTTTCTCCATGAGCTTGATTTGTAGTGGCATGGTGTTCATTAGGTGTCATTTTTCAGGTGCTAGTTTTGATTAGCTACATGTATCCTGTTGATATGATTAGTTTGAGCACTAGCCTTTCCACAATTTTACCATGTTACATGCTTTTGGATCTATTGCTATCATTATCTTGCATTGTAGCATGTGTTGAGGCTTAGGATGTGTTTGGGTTGATCATGTCTTTAGGCTGCATTTTTGCTCCATAGTGCTTTTATCCTGTTGCATGGTAGTTATGTCTAGATTGAATTCAGATCTCCTTGCGGTATCATTCTTAGGTAGACCTCTTTTTTTGTTGAGAGTTCACCTTATGCTTATTATGTGACTAACCATTTTCGTGGAGACCTTGAGGTCACACTAGACCAGACGATGCCTTGTGTTCTCTTCTGCTTTTGAGATTGTAGGAGAACAGGAGCCTGGAGAGGGCATTTTGGCTCACGGACTGTAACACCTTGGTGTTAAGCAGTAATTAAAATCCTAATTAATATGTTTAGTATGCATAATCATTCGGCATCATGGCATAGAGGCATTTCATGTCTTAAGCATGGTTGTGATGCTTTATATGTTTAACTTGAGTGTTGCATAATCTTGTGTGATTTACATAAGTGTTTTATGTAACATGAAATGATAAGTAGAAAACCATAATTTTCTATGCTCCTTTTTATTCCCTTTTCTATAAGTCAAAAATTATGTCAAATTTCAAAGTGATTTCAAAAGCAAAGCTGAAGCTCTTGTTGAGATGTAAAACTTTGGTATTCAAAGTTTTCAAAGTTTCTGTACAAAAGTTTGAATAAATGTGAAATCTTTCAAACCCTAAATTTGACCTCTAAACTAGATTTCAAAAACTACAAAGAATTAGACTTTGGCCCTTTAACAAAAGTTGTAGAGTGGTTTAAAAGAAACTGCTTTTATTCAGATAGATTTTCATGTTCTTAAAGAAAATCTGAAGTAATTTGGAAAACAAGTTTGATTTAGTTTCAAATTGAAATCAATTTCCAAAATCAGTTTTATCCCTTTTCCTATAGATTGAAAATTAAGCATAATTTGGATATGGGACCAAAAACAAAGTTGTAGATAATTTTATAAGGAACAACTTTTATATTGGAAAAATTTGAAGTTGTTCAGAAAATTCAAAAGTAATTTTGAAATTCAGTTTGGTCCAAATTTGAATTTGAACTCCATTTCAAAATCCAGGCAGAATTTGACTTTGGTTCTTAAAGCAAATCTGTAGAACACAAAATTTGGAGCAACTTTTTTTTAAGAGTTTTTGGTGTGTAGTACAAAAATCTGGAAAAATTAGAAAGGGGGAAATTAGGTTTGCTACAATACATGGGAGAGGGGGAAAAGATCAGAGCAGGTGCTCTGCTCCTGACCACCGCGTGCACCGCCGCCGTGGCCTTGCCTCCTCCGCGCCGCTCCGCGTGTCCGGCCACGCAGCTGGAAGCCTGCTTGCTTCACTCCACGCGGTGGCAAGCTCTGAAAGCTTCCCAATCTCCCAACGTCCACGTCTGCCACCTCCACTTTCTCCTCCTCTGTTTCCAGTCAAGCTCCGACGAGCCCTCTCTCCACCGTTGCCGCGTCTCTGCCATCTCCATCTCCCAGATAGCTCCGCCTGCATCCCTCGTTTCTCCTGAGCTAGCTAACCCGAGCCCTAGTGCTTGCTATCGCCGTCGCCACGGTCTTCGTCCTCGCTGTCGGCAGGGAGCCGCCGCGGGTACCTTGGTCGCGGTCACGGTAAGCCGGAGTTCCTCCGGTCAATCCGAGTAATGTTTTAGCTTCATGATGTGTTGTGGCTCATGTTTTGCTCGCTTTTGAGGTCTCTATCGCTCTGGCTTGAGCAGTCCACGGAGGTTGCCGCCGGTGCAAGCTCTGCCATCGCCGCCGCCGTCGCCAACCTCGGTCCAGTGCTCCTCGAGTCAAGGTAAGGCGCGCATCGTAGTCGTGATGAGCTCCTAGACGTGTTGCGCTCCCTAGTTTAGTCTCTACCGAGTCACCTTGGTCGGACCGCGTGGCTCGCCGTCGGCGCAAGCACCGCCATGGCCGCCATCGTGGACCATGTTGCTCGGGGTTATCTCCGAGCGAGTTTGGGCTCGCATCGTGGTCGCTACAGGTTCCTGAGAATGAAGCCACCCTCACCTAGGTCGCTACCGAGCCCTAGCGGCCGGAACATCGCGTCGCCGCCGTGCTCGGCATGACCGAGCCGCCATAGCCGCTGTCAGCTTGAAATCGAGTGGGTGCTAGATCTAGAGAGGGGTGGAATCGATGCGCGAGGTCAAGCAGGAGACGTTGAGGCCCTCGCCGTCGCCGGTGCGAAGGCCAACGACCAGTCAACGCGCCGCGCAGCCGGTCAAGGCCGGCCGAGCGCTGGACTAGGCGTGAAGAAGAAGAGCAGAGGCTGACACCTGGGACCCAGTTGTCAGTGACTCTGGGCCGAAGTTGGGCCGAGCCCAATAGGGTTTAGAAGAGTTTTTCTTTTTCTGTTTTGGGTGAATAGTGTTAAGTTTTGTCTTTTTGATATGTTTTTGTAGGAAGCTCCAAAAATTGTGAAAATTTTTGTGTAGCTATCTCAAGCTGTCTAATATTTATGAAAAATATAAAACTTGAGTTTTGAACAAATTTTGAAAGTGATTTAAATAGGTCTTTTTATTAGTAAATGGACTTTGATGATTTTTGTAGGCTTATTTAAAGGTCCAAAAATCATGAAACTATTTTCGTCACTGTTTTGATTAGAAAATGTATCTTCACAAAAATTTTGAGCTCTGTTGGAGAAAATAAATTTTATTCTTATTTCTATGCTTTATTTAATCATTTAAATGTCTATAGTTTGATTTAATTCTGCAGGTTTATATGCTTGTCCAAAAATTTGTGATAATTTTTTTGCCACTGTTATTTTATATAATTAATCATCTCAAAAAGTTTGGGTTCAATTTGACAAAATTTAATTTATGTCCTTTTCCTATGTTTAATTTATAAAGAAATGGTTCATAGAGTTTGTTTAAGTAATTAGGTAATTAACTGTTCATAAGAAGGTATGGTTAATCTTTGCATCTTCAGTAATCTTTTGTTTAATGATTATGTTCTTGGTTATAGATCAAGTAATGCATTTAAGCTTACATGTTTTTATTGGTATAGTTGCTAGACCAGTCTACTTTAATGGACTGTTTTCATGATTAAATTTATGTTTTCTTTAAATAAGTTGTATACAAAAGTTATAGTTAACTTTTGTCTCTAGCCTATCCTAAACTTTCATGATTTTAGGCCTGATAGATTAGGAGATATAGTTTTTGTAAGTCAACAGGTCAGATCTGCCCTACCTTTTGGACAGATCTGAGGTTTTGTGCTGTTTGAGCCTTTTAAGTTGTAAACCACCTGTTGGAGACAATAGGAAAGTTTTAGAGTTTTTCATAAGCTTTCTAGATTGTTAAGGATCATCCTTTTTGGTAACCCAGAGCTCCAGTTATAGATGTTGGAATTTGGGCAAGCAAATCTGTCCTAGTTTGGACAGAAAGGTTTATTCAAGTTAGTTGACCTAGTTGCCTATAGAACCAACCCTTGGTGATATTAGGAAGTTTGTAGGCAATTTGATAAGCTTTTCAAATTGTCTAGGATCACCCTTTTGGATGATGGTAGCTTTGGTTATGGTTAATAAACCATTAAGTTTAAGTTTGCATCTTGTGTGACTTTTGGTTATTGTTTGAAAACCATGGGACACCTCTCGTCTTGTACTCCTATGGCTTGAGTGATGTTTTAATGAACCTTAGCCATCCTTAGTTACCAGCCTAAAAGTGTTTGATGATAGTTATTCATTAAACTAAAAACCGTAGTGGTAAGTTGCAAGTTGGTTTTGTTGGTTTGCAACTTTACCGCGAAGGAAAGTTGTACTCGACTTTCCTTATCTTGTGTTGTCTTCTGTTTTACTTTTGAATTATCCTGCACCTTAGCATGCATCACACGGCATCATACTAAACATACATCATTTATCTGCGTGTAGTATCCGAGAGTGTTGGAGTCGTGTTGATCAAGCTTTGGTGATCACCCTTGTCGAACAAGCCTCGGAAGGAGATTCTTGTTGGACAAGCTTCATCGAGAAGACTTAACTTCTAGATGAAGGAACTAACCTTTGTGGATCATTCTTGGATCCTATCTTCCCTGCAACAAAGGCAAGCCCCGGTTCATCTAACCATTTCGTTGGATTTACAATTACACTTACTTCTGATAACCTGATGCATTAGATGTTTATCAAATGAATGCTTTAAACCTGTTGATGCATGATCAACCTTGTTATCGATATATCAGTCCTTGATACCTGCTTTATGCAAATGATAGAAATGCTTAGCCTTGCTTTATGAAGCTTTTGATAAATGTTTTTGATACTTATCATTTTGGAATGATAATGAGAAAGAATGATGGTTAAGACCAGACGGGCACATGCATCGAACCTTGTGTTGGTGTAGGGTGACCCGGGTGTGTCAAAATAGGATTAACCGTTGTTGGCCTGCTAGATTGAGAAACTGTGAAGTACCGATCATATGCTACGGTAAGCCCTGCCTTGGTGGTTCTTAAATGAGAACGGCTAATCGCGCACTGGGAGTGGAGAGATGGCGGGAGTACTAGCTACCCTCGTGGGTTAAAGTCCCGGATTGGAGGTGTACAAGTACTCTCGGGTGGCGCGGACCCGGTCTTGTTTGGAGGATCCGAGGTTGGGGTTGGTATATGTGTGATCCAGGGTCTACATATATCGTATGATCGTGGAAAACTCCCAGATCTGGTTGAATGGCTAGAATCGTCGTGCTCCTCGGTTAAGGAGACTCAATCTTCTGACCCGCACCGTAGAATAAAATGGAACTGGTTTGAGAAAGAATGACAATGATCTTTCACTAGTGTTCACTTTCAGTTCTTACCAAGTACTTAAATGATTAAGTAAAATTTGGATCTAGGATTACTTTAGTAAGCTTTTATGCAAATGAAAAATACTGTTGAGCCTACCCAAACCAGCATGACCCTGAAGTCTTTTCTGTTGACGGATATGTCTTGCTGAGTATCGATCGTACTCAGGGTTTGTTAATCCCCTGTTGCAGGTTTTTAATAGGTGACGTTGATCATGATCATGTCAGTGGGCTTGACGTGATCTGGTTGTTCTTCTTCTCCAACTTAGGTGCTCCACCTAAGTGTGGTTCTGTAATACTATCCCACTTCCGCAATACAAGTTATGTTTATGTAAAAAGTAACTTATTCATGTTTTATAAAGGTTATCTATCTTGCTTCCGCACTCCGATGGTATTTTGTAACCAATGTTGTAATGTTGTGATTATTCCACCCTTCATGATGATGATCCTGTGGTTCGTGGATAATTTGGGGTTCTCTCGGGGACACCCGACAGATCTTTCCAGTAATATGTTTCATTTGCACTGTCATTGGGCTCCTTATGACGATGATGTGTGTAGGTGGGCCACATTATCGGGAGGTTCTGCCACACGGACCCGATGCCACTTCTTCCATGACTTGGGGTTCCGTTCGAGAAGCATCTCCTACGAGCACTATCTGCACCTGTGGGAGCGACAGCATCAGGCGAGGGGGAGACGACTTCGGTGATGCAGGCGCCCCGAAGATCAGCAGATTCAGGCGTCCCCTCGGGTATCACACCAGCAGGTGGTCATGCGCTTCATGAGGTACCTCCGACACACTTCTGAGTTCGGGTTTTGGTACTCTTCTTCCTTGACCTCTTTTTGTTGTGTGGTCTTTTCGATGTGGATTTTGCTGGCTGTCGCTTGAGCGTTTCCTGGCTCTTCGCTTGTGAGTTTGATGTGTGTTTCCCTTTTAGTTGGGGAAGCATTTTGCCTGTTGTATCTTAGTTTGACTTCTCTGATTCCCTTTTGTTTTGGGATTTCCTTTTTAGGCTAGTTTTGTTTTGTCTTTGATAGACTAGCTTTTGCATGCATTTCATCATGTATTCTAATGCTTTTTAGAGCTTCATGTTAGAGCAATGAGAATGATATTATGCTCTATTTGGTATGCCATGTTTATTCATGATGATGCTTGTAGCCTAGGCTCTTTTTGATCAATTGATACATGTTATGAGCTAAGCTGTTTCTGGCAAATGGTGAACTTGACTAATCAACTATGAAACTTTTAATTTGTTCACCATTGAGGGTGGCAACTAGCATGGGTAGGATGTGTTGAGATCACTTGTGCTATCTTTTGTATGCTAGGTTGCTATGTCTCTTGCACTGAGTCATTCACTTGCTTGGATTGTTCATATTTACATTGTGCTTAACATGTGATCCAAGTATTAGTGAAATGAAAAGATCAAGATGGGATTGCATGTGTCAGCACATCACGGTATCGAGACTATTTCTCATTGCACATTTGAGTTAAACTTGAGCCGTTTAGTGTAAGACCGAAACCGGTGCTTTAAGCTTCTGATTGCTTTTATTGCATAGGCTTAGCCCGATTGAAAAGTTAGGCAACGACCATGCTTTTAACCTCTCACAATCACATGCTTTTAATATGAACTTGTGTTAATACCGCTGCAATCTCCGATAAAATTTGAAAATAACACAAGTTTAAGCTTCATTCTATGGCATGATGATTGAACTTTGCTAGGGGTAGTTCACCTTTTATACTTGAGTTAGCACTTGGTTGATTTCCTGTCTATTCATGCTATCTGCTATTTTAGTGGTGGACTCCTTTTCAAATGGCTTAAAACTGCTCATATGCTTCATTGTTCATATTTCGTATTCATTTGATCAGTTTGAGCCTTTGCTATCATTTGTATTGATTGCTACACTTTCAGGGCAGCACCCTTTTGAGCATCTTTTCATTCTGATTGCTATACACTTGAAGCTGTTGCATTGTGCATATCATGCATTTTTAGCTTAGTGTACATACCCCCAGCTCCGATACACTTTGTGGTCACTTTCAAAGCTTTTCATTGCCCCCATATGCTTTTGATTGATGACTTGTCTTGTGTTTGTGTCAACTTTGTGGAGAAATGTCAAAACCCCTCAGCATGTTCCCTTTTGGCAATGGGGAGAAGCTGTTTGCAAGGGGGAGCTTGAGTGTTGGCACAAAGGGGAGAGTCATGCATTTTGGGGAGAGCTTTGAGCAAGGGGGAGTTTAGCTCTTTTATGTTCTTCTTCAATTGGTATAGCTCTTTTATGTATTTCAATTGGTATCCTTCATTGTGAGCTTTGTTGCATAGCCTTTGTGTGTAGGCTTGCTTTCAGGGGGAGTCGTTTTTGTCTTGCTACTTCTCCGCGTGTTCCGAGTGATTGTGCTCCATTTAGTGTTGAGCTTCTCTTTGTGTTTTTCTCAATTGGTATCGAGCCTGCTAGTCGTGTTGGGCCATTGTTGCCTCTCTCTTGAGAGACTAGCAGTTTTTGCTTGGTATTTTCGATTGATATGGAGCCTTCAGCTAGTTGTGTTGAGCTTGTTTGCCTCAGTCTTGAGGAACTAGCTGTTTTTCACCAATTTTTGGCTGGTTGTGATTGGTGTCGAGTTTTCTGCTAGTTGTGTTGAACCTCTGTGCCTCTATCTTGAGGGACTAGCAGTTTTGCATCCTAATGCATTGTTTTAGCCTCAATTGGTATCGAGCCTTGAGCTAGTGGTGTTGAGCCATTTTCTGCCTTTTCTTGAGGGCTAGCTCACTTTTGACTTGGTTGCGTCGAGCCGTTGCCCATGTCTTTGGGAACCAAGCCTTTCGCTCTGTGTGATCGAGTTTTGCTCTTTTATGAGTTGTTGCTCCGATCCTTTGCTTGGTTGCGTTGAGCCGTTGCCCATATCTTTGTGGACCAAGTTTTTTGTTTTGGTATCTCAAACCATCTCTTTGTGTTTAGTCTGTGTCAATTCAATCATCAAGGGAGAAATTTCGAAACCCAAGTAGTTAACCTTCCAAGTCGATAAGAACCTTGGAAGTTGATAAGTACCTTGGTTTCTTTTGTGATGATTGTTCGATAATTTATTTGAGATTGGTTTTCGAGTACCTTTTTGGGATTTCATGAAACTCTTGTTTCTCTTGACTCTTCGGTTGTGTGGAGGCTTTGCCCGCTTTTCCCGTTTTCTATCGGGACCGAGAGCTTTTATTTGGAGTTCTCATGACCCTTCCTCATCTCAAGTAGCCTTGTGTTTGCTTTTGCTTGGCTTTTGGGCACTTGAATAGGCTTGCCTTCAAACCCTTCCTTTGTGGTTTTATTTTTAGTCAATGCATTCATCAAGGGGGAGATTGAGAACATATATGATGAATGATTGACTTTGATGAGGAAGGTTTGAGGCTTTTACCCGGTTTAGTCCATATCTCGCTATGCGCTTAATGTTTATGACTAACCGGTGGTGTTGAGTTGTGGTGTTTCTGTGTTGGTGTGCGTGTGCAACATGTGTCTCTTGGCTGTGTTGATGTGCAGGTGTTGAGCTCGGATACAGTGGTTGATGGCGAGGTGAAGGTCAAGTAGAGATGTGTCGTGCCGACGGACTGGGAGCATTGAAGGATGGGCGTGCCGTGCGGCGGACGGGCCATGCCGATGTACCCAGAGTGGTGAAGGGCGGACGTGAGGCTTGGACTGACGGACCAGAGGGACAGAGGACCAGCTGTGGTAGCTGGCATGTGGCATCGAAGAGCGAGAGCACATGGGGATGTGCGATGCATCGGCCGAGTCGGGAGGAAGATGATGGCGTCATGGCACTTGGCGGGAGGTCGGACATGTGCTTGCGTGCGGCGCAAGTGCCGTCGGCCAAGTCAAGAAGGAAGGCAAAGGCATTGTGCCCGGCGCGGAGGCTGGACATGCATCGGCATCGGTGCCGGTGGTCGGGGTGTGCGAACCACATCCCGTCTACGGTGCGGGTTCGGTAGCTGAGCCTCAAAAAGCTACCATCGACGGTTTCCAAGTTTGGGCCTCAAAACTCAGGATGGACGGTTTTTAGGTTTGGGCCTCAAAACCTGGGCTCGTGGGTTTCTGAGTTTGGGCCTCAAAACTTGGGTGGACGGTTTCCAGGTTTGGGCCTGAAAACCTGGGCTGGCAGGTTTCCCGGTTTGGGCCTCAAAACTGGGGAAGGTCCAAAAGGACGGTCGACGCGTGGCGGCACCGAGAGGCTTGTGTTGCGGCAAAGCTATCGGTGAGAAGGCACGGCGGTCGACGGTGGCAGCACATGGCGGCATCCTAGAGCTTGCGTCGAGGCGAAGCGAAGGATGAGAAGGCGCGTGGCTGTCGGATGGAAACTGCCAGAGTTGGATGGTTTTACCCCTATTGGGTATTTGGGTTAGTACTTCATGTTAGGGCGTTTGTGTCATTTGGACGTGCGCCTATATATAGATGAAGGGGCTATGTTGGACAGCCATCCATGGACGGTGTCTCTCTCATTTTTGTGCTTGTGAGAGAAGGCTAGGGTTAGAGGAGAGTTGGCTCTTGTTCTTGAGCTTTTTGCCATCCAAGCTTTGTGTTGCTAGGATTGGCTTGTAGCCCGACACCGAGTGCTTAATCAATCATCCATCCCTCTGAATCCAATGCTCAAATTCATGGTTGAATTCGCATTTTGAATTTGTTCTTCGCGTTCTTCTTTTCTCCACGATTTTCCCCTCACTCGATCTCCCTCTACGCTGCGTCTTTTGCGATTCCGTTTGAATCAACTTGTTCTTTGAAGTGAGGAGAACATTTCCACTGAAGGAATTCATCTCTACCCTCATGAACAAGTAGATCGGGTCGAAATCGTTTTTGTTCTTCGTTCTTCCCCTTTTATAGTGTTCTTCGGATTTCTCATGGATTATTTGGTTTGGAGCGATGATATCCTAGGATTAGCTTCCCAACACGTAGAAGAACACTTGGGAGAAGTTTGGTTGCAGCACCGTTCGATTTGGTGAAGATCCAATCGATTTTGGTTTTGTCCCGTGCAGTTTTTGCACTTTCTGGGCAGTGGCGGACTGTCCGCCCCCCAGCCGCGGACAGTCCGCGCATCGAGGGTTCGGCCGGAGCAGTGGCTGTTTTCCTTAGCGTTTTTTCCCTCGGGTGACCAGCGGACAGTCCACCATTGACAGGCGCGGACAGTCCGGGCCCGAGCAGAGGCTGGTCAGCAGCGTTGCTGTTTTGGAACTTTGACCGGCGGACAGTCCGGGATGGAACCGCGGACAGTCCGCCCCTAGCGCGGACAGTCCGGGACCAGCAGGCCGGACAGTTCGGGAACCTGCTGTAGGTTGCGGTTTAGTGCGTTTGCTCTCCCGGCTTTTCCGCTTCGTTTCTGGACTTCTCGTTTGCTCCTAGAGTTCACCTAGGAACCTCTCTAGGTATCTTTGCTACTTGTTAGCATCGGTGTTTGGAGAAATCCCGACGTAGCCCTCTATCTACGTTTGGGAGTGGGTCTTTTAGGCACGAACTTGACTCGGAGTTTTGAGAGTTTTGGTTTGCTCTCTTGTGTGGTGCATCGCTGTGATCCTAGGGATCACCCACTCTCTTTCTGAGGGTCATGGTAATCACTTTTAAGTTCAAAGCTTTTGGGGTTGATTTTGTTGGGACAGAGGCCAGAATTTCGAAAGAAATCTTTAGGCTCCCATTCACCCCCCTCTGGTCGCCTTGCTTTAGCATTTTCGGTCCTTCAGATTGTGGGAGTCTTTCAAGGTATGTGAGACCCTGCCGGCAGGCAAACTTGAGTTATCTTTTTATTTATTTCATACCACTACATGTTTGCTTGAATCATTATATATTTCTATTGCTTTGTTTGGCTATGCCTACAAATTCATGCATATCATTCATTTAAATTGATTATATTTCCTTTCCAAAACCATAACAACATGTTTGTTTAATTGCATTCATCCATCTCATTTTCATTTTTGCATAAAAATAAAAAAAGAAAAAAAATGATCGTATGTTTAACCTTTTATGCTCACATGTCCTTTTTAATAAGTCTTGTGTAGCCCTTCTTATTTCCTTTTTCTATTATGTGTATGCTTTGGTTTGGGATTACTTCGCGAGTATACTCCCAAAGGCTTTTAAATTAAGGATGGTGCTTAGGTTAAATCGCCTTCCTTAATCAAATAAGACATGGTGTCAAATTTGATTGTTGAACTAAAAATTACTTGTATAGAATTTGGATGTACATTTGGACTAACCCTTGCAGGAAAACTTTATAATTTCGATGGGTAAGTCATTAGATCATTCTTGGGACAAAGCAAGGATTGAGCAATGAAACAAACAATGGATAAAAAGATCTACCATGCTTGATAAAGGAAGGGCAAATGAAATCTTCCAAATCCTTATCTCTCGGATTGGAATCAATGGAGAAAGCACTACTCGTTGGCTCTAAAAACCAAGAGCCCTCGCCGATAGGTAATTTGGTGTGTATCCGCATTTGGTTCTCCATTGATCACATCTTTTTCCTTTTCATTTTGATCTTCATGTTTGAATTTTCAAGAACCCAACTTCCTTTCCTGCATAAAACTTTGAGAAAAGCTTTCACAAAGATTTTGAGAGTTTTTGGCTACATGGTGGGGTCGCCTGACCCCCCATTGCACCCATTTAGTGCACCTCTTGCTTTTTGTGACACAATCCTTATGGTGGGAGCATGGTGCAAGTTTGGAAGTGATAGGGGGTGACAGCTTGGTCGGTCGACCCCATATCCTTGCCATTTCTTGTCACACTTCACCCATGTGATCTTGTCTAGCATTAGGCTAGTTTTGCACTTAAATTTGTGGGAGAATTAGGAAGAGGGGGCTCGGCTGACCTCCCTATGACTCCTCCAACATGTCTCCCATTGTGGCTATGAAAGAGAATGCTTGGTATCTCATTTTTCATTGCATCAATTCTCTAAATTTTCCTCTTGCTCTTGAGCCATCTCTCTCTCAAGTTTTAAGTGCTAGTTTTTCTTGATTTTGTGAAAGGAAAAGAGAAAAAGTATTTGGCATCTTCTGGTTTCCATTAGCCGAGCTTGATTTGATCTCTCATGATTCACGTAGAATGTATGTGGAGGTTTCAAAATCCACAACATTGATTTGTGGTGTCAACCACGACCCACAAGAACAACCAACTCGGATGCTAACCGCTAACGACAATCCTCTGCTTCCAAGTTGTGTTTTCTTTCTCTGTTATTGCAAGAATCCTGATATACTCCAGAAGGTGCAACAAGTGGGAAGCAAAAGTCCATCAAGATGTACGAAGAGTGACTCACAAGGCTCACACATGGAGGATCTACTCATTACATCAATGTATGATGCTTAGGCTTAACCAAGAATGTTGCATATGAAGGTTCTGCCATGTGCACTCACATGCATGTGTGACCAGAACCCTCTACACAAGCTAGGTATGGATAATGATTTTGAATATGGTTTGAGAATCTTTCTAGAATGCTAAAATTGGACAACTTAATTATGAATATCACCACTCCATTGACATTTATAATCCTACCATATATCTCATGCTTTGTTGGGTGGTCATGATCTATGCCTAAAGTTGTGTGAGCACCTTAAAAATGATGAACTAATAATGTTTTATCCTTTGCTAAAAAGAATATGTGTCTTGCCTTTAGCTTGCATGATAAATCTATGACAAGATGTCTCCCATGAAATAGGCTCTTTGGAGCAATCTTTCCTTGTCTCTAGAGATTCTTGTTCTCTATCCTTGCAAGTTATGCCTTTGTGATATATGTACCTGCACCTAGAAGGTTGATAATATAAAGACACTTTATTCACACTTGCTTAAAATGGACCAAACTAATCTTTGTTTATGCTTCTCCATGATTGTATAACCAAACAACCACTCCCATGTGAGAGGTATTGGTTGCATAAATCATGGGGACTAACATTGACTTGGATGGTGTGGAAAGGTGTACAAGTTTTTCAAGTGTAGGTATGGTGACAGAAGTAAGGCCATGGTGCAATCCAAGTCATAACATCAACACCATGTCACATTGAAAAGAGCAAGCTTGGGGGAGTAGCCCCTCCCCCACTAATTATGGCAACGCAAGAGCATTAACGGGAACAAGTTTGGGGGAGGAGCCCCTCCCCTACCAAGGTAAGTATTTTTATCCCTTTAGTTTTGTTTTATCACATCTAATGAAAATTTGAATAAAAGAATAAACAAACCTCCTGTTGATTTTGCTTCATGAACATCCCATTCTTCCTATCTTGAAAATGACGAATAGTTGCTATGCCCATCCTTCCTAATGAAGCAACCAACCAAGCTTAATAAATTTTCATGAAGCTCCGATGTAATAATTGTGCCTAAACTTAATAATGTCTGTGGTTCTGCTGGTGTGTTGCCACCAACAGAGCCCCTGCACTTGATGCTTTCTTTGTCTCAGTTTTCAGAACAACCTAGAAGTTAAGTTTGGGGGTCAATCGACCCTCAACTTAACCTTCTGAAGCTTATAAACCTGCCACAGTGATGCTCATTGCAAAGCAAGGCTGCACGTCAAATCTGGTCCTTAACGACCACATTTGAGCGTCGAGCGAGAACCCCATGAGCACACCACCAAAAAGCACCAGTGCAGAAGGTATCTTCGGAGGTGGGAACACGCACAACAGGCACCAACATGGCCAAAGGCTCTAAAGTGGGGTCGGTCGACCCCACTATGGACCTCTAGGCCCACCAGCCAGCCTCCACTACACTCTACACACATGCTGACTGGTTTGCCACATTCCTCACTGTTGACAGTTCTTAACGACATATTTCTACCGTCAACATGATCCATAAAAAGGAAGAAAGTCACATATTTTACTCACATATACCTTTACCGCTAACCAATTTCCACATGTATTGCAAAAGTATGTTTTGTAGACCATAAACTTGTATACAGGTGGAAAACAGATAAAAAGGCGCAATTCGACACGATCAAATGCGCAAAACAACAAGAGGAATAAAAGCCCATACAAAAGTGCTGCAAAATTCAACCAGATTCAGACTCAGCACGACGTTTCAGACCAAATGGGCTTTGGCCCAGCCCACGGGGGCCCAGCCAGGGGGCGGCCGCCCCCTGGGTCGGCCGCCCCCCTGCTGACGTCACTCGTCCACCGCCTTTGCAGAGGCGGTACATTCAATGTTCTTAAGACAGTGCCGGGTGCAAATTGCAGAAAACCCCCTATTGAACCGACCTAGAACCCCTATATAAGCATGGGGAGAGGACCTCTCACAATATCAAGTATCAAGATACAAGAGAAGATGTAGAGAGGAAGAGCTTCACTCATATCCTTAACCTTTAGGTTAGGAATAGAATAGGGAGCGAGATAGAGAGTAGAGTAAGAGAAGTAGCAAGTAACCGGCTCCATCCCCTAGTTGCACTAGTCGGGAGGCCGAAGCATTGACTACTTCCTGCACTGTACCTCTGCAACCCGACTTACTGCATTGGAGTAAGAAAAGGTTGAGTTCTACTTTTGTTCTAGTAAGTTCTTGAGCATTGTTATCTTGTTCTTACAATCTTGCGGGTTCGTTGTCCATCTTTTGGTGGATACTCTAGTAGAGGAACCTCTGAATCATTTGGAGGGGTTCCTGGCCAACGCTAGAGTAGTAGCTAATAGCATAGACGTGGTGTCTAAGCTAAGAGCTACCCTCATTTGCCTCGTATCCCACGGGTGAGGGGTCGGCGGCAGGTGGTGACAACCCTGTTTGCCCTTAGTTTCCCCCACGTTCGGATACGGCGTAGAGCTATAGGCCGGAGTTACTTGGCAGACCAGGTATAAGCCGGTGCCCGAAGTAAGGTTGTGAAAACACATTACCTTGTTCGAGGCTTCTAAGCATTAGAAGAACCTCGCTACCTAAGTCGTTCCCCTCTTTTCACTCTAGGGTTTATTAGATCCGTGACTCTGAACACTTCCGTTCCCTGAGAAATTACGATACCCTGTATACCACCGGGTGAAATGCTACAACGGTATTTCCGTGCGCTTGCGGACTTTGGCTGCTTCGCTAAGATTTACCAACTATCGTGCGGGATATGCACTACTAGAGAACAGGCCTTTGGACGATCCACCAACCGAGCTTTAGTCCCGGAAAAAATTTGCGTCCGGGACTAAAGACTTTTAGTCCCGGTTGGTATTACCAACCGGGGCTAAAGGTGAATCTTTAGCCCCGGTTGGTATTATCAACCGGAACTAAAGGTCCTGGACCTTTAGTCCCGGTTGGTAATACCAACCGGGGCTAAAGGGTCACCCTTTAGCCCCGGTTGGTGGTACCAACCGGGGCTAAAGGTCCTTTTAGCCCCGGTTGGTGTTACCAACCGGGGCTAAAGGTCCTTTTAGCCCCGGTTGGTGTTACCAACCGGGGCTAAAAGTCCTTCCCGAGTGGATTCAAAAGGAAAACGTCTAGAACTACATCACGTGGGTTGCGTAGCTCAGTTGGTAGACGTGCCTGAGGCGAGATGTGCTGAGTTCGAATCTCACACAACACACATTTATTTTTTCCTCTCTGGACCTTTAGCCCCGGTTGAAAGCAACCGGGACTAAAGGCCGGGACCTTTAGTCCCGGATTCTTAGCCCCGGTTGACATACCCGGGGCTAAAGGCCCATTTCAACCGGGGCTAAAGGCCCTTTCTCTACTAGTGATGCTTGGCATATCACAAGGCAATGGCGCCATCCTTGTGGCATGTTAAGAAATACCGACACGACACTTCTTGGCGATTTTGCTGAGGATAGCTTAAAACCCTATCTTCTGTTATTGCGTTAAGAAATGTCAACAAGCATTTCTGGCGCCGTTGCCGGGGATAGATTCAAACCCTATTCTTGGTAGCGACGCTAAGAAGTGTCAACAAGCATTTCTGGCGCCGTTGCCGGGGATAGATTCAAACCCTATTCTTGGTAGCGACGCTAAGAAGTGTCAACACTCACTTGTTACATTTCTTTTATCATATTCATGATTCATCTTGCAAAATGAAAACAAGAAGAGCCACATCAAAAAAAAATTGAAAAGTGACATGGTTCATGACATTTTAAAAGGTAGAAGCGTCATAAAGTTTATTTCTTGCATATACTTATGCTTGTGCGAAATGTATCTTGATAGGAAAATCATATTGACTAAGTTGTTGAAAAATGTGATATAGTTCTTGGCTCATGATTCATACCTTTTCTAGTCAAGGTGCATGGAGATTAATTTTTGAAAATGTCATAAAACCATAGTGTCACTTACTCCTCAATAGTGAGAAATTCCTACCAAAGCCATATTATGATCTTACATGTCCAAACCCTTCAAAATATGCTACTTGTATGTGTGTTGAGTTTGGTCAAACCTTGTTGACCCTTGTTGAGAAATTTATCATATTCCCAAGATCAAGATCACGTACACTCCACATATAAATGCTACTTCTACACTGGAAGTATGCAAAAACATGTCTTTCATTTCCACCGAATAAATACTCCAAAGTTCTATAGTGTGATCTCTCTCTAATGTACTTGCAAAAGACACATGAACTATACAAAAACAAAAAAAGAAAGAAAGAAAAAAACATGAATAATGGACTTGTGAAAGTCTAGTAAAAAATGAATGGGCAAAAGCTCATGCATTGAAAAAGAGAAATGAAAAAAATAGCCATGTCTCATAACTATCACAAGTTAGAGAGAGAGATCATACATGCTAAGGAGTGCAATAGAGTTTATCATCATGTTCCACACACACGCACATCTTGATCTAGGAGTATGACATCTTTCTTCTTGGATCCTTGTTTTGACTTTACAATATATATAATACAAGTAAGATATCATGTTTATCCCTACCCGAGCTCCACATAAGCTTGCTAGAAGTAGGATAAAATTAGAGAAGGCGAAAAAAGTGATGTGTGTCGTGGTAAGGAATCATATGCCTTAGAGTGATATGAGAGAAATATTTGAGGAGTAAGTTTGACCTATGTGTTTTCCTTTGAAAAATTTATAAAACACTCCAAGTACCAAGATGTGAGAATGGTACGATGACTTTGCCATGAGTATTGTTCCATTTTTCAACATCTGAAGGATATATGCTAGATAATGCCACATAACCCACTTGTCTAAGGTATGTCTTGAATGAGACTTTATGTTTGCTATATATCTTGAAGATTGTTATGATCATGTCTACTTTTATCTCTAACCTTTACTCGAGGACGAGCAAAGACTTAAGCTTGGGGGATCTTGTTGACGGTATTATTATCATAGTTTTGCATTGTCAAATCCATCAACAAAGTGTCATCCTTGGAAGGAAATGAGCATAACATGACCTTATTTTATACAAATAACTTGGTTCCACATGTACATTGACTTCTAAAAGCATGCAGGTGAAATATCAGAGAAAGCGGGACCAAGGGGGGCACACCCTAGGGTCGGCCAACCCTAGGGGGGTCGCTCGACCCCCCTATGGCCCCACTTGGCCCTCACTCGTGATGACAAGCCTCCATGATCCTCTCAACACACCCCCAAAGCAACATCAACCGTTGGATCAAAGTGTGTTTAGAGGAGGTTTAGAGGGCCCACAAGAAAGTGGAAAGCAACATCCACTTGATTCTGGACAGCTTAGAATCAAGGCACACGGATTGAATGGCCCACAAAGTGAAGCACCGACGTAACCAAGGGGTCCCACCACTTCATACCCACACAAGAGGAGGTTTAGAGGGCCCACAAGAAAGTGGAAAGGGCATACCCATCATGGGGGGTCGCCCGACCCCCTCTTGACCCTTCCTTCGGCACCATTCTACTCCTACAAGTGCAAGAAAGAGGTCCCACACTTGGGGGGGTGGCCCCACATATCATTGGGGGGTCGGCCGACCCCCCTTTGGTGGCTAAATGAGCCCATTTCCACCCACCGAGCTTGGTGCATGGAGGCATGCATCCAAGTGATCTTGGCCATCCAATATATGGCAGTTTTCATCCAAGGAAGGAGAAGCGTCGTCACACGGATCGCTGACGTGGCACATTGAGTGGTTCTCATTCATCCCCTAGGACTATAAATACCCCCTCACCCCTCTCATTCTAAACACACCACAAGGAGGAGCTCTCCACTCTCTCTCAAGATGTAGTACTAGTAGTAGTGCTTGGAGTTAGAGTGAGTCTCTGGTCCTCAGCTCTAGTCTTCCGGGAGGTCTGGTATGGTTCTTGTATTCCTTTCTTTCCTTGTAAGACTTGAGTTATTTTATATAGTTATCTTCTCTACTTTGCCTTAGTACTTTACTTCATTGCAACATGACTAGTTATGTTGTAGTGGTTGTTAGCATTGTCATAGTTATGTGATAGCGAGATAATGGTAGTATACCTTTGCGCTGGTTCACCGCCCTTAACCCGGTGCTCTAATCAGTTCCACCGGATGTCGGATTAGAGTAGTGAGATGTAGTGTAGACGTGGTGTCTAGACTATACGCTTGCCTGTGTCTGCGGCTTACTCCACGGTTTGTTTGTGGTACCTAGTAGGGGTGACAGACCTATCTAGGCTTTGATTCCACCACGTGCGGGCAAGTTATTAAAACGTAGGTGTTGACACCTGGGGTGGCACGCAGAAGAAACCGCAAGCGCACAGCTGTCAGTTGTAGCTTTTCACCTCAGAGTATTCCGGGGTATCGAATCCACAAGGAACGTGAAGTGATTTTGAGAAAACTAGGGGGGTAAGGATATCTAGGATAGATGAAGGGAACGGGCACTATCTACTTGGGTAGATCCTAGTTCTATTAGACTTCTAGTGATTTAAGTTCTTTACTAGTGTATTGTGGGCGTACTAGCCTTTACCACTGACTTAGGTTGAACGCTAGCACAACGAGCCCTACTGTTAAACTAGACCAACTACGTGATGGAATTCAAGGCGCACAGGGGAAATAGGTTAGGTGGCGGGCGCCACCTTGCTCAGGCCCAAATGGGCCAGAGTGGCTTGGCCTTGCTCCTGGTACTCTTGTTTGGCCCAACTTCCATTATTTCCTCCATTAAGATAAGAAACTATGCACATGTGGAAATAGGTTAGTTATAAACCAAATCTTCTACTTTTTATGTTGTTTTACCTTTGTTTTGGGTGAAATGTTGATGGTGAAATGATGCTTTAAGCACCGTCAACAGGAGGTCTTCTTGTGCTAGGCGGCTTAGCACCCTTCTCATCCCTTTGTGTTGCTAAGTGGCTTAGTGACCCGAAGTGCAATTGTGTATGAACATTGATCTTGCTTGATATAACATGTCTTGCTAAGTTAGAACCTTGCAAGTAGAGATAGATCTCTGGAAACCTTAGGCTCGCTCGTTGTTCTCCTCGCTCGCTAGACTACTCTTTTATCTTTGGGACCTCTCCTGTGTGCCACTGCTCTTATCATATATATCACTTACCCCCACTCTGGTTTAGTTGGTATATTAGTTAGTGGATACATGATAGTTAGTTATCACATTCTTTAACCATTCCTCCCCTGTGGATAAATACGGTACCCTGAAATACTCCTGGGTGAAATGCTACAACGGTATGTTCTGTGCGCTTGCGAAATTATCCAATAGACATAAGAAATACCAACAAACATTTCTAGCACCGTTGCTAGCGATAGATTCAAACTTTATTCTTAGTAGTGACGCTAAGAAGTGTCAACAATGATAATCTTCTTAGTTCAAAATCTGGTGTAAACACAAATTGAAAATCAATCTCCAAAATCAGTTTTACCCCCTTTTCTATAGTTTGAAAATTAAGCATAATTTTGATATATGACTAAAAACAAAGTTGTAAATAATTTCATAAGGAACAACTTTTATTTTGGTGAAATTTAAAGTTGTTCAGAAAATTCAAAAGTAATTTTGAATACAAGTTTGAGGTCATTTCAAATTCAAAATGTGATTTTGATTTCTAGCTAGAATTTGGTTGTGCTCCTTAAATGAAAGTTGTAGATCCTAATTTTTGGAACAACTTTCATCTTGGTTGTTTTCCCTGTTGCTTAGTAGTTTTTGGAGAATTAGAACAAAGATGATCATTTTTGTCTCTGTGCTACAGTAATCGGAGGGGAAAAAACAGAGCAGATGCTCTACATCTGCACCAGCCATGCTGCCGTGCTCCTTTGGCTGACCTTGCTCGTGCTGGCGCGTCAAGAGCCACGTGGCTCGTCTCTATGCGACGTGGTTTGTTCAAGTTAGAAGTCTCATCATTTCCGTCGTGTCGTGGCACTATTTCTCTCCTCCTCTGTTCTTGCCGCCATCAGGGGCAGAGCCCGACGCCGCTGGCCACTCTCGCCGTCGTTGTGTCACCTCAATCCAATAGCCCGTGCCCTAAGCTCCGCCCTAGTTTCGCGCACAACCTGAACCCGCTGGCGCCCGCTCTAGCCACTTCAAGCAGCCGTGCCGCGTTCTTCTTCCTTGCGGCCGGCCGTAGCGCCGCCACGAGCCGCTCGCCGAGGTCCTGCCTGCTCCGGTGAACCCCGAGCCGCCTAACTAGTGCTTTGGCTTCCTCTTGCGATCTAGCTTGTAGTCGGCTCACCCTTTCCACCTCTACCGCACCGTCGACCTCAGAACACTGCCATAGCCAACCGCCATAGCCGCCGAGTGCCCCTCGTCGTGGCAAGTTTCTTCCGCCGTGTCTCTGTCCAATATATGGAGCCGACCGGGTTCTGGTGACATTCCTAAGCTTGTAGGGACCCCATTTAGGTTGCTACCGGGCTCTAATCGTCATTCCATTGCGGCGCTGCCGCATCGGTCGTCGTCGTCCGCCATGCCCGGTGGGCGAGCTCCTCTAGTGCCCTAACTCCCCACCCAGCTAGTTGTTTCGGTGCGCCGAGTCGTGGGGGCATTGCAGAACCGGGTCTGGTGGTCTGGGAGAGGCCACCGCCAGCCAGCCGGTCGGTCAGGACAATGGCCGCCATGGTCAGGGCCATGGTCGCGGCCTGGCTAGAGTCGGTTGACCCTCAGGCCCTTCTGTTAGTGAGTCAGGGTAAGAGGTATTCGTGAGTGAGAAGTAGGATTGATCATGCTTCAGTTTGAGAAGGTTGGCTTGATCCTGCCTCAGGAGGAGATCCTTGCTGGACAAGCTTCTTCAACAAGGAAACTAACCTCTGTGGATCCTTTTTGGATCCTAGTCTTCCCTGCAACAAAGGCAAGCCCCAGTGCATTTAACCTTTCTGTTTCTACTGCAAAGTTTATACAATGATTTATCAACTGCATTTAAGTAGTAGGAGTTGAATGACATCAGTAGTTGCATTACCAATTGGTTACCTTTACTCTATCCTTGTTACCTATTTAATTGTAAATTCTTAGCCAAGATGCACGGTGATGAGATTATCCTCCACTTAGGCCTTGAGCAAACTAAGGGATGATGAGTCATCACTATTAGGATACCTCTCTCAGGTACAAACTGATAAATGGATGAAAAATGAAATTCAGACCGGGCGGGTAACTTGCATCCGGAATGGAATCTTGATGTAGTGTTCCTGTCTGTGTCAATTAGGAACCGTCCGTTGTTGGCCCTTGATCGAGTGCATGTTAGTACCAATCATGGGATACTGGTTGATATGTTGCAGGTTAGAGTCCTGCCATACAACGCCGTGGTGCTTTGATATGATGCAGGTTAGAGTCCTGCCATACAAATCACTTGTGGTTGTGCAATATGTTGCAGGTTAGAGTCCTGCCATATTGTGTGATTGGGAACCCCCAGCTGTGTAGATGAAGCAGTTCAAATCGTCGTTGCTCTACGATAAAAAGAGACTCAATCTCGCACCCTCAACGTAGAGTTTTCAAAACCAAAGCATTTGGGAAATGATGTTTCATTCTAAAAGGATACTATGGTGTATTTTGAATTAGTAAAGAGAAGAAAAATGTTTTGTTAAAAATGCTTTTCTGCAAATCTTCTCTCTCTTGCTAGCCTCACTACATCCCTTAAAGCTAGCATGACCCTGCAGTCTTTTTCTTTTGTCAGATAAGTCTTGCTGAGTACCGACAGTACTCAGGGTTTGTTAATTCCCTATTGCAGGTTTCTTAACAGGTGTTGTCAATCACGATCATGTCAGTGGGCTTCATATGATCTGGTTACTTCTTCTCCAACTTAGGTACTCCGCCTAAGTGTGGTTCTGTAATACTATTCTGCTTCCGCAATACCAGTTATGTTTATGTAAAAAGTAACTTATTCATGGTTTTGTAAAGTTTATCTATCTTGCTTCCGCACTCTGATGTATTTTGTATCAACTATTGTAATGTTGTAATTGTTCCACCTAAAGACAAGACGATCCTATAACTCGTGGATGATTCGGGGTTCTCTCGGGAACACCCGACAGTTCTTTCCTGTGATGTGGTACATGTGCACAATCATTAGAGCTCAGGGAGACGGTGACGTGTGCATGTGGGCCACATTGCTGGGAGGTTCTACTACAACTGGTTTCCCGGTTTCAGCCTCAAAACCGGGGGGAGGTTCAGGTTTCCCGGTTTCGGTCTCAAAATCGGGGGGAGGTCCAAAAAGGACGGTCGACGCGTGGCGGCATGGAGAGGCTGGCGCGGCGGCGAAGCTCCCCACGAGGAAGGCGCGGCGGTCGACAGGACGACACGTGGCGGCATCCTGAGGCTTGCATCGAGGCGAAGCTAAGGATGAGGAAGGCGCGTGACCGTCAGATCGCGACTCTTCAGAGTTGGACCGGGATACCCCTAGGGTTGGCCGCTTCGCTCTTCTATCTAGGGGTAGAAGGGGACTATTGTTATTAGGCAATAAATAAGAGATGCGCCCCTCCTCTCTCTCGATCCTTGCAGCCATTATTTCCTGAGCTCTCTCTCTCTAGCCTTTGCTTAGGTTCTAATCATACCTAGCTGCCTGTGATCCGCAGAGACGGTTAATCATACCTCTGTGTATTTGGATTTTCAGGAAATGAGACAGTAATCTCATTGTCTCCTCGTGTGGAGAAGTTTTGACTAGAATTCGAAATCAATTCGCGTTTTGGTTTGTGTTCTTCGCGTTTTGGTATTTGGCTTCTTGGAGATTTGCTTGGTTCTCCCTCTCTGAGGAACGGTTTTCGATTCCACTTGAACACACTTGTGCTAGATCGTGAGGCGCATCTTTTCACCGAAGGAATTCGTCTCAATCCTCACGAGCTAGTAGATCGGGTGATTCTTGTGATTGGATCGGTTTTCTTCCCGTTTCCCCCAAACTTCTTTGATTCACCGGTTTGGAGTTAGGTTTGAGCCATGATCTCTTAGGAGTAGCTCACTAACATCCTTTTGACCTCTCAGATTGAGTCTTAGCCCTAGAGCTTTTGTTTCAGAGGAGATCATGTTGAATCACCGAAGAACTGTGTTGTTTTCGGGGGCATCGGACGCTGAGCACGGGAGCATCGGACGCTGTTGTTCATAGCATTGGATGCTCCTGTGACACGTCACTTTCTGTGTTTTTGAGTGAGCATCGGACGCTCCAACGCTGACACATCGGACACTGAGTGGTTACTGTAGCAGCGTCTGATGGTCATGCAGTAAGGTTCAAGAACGGTCCTGTTTGCATCAGACGCGTCCGCCAGGTTGGCATCGGAAGCTGCTAGCGTCCGATGCAGTGACAGGTTCACTATTTTGTCTACAATTCGTTCGTCCGACTTCGGCTTTGGTTTCTGGCTTTTGCGTTGGACTTCTTGGGTTGTGTAGTATCCCGCTGTGCTTCTAGGAAGCATCCACCCTACATCTAGGGTTGTGGATACTAGCAAACCTGTGTCTTGCTTTTGAGGTGACTTTCTGGGACAAAGGTCGTCTATTTCACGAGTTGAAATTTGAGGCTCCCATTCACCCACCCTCTCTGGTCGCCAATTCGGTCCTTCAGTAACTTGTATGAAGTACACATCCACATCTCACTACGCCATTACTAGAGTCTGAGCTGACCCCTAACAGATCTAGGTAGTACCTCATAAGGAGAAATCCCCATCCGAAGCCTCTTCTTCCAAGCCTAAACGCAGGAGAGAACCCATGACGAAGTTGGAGGAACAGGTGGACGACCTCATCAATGACTACATCAGAGTCAGTAAACAGGTGGATGCCCTTGCCAAAGCCAACACTCAGCTTAAGCAAGACCTAGCCTCTGTGACTAAGATTTGTTGCAACCTGGTTAAGAGAATGGATAGACAGGAGATTAAGAAAAGCGGTTTAAAGTCTCGTGTAAACATCCTATCATGAACCGTAGCTAATCACCTCAATTAGAGTGAGAGAGCTTATTAGTATTATAATAAGGCACAAGTATTAGAGTTAAGAGTCTTAGAGTTCCCTTAAAGAGTGTTTAGTTTCGTTTAATTTCAACTGTTTAGTTATTTTGCTTGCTTGTGTAATAAAGTGCCTTATAAGTTATCAATAAAGTTTTGTTGTAGTTATCTACTCTCTCTCTACTTTTGTTTTGGATATGTGTCTTGTCTCCACATGTTGTGCATAAAGGTATAACAGGAACAAGTGTGGGGGAAGGACCAAACCAATAAATGGATGATCGACCGAAAAATCGCAGGTAAACAAGAATCACTCCACAAGACCACACATGATGAATCACTCTTGTTCATCTACAGGTCTAGTACGTATCACACCCTCTCTATCTTCATATTGCACTCTATTTCTGAATTGAAATTTGAAAACCACTTGAAACAAGATTTATGAGTCCCGAATGAAATTTAACTTGAGATAGTTCACATGATCTATTGTTAGAATCTCTTCTTACTATTGGGAATAATTAATTTCTTATCATAATACCTGGCTCTACAAGTCTTTTCTTTGGAGAATTTATTTCAAATACTTAAAATCAAATAGCAATTCTTGTCCTTAGTGGTAAAAACATATTTCCTTCTAAAGCCTTAATAATCACAACATCATTTTGTTACTCTAGCTACTTACCTTTGTAATGTTGCTAAGTTCACTTTTATGGCTTTGCTTGAGAGATTTATCATATTCTTAAAATCAAGATTGTTTAAAAAGGTTAAGTCCCTCTTGAGAAGTATTATTGTGAAAGAGACATGAGCTATGCAAAATATATATATCTGAGGAAATAAAAAGGGGCAAGTGCCCGAAACCTCAAGAAGATTGATCACGAGGAAATAAAAAGGGACAAGTGTCTGGAACCTCGCTTATTAAAAAAATGGGCACGTGCTCAACAGTAGAATTAGCCTCATAGCTCATGGTGTCTCTTAAACAAAATACCAAACAAGAGATGACAAATGTTTTCAAAAATGAAATCTTGATTAAGGAGTATGACACTTCTCTCCCTAGCTCTAAAGTGTTGACTTAGTAACATAACCAACGCATAAGTGCTACACACTTCTTAAAGCTACAGATATAATTAATAATCTTGAAAAGAAGGCAATGCCTCATGTGAGGAGATAAGAACTTTGAGCGACATTGAGAGTATCACAAGGAGGATAAGGAAAGCTACATTCTTTTTAGAAAATCTTACAAAACTCTCCAACTGTCAAGACTGAAGAGGTAAAGGTAATAAAATTGTTTCAATACTACTAATCCCAACAATGCAGTTTTTTCTATGAACGGTGAATGTGAAGCTATACTTTCCTCAGGGACGAGTAAAGACCTAGTGTGGGGGAGCTTGTTGACGGTCACTAACTCATATCTTATACCATCAATAAGTCACCTAAAAGAGAATAAATGTGACCATCAACCTAGGAATAGAGTTTGATTCTAACGAGTTCCACGAGTTGTGTCATTCTCACTTGTTTTGCAAGAATACCAACATTTCATTACGTAAAAGTATCCCAAGTGATGAAACAAAACACACCATTACGAAGAGCTCATCGAGACGATCGAAACGAACATATGTTTTTGTGCAAATGCTTTGCTCATGAATGAATGCGATGATCCAGTATCAAACAAAACAACTACAGGATGATGGTTGACAAGACACATACCAGCGGTCACAGTTTCTCCTGCACGAGCTTCTTCAGCTGACATGTGATGCAGGCGCGCGGGGTAGTTAGCCTGCTGCTTCTTTGGGTGTGGGCAATATCTTGCAAAGTGCCCCTCTTGGTTGCAATTGAAGCACGGTCCACGAGCAATAGGCTTGCCCCAAGTTGAACTTCCCTGGCCAACTCGAGCTTGTGCAGACGCCACCTTGTACGACCTCTGATTATGTTGGTGTTGCTGCCGATTTCTCTTCTACGGTGGCCTGAAACGAGCTCCAGGCACTGGTGGATGATACTGGGAACGCTGAGCTGCTGGTCCCCAAGACTGAGATGGTCCAGATTCAAAGGTTCTCTTCCGGGCCTTGCCCGCAGCATGTTTGTTGTTGTGGTTCTCTTGAGTCAGACAATCATTGATGAAGTCATTGTAAGAGACGCGAGATGATGTACCCATTGACTTTCCAATCTTTGTATTCAACCCTCTCTTGAAACTGGCTATCTTCTTAGCTTCAGTGTTTACGAACTTTGGCGCATAGCGTGACAGGGAATTGAACATGCGATGATACTCCGTGATTGAATGAGTTCCTTGGTTTAGATTCATAAATATTGCTACCTTCATCTGGATTAACCCTGGCGGAATATAATGCCCTCGAACAGCTTGCGAGAACATTTCCCAAGTGATAGGAGCATGGGCAGGATAGGTAGTGCGATGGTGCCCCCACCATATCCTAGCCAGTCCCTGAAGTTGATGTGCGGTGTACTCCGCTTTTAACTCCTCTGTGAGCCTGAGCAAATGAAACTTTTGTTCTATGGTATGCAACCATTCTTCCGCCTCTATAGGTTCTGTAGCTTCCTTGAAAATGGGCGGCTTGGTATCCAAAAAGTCCTTGAAGGTACTATACCGGTTTGGCTCGGGGCGCTGGTTGCCAAGTCCCAAATTCTCACGTAGCAACGCCTCGATGTTGCGTTGACTTCCCAAAAACTGAGCGAAAAGCTGCTCGGCTGTAGCGGGTGGAGGAGGTGGTGGATTGCGGTTGTCACGATTATCATCATTGCCACCACTACCGCCAGCTCCGCTGCGAGTCATGGTCATCTGCATGTGTTGATAACAAGTGATCATTAGGTGATGTTGCAAAATTTGTAGAGAATAATAAACCATGTCATACTAGATAAAATCAGAAAAACGAGTTCGCCGAACATTTACAGAGGCATAATACAATTCAATCCACATTGGAGCATCACGTAATAAAATTGCTCATTAACATCTCATGCAAAAGTCAACATAAACATCCATAACTGCCCGAACATACGGGACTTTCCAAAGGTCTCGCACCAGGTGCACATAGGTAACATCCCAACATTACATCCAACCCACAAGGACAAAAAAAGGTCACGCTCAAAGCGATATGAGACAAAAGATCATTGTACTAGGGTGATGCTATCTATCCTATCCCCTGGCAGTACCATCATCACCGTCCTCACTAGAGATATTCGAAGAGTCACTAGAAGAGTCCCGGGGGTCTGGATCCTCCTGAGGAAAGATGGGGTTCCTCTCATTCTCCCGGCGATGAATCTCCTCATGCAGGCGATCATTGTAGTCCTAAAGATGGTGAAGCTGCAGCTCAAGGTCTCCTACTCGAAGCCTCAGAAGCCTGTTATCCTCGGATACACGTATGCCCTTGACACACACACCACGAAGAGACTCCTCAGTCTTAGCCATGACCGTGGTCAAGAAGGCTATCATCCCCTGCTGGTACTAAGTTGTTGTGTAAGCTCCTGCTCCCTCTGAGTCGCCTGGTCCTTGTCAATAGTCATATGAGCCAACTCTGCAGTAAGGTGGTCTATCTCAGTAGTGTGCTCCTCCTGCCTCCGGTGCTGTGCAGCTATCTCCTCATTGAGAATGTGGTCCAAATGGTCATAGTTGCGCGACAAACACCCATAGGTAGCCATGACTGCAGCCATAGCACTCCCGGCTGGTCCGACACAATGCTCCCTCTCAAGTGAACTGGTCTCAAGCACCGTGGCTCCAGGCTGACGCCACACCGACAGGTAGGGATCCACCATCGGAAAGATGCTAGCAGTGGCCTACGCAACCACCTCCGGGTGATCCTCCATAATATCCTGAAGAACAGTATAGGCAACCCTGTTAGCTCCATCCCACGGGGTCCTGCCCTACAGTGCAAACACTCGGCGACACCAGACGGGGTCCTTCTCGTCGTGACTGGCCACGTCCACCTGCACTGTGTACATGTAACAATCCTCTAAAAGCTGCACATGGTGCCAATCGTACTGTGGCTCCTACCCCTCCTGATAGCTAACCAAGTGCAGCACCCTCCAAAGGATGGTAGGCATGCCGAACACGTCTAGGAAGTCCTCTGACCCCTCAGCAGTCCACGACCCCAACAGGTAATTAGGCCTTTTGCCAACAACTGACTTACGAGCGGTACGCTTGGTGCGTCCATCTAAAAGAAGTTTATCCACATAGGTTTTAATTAGTTAAGAACAACTTTTATTAAGAAAATGGGACAAATAACATAAGGAAGGAAGTAAGATTAATGCAAGGTGTTTGATCATGATGCATGCACAGAACATACGTCCTCACTGCCTAACAATCTCTTGGCTAGACGGTGGCATACAACGTTCACTCATAGCGTTAACTAGACGGACTACACGTTCGCAAGTTAGTGTACCTGCAGAAAATCATTTCAGACCTGCCCACAGTATGAATATCATGCATTGCTGAAATTTAAATCTACATACTAACTTAGGTGTACACCTCATATACACGTAAGTAGTATATGCACCCATCAGAACAGTATCATACCCACAATTGAATACCTTCACCGACATTAGTGTGCTTACGAATACAGGTTCCAGTACCAAACTAGCTCTCCCCTAGACCAACGTTTGTTTGGTCATGCTCTCACAACTCACCTTACCTTGGCGTAGGGGCAAGTGATCCATACATTACTATTCCGAAGAATAGCACCCATATAATTCCCCATTGTCGTATGGACGATAGTATTCAACAAAAATCAGAACATGATGCAATACCCCCAAGTTAGTACTTAAATAATCCACCTAAGATCCTACTGGGCATAAGGATATGATCACTGGCACACCTTAGTTTTCAACTCAAAGGTTTTTCAAATCCTAATTATAACTATAAGTTGGCAAATACCGCTATAAAATTTGAAATTACTAGTTTTCAAATACACTTATGAACAGTAACGTTAAACCATGCTTCGATGCCAGCTGTGATAGAACCGACCAATTTATACCAGATTAAGCACAGAGATCCCCGCTTGCGCGTTGATCATCATGTACTTAAGCTCGTACAAACCCGGTAGTCCAGAAATCTCGAAGGATTTCAACATTTCGTATTCAGACAAGATCGTAATAAGTTTAGCATACATGTCCACAAGTTACATCACAGTTCGAACATAGTTTAAAATCCATTGGAGTACGAAACAATATTACAAACCATAGTTTGAATAAAAGGGCAGAAGCAACATAGTTCGAAACATAAGTTTAGTTGTTCACAATACGAGTGCCAACTGTAACACCCAGTTTTAAGAACAAAACCAGGATAGCCATATGTGTGCCCAGGAAGTCCACACATACAACAACAGAGTATAGAATATCAGAAACAATGTTATTATATAACGTAACATAGCTATATTAACACTTACATATATCAGAGTAAAGCGGAACATAAACTAATCTTCACTTGAGGCTCCAGTCTTCACAGGGACGGCTGACTGGGGGCACCGTACGCCAAACACAACTGATAGTCTTCTGGTAAACTCCATGACATCTCCACTAATCTTCTGGGTAACTTGGGCTACCGTCTGGGGTTGTGGGGAATAGCAAGGGTGAGCACATATCGTACTCAACATGTACAGGCGGAAATAAAATGTCATGCAAGGCTTGAACAAAGGTAGGCTGACACTGTTCAACTGCGATAAGCATTTTAGTTGGTCAAGTTTTATTAGCACCTGATTACTATAAGTGAGTATAGGATAACCCATCCCATTAGTTAAGAAGAATACCACCTTTAATATAATCATCAACCGAGGTAAACACCTCCATCTGAGAAACCATCATCTTATGTCCGTAAGTCCAACTGTCCAAAACTAATCATGTGAGGGTCCAGGTCGCTCGTAACCGTGAGCACGGCTGATATATCAGTTTTACACTCTGCAGAGGTTGCACACTTTTCCCAACGAGCAGTGATTCCCATATGCCAAGGTCATGACTCCCATACTAAACTTCCAAGGTGCATGGCAAGGTTTCACCACGGGCCTTTACAAAGATTCATCTAGCGAGCGATAACCACCTAAAGTTCCTACTGGAAGCCGCAGCAACCAGAGGACCCCTAAGTCCATACCACATTCTTGGGCCATCCCTCAGTAGCGCCGCCCGGTTAACACAACACTAGAATCCTCTAATTAATTAGCCCGGTTAGAGCCATATAACATCTCGTGGTTGCACTGTTATCCTGGGTGGTCGCTCCATGAGCCAGTCCTAAAAGGCGGACCCGAGCACAAATCACAAACCACAAGCCAAACTTACCATAACCACCATACCATACCATGTGCCCTTGTCACTGAGTTCCACATTAAAGCATACTTCCATATCCATTGAGTCATCATTAATATATCATCATCATGTGGTATTTATAGAACAAGCAAAGTTGCTTAGCATAGCATTACTACCCATCATAAAACCCAGGTAACAAGGAAGATATGGAAAACTAGGATAATCCTTAGGGTTCACATAATTAGACACATGCATGCACTTAGTGATTAATGGTGAATAGGTAAAGAACATGATCAAAGGGTGCCTGCACTTGCCTTCTTCGAGTTGATGTTGGTCACAGTCTTTAAAGTCAAGCTCTTGCAGGTTCACTTGCAACTCTTCGTCTGTACGCAACAAACATCGGCACACAGGAGCAAACATACAAGCAAAACATGCAATAAATTAGAAAACAGTACACCAATACATAAAACATGGATAAAACGCTTATAAAACTGTTCTACTCGTCGAGACGAACGCTTGGACACGAAAACCACTAAAAACGGATCTATAACGGAGGAGTTATGATTTAAACAAGGTTTTCTTTAATAAATTATTAGATTAAAACTAAACTCGAAATTTAAAAGTTGGAAACATGATTAACAGTTGTAAAAACATGTAGATTATGTAATTACAAACCTAACGCAACTTGAACGGGTCAAAACGGAGTTAAAACGGAGATTTTATAGCGAAAATAAAATCAGTGGCAAAGCTGTAAATACAGCGAACTTAATTACGAAATTAAATAAATAAAAACGAAAATCAGATTTTACTTGAGCTGACGGACGTCGGCGATGAATATTGAGTGCAGGTTGCTTTTGTGGAGGATGAACGAGAGCCAAAAATCGATAACCGGAGTTGGGGAAGAATTTGGCGGCTGTTGACAGAGCAAACAAAATTTTCGGACTCCCAAACTAGGGGCTTCCGTTATTGTGTGCTTTGGCCAAGGGATGGGACACATATATAGGGAGAAAAACTCTATGCCCCGCGTCAACTAGCGATATGGTGCTAATTGACGTTGCACCTCCACATTTACTAATGAGCCTAAATAAATATAAAAGCCCATTAGTAAATAAAGACGTTGATATTTGGAATTTAATAGAATTATTGCACATGGGCTTTGTGGGAGGGAGGAAAAAGACAGATTTTATTATTTTCGAAATTATTTAATTTTTGGATTAAAATAATTCTAGAAAAGTCTAGAATTGATATTTAAGTCAGGAAAAATTACTCCAATGGCTCCGAAAATTCAGGAAAAATTCTCAGAGACATTTGGAGACATGAGGAACTCAAATAAAATATTTGGAGCTCATGAAAAGATATTTTGGGACATCTAAAAATTAGATTATACTCCCAGAAATATAGGAAAAAGTGTCGGAAAAAGCTGGAAAACTTCTCGAGAAGGTTTTGGAGATATGATGATGAATGATGAGCACCAAGGAATATTTTAGAGCAGGCAAAAAAGATTTTTGGGAGACTCCAACAGAAAGGTTAAGCTAGAAAACAAAGAATTTGATTTTAGGAGAAGATATGGATAAGGCGGGGAGTTGGGCCGCCGGCTGATGGGAGAAGGGGGAAGGGGCGCGAGCGGGCCAAGGCCGACTGGGCCTTCGGGCCAGATTGGGGAGAGGGGTGAGGGAGAGAGAGGAAAAACCTTTTCTTTTTGTTTTCAACCATTTCAAAAGCATTTTCAAAATGAATTTGAAATCTTGCCAAACTTTGGAGCAAACCACTCATCACAAAATAAATTATGCACCAGCATGTATGCTCAAACATGTTGTTACCCTAAGATATATTTTAATTCAAAGAAAAGTTTTATTTATCCTATATTCTCATGAGCACCAAAAATACATAATAAAACATTTTCTCTCTATTTCCAAGATTATAAATTTTAGGGTGTTACAAATCTACCCCCTTAAGATGAATCTCGTCCTCGAGATTTGGAAGGATCTTTGAAGAGATAGGGAAACTCTGCACGTAGCTCATCTTCACGTTCCCATGTTGCATCATCCACCGAGTGATGACTCCACTGGACTTTGCACATTCTGACAACCTTGCTTCTGGTAACTCTTTCAGCGACTTCCAAAATCTTCACAGGATGCTCTGTATAAGTTAGATCATCTTTCAAGTTAACTTCCTCTAAGGGTAACTGTTCCTCTGGCACTCTCAAACACTTCTTCAACTGTGATACATGAAACACATTGTGTACATCTGACAATTGAGCAGGTAACTCAAGTTGATATGCCACTTCACCTTTTCTTTCCAAAATCTTGAACGGACCAATATATCTGGGTGCCAACTTTCCTTTTACTTTAAATCTTTTGAGTCCTCTGACAGGTGACACTTTAAGATATACATAATCACCTACTTCAAAAACTAACTGTCTACGACGTGTGTCGGCATAGCTTTTCTGTCTGGACTGAGCTGCTCTCAAGTTCTCACGAATGATTTGAACTTGTCTCTCTGCTTCCTTCAAAACTTCTGGTCCAAACACCTGACTTTCTCCTGTTTGATTCCAAAACAAAGGAGTTCTACATTTTCTGCCATACAAAGCTTCAAATGGGGCCATTTTGAGACTAGCTTGGTAACTATTGTTATAAGAGAATTCTGCATATGGTAAACTCTTATCTCAACTAGTACCATACTGTACAGCACAAGCTCTCAACATGTCTTCTAGAACCTGATTCGTTCTTTCTGTCTGTCCATCTGTTTGAGGATGATAGGCTGAACTGAAATTCAACTTCGTACCCATAGACTCATGAATCTTTTCCCAAAAACGAGATGTAAACTGAGTACCTCTATCTGACACAATCTTCCTCGGCACTCCATGCAAACACACAATTCTTGACATGTATAACTCTGCAAGTTTTGCACTAGAGTACGTAGTCCTGACAGGAATGAAGTGAGATACTTTAGTTAAGCGATCCACAATTACCCAAATTGAATCATAACCACTTTGAGTACGTGGTAAACCTACTATGAAATCCATACTGATCTCATCCCATTTCCATTCAGGTATCATCAGTGGTTGCAACAATCCTGCTGGTCTTTGATGCTCTGCCTTCACTCTTTGACACGTATCACACAAAGCCACGTATTCTGCTATGTCTCTCTTCATACCATACCACCAAAATTTCTTCTTCAAATCCTGGTACATCTTAGTGCTACCGGGATGAATGGAATAAGCTGACTCATGAGCTTCTCTCAATATCAAATTACGGACATGTTTCAAGTCTGGCACACAAATTCTCTTCTTGAACCAAACAGTTCCATGTTCATCTATATGGAATCCAGGTGCTTTGTCTTTCTTAACTAGCTCAGCAATATCCTTTATCTTCTCATCATCCAATTGACCTTTGCGAACATCCTGCTCTAAGGTCGAATCAACTTCCATTGCCACTGCTTGAGTACTAGCGACCAAACCAAGGTTGAGCTTTTCAAATTCCTTGCATAAACCAACTGGAAGCTGATGTTCTATGATCATATTAGCATAACTTTTCCGACTCAAAGCATCTGCTACAACATTAGCTTTTCCAGGATGATAGTGAATACCAAGATCAAAATCTTTAATAACTTCCAACCATCTGCGTTGTCTGGAGTTAAGATCTGACTGAGTGAATATGTACTTCAGACTCTTATGATCGGTGTAAATCTCACATCTATTACCCAACATATAATGTCTCCAGATTTTCAAAGCATGAACCACAGCTGCCAATTCTAGATCATGAGTAGGATAATTCTTCTCGTGTCTCTTTAACTGCCTCGAAGCATAGGCTATAACTCGACCTTCTTGCATAAGCACACATCCCAAACCATGGCGAGAAGCGTCACAATACACATCAAAATTCTTACTAACATCAGGCATTGCTAGCACAGGCGCGGTGGTTAGTTTGTTCTTCAGCATTCTAAAACTTTCCTCACAAGCTGTCGTCCATTCAAACTTCTTTCCTTTTTCCAATAAAGCTGTTAAAGGCCTTGCTATCTTGGAAAATCCTTCAATAAATCTCCTATAATAACCTGCCAAACCAAGGAAATTTCGGATCTCACTCACAGTCTGAGGTGGTTGTCAATTCAACACATCTCTTACTTTGCTTGGATCTACAACAATACCTTCATTAGAAACAACATGGTCAAGGAGAGAAACTTCATTCAACCAGAATTCACACTTACTCAGATTAGCATACAACTGGTTTTCTCTGAGTCTCTGCAGAACAAGCCTTAAGTGTGCTTCATGCTCTTCTTCACTTTTGGAGTATATGAGAATATCATCAACTAGAACCACAACAAACTTATCCAGGTATTCCATGAAAACCTTATTCATGAGATGCATGAAATATATTGGCACATTAGTCAACCCATAGGACACCACTGTGTACTCATAAAGCCCATATCTTGTAGTGAATGCAGTTTTAGGAATATCAGCTAATCTAATCTTCAGTTGATGATAGCCGGATCTCAAATTGATCTTAGAGAAAACACAAGCTCCTTTCAACTGGCCAAAAAGATCCTCAATCTTAGGCAAAGGACATTTGTTCTTGATCGTAACTTCATTGAGTGATCTATAATCCACACACATTCTCTGAGTTCCATCCTTCTTATTCACAAGTATAACTGGAGCTCCCCATGGTGATGAACTCGGACGAATAAAACCTTTATCTTGTAGTTCTATTAATTGCTTTTTAAGTTCTTCTAACTCATTAACTGCCATCCTACAAGGTCTCTTAGATATAGGGGAAGTTCCAGGTAGAAGATCAATAAGAAACTCAACTTCTCGATCTAGTGGCATACCGGGTAGATTGATAGGAAACACGTCAGGGAAATCACATACCACTTTGATTTCTTCAATGGGAGTGCCTTTTATCTGATTGAGCAAACCTTCTTCAACTGACGGAAAAGAGGCCACATATTCCACTTCCTCACCTGAGGAATTAACCAAAGACACAGCTCTTCTAGCATAATCTATGGTACCATCATGCATAGGTAACCAATCCCTTCCAAGGATCACATCAACACCTTCGGTCTCCAAGATTACCAGATTAGCTAGGAATTCTACCCCCCTTATGTTGAGACTAACTTTCGGACAAATAAGGGTGGTTTTCATCTCTCCACTAGGTGAACTAACTAGCAGAGGGTGCTTCATAGTAACAGCACGAAAATGATGTCTTGTGGCATATTGCTTACTGATGAAGGAATGTGTAGCTTTTGTATCAAAAAGAACTGATGTTGGAATAGAGTTGACAAGGAACATACCGAGTATAACATCGGGGTCACTTCTGACATCATCCATGGTCATATTGTTCACTGTGCCTCGCATATAAGTCTGTTGCATTTCATTCCTCTGATTCTGAGCTTGAACACGGTTCTGATTCTGATTCTTGTTACCATACACATTTGGATACTTCTTTGGGCATTGTCGCATGAGATGTCCCTCTTGCTTGCAATGGTAGCAACCCATTTTTGATAGACTGCTGGAGGTTCTAGTCTTCTTGGGAGTCTTAGTCATTGTAGCCGACACGGGAGTATCAGAGATCATAACCGCTTCAGGAGTGACAACTCCTGTAACATGATGAAGTTCTTGCAAGTTTGCGTGTTGCTCTTGCGATTGCTGACGATACTCATTATCGTTGATCTGAGGTACCGGCTGAAGCTTATTCGCTTGCAGAGAGGCACTGCGAGGACGAGTTTGTCTATGAGGTTGCTCCCGAAGCTTTCTCTTCTTTGCATCCATTTCCTTGCGCTTATTATCAACTATGATGGCACGATTTACAAGTGCTTGGAAGTTAGGATAGCTGTTGGACATGAGCTGGAGTTGAAGACCATCATACAATCCTCTAAGAAAGCGATATTGTTTCTTATCATCATCATTTACATCTGTTGGAGCATAGCGCGATAGCTGAGCAAACTTATCACGATACTCAACCACAGACATTGATCCTTGCTTCAAGGCTCTGAATTCTTCCTGTTTAAGCTCTACTAATCCTGCGGGAATATGATAGGACCTGAAATTCTCAGTGAACTCCTCCCAAGTGATAGCAGGAGCATTGTTGGGACGTCCATACTGGAATGACTCCCACCAATCTTGAGCTGCTCCCTGAAGTTGTCCTGATGCATACAACACCTTCTCAAGATCATTGCACTGTGCTAGGTTGAGTTGCCTTTCTACTGCACGTAGCCAATCATCTGCCTCCAATGGATCAATAGCATGAGCAAACACTGGAGGATGTCCTTTCATAAACTCAGCACGACTATCCCTTGGTGGCACACTACTTTGCTGGAGGTTGGTCACTACTTGCACCATTGACTGCATGAGTTGAGTCTGCATCGTCATCCACTGTTCCATGTTGCCTTGAGAAGAAGGTGGTTGTGAGCTCTGGTTGGTAGCATTCTGCATGCTTACCTGCCTTCTTGTGTTCACCATCTGATTTAACCAAGAACTTGTAAGCATAGGTGGAGAGATAAACATGAGCAGGAAAGATTAAGAAGATGAGGGGAACGACATGAGAGGCTTGAAGAAAGATTTTGGAGCAAGGAACAAGATAAGATCCCCCAAACTAACTAACAACACACTAAACTAACAACTTGATGTAGTTGTGAACATTGCCCACAACACATCACACTCATTACAAAGAAGCAAATCATCCAAAGGCATAAAGACAAACAAACTTGCACACCCAAACATGCTTCAACGCAAACTAACGCTCTGGGTGTTATGGTGGACAGTCTAAAGGGGTCAGTTGCTCTAGACATCCTAAGGTCACGTAGCAGCAAAGGTGAGAACCAGATCTAAAAGCAAGAAACGTAAGATAGATAGTGTAGGAGCAAGAACTTGAAGGTAAATAGACAAGGGGGAGGTCAAATGGTCAAGGAAAGGAATATTAACAAGAGTAGAAACAAAGGATATCAAGAACAAGGGTTGTATAACAAATTGGAATCCTATAAACGACCATTTTCTAGTTGGCATACGTCCTACAGTCAACACAGCTATGATACCATTCTGTAACACCCAGTTTTAAGAACAAAACCAGGATAGCCATATGTGTGCCCAGGAAGTCCACACATACAACAACAGAGTATAGAATATCAGAAACAATGTTATTATATAACGTAACATAGCTATATTAACACTTACATATATCAGAGTAAAGCGGAACATAAACTAATCTTCACTTGAGGCTCCAGTCTTCACAGGGACGGCTGACTGGGGGCACCTTACGCCAAACACAACTGATAGTCTTCTGGTAAACTCCATGACATCTCCACTAATCTTCTGGGTAACATGGGCTACCGTCTGGGGTTGTGGGGAATAGCAAGGGTGAGCACATATCGTACTCAACAAGTACAGGCGGAAATAAAATGTCATGCAAGGCTTGAACAAAGGTAGGTTGACACTGTTCAACTGCGATAAGCATTTTAGTTGGTCAAGTTTTATTAGCACCTGATTACTATAAGTGAGTATAGGATAACCCATCCCATTAGTTAAGAAGAATACCACCTTTAATATAATCATCAACCGAGGTAAACACCTCCATCTGAGAAACCATCATCTTATGTCTGTAAGTCCAACTGTCCAAAACTAATCATGTGAGGGTCCAGGTCGCTCGTAACCGTGAGCACGGCTGATATATCAGTTTTACACTCTGCAGAGGTTGCACACTTTTCCCAACGAGCAGTGATTCCCATATGCCAAGGTCATGACTCCCATACTACACTTCCAAGGTGCATGGCAAGGTTTCACCACGGGCCTTTACAAAGATTCATCTAGCGAGCGATAACCACCTAAAGTTCCTACTGGAAGCCGCAGCAACCAGAGGACCCCTAAGTCCATACCACATTCTTGGGCCATCCCTAAGTAGCGCCGCCCGGTTAACGCAACACTAGAATCCTCTAATTAATTAGCCCGGTTAGAGCCATATAACATCTCGTGGTTGCACTGTTATCCTGGGTGGTCGCTCCATGAGCCAGTCCTAAAAGGCGGACCCGAGCACAAATCACAAACCACAAGCCAAACTTACCATAACCACCATACCATACCATGTGCCCGAGTCACTGAGTTCCACATTAAAGCATACTTCCATATCCATTGAGTCATCATTAATATATCATCATCATGTGGTATTTATAGAACAAGCAAAGTTGCTTAGCATAGCATTACTACCCATCATAAAACCCAGGTAACAAGGAAGATATGGAAAACTAGGATAATCCTTAGGGTTCACATAATTAGACACATGCATGCACTTAGTGATTAATGGTGAATAGGTAAAGAACATGATCAAAGGGTGCCTGCACTTGCCTTCTTCGAGTTGATGTTGGTCACAGTCTTTAAAGTCAAGCTCTTGCAGGTTCACTTGCAACTCTTCGTCTGTACGCAACAAACATCGGCACACAGGAGCAAACATACAAGCAAAACATGCAATAAATTAGAAAACAGTACACCAATACATAAAACATGGATAAAACGCTTATAAAACTGTTCTACTCGTCGAGACGAACGCGTGGACACGAAAACCACTAAAAACGGATCTATAACGGAGGAGTTATGATTTAAACAAGGTTTTCTTTAATAAATTATTAGATTAAAACTAAACTCGAAATTTAAAAGTTGGAAACATGATTAACAGTTGTAAAAACATGTATATTATGTAATTACAAACCTAACGCAACTTGAACGGGTCAAAACGGAGTTAAAACGGAGATTTTATAGCGAAAATAAAATCAGTGGCAAAGCTGTAAATACAGCGAACTTAATTACGAAATTAAATAAATAAAAACGAAAATCAGATTTTACTTGAGCTGACGGACGTCGGCGATGAATATTGACTGCAGGTTGCTTTTGTGGAGGATGAACGAGAGCCAAAAATCGATAACCGGAGTTGGGGAAGAATTTGGCGGCCGTTGACAGAGCAAACAAAATTTTCGGACTCCCAAACTAGGGGCTTCCGTTATTGTGTGCTTTGGCCAAGGGATGGGACACATATATAGGGAGAAAAACTCTATGCCCCGCGTCAACTAGCGATATGGTGCTAATTGACGTTGCACCTCCACATTTACTAATGGGCCTAAATAAATATAAAAGCCCATTAGTAAATAAAGACGTTGATATTTGGAATTTAATAGAATTATTGCACATGGGCTTTGTGGGAGGGAGGAAAAAGACAGATTTTATTATTTTCGAAATTATTTAATTTTTGGATTAAAATAATTCTAGAAAAGTCTAGAATTGATATTTAAGTCAGGAAAAATTACTCCAATGGCTCCGAAAATTCAGGAAAAATTCTCAGAGACATTTGGAGACATGAGGAACTCAAATAAAATATTTGGAGCTCATGAAAAGATATTTTGGGACATCTAAAAATTAGATTATACTCCCAGAAAAATAGGAAAAAGTGTCGGAAAAAGCTGGAAAACTTCTCGAGAAGGTTTTGGAGATATGATGATGAATGATGAGCACCAAGCAATATTTTAGAGCAGGCAAAAAAGATTTTTGGGAGACTCCAACAGAAAGGTTAAGCTAGAAAACAAAGAATTTGATTTTAGGATAAGATATGGATAAGGCGGGGAGTTGGGCCGCCGGCTGATGGGAGAAGGGGGAAGGGGCGCGAGCGGGCCAAGGCCGAGTGGGCCTTCGGGCCAGATTGGGGAGAGGGGTGAGGGAGAGAGAGGAAAAACCTTTTCTTTTTGTTTTCAACCATTTCAAAAGCATTTTCAAAATGAATTTGAAATCTTGCCAAACTTTGGAGCAAACCACTCATCACAAAATAAATTATGCACTAGCATGTATGCTCAAACATGTTGTTACCCTAAGATATATTTTAATTCAAAGAAAAGTTTTATTTCTCCTATATTCTCATGAGCACCAAAAATACATAATAAAACATTTTCTCTCTATTTCCAAGATTATAAATTTTAGGGTGTTACACCAACATCCTGATCATGTCCGACAAAAGCATCAGGAAAGGATAAGAGATGACCATGCCCATGATCTAGTCATCACTCGTGACCGGGTACAGGCAGATCTCACAGTAGCCAAAGAAGCTCTGTCCATCTGCAACAACAAGGGGATAAAACCCTGAGTACAAGAAGGTACTCAGCTAGACTTATCCGTCATAAACCAGAAATAAAGTGACACCAAGGATCAGGTAGGCTATATCTGGGGTTGGTTGTACTCACTTTTTGCGTAAAAGCATTTTCATCATTAAATAACCATTACTAGAGTATTAGCAGTCAAGTTTATATTGTGAACCTGATTACTAGATTTGCACCTGATGTCTAATTAATCAAGCAAGAGTGACTATTTCATCAATAGCCTTTTAGATTCAACATCATAACCATCTTTAGTTCCATAAGTTACTACGGTAACACATGCCCAGTCAAGTTACTCACTGTTCAGGAGCGATGACGATTATAATCGATTCCTACCCAGCTGGGGATAAAATGTTGCACACTCGCCCGACACGTCCGACCGTGGCAGTCGTAAGCTGCCACTCAGGAAATTCGAGAACACTATTCGTGGGACGGCCATGGGCCCTTCTACACCGGGGGTTATCTCAGTGCCAGGTCCCTCAAGCGATTCTGCCCACGGTCATGCTAGGTCGATCAGGCCCCGCCTGCCCACAAACCATGCCAGGTTGCTTAGTAAAGTTGCCCACGGTACACCTGAGGCCCTGGGTGTTAGGCGTCAACATCTCCATCACTGGCTCGAATAACCTTACTCAGTTACACGAGAGGTACCCGAACCTACTCCGTTAATGATTAACGCGTTCAAAATGACTGAGGTGTTCCTTCGTCGGGTCCTAAGCAACACAGACGGGAGACTACTAGCACATAGAACACATGTCCTGCTGCTCCTACAACACGCCCGGTCTTAGATTAATTATCACATGGTTATCTCCATGATAGCACCAGACTAGTCATGATTAGTATCCACCTATATGCGGGACTGTCACACCCAATTTTAAGAACAAAATTGAATGCAATAACTCAAGTGTGCCCAGAGATCAATCACACACATAAGCCACAAATTTAAGAAGTACCATCACATATGTTTATTACATAACGAATATTATTCAAAGTCTTTACATAGCAGCGGATAAATAAAGTATCTCTCGCGGTAGCTCCATCACAGGGAAGATGACTGGTTGACAGCAAGACTAGAACTCTTCAGGGAAGTCATCATTACCATTGCAATCTGTTACCCATCCGGGATTTTTATCCAAGTAGAAAGAAACAAACAAGCATAAGTACATCTCGTACTTAACAAGTGTAACATAGGGTTCATGAGGCTCAAATAAGGCTGACACTGGTTAAACTGTGGTAGCTTTTAATTGGCAACATTTTAATATTAAAGTGAACATATATGAATGCTTAAACCCAATCCACATGATCATAACAACTGAAACATAGCTATAAGGTAAACAACATGAGCAACATAAATAAACAACACATAACAACTAATCTGTGAGTTTTCCGGGCCGCTCGTAACCGTGAGCACGGTTGATATATCAGTTTTACACTCTGCAGAGGTTGTACACTTTACCCGATGAGTCGTGATATCCAGATGCCCGGGTTAATTACTCCCATAACACTTCCGAGGTGAGCGGGCAGGATACACGCAAAGCCTTTCAAAGGTTCGTCTAACAAGTTAGGGCCGCTAGGTCTTAAGGCAAGGGGAAGAAGGGTCTCTTAACCTTACGGCAACGCAGGCAAGGTGAAAGTAGCCGCCCTAAATCCAGCTCGTCAAGCGCCTTATGCGTCCTTTCGGGTAACCTCTAACAAGCTAGAAAAGGTCCTCATACTGAGCTAAGGTCAGAGCCATATAACCCTCATGGTTGCACTGTATGTCCCAGCTTTTGCTGACAGGAGGTCCTAAACCATGTTGCTAAAAGATCAAGTTTTATTCACCGTTATTAGATCATGTTTGGTTTAAGTAAAGCTCTAGCAAAGATTCTACCCATATGCATAGCATCCCAAGGTTAACAAGGTAACGGGTCAAACACCTAGGGTAAACTAGATTAGGAGATCAAAATTAGACACATGCATATGAATTTAGATGTTTCATGGTGAATAGGTCAACAAGGAGGATCCCATGCTATACTTGCCTGATTCTGAGAACTCTGGTTGCTCCTGGTTGTCGAAGTAGGGCTCCTGCTCACCAGCGTATGTCTCACCGTCTATACTCAATTACCACATCAACACACAACCATCGGGACAACAATCATGCAAAGCAAACAAGCTATAATTAGAACATTACACCAACAGCAAGAAAATAATATAAAAAGTTTGAAAACAGAAACTACGGTCTACCACTATCACATAAACGCGAAGATCACGAAAAACGAAGTTATAACGCGAAAGTTAAGAGCTAAACAAGTTACAAAACCTTAGTTAGTAGATTAAACCTAACTCAAATTTTAATTACCGAAAACAGTATATATTTTCGTACAGATGGATAGATCTTTTCAAAACGAATCTAACGCAACTTGAACGGACTAAAACGGACTAAAAACGTAGAAGTTATAAGCATTTGAAACTGGTGGCAAAACTGTAAATAAATTGAAATCGAATTTGAATTTAAAACGATTTAAATCGAATTTGCAGAATCGAATGGACGGCGCCTCAATAAGGATTGAAACGCAGGGGCTTATACGGAAGTTGTCGCAGACTCATTGAACAGAGCCTGATGGACTGCGGGTTTAGGCTTAAAAACTCGGGGGACTCTTTAGCAAGATTGACACCGAAGGGGTATCGGCGGATTCTGAGCGTCAGATCTGAAACGGACCCTCCAGATTAAATCGGCAAGGTAGGCGACGCTGTCTAACCGGAGCAGAGGGCGGGGGGACACTGCTCGCGGCGGCGCCATGGCCGGCAGGCGGCGGCGCTTGCTCGGAATCGAGCCACAGGGCGTTAGAGACCTCGAAACTTGGTCCAATCGAACAAGGAACTCGAGGCGGACTCACCAGAAGTGAAGATGGCGTCAGAGAAGTCTCGGTGTCGGCGGATTTCAAGATTTGGCGGCGGCGGCTTCTCTGCAACGACGACGAGCTCGAGTTAGGTAAAACCGAGGAGAAATAAAAAGAAAAAGAGTTTGGCTGCCTTCAAGAGATTGAGACGGAGCTCGAGGTGCCGTTCACGGGGACGGGAACACACCAGAGCGTGAAGTTGACGGCGGCGGAAACTCGGAGACGGCGGAGCTTGTCGCGGGAGCAAAATAGGGCACGAGAAACTCGGGCTTTTGGTGGAGGAAACCGGCGGACGCTCGGGGGGTTTTGTGGGGGTTCCAAACCAGATGGAAATCGAAGAGGAGGCGTGGATTTGATGGAGACCGGAGCTCTGTTTCGTGCTCGGGTCGGACTCCGTTGGGGGAACGAGCTGACAAGGTCGGGCGCGACGGCAGTGAGAGAGAGAGGCTGACGCGCGGGGCGCTTTGTCAGCGAGAGCGGGCGCGGGAGCGGCGATGCGCACGCGGCTGGCAAGCGCGCGGCGTCCATGGGCCGGGGCGCGGAGGCGGCCCAAAGAGAGGAGCGGGGGGGGGAAGCGGTCGGCGGCTAGGCCGCGCGGGCGAAGGAGAGAAAGGGGAGGAGGAAAGGCGGGCCAACGGGAAAGCCGAGAGAGAGGAGGGAGTCCAGGCCGGCTGGGCTAGCTCGGGCCAAAAGAGGAGAAAGGGAGATGGAGAAGGAGAAATGGTTTTCCATTTTCAGAAACTGATTTTCAAAAGCAAATTTGAAATTTCTTTGAATTCAAACCAGTTTTGAACCAAAACCAATCATCGCAAAAAATAAAGTATGCACCAGCATGTATGCATCAACATGGTCTTTGGCCTAGGATTTATTTTAACTTTTGCGAAAATTTATTATCTAGGTTTTTATGCAGCACATAAAATGCATAAATTAAATCATATTGCCTATTTTCAAAATAATGCAATTTTTGGGATGTTACAAATCTACCCCCCTTAAAGAATCTTGTCCTCGAGATTCCAGCGATGCTTACTCGAACAACTGTGGGTAAGACTTTCTCAGATCCTCTTCTCTTTCCCAAGTTGCCTCTGCATCTGAGTACCGATTCCACTGAACCTTGCACATCTTTATTACTCTGCTCCTGGTAACTCTTTTAGCTGTTTCCAAAATCTTTGTCGGATACTCATCATAAGTCAGATCTTCTTTGACTGTGAGCTCTTCCAATGGTATCTGCTCTTCGGGCACTCGCAGGAACTTTTTCAACTGAGAAACATGAAACACATCATGCACTCCTGACAAGCTTTCAAGCAACTCTAACTGATACGCCACTTCACCACGTCTTTCAAGAATCTTGAATGGTCCAATATACCTTGGTGCTAGCTTTCCTTTCTTATTGAACCTTTTTACCCCTCTCATTGGTGACACCTTTAGGTAGACATAATCACATACCGCAAAAGATAGATCTCGACGACGGTTGTTTGCATAACTCTTCTGTCGGGACTGAGCGGCTCTCAGGTTATCTCTAACTATTCTGACATGTTCCTCTGCATTCCTCAACACATCAGGCCCAAACACTTGACTCTCACCTGTCTGATCCCAGAACAACGGTGTTCTACATGGTCTCCCATATAAAGCTTCAAACGGTGCCATCTTAAGACTCTCCTGATAGCTATTGTTGTATGAGAACTCTGCATAACACAAATTCTTGTCCCAACTGGTGCCATACTGAAATGCACAAGCTCTCAACATGTCTTCTAGAATCTGATTTGTTCTTTCTGTCTGTCCATCAGTCTGTGGATGATAAGCAGTACTAAAGTTCAACCTTGTACCCAATGATCGATGTATCATCTGCCAAAAGTGAGAGGTGAACTGAGTACCACGATCGGACACAATCTTTCGGGGCACTCCATGCAAACATATTATCCGTTCCATATACAATTCTGCCAATCTAGCTCCCGTATATGTAGTTTTGACCGGTATAAAGTGACCAACTTTGGTCAATCGATCAACTATTACCCATATGGAGTCGTACCCTCTTTGAGTACGAGGTAACCCAACTATAAAGTCCATACCGACTTCTTCCCACTTCCATTCAGGTATCTTCATCGGTTGCAACAAACCGGCGGGTCTCTGATGTTCTGCCTTCACTCTCTGACAGGTATCACACAGAGCGACGTACTCGGCTACATTTCTTTTCAGTCCATCCCACCAATACTTTTTCTTCAGATCAAGGTACATCTTAGTACTTCCAGGATGAATGGAGTAAGCTGACTCATGCACTTCTCGCAGTATAGTCTCACGTATCTCCTTGATTTCAGGCACACATAACCTCTTCCCATGCCATAATGTACCATCATCATCTAACCGAAAACCTGATGCTTTGCCAAGAACAATATTATCGGCTATCTGCTTCAACTTCTCATCTGCCATCTGACCCTTACGTATCTCTTGCATCAATACCGGTTCAAGTACTAATTCCATTCTGTTGGTCACAATTCCCAGATTCAGATGTGCAAATTCAGCACACAACTCATCTGGCATGGAAGCAATTCGGATCTCATTGGCATAGCTTTTTCTGCTCAAGGCATCTGCTACGACGTTAGCTTTCCCGGGATGGTAGTGTATTTCCAAATCATAGTCCTTAATCAATTCTAACCATCTGCGTTGTCTCAAATTCAAATCAGACTGAGTGAAGATGTACTTCAAGCTCTTATGATCAGTATAAATGTCTGTCTTGTGACCCACTAAATAGTGTCTCCAAATTTTTAATGCATGGACAACAGCTGCCAACTCTAGATCATGTGTGGGATAATTCAGCTCATGCTTTCTCAACTGCCTCGATGCATATGCTATGACTCTGCCCTCTTGCATAAGAACACAACCCAAACCTTGACGAGATGCATCACAATAAATAGAGAAATCCTTACTTAGATCTGGTAAAATTAACACTGGAGCTGTAGTCAGACGTTTCTTCAACTCTTCAAAGTTAGCCTGACATTTATCAGACCAGACAAACTTAGCATTCTTCTCTAGCAGAGCTGTCATTGGCTTAGCAAGCTTGGAGAATCCTTCAATGAACCTTCTGTAGTAACCAGCCAATCCAAGGAAACTACGAATCTCGGTCACATCTGTTGGTGGCTTCCAATTCAACACATCTTCCACCTTGCCTGGATCTACTGAAATGCCTCCATTAGAGATAACATGTCCAAGGAAAGAAACTTCCTTCAACCAGAACTCACACTTGCTGCGCTTGGCATACAACTTGTGCCCTCTGAGTTTCTGTAGTACTAACCTCAGATGTTCAACATGATCTTCCTTGTCCTTAGAGTATACCAGAATATCATCAATAAACACAACTACGAACTTGTCGAGATATTCCATGAACACCTTGTTCATCAAATACATGAAGTAGGCAGGTGCATTGGTCAATCCAAATGACATGACTGTATACTCATACAACCCATACCTGGTAGTAAAAGCTGTCTTTGGAATATCAGATGCTCGAATCTTCAACGGATGGTAACCAGAACGCAGATCAATCTTAGAGAACACACATGCACCTTTAAGTTGATCGAACAGATCATCAATCCTAGGCAACGGGTACTTATTCTTGATAGTAACTTCATTAAGCGATCTATAGTCAACACACATCCGTTGACCACCATCCTTCTTGTCAACAAAGATAACAGGAGCTCCCCATGGTGATGAACTAGGACGAATAAACCCTTTTTCTTGTAACTCCCTAATTTGTTTCTTAAGTTCCTCTAATTCAGGTACTCCCATTCTATATGGTCTTTTAGCTATGGGTGCAGTTCCAGGTAAAAGCTCAATAATAAATTCAATGTCGCGATCAGGTGGCATACCTGGCAAGTCATCGGGGAACACATCCGGGAATTCATCCACCACTAGATCTTCCTGAAAAACCTCCTCATTCATCTGGTTCACTGTTGCAGTTGGTGTTGGTTGTAGCACTACATTCACACTGATTCTGTCTCCCTTAGCTGTGGTAACTGTCACAACCTTATCTCGACACTGAATACCTGTCTTGATTTTCGTCAGCCAATCCATACCCAGTATCAAATCAATACCAACTGTCTTCAACACAATTGGGGATACTGAGAAATCTACCCCCCTAGGGACACATCTATAGGCATACACTGAAGCATAGCTTGCAATCCTCGACCTGGTGAGGTAACCATAATGGGGGTTTTCATGAGGCTAACAGGTAGATTATGCATTCTAACAAATGTATGTGATATGAAAGTATGCGATGCACCACAATCGAAAAGAACTATAGCGGGGATGGAACTGATGTTGAATGTACCAAGCATAATTTCTGGCGCTTCCTGCACGGTCTCTGCGGACACGTGATTCACCTTGCCGGAGTTAGGGGGTACTTGTTGCCTTCCTTTCTGCCCATTAATCTGAGGTGGGAGCTGATCTTGCCTCTTCGGACAGCGGTTGGCATAGTGACCGGGATCACCACAACGGTAACAGGCATTGGGTGTTCCATTCTTGACGGGGGTGTTGGGTGCACTACTCTTCATGGGAGCATTGTTGGGGGTGCCTTGGCGCTGGAACTGATTATTGTTCTGCTGCTGTTGCGTGTATGGCGGACGCTGCTGTCCCTGGTTGCGGTTCCACTGAGTAGTAGGTCCCTGGTACCTCTGCTGGTTGCCTGGTGCAAAGTTGGGACGAGGGCGGTTGTTACTACCACAAGACTGACCTTGAAGCTTCCTCTTTCTAGCCTCCATTTCTTTGCGCTTGTTGTCAACCACTATAGCACGGTTGACTAGAGTCTGGTAACTGGCATACTCATTGGACATCAGCTCAAGTGCCAGTCCATCATTCAGACCCTTGAGGAAGCGACGCTGCTTGTCGGCATCCTGAGCAATATCAGCGGGAGCATAGCGTGACAATTGAGCAAACTTGTCACGGTACTCAGCAACGGTCATGGCTCCTTGGCGCAGAGATCTGAACTCTTCCTGCTTCAACTCAATCAGACCAGCAGGGATATGGTATGCTTTGAAGTTGGTCTTGAATTCCTCAAAGGTGACAGGTGGGGCATTGTTTGCTTGACCGAACTGAAACGATTACCACCAATCCAGAGCAGCTCCTTGCAATTGACCAGAAGCATAAAGCACCTTCTCCTGGTCATTGCATTGTGCGATGGTAAGCTGGCGTTCAATAGCACGAAGCCAGTCATCAGCCTCCAGGGGATCAGCGGCATGAGAGAACACTGGCGGGTGACCCTTCAAAAACTCACCCCTCTTGTCCCTCACTTGCATCGGTGGTGCTCCTCCAACTGGCTGATTCTGCATATGTTGCATCATCGTTTGCATAAATTGGGCTTGGATGCCCATCAACTGTTGAATGTCAACTGGGGGTGGTGGTGGTGGGTTAACAGGTGCTCCACGACCACGGCCACGTCCACGTCCACCTCCTCTGGCGGCCATCTGTGTTTCCAAACAGGGATCAAGGTTAGTGAACTTTTCAAGAAAAGATCACTTATATGAGAGAAAACAGGAGATCTGAAAATTTCTGGGCGAGATCCAGAAACAGCAGTACAGAAAAACAGTCATATCTTGAGTTCCATAATTCCAAACAGGGCGTACCATAGACGGTTGGAAAGATGACGAAATTATCTACAACCTTTATTTAAGTGACTTTCCGAGATTCTGCAGTTAAATTAGTCAAAAACAGAGAACAAACAGATCTGTCCAGAGTTCAAAACTGCGCAGAAACTCTAACTTGAAACAGCCATATCTCACAAACCATAACAGCTATTGAGGTGATTCCAGAGACATTGGTTAGTTACAGGAGTCTATTTTCCACCATAAAATTTTCAGCCATGTTGCACGAACAAAACTTGAGATATAACCAAAAGATCAAAGGTTGCTCCAGAAAACAGCATAGGACAGGATATAACTAACCCTCTTATTATTCATAAGCGTTATGTATAACTATGAGATTTGTAGACAAACCTACAATATCTCAACACTCATTACAAAGAACCAAATCACACATAAGCATAATAATAATTCAACTCACACAAAGAGAAACACACTAACACAAAGTTTAACTAGACTCGACAAACGCTTACTACTATCGTCTTGTTACATAAAAGGGTGACCTATGCCTATTTGTAGAGCGGTTCACGGAGCCTCTTGTACATAGGGGGTTGGTTGAGCAGCTCCAAGAGCCCATCTATGGTGCTATAGCATCTTTTGAGGTCCTTCCCCAGGGATATCACCTCCTTCTCCAAGTCCGCGTTAGACCTTTCCCTGTCAAGGAGAAAGTCTCGTGTGGCCTTCACGGTTGGAGTTGCATGGGGGTCTTCTACCATAGTCTCCCTATTCTCATGGTTCCAATAAGGCAGGTAGCGGTATGCATCATCCCTCATGTCTTCAATGCGACGACCCCGGAACGCTTTGTAGGCATCAACTGCCACAGCTTCCAAAGCTGAAGCTAGAGAGGATCGACGAGCCCTGTGGCCAATCACCATCTCATGCAGGTATAGGCCAGTCTCTGGTTCTCGGACGGCGACAGTCATCCTTGCCTTCCAGTAGGTCCTTTCCAGGGGATGGCTGCACCTCCAGTGGGTGTACTGTACGATGTTGTTCGTGTCGGGGTAGTAGGCATCAAAAAGTCCCATCAGCCTGTGATGTGTGGGACTCTGGGCAGCTGTGGGCGCTCCGACGAGATACCCGGAGTCCACGTCCCAACCCGTTGGAAGCTCTTCATCGTCTTCGATCTCAAGCACTTCTGGGGGCACTGGCGCGGGAGGTACTGGAGCTTGTGGAGCTGGTGCTTGCTGAGCTGGAGCTTGTGGTACGAGTGCTGGTGGTGCTGGTGGCGCTTGCTCCTGGGGCACTTGCGGTGCTTGTACTGGTAGTGCCGGCTCTTGTGGTTCCACCTCTTGAGGTGCCTGATCTTGCAGTGCTGGCTCCTGGGGTGCTTGCGGTGCTTGCGGAATGGGGTTGCCTGCCCTCAGGTCTGACCTCATGCGACCACCGACAGTCTTGCGGGCGGTACGACGAGCCATCTATGGAGTAGACCAAGAGACAGATACAATAGAACCAATATATTTATATAATAAAGCAAGTAAAGAGAAGCATATAATTTGATAAATTAACACGGATAAGATATATAGCAAGAAAGAGAAGCAAAGACCACTAAAACGACCATAAACTAACTAGGCTTGCGTCCTACAGTCAACATTGCTCCGATACCAATTTGTCACACCCAATTTTAAGAACAAAATTGAATGCAATAACTCATGTGTGCCCAGAGATCAATCACACACATAAGCCACAAATTTAAGAAGTACCATCACATATGTTTATTACATAACGAATATTATTCAAAGTCTTTACATAGCAGCGGATAAATAGAGTATCTCTCGCGGTAGCTCCATCACAGGGAAGATGACTGGTTGACAGCAAGACTAGAACTCTTCAGGGAAGTCATCATTACCATAGCAATCTGTTACCCATCCGGGATTTTTATCCAAGTAGAAAGAAACAAACAAGCATAAGTACATCTCGTACTTAACAAGTGTAACATAGGGTTCATGAGGCTCAAATAAGGCTGACACTGGTTAAACTGCGGTAGCTTTTAATTGGCAACATTTTAATATTAAAGTGAACATATATGAATGCTTAAACCCAATCCACATGATCATAACAACTGAAACATAGCTATAAGGTAAACAACATGAGCAACATAAATAAACAACACATAACAACTAATCTGTGAGTTTTCCGGGCCGCTCGTAACCGTGAGCACGGCTGATATATCAGTTTTACACTCTGCAGAGGTTGTACACTTTACCCGATGAGTCGTGATATCCAGATGCCCGGGTTAATTACTCCCATAACACTTCCGAGGTGAGCGGGCAGGATACACGCAAAGCCTTTCAAAGGTTCGTCTAACAAGTTAGGGCCGCTAGGTCTTAAGGCAAGGGGAAGAAGGGTCTCCCAACCTTACGGCAACGCAGGCAAGGTGAAAGTAGCCGCCCTAAATCCAGCTCGACAAGCGCCTTATGCGCCCTTTCGGGTAACCTCTAACAAGCTAGAAAAGGTCCTCATACTGAGCTAAGGTCAGAGCCATATAACCCTCATGGTTGCACTGTATGTCCCAGCTTTTGCTGACAGGAGGTCCTAAACCATGTTGCTAAAAGATCAAGTTTTATTCACCGTTATTAGATCATGTTTGGTTTAAGTAAAGCTCTAGCAAAGATTCTACCCATATGCATAGCATCCCAAGGTTAACAAGGTAACGGGTCAAACACCTAGGGTAAACTAGATTAGGAGATCAAAATTAGACACATGCATATGAATTTAGATGTTTCATGGTGAATAGGTCAACAAGGAGGATCCCATGCTATACTTGCCTGATTCTGAGAACTCTGGTTGCTCCTGGTTGTCGAAGTAGGGCTCCTGCTCACCAGCGTATGTCTCACCGTCTATACTCAATTACCACATCAACACACAACCATCGGGACAACAATCATGCAAAGCAAACAAGCTATAATTAGAACATTACACCAACAGCAAGAAAATAATATAAAAAGTTTGAAAATAGAAACTACGGTCTACCACTATCACATAAACGCGAAGATCACTAAAAACGAAGTTATAACGCGAAAGTTAAGAGCTAAACAAGTTACAAAACCTTAGTTAGTAGATTAAACCTAACTCAAATTTTAATTACCGAAAATAGTATATATTTTCGTACATATGGATAGATCTTTACAAAACGAATCTAACGCAACTTGAACGGACTAAAACGGACTAAAAACGTAGAAGTTATAAGCATTTGAAACTGGTGGCAAAACTGTAAATAAATTGAAATCAAATTTGAATTTAAAACGATTTAAATCGAATTTGCAGAATCGACTGGACGGCGCCTCAATAAGAATTGAAACGCAGGGGCTTATACGGAAGTTTTCGCAGACTCATTGAACAGAGCCTGATGGACTGCTTGTTTAGGCTTAAAAACTCGGGGGACTCTTTAGCAAGATTGACACCGAAGGGGTATCGGCGGATTCTGAGCGTCAGATCTGAAACGGACGCTCCAGATTAAATCGGCAAGGTAGGCGACGCTGTCTAACCGGAGCAGAGGGGGGGGACACTGCTCGCGGCGGCGCCATGGCCGGCAGGCGGCGGCGCTTGCTCGGAATCGAGCCACAGGGCGTTAGAGACCTCGAAACTTGGTCCCATCGAACAAGGAACTCGAGGCGGACTCACCAGAAGTGAAGATGGCGTCAGAGAAGTCTCGGTGTCGGCGGATTTCAAGATTTGGCGGCGGCGGCTTCTCTGCAACGACGGCGAGCTCGAGTTAGGTAAAACCGAGGAGAAATAAAAAGAAAAAGAGTTCGGCTGCCTTCAAGAGATTGAGACGGAGCTCGGGGTGCCGTTCACGGGGACGGGAACACACCAGAGCGTGAAGTTGACGACGGCAGAAACTCGGAGACGGCGGAGCTTGTCGCGGGAGCAAAATAGGGCACGAGAAACTCGGGCTTTTGGTGGAGGAAACCGGCGGACGCTCGGGGGGTTTTGTGGGGGTTCCAAACTAGATGGAAATCGAAGAGGAGGCGTGGATTTGATGGAGACCGGAGCTCTGTTTCGTGCTCAGGTCGGACTCCGGTGGGGGAACGAGCTGACAAGGTGGGGCGCGATGGCAGTGAGAGAGAGAGGCTGACGCGCGGGGCGCTTTGTCAGCGAGAGCGGCGATGCGCACGCGGCTGGCAAGCGCGCGGCGTCCATGGGCTGGGGCGCGGAGGCGGCCCAAAGAGAGGAGCGGGGGGGGGAAGCGGTCGGCGGCTGGGCCGCGCGGGCGAAGGAGAGAAAGGGGAGGAGGAAAGGCGGGCCGACGGGAAAGCCGAGAGAGAGGAGGGAGTCCAGGCCGGCTGGGCTAGCTCGGGCCAAAAGAGGAGAAAGGGAGATGGAGAAGGAGAAATGGTTTTCCATTTTCAGAAACTGATTTTCAAAAGCAAATTTGAAATTTCTTTGAATTCAAACCAGTTTTGAACCAAAACCAATCATCGCAAAAAATAAAGTATGCACCAGCATGTATGCATCAACATGGTCTTTGGCCTAGGATTTATTTTAACTTTTGCGAAAATTTATTATCTAGGTTTTTATGCAGCACATAAAATGCATAAATTAAATCATATTGCCTATTTTCAAAATAATGCAATTTTTGGGATGTTACAGGGAGACAAGAAATCACCCGACTTTACCGATCTAAGCAGGGCTCAGCATATAATCGAGCCTAGACCTAGCAGGGATATCAAGATAAATACCACAGTGGACAAGGTATGGTAATAATGCATCAATGGTAGCAATCAATTCCTATAACCTAATGCAACAACATAGCAAGTTAATTTGTTAAAAATTGCAAACCGTAGGGAGTAAGAATGCTCTGGGGCTTGCCTCTCTCGAAGTCAGACGACCGATGGTCCTGACACTCGGGCAATTCTTCGGCGTCTTCCTCGGTCCTCTCGAACAGAATCTCGTCCGAGATCTGCTCCTCTGGCTGCTGCAAGTTCTGATTCTCCTCTATCGATCCTGTATGGTGCATTGCAGGAATGAATATGAGGAATGCACATAGGATGCTTATGAGGTGCAAACATGAAATAGAGACAATCAGGAGATAAGCACATGTCATCTGCTGCATTCTCTTAAACAAGGTAGTCAACATTAACTAGTTAACTACTACTACCTTGTCAAGACCCTACAACCTAGCATTCAACGGAACCAAAATTTGACAACTACTTAATATACATAATACAACAGAAACATCTTACTTATACAACCTTACTTACCTATCCACTTAGTCTCTTTTAATTGATTTATTAAGCAGGGTATAACTATTACTAGATTAAAACTACCTCAGAAAATTCCCATATTTTTACTCAGGCTACTATTGACCAACACTAGACTATCATAAAAATTTCAGCCCAAAACAGTAAACCTATCATGCAAAGAAAATTAACTCTTTTAATTCCTAAATCAAGTACTTTTTATAGTTTGCACTACCATCTGTCAAAATAGACCAACCTTATATTTTTCATGGCAACTTCACACTCTCTCATAACTGTACAAAAATTACTAACCTCAGAAACTAAGCATTTCTATTTATTAAAATTACAGAAAGAAAACAACATTTAATAACTTTAAATCCTTTAGCTAACATTTTCCACAAAGCATGCACATATTATATTTTTTCCAGATTCTACTCATCAAAACAAACCTAATAAAATTGGAATCACATTTTTCTAAGCTACCTAGAATTAGTTATGCATTTCTCAAGTTAATAGCCATTTACCTAATTAAATAAAACTGCACATAAAAGTATCACAAAATATGCATCTAATAATTTTAACAGGTAGATCTATTCATTTCCAGTACAACAAAATTTGTTTCACATTATTTGGACTTAAAATGAGCCTTGCATGTATTTTGGAAGCAATAGAACTATATCTGGAAAAACTAATTAAAGAAAACCCAACCTAAAATGCTACGGTCACCGGGTTAACACACCCAGAGACACAAACCTAAACGCTACGCACACCCAGCCTTTACGAGCTCTATTGCACCCGGGACTTCCTTCTCCTCTCTTCTTCTCTCTGACAGTGGGACCTAGACGTCAGGCGTCCCCACGCCCTCGGTCAACCGGGCCCACCGGTCAGCGGCACTATCCTCCCGCCGACGTTGACCGGCCAGAGCTCGCCGTGTTGACACAAAAAATTCGGTCGGTAGTGCCAACACACTCGAATGCACGGTCCTCAGAGGGCGTACAGAGCAAAGTCCTGACCTCCTGAACCTTCAACAGGTGGTGATGCCAAATCTTGGTGAGATCAGTCTCGGACGTGCCTGTCAATTTGACCTGCAATTGACGAGGAGAAGAATAGTTGTCAAATTGTGGAACCTGACGGTTTAGTGTCAGACAGTTCCAAGTTGTACAACTCTGATATAGCCATTGTTAATAGGATGTTGATTACAAAGTCAACTCCCAAAAGATTGTGTGAAGCATTGATAAAGATATAGAGCAAAACGGCTATGGTATGTCTAAAGAGACGTTCGGGACAGATAAACAACCGATAAGCTTAAACATATTAGGAAAGAAAAGATCTATGTGTACGTCTAAACGGCGTGAAATCAACGTATCGACTAATTACACAAACAGTTCTATTTGTTAACAGTGGAGTGTTTCCATGCAGCCATAATAAGCAACAAATCGATAAAATAGCTCAAACATCAACAGTGGGGTGTCTCCATGCAGCCATAATGATGACCAAACTAGATCACGTCCGATGTAACAAGCAGATGCATTGATTTCAAGTCGCCTAAAAGTACACATTAGGAAGAAAGCGTAAATGGATCGGCTATTTTAACCGATGCAGGGTCCATGAGGCACGAACAAGATCTATGTGTTAAAACCGTGATTTTGACCTTAGATCAAGTAGTTCTAATCTATCATATATATTAGTGGGGTTCGGAAATACAACCATAATAGACATGCTAGATTAAATCTATATGCTCTTAGATCAAATCGCGGTTTTATCGGATATCTCGAACACACAACATGTAATAATCAAGATTGACAAAATAGTCGATGAAAAGCTTAAATCGGCTATTTCTTTTGGTGTGAACATGTAAAGCCTTTGGATAGCCGAAACTAAGCATCTTTTAAGCTTAAGCTACTTTGTCAATCTTGATTGGGCAAGATGTTGTTTAAATCATAAAGAAAAAATGTTAAAACATAAACAACATCGATAACTTAATGAATCCATTGGTTTGCCAAAACCAATGGAGCCGATAACTAGTCAAGATCGACTAAAGCAAGAGATTGATCAAAGTCAAGGCAGTCTTACAAAAGGCGATCTTAAACCGATAACTAGCCATGTCATAGCTTAACAAGAGTTTGGTGGATGCCAAATACAGCCTTATTATACAATGACACAAGCCATTGGTGAAACTTACAAGCAAATCGGAGGTCGGTCGAAGCCGATGCAGCCCTGCCTGGTTGAAGATTCCGCCGAGATCTATGTTACTCCTACTCCTAGGGTTTTGGCCGGTGCCCGATGTGTTCATTGATTGGATTGGATTGGATTGGATTCTCCTAAATTCGGGTTTCTAGCTATTTATAACCCGGTTGGACTCTTGTCCTAACACAACTAGGTTACATGAGAATAAAACAAAAGATGACCCGGACTCAAACTCTTCGGCCGAACCCAACATGCCTTCGAAGCTTTGTCACGTCCGGTCCACACAAACTTTGGTTGCGTCTAGGTCCAAACACCCATTTTTATTTTTTTGGCCCATTCCATTATTAATAAATCAGTTGTTTGTGTCTATAAACAAATAATCCTTTCGGCCCAAAATCTGGTGTAAACACATGCCCCCCAATTTTGGGATAAAATTTATTTTACTCCAAAAATGCTATTCCTTTCCTTGGAGTCCGATCGACTAACTTCTTTAGTCGATCAGCCGAGTTTTCTTCCCAACCGTTATTCCTCTCTTCCGGAGCCATATTCAAACCCTAGCTTTTGAAGAAATCCGCCGCCACTTAATTCAAGTAAAATCTTTCGAGGATCCAAGTTCAGTGCTCCCGCAGATCAAATGGCAACTCAAGACTCCATCCCTGAGGTAAAAATTTTGGGCCTCTAGCATCTCTCTTTTTTGATGATCCTCTACTCTGCATATCACCCATATTTTGAACTTTCAGGCGCTCCATGACCAAATCCTTATCCCGATTCAAGATAGCCCAGATAACTTCTTCCTCGGCCTAGTAGGCAATCTCAATCCCACTGAAGTCATTACGGCCGAGACTCAAAGAATCCCCTTCAAGAACTCTGATTTTGCTTTGAAGCATTGTGGAAAAACTCCTTTCAGGAACTGGCCATCAATTATCCCAGGTTGGAGGGATTGGTTGATCAAGGTAGAAAACAAGAAGAAATCAGATTGGATCCTTCGTAACTTGGACCAATGTATCACTATGTCCTTAGCTGACATGAAGATGAATGAATCGATGCTGAAGGCTGCCTGTTACTTTTGGTCTGGGACCTTCAATGCTTTCATGTTCAAGCAAGGGCCCATGACTCCAACTTTAGCCGACATACACATTCTGACTGGCTTAAACATCACTAGATCAATCAACCGCCATAGTCTTCAAGTCAAACCTTCCATCAAGCTCAGAAACCTCAAATCTAGTGGTTGGTTGTTGACACTTACTAACGTCGCTACCAAGAGTAGAGATAAACTCTATCCCCGGCAACAGCGCCAGAAATGCTTGTTGGTATAAATGAACGCACACTCTACTTTATCTGCAAGCGCACAGATAAGATCTACCGATGTAGCACTTCACCGGAGTAACCCAGTTTTAATATCGAACCCAAAGGAACGGATAGTGATAAGTCTTAAAGTCTATCCCCTGAGTAGCTAACAAGGATGGAGAATCTAGAAGCATAGAGGGGATCATTAAGGCGGTCTAATTCCAATTTAAGAGTGATATGTTTATATTATTCTTAGTGGGGAAGTTGCCATAAAAGGTCACAAACAGAGTATGAGTCTTTTATGCAAATGTATAATCCTACCGAGCCTACACACGGGTAAGTGGACTATAGAAGAATCAACAAGGCTATAAGAGTCACCCTTGCGAACAACCACTACTACCGGCGTTATAGGAGGCATATATGAGCTATCAAGTCTAAGCACCACGCTTACACTATCCAACTACTCTAACTCTAGAATGACTAGAATTAAAGTACTCAAAAGAGAGTCATCAATCTTCAAGAATAATAAGAACAATAGCTCAAACTTAAATATAGACGTTGATTACCAAAACAATCGCTGAAGTTGATGATGAACTTGAATCCATAGGTACAAGATGAAGAAGTGGATCCGACAGGCCAGAGCTCCTTCTTGATCTCTTCCTCTCTCTCTCTCTCTCTCTTCTAGTTCTAATATAAGACTAGGTTCTAAACCTAAACTAGAGGGGTAACTAGTCTTCTACTTGATAGCTGGCTCTTGATTACAACTAGATGAACTAGATCTAATTCTAGATGAACTAGAAGAGATTCATTTAGAGGGACCTCTAATTCTAATTGAAACCCTAGTTTCTGATGTGGAGATGAATAATGAAGATGGAGATGCCTGGAGAGGGGGGTCTGGGTCTAGTTTTATAGCCCGGAGCATGGAACGTGAGCCCTTGGATCAAACCGACTTCAGGTACGGTGGAGATGCATCCTAGGAGGCGGTGGAGGAAGCTTGCAGAAGACGGAAGCCAGCGGGCCCGGGGGGAGACCGGTCGGTCTCCTGGTGGGACCGGTCGGTCCCACCTGGCAGGGTCCCGCGGTGCCCGACCTCCTGGTGTCTTCTGGTGTCCTGTGGAGTCTTCTAGAATATTCCTGACGTGCCGGTTGCGTTATCTCACGTCGACTTCCTTCTAGGGGAAGCAATCAGTGCTAGTTTCCTGGTTTAGACGCTGTAGAATCACAATTCACCAAAACTCGTGGAATATTGTCAATTAAAACCCTAAACCTTTGTTGGTGATTGAATTCATGCCCTTTTCATATCTATTTATCCTTTTATTTTAATAGATAACCAGTGTCAACAATTCCCCCAAGCTTACCTTTTGCTACTCCCTTAGCAAAACCAAAACTTAACAATGGATCAGGAGTTGCTACAATATCTTCACTTCCAACAAGTACACCTTTTGTTAAACAAAATTTCTCCGAAACATATCATGTTATTCTTCATGGGGCTTATTACTTCTACCTTAGATCCTGAATAATTGAGAGATTGAACGATCAAATCAAGCACTATGTCTCTAGTTCTTTCACTTCACCTTTATCCCGGAGTTTTTATTAATTTTCAAAAGCTTTAATACATGTGTTGTCAAATTAAACAATGGATCCAAAGAGAAAGTCAACCAACCATTGAATCAAGAAGTGCATGTGTATGGAAAATGGAGTCGGATGCTCTTTTGAATATACTTACTCTCTTTTGTCTAACAGAGACATGTGGCTATCAGGCTAATTCTACTGTCGGGCACTTGCCCATTTTTTCTGACATTTTTTTTCTTTGAGGTTCCGGACACTTGTCCCTTTTTATTTCCTCGGGATCTATCTTTTTTGAGGTTTCGGACACTTGTCCCTTTTTATTTCCTCAGATCTTTCTTTCTTTCTTCTTTTTTTTTTCTTTCTTTTTCTTAATAGCCACATGCTTCCAACAAACTTATAAGAGGGTAGCAACAGATAATTATGAGCATTTATGCGGAAGATGGATGAAATGTGTAAGTGATCTTAATTCAAAGGCAAGATAACATCTCACAGGGTCACAAAGCTTAATTTAACTCAATGCAATTATTAGTCATATTCATATTTAGAAATCTTTGGAACTTTAGTGTTGTTTAAAACAAGATAATAGCGGCTCAGATCATCACATGTCATATCCCAATTACCTAGACCTTAGATTAAGTATTTTCCATCCATATATTTAATTTTATTTTAAGGCATCATTATTAATTAGGAGAACTCATCCTTTGAAGACTAGGTACTTGAAAGAAATTAGATAGAGCAACTATTCATCACTTCCATGCAAAAGATTAGAGAGAGGGTTCTTCTTTAGTCATAAACTTCTTAAAACAAACTAGACACACTATTTTATTTATTTAATCTAACACACTTTAAGATATAAAATAAAAGACAATAATAATAGTAGTAGTAATAATAATAAAGACATACCTGAATCGCGAAGATAACGAGGGTGCGTCTCCCCCAAGTTGTTTCCCTTAATAGTGTTGAGCCTTCATGTGCTCATATATTTTTGTCTCTTTTTTAATTAATGGTGAGCCTTCATGTGCCCACATATTTTTTTTGTTCTTTTCTTTTTAAGGGTGAGCCTTCATGTGCTCACATATTTTTGGTGTTTTCATTTTTAAGAGTGAACCTTCATGTGCTCACATATTTTTGGTGTTTTGAATTTGTTTATAGAATGAAAAACTTAAGAGGATAAAGATACTTACGGGGATACATGGGGGTGCCTTCCCCCAAGCTGAATGTTGACGTAGTCGTTCGATCTTGCAATGGAGCAGACTGGCATTGGATATGTCCTTCCTCTATCGGAGCTTTGATTGATGTTGATGTTTGTTGAGACAGTGCTCCAACACTAGATGGAGCATTCACTTGCTCGTCAGCTTTTCGTGGCCTTTCAAATCCAGAGAAACTCAAATAGACAACAAAACTTGTGGAACAAATTAAGCGTTAGTGGTTGGCAACTTAAGCCTTAGTTGTCTAAAATTTCAGTAAGATCTCTTTCTTAATATTTTTGTATTTTATATTTTTATGATGCAAGAGAAAATGCACAGGATGAATGCATGCATATTTATTTTTATTATTTTTATGCCACCACGGTGAACATTCCTGTGGGTTTTTACACGCCATAGAATTATTCACATGGGGCTTTATGATGCAGTGAAATATTTTTATTGTGTTTTCTAATGTAATGCAGAAATTAAAATGTGTTGTGAATTAAATATGATGATGCAAGAAATGGTTATGGATTAAATATGAGAAATATGCAGCAAAGTAAATATAAAGATAACAACTGATTTTTACCTTTTGGCAAAGGTTCGGATATTTAGGTCCGACGAACCGGACCTTTCCTTGGTTCAGACCTCCCAAGGTATGTCAGACGTTTGGAAAGTTGTTATTGATTGTACCTCTTAGGTGCAGACATTTTCTCCCATACTTTCTTGGTCTGAGTCTTCACTTCCTGTGGTTCACTGTCTTGAGGTTTCTCTCCTTTCTTTTCTGGGACAGTGTCGATAGCTTCTTCTTCATGATTGGCCTCTCTATTCTTGATAGTTTGTCTTGTTTGGCTTTGAGAGCGGTGCCTTTCACTTCTATTCTTCTTGGGTGCTTCATTGGGCATGTAGCTGATGAAGTTGCATCGTGCCTTTTCTCCAGGAAAGTGAAAAATGGATTTCCTCTTGTAGATGATTGTACTTGTAGCGTAGAGGAATGGTCTTCCTAGGATGAGGTGGACATCATTGTCTTCTTATGTCGAGGATCAAGAAGTCTGTGGGGATTTTATGACATCTAATTCTGACTACGACGTCCTCCATCATTCCTTCTTGTTTATGTCTCATGATATGGTGTCACTCATGTCATTTGTTCGTCCAGCAATTTGAAGTGAAGCGTTAATTATGGACGTTGGCAGCATCTTGCTCAGTGTGCATGTTCTTGTAGACCTAGGACCTTCACTCTGTAGAATTTGGTTGTGACAAACTTCTCCATGTTTTGCTCAAGAGTGTGTCCTGCTCATAAAGACAAGGTAGAGATCAAGTGCATAGGCTCTGTTGGTGGAAAAACACCAACAGAACCAAAAGTTTTGTTTATTCCTCTCTAACCTTAGGCACATTGCACAAGACAAACTTGTTGTTTATGTGTTCTGTTCAATCTTAACATGAGTGATAGGATCAGAGGATGAGCATGAAAGTAGCATCTTAAAATATTTAACAGATCAGATTACTTAACCTAAGGAAGGATAATCTATGTATAATGTGTCGATCTTTTCATGATTGAGATATATCATCTTCCAAAGGTTAGATGCACAACATTTTAGCTCATTTAGTTAAGACAGTGAGATTCAAGAGAGTACAGCTATGAACAAGGATCAAAGGACTGAATATGTTGAGTTGATTATGTTGGATCAAGTGAGGTGCAACTTAAACATGTTTAGTTCTTTATTTATGTTCATACTAGAATCAAGAAGAAGCTTTTAAAGTGATGGTTACCTTAAAATGTTACTTTGTCATTGGAAAGTGATTGTGCTGAACCACCTTGTGGAAGCTCCTCTTGTCTAGCTGGTTGTTGTTTATGAATGGCTTGTCTTCTCTTGTTTGTCTCACAGTGTGATTGAGAGGAGGAAGATCATAGTGGAATCATCATTAGAGGTATCAATCTTCCTTCTCTCATGTTGACTTATTGTTCCTCGAGTATGCTGACTAGGATCCTCTCTCTTTCTTGTATTAATTCTGTACTATGAGGATGTAGGGACAGTTCTGTATTCTTCTCTTGTCAACCTTTCTTGTTTTCCTTTAATCATTGGGTTGGCAAAAGACTTGAATTTAGAACTGTTACTCGAGTGCCTCCATGAGAGTCTTTTGTCTTGTATTGTCACAACTGAGACTTGTCCTTTCAACAGTGTCTAGATGATGGAGATCTTATCGACTGTTCTTCTTGATTAGTTGGCTTAGGTACTATCTCTCCATCTTCTAACTCTTGTGGTGCAGTGGCTTCATCCTTCATGATGCCCTCCTCAATTCTTGGTAGTTGGTTCTCCCTTCAAGGTCTTCTCTTGGTTTCTCTTTGGCTGCTCATAAGTAATGTAGATGTTGAAGATGCAGTGAAAGATCCAAAAGTTGACTTCTCCAGGTTCGGTAAAGATGATAACATTGATGGTGTTCAAGAATGATCTTCCAAGAATGAGTGGTGGATCAAATTCTTCTTCTCAATTGGGACAACATCTAGTGGTTTGTACTGATCAAAGTGGTGAGTAGAAGATCAATATGTTTGAAGTTGGGTTTCTCCTTCCTCCCTTTGATTGTGAAACACATCTAGACAACGAAATTGTCTCCCAGGCTGGCTTGCGATGTAGATGGACTCCCAACAACATGTTCATGTGTTTGACTTGTAGATCTTGCTATTGTTGTAGTGGTACCATCTTGTCTCCCAAGCTAGCTCTTGATTAGAAGAGAAGATAACTTCCCACTTCTTGTCTTGATATCATGGACAATGATGATTGCAGGCATAGGTTGTCTCATACGAGGTAAGTTGCATCCTGTTTGTCATCAGCGCCCAAGCAAGACTCAAAGCTAGGCTAGCACCATTTGTGATCTAAGAGTAGGTTTGTGTGTCTATGGTTTGAGTTTTGGATCTTCAATGTTCACACCAAACCATGGATGAACAAAATTTCTCTCCTGCATAATGTTAGTGGACATATACCCGAAGGATTGCAAGAATTTGAAACATGGGTTGTTATCCACAACATATGTATTTTATATCTATGCTAATAAGGAGATGTTTTTAGGATTATTTTAGCATAGACTATTATGTGTTGGCTGCACTTTAACATGATTCAAGTCAAAAGGTAACTTGCAGTAGAAGACAAAATAAATAAACTTTGATACTCACAGTTCTTTCATCCATGATGAATGAGCTGAGTCTTCATTGTGCAAGAGTTGTTGAAGTTCATTGTACTCCTTGCTTCATCTCCAGTGTGAGTTCATCTCCGGACTTTCCCAAATTAATAATGAAAGTTTTCCTGCAGGGGGTTAGTCCAGCAAAATATCCAATATCTACTATAGCATACTGTCGGCTCAAAAATCAACCTAGACACCACGTCTAATTTGATCTAGAAGGCATTTTAACTTAATTGCTTAAATTAAAAGCCTTTGAAAGCAAGATCACCACTCCTAAACTAGGCACCATGCTTAATTTAAGAGATGTATGAAAGTACTCCAAACCTAAACATATACTATAGCAGGTAAAGGTAACATGAAAGCATTGTAGAGATTTATTCAGATGGTGATGAAAGAGTATGATTAGTATATGAGCATATCCTAATGGTAGGGATAACCAACATAGCAACATGGCAAGAGATGTTCTTAGAAAGTCTATTCCCCAAGCTTGAATTTTGCACAAATCAAGATTGGATGAATGTAATTCAATGTTGCATGATGATTGGTGGGATATACCTTGTGTTTGTTGTTCCTTCGTTCTTTTCTGCTCCAGACCTGGAAAGGTTAGTGACAAGAATACCCGAAGGAATATTTTCATAATTATATTTCTATGCTCATTACAAAGACAGTGCAGCAGAAAGGTAGGCATAGCTAATAACCAGATGTTATGATAGGGTGTAAGGATTCTACTGGTTATAGCTTGCACTCATGGGTAGTGATAGATAAGAGTGGAATTCAAAAACAACATTCATAAGAATGAACACAAAAAATAATGAAAAGACTAGGACAAAAAGGAAAAAAGATAAAAGGATGATTACAAGGTTAAACTAAGACTTAAGATGATCTACCGTTCCCCGGCAACGGCGCTAGAAATGCTTGTTGACACTTACTAACGTCGCTACCAAGAGTAGAGATAAACTCTATCCCCGGCAACGGCTCCAGAAATGCTTGTTGGTATAAATTAACGCACACTCTACTTTATCCGTAAGCGCACAGATAAGATCTACCGATGTAGCACTTCACCGGAGTAACCCAGTTTTAATATCGAACCCAAAGGAACGGATAGTGATAAGTCTTAAAGTCTATCCCCTGAGTAGCTAACAAGGACGGAGAATCTAGAAGCATAAAGGGGATCATTAAGGCGGTCTAATTCCAATTTAAGAGTGATATGTTTATATTATTCTTAGTGGGGAAGTTGCCATAAAAGGTCACAAACAGAGTATGAGTCTTTTATGCAAATGTATAATCCTACCGAGCCTACACACGGGTAAGTGGACTATAGAAGAATCAACAAGGCTATAAGAGTCACCCTTGCGAACAACCATTACTACCGGCGTTATAGGAGGCATATATGAGCTATCAAGTCTAAGCACCACGCTTCCACTATCCAACTACTCTAACTCTAGAATGACTAGAATTAAAGTACTCAAAAGAGAGTCATAAATCTTCAAGAATAATAAGAACAATAGCTCAAACTTAAATATAGACGTTGATTACCAAAACAATTGCTGAAGTTGATGATGAACTTGAATCCACAGGTACAAGATGAAGAAGTGGATCCGATAGGCCAGAGCTCCTTCTTGATCTCTTCCTCTCTCTCTCTCTCTCTTCTAGTTCTAATATAAGACTAGGTTCTAAACCTAAACTAGAGGGGTAACTAGTCTTCTACTTGATAGCTGGCTCTTGATTACAACTCGATGAACTAGATCTAATTCTAGATGAACTAGAAGAGATTCATCTAGAGGGACCTCTACTTCTAATTGAAACCCTAGTTTCTGATGTGGAGATGAATAATGAAGATGGAGATGCCTGGAGAGGGGGGTCTGGGTCTGGTTTTATAGCCCGGAGCATGGAACGTGAGCCCTTGGATCAAACCGACTTCAGGGACGGTGGAGATGCATCCTAGGAGGCAGTGGAGGAAGCTTGCAGAAGACGGAAGCCAGCGGGCCCGGGGGGAGACCGGTCGGTCTCCTGGTGGGACCGGTCGGTCCCACCTGGCAGGGCCCCGCGGTGCCCGACCTCCTGGTGTCTTCTGGTGTCCTCTGGAGTCTTCTAGAATATTCCTGTCGTGCCGGTTTTGTTATCTCGTGTCGACTTCCTTCTAGGGGAAGCAATCAGTGCTGGTTTCCTGGTTTAGTCCCTGTAGAATCACAATTCACCAAAACTCGTGGAATATTGTCAATTAAAACCCTAAACCTTTGTTGGTGATTGAATTCATGCCCTTTTCATATTTATTTATCCTTTAATTTTAATAGATAACCAGTGTCAACATTGGTCCAGCTATATTGCCTCCTTCAACACTCCCCAGTCCAGTGTTTCAGAACGAGAGCATATCATTTTTCTGAACATGTGGTTGGAGAAATATTTATTCTGCGGGCAGACTTGTGGCCCAACTTCAAACTTTCTCGCATTAGTAGAAAAGCTGCATGTGAACTCAGACATACCCCTAGGAAAGTATCTCTTGGTTGCCTTATACATTATGCTGAATAAAGTAGCTCAAAGTCTGATGGAGAACAAAGGTATCCCATCAATAACTGGTCCTTGGTGGTTGCTTCAGCTTTTGCTCAATCTTCATCTCCACAGACTGACAACCCCAGATTTGAGAACTTTGTCTTTCCCATCGTTATATCCAGATGACCAAGAAAAGCTACTGGCTGATAATGCCAAGGAGAGAAGATGCACTTCGTTTGGAGAAGCTGCTGCCATGATATTTATTCATGAACCAGCCAGCTTCTTCTTCAAGATTTTCTATAAAGGATTCCCTGCAGCTATCTTCAACTTGTTTCAATATCCCGACATTGCAGAACTTGAGAATCCATATACCTTCAGATTTCATAGAGAATGTGATGATGAAGGTATGAAAATCTTATGCCAACTGATGAAGACCTGTCTTCTTTCTACTGAAATTAGGCATGGTAGGGAAAAACCTCCCATGTCCTACAAATTTTATCATCCTGTCATGGCAGCCAGGCAAATAGGTTTTGGCCAAGTGCCCCCAGCTTTTTATTTTGCCGATAAGCTTAGACCAAGGGAAACAGTAGACTCTGCTTTAGAGTACAACAAAATTCTTCAATTAGAGCAATCTGTTTTCTAGAAGATGGTCAAAGAATGGAATTACCGACCCTTCTCCTCATCCTCTTTCCAAAACTGGTGGCAGCAATGGACCATTCATCTTTTTAATGAAGCTGTGGCCACCTATTGCCTCAAGCTAAATCCAAACTTTCAATTGACTGATGAGGTATGACTCAATTCTTCTCAAACTCTTATACCCCCATCATCTGCTCTTTTCTGATATCACATGGCAAATACTTGTATGATTTGGTCACTTTGAATCCTCCAGAAATAAACTATAATGTATGGTGCCCAAATCCAAGGATTGGCTGCGATGCCCCTACCATCAAAACTTTGATGAAAAGGAAGGTCTCTAATATCCCAGATGACCATATTCTCAGCACCTTCATAAGAGAAGTTGGTTCTTCTAAGAAGCAAAAGACTGACAAGCCAACCACCAAAGTCAAATTCAAGAAGAAGAAGAAAGACACTTCTGACGATAGCCAATCCTTGATTGAAAATGTCAATATAGAGGTAACAAAAAATTGTCTTTTCTGCTCTCATTATCTAGTTTGTAACCTCTTCTGTCTTCTAATTTTCAGGAGCAGGTTGATACTCGGAATGTTGAATCTGAAATGCTCCCTTTCCCTGACACTGATCAAGAGCTTCCTCAAACAAGTATAATTTTAGCCGATTGACTTTATTTTTCAATAAGTGATCTTAAAACCTGATAAAAATCTCTTTCAGATGCTCTTCCTGAGTCTTCATCGGCTACTCCTGAGCTTCAGATTATTCCATCTGACCAGGTATTTCAAATAACACTACCTCTTTTAAATAACCTTTCATTTGTGATTACTTACATATCTACCTTTTCAGGAGCAATGAGATCCTTCTTCCCCTATCATCCCCTTCAACTTGAAAGACTATATGGATGAAGAGGAAACCCCTGCACCAAGACTCCAATAGAACTTCCTGAAGAAGTTATGCTTCGGCTTCAACTCTTAATCCCCCTTCTGGAGGTCAATATAGCCGATTTGGTACAAGATGCAAGGGGAATCAGAGACATTCTGGATTTGGTTAAGAATGACATACCAGAAAATCTAAAGGAAATCTTAACCTCTGTCGCCCACATAGAATTTCTTGGGCCGAAGCTTTCCAAGACCAAGGCTAAGCTCAGGGCACGTGAAGCTCAAGTGCATCTGCCAGAACATGAAGAGCATTGTATCTCTGGCATGGTCTCTGCAAAGAACACCATAGACCATCTTAATGCAGACTCCACTGTCCATATTGGCAACTTGTCATCTCTAGAAGCTGAAAGAGATCAGTTGTTGAGCAGGCTCAAGGCCATTGATGAGCAAATCAAATCGGAGAAGGAGAACATGGAAAACATCCCTGTTGCACTTTGTGAGCAGAAGAAAAAGATAGCACTTCTCCATGGTGAGCTCCAGGACATCAAGACCAAAAAGAAACCAATTCCAGGCTCGAGCGAAGAAGACCAGAAAGAGATCGATGACATAGATGCAATTCGCTTGAATGCTTTGAATGCATTAAGATCCATGTTAAACATGTAACTTCATTTGTTTGTAATCTTCAGTCTCCGGTTTGTCTGTGTAAAAATCACACCTTTTGCTATTCACTTGTGTTGACACTCCTTAATGGAATCACTCTAAGATAGACATCATAAACAATAACCTAGTGAAGGCATTAAGAAGTGTACGTGACACTACTAGCATCACTTAACGTCAAGTTGTCATCCCCAACATGAAACTAGCAATGTGATTATATCATGGCACTAACGTAAAGATAAATATTTACCCGCAAGGGCACAGATAAATACACCCGTTGTAGCAGCATTTTAACCAGAGATGTTCCAAGTATCGTTATTTATATTTAGCACTAGGAATGAAGTGAGATAAATAAGGACAAGAGCTACTCTACACATGTGATAGGAGAATTGAGAACAAATTAAGAACACACTCTTTTATCCTAAACAGGGATCAGTCACAATAATGAGGTACACTATAAATGATAAAAGATCAATCTATGATAGTCCTTAGAGCATTTTAACTTAAACAAGGCATACAGATTAGAATAGACATTATAAAGAAGTATTCCTAAGTTATTCTAATTATAAGTCATAATATACATTGATTAGTGCAATTATATTTGGCAATCATTGGCTAGGTTATCCCATATTCATATTCAAGAGGCAACTCTATGGTAAAGGTGCCAAACAGAGCAACCCCTAAACCATGAGTTAACTGAGTCATAGGATTCCTATATTCGGGGGGTCGAATACAAAGGTCTCAACGGGCCTGTCACACCCACGATCTACCACTCTACCCGGAACATAGGGAGCATTCGTAGATAAATAGTGTATAGGCACCACACCTACACAGCATTTATCACCCACCCGTTGTACTTTAAGATGAGCGCTATATGAACATGAGTATAAACATGATGATAATCTATCTATGCCAAATATATAATCAAAGCATACAACAAGCAGTATAATTAAGAATATAGTAATTAATGTCTTAGTCATATCAATTATATCTAAACTATTACGAACTAGACTATGAACTAGCACAAAATGATGAACAGTATGATGAACTAGAACATATAGATGAACTAGGGTATGAACCAGAACATGAACTAGAACTAGATTAAGAACTAGAAGATGAACTAGACGATGAACTAGAACTAGAAGATGAACAAGAACATGAATAATGAAGAACAATGAAGACCTAGAAGAACAATTATGAACTAGAAACATAATTAGATCCATAATGTTGATATAACAGAGAAGATCTTAGGTTTACCGAGCCTTCTCGCGACTAGATCCGGAATCCAAGCGAAGCTTGCCTCTTCTAATTCTAATTCTATCTAGATATGCCTAAGTTGATGTGGCTCTAAGGAAATTAGGGTTTCTAATTGATCATATCCTTTTCTAATGACTTGAGATCTGATGATGATGGAGAGGGGGGTCTGGAGTCTGGTTATATAGCCCTGGGCGAGGAACCATGGCCCTTGGATCAAACCGACTTCACGTATGGTGGAGATGCATCCTCATAGGCGGTGGAGGAAGGTTCTATAAGACGGAGGCCATCGGGCCCAGGGGGTGACCGACCGGTCCTAGGGTGGGACCGGTCGGTCCCACCTGGCGGCCTCTCGGAGTGCCCCGCCTCGTGGTGTCCTCTGGTGTCATCTAGGTCCTTCTGGAGTATTCCTGACGTGTCGGTTCCTAATCTTTCATCGGTTTCCTTCTAGGAGAAGTAATCAGTGCTGGTTTTCCTATTTAGTCCCTGCAGAATCACAATTCACCAAAACTCGGGGAATTCTGTCAATTAAAACCTAAACCTTTATTGGTGATTGAATTCATGCCCTTTTTATATTTATTTATCCTTTAATTTTGATAGATAACCAGTGTCAACAACTCCCCCAAGCTTACCTTTTGCTAGTCCCTTAGCAAATAGTCATGATGAATCAGGAATTGCTACTATGCTTTCACACCTCAAAGGTACACATATGTTCAAACAAAAATCTTCCTTTAGATTAGAGTTAACTATTCTGATTTGCTCATATTACCTTTAACTATGGAGCTTTAACCTTCACCTGGGTCTTGAGCAATTGAAAGACAGAACAATCAAGTTAAGCATTGTATCTCTAACTCTTTGATCAACCTTCATTCTGGAGTTTTTTATATATTTTCAAAATAAAACTCAGAGATTTCACTATATGACACTCTCAAATCACTCTTTTATATTTTATGATTCCTCATTGATGCATTTTCCTTCTTTTTATGGATATATATCTGGAGCTTTTAAGAAGTTAATAGCATATCTTACCAAGTCAAAGTTCAAAGCTAGGGAGAAAGATGTCATACTCATAGATCAAGAACTTAGAACTTTTGAAATTTGTCATCTCTTGCTAGCATATTGTAATTAGAGGGACCATGGGCTATCTTTCTTTTTCTCTTTCATATTTTTATCACAATGCTTCTTTTTTTTCTTTTGAGGTAGTCGGACACTTGTCCCTTTTTATTTCTTCCTTTTATACTTTTGCATAGTCCCATGCCTCTAACACAATACTACTTCAGAAGAGTGAATCTTTTAATAAAATGTTCTTGATCTCTAGAGCATGATAAATTTCTGAACCATAGCTAAAAATTTAGAACAAAACAAGTAGCCTTATCTTAAGATCATATTAATGGCTCTAGGTAGGAATTCTTGTTTATGTCATACAGGATCTCATCATGTGTGTTTTTTTAATCTTTTGAAAGAGTAAATCTCCAGAACTCTAGTATCTCTAGGAATTAGATAAACAGCAGCTCAAACCTTCTTATATCATATCCCACAATTACCTAGACATTTAGATCAAGCATTTGCCATCCACAAGTTTCAGGTTCAGAGTTTATTCAAAACAGCTTTGTCCAAAACTCAGGAAAATTTAGCTGAACACTAGGCACTTAAGAGGGATTACGGCAGAGCAACTGTTCATCATTTTCATCATGAGAAAAATTAAGTTTATATCCACATAGACATTTATTCATTATATACTATATTTATTTGGTTTTATAATAGTTATTCATCTTTTTATGAGTTTTTATATATATTGACCTGGATCTAGCTAAAACGAACTAATGATAAAAATAGTCGTGGTACGATACTTATCGTGATAACTGAGGGTGCTCTCCCCCAAGCTGGATCTTGACGTGATCTTTTCCCCAGAAGATGAGTAGACCATCAGCAGTGGCTTAAGTCCCTCTCTTCTTTATTTCCTGCTGAAGTTAAAAATAGACAAGACAACTAGTGGAACTTGATTAAGCGTTAGTGATAAATATTCTTTCCCTTTGTCTAGTTGTCCAAAGCTCTTAAGATCATTTATGTTCTTCCTTTCCACTAAGCAGAAATTCAGCAGTTCTCTATAGTGTCTCTTTTTAGATTTTTCTTTTTACAGATGATGCAATGCAGAAATAAATATGTAGATGTATTATATATATATATATATTATGCCTCCACAGAGAATATATTTATGGGTTTTAACACACCACTAAATTGTTCTCATGGGGCTTAGAGTTTTTCATATTTTTATTTTCTTTTCTAATGCAGATATAATTTGCTAAAAAGTAAATATGCAACTAGAAGTAAAATGATATGATTATGCAGTACTTAATTTATTGCTAAAGAAATATGGATAACTACCGAGTTACCTTCTGGCGAGGATTCGATGTTTATAGTCTATCGAACAAGACTTCTTGCATGCTCTTTATTCTTCCTTGGGTGCGTCAGCAGAACCTCGTGGTGAAGACCTTAGTTGCACTTCAGTAGAACTCTCTTTCTTCTTCAAGTGGCTCGTGGACTTGTCTCCTTTGGTTCACTGCTCTTCATATTCTTTAATGGGTGTTGGCATGGTCATTTACTTTGAATCCTTGATAGCGTAGATGTTCATCACTTCTCTTGAGCTATAACCATTGATGATTGGCTCTTGAGTGGACGAAGACTTCGTCGGCATCATAGTGGAATTCCTATCTTCTGTTGAAACTCCGATAGACAACAAAGCTCATGGAATAGATTAAGGGTTAGTGAAAAACTAGACGTTAATTATTTTAGAGTCTTGATTTATTTATTTTAAGCACAACGCAACAGAGTTTTAGATTTCCATTTATGTATGTGACCCAATGATGGTGCAATAATTGTTTTATCACATATGTATCAAGAAAATAGGAGGTAAATGTCAAACCAACATTTTAAAGTGAAGCATTAATACTGTAAGCTAGCAACATCCTCTAGAATTCGTGAAACTTTGGGAGACCACTCTTTGTATAATGTGTCCTACTCGCAAAACTAAGGCAGAGATCAAGTGCATAAGTTCTACTGGTGAGAAAACACCATTAGAACCAAAACTTCATTTACCCTACTCTAACCTTAGGCACATTTAATATGATAAGATTGGTATTTTGTGCATTGTTTCATTCTTAAAACATGGGTGATGAGATCAGAAGAGTGAGCACGAATTTGACAACGAGGGTTGAGTTGTTCAAGACTAAGTGATTAAAAGAGTGATACTCAAAGAACAAAGCATGTCGAGTTTTATAGATTATTCAAAGTTGTAACTTAAACATTTTGATTCTTTTGATTTAAGTGCGGAGCAAGACTAAGGAAAGCTTTTGTAGAGAATGATCACTTACCTTAAATTGTTACCTTCATCATTGAAACGAAGTGGCGCCATGTGATGAGGGATAGATGATCTATCATGACCCCTTCCTTTTGTTTGAAGCTTCTCCTTGCATCTTGAGCTTGTTCCTGAGCATCTTGTCTCCTGTGTTGGACTTTATCTTCCTTAACCTCTAAGCTATCCTTTTTCTCTCTCCTCATGAATTATGTTTGGACTTATTGCTCCATTTATTATTTTATTCCTGAAAGCATTAGTGGACAACACATACCCAAAGGGATATACAAGTAATAACAAGGGTAGTGTTGTCATAGAGCTAAAGTCACTTTCTATGCTATAGAGAAGTTAATCTTGGCATTTCAATTAGCATAGAACTTGTATCCCATATTTTATTTACCTTCATTGTTCACCATTACTTCTTCTCTATGGGATTAATTTTGTATCTTAAGTTTGATTTTTAAGCTTAGAATTTGTAATGTCATTCAAACTTAAAGAGAAAAAGTAACAGTGAGTAGAGAGATTGCAAACCAGTGTGTCAGGATGTTGATAGCTTCTTGATTGGGAGGATGAGCATGGTTGTAGAATTTTTGGAAGAGCTAGCCTTCCTCCCCACACTTATACAAAGGCAAGTGTGAATGTTGAAGCATCCCTCGCGTTGTATTTGCAACTCCCATTTTCTCAGACATTGTTCACCCTACAGTGGTTAGTGACAAGAATACCCGAAGGGAACTAGTCCTAAGAACATAATTATTTTTTAATTTTTTTTTATAAATTAAGACAAGATTCTAAATTTAAAAAGTCATAAGATAACTACCGATTGACCTCTCAGCGAGGGCTCGCAGTTTTAGGTTCATTGAGCAAGACCTTTCTTTAATGGACACATACCCGAGGGAATATATAAAGTTGAAGTACAGGTTGTCTACTATTAAATTTATAATCCTTATCTATGTTAATGGGTAGATGGATTTGGAATTGTTTTAGCATAGACATGATTCATCATAGTTCATAGACATCTTAGTGGTTGTATTGTCTCATGGTTCAAGGCAAACATAGCTTATAGAAAAACTGCAAAAGACAAAGTGAATATTCTTTGACACTTACAGTTCAGTGATGAATGAGCCATGTCTTTTGTGTGAAGTTGTTGGAGCACGTCCTATGCCTTGCTTCATCCCATTGTGAGTTCATCTCTTGACTTCCCCATTTTGATATTAAGAGATTTCTGCAGGGGTTAGTCCAACAAAATAACCGATGTCTACTAGAGAATACTCTTGGTTCAAAAATCAAACTAGACGCCATGTCTAATTTAATCTAGGAAAGCATTTTAACCTAAGCACCACGCTTAGTTTAAAAATCCTTTGAAAGTAAGATCAACACTCTAGACTAAGCACCATGCTTAATTTAAAAGATGTATGAACATACTCCAAACCTTAAGCATACTATAGTAAATAATAGTGGCATGAAAGCACTACAGAGATTCACTTTAATGGAGATGAAAGAGTGTGATCAAGGTGAGTAGTATACATATATTTTTTTCTTTTTTAGATGCACATGAGTGGATGCAAGTGTTAAAAATTAAACATGTATGAAAGAACATAAACTAAATGGAGTGAATGTATGATGATATGCAAAGGATTTAATAAGATAACTACTCATCAATTTAATGTCCATGAGCAAGACTGACTCACCTCGATTAAATTTACCATGACTCACAATGGAATTTTGAGTGGTACAACGTCTGGTGTCGTTACTCGTCACGTGCTTGAAAACTTGTAACGTTGACCTTCTTCGATCCTTGTGGGAGTGCGTCGGAAAGTCAAAATGACAACAATTGTCTATACCTTATCTGGTTGATTCCTAACAAAGTTGTTGAATGGATCTTGAGGCTAGGAAAGCCTCTGGACCCACAACGTAGTTTGTTGGAAGTTCAAAACCAGTCATACACCTCACCCTGCATAAGATCAAAACTATACAAAGAAAGGGTGGACCTGTTTGGATAAAGGGTGAAAAATATATCTCAATTATCACATGTGTAAGAGTTCTCCTAGATGTTGAAAATGTATTCTAGCTACCGTCCTTAATTACTCATTCATTCCCCGGCAACTACGCCAAAAATGCTTGTTGACACTCCTTAATGGAATCACTCTAAGATAGACTTCATAAACAATAACCTAGTGAAGGCACTAAGAAGTGTACGGGACACTACTAGCATCACTTAACGTCAAGTTTTCATCCCCAACATGAAACTAGCAATGTGATTATATCATGGCACTGACTCAAAGACAAATATTTACCCGCAAGCGCACAGATAAATACACCCGTTGTAGCAGCATTTTACCCAGAGATGTTCCAAGTATCGTTATTTATATATAGCACTAGGAATGAAGTGAGATAAATAAGGACAAGAACTACTCTACACATGTGATAGGAGAATTGAGAACAAAGTAAGAACACACTCTTTTATCCTAAATAGGGATCAGTCATAATAATGAGGTACACTATAAATGATAAAAGATCAATCTAGGATAGTCCTTAGAGCATTTCAACTTAAACAAGGCATACGGATTAGAATAGACATTATAAAGAAGTATTCCTAAGTTATTCTAATTATAAGTCATAATATACATTGATTAGTGCAATTATATTTCACAATCATTGGCTAGGTTATCCCGTATTCATATTCTAGAGGCAACTCTATGGTAAAGGTGCCAAACGGAGCAACCCCTAAACCATGAGTTAACTGAGCCATATGATTCCTATATTCGGGGGATGGAATACAAAGGACTCAACAGGCCTGTCACACCCGCGATCTACCACTCTACCCGGAACATACGGAGCATTCGCAGATAAATAGTGTATAGGCACCACACCTACACAGCATTTATCACCCACCCGTTGTACTTTAAGATGAGCGCTATACGAACATGAGTATAAACATGATGATAATCTATCTATGCCAAATATATAATCAAAGCATACTACAAGCAGTATAATTAAGAATATAGTAATTAATGTCTTAGTCATATCAATTATATCTAAACTATTATGAACTAGCACAGAATGATGAACAGTATGATGAACTAGAACACATAGATGAACTAGAGTATGAACTAGAACACGAACTAGAACTAGATTAAGAACTAGAAGATGAACTAGACGATGAACTAGAACTAGAAGATGAACTAGAACATGAAGAATGAAGAACAATGAAGAACTAAAAGAACAATTATGAACTAGAAACATAATAAGATCCATAATGTTGATACAAGAGAGAAGATCTTGGGTTTACCGAGCCTTCTCATGACTAGATCCGGAATCCAAGCGAAACTTGCCTCTTCTAATTCTAATTCTATCTAGCTATGCCTAAGTTGATGTGGCTCTAAGGAAATTAGGGTTTCTAATTGATCCTCCTCCTCTTCGAATGACTTGAGATCTGATGATGATGGAGAGGGGGGTCTGGGGTCTGGTTATATAGCCTTGGGCGAGGAACCGTGGCCCGTGGATCAAACCGACTTCACGTAGGGTGGAGATGCATCCTCATAGGCGGTGGAGGAAGGTTCCAGAAGACGGAGGCCATCGGGCCCAGGGGGTGACCGACCCACCTGGCGGCCTCTCGGGGTGCCCCGCCTCGTGGTGTCCTCTGGTGTCCTCTAGGTCCTTCTGGAGTATTCCTGACATGATGGTTCTGTAATCTTTCGTCGGTTTCCTTCTAGGAGAAGTAATCGGTGTTGGTTTTCCTGTTTAGTCCATGCAGAATCAGAATTCACCAAAACTCATGGAATATTGTCAATTAAAACCCTAAACCTTTATTGGTGATTGAATTCATGCCCTTTTCATATTTATTTATCCTTTAATTTTGATAGATAACCAGTGTCAACAACTTGTTAATATTTGATGCTCTATCAGCTATTCTTAGCCGATGTCATCCGGATATTCTTCACTGCTTAGCCGATCAGCATAATAACGACTCTTGCGTCTATTAGTCAATCCACCTTAGGATCTGGATCTGAGGGCTCTCCTGAACCGACGCCTTTCACCTTCTCGAGCCTTACTCATACATACAAAGCGTTGGCTTCCCAAACATACCACACATTCATTGCCTTACTCCTGACTTTCACTCTTCTCAACCGCCGACTGTTCTTCTTCTCCAAACAACAACCAAACTAATGGCGGACAACCGTGGCAAGCGTCCCGCCGAGGAGTCGGAGTTCGTCGATGGTCCTCTGGCGATTCGTCGTCGCGTGCTTGGGTAATAATCTTTCCCTTGACAATTCCTTTTATGCTCCAAAACCTCTTATTTATCTGAGGAAAACCCTAATCTCTTTGTAGTCCTTCTCCTCCGGTGGATGGCCAAGGTCCAAGCCGACCTCCGACGGGCCATGGGTTAGCATTGGATGATGACACCTGGGCTTTCATTCGCGGCTACTCCAACACCCGGCGCCTCCTAGAGGAAGAGCGCCACCGAGCCGTCTGCACCGAGGAAGAGCGAGAGATCCTCGGCGCCCGCCTCAACAGTGTCCTGGAACACTTAGAGGCATCCGACGCTAGGGTCGTTGGTACATTCATCTCAAATCCTTTGTCTTATTATTTTTAATCATCTTTGCATAACCATTCTGGTCAATCTCTCGGCAAGCGTTCGTCTGAATATTTAGCTAATTTGTTCTTTATTCGATTAAATTGGCTACCTTTTAACTTTGATTTGTTTTCTGTTCAATCGTAGAACTCCAATACCAGCTTGATAGGCTCCCAGGGCGGGCCACAGCGTGCGGATACATGGGTGTATGCCAGATCTTGAGATGATGAGTGATTGTCAACTGGGATGATGCACTAGTTCTTTGGCTTGTGTTGTGAAGGTGTTGAGCTCGGATACGGTGATCAAGGCAAGGTGAAGGTCAAGTAGAGATGTGTCATGCTGATGGACCCAGAGAGGTGAAGGGCGAACGTGAGGCTTGGACTGACGAACCGGTGGCCTGAGGATCGGCCGTGGTGGCTGACAGCCTGGGACAGCGACAAGTGAAGACTTGTGTGTGGACAGGGTGCACGGGTGGTGCATCCCCTCTACGGCTCGGTTTGGTGGTTGAGCCACAGAAAAACCACCGAGTGGACGGTTTTCAGGTTTGGGCCTCAAAACCTGTGTGCGGCCGGTTTCCGAGTTTGGGCCACAAAACTCGGGCTGAGGACGGTTTCCAGGTTTGGGCCTCCAAACCTGGGCGCTGTCGGGTTTCTGAGTTTGGGCCACAAAACTCAGGCGACGGACGACTGGTTTCCCGGTTTCGGCCTAGCAGAGCGGTGGCGGTACGTGGCGACAATCTGTGAGGTCGCGTCGAGGCGAAGCTACCAGTTGTGCATGCGTGGCCGTCAGATCACCATCAACTTTGAGTTGGTCAGGAACACCCTTAGGGTTAGCCTGCTCGCTCATTAGCAGTAGGGGTAGAAGGGGAATAATTGTATTAGGCTATATAAGGAGAGGCAACCCCTCCCTCCAAACTATCTCAGTCATTGCTATTTTCATTGTAGGGTTTCCTGCTTCCCATTCCCTACTGTAGCTATTGAGATCCGCAGAGACGGTGAACAATACCTCTGTGTATTTGGATTTTGCGGAAACAGGACCGGATTCCTGTTGTCTCCTCCGGGGGACGAATTTCGGCTGGCAATTCATGGTCTTGATTCGCTTTTTGAACATGTTCTTCGCGTTCTTCGTTTCTCCACGATTTTCCCGTCACTCGATCTCCCTCCTCGCTGCGTCTTTTTCTTGAAGTGAGGAGAACATTTCCACCGAAGGAATTCATCTCTACCCTCACGAACATGTAGATCGGGTCGATTCAAGTTTCATGGTGCTTTTCCGGTTCATACACCTTCCCTTTCGATTTTCTGGAGTTTGAGTCGATTTGAGCGGGTGATTTCTTGGCGATAGTCTCCTAACTATCTTGTGATCATCTTATCCAAGTTTGAGATCGTGGGATTTTGATTTGGATCGGATTTGGGACGATTTGGGTGAAGGGCGAACGAAATCGCCCTCTCTAGGCACTCGCGGACAGTCCGCCACTGTGCCCGCGGACAGTTCGTCCGTGTGAGTGATTTTTGACCGGTGAACAGTCCGCCGTTGGGACTCGCGGATAGTCCGAGAGTCGAGCAGAAGTGTTCAGCAACCTTGCTATTTTGTTCGTTTGGCCGGCGGACAGTCCGCCATAGGTTCGCGAACAGTCCGCAGTAGGCGCGGACAGTCCGGGACCGTACCCGCGGACAGTCTGGGATCCTGCTGTGTGTTCAGTTTTAGTGCGTTTGCTCTCCTGGCTTCTCCGCTTGGTTTTCGGACTTCTCGTTTGGCCCTAGAGTTCCCCAAGGAACCTCTCTAGGTATCTTTGCTACTCCTTAGCATCGGTATTTGGAGATTTCCTGTAACACCCCTGGTGTTAAGCATTAATTAAAACTCTATGTATGGCAATTAGTATGCATAATCATCTGGTTTGATGGCATATAAGCATATCATTTGTGATGATTTCCATGTTTGATTATGTGTGTTGTATGAATGTGTTATGTGTGTCACATGAAATGACTACTCAAAGCCAAACTTAAGAAAACTCTAGTTAATTCTAAAATGAATTTTCTAAAATAAACTTAGGGCAACTAAGGCACCATTTGTTGGGTCAACTTTTGTTCTAATCAATAGTAAGGTTGGTTGCTAGTAATGAACACCAAAAGATCCCTAATTAAATTCCTCAAATGTGGAAGGTTCTCAATTAGCAAAAACCCTAATTTACGATTTATCGGGATGATCGCATTGACCAGCTTTGAAAGGATATTTAGAGAGCTCGCATGGTAGTGAGTCCTAAATGAAAGTTGTAGGAAAGATCAAGAGGAACAAAATTCGTTTAATGGTCTAGGTCGGTTCCGAAAATAGAGAAATAAGGCTCTCAAGATCGGATTAAGTGTTGATTTCACGGATTCCAAAAATTGGAATTTTAGATACCGCAGAGCTTTCGTCGATAATTATTGCCCCATAAATGATTTGGAATTTTGACCTAGCCTCTTTAAGGAAAGTCGGAGTATTCGTCGAGACCACGACAACAAATCCAGTTTCATCAAAATCGGAGTCCGTTTTGTAAGAGATCACAAATTTGGAATTTGACCAAAAAGTTTTCGGAAACAAATACAAGTGGGCAACAAATTTTCGCATAAAATAAAATGCTGACTCCTACCTCACTCGGTCCCTTGCTCCATACTCTCCCCCTCATCCCCGTTAAAAAAAAAGAAGACCGACCTCTCTTTTCCCCTCCCCATTGCTTCTCTCTGTTCTCTCTCCCTCCCTCGGTCTTTCCTCCATGTCCGATCCTGAGCAGAACCAGAGCAAAGGCAGCAGCCAGCAGGCTCTTGCCCTCCTCCATGCCGTGCAATAGGGCAGCACCCTCTCCCCTCCCTTCTTCCTGCTCGTCCCCTCCCTGCTCCTCCCTTCCTTCCCATGGCTTGCAACAACTGCAGCAGCGACCTCTCTTCTCCTCTTCTCCCAAGCAGGAAGCAGCAGGCAGGCAGACAGCAAATTGCAGCAGCAGCCAGCGCCCGGCGCCCTGCAGGCCGCCCCAAACCCTAGCTCGGCCATCCCCTCTCCTTCCCTGCAGTTTTCTCTCCATCCTGCTTTCCCCCTCTCCTCCCTAAATGTCAGCATCAGCAAGGTGCAGGGAGCAGTGCAGCAGCGACAAGAGCAGCAAGGACGGCCATCTCTTACCCCTCCTTGGTCGACCCAAGAGCAGGCAGCAGCTCCAGCCACCACCAGCAACACCTGCAGCAGCGGTTCTAGGGTTCTAGATGAAGGTTGTGATGCTTTTATCGTTTTTGTTTATTCGCTAATCTGACTCAAAGCTATAAAATCTGTAGTAAATTGTAGGAATATTGAAAACTTGCTTATGTAGACATTTTGGAATCCTTATGAGTAGCCCTATCCATTGGATGTTTAATATGTGTGCTCTTAGTGCAAAGTTTCTGTTGTGGAGATTGATTTGTGTTAATTAGGGTTTGGTGAGATTAAATTCGTATCTGTTGTTGTTATGCTCAAATTGATCTGAAATTTTTATGGTAGCATCCTCATGTGATATATATGCTGCTATGTAAAAATTTCAGAATTTTTCGTGCATGTATGATGGAGCTATTGATTTATCTTGCTTGCAGCCTAGTTAGTAGATTAAACTAATTTGTGGTAAATAGCTGCATGCGAAAATATAAAATGTTGTTCTAGAGCATTCTTATGATGTTGCGATAGCTCCACAAATTTTATTGTGGCCAGGTGTTATGCAAAATATAGAGTTTTAGGTTTATCTTATCTCTATTATTCAATTCTGCGGTGTTCTGGACAGTTTCTAGGACTTTAATAATTGCACCATGCAAATAGTGTTTTCTATAGGTTTGGTCAATATAAACATTGTAAAGGATTCCACAATCTAGCTGCTGTTAAAATTTCATGATTTTTGGCCTAGTAGTTTAGGAGATACAGCTATTCGAAGTTCAGTTTCAGAAGTAGGAGCTCTCTGAAATTTCTGGACCAGATTGGAGAAATATAATTATTTCACCATGTTAACTTGCGAATCATGCTGAGATGTTTAAATATGATTTGTAGGAAATTTCATAAGCTTTCCAGAATGTCTTGTTGCATGTCTTTTGGAGTTACGCAGCTCTAGTTATGATTTATTTACTCAGCTGTTATTTGTATGTCCAGTTTTGCTCAAATGGTTGAATGATTTGATTCATTTGGTTTACTCTTCTGTATTATTGTTACTTAGCTCTTGATTCAAGAAGCTAGATTATTAGTGCTTGATATGAGGTTTTCTTATATGTTTAACGGTTAATTTGATCCTTGTAATTAGAGCATGGGTGTGCTCAGATGTTAACCAAACAAGTAATAAAGTGATTTATTACTGTTTTGAAATTGCTTCTAGTGCAGATTATGTGGTTGTGATCACTTTGTGATGTAAAAGATGTTTTCTGTAGATGTGGTCTATATACAAGTTGCAGATAATTCTCATATCTTGCTTGTTCTAAAATTTTATCAGTTTAGGCCAAGTGGTTTGAGAGTTATAGCTTCTGCAAATCTACTGACAGGTTTTGCCAACATTCTGTCCAGATCTGAATATGTAGCTTGTTTCACCTACATAAATTGGGATTCATGCTTAAGTGTTATTATAAAAGTTGTAGGTAACTTACATATCTAGCTTGTGTCAAAGTTTCATGATTGTAGGCCAAGTGGTATAGGAGTTATAGCCTGTGCAATTTCAGTGTCCAGTTTTGCTTGCTCTGTACACAGATCTGAAAGAGTGGATTGTTTGGCTTAGATAAGCTTTGAATCATCCTTTGATGTTAATATATGAGTTGTAGTGCTCTCCATATGCTTTCTAAATTATCTTAGATAATATTTGTTGGAGTTTCACAACTTGAGTTATAATTGTTTTACCTTAGGTGGCTAAATCTGTCCAAGTCTGGACAGAGATGCCTTCCTTGTTTTGTTTGGCTATGATAACTTGTGAATTACCTTAGGTGGATAATAAATGATTTAATTAGAACTAATATGTGGTTATACTCTGATGATCAACTTAAACATTTTAATGACCTTTGCTAAGTATAGCAATTAGTCACTTAACCACATAATATAATAATAGAAGTATGAACCTAAATCACTTTACTAATCGGTCTCTATTAACTAAGATACTTAAATGATGGTTAGAGATTACTTATGTTAGTGTTAACCTTTGTTGTCCTAGTAATCTTGTGTTTAATGAGTTGGGTGGAATGGATTTGGTTGGTTATATATGGCTATGGTAGTAGATCAAGAGATACACTAGATCTCATTGGTGAATTAATATGGCTGCAGGATCAGTTTTTGTTGAGTGGTTGTTTCCACTATGTAAACCATGTTTTCTGTGAAAGTGGTAAATACCAAAGTTGTAGTTCACTTTTGTATCTAGCTTGTCCTAAACTTTCGTGACGTTAGGCAACCTAGATTAGGAGTTATAGATTTTCTAAGTTACCAGATCAAATCTGTCCTACTCTCTGGTCGAACCTGAGTATATGAGCTGTTTAAGTTACTTAACTCGTGAATAACTTGTTAACTATAATAGGAAAGATGTAGTAAACTTATATGTCTAGTTTGTCCTAAAATTTCATGATTTTAGGCCAGTTAAACTAAGAGTTATAGATTTTATAAGATTCAGGTCAAATCTGTCCTCCTTTCTGGACAGATCGGAGAAATGAAGTTGTTGAGCTATTTTAACTTGGAAATCACCTCTTGACCATAGAAAGAAAGTTATAGTACATTTCTTAAGCTTTCTAAATTGTTAAGGATCATATATTTTAATGACATAGAACTCCAGTAATAGCTGTTTGCAGTTGGATGATCAAATCTGTCCAGAATCTAGACAGGGATGTTTGCCCATGTTGTTTGACCTAAATTGTTGTAGAACCAACTCAAGTTCATAATAACAAAAGTGTAGGTAATAAGATAAGCTTTCCGAAAAGTCTAGGTTCATAGTTTGAAGTATGATGAAACTCCAGATATGGCTGTTCTTTGTGCAATGTTTGAAACTGTCCAAATCCTGGACATAATTTCTTATTTGCACTGTTTGACCTTATTAAGTCTGGAATCAAGCTTTGGTGCTAATAACAAGTTTGTAGATATTTAGATAATATTTCCAAATTGTCCGCAACCACTATTTTTGGATGCCTGGAACTCTAGTTATTGATAGTTCAAGTTGATTGTGTAAGTCTGTCCAAAATCTGGACAACAGTGTTTGATTGTATTGTTTGACTTAGTTAACTTTAGAATCACTTAAAGATTATAAAAATGAAGTGATAGCTAACTTAATGAACTTTTAGAAAAGTTAGTGTAACCTTATCCTTGTTTAGGGTGAACTAGAGTAGTCCACTTCAACAACTGTAAAAATAGTTAATAAACAATTAAGTTTTGGTTTGCACCTTGTTGGTTAAAGTCTTTATTGAAAACCATGGGACATCCCCACTCCGAGGTCCCATGGAAGTGGATGATGCTTGTGATCCTTAAACACTTTAGTTAATACATCTAATGATATTTTGTGAAAATAACACACTACCCTAGGAACACTAGTTAGTAGGTACAAGTTGGTTTTGTTGGTTTGCAACTCTAACGCGAAGGAAAGTTGTACTTGATTGTTCTTATCTTGTGTTAACTTTTGTTATGCATTTGTTTGTCCTGCACCTTAGCATGCATTGCATCATACTAAAGCATGCATCATTGTATACGTGTAGTTCATACGAGAGAGTCGATGGTCGTGTTGAGCAAGCTTCGGATCGAGGAGGTCCAGTTGATCAAGTCTCAGAAGGAGAACTTCGTCAGACAAGCTTCTTTGAGAAGATTCAACTTCAAGTCGATAAGGAACTAACTTCTGTGGATCTTTCAGAGATCCTAGTCTTCTCTGCAACACAGGCAAGCCCCGGTACATACTATCCACTCTCTGTTTTACAAATACTTTATTACACGATAGGTCTTGTGAAATGTGCATTAAGTAAGTAGGAGTTGAATGAAACCGTTGTTGCATGAATACCTTGATTTCCAGATAATCCCCTGATGATATCCCATCAGTAGTGATAAGACGTTCCCAAATGCTTAGCAATGCTTAGACTTCGGTAGAAGTCGACTGATGGTTTCATTGTTCGCGAGATATAGGTTTATCTGTTCTCTCTTCAACTCTGTATATGGGTCGTGAGAACCATAATATGATGATAATTATTAAACTTAGACCAGACGGGTAACTTGCACAGGAATGGAGTCCTGGTGTAGTGTTTCCGCCTGTGTCGCTTAGGACCCGTCCGCTGTTGGCCCGTTGGATCGAAAACTATTTGTTAGTACAGGTCACATGCTATGGTAAGCCCTACTGTGGCTATGCTCTTACTGGAACGGCGCACCCGCGCACTGGGAGTGGAGAGATGGTGGGAGTAGCGTGTACCCACCCTGCTCGGTCCACTGATAAACGTTACTCATCAAGGCCGTTGTAGGGCGGTGGTGTACTGTACTTCCGGGTGGCGCAGCTCCGGTCTGGTCTGAGCGGATCCACGGGAAGGTTGATATATGCAAGTTCGGTCTTGCATATGTCGTGTGATAAGGAAGCCCCAGCTGGGTAGATCAAGCGGTTTGAATCATCGTTTGCTCCACGAGAAAAGGAGACTCGTCCTTGCCCCTTCAGCGTAGTTTAATCAAGTGAAGATGATGGAAAGAAAAGTTTATCATGAGATGTGATGTTTAAACAAGTGTTTGATTTAGATAGGTGCAAAGTGGATACTGCTTAATAACTAAATGCACCGCTAAAACTTGAAAATAGGATGAACTAGTAGAAAGCTTTTTCTGCAAAGCTCTTCTCTTCTGCTAGCCCCACTACATCCCTTAAGCCAGCATGCCCTTGGAGTCTTTTTCTTAGTCGGGTAAGTCTTGTTGAGTACCCTCATGTACTCAGGGTTTGTTAATACCGTGTTGCAGGTTTTAGCTTGTGGTGTCAATATGGATCATGTCTGTGGGCTCGATATGATCTGGTGCTTCTCTCTTCGACTTAGGTGCTCTACCTAAGTCAGGCTCTGTAGTGCTGCTCTTCTTCCGCAATCTGAGTTAAGTTTATTTGAAAAGTAACTTATTCATGATTTGTAAAGTTTATCTTACCTTGCTTCCGCTCTCTGATGTTATTTTTGTATCAACTGTTGTAATGTTGTAGTTATTTCACTCAAATAGAGGATGATCCTGTAACTCGTGGATAATTCGGGGTTCTCTCGGGGACATCCGATAGATCTTTCCAGTAGTGTGGTACACGTGCATGGTCATCAGTGCTCTGAGAGATGATGATGTGTGCAGGTGAGGCCACATTATCGGGAGGTTCTGCCACATTTCCCGACGTAACCGTCCATCTACGTTCGGGAGTCGGTTTTAGGGTTGAACTTGATCAGGAGCTTTTGGGTTTTGACTCGCTCTCATTTGGTGGTGCCTCGCTGTGATCGTAGGGATCATCCACCCTCTTCCAAGGGTCGTGGGCATCACGTTTCAATCAAAGCTTTTGGGGGTTGATTTTTGGGACAGGGGCCAAAGTTTTGAGAGAAATTTTTAGGCTCCCATTCACCCCACCTCTGGTCGTTTTTTGATAGAGTTCTCGGTCCTTCAATTGGTATCGGAGCAGGTTAAGGATCTTCCACCTTAGCCGATTCCAGATCGACAGATGGCGACATGGATCGCGGCGTGGGCAAACCGCCGTTTTTCGATGGGATGAACTATGCATATTGGAAGATACGCATGTCAGCCTATCTTCAGAGTTTGGGTGCTTCCAGTTGGGATATTTGCAACTCTGCTGATTATGTGGTCTTGGCTGCTCGTGTGACTCAGCATCAGATCGATGAGCACGATGCCAATAGTCGAGCCCGTAATGCTCTTTTCTCATGTTTGAGCATGTCTGAGTTTGATCGCGTTTCTCACCTCGCTACGGCTCGGGAGATTTGGGCTACCCTCGTGCGTTTTCATGAGGGAACCACTCAAGTCAAAACTCGTCTCTACGAGTCGGACAAGCGAGAGTATGAGAACTTTCGACACATGCCTCGAGAGCATAGAAAGTTTATTCGCTCGCTTTCAGGTTATTGTCAATAGGATGAGGGCTAACAAGGAGTTGTTGTCTTTCGACAACCATGAGAGGGCTCTCAAGCTTTTACATACTCTCAATTGGTCGGTGTGGGACTCCAAGGTTCAGGTGATCATCGAATCGCCTAACTATGAGACTCTCGTGTGTGATGAGCTCTTTAGTAAGCTCAAGTCTAGTGAGATTGTCGCCATGGCGAGGGCTTCTTATGAAAATCCTTCTGGCCCGTCGACGGCTTTGGTTTCTGGCTCTTCTGCTAACCCCTCTGGAGGCTTTGCTTTGTCATCTCTTATTTCTGTCACCGAGGAACAGCTGGAGTTCATGGCAGACGATGAGTTGGCCTTTCTTGCTAACCGGTTCTCGCGGTTCCACAACAACTGCATGAACCGTCACCGTAGAGGAGGACGAGGTGGCTGCTACGAGTGTGGAGGCTCGGACCACTTCATTGCCAATTGCCCGAAGAAGAACAAGCAAGTCTTCGGCAAGGCGGATCACGACCACAAGTACGACTCCGGCAAGCACAAGGAGAAGTACGTCCCCGCCAAGCACAAGCGGAGGGGCGACTTCAACAAGGAGTACATCAAGGAGAAGTACTTGGAGAAGGCCCAGGCTGAACAGCGTGCTTTCTTCGCCACGCTCAGCGAACGTCGATGGCTCGGATGACGACTCCGCTGCATCAAGCGATGACGAGTCCGAGAAGAAGAAGAAGATTGAGGACAAGCTGAACGACCTCTGTTTCTTCGCCGACAACGAGGGCTTCTGCACCATGGCCCTCGGCGATGAGGTCAATGGCGAGCTGGAGGAGATCCCTCGGAACGACGATGACAACACCTCCCAGGTATCTCAAACTCCTGATGAACTCTCTGCTGAGGTTGACAAGTTACTGCTGCTCTCCTTAGTCAAGATAAACTGCTTAGGCTTGTTGCTAGGGAGAGAAAGGAGTTTAGGAAGAAGTGGGAGGACACAGTGAAGGAGCTTGAGTCTGTCAAGTCCACCATTGTCGTGGCTGAGGAGGATGAGTGTGAGATGTGCTCCAAGCACATGACTGACCTTCTCACCTTGAGGGGGAAGTATGTTGCTTTGGTTGGAGAGGTGGATGAGCTTAGGGCTAGATCCTCAGTGCTTGGTGCGTTCAAGTCTTGTGCATGCTTGCAATCCGAGTTGGCACAGAAGAATGCCAAGATTGTGTCTCTTGAGAAGGCCAGCTTGGGTAGCACTTGTGTGTCTAGGTGTGCTTTGTGTGAGGGTTTGGAGATGGAGATTGCAAATGTGCAGCATGACAAGATGCAAACCGAGGAAGAAAACACATACCTTCGGACCATCTTGTCATGGATGTCTTGTGGTGAGCCACAGCTTGGGATGATGATTGCCCAATTTAAACGTGTTGCTGGAGGTCCTGGTGTTGGTTTTGCTCAGGGTGTTGAGTGTGCTTCATCTTTCGGGAAGGTTGGAGATTTTAGTGGTCTTAAGCCGAGTGAGAAGCCTAACTCCACCACTACTCCCAAACTGACCAAGATTCCACCCAAAGAGCCTCTCAAACCTAACACCTTGGATGGAGTGTTTGTGGATCCTCCAAGAGTTCCACCCAAAAAACAGACATGGGCTCCAAAACCAAACCCCCTCAGGAACAAGCTAGACACTATGCCACCTATCCATGAGGAGCTCATGCCACAAAAATGCCAAGTGATCCACACCCACTACCGTGAGTACCAACAACCCCCTATGAGAGCGGTGAGGTACTACTGTGAGCACTATGGGAGAGATGGACACTTGAGGGAGTTTTGCTTTCGGCGCAAGAGAGAGGAGCGCCGTGCAAAGGAGATGAACAACTCGGACATGTACCATCCTTTCCATGATGTACATGTGCCGAAGGTTCAGAGGAGAGCTACTGGGCCTAGAGGTCCTATGCCTCAAGGTCCTAGGCTACAAGGAGGACGTACCCGACGGGAGCCTGCTTTTGTTGGCTATGGACCCCATGGCGGTGGCTCTGTAGTTGAGCGTTACCCCCCACCGCGTTTTGAGTATCACGATGGATGCTCTTCCCTTAGCGGACCATGCTTTCCTCAGCATGGTGATCGCTTTCCCCGTAGGCATGCTAGGAATGTTTTTTCTACTAATCGTTCTTTTGAGCAGCCGGCCCAACACTGGTATAATTCCCATTTTAATCACCCCAGTGTTGGACCGTATGCTCACCCTATGTCTTTTTATTAATGTAGGTGAAACGATTGGAGGAAATTTGGTTGGTGGATTCCAGGTGCTCAAGGCATATGATCAGAAACGCCAAGTGGTTCTCCAGTCTTAGTCCAGTTGCCAGAAAGGAGTTTATCACCTTCGGCGACAATAGCAAAGGTAAAGTGTTGTCTCGTGGGTCTGTGCGAGTTGATGAGCACTTTGTGTTGCGTTATGTTGCTCTTGTTTCTAACTTGCATTTTAATCTTCTTTCTATTTCTCAACTCTTTGATGATGACTATGAGATTCATTTTAAGCCGAATCTCACTCGTATTTTAGATCCTCAGGGCAATCTTGTATGTTTGATTTTGCCCTTTGGGAAAGCCTTTCGTGCGAATTTCTCGGAGTCTTTTGGCATTTCTCATTGTCTTTTGGCTGGTCCTTCCTCCTCTGACCTTTGGAAGTGGCGTAGGAGACTCGGACACTTGAGCTTTGACTTGCTTGCAAGACATAGTTCACTTGGCTTAATCCGAGGATTGCCCAAGTTACACATGGAGAAGGATCTTGTTTGCCATTCATGTAGACATGGGAAAATGGTTGCCGCTCCCCACCATCCTGTGAACCAAGTTATGACCAAGCGCCCTGGAGAGCTTTTGCATATGGACCTTGTCGGTCCGGCTCGGGTGAGCTCGGTTGGTGGGAAGTGGTATGTGCTTGTTGTTGTTGATTACTTCTCGAGATATTCATGGGTTTTCTTTTTAGTTGAGAAAACTGAGACTTTCACTTTTGTTCGCAATTTGATCTTGCGACTTCAGAATGAGTTCCCTAAGAACTCGATGAGAGCTATTCGTAGCGATAATGGTTCTGAGTTAAAAAACTCGGATTTTGAGAAGTTTTGTAACTCTTTGGGTTTAGAGAATCAGTTTTCTTCCCCGTACACACCGCCTCAAAATGGTGTTGTAGAGAGGAAAAACCGGACCCTTGTAGAGATGGCCAGGACGATGCTCGATGAGCATAGGACTCCTAGGCGATATTGGTCCGAGGCTATAGACACTACATGCTATATTTCCAATCGCATTTTTCTCCGTGCTTTCTTGAAGAAAACTTCTTATGAGTTCCGATTTGGGAAGCAACCCAAAGTGAGTTATTTTACAGTTTTTTGTTGCCGTTATTTTATACTCAAGAAAGGCAACTTGGACAAGTTTGAGTCTCGCTCTTCTGACGGTGTATTTTTGGGTTATGGTAATCATACTCATGCATATCGTGTACTTAACCTTGATACTAACCGAGTCATGGAGACATCCGATGTCACCTTCGACGAGACTGTGCTTTGTCCTTCTTCTACTTTTGAGCGTGCAGGTGATCATGAGGTTGGAGAACCTCTTTTTGATGATGAGGAAGAAGGTGCTGAAGGGATTGATGATCCAGCACTTCCTCCACCTGCAGTGCCAATTGGGTCAACTTCGACCATGACTGCACGCGGCTCCGACCCTTCATCCTCTACTACATGGGGGTCGTGTGATCCACCACCTTGGGTTGTACCATTTGTACCCGAGGAGGCACCAGCTGCTGTTGAGGGGGAGGTCACTTCAGCAAGGGAGGCGCCATGACACATTCAGCGCCAACACCCTCCTCAACAGATAATCGGCGACATCCACGAACACGACACTCGGTCTAGGTCACAACAAATCTCTCACTTTGCTCATTCTGCATTTGTTGCTGATTTTGAACCCCAAGATGTTGGACACACTTTATCTGATCCGGATTGGGTAAATGCCATGCATGAGGAGCTCAAAAATTTTGAGATAAATCGGGTTTGGGTTCTTCTTCCTCTTCCTCCTGAGTGTCACCCTATTGGGACAAAGTGGGTTTTAAAAAACAAACAAGGAGAAGATGGCCATGTTGTGAGAAACAAGGCCAGACTTGTAGCCCAGGGGTATAGTCAGAAGGAGGGGGTAGATTATGAGGAGACTTTTGCTCCTGTAGCTCATTTGGAGGCAATTAGGATCCTCTTCGCTTTTGCTGCATCCAAAGGTTTCAAACTTTTTTAAATGGATGTCAAGAGTGCCTTCCTAAACGGCTACATAGAGGAAGACAACCTCCCAATTTCGAAAATCCCAAGTTTCCAAACCATGTTTTTAAACTTCACAAAGCTTTGTATGGTTTGAAACAAGCCCCTAGAGCCTGGTATGATAGGTTCAAAACCTTTTTGCTTGCTAAGGGTTTTAAAATGGGATGTGTGGATGAAACTCTTTTTCTCCTCAAGCAAGGCAATGAAACTTTGTTGGTTCAGATTTACGTGGATGTTTGGTGGTTATTCTCATGCTTTGGTTGCCAAGTTTGTAGATACTATGAGCAGGGAATTTGAGATGAGCATGATGGGCGAGTTGACGTTTTTCCTCGGGTTACAAATCAAGCAATCCCGAGAAGGGACGTTTGTGCACCAGGGCAAATACACCAAGGACATATTGAAGAAGTTCGATATGGGTGAGGCCAAGCCTCTTCCAACACCCATGTCGACCACGACAGCCCTAGATGCGGACAAGGATGGAGAAGCTGTGGACCAAAAGGAGTACCGGAGTATGATCGAGTCGCTGCTGTACCTGACGGCGACACACCCAGACATTCAGTTCGCGGTGTGTCTTTGCGCACGCTTTCAAGCGACGCCGCGCACTTCTCACTGTCAGGCGGTCAAGTGCATTATGAGGTATTTATGTTTCACACCTGAGTTTGAGATTTGGTATTCTGCTTCTTTCACCCTCTCCCTTTGCGGTTACTCGGATGCTGATTTTGCTAGTTGCCGACTTGAGCGCAAGTCCACTTCTGGGACTTGTCAGTTTTTGGGTTCTTTTCTAGTGTCTTGGTCTTCTCGCAAGCAGTCTAGTGTCGCTCAGTCTACCACAGAGGCTGAATATGTTGCTGCGACTAGCTGCTGTTCCCAGTTGTTGTGGATGATGGCCACTTTGCGTGATTTTGGTCTGAGTTTTTCTCGAGTTCCATTGCTTTGTGACAGCACAAGTGCGATTAGCGTTGCTAAGAACCACGTGCTGCATTCTAAGACCAAACACATTGATGTGCACTTTCATTTCTTGCGAGACCACTATGAGAAGGGTGATATCAACCTTCACCATGTCGATACTCATCTTCAGTTGGCAGATATTTTCACCAAGCCTTTGGACCAATCAACCTTTGCGAGGTTGAGAGGTGAGCTTGGTGTGTGTTTTCGCTTTTAGTTGGGGGAAACATTTTGGCTATTGTATCATAGACTGACTTCTTTTATTTTGTTCTTGTTTTGGCTTTTGCACTTCATCATTTTTGCATCTTTATCTTTTCGAGCTTCATGTCTATAATCTGTAGAATGAATCTATGCTCTGTTTAGTGTATGCTCCGATGATATATGATGATGCTTGTAGCATAGGCTCTTTTTGATCACTGATACATGTTGTGAGCTGAGCTACTTTTTAGAACTGTGAATATGCATAATTCTACATAAAAATTGAAACATGTTCACCATTGAGTTTGGCAACTAGCATGTGTAGTAGGTTTTGATGTCACTTGTGCTTTTCATATATGCTAGGTTGTTATGTCTCTAGTTCTGAGTCCTTCACTTGCTTGGTGTGTTCATATTCTGTTAAAATTTGAACCAAGTCTAAGTGACTTGAAAAGATCGAGATGGGATTACTTGACAGCACATCACGGTATCGAGACTGTTTCTCATTGCACATTGAGTCAAACTTGAGCCGTGTAGTGTACGACCAAAACCGTTGCTTCAAGCTTCTGATTGCTTATGCATAGACTTAGCTCAGTTGAAAAGTTAGGCAATGTCATGTTTTCAACCACTCACAATCACATGCTGAAATTTTAAACTTGTGTAATCACCGCTGCAACTCGGATAAAATTTTGAAAGCACAAGTCTATGTTTCATTCTATAGCATGAAGATTGAACTTTGCTAGGGGTAGTTCAACTTGTATACATGTTTAGCACTTGTATAACTTCCTGTCTAAACATGTTTGGTGCTAGGTTGATGGTGAAACCCTTTTCTGAATGACATAAAACTGCTCACTTTGATCATATGTTCATATTTCGTATTTTGTGATCAGTTTGAGCCTTTGCTGGCATTTATGCTTATTATTGCGTCATTGGCTCAGCACTCTATAGAGCATCTAGTCTTTCTATCGACTATATACCTGAAGCTGCTAACTTGCATTTGTAACTCATATGCATTTGCCTTGTTGTGTGCATTTTCAACTAAGAGGGAGAAATTTGACAAATCATGTCCCTAGTTGTGTGCACTATTGAAGGGGGAGTTTGCGTGCTTGTTTTATTTGGCAAGTTTTTGTTGGTCAATTGATTCAAAACTATTTTTTTCAATTGGTTTGGAGCGATTTTCAGCTTGTGTGGTTTTTCAATTGGTTTGGAGGGGTTCTGCTAGTTGTGTTGAGCCTTTGCCTCTTTCTGGAGGGACTAGCCTGTCTTTGTCTCTTTTGCTCCGACTACCTTCTTGATAGTGGTGTTGAGCCTGTTCTACCTCTTCTTGAGGGCTAGCTTTCCTTTGCTTGGTTGCATTGAGCCGTTGCCCATGTCTTTGGGAACCAAGTTGACTCGCTCACTACATTCGATTAGGTGAGTTCGCTTACTTCTTCTTCCTTCTTTTCTTCTACTTTCATATGATTTGTGTTGGTAGTTGACAATGCACTCATCAAGGGGGAGATTGCGGATACATGGGTGTATGCCGGATCTTGAGATGATAGTGATTTTCATCTAGGATGATGCGCTTGTTCTTTGGCTTGTGTTGTGCAGGTGTTGAACCCGGATATGGTGATCAAGGCAAGGTGAAGGTCAAGTAGAGACGTGTCATGCCGATAGACTCAGAGAGGTGAAGGGTGAACGTGAGACTTGGACTGACAGACCGGTGGCCTGAGGATCGGCCGTGGTGGCTGACAGCCTGGGACAGCGACAAGTGAAGACTTGCGTGTGGACGGGGTGCACGGGCGGTGCATCCCCTCTACGGCTCGGTTTGGTGGTTGAGCCACACAAAAACCACCGAGTGGACGCTTTCCAGGTTTGGGCCTCCAAACCTGGGTGCGGTCGGTTTCCGAGTTTGGGCCACAAAACTGGGGCTGAGGACGGTTTCCAGGTTTGGGCCTCAAAACCTAGACACTGGCGGGTTTCTGAGTTTCGGCCACAAAACTCAGGCGACAGACGACAGGTTTCCCGGTTTCGGCCTCAAAACCGGGGGATGGCCCAGGTTTCCCAGTTTCGGACTCAAAACCGGGGGGAGGTCCGTGAAAAGGATGAGCAGAGGTGTGGCGGCACGTGGTGGCAATCGGTGAGGTCGCGTCGAGGCGAAGCTACTAGTTGTGCGGGCGTGGCCATCGGATCACCATCAACTTCGATTTGGTCAGGAATACCCTTAGGGTTAGCCGGCTCGCTCATTAGCAGTAGGGGTAGATGGGGAATAATTGTATTAGGCTATATAAGGTGAGGTAACCCTTCCCTCCAAACTATCTCAGTCATTGCTATTTTCATTCTAGGGTTTCCTGCTTCCCATTCCCTGTTGTAGCTACTGAGATCCGCAGAGACGGTGAACAATACCTCTGTGTATTTGGATTTAGCAGAAACGGGACCGGATTCCTGTTATCTCCTCGGGGGGACGAATTTTGGCTGGCAATTCATGGTCTTGATTCACATTTTGAACTTGTTCTTCGCGTTCTTCGTTTCTCCATGATTTTCCCATCACTCGATCTCCCTCCTCACTGCGTCTTTTTCGAATCCACTTGAATCAACTTGTTCTTTGAAGTGAGGAGAACATTTCCACCGAAGGAATTCATCTCTACTCTCACGAACATGTAGATCGGGTCGATTCAAGTTTCGTGGTGCTTTTCTGGTTCATACACCTTCCCTTTCGATTTCCCGGAGTTTGAGTCGATTTGAGCGGATGATTTCTTGGGGATAGTCTCCTAACTATCTTATGATCATCTTCTCCAAGTTTGAGATTGTGGGATATTGATTTGGATCGGATTTGGGAAGATTTGGGTGAAGGGCAACTGAAATCGCCCTCTCTGGGCACTCGCGGATAGTCCGCCGCTGTGCCCGCGGACAGTCCGCGCATCGGGGCTCAGCTGACTCAGTGGCTGCGCATTTCGGCCGTGTGAGTGATTTTTGACCGGCGGACAGTCCGCCATTGGGACTCGCGGACAGTCCGGGAGTTGAGCAGAAGTGTTCAGTAATGTTGCTGTTTTGTCCATTTGGCCGGCGGACAGTCCACCACAGGTTCGCACACAGTCCGCAGTAGGCGCGGACAGTCCGGGACTGTACCCGCGGACAGTCCGGGATCCTACTGTGTGTTGAGTTTTAGTGCGTTTTCTCTCCCGGCTTTTCCGCTTGGTTTTCGGACTTCTCGTTTGGCCCTAGAGTTCACCAAAGAACCTCTCTAGGTATCTTTGCTACTCATTAGCATCGGTATTTGGAGATTTCCCGACGTAGCCGTCCATCTCTGTTCGGGAGTCGGTTTTTGGGGTTGAACTTGTGCAGGAGCTTTCGGGTTTTGACTCGCTCTCATTTGGTGGTGCCTCGTTGTGATCCTAGGGATCATCCACCCTCTTCGAAGGGTCGTGGGCATCATGTTTCGATCGAAGCTTTTGGGTGTTGATTTTTGGGACAGAGGCCAAAGTTTCGAGAGAAATTTTTAGGCTCCCATTCACCCCCCCACCTCTGGTCGCTTTCTGGTAGAGTTCTCGGTCTTTCATGGCGATCACTGATTTCGTGAATGCCCGAGGAGACACTCTGAAGGCGCGCCTGGAGGACGTCGGGTCACGCATCAGGGAGCTGGCCCTCCACGCCATCTGTCATGGCGGCACCTTCGCCCTGGCCGGAGCAGAGCTCAGTAGTGCTGAGATCTCTGGGGAAGTTTCTCCCTCCTTCGTCGGCGCTAGGATGAGGGAAGACTTCAGGGAGCTGGTGGAGGAGTTCCAACCCCTGGGGCTCGCCGTGACGGAGGTGTCGCACCTAGAGGATCTCCTGAACAAGCTCCATTTAGATTAGTTTTGTTTTTAATGTCTCTTTTGTAAATCCGGCCTCATGGCCGAACAAGCTGAACATCTTCAAGACTGTCCTTGCATCGTCAGGGTTATATAAGGTTAAATGTTTCTGTCCGACATCCTTCCAAAATTCTTCCTTTTATTTCTTTTATTGAATGTTCTAAAGGCGATACTTCCTTAGTATCGGCTATCAATTGGATACCAAAGACGATACATACATATCGGCTATTTTTGTTCTGAGGCGATACATCAGTATCGGCTATATAAGTTGAGACAAAGCTAATCTCTGCTCAAAAATAAATAACTTTGACTACTTAAAAATACATCCGCCTTAACTTATTTCAACGACTTAAGCTGATGCAAATCCTCTAATTAGTTAATTGACTAGATACATTTTTTGAAGCCGACTGCTTGGATCGGTTGTTGGCTATCATCAGATGTCTTGAGAAATCCTTCTTCAAGAATCTTCCTAGAAAAGCACTCCACGTTATCAAAGTTCCAAACATCAGGGTCTGAATAAGCAATGCTAACAGTTGAATCGGCTGGTACCACATCCATAGTGTCGCCGATCCATTGAATCACATTCTGATGCATGGTAGATGGAACACGGCAATTGGCGTGGATCCCATCCCTTCCAAGAAGCACACTGTATGACCCTTTTGCATCGACTACGAAGAAAGTAGTCGGCATACTTTTGCTACCAACTGTCAATTCGACATACACAGCACCCTTAGTAGTTGATACGTTGCCAGCAAAATCAGTTAACTTCATGTCAGTCTGAGTCAAGTCTTCTGCAGTCTTGCCAAGATTTCTGAAGGTAGCATATGGCATCAAATTGACAGCTGTACCTCCATCAACTAACATCTTGTTCAGAGGCCTTCCATCGACAAACCCTTTTAAATATAAAGCTTTTAGATGGGAATGTCTCCCGGGTTTTTGAAATGTGGCCTCTTCTGCTTGATAGATTCACTAAGCAATTGCTTCTTCGTCATCAGATTCTTCTTCATGGTCAGAAGATCTAAACTCAGCAGGTAGCATGAACAGAGCAGCTATATCAGTCAATGACTCTCCCTTATCGGCTACTTGTTTCACTTGCCAGACTTTGGTTTTCTTTTTCTGAATATCATCATTCCTTAGTCTTTGAACCTGTCGCTTCTGGCTTTTGGTCAAGCCACTAGGACACCATTTTCCCTCTTGCCAAGGACGATCATGATCGGCTAATCTTGCTCCAAGCCGATTATGAACACTATCATTTTTTATACGCCGATCTGTCTTTTCAAATCTTAACCTTTCATGTACAGATCGGCGGTTGTCTCTTGACTGCCTATACTCCCAATACTGGTCACTGCATTCTCGGCAATTACAAAGGGTAAGAAGTTTTAAGCCTTCATTCCAACAATGTCTAAAGAAAGGGCAATCCCAATGACTCTTTTCTTCATCTCTGACACGCCTTTCTTCTTCACGAGATCTTTTAAACTCCTCCTCTTCAAGCCACTCTTGATATTCTTGCTCATCTCTTTCCCTTTGCATTTGGTTTCTTTCTTTCTGACGTTGCCACTTGTTTAACAAGATTCTGATAGTTGGACGCCTTCTTGCCTCACCAGCCTTTGAAGTTTCAGGTTGATCATGTTGATTAGTATTTTTCTTTCCTTTCATCTGCTAATACTCCTTGGCTGTGAGTTGTTTCTTGGGATCGACCGTCCTAGCTGTCTTGGCTTTCTCAGAAGTCTACACTTTGATCTCACTCCGAGGTGCCGGAGCCACCATGTTCTATGGAAAAGGATGGCCATTGATGCTCATACCTTTGGCCTTTTCTAGGCCAATTCTTCCTTTGACGATAGCCCTCTGGATCATATCTCTGAAAACTCGGCAATCGTTAGTAGTATGAGTACCAGAGTTATGAAATTTGCAGTACCTTTTATTTTTGAGCTCTTCAGTCGATGGGATATTGTGATTCCCAGTTAACTTGATTTGACCCTTCTCTAGCAAGTAGTCAAATATCTTATCGGCCTTAGTGATGTCAAAGCTATATTTTACATATTTCTCGGTACTCTTAGCCTTTGTCCAAGGCATGTACTCGTTATTCTTCCAAGCCCAGTCCACAACAACCACATCATCTTTACTTTCATCACTTGAATTATTGTCTTCTTCTTGTAAGAAGAAATGACTCTCTGCAATATAGGCTTTCTTGGGCTTGAAAACTTGATTGTATCGATTCTGAGCATCAATATTTGCCACCTTCTTAGTCAAATCGGCCATATTATTACAACCAAAGCCGATTTTTTCTCTGATGGCAGGTATCAGCCCTCGAATTGCAATGCTAACAAGCTCTGAATCTGGCAATGATAAGGTATAGCACTGATTTTTAACCTCTCTGAATCTCTGAAGATACTGGCATCCAGTTTCATTATTTCCTTGCCTCGTATCGACTAAGTCCACAAGGCCTTTTTCCAATACTCCAGAGTCAAAATATTTATGGAACTTGTCTTCCAAATCCTCCCAGCTCTGAATGGAGTTGGGTGGCAGAGATGAAAACCTTGAAAAAGCTGAACCAGAAAGGGATAAAGGAAATAATCTGACTTTAAGTGCTGATTCATCACCAACTTCTCCGAGCTGGACTAAAAACTGAGTTATATGTTCCATGGTCGTCACTGAGCTGGTTCCTGTGGATTTGGTAAAATCAGGGATTCTATATCTTGGAGGAAAAACAACCTGACCAAACCACTCTGGATATGGCTTCTTGTAGCCAGTCATTGTAGACTTTGGCGTTAAGCCAAATTGCTTTTGAACCAAGTCAGTGACCCGACTCATTAGCTGATCAATTTGATTCACCGACCCTTGATAGCCGATGTTCTGCCCCCGACGGCATTGCCATGATATCCCGGGTTCTCCTGAGCATCCAAGGTATAAAAATCCGAAACATAATGATATCCAGGAGGAATATCACCAGGTGCCACATTCCCTTGATACAGTGGTGCATTGAAATCTCTGGTAATATGTCTTGCTTGGGGAGCTATTTTTGTAGCCGATGAGTATATGTTATTACTTATATTCGGCTGTTGTATTGGCTACGGCGTCACGCCCCCAGGGCTGCCAATCATTTGGTTTTTGTTGCCATTAGGGCCATTGATGTGTGGTCCACTAGAAGTTCCAGCTCCTTGATTATTTCTAACGGTATATGTTGGACCTCTCCTGTCATCTCCTAAGTTGAAGGCCTCCTTAATGGCATTTGTGAGACTGTTGAGAAAAACTTCATTGCGATTCATCACAGTAGCAGACATTGCTTTGCTGATCACTTCTTGCATGGCATTGTGTTGGCCCTGAACCATTGGATCAACATGTCCATCTAGAACCACCCTTGGAAGATGAGACTTCTGGATAATCTTCTTATCCTTATTTCTACTGAAGCTCAACAGACACATGTAACGATATTGCTCAACAGTTTCTTCTATCATGCGTCAAAGCTCATCTAGAAGATCCTCTATTGTCATGTTCAACACGTCTTCATTATTGATTGTCATGATCAGACGATTGTGTCCCACCGGGCATGCCAAAAGAATGTGTTGACACAAAAAATCTGGTCGGTAGTGCCAACACACTCGAATGCACGGTCCTCAGAGGGCGTACGGAGCAAAGTCCTGACCTCCTGAACCTTCAACAGGTGGTGATGCCAAATCTTGGTGAGATCGGTCTCGGACATGCCAGTCAATTTGACCTGCAATTGTCAAGGAGAAGAAAAGTTGTAAAATTGTGGAACCCGCCGGTTTAGTGCCAGACACTTCCAAGTTGTACGGCTCTGATATAGCCATTGTTAATAGGATATTGACTACAAAGTCAACTCCCAAAAGATTGTGTGGAGCATTGATAAAGATATAAAGCAGAACGGCTATGGTATGTGTAAAGAGACGTTCGGGACAGATGAACAGCCAATAAGCTTAAACATATTAGGAAAGTAAAGATCTATGTGTACGTCTAAACGGCGTGAAATCAACGTATCAACTAATTGCACAGGCAGTTCTATTTGTTAACAATGGATTGTTTCCATGCAGCCATAATAACAAACAGATCGATAAAATAGCTCAAACATCAACAGTGGGGTGTCTCCATGCAGCCATAATGATGACCAAACTAGATCACGTCCGATGTAACAAGCAGATGCGTTGATTTCAAGTCGCCTAAAAGTACACATTAGGAAGAAAGCGTAACTGGATCGGGTATTTTAGCCGATGCATGGTCCATGAGGCACGAACAAGATCTATCCGTTAAAACCGTGATTTTGACCTAAGATCAAGTAGTTCTAATCTATCATATATATCAGTGGGGTTCAGAAATACAGCCATAATAGACATGCTAAATTAAATCTATCACCTCTTAGATCAAATCACGGTTTTATCGGATATCTCGAACGCACAACATGTAACAATCAAGATTGACAAAATAGTCGATGAAAAGCTTGAATCGGCTATTTCCTTTGGTGTGAACATGTAAAGCCTTTGGATAGCCGAAACTAAGCATCTTTTAAGCTTAAGCTACTTTGTCAATCTTGATTGGGCAAGATATTGTTTAAAACATAAAGAAAAAATGTTAAAACATAAACAACATCGATAACTTAATGAATCCATTGGTTTGCCAAAACCAATGGAGCCGATAACTAGTCAAGATCGACTAAAGCAAGAGATTGATCAGAGTCAAGGTAGTCTTACAAAAGGCGATCTTAAACCGATAACTAGCCATGTCATAGCTTAACAAGAGTTTGGTTGATGGCAAATACAACCTTATTATACAACGACACAAGCCATTGGTGAAACTTACAAGCAAACCGGAGGTCGATCGAAGACGATGCAGCCCTGCCTGGTTGAAGATTCCGCCGAGGTCTACGTCACTCCTACTCCTAGGGTTTTGGCCGGTGGCCGATGTGTTGATTGATTGGATTGGATTGGATTCTCCAAAATTCGGGTTTCTAGCTATTTATAACCCGGTTGGACTCCTGTCCTAACACGACTAGGTTACATGAGAATAAAACAAAAGACGACCTGGAATCAAACTCTTCGGCCGAACCCAAAATGCCTTAGAAGCTTTGTCACGTCCAGTCCACACAAACTTTGGTTGCGTCCAGGTCCAAACACCCATTTTTATTTTTCTGGACAATTCCTTTATTAATAAATCAGCTGATTCTGTCTATAAATAAATAATCCTTTCGGCCCAAAATCTGGTGTAAACACATGCCCCCTGGCGAGGCGGCGACGCTACAACGCGGCGACGCGGCTGCTCCTAGCTAACCCGAGGCAACAATCTAGCATGGTGCTTGAGCCATGCCGACCCAGGCAATGGCCGGCGACACGCATGGCGGCGGACCGCGACGGACATCACCGTGTTGTGGTTTAGTTACGGCGAAACTACAGCACTAGGGGGCTCTCCATCTAAACCTAGGCTTTAGCGGAGGTTTGAAGGGCTAGAACGGTGCTTGGTTCGAGATGGTTTGGCCGAAATCGGCCGGACCACATGAAGGGTCATGGCGGCAGACATGGCGGGTGCCCGAGGAAATCACTCGGCGTTCCGCCGGCTAGAGCGAGAGAGAGAGAGAGGAAACCAACCGGAGCAATCAATAGAGGAGGTCAAAGCGGAAAGGTTGGCGGAAGGAATCAGTTGGAGGTGCTCCAGTTTGCGAGCAATTGCTCGTTGAAGCACAGTGGCTATGGCAGTGGTGCGGGAGTGGAGAAGATGGAGCAGAGAGCATGAGTGCGAGTGAGTGAGCGGTTTCGGTCGCACGAGCGAGGGGAAGAGGAGGTGAAGGCAGGCGCGTTCGAGGGTTCATTGAACCTGGCCGGAACCCGTCGGGGCGTTCCGACCGGTGTGACAGCGGGCCGGTGTGCGGCGGCCACGCGGCGGCAATGCAGAAAGGGGATAGGAGGGTTGGTCGGGTGAGTGCGAACGGCGCGCGAGGAGCGGTCGGCTTTGGTGTTTGGTGTTTGGTGTTTGGGTGGAGGTGAGCAGCAAACAGCGGCGCTTGCGATGGCATACGTCGTGCGTGGGCGAGCGGCGCGGCGCGGGGAAGGAGAAGGGAGGAGGCTGACAGGTGGGTCCCACGGGGTTTAAACAAGAGGTTTTGTCTATTTTCTTTCTTAATTTTTATCTACCAAACTAAGCCAAACTAGGAAAAGGTCCTTCTAATGCAAGTCCAAATTCTTCTTAAAGGCTAACGTGTGGGTCCCACGGGGTTTCTTAATTTCCCAAGGAACAATTCATCTTAAAGGCTCAAGTCCAAATTCTCCATGGAAAATTGAATTTCACTACTAGCCTGATTTTCTAATGCAAGAATAAAATACTAAATGACCTTTTCTGAAAATGTACTTTTAAGCAAAGTTGTTTCTTTTGCCAAGATCTACAACTTTTGTTTAAGGCAATTGGTCAGAAAAACAAAGCATCTACTAGCTACACTAGAGACATAGTAAAGACAAACAATCATACCACACAAGATGCACATGAAAGGATACGATGCTCATGCTATGTTAAGTTATGCATTTCGGATTGCTTAACACCAGAGGTGTTACAAATAGAATTTGAAGGATTCCGCAAGCATACAGAACAATATCATAGCATTTTACCAGAAGTATTCTAGGTATCATTATTTATATTTTACCATAGGGAAACAATGTTTAAAGAAGTTGATGATTAACTTATAATTTATCTACTAATTAATATACCTTGTAACATAAAGTGGGGTTAAATGATGATATTGATAAGAGTGATGAACACACGGTGTAATTCCACAATAAATGAGTAGCTTAACTAAATTGAGAGTTCAAGGTTCCTAGATATTTCTCTATTACTTTGGTTCTATTAACTAAGGATGGGTAGTTATAGCAATAACACACAATATCACTTTGGGACATCAGAGCACTAGCCATAGAAAGGAATGACAAAGGGACTAGGAAGCTCTGACTATGGTCCTACAAACACCAACCTAAACATAGTGGATTACGTCGGCCATCAAGGCTGTCACCACCTGGGGCAACCATAACTATCCATTGGACTTGGTGCGATCTCAGGTAACCTATAGAGTAGATACCATGTCTACACTATTCATTACTACTCTAGTCACATATAATAACTAAATCACTCGATGCGAGTGGAGATCCCATTTTAAGCTGCAACAACTATACTAACAGTAGACATGAAAGACATAAAAGTAAATAGATAAGATATTAATAATCAAGCACAAGTCTTGCTAAGGAAAGTGAAAGCATCTAGACCCCTAGTGGGTTTTGATGAGTGATGATAGCATAAGATTATTATGACTAACGTGTGTTTTGCAGAAACAGAGAGTGTTAGGTCAAAATAATGGCGACGATATGGGCAAATGGTTTTCATGCCCCCTAAGGGATGGAAATCGATTTGGTTTTCAAAGAATGGACGATGAAGATGGAGATAGGTTAGTTCTTAGTGTTGTTTGGTGTTGGGAGACACTTAGATTAGTTTAGGTCTTTATTTTTCCCTTTGGCCATACTATAAAGGGGAGCATGAATGAGTAGCTTGACCTTGGTGAGTCTATTGAGGTAGGGGAGCATGAATGAGTAGCTTGACCTTGGTGAGTCTATTGACCTCAGAGATAGCCTATATGTTGTGAGGAACAAAAGTCATGAAGGCAACATCGTGTTTTGAAGTTGTTTCGACCCTCAGAAGGGCATCTGACGCTGCCCTTGCTAGCATCGGATGTGCGTTCGATGCTAACAGGAAGTAACAATGTCGAGATCGTTGTATCGGTCACAACGGAGGGGTGCATCGGACGTAACGGTAACACTCTTCAATTAAGAGTGTAATTCAGCTCAAAATGGGAATGGGCCGGCCCGGACCTGGCCTTGGACCTGGCCTCATGGCCCCAAGGCCAATTTGCAGGGCCACAGGCTGACCCAAATCTCCAAAAGCTTTTGGCCTTGCTGACCCAATGGGTACCCTGGGGCCGACCCAAATTATTATTATTATTTGGTAATCATACACTTAAACAGGTAATTAGACATACTTAATACATCAAATATGTCAAATATGAAATCTGTGAACATATATACAACATCATAAAATAGAGCCAGGTACATAGACACCGGCTGACACACAACCTGTTAATAACAGCAAAGTACTACAGATTACACAACACTGAATCTGAGTCGCAAAGATCTCTCAAGTCTTCACCAAACTCCCTTAAAAAAAAAATTGAGTCTTCATCTGCATGGTCCAAAAAAAATTATAAGTACTCATCTGTATGTTAAAAATATTTTGTACTACTTGCTACTAAGATCAGACAGTGAACAAAGAATAAAGAAAAAAAGCACACTATGTCACTATCTATACTGCTTGCTAGTTGCCACTACACCAAATTAACAGACTGTGTTTAGCTTTCTTTCTTCTCTCCCGTTAATTATAACGAGATAAAGACTTTCTCAGTTGTATATGCTGCGACCAACAAACCTTGTTGATCATGGCTGCTAAATACAGACAACGAAACCATACATCAATACACACTGTACTGGTACAGGCACTACACAGCCGTAACATGCTTGTTGTGCGTGTGATCCAGCTGGAAGCTAAGGAAGGTCATTAGCATTAGCTGATCGACCAGCATGACAATATAGAATGCTAAACACAAATCTATATTCTATCATGTTTGTCCTGACCTGACACTCTGCAAGTTAATGCAAACTACGGATATAAGTACATGACACAGACATAAAACTCTGATTAGGGATACATTCTTTTTTAGAATATAAATTGCTCCAAAACTACATTACTGCTGCCGTAACAAACTAGGATCGACATCTAATAAATTTCTATATAAAGCAATGGTTTTTTAGAATAATAACAAATTAATGAAGAGGGCAAATACCTTCCAATGACAAGATAATGTCATGAACTGATCCCATGTTGCGCTTAGTACGAGCTGTATGAAACAAGAGAGGTGCTAGTTTTAATTTCATGATTTTGAACTTATTCCATGTTTTGACTTCTATAATAGCATTAGTGACAATTCAGAGAACATGTGTACTATGTGTTTACCTATGGCCCTGATCCAATCTTGTAGGCAGACTAAGGCTTCGACGGTAGCTGGGGTCAACCGACTTCGAAAATCTGATATTATTCTTGACCCAGTGATGAATGCAGACTCAGAAGCTATTGTAGAAGCCGGAACAGCCAATATATCCCTTGCCATGCGACTCAGTGTTGGATACTCAACTGAGTTCATCTGCCACCATGGAAGGATATTGAATTGGTCACTACGACGAATTGGCACCTTTTTCAAATATGTCTCAAGTTCTAAGGAAGACTCGTTGGTAGACCGAGCACTGAGAGTCACATGTTGGTCCCAACTTTCCAAAGGATCATGGTTCATTATGCTCATTTCAACGTCAATTTCTTGTGACATAGGATCTGCAGCAACATTTACATTTGATTTGTGGTATTCTTTGAACAGCCTTTCAAACACATTTTTTATTTTGTTGATCATCCAAGTAGCATCATCCTGAAATTCTTTGTGAAACTGAAACTCAAGGTATTGCAACTTGAATTGAGGGTCCAAAATCACAGGAATACAAATATCCAGCCATGATACCTTCCGGTACTTGTCAAACTTTTTCTTCATGTATTTCAGTGTAGTGGACATCTCAAATTCCTCATCAAAAGGTTGTTTCTCCATCCTTTCAACAATACATTAAGATATAAGTTAGAAGTAGGGTATTTTGTGCCTGATATTACATTAGTGGCTTCATAGAAAACCTTTAGAAATCTGCAAATAACATCAGCCTTATCCCATTCCTCATATGTTGGTCTGAAGGTGTAGTTTGTGTCTTGAATGTGTAATGAGTCAAACATTGTGCGGAACTCTTTTGCTGTACTAAGCATTATATAAGTAGAGTTCCAGCGAGTGCTATAACATCAAGACAATGACTTTTTTCACACGATATGCCTAGTTGTGCAACAATTTCCTCAAATTTTTCCTTCCTTGCTGCAGAGCTTCGAATATATTTCATAGTGTCACGTATCTTGTCAATCATTGGGCTAAGAAACTCCAACCCTACTTGACATATCAGATTTATGACATGAGCAGCACAACGTTGGTGGAATAACCTACCACTAGAAACTAGCATCTCCTTAGTTAGCAAATGAGTCTTCAATAATTTCATCATGACACCATTGTTGTTTGCATTATCTAGAGTCACTGCAAAAATCTTATTTTCAATCCCCCATTCTCTTATGAACTTGATCATGGTGTTGAACATTGCTATTCCTGTGTGAGGTGTCTCCATAGCTGTGAACTTCACTATTCTCTTTTGTTGCTGCCACTTCTCATCAATAAAGTGGGCTGTAATAACAATGTACCCCACCATTCTATTTGATGTCCACATATCACTAGTCAAAGAAAACTTGGAACTAGAGTTTTTTAACAAACCTTGCAGGTATCTCTTCTCTTCTGCAAATTCTTTTAGACAATCATTGCGCACTGTTTTCCTGCAGATCATCTTAAAACTTGGGTTTAGACTAGAGACAATCCCCTTGAATCCCTCATATTCCACAAGTGAGAAGGGCAACTCATGCAATACTATCATCCTCATGAGCTCTTTGCTTGATACAGCCTGACTAAAGGTCCAAGGCCCTAATGCAACTCCATCTGGAGACATGATAGAGGCATTTAACTGACCAGCAACTCTAAGAGCTGAAGGACCGAAATGGCGACCAGAGAGGGGTGAATGAGAGCCTCAAATTTCTTCTCGAGAAATCAATGGCCCTTGTCCCACAGAGTCACCCCAATAGCGAGACAAGACTCGGTAGTGTCCACGACCCTAGATGTAGGGTGGTTGCTTTCAAGAAGCACAGCGGGACACTACACGAACTCAAAACAGCCTCGGAGCAAATGCAGAACTGCAGTGACCAATCCTAGGAGACAAACTAAAAGGAGTACAAACGGTGTCCAAACATTGTGAAATTTGAACCACATGTACTAGACACCCACAGGAAGGTCTCCCAAAAATTGCAGCTCAAAACTCCAAAGTTTAAATACCGGACATGTCCGGGATTCACACCGGACAAGTCTGGTATTCACTGCTCAGACCAGTTTTGGGAGTAAAATCCAAAACCCTACCAAACGGTGTCCAAAAATTATGAAATTTTAATCAGAGCTAGTAGACACCTAAGGGACGATCTTCACAAAATTTCAGCTCGAAATTCAAAATTTAGGTATTGCGGACATGTCCGGGATCATACCGGACATGTCTGGTATTCGCGCTGAAGCTCGAGAAAATTCTGAATTCGAATCCAAAACTCAAACAAATCAACTCTGAAAAATCTGAAATTTTGCAGAGGTGTTCACAACAAGGTCAGTGAGCTATCTCTAAGAAGCCATGGTGTAGAGAACCATCAAATCTTGATCACAAACTAAGCGGGGTGTAGAGAACCATCAAATCTTGATCATATCTAAAAGATCAAGCTCCATCAGGCGCATGTTCTCCACCCCGCATCCTCATATCTACACATAAGAGGACAAAGTAACCTGAGTCTTGGATCCCGAAGGGTTAGCAAGCATGTACTTGGGAACCCAGGACTTGGTCACAAAACTGAACTCATCTTGTGGGTTAGCATGATGCAAATGTTGGTTCAAATGCAATTTTGAAATATCCTTGGAAGCATTCCTCAAAAGGACAACTCGAGGAGAAGAACGAGTCGTACCACGGGAAAAGAGGCAAACATCTTCTAAGGTTTTTGTAGATGAACCAATAGATGCACCATAAGAAGCATGATGTGGACCAAGAGAAGTAGCACTAGAAGCATGTCCACGACCATGACCTAACCCACTAGAAAAGGAGTCATAAAACCCATCAACAAAAAGGGCTTCTTACTAGGAGCACAAGCGTTCATGCCATGAGAAAGGCTATGAACCACCATCTTCCTAGAAGAGTGAGCTTGACGCATGCGTTTGGCACGCCGATAGCAAAAGCTTTCTTGATGCCCATCTTTCCCACAAAAAGAACAATGGTACAAAGGCCTACTGGAAGGCACACCATTTTTCAACAAGTGAGACGTCCCTTGGGACTTAGAACAAGAAGCATCAACAACCAACTTAGTGCCAACACTAGGAGCACACGTGCCATGGGAAAGGCTACGCGGCTTCCTAAAAGCCTTAGCTCGAATACGTCGCTCGTGTTTGACACGACGGAAACAAAAATCGAATGAATGTCCACCCTTCTTGCAAAAGGTGAAATGGAAAATCGGATTGGGAACACAAGTCCCAAAAATCGGAGAAGCACCCTTGTCAAGAGAAGTCCCTTGGACATCACTCGAAGATACAACAAGGTTGGGAGTAGCTATGAAAGAGCTATCTGAAACCTTGGCACTAGTGCTACAGTCAAAAGACTCACGCGCAACACAAGAACTCAACTCTGGTTGCAAAGAAGCAATTTTAGAAGCATCAACATCAGAGTTGCAAGAAATGCGTGACTCAAAAGACTTAGCACAAAGACTCTTGCATCTTTTAGTTAAAACCTCATTCTCAAACAAAGAGTGATCACAAGTACCACAAGGAGCGTTTTTTAGATTTTCCATCTCCTCTCTAATGCACTCCGCATATGTGGTACGCAAGAGTTCAACTTCTTTCTCAAGGTTGGCACTCATATCATTGTGCTCAACCAACTTAGCGCTCATATCATCGCGCATTGCTTTCAAAGCCAAAACTTCTTTTTCCAAATCAATGCATGATGTGCAAAAGAAATCGGTGGAAGAAACATCACCATTCACATCAAGCAAAGAATCATGAATAGCACAAGAAGTAAGGCAAGCATTTTTATTCAAAGAGCATGAGCTACAATGCCTAGAATTTATATCAACAATTTCTGCCCTAGCATGCTCAAGTTCATCAACACATGTGGTGTGTGTCAATTTTAGTGCATTAATTTCAGCATGCAAAGACTCACATGAAACACATGGTAACAAAGCATTTGACTTAAGCAAGGCTATTTCAGTTTTAGCACAATCAAAGTCCTTGCGAAAGTCAATGCAAACTAAACATGGTTTGGAAGCATTGGATTTCAACAGTTCATATTCAGATTTTAAGCTATCAAGAGAAAAGCACAGCTCATCATTCTTCCTAACCATGTCACTACAAGAAGTGCAAGGCAAAGAGGCACTAGACTTCAACCTAGCAATGGAGCATTTCAACTTTTCGACCTTTCTACGCAAGGTACTACAAAGCTCAACATTCCTAGATCGAGCCTCATAAAGGTTGTGCAAGGTCACAGGACCCCAAGCAAGTGTACCTTTCTTGGTCTTGCCAAGTTGATGTAGAAGATCCTCTGGTGAAAATTCATCATCACGTAGAAGATTCAATAGCTCATTCACCTCGTGATCCCTTTCATCAACTGTGCTCCTCCTTCTTCCCAAGATGTCGTCCTTGGAAGCATTCAAACCTAAAGACAAAGACATACTAGAAGAAAAACTTGGTGCCACTTCTAAAAGCACCGTTAGTATTAGCAACACAAAAGCTGAACACCTCGACAAACAAAGTCGGAAGCAAAATCGCTCTCAAAGATCGCCTTCGCTGATCCGGAACCGGTTAAGGTAGAGAGATCCTTAACTGGCTCCGATACCAATTGAAGGACCAAAATGGCGACCAGAGGTGGGGGGTGAATGGGAGCCTCAAATTTCTTCTTGAGATATCAATGGACCTTATCCCAGAGAGTCACCCCGGTAGTGTCCACGGCCCTAGATGTAAGGTGGATGCTTTTAAGAAGCACAACGGGACACTACACGAACTCAAAAGAGCCTCGAAGCAAATGCAGAACTGCAGTGACCAATCCTAGGAGAAAAACTAAAAGGAGTACCAAACTGTGTCTAAAAATTGTGAAATTTGAACCACAAGTACTAGACACCCACAGGAAGGTCTCCCAAAAATTGCAGCAAAAAACTCCAATGTTTAAATACCGGATATGTCTGGGATTCACACCGGACAAGTCTGGTATTCACTGCTCAGACCAGTTTTGGGAGTAAAATCCAAAACCCTATCAAACGTTGTGCAAAACTTATGAAATTTTAACCAGAGCTAGTAGACACCTAAGGAAAGATCTCCACAAAATTGCAGCTCGAAATTCGAAATTTAGTTGCACCAAACATGTCCGGGATCGTACCGGACATGTCTGGTATTTGCGCTGAAGTTCCAGAAAATTCCGAATTCGAATCCAAAACTCAACCAAATCAACTCTGAAAAATCTGAAATTTTGCAGAGGTATTCACAACAAGGTCAGTGAGCTATCTCTAAGAAGCCATAGTTTGATTCTAACAATAGATTAGAGAATCAAAGACAAATAGGCAAAAAGGGGAAAAACAAAGAACAAACGTGAATTCGACCCGATCTATGTGCTCGTGACGTTAGAGGGGAAATCCTTCGGTGAAAAGAAGGAGCTCATGACAAAGCATGATCTGATTCAAATGGAATCAAAAAACATCTCACGGAGAGGGAGAACGACGCAAATCTCCGAGAAGGGAAAAACCAAAACGCGAAGAACAAAAACGCAAATCGATCCAAATTTCAGCCAACACAAGAGAAGTAAGAATTTGATCCTTAGATTGCTACGGGATGATGAATTGTGTAGCACACTGTGTCGGGTTACAAGCCACTCCTCGCAACACAAAGCGCGGATGGCAAAAAGCTCAAGAACAAGAGCCACACCTCTCTCTAACCCTAGCCTCCTCTCAAATGAACAAAATGAGAGTGACACCTCCAAGGATAGGCTGCCCTAACCAGCCCCCTCACATATATATAGGCACACGTACGAAGACCAAAACGCCCTCACATGAAGCACTGACCCAAATACCCCCAAGGGGTAAAACCATCCAACTTGGTCATTCTTCATCCGACGGCCACGCGCCTTCTCATCCTTCGCTTTGCCTCGACGCAAGCTCCAGGATGCCGCCACGTGCCGTCACGTCGACCATCTCGCCTTCCTCACCGATAGCTTCGCCGCAACGCAAGCCTCTCGGTGCCGCCACACGTCGACCGTTCCGCATAGGAACCTCCGCCCGGTTTTGAGGCCCAAACCGGTAAACCCGCTAGCCCAGGTTTTGAGGCCCAAACCTGGAAACCGTCCACCCCGAGTTTTGAGGCCCAAACTTGGAAACCGGCCACCCCGAGTTTTGAGGCCCAAACTCGGAAACCGTCGAGGGTAGCTTTTTGAGGCTCAGCTACCGAACCCGCACCGTAGACAGGATCTGGTTCACACACCCCGACTAACAGCACCGATACCGATGCAGTCCACCCTCCATGCCGGGCACAACGCCTTCGCCTTCCTTCTTGACTCGGCCGACGGCACTTGCGCTGCAAGCAAGCCTGTGTCCGACCTCCCGCCGAATGCCACGACGTCATCGTCTTCCTCCCGACTCGGCCGATGCATCACACATCCCCATGTGCTCTCGCTCGCCAATGCTAAGTGCCAGCTACCACAGCTGGTCCTCCGGCCTCATGGTCTGTCAGTCCAAGCCTCACGTCCGCCCTTCACCGCTCTGGGTACATCGGCATGGCACGTCCGCCGCACGGTACGCCCATCCTTCACCGCTCCCGGTCCGTCGGCATGACACGTCTCTACTTGACCTTCACCTCACCTTCGACCACTGTCTTTGAGCTCCACACCTGCACATCAATACAGCCAAGACACACATGTTGCACATGCACACCAACACATGAAACACCACAACTCAACGCCACCGATTAGTCATAAACATTAAGCGCATAGCGAATAATGTCTGAACTGGGAAAAGCCTCAAACCTTCCTCACAACTGTCAATCATTCATCATATATGTTCTCAAGAGCCTTCATCCTTTCCTTACACCTCTTCAAGTGTTTGCGCAATGAACTTGTTCCATGTTTACGCTCAGCACAAATATTCCTTGCACAATGTTTGCACTCAACCGCTATGACTATTCCATCAACTCTGATAGGCTCATATTCTTTCCATACCTTTGATAAAAACTTTCTTCCTGGTTCAGAAAATGATCCCATGTCAACTAGCTCAACGCCTTGCTCTTCTTCGTCAACATAATCTTCTTCATTGTCTTCTTCATCCACATCATCTCCTTCCTCTTCTTCATAATCAGCATCTTCTTCTTCATCAAGCATTTCTGTATCATGAGAAGTTCCTGCAAACAAATGACATAATGAGTGAACATTTTATCATGAATTAATTGAGCAATTATAATACAACATTCATATAAAAGGAAGATTAACATGCTCACTGCTATACGCTCTGCAAATGTTTGCTATTCTAGTAGATAAATCTGGTGGTGGAACAAATCTTGGTCTTGTTACAACAGGTGTCAAGAAAGAGGTGCCCCCCTTGGTACAACTGCTGGTTCCCTTCTTCGTCGTCCATGTTTGTGATCGAAAAATGCAATAAATTTATTTCAGAGCACACAATGGCAAGCAGTAATGTACTAGTGCTTAGGTGATCTATACAAACTGAATAGGATCAGCTTAAAGTGGCAAAGCCGCAAGATATATTGAATTTCAGATCACAATACACAATAGACTTGCAGGTCTGACAACAATATCAAATGGAAGCTCAAGCAGATTGCTTAGTCCTGCTTGGCAATCTAGGGAGAGACACAAATATGCTCAGTACTGCTTCGTAATCTAGGCATTACAAGTAAAGATAAGGCACGAGCAAATCATAGCCACGACCAATCTTTCAATGCTCTAAGCAATCAGCCAAGAAATGCAGTAACTAACGGCTTAGTACTACTATGTACAGAGCACCATGGCAAATTGGCAAGCAATACTGCATTTTATATACTACATATCCAAATTTAAAAAGAAAAAGAAAAAAGGAGACAGATATGTTCTGCAACTATCCATGGCGTCCGTCCGTGCATCATCCGTCCACGGTAGGCGCTCATCGTCGTCCACAGCAGCAAGTAGATCGAGTAGGCGGTGTACTGTATGTATGGTACCTTGGGCGGAGGAGGGCCTGGTTGGCGTGGGAGTAGGCGAGGTGTCCGATGTCAGCGAGGCGCACGGAGACGTCGGCGGACGGACGGAGAGGCGCTTGCTCAAATTGTCACTCGGAGTAGGCACCACCGGCATCACCCCCAATAGCCCCAAACCCTAATGAATCGTCGGCACCATGAGGTGCGGACGGAGAGATCCGCAGAGTCGGAGACGGAGGGGGGCGCGTGGAGTTGCTAGTTGCTACTGAGTCACATGGATGGGTCGAGCCGTCTAGCCCGATGGGTCAACAGGCACCGGCTCTATTGGCCTGGTTCCAATTTGAGGTCGACCCGCATGGCCCAATGGCCTCAGTCTTGTGGGTCGGGTAGATGACCCGGTGGGCCGACCCGGCCCATTCCCATTTTGAAATTCAGCGTCACATCAGACGCTGACATCGGATGCGTCGAGGTAGTGTCCGATGACCATGTAGAGAGGTTTTTAAATGACAATTTCTCCATCGAACACGTCTGATCGGTTGGCATCGGACGCTGCCAGCGTCCGATGCCATTATGACATGCACTATCAGAATAGTACACGTTATCATTACTTAGGGCATCGGCACGTCCGATGCCAGGCATCGGAGCGTCCGATGCCCCTTTTCTTGCAGCATGTTTTACCCCTCGTGGGGGGTTTGTGTGGAGGGCTATAAATACTCCATCACCTCTTCCATTTGGGGTATCTTGCCCATTTGATCAGCTGAGAATATCCTTGAGTGTGCAAGGGAGTGCAAGAACCCTAGTGTGGTTGAGAGATTTGTTATTCGCGAGATTAGAGACCTCATTAGTGAGTTGTTGTTGGGTATTTTAAATGCACACAGAATAATCCGCAAGGGCACGGATACCGATGTAGCTTTCACCCGAGAGTATTCCAGGGTATCGATTTCCGCGGGGAACGTGAAGTGTACTAGAAGAATTAAGATCATCCAAGAAAAGAATGGTAATGCGGTTAGAGAGGGATATAAGGGTTTTCTAAGCGGGTCTATTCAATCAAAGGCTTACTATACTTTACTTACTTCGGAGCAGCAGGTCCTTTCCAACTCTCGAGAAAGACTGGGAAGAAGGTAATTGGGGGAAGGCTGCCAAAAGCTCTACGAGAACACCAACCCTAACGTGGTGGATTACAAAGACCTGACAGAGCTGTCACCTCTGGGGCTACCACAACTATCCGGAGGATTGGGCGCAAACTCAGGTAAACCCTAGTCTAGACACCAAGTCTACACTAACGCTTACTACTCTAATCAGATATCATAATTAGAGCACTCAATATGAGCGGAGATCCAGTAAATAAAATAAAGTAAGAACTAAAATTAAATAGAATACTTATAAGTAGTAAATGAAGAACCTGGAGATTACTTGAAGACGAACCCGATGCTGCACCATTACAATGTCGAGGAAGATCCGATAGATCCGACTCCTTCTCAGCTCTCTCCTTCTCTCTCTCTAGATTACAACTAGATAATGAACTAGAAGATGAACTAAAACTAGAACTAGAACTAGATGATCGACTAGACGGACCTCTACTTCTAATTTAAACCCTAGTTTCTGATGTGGAGATGAATAATGAAGATGGAGATGCCTGAAGAGGGGGGTCTGGGTCTGGTTTTATAGCCCGGAGCGTGAACGTGAGCCCTTGGATCAAACCGACTTCGGGGACGGTAGAGATGCATCCTAGGAGGCGGTGGAAGAAGGTTCCAGAAGGCGGAGTCAAAATGGCCTCCGTGGCCGACCGGTCGGTCTCCAAGTGGGACCGGTCGGTCTGGCCCAGTGGGCCCACATGGTGGGCCGCCTCGTGGTGTCTTCTAGATCCTTTTTTTGCAGATGTCGTCGCGAAATTAATATCTTTTCATCCGGGACTCCGAATATAGCAAATGATATGTCCGTTTCGATTGTCTCGACGAGCTCTTCGCAATGGTGCACTCCAATTCATCACTTGAGATACTTTTATATGGTGAAATATTGATATCTTACAAAACAAGTGAGAGCACCAAAACTCGTGGAACTTGTTAGTTTCAAACCCTACAACTATGCTTTGTAATTCATTTAGTGTCATTTCATGCAATAGTTGATGGTTAATTATGAGCATTAGTGAGCGTCAACAAGTTCTCTCAAGCTTAACCTTTGCTAGTCCCGAGCAAAGCCAAACTCAATGGTGGATCAGGAGTTGCTGCCATATCTTTACTTCCAACAAGTACACAAGCATTCAAATAGAAGTTCTCGTATGGAATAGGAAAAAGTATCATATTATTCATCACGGGGCTTAGTACTTTACCTTGAATCCTGAGTAATTGAAAGATAGAATGGTCAAATCAAACACTATGCCTCTAGTTCTTTCACTTCACTATTATTCCAGAGTTTTATGAATTTTCAGAAAAGATTAATGACATATGTTGACAAATTAAACAATGGATCCAAAGAGAAAGTCAACCACACCATTGAATCGAGAAGTGCATGTGTGTGAAAAATGGAGTCGGATGCTCTTTTCAAATATATCACTCTCTTTTGTTTATCAGAGACACATGGCTATCAGGCTAATTCTACTGGCGAGCACATGCCCATTTTTTTAATATATTATTTTTTTTCTCTTTTTTTTGAGGTTGCGGACACTTGTCCCTTTTTATTTCCTCGGGATCTATCTTTTTGAGGTTTCGGACACTTGTCCCTTTTTATTTCCTCGGATTTTTTTTTCTTTTCTTTCTCTCATTTTTTTAATAGCCACATGCTTCCAACAAACTTTTGAGAGGATAACAATAGATAATCATGAGCATTGATGCGGAAGATGGATGAAATGTGTAAGTGATCTCAATTCAGTAGCATGATAACTTCTCATCGGGTCAACAAAGCTTAATTTAACCCAATGCAATTATTAGACATTTATATTGAGAAATCTCTAGAACTCTAGTGTTGTTTAGAACAAGGTAACAGTAGCTCAGATCATCACATATCATATCTGTCAATTATCTAGACTCTGGATCAAGCATTTGCTACCCATATATTTAATTTAATTTTTAAGCATCATTATTAATTAGGAGAACTCATGTTTTGAAGGCTAGGTACTTGAAAGAAATTAGATAGAGCAACTATTCATCATTTCCATGTAAAAGATCAGAGAGAGTTTTTCTTTTATTATTAACTTCTTAAAACAAACTTAACACACTATTTATTTAACCTAACACACACTTATTATAAATAACTAAGATAGTGAATAAGACATACCTGGATCACGAAGATAACGGGGGTGCGTCTCCCCCAAGCTGGTTCCCTTAATAGCGTTGAGCCTTCATGTGCCCATATTTTTTTCTTTTTAATTAATGGTGAGCCTTCATGTGCCCACATATATTTTTTTTGTTTTGTTTTATATTTTATTTTCATTTATGTATAGAAGGAAAACTTAAGACGATAAGGATACTTACCTAGATACACGGGGGTGCTTTCCCCCAAGCTGAATGTTGACGTAATCGTTCATTCTTGCAATGTAACGGACTGGCAGTGAAAATGTTCTTCCTCTATCGGAGCATTGATTGACGTTGATGGTTGTTGAAATAGTGCTCCAACAGTGGATGGGACATCCACTTGCTCGTCACCTTTTCTTGGTCATTCAATCCTGTGAAACTCAAATAGACAATAAAACTTGTGGAACAGATTAAGCGTTAGTGGTTGGCCACTTAAGCCTTAGTTGTTCAGAGTTTCAGTAAGATCTCTTTCTCAATATTTTTGTATTTTTTTATTTTTTATGGTGCAATGACAGTGTAACAAAATGAATGCATTTTTATTTTTATGCCACCACGGTGAATATCCCTACAGGTTTTTACACACCATAGAATTATTCACATGGGGCGTTTAGGTTTTATGATGCAGTGTAATATTTTCATTTTCTCTTTTTTTATGCAATGCTAATACAGAAAAGTAAATATGCTATGGAGAAATGATTATGCAAATGAAAGAAAGTAAACATGCAAAAAGAGAAATTAATGCAGAAAAGATAAATATGGATAACTACCGATTTTACCTTTCGGCGAGGGTTCAGATATTTAGGTCCGACGAACCGGACCTTCCCTTGGTTCAGATCTCCCAAGGTTGTCAGACGTTTGGAAAGTTGTTATTGTTTGTTCCTCTTAGGTACAGACTTTTTCTTCCATACTTTCTTGGTCTGAGTCTTCACTTCCTGTGGTTCACTGTCTTGAGGTTTCTCTTCTTTCTTTTCTGGGACAGTGTCGATAGCTTCTTCTTCGTGATTGGCCTCTCTATTCTTGATAGTTTTTCTTCTTTGGCTTCGAGAGCGGTTTCTTTCACTTCTATTCTTCTTGGATGCTTCATTGGGCATGTTGTTGATGAAGTTGCATCATGCCTTTTCTCTAGGAAAGTGAAAATAGATTTCCTCTTGTAGATGATTGTACTTGTAGCGTAGAGTAATGGTCTTCCTAGGATGAGGTGGACATCATCGTCTTCTCATGTCGAGGATTAAGAAGTCTGTGGGGACATCATGACCTCTAATTCTGACTTCGACGTCTTCCATCATTCCTTCTTGTTTATGCCTCTTGATATGGTGTCACTCATGTTATTTGTTCGTCCAGTAGTTTGAAGTGAAGCGTTAATTGTGGACGCTGGCAGCATCATGCTCAGTGTGCATGTTCTTGTAGATCTAGGACCTTCACTCTGTAGAATTTGGGAGTGACAAACTTCTCCATGTTTTGCTCAAGAGTGTGTCCTGCTCATAAAGACAAGGTAGAGATCAAGTGCATGGGCTCTGTTGGTGGAAAAACACCAACAGAACCAAAAGTTTTATTTATTCCCCTCTAACCTTAGGCACATTGCACAAGATAAACTTGTTGTTTATGTGTTCTATTCAATCTTAACATCAGTGATAGGATCAGAGGATTAGCATGAAAGTAGCATCTTAAAATAGATCAGTTTGCTTAACCCAAGGAAGGATAATCTATGCATAAAGTGTCGATCTTTCCATGATTGTGATATATCATCTTCCAAAGGTTAGATGCATAACATTTTAGCTCATTGGTTAAGATAGTGAGATTCAAGAGAGTAAAGCTAGGTACAAAGAGTAAAGAACTGAACATGTTGAGTTGATTAGGTTGGATCAAATAAGGTGCAACTGAAACATGTTTGGTTCTTATTTATGCACATACCAGAATTAAGGAGAAGCTTTTAAAGTGATGGTCACATACCATGAGATATTACCTTTATCATTGAAGAGTGATGTGTCGAACCCCCTTGTGGAAGCTTCTCTTGTCTGGCTGGTTGTTCTTCATGAATAGCTTATTTTCTCTTGCTTATCTCATAGTGAACCTGAGTGATGGGAGCTTGAGAAGAGGAAGGTATAGTAGGATCATCTTTAGAGGGATCAACCTTCCTTCTCTGTGTGTCAACCTATCAGTGAAGGTGTGTTGTTCCTCCCACGATGGTCTTTATCTTCTAGTGACCCAGCTCAGACTTGTTCACCTACTTCCTTGGAGTGAGTGCTTTGATTATAGATATTGTTTTGTGGCACTTATATTTTGTCTCGTTCCATGGATCTCATTTCTCTATGATCAGTGAGTTGTGTCTCCCTTGCGCAAGTTGTTGAAGTTCATGTGTCTCTTCATCTCCAGTGTGAGTTCATCTCAGGACTTTCCCATAAATTATATTGAAAGTTTTCCTACAGGGGTTAGTCCAACAAAATATCTAGCATCCACTATAGTATACTATTGGCTCAAAAATCAACCTAGACACCACGTCTAATTTGATCTAGGAAGGCATTTTAACCTAAGCACCATACTTAATTTAAAAGCCTTTAGAGGTAAAATCAGGACACCTTTTAGCTCAAGAATCAAACCAGACACCATGTTTTACTTTAATTCATGAAAACAATTTAAACTAAGCACCATGCCTAATTTAAAAGGTGTATGAGAAAACTTCAAAACCAGAGCATATACTATAGCAAATGAATGTAGTATTAAAGCATTAAAGAGATTTACTTAAATGGTGATGAAAGAGCATGATTAGTGTATAACACATGAGCATGTCTTAAAGGTAGGGACGACCAATATAGCAACATGGTAAGATATGTCTTACACAGTATATACCAAAGGCTTAGATTTTGCAAAAAATCAAGATTGGATGATTGTAATTCAATGTTGCATGATGATTGGATGGACATACCTTGTGTTTGTCGTTCCTATGAACATTTTTGCTCCAGACCTGGAAAGGTTATTGACAAGAATACCCGAAGGAATATTTTAACAATTATATCTCTACGCTCATTACACAAGGACAGTGTAGCTGGAAGATGAACACTGATCTGAAAAGTGCTTGTTTTAGGACACTGAGCTTGTCTTTTGGGAAACCTTCAAGATGTGATTTGGTGAAGTGGTTTCCCCTCCAACACCAACTTAAGAGCACAATGAGATCTACAAAATTTGTGATAAACATATGCATCGACAACCACCCTTTTGAAGTTTTTGTAAACAGAAAGTGTGAGGGGGTTGAAAATCTTGAGTGTGGCAATGTTAGACAGACCACTAGAATCAGAAGATGTCTCATATGAGCATGGATTTATAGAGGTGTTTATGAAGTAGCTTCCATGCTCTTTGATATCATATTCCTCGATTTCAGAGAAGAACACCGAAGGATGGGATTCATAATTTTCTAAAGTGTGGGGTGTTTTCTCTAAAGAAGGTTCTGTGGCAACCAAATTATTAGAAGGATTTGAAGGAATTTCAAATTTGGTTGTGTGTTCCTCCTCATGTTGGTCGGGATCGAGCTCGACTTCTTCTTCTGGGAATTCGTCAAAAGTGCTAGTGTAAGGAGTGTTTTCAAGGATTTTCTCTAGGATGTCTCTTCATTCACTAACAAGTTTATGTGGGGATGATCCTCCAGAAGCTAAATCGAGAAGTAGAGCAGCTTCCTGGTTAAGACCACGATAGAAGTGATAGTGTAGAATATGGTCAGGCAAGGAAAGATTTGGGCCAGAATTGGTAAGGCTTAAGAACCTAGCCCAAGCTGCTCCTAGTGTCTCCTTCTCTTTTTGTTTGAATGTAAGAATTTCGATTCTAAGATCAGAGATTCGAAAAAGAGGGAAGAAAGAAAGACAAAAGTTTTCCCAAAGTTTATCCCAATTTCCATTTACGCCCTCTACGGAATGATTATACCATTTTCTCGCTCTTCCTAAAAGGGAGAATGGGAATAGTTTCCATTTAATGGTCTCTTGTGTCATGCCAGCTATAGTCTGACAAGAACACAACTCCTCAAATTCCCTAAGGTAAGTGTATGGATCTTCGTATTCTGACCCAGAGAAAGATTTCTCCCGAACCATGGCTATAAGAGCAGGGCGAAGCTCATAGCCATCTGTAAGAATGGGGTGTGATGATTGTAGAGGCTCCAACAAGTCGCCCTTTGGAGCAAAGATTTTAAAAATAGGAGTGAAATCCATGTGGTAAGAAGTGTGGTGGTGAGGTAAAGGTGGTGGTAGAAGAAAAAGGTGGTAAAAGAAAAGAAACACGAGCGATCCTGGTTCGATTCTAGAACAGCTACCGTTCCCCGGCAACGGCGCCAAAAAGCTTGTTGGGTATTTTAAACGCACACAGAATAATCCGCAAGCGCACGGATACCGATGTAGCTTTCACCCGAGAGTATTCCAGGGTATCGATTTCCACGGGGAACGTGAAGTGTACTAGAAGAATTAAGATCGTCCAAGAAAAGAATGGTAATGCGGTTAGAGAGGGATATAAGGGTTTTCTAAGCGGGTCTATTCCATCAAAGGCTTACTATACTTTACTTACTTCGGAGCAGCAGGTCCTTTCCAACTCTCGAGAAAGACTGGGAAGAAGGTAATTGGGGGAAGGCTGCCAAAAGCTCTATGAGAACACCAACCCTAACGTGGTGGATTACAAAGACCTGACAGAGCTGTCACCTCTAGGGCTACCACAACTATCCGGAGGATTGGGCGCAAACTCAGGTAAACCCTAGTCTAGACATCAAGTCTACACTAACGCTTACTACTCTAATCAGATATCATAATTAGAGCACTCAATACGAGCGGAGATCCAGTAAATAAAATAAAGTAAGAACTAAAATTAAATAGAATACTTATAAGTAGTAAATGAAGAACCTGGAGATTACTTGAAGACGAACCAGATGCTGCACCATTACAATGTCGAGGAAGATCCGATAGATCCGACTCCTCCTCAGCTCTCTCCTTCTCTCTCTCTAGATTACAACTAGATGATGAACTAGAACTAGATCTAGAACTAGAAGATGAACTAGAACTAGAACTAGATGATCGACTAGAGGGACCTCTACTTCTAATTGAAACCCTAGTTTCTGATGTGGAGATGAATAATGAAGATGGAGATGCCTGGAGAGGGGGGTCTGGGTCTGGTTTTATAGCCCGGAGCGTGAAACGTGAGCCCTTGGATCAAACCGACTTCGGGGACGGTGGAGATGCATCCTAGGAGGCGGTGGAAGAAGGTTCCAGAAGGCGGAGTCAAAATGGCCTCCGTGGCCGACCGATCGGTCTCCAAGTGGGACCGGCCGGTCTGGCCCAGTAGGCCCACGTGGTGGGCCGCCTCGTGGTGTCTTCTGGTGTCTTCTAGATCCTTCTTTTGCAGATGTCGTCGCGAAATTAATATCTTTTCATCTGGGACTCCGAATATAGCAAATGATATGTCCGTTTCGATTGTCTCGACGAGCTCTTCGCAATGGTGCACTCCAATTCATCACTTGAGATACTTTTATATGGTGAAATATTGATATCCTACAAAACAAGTGAGAGCACCAAAACTCATGGAACTTGTTAGTTTCAAACCCTACAACTATGCTTTGTAATTCATTTAGTGTCATTTCATGCAATAGTTGATGGTTAATTATGAGCATTAGTGAGCGTCAATAGTTGTGAGTAGCAAGGGTGCATCCATCCATCTCTTTGGCCTCGTGTTGGTCAAGTGAGAGTTCTAGCTTGTTACTCTTGGTGATCGGCATCACCTAGACGGCTTGGTGGTGATTGGGAGGTTGGTGATCAGGTGACCGGTTGTGGGTGATTGGCTGGGCAGAGTGACGAAGAATCAGCTCATAGTGAGCACTTGATCCTTGTGCGGATCAAGGGGTAGCGATACCCTTGAACGGGTGCTCCAACGAGGACTAGGGGATGTGCCGACACCTCGATGCCTCGGGAAAACATCATGGCGTATTCTCTCCTCTCTTTACTTATGCATTTACTTTGAGCATTTCATTTCTTGCAATTACTTTTGTTAAAATGTCATTCTAGAGTAGGAGTGGAACTAGGTGATAGTCTTTTGTGCGGTAGAGTTAGTGAAAACACACTTCTAGGCACAAAGGGGTGAAGTTGGGCTAGAGTAGGTCTTAATTCTAGCGAGAAATTTTAGATTAGTCCAATTCACCCCCTCTTGGGCTTCTTCATCCTTTGAATTGGTATTGGAGCCTTGTGCTCTCGATTTAGGCTTAACTGTCTAGAGTTAAGATGTCCAGAGGTGATGGACCTCCTCCCATGTTCGACGGAGACGACTTCCATATTGGAAGATTCGTATGGAGTCGTATGTAGTTGCGGTTGATGTGGGAGTTCACCGTGCCGCGATACACGGCTACGCTAAACAAAAGGATGCCACTCATCTTACTCCTAATGTGGAGGAAAATGAAAAGTGGATTGCAAAAGCCAAAACATCATATTTACAAGTATTTGCAGGGATGTGTTCAATTGTGTCCGGAATCACAAGAACGCCCATGAATTATGGACGGACATTTGTGCACTCCATGAGGGGACTAAGAGTGAGCTTGAGGAATGATATCACTTGGTCATGCAAAAGCTTAATTCTTTTGAAATGTTGTTCATGAAAGTGCAAATGAAATGTACTCACATCTATATGTTCTTGTAGAGGAATTGAATGGGCTTGGGCTCACCCAAATGTCTCCATCCGATGTGGTGAGAAAGATTCTTTGTGTCCTCCCAATCATAAAGTATGGACACATTGTCTCTGCGATCACGCCGACACAAATCTTGGGAATGATCAATGCACATGAAATGTACATGCACATCACTCCGGTTGGTGGCTCTTCTTTGGACAAGAAGAAGGACTTGACATTCAAGGCATGTCATGAGAAGAAGGGAAAGGCCAAGGTGATTGAAGCACATCATGAGAGCTCAAGTGATGATGAACAAGATGACTCCAACATTGCTCTCATGGTGAGGAGGACCATCAAGATGCTTAAGAAGCTCCACAAGAATGGAGTCAAATTTGACTCCAAGAAAAAGTTCTTCACAAGTAGCAATAGAAGGCCCATCTCTGAAATGGATTGCTACAATTGTGGTGATCCTGGTCATCTTGCTCACCATTCACCCAAGAAAGAAAGCTACGAGAACAAGAACAAGGGCAAGAAATATAACTCATCAAGTGAAGATGAAGGACCAAGAATTCTACCAGAAAGCGACCAGAGGGGGGGGCTGAATGGGAGCCTAAAAATTTCTCTCGAAGCCTTGGCCTTTGTCCCAAAAATCAACCCCCAAAAGCTTCGACCGAAACGTGATGCCCACATCCCTTGGAAGAGGGTGGATGATCCCTAGGATCACAGAGAGGCACCACCAAACCAGAGCAATCCAAAACACCAAAAGCTCCGGCTCAAGTTCAACCCAAAAACCGACTCCCGAACGTAGATGGAAGGCTACGTTGGGAAATCTCCAAATACCGATGCTAACAAGTAGCAAAGATACCTAGAGAGGTTCCTTGGTGAACTCTAGGGCCAAACGAGAAGTCCCAAAACCAAGCGAAAAAGCCGTGAGAGCAAACGCACTAAAACTCAACTCTCAGCCGAGTCCCAGACTGTCCTGACTCCCAGTCCCGGACTATCCGCGAGCAGGTGGCGGACTGTCCGCCGGCTGAAAGAGCAAAACTGCACAGTTGCTGAAACCTTCCTGGGTGATCCCGGACTGTCCGCGCTTCACAACGGCAGACTGTCTGCCGGTCAAAAATCAGCAAAGCAGCCGAGACTCGCGGCCACTGATCTGGCGAAGTCCCGATGCGCGGACTGTCCACGGGGTTAATGGCGGACTGTCCGCGACCACCCAGTGAAGGCGATTTCGGTCGCCCTTCACCCAAATCTTCCCAAATCTGATCCAAATCAAAATCCCACGATCTCAAACATGGAGGAGATGATCACAAGATAGTTAGGAGACTATCCCCAAGAAATCATCCGCTCAAATTGACTCAATCACTGGGAGATCGAAAGGGGAGGAGTATTGTAACACCTCAGGTGTTTACATGAATAAAATATTGTCATGCCATCATAAGCATTTCATTCCATAGCATCATATGCTAGCTCACTTGAGATGCATTCAAAAAAAAAAAATTAATTTCTATTGTGTGAGCTTTTTGTTATTGCTTGGGTGGTAGCTCAAAATCCTATTTTGGAATGTCATTATGAAGTAACTTGTGTTCATTCCCTTTTGACTAGAGTCATGTAAAGGCATGAATCCAGGTTTAACAACTCAAAAGGTTACAAAGTTTATTTAGCCTAAAAATGGAAAAATCATTAATTTCTATATGAGTTAATTAACCCTTTCCAGTTAACTCAAAATCTGTGCATAGTTAGGGGTTGACCCTACAAGCTTTTTTGTAGATCTTGAGAAGAGGTACAACTTTGGTATTCAAAGTTTTCAAAGTTTCTGTACAAAATTTTAAGTAATTTTGAATCTATTCAAACCCTGGAAATGGTCCCCTTTTGATTCTAAACTTGCATTTCAAAAACTATTTGAAATCTGAGTTTGAGGTTTACATCAAAGTGGTAGAGAATTTCAAAAGGAACATTTCATACATTGACCATTTTTCAAGTGTTATTGCAAAATCAAAAGTAATTTTGCTTCTAATACAAAACCCTAAATCTGTCCCCTTTTCAAATTTCCAATTTGAAATGGATTTGAACTGTTTTGATCAAATTGACTTATTTCCAGTTGAAATTAGCCATAGGGTGTTAAAGCAAAGTTGTACAACTTTTCAAACTCTACAGTTCATATTTTGGCAAAACTTGAAGTATAGTTCAAATTTCTGGAGTATTTTCAAAATTTCAGAAAAAGGGGGAGTGAGCAAGGAACAGTGCAAAGGCGGGGAAACATCCAGAGCTCGCCAGCGAGCTGCTCCGCCCAGGCCGTGCTCGCGCTGGGGCGCATGCGTCGCGCCAGCGAGCTGCTTGGTAGCTGCGTGCGCGAGTTCTTCACGTCGCCGTCCTCTTCTTCAGCGTTATCGCTCTGCAGAAGCACCGTGCTTCGCTTTTCTCCTCTGCTCGCTCGCCGTCGCCGCCGTCACTCCGCTCAGCTACGCCGGTCACGTGAGCGTTTGTTCGTCCCGTTCAACCGCGTCACCGTGTTCGCCTCGTTGTTGCGGAGCCATAGAGCTAGGTCGTAGCCTCGCTCGCCCCCGCAGCCGCCCGGCGTGGTCGTCATCTTCGTCTCCGGTCCCGAACACCTCCATCGACGCCGCCACCGTGGTCAGCAAGCTCGGGGCCCTATCATCCTCACCTGAGTTCCGTTTTCTCTTCCTTATCTGTTGCTGATGCTCTAGAACCAGGTCGTTGACCTTGTCTCCCTCTGTCTCAGCCGGAACAGGTCGTCGCCATCGAGCCACACCGCTGAGATCCGCCGTCGTCGTCGTCATCACCGTTCGGAGCTGCATCATCCTCGGAGACCTAGCCCGCTAGAGTCGTGGTGAGCCTCTGGTGCTGATGCGCTTGTTCTTAGGCTCGTTAGAGCTTCCAGTTGGCCGGCGTGCCGCCGCCGTGCCATCCCGTCCGCCGCTGTCGTCGTCGGGGTAGAGAGAGAGGTCGAGGGAGGGAGTTTGAGGGTTCAGCGAGACCGTGAGGTGAAGGGGAAGGCGTTGAGCTAGTTGGTTTGGCCGGAGAAGGTCGCGTTGCTCCGGCGTGCGCAAGCCGAAGCTCGCCGCCGTCGGCCGTGGAGTCGGGGATGTGTCGACGAGAATTCGACTAAACCCGAGGGCCTAGGTGCAAAGTCCTAGACTCAGAGGAATAGTGCTCAATAGTGTCAAGGGCTTGGTTGTAGTTTTGTTAAAGCCGGAGGGTTTTTCTGCAAGAGCGGCCGTGCAGGCGCGGGCCGGCCCGAGTTGGGCCGCCTTGCACGCGGGATGGGCCGATCGGGCCAGTTTCGGCCCATTAGGGGTTTTGTGTTTTAAACGTTTTAATCTATTTTCTGATATGTGCATACTAATGCTGGTTTTGTTATTTTTGTATGAATTAATCTGTTGATCCAAAAATTATGAAAATTTTTGTACATGTTCCATGAAATGTGTAGTTTTTATGAAAAATATAATATGGGCATGTTTCTGTATTTTATTTTAAAGTAAAAATTATATCTCTTATTTCCTGAATAAGGGTTCAATGATTTTTATAAAATCAAGTTTAACTCCAAAAATGCTGAAATTTATTTTGTGCACTGTTTGAATCATAACCAATCTGTGTACCAAGTTTGAAATAATTTGAACATAGATTGCTGCCCAACTTATTTTCGACTAATTAAAATTGTTTTCTTGATGGTTAAATAATGTTATAAAACATAGAACCCAAGTTCTTTAGAGTAGTTTTAAAGGTTAAAGAGCAATGAATTATCTTGATCTGCTGCTTGATGCAGTCAAGTGTCATTCATGAAAACCATGTATGTTTATATAAGTTAATTTTGTTGGTTTGCAACTTTACCGTGGAGGCAAGTTGTTGCAAGTCAAGTGTTTATAACCTAGTAAATTTCCATCTTTACCATGATCATAACATGAGCATCTCATCAAGCATGCATTCCTTTATCGTGTAGCTTCTGAAGTAAGCGAGTGCCCGGACGAGGTTGATCCGAAAAGTTCAGAGTGTCTAGTTGACCCAAGTTATCAGGAGTTCCAGACTCTTCCGATCAACGAAGGCAAGCCCCGGTGCATTTAACCATTTCCTTGGATTTACAATTACATTTACTTTCGATAACCTGATGCATTAAATATTTATCAAATAAATGTTTTAAACCTGTTGATGCATGACCAACCTTGTTATCGATATATCATACCTTGCTACCTGCTTTATGAAAATGCTAGAAATGCTTAGTCTTGCTTTATGAAGCTTTTGAGAAATGTTTTCGATACTTATCGTTTCGGAATGCTAATGAGAAAGAATGATGGTTAAGACCAGATGGGCACATGCATCGAACCTGAAGTTGGTGCAGGGTGACCCGGATGTGTCGGTTAGGGTTAATCGTTGTTGGCCTGCTAGATTGAGAAATTGTGAAGTACCGATCATATGCTACGGTAAGCCCTGCCTTGGTGGTTCTTAAATGAGAACGGCTAATCGCGCACTGGGAGTGGAGAGATGGCGGGAGTACTAGCTACCCTCGTGGGTCGAAGTCCCGGATTGGAGGTGTACGAGTACTCTCGGGTGGCGCGGACCCGGTCTTGTTTGGAGGATCCGAGGTTGGGGTTGATATATGTGTGATCACGGGTCTACATATATCGTATGATCGTGGAAAACTCCCAGATCTGGTTGAATCGATTCGAATCGTCGTGCTCCTCGGTTAAGGAGACTCAATCTTTCGACCCGCACCGTAGAATGGAAATGGAACTGGTTTAAAGAAAGAATAATGATCTCTCACTAATGATTCACTTTCAGTTCTTACCAAGTACTTAAATGGTTAAATAAAATTTGGATATAGAACTACTTTAGTAAGCTTTTATGCAAATGAAAATTTTGTTGAGCCTACCCAAGCCAGCATACCTGTATCTTCTCTTCTCTTGTCGGGTCAGTCTTGTTGAGTACCTTTGTACTCAGGGTTTGTTAAACCCCTGTTGCAGGTGGCTGTCACGAGCAGCCTGGCTTTGAGGCTTGTTGCGTGACGGTCGTTGATGAAGACGTGTCTGGAGAGGAGTAATACAACCCTTAGGCGGGGTGGTTTGTGTGAAATACAGTTTTAAGTAATGTTACTTCCACTACCTAGAATAAAGTTTGAAACTATGGTTTGTAATAACGACATGAGTTTGAACATCTGGTTTGTAAAACTTATGGTGTAATACTTCCGCACTTTTATCTCCGATGTATATTATTTGTGAAATGTTGTAATACTGCAATGACTCTTGCAATGATCCTGGGAATGTAAGGAAACGTGGATGAGTCGGGTTACCCGATGACACGTGGTGGGTCTTTTGGGCTATTGGGGCACAGTATATGACTGTCCGAGGTCTGTAGGACAAGGACGAGTATACGTGGGCCTTAATAATCCAGAAGGTTCCGTCACAGCTGGTATCGGAGCGATCATTGCAGCAGTCCTGTAGTATTGTTGCAAAACTTCAAAATGATTTGAGTTAAAATTATTTTAAATGTTAGTTGGTTCAAGATGCTTTTGACTTACCTTGTTCATGCTATTCGATCTATGTTCTATCTTAAAGTAGTGGATCGTAGATTGCTAAGTGGAGTAGCATGTTAAGTTAAGCCTTAATTTAAAATTGTTGTTAAATTTCTACTCCTATATAAGGGAGTATAATTTAAATTTTATATGCTTTATGCGTAAGTACGCTTCATGCATCATGCTTAACCAACTTGTGGTATATGGTATAGTTGGGTAAGGGTTAGAATCCAATCCTGTCTTGCTATCCAAAAAGTATTTTCCTTTATCTGCCTAATTCAAAATCTTATCTCACTAGGATGCCGCGCGGTAAGGAAATACCTCGCAAGAGTACAGGTCCTCATGGTTTACCCAGACACCAACTCGCATCCCGCAAGGAGGAAGAGTCCAGCAGGAGTCAGGAGATCAATGAGGACTTACGGGCAGAGGTTCGTGAGTTGAAATCTCAGTTGGCCACCACCTCTCGGGAGAAGAGTTTAGCACTTGCCAAAGCTGGAGGCATGAAACTCAAGCTGGAGGGGGCCAACAGAAGCGTAGTCAATGCAGAAAAGCTCATGACTAAAATGCTTGAAGAACGGAACACTGCCTGGCAGCGAGAAGATGCCGCGTTAGCCCGTCTGCATGAGTTGGAGGCATATGTGACGGATATAGAAGCATTCAATGACCAGTTACATGAGGAAGTCCATGTACTGCATGATCAATTCCATCCACCTCCACCTCCGAATGCAGCTGAAGATGAGATGGGTACACTTACGGATGAGGAAAAGGTAGAAGGGCAGAGTGAGGAAGATCCTGATGTGGTTGAGTCTGCTGATGGCAGCGACAGTGAGAGTGAGGGTGACGAGTGAATCGTCTCCCACTAGAGTGTCAGGCGTGGATCTTAAAACCCTAGGGGGTAAGGGCTGTGTAATAGTTTAGCTAAACATGATCTTAAGCTAGTTGAATCATGTATCAGTTCTGTTATGCATGAATAATGTAACATGAGTGTGTAAACAGTTACTGTTTTTGTATCATAACCCAGAGATCAATAAAGTTTGGTTTGTTTGTGAGCAGATGCCTCGTACTCGTGCTACTGATGGGGCTGGTTCGTCTCATGATGGGGAGGGTGTTCCTAATGCACCCCCAGTTCCACCAACGCTGGCAGACGCTATTGCTGCACTCATGCGTGCTACAGCAGACAATGCACGTCTGCTGCAGGGCCTAGTTCAGAATGCACCATATGGACAGCGTGGCCGACATCATCATCAGGCCCAAGAAAGTACTTATCAAGACTTCATAGAGACCAGGCCACCGGTATTCATTAAGGCTGAGGAGCCTTTAGAAGCTGCAGATTGGCTCCGTACTATGAATCAGAAGTTTGAGCTAATCCACTGTACTGAAACTCAGAAGCCAGCCTTCGCAGCCCAGCAGTTGAGGGGAGCTGCGGGAACTTGGTGGGCAAATTTTGAAGCTGCTCAAGCTCCAGGACACCGCGTTACCTGGGATGAGTTCTCGAGAGCTTTCAAAGCTCACTACATTCCAGCGGGTGTAATGCGGATGAAAACTGAAGAGTTCTTAGCCCTCAGGCAGGGGGATCAGCCAGTACAGCAGTATATTGGCAAGTTTAATCACCTGTCTCAGTATGCTTTGGATCATGTGAACACCGATGACAAGAAGCGCAGTTGCTTTATGAGGGGGCTGAATACGAAGATGCAGAAGATGCTGGCAATGTGTGATGATAATATCTCTTTCAATGATACGGTGAATAAAGCCATATCTGCAGAAGAGAAGCATTTCAAGCATCTTGAAGCTAAAAAGAGGAAGGGTGGAAGTTTGACTGGATCGTTTGGTGGCAATAAGAAGCGCCAGCGTATCATATACCATCCAGTCCAGCATAACCGTCCACCGTACCGTCCACCCCAGCAACAACAAGCCAGCTCACAGCAGTCATCTGCTAAAACTGTTGTGAACTCTAACTATCCACGACAGCCGAATGCCCTCTGGCATTCGAACCCAAACTCCCCAGAACCACAATTACCCATGCTACAACTGTGGGAAGCCGGGCCATTTCTCCCGTAATTGCCCACATCCCAGGAAGAGTATCCCAAATACTCCACAGGGGCAAAGTGGTCAGAATTCCCAACAGCGGCCACAGCAACCGCCACCGCAGAATCAAGGTCACAATAACAATCAGAAGAATAAGACCGTCCTGAAGACTGGCCGGGTGTATTATGCACAAGCGGCAGATTTTCCTGAAGGGGAACCCGTCATGATGGGTATGTTTTCAGTTGCTCATCATCCTGCAATAGTACTATTTGATTCTGGTGCATCGCATACCTTTATCAGTAAGAGTTTCATTGAAAAGCATCATATACCCACTGGGGAAGCAAAGGAAAATTTCCTTATACACACACCGGGAGGTCGTTTATATACAAGGGAAGTGGTGCATCAGGTGCCCGTAGAATTTACCGGGTATACTTATCCCACTAATATGATAGTAATCAAGGATCAGGATATAGATGTGATCCTAGGGATGAACTGGATGCACCAGCAGAAGGCAGTATTAGATGCCTTGCATAGAACAGTCAGGTTGATCATACCTGATAGTACTTCTGAACTCTTTATCCAACTTCCAATTTCCAAGAAAGCCGTTGATCAGATGTGCGGCAACGTCTGTGCAACAACAGTTAAAGAGATCCAGGATATTCCAGTAGTCTGTGAGTTTCCGGATGTGTTTCCTGAGGACTTGCCAGGATTACCACCAGACCGTGATGTTGAGTTCAGCATAGAGCTAAAGCCAGGAACAACACCAATATCTCGACGAGCTTATAGAATGCCACCTAAGGAACTAGCAGAATTAAAAGTTCAGTTGCAAGAACTGCTTGATAAAGGTTATGTCAGACCTAGTTCATCACCATGGGGTTGTCCTGCTTTGTTTGTCAAAAAGAAAGACCAAACATTGAGGCTATGTGTGGACTATCGTCCGCTCAATGAAGTGACAGTGAAGAATAAGTACCCATTGCCGCGGATTGATCTTCTGTTTGATCAACTCGTGGGCGCCAAAGTATTTTCCAAGATAGATCTGAGATCTGGGTATCACCAGATAAAGATAAGGCCTGAAGATATTGCTAAAACTGCTTTCACTACCAGATATGGACTATATGAGTACTTGGTCATGTCCTTTGGGTTGACCAATGCTCCAGCTCACTTCATGTACCTGATGAACTCAGTATTCATGCCTGAGCTAGACAAGTTTGTAGTGGTGTTCATTGATGATATTTTGATATATTCCAAGAATCCACAAGAACATGCTGAGCACCTCAGAGTAGTGTTGGGTCGTCTGAGAGATCATCAGCTATATGCAAAGTTCAGTAAATGTGAGTTTTGGTTAGACAAAGTTCCATTTTTGGGTCATGTGTTATCAGCTGAAGGTGTAGCTGTGGATCCAGGCAAGGTACAAGAAATCCTTGAATGGGAATCCCCCAGAACTGTTCATCAAGTTCGCAGTTTTCTGGGTATGGCAGGTTATTACCGCAGGTTTATTCCGGACTTCTCCAAAGTTGCCAAACCTTTAACTCAGTTGTTAAAGAATGAAGTCAAGTTTGTTTGGTCGGAGAAATGTGAAGAAGCTTTTCAGAAGCTAAAAGAATTCTTAACTACAGCTCCGGTCTTAGCCCAACCCAATATTGAGAAGCCGTTTGATGTGTATTGTGATGCTTCTGGTATCGGGATTGGTTGTGTTTTGATGCAAGAGGGCAGAGTGATAGCTTATGCATCTAGACAGTTGAAGCGTCATGAAGAACACTATCCAACTCATGACTTGGAGTTAGCAGCAGTTGTCCATGCCTTGAAGATTTGGCGTCATTACCTCTTGGGCAACATATGTCACATATACACTGACCACAAGAGTCTGAAATATATATTCACTCAGTCAGAGTTAAATATGAGACAACGGAGGTGGTTAGAGCTAATCAAGGATTATGATCTTGAAGTGCATTACCATCCCGGAAAGGCAAATGTTGTAGCCGATGCTCTTAGTCGGAAGGTTCGTTGCAACTGTATCACTGTCAGACCAGTAGATCTTGCTCTTTGTTCCAAGTTAGAAAAACTGGTATTCAGATGATCACTCAGGGCAGTTTGACTAATATATAGTTCAGTCATCTATCAAAGATAAGATTGTGGATGCTGCTCAAAGAAAACAAGGGTATTGTTCATCTCAAAGAGAAAGCCAAGGCAGACAAAGCTTCTTGCTTCCGAGTCGATGAAGCAGGAGTGGTCTGGTTCAAAGACAGACTGGTCGTTCCGAAAAATCCTGAATTGAGGAAGCAGATTCTGGATGAAGCTCATCTTACCCCCCATTTGCGATTCATCCGGGAAGTACAAAAATGTACCAGGATCTTAGGCAAAGATTCTGGTGGACTAAGATGAAAATTGAAATCGCAAGTATGTAGCCAGATGTGATACTTGTCAAAAGGTTAAAGCCATTCATCTTTAAGTCAGCTGGTGAACTGCAGCCACCATTGCCAATTCCTGCTGGAAATGGGAGGACATCAGTATGGATTTTATTGTTGGTTACCAAGAACATCCAAGGGCTACGACTCTATTTGGGTTATAGTAGATCGTCTGACCAAGGTTTCACACTTTATACCAGTCAAACCATCTACTCTACTCGGCATCCACATGTGCCAAGATATACTTTCAGAGGATTATGAGTCTGCATGAGTTCCTAAGACTATTGTTTCAGATAGGGGTACTCAGTTTGTTTCAAAATTCTGGGAAAGTCTACATGAGTCTCTGGGCACTAAACTCTTACACAGTACAGCTTACCACCCACAAACAGATGGTCAGACTGAAAGAGTAAATCAGATATTAGAAGATATGCTCAGAGCATGTGCTCTTAACTTTCCATTTAAGTGGGATGAGTGCTTACCATTAGCAGAGTTCTCATATAACAATAGTTATCAAGAGAGTATCCGTATGGCACCATTTGAAGCTTATATATGGCAGAAGGTGTCGGACTCCTTTACATTGGTCCGAACCTGGTGAAAGATGGTTCTTTGGTGTCAATTTAGTTCAAGAGACCGAACAGAAGGTCAAACTCATACAAAGAAATATGAAATAGCACAATCTCGACAGAAAAGCTATGCAGACAAAAGGCGTAGGCCTTTGACGTTTGCCAAAGGAGATTTTGTGTATCTAAAGGTGTCACCCACCAAGGGTGTTTATCGTTTCGGGGTCAAAGGAAAACTTGCTCCCGTTACATTGGACCATTTCAAATTCTGGCCAAGTGTGGCAAAGTGGCATACCGTATTCAACTACCAGCTCATCTGTCAGAGGTTCATAATGTGTTTCACATCTCTCAGCTGAAGAAGTGTCTACGAGTTCCTGACCAAGTGGTTGATGTTGAAGGGTACAAACTTGAGCCTGATATGACATACTCAGAGTATCCCATCAAATTCTCGATCAACGAGATAGAGTGACTCGACGACACACTCACAGGTTCTATAAAGTTCAGTGGAATCAGCATTCTGAGGAGGAAGCAACTTGGGAAACCGAGGAATTCCTAATAGAGCAGTTTCCTGAATTCTATGCAACCATACAGTCAGGGCAGTGAAGGTGGTTGACAATAGAACGTGTTCCTAGTTTTGTAAAAGTTTGTAATCTTTATCCCCGTACCCCATAACTTTAGTAGTTGGTTTAGTTTGTGGTGAAATCTCGGGTCGAGATTTCTTTTAGGGGGAAAGGATGTAACACCTCAGGTGTTTACATGAATAAAATATTGTCATGCCATCATAAGCATTTCATTCCATAGCATCATATGCTAGCTCACTTGAGATGCATTCAAAAAAAAAAGTTAATTTCTATTGTGTGAGCTTTTTGTTATTGCTTGGGTGGTAGCTCAAAATCCTATTTTGGAATGTCATTATGAAGTAACTTGTGTTCATTCCCTTTTGACTAGAGTCATGTAAAGGCATGAATCCAGGTTTAACAACTCAAAAGGTTACAAAGTTTATTTAGCCTAAAAATGGAAAAATCATTAATTTCTATATGAGTTAATTAACCCTTTCCAGTTAACTCAAAATCTGTGCATAGTTAGGGGTTGACCCTACAAGCTTTTTTGTAGATCTTGAGAAGAGGTACAACTTTGGTATTCAAAGTTTTCAAAGTTTCTGTACAAAATTTTAAGTAATTTTGAATCTATTCAAACCCTGGAAATGGTCCCGTTTTTGATTCTAAACTTGCATTTCAAAAACTATTTGAAATCTGAGTTTTAGGTTTACATCAAAGTGGTAGAGAATTTCAAAAGGAACATTTCATACATTGACCATTTTTCAAGTGTTATTGCAAAATCAAAAGTAATTTTGCCTCTAATACAAAACCCTAAATCTGTCCCCTTTTCAAATTTCCAATTTGAAATGGATTTGAACTGTTTTGATCAAATTGACTTATTTCCAGTTGAAATTAGCCATAGGGGTGTTAAAGCAAAGTTGTACAACTTTTCAAACTCTATAGTTCATATTTTGGCAAAACTTGAAGTATAGTTCAAATTTCTGGAGTATTTTCAAAATTTCAGAAAAGGGGGAGTGAGCAAGGAACAGTGCAAAGGGGGGGAACATCCAGAGCTCGCCAGCGAGCTGCTCTCCGCCCAGGCCGTGCTCGCGCTGGGGCGCATGCGTCGCCAGCGAGCTGCTTGGTAGCTGCGTGCGCGAGTTCTTCACGTCGCCGTCCTCTTCTTCAGCGTTATCGCTCTGCAGAAGCACCGTGCTTCGCTTTTCTCCTCTGCTCGCTCGCCGTCGCCGCCGTCACTCACTCCGCTCAGCTACGCCGGTCACGTGAGCGTTTGTTCGTCCCGTTCACCGCGTCACCGTGTTCGCCTCGTTGTTGCGGAGCCATAGAGCTAGGTCGTAGCTCTCTCGCTCGCCCCCGCAGCGCCGCCCGTCGTGGTCGTCGTCGTCTTGTCCTCCCGTCCCGAACACCATCTCCATCCACCTGGCGAGGTCAGCAAGCTCGGGGCCCTATCATCCTCACCTGAGTTCCGTTTTCTCTTCCTTATCTGTTGCTGATGCTCTAGAACCAGGTCGTTGACCTTGTCTCCCTCTGTCTCAGCCGGAACAGGTCGTCGCCATCGAGCCACACCCGCTGAGATCCGCCGTCGTCGTCGTCATCACCGTTCGGAGCTGCATCATCCTCGGAGACCTAGCCCGCTAGAGTCGTGGTGAGCCTCTGGTGCTGATGCGCTTGTTCTTAGGCTCGTTAGAGCTTCCAGTTGGCCGGCGTGCCGCCGCCGTGCCATCCCGTCCGCCGCTGTCGTCGTCGGGGTAGAGAGAGGTCGAGGGAGGGAGTTTGAGGGTTCAGCGAGACCGTGAGGTGAAGGGGAAGGCGTTGAGCTAGTTGGTTTGGCCGGAGAAGGTCGCGTTGCTCCGGCGTGCGCAAGCCGAAGCTCGCCGCCGTCGGCCGTGGAGTCGGGGATGTGTCGACGAGAATTCGACTAAACCCGAGGGCCTAGGTGCAAAGTCCTAGACTCAGAGGAATAGTGCTCAATAGTGTCAAGGGCTTGGTTGTAGTTTTGTTAAAGCCGGAGGGTTTTTCTGCAAGAGCGGCCGTGCAGGCGCGGGCCGGCCCGAGTTGGGCCGCCTTGCACGCGGGATGGGCCGATCGGGCCAGTTTCGGCCCATTAGGGGTTTTGTGTTTTAAACGTTTTAATCTATTTTCTGATATGTGCATACTAATGCTGGTTTTGTTATTTTTGTATGAATTAATCTGTTGATCCAAAAATTATGAAAATTTTTGTACATGTTCCATGAAATGTGTAGTTTTTATGAAAAATATAATATGGGCATGTTTCTGTATTTTATTTTGCAGTAAAAATTATATCTCTTATTTCCTGAATAAGGGTTCAATGATTTTTATAAAATCAAGTTTAACTCCAAAAAATGCTGAAATTTATTTTGTGCACTGTTTGAATCATAACCAATCTGTGTACCAAGTTTGAAATAATTTGAACATAGATTGCTGCCCAACTTATTTTCGACTAATTAAAATTGTTTTCTTGATGGTTAAATAATGTTATAAAACATAGAACCCAAGTTCTTTAGAGTAGTTTTAAAGGTTAAAGAGCAATGAATTATCTTGATCTGCTGCTTGATGCAGTCAAGTGTCATTCATGAAAACCATGTATGTTTATATAAGTTAATTTTGTTGGTTTGCAACTTTACCGTGGAGGCAAGTTGTTGCAAGTCAAGTGTTTATAACCTAGTAAATTTCCATCTTTACCATGATCATAACATGAGCATCTCATCAAGCATGCATTCCTTTATCGTGTAGCTTCTGAAGTAAGCGAGTGTCCGGACGAGGTTGATCCGGAAAGTTCAGAGTGTCTAGTTGACCCAAGTTATCAGGAGTTCCAGACTCTTCCGATCAACGAAGGCAAGCCCCGGTGCATTTAACCATTTCCTTGGATTTACAATTACATTTACTTTCGATAACCTGATGCATTAAATATTTATCAAATAAATGTTTTAAACATGTTGATGCATGACCAACCTTGTTATCGATATATCATACCTTGCTACCTGCTTTATGAAAATGCTAGAAATGCTTAGTCTTGCTTTATGAAGCTTTTGAGAAATGTTTTCGATACTTATCGTTTCGGAATGATAATGAGAAAGAATGATGGTTAAGACCAGATGGGCACATGCATCGAACCTGAAGTTGGTGCAGGGTGACCCGGATGTGTCGGTTAGGGTTAATCGTTGTTGGCCTGCTAGATTGAGAAATTGTGAAGTACCGATCATATGCTACGGTAAGCCCTGCCTTGGTGGTTCTTAAATGAGAACGGCTAATCGCGCACTGGAGTGGAGAGATGGCGGGAGTACTAGCTACCCTCGTGGGTCGAAGTCCCGGATTGGAGGTGTACGAGTACTCTCGGGTGGCGCGGACCCGGTCTTGTTTGGAGGATCTGAGGTTGGGGTTGATATATGTGTGATCACGGGTCTACATATATCGTATGATCGTGGAAAACTCCCAGATCTGGTTGAATCGATTCGAATTGTCGTGCTCCTCGGTTAAGGAGACTCAATCTTTCGACCCGCACCGTAGAATGGAAATGGAACTGGTTTAAAGAAAGAATAATGATCTCTCACTAATGATTCACTTTCAGTTCTTACCAAGTACTTAAATGGTTAAATAAAATTTGGATATAGAACTACTTTAGTAAGCTTTTATGCAAATGAAAATTTTGTGAGCCTACCCAAACCAGCATACCTGTATCTTCTCTTCTCTTGTCGGGTCAGTCTTGTTGAGTACCTTTGTACTCAGGGTTTGTTAAACCCCTGTTGCAGGTGGCTGTCACGAGCAGCCTGGCTTTGAGGCTTGTTGCGTGACGGTCGTTGATGAAGACGTGTCTGGAGAGGAGTAATACAACCCTTAGGCGGGGTGGTTTGTGTGAAATACAGTTTTAAGTAATGTTACTTCACTACTACTATAGAATAAAGTTTGAAACTATGGTTTGTAATAACGACATGAGTTTGAACATCTGGTTTGTAAAACTTATGGTGTAATACTTCCGCACTTTTATCTCCGATGTATATTATTTGTGAAATGTTGTAATACTGCAATGACTCTTGCAATGATCCTGGGAATGTAAGGAAACATGGATGAGTCGGGTTACCCGATGACACGTGGTGGGTCTTTTGGGCTATTGGGGCACAGTATATGACTGTCCGAGGTCGGTAGGACAAGGACAAGTATATGTGGGCCTTAATAATCCAGAAGGTTCCGTCACAAGTATGAACCAAAAAAGCGCCACGAAACTTCAATCGACCCGATCTACTTGTTCGTGAGGAGTTAGATGAATTCCTTCGGTGGAAATGTTCTCCTCACATCAAAGAACAAGTTGATTCAAGTGGATTCGAGAAAGACGCAGCGAGGAGGGAGATCGAGTGACGGGAAAATCATGGAGAAACAAAGAACGCGAAGAACAAGTTCAAAACGCGAATCAAGACCACGAATTGCCAGCCAAAATTTGTCCCCCCAAGGCGACAACGAGATTACGGTCTCGTTTCCTCAAAAAGCAAATACACAGAGGTATTGTTCACCATCTCTGCGGATCTCAGTAGCTACAACAGGGAATGGGAAGCCGGAAACCCTAGAATGAAAATAGCAATGGCTGAGATGGTCTGGAGGGAGGGGCTGCCTCTCCTTATATAGCCTAATACAATTATTCCCATTCTACCCCTACTGCTAGTGAGCGAGCAGGCTAACCCTAAGGGTATTCCTGACCAACTCGAAGTTGATGGTGATCCGACGACCACTCCCGCACAACTGGTAGCTTCGCCTCGATGCGACCTCACCGATTGCCGCCACGTGCCGCCACCGCTCTGCTCGTCCTTTTCACGGACCTCCCCTCGATTTTGAGGCCGAAACCGGGAAACCTGGGCCATCCCATGGTTTTGAGGCCGAAACCGGGGAACCTGTCGTCCGTTGCCTGAGTTTTGTGGCCCAAACTTAGAAACCCGCCAGCACCTAGGTTTTGAGGCCCAAACCTGGAAACCGTCCTCAGCTCGAGTTTTGTGGCACAAACTCGGAGACCAGCCGCACCCAGGTTTTGAGGCCCAAACCTGGAAACCGTCCACTTGGTGGTTTTTCTGTGGCTCAACCACCAAACCGAGCCGTAGAGGTGATGCACCGCCCGTGCCCCCGTCCACACGCAAGTCTTCACTTTCGCTGTCCCAGGCTGTCAGCCACCACGGCCGATCCTCAGGCCATCGATCCGTCAGTCCAGCCTCACGTTCGCCTCCACTGCTCATCCACGGCAACTGTCCTCACCTTCACGCGATCCATCCGGCATGCACATGTCTCTACCACTTGCTCACCTTGCCTTTTCACCTCACCCTATCACACCTGCACACACACAAGCCAAAGAACATGCGCATCATCCGAGTTGACAATCACTCATCACTCAAGATCCGGCATACACCCATGTATCCACAGAAGATGAGAAGAAGAGAGACAAGCCATATAAGAAAAAGGATGGCAAGAAGAAGCAATATCTCAAGAAAGGTGGTAAGGCCTACATCGTTGGTGATTGGCTCACTGACATTGACTCCTCAAATGGCTCATCCAATGAAGATAGTGATGATGAGAAGGAGAAGGTGGCCGCTCTAGTGATTGGGACTTCTCTACCTCCATCACCACCGCCGCCATCATCCTCTACACACCTATGCCTCATGGCAATGGGTGACCGGAAGGTACAAAGTGATGATGACTCTAGTGATAGTGATAGTGATCGAGAGTTCGAATCACCTTCTTATGATGAACTTGTTGCATTGCTAAATGACTACACTAATATCATAATAAAGACTAGAGCTAAAAAGGAAAAACGTAAGCTTGATCAAGAGTCTCTTCTTGCTAAATGTGACAATGCCACTAGAGCTAGTGAAGGGCATAGAGATGAATATGCTAATGTGTCATCCACTATCAAGGAGCTCAAATCTTCTAACAAAGAGCTTAAAGATAAAAATGACAAATTTGATAGGATGCATGTTGAGCTTAACACTAGACATAACTTGCTCAAAGAATAATATGCTACTCTTAAGATTGGTCATGATGCTCTCTAGTTGTTTCTTATGATATTCTATCAAATGAGCCGCATGATGCTTCTAACCTTGTTGTTAAGTGTGACATACCAACATCATGTTATGACTTGGTTAGTGAGAGCATTGAGCAAGGATCTAGTGGCAAGGACAAGCAAGTGGTTGTGGCAGAATGCTATGATGATCATCTCAAGATCAAGAATGAGAATGCAAAGCTCAAGAGTGATCTAGAGAAGCTATCAACTAACAACCCAATTGTCATAGAGACCCAGATGGAAGTTATAGCATGACTCTTGAGCTTGACATGCTTAATAAGAGAACAAGAGGCTCAAGATGGAGAGAGACTACAATGACACCATCCACCTTGGCTCTCCTACAAAGAGAATGACACGACTCAAGAAAGAGAAAGAACATCTAGCCACCGGGTTGAAGAAGTTCACAAAAGCTCAATGCCTTCAAAGTGAGCTACTCATGAACACCGTGATGAAGACCGATAGAAGTGGTATTGGGTTCTTGGAAGAAAGGGTGAAGCAACACAAGACCCGCTGAAAGGTCCTAAATGGCTAGAGGAGGGTGAATGGCCTAATAAAAAATCTATAATAACACTAAACAACTTTGTTAGTAAACTAAATGGCGAAGCACAAGTTGCGTTATCTCTAAGTCAAATGCAAGCCACCTATTTACAATTCTAGATAATTATGATCTCTATTTTCACACAATGGCTAGGTTGCTAGATTACAACTATGTGAGCAATATGAACAAATGAATATGCTACTCTACACAAAAAGCAAAGTGTCTAGCAACAAATAGATACAATTACTACTAGCAACAAAGAGGCAATGTAAATACAAGAGATAGAGTAATGTAAACCAAGCTGGGCAAGTGATCAATACAATAGATATCAAAAGAAATCCTCGAAGACAATATGACACAAAATATTTTTCCACCAAGATTCACTTGCTTGCCGGCAAGCTACGTCCTCGTTTTAGCGATTCACCCACTTGGAGGTTCACAAGCTAACTGGCATCACACGCCAAACCCTCAATAGGGTGCCACACAACCACACCGCAAGATAGGGATCCACAAGCTACGAGCAATCCACTAGAGTTACCTTTCGCGATCTCCCGTGGGGAAGGCACAAGAAACCCCTCACAAATCACCGATCAGAGACAGACACAATCACCACCTTCTGCTCAACGATCCTCACTGCTCCAAGCCATCTAGGTGTCAACAAAAACCAAGAGTAATAAGAGAAATCCACAACGAAACACAATCACCAAGTGCCTCTAGATGAACACACTCATGCAATGTAGTTGGCTCTCGCAATCTCTCTGAAAGTGATGAACAATCAATCAAATGGAGTGGGAGATAAATGTCTAGGCTCACAATGAAGTTTAGGCAATCCAAATGTCCAACAGAGTGAGCCCAAGCCGGCCAACAACTATATATAGAGCTCCCTCACATGAGAGAGTCGATGCCCACCAATCCACATTTTCTGCGAGGGCATCAGACACGCCAATGAAATCCATCGGATGCAAGGCCAGCATCCAATGCCTAGATCGCTGCCACGCTGTTGACGGTCCTTACAGTCAACATTATACCATCAACTAATGCATAGAATGATATTAAATGAACCATAAAGCAAAGTTGTAGGGTTTGATTCTAACAAGTTTCACAAGTTATGTTGTTCTCACTTGTTTTGCAGGGTTATCAATATTTCACCATATAAAACTCTCAAGTGATGAAACAGAGCACACCATTGCGAAGAGCTCATTGAGTCAATCAAAACAAACATATGGTTTGCTACATTTGGAGTCCTGACGAGAGAGTATTTGTTGGATACGACATGGAAGCTTCTAGAACAACCTGGAGTGGTCACCAAGCAACATAATTCAGGGACTAAACTGACAGATCCAACAACTATGGTGAATTACTGTTTTCCAGGGAGTTTTACAGAAGATGGAAAGAGATTGAATCCTTCTCCAACACGACAAATCATGCAAACAGACGGAAAGTCGCAATAGGGCAATAAGGAAGGTTCTAGAAGACACCTTGACGAAGGTGGTGCCCGGCTGCTGATAGGTGGGGCCGGGCGGCCCCACCCCTAGGCCGGCCGGCCTAGGCCCACCTGGAAGTCTCCTCTCCTTCGTGTGACGCACTCCAACAGATCTCTTTAATGCAATTTGGCCCATTAAGGTCCATGTTCATACGGCGAAGAGTGTAGTACCACATTGCTTGCTCAAGGTGGAGGGGAGGCTAGGAGCCCATATATAATAAACCCAGAGTCCCCCGCCAGGCATCAATCCATCATCTATCTTCATCATAGACGTAGCCAAGAGCAATAACTATGGTTTCTAGATGGGAGGAGTCCCTCGAATCGACAACCTTGCTCTAGACTTAGTTTAGATCTAGTCTTCTAGATAACAGAGAGATGGAGAGCGAGGGAGGAGTTTGGAGGAGATGTCGGCTTGTCGGTGCTTCTTCCTCCAGTTGTACTTCGGCGGGATCAAGCTCTGCTCGAGCTTGCTCCTGAGATGCTTTGGGTGATCAACTTCTGATTCTAGTAAGATTCTTGTTTATATTATTCTTCTAGTCATGAGTTTCTTTTGAGTATTTTAATCTAATGCATTAGGTTAGAATATAATTCGTAGTGTAAGTGTGGTCCTTAGGCTTGAGTTACTCGTAGATGTATCCTATAGGCCAGGCTTATTTACGTGGTAGCTCACGGGTGTGACTCTTATAGACCTGTTGAATCCTTTGTAGTCTACTTCCCCGTTTATAGGACGAGCAGGACCGTAGTTACCTAGTTGAGGATGTACTCTAGATGCAGCCCTTCTATCATAATTTCCCCAGTTGAATCATATAAAACATAGTCTCTTGCCTAGATCAGAACTAGATGAATCCCAAGTTATCCTCTCTATATTCCTGCTATCGACCTTATAATAGATTACTATCCCCTTACGCTTTAATCTTGTTTTTACTTAATCTTGTTTCTACTTTAGTTTCTACTGTCATTCATTTATCTTCTGGTTAAGTTCGAACATACTTGATCTTACACGTTTCCCTATGGATACGATATTAAAACCTCCGGGTGAAAGCTACAACGGTATCCGTGCGCTTGCGGATCTTTTTCTGTGTGCTCATATATACCAACCAACCACTTCTATGTGTTGCCGCTAGTGGTGACAGCCTAGCTTTAGTGTGATGCTAAAAAGTGCCAACACACGTGTCTCCTCAGATTCAACCATAGCCACTAGATCCCAACGGCTAGATTCCATGCGCAACGTTAAATGTTGCATCGGACGCACCAGTCCAACGTCCGATAACCTGTCAGAAAACATAACGACTAGTCGCGCTTACATCGGACGCTCCACACGGGCCACATCGGACGCTACAGGGCCAGTGTCCGATGAATATGCAGAGAGCATCCAGAGAGCTCCTGCGGACATCGGACACGTCCGGTGTTGCCACATCGGACACTCCCCAACGTCTGATGCTCTCCTGAGATCAACCCTAGGACACGTCATAGGCATCGGATGCTAGAACAATTATTTCCCAGCGTCCGCCATAGCGTCCGATGCCTCTCTGTCAGCATTGTTTCATCTAGGGTTTGCCATCGGACGCTATCCCCAGTGTCTGATGCCTCTCAGAGAGCACAAAGTCAATCTCCCCTTCAGCCCTTGTGCAAATGTTTTAACTCCACCAAGTTTCCACTACTTGTGTACGTGAGTTAGCATTTGTAAAGCACGTTTCCAAGGGATGTTAGCACACACTAGAACCAAAATGCACATGCAAAGTGTAGATCATCTAGTGGCACATGGATAACCGCATTTCACCAACGAGTTTCACTCCTCTTAATAGTATGACTATCAATCCTAAATGTGATCACACTCTCTATAATGTCTTGATCACCAAAACAAAATGGCCCTATGCATATACCTTTGCCTCTAGCCCATTTTGTTTTTCTCTTTCTTCTTTTCCAAGCTTTGGAGCCCATGATCATCATCAAGTGGACATCAACATCCATCTAGCTCCATTACATGGTGTTGGACCAGCCTATCTCATATACACTTAAGCATAGGGTTAGTCCAATAGGTTCATCAATTAACCAAACCAAACTAGGGCTTTCAATCTCCCCCTTATTGGTAATTGATGACAACCTTTACAAAGATATGAATTATGTTCAATTTTGAACTTGTGTTGCTTGTCCAAGCATTGAGTCATGATAGAGAATTGGACAATCATCACAAATTCAATTTTGATAGTACTAGCTCCCCCTACATATGTGATTCATGAGTATGGTACAATATGTTAACATATGTATAGATGGACATGTTGGGAGAGTTACTACTATCAAATGATGCTAAGGTGTAAAATATTGGACCTTTGAAGCATGTTACAATTGGAGTTGCATTGTGAACACAAGGTTGATATGTGCCCTTGTGGTTCCCTTCCTGAGTGATGAGTGATCGGTCAACGGGCAACATGTCTCTTGGCTGTGTTGGTGTGCAGGTGTGGAGCTCGGAGACAGTGGTCGAAGGTGAGGTGAAGGTCAAGTAGAGACGTGTCGTGCCGACTGACCGGGGGCGGTGAAGGGGGGACGGAAGGCTTGGACCAACGGACTGGGAGACATGAGGACCAGCTGTTGTAGCTGGCACGTGGCATCGGCAACCAAGAGCACATGGGGATGTGGTGTGCATCGGCCGAGTCGGGAGGAAGGGGATGGCGTCGTGACACTTGGCGGGAGGCCGAGAAGGAAGGCGAATGCACTGTGCCCGGCGTGGAGGCTGGACATGCTCTGGCATCCGTGCTGGAACTCGGGGTGTGCGAACCACATCCCGTCTACGGCGCGGGTTCGGTAGTTGAGCCTCAAAAAGCTACCCTCGATGGTTTCCGAGTTTGGGCCTCAAAACTCGGGGTGGCGGGTTTCCAAGTTTGGGCCTCAAAACTCGGCGTGGATAGTTTCCAGGTTTGGGCCTCAAAACCTGGGCGCGCGGGTTTCTGAGTTTGGGCCACAAAACTCAGCTAGAGGACAGGTTTCCCGGTTTCGGCCTCAAAACCGGGGGGAGGTCCAGGTTTCCCGGTTTCGGCCTCAAAACTAGGGGGAGGTCCGCAAAAAGGACGGTCGACGCGTGGCGGCGTGGAGAGGCTGGCGCGGCGGTGAAGCTATCCACGAGGAAGGCACGGCGGTCGACAGGATGGCACGTGGTGGCATCCTGAGGCTTGCGTCGAGGTGAAGCTAAGGATGAGGAAGGCGCGTGACTGTCGGATCAGCTACCAGCAGAGTTGGACCGGGATACTCCTAGGGTTGGCCGCTTCGCTCTTGTATTTAGGCGTAGAAGGGGATTATTGTTTTAGGCTATAAATAAGAGAGGCACCCCTCCTCTCTCTCCCTCCTTGCAGCATTTGTTTCTTGAGCTCTCTCTCTCTAGCCCTCGCTTAGGTTTCTATCATACCTCGCTGCCTGTGATCTGCAGAGACGGAATACATACCTCTGTGTATTTGGATCTTTTGAGGAAATGAGACCGTATTCTCGTTGTCTCCTCGTGTGGAGGAATTTTGGCTGGAATTGAATCGAATCGCATTTTGTGTTCGTGTTCTTCGCGTTTTGGTTTTTCATCTCTTAGAGATTTCCCTCGTTCTCCCACTCTGTGAGATGAGTTTTGATTCCACTTGAATCAGATTGTTCTATGTCATGATCTCCTTCTTTTCACCGAAGGAATTCTTCCCTAACCTCTTAACAACATAGATCAGGATGATTTTGCGTTCGTTCTTCGTTCTTCCCCTTTTCCGGTGATCCTCGGATTTCTCGTGATTGACTTGTTTTTTGGTACGATGATTTCTTAGGATTAGCACCCCAATACCTAGAGGAACATCTGGGAAGAGTTTGATCGAAGTCCCTTTCGATTTGGTTGAGATCGAATCAAATTTGGTTTTGAACCCGAGCAGTTTTGTGCTTTCTGGGTGTTGGCGGATAGTCCGCGACCTGATGGCGGATAGTCCGCGCATCGGGATTTTGCAGAGTCAGTCAGGCGCAGCCCCCTGACTGTTCACTGTCGAGTGAACGGCGGACAGACCATGGTACAAACCCGTGGAGAGTCTGGGACTTGTCCAAAACTGTATCAAATCAGTTCTATTTCTGATCTTTTGCCGGCGGACAGTCCGAACTCCTAGTGTCGGACAGTCCGAGACCCTGACCCCGGACTGTCCGCTAATCTGCAGACTGTGCAGTTTTGCTTTCAGGCTTTGGCACATGGTTTTGGTTTTTCTCCGGGGGTTCCGCTGTACCACTAGGACATCTCCTAGGGTATCCACCTACTCGTAGGTCATGAACTCATCGGTCGTTTTGAGTCTTCGCTTTTGGGTGATTTTCTGGGACAAGGGCCTATTGATTCACGAGTTGAATTTGAGGCTCCCATTCACCCCCCCCCTCTGGTCGCCGATTTAGTCCTTCAATTGGTATCAAAGCAGGTTAAGGGATCTACACAACCTTATTCGGTTTCGGATCCTTAGGGCGACATGGATCGAGGGAACGGGAAGGCTCCCTATTTCGATGGGATGAACTATCCCTATTGGAAGATTCGGATGTGTGCTTATCTCAATAGCATCGGATCTTCAGTTTGGGAGATATGTGAGAACGCTGAGGTCCTTGCGGTTCGTGTGGGTCAGATCCAGATTGACCAACACGAGACCAACTCGAAGGCTCGTAACGCTCTTTTGGCTAGCATCTCCCTTCCCGAGTTCGAGCGTGTCTCTGAGCTTGAGACGGCACGAGAGATCAAGGTGAAGCTTCAGAGCTATCATCAGGGGACTGCTCAGGTCAAGACCAGCCTCTTCAAGAACTACAAGCGAGAGTACGAGAACTTGAAGGACCGAGAATGCAATAGCAAGGCGACCAGAGGGGGGTGAATGGGAGCACAAAAATTTCTCTCGAAACTTTGGCCTTTTGTCCCCAAAATCAACCCCCGAAAGCTTTGATCGAAACCGTGATGCCCACGACCCTTGGAAGAGGGTGGATGATCCCTAGGATCACAGCGAGGCACCACAAAGTGATAGCAAACCAAACGCCAAAGACACCGGCACAAGTTCGACCCTCAAAAACCAAGTCCCGAACGTAGATAGACGGCTACGTCGAGAAAATCCTAAATACCTATGCTAACTAGTAGCAAAGATACCTAGAGAGGTTCCTTGATCAACTCTAGGACCAAACGAGAAGTCCGGAAACCAAGCGGAGAAGTCGGGAGAGCAAACGCACCAAACCGGAACACACAGCCAACTCGCGGACTGTCCAGACCTAGGATCCCGGACTGTCCGCCCCTACTGCGGACTGTCCGCTAGGGGATGGCGGACTGTCCGCCGGTCAAAAGTGCACACACGCACTGGTTCTGAAAGTCCCCTGGACAGTCGCGGACTGTCCGCGGTTTATACCGGCGGACTGTCCGCCGGTCAACCGAGACCCAAACAGCAAGGACTCGCGGCCACTGGTCTGGCCAAGTCCCCGACGCGCGGACTGTCCGCGGGAGGAACGGCGGACTGTCCGCGACCTCCCAGTGAGGGCGATTTCGGTCGCCCCTCACACAACTCTTCCCAAATCCGAATCAAAACTCAATCCCACGTTTCCAAACATGGAGAGGATGATCACGAGGTAGTTAGGAGACTATCCCCAAGAAATCATCCGCTCAAATCGACTCAGTCACCGGGAAATCGAAAGGGGAGGAGTATGACCGAAAAAAGCGCTACGAAAACTAAATCAACCCGATCTACTTGCTCGTGAGGAGTTAGATAAATTCCTTCGGTGGAAATGATCTCCTCACTATAAAGAACAAGTTGATTCAAACAGATTTCGCAAAGATGCAGTAGAGAGGGAGATCGAGTGACAGGAATATCGCGGAGAAACGAAGAACGCGAAGAACACGAACAAAACGTGAATCAAGTCATCGATCTGCAACCGTGTGGCTACCACACGCTACAACAGTGAGATTACGATCTCACTTCCTCAAAATCTCCAGTACACAGAGGTATGGTTCTCTGTGGATCTCAGTAGCTACAGCAGGGGATTGGGAGAGCATGAAACCCTAGAAGCAAAGAGCAAATGACTGAGATAGAATGGGAGGAGGGTGTCTCCCTCTACTTATCCTAATTCTAATTCCTACTCTACCCCTCTCTAATTACAGAGCGAACCAGCTAAACCCTAGGGTTATTCTGGACCAACTCGAAGATGCTGGTGATCCGATGGCCACGCCCGCACAACTGGTAGCGCTCGACGCAACCTCACCGATTGCCGCCACGTGCCACCACCGCTCCGCTAGTCCTTTTCCTAGACTTCGCCCCTAGTTTTGAGGCCCAAACCGGGAAACCAGTCCTCACGAACAACCCCCAGTTTTGAGGCCCAAACCGGGAAACCAACCGTCCATTGCCTGAGTTTTGTGGCCCAAACTTAGAAACCGGCAGCACCCAGGTTTTGAGGCCCAAACCTGGAAACCGTCCTCAGCCCGAGTTTTGTGGCCCAAACTCGGAAACCATCAGCGCCCAGGTTTTGAGGCCCAAACCTATAAACCGTCCACTCGGTGGTTTTTCTGTGGCTCAACCACCAAACCGAGCCGTAGAAGGGATGCACCGCCCGTGCACCCCGTCCACCGACATGTGTCCCCAAGTCCTCGACTCGAGCAACACCATGCCCGCAAGTCTTCGCTCGTTGCTGTCCCAGGCTGTCAGCCACCACAGCTGATCCTCGGGCCACCGGTCCCTCAGTCCAAGCCTCACGTCCGCCCTTCGCCACTCTCGGTCCATCGGCACGGCACGTCTCTACTTGACCTTCACCTTGCCTCTGATCACTGTATCCATGCTCGACACCTGCACAACACAAGCCAAAGAACATGCGTATTATCCCAGTTGACAATCACTCACCACTTAGAGACTCAGCATACACCCATGTATCCGCAATCTCCCCCTTGATGAGTGCATTGTCAACTACCAACACAAATAATAATAGTATAGAAGAAGGAAGGAAGAAGGAGAGAGAACTCGACCAAATGACCCAAAAGCATATCAAAGCCGAAGAAGGTCAAATGGAAAGAGTGAAACAACTTGGTTCCCAAAGACATGGGCAACGGCTCGACGCAACCAAGCAAAGCAAAGCTAGCCCTCAAGAAGAGGTAGAACAGGCTCAACACCGCTAGCGTGAAAGCTTGACACCAATCGAAAAATCAATTGATGTCCAAGCAAAGATAGAGCTAGACCTCAAGAAGAGGCAGAACGGGCTCAACACCGATAGCGAGAAAGCTCAGTACCAACTGAACAAGCACAAACGCAAAGACGCTAGTCCCTCATCAGAAAGAGGCAAAGGCTCAACACAACTAGCTATCAAAAGTGCTTTGAACCAATTGGAAAGCTCAAGGACCAGCAAACTCCCCTCAAATAGTGCACGCAACCAGGAAAATATTTCTCCCCCAAAGTCAGAGACGAAGAACACATGATTTGCAAGATTTTCTCCCCCTTAGTTGAAAATGCACCATCAAGCAAATTTCTCCCCCTTGACAGAATAACTCCCCCTTCCAAAATGCATATGAGTCAATATGCAAGTTAGCAGCTTCAGGAATATAGTCTATAAAATATGAAGATGCTCAACAAAGTGCTGATCCAATGACTCAACAATATGCAAATAATGCTAGCAAAGGCTCAAACTGATCACCAAATACAAAAATGAACATGTGAGCAACGTGAGCAGTTTTTAGCCAAAAAGTATTCACCATCAAAATAGCACCAAACATGTATAGACAGGAAGTCAAACAAGTGCCAAACATGTATACAAGGTGAACTACCCCTAGCACAGTTCAACCATCATGCTATAGAGTGAAACATAGACTTGTGTATCCAAATTTTATCGGAGTTGTAGCGGTTAAATTACCCAAGTTTAAATTTCAGCATGTGATTGCGAGAGGTTGAAAGCTTGTCATTGCCTAACTTTCCAACTGTGCGAAGCCTATGCAAAAGCAATCAGAAGCTCAAAGCAACAGTTTCGGTCATACACTACACAGCTCAAGTTTAACTCAAAGTGCAATGAGAAACAGTCTCGAAACTGTGATGTGTTGAAAAGCAGTCCCGTCTCGATCTTTCCAATTCACTTAACTTGGTTCAAATTTTATCTCATAATATGAACATACCAAGCAAGTGAATGACTCAGAACTAGAGACATAGCAACCTAGCATATATGAAAAGCACGAGTGAATTCTACACATCTTACACATGCTAGTTGCATATCTCAATGGTGAACAGTTTCAAGTTTAATGTACATCAAGCAGGTTCACCATTCAAAAATAGCTCAGCTCACAATATGCAATAGTGATCAGAAAGAGCATAAGCTACAAGCATCATCATAAAACATCGGAGCAAATACATAGAGAATAGACACATTCTAAGGATTATATACATGAAGCTCTGAATGTAAATATGCAAGATGAAATGCAAAGATGCATGAAGAAACCAAATGAAAAACACAAAGTCAGTTTATAATACAAGAGTCAAAGTGTTTCCCCCATTTAAAGGGGTAACACACACCAAGCTCACCTCTCAACCTAGCAAAAGTTGATTGGTCCAAAGGCTTGGTGAAAATATTAGCCAACTGATGATGAGTATCGACATGGCGAAGGTCGATATCACCCTTCTCATAGTGGTCTCGCAGAAAATGAAAGCGCACATCAATGTGTTTGGTCTTAGAGTGCAGCACGGGGTTCTTAGCAACGCTAATAGCACTCGTGCTGTCACAAAGCAAAGGAACGCGAGAAAAGCTCAGACCAAAATCACGCAAAGTGGCCATCATTCAAAGCAACTGGGAACAGCAGCTAGCCGTAGCAACATACTCAGCCTCCGTGGTAGACTGGGCGACAGTATACTGCTTGCGAGAAGACCACGATACAAGAGAAGAACCAATAAACTGACAAGTCCCAGAAGTGGACTTGCGATCAACGCGGCAACCACAAAATTGGCATCAGAATAACCGCAAAGGGAGAGGGTGGAAGAAGCAGAATACCAAATCCCAAATTCTGGAGTGAAGCATAAGTACCTCATAATGCGCTTGACCGCCTGACGGTGAGAAGTGCGCGGCGACGACTGAAATCGCGCCCACAGACACACCGCGAACTGGATGTCCGGGCGTGTCACTGTCAGGTACAGCAGCGACCCGATCATACTCCGGCACTCCTTCTGGTCCACAGCTTCTCCATCCACATCCGCATCCATGGCTGTCGTGGTCGGCATGGGTGTTGGGAGAGGCTTGGCCTCACCCATGTCGAACTTCTTCAGGATGTCCTTGGTGTACTTGCCCTGGTGCACGAACGTCTCCTCTCGGGATTGCTTGATTTGCAACCTGAGGAAAAATGTCAACTCGCCCATCATGCTCATCTCAAACTCCCTGCTCATAGTGTCTACAAACTTGGCAACCAAAGCGTGAGAAGAACCACCGAAAATGATATCATCCACGTAAATCTAGACCAAGAGTGTATCATTGCCTTGCTTGAGGAGAAAAAGCGTTTTATCCACACATCCATTTTAAAACCCTTAGCAAGCAAAAGGTTTGAACCTATCATACCAGGCTCTAGGGGCTTGTTTCAAACCATACAAAGCTTTGTGAAGTTTAAAACATGGTTTAGAAACTTGGGATTTTCGAAACCGGGAGGTTGTCTCACATACACTTCCTCTTCTATGTAGCCGTTTAAGAAGGCACTCTTGACATCCATTTGAAAAAGTTTAAACCCTTTGGATGCAGCAAAAGCCAAGAGTATCCTAATCGCCTCCAAACGAGCTACAGGAGCAAAAGTCTCCTCATAGTCTATCCCCTCCTTCTGACTATACCCCTGGGCTACTAGTCTGGCCTTGTTTCTCACAACATGGCCATCCTCTCCTTGTTTGTTTTTTAAAACCCATTTTGTCCCAACAGGATGACACTCAGGAGGAGGAGGAACAAGAACCCAAACCCAATTTCTTTCAAAATTTTCTTACTCCTCATGCATGGCATTGACCCAATCTGGATCAGATAAAGCATGTCCAACATCTCGGGGTACAAAATCAGCAACAAATGCAGAATGAGCAAAGTGAGAGATTTGTTGTGACCTTGACCGAGTGACACGTTCGCCGATGCTGCCGATCATCTGTTGAGGCGGGTGTTGGCGCTGGATATGTCATGGCGCCTCCCGAGCAGAAGTGATCTCCCCCTCAACAGCAGCTGGTGCCTCCCCGGGTACAAAAGGTACTGCTCGAGGTGGCGGATCCCATGACCCCCAAGATGAAGAAGTGTTGGGGCCATGAGTCATAGTAGAAGCCGCACCTTGCGGCACAACAGGTGGAGGGGGTGCTGGATTATCTATACCTTCAGCACCCTCATCCTCGTCATCAAAAAGAGGCTCACCAACCTCATGATCACCTGCACGCTCAAAATGAGAAGAAGGACAAACCAAGGTCTAGTCGAAGGTGACATCCGATGTCTCCATGACTCGGTTAGTATCAAGGTTAAGCACACGATAAGCACGAGTGTGAGTGCCATAACCCAAAAACACACCGTTAGAAGAACAAGACTCTAATTTGTCCAGGTTGCCTTTCTTAAGTATAAAACAGTGGAAACCAAAGACTCTAAAGTAACTGCGGATACATGGGTGTATGCCGAGTCTCTGAGTGATGAGTGATTGTCAACTGGGATAATGTGCATGTTCTTTGGCTTGTGTTGTGCAGGTGTCGAGCACGGATACAGTGATCGAGGGCAAGGTGAAGGTCAAGTAGAGACGTGCCGTGCCAAGGGACCGAGAGTGGCGAAGGGCGGATGTGAGGCTTGGACTGAGGGACCAGTGGCCTGAGGATCAGCTGTGGTGGCTGATAGCTTGGGACAGCGATGAGCGAAGACTTGCGGTCACGGTGTTGCTTGGGTCGAGGACCTGGGGACACGTGTCAGTGGACGGGGTGCACGGACGGTGCATCCCCTCCACGGTTCGGTTTGGTGGTTGAGCCACAGAAAAACCACAGAGTGGACGGTTTCCAGGTTTGGGCCTCAAAATTTGGGCACTGATGGTTTCCGAGTTTGGGCCACAAACCTCGGGTTGAGCACGGTTTCCAGGTTTGGGCCTCAAAACCTGGGTGCTGCGGGTTTGCTGAGTTTGGGCCACAAAACTCAAGCGTTGGACGGCTGGTTTCCCGGTTTGGGCCTCCAAACCGGGGGTTGGCTGTGAAGGCTGGTTTCCCGGTTTGGGCCACAAAACCGGGGGTGCAACGTCCAGGAAAAGGACAAGCAGAGCGGTGGCGGCACGTGCCGGTGATCGGTGAGGTTGCGTCGAGGCAACGCTACCAGTTGTGCGGGCGTGGCCATCGGATCACCACCTACCTTGAGTTGGTCCAGAATAACCCTAGGGTCTAGCTGGTTCGCTCTGTAATTAGAGAGGGGTAGAGTAGGAATTAGAATTAGGATAAGTAGCGGGAGCCACCCTCCTCCCATTCTATCTCAGTCATTTGCTCTTTGGTTCTAGGGTTTCCTGCTCTCCCAATCCCCTGCTGTAGCTACTGAAATCCGCAGAGAACCGTACCTCTGTGTACTGGAGATTTTGAGGAAGTGAGGCCGTAACCTCACTGTTGTAGCGTGTGGTAGCCACACGGTTGCAGATCGATGACTTGATTCGCATTTTGTTCGTGTTCTTCGCGTTCTTCGTTTCTCCACGATTTTCCCGTCACTCGATCTCCCTCTCTATTGCGTCTTTGCGAATTCTGTTTGAATCAACTTGTTCTTTATAGTGAGGAGATCATTTCCACCGAAGGAATTCATCAAACTCCTCACAAACAGGTAGATCGGGTTGATTTCATTTTCATGGCGCTTTTTTGTTCATACTCCTCCCCTTTCGATTTCCTAGTGTTTGAGTTGATTTGAGCAGATGATTTCTTGGGGATAGTCTCCTAACTACCTCGTGATCATCTTCTCCAAGTTTGGGAACGTGGGATTCAGTTTTGATTCGGATTTGGGAAGAGTTGTGTGAGGGGCGACTAGAATCGCCCTCACTGGGAGGTCACGGACAGTTCGTCGTTCCTCCCGCGGACAGTTCGTGCGTCGGGGACTCGGCCAGAGCAGTGGCCGCGAGTCTCTGCTGTTTGGGTCTCGGTTGACCGGCGGACAGTCCACCGGCATAAACCGCGGACAGTCCGGGACTGTCCAGGGGACTTGCAGGAGCAGTGTTGTTTCAGTGTTTTGACCGGCGGACAGTCCGCCATCCCCTCGCGGACAGTCCGCAGTAGGGGCGGACAGTCCGGGACCCCAGCGCCGGACAGTCTGGGATTTGGCTGAAGCCTCCGGTTTTGTGCGTTTTCTCTCCCGGCTTCTTCTGCTTGGGTTTCCGGACTTCTCGGTTGACCCTAGAGTTGACCAAGGAACCTCTCTAGATATCTTTGCTACTTGTTAGCATAGGTGTTTGGGGATTTCTCGACGTAGCCGTCTATCTACGTTCGGGACTTGGTTTTTAAGGGTTGAACTTGTTCCGGTGCTTTTGCCGTTTGGTTTGCTATCGCTTTGTGGTGCTCCGCTGTGATCGTAGGGATCATCCACCCTCTTCCAAGGGTCGTGAGCATCATGGTTTCGATCGAAGCTCTTAGGGTTGATTTTGGGAACAAAAGACCAAAGTTTCGAGAGAAATTTATGAGCTCCCATTCACCCCCCTCTGTTTGCCTTGCTATTGCATTCTCGGTCCTTCAATTGGTATCGGAGCGGGTTAAGGATCTTCCACCTTAGCCGGTTCCAGATCCACAGAAGGCGACATGGATCGCGGCATGGGCAAACAGCCGTTTTTCGATGGGACGAACTATGCGTATTGGAAGATACGCATGTCGGCCTATCTGCAGAGTTTGGGTGCTTCCATCTGGGATATTTGCAACTCTGCCGATTACGTGGTCTTGGCTGCTCGTGTCTCTCAACTTCAGATCGATGAGCACGATGCCAATAGCCGAGCCTGTAATGCTCTTTTCTCTTGTTTGAGCATGTCCGAGTTTGATCGCGTCTCTCACCTCGCTACGGCTCGGGAGATTTGGGCTACCCTCATGCGTTTTCATGAGGGAACCTCTCAAGTCAAAACCCGTCTCTACGAGTCGTTCAAGTGAGAGTATGAGAACTTTCGACATATGCCTGGCGAGAGCATAGAGAGTTTATTCGCTCGCTTTCAGGTGATTGTCAACAGGATGAGGGCTAACAAGGAGCTGTTGCCTTTCGACGATCATGAGAGAGCTCTCAAGCTACTCCATACTCTTGATCGATCGATGTGGGATTCCAAGGTTCAGGCGATCATCGAATCGCCTAACTATGAGACCCTCACGTGCGACGAGCTCTTCAGTAAGCTCAAGTCCAGTGAGATCGATGCCATGGCAAGGGCTTCTTATGAAAATCCTTTTGGCCCGTCAATGGCTTTGCTTTCTAGCTCTTCTGCTAACCCCTCTGGAGGTGTTGCACTCTCTTCTCTCTTTTCTGTCATAGAGGAGCAGCTGGAGTCTTTGGGGGATGACGAGTCGGCTTTGCTCGCCAACTGGTTCTCACGGTTTCACAACAACCGCATGAACCGTCGCCACGGAGGAGGACGCTCAGGATGTTCTGAGTGCGGCGACCCCAACCACTTCATCGCTAATTGCCCGAAGAAGAACAAGCAAGTTGTCAGCAAGGTGGATCATGGGAACAAGTACGACTCCGGCAAGAGCAAGTAGAAGTACGTCCCCGCGAAGCACAAGCAGAAGGGCGGCTTCAAGAAGGAGTACATCAAGACTAAGTACTTGGAGAAGGCCCAGGCTGAGCAGCGTGCGTTCTTTGCCACGCTTAGTGATGTCGACGACTCGGATGATGACTCTGCTTCCTCAAGCGACAACGAGTCCGAGAAGAAGAAGAGGATCGAGGACAAGCTGAACGGCCTCTGCTTCTTCGCTGCCGACGATGGTTTCTGCACCATGGCCCTCGGCAAGGAGGTCGACGGCGAGCGGGAGGACACTCCTCGGAACGACGACAACGACGACACCTCCCAGGTATCTCAGACCCCCGATGAGCTTTCTGCTGAGGTCGAGAAGCTTACTGCCGCGCTCCTTAGTCAGGATAAGCTGCTTAGGCATGCTGCTAGAGAGCGCATGGAGTTTAGGCAGAAGTGGGAGGATACGGTGAAGGAACTTGAATCTATCAAGTCCACCATAGTTTTTACCGATGAGGAGGAGTGTGAGATCTGCACCACACACATGACTAACCTTCTCACTTTGAGAAGCAAGTATGTCGTGTTGATAGGAGAGGTGGATGAGCTAAAGGCAAGATCATCGCTGTTGGGTGCGTGCAAGTCCTGTGCGGGCTTGCAATCTGAGTTGGCAGAGAAGAATGCCAAGATTGTGTCTCTTGAAGAGGCCAGCTCAGGTAGCACATGTGTGGCTAGATGTGTTCTTTGTGAGGGTTTAGAGATGGAGATCGCTAATGTGAAGCATGACAAGATGCAAACGAGGAGGAAAACACATACCTTTAGACCATCTTGTCATGGGTGTCTAGCGGTGAGCCACAGCTCGGGATGATGATCTCCCAATTCAAGCGAGCTGCTGGAGGTCCTGGTGTAGGTTTTGCTCCGGGTGTTGATGTTTCATCTTTTGGCAAGATTGGAGAGTCGAGTGGTTTTAACCCATGTGAGAAGCCCAACTCCACCACTACTCCCAAGCTTACCAAGATTCCACCCAAAGAGCCTCTCAAGCCTAACACCAAGGATGGGGTCTTTGTTGAACCTCCGAGAGCTCCACCCAAGAAACAATCATGGGCTCCCAAACCAAACCACCTCAAGAACAAGCTGGACACCATGCCACCCATCTAGGAGGAGCTTATGCCACAGAAGGGCAAAGTGATCCATACCCACTACCCTGAGTACCAACAACCCCCTATGAGAGAGGTGAGGTACCATTGTGAGCATCGTGGGAGAGATGGACACTTGAGTGAGTTCTGCTTTCGGCGCAAGAGAGAGGAGCGCCGTGCAAAGAAGATGAACAACACAGACATGTACCATCCTTTCCATGATGTACATGTGCCAAATGTTCAGAGGTGTGCTGCTAGGCCTAGAGGTCCAAAACCTCAAGTTCCTAGGCCTAGGCCGCGGAGAGAGCGTGCCCGGCGGGAGCCTGCAGTTGTAGGCTATGGACCTCGTGGCGGTGGCTTTGTAGTTGAGCGTTTTCCACCACCGCGTTTTGAGTATCGCGATGGACGCTCCTCCCTTAGCAGACCACGTTTTCCTCTACGTGGTGATCGCTCTTCTCGTAGATGTGCTAGGAATGATTTTTCTGCTAAACGTTCTTTTGAGCAGCCGGCCCAACACTGGTATAATTCCTATTTCACTCACCCCAGTGTTTGACCGTATGCTCACCCTATGTCTTTTTATTGATGTAGGTAAAACGATTGGAGAATGTTTCGTTCAGTCTTAGTCCGGTCGCCGGAAAGGAGTTTATCACCTTCGGCGACAAAAACAAAGGTAAGGTGCTGTCTCGTGGGTCTGTGCGAGTTAATGAGCACTTTGTGTTGCGCGATGTTGCTCTTTTTCTAACTTGCTTGCATTTTAACCTTCTTTCTGTTTCGCAACTTTTCGATGATGACTATGAGATTCGTTTTAAACCGAATCTCAGTCGTATTTTGGACCCTCAGGGCAGTCTTGTTTGTGTGATTTCGCCCTTTGGAAAGTCTTTCATGCAGATTTCTCGGAGTCGTTTGGAATTTCTCGTTGTCTTTTGGCTGGACCTTCCTCCTCTGATCTTTGGAAGTGGCATAGGAGACTTGGTCACCTGAGCTTCGACTTGCTTGCAAGGCTTAGTTCACTTGGCCTAATCCGAGGATTGCCCAAGTTATCCATGGAGAAGGATCTTGTTTGCCATTCTTGTAGACATGGGAAGATGGTTGCCGCTCCCCACCATCCAGTGACTCAGGTCATGACCAAGCACCCTGGAGAGCTTTTGCACATGGACCTTGTTGGTCCGGCTCGGGTGAGCTCAGTTGGGGGTAAGTGGTATGTGCTTGTTGTTGTTGACGACTTTTCGAGATATTCGTGGGTCTTCTCTTTAGCTGAGAAGACCGAGACTTTCTCCTTTGCTCGCAATCTCATTTTGCGTCTTCAGAACGAGTTCCCTTTGAACTCGATGCGAGCTATTAGGAGTGATAATGGTTCCAAATTCAAGAACTCGGATTTTGAGAAGTTTTGTAACCCTCTGGGTTTAGAGCACAGTTTTTCTTCCCCTACACACACCGCCACAGAATGGTGTTGTAGAGAGGAAGAATTGGACCCTTGTAGAGATGGCCAGGACGATGCTCGATGAGCATAGGACTCCTAGGCGATATTGGGCCGAAGCGATGAGCACTGCATGCTACATTTCCAATCACATTTTTCTACGAGCTTTCTTGAAAAAGATTCTTATGAGTTGCATTTTGGAAACTGCCCAAAGTGAGTTATTTTAGAGATTTCGGTTGCCATTGTTTTATACTCAAAAAGGGCAACTTGGACAAGTTTGAGTCTCGTTCTTCTGACGGTGTGTTTTTTGGTTATGGCACTCATACTCGTGCTTATCGTGTACTTAACCTTGACACTAACCAAGTCATGGAGACATCCGATGTCACCTTCGACGAGACCATGGTTTGTCCTTCTTCTCGTTTTGAGTGTGCAGGTGATCATGAGGTTGGCGAACCTCTCTTTGATGATGAGGAAGAGGGTGCTGAAGGGATGGATGACCCAGCACCTCCTCCACCTGCTATGCCACAGAGCGGCTTCTACTATGACTCACGGCCCCGACACTTCTTCATCTTGGGGGCCGTGGGATCCGCCACCTCGAGCGGTACCCTTTGTACCTGAGGAGGCACCAGCTGCTGTTGAGGGGGAGGCCACTTCGGCAAGGGAGGCGCCACGACACATTCAGCGCCAACACCCGCCTCAGCAGATGATCGGCAGCATCAGCGAACGTGTCACTCGGTCAAGGTCACAACAAATCTCTCACTTTGCTCATTCTGCATTTGTTGCTGATTTTGAACCCTGAGATGTTGGACACGCTTTGACGGATCCAGATTGGGTCAATGCCATGCATGAGGAGTTGGAAAATTTTGAAAGAAATCGGGTGTTGGTTCTAGTTTCTCCTCCCTCTGAGTGTCACCCAATTGGGACAAAATGGGTTTTCAAAAACAAACAAGGAGAGGATGGCCATGTTGTGAGAAACAAGGCCAGACTTGTAGCCCAGGGATATAGTCAGAAGGAGGGGATAGACTATGAGGAGACTTTTGCTCCTGTAGCTCGTTGGAGGCTATTAGGATACTCTTGGCTTTTGCTGCATCCAAAGGGTTTAAACTTTTTCAAATGGATGTCAAGAGTGCCTTCTTAAATGGCTACATAGAAGAGGAGGTGTATGTGAGACAACCCCCTGGTTTCGAAAATCCCAAGTTTCCAAACCATGTTTTTAAACTTCACAAAGCTTGTATGGTTTGAAACAAGCCCCTAGAGCCTGGTATGATAGGTTGAAAACCTTTTTGCTTGGTAAGGGTTTTAAAATGGGATGTGTGGATAAAATGCTTTTTCTCCTCAAGCAAGGCAATGATACTCTCTTGGTCCAGATTTACGTGGATGATATCATTTTCGGAGGTTCTTCTCACGCTTTGGTTGCCAAGTTTGCAGATACTATGAGCAGGGAATTTGAGATGAGCATGATGGGCGAGTTGATTTTTTTCCTCGGTTGCAAATCCAGCAATCTCGAGAGGGAACGTTTGTGCACCAGGGTAGTATACCAGGATATCCTAAAGAAATTCGATATGGGTGAGGCCACGCCTCTTCCAACACCCATGTCGACCACGACGGCCCTGGATGCGGACAAGGATGGAGAAGCTGTGGACCAGAAGGAGTACCGGAGTATGATCGGGTCGCTGTTGTACCTGACGGCGACACGCCCGGACATTCAGTTCGCGGTGTGTCTTTGCGCGCGATTTCAGTCGTCGCCGCGCACCTCGCACCATCAGGCGGTCAAGCGCATTATGAGGTACTTATCCTTCACTCCAGAATTTGGGATTTGGTATTCTGCTTCCTCCACCCTCTCCCTTTGCGGTTATTCCGATGTCGATTTTTCTGGTTGTCGCATTGATCGCAAGTCCACTTCTGGGACTTGCCAGTTTATTGGATCTTCTCTTGTTTCGTGGTCCTCTCGCAAGTAGTCTAGTGTCGCCCAGTCTACCATGGAGGCTGAGTATGTTGCTGCGGCTAGCTGCTGTTCCCAGTTACTCTGGATGATGGCCACTTTGCGTGATTTTGGTCTGAGCTTTTCTCGTGTTCCCTTGCTTTGTGACAGCACGAGTGCTATTAGCATTGCTAAGAACCCCGTGCTGCACTCTAAGACCAAACACATTGATGTGCGCTTTCATTTTCTGCGAGACCACTATGAGAAGGTGATATCGACCTTTGCCATGTCGATACTCATCATCAGTTGGCTGATATTTTCACCAAGCCTTTGGACCTATCAACTTTTGCTAGGTTGAGAGGTGAGCTTGGTGTGTGTTTCCCCTTTTAGATGGGGGGAACATTTTGAGCTCTTGTATTATAAACTGACTTTGTTTTTTTCATTTGATTTCTTCATGCATCTTTGCATTTCATCTTGCATATTTACATTCAGAGCTTCATGTATATAATCTTTAGAATGTAACTATGCTCTGTATAGTCTTTGCTCCATGCTTTATGATGATGCTGTAGCTTATGCTCTTTCTGATCACTGATACATGTTTGAGCAGAGCTATTTTATGAATGGTGAATCTGATTAATGAACATAAAACTTGAAAATGTTCACCATTGAGATATGCAACTAGCATGTGTAGAATGTGTTGAAGTCACTGTGCTTTCATATATGCTAGGTTGCTATGTCTCTAGTGTTGAGTCTTTCACTTGCTTGGTATGTTCATTTTCTGTTCTAAAAACTGAACCGAGTTAAGTGAATTGGAAAAGATCGAGATGGGATTGCTTTGTCAGCACATCACAGTTTCAAGACTGTTTCTCATTGCACTTTTGAGTTAAACTTGAGCTGTGTAGTGTATGACTGAAACTATTGCTTTAAGCTTCTGATTGCTTCTGCATAGCTTCGCACAGTTGAAAAGTTAGGCAATGACAAGCTTTCAACCTCTCGCAATCATATGGTGAAATTTTGACCTTGTGTAAATTAACCGCTGCAACTCCGATAAATTTTTGCAAACACAAGTCTATGTTTCATTCTATAGCATGATGATTGAACTGTACTAGGGGTAGTTCACCTTGTATACATGTTTAGCACCTGTCTGACTCCTGTCTATAATATGTTGTGTGCTATTTTGATGGTGAAACCTTTTAGACTGAAAACTGCTCTTTTTTCCTCATATTCAATTTCGTATTGATGATCAGTTTGAGCCTTTGCTAGCTTCTTATGGATGTTGTTGAGTCATCGGATCAGAACGGTGTAGAGCATCTTTGCACTCTCTTGATTATTATTCCTGAAGCTGCTAACTTCGCATTTTCACTCATATGCATTTTGGAGGGAGATATTTCTGTCAAGGGGGGAGAAAATTGAGTGCTTGTGCACATTTGCTTGATGGTGCATTTTCAACTAAGGGGGAGAAAATATTGACAAATCATGTGTTTCCCTGGGTTGTGTGCACTAGTTGAGGGGGAGTTTGCTAGTTGTGTTGAGCCTTTGTCTCTTTCTTGAGAGAACTAGCAAACATTTAGCTCATTTTTAGCTCTTCAATTGGTATCGAACTCTTTTGGTTTTGAGTTGGTAACAATTGGTATCGAGTTGCGTCGCTAGCGGTGTTGAGCCCGTTCTGCCTCTTCTTGAGGGCTAGCTCTGTTTTGCTTGAATTTTGAGTTGATTCTTCAATTGGTATCAAGTTTTCTCGCTAGCGGTGTTGAGCCTGTTCTACCTCTTCTTGAGGGCTATCTTTGCTTTGCTTGGTTGCGTCGAGCCGTTGCCCATGTCTTTGGGAACCAAGTTGTTTCGCTCTGTCCACTTGACGTTCTTCGGCTTTGTCATGCTTTTGGGTCATTTGGTCGAGTTCTCTCTCTTTCTTCCTTCCTTCTTCTCTTTCTATTATGATTTGTGTTGGTAGTTGACAATGCACTCATCAAGGGGGAGATTGCGGATACATGGGTGTATGCCGAGTCTCTGAGTGATGAGTGATTGTCAACTGGGATAATGCCATGTTCTTTGTCATTGTGTTGTGCAGGTGTCGAGCAACGGATACAGTGATCGAGGGCAAGGTAAAGGTCAAGTAGAGACGTGCCACGTCGAGGGACCGAGAGTGGCGAAGGGCGGACGTGAGGCTTAGACAGAGGGACCAGTGGCCTGAGGATCAGCTGTGGGGGCTGACAGCCTGGACAGCGACGAGCGAAGACTTGCGGTCACGGTGTTGCTTGGGTCGAGGACCTGGGGACACGTGTCGGTGGACGGGGTGCACGGATGGTGCATCCCCTCTACAGTTCGGTTTGGTGGTTGAGCCACAAGAAAACCACCGAGTGGACGGTTTCCCAGGTTTGGGCCTCAAAACCTGGGCGCTGATGGTTTCCGAGTTTGGGCCACAAAACCGGGTTGAGCACGGTTTTCCAGGTTGGGCCTCAAAACCTGGGTGCTGCGGGTTTGCTGAGTTTGGGCCACAAAACTCAGGCGTTGGACGACTGGTTTTCCTTTTCCGGTTTGTACCCTCAAAAACCGTGGGTTTCTTGTGAAGGCTGGTTTCCCGGTTTGGCTACAAAACCGGGTTGCGACGTCCGGGAAAAGGACAAGCGAGCGGGTGGCGGCACTTGCGGCTTTCGGTGAGGGTTGGTCGAGTCAACGCTACCATTTTGTGCGGGCTTGGCCATGATCAACCACCTCCTGAGTTTGGTCCAGAATCCCCTAGGGTTTAGCTGGTTCGCTCTGTAATTAGAGAGGGGTAGAGTAGGAATTAGAATTAGGATAAGTAGAGGGAGAAACCCTCCTCCCATTCTATCTCAGTCATTTGCTCTTTGCTTCTAGGGTTTCCTGCTCTCCCAATCCCCTGCTGTAGCTACTGAGATCCACAGAGAACCATACCTCTGAGTACTGGAGATTTTGAGGAAGTGAGGCCGTAACCTCACTGTTGTAGCGTGTGGTAGCCACACGGTTGCAGATCGATGACTTGATTCACGTTTTGTTCGTGTTCTTTGCGTTCTTCCTTTCTCCGCGATTTTCCAGTCACTCGATCTCCCTCTCTATTGTGTCTTTGTGAAATCCGTTTGAATCAACTTGTTCTTTATAGTGAGGAGATCATTTCCACCGAAGGAATTCATCTAACTCCTCACGAACAAGTAGATCGGGTTGATTTCGTTTTCGTGGCGCTTTTTCGTTCATACTCCTCCCCTTTCGATTTCCCGGTGTTTGAGTTGATTTGAGCGGATGATTTCTTGGGGAAAGTCTCCTAACTACCTCGTGATCATCTTCTCCAAGTTTGGGAACGTGGGATTGAGTTTTTATTCAGATTTGGGAAGAGTTGTGTGAGGGGCGACCGAAATCGCGCTCACTGGGAGGTCGCGGACAGTCCGCTGTTCCTCCCGCGGACAGTCCGCGCGTCGGGGACTCGGCCAGAGCAGTGGCCGCGAGTCTCTGCTGTTTGGGTCTCGGTTGACCGGCGGACAGTCCGCCGACATAAACCGCGGACAGTCCGGGACTGTCCAGGGGACTTGCAGGAGCAGTGTTGTTTCGTTGTTTTGACCGGCGGACAGTCCGCCATCCTCTCGCGGACAGTCCGCAGTAGGGGCGGACAGTCCGGGACCCTAAGGCCGGACAGTCCGGGATTTGGCTGAAGCCTCCGGTTTTGTGCGTTTGCTCTCCCTGCTTCTTCACTTGGTTTCCAGACTTCTCGGTTGACCCTAGAGTTGACCAAGGAACCTCTATAGATATCTTTGCTACTTGTTAGCATAGGTGTTTGGGGATTTCTCGACGTAGCCGTCTATCTACGTTCGGGACATGGTTGTTAAGGGTTGAACTTGTTCCGGTGCTTTTGCAGTTTGGTTTGCTATCGCTTTGTGGTGCTCCGCTGTGATCCTAGGGATACACTAGTAGAATGATGATTTTTCCTAGCGCCTCAATTTTTTTTGTACTGGTGGTTTGAGTTATCACGCGCCTGTAGAAATGAACCGGTGGACCTCAAGTCTAGAACCGCCTGTAGAAATGGATTTCTGCAGGCGGTTTGTTAAGACAACCGCCTGTAGAAATGTCTTATTTCTACAGGCGGTTTCTTAACAAACCGCCTGTAGAAATCTATTTCTACAGGCAGTTCGTTAACACAACCGCCAGTAGAAATAGATGTGTTTTTTAAAATTTGATTTTTTCAAACTATCTCGGATGAGAAAACACCCAAAATAAAAGTTGTTCGTCTCAAAAAGTTATGAAACTTTGTAAATTACAACTTTTTAATTTGAAGTCATCTTGTTAACGAAAAATATATTTGAATGGTCTCAAATTTGAAATTCAAATTTTGTAAATGACCTCGGATGTGGAAATGATCAATACAAAAGTTGTTCATCTCAAAAAGTTACGAAACTTTGTAGTTGACAACCTTTTGATTTGAAATCGTTTAGGACCTCAAACAAGCAAATTACACCCAGGTTTGTATAATTTGTGGGGAACCGAAGGGATATTTGAACACATGTGAGTGTGTGGTGCAGTGGTAGTGGAGGCTTCCCGCGAGGCTGAGGTCGTGGGTTCGAATCCCACTGGCCACGTTAGCCGCGAGTTTTGTGCGAAAAATGCCGCGACTTGCGACTTCGACGGAGACGAGTGGGCGCTGGGCGATGAGGTCCTCACCATATTTAAAATATTTTTTCTCTTTTATTTTCAGCTTTTTCGAAAAGTTTTTTCACAGGCGGTTCGCTATGTCAACCGCCCGTGGAAATACCCATTTTCACAGGCGACCGCCTGTGAAAATCCTTTCCACAGGCGGTTCACAAACAACCGCCTGTGTTGCGGTCCTATTTCTACTGGCCCCCAGCGCAGGCGGTTGACAAAAACGCCTGTACAAATGGGTCTACAACCGCCTGTACTGTATCGTTCTGTACTAGTGGATCATCCACCCTCTTCCAAGGGTCGTGAGTGTAACACCTTTGGTGTTTAAGCCAACTAAAACCTGACATGTCATCATGAGCATAGAAAGCATTCATGTAGCAACACTAAAGATGCATTTACAATTTGCATAAAACTTGATCTCAAATGCATCATATGCTTGTTTAATTCTGTTTTGTTCAATGGATGTGTGGTGATTAAGGATTTGCTAGTGGCTGATTTCTAGTGAAGATAGGCTTATAGGGTTATATGGTTCATGAAATCACAAGTCCTTATAGTGGCCCTATGATAAAGACTAAAATTCAAGCTGAATCTGGGCATGGTCCTTAAAACAAAGTTATAGATACTAATGAAAGGAACAACTTTGGTATATAAAGTTAACAAAGATTCTGCATAGAATTTGAATTGAAACAAATTTGTTTAAACCCTAGAATCTACCCTTGAACTACAACTCTCAAACTATTGAGAATCTGACCTTGTCCCTTTAACCAAAGTTGTAGGGAATGACAAATGTGACAACTTTCATGTTCACAGAACTTGAACTCCTTCAGAAAATTTTAAAGTAATTTGAGAAATTAGTTTAGGTCAAATTTGAATTCAAAAACTAGGCCGAATTGGAATATGGTTCTTTAAGAAAGTTTGTAGATCACAAAATTCTGAACAACTTTTGTTCTTACGGACTTTGCACTTTAGTTCAAGTTTTGGTCGCAATTCAAAAGGGGACAAAACTCACTGTAGCTACAGTCCATGGACCCTTGCATGGCGTCCACGACGGCCGTCGTGGCCACGGCGCGTTCCGGCATCGCCACGTCCCCTTCCACGCGTCTCTCGCTCTGTTTGCATGCGCAACTAGCTGGCACACTCGTTGCTCACCTCCCCGTCCACAAAACCATCTCCCCATCGCCTCCCCACTCCTTTCTTTCCCTCTGCTCGCGCCGGCCTCGGACACAGGAGCTCCACCGGCGAAATTCATCGCCGACGAGCCTCCTCCGCCGGTGCTAGCCCATCCACCGCGCCACCATAACCCCAGCCACCTTCCCGACCCTTTGAATCGAGCCCAAGCCGCCAGCATTGCCCGGAACAGACCCTTCTTCCCCGACTCCGGTGAGCCGCCGCCCCGACCACGTTCGCTGTCGCGCGGTGGGTAAGGAGCCTCTTGGATCAATTCAGCTGCATGGTTCGCTTCGCCTTGACCCACTCCCTCTGGTCGGCTCGACGTCCTGGTCGCTACAGCGCCGGAGGAGCCAGAACATCGCCGTCAAGCTTCGGTCCGCCGTCGTCTTCGCCGCCGCCGTCGACCTCTACCTCCCTGAGCCCCTCCGACCAAACCAACGCGCGCATCGAACCTAGGTGAGCTCCCTGGTGCCGATGCTCGCCTCCGTTTCAACGCTACCGCGTCGCCTTGGCCGGAACGCCGGCGCGCCGCCGGGAACGGCGCGGCCGAGCCGCCATGGCCGCGAGCACCACCTCTCCGGTCACTTCTAGCCCCAACCAAGCCCATGTACATGTTCGCCTTGCGTCGTGGAGCGTCGTGGTGGTGTTGGTTTGGCGCCTAGCCTCGCCGCCGGCGAGTTGGGCCGGCGGTCAGCGCCGCCGTCGTGCGGTCAGCGCCCCGCGCGCGCTGGTTAAAGGCCTGGGTCGCCCTGACGGCTGGACCCCGCCTGTCAGCGACTTAAAGTTAGGGTTTTTCCATTTTAGCGAATATGAACAGTAGCGTATTTTGTTATTTTTGCTGTGTTTTTGTTACTGTGCTAAAAATTCTGAAAATTTTTGTGTAGCCTCTCTGATATGTGAGGAAAATTATAAAAATATGAAACTGAGAATTTGGACAAGTTTTGTTTCAGAATTAAAATAGTTAAATAAAGAGTTTAAGCACTTTAAATAATTTTGTAGGCTGTTCCTGAAGTCCAAAAATTGTGAAACCAATTTTGTAGTACCTTGCAACACATAACACATCTCTGCTAAAATTTTGAGCCCCTTTCGTGAAAATAAAGTTTTAAGCCTTTATAATCAAGCTAGTAATTAAATAATAATTAGATAAGTGGTAGCATGGCTCTACAATTTCTATTGTTCTGTCAATGTCCATGGTTTACTGTGACATTGTTGTGTTGTTTGGAGCTGTTCACAAGGGTTGAACTAGGTAAAAATCTGTGGAGGTTACCATGTTGGTGATTAACTAACAAAGCATAGTGCCTAATTAGTAATTTATGCTTATAAGAAATTAATTACTGTATTAAAGAAATCAGAGATTAAAATGTTACATGTATCATGTATAATCTTGATAGAACTCTACTGTGTAACCATGATATGGGTTGAGTACTTAATCATGCCCTTGAAAAGAAACTTGCCTTGCGTTGTTCCTATTATTTTTCTGGGTCAGTTCTGTTGGAAAAATGATAACACCATGATCCTTTGGTTTTCTGGCAAAATGTTGTATACCAAAGTTATAGTACTTTTGTATATGTAGCTGCTCCTAAAATTTCGTAATTGTTGGATGTATATACTGGGAGTTATGTTCTGTTCAATCTGGGTATGCAGTGCTGTCCAGAATCTGGACAGTTTGTAAAACCTGAACTGTTTGGGGTACTTAACTTGTGAATCAGTTTCGGGGTATTATAATAAAGTTGAAGAAGATTTCATATGCTTTCTAGAATGGTTTAGATCACAATTTTTGACGTCTCTGAACTCCAGATATGGTCTGTGGAACAGTGGTGTTTGAATCTGTCCAGAATCTGGACAGATTTAACCAAATGAATTGTTTGGTCCATATGACCCTGGAACCAGCTTTTGTGTATTATAGAACAGTTGTAGAGAATTTGTTAGGCTTTCCAGATTGTCCTGAATCACCTCAATTGCTATTCTATAGCTCCAGTTATGGTTAAAACAATTTGGTACATGAAATCTGTTTGGGTTATCACTTATGCAAATCTTGTTCCAATTGTGATGTCGATTTCTGAATTCAGTTTAATATGTTGTTTGCTGCTGCACTCTTCCGCTGATAATAGCCCAGCATCATGAGCATTAATTCATATTCGCATCACATGCATCTTATATATACTCGTTCGTTGTATTGCGTTTAGAAACCGAAGTTAGCAAGGAGCAGCCGGAGATTGCAGCACGGGAGGCACCGGTCTTCTACGAGGTTGGGTTTGATATCTGTGGGGACGAACCAGAAGAGGAACCCCAAGGCAAGCCCCGGTGCATTTGCCCCTACCTTGCAATTTTTAATAATATACTTGTTGATAAAATTTGTGCATTAAGTTTAGGAGTTGAATGTTATCTACTTGATGCATTGACTACCTTGATTACTCCCTATACTATCCTTGTCACTGGGTTATTTACAAATGCTTAGACTGCTTAGCCTTGCTCAATAGATTAGGTTTTTGAAAAGAGAGATGCTATTGTTGGGAACCGTTCCATCGGTTTGGGATGGTGTAATTAAAATGAGACCGGGCGGGTAACTTTCACAGGAAATAGAGTCCTGGTGTAGTGTTTCCATCTGTGTCGCCTAGGGCCCGTCCGCTGTTGGCCCGTTGGATCGAGAACTATTTGTTAGTACTGGTCACATGCTTCAGTAAGCCCTGCTGTGGCTATGCCCTTACTGGAACGGCGCACCCACGCACTGGGAGTGGAGAGATGACGGGAGTGGCGTGTACCCACCCTGCTCGGTCCCCTGTTGGACGTTACTCAACAAGGCCGGTGTAGGGCGGTGGTGTACTGTACCCCCGGGTCCGGTTTGAGCGGATCCACGGGACGGTTGATATATACAAGTTCGGTCTTTCATATGTCGTGTGATAAGGAAGCCCCAGCTGGGTAGATCAAGCGGTTCGAATCGTCGTTTGCTGCACGAGAAAAGGAGACTCGTCCTCGCACCCTCAGTGTAGTTTAATGATGAAACAATGGAGGATTAATGGGTTGATTATGAGTTGTATATTTATTTACTTAGTTAAATTTAGAAATATGGAATGACACAATTACTTAGTAGTAGGAGCTTTTATGCAAAGGAAAACTTTTGGATTCTTTCTAAAGCCTTACCTTGACTTCCCCTCAGCCTACATTCCTGAGTCTTCTCCCCATTTTATTAGTCGGGTAAGTCTTGTTGAGTACTCCTGTACTCAGGGTTCTATGACCCCATGTTGCAGGTGAGACCGCTGAACAGATGTGCTTCGGGCCGTGCTGTATGACTATCTTTCCGGCTGATGGTGATAAGTGATGTGCCCTTGGGCTGGGTTTATCAATATAGTTATGTTATCAGACTTTTATCCAGCACTTAGTACTATCGCAACTTGAACTCCTTTTCACCTATGTTGTAATAATGAACACTGGTTTCCAATATTATGTTTATGTAAGACTTCCGCCGAATCCCCCAATCTGGTATTTTGTATGAAATGCATTGTGGTGTAATGATTGTACTCGGATGATTCCTGTGACCTATGGATACGTCGATCGTATCTAACAGATTAATCCAGTCTTGTGGCACACCAACATAATGGTCAGAGGTCGTTGGACATACGACAGGTGTAGGTGGGCCACATTATTGGGTGAGTCTGTTACAGGCTTGGTATCGGAGCAGGATCCCCGTGGCAATCATTATAGTAATTTGAAAAACCTTCAAAACTTATTTTTGTAAAGAAAAATCTAAAAAGCTCTTTCTAATCTTATCTTTTGCTCACCTTAATTTACTTCTTGCTTAGTAGGAAGTATGTGCTGGAAAGTATTTGCCCTATGTTTAAAAAGGTTACAAAATTATTTTGGTGGGTATACAAGTAAGTAGATAATGTCGTATGCGTAGAATCGTTTGTATGCTCATTTCATCTTGCATCAATTAAATTCTAAAAATTCTCCTTCCTTAATAGATATCGGGTTAAGGGTATAACTATACTAACTTGTAGGTGCACGAAACTGACTTCAGTTTAAACTTATTCCAGGATGGCTCGTACCAAGCAGACTGCGCTCAAGAGCACGGGACCGAGGGGAGTCCCGCGAGACCAGCTCGCACCGCGTACGGGGGAGGGCAGCAGCAGCCGCAGCGGCCGTAGCCGCAAGGCGGAGCTTCGCGTGGAGGTCGCAAGGCTCACCGCCGCGCTTGCGGAGGCCACCAGGGATCGGGCGCGGGATGCCATGATGATCGGCTTGCTCAAAGAGCAACGAAAGGAGGCTCTCGTGCTTGAGGCTGATCTGGAGAAGGAGAATGAGCAGCTGCGCAAGATGAGAGATGAGGCATGGCGTCGTGAGGACCTGGCACGCCCTCGGGTCTTTCACCTCGAGTTTCAGATAGAGGACATGGAGGTGTATGTCAACAACCTCCATGAGGAGATCCACGTCCTCAACAACCGCCTCAACCCCTATCAGGGCTCGGGGGCAGCTGAGATGGAGGACGGTGTGGTCCTGGCGGACGGAGGAGAGCCTGATGAGGAGGAGGACGAGCCCGAGTTGGTGATTGAGATCGACGATAGTGACGACGAGGGTGGCCATGTCTGCGGCCTCGACAGTGACCACGAGGAGTGATCGTATCTTGGGTAGTTCTAACTAGTAGTATGGGAGGGTAGTTGCACTAGATAGTCCTGCTAGGAGCGGACTTGTGTAATAAATAAATTAGACCATGTGATGTTCATGTAACTGCTTTTGCTGATGTGTAATGGAAGTTTATGACTAAGTTAATTATGAGTTACTTATGGATGTTGTGCAATACTTGCTGTATATTACCGATGCCGGTGCATACGCGTGCTTCCGAGGCTGGTACATCCCAGGATGGGGAAAACCAACCGCCACCACCACCACGACCACCCCCAACTTTGGCCGAGGCTATTGCTGCATTAGCCACTGTGGCAGCTGATAACACTAGGCTATTACAAGCCATGGCTCAAGGGCGCAGGCAAGGACACCGCGGACAGGGGCATCAGGAGGCCAACAGCACGTACTCAGATTTTATTGATACTCGCCCTCCGCTCTTTACCAAGGCAGAAGAACCTCTGGAAGCAAATGAATGGCTGCATACTATTGAGAAGAAATTTGAGTTAATCCGGTGCACAGACATCCAGAAGCCTCTGTTTGCAGCACAACAGTTTAGAGGACAAGCAGGCACCTGATGGGCAAATTATTTGGCCGCACAAGCTGCTGGACATCAGGTCACTTGGGCTGAATTTTGTGAAGTTTTTAGAGCACATCACATCCCAGCAGGTATCATGCAAATGAAGCTAGAAGAGTTTCCCAAGCTGCAGCAGGGTACTCAATCAGTGATGCAGTATGTGAGCAAGTTCAACCATCTCTCTCAATATGCTCCTGATCATGTCAACACTGATGCTAAGAAGAAGCAGTGCTTCATGCGAGGGCTGAGCACCAAGCTGCAAACCAAGATGACCACCTGTGCCAACTCCACCTTCAATGACATTGTGAGTATTGCCATCACTCTAGAAGAGAAGAATCGTGTGCACAAGGAAGCAAAAAGGAGGAAGACTTCTCAAGCTGGTGCATCTGGGAGTGTGCCGAAACGCCCTAAATTCCTGTACCATCCTGTTCCCCATGCACATGTACCTGCTCGCCCACCACAGCAATATTACCAGCCTCAAGCTAATGCCAAAGCCTCTTCCCAGTTCCAGTATCCACGACACACCAATGCACCTAGCTCCCAATCCATAAATGCTCCAAAGACCAGTAACCCCTGTTACAACTGTGGCGGGTCTGGGCATTTTGCTAAGAATTGTCCTTCACCAGAGAATTATAATTCAAATGTTCCTCGTCAACAAAGCAATGAAGCTAAACCACAAAATAAGCAGCAGCAAGGCAACCGTTCTGGTTCTCGATCAGGTACATAGAAGATTTATGAGGTACCCAAGACTGGACAGGTTCATCATACTCAAGTTGAGACTATTCCAGATGGCGAACCGGTTATGCTGGGTACGTTTCATGTTGCCAACCATTTAGTAGTTACACTCTTTGACTCCGGTGCATCACATTCATTCATAAATAGAGAGTTTGTCAGGAAGCATGCAATTCCAATATGTGAGTCCAAGGGGAAAATATCTATACTGTCACCTGGGGGTCGGCTGTATGCCAATGAGATAGTGCATCAAGTTCCAATAGAGATGGGACGACATGTTTATCCCACTTCTATGATTGTGCTGAACCATCAAACCTTAGATGTGATTCTGGGGCTGAACTGGATGCAGCGTTATGGGGTTGTGTTAGATACATTGAATAGGACTGTTCGTCTAAATTCGCCAGACTGAAAATCCCAACTTCTCATCCAGCTTCCAAAACCCAAACTAATCAGCCCAAAGTTATGTGCCACGGTTAGTGAAGGAGTCGAGAATGTCCCTATGGTACGAGAATTCCCTGATGTGTTCCCTGAAGAATTACCCGGTCTGCCACCTGACAGAAACGTGGAGTTTGTGATTGAGCTGCAACCAGGAACAGCACCGGTTTCATGAAGAGCTTATAGAATGGCTCCAAAGGAGTTAGCCGAGTTGAAGACTCAGTTAAAAGAACTCTTAGAGAAGGGTTTTATCCGGCCTAGTTCCTATCCCTGGGGATGTCCCGCTATCTTTGTGAAGAAGAAGGACAAGACTTTGAGAATGTGCGTAGACTATCGTCCCCTCAATGAGGTAACCATCAAAAACAAATATCCCCTTCCACGCATTAATCTTCTCTTTGACCAGCTTGCCGGAGCCAAAGTTTTCTCCAAAATAGATCTTAGATCAGGGTACCACCAGATAAAGATTAGACCCGAAGATATTCCTAAAACTGCCTTCACCACTCGATATGGCCTGTACGAATACCTTGTCATGTCTTTTGGCCTAACCAATGCTCCAGCCCATTTCATGTATCTCATGAACTCTGTGTTCATGCCTGAACTCGATAAGTTTGTGGTAGTATTCATCGATGATATCCTGATATATTCCAAAACCAAAGAAGAACATGTTGAACATCTTCGCATTGTACTGACTCGTCTGCGTGAGCATCAGCTGTATGCTAAATTCAGCAAGTGTGCCTTTTGGTTAGAAGAAGTCCAATTCCTGGGTCATGTGCTATCTGCTGAAGGTATTGCAGTTGATCCCGGAAAGGTGCAGGATATTCTAAAGTGGAAGTCGCCAACCACAGTCCATCAAGTCCGCAGTTTCCTCGGAATGGCTGGTTATTATCGCCGTTTCATTCTTGGATTTTCAAAAATAGCCAAACCTATTACAGAGTTGCTCAAGAACCAAGTCAAGTTTAAATGGACTCCTAAGTGTGAGCAGGCTTTTCAAACCCTAAAGAAGCTGCTTACCACAACACCAATATTAGCTCAACCAGATATTGAGAAGCCTTTCGATGTATACTGTGATGCCTCCGGAATCGGTCTTGGCTGTGTGTTGATGCAAGAAGGAAGAGTCATTGCCTATGCATCTAGACAGCTCAAGCGACACGAAGAACATTATCCTACTCATGATCTGGAGTTAGCTGCGGTTGTACATGCACTGAAGATATGGCGACATTATTTGTTGGGAAATACCTGTCATATGTACACTGACCACAAGAGTTTGAAGTACATCTTTACTCAGGAAGACTTGAACATGCGGCAGAGGCGGTGGCTGGAATTAATCAAGGACTATGATCTAGAAATACATTACCATCCTGGTAAGGCAAATGTAGTTGCTGATGCTCTCAGTCGGAACCCTCACTGCAGTTGCTTGTCAGTAGCACCCATGCATCTTAGTCTTTGTCAAGAGCTGGAAAGATTGGGTATAGAAATAGTTCTACAGGGGAGCTTGAATAATATTAGAGTCGAGCCTACCATACGAGAAGAAGTTATAGCAGCTTAGAAGGAGAACAAGGGAATAGGTCATATTATAGCAAAAATCAAAGCAGGGGAAGCAACTTGTTTCAGAGTTGACGAAGCAGGTGTATTATGGTTTAAGGACCGATTGGTGGTTCCCAAGGTACCCGAGCTCAGACAGAAGATTCTTGATGAAGCTCATCTTACCAGATTAGCTATCCATCCAGGAAGTAATAAAATGTATCAAGATTTGAAACAAAGGTTCTGGTGGACAAAGATGAAGATTGAAATAGCTCGCTATGTGGCTCAATGTGACACTAGTCAGAAAATAAAGGCAGTACGATTGAAGCTAGCCGGTGAGTTACAGCCTTTGCCTGTTCCAGCTTGGAAATGGGAGGATATTAGCATGGATTTCATCATGGGTCTTCCTAAAACTTCCAAGGGATTTGACTCGATATGGGTAATCATAGATCGTCTAACCAAATCAGCTCATTTTATCCCAGCTAAGACTACTTATAGAACTCCTGTCTATGCTCGAATATATATTGCCTGAATTCTAAGTCTCCATGGAGTACTAAAGACTATAGTCTCTGATAGGGGAACGCAGTTTGTCTCTCAGTTAGCATTTACATGAATCATTAGGAACCAAACTTCTTTTTAGCACAGCATACCATCCCCAGACTGGAGGTCAAACTGAGAGGGTAAATCAGATTTTAGAGGATATGTTGAGATCCTGTGTGCTCACCTACCCTGATCAATGGGATGAATGTCTTCCATTAGCAGAGTTTTCTTATAATAACAGCTATCAAGAGAGTATCAAGATGGCACCATTTGAAGCACTTTATGGACAAAGATGTCGAACCCCGCTGAACTGGTCAGAGCCTGGCGAGAGAAAATTTTTTGGAGTTGATTTAGTAAATGAAGCTGAAGAAAAAGTAAAGCAAATACAAAACAACCTGAAGGTAGCTCAGACCCGACAAAAGAGTTACGCAGACAGAAGACGAAGACCGTTAGTATTTTCTGAGGGAAGCTATGTATACTTAAAGGTATCACCAATGAAGGGAGTGGTTCGGTTTGGAGTAAAGGGAAAACTAGCACCTCGATACATCGGATCGTTCAAAATTTTAAAGCGGTGTGGAAAGCAGGCTTATCGGTTGGAGTTGACTGAACAACTTGCTGTTGTACATAATGTATTCCATGTGTCTCAGTTAAAGCAATGTTTGCGGGTGCCTGATCAAGTGATGAGTTATGAAGGCATGGACATTCAGCCAGATATGACTTATTCAGAGTATCCAGTCAAAGTGCTTGATCAAAAGGACCGAGTCACCCGTAGTTGTACTGTTAAATTCTATAAAGTGCAATGGGATCAACACTTAGAAGAAGAAGCCACCTGAGAATCCGAGGATTTTCTGTTGGAGCACTTTCCGGATTTCCTCGCTTCCATTTAGGTTTGTGTTTCACTGGCCTAGGGAAGCTTACATTGGTACTTTAGAGGAAGGTCATAGATTTAGATCCTGCACAATTCCTTTTCCATTACTTAGTCAGTCAAACCAATCTCGTGACGAGATTTCTTTAAGGGGGGAGGAGCTGTAACACCTCTGGTGTTTAAGCCAACTAAAACCTGACATGTCATCATGAGCATGGAAAGCATTCATGTAGCAACACTAAAGATGCATTTACAATTTGCATAAAACTTGATCTCAAATGCATCATATGCTTGTTTAATTCTATTTTGTTCAATGGATGTGTGGTGATTAAGGATTTGCTAGTGGCTGATTTCTAGTGAAGATAGGCTTGTAGGGTTATATGGTTCATGAAATCAGAAGTCCTTATAGTGGCCCTATGATAAAGACTAAAATCCAAGGTGAATCTGGGCATGGTCCTTAAAACAAAGTTGTAGATACTAATGAAAGGAACAACTTTGGTATATAAAGTTAACAAAGATTCTGCACAGAATTTGAATTGAAACAAATTTGTTTAAACCCTAGAATCTACCCTTGAACTACAACTCTCAAACCATTGAGAATATGACCTTGTCCCTTTAACCAAAGTTGTAGGGAATGACAAATGTGACAACTTTCATGTTCACAGAACTTGAACTTCTTCAGAAAATTTTAAAGTAATTTGAGAAATCAGTTTATGTCAAATTTGAATTCAAACCCTAATTCAAAAACTAGGCCGAATTGGAACATGGTTCTTTAAGCAAGTTTGTAGATCACAAAATTCTGAACAACTTTTGTTCTTACGGATTTTGCACTTTAGTTCAAGTTTTGGTCGCAATTCAAAAGGGGACAGAACTCACTGTAGCTACAGTCCATGGACCCTTGCATGGCGTCCACGACGGCCGTCACGGCCACGGCGCGTTCCGGCGTCGCCACGTCCCCTTCCACGCGCCTCACGCTCCGTTTGCATTCGCAACTAGCTGGCACACTCGTTGCTCACCTCCCCGTCCACAAAACCATCTCCCCATCGCCTCCCCACTCCTTTCTTTCCCTCTGCTCGCGCCGGCCTCGGACACAGGAGCTCCGCCGACGAAATTCATCGCCGACGAGCCTCCTCCGCCGGTGCTAGCCCATCCACCGCGCCGCCATAACCCCAGCCACCTTCCCGACCCTTTGAATCGAGCCCAAGGCGCCAGCATTGCCCGGAACGGACCCTTCTTCCCTGACTCCGGTGAGCCGCCGCCCCGACCACGTTCGCTGTCGCGCGGTGGGTAAGGAGCCTCTCGGATCAATTCAACTGCAAGGTTCGCTTCGCCTTGACCCACTCCCTCTGGTCGGCTCGACGTCCAGGTCGCTACCACGCGGAAGGAGCCGGAACATCGCCGTCAAGCTTCGGTCCGCCGCCGTCTTCGCCGCCATCGTCGACCTCTACCTCCCCGAGGCCCTCCGACCAAACCAACGCGCGCATCGAACCTAGGTGAGGTCCCTGGTGCCGATGCTCGCCTCCGTTTCAACACTACTGCGCCGCCTTGGCCGGAACGCCGGCGCGCCGCCGGGAACGGCGCGGCCGAGCCGCCATGGCCGCGAGCACCACCTCTCCGGTCACTTCTAGCCCCAACCAAGCCCATGTACTTGTTCGCCTTGCGTCGTGGAGCGTCGTGGTGGTGTTGGTTTGGCGCCTAGCCTCGCCGCCGGCGAGTTGGACCAGCGGTCAGCGTCGCCGTCGTGCGGTCAGCGCCTCGCGCGCGCTGTTTAAAGGCCTGGGTCGCCCTGACGGCTGGACCCCGCCTGTCAGCGACTTAAAGTTAGGGTTTTTCCATTTTAGCGAATATGAACAGTAGCGCATTTTGTTATTTTTGCTGTGTTTTTCTTACTGCGCTAAAAATTCTGAAAATTTTTGTGTAGCCTCTCTGATATGTGAAAAAAATTATAAAAATATGAAACTGAGAATTTGGACAAGTTTTGTTTCAGAATTAAAATAGTTAAATAAAGAGTTTAAGCACTTTAAATAATTTTGTAGGCTGTTCCTGAAGTCCAAAAATTGTGAAACCAATTTTTTAGTACCTTGCAACACATAACACATCTCTGCTAAAATTTTGAGCCCATTTCGTGAAAATAAAGTTTTAAGCCTTTATAATCAAGCTAGTAATTAAATAATAATTAGATAAGTGGTAGCATGGCTCTACAATTTCTATTGTTGTGTCAATGTCCATGGTTTACTGTGACATTGTTGTGTTGTTTGGAGTTGTTCACAAGGGTTGAACTAGGTAAAAATCTGTGGAGGTTACCATGTTGGTGATTAACTAACAAAGCATAGTGCCTAATTAGTAATTTATGCTTATAAGAAATTAATTACTGTATTAAAGAAATCAGAGATTAAAATGTTACATGTATCATGTATAATCTTGATAGAACTCTACTGTGTAACCATGATATGGGTTGAGTACTTGATCATGATTGATTATGCCCTTGAAAAGAAACTTGCCTTGCGTTGTTCCTATTATTTTTCTGGGTCAGTTCTGTTGGAAAAATGATAACACCATGATCCTTTGGTTTTCTGGCAAAATGTTGTATACCAAAGTTATATTACTTTTGTATATGTAGCTGCTCCTAAAATTTCGTAATTGTTGGATGTATATACTGGGAGTTATGTTCTGTTCAATCTGGGTATGCAGTGCTGTCCAGAATCTGGATAGTTTGTAAAACCTGAATTGTTTGGGGTACTTAACTTGTGAATCAGTTTTGGGGTATTATAATAAAGTTGAAGAAGATTTCATATTCTTTCCAGAATGGTTTAGATCACAATTTTTGACGTCTCTGAACTCCAGATATGGTCTGTGGAACAGTGGTGTATGAATCTGTCCAGAATCTGGACAGATTTAACCAAATGAATTGTTTGGTCCATATGACCCTAGAACCAGCTTTTGTGTATTATAGAACAGTTGTAGAAAATTTGTTAAGCTTTCCAGATTATCCTGAATCACCTGAATTGCTATTCTATAGCTCCTGTTATGGTTAAAACAAGTTGGTACATGAAATCTGTTCGGGTTATCACTTATGCAAATCTTGTTCCAATTGTGATGTCGATTTCTGAATTCAGTTTAATATGTTGTTTGCTGCTGCACTCTTCCGCTGATAATAGCCCAGCATCATGAGCATTAATTCATATTCGCATCACATGCATCTTATATATACTCGTTCGTTGTATTGCGTTTAGAAACCGAAGTTAGCAAGCAGCAGCCGGAGATTGCAGCACGGGAGGCACCGGTCTTCTACGAGGTTGGGTTTGATATCTGTGGGGACGAACCAGAAGAGGAACCCCAAGGCAAGCCCCGGTGCATTTGCCCCTACCTTGCAATTTTTAATAATATACTTGTTGATAAAATTTGTGCATTAAGTTTAGGAGTTGAATGTTTTCTACTTGATGCATTGACTACCTTGATTACTCCTTATACTATCCTTGTCACTGGGTTATTTACAAATGCTTAGACTGCTTAGCCTTGCTCAATAGAGTAGGTTTTTTGAAAAGAGACATGCAATTGTTGGGAACCCTTCCATCGGTTTGGGATGGTGTAATTAAAATGAGACCGGGCGGGTAACTTGCACAGGAAATGGAGTCCTGGTGTAGTGTTTCCGTCTGTGTCGCCTAGGGCCCGTCCGCTGTTGGCCCGTTGGATCGATCGAGAACTATTTGTTAGTACTGGTCACATGCTTCGGTAAGCCCTACTGTGGCTATGCCCTTAATGGAACGGCGCACCCGCGCACTGGGAGTGGAGAGATGGCGGGAGTGGCGTGTACCCACCCTGCTCGGTCCCCTGTTGGAATGACATAATTAGTAGTTTAATGATGAAACAATTTAGGATTAATGGGTTGATTATGAGATGTATATTTATTTACCTAGTTAAATTTAGAAATATGGAATGACACAACTACTTAGTAGTAGGAGCTTTTATGCAAAGGAAAACTTTTGGATTCTTGCTAAAGCCTTACCTTGACTTCCCCTCAGCCTGCATTCCTGAGTCTTCTCCCCATTTTATTAGTTGGGTAAGTCTTGTTGAGTACTCATGTACTCAGGGTTCTATGACCCCATGTTGCAGGTGAGACCGCTGAACAGATGTGCTTTGGGCCGTGCTGTATGACTATCTTTCTGGCTGATGGTGATAAGTGATGTGCCCTTGGGCAGGGTTTATCAATATAGTTATGTTATCAGACTTTTATCTAGCACTTAGTACTATCGCAACTTGAACTCCTTTTCACCTATGTTGTAATAATGAACACTGGTTTGTAATATTATGTTTATGTAAGACTTCCGCTGAATCCTCCGATCTGGTATTTTGTATGAAATGCATTGTGTTGTAATGATTGTACTCGGATGATTCCTGTGACCTATGGATACGTCGATCGTATCCAACAGATTAATCCAGTCTTGTGGCACACCTACATAACGGTCAGAGGTCGTTGGACATACGACAGGTGTAGGTGGGCCACATTATTGGGTGAGTCTGTTACAGTGAGCATCGCAGTTTCGATCGAAGCTCTTGGGGTTGATTTTGGGAACAAATGACCAAAGTTTTGAGAGAAATTTTTGAGCTCCCATTCACCCCCCTCTGGTCACCTTGCTATTGCATTCTCGGTCCTTCAGTAACTCACCTTGGGCAGTTTTCCAAAACGCAACTCATAAGAAGTCTTTTTCAAGAAAGCTCAGAGAAAAATGTGATTGGAAATGTAGCATGCAGTGCTCATCACTTCGGCCCAATATCGCCTAGGAGTCCTATGCTCATCGAGCATCGTCCTGGCCATCTCTACAAGGGTCCGATTCTTCCTTTCTACAACACCATTCTGAGGCGGTGTGTAGGGGGAAGAAAACTGATGCTCTAAACCCAAAGAGTACAAAGTTTCTCAAAATCCGAATTCTTGAATTCGGAACCATTATCACTCCTAATAGCTCGCATCGAGTTCAAAGGGAACTCGTTCTGAAGACGCAAAATCAGATTGCGAGCAAAAGAGAAAGTCTCGGTCTTCTCAGCTAAAAAGAAGACCCACGAATATCTCGAAAAGTCGTCAACAACAACAAGCACATACCACTTCCCCCCAACTGAGCTCACCCGAGCCGGACCAACAAGGTCCATGTGCAAAAGCTCTCCAGGGTGCTTGGTCATGACCTGAGTCACTGGATGGTGGGGAGCGGCAACCATCTTCCCATGTCTACAAGAATGGCAAAAAAGATCCTTCTCCATGGATAACTTGGGCAATCCTCGGATTAGGCCAAGTGAACTAAGCCTTGCAAGCAAGTCGAAGCTCAAGTGTCCTAGTCTCCTATGCCACTTCCAAAGATCAGAGGAGGAGGGTCCAGCCAAAAGACAACGAGAAATGCCAAACGATTCCGAGAAATCCGCACGAAAGACTTTTCCAAAGGGCGAAATCACACAAACAAGATTGCCTTGAGGATCAAAAATGCGACTGAGATCCGGTTTAAAACGAAACTCATAGTCATCATCAAAGAGTTGCGAAACCGAAAGAAGGTTAAAATGCAAGTTAGAAACAAGAGCAACATCGCGCAACACAAAGTGCTCATTAACTCGCACCGACCCACGAGACAACACTTTACCTTTACTATTGTCACCGAAGGTGATAAACTCTCTTCCGGTGACTGGACTAAGACTGTAGAACCACTTGGCGTTTCCGGTCATGTGCCTCGAACACCCAGAATCCACCAATCAAACATTCTCCAATAGTTTTACCTACATCAATAAAAAGACATAGGGTGAGCATACGGTCCAACACTGGGGTGAGTGAAATAGGAATTATACCAGTGTTGGGCCGGCTGCTCAAAAGAACGGTTAGCAGAAAAACTATTCCTAGCACGCCTACGAGAAGAGTGATCACCACGTAGAGGAAAACATGGTCCGCTAAGGGAGGAGCGTCCATCGCGATACTCAAAACGCGGTGGTGGAAAACGCTCAACTACAAAGCCACCGCCACGGGGTCCATAGCCTACAACTGCAGGCTCCCGCCGGGCACGCCTCTGAACATTAGGCACATGTACATCATGGAAGGGATGGTACATGTCCATGTTGTTCATCTCCTTTGCACGGCGCGCCTCTCTCTTGCGCCGAAAGCAAAAATCACTCAAGTGTCCATCTCTCCCACAATGCTCACAATGGTACCTCACCGCTCTTATAGGGGGTTGTTGGTACTCACGGTAGTGGGTGTGGATTACTTTGCCCTTCTGTGGCAAAAGCTCCTCTTGGATGGGTGGCATGGTGTCCAACTTGTTCTTGAGGTGGTTTGGTTTTGGAGCCCATGATTGTTTCTTTGGTGGAGCTCTCGGAGGTTCAACAAAGACCCCATCCTTGGTGTTAGGCTTGAGAGGCTCTTTGGGTGGAATTTTGGTAAGCTTGGGAGTAGTGGTGGAGTTGGGCTTCTCACATGGGTTAAGACCACTCGACTCTCCAATCTTTCCAAAAGACGAAACATCAACACCCGTAGCAAAACCTACACCAGGACCTCCAGCAGCTCGTTTAAATTGGGAGATCATCATCCCGAGTTGTGGCTCACCACTAGACACCCATGACAAGATGGTCCGAAGGTATGTGTTTTCCTCCTCGGTTTGCATCTTGTCATGCTTCACATTGGCAATTTCCATCTCCAAAGCCTCACAAAGAACACACCTAGCCACACATGTGCTACCTAAGTTGGCCTCTTCAAGAGACACAATCTTGGCATTCTTCTTTGCCAACTTAGATTGCAAGCCCGCACAGGACTTGCACGCACCCAACAGCGAGGATCTAGCCTTCAGCTCATCCACCTCTCCTACCAACATAGCATACTTGCTTCTCAAAGTGAGAAGGTCAGTCATGTGTGTGGTGCACATCTCACACTCCTCCTCATCGGTAACAACTATGGTGGACTTGACAGATTCAAGTTCCTTCACCGTATCCTCCCACTTCTGCCTAAACTCCTTGCACTCTCTAGCAGCACGCCTAAGCAACTTATCCTAACTAAGGAGCGCGGCAGTAAGCTTCTCGACCTCAGGAAAAAGCTTGTCGGGGGTCTGAGATACCTGGGAGGTGTCGTCGTCGTCGTTGTCGTCGTTCTGAGGGGTGTCCTCCAGCTCGCCGTCGACATCCTTGCCGAGAGCCATGATGCAGAAGCCTTCGTCGTCGGCGAAGAAGCAGAGGCCGTTGAGCTTGTCCTCGATCTTCTTCTTCTTCTCGGACTCGTCATCGCTTGAGGAAGCGGAGTCGTCATCCGAGTCGTCGACGTCGCTGAGTGTGGCGAAGAATGCACGCTGCTCAGCCTGGGCCTTCTCCAAGTACTTGGTCTTGATATACTCCTTGTTGAAGCCGCCCTTCCGCTTGTGCCTTGCGGGGACGTACTTCTCCTTGCGCTTGCCGGAGTCGTACTTGTGCCCATGATCCACCTTGCCGAAGACTTGCTTGTTCTTCTTCGGGCAATTGGCGATGAAGTGGTTGGGGTCGCCGCACTCGAAGCATCCTGAGCGTCCTCCTCCATGGCGACGGTTCAAGCGGTTGTTGTGAAACCTCAAGAACCGGTTGGCGAGCAAAGCCAACTCGTCATCCCCCAAAGACTCCAGCTGCTCCTCTGTGACAGAAAAGAGAGAATAGAGTGCAACACATCCAGAGGGGTTAGCAGAAGAGCCAGAAAGCAAAGCCATTGACGGGCCAGAAGGATTTTCATAAGAAGCCCTCGCCATGGCATCGATCTCACTAGACTTGAGCTTACTGAAGAGCTCGTCGCACGTGAGGGTCTCATAGTTAGGCGATTCGATGATCGCCTGAACCTTGGAATCCCACACCGATCGATCAAGAGTATGGAGTAGCTTGAGAGCTCTCTCATGATCGTTGAAAGGCAACAACTCCTTGTTAGCCCTCATCCTGTTGACAATCACCTGAAAGCGAGCGAATAAACTCTCTATGCTCTCGCTAGGCATATGTCGAAAGTTCTCATACTCTCGCTTGAACGACTCGTAGAGTCGGGTTTTGACTTGAGAGGTTCCCTCCTGAAAACGCATGAGGGTAGCTCAAATCTCCCGAGCCGTGGCGAGGTGAGAAACGCGATCAAACTCACTCATGCTCAGACATGAGAAAAGAGCATTACGGGCTCGGCTATTGGCATCGTGCTCATCGATCTGAAGCTGAGAGACACGAGCAGACAAGACAACGTAATCGGCAGAGTTACAAATATCCTAGATGGAAGCACCCAAACTCTGCAGATAGGCTGACATGCGTATCTTCCAATACGCATAGTTCGTCCCATCGAAAAATGGCGGTTTGCCCACACCGCGATCCATGTCGCCTTCTGTGGATCTGGAACCGGCTAAGGTGGTAGATCCTTAACCCACTCTGATACCAATTGAAGGACCGAGAATGCAATAGCAAGGCGACTAGAGCGGGGGTGAATGGGAGCACAAAAATTTATCTCGAAACTTTGGCCTTTTGTCCCCAAAATCAACCCCGAAAGCTTCGATCGAAACCGTGATGCCCACGACCCTTGGAAGAGGTTGGATGATCCCTAGGATCACAGCGAGGCACCACAAAGCGATAGCAAACCAAACGCCAAAGACACCGGCACAAGTTCGACCCTCAAAAACGAAGTCCCGAACGTAGATAGACGGCTACGTCGAGAAACTCATAAATACTTATGCTAACTAGTAGCAAAGATACCTAGAGAGGTTCCTTGATCAAATCTAGGACTAAACGAGAAGTCCGGAAACCAAGCGGAGAAGCCGGGAGAGCAAACGCACCAAACCGGAACACACAGCCAACTCGCGGACTGTCCAGACCTGGGATCCCGGACTGTCCGCTCCTACTGCGGACTGTTCGCTAGGGGATCGCGGACTGTCCGCCGGTCAAAAGTGCACATACGCACTGGTTCTGAAAGTCCCCTGGACAGTCCCGGACTGTCCGCGGTTTATACCAGCGAACTGTCCGCCGGTCAACCGAGACCCAAACAGCAAGGACTCGCGGCCACTGGTCTGGCCAAGTCCCCGACGCGCGGACTGTCCGCGGGAGGAACGGCGGACTGTCCGCGACCTCCCAGTGAGGGCGATTTCGGTCGCCCCTCACACAACTCTTCCCAAATCCGAATCAAAACTCAATCCCACGTTTCCAAACTTGGAGAGGATGATCACGAGGTAGTTAGGAGACTATCCCCAAGAAATCATCCGCTCAAATCGACTCAGTCACCGGGAAATCGAAAGGGGAGGAGTATGAACGAAAAAGCGCTACGAAAATGAAATCAACCCGATCTACTTGCTCGTGAGGAGTTAGATAAATTCCTTCGGTGGAAATGATCTCCTCACTATAAAGAACAAGTTGATTCAAATGGATTTCGCAAAGACGCAGTAGAGAGGGAGATCGAGTGATGGGAAAATTGCGGAGAAACGAAGAACGAGAAGAACACGAACAAAACGCGAATCAAGTCATAGATCTGCAACCGTGTGGCTACCACACGCTACAACAGTGAGATTCTGGTCTCACTTCCTCAAAATCTCCAGTACACAGAGGTATGGTTCTCTGTGGATCTCAGTAGCTACAGCAGGGGATTGGGAGAGCAGGAAACCCTAGAAGCAAAGAGCAAATGACTGAGATAGAATGGGAGGAGGATGTCTCCCTCTACTTATCCTAATTCTAATTCCTACTCTACCCCTCTCTAATTACAGAGCGAACCAGCTAAACCCTAGGGTTATTCTGGACCAACTCGAAGATGCTGGTGATCCGACGGCCACGCCCGCACAACTGGTAGCGTTGCATCGACGCAACCTCACCGATTGCCGCCACGTGCCGCCACCGCTCCGCTCGTCCTTTTCCTGGACTTCACCCCCGGTTTTGAGGCCCAAACAGGGAAACCAGTCTTCACGACCAACCCCGGTTTTGAGGCCCAAACCGGGAAACCAGCCGAACATTGCCTGTGTTTTGTGGCCCAAACTCAGAAACCCACAGCACCCAGGTTTTGAGGCCCAAACCTGGAAACCGTCCTCAGCCCGAGTTTTGTGGCCCAAACTCGGAAACCATCAGCGCCCAGGTTTTGAGGCCCAAACCTGGAAACCGTCCACTCGGTGGTTTTTCTGTGGCTCAACCACCAATTCGAGCCATAGAAGGGATGCACTGCCTGTGCACCCCGTCCACCGACATGTGTCCCCAAGTCCTCGACTCGAGCAACACCATGCCCGCAAGTCTTCGCTCGTCGTTGTCCCAGGCTGTCAGCCACCACAGCTAATCCTCGGGCCACCGGTCCCTCAGTCCAAGCCTCACGTCCGCCCTTTGCCACTCTCGGTCCATCGGCACGGCACGTCTCTACTTGACCTTCACCTTGCCTCTGATCACTGTATCCGTGCTCGACACCTGCACAACACAAGCCAAAGAACATGCACATTATCCTAGTTGACAATCACTCATCACTCAGAGACTCGACATACACCCAAGTATCCGCAGAACTTTGTTCAGATGGAGGGAGAGACGATTGACGGTATGTTCGCTCGTTTTCAAACGATTGTGAACAAGATGCGTGCCAATCGGGCCAACCTACCCTATGACGATCATGAGAGGGCTCTCAAGTTGCTATACGCCCTGGATCGGAGGGTATGGGAGGTGAAGGTGTCGACCATCATAGAGTCTCCATCCTATGACACCCTCACCGTGGACGAGCTGTTCAGCAAGCTCAAGTCCACCGAGATGGATCACTTGACTCAGGCCAAGCTGAAGAACCCATCTTCACATTCCATGGCTTTGGTCTCAGGCAATGGTGGATCAATTCTCTCTACTGACGCTTCACCTCCTCTCTTTGCTTTGTCTTCTTTGCTTGCAGATACAGAGGAGCAGTTGGAGGCATTGGGCGATGACGAGCTCGCCCTCATCATCACCCGGTTCTCGCGGTTCCAGAACAACTGCTTGAATCGCCGGCGTGGTGGCGCACGTGAGGGCTGCTACAGATGCGGAGATCTGGATCACTTCATCGCGAGCTGCCCCAAGCGCAACAAGAGCTTCCCCGGCAAGAACCGCAACTCCAGGCGCAAGGGCAAGCCGGAGAACAAGGCCGAGAAGAAGAAGAAGGGCAGCTATCGCAGAGAGGATGTGGAGAAGTCTTTCAACGCCGGTCGGCGTGCCTTTATTGCCTCGATCAGCGACGGTGAGAAGAGCTTCAGTGGCGACTCCAGCGACGACGGGTCCGAGGACAAGACGGAAGAACGCTTCAACGGACTCTGCTTCTTCGGTCACTCCTCCAAGGGCTTCTGCACCATGGCCTTGGACGAAGAGGACCACAAGTGCCAGGCAAAAGACGATGAAGATGACGCTTCCGAGGTATCAACTTCCTCTCTTGTCGATCGTCATACCGGTGAGCGTGATTCGCTTGTCGACATAGTTCTCGGTCAAGACAAGCAACTCAAGCAAGCTATCCAAGAGCGCAACGTGGTTAAGGCTAAGACGAATGAGGCGCTTAAGGAGCTTGAGTTCGCTACGTCCGAGGTGAAGGTGACCAATGTGGAGGAGTGTGAGGAGTGCACAATGCATATGACAAACTTTGCCACCCTGCAATCCAAGTATGCCTCCTTGATTGAGGTGTATGATGAGCTGAAGAGTAGGCTAGACTTGGTGGGTGATTGCAAAGAGTGTCCCTCTCTGAAGAAGGAGCTGGAGGAAGTCATGTCTAGGCCTTCTTTGCTGGGTGCGTGCAAGCTTTACCCTAGCTTGCGTACTGAGTTGGCAGGAGCTTGCTGAAGCCTTGAAGGCCAGCTCAGTTAGCACCTTGTCCGCTCCATGTGAGCGATGAGTGGGGATGGAGCTTGAGATTGCCAACTGTCGGCATGATAGGATGCAAACCGCAGAGGAAAACACATACCTTTCGTCCATCCCGAGTTGAGTGTCATGCAGTGAGCCGCAGTTAGGCATGATGATCAGTCAGTTCAAGAGGGGAACTGATTGCTCGGGAGTAGGCTTTGCTTCAGGTGGGAAGGGCGCTAGTATCTTTGGCAAGATCGGTGAGTTTAGTGGAGTGAACTCGAGTGAGAAGCCATCCGCTATCCCTAAGCTTACCAAGATCATCCCACCTGAGCCTCCCAAGCCTATCACCAAGGATGGCATCCCTGATGAACCTCCCAAGGCTCCACCTCACAAGCAATTGTGGGTTCCCAAACCTAACCATCTTAGGAACACACTTGACACCCTTCCTAATGTCTCTAGTGATCCCCTTCTGAGAGGCCAGCAGCCGGCTAGAGTGCACAACCCTCGCAACCATAGGAACCAACAACCCAAGAGAGTGGTGAGGTTCGAGTGCGAGTACTGTCACCATTAGGGTCAGCTAGCTGAGTTTGGCTTTCAGAGGAAGAGAGACGCTAGGAAGGAGTTGGAGCTGAACAACCAGGCCAGGCACCACCCTTTCCATGGTGTGCAAGGTCGGGGAGTTCAGAGGCAGGGCGCTATACTTGGAGGTGCACTTCCTCAGGTGGCTAGGCCTCAGGCAGCTACACCATGGGGTGGTGGTCGTGCCCGTCGCGGTTCCGGTCGTCCTCAATACGATTGTGAGCCAGGTGTAAGAGGCTTTGCTGCACAGTCCCATAGCGGACCACCTTTTCAGAGTGGTGGTGATTGCTTTGCTCAAATGGGACATGTAGGTGAGTTTGGAGGTTTTTCGTTCCATAGCGGAGCACCGTTTCAGTTTGGTGGTGATCGCTATCCACCCATGGGACGAGGTCAGTTTGGTGTTGCTACTAACACTTTTTCTAGGCCTATGACACAGCACTAGTATCCTTCTCAGTATACTAACCCCAGTGTTGTGCCATATGCTCACTTCCTGCCTTTCTATTGATGCAAGAACTTTGGTTGGAGAACATGTGGCTCATGGATTCTGGGTGTTCGCGCCACATGACTGGAAAGAAAGAATGGTTCTCCAGCCTAGACCCCGTGGTGCACAAGGAATACATCACTTTCGGGGATAATAGTAGAGGTAAGGTTGTTTCTCATGGAGCTATCGGCTCAATGAGAACTTCGTTCTTAAGGATGTTGCTTTGGTTTCTAAGTTGCATTTTAATTTGCTTTCTGTTTTGCATCTCCTTGAGGATGATTTTGAAGTGCGTTTTAAGAAGGGTTTGAGTCATGTTTTAGACCCTCGGGGAGATCTTGTTTGTTGGATCATTCCTTTTGGTCGTGCTTTCAGAGCCAATTTTTCTCGCTCTTTCGGCTTTGCTAGATGTTTGATGGCTGGTCCTTCTTTTGATTTGTGGAAGTGGCATAGGAGGCTTGGTCACTTGAGCTTCGACCTGCTTGCAAGGCTTAGCTCACTTGACTTAATCCAGGGATTGCCCAAGCTTAAGTTTCAGAAGGACCTTGTTTGCCATCCTTGTCGTCACGGGAAGATGGTGGCTACTTCTCACCCACCTGTTAATCAGGTGATGACAAAGCGACCCGGCGAGATTTTACACATGGACACTGTTGGTCCAGCTCGGGTTTGCTCAGCGGGTGGGAAGTGGTACGTTCTAGTGATCGTTGATGATTTTTCGAGGTATTCTTGGGTGTTCTTCATGGAGGGTAAGGATGAAGCTTTTTCTTTTGCTCGTGATTTGATTTTGAGGCTGAAAACTGAGTTTCCCCCCTGATACTATTAGAGCTATCCATAGCGATAATGGTACTGAGTTTGATAACTCGTAGTTTGCCTCTTTCTGTTCTTCCCATGGAATCGAGCATCAGTTTTCTTCTCCTTATGTTCCCTAGCAGAACGGTGTTGTTGAACGCAAGAATCGGACCCTTGTTGAGATGGCCAGGACGATGCTCAATGAGCATAGGACTCCTAGACGTTTTTGGGCCGAAGCTATCAACACCGCTTGCCATGATTCAAATCGCATATTTCTTTGAGCTTTCATGAAGAAGACTTCTTATGAGTTGCGTTTTGGACTGGTACCCAAGGTGTCTCATTTTAGGGTGTTTGGGTGCAAGTGCTTTATCCTGAAGTAAGGCAATCTGGACAAATTTGAATCTCGTTCTGCTGATGGCGTGTTTCTTGGTTATGCTTTGCATTCGCATGTTTATCGAGTTCTTAACCTTGAGACTAACCGGATAGTGGAGACATGTGAGGTCACATTCGATGAGACTATGCCTTGTGTTTCTTCTGCTTTTGATGTTGCAGGAGAACAGGAGCTGGGAGAGACCATCTTTGTGGAGGAGGAGCAGGAAGATGCTGATTGGGGTGAACTCGAGCCAACTCCACTGGCTGCCCCTGTCGACCCTGCGACGACTACTTCAGCTCGAGCACCTGATCCCACGACTTCTTCTTCCTGGGGTCCTCTAGAGCCACCTCTCTAGCGAGCATCTGCTGCACCTGAGGGAGCAACAACATCTGGCGAGGGGGAGGCTACTTCGGCGAGGCAAGCGCCCCGAAGTGTCCAGCAGGTTCATCCCCCGCAGCAGATGATCGGCGGCATCGGCCAGCGAGTCACGCGGTCGTGAGCGTATGAAATCTCTCAGTTTGCTCATTCTGCATTCGTTTCTTCTTTTAAGCCCAAAGATGTTGGACACGCTCTTTCTGATCCTAACTGGGTTAATGCCATGCATGAGGAGTTAGAGAACTTTGAGCGAAACCAAGTTTGGACCCTAGTTCCACCTCCACCAGTATGCCACCCTATAGGTGCCAAATGGGTTTTCAAAAACAAGCAGGGTGAGGATGGGATGGTAGTGAGGAACAAGGCTAGGCTAGTAGCCCAGGGTTTTTGCCAAAATAAGGGGATCGACTATGAGGAAACTTTTGCCCCTGTAGCCCGTTTAGAAGCCATTAGGATTCTTCTAGCTTTTGCAGCCTAGAAGGGGTTTAAGCTTTACCAAATGGATGTCAAGAGTGCTTTCTTAAACGGGTATATTGAGGAAGAGGTTTATGTGAGACAACCCCCTGGTTTCGAGTGTCCCAAGTTTCCAAACCATGTTTTCAAACTTACAAAAGCTTCATATTGTTTGAAACAAGCCCCGAGAGCTTGGTATGATCGTTTGAAAACTTTTCTGCTCTAACACAAGGTTGATATGTGCCCTTGTAGTTCCCTTCCTGAGTGATGAGTGATCAGTCAACGGGCAACATGTCTCTTGGCTGTGTTGGTGTGCAGGTGTGGAGCTCAGAGACAGTGGTCGAATGTGAGGTGAAGGTCAAGTAGAGACGTGTCATGCCGAGGGACCGGGAGCGGTGAAGGGCGGACGTAAGGCTTGGACCGATGGAGTGGGAGACCTGAGGACTAGCTGTGGTAGCTGGCACGTGGCATCGGCAAGCAAGAGCACATGGGGATGTGCGGTGCATCGGCCGAGTCGAGAGGAAGGTGATGGCGTCGTGACACTTGGCGGGAGGATGAGAAGGAAGGCGAATGCACTGTGCCCGGCGTGGAGGCTGGACATGCTCCGACATCGGTGCTGGAACTCGGGGTGTGCAAACCACATCTAGTCTACGGCGCGGGTTCGGTAGTTGAGCCTCAAAAAGCTAACCTCGACAGTTTCCGAGTTTGGGCCTCAAAACTCGGGGTGGCGGGTTTCCGAGTTTGGGCCTCAAAACTCGGCGTCGACGGTTTCCAGGTTTGGGCCTCAAAACCTGGGCGCGCGGGTTTCGGAGTTTGGGCCACAAAACTCAGTCAGAGGACAGGTTTCTTGGTTTCAGCCTCAAAACCGGGGGGAGGTCCAGGTTTCCCGGTTTCGGCCTCAAAACCGGGGGAGGTCCGCAAAAAGGACGGTCGACGCGTGGCAGTGTGGAGAGGCTGGCGCGGCGGCGAAGCTATCCACGAGGAAGGCGCGGCGTCGACAGGACGACACGTGGCGGCATCCTGAGGCTTGCGTCGAGGCGAAGCTAAGGATGAGGAAGGCGCGTGGCCGTCGGATCAGCTACCGGCAGAGTTGGACCGGGATACCCCTAGGGTTTGCCGCTTCGCTCTTGTATCTAGGGGTAGAAGGGAATTATTATTTTAGGATATAAATAAGAGAGGCACCCCTCCTCTCTCTCCATCCTTGCAGCATTTGTTCCCTGAGCTCTCTCTCTCTCTAGCCCTCGCTTAGGTTTCTATCGTACCTCGCTGCCTGTGGTCCGTAGAGACGGGAATCATACCTCTGTGTATTTGGATCTTTTGAGGAAACAAGACCGTATTCTCGTTGTCTCCTCGTCTGGAGGAATTTCGGCTGGAATTGAATCGAATCGCGTTTTGTGTTCGTGTTCTTCGCGTTTCGGTTTTTCATCTCCTAGAGATTTGCCTCGTTCTCCCTCTTAACACTGGATTTTGGTCAATATTGAGAAGATGACAGGTGAACCCAACGAGCAGTGAGAAGAGCATTCGGTAGATGGCCAAGCGGTCGGTTACTCCATTCAGGAAATAGATATGGCAAGAGAACCCGATCACGAGGATAATCGACCATGACCGTGACAGATTAAATGAGTATTCAAGAAGCAGAGGGTTCTGATTTCATTGGCCAGGAGTTGGATTTGGTGGCGTTGTGATGTGGCAAGCATGCAAAGAAGGCAATATATATAAAGCGTGCACATCTCGACATCCAGTTCTATATTTAGCATGAATGGCTTCACGATGAAGGAAAGGCTAGAAGACGGTGTGCATGTCCAGTGTGCGGAGATGGGCGTATGAGGCATTCGGCAAGTACCCATGCAGTCGGCTAGTTTCCAAGGATTCGGCAACTGCTCATGCGGTCGGCTATTTTGAGAAAAGGGGTTTCCATTGAAACGACGGAAGCAAGAGCCGATCCGGCAACAAAATTGCGACACTTAAGGCAATGAAGATTCCGAAAGGAGTTGAAGGCCAAGAATATTGTATTTTCCTTTAATATTTCATAGTCGTGTCCTCTTAGGACTTGTATTGCGTCCAGGGTATAAATATAAACCCTTGGCTATTGTAAAATCTGTTCACAACCACATCAATACAAACCGGCCTCGTGCCATCTTCGAGTCCTTAGTCGTGTCGTCGAGTTCTTCGATAGGAATCATCGATCCGTCGACTTCCGTAAGTCCCGGCAACCTTGCTATCATGTCTAGTATGATGCGGTGGATTTACATATGATGCAAGTAGTCTCGTATGTTAAGCTTAGTATCGTGCGGTGGATTTAAGCTTATGGCGTGAAGTTTTTGCTTGTGCCTTGTATCGTGCGGCGGATTGAGTCATGAGTAAAAATAGTTATCGGCTCTATTAGATTTGGCCGATCTGATAGATTCATCAAGTTATCATGTGTTATATGTTTTATTTATTTAATTCTTGTAACACACTTTTGCCCAATCTAGATTGATCTTTTTTCGGCCTTGTTTTTCACAAGTTTGCTTGTGCTTTTGCTAATCATAATATCATGGTGGCCGGATCAAAGTTCAATCCAGATTGTCACATGTCGCGGGTTCACGCATGTCATCTACGATTAGGCTCTGATAAAACTATGTATCATGCGGCAGATGCAGGTTTTAGATTAGTTTAACCGTGCTTGCTTGTTTTTTCCTTCTTCATGGACCCCAATTCGGCTGGTTTGCCAATTTTGGTTATGCTTACATGAGTAATGAGCTTTTATAGATCTATTCAAATATATGCATGCTTTTAACTTGTTATAACTAGATTGTATCATGCGGTGGATTAATCTAATTATAAGAAGTGGCGTAGACTCATAGCAAGTGGTATCATGCGGTGGATTAGCTTCGCTTGAGTTTATACCTGACGGGTTTACGAAGACTAAACGTGCGGCAGATTAGTTAGATTGGCCTACGCATGTGTTATTTGAGTAGATCTATTTTGGCAAGTTACCTGTTTACAACATCTCTAATCTGTTCAAGCATGTCTTTCCTTACATGTGTATTCGGTAGTTAATATGCTTTACATACTCTGTTTTCATACTTGCCGAATGATTTTACAAACATGCTCTGACAGACAGCTTCTATAGCTGTGTGCCGTCGTGATTGGCTTTTAAAGCCGTACATATGGAACTGTCTGGTCTCACCCGGCACATTCCAGAGGTATTCTCACGTTTTTATCCCTTGTTGGTTTTCAGGTCAAACCGACTGGCACGTCTCCGGAATCAACACACTCCGGGCACCCGATTGAAGCCAGCTTTTTCGACTTGCTGTGTGCTTGGCGCGAGGTGTCACGTTTTGCGTCAACACACTTTTTGGCACGCCCGGTGGGACAACAATTCCTGTTTGATTGTCAAAGCCGATTCCACGTGTACGCACGGGATAGCTGCTGATCAACTGAGTTTACATGGCATCTACGAAGATGCAGATAGCATGCATGGGTGGATTTGCTCTGTGCAGGGACATAGAAACCAATTAAAGAAGCTAATGAACTTCTCCTAAAGATAGAATTGGCTGATATGGTTTCTCCTAAAAATAAAATGGCTTCAAATACATCATGCATGAATGTATCGGTCTCCAAATATATCATGGCACGACATGCACATGAAGAGATAAATAAAAGGAAGATTTCCATGGAGATGTTCAAAGAGATAAAGTCCAAACTCAGATTTACTTGCATGCTGCTATAAATAGCCGATTGAGTATCAAGGGGTCATGCCGAGGGAAGTTGGTCGATAGCTAATTATCTGCATGTCATCTTTGGAATCTGCTATTCAGGAAAGGAATCGGTGGATACAACAACACGATAAAATATACTAATTGGCCGATATGCATACAGGAATCGGCAGGAGTTATCATCGTGCACGCATCCACGCACCGTCGAGCTCGTATTCGTCCTCTACGGCACACTCAACCTCATCAAAAATGACGTTCTTCTAAGCTACCGTGAGTTACCTGACAGCATGCTTACCTAAAGCATTCCAGTTCCTCAACAAGAAGAAAGTCAAAGGCATACTAAGCAAAAGCCGATAAGACAGAACCTTCGGCTCCTATTAATATAACTTTACCTTTCACTGAGTAACGCAAAAAGCTCAGTCTGGTGATAAGGTTACGAAAGGCTACATCAGAAGCACAAAGGACATTGGCAACCGGACGGCCGGTAGAAGACCATCGGCTAAAACGTTTTCAGCGCACTTCATATTGAAAGAGATACTTTTGCTGATGGCCTTGAATAAGGTGGTGCCAACAAGACACATGCAATTGTGACAAGTTCACTTATAGTCAGAATAGTTACAAGATCTGAAGCAGCCGGTCATTTGCAGAAGAAGGATTGACGTTTATGATTGGCTTCAAATATTTTTAAACCCGTATTCGGCGAAGACGTCTTGGATGAGAGAAAGGAGGACACCAGTGAATCGTCGATTACGCCGCTGTGACTACGTGTCGGGGGGCCTGAGATCAACATGCACACATCGTACAACATCGAGCGATGCATCGTGAAGAAGGACAAAACGAATGGCTGCTTCATCTTCAACAGTGGTTTGTGTAATTTTACCCTCACTTCTCTAATAGTTTCAGAGCTTAAAATTAAAATCATTAAAAAGCGAAACCTCTCATGTTGCGTCTCCACACTAAAAAAACCTAAAAAATTCCACTCTATGAATATGTGATATAAATATTTTGGGTTATCCATTGTTGAAATGATAAATAGATGCTCTATTTTATGTTTCACCTGTGTCTGGTTTATAACTTTGATTTCTTTAAGATTTGGGTCTAGTGGTTATTATATTTATCTTGAAGTCTTGAAATTTGTGGGTTGCATAGAATTTAAAATTTGTCTGAAAGTAGTTGTGGGATATGAATAGAAGTAGAATTTGCTATGACATTATTCTGAGAGATACTTAAAATTCGGAGATTTAATGAAATAATAAAATTTACTTAATGTCATATTGAGCATTGTCAAATCATCGTGACTACTAGTTAAGATTATAGTCATATTCTCAAGATCAAGATTCACGTACACGTTATAAACTAATAAGTGTTTTGCATGCGCATTCTCTCTGTAATTAAAAATATGAGGCTATTCTATAAATCTCAGAAATAAAAACGACGGACACGTGTCCGCCAGAACTGAGAAAGAAAAAGGTCAAGTGACCGCCCAAATAAAAATATGAAAAGGAAAAGGTCAAGTGACCGCCAAACAAAATAAAAGATGGCCGAAGGCCCAGTAGCCTCATAATTTTAAAAGGTAGGGAGAATGACATATGCAAGAGAAAAAGTAATAAAAATATTCACTTGCACTTCTCGATCTAGGTTAATGGCTTGTATCTCCTTATGGTCGAATCTTTAACTTTGCAATATTATGTGATACGATTTTATATAAACATAATGATAAAAACTCCGAATGAAAAGTGATCAAGGGGTAAAAGATAAGCATTTTTGTAGCTATTCTATTTTGCAATTGCTTGAGGACTCAGAGAGAACTAAAGCCGCATAATTAAAGAGACGGGTGGATGAGTAAGGTACCATTTTATTCAAGTTTAAAAGAAATCTTGGTTATAAAATATGATACTTTTGAGATGTAGTCGGCATTGCAGCATCTTCTGATCAATAAAATGGAAGAACTATAATATTTATACACATATGCATTTGTACCTAACTTGTTTCCACATGTATTGGAGAATTATTGTTTTACAGGCGAAATTATGGAAACATGGTGACAAAATGATATTGCTATCAGTGGATTTCTTGGCTTTTTGAAGAAGACCAATAAAGATCAAATAGTTCGAAGCATGACAATTCATACTCCGAACTAGGGGGGCCTGTGTTAACACTGGATTTTGGTCAATATTGAGAAGATGACAGGTGAACCCAACGAGCAGTGAGAACAACATTCGGTAGACGGCCAAGCGGTCGGTTACTCCTTTCAGGAAATAGATATGGCAAGAGAAGCCGATCACGAGGATAATCGACCATGACCGTGACAGATTAAATGAGTATTCAAGAAGCAGAGGGTTCTGATCTCATTGGCCAGGAGTTGGATTTGGTGGCGTTGTGATGTGGCAAGCATGCAAAGAAGGCAATATATATAAAGCATGCACATCTCGACGTCCAGTTCTATATTTAGCATGAATGGCTTCACGATGAAGGAAAGGCTAGAAGACGGCGTGCATGTCTAGTGTGCGGAGATGGGTGTATGAGGCATTCGGCAAGTACCCATGCGGTCGGCTAGTTTCCAAGGATTCGGCAACTGCTCATGCGGTCGGCTATTTTGAGAAAAGGGGTTTCCATTGAAACGACGGAAGCAAGAGCCGATCGGGCAACAAAATTGTGACAATTAAGGCAATGAAGATTCCGAAAGGAGTTGAAGGCCAAGAATATTGTATTTTCCTTTAATATTTCATAGTCGTGTCCTCTTAGGACTTGTATTGCGTCCAGGGTATAAATATAAACCCTTGGCTATTGTAAAATCTGTTCACAACCACATCAATACAAACCGGCCTCGTGCCATCTTCGAGTCCTTAGTCGTGTCGTCGAGTTCTTCGAGAGGAATCATCGATCCGTCGACCTCCGTAAGTTCTGGCAACCTTGCTATCATTTCTAGTATCATGCAGTGGATTTAGATATGATGCAAGTAGTCTCGTATGTTAAGCTTAGTATCGTGCGGCGGATTTAAGCTTATGACGTGAAGATTTTGCTTGTGCCTTGTATCGTGCGGCGGATTGACTCATGAGTAAAAATAGTTATCGGCTCTATTAGATTTGGCAGATCTGATAGATTCATCAAGTTATCATGTGTTATATGTTTTATTTATTTAATTCTTTTAACACTCTTTTGCCCAATCTAGATTGATCTTTTTTCAGCCTTGTTTTTCACAAGTTTGCTTGTGCTTTTGCTAATCATAATATCATGGTGGCTGGATCAAAGTTCAATCCAGATTGTCACATGTCACGGGTTCACGCATGTCATCTACGATTAGGCTCTGATAAAACTAGGCATCATGCGGCAGATGCAGGTTTTAGATTAGTTTAACCGTGCTTGCTTGTTTGTTCCTTCTTCATGGACCCCAATTCGGCTAGTTTGCCAATTTTTGTTATGCTTACATGAGTAAAGAGCTTTTATAGATCTATTCAAATATATGCATGCTTTTAGCTTGTTATAATTAGATTGTATCATGCGGTGGATTAATCTAATTATAAGAAGTGGCGTAGACTCATAGCAAGTGGTATCATGCGGTGGATTAGCTTCGCTTGAGTTTATACCTGACGGGTTTACGAAGACTAAATGTGCGGCAGATTAGTTGGATTGGCCTATGCATGTGTTATTTGAGTAGATCTATTTTGGCAAGTTACCTGTTTATAACATCTCTAATCTATTCGAGCATGTCTTTCCTTACATGTGTATTCGGCAGTTAATATGCTTTACATACTCTGTTTTCATACTTGCCGAATGATTTTACAAACATGCTCTGACAGACAGCTTCTATAGCTGTGTGCCGTCGTGATTGGCTTTTAAAGCTGTACATATGGAACTGTCTGGTCTCACTCGGCACGTTCAAGAGGTATTCTCACGTTTTTATCCCTTGTTGGTTTTCAGGTCAAACCGATTGGCACGTCTCTGGAATCAACACACTCCGGGCACCCGATTGAAGCCAGCTTTTTTGGCTTGCTGTGTGCTTGGCGCGAGGTGTCACGTTTTGCGTCAACACTCCCACTCCGTGAGATGATTTTCGATTCCACTTGAATCAGATTGTTCTATGTCATGATCTCCTTCTTTTCACCGAAGGAATTCTTCCCTAACCTCTTAACAACATAGATCTGGCTGATTTCGCATTAGTTCTTCATTCTTCCCCTTTTTTGGTGATCCTCGGATTTCTCGTGATTGACTCGTTTTGGTGCAATGATGTCTTAGGATTAGCACCCCAATACGTAGAGGAACATTTGGGAAGAGTTTGATCGAAGTCCCTTTCGATTTGGTTGAGATTGAATCGAATTTGGTTTTGAACCCGAGCAGTTTTGTGCTTTCTGGGTGTTGGCGGACAGTCCGCGACCTGATGGCGGACAGTCCGCGCATCGGGATTTTGCAGAGTCAGTCAGGCGCAGCCCCCTGATTGTTCACTGTCAAGTGAACGGAGGACAGTCCACAGCACAAACCCATGGACAGTCCGGGACTCGTCCAGAACTGTATCAGATCAGTTCTATTTCTGATCTTTTGCCGGCGGACAGTCCGGACTCCCAGTGTCGGACTGTCCGGCGTTCACCGGACAGTCAGGGACCCTGACCCCGGATAGTCCGCGAATCTGCAGACTATGCAGTTTTTCTTTGAGGCTTTTGCACTTGGTTTTGGTGTTTCTTCGGGGGTTCCGCTGTACCACTAGGACATCTCCTAGGGTATCCACCTACTCGTAGGTCATGAACGCATCAGTGATTTTCTGGGACAAGGGCCTATTGATTCACGAGTTGAATTTGAGGCTCCCATTCACCCCCCCCCCTCTGGTCGCCGATTCGGTCCTTCACCATCATACACCATCCTTAGCACCTTTGGTAAGTAGACATTCATCAAAACTCAAGAACCCCATGAGATTAACATTATATATAAAAGGCTCTCGATTCCAATTGCAAATAATATATGTCTAGTTACAGCTTCTGCATGCTAGTACTTCAAATCATCATCCAAGTTCTACTTTCTAGCATACATCACACAAGTATGTAAATTTGAAATTAAAGCTTGCAATGCAACACCTCATATGAATATGCACATTCAAATGCAAAAAATAAGTTTATGAGCTTGCTCCCCCTATTTGTGTGCTAAAATTTTAATTGATCCTCCCACTTTGTCATTACCATCTCTCCCCCTTTCATTATCAATCTTTTCTCCCCCTTTGTCATTATAAGATATCTTTGTTCATTCTCTCCCCCATTGTCATTTAGTACCATAAAAGACATACCAATTTCAGTTGGAGAAAGTCAATCAATAGGGTGAATAAGATCATATTATGGCTTAACCAAGCAAACAAACATAAGATATTTAACATAGTTTGCTCTAGAGTAAGCTTCTTCACACATCTTTCAATGGTTATCCTACTCACGTCGATTAAACATGTATATGCTTCTTTCCATGGTTAAACACCAATGTTGAGGTTTATTGTGATGAAGTTGGGATCAAGCATGAAGTCTCCGCAACTTATACACCACAACAAAATGGGGTAGTTGAGAGAAAGAATCTGACTCTAATCACCCTTGCAAAGACAATGTTGGATGAGTACAATACACCGGAAAGATTTTGGGTGGAAGCAATCAACACTGTTTCCTATGCATCAAATTGGTTGTTCTCCCATCGTGGCAAGATCACCTATGAATTGCTCAACAACAAGAAGCCGGATGTATCTTTCATTAGGGTGTTTGAGTGCAAATGCTATATCTACAAGAAGCACCAACACATAGGGAAGTTTCAACATCGATGTGATATAGGTTTTCTTGTTGGTTACTCATTGAAGTCCAAAGCAGTATTCAACCATGCCACCGGCTTGGTAGAAGAAACATATGATGTTGAGTTCGATGAATCTAACGGCTCCCTAGGAGCACATGAGAATCTTGATGATGTAGGTGATGAACCATTGAGGGAGGCCATGAAGAACATGTCGGTTGGAGCCATCAAGCCTAAACATGATGATAATGATGTGCTTGTCATTGACAAGCCATCTTCGTCAAATGTACCACTAGAAGATGATAAAGATGGGAGAGAGCCATATGAAGATACACATATCTCCCTTGATCAAATGGTGTTACAAGCACAAGATGTTGATGCTCCACAACCACCGCCTCAAGTGGTTCATAGAAGAACAACACCTCTACTTCAAGCTGATCCTCAAGATCTCATCATAGGGAGTCCAACAAGGGGTGTGTTGATGGTCGTTAAACCCTATTTTTACCGTCAACATTTCATCCAAAACATGGTGAAAATCAACATAACATGTACGATTATGCTTTACTAATCACACAATTCCACATGTACATGCAGTTTTATTTGAATGCAGGAAAAACATGAAAATGGAGAAAAAAGTGGAGAAATGGACCCACCAGGCAGTGACCACCACACCTCGGCCCACATGGCAGGTCCAGGGGTGGCGGCCGCCTAGCCTAGGTGGCGCCCGCCACCTTCCATGTGGCGGCCGCCACCCCCATGTGGCCTTCCACGTCACTGATCCGTGGGAGAAGGCCAGGGTGCAATCCAAAGCATTGATCAAGGTCGGTTTGATCCAACGGTGTCGACACAACATCACACAGATTGTGGTTTTGCTTCTTACAACCTTGCAACGTGACAACCGACCAACGAACTTCACAACCGCCATCAAGGAGTGATCTAGGTCGTTGATGCCAACAAATGGCGGCAGCCGCTGTTGGCATTTCTTAACGTTATTACTAAGAATGGACCTTACGATCCATTCCCGGCAATAGCGCCAGAAATGCACGTTGACACTTACTAACGTCGTTACTAAGAATGGACTTTGCAATCCATCCATGGCAACGGCGCCGGATATTGGCATAGAAATGGACCCGAAGATCTATTCCCAACAACAGCGCTAGAAGTGTCTGTTCGATGTCTCTTAACAAGTTGCTTAGAATGGCGCGTTTCCAGCAACAGTGTTAAGCATGCATCTATACGATAGTTCGTAGGTTTGGAGTTTAGGTCCGCAAGCGCACAGAATTATCGTGTAGCATTTCACCCGGAGATATATCGAGTATCGTGATTTATTGGTTCGCTCAAGGAAGGCTTTGTATGTATCAAGTTCTAGGATAAATATAGTACCAAATACCATGATAGCAATAATGGATCAATTGTCATAACAGGTGATAAACAGTGGTGATTTGAATAGTGGAGAAACACAATCTTGAGCATGGCAAAAGGGCAAAGAGTAAAAAGAGACTAAAAGAATAAATGAATAAAAGAATAATTGAATAACCTAATAGAGCAGGCATGGTCTGGATATAGGTCATACACAGAACAAGTTAATCATGCAATCATATGACATAGAACTGATCTCATGCTTCAGATGGTTCAGGAGATTACGCGAGTACTGGTCTGCCAGCAACCTCTCGTAACAATTTAGACTCCTACACCCTAGCCGAACATGGGGGAATGCCAAGGACGGACAGGGTTGTCACCACCTGCCGCCATCCCCACTACCGTGGACTAAGACCATGCAATTACCCGGCCTCTACATCCAAGCACCATGCTTGCATGCACAGAACCCACTCAGACTCCCCCGGGTCCCCGACCCTACGGATCGACAGGTAAGAAGCCTGAGCCTACTCAGAAGAGCATGATAAACCGCCACCCTTGACATAAGCTCATTTCTAATCATATAACAAGCATGAAGCAATTAGACTAATGTTCTATGTGAGAATAATACAATACACACTTAGCTCTAATTCATATAATACACTACTAACCCTAGGGTAGCAATATATTATAAGAACTATACACTAGAATGTATATTATACTAATTCCACAAGAACTATTCATAAGTTCATATACTAGCAACATGATATAGGACCTAAGATCTAAGTCATATACCAAAATACTAGAACAAGAACTATACTCTAGTTCATATGAAGAACTGTATCGAAAGAATGAAGACAGGGCTTTGGAGATCAGATCTATCTTATTCATACCCAATATCTCTCCAAGGAGCCAAGCCCTCCTTGATAGCTTTGCCTAGCTCTCTCTCTAGCACAAGAACAAGGAAAAACTAAGAAGTGGTAGTGCCCAAATGTGTAGCTCAAGAGGTGATTGTGTTCTTGTTCATCTTGCGCGTTTTGACGTGTTGGATTGCGCCTTTTTGGTTGTTATCCACCTGTATGCATGTTTATGATCTGCAAAACATAACTTTGCACTACATGTGGAACTTGGTTAGTAATAAAAGTATATATGAGTAAAATACATGCTTTTCTCCTTTTATATGGACTATGTTGGCGGGATAAATATGTCGATAAGAACCGCCAACAGCCGCCACCCCCTAGGTGGCGCCCGCCACCCCCTCACTCCACTTTGCCTCTCCTTCACTTGGAAGCAACCCTCGGTGCTCCTCAGGCTATAAATACCCCCCTGAACCTCCATTCCAAGAGAACAAGCACTAGTACAAGCCAAAGGCACAAGATCATTCTCCACGCGCCAGCGCTACTCTACTACTTAGCTTAGCTTAGTTTAGCTTAGCTCTAGTGAGCGGAAAGAGAAGTGTCGGGTGGAGCTGAGCAATCGGAGTCTGGAAGAGTCTTTCGGAGCCTCTGGTCTGGTATTGCTCCTTTGTATCTATCTCAAGTACTTTATTCTAATTCAGTTATTCCATACTTCAAGTACTTTGAGTATTTATCTTGTGCCCCTACATTTCAAGTACTAGTTCTTGCTTGATCATTATCATAGTGAGCTTAGGTGCTTGATCTGTAGCAATAGGTTGCTTAGTTTATCTAGTGTTAGTCATATCTAGTCTTGTGATTACTCTGTCGTCTGGTTCAGATGTCTTTATCTCTAAGCTCGGGTAAAGATAGTAAGAATATAGATTAAGCGAGGTGCTTAGGCTATAGGCTTACCTACAGATATGACTAAACCTCCAGATAGTTGTTTTTGCACAAGGTGGTGACAACCTTGGATCGCCTACGTATTCCACCACGTTGGGTTTAGTTCATACAACGTAAGGCTCATTGTGCGTTGTGTCCAGTTTAATTGGGAGCGTGTACGCCTTTGTTTCTTGATAAAATAAGAGTACTTCTTTACTTCACTTTCACCCTATCCTTGTCCTTGTCCCAGTTCTAACTGTTCTAACTCTGTTCTTTGTGTTCTTAGTTCTAGATCCCATTAGTTTAGTCACACCTTGTTTAACCCTTCCATCGACCACACCTTTCATTCATCCACATCAAACCCCGTTCCAATCATCTATTCTTGCTAGCCATCCATCCCTTCTCCCCTTTCCTCAATCTCTTCTTGCCTCTTCTAACTCGATCGTTACACCACGTAGCCTTCTCTTGGGAAAATATAAATTGGACACCTGGTTACTCCTAGGTGAAGTGCTACACACGATTGTTCTGTGCGTTTGCAGAATCCCTTTTGCAAACACTCCTGTCTGGTCTGTTACTAGTGTTAGGACTAACAACCCCGCAAGGCATTTGTATTCAGCCGCTCTAGCGCCACATTCCAAGTGTCGCTAAGAGTTATCGTTAACCATTTCTGACGTCGTTACCAAGGATAGGCTAACCCCTGTTCTTAGTAATTGACGTAAGGAGTGTGCGGATACATGGGTGTATGCCGAGCCTCTGAGTGATGAGTGATTGTCAACGGGTTTGATCGTAGGGTCTTTGGCTTGTGTTGTGCAGGTGCCGAGCACGGAGACAGTGATCGAGGGCAAGGTGAAGGTCAAGTTGAGATGGGTCATGCCGACGGACCGGTTGCGGTGAAGGATGGGCGTGCCGTGCGGCGGACGTGCTATGCCGATGAACTGAGCGGTGAAGGGCGGACGTGAGGCTTGAACTGAGGGACCAGAGTGCCTGAGGATCAGCTGTGGTGGCTGGCAGCCTGGGACAGCGACAAGTGAAGACTTGCGGGGCACGGTGTTGCTCGGGTCGAGGACCTGGGGACACATGTCGGTGGACGGGGTGCACGGGCGGTGCATCCCCTCTACAGCTTCGGTTTGGTGGTAGAGCCAGGGAAAAACCATCAGATGGACGGTTTCCAGGTTTGGGCCTCAAAACCTGGGCGTGGACGGTTTCCGAGTTTGGCCACAAAACTCGGGCTGAGGGTTTCCGAGTTTGGCCACAAAACTCGGGCTGAGGACGGTTTCCAAGTTTGGGCCTCAAAACCTGGGTGCTGCGGGTTTCTGAGTTTGGGCCACAAAACTCAGGCGTTGGACTTGGAGGCTGGTTTCCCGGTTTGAGCCTCAAAACCGGGGGATAGCTGGAAAAGGCTGGTTTCCCGGTTTGGGCCACAAAACCGAGGGTGCAGAGCGAGGGCGGCACGTGGCGGCAATCGGAAGGTTGCGTGGAGGCAACCCGGACGAGTTGTGCGGGCGTGGCCGTCGGATACACCTACACCGAGTTGGTCCAGAATAACCCTAGGGTTTAGCTGGTTCGCTCTGTAATTAGAATAGAGAGGGGTAGAGTAGGAATTGTACTTAGACTAGAATTAGGATAAGTAGTCGGGGAGACACCCTCCTCCCCCGATCTCAGTTAGTCATCTCATTTGCTCTTTCGACTTAGGGTTTCCAGCTCTCCCATCCCCTGCTGTAGCTAGCTGAGATCCGCAGAGAGACTTGCCTCTGTGTACTGTTGATTGTGAGGAAGTGAGACCGAAATCTCATGATTGCAGTGCAGATCGATGACTTGATTCGCGTTTTGATTCGTGTTCTTCGCGTTCTTCGTTTCTTCGCGATTTTCCCGTCACTCAATCTCCCTCTCCGGTGCGTCTTTGCGAAATCCGTTTGAACCAATTTGTTCGTATCATTGAGGAGGTCATTTCGACCAAAGGAATTCATCTAACTCCTCATGATCGAATAGATCGGCATGATTTCATTTTCGTGGCGCTTTTTCCGTTCATCCACCTTCCCTTTTGATTTCCCGGTGATTTGGTTGATTTGAGCGGACGATTTCTTGGGGATAGTCTCCTAACTACCCCGTGATCATCTTCTCCAAGTTTGGGAACTTGGGATTTTGAGTTGGATCGGATTTGGAGAGATTTGGAGAGAAGGCGATCAAAATCGCCCTCTCTGCAAGGTCGCGGACAGTCCGCGGTTTGACCGGCGGACAGTCCGCGGTTTGACCGGCGGACAGTCCGGGCGTCGGGGGAGCAGCCTGTTCAGTGGCTGAGTTCCTCGGTCGGGTTACTGTTCATTGACCGGCGGACAGTCCGCTGTGTGATTGGCGGACAGTCCGGGACTCGTCCAGCAAGGGTTCAGTAACCTTGCTGTTTTGGTGTTTCTGCCGGCGGACAGTCCGGGACTTCTTGGCAGACAGTCCGCTCCTACCGCGGACAGTCCAGGACCCCAGGGCCGGACAGTCCGGGAATTGCCTGAGTCTTCCGGTTTAGTGCGTTTGCTCTCCCGGCTTGTTCGCTTGGTTTCTGGACTTCTCGTTTGGCCCTGTAGTTGACCAAGGAACCTCTCTAGGTATCTTTGCTACTTGTTAGCATAGGTATTTAGGAGTTTCTCGACGTAGCCGTATATCTACGTCCGGGACTTGGTTTTTGGGGTTGTGTTCGAGCCGGAACTTTTGGAGTTTGGTTTGCTTCTTCTTAGTGGTGCTCCGCTGTGATCTTAGGGATCATCACCCTCTTCCAAGGGTCGTGAGCATCACGGTTTCGGTCGTCGTTTCTCGGGGTTGATTTTGGGACTTTTGGCCAAAGTTTCTGAGAAAAATTTGATTGGCTCCCATTCACCCCCCCCCCCCTCTGGTCGCCTTGCTAGTGCTTTCTCGGTCCTTCAGAGTGTCAACAAGCACTTCTGCCGCCATTGTCGGGGAAGGCAATCAGTGTTTCCTTCGAGTTATCTCGAAGAGGCTATCATTGAATTTATCCTGCCCTAAGCTTTTGCTTAGTGCAACCCATTCCTTCTTACCTTTCTTCTTCGTCTTTATATTTCATCATTTTTCCTTTATCTTTTCTTTTCTTTTACATCCTTTCATTCACGAACATGGCCAAGACCATTCATGAATTCTCTGCTCCTTCTGCTGCTAATATAGCAACTGGTCCTGCCGTGATCGATGTGAACTCCAACTTTAAGTTGAAGCTCGCATTAATCACAATGGTCCAAGCTAGTTCGTCCTGTGGCAAAGTTCACGAACAAGCTAATGCGCATCTCCAACATTTCTTGGAGATCTGTGGCACCTTCACCATTAAGGGAATCCCGCAAGAAGCTATTCGTCTTCGTCTCTTTCTTTCTCTCTGTTAGGAAAAGCAAAGCAATGGTTTTATGCCAATCGCGACGCTGTAGACACATGGGACAAATGTTCCAACACTTTTCTCATTAAGTTCTTTCGTGTGGGCAAGACCAATGCTCTTTGCAACAAAATCTCCAGTTTTCAACAACAAGCCGATGAATCTATTGTTGAGGCTTGGGAGAGAATGCAAGAGTACATCTCTACCTGTCCGCACCATGGCATGGAAGACTGGCTTTTGATTCAGAACTTCTATCATGGTTAGTTCCGCTTGATAAGAGCCATTTAGATGCTGCAGCTGGTGGAGCATTCTTTTCTTTGTGTTTCAGAAGCTAAAGCTTTGATCAAGAAGATGGTGTCCATTCAAGGATGGAATGATGAACGACTACAGTCCCACAAGAGAGGAATTCATTCTCTTAAGGAAGTTGATATGCTTGAAGCCAAGATGAACTTGCTTGCCAAAATGCTAGAGACATGCGAGAAGATGAGTACACAAGAGACTGTTCAAGCTATGGAATCACACATGACTTGTGAAGTCTGTGGTGAATCTGGACATTCTAGAAATCACTGTCCTGAGACTCATGAAGATCTCAACTTTGTCAACAATGATAATGGTTTTCGTCAACCAAATCATGGATGGAATCAACGCCTGAATTCTCAAGGTAACAATTTTAATTTGTTTGCTCGTTCTAATTTTCTGAATAATTGTTATTCGAATTTGAAAGATCTTGTTTATAGTCAAGGTAGAACCACTGACCAATTAAATAAAAGATTAATGACTAATGATAAGATGCTTGAGAATATAAATGTTAAATTGGATGATTTCTCTTCTGCTATGAAAAATCAACTTAGTTTCAATAAGATGCTTGAAATCCAATTAGCTCAATTAGCTACTGCTATAGCGAACAAGGTAAAATTCCTGGAAAAACCTGATATGCCTGTGGAAACTGCTAATCTTGTTGATAACAAGTATTTTAATTTCGTGGATCAAGATCTACCAATTAAAAAGAGTGATCCTGGTAGCCCCATAGTCGAATGTTCTATTGGACCTCATACTTTTAAACATGTTGTTTTTGATCTAGGATTGAGTGTCAATATAATGTCTACACACATGTATGACACCCTATTCTATGCTCCAATGTCTCATGCTGCTACATATTTGCATCTAGCTGACCAGTCAACATGCTACATAGAAGGAATTGCAACTGATTTGTTAGTCAAAATTAGAGGTGCATATGTCCCTGCTGATTTCATGATATTAGACATGGGTAACAATCTTGATGTTCCTTTAATTCTGGGTCGACCTTTCCTCAATGTTGTTAATGCTTGCATTTTCGTTGGATCCAGAAATATTCAAATGACTCTTGCTGGAAAGAAAGAAATGTTTCTCTTTTCTCGTGGTTCGTCGTATTCCACTAACCTGCAAGAGAAGAAACCCATTGATAAGAAAATAAGAGCACCAAGAAAGCCGACCATTGATAAGAAGATAGAATCCAAGACTGTAAGACCAAGAAAGAGAAGATGGACCAGAAAGAAGCAACCTTCTTCCACTGCATCATGCGTTACACCTGACAAGGAAGAAGCACCGTCGAACAACAAGGAACAAGAAAACAATCCTCAAAAGGATGAACCTCCAGGAGATGAAGAATCTCCAAACACGGACAAAATTCCGTGGATTTAAGGTACGACCAAAGGTATCAATCTTTAAATTTCTTTATTTTTAATTCCCGCATTTTATTTCTTGCATTGCGTTCATCTATAATAATAATAATAATATATAAAGAATCTAAAAAAATAAAAAACATAATAAACAAATAAATTAATTAAAAGTGAATTATTAAAACTAAAAATAAATAAATAAATAATATATATAATAATAATAACTAATTATAAACATAAAACAACCTAGAAACCAAATAAACCTAGTCTTTAATCTTGCTTGAAATTCTGCTTGCATACATATTTTGTTTACGTTTGAATAAATAAAATATGAATAGCCCTTGCTATGTCATACAATTTAAGTTTTAGTTTTAGTTTTCAGTTTCCTTTTTCGAATAAAATAAAACAAAGGAGACCAAACCCGAGAAGATGAATCTAACTCCGAGCAAAAAGCCAGCTTGGAGGAGACAAGCTCCACACTAAGGTATGTTCCACTCCATTCCCGTACTTTTTAGTCTTTACATTTCCTTAAAGTATCATTTTTCTGAGTAAATATTTGCTTAGCTTGTTCCTAATTTCCAATTTAGTTATGCTAAACCTATTCGAAAAGTGATGTTAATACCTGCCTTAAATTGTTGAACCATGAATAAAACCATGATGGAAATGATGAATCGTTGCTCTAAGTAACTTCGTAAAAATCTGTTATGAACATTAATGTTGCTATAGTTTTGAGTGAATAAAGTTCTGCTAAAGCTTAAGCTTTCGTGGGTTGCACATGTTTGAACCATGTTTATGCTGATGTGAGAGAAAAGTAGTATGAATAGTATAATCCTTTTAACTTATCTAAGGAAAAGTTAGGACAAAATCTAGAGTTCTATTTCAAAACTTGCAAAAATCTGTCAAAGTTCCTGCATGGTATTTTCCCTGTCCTACCAGTATCCAAATATTTTTAGAGAGAACAATCCACAAGGCTCTTGTTTGTGTTGAGCATTGTTAGACCTTATTTGATCTAAGTTGAGAAGCCTCTCATGCCCTTTTGATCAAGACCACATACACCTACCATATATTTGCCTATTTTCCATTCCGTAAGTTTTCAACCACCAAATATTTGCTCATTCTCTACACTGGAGATTTGCATAAACCCCTTTACAAACATCCCATTGCTAGCCTTATGCTATTTTTACATTAGAAATACGCATTTCATCTCATCCTTTTCTTACACACCAATTTTTTGAGACATGTATCCCAAAAGTTTCCTCCATATCAATGTCTTGCATGGGGAGAAGGATATGAGCTGCTAAAAAGAGAGAAAAGAAGAGAAAAAGCTCTATTATCAAGAGGACAAAGGTCCCAAGTTAGAAAATGTGAGGACACATTTTGGTCCTTACACTTCAAGAGAGAGAGAGGGAGAGAGTGTCATATTCAGAAAAGCAGCTATAACCCCCCTAAGAAGACAAGAGGAAGTCTCAAGGAGTTTTCACATTCTTCCATATTCTTCCAAATTCCACAAAAACTTAACCACACTTGCACGTCTTGATCTTCTTTGCATGACTCATTGCTCCTTGTGATCTCAGCATCTAACCTAGCAATATACACAACACAAGCTTGCCATATATATGTTTGCCTACCTATAAGCTCCACATATCATCCTTAGATGTAGGTGAAAAAGGCTATATCTTGGCCTTAGTGAGGTTATGTGACACCCTAAAATTTGCCCAATATTAAAATAGGTGAAAATATTTTTTTTTGATTTTTGGTGTGCATTTAATATAGGGATTAACTAATTTTCACAAAATTAAAACTAAGTTAGGAACATGTTTTTGCACTCATGCCTCTGCATTTTATTTCTGTGATGAGTGGCTTTTGTCAGAAAATGATTTGAATTCAAAATTTCTTTTGAAATTGGTTTGAAAGACTTGAAAATAAAAGAGAAATCTTTTCCTCTTCCTCTCTCTTCATTTCCTTCTTTTCGGCCCGACTGGCCTCGTGGCCCAGCGCGCCCTGGCCTGCTCCTCCCTGTCTCCTCCCTCTTTCGCACTGGGCCAGCCCGCTCCTCCCCGTTTTTTTTCTCCTGGCCGAGCGAGCCAAGCGCGTCCCACACCGCTATTGCATAATCGCCCGCAGCGCCCTTGCCTCTCTCTCTCTGCGACTGACGTTGTGACCCCGCATGTCAGCTGTCTTCCCCATCCCCTCGCTCCCTCTCTGCTCTCCAGATCGTCGGGCGGCAACCGCTGTGCCCCGCTCCACCCACGACGTGGGAGCGTCCCCCGCCTCGCTCTCCTTGGTCTTTAAAACTTCGCCAGCACCCGCGCCCGCTCTCCTTTCCCCATTTCCCAGCTGCCTTCGCCTTGCCCGCATAGCCATCTCCGGTGCGGAAGAAGCTCCGTCGCCCGCCGAGCTAGCCTCACCGTCCGATTGCACCGCTGTCCAAAATCGGCATGCCAGGGAGCTTCGCGTCGGAGAAAGGTTGCGCCCGAACTCCTCCTCTCTTTTCCTTGGACTCGAAACCGTCCTAATCTGCCTTTCTACCAAGCAGATTCCCCGCCGTCCGCCAGAATTTGCCGTTCCAGAGCTCTCTTCGCCGTTGTGATCTCCGTGGCGGGCTCCTACGTGATCCCCTCCACCTCCCCGTGCCTTCCCCGTGTGAAACTGTGGCCGCTAGGGCCGTTCCAGCGAACCCCCGGCGAAGCTCTCGCCGTCACCCATGGTCGCCGCCGCGCGTGTTGTTCCCCGCCGTTGCGAGCCTCGTTCCCGCCGGCCTGAGAACGTGGCATGGATACCCTTGCTTCCTTCTACCCCTAAGTTCCCTTGGTCTCGCTTGTGGTGCGCCCTGCGTCCATGGCCACGAGCTCTCCTGTCCCCTGCCATGGCATGTGCGCGCCCGGCGTCGCGACGTGACCGCGACGTCGCGGTCAGCGCGCGCCGATGGCGCCCGCTCGGCCTTTGCTCGGCCAAGCCTAATCCCTGCCGCCAGCACCTGACCCGACGGCTGAGAGCAGCCCATACCCGTTCGGTGGAGTTTTTGCTAAAGAGCCCCCAGAAAACCTTGGAATCAACCCGTCGTCCTTGGCCGGGTTAAATTTGATTTAAAATCCGATTTAAAATTTGATTTAAATTTTGGTTTGAATACAAGTTGATTTCAGTCTATTTATAATTTTGCCATTGCAGTAAAACGCTTATAAAATCCACGTTTGAGCTCTGATTTGATCCATTCAAATTGTGTTAGTTTTGTAATTTAGTGCTCTATCCGTTTACACTGCTGTTAGACTGTTTAGAACAGGTTACCTGTAGGGTTCAAGTTAATCTTGTTTATGGCTTTATAAACATCGTTTCGGACGTATCTTTCGCACCATAACTTCGTTTTGAGTGAACCAAATCTTGTTGTTATCGTAGAAACACGTGCTACTGTTTTGCAAATGTTTTATTTCTGTTTATCACTGTTGGTGTACTGTTCTAATGGATAGCCTTGTTTGCAATGCATGTATATACTTGGAATGCGTGTGTGATGTTCTTTGTGATCGAGTAGACGGTGAGCAAGCGTGGTTCACCAGGAGGTTTCGTTTGAAGATCAGCAAGAGGATCAACAGTACAACGAGCAAGGCAAGTTAGCATGGGATCATCCTTGTTACCTATTCACTTTATTAAGCACTTTATATTGCATGTGTCTATATAAACAACCTTAGAGATCTACTTAGCTTTTTGTTACCTGTGATACTCTTGACACCCGTGGGATAAATGCATATGGGTACAATGCTAGTGCTATCAATTTAAATATCTGATCCTGTCCAATGATGAATGTTCTCATATTGGTATGTTGTTAAATGGATAATGAAACTTGTCGTAGCAAAAGCTGGGACTGACATTGCTACCATGAGTGCTATATGGCTCTGGTTTTAGCTCAGTAAACTGGACCTTGTCTAGCTTGTTAGAGGTTACCCGAAAGGGCGCAGTAGGGTCTTGCCTCTATGGGTGTAGGGCTGCTCCTGTTCCTATGTGTATAGCTGCGACGGCCTTGTGCCATAGGAAAGGGGGGTTTGCTACATCTGATTGCCAAGGAAACCTAGCGGCCCTAACTTGTTAGACGAACCAGCGAAAGGCTTCATAATGTACCCTGCCTGCTCACCTTAGAAGTGTTATGGGGGTCGCTCCCCTAGGCATCTGGGCAACATGGCTTGTGGGTTAAGATGCACAACCTCTGCAGAGTGTAAAACTGTTATAACAGCCATGCTCACGGTCATGAGCGGCCTGGAAAACTCACGGAACTATGATACTTAATTAAATGTTACTTTATGTTGATGGTACTCTTATGTTGAATTATTTATCATTGATGGACAAATTTGGATCAGTGGATTAAGGGTTAAGCACAATATATGTTTACTCAGACTGTGTTAGCCTTTTGAGCCTCATGAACCCCGTGTTAGCTTGCTAAGTACGAGGAGTACTTACGCTTGTTGTTTTTCTTTCTTTTTGGATAAAAATCGTGGATGGGTAACAGATGACGTTGGAGTTGGAGTTACCTCATAAGTTTCTTGGCTAGCGTATCCCCAAGTCGGCAGTCCCTGTGGTGGTTGCCCGTGAGAGCTATATCTAGTTTACCTTTTCTGCTGATGTAAGTCTTTGTTTTGCTACTATCGTTATGTAATAAACATTGTGATGGTACCTTTTTCATAATTTGTCTAGCTTATGTGTGTGACTGATCCCTGGGCACACATGAGTTTGCTGCCTTAGTTTTATTCTTAAAATTGGGGTGTAACAGGTTACCAAACACCATGTGAGATTGAGTGTGCCATTCGAGGAACTTGAGCAGGTTTGTTTTTCAAAATTTCAAAAACCCTCTGGATTGAATCCTGATTTTCCTGAAGCAAGGTACAAAGTTTATGTCTACTGCTCTATCTTACCTTTGCATATTTCTAGGTGATAACTATAATCCCCATGTCGCTGAAGCTAAGGTTGGATTTCTACACTTACTCATAACTATATGTGGTATGATTGTACATACATAGACTTTTGCAATGATTTTCTCATAGAGGCAATGCCTGATCCATGTTTTCCGCTAAACCCGCATTTTGCTTGAGGACAAGTAAAGGGTAGCTTGGGGGAACTTGTTGATGATCGTTAAACCCTATTTTCACCATCAACATTTCATCCAAAACATGGTGAAAATCAACATAACATGTACGATTATGCTTTACTACTCACACAATCCCACATGTACATGGAGTTTTATTTGAATGCAGGAAAAACATGAAAAATGGAGAAAAGAGTGGAGAAATGGACCCACCAGGCAGTGACCACCACACCTAGGCCCACATGGCAGGCCCAGGGGTGGCGGCCGCCTAGCCTAGGTGGCGCCCGCCACCTTCCATGTGGCGGCCGCCACTCCCATGTGGCCTTCTACGTCACTGATCCATGGGAGAAGGCTAGGGTGCAATCCAGAGCATTGATCAAGGTCGGTTTGATCCAACGGTGTCGACACAACATCACACAGATTGTGGTTTTGCTTCTTACAATGTTGCAACGTGAGAACCGGCCAACCAACTTCACAACTGCCATCAAGGAGTGATCTCGGTCGTTGATGGAAGTCGGTTGGAGAGGGGGGAGTGGGGCCTACCATTGGATGGTGGCGGCCGCCACCCCCTAGGTGGCGCCCACCACCACCCTCACTCCACTTTGCCTCTCCTTCACTTGGAAGCAAACCCCGGTCCTTCACTTGGAAGCAAACCCCCCTGAACCTCCATTCCAAGAGCACAAGCACAAGTACAAGCCAAAGGCACAAGATATTTCTCCACGTGTCAACGCTGCTCTACTACTTAGCTTAGCTCTAGTGAGTGAGAAGAGAAATGTCGGGTGGAGCTGAGCAATCAGAGTCTGGAAGAGACTTCCGGAGCGTCTGGTCTGGTATTGCTCCTTTGTATCTACCTCAAGTACTTTATTCTAATTTAGTCATTTCATAGTTCAAGTACTTTGAGTATTTATCTTGTGCCCCTACATTTCAAGTACTAGTTCTTGCTTGATCATTATCACAGTGAGCTTAGGTGCATGATCTGTGGCAATTGCGGATACATGGGTGTATGCCGAGTCTCTGAGTGATGAGTGATTGTCAACTGGAATGATGCGCATGTTCTTTGGCTTGTGTTGTGCAGGTGTTGAGCACGGATGCAGTGATCAGAGGCAAGGTGAAGGTCAAGTAGAGACTTGCCATGCCGAGGGACCGAGAGTGGCAAAGGGCGGACGTGAGGCTTGGACTGAGGGACCGGTGGCCCAAGGATCAGCTGTGGTGGCTGACAGCCTGGGACAGCGACGAGCGAAGACTTGCGGTCATGTGTTGCCTGAGTCATGGACTTGGGGACACGTGTCGGTGGACGGGGTGCACGGGCGGTGCATCCCCTCTACGGCGTCGGTTTGGTGGTAGAGCCAGAGAAAAACCATTTGGGTGGACGGTTTCCAGGTCTGGGCCTCAAAACCTGGGTGCTGAGGGTTTCCGAGTTTGGCCTCAAAACTCGGGCTGAGGACGGTTTCCAGGTTTGGGCCTCAAAACCTGGGCGCTGCGGGTTTGCTGAGTTTGGGCCTCAAAACTCAGATGCTGGTGGGCTGGTTTCTCGGTTTGGGCCTCAAAACCGGGGGTTGGCTGGAAAGGCTGGTTTCCTGGTTTGGGCCACAAAATCGGGGGTGCATAGCGAGTGGCGGCACGTGGCGGCAATCGGGAGGTTGCGTCGAGGCAACGCTACGAGTTGTGCGGGCGTGGCCATCGGATCCACCTACCATCGAGTTGGTCCAGAATAACCTTAGGGTTTAGCTGGTTCGCTCTGTAAGTAGTTAGGGGTAGAGTGGGAATTAGGAATAGTTAGAATTAGGATAAGTAGGGGGAGACACCCACCTCCCCATCTATCTCAGTTCATTTGCTCTTTGCTTCTAGGGGTTCCTGCTCTCCCAATCCCCTGTTGTAGCTAGCTGAGATCCGCAGAGAACCATACCTCTGTGTACTGGAGATTTTGTGGAAGTGAGGCCGTAACCTCACTGTTGTAGCGTGTGGTAGCCACACGGTTGTAGATCGATGACTTGATTCACGTTTTGGTTCGTGTTCTTCGCGTTCTTCGTTTCTCCGCGATTTTCCCGTCACTCGATCTCCCTCTCTCGTGCATCTTTGCAAAATCCGTTTGAATCAACTTGTTTGTATTTGAAAGGAGATCATTTCCACCGAAGGAATTTATCTAACTCCTCACGAACAAGTAGATCGGGTTGATTTTGTTTTTGTAGCGCTTTTCGGTTCATCTTCCTCCCCTTTTGATATCCCGGTGTTTGAACCAATTTGAGCGGATGATTTCTTGGGGATAGTCTCCTAACTACTCCGTGATCATCTCCTCCAAGTTTGGGAACGTGGGATTTTGGTTTGAATCGATTTGGAGAAGATTTGGGTGAAGGGCGACCGAAATCGCCCTCACTGGGTGTTGGCGGACAGTCCGCCACCCTAGGCGCGGACAGTCCGCGCGTCGGGGACTTGGCCAGAGCAGTGGCCGCGAGTCTTTGCGTTTTGGGTCTCGGTTGACCGGCGGACAGTCCACCGGTGTAAACCGCGGACAGTCCGGGACTGTCCATAGAGTTTGCAGCAACTCTGCTGTTTTGCGTTTTCTGCCGGCGGACAGTCCGCCAGTGAACCGCGGATAGTCCGGCCTTGGGCAGACAGTCCGGGACTCCAGGTCCGGACAGTCCAGGATTTGCCTAAAGGTTGCGTTTTGGTGCGTTTGCTCTCCCGGCTCTCTCGCTTGGTTTCCGGACCTTTCGTTTGGCCTCGTAGTTGACCAAGAAACCTCTCTAGGTATCTTTGCTACTTGTTAGCATCGGTATTTGGGGATTTCTCAACGTAGCCGTCTATCTACGTTCGAGACTTGGTTTTTTAGGGCCGAACTTGTGCCGGTTCTTTTGCCGTTCGGTTTGCTATCGCTTTGTGGTGCCTCGCTGTGATCCTAGAGATCATCCACCCTCTTCCAAGGGTCGTGGGCATCACGGTTTCGGTCATAGCTCTTGGGGGTTGATTTTGGGACATTTGGCCAAAGTTTCGAGAGAAATTTTTGAGCTCCCATTCACCCCCCCCCCCCCCTCTTGTCGCCTTGCTAGTGCTTTCTCGGTCCTTCAATTGGTATCGGAGCTGGTTAAGGATCTTCCACCTTAGCCGGTTCCAGATCCACAGAAGGTGACATGGATCGCAGCAAGGGCAAACCGCCATTTTTCGATGGGACAAACTTTGCGTATTGGAAGATACGCATGTCGGCCTATCTGCAGAGTTTGGGTGCTTCCGTTTGGGATATTTGCAACTCTGCCAATTACGTTGTCTTGGCTGCTCGTGTGACTCAGCATCAGATCGATGAGCACGATGCCAATAGCCGAGCACGTAATGCTCTTTTCTCAAGTTTGAGCATGAGTGAGTTTGATCGTGTTTCTCACCTCGCTATGGCTCGGGAGATTTGGGCTACCCTCATGCGCTTTCATGAGGGAACCTGTCAAGTCAAAACCCGTCTCTATGAGTCGTTCAAGCGAGAGTATGAGAACTTTCGACATATGCCTGGCGAGAGCATAGAAAGTTTATTCGCTCGCTTTCAGGTGATTGTCAACAGGATGAGGGCTAACAAGGAGCTGTTGCCTTTCGACGATCATGAGAGGGCTCTCAAGCTTTTACATACCCTTGATCGGTCGGTGTGGGATTCCAAGGTTCAGGCGATCATCGAATCGCCTAACTAGGAGACCCTCACGTGCGACGAGCTCTTTAGTAAGCTCAAGTCTAGTGAGATTGATGCCATGGCAAGGGCTTCTTATGAGAATCCATCTGGCCCGACTATGGCTTTGGTTTCTGGCTCTTCTGCTAACCCCTCTGGAGGTTTTGCACTCTCTAATCTCTTTTCTGTCATAGAGGAGCAGCTGGAGTCTTTGGGAGACTACGAGTTGGCTATGCTTACCAACCGGTTCACGCGGTTTCACAACAACCGCATGAACCGTCGCCGCGGAGGAGGACGCTCAGGATGCTATGAGTGCGGCGACCCCGACCACTTCATCGCCAACTGTCCCAAGAAGAACAAGCATTCTGGGAAGGGCGATCATGGGCACAAGTACGACTCCGGCAAGCGCAAGGAGAAGTATGTCCCCGCAAGGCACAAGCGGAAGGGCGGCTTCAACAAGGAGTACATCAAGACCAAGTACTTGGAGAAGGCCCAAGCTGAGCAGTGTGCGTTCTTTGCCACGCTCAGTGACGTCGACGACTCGGACGACGACTCCGCCTCTTCGAGCGACGACGAGTCCGAGAAGAAGAAGAAGATTGAGGACAAGCTCAACGGTCTCTGCTTCTTCACCGACGACGACGGCTTCTGCACCATGGCCCTCGGCAAGGAGGTCGACGGAGAGCTGGTGAATTCCCCTCGGAACAACGACGACGACGACGACACCTCCCAGGTATCTCTGACCCACGATGAGCTTTCTGCTGAGGTCGAGAAGCTTACTGCCACGCTCCTTATTCAGGATAAGTTGCTTAGGCGTGCCGCTAGAGAGCGCAAGGAGTTTAGGCAGAAGTGGGAGGATACGGTGAAGGAACTTGAATCTGTCAAGTCCACCGTTGTTGTCACAGAGGAGGAGTGTGAGATGTGCACCACGCACATGACTGACCTTCTCACTTTGAGAGGTAAGTATGCTGCGTTGGTAGGAGAGGTGGATGAGCTGAAGGATAGACCCTCGCTGTTGGGTGCATGCAAGACTTGTCCTGTCTTGCAATCCGAGTTGGCAGACAAGAATGCCAAGATTGTGTCTCTTGAGGAGGCCAGCTCGGGTAGCACTTGTGTGACTAGGTGCGCTTTGTGTGAGAGTTTGGAGATGGAGATTGCAAACGTGAAGCATGACAAGATGCAAACTGAGGAGGAAAACACATACCTTCGGACCATCTTGTCATGGGTGTCTTGTGGTGAGCCGCAGCTCGGGATGATGATCTCCCAATTCAAGTGAGTTGCTGGAGGTCCTGGTGTAGGTTTTGCTCCGGGTGTTGATCTTTGAGCTTTTGGGAAGATTGGAGAGTCGAGTGGTCTGAACCCGAGTGAGAAGCCCAACTCCACCACTACTCCCAAACTTACCAAGCTTCCACCCAAAGAGCCTCTCAAGCCTAACACCAAGGATGGAGTGTTTGAGGAACCTCTGAGAGCTCCACCCAAGAACCAAGTGTGGCATCCCAAACCCAACCACTTGAAGAACAAGCTTGATACGATGCCACCTATTCAGGAGGAGTGTTTGCCACAGAAGGGCAAAGTGATCCAAACCCACAACCATGTGTACCAACAACCCCCTTTGAGAGCGGTGAGGTACCATTGTGAGCATTCTGGGAGAGATGGACACTTGAGTGAGTTTTGCTTTCGGCGTAAGAGAGAGGCGCGTCGTGCAAGGGAGATGAACAACCTGGACACGTACCATCCTTTCCATGATGTACATGCGCCAAATGTTCAGAGACGTGCTGCTAGGCCCAGAGGTCCAGAACCTCAAGTTCCCAGGCCTAGGCAAAGGAGAGCTCCGAGGAGAGATCCTAGGCCTAGAGGTGCAGTGCCTCAAGTTCCTAGGCCTAGGCCTCGTAGAGAGCGTGCCTGGCGGGAGCCTGCAGTTGTAGGCTATGGACCCCGTGGCGGTGGCTTTGTAGTTGAGCGCTTTCCCCCGCCGCGTTTTGAGTATCGCGGTGAGCGCTCTTTCCCTAGCGGACCACGTTTTCCTCAGCATGGTGATCACTCTTCTCGTAGACGTGCTAGGAATGGTTTTTCTGCTAACCGTTCTTTTGAGCAGTCGGCCCAAACACTGGTATTCTCCTTACTTCACTAACCCCAGTGTTGGACCGTATGCTCACCCTATGTCTTTTTATTGATGTAGGTAAAACGATTGGAGAACGTTTGGTTGGTGGATTCCGGTTGCTCGAGGCACATGACCGAAAACGCCAAGTGGTTCTCCAGTCTTAGTCCGGTCGCCAGAAAGGAGTTTATCACCTTTGGCGACAATAGCAAAGGTAAGGTATTGTCTCGTGGGTCGGTGCGAGTTAATGAGCACTTTGTGTTGCGCGATGTTGCTCTTGTTTCTAACTTGCATTTTAACCTTCTTTCTGTTTCGCAACACTTTGATGACGATTATGAGATTCGTTTTAAACCGAATCTCAGTCGCATTTTGGATCCTCAGGACAATCTTGTTTGTGTGATTTCGCCCTTTGGAAAAGTCTTTCGTGCGGATTTCTCGGAGTCTTTTGGCATTTCCCGTTGTCTTGTGGCTGGACCTTCCTCCTCTGATCTTTGGAAGTGGCATAAGAGACTTGGACATTTGAGCTTCGACTTGCTTGCAAGACTTAGTTCACTTGGCCTAATCCGAGGATTGCCCAAGTTATCCATGGAGAAGGATCTTGTTTGCCATTCTTGTAGACATGGGAAGATGGTTGCCGCTCCCCACCATCTAGTGACTCAGGTCATGACCAAGCGCCTTGGAGAGCTTTTGCACATGGACCTTGTTGGTCTGGCTCGGGTGAGCTCGGTTGGGGGGAAGTGGTATGTGCTTGTTGTTGATGATGACTTTTCGAGATATTCATGAGTCTTCTTTTTAGCTGAGAAGACTGAGACTTTCTCCTTTGCTAGCAATCTGATTTTGCGTCTTCAGAACGAGTTCCTTTTGAACTCGATGCGAGCTATTAGGAGTGATAATAGTTCTGAATTCAAGAATTCAGATTTTGAGAAGTTTTGTAACTCTTTGGGCTTGGAGCATCAGTTTTCTTCCCCCTACACACCGCCACAAAATGGTGTTGTAGAGAGGAAGAATCGGACCCTTGTAGAGAAGGCCAGGACGATGCTCGATGAGCATAGGACTCCTAGGCGATATTGGGCTGATGCTATGAGCACTGCATGCTATATTTCCAATCGCATTTTTCTTCGAGCTTTCTTGAAAAAGACCTCTTATGAGTTGCATTTTGGAAAACTCCCCAAGGTGAGTTATTTTAGGGTTTTTGGTTGCCATTGTTTTATACTCAAAAAGGGCAACCTGGACAAGTTTGAGTCTCGTTCTTCTGACGGTGTGTTTTTGGGTTATGGCACTCACACTCGAGCTTATCGTGTACTTAACCTTGACACTAACCAAGTCATGGAGACATCCGATGTCACCTTCGACGAGACCATGGTTTGTCCTTCTTCTCGTTTTGAGCGTGCAGGTGATCACGAGGTCGGTGAGCCTCTTTTTGATGATGAGGACAAGGGTGCTGAAGGTATGGATGATCCAGCACCCCCTCCACCTATTTTGCCACAAGGAGTGGCTTCTACGATGACTCACGGCCCCGACACATCTTCTTCCTGGGGGCCGTGGGATCCGCCACCCCGAGCGGTACCTTTTGTACCCGGGGAGTCACCATATGCTGTTGAGGGGGAGATCACTTCTGCACGGGAGGCGCCACGTCACATCCAGCGCCAACACCCCCCTCAGCAGATGATCGGCAACATTGATGAACGGGTCACTCGGTCCAGGTCTCAAATCTCTCACTTTGCTCATTCTGCTTTTGTTGCTGATTTTGAGCCCCGAGATGTTGGACACGCTTTGACGGATCCGAATTGGGTCAATGCCATGCATGAGGAGCTTGAGAACTTTGAGAGAAATCGGGTTTGGGTTCTAGTGTCTCCACCTTCTGAGTGTCATCCAATTGGGACAAAATGGGTTTTCAAAAACAAACAGGGAGAAGATGGCCATGTTGTGAGAAACAAGGCCAGACTCGTAGCCCAGGGATATAGTCAGAAGGAGGGGATAGACTATGAGGAGACTTTTGCTCCTGTAGCACGTTTGGAGGCGATTAGGATACTCTTGGCTTTTGCTGCATCCAAAGGTTTCAAACTTTTTCAAATGGATGTCAAGAGTGCCTTCTTAAACGACTACATAGAAGAGGAGGTGTATGTTAGAGAACCCCCCGGTTTCGAAAATCCCAAGTTTCCAAACCATGTTTTTAAACTTCACAAAGCTTTGTATGGTTTGAAACAAGCCCCTAGAGCCTGGTATGATAGGTTGAAAACTTTTTTGCTTGCTAAGGGTTTTAAAATGGGATGTGTAGATAAAACGCTCTTTCTCCTCAAGCAAGGCACTGATACTCTCTTGGTCCAGATTTACGTGGATGATATCATTTTCGGTGGTTCTTCTCACGCTTTGGTTGCCAAGTTTGCAGATACTATGAGCAGGGAGTTCGAGATGAGCATGATGGGCGAGCTGACTTTCTTTCTCGGATTGCAAATTAAGCAATACAGAGAAGGGACGTTTGTGCACCAGGGCAAGTATACCAAGGACTTGCTGAAGAGGCTCGATATGGGTGAGGCCAAGCCTCTTCCAACACCCATGTTGACCACCACGGCCCTGGATGTGGACAAGGATGGAGAAGCTGTGGACCAGAAGGAGTACCGAAGCATGATCGGGTCGCTGCTCTACCTGACGGCGACACGCCCGGACATCAAGTTCGCGGTGTGTCTGTGCGCGCGCTTTCAGGCGTCGCCGCGCACTTCTCACCGTCAGGCGGTGAAGCGCATTTTCAGGTACCTTCGTTTCTCACCTGAGTTCGGGATTTGGTATTCAGCTTCCTCCACCCTCTCCCTTTGCGGTTATTCCGATGTCGATTTTGCTGGTTGCCGTGTCGAGCGCAAGTCCACTTCTAGGACTTGCCAGTTTATTGGTTCTTCTCTTGTTTCGTCGTCCTCTCGCAAGCAGTCTAGTGTCACCCCGTCTACCACGGAGGCTGAGTATGTTGCTGCGGCTAGCTGTTGTTCCCAGTTACTCTGGATGATGGCCACCTTGCATGATTTTGGTCTGAGCTTTTCTCGTGTTCCTTTGCTTTGTGACAGCACGAGTGCAATTAGCGTTGCTAAGAACCCCATGCTGTACTCGAAGACCAAACACATTGATGTGCGCTTTCATTTTCTGCGAGACCACTATGAGAAGGGTGATATCGACCTTCGTCATGTCGATACTCATCATCAGTTGGCTGATATTTTCACCAAGCCTTTAGACGAATCAACCTTTAATCGGTTGAGGGGTGAGCTTGGTGTGTGTTTCCCCTTTTAGATGGGGGAAACATTTTGACTCTTGTATGATACACTGACTTTGTGTTTTTTTAGTTGGCTTTGCTTCTTTTTGGTTTCTTCATGCATCTTTGCATTTCAGCATACGCTTTTACATTCTGAGCTTCATGAATATAGTCTGAAGAATGTGACTATGCTCTGTGTAGTCTTTGCTCCGATGCTTTATGAAGATGCTATAGCTTATGCTCTTTCTGATCACTGATACATACTGTGAGCTGAGCTATTTTTGAATGGTGAAACTTGATAATGAACTTAAAACTTGAAAATGTTCACCATTGAGATATGCAACTAGCATGTGTAGGATGTGTCGAAGTCACTTATGCTATTTATGTATGCGAGGTTGCTATGTCTCTAGTGTTGAGTCATTCACTTGCTTGGTATGTCATATTCTGTTTAAAATCTGAACCAAGTTAAGTGAATTGAAAAGATCGAGATGGGTTTGCTTGTTAGCACCTCACAGTTTTGAGACTGTTTCTCATTGCACTTTGAGTTAAACTTGAGTTGTGTAGTGTATGACCGAAACTGTTGCTTTAAGCTTCTGTTTGCTTATGCATAGGCTTCGCATAGTTGGAAAGTTAGGGAATAACAAGCATTCAACCTCTCGCAGTCACATGCTGATTTCTGCACTTGTGTAATTTCACCGCTGCAACTCCGATTAAAATTTGAAATCACAAGTATATGCTTCATTTTTCAATTTGGTATCAGCATGATGATTGAACTGTGCTAGGGGTAGTTCACCTTGTATACATGTTTAGCACTTGTTTGACTTCCTGTCTATACATGTCTTGTGCTAGTTTGATGGTGAATACCTTTTTGGCTGAAAACTGCTCTTTTTGCTCTCATTTCAGACTTAGTGATCAGTTTGAGCCTTTGCTAGCATTCTGTGCATTCTCTGCGTCATCAGATCAGAACTCTATAGAACCTCTTTGCACTCTTTTGAGTATACTCCTGAAGCTCCTAACTTGCATTTTGACTCATATGCATTTTGGAAGGGGAGAAATTCTCTTTTTTGCACTTTTTGATGGTGCATTTTCTGACGGGGAGCACTGTTTCTTGATAAGTGCATTTTCAACTAAGGGGGAGAACTTGCAAATCTTTACCCTCCGTTTGAACTAAGGGGGAGCTTTCCTGGTTGGTTGCACTATTCGAGGGGGTGTTTTTTGCTGCTTCCTGTTGGCCGTAAGGTTTTGGTATCGAGCTTTCTTTGCTAGTTGTGTTGAGCCTCTGTGCCTCTGTCTTGAGGGACTAGCATTTTGTTTCGATTTCTCAATTGGTATTTGCTAGCGGTGTTGAGCCTGTTCTACCTCTTCTTGAGGGCTAGCTTTGCTTTGCTTGGTTGCGTCGAGCCGTTGTCCATGTCTTTGGGGACCAAGTTGTTTCGCTCTTTCCACTTGACCTTCTTCGGCTTTGCTATGCTTTTGGGTCATTTGGTTGAGTTCTCTCTCTTTCTCCTTCTTCCTTCTTCTGCTTCCTTTATGATTTGTGTTGGTAGTTGACAATGCACTCATCAAGGGGGAGATTGCGGATACATGGGTGTATGCCGAGTCTCTGAGTGATGAGTGATTGTCAACTGGAATGATGCGCATGTTCTTTGGCTTGTGTTGTGCAGGTGTTAAGCACGGATGCAGTGATCAGATGCAAGGTGAAGGTCAAGTAGAGACGTGCCGTGCTGAGGGACCGAGAGTGGCGAAGGGCGGACGTGAGGCTTGGACTGAGGGACCGGTGGCCCGAGGATCAGCTGTGGTGGCTGACAGCATGGGACAGCGACGAGCGAAGACTTGCGGTCATGTGTTGCCTGAGTCATGGACTTGGGGACACGTGTCGGTGGACGGGGTGCATGGGCGGTGCATCCTCTCTGCGGCGTTGGTTTGGTGGTAGAGCCAGAGAAAAACCACCGGGTGGACGGTTTCCAGGTTTGGGCCTCAAAACCTGGGTGCTGAGGGTTTCCAAGTTTGGCCACAAAACTCGGGCTGAGGACGGTTTCCAGGTTTGGGCCTCAAAACCTGGGCGCTGCAAGTTTGCTGAGTTTGGGCCTCAAAACTCAGATGCTGATGGGCTGGTTTCCCGGTTTGGGCCTCAAAACCAGGGGTTGGCTGGAAAGGCTGGTTTCCCGGTTTGGGCCACAAAACCGGGGGTGCAGAGCGAGTGGCGGCACGTGGCGGCAATCGGGAGGTTGCGTCGAGGCAACGCTACGAGTTGTGCGGGCGTGGCCGTCGGATCCACCTACCATCGAGTTGGTCCAGAATAACCTTAGGGTTTAGCTGGTTCGCTCTGTAAGTAGTTAGGGTAGAGTGGGAATTAGGAATAGTTAGAATTAGGATAAGTAGGGGGAGACACCCACCTCCCCATCTATCTCAGTTCATTTGCTCTTTGCTTCTAGGGTTTCCTGCTCTCCCAATCCTCTGTTGTAGCTAGCTGAGATCCGCAGAGAACCATACCTCTGTGTACTGGAGATTTTGAGGAAGTGAGGCAGTAACCTCACTGTTGTAGCGTGTGGTAGCCAAACGGTTGCAGATCGATGACTTGATTCGCGTTTTGGTTCGTGTTCTTCGCGTTCTTCGTTTCTCCGCAATTTTCTCGTCACTCGATCTCCCTCTCTCGTGCGTCTTTGCGAAATCCGTTTGAATCAACTTGTTCGTATTTGAAAGGAGACCATTTCCACTGAAGGAATTTATCTAACTCCTCACGAACAAGTAGATCGGGTTGATTTCATTTTCGTAGCGCTTTTCGGTTCATCATCCTCCCCTTTTGATTTCCCGGTGTTTGAACCAATTTGAGCGGATGATTTCTTGGGGATAGTCTCCTAACTACTCCGTGATCATCTCCTCCAAGTTTGGCAACGTGGGATTTTTGTTTGAATCGATTTGGAGAAGATTTGGGTGAAGGGCGACCGAAATCGCCCTCACTGGGTGTTGGCGGATAGTCCGCCACCCTAGGCGCGGACAGTCCGCGTGTCAGGGACTTGGCCAGAGCAGTGGCCGCGAGTCTTTGCGTTTTGGGTCTCGGTTGACCGGCGGACAGTCCGCCGGTGTAAACCGCGGACAGTCCGGGACTGTCCAGAGAGTTTGCAGCAACTCTGCTATTTTGCGTTTTCTGCCGGCGTACAGTCCGCCAGTGAACTGCGGACAATCCGGCCTTGGGCGGACAGTCTGGGACTCCAGGTCCGGACAGTCCGGGATTTGCCTGAAGGTTGCGTTTTGGTGCGTTTGCTCTCCCAGCTCTCTCGCTTGGTTTCCGGACCTTTCGTTTGGCCTCGTAGTTGACCAAGAAACCTCTCTAGGTATCTTTGCTACTTGTTAGCATCGATATTTGGGGATTTCTCAACGTAGCCATCTATCTACGTTCGAGACTTGGTTTTTGAGGGCCGAACTTGTGCCGGTTCTTTTGTCGTTCGGTTTGCTATCGCTTTGTGGTGCCTCACTGTGATCCTAGAGATCATCCACCCTCTTCCAAGGGTCGTGGGCATCACAGTTTCGGTCATAGCTCTTGGGGGTTGATTTTGGGACATTTGGCCAAAGTTTCGAGAGAAATTTTTGAGCTCCCATTCACCCCCCTCTGGTCGCCTTGCTAGTGCTTTCTCGGTCCTTCAGCAATAGGTTGCTTAGTTTATCTAGTGTTAGTCATATCAAGTCTTGTGATTGCTTTGTCGTCTAGTTAAGGTGTCTTCATCTCCGAGCTTGGGTAAAGATAGTAAGAATATAGATTAAGCAAGGTGCTTAGGCTATAGGCTTACCTGCAGATACGGCTAAACCTCCGGATAGTTGTGGTAGCAGCAGGTGGTGAAAGCCCTGGATCGCCTACGTATTCCACTACGTTGGGTTTGGTTCTTCAAATGTAAGGCTCGTTGCGCGTTGTGTCCAGTTTAATCGGGAGCGCGTACACCTCTGTTGCTTGATAAGATAAGACTACTACTTTACTTCACATTCACGCTATCCTTGTCCTTGTCCGAGTTCTAATTATTCTAACTCTGTTCTTCGTGTTCTTAGTTCTAGATCCCATTAGTTTAGTTAGTTTAGTCATACCTAGTTTAACCCTTCCATCCACAACACCTTTTGTTGATCCACAACAAACCCCATTCCAATCATCTATTCTTGCCATCCATTCATCCCTTCTCCCCTTTCCTCAATCTCTTCTTGCCTCTTCTAACTCGATCGATACACCACCTAGCCTTCTCTTGGGAAAATATAAATTCGACATTGGTTACTCTCAGACGAAGTGCTACATATGATAGTTCTGTGCGCTTGTAGAATCCCTTTTGCAAACACTCGTATCTGGTCTGTTGCTAGTGTTGGGACTGACAACCCCGAAAGGCATTAGTATTCAGCCGCTCTAGCACCACATTCCTAGTGTCGCTAACAATTATCGTTAACCATTTCTGATGTCATTACCAAGGATAGGCTAACCCCTATTCTCAGTAATTGATGTAAGGTGAAGGACCGAGAATGCTAAACATAGGTGACCAGAGGGGGGGTGAATGAGAGGCTAAAAATTTCTTTCAAAACCTCGACCACTGTCCCACAAATCAACCTCAATAACTTGTCCAAGACTTTGTAGTGTCCTTGACACTAGAGTTAGGATGGATGCTTCCTAAAAGCACAGCGAGACACTAGACTAGCCAAGAAACGTAATGCAAAAGTCAGAAATCAAATCCAAAGTCAGATGATCGGACGATGAAAGAAAAGTGTTGAATACACAACATCGGACGCTGGGAGGGGTCAGGTGGTGGACGCGTCCGATGTAAAATCAGCAAATCTGGATCCTTACTGCATGACCATCAGATGCTGCTACAGTGTTAGCTCAGCGTTCGATGCTCAGGCGTCAGAGCGTCCGATGGTCAACGGAGCGTCCGATGCCCAGCATTCGTTGCTCACTCAAAAACTCAGTTCTTCGACACATGGCCCCGGTGCGTCCGATGTAACGAACTCAGCGTCTGATGCCCACGACGTCAGTGTCCGATGCCCCCGATTCTGTGCTGTTCTTCCGTGAATCCAACTTGATCTCCCCCGAATCTAAAGCTCCAAGGCTTAAACATGTTATGAGGAATCACAAGGATGTTAGTGAGCTACTCCTAGGAGATCATGGCTTGAACCAAACTCCCAATCGGTGAATTGAGGAAAATCGGAGCAAAAGGGACAAGAACTTCGGCCAACCTAGAAGATGGTTCAAACAGTTTTCCAAATCATTCCTCGTAGCAAGAGAACTCGTGAAGAACTAAAAGGGGAAAAGAAGAAAACCATGAAAAACAAGAGGCAAATAGTGAATTACACTCCAAATTCCAAACGAAAATCATCCCCACGAGGAGACAACGGGATTACGGCCCCGTTTCCTGGAAGTCTCAAAAACTCAGAGGTATTGTGACACTCTGCGGATCTCAGTAGCTACAGCAGAGGAATGGGGAGACAGAAAACCCTAGGTGGAAAACCGTAAATTACTGAGATAGAATGAGACGTGGGGTTCCCTCTCTATATATAGCCTAATACATTATTCCCCTTCTACCCCTACTGATACAGTGATCGAACCAGCTAAACCTGGCTATTCTAGACAAGCGCGAAGTTGTAGTTGATCCGATGGACACGCCCACAAATCCGGTAGCTTCGCCTCGACGTGACATCACTCGATGCCGCCACGTGCCGTCGCCGCTCAACAGTTCTCCTCGAGAACTCCGCCACTAGTTTTGAGGCCCAAACCAGCAAACCGTCTGCCCCGAGTTTTGTGGCCCAAACTCAGAAACCCAGCAGCCCCCAGGTTTTGAGGACCAAACCTCAAAACTATCCATCAGCCCGAGTTTTGAGGACCAAACTAGGAAATCAGCCATCCAGTGGTTTTTCTAGGGCTTTACCACCAAACCGAAGCAGTAGAGGGATGCACCGCCCGTGCACCCCATCCACCAACACGTGTTCTCAGGTCCACGACCCGAACCACACCGTGTCCCGCAAGTCTCTGGTCGTCGCTGTCTCAGCATGTCAGCCACCACGGCTGAACCTCCGGCTACCGATCCGTCACTCCAAGTCCGAGTCTGCCCTTCACCGCCCTGGTCCATCGGCACGACACTCCAGCACTTGACCTTCACCTTGCCTTTGATCACTGTCTCCGTGCTCGACACCTACACAACACAAGCCAAAGAACATGCACATCAAATCCATTGACAAACACTCATCACAAGACCCGGATCACAGCCTGTGCATCCGCAATCTTCCCCATGATGAGTGCATTGTCAACTACCAACCACAAATCATTTAGAGTAGAAAGAAAATAAGAAGAAGGTAGAACAAAGAGAACTCATCCAAATAACCAAAAGCAAAGCAAAGCCAAGAGAAGGTCAAGTGGAATGAGCAAGATAACTTGGTCCCCAAAGACATGGGCAACGGCTCGACGCAACCAAGCAAAGTAAAACTAGCCCTCAAGAAGAGGCAAACCAGGCTCAACACCGCTAGCAAGAAGATCAGAGCAACTAAGTCCAAAGCTGAGTAAAACAGCTTGTCCCTACAGAAAGAGGCAAAGGCTCAACACAACTAGCTCCAATCCAAACCAGCTGAAAACTCGACAAATAAAAGCAAGCAAACTCCCCTTGGACATAACCAAAGCAAACAAACTCCCCCTGGACATAACCACAAGTTTTCTCCCAAACTCCCCCTTGAAAGATGCATCACAACAAGCTATGATTTGTCATTTTTTTCTCCCCCTTAGTTGATAATGCACATCTCAAAAGCAAAACATGGGAGCCTGAAAGTGACTAAATGAATGCAAAAGCTTCAAAGATATGCTATCCAGAGTGGTGAAATGCTCTATTTGCACAAGTGAGAAATTAAAAAATCCTAATGCTAGCATAAGCTCATCATGATCATACAACTCTACAGAATGAGAAAAGCAGTTTTTGATATGAAATTAAGACAAAAGGTCAAGTTCACCATAGAAATAGCATCTAGCATGTAAATAGACATGTCATCAACTAGAGCCAACAAAACTACACTGGTGAACTACCTCAAACATGTGTCAATCAACAAGCCATATACAACTCATTTCATTTTGAATTAAGCAATTTTTATAAGAGTCATACATGTCAAGTGAATGCGAGGGGTTGAGAGCACCACATGCCTAACTTTTCAACCAAGCGAAGCCTAAGTCGAAGATTATCACAAGCTTAAGGCTATGGTTTCGGTCATACACTACACTGCTCAAGTTCATCCCAAAGTGCAAAGGGAAGCAGTCTTGATAAAGTGAGGTGTGGTAGTGCAATCCCACCTCGATCTTTTCATTATCTCTTAGCTCGGATTTCAGATTTTAGCATTTTAGCACATCAGAGTATATACAATGGAAGCGACCAACTCCAAGCTAGAGACATAGCAACCTAGTATAGCAAAGCAAGCTCAAGAATTACAAGACCTACTCATACTAGTTACCAAAGCTAATGGTGAACTGTTTTAAAGTTTGACAGTTATTAATCAAGTTCATCATTGCAAAATCATACCTATATTATCAAGTTAAGTCACATGATCATAAGGAGCTCAAACTGCATAAACTAAGTATCATACAAGCATGTGAATATAGAGCATAGTATCAATCTAGATAGAATATAATTGAAGCTCAAAATGCAAGTATGATACATATGCAATGCAGAAAGCTAAGAAAGAACCTAGACTGTATATCAGACCAATATATGATATAACAAAGTGATCCCAGACCTAAAATGGGAAACACACACCAAGTTCACCTCTCAACCTAGCAATGGTTGATTGGTCCAACGGCTTGGTAAAAATATCGGCCAACTGATTATGAGTGTCAACATGCCTAAGGTCGATATCACCCTTCTCATAATGACTCCACAAAAAATGAAAACGCACATCTATGTGTTTGGTCTTAGAATGAAGCACAGGGTTCTTAGCAATGCTAATCGCACTCGTGCTATCACAAAGTAAAGGCACTTGAGAAAAACTCAGACTAAAATCACGCAAAGTAGCTATCATCCACAATAACTGAGAACAGCTGGTAGGTACTGCTCGGAGGAGGAAGACGACAGCGGTGCTGGGGCGCCGTGGTCGCGCATGAAAGAGGAGGCAGGAGGCGGCTAGGGAATGTTGGGGTCTCTCGGCTCCCTAAAGGAAGCCGAGCGAATAGATTGCTCTTGCTTAATTATCCAAGTGTCTTACAACTCCTATTTATAGTCTATTGAAAATAACTGAAATAAATATGGGCCTAGAGCCCCTAATCCCTGTGACTCAATTACCCACTAATGAGCCTGCTCCTCCGGCTATATGCTAAGTCGGTCATAACATCTCTCCCCGCCTGCTGAAACAGCTCGTCCTCGAGCTAGAAGTCGGGAAACTGCTCACGAAACTCCTGGAGAGGCTCCCAAGTGGCGTCGTCCGCAGGCAGGCCGCTCCACTTGATCAGCACGCGTCAAGCACCACGGCGCTACTCGGCACGAAGGGCGCGCTCCGGCAATGGAAGAAGGTGGCCGTCGAAGACCGGCGGAAGGACAGCTGGCGCCATGGGTGGGTCGCCACGGTGAGGCTTCAGCAGCCCCACATGGAACACATCATGGGTGCGGGCACCCTCAAGAAGCTGCAGGCGATAAGCTACGCGCCCAATCCGCTCCAACACCTGTAACGGACCAGCATACCGCGGACCTAGCTTGCACTTGGCTCGAGGGTCAAGGGACTGCGCTGTCCTGTGAAGCAGGCACAGCCAGACCCAATCGCCGATGGAGAACTCGATGTCGCGGTGATGGGTGTCATAGTACTTCTTGGACAGCTGTTGCGCCTATAGAAGTTGTTGGCACACCTCCGTCATGATCTTGTCGCGGCTGTGGAGAAGGGCATCAACCGCCTCAGTCCTGGCCAACCCGGGGCTGTACGGCAGTAACTGTGGCAGAGGCCGGCCGTAGACCTCCTCAAACGAAGTGGCGCGCAGGGCTGTGTGAAAAGCGGTGTTGTAGCAGTACTCTGCCCACGCCAAACAGTCCACCCATGCCCGGGGGCGGTCACCTATAACACACAGCAAGTACATGGCAATAGTCTTGTTGACGACCTCCGATTGGCCATCCGTTTGGGTGTGGAAGGCGGTGCTCATGCGAAGCTTGACGCCCGGCAAACGGAAGAGGTTGCGCCACACGTTCCCGGTGAAGACGGGGTCCCGGTCGCTGACAATGGAGGTCAGGAACCCATGCAGTCGGACGATGTTGTCAAAGAAGGCTCGCGCAATGGAGGCGGTGGTGTAGGGGTGGTCGAGCGCAATGAAATGCGCATACTTGGAGAAGCGATCAACCATCATGAGAATGAAGGACTTGCCGCCCACCTTCGGGAGGCCCTCAATGAAATCCATAGAGATATCAGCCCAAATTTGGGACAGCACCTCTAGCGGCTGCAGCAGGCCTGCTGGCTGTAGAGTCTCTGTCTTGTTGCGCTGGCAGGTGGGCATGAACGGACCCAGTCTTGCACCAGCATGCGATCCCCAGAATATAGAAGTTGGTGCGTAGGCGGTGGAGAGTCTTCCGGGCGCCCTCATGGCCTGCTGCATGGGCCAGCAATAGCGCCTGATGGCGCAGATTGTCGTGGTCGGGGATGAAGATGCGGGTACCGTGCAGGAGCAGCCCGTTCACGAAACGCCATGGGCCCTGCAAGGCGCCCTCCTCCAGACGCTGCAGGAGGAGCTGGGCATCCTCCGCCGTGGCTATGGCACGGCGGATATCATCGAGGTAGGCAAACGATGGCCCTGAACGAGCGCACAAAGCTGCAGCAGCCGCATCATCGGTCGGGGCAGCGAGGTCGGTGTCACGACGGGAGAGGGCATCTGCCACTGTGTTGAGGGGCGCAGGGCGATACTCAATTGTGAAGTCGAAGCCGAACAATTTACTGGTCCAATGATTTTGAGGGACCGTCGACAGGCGTTGATCCAGGAGGAACTTCAAACTGTAGTGGTCAGTTCGAATTAAAAAGTGGCTCCCCCATAGGTACGAGCGCGAGTGGTGCACAGCCTGCACCAAACCGATGAGCTCCTGCTCACACGCCGCAAGCTTGAGGTGGCGGGCGGCGAAGGGCGGGCTGAATAAGGCAAGGGGCCCGGCACCCTGGTGTAGGACGGCGCCGAACCCCCCACTCGCGGCGTCGCAGTCCACCATGAAGAGCTTGTCGAAGTCGGGCATCTGGAGCACGGGACCCGTAGTGAGGGCGTGTTTGAGCGCCTGGAAGGCCTCCTCCACCTCACCGTCCTAGGCGAAGGTGTCACGCCGCAAGAGGCACGTCAGGGGCGCCGCGATGAGGCCGAACTCCCGGATGAACTTCCGGTAGTAGCCGGCGAGGCCTAGGAAGCCGCGCAAGCCCCGAACTGAGCGCGACGGTGGCAAGGGAGCCACGACGGCCACCTTGTCGGCATCCATGGCGACACCGCTGGTGTAGATAACGTGGCCAAGGTAGGCCACCGACGACGCCCTAAACAAGCACTTCGAGGGCTTAAGGTGAAGACAGTGCGCCCGAAGCTCGTTGAGGACGATGGCGATGTGCTGCAGGTGCTCCGCCCAAGACGTGTTGTAGATCAATATGTCATCAAAGAAAACCAGCACAAACCTCCATAGGAAAGGGCAGAGTACGTCGTTCATCAGCGCCTGGAATGTAGCGGGGGCGTTGGAGAGGCCAAATGGCATCACCAAAAACTCGTAGTGGACGTGATGTGTACAGAACACCGTCTTGGCCACGTCCTTAGGGTGCATCCGCACCTGGTGGTAGCCCGAGCATAAATCGAGCTTGGTGAAAAAGCGAGCCCCGTGGAGCTCGTCGACAAGCTCGTCCACCATAGGTATATGAAACTTGTCCTTCGAAGTCTTGGCGTTGAGAGCTCTATAGTCGATGCAGAAACGCCAGGACTTGTTCACCTTGCGGACTTGGAGGACCGGAGCCGAGAACGGTGAAGTGCTAGGCCGGATGATGCCCTAGGCTAGCATGGCCTTGCATTGTCGTTCTAGCTCATCCTTCTGGAGCTGGGGGTAGCGGTAGGGGCGCACGGTGATGGCCGCTTGTTGATGAAATATCGCCGATAACCTAGGGGTATGCCCAAGGTGGTAGATTAGAGGGGAAGGAGCGCAAGACGATGACCCAGATGTTGACGCAAGGCAATTCTAGATGAACACAGAGGTTTATCCAGGTTCGGGCCGCTAGGTTAGCGTAATACCCTACGTCCTGCATCGAGTTGTATTGATTGGATCTGGCTTGTGACTTGTGACCTGTCCTCTTGGAGGACCCCTGCCCCTCATTATATATTCTGACACTACTACAAAAAAGAACTTGCGCAGCATTGCCTAAAAGACCTTCGTGGCGGGCACTCTTTTTGCTCGCCACGGTTATTCGGTGGCCGGCCTACAGCGGCCGGCCGCCGAAACGCCCGCTGCGGTTAATAATTAACCGCAGCGGGCAACGTAAGTAGCCCGCTGCGGTTAATCATCTTTAACTGCAGCGGGCTTCCTTATATGCCCGCTTTGGTTAATGATTAACCGCAGCGGGTAGGTAAAGAAGCCCGTTGCGGTTAAAGATGATAAACTGTAGCGGGCCCATCACGTTGACCGCTTCAGTTATTCGTGGCTATTTAAGCCGCCGCCACCAGCAGAAAAGAACTCGATCATCTTCTTCCTCTAGACCAAAAACGGGGGAAGAAGTTTTGCCGAATTTTTGTCCCAAATAACTTTTTTTTGAGATTTATTTGTTTGATTTGGAGGAGAAGTACTCCACAAGAGGTACCTAGATGATCTCCAGCCTGTTTCCCCTCTTTTTTTATCTCTTTTTAGCCCCCTTTTAGATCTAGTTTCATGTAGGATAGAGAAAACTGGTATTTGTTTCTCTAAGTTCATCATGGATGCATTAATTTTATTTGTCGTCGTTATTTCTGTCCCTAAATTTAACATAAATATAATAACATATTATTTTTTTTCTATTCATCTGTTTGTGATCATGATGTTTGTAATATAATTAAGGTCACAGGTACTACGATGGACCGGTCGAAATGGATGTATAAGATCAATAGAGTACTTGATGTGTGGTATCTCGTTGAAGTGAGAAAGTTTATTGCCCGCTGCAAAAGCTGACCGTGAGAGATCGAACCAGATGACAATCATATGTCCATGTCAGCGCTGCAAGAATCTGACCCGCCTTCAAAGGAGAGGCACAGTGCAATCTCATTTGATGATTCATTTTGGTTTCATGGAGGATTACACGGTTTGGACTCATCACGTGAGAGATTTGATCCGAGTGTCGGGGCGGCATCTGGAGTAAGCTCAGCGTCGACGACGACGGTGAAACCAAGAACCTGAGCGCACGTCTCACCAGCAACAGTAGCGCCTGCCTTCAGTGATAGTAAGTGCTCGTGACCACATCGCTGTGGAGGATGTACTCCAGATATGATGATGATGGTGGTGGAGATGTTGAGGACGCTACGGTGCAGGACCCTGCGGATGTGCAGCTGTTTCAGGATTTACTCAACCACATCGACGAAGACGACGTCATGTATGGCTCCCCGAAGTGGCTGGAAAATTCAGAGAGATGAAGCTGGCGTCACTTGATCCTTTATATAGGACGGCGGGGAATGTCTGAAGGATGCACGGTGCTCCATTTCAACCTCCACATGTTGATGATGAAGGCTCGGCATGGGTGGTCAGACATAGCTTTGATGAGCTGTTAGGTACCTTGCTAAAACATTCCCCGACGAGTAACAAGATTCCAGCAAATACGTATCGGCGAAGAAGCTTATCCGGCCATTGGCGATGAAGCTTAGAAAGTTCGATGCCTGCCCTAACCACTGCATCCTCTATCGGGGCACAAAGTATGAGAATTTGACGAGCTGTCCGCACTGTGGCGCCAGTCGCTACAAGAGAAATACTGGCTATCGCGTGGATGTAGACGACGATGAGGCCTTGCGAGGTCGTCAGAGGAAGAAGAAGAAGGGTGTCAAGAAGAGCAGTGTTGCAGCCAATCGCATCTTGGCTCATCTGCAGTACGAGGAAGAAGAGGGTTACACGTTGAGGAGAAGTCCGGCACTATCGGTGTGGTACATGCTAGTGATCGACCGTCTGCGTGCGCTATTTGGGAACCCAGAGGATGCGAAGCTCATGTCCTGGCATGCATCAGCTGACCGCTTGAAGGACGATGGCATGCTGCGGCACCCCTTCGATGGCCAGCAGTCGAAAGATTTCGACAAGGCCAACCTGCAATTTGGCAAACATCCCAGGAATGTTCGGTTCGTGCTGAGCACCGATGGGATGAATCCGTTCGGCGAGCTGAGCAGCTCCCACAGCACCTGGCCGGTCGTACTGACCATCTACAACCTACCTCCCTATCTGTGTCAGAGGCGCAGGTATCTTCTGTTGACCATGCTTATCTCGGGGACCGAAGCAGCCCGGCAACGATATCGATGTTTTCCTCGAGCCGTAATGGAGGAAAGAAGGAGCTATTTGATGTTGGGTCGAGATGGTGGGTGTGTCCCTCAAGGAGATTCATCACCCTAAAAGCCTCATCTTTGTCCCATCACCGACTACCCCGGCCTCTTCTCACTATCAGGGCAGATCAAAGGGAAGACCGGCTGCGTAATGTGCATCGACGAGACATGCTAACACTTACCTCGGGATCGAACAAGATGGTCTACATGAGGCATAGATGGTTCCTTCCAAAAAGGCATAGATATAGAAGAAGTGTCATGAATCAATTGTTCGTGATCAGGGCGAGCCACAGGGTGAACCACCAGCGCAAACTAGTTTGGGGCCAAGGTGTATGAGATGGTGAAGGATATTGATCAGATCGAGTTTGGGAAGAAGAAGAAGCCACCAGAGGAGGGGACAAAACAAATGAGTAAGCGAAAGCGAGACACGACGGAGGAAGCGTCGCATGTCCCCTCTGTTCCTTTAAAGAAGAGGTCGATTTTCTTCGAGTACCTGTCATATTGGAAGACACTGAAAACACCCCATGCCATCGACTGTATGCATCTCGAGAAGAACGTCTTTGATAGCACGATCGGTGTCCTGCTGGACATCCCGGGAAAGATGAAGGATGGTCTGAAGTCACGGACGGATCTTCTCAACCAGGGCATCAGGCAGGACCTTCACCCTGGGTCACCTCATAATGGTAAAGTCGATCTTCCAGCTGCGTCCTACAACCTAAGGCATGGCGAGAAGACTGCTATGCTCAAGCTTCTTAGGGGTATCAAGGTGCCGACCGGTTTCTCTTCCAACATCAAGAGCCTCGTCTCCTTGAAAGACCTCACATTGACCGGCTACAACGCACATGACTGCCACATCATGCTGACGGTGTTCCTTCCAATTGTGATAAGGGTTATCGGTCCAGAGTACGTGAAGATGGTGGTCACTCGGATATCATACTTCTTTAACCGCATCACGCAGAAGGTCATCGGTAAGGCGACCTCCCTGCCCTGAAGGACTTCATCGCGGAGACCCTTTGCCAGCTTGAGATGTGCTTTCCCCCATCATATTTTGATATTATGGTACACCTGATGATGCACATGGTGGATCAGATCGAGCAACTAGGCCCCGTGTACCTGCACGAGATGTGGACGTACGAGCGGTTCATGTCCACCCTCAACAGATATGTTCATAACCGTGCTCACCCGTAGGGCTCTATGATCGAGGCGTACACAACCGAAGAGGCAGTGAACTAGTGTATGAGGTACATAAAAGATGGGAGGGCAATTGGGTTGCCTGTCCATCAGCATGAGGGCAGAAACCGCGGGCATGGGTGCACGGGCCGAAAAGTTCGCACGGATATACCATACAAGGAGATTGAACAAGCTCATTACAACATCCTTCATCAGTTGGTGAGCATGGAGAACTATGTCGAGAGGCACATAGAAGAGATCTGCGCCGCTAATGACGGACAACGCACAGAGGCATCGGTCCAGAATGAGCATAGGAACAGTTTCATAGATTGGCTCAAAGAGCAACAACAGTACCCCTAGAAAGATGGCCTGATGATGAAGATACGGAGACCGTGTAGAAGCTTCTGCAAGGCCCGTCAAGCCAAATCATGACGTGGCAAGGGTACGATGTGAAGGGGTACAGGTTCTACACGAAAGAGAAGGACAAGAAGAGCGCGGCACAGAACTACGGTGTTCGATATGAGGGCATCGACGAGGCCACAAACATGAGGACGCAATACTGTGGCCAGATCGAAGAAATATGGGAACTTGACTATGGCAAGGACATATGTGTAACCGTCTTCCGGTGCCACTGGGTAAACCCCAAAGCGATTACGGTCGACAGTTTCGGGCTAACCACCGTGAACCTCAAAAGAATCGGGTACAAAGATGACCAATGAGTACTTGCAACCAATGTCGCGCAAGTGGCCTACTATATCTATCCGGAGGACCCAAAGAGGCATGTGGTCGTGTTAGGAAAGCAGTGGATTGTTGGAGCTGATGGGGTCCAAAGCCCAGAACAATACAACAACTATGCAGAGCTCCAACTTTTTATTTCCGATTTTGCAAAGAAGATCAAGGCCATCGAGGACCGTTGCAACAAGAGCAGTATCAAGCCCTAGGCTCGTCCCGATGGTGAGAAGCGGTCCGTGAAAGCGCCAGTACCAAAATAAGATGTATATTCATATATATATATATATATATATGTTACACATTTTGTAATGAAGTAGTGGAAAGTTATGTAATAGTATTTGAGACAAGTTTTGTAATAGATTATTATTAATATGTTAATATTATTAATAACAAATCTCAATTTGTTAATGACTTATTAATAAGTTAATATTATTAATAAATCTTTGTCATATCTGCAGCGGGCATCTTAAAGTGCCCGCTGCGGTTATTCCCTGCCTATATAAGCCGCAACACCGAAGGGCACTTTAGTACTTTGTGCGTCGGCATTTCACCCCGAAGGGCTGTCGCACTTCACCACCGCCGCTGTCATCGCCATTGCCGCCACCGTCATCGCCATTGCCGCCACCGTCCTCCTCTACCACCCCTGTCCTCCTCACCCCGTCCTCCTCGTCCCTCTATCCTCCTCCCCTGCTCGCCCTCGCCGCGGAAGCAGTGCGCCGCCCGACCGAAACCCTAGCGCCCCTGCGCCACCCTTCGTCCGCGCCCTTCCTCCTTCGCCGCCGGAGCCACGCCTCGAGCACGCCACGACCACGCCGGAGCCACTCGAGCTCGACCACACCGGAGGCACGCGAGCTCGACCACGCCAGAGGCACGCCCCCCGCCGACTGCGGAGCCGGAGGCATGCTGCCTCGACCTCGACCCCCACTGGGAACACCTCCGCCACCGACCTAAGGAGAGGTACGCCTTCTCTTCCTTGCTCGCTCCGACCTCCCGTTCAGTTCAGAGTTCTTGTTCAGAGTTCTCTTTGTAACAGAACCGACCAATTTGCACCAGATTAAGCACTGAAACCCTCTGCTCTCGCAGAAATCATCGAGTACTTAAGCTCGTACAAACCCGGTAGTCCGGAAATCTCGAAGGATTTCAAATCATTCAACGACATCTAGCCAAGATCGTACTTGTTCCACGAATATGCTCACGGGTTACATCATAGCTGCATAAAGTTCAAATTACATCGGAGTACGAAATAATATTACAAACCATAGTTTTGATAGTAGTAGCGGAAGCAACATAGTCTTTAAAACATAAGTTTGGATTGATCAGAAATACGGTGCCATCAGTTGACCGGGTCCACAAAAGCAACGGACGAGATAAGTATTGACCATGCCCTTGGTCTAGTCATCACCCGTTACTGGGTACAAGCAGTTCTCGCAGTAGCCATAAAAGCACTGGCCATCTGCAACAACAAGGGAAATAAACCCTGAGTACGAGAAGGTACTCAGCTAGACTTACCCGACAAAATCAGAAATAATGAGACACCAAGGATCATGTAGGCTATATAAGTGGGGTTGGCTGTACATACTCCTTTGCATGAAAGCTTTAGTACTAAAACTCAGTTTCAGATGTTGGCAATTGCAGCTTTTAGTCATTAACTCTACCTTACTAGATTTGCACCTGTACTAAACAAGCACTTGCTAATTAATCAATCAAGAGTGACTATTTCATCAATAGCCTTTCAGATTCCATAACCATTTTAGTTCCATAAGTTCTACGGGAGATGATCTAAAGTCAACTGCTCACTGTCCAGGAGCGATGGCGATTATAATCGATTCCTACCCAGCTGGGGATAAAATGTCTCACACTCGCCCGGCACATTCCGGCTACGGCAGTCGTAAGCTACCAGTCAGGGGATTCGAGAACACAATGCGCGGGACGGCCATGGGCCCTTCTACACCGGGGGTTATCTCAGTGCCAGGTCGCTCAATCTATAACTGCCCACGGTCATGCCAGGTCGATCAGGCCCTGCCTGCCCTCGGACCATGCCAGGTTGATCAGAATAGTTGCCCACGGTACAGCTGAGGCCCTGGGTGTTAGGCGTCAACATCTCCATCACCGGCTCGAATAACCTTACTCGGCTTCGCGGGAGGTACTCAGACCTACTCCGTTAAGTGATCGACGCGTTCAATTTGACTGAAGTTACATTCCCGAACGGGTCCTAGGCGACACAGACGGGAGACTACTAGCACACAGAACCCATGTCCTGCTGCTCTTACATCCCGCCTCCGTCTCAGATTAATTATCACATGGTTATCTCATGATAGCACAGGCTAAACATGATCAGTATCCACCTATTGCGGGAGACAGGAAATCACCCGACTTTTACCGGTCTAAGCAGGGCTAAGCAATAACGAGCCTAGACCTAAACAGGGATATCAAGATATATTGCAGGTGGACAAGGATAAGTAATAATGCATCAACGGTAGCAATCAATTCCTATAACCTAATGCAACATCCATCATCAGGTTAATTGTAAAGCATTTGCAAACCGTAGGAGTTAGAATGCTCCGGGGCTTGCCTTGCTCAAAGTCCGACGGACGGTGGTCGCGGCACTCTGGTAGCTCGTCGGCGTCTGTCCCTCCGGCTTCCTCTGTCCGGTTCTCCTCCGGACTGGGTTCTTCCGGTGTCGACTGGGTCTGGATCTCCTCCGCTGACCCTGTATGATGCATAATGTGCATGAATAGGATGAATGCACATAGAATGCATATGTGATGCACATGATCAACAGCAATCAGGGGATAAGCACATGTCATCTACTGCATTCTCTTCAACAAGGTAGTCAACATTATCCAACTATTAACCTATCATAATCAACTTGTTAAGCTATGTTGTCACCACATCAAAGTTTATTTAATGAGTTTATTACCCTCTAATTACTTCTGAAATAAATCTATTTAAACATGCTTAAAACAGCAACCCATTCTAGACGGCTTCAGAAAATCTACAAAATTACTGGAAGTTAACAACACTCAAACTAGTTCTCTGTCAAATTTTCAACCATTTGGACTTAAACTCTATCCCCTATGAAAAAGACAAATTCTACCATGGAAAGGTGCTTTGAACTACACACCCTAGCCAAAAGTGTCAAACAACAGATTTCATAATTTTCTTCTGAACTTCTTAGCACAAGAGCAGTCAGCAAAATTTACCAAGTCCATACTCTTCATATTTTAATTACTACAAAATAAACAAGAAAGCAGCATTTAACCATTTTAATTACTACTGCTAAATAATTCACAGAACAACCTTATATTATATTTTTCCCTGAAACTATATATCCATACAAACCTAACAAAACTGGAATCACATTTTTCTGACTTATACATAATTAGTTATGCATTTTCCAAGTTAACAGCACTTTTCTAACTTAAGTAAATCTACACATAAAATATCACCAATAATGCATTTAACATTTTTCACAGATAGATCTAATCATGCTGAACACAACAAAATTTGTTTCACAGGATTTGGACTTAAAATGAGCCTTGTAGGAATTTTTGAAGCCTTTACATAAATTCTGCAAAACTTATTTAAAAGAAAACTTGACCTAAAACGCTACGGACACCCAACTTGACTCAGCCGAGGCCTGAGGCAAACGCTCGGCACACCCGGCTTTCCCGAGCCCTACTGCACCAACTCTTCCCTTTCTCTCTTTCTTACTGCCAGTCGGGGCCGCTGGTCAGGGCGACCAAGCTACCGAGGCCAGGCTCGGCACGTTACCGCGCGAGGCCAGGCTCGGCGGTCAACGACGGACTTTGGCACCGTCGCTGTTGACCGGCCCTAGCTCACCGGCGGCGAGGCTTTTGGCGACGTCGAGGCTACCACTGGACGCGGGTTTGCGAGACGAACACGACTGACTGACTTGCCGAGCCAGAGGGATACCGGAGCAAGCTCGACGGCAGCCATGGCGGAGTGGCGGCTCTGCGGCTCGGCGGCGAAGCTCTTCCGGCGAGCTTGAGACTCGGCGAGACTAATACTAGCCCAAGCACGTCCTAAGCGACCTATTGGAGCAACTTTCGGGCCTCGGCATCGGTCGGCATTGCTCGGCGCCATGCACGGCGGCGGTCCACGGCGGACACGGCGCGACTGGCCCCTGATCCGGCGAACTCAAGGCACGAGAGAGGTCTCCATCTGACCCTAAGCTACTATGGAGGTTGGGAAGGTAAGAACTGGGCTCGGATTGGGTGGTTTGGCCGAGATGGCCGGTTCACGTGAAGGTCACGGCGGCGGCCATGGCGGAAGCTTGAGGATGGCATCCGCTGTTCCGGCGGCCAGAGAGGGAGAGAGGGGAAACCAACCCTTGCCGGAGAAAGAGAGATCAGGGCGGAGAGACGGCGAGAGGAATTGGACAGCGGTGAACGGTGGAGCGAGAAATTGCTCGCCGGAGTTCGGCGGCAAATGGCGGTTTGGCGAACTGGAGAGATGATGGTGGAGTGGCTGGCGAGCTTGTGAGCGGAGAGTGAGCGAGTGAGTGAGCGTGCGGAGCACGAGCGCGGAGTGGAGAGGATGCAAGAGAGCGGGAGGGCGCAGGTGCATTGCACCTGGCCGGTTGCCGTCGGGGAGGAGCTCCCGACCGGCGCGGCGGCGTCAGGCATCGCGCGACACGCGGCGAGCGAGGACGGGGTGCATGGGGCGACGTGGCGCTTGCTGCGCAAACCACGGGCGGCGAAGTCGGTGGTTTGGCCGGCCGGCGACGAGGCGGTTTTTCTGCCGGCGCGGAGGAGCGGCGCGCGCGCGGGGGAAAGAGAGGGGCTGACAGGGGTCCCACTGGGGTTTAAACTAATGAAGTTTGGTTTTAAAACTTTGATGCTCTATAACTCCTAAACTAAGCCGAATTAGGAAAGGTCCTAAAAGCAAAGTTGCTTAGAATTTTGTAAGGAACAAATCATCTTTAAGGCTCCAGTCCAAATTCTGCTTAGAAAAAGAAATTTAGTGCTAAACCATTTTTCTAATGCAAGAAATCATAATTTAAAAGCTTTTTCTGAGAAAGTGCTTTAAAGCAAAGTTGTTCCTTTCATCAAGATCTACAACTTTGTTATAAGGCACTTGGTCAGAAACAGAAAGCATAAAAAGGTTACACTAGAGACCAAACAAGGACTTAAGCACTTCAACAAACATATGCACATGAAAAGATGAGATGCTATGCTTATGCCATGACAAATTATGCAGTTTAAGGAATGCTTAACACCTAGGGTGTTACAGCCCTCCCCTCCTTAAAAGAAATCTCGTCCCGAGATTTGGATTACGAACCATTGCTTATAAAAGTGTGGGTACACCTCCTTTAGATAGTCATCCGTCTCCCAAGTAGCATCTCGATCATCTTGCTCACTCCAAGATACCTTATATTGCTTCACAACTCTTCCGCGAGTTACTCTCTCTTTCTCATCGAGCACTCGATAAGGCTTCACTGAGTAGGTGAGGTCGGATTGCAACTTGATACGGGCTGGTTGTACCTCTTCTTCTGGTACTCGAAGACATTTCTTTAATTGTGACACATGGAATACAGGGAATATAGCCTTTAAATGTTCTGGTAATTGCAATCGATAAGCCACTTCTCCCCTCCTTTGCACTATCCGATAGGGTCCCACAAATCTTGGTGCTAACTTCCTCTTAACTCCAAAACGTTTTACACCCTTCATTGGTGAAACCTTCAAATAGACATAGTCACCAACATTGAATTCAAGTGGTTTCCTTCGCTTATCAGCATAGCTTTTCTGACGAGATTGTGCAGACGCGATATGTTGCTGAATCGTTCTAACTTGTTCTTCTGCTTCTTTAACAAAGTCAATACCATAGTACCGACGTTCCCCTGGTTCTACCCAGTTTATCGGTGTTCTGCATCTTCTACCATACAGAGCTTCAAAAGGAGCCATCTGTATACTTTCTTGATAACTATTGTTGTAGGCAAACTCTGCTAATGGTAACCATTTTTCCCAAGAACCTTTTGCTGATAAAACACAGGCTCTTAACATATCCTCTAGAACTTGATTCACTCTCTCTGTCTGCCCTGATGTTTGCGGATGATAGGCTGAGCTTCGGACTAAATCCGTGCCTAACTCCTTCTGCAACTTTTCCCAAAACGGTGCAGTAAACTGTGGTCCGCGATCAGAGACTATAACCTTTGGTACACCGTGCAGTCGCACAATCTGACTTATGTAGATCTCTGCATAATCTGGGGCCTTATAGTTGGTCTTGACTGGAATGAAATGTGCGGTCTTTGTGAGACGATCCACAATTACCCAAATTGAATCATTACCTTTCTGAGTCGTGGGTAAACCAACAATGAAATCCATACTCACTTCTTCCCACTTCCATTCAGGTATAGCTAATGGCTGAAGCATTCCAGCTGGTTTCAAATGAATAGCTTTTACTCGACAACACGTGTCACACCTTGCAACATAAGCAGCAATTTCTTTCTTCATTTTGGTCCACCAAAATCTCGGGCGCAAATCTTGGTACATTTTTGTACTTCCAGGATGAATAGATAATTTGGACAAATGTGCTTCATCCATGATCCGATTCCTGAGTTCTCTATCCTTAGGCACCACTAATCGCTGGTTAAACCATAGAACTCCATTTTCGTCAACTCGAAAATGCTTATCGGCCTCTTTTTCATCCTTGAGCCTTTCCTTAATATGATAGATCCCTTTATCGGTTTTCTGGCCTTCTATAATTTGGTCAACTAACGCATTGCGCAACTCTAAATCATGTAGCACTGCAGCATGTGTTAAGCTGAACTCATCCTCTGGTAGAAGCTTCATAGCATTACAGTGTGATTTCCGGCTCAGAGCATCGGCCACGACATTTGCCTTGCCTGGATGATAGTGAATTTGAAGATTATAGTCCTTAATCAATTCCAGCCATCTTCTTTGCCTCATATTCAGTTCTGCTTGCGTGAAAATATATTTAAGACTCTTGTGGTCGGTGTACATATTGCAGACATTCCCAAGTAGATAGTGTCTCCAAATCTTCAACGCATGTACAACGGCAGCTAATTCCAGATCGTGAGTTGGGTAATTCACTTCATGCTTTCGCAATTGCCGCGAAGCATACGCAATCACTCTGCCGTCTTGCATGAGAACACAACCTAGGCCTACCTTTGACGCATCACAAAAGACATCAAAGGGTTTCTCAACATCCGGTTGAGCTAAAACAGGAGCAGTGGTCAACAGCTTCCGCAAGGTACGGAAAGCAGTTTCGCACTTCTCTGTCCATTCAAATTTCTGATTCTTTTGCAACAAACTGGTCATTGGCTTTGCAATCTTGGAGAATTCTGGAATAAAACGGCGGTAATATCCTGCTAAGCCCAAGAAACTACGAATCTCACCAACTGAAGTAGGAGCTTTCCAGTCCATTACTTCCTGTACTTTGCTAGGGTCAACTGAAATTCCTTCTTCTGACAGAATATGACCAAGAAATTGTACTTTCCTCATCCAAAACTCGCACTTGCTGAATTTAGCATAGAGCTTGTGTTCCCTGAGTCTAGATAAGACAACCCTCAAATGTTCTGCATGATCTTCTGCATTTTCGAGTAAACCAGAATATCGTCAATGAACACTACCACAAACTTGTCCAATTCTGGCATGAACACGGAGTTCATCAAACTCATGAAGTATGCTGGAGCATTTGTTAATCCAAAGGACATGACAAGATACTCATATAACCCGTATCTGGTTGAGAAAGCGGTCTTTGGAATATCCTGCGGTCGGATTCGAATCTGATGATACCCTGACCTTAGATCAATCTTGGAAAACACCTTGGCTCTTGATAGCTGATCAAAAAGGATATCTATTCTGGGTAGCGGATACTTATTCTTAACAGTCACAGCATTGAGTGGACGATAATCCACACACATGCGTAAAGACTTATCCTTCTTCTTGACAAACAGAGCTGGGCAACCCCATTCTGATACACTAGGTTGAATGAATCCCTTGTCCAAGAGTTCCTTGATCTGGGTCTTGAGTTCTGCCAGCTCATTGGGCGGCATTCGATACGGTCTCCTAGAGATTGGTGCAGTTCCTGGTAACAACTCTATCACAAACTCCACTGCTCTCTTTGGTGGTAACCCTGGTAACTCATCTGGAAAAACGTCCGGAAAATCCCTAACAACTGGAATTTTGGAGAGGTCTTCTATAGCAAGAGTACAAGATAAGTCAACAAGATCGGCACCTCGAGGAAGATACGCGAAGCTTGTTACCTGTCCGATAATCAGATAAGGTAAGAGTTCTGTTTGCAGTGTCTAACACCGCATTCCACATGGTCATCCAACTCATTCCTAAGACTACATCCATACTTAGTCCTGGCAAAACCACTAAGTTGGCTCCAAATTTATGCCCTCCAATATCGATGGTCACATTACACACCATCTGTCTAGATAACACGCTACTCCCCACGGAGCTCACGCGAAACCCATAATCCATTTCAGAGATTTCTTGATTATGCTTTTGTGCAAATGCCTTGCTCATGAAAGAATGCGATGATCCAGTATCAAATAAAACAACTGCAGGATGATGGTTCACGAGACACATACCGGCAGTCACAGGTTCTCCTGCACGAGCTTCTTCAGCAGTCATGTTATGCAGACGCGCTGGGATAATTAGCCTGCTGCTTCTTGGGATGTGGGCAATACCTTGCAAAGTGCCCATCTTGGTTGCAATTGTAACACGGCCCACGAACTGAAGGTTTCCTCCGGTCGAGCTGCCCTGACCTCCATGAGCTTGATTAGCAGCTACTTTGTATGGCCTCTGATTACGCTGAGCTTGCGGCTGATTCTTCTTTTGCGGTGGCCTGAAACGTGCCCCCGGCGCTGGTGGTCGATACTGGTTACGCTGAGCTGGTGGTCCTCTAGGTTGGGACGGTCCTGAATCAAAGGTCCTCTTCCGGCCTTACTTGCAGCATGCTTGTTGTTATGACCCTCTTGAATCAGGCAGTCACTTATGAAGTCATTGAAGGTGGTACGGGAAGATGTACCCACTGACTTTGCCATTTTAGTGTTCAAGCCTCTCTTGAAACTAGCAATCTTCTTAGCATCTGTGTCGACGAAGTCTGGAACATATCGAGACAGCGAGTTGAACAAGTGATGATATTCGGTCACTGATCGAGTTCCTTGTGTTAAGCTCATGAATTCAGCCACCTTCATCTGAGTCAAGCCTGGCGGAATATAGTGCCCACGAACAGCGTTAGTGAACACTCTCCAGGTGATGGAAACATTGGCAGGGTAGGTGGTACGGTGATGTCCCCACCAAATTCCGGCTGGTCCTTGTAGCTGATGTGCAGCATATTCTGCCTTCAACTCCTCTGTAAGCCTGAGCAGTCGAAACTTCTGCTCCATTGTATGCAACCACTCTTCTGCTTCTAGAGGTTCTGTGGCTTCCTTGAAAATTGGCGGCCTTGTGTCCAGAAAATCCTTGAACGAGCTGTACTGATTCGGCTCAGGGCGTTGATTGCCATGCGCCAAATTTTCTCGCAGAAGCGCCTCGATGTTGCGTTGACTTCCCAAGAACTGGGCGAAGAGTTGCTCTGCCGTGGGTGGTGGAGGAGGTGGTGGATTGCGGTTCTCCCTGCTATCATCATTACCACCACTACCACCCGCTCCACTGCGAGTCATCGTCATCTGCATGTAGTGATAGCAATAATCATTAAATGACGCTGCCATTATTGCGGAGAACAATAAATCATGCCAACGGAAATTATTCGGAAAAACGAATTCGCCAAACAATTGCAGAGGCATAATAAATTTCGATCCACATCGCATCATCACATGATAAAAGATGCTCATCACATAACATACAAAAGTCAACATAACATCCATAGGTCCACATACATCCATAGGTGCCCATACATACGGGACTTTCAAAGGTTTTGCGCCACACGCGCATAGGTCCATCACACAACCTTACATCCACATGATAACCCCAAAAGATCAAGCGCTAGGACATGAGACAAGATCACTACGCGCTAACACTAACTAGTCTACTCCCTAATGGCACCATCGTCATCATCGTCGTTGTCATCATCATCACTCGAGATGTTCGAAGAACCACTGGACGAAGCATGAGAATCCGGGTCCTCCTGAGGAAGGATAGGGTTCCTCTCATTCTCACGGCGATGAATCTCCTCATGTAGGCGATCATTGTAGTCCTGGAGATGATGAAGTTGCAGCTCCAATTCTCCAACCTGTAGCCTGAGAAGCCTGTTCTGCTCAGTCGCACGCATGCCCTCGAGACAAACACTACGTAGCGACTCCTCAGTCTCGGCCATGATGGTGGATAAGAAGGTCGTCATACCCTGCTGGTCACTAAGCTGCTGTGCCGTCTCCTGCTCCCTCTGACGAGCCTGGTCTCTCTCAACGGTCATGTGAGCTAGCTGAGTGGTAAGAAGGTCGACCTCTGTAGCATGCGCCTCCTGACCCTGGTGATGTGCAGCTATCTGCTCACTGAGGATGTGGTCCAGGTGGTCGTAGCTACGTGACAGACACCCGTAGGTAGCCATGAGTGCAGCCATCGCACTCCCAGCTGGCCCTGCGCAGTGCTCACGCTCTGAAGAACTGGTCCCCAACACAGTGGCACCCGGCTGACGCCACACTGACTGGTACGGATCTGCTGTAGGGAAGACACCGGCTGTGGCCTGGGCAACTACCTCTGGATGATCCTCCATGATGTCCCGAAGAACAGTGTAAGCAACCTGGTTGGCTCCATCCCAAGGAGTCCTGCCCTGAAGAGCAAACACCCTGCGGCACCACACATGATCCTGCGGATCACGGCTGGGCACGTCCACCTCAACTGTGTACATGTAGCGATCCTCTGAAAACTGAACTCGATGCCACTCATATTGCGGCTCTTGGCCCTCCTGGTATCCGACTAAGTGCAGCACCCTCCACAAAAGAGTAGGCATGCCGAACTCCTCCAGAAAATCCTCGGATCCCTCCTCGGTCCAAGGACCCAGCATGTAATTGGGCCTCCTGCCTCCAGTCGACTTGCGGGCGGTACGCTTAGTGCGGGCCATCTGAAAGAAGTGTATCCACATAGTTTTTAATTAGTTGAGAACAACTTTTATTTAAGATCGGGACGGATAACATAAGGTAGGAAGTAAGATTAATGCAAAATTATATGATCATGATGCATGAGCGTAACATACGTCCTCACTGCCTAACAATCTAACGGCTAGACGGTGGCATACAACGTTCACTCATAGCGTTAACTAGCGTACTACACGTTCGCAAGTTAGCGTACCTGCAGAAAGTTCATTCCAGCCCTGCCCACAATATGAATATCATGCATTGCTGAAAATTTAAATCTAATACTAGCTTAGGTGCACACCCGGTATACACGTAAGCAGTATATGCACCCATCAGAAAAGTATTACTCCCACAATTAATACTTTCACATATACTTGTGTGTAACAGGTATACATGTCAGCATCATTCAAGCGCTCCCCTAGATTGGCGGTTGTCCAATCATGCTCTCACAACTCACTTATTACCTTGGCGTAGAGGCAATTGATCCATACATTACTATTCCGAGGAATAGCACCCATACAATTTCACCCTTGCCGTATGGACGACAGAAATAACAGAATTTAAATATGATGCACAACCCCCAAGTTAGTACTTAAATAGCCACCTAAATTCCTATTGGGCATAAGGACTTGGTCACTGGCACACCTTAGCTTTAATCCTTAAGATTTTCCAAATCCTAATATAACTATAAGTTGGCAAATATAGTTTTATCCTTTATAAAATATTGTTTTTAAAATACACCCATGAACAGTAACGCAGAACTTGCTCCGATGCCAGCTGTAACAGAACCGACCAATTTGCACCAGATTAAGCACTGAAAACCTCTGCTCTCGCAGAAATCATCGAGTACTTAAGCTCGTACAAACCCGGTAGTCCGGAAATCTCGAAGGATTTCAAATCATTCAACGACATCCAGCCAAGATCGTACTTGTTCCACGAATATGCTCACGGGTTACATCATAGTTGCATAAAGTTCAAATTACATCGGAGTACGAAATAATATTACAAACCATAGTTTTGATAGTAGTAGCGGAAGCAACATAGTCTTTAAAACATAAGTTTGGATTGATCAGAAATACGGTGCCATCAGTTGACCGGGTCCACAAAAGCAACGGACGAGATAAGTGTTGACCATGCCCTTGGTCTAGTCATCACCCGTTACCGGGGTACAAGCAGTTCTCGCAGTAGCCATAAAAGCACTGGCCATCTGCAACAACAAGGGAAATAAACCCTGAGTACGAGAAGGTACTCAGCTAGACTTACCCGACAAAATCAGAAATAATGAGACACCAAGGATCATGTAGGCTATATAAGTGGGGTTGGCTGTACATACTCCTTTGCATGAAAGCTTTAGTACTAAAACTCAGTTTCAGATGTTGGCAATTGCTTTTAGTCATTAACTCTACCTTACTAGATTTGCACCTGTACTAAACAAGCACTTGCTAATTAATCAATCAAGAGTGACTATTTCATCAATAGCCTTTCAGATTCCATAACCATTTTAGTTCCATAAGTTCTACGGGAGATGATCTAAAGTCAACTGCTCACTGTCCAGGAGCGATGGCGATTATAATCGATTCCTACCCAGCTGGGGATAAAATGTCTCACACTCGCCCGGCACATTCCGGCTACGGCAGTCGTAAGCTACCAGTCAGGGGATTCGAGAACACAATGCGCGGGACGGCCATGGGCCCTTCTACACCGGGGGTTATCTCAGTGCCAGGTCGCTCAATCTATAACTGCCCACGGTCATGCCAGGTCGATCAGGCCCTGCCTGCCCTCGGACCATGCCAGGTTGATCAGAATAGTTGCCCACGGTACAGCTGAGGCCCTGGGTGTTAGGCGTCAACATCTCCATCACCGGCTCGAATAACCTTACTCGGCTTCGCGGGAGGTACTCAGACCTACTCCGTTAAGTGATCGACGCGTTCAATTTGACTGAAGTTACATTCCCGAACGGGTCCTAGGCGACACAGACGGGAGACTACTAGCACACAGAACCCATGTCCTGCTGCTCTTACATCCCGCCTCCGTCTCAGATTAATTATCACATGGTTATCTCATGATAGCACAGGCTAAACATGATCAGTATCCACCTATTGCGGGAGACAGGAAATCACCCGACTTTTACCGGTCTAAGCAGGGCTAAGCATATAACGAGCCTAGACCTAAACAGGGATATCAAGATATATTGCAGGTGGACAAGGATAAGTAATAATGCATCAACGGTAGCAATCAAAAATTCCTATAACCTAATGCAACATCCATCATCAGGTTAATTGTAAAGCATTAGCAACCGTAGGAGTTAGAATGCTCCGGGGCTTGCCTTGCTCAAAGTCCGACGGACGGTGGTCGCGGCACTCTGGTAGCTCGTCGGCGTCTGTCCCTCCGGCTTCCTCTGTCCGGTTCTCCTCCGGACTGGGTTCTTCCGGTGTCGACTGGGTCTGGATCTCCTCCGCTGACCCTGTATGATGCATAATGTGCATGAATAGGATGAATGCACATAGAATGCATATGTGATGCACATGATCAACAGCAATCAGGGGATAAGCACATGTCATCTACTGCATTCTCTTCAACAAGGTAGTCAACATTATCCCAACTATTTAACCTATCATAATCAACTTGTTAAGCTATGTTGTCGCCACATCAAAGTATACATAATGAGTTTATTACCCTCTAATTACTTGCTCGAATAAATCTAATAAACTAGCCTATAACAGCAACCCATTCTAGACGGCTTCAGACAAATCTACAAAAATTACTGGAAGTTAACAACACTCAAACTAGTTCTCTGTCAAATTTTTAACCCATTTGGACTTAAACTCTATCCCCTATGAAAAAGACAAATCTACCGTGGAAAGGTGCTTTGAACTACACACCCTAGCCAAAAGTGTCAAACAACAGATTTCATAATTTTCTTCTGAACTTCTTAGCACAAGAGCAGTCAGCAAAATTTACCAAGTCCATACTCTTCATATTTAATTACTACAAAATAAACAAGAAAGCAGCATTTAACCATTTTAATTACTACTGCCCAAATAATTCACAGAACAACCTTATATTATATTTTTCCCTGAAACTATATATCCATACAAACCTAACAAAACTGGAATCATATTTTTCTGACTTATACATAATTAGTCATGCATTTTCCAAGTTAACAGCACTTTTCTAACTTAAGTAAATCTACAAATAAAAATATCACCAATAATGCATTTAATATTTTTCACAGATAGATCTAATCATGCTGACACAACAAAATTGTTTCACAGGATTTGGACTTAAAATGAGCCTTGTAGGAATTTTTGAAACCTTTACATAAATTCTGCAAAACTTATTTAAAAGAAACTTGACCTAAAACGCTACGGACACCCAACTTGACTCAGCCGAGGCCTGAGGCAAACGCTCGGCGCACCCGGCTTGCCCGAGCCCTACTGCACCCAAACTCTTCCTTTCTCTTTCTTACTGCCAGTCGGGGCCCGCTGGTCAGGGCGACCAAGCTACCGAGGCCAGGCTCGGCACGTTACCGCGCGAGGCCAGGCTCGGCGGTCAACGACGGACTTTGGCACCGTCGCTGTTGACCGGCCCTAGCTCACCGGCGGCGAGGCTTTGGCGACGTCGAGGCTACCACTGGACGCGGGTTTGCGAGACGAACACGACTGACTGACTTGCCGAGCCAGAGGGATACCGGAGCAAGCTCGACGGCAGCCATGGCGGAGTGGCGGCTCTGCGGCTCGGCGGCGAAGCTCTTCCCGGCGAGCTTGAGACTCGGCGAGACTAATACTAGCCCAAGCACGTCCTAAGCGACCTATTGGAGCAACTTCGGGCCTCGGCATCCTCGGCATTGCTCGGCGCCATGCACGGCGGCGATCCGTGGCGGTCACGGCGCGACTGGCCCCTGATCCGGCGAACTCAAGGCACGAGAGAGGTCTCCATCTGACCCTAAGCTACTATGGAGGTTGGGAAGGTAAGAACTGGGCTCGGATTGGGGTGGTTTGGCCGGAGATGGCCAGTTCACGTGAAGGTCACGGCGGCGGCCATGACGGAAGCTTGAGGATGGCATCCGCTGTTCCGGCGGCCAGAGAGGGAGAGAGGGGAAACCAACCCTTGCCGGAGAAAGAGGAGATCAGGGCGGAGAGACTGCGAGAGGAATTGGACGGCGGCGCACGGTGGAGCGAGAAATTGCTCGTCGCAGTTCGGCGACAAATGGCGGTTTGGGCGAACTGGAGAAGATGGTGGAGTGGCTGGCGAGCTTGTGAGCGAGAGAGTGAGTGAGTGAGTGAGCGTGCAGAGCACGAGCGCGGAGTGGGAGTGGAGAGGATGCAAGAGAGCGGGAGGGCGCAGGTGCATTACACCTGGCGGGCTTGCCGTCTGGGAGGAGCTCCCGACGCGCGGCCGCGGCGGCGTCAGACTTCGCGCGACACGCGGCAGCGAGGACGGGGTGCAGGGGCGACGTGGCGCTTGCTGTGGCAAACCACGGGCGGCGAAGTAGTCGTGGTTTGGCCGGCCGGCGAGGCGGTTTCTGCCGCCGCGGCGGTGAGCGGCGCACGCGCGGGGGAGGAAGAGAGGGGCTGACAGGGGGTCCCACGGGGGTTTAAACTAATGAAGTTTGGTTTTAAAACTTTGATGCTCTATAACTCCTAAACTAGACCAAATTAGGAAATGGTCCAAAAAGCAAAGTTCCTTAGAATTTTGTAACCGAACAAATCATCTTTAAGGCTCCATTCCAAATTCTGTTAGAAAAGAAATTTAGTGCTAAAAAACCATTTTCTAATGCAAGAATCATAATTTAAAAAAATCTTTTCTGAGAAAGTGCTTTAAAGCAAAGTTGTTCTTCTTCAAGATCTACAACTTTGTTATAAGGCACTTGGTCAGAAACAGAAAGCATAAAAAGGTTACACTAGAGACCAAACAAGGACTTAAGCACTTCAAAACATATGCACATGAAAAGATGTGATTGCTATGCCATGACAAATTATGCAGTTTAAGGAATGCTTAACACCTAGGGTGTTACACTCTTGGTCAAGTTTTCCTGAAACCATATCATTGTGAATTGATGGATATAAACTAGCAGCCCATGGTCAAGGTCACGTTAAATTGTCTGCCTCATTTTCTCCATGTCATGTTCATCTCTACTGTTGTCCCAGACATAATTTAAACCCAATAACCCATTCGCTTTCAGTCTGGTCTGTCAGAAACCATAAAACACCAAGTGCACATCCATACGCTTTATATGTTGAGAAATCATACTACAGTCTTTCTCTATTAAATCAGAAGAATGGTTGTTAGGGCTTCTCCAGTGGCATTCACAAAGTGACTCATGCTCCTACACAGTGTAGATGCTCCTACACAGTGCCTCTCTTGATCTTTTGGCTGCAGCAGGGAGTTGGCATTTGGTCAGCTAAACTCGGTTGGTTCAAGCTATATGTTGAGCTATATGTTTTAGTATATGTCAAGCTATATGTTGAGCATTTTCAGTCCATGTTTCAGTTTTGTTTCAGTCCATGTTTCAGATATGTTTCAGTCCATGTTTCAGTCTATGTTCTGATCTTTGCCTACTCATGTTTCAGTGCATTACAGTTCATGAATAGTACATGTTTTGAGTGTCCTAAATAACAAAGAACATCAGCTACTTAAGAGCATATTAGAGAAAGAAACCTCATCCATCAGTTACTTAACTATATGGTCAGTAGGGAAACTCAGAGAAGATAATTAAGTAATTGTTTCTGAATCCTATGTCTAGTAGTGATCAGAACTCTATCATTATGAGCAGTTTTTTGTTTCTTAGCAGAGTATATAATATTAACTTATCAATTCACCTCATGATTTCAGATGGAACCTATTTTATCTCTCCCTGTACTACTACTCTCTGCTACTCCCTGATCTTTGCCTACTCCTCTCTCTCCCCTACTCCAGTGTTCTATTTCTTGCCTATGATGCAATTTGATGTTTTTTTTACACTATGCATTTGCCACTACCTATGCACTGTTATGCTTTTCTATTTCTTTTCTTGCCTATGATGCCCTGTTACTACTCCTCTCTGTTACTACTCCCCCTACTCTCTCTTTGACTACTACCTCTATACTACTGTACTACTCCCTCTTGTTACTACTCTATACTACTGTACTACTCCTACTATCCTCTCCTCTCTTTATACTCCTCTCCCTAGTACTCCTCTTTGTTACTACTCCCCCTATTCCTCTCTACCTAGTCTCTGTACTAGTCCTCTCTATACTACTCTCTATACAACTCTCCCTACTCTCTACCTAGTCTCTGTACTAGTCCTCTCTATACTGTGTTGGAAATATGCCCTAGGGGTAATCATAGAGATGATGAAATTTCTATTGTATCCATGATTTATTATATGTTCATTGAATATCCATTAAAGACAACTTGTGTTGATTGAATTATGTGAATTGTTTGTGAGACTCTTTTACTTGTATGGTTATTCGATAGTTGTCCCTGATCGGAGTTTCATGTGAGGACACACATGATATTAGATCACCACATGTATTAGTTGATGACTATTTTCACAAGTCATAGACATGGAGATGTCAACTAATAATGTGGGCACATGTATGACATGGGGCTGGACTAACCCAGCATGAGATGTTTCTTATTTCTCTTTACACATCATGAACGTATGTCCTTCGACCTGAGATTGTGGTATGTTCTCAAGATATGAATCGACTTACTTAGGGACTGTCAAACGCTACATCATCGTAACAGGGTAGTCATAAGGATAGTCTTTGGGTTTGTCAGGAAATATGCTGTGAGACATAGACGATCAAGATGGGATTTGCCCCTCTTTGTGTGAGAGAGATATCACTGGACCACTCAAATGATTGGATCATAAAATGAATGGTCGTGCTTAGGTTAAGTGTTAACCTATGAGCTAGACGAAATATTGTGTGGCAAGGGAATTACGTATATGTGATCGTGGTGGTTCGTCAGATATGATCTTTGCGTATACATAGGAGTTGACACGTCTTGCTAGAGGCCGCTGTCAACTATCGGGCGAGTAGGAGTACTCGGGCCGTGTCTATGTGTGCGTGAACCCATAGGGTCGCACGCTTAAGACGCTGAAAGCCTGATTCGAGTTGGACTCAAATTAGACCGGGATTAGGGTTTGCTAATAGGCCTTCAGGTCGGTGGGCTCATTAGGGACGCCTATAAATAGAGGGGTGGGGCTACCAGGGTTGACACGTCATTAGACAGTCGTCGCCCACCCCATGCCTGCTCCTATTGCTCCTCGCAGACCTAGCAGTCTGGAGGCGGCAACGCTTCCTCCCTGTACGTGTGGGATACCTCGGAGGTGCTGCATTTGGAGCACAAGGACAAACCGCACGTCGAGACGTGAAGGTCGGACGTGAACATCTACACAGCATCGCTGCGACCCGCACGTCTACACTGAGACGTCTTCCGCTGCACCTGCGCGTCTAGTGGTAATCTCGTGATCTATAACTAGCAGTAGTTCTTGTTTTATGGGGTTGAAAATTTTGTTTTCGGGCTAGCGTAGCATCCTCGTAACCGTTCAGTGGTACCGGAGCCGTTACTGCCTTGTTATAGATTCGGTTGTGTGCATATAGAGATATGCACAGTTGTAGATCAGTGTCTGATCTTGGTTCGTGATCTTGCCGTATTGGTCATGTAATGATCCACTCCTACCGGTCGGAATTCCGCCATCGGAGTAAAGTGATACGTGTAAATCCAATCATGGAAGTATGGAGATCAATCAGATTGATCGAATCGAATCTAGGTCGAGAGTCGGGTGGATGAGATGTACCGCGGCATCTGCAAAAGAGCGTTGTTCGATAAAACGACGTAACTTTTGCATACGACCTCGAATTGAGACGATCTTTAAACGAAAATCAATCTACAGAAAATTTTACATCCAATTTTTGCCCGCTTTAGCCGGTTTCGTCGAATTTAGATTTGCGAAAAAAGGATGGAAAAATTATGTTTTCTGCGATTCAAGATTAGACGTCAGGAACGTTTAAGTCTGTTTTTGCAGGGATTGATGACCGGTATAGCCCTTATGTGTATGTTTGCATGTATGTATTTATTTTCATGACTTGCATGTCGTGATTATTATGACAATATGGCTGGAGCCACATATATATTGTCCATTTGATGTAATGGCCTGCGTGCCAAAATTATGACGATCCTAAACGCGACTATGTAATTACTTTATTAATTACGCTAGTTGTAGCTAGTCTCGGTGGATTCATCGCTGGAGGATGACTTGCATGTACCATGTAGATGGAGATCATCATGGTGAACAGATTGGCAGAGATGGAGATCTCCAAAGGAACACTGGGCTATACCAAGTCATCTCTGTGTTGATGCTATTCTCTCATTATGTTCTACTCTCACGTATGATTCATGTTTATTGTCTACATGCGGTAGTGAAAGTGTAGAACAATCCCTCAGTAATTTTCAAGTCATATGCTTCCCCAAACCTTGCACTGTCACATGTCTTGTACAATCGGTGGCGCGCCTATAAAATTAGGGTGTCACTGATTTTCCTTGACCAGGCAGGTTCGTATCGGATACTTACTGCAGAAGGGTTGGTTGCTTGAACAAGGTCATCCTAACGGTTAGGGACCTTGAAGCATAAGGAGTTGAGCACACATAGCGATGCTGGCCAACAACCAGAGTCATATGTGATATGATTAGCAAAGAGTTGCCACTACAAGGAACCTGGGCTTCTGTGACAATCAGAATATGACGATTAGACACATATGATTAGCAAAGAGTTGCCACTACAAGGAACCTGGGCTTCTGTGACAATCAGAATATGACGATTAGAGCCTGTTTCCTGTCACTGCCTGTAGTGACGATCTCGCTGTCGTCACAGAAGGTGGGTCACTAAACACCTTCTGTGACCACTAGACGAGATTGTCCTTAACAAAGTGACAATAATTCTCTGTCATTGATATAGTGACAGACTAAATTCGTCACAATATATTAAACAGAATAGTGCCACATGGCAACTCACATTCGGCATAAGTTTCTTCTTTTTCATTTTTGATTACAATCAGCTCAATTGGCTCAAATATTATTTGGCCCAACAACAAGTGTTTCTTTTTTAAATACAGCACAACACTCCATTCGAGGCTAATATTGTAGACCAGCTTATTTAAGAAAATAATGGCAGATCATAAATCTCAAAATCAATTGCATAATTTTATAGTACAATATATTCTAGCCATAAATAATATTCGAGAGTATACAAAAGCACATGTTCTAAAATACATACATGTTCGAGTCATATTTTACATACAAAAAAGCACAACAAAAATATGAATCCGATCCAGAGTTACAGCAGTCAGCGCCAAATTCCTGAACCAAACATGTTCCAGCCAGTACCCAGCAGCCAACCAGCAACCAACGCCAATGACCCTATCCAAATATTATCTGAAAAAAACAATACAATGAAGACACTATACTGAATACTGATCCAGGAAAAATGTACTATGCAAATGCTAACTAAAAGAATCACACTTTTCATTTGCCGGCATTAAACTCATGTCATGTCACACCGAAGACGTCTCTTGAAGCTAATGAAAACATACTACTGATTCAGAAAATAATGTACTATGCAAATGTAAAAACCAACAAAAAGAATGGCTGGTTTATATGTAGGTAACGGTATCAACCCTGGAAAAGGACTCATAAGCAAAGAACGTACAAGAACTTCAAATTTATATGTAATGGCCATTTAAAGTATTATAAAATGTTCTCTATTATGAAATTATACTCACATCTAAGTTATAGATATAACACTTAACATAGTTCAATGATTAGGTAATTACTGAATAGTGTACTCACTATGCTGATGCACCAACGACTTGCAATTGGATGACCTGCTGTCTGCTGATTGTGAAGCAACTTCTGTTGATGCAAACACAGAAACTAGGACTGAACTGGAGGCAGCAAAGAAATAGAACAAGCACCGACAGAACGTTGAAACTGAAAGCACAGGTTTAATTAGTGGGCACTAGGCAAATCAAGAACCCAAAGGACATGCTCCAAATGGTTCAGTTTCCCTCCATAACTACAGTAATGAACCCCTTCTCTGCATATGTGATGATTTTGTAGCCAATCCTGCACAAATGTCCAGCAACCTAGGCAACGTGGAGTAGAGGTACACAAATGTCAAACTCCAATAGAAAAAAAGATCTAGATTACAGAGTGAAATCGAGTGCATATAATAACTTGCTCCCTGTCAGACCCAACACATAGCATATCAGAAACTCTATTACGATAAGAAGAAAAAGAGGTATGTAGGGTCTTGCGACATATGATGCAATCCCGAGCCTTCATCTTCTACGGGGATGGCTAGGCGAGCTCGGCCGCCATCTGCCATGGTGCCTGTCGTCCATGTCGCCTCACGCAACTCCCGAGCTTGAGCATCCACCACAACGCCTCACTGCTTCGTGTAGCCCAGCATTCGCTGGCCACCATAACAGCTGCTCTCCCATTGGTGCTACGGAGCTCGGACCGAACTGCCGGCACCAAGGACAGTTAACGCCACCGCCATCCTACCATGAGAGGGAGAGAGGAGGAGAGAGAGAGAATGATTTGGCCTGCTCACCGGACAACACGCGCTCGTTGCAGATCTCAGTGAAGGCGAAAACGATGGGGCGGGCAGGGGCCGGATCCGGTCTCCTCGGCGACCGCCGCGTTGGGCGACTGCGGCACCGGATGCGCCTCCTCCTGCTGACACGACGAGGGCGCTAGTCCGCCTCTAGGAGTGCGTGCGACAACGGCCAGGTTGGAGTGAGATCTGCGGCAAGGAGAGGAACGAGAATGAGGATAAACTGTAGAGATTAGGGTTTGGGTTGTTTCTTATACGATCCTCTGAAAGATCTTGGCTGTCCGATCAAGGATCAAATGGTTGTTGTTGATTGGGCCGAGGTAGGCCGCAATATTAACAGGCCGGCTTCAACAAAGGAACCCTTCCGTATTTTATTTCCATTTTTCATAGAACTTGAAATCTTGTTCAGGGTGTCCAAAAATATCTATATCTATGAATAATAATAATAATAATAATAATAATAATAATAATAATTTAAAACCAAATTTCTCTTCTATCCTTTCGTGTGACCCATATATGCGGCCCATAGTTTGGATGTTTTTTATCTTTTATGCAGACTCCACAGCACTTAAGGAAATCGGACACTCTCGAAGTCACAATTTCGAAGCTTCAGTTGCCATTGTTTTTTTAAAAACTTTTTATCACTTTAATCTACACTCTAAGTTGTCAAAAGTGGTTAGCTCAATTAGTTTGGAACTGTGAGCTGTGTGTGTGGTGCAGGTCGTTCCCCAAATGTCCAAATTTTTAACGTTTTTATGTATGAAATTTTTTTCATTCAATTGCAAAATGAGAAAAAGAGGTGATCATGGACAGCAAGACGTAGGACACATGATTTGTGCCTAGGAGCCACATGAGATAATAAGATTTTTTTAAAAAAATTATAATGATATATTTTTATTCAATTCCAAAACGAGATAAGAAGGCCACACAAGATAATAATTTTTTTTAAGAAATTATAATAGCATTTTCTCATTCCATTCCAAAATACATAAAAAGGTAACGTGGACAACAAGAGTCTAGGACACATGATTTGTACCTAGAATCCATGTAGGATAGTAAGATTTTTTAAAAATAAATTATAATAGTTTTATATTTTATGACGATCAATAAGTGTCATCGATCTATCGTCATAGAGCACAGACAGAGTACACAGTGACAATGTTTATGACAAAGACACAGTTTGGTCATAGACAACTGTCATCCTGTGAACAATCGTCATAAACAGTCTTCGTTAATGACAAATATGTGCTTTGTCATCTGCAAATCGTCACAAAAGCCCAGATTTCTTGTAGTGTGCTTACCGATCTACCATGTCCACTAGCGGCGATGCTAAAGCTCACTAGTAGACTTGTTAGTTTGGGTCTTGAATCACTAAAGTTCAATAGAGGGATATTGATCTTAGTGGGAGTAAATTTTATTAATGATTTAATATCATTTACTCTGTCTTGGATACATTGTCTTAGTATTTTGCATTTACTTTTGTTGTAGATCAATGGCACCTAGCAATCCACCATTTACTTTACGTTCAATCCTTGAGAAAGATAAATTGAATGGAACAAACTATGCGGATTGGATCCGCAACCTGAGAATTGTTCTCAGGGCTGAGAAAAAAGAAGATATTCTAGACACCCCCACTACCAGAGGAACCTGCTGATAATGCACCTGCTACTGAGAAAACTGCTTACAAGAAAGCATGTGATGCTGATCCTGAAGTGGGATGCCTGATGCTTGCTAGCATGGAACCAGATCTGCAGATGCGGTTTGATAATAACCATACAGGCCTATGATGATCGTAGCGCTAGATGAGATGTTCCAGACTCAGGCTAGAACTGAAAGGTTCAATGTTTCTAAGTCTCTTGCTGAGACTAAGTTAGCAGAGGGTGCAACAGTTGACCACATGTGATCAAGATGGTTGGTTACACTCAGAGGTTGGAGAAGCTAGGCTTCCCAATTGGTCCAGAACTAGCTACTGATTTCATTTTCTCTTCTCTCCCACCTAGCTATGGGAACTTCATCTCGAACTACCATATGCATGGTGCGGAGAGGGGCTTGAATGAGCTATGTGGCATGCTTAAGACAGCAGAGGCAGACATCAAGAAAGGTGCTGGCAGCAACCATGTGATGGCGATCCAAAATAAGCCTAACTTTAAAAGGAAGGGCAACTTTTGGAAGAATAGGAAGGGCAAGGGCAAGGCCAAAGATGTGATCTCTAAGCCAAACCCTCCTGCTCCTGACGCTGCTGGACTAACTGTTGATTCTGAGTGCTTCCACTGTAAGGGGAAAGGTCACTGCAAAAGAAACTGCAAGGTGTACTTAGCATCCTTGATGAAGGATGGCGGTGGTAAAGGTACTCCCGCTGCTCATACACTTGTTGTTTATATTACAGATATTTTCCTCGCTAACTCTTATATTAATTCTTGGGTATTTGATACCGGCTCGGTTGCTCATATTTGCAATACAATGCAGGGAATGATAAGAGGTAGAAGCATTGGAAAAGGGGAGGTTGATTTCCGCGTGGGCAATAATGCAAAAGTTGCTGCGTTGAACGTCGGGACGATGCAACTCCACCTCCCATCAGGATTTATTTTGGAGTTAAATAATTGTTATTTTGTTCTAAGTTTAAGTCAAAACATTGTGTCACCTTCATGTTTGATGAAAGATGGCTATTCATTTGCGAGTAAAGACAATGGTTGTGTAATCTCTAAGAATGATATGTTTGTGGCTTTTGCATCCATTGTGAATGGGTGGTTTATTTTAAATCTTGATGATGCACCTATGTCTATCTGTAATATTAGTACTAAAAGGCCTCGACTTAATGAGTTAAGTCCTACCTATGTGTGCCATTGTCGTTTGGGTCATATAAGTGAGAATCGCATGAAGAAGCTTCATGCTGATGGGTTTCTAACTTCGTTTGATTTTGAATCATACGAAACATGTGAGGCTTGTTTGCTGGGCAAAATGACCAAGTCGCCTTTCACAGGTTTTCCTGAGAGGGCGACTGACTTGTTGGAACTTGTACATACTGATGTATGTGGACCAATGAGTACGACAGCTAGAGGCGGTTTTCAATACTTCATAACCTTCACTGATGATTTTAGCAGATATGGCTATGTCTATCTGATGAAGCATAAGTCTGAAATATTTGAAAAGTTCAAAGAATTCAGAATGAGGTAGAGAATCAACGTGGCAAGAAAATTAAGGCCTTGCGATATGATCGTGGAGGTGAATATTTGAGCCACGAGTTTAGCAATCATCTTAAGAGTTGTGGATTGTTACCAGCTTACGCGTACCACCTCCCGCCTCAGCGAAACGGCGTGTCTGAGCGACATAATCAGACTTTGTTAGACATGGTTCAGTCTATGATGAGCCAGTCGGAGCTTCCTTTATCATTTTGGGGATACGCTCTAGAAACAGCCGCTTTCACATTAAATAGGGTACCATCTAAGTCCGTAGTTAAGACACCATATGAGATGTGGACTGGTAAGAGTCCCAGTTTGTCTTTTCTAAAGATTTGGGGGTTGTGAAGTTTATGTCAAACGACTTATATCAGAGAAACTAACCCAAGTCGGACAAGTGCTTTTTCGTGTGATACCCAAAGGAAACTTTAGGGTATTACTTCTACAACCGCTCAGAGGGCAAAGTGTTTGTTGCTCGAAACGGTGTTTTCTTAGAGAAAGAGTTTCTCAAGAGACAAGAGAGGGCAGAAGGTGTATCTTGAAGAAGTTCAGGATGAGCCAACAGGGATGGACTCCACGAGTGATGCTAATGTAGCAGAACAAGTTGAGCTACCTGTGGCAAAGACACCCCGCCTCACCACGAAGGTCGGCAAGAATCCGTGAGTTGCTGGGGACATGTTATTGTTAGACGATGATGAACCTGCGACTTATGCCGAGGCAATGATGACCCAGATTCCGAAAATGGCATAGTGCCATGAGATCCGAGATAGATTCCATGGGAGCTAATCAAGTTGGAACTTTTGACCCGCCTGATGGGGTAAGACCCATAGAGCGCAAATGGATCTATAAAAGAAAAGGGATATGATGGAAACGTCCAAGTTTATAAAGCTCGACTTGTCGCAAAGGTTTTCCGACAAGTTCAAGGAGTTGACTACAACGAGACTTTTCTCGCCGTAGCGATGCTTAATCTATCCGGATCATTCTATAAATTGCTGCCTATATGACTATGAGATATGGCACATGGATGTTAAAACAGCCTTTCTAAATCTAAATGGAAATTTGGAAAAGGACGGTATATGATACAGCCCGAAGGGTTTGTTGATCCTAGCAATGCTGAAAATATGCAAGCTTAGAATAATTTATGGATTAAAGCAGCATCTCGATAGTTGGAATATTCTCTTTGTGAGGTGGTCAAAGGGTTTGGCTTCCGTCAAATGAAGAAGAACCTTGTTTTACAAGAAGAAGTGGTGGAGGCGCTGTTGTGTTTCTAATCTTGTATGTAGATACCCACTGTTGATTGGGAATGACATTCCGATGTTGCAAACCGTAAAGACTTCATTGAATACAGTTTTTCTTTTCCAAAGGAGTTTAGGAGAAGCAACATATATTCAGGGCATTAAGACTATAGAGATAGGTCAAAGAGGCTAAAGATTAGAGCCAAGAAATGTACTGTGACGTAACGGCCCTAATCCCATGGCCCACTGATCACTGTCAACCACTGACAGTCGATCCGTACAGCCAAGAGATTAAGACCGGGTTCGCCACTGGGCTACATCAGTGCCCGATGTCCGCAGGATCACAATTCAGTTACAATCTCTTGAACATTTTGACAAATAACATCGGAGTAAATAGCGGAAGACTTAGATAACAATAGTTTTACAAACCAGGGTTCAACATAACATTAAAGTGAAGTTATTACAGACCATAGTTCAATAGATAGAGTTGGCAGGGTAGCATGACAACAACTAAAGATAAAGATACATCACCCACCGCCCGAGGGTGAATAATCACTCATCGGCCTCATCGGCCTCTTCCTGAACAACAGTCACACAGCAGGGTCCAAGGCATACTGAGGAATCTGCCATACCTGCAACATGGGTAAAAGAACCCTGAGTACAAAGGTACTCAACAAGACTTACCCGACTAAAGAAAAGGGAGAAGACTCAGGAATGCAGGCTTAGGGTAGTCAAGGTAAGGCTTAAGCAAGTTCAAGTATTTTGCAGAAAAGCATTTTTGGTAAACCTTATTTTTATTTTGAAAGATTCGGTATTCCTTGTTCCAACATAATCCTTGATTCATTTTACTTTCCAAAACAGACCTAGTTGAGAACCACTCCCTGTTGACAGTCAGTGACTAAGTCTCCATAACCGAGGAGCAGCGTTAATCCGGATAAATAATACTCAGCTGAGGGTCCCTATCCACACTGCATATGTAGCACCCAAGCTTGCATATGCCAACTCGTCTACCACGATTCCTCCAAGATTGGGCCCGGTCCTACGCCACCCGGAAGTACAGTACACCACTCCAATCCGGGACTCTAACCCACGTGGGTACATGCTACTTCCGCCATCTCTCCACTCCCAGTGCGCGGTTGTCGGTCCAATAAAGGATTCCTCGGAGCCGAAGCTTTCCGTAGTATGTGAATAGTTGCAAGTCTTAGTCAGCAGGCCCCCATACAGGTGGTCCCTAAATTTTCCAGCCAGCGACAAGCACCTCGGGACTCTAACCCAAGAGTACAGGTCCTGTCAGTTTTTCAACCCTGTCCCGGTCGGTGTCAACTGTTGAGTCCCGGACTACAACATGACGGCACCGTACGCAAGGACAACCTCTCCTTCCCATTGACTAGGTACGGATCAGATACTTAGCCAATAGTGGGAGTAAAACCAGAAATTCCCATAAATATTCTTAAAGTGATCACACTTTTGAAATTGGCATTTTTATTGCAAATCTATCATATAGCATTGCTAAGCATTTTGCAAAAGTTTTTGAAAAACAGGTATCAGGTGTATCATTGGTCAAGGTAGATAATGCATCAGATAGGATTTCACTCAACTCCTATCAACCTAATGCAATAATTTAACTCAAAACATTTAAGGAAAGCATTTATAAAAGCAAGGTAGGGTTAAATGCACCGGGGCTTGCCTTGGACGGCAAAAAGAGCAGACTCGGGTAGGTATAAGTGTCGGAGCTCGGGGTTGCCTCGGGACAGATCCTTCGGTGGCTACCTCGACTTCAGGGCCTTCTTCGTCAACTATACGGATGCAATGATGAATGCTCATGAGAATGATGACATGGACTTAAGGTGCATGACATACCACAGATTCAAGATTACTCTTAGGCAAGGCATAATCGAAATCTAGGTTGAGCATAAAAGGTAACCATTTCTTCCTTAAGCCAATTGATTAAACTAGACTTTATCATAACTATCCTAAGCATCAACCAAACATAGCATCACAAACATCATAGACCAAAGGGTAGGGGTCTATGAACATCAAGCAATCCCAAAAGTCACATCACAGGGCATTCAACGCTAACCCTAATCACCTTTTCTATTTTTCTTAATTATTTAAAAGGTCATTTTATGAAGGTGCTCCAAAAATTACCAAATTAATCACACAAGTTCATTAGGGTACAAGTATATGGCAAAACAAATTTCATAATTTTTGGAGGTCATTAAGGTGCTCAATTAAATCTAGACATTTAATTAACAAAAGGCACTATTCCTTAATTAAAATAAAGCTCAAAAATCAACTTGTTCAAATGACTTCAAAATTTTACCAGAGACTCATCATGACACAACTAGCTTGCAAAATTAATCTCAAGATTTTTGGAGCTACAGAACACTCTCTAAAAATACCAAGCCTTCATTTTTCAATTAAAGGGGAATTTTTCATTTTCAAATTTTTGCAGGAAAGTCAAGTTTTATATTTTTATAAAATACTTCAGAGCATAAAGAGTCTACCACAAAATTTTCAGAATTTATGGATCAACACAGAAAATCACACAAAAATGAAATCTGAACACTATTCACATGTATGAGAAAATAGAAAAAGAGCACTGTTCTTCTTCCTCGCTCGCCGGCCCGGCCGACGGCGGCGGCGCTGCTGCGCCGGCCACTGCGGGCACTCCGTGGCGAAACCGAGGAGGGAGGCATCAGGAGCTCACCGTGAGTCGATTAAGCGGCTCGGCGAGGGAAGGGGATGAACGGAGGGAGGTGGTCGACGGTGACCGGCGGAAGCTCACGGCGGCGATCGTCGACTCGGCGATCCTGCGCGACACAAGTGACCGCAAGGGGTCAGTCAGAGGCGCAAAGGGGTAAGGAAGGTGATGCGGGGGTCGGAGGGAGATGATCAAGGCCGGAGAGGGAGTATTTCACAATCCCGACCTCGACGGGCTTCTCGCCGGAGATGGGAACGGCGAGTTACGCCGGGCAAACAGGGACGGTAGAGACCAAATTGAGGAGTGGGGAAGCTGCACGGGATCAAGGCGGAGCTGTTGAGCTAGTTGGTTGAGCGGCGGGAGCTCTGTAGTGGACTGGCCACGGCGGAGGTGAGTGAGTGAGCTCGGGCTCCGGCGGGCTTTATATAGCCACGGCTAGCGGCCGGTAGAGTGCTCGGAGAATGTGGACGAGTTCGGCCGAGGCACGCGCAATCGATTGCGAGGCCGAGGGTCAGCGGTTTTGTTGCGCAGGTCGGGGCGCACGGCTCACCGGCGGCGAACGCGTGGCGGCGACGAACTGCGGGCGGTAGGGGCCGGGAAGAAGGTCAGCGCTCGCGTGCGGGCGCGGAGGGAACCGGGGACATCGGCGACAGGTTGAAGGCGCGTGGGGAGCAGCCAGGCGTGCGGCACGCGACGCCGGCGGCTGGCCATGGCCGGGCCCCCCCCCCCGGAGAGAGAAACAGTAGACTAGGCTAGGGTTTGACTTTGAGCAGTTTCAGAAATTTGCAAATTACTTCCAAATTTGAACTGGGCAACAAAAACTCAAAACACCAAAGTTGTTCAGAAAAAACGAGATCTACAACTTTGTCAATATGAACATTTTCAAATTCCAAATAGTTTTTTGAACAACATTTGAAAACAGTAAAGGGGACACTTTTTCAACTTGATTCAAATCAAAATTACTCTGGATTTCAAACTGAAATTTGAAAATCTGTAAACATGAAAGTTGTTCCTTTTATCAAAACCTACAACTTTGCTATTATACACTTTTCCAGAAACTCATTAGTTTTTGAACTCATTTTGAAAACTGAAAAGGGGACAAAAACTGGAGTTTGATTGAATTTGAAATAACTCAAAACTTTGTACTGCAACTTGAAAATTTGTAAATACCAAAGTTGTTTCTCTTTGACAGATCTACAACTTTGCTTTTTGGACCAATCCCAAATTTTGAATAATTTTTGAATCACAACAAGAGGGATAAAATCCAGGATTTGGAAATCAGGGTTTTGCAAAGGGATTTTAAAATCAAATTCTGATTTTTGAACTTTGGCCAACACACAACACTTCAAGACACCAAAGGAACAAGAATTACACAAAGCTAGGCACAGAGGTGAAATTACCATTTTGCCCTAGTAGAGAGAAGTGGGCTAAATAGGGTTTTTGCAATAGAGGTAATTCACATAAAATGACACACATGAAATCATGATCAAGATGCTTAAGATGATAATGATGATATGTCAAGTTAATTACAGTTAAACACCAGAGGTGTTACAGCCCCCCCCTTAAAGAAATCTCGCCCCGAGATTCTGCGTCTTAAGGAAGGACAAAGAAGGGATAAAGGCAAAACTTTACATAGACAGGGATTCGAGAAAGTCGGGGTAGTTCTTTGCTAAGAAGTCTTCAGATTCCCAGGTGGCTTCTTCTTCAGAGTGCTGGTTCCACTGGATTTTGTACCATCTTGTGGTGGTTCTTCGGGTAACACGATCCTTGTGGTCCAACACGCGAACTGGATATTCCGAGTAGGATAGATCAGGCTCTAGCTCGACACCTTCAACTTCCACGACATGTTCTGGTACTCGAGACACTTCTTGAGTTGGGAGACATGGAAAACATTGTGGACAGCGGAGAGATGATCGGGCAACTTCAGCTTGTAAGCTACCTTGCCACAACATTCCAAAATCTCAAACGGACCAATGTAGCGGGTGCTAACTTTCCTTTGACTCCAAACGAGTGACTCCTTTGGTTGGTGAGACCTTGAGATATACATAATCTCCAACTTGAAACTTCAGAGGTCGACGTCTCTTGTCAGCGTAGCTCTTCTGTCGAGATTGGGCAATCTTCATATTCTCTTGTATCTGCTTGACTTTCTCTTCCATATCTTTAACCAGGTCAACTCCAAAGAATTCTCTTTCTCCGGGCTCAGACCAACTGAGGGGTGTACGACAACGACGGCCGTACAGTGCTTCAAAGGGTGCCATTTTGATGCTCTCTTGGTAACTGTTATTATAAGAGAACTCTGCCAAAGGCAAACAGTCATCCCAAGTATCTGCGAAGGTAAGAACACAGGCTCTCAACATGTCCTCCAGCACTTGGTTGACTCGCTCAGTTTGTCCATCTGTTTGCGGATGATATGCTGTGCTATGTAAGAGCTTGGTTCCAAGTGAGGTATGGAACGCTTTCCAAAACTTAGCGACAAACTGGGTACCACGGTCAGAGATAATGCTCTTGGGTATGCCATGAAGTTTCACTATGTTGTTCTTGTACAAAGTGGCATACGGGGGACGGTGTAACTGGTCTTCACTGGCAGAAAGTGAGCTTGTTTGGTGAGTCGGTCCACGATTACCCAAATGGAATCAAAACCTTTCTGGGTCTTGGGTAGTCCATTGACAAAATCCATACTAATGTCGTCCCATTTCCAAGCGGGTACTGACAAAGTTGCAATTCTCCTCCAGGCTTCATGTGTACTGCCTTGACTCTTTGGCAGGTATCACACTGAGCGACATACCGGGCAATCTCAATCTTCATTTTAGTCCACCAGAATCTCTGCTTTAAGTCTTGGACATCTTGTTACTGCTGCCGGGGTGAATAGAGAATCTGGTCAAGTGTGCTTCATCAAGGATTAACTGTCTCAATTCAGGCACCTTGGGAACTACTAGACGGTTCTTGAACCAAACAACTCCTACATCATCGATCCTGAAACAATCAGCCTTTCCGGTCTGGACCTTTTCGATGATGTGCTTGATTCCAGGGTTATCCTTTGAGCAGCAATGACTTGATCCTTGATGGATGTTTCTTATGCTGACATTGTTCAAGCTTCCTTGCGAATCATTTCGATACCCATCCTTTCAAGTTCATGGCACAAGGAAAGATCATAGGGCTTTGTCGTCAGACAGTTGCAGTATGACTTGCGACTGAGGGCATCGGCAACTACATTTGCCTTACCAGGATGGTAATGTACTTCGAGATCATAATCTTTAATCAACTCAAGCCATCTTCTCTGCCTCATATTCAATTCTTCTTGAGTGAAGATATACTTTAGGCTCTTGTGATCCGTATACATATTACAGGTACTGCCCAACAGATAGTGACGCCAAATCTTCAAGGCATGCACGACTGCTGCTAGCTCAAGATCATGGGTTGGGTAGTTTTCCTCATGTCGCTTAAGCTGTCGTGAGGCATAAGCGATTACTCGTCCTTCTTGCATCAAAACACAGCCCAAACCAGTACCAGATGCATCACAGTATACATCAAAGGGTTTCTCGATATCGGTTGAGCTAGGACTGGTGATGTAGTTAGCAGTTTCTTCAGGGCTTGAAAGGCTTGCTCACAGGCTGGTGACCAAACGAAATCCACGGAATTCTTCAACAACTCTGTGATAGGCTTGGCGACTCTGGAGAAATCTGGGATGAAACGACGATAGTACCCAGCCATTCCCATGAAGCTGCGAACTTCGCGGACAGTGGTAGGTGGCTTCCAATCCAAGATATCTGCCACTTTTTCAGGGTCAACTGACACACCTTCAGCGGACAGGACATGACCAAGGAATTGAATTCGATCTAGCCAGAATTCACATTTACTGAACTTGGCATACAGCTGGTGATCTCTGAGACGAGAGAGAACGATTCGAAGATGCTTGGCGTGATCTTCAGGAGTTCTTGAATAGACAAGGATGTCGTCAATGAACACGACTACAAATTTATCGAGCTCTGGCATGAACACAGAGTTCATGAGATACATGAAATGAGCGGGGGCATTGGTCAAGCCAAAGGACATGACCAAGTACTCATATAGGCCATATCTGGTGGTGAAAGCTGTTTTAGGAATGTCTTCTGGACGGATTTTTATTTGATGATAGCCAGATCTGAGATCAATCTTGGAGAACACTCTGGCTCCAGACAACTGATCAAAAAGAGGTCAATGCGAGGCAAGGGATATTTATTCTTGATGGTGACCTCATTGAGTGGGCGATAGTCAACGCACAGACGAAGACTTTTGTCCTTCTTCTTCACAAAGATAGCAGGACAGCCCCAGGAGATGAACTTGGGCGAATGAGACCCTTGTCCAATAGCTCTTGCAATTGGATCTTCAGCTCTGCCAACTCTCTGGGAGGCATTCGATAAGCTCTACGGGATATAGGAGCAGTCCGGGCTTTAGCTCTATGGCAAACTCAACATCACGGTCGGGAGGCAGACCAGGTAGATCTTCTGGGAAGACATCAGGGAACTCACAGACCACGGGAATATCCCTGACTTCCGAACACAAGCGATCTGGTTGCAGGTGGGTGGTTGCTGGTCTTTGAGGCATAGGAAGTTGGAGAAGGAGTTTGGAAGTGCTGTTAGGAATATCCACTCTCACAACTCTATTCAAGATGTCTATCATGGCTTTATACTGACACATCCAATTCATGCCTAAGATGACATCTATCTCTTGATTACGCAGTACTATCATGGTGGTAGGAAAGACATGTTCCCCCAACATTACTGGTATACTGCGAACCACTTCCTTAGTATTTATCCGCCCTCCAGGCGAAAGTATACAAAAACTTTCTTTTAACTCCCCCATGGGTAACTCATGCTTGATGACAAAAGTGCGACTGATGAAGGAATGCGATGCACCAGAATCAAACAAGACGACTGCAGGATGATTGGCAACAGGAAACCTACCGAGCATGACGGGCTCTCCTTCTGGGATGTTACTGACGGTGGTGAAGTAGACTTGCCCGTGCTTCTTGACAAACTTGCCCTTCTGGACGTGCTGCTGCGGTGCACGGTGCTGCTGCTGTGATCCTCCAGGGCCTTTCTGTGCATGCTGGGCATTCTTCTTTGGTTTTGGGCAATCGCGAGACCAGTGACCAACTTGGCCACAGTTGTAGCATGGATGGTTGTAAGCTGTTTGAGGGGTGGTGACAAACACCTGGGGCGTTCGCTGAGTGGCACTTTGCTGGTTGGCATTATGAGTGGTGGCCGCGGTACGAACGACCACTTGCTGATGAGGGTATGGGGCACGGTTTTGGTGGTGGCTGGGGTGATAGATGATTCTTGGGCGCTTATGGTTGCTGGAGAAGCTGCTAGACCCAGCCTTCTTCTTCTTCTTCTCCTCTTGGTACTGGCGGTTACTTTCCTCGAAAGCGACAGCACGGTCAACGACATCATGATAAGATCCGTTGAGGTTGTTGGATAGACCTCTGCGAATCTTAGGGTGCAGACCCCTGAGAAAACAATCTCTCTTCTTCTCATCCGTGTTGACATAGTCGGAGGCATACTGGCTCAGGTGGTTGAACTGACCCACATACTGCATCACTGTGGATTCCTTCTGCTGCTGCAGGGCTAGGAACTGATCAAGCTTCATCTTCATCAGACCTGATGGGATGTGGTGTGCACGGAAAGCGGTGCGGAACTCTTCCCAGGTCAGCTGGTGACCTTCAGGCTGGGCAGCCAACAGGTTGGCATACCAAGCACTTGCGGGACCACGGAGCTGCTGAGAAGCGAACCGGGGCTTCTGGATTTCAGTGCATCGGATGAGACCAAACTTCTGCTCCATGGTGCGGAGCCAATCATCAGCTTCGAGGGGTTCATCGGCTCTGGTGAAAACCGGTGGACGGGTTTCAGTGAACTCCACATAGGTGGTCTCTTGGTTGAGACGACCACGGTGACCAACATTCTGCTGTCCTTGGTTCTGAGCCATTAGGTTGGCAGCGGCGGCCAAAGCTGCAATGGCATCTGCCAGGGTAGCAGGAACTGGTGGAGGGTTTGGAAGGTTGGCACCTCCGGAACTTCCGGCTCCAGTGCGGGTGTTCACAGGCATCTGTTAAGAATTTGGGAACTTAGCATCCAAAGATTGATTTTGAACGAAACTGACTGATAAGATTCATTGATGCAAGGGTAGATAACTGATACAGAGGTTCGATAGATAACCATAGACTGACAAAGGAAAGGTACAAGACAAGATACAAACTCGACTAGACAGAAGACCAACTAACGTCCCAAACCTAGACTAAGGCTTTAGGTGAGCAGATGGTACAGACACAGGAATCTAGTCGTCATCGATGATGATCATCTCTTCATCGTCATCATCATCCTCGATGATGAGCTCAGGCTCTTCCTCCTCATCTTCATCTTCAACGTGGACATCTTCAGCAGGTTCCACTTCTTCATTCTGGTCTGGCTCATGTTCTACTTCAGGTTCCTCCACGACTCCATCTTCTGGATCCTCAGCAACAGGTGCCACGGGGTGAAGTTGGTTGTGCAGTTGATGTACCTCCTCATGAAGCATATCATTATACTGCTCAATCTGGGCAGTGTACTGCTGCAGTCCATGGAGCTGGGCTCTGGTGACATCCTCTCGGATCCATGTTGCATCACGCTGCTGGATAGCGCGAACCACATTCTGGTTAGCTTCCTCAAGAGCGGCTCGTGCCTCGTAGAACTCCAGGCGGGAAAGATAGAAGTCATGCTCCATGTTCTCCATCTCAGCCTTGAGATTCTTGATCTCCTCCTTCAACTGCTTGCGGGTCTGACGGGAAAACGACGTCCATTGGAGGATTCTCCAGTCTCTTCTCCGGTGCGTGGCGCCAGCTGGTGACGCGGCACACCATGCGGTCCAGTCGACTTGCGCGCGGTGAACTTGATACGGGCCATGTCTGGATCAGATAGATAGAAGAGAAGCATAAGGCTAGCAAGAAAAGGTAAAGGCATACTAACCACCAACAGACTAGAGAGGAAGTTATTATCTTAAGTGATTATGACATGATGCATGATTCGTTCCTACGGAACAAGGTAATGCAACTACTAAGGTAAAGTACATAGGGCTTATACAAGTTGTCCTTGCTACAAGTTGCCAAAGATTAGATGAGATGAGAGAAGCAATTTGGACTCAAAATAGTCAAGTTTAGTTTTTGGACTTAAAAACCTTTTGAAATTTTTGCAAAAAGATTGTAACGTCGTAGTGAGATGCTCCGATACCACTCTGTGACGTAACGGCCCTAATCCCATGGCCCACTGATCACTGTCAACCACTGACAGTCGATCCGTACAGCCAAGAGATTAAGACCGGGTTCGCCACTGGGCTACATCAGTGCCCGATGTCCGCAGGATCATCTCACAATTCGGTTACAACCTCTTGAACATTTTGACAATTAACATCAAGAGAGTAAATAGCGGAAGACTTAGATAACAATAGTTTTACAAACCAGGGTTCAACATAACATTAAAGTGAAGTTATTACAGACCATAGTTCAATTAGATGGAGGTGGCAGGGTAGCATACGACAACAACTAAAAGATAAAGATACATCACCCAGCCCGAGGGTGAATAATCACTCATCGGCCTCATCGGCCTCTTCCTGAACAACAGTCACACAACAGGGTCCAAGGCATACTGAGGAATCTGCCATACCTGCAACATGGGTAAAAGAACCCTGAGTACAAAGGTACTCAACAAGACTTACCCGACTAAAGAAAAGGGAGAAGACTCAGGAATGCAGGCTTAGGGTAGTCAAGGTAAGGCTTAAGCAAGTTCAAGTATTTTGCAGAAAAGCATTTTTGGTAAACCTTATTTTTATTTTGAAAGATTCGGTATTCCTTGTTCCAACATAATCCTTGATTCATTTTACTTTCCAAAAACAGACCTAGTTGAGAACCACTCCCTGTTGACAGTCAGTGACTAAGTCTCCATAACCGAGGAGCAGCGTTAATCCGGATAAATAATACTCAGCTGAGGGTCCCTATCCACACTGCATATGTAGCACCCAAGCTTGCATATGCCAACTCGTCTACCACGATTCCTCCAAGATTGGGCCCGGTCCTACGCCACCCGGAAGTACAGTACACCACTCCAATCCGGGACTCTAACCCACGTGGGTACATGCTACTTCCGCCATCTCTCCACTCCCAGTGCGCGGGTTGTCGGTCAATAAAGGATCCTCGGAGCCGAAGCTTTCCGTAGTATGTGAATAGTTGCAGTCTTAGTCAGCAGGCCCCATACAGGTGGTCCCTAAATTTTCCAGCCAGCGACAAGCACCTCGGACTCTAACCGAGAGTACAGGTCCTGTCAGTTTTTCAACCCTGTCCCGGTCGGTGTCAACTGTGAGTCCCGGACTACAACATGACGGCACGGCACCGTACGCAAGGACAACCTCTCCTTCCCATTGACTAGGTACGGATCAGATACTTAGCCAATAGTGGGGAGTAAACCAGAAATTCCCATAAAGGTTCTTAAAGTGATCACACTTTTGAAATGGCATTTTTATTGCAATCTATCATATAGCATTGCTAAGCATTTTGCAAACAGTTTTTTGAAAAAGGTATCAGGTGTATCATTGGTCAAGGTAGATAATGCATCAGATAGGATTTCACTAAACTCCTATCAACCTAATGCAATAATTTACTCAAAACATTTAAGGAAAGCATTTATAAAAGCAAGGTAGGGTTAAATGCACCGGGGCTTGCCTTGGACGGCAAAAAGAGCAGACTCGGGGTAGGTATAAGCGTCGGAGCTCGGGGTTGCCTCGGGGACAGATCCTTCGGTGGCTACCTCGACTTCAGGGCCTTCTTCGTCAACTATACGGATGCAATGATGAATGCTCATGAGAATGATGACATGGACTTAAGGTGCATGACAGTACCACAGATTCAAGATTACTCTTAGGCAAGGCATAAACAAAATCTAGGTTGAGCATAAAGGTAACCATTTCTTCCTTAAGCCAATTGATTAAACTAGACTTTATCATAACTATCCTAAGCATCAACCAAACATAGCATCACAAACATCATAGACCAAAGGGTAGGGGTCTCTATGAACATCAAGCATCCCAAAAGTCACATCACAGGGCATTCAACGCTAACCCTAATCACCTTTTCTATTTTTCTTAATTATTAAAAAGGTCATTTTATGAAGGTGCTCCAAAAATTACCAAATTAATCACACAAGTTCATTAGGGTACAAGTATATGGCAAAAAAATTTCATAATTTTTGGAGGTCATTAAGGTGCTCAATTAAATCTAAACATTTAATTAACAAAAGGCACTATTCCTTAATAAAATAAAGCTCAAAAAGCAACTTGTTTCAAATGACTTCAAAATTTACCAGAGACTCATCATGACACAACTAGCTTGCAAATTAATCTCAGATTTTTGGAGCTACAGAACACTCTCTAAAAATACCAAAGCCTTCATTTTCAATTAAAAGGGGAATTCATTTTTCATTTTCAAATTTTTACAGGAAAGTCAAGTTTTATATTTATAAAATACTTCAGAGCATCAAGAGCATCAAGAGTCTACCACAAAATTTTCAGAATTTATGGATCAACACAGAAAATCACACAAAAGATGAAATCTGAACACTATTCACATGTATGAGAAAATAGAAAAAGAGCACTGTTCTTCTTCCTCGCTCACCGGCGGCCGGCCGACGGCGGCGGCGCTGCTGCGCCGGCCACTGCGGGCACTCCGTGGCGAAACCGAGGGTAGGGACGGCATCAGGAGCTCACCGTGAGTCGATTAAGCGGCTCGGCGAGGGAAGGGGATGAACGGAGGGAGGTGGTCGACGGTGACCGGCGGAAGGCTCACGGCGGCGATCGTCGACTCGGCGATCCTGCGCGATACAAGTGACCGCAAGGGGTCAGTCAGAGGCGCAAAGGGGTAAGGAAGGTGATGCGGGGGTCGGAGGGAGATGATCAAGGCCGGAGAGGGAGTATTTCACAATCCCGACCTCGACGGGCTTCTCGCCGGAGATGGGAACGGCGAGTTACGCCGGCAAACAGGGACGGTAGAGACCAAATTGAGGAGTGGGGAAGCTGCACGGGATCAAGGCGGAGCTGTTGAGCTAGTTGGTTGAGCGGCGGGAGCTCTGTAGTGGACTGGCCACGGTGGCGGAGGTGAGTGAGTGAGCTCGGGCTCCGGCGGGCTTTATATAGCCACGGCTAGCGGCCGGTAGAGTGCTCGGAGAGATGTGGACGAGTTCGGCCGAGGCACGCGCAATCGATTGCGAGGCCGAGGTCAGCGGTTTCGTTGCGCAGGGTCGGGCGCACGGCTCACCGGCGGCGAACGCGTGGCGGCGACGAACTGCGGGCGGTAGGGGCCGGGAGAGAAGGTCAGCGCTCGCGTGCGGGCGCGGAGGGAACCGGGGGACATCGGCGACAGGTTGAAGGCGCGTGGGGAGCAGCCAGGCGTGCGGCACGCGCGACGCCGGCGGCTGGCCATGGCCGGGCCCCCCCCCCCTACCGGAGAAGATAAACAGTAGACTAGGCTAGGGTTTGACCTTGAGCAGTTTCAGAAATTTGCAAATTACTTCCAAAATTTGAACTGGGCAACAAAAACTCAAAACACCAAAGTTGTTCAGAAAAACGAGATCTACAACTTTGTCAATATGAACATTTCCAAATTTCAAATAGTTTTTTGAACAACATTTGAAAACAGTAAAGGGGACACTTTTTCAACTTGATTCAAATCAAATTACTCTGGATTTCAAACTGAAATTTGAAAATCTGTAAACATGAAAGTTGTTCCTTTTATCAAAACCTACAACTTTTCTATTATACACTTTTCCAGAAACTCATTAGTTTTTGAACTCATTTTGAAAACTGAAAAGGGGACAAAAACTGGAGTTTGATTGAATTTGAAATAACTCAAAACTTTGTACTGCAACTTGAAAATTTGTAAATACCAAAGTTGTTTCTCTATGACAGATCTAAAACTTTGCTTTTTGGACCAATCCCAAATTTTGAATAATTTTTGAATCACAACAAGAGGGATAAAATCCAGGATTGGAAATCAGGGTTTTGCAAAGGGATTTTAAAATCAAATTCTGATTTTTGAACTTTGGCCAACACAACAACACTTCAAGACACCAAAGGAACAAGAATTACACAAAGCTAGGCACAGAGGTGAAATTACCATTTGCCCTAGTAGAGAGAAGTGGGCTAAATAGGGTTTTTGCAATAGAGGTAATTCACATAAGATGACACACATGAAATCATGATCAAGATGCTTTAAGATGATAATGATGATATGTCAAGTTAATTACAGTTAAACACCAGAGGTGTTACATGTACATTGACAAGGTGTTAAAGCGGTTCAACATGGAACAGTCCAAGAAAGGGTTCTTGCCTATGTCACATGGTATGCGCTTTAGCGAGAAACAGTGTCCTTCGACATCTGATGAGCGAGAGCGCATGAGTAAGGATCCATATGCTTCGGCTATTGGTTCCATCATGTATGCCATGATATGTACACGCCCGGATGTCTCATATGCTCTAAGTGTTGCGAGCAGATATCAAGCTAATCCAGGTGAGAGTCACTGGACACTTGTTAAAAACATCCTTAAGTACTTAAGAAGGACTAAAGATGTGTTCCTAATCTATGGAGGTGAGGAAGAGCTCGTTGTAAATGGTTACACCGATGCTAGCTTCCAAACTGACACAGATGATTCACAATCTCAATCAGGTTTTGTGTTCACAATAAATGGTGGTGCAGTCAGTTGGAAAAGTTCCAAGCAGGAGACCGTGTCCGATTCTACAGCAGAAGTCGAGTTCATTGCAGCTAGTGGAGCTGCAAAGGAAGGTGTTTGCATGAGGAGGTTCCTCATTGATCTTGGTGTGTTTCCAAATGCGTCTAGCCCATTGTCTCTACATTGTGACAGCAATGGGGCGATCGCGCAGGCTAAGGAGCCAAGGAATCACCAGAAGGACAAACATGTACTGCGGAAATTTCACCTCATTCGAGACTTCATTAAAAGAGATGAAATTAAGATGTGCAAAATACATACGGATTTGAATGTAACAGATCCTTTGACAAAGGCTCTTCCACAGCCTAAGCATGAGGCGCACGTGAGGTCTATGGGTATTAGATATCTAAAAGATTAACTCTAGTGCAAGTGGGAGACTGTTGGAAATATTCCCTAGAGGTAATCATAGAGATGATGATATTTCTATTGTATCCATGATTTATTATATGTTCATTGAATATCCATTAAAGATAACTTGTATTGATTGACAATTATGTGAATTTTCTGTGACTCTTTTACTTGTATGGTTATTCGATAGTTGTCCCTGATTGGAGTTCATGTGAGGACACACATGAATATTAGATCAGCACATGTATTAGTTGATGACTATGTTTCACAAGTCATAGACATGGAGATGTCAAACTAATAATGTGGGCACATGTATGACATGGGGCTGGACTGACCCAGCATGAGATGTTCTTATTATCTCTTTACACATCATGTATGTTATGTCCTTCGACCGGAGATTGTGGTATGTTCTCAAGATATGAATCGACTTACTTAGGGACTGTCAAACGCTACTTCGTAACAGGTAGTCATAAAGATAGTCTTCGGCTTTGTCAGGAAATATGCTGTGAGACATAGACGATCAAGATGGGATTTGCCCCTCTCCATGAGAGAGAGATATCACTGGATCACTCAAATGATTGGATCATAAAATGCATGGCCGTGCTTAGGTTAAGTGTTAACCTATGAGTTGGACAAATATTGTGTGGCAAGGAATTACGTATATGTGATCGTGGTCGTTCGTCAGATATGATCTTTGCGTATACATAGGAGTTGACACGTCTTGATAGAGGCCGCTGTCAACTATCGGGCGAGTAGGAGTACTCGGGCCGTGTCTATGTGTGCGTGAACGCATAGGGTCGCACGCTTAAGGGGCTGGAAGCCTGATTCGAGCTAGACTCGAATCAGACCGGGATTAGGGTTTGCTAATGGGCCTCCAGGTCGGTGGGTTCATTAGGGACTCCTATAAATAGAGGGGTGGGGCGACCAGGGTTGACACGTCATTAGACAGCCGTCGCCCACCCTACGCCCGCGTCTATTGCTCCTCGCAGACCTAGTAATCTGGAGGCGTGATGCTTCCTCCCTGTACGTGTGGGATACCTCGGAGGTGCTGTATCTGGAGCACAAGGACGAACCGCACGTGGAGACGTGAAGGTCGGACGTGAACATCTACACGGCATCGCTGCGACGCGCATGTCTACACCCAGACGTCTTCCGCTGCACCTGCGCGTCTAGTGGTAATCTCGTGATCTATAACTAGCAGTAGTTCCTGGTTTATGGGGTTGAAAATTTTATTTTTCGGCTAGCGTAGCATCGTCATAACCCTTCATACTACTCTCTATACAACTCTCCCTACTAGTCCTCTTTGTTACTACTATGCCTACTCCTCTCTTTATACTCCTCTCCCTACTACTACTCTCTGTTACTACTCTCCCTACTCCCTACTTTGGCATTTGCATTGATGTTTTTTTCGAACTTGTAAGCTGAGGTAGTGGCAAATGCGATGATGTGACCCCTTCTATCTATGCTGAGGCAGCGACAATGATGATCAATTGCCCCCTACTTTCTATGTTGAGTCAGCTGCTAGACTAGGATGGCTTGTATTTTACAAGTAACCAGTTTAGCAGTGACGTATTGACCTAGGGGCAAATCTGAGCAAAAAACTTATACGTGTCATTTTTTATTCAAAAGTGTTGAACTGATCACATTTATATACCTATGTGTATATGTAGAACTGAAATGGCAGAAGACAAAACAAATGAGTGGAGGGACCCTACCCCTAGCTCCTCGTCAACTAGCGTGATGAGCGGTGCGTCCGTGGCTTCACCGCCGAAGAAGCAGCGTACAGAGGTGGACAACAATCCGACGTACGAACCGTGGGCGAACGAAGCAGATAGTTACGACTTCAAGGGTTTCTCCAGACGCTGACTTTCTAACATGTACAATGATGCGTGCGAAAAACTAAAGGCAAGAGACTCTTATCGACAGCTGCTGATCGTGCCTCTTCAGCTCGAGTTTAGGGACGAAGATGCGGTTAGGGAGGAAGAAGCCCCCGCTCCCTCTACGACAACCTCTTCGTCCAAATCTATGGGCCAAAAGAGGGTGAGGGGGGAGGCACAAGTTGGACAAAGCAAACGAGGTGCATGACATCAATGAGGTGGGGCCAGAGGGAAACCCAATAGCTCCAGATACAATCATTGGCAAGTTCAGCAATCAAGTGTCATGTATAGCTAAGGAGAAGGTGGAGATCACTTGGCCCAACTGGCACGACGTACCGGTTGACATAAAAAACAATGTATGGGGTGAGGTGACAAGGAGATTCAGATATCTGCCCTCAGCTGACATGGAGAAGTGCCAGGAGTGGGCTTTGCACATGGCGTCGACTGTGCTTTGCAACTTTAGGTCCACGCTAACTAGAAATTACCTAAAGAAGGGGAAGTCGCCACTGCTGAACTACACTATGGTCAAGGCACACATGTGGGACGCTTTCTGCGAAATGAGGAAGATGCAAGAAGCAGAGGAAAATAGTGCTAAGTTCAGTGAGCTCGCGAAGAGAAACAAGAATCCTCACCACTTGGGCATGACTGGCTTTGCCGGACATAGGACCAAGTGCCAGCAAAAAGAACAAGCAAGACAGGCTACCGGGGTTCCAGATCCGTATGAGAGAATCGACCCAAGGGCAAAGGACTACATGAGGGCCCGCATTCCAAAGAGGCTGAAGCCCGGGGACCAAGTTTAACGAGCCCCACCTCGAGGACGTCGAGAAGACTTTGATGGAGAAAGCAAAGCTTAAGGACAACATCGTGGTCCGCTGGGGCCATGACTTGCTCACCGAGGTCCTGGGAACCCCCGAGCACTGCGGCCGCGTTCGTGGTGTCGGGTCGAAGATGAGCTGGAAGTCGGTTGAGTCGTGGCAATCCGACGCGGCCACATACAAGTCCAGGCAGAGGTATAAAGATGAGGTATATAAGAAGGGCTTCAATGAAGGCGTGGCTGAAATGATCAAAATCTCAATAAAGGAAGCCTTCACGAGCAACGACCCGGAGATGGTCGCGATGAGGTCAAAGATGTTTGATCACCATGGCCTGCCCAATCCTCAAGCAAAGGAAAAGAAAGCCTTACTGCCGATGAACGAGGATCGCCCAAGGGTCTCGAACGAGGACTTCTAGGAAAACCAGTACGTCCAACTCCTCATCTCGTTCGGAAGGTCCAAGAAGATGTGCGTGGCCGAGGGATGCATACATCCACCCCACGATATCCACGACTTCAACAAAGAACACATCCCTGAAGACTATGTGGTCGTGAGCCCGTTATGGCACGTTCTCGACCAGGAACATTTTGAATTGGACCATCCCAACCTACAACCGGCCAGGCATCTAGGGCAGGCACTTGGATTGGAAGTTCTATGGAACCGCGAGGACATCGAGATCATTGCTCGGACGCCAACTCCAACGCCGACACCAGCATCACAACCATCAGCCGCCGGATCTTGTCCTCCGGAAGATCCAGATCACGACAGCGATGATGATGAAGAAAAGGGCGGGGACAAGGGCTAGGGAAAGGACAAAGGAGAAGGCAGTAGCGAAGGTGGGGAAAAGGAAAAGGTAGAAGGTGATGGCGGGGAAAAGGAAAAGGGCACTCACATGGGAACCGTGTCTCCCCCGCCTCCAAATAGTCCACCGATCGGCCCGGTCAATGAGGCAAGAAGCTCAGAGGCCGGTAAGGGCGACAACACGACAATGACAAGCCAGCCAAGCACGAACGAGCAACAGGGAGGCACGCCGGGGGAGGCAACAGGGACCAAGACACCTCCCTCGTCAACCACAAGCCAATATCCTCCCCCGCCCACCAAGAATCCAAGAACGTCCACTGACAAGCTCCCGTACACGCTCACATTCGAAAGGTATGGTAACATTGAGCATAATACCACGTCCATAGTATATATGCTACTAACATTCATATCCATCGTTTGCCAGGCCTGAAACTACCCGTCAACTATTTTATGAGGCCGAAGACTGCCCTGGCCACTATGTGTGCGGGAAGTTCATGATTCCCAAGGCCCAGCTCATCGTGATTCCTAAGGCCCAGTTCATCCACGAGGAAAAGTGGGATACAAGGAGGTTCCATCTATGGTACATGGAAGCTACAAAAGCCGGGATGTCAAGTTTTAACGTCAAGATTCCCACGGAGTACTTCTACTGGCCCGCTGGTAACGAAATGCACCTACCCGTCGACTTTAGCAACATGTACAACCTGATGCGAGAAGATGGGAAGAAGACCTGGACATCGTTCAAATCACCCTATTCACACTGTAAGCGATGAATGCAACATCCACAGATCACTACATTCGTATTTTCCATAGTTCTATACTTATTATGTCACGATGACTTGTCCGTGCAGCATGACAGTCACTGTAAGTAATAAAAAGACACGTCCTGTACTCTACCTCTCTCCTGCACATATTGCTGAAAGAGTCATCAAGGGTTTCGAGATCACTGATCCGGAGATGACAGTTCGACAGCGAGAGAAGAAATATGAAGAAAATATGAAAGCCGAGAAGATTAAGTTGAAAAATTACATACAAGAATGCATGAAGAAGATCAAGCCGGATGGGCCAGAGTGTATAATGGCTGCATATCACTTTGGGTAAGTCAAATACATGTACGTACAGCTAAGTCGCTAGCATATCATGCCTTCTCGTCGTCATAAACTCTATTTTGTTGCAATGGTGCAGCCAGGGCCTCGTGGGTGGCCACTGGGTCGCTTTTATCATATACCCTCAAGATGGCAGGGCCTGTGTGTTTGACTCCTTGAGCGTACCAAACAAGCAAGGGTACAAGGCATTCGAAGATTGTCTAAAAAAGTAAGTCATCCAACTTTTTCATCAGTATCAGTTACGGTTACCATACGTTTTTAAATGGTGGCTAAAACTATTATATTTCGTACAGCGCTTATAAGGAATACCAAAAGGTGCCCGGATTCTGGGACCGGAGAACTCAAAAGTTCAAGGACAAGCATAGGTACCACCTCAAAATCCGACGAGATTTCCCGGTACGTATTTCAAAGGTTCAATTCATGTTTCATACATATATATGGGTTCTAATGCTTGTGTATCAATCGTGTAGTGCGCCAAACAGCCACTAGGATCGAAGACATGTGGCTTGTACACATGCGAGTTTCTAAGGGAAAGCAAGGAGCACACCAATAGCTGGAAGAAGCTCAAGGAAGGTGTCAAGTATTGGGGAGAGCAGTAGAGCCTCAAGATGTGCTTTAAACAAGTCAAGGCAGACATATGCAAGTTTGTAATGGAGAAATGCATTCTCGAAGGAGAAACGTTCTTCGACAACGAATCTGAGCTGGCGTTGCTATCCCAATACGAGAAGCTCTGCAAATGGAACACAATGCTTTGTCCGACAGATTATGCTCATCAAGTTGAACTATGAATTGTAATTTGAATTTGAAATCAACTAAGTCAATGTGTATATGATGAAAACAAACAACTAAGTGACTTTGTATGTTATGTCCAGATGGTTTATATGTGTATATATATATATCTTTGTTAGACATCTGGAATTCTGGAATTATTTGAAAACTGCAATTGATTTGAATTCATATCTTGTTGTTTCTGTTGTTTCTGCTGGCTGCATTATTTATTTGTTTAATCCAAAATTAATAACTGTGGTGGGCAACATAATTTGCCCGCTACGGTTAAACGTAACTATTGCAGCGGGCAACCTAAATAGACCGCAATGGTTAAACTTAACTACTGCAACGGTTAAAGCGCCCGCTGCGGTAAATTATTTACTGCAACGGTCTGTTTAGGTTGCCCGCTGCGGTAAATTCTATTAACCGCAGCGGGCTCTTTATGTTGCCCGCTGCGGTTAAGGCTTTTACCGCAGCGGGCAAGAGCGCCCGCTGCGGTAATGGCCACGATTAACCGTGGCCATAGAACCACAGCGGACGCTGTTGCCCGCTGCGGTAAAGCCCAAAGGCCCGCTGCGGTTAAGCTTTGTGCAGTAGTGCGAAGGGACAGGGTTACATGGTAAGTATTTGAGTTGGTACTGTATCTAAATTACAACTGCCGTGTGGTGCATACCATGCGCCGCACGCCTTCATCCTGCGGGTCGGACGACCCCCAGTGGTGCGGCCCATGTACAATCGTGTGGTACCCTGGGGTCTATATCCCCACAGCACCATACCCGATAGCAAGTGAATGCGGTGGTCATACGGCCGGGGCGGCGGAAGCCCCTGCGGCTCCTTGAAGATGTTGGAGTGCTGCTGGAGAAGACAGTCGAGCAGCGGCTGCTCGGTGTCGGTCGCGGCTACTACGACGTTTGCGGTCTGACCAGGGTGGCCCACGCCTTGCCAGAGGATGCGCCGGCCCTGGCGCCAAAAGGCCATCGTCATGGCCTCAAAGTCCCAGAGAATGGGGCCCAGCGTCTTTAGGTAGTCGACGCCGAAGATGAAGTCAAACCCGTCGAGGTCGAGGCTGACACAAGTGACCATGAAGTCTTCACCCTCGATGCAGATATGAACGTCGTGGGCAATCCCCTCACAAGGAAGGTAGTCACTATTGGCAACAGTGACCCGAAGCTGCTCCCTCCCTCCTGGAGAGAGACCGAGGCGGTGCATAGTGGTGGCCCAGAGGAAATTGTGGGTCGAACCCGTATCGAGCAAGGCCAGCAGGCGCTCCCCAATCACCGTCACAGGAAGGAGCATGGTGTTCACTATTCGGATACCTACCAGGGCATGGAGAGAGACAACGAAGGTGTTAGCGTGCCGTGGCTCGAGGACAGCCAGCTCCTCCACGGGGTCCCATGCAACTGTTGCATCGTCCCCAACCAGCCCTGCGGCATCCGCAACGTTGCGGATACATGGGTGTATGCCGAGTCTCTGTGTGATGAGTGATTGTCAACGGAGATGATGCGCATGTTCTTTGGCTTGTGTTGTGCAGGTGTCGAGCACGGAGACAGTGGTCGATGGCGGGTGAAGGTCAAGTTGCGACGTGTCGTGCCGACGGACCGGGCGCGATGAAGGATGGGCGTGCCGTGCGGCGGACGTGCCATGCCGATGTATCGGACGGTGAAGGGCGGACGTGGACTTGGACTGATGGACTGGAGGCCGGAGGATCAGCTGTGGTGGCTGGCAGCCTGCGACAGCGACAAGCGGAGAAGTGCGATCATGTCGGTGGAAGGGGTGCACAGGCGGTGCATCCCTTCTACGACGCCGGTTTGTTGGTAGAGCCCGGGAAAAACCAACGGTGGACGGTTTCCAGGTTTGGGCCTCAAAACCTGGGTGCTGGGTTTCCAGGTTGAGCCTCAAAACCTGGGAGTGGGCCGGTTTCCGAGTTTGGGCCTCAAAACTCGGGCGCTGAGGTTTCCGAGTTTGGGCCACAAAACTCGGGCTGGAGGCTGGTTTCCCGGTTTGGGCCTCAAAACCGGGGCTGATGGAAAAGGCTGGTTTTCCGGTTTGGGCCGCAAAACCGGGGGTGCAGAGTGGTGGCGGCACGTGGCGGCGATCTGAAGGTTGCGTGGAGGCGACGCGGAAGACCGTGCGGGCGTGGCCGTCGGATCTACCTACCACCAGCGGGTGGACTAGAATAGCCTTAGGGTTAGGCTGGTCCGCTCTGTAAATTAGAGTAGAGAGGGGTAGAGTAGGAAATAGACTTAGGCTAGGTTAGTATAAGTAGTCTAGGGGAGACACACCCTCCTCCCTATCTCAATCTCAGTTAGAGCTTTCATTTCCTAGGGTTTCCACTCTCCCACACCCCTGCTTTAGCTAGTTGAGATCCGCAGAGAGACTCCACTCTGTGTACTGTTGATTCGAGGAAGTGAGGCCGTATCCTCACCTTGGATCCCATCTCTTGGTGTCAATTCGCGTTTTGATTTCATGTTCATCATGTTCTTCGCGGATTGCTTTGTGCCTTGAGTTTTCCCGTCGCTTGATCTTTGTGCTCGGTTCATCTTTCACGATTCCGTTTGAACTGAGTTGCTCTAGATCGTGAGGCACTTCTTTCCACCGAAAGAAATCATCTCTAACCTCACGGTCTAGGAGATCGATCAAGTTTTAGTTTCGGGTCTCTTTTTCTTCTTTCCCCCGAATTCCTTCGATTCACCGATTTGGAGTTAGGTTCGAGCCATGATCTCTTAGAGATAGCTCACTAACCTCCTTGTGACTCCTCAGATCGAATCCCAAGCCTAGAGCACTTGATTCGGAGGAGATCGGGTTGAATCGCCGGAGTTTCAGTGCAGTCGCGGGGTGACCGGACGCTCTGTCGGGCTGACCGGACGCACGCTTTCAGAGTCCGGTCGTTGAGCACGGCGCCAAGCTTTTCTGCGTACTGCGGACGCTCTCGACCGGACGCTCTGTTTGCATTTCGACCGGACGCTACGCTTGCACTGTTCCTGGCTTTGTCGGTTTCGACCGGACGCACTGTACACGACCGGACGCTCCGTACTCGTGAGTCCGGTCGCGAACAGTAAGGTCCAGAGCCGATTTTGACGACCGGACGCGTCCGGTCCCTGCTGACCGGACGCTGGCCAGAGTCCGGTCGTAGCTGTTTCGCGCGATTCGTTCGCGGTTCGTTCGTTCGTCAACGGATTCGAGTTCCGTCTTTTGGTTGGCTTTCTAGGGTTGTCTAGTGTCCCGCTGTGCTTCTAGGAAGCATCCACCCTACATCTAGGGTCGTGGACATTGCAAGCTCTAGGGTTTGCATTTGGGGTTGAGTTTGGGACAGTGGCATCTAGTTTCCGCAAGGAAATTTTGAAGCTCCCATTCACCCCCCCTCTGGTCGCTTTCGGGTAGCTTCTCGGTCCTTCAATTGGTATCGGAGCAGGTTAAGGATCTTCCACCTTAGCCGGTTCCAGATCCACCGAAGGCGACATGGATCGCGGCGTGGGCAAACCGCCGTTTTTCGATGGGACGAACTATGCGTATTGGAAGATACGCATGTCGGCCTATCTCCAGAGCATGGGCTCTTCTGTTTGGGAGATTTGCAACAACGCCAACTACGTTGTCCTGGCTGCTCGTGTCTCTCAGTTTCAGATCGATGAGCACGAAGCCAATAGCCGGGCCGTAACGCTTTGTTCTCCTGTTTGAGCGTGGGTGAGTTTGATCGCGTTTCTCACCTCTCTACGGCTCGGGAGATCTGGGACACCCTCATGCGTTTTCATGAGGGCACCTCTCAAGTCAAAACCCGACTCTACGAGTCGTTCAAGAGAGAGTATGAGAACTTTCGACATCAGCCTGGCGAGAGCATAGAAAGTTTATTCGCTCGCTTTCAGGTGATTGTCAACAGGATGAGGGCTAACAGAGAGCAGTTGCCATTTGACGATCATGAGCGTGCTTTGAAGCTTTTGCACACTCTTGACCGTTCGGTGTGGGACTCCAAGGTTCAGGCAATCATCGAATCGCCGAACTATGAGACCCTCACCTGCGACGAGCTCTTCAGTAAGCTCAAGTCCAGTGAGATTGATGCTATGGCGAGGGCTTCTTTTGAAAATCCTTCTCGCCCGTCCATGGCTTTGGTTTCCGGCTCTTCCTCTAACCCCTCAGCTGGCTTTGCGCTTTCTTCTCTCTTTTCTGTGACAGAGGACCAGCTGGAGTCTTTGGGAGACGACGAGTTGGCTTTGCTTGCCAACCGGTTTTCGCGGTTCCACAACAACCGCGTGAACCGCCGTCGTGGAGGAGGACGCGCCGGATGCTACGAATGCGGCGACCCCGACCACTTCATCGCCGACTGCCCCAAGAAGAAGAACAAGCATCTGGGGAAGGGCGATCACGGCCACAGGCGCGACTCCAAGTACAAGGAGAAGCACGTTCCCCCAAGGCACAAGAAGCGGGGCGGCTTCGACAAAGAGTACATCAAGAAGAAGTACTTGGAGAAGCAGCAGCAAGCTGAGCAGCGTGCATTCTTCGCCACGCTCAGCGACGTCGACGGCTCGGATGACGACTCCGCCAGCTCGAGTGATGACGAGTCCGAGAAGAAGAGAAGAGGATCGAGGACAAGCTGAACGGCCTCTGCTTCTTCGCCGACGACGACGGCTTCTGCACCATGGCGCTGGGCGATGAGGTCGACGGCGAGCCGGAGCGTACCCCTCGGAACGACGACGACGACGACACCTCCCAGGTATCTCTCACCTACGACGAGCTTTCCTCCGAGGTTGAGAAGTTGACTGCTGCCCTCCTTAGCCAAGATAAGTTGCTTAGGCGTGCCGCTAGAGAGCGCAAGGAGTTTAGGCAGAAGTGGGAGGACACGGTGAAGGAGCTTGAGTCGCTCGGTCCACCGTGGTTGTGTCGGAGGAGTTGGAGTGCGAGAGTGCGCCGCGCACATGACGGATCTTCTCACTCTGAGGAGTAAGCATGCTGCGCTGGTAGATGAGGTGGATGAGCTCCGAGCTAGGCCGCAGCTGTTGGGTGCGTGCAAGACTTGTCCTGTCTTGCAATCTGAGTTGGCAGAGAAGAATGCCAAGCTTGAGTCTTTAGAGAAGGCCAGCTCAGATAGCACTTGTGTCATGAGGTGTGCTTTGTGTGAGGGCCTGGAGATGGAGATTGCCAATGTGAAGCATGGCAAGATGCAAACCGAGGAAGAAAACACATACCTTCGGTCCATCTTGTCATGGGTCTCCAGTAGTGAGCCGCAGCTCGGGATGATGATCTCCCAATTCAAGCGAGCTGTTGGTGCCCCTGGTGTAGGTTTGCTCAGAGTGTTGATCTCTCAGCTTTTGGGAAGATTGGAGAGTCTAGTGGTCTGAACCCATGTGAGAAGCCCAACTCCACCACTACTCCCAAACTTGCCAAGCTTCCACTCAAAGAGCCAGCCAAGCCTATCACCAAAGATGGTGTGGTTGAGGAACCCCCGAGAGCTCCTCCCAAGAACCCAGTTTGGGCACCCAAGCCAAACCACCTCAGAAACAAGCTTGATGCTATGCCACCCATCCGTGAGGAGTTGCCACGAAGGGCAAAGGCAAGTGAGCCACACCCACAGCCCTGGTCACCAACAACCCCCTTGCGTGCGGTGAGGTACCAGTGTGATTTTTGTGGGAGAGATGGCACACTGAGCGAGTTCTGCTTTAGGCGCAAGAGAGAGGCGCGCAGGGCTCGGGAGATGGAGAACCCGGACATGTACCATCCAGCTCATGGTGGACATGTACCGAAGGCCCAGAGGAGAGCTGCTAGGTCCGGACGACAGGATCCCAGGCCTAGGCAGGAGATGAGAGCCCCGAGGAGGGAGACTAGGCCTAGAGGTCCAGCACCTCAGTTTGTTAGGCCTAGGCAGGAGAGAGCTCCGAGGAGAGACGCTAGAGCAGTTGAGCCCCAGGCTCCTAGGCGTAAACCTCGTAGAGAGCGTGCCCGACGGGGTCCTGCTTTTGCAGGTAACGGACCCCGTGGCGGAGGCTTTGTTGAGCGCTTTCCCCCACCGCAGTTTGAGTACCGCGGTGAGCGCTTCTTCCCCAGCGGACCACGTTTTCCTCAGCGTGGTGATCGCTTCCCTCGTAGACATGCTAGGAATGGTTTTTTCACTAACCCTTCTTTTGAGCAGCCGGCCCAACACTGGTTTTCCCTTATTTCACTAACCCCAGTGTTGGACCGTATGCTCACCCTATGTCTTTCTTTTGATGTAGGTAAGACGGTTGGAGGACGTTTGGTTGGTGGATTCCGGTTGTTCGAGGCACATGACCGGAAACACCAAGTGGTTCTCCAGCCTTAGCCCAGTCGCCGGAAAGGAGTACATAACCTTCGGCGACAATAGTAAAGGTAAGGTGTTGTCTCGCGGATCGGTGCGGGTTAATGAGCACTTTGTGTTGCGCGATGTTGCTCTTGTTTCTAACCTGCATTTTAACCTTCTTTCTGTTTCGCAACTTTTTGATGATGACTATGAGATTCGTTTTAAACCGAACCTTAGTCGCATCTTAGATCCTCAGGGCGATCTTGTATGTCTGATTTCGCCCTTTGGGAAAGTCTTTTGTGCGAATTTCTCGGAATCGTTTGGTTCTTCTCGCTGTCTTTTGGCTAGTCCTTCTTCTTCCGATCTTTGGAAGTGGCATAGGAGGCTCGGTCACTTAAGCTTCGACTTGCTTGCAAGACTTAGCTCACTTGGCCTAATCCGAGGATTGCCCAAGCTTTCGATGGAGAAGGATCTAGTTTGCCATTCTTGCAGACATGGGAAGATGGTTGCTGCTCCCCACCATCCGGTGACTAAGGTCATGACCTCGCACCCCGGAGAGCTTTTACACATGGACCTTGTTGGTCCGGCTCGGGTGAGCTCGGTTGGTGGCAAGTGGTATGTATGTTTTGGTTGTTGTTGACGACTTTTCGAGATATTCGTGGGTCTTTTTTAGCTGAGAAGACCGAGACTTTCTCATTTGCTCGCAATCTGATTTTGCGTCTTCAGAACGAGTTCCCTTTGAACTCGATGCGAGCTATTCGGAGTGATAATGGTTCCGAGTTTAAAAATCGGATTTTGAGAAGTTTTGTAACCGCCTTGGTTTGGAGCATCAGGTTTCTTCCCCCTATACACCACCTCAAAATGGTGTTGTAGAGAGGAAGAATCGGACCCTTGTTGAGATGGCCAGGACGATGCTTGATGAGCATAGGACTCCTAGGCGTTTTTGGGCCGAAGCTATGAACACTGCATGCTACATTTCGAATCGCATTTTTCTGAGAGCGTTTTTGAAGAAGACCTCTTATGAGTTGCGTTTTGGTCGCCAGCCCAAGGTGAGTTATTTTAGAGTCTTTGGTTGCCACTGTTTTATATTGAAGAAAGGCAACCTGGACAAGTTTGAGTCTCGTTCTTCTGACGGTGTGTTTTTGGGTTATGGCACTCACACTCGAGCTTATCGTGTACTTAACCTTGACACTAACCGAGTCATGGAGACATCAGATGTCACCTTCGACGAGACTCTTGTTTGTCCCTCTTCTCGTTTTGAGCGTGCAGGTGATCATGAGGTTGGAGAGCCTCTTTTTGATGATGAGGACGAGGGTGCTGAAGGTATAGATGATCCAGCACCCCCTCCACCTGCCGTGCCGCAAAGGGCGGCCTCGACGACGACTCACGGCCCCGACACTTCTTCTTCCTGGGGGCCGTGGGATCCTCCACCTCGCGCGGTACCTTTTGTACCCGGGGTGGAACCAGCTGCTGTTGAGGGGGAGGTCACTTCTTCCGGGAGGCGCCACGACATATCCAGCGCCAGCACCCCCCTGAACAGATGATCGGCGACATCGACGAGCGAGTTACTCGCTCCAGGTCACAGCACATCTCGCACTTTGCTCATTCTGCTTTTGTTGCGTCTTTTGAACCCCGAGATGTTGGACACGCATTGACGGATCCGGATTGGGTCAATGCCATGCATGAGGAGCTAGAGAACTTTGAGCGAAATCGGGTTTGGGTTCTAGTGCCACCACCTCCTGACTGTAAACCTATTGGGACAAAATGGGTTTTTAAAAACAAGCAAGGAGAGGAGGGCCACATTGTGAGAAACAAGGCCCGGCTTGTAGCGAAGGGTTATAGTCAGAAGGAGGGGATAGATTATGAGGAGACCTTCGCTCCTGTAGCTCGTTTGGAGGCTATTAGGATACTCTTGGCTTATGCTGCATCCATGGGTTTCAAACTTTTTCAAATGGATGTCAAGAGTGCCTTCTTAAACGGCTACATTGAGGAGGAGGTCTATGTCCAGCAACCCCCCGGTTTTGAAAATCCCAAGTTTCCAAACCATGTCTTTAAACTCCACAAAGCTTTGTATGGTTTGAAACAAGCCCCTAGAGCCTGGTATGAGAGATTAAAAACCTTTTTGCTAGCTAAGGGTTTTAAAATGGGATGTGTGATAAAACGCTCTTTCTCCTCAAGCAAGGCAAAGATACTCTCTTGGTCCAAATTTACGTGGATGATATCATTTTCGGTGGTTCTTCTCACGCTTTGGTTGCCAAGTTTGCAGATACTATGAGCAGGGAGTTCGAGATGAGCATGATGGGCGAGCTGACCTTCTTTCTCGGGTTGCAAATTAAGCAATCCCGAGAGGGACGTTTGTGCACCAGGGCAAGTACACGAGGGACTTGCTGAAGCGGTTCGACATGGGTGAGGCCAAGCCTCTTCCGACGCCCATGTCGACGACGACTGCCCTGGATGCCGACACGGATGGAGAAGCAGTGGACCAGAAGGAGTACCGCAGCATGATTGGATCGCTGCTCTACCTGACGGCGACACGGCCGGACATTCAGTTCGCCGTGTGCTTGTGCGCGCGCTTTCAGGCTTCGCCACGCACTTCTCACCGTCAGGCGGTGAAGCGCATATTCAGGTACCTTCGTTTCACGCCTGAGTTCGGGATTTGGTATTCTGCTCCTCCACTCTCTCGCTTTGCGGTTATTCCGATGCCGATTTTGCTGGTTGTCGCATTGAGCGCAAGTCCACTTCTGGGACTTGCCAGTTTATTGGGTCTTCTCTTGTGTCGTGGTCTTCTCGCAAGCAGTCTAGTGTCGCCCAGTCTACCACGGAGGCTGAATATGTTGCTGCGGCTAGCTGCTGTTCCCAGTTACTCTGGATGATGGCCACTTTGCGTGATTTTGGTTTGAGCTTTACTCGAGTTCCTTTGCTTTGTGACAGCACGAGTGCCATTAGCGTTGCTAAGAACCCCGTGCTTCACTCGAAAACCAAACACATTGATGTGCGCTTTCATTTCTTGAGAGACCACCAGGAGAAGGGTGATATCGACCTTCGCCATGTCGATACTCATCACCAATTGGCTGATATTTTCACCAAGCCTTTAGACGAATCAACCTTTAATAGGTTGAGGGGTGAGCTTGGTGTGTGTTTCCCCTTTTAGATGGGGGAAGCATTTTGAGATGTACAGACTGACTCTTTTATTTTGAGGCTCTTTTCTTTTGAGTTTCTTGAGTCCTTCCAATTGGTATCTTCTTTCTTTCAGTTTTGTGTCGGGCATACGCATTTACATTCTGAGCTTCATGTCTATATTCACTAGAATGTAATTATGCTCTTGTTAGTATTGCTCCGATACTTATGATGATGCTTGTAGCTTATGCTCCTTCTGATCACTGTTACATGTTATGAGCGAGCTATTTTTGGAATGGTGAATTATGCCTAATGTATATAAATCTGAAAATGTTCACCATTGAGATATGCAACTAGCATGTGTAGGTGTGTGTGAGTCCATTCCTGCTTTTCATATATGCTAGGTTGCTATGTCTCTAGTTCTGAGTCATTCACTTGCTTGGTTGTTCATAACTTGCTTAAAATCTGAACCAAGTATTGTTGAATTGAAAAGATCGAGATGGGATTGCTTGTCAACACCTCATGGTATTGAGACTGTTTCTCATTGCACTTTGAGTTAAACTTGAGCCATGTAGTGTATGACCGAAACCGTTGCTTTAAGCTTCTGATTGCTTCGGCATAGGCTTCGCACGGTTGAAAAGTTAGGCATGACAAGCTTTCAACCTCTCGCAATCACATGCTAAAAATGAACTTGTGAATTCTTTTACCGCTGCAACTCCGATAATGATTTTGAAATCACACAGTATATGCTTCATTCCTATGCATGATGATTGAACTTTGCTAGGGTAGTTCACCTTGTATATGCCTTAGCACTTGTTTTGGATTCCTTCTATACATGTCTAGTGCTATTTTGATGGTGACTATCTTTTTGGCTTAAAACTGCTCACATGCTCATATGCTTCATATTTCGTATAAGTGATCAGTTTGAGCCTTTGCTATTTGAGTGCTTAATTGAGATGTTGGAGCTATACTGATTAGAGCATCTTTGCACTCTTTTGACTATATACTTGAAGCTCCTAACTTGCATTTTGACTTCATATGCATTCTGAAGGAGATCTTGTGTTCAGGGGGTTTATGTGAAGGGAGTTGATTCTCCGATACCTTTTGACCTGATAAGTGCATTTTCAACTAGGGGGAGAATTTATGCAAATCATATGCTCCTGTGTTGATCAACTAAGGGGAGAATCATTTGTCGAGGGGAGTTTGCTAGTTGTGTTGAGCCGTTGCCTCTGTCTTGAGGGACTAGCAAACGTTCCTAGCTTTCATAAGCTTTTTCATTTGGCTTTCAATTGGTATCGTCTGTGTGCTGCTTTCCCATTTGGTTTGGGTTGATTTCCAATTGGTTCGGAGTGATTTTCTTGCTAGTTGTGTTGAGCCTCTGTGCCTCTTTCTTGAGGGACTAGCATTTTGCTTCTGTTGTCCTCCGATCTTCAATTGGTATCTGCTAGCGGTGTTGAGCCTGTTCTACCTCTTCTTGAGGGCTAGCTTTGCTTTGCTTGGTTGCGTCGAGCCGTTGCCCATGTCTTTGGGGACCAAGTTTTCGCTTCATCCACTTGACCTTCTTTGGCTTTTGTTAGGCTTTTGGGTCATTTGGTTGGGTTTTCTCTCCCACTCCTTCCTACCTCCTTCTTCTTATCATGATTTGTTGTGGAGTTGACAATGCACTCATCAAGGGGAGATTGCGGATACATGGGTGTATGCCGAGTCTCTGTGTGATGAGTGATTGTCAACGGAGATGATGCGCATGTTCTTTGGCTTGTGTTGTGCAGGTGTCGAGCACGGAGACAGTGGTCGATGGCGGGTGAAGGTCAAGTTGCGACGTGTCGTGCCGACGGACCGGGCGCGATGAAGGATGGGCGTGCCGTGCGGCGGACGTGCCATGCCGATGTATCGGACGGTGAAGGGCGGACGTGGACTTGGACTGATGGACTGGAGGCCGGAGGATCAGCTGTGGTGGCTGGCAGCCTGCGACAGCGACAAGCGGAGAAGTGCGATCATGTCGGTGGAAGGGGTGCACAGGCGGTGCATCCTTCTACGACGCCGGTTTGTTGGTAGAGCCCGGGAAAAACCAACGGTGGACAACGGTTTCCAGGTTGGGCCTCAAAACCTGGGTGCTGGGTTTCCAGGTTGAGCCTCAAAACCTGGGAGTGGGCCGGTTTCCGAGTTTGCCTCAAAACTCGGCGCTGAGGGTTTCCGAGTTTGGGCCACAAAACTCGGGCTGGAGGCTGGTTCCCGTGTTTGGGCCTCAAAACCGGGGCTGATGGAAAAGGCTGGTTTCCCGGTTTGGGCCGCAAAACCGGGGGTGCAGAGTGGTGGCGGCACGTGGCGGCGATCTGAAGGTTGCGTGGAGGCGACGCGGAAGACCGTGCGGGCGTGGGGCCGTCGGATCTACCTACCACCAGCGGGTGGACTAGAATAGCCTAGGGTTAGCTGGTCCGCTCTGTAAATTAGAGTAGAGAGGGGTAAGAGTAGGAAATAGACTTAGGCTAGGTGAGTATAAGTAGTCTAGGGGAGACACCTCCTCCCTATCTCAATCTCAGTTAGAGCTTTCATTTCCTAGGGTTTCCACTCTCCCACACCCCTGCTTTAGCTATTGAGATCCGCAGAGAGACTCCACTCTGTGTACTGTTGATTCGAGGAAGTGAGGCCGTATCCTCACCTTGGATCCCATCTCTTGGTGTCAAATTCGCGTTTTGATTTCATGTTCATCATGTTCTTCGCGGATTGCTTTGTGCCTTGAGTTTTCCCGTCGCATCTTTGTGCTCGGTTCATCTTTCACGATCCGTTTGAACTGAGTGCTCTAGATCGTGAGGCACTTCTTTCCACCAAAGAAATCATCTCTAACCTCACGGTCAGGAGATCGATCAAGTTTAGTTCGGGTCTCTTTTCTTCTTTCCCCGAATTCCTTCGATTCACCGATTTGGAGTAGGTCGAGCCATGATCTCTAGAGATAGCTCACTAAACCTCCTTGTGACTCCTCAGATCGAATCCCAAGCCTAGAGCACTTGATTCGGAGGAGATCGGGTTGAATCGCCGGAGTTTAGTGCAGTCGCGGGGTGACCGGACGCTCTGTCGGGCTGACCGGACGCACGCTTTCAGAGTCCGGTCGTTGAGCACGGCGCAAGCTTTTTCTGCGTACTGACCGGACGCTCTCGACCGGACGCTCTGTTTGCATTTTCGACCGGACGCTACGCTTGCACTGTTCCTGGCTTTGTCGGTTTTCGACCGGACGCACTGTACACGAACCCGGACGCTCCGTACTCGTGAGTCCGGTCGCGAACAGTAAGGTTCCAGAGCCGATTTTGGACGATACCGGACGCGTCCGGTCTCTGCTGACCGGACGCTGGCCAGAGTCCGGTCGTAGCTGTTTCGCGCCGATTCGTTCGCGGTTTTCGTTCGTCAACGGATTCGAGTTCCGTCTTTTGGGTTGGCTTTCTAGGATTGTCTAGTGTCCCGCTGTGCTTCTAGGAAGCATCCACCCACATCTAGGGTCGTGGACACTGTCGGCTCTAGGGTTTGCATTTGGGGTTGAGTTTGGGACAGTGGCATCTAGTTTCCGCAAGGAAATTTTAAAGCTCCCATTCACCCCCCCCTCTGGTCGCTTTCGGGTAGCTTCTCGGTCCTTCAAACGTAGTTGTCGAGCTCGATGTAGAAGAGCCGCTGGCAGACATGGCCTGGGACGTACTGCTTGTCGCAGTTGTAGCATAGGCCCTGGCGCCGGCGCTCCGCCTGCTCCGCCGGTGACAAGCGACGGAAAGGGCACGCCACCAGAGCTGCAATAGCCGCGCCTGCCCCTTGGTCGTCCGGTGCCTATGGTGCTACAGGGCACGGACTGGTTGAGGCTGCGCTGGTCGCGTTGGAGGCCGGGCAGCACGCGCGGGTGACATGGACTGCATGGACAACGCTCGGCGCTCGAATGCCCGCACGTAGTACATGGCCATCTGGAGGTCGGGCGGGTCACGCATCTCCACATCCACCCGTATACGCTCTGGAAGCCCGCCGATGAAGAGCTCAGCGCGCTGGCGTGGCGAGATCCCCTAGGCGTGGCACGTGACTGCCTAAAAATGGGCGGCGAAGTCCTGCACTATCAACGTGAAGGGCAGCCGACCCAGCTCTGCCAGACGACTGCCGCGAAGGGTTGGACCAAAACCGAGGCGGCAGAGGTCACGAAAGCGCTCCCATGATGGCATTCCTTTGTCCTACTCCAGGGCATAGTACCATGTCTGGGCCTCCCCTTGCAGGTGGTAGGAGGCAAGTCACGTGCGATCAAACGCCACGTGCGCTGACCCCTGAAGAACTGGTCACACTGGTTAAGCCAGTTTAGGGGGTCCACGGAGACGTCATATGTTGGGAACTCTAGTTTGTGGAAACATGGCGGCTGTGGCTCGGGTGCAGCCCCGTCAGACGTGTGCCATGGCGTCGAAGAGGGCACCCACGATGCCGGTGCTTGCAACACTGGAGGCTGCAGGGACCCTCCATGGAACAGGGTACCATCCACACCCCCGTACAGGACGCCTGAAGCGGCTCCGGGAAGGGGCAGCAGCGACATGTATGGCGGGGTAGTCGCTGCAGTGTAGACGGTCGCCAATGTACTGCCGAGCTAGGCCGACAGCGATGATGGGGATGACGGGAACCGCGGCTGGGTGACTAGGACACCATGGGACAACGTCGGTGGAGTGGAGGACGGCCCATCGGAGGGCATCTCGTACGGGTAGATGGCGGCCGACGCTGCTGCTGTAGATGGCGAGGGCGGTGCCGGCAAAGCCGGCTGCGATGGTGGCGGCGGTGGTGGCGGTGCGTAGGGACCGACGAGGAATGCCCGGATGCCAGCCACCTCTTGACCTAGGTCGAGGATGGACGCCGTGAGTTGTTAGGGCGTCATGGCGGCGACCGGAGGGGGAATAGGTGCACAAGAATTTGGTGCAAGGGCCACTACTACGTTTTCACCCTTTAGCAACGTCCAAAATATGTTGCAATATCCTTGTTTTCGATGCAATAGCAACAATTGCACCCACAAAAATTCATAAACAAATGATGCATAAAGTCCCGTGGTATTAACCTTCAACCACGAATGCCTTTGTGTCGTTGCACTAATTCTGGTATTGCAACACAGTGAGGCATTGAAACAATCATCTACCGCCGCGCTCGAGTTGGTTGCCATGTATCCTATCGCGACACATCAGGTGATGCTAGAGGTTTCACTTGCACCATCTACAAAGCATTGCAATGTGTAAAATGAGGCGTTGCACAATATTGTATCGCTACACCCATGTTGTGGTTGCTACAGGGGTAGCCCGTCTATTGCCATCAACGTGAATTGGTTGTTATATGTGGTTTCCTATTTTACCACAAAATGGATCTCGGTGCAATAGGGGTGTCCCCTAGTGCTACCAGGTGTGGCTTGGATGCTAGAGGTAGACAGGCTCTATTGTCACCAACAAGGTTGGTTGGTATATGGACATGTTATTCCAACCAAAAATAGTTTGAGGCTAGAGGTGGAACACTCTATTGCCACACAATGTGGTTAGTTGTTGTATGTGATCTCCTCTATTGCTTCCAAAACATTTGGTTGGGTAAGTTCATGTCTCTATTAGCACCATATAATCGGTTGCAAAATGTGTACCTCCCTATTGGCACGACCCGTCGTGACATCGAAAAAACTAGGTTGCTATAGGATGAATTATCGTTGCAACGAATGGTGTTGCTTTCCATATTCTTGTACATACTGCCACGTGTCACCAACAATTTAAAATAATAATATAATAAAGGATCATAACAATTAATTATACATTTAACATCATCAAACACAATTAATTAAACCACAGAAGTAGTATGAAATTACACCACACCACATAGTTAAATGTTTCCCACTCCATCCACCACACGACACATGAATTAAAGTTTGTAACGACCACACATGCACTGCTCCACTGTTTCAAAGTACTCTAAATGGTGACTTGATACGATCAAAATGAATATCATCCTAGGCTAATTGATATGAAATAAAGCACTTGATCGCCAATCCCATCACTTGATCAGCAAAGGATGATGACTCCAAGACGATCCCATCACTTGTCGCTCCATCAAATGCTTTTACTTTCTGGAAAGAATGAATGACATTTGTTTTAGCATCAAGTAAACTAAAATTAACAATAAAGGTACACAACAGCGGACACTAAACCCAAAGTTCATTGGTCATCATAAATATATGAATTGCTCATCAAAAAATTATATGAATTTCTCATCATAAAATTATATGAATTTCTCATCAAAAATAATATGAATGGTCATCATAAAATTGCAGAATGATAGCATGTAATGAACTCAATTATAAACACTTTGACAGCGGAAACAAAAACGTTCACCTGCTGCCTTCTTGTTGTTGCTAGTGTTTCGTTTCTGGTTATCGGGTCCCTGCTTCGGCTGTTCTATAATAACATTGATGGACCAGGATGTCAGAGATGTCATCAGTTAATGATTCTTCTCCGACTAATCCCTGGATGGCACGGGAGATCCGAAGACTTGTTACGAAGTGTACTTGGATTAGGACTCTCGTTGTAACTCAGTCGAGTTCTTAAAAGAAGTCATGTAATTAGAATAGGACTCCTTTGATGTAATCGACTAGGACTCGACCTGCGCTATGACACTTACCCGGATATATAAGGGAAGTGGGCGCAGGCTCCAGTAGCATTGAACATTGAATCATAATCATACACAAGGCACACGCGCACTGGACGTAGGGTATTACGCTATTTAGCGGCCTGAACCAGTATAAATCGTTGTCCCTGTGTACTCGCCGAGTCCTACGAACGTCGATCCCCCGAACAAATCGTCTGAGATTAATCAAGACGAGTTGCGGTTAACAAACACCGACAGCTGGCGCACGGTAGGGGCTTTCGGCGATTCAACGACCAAGAGCCCGGCGAACCGCGACAAACATGTTCTCGGCGGGATCAATTTTCATTTTGGCTCGTGGACTTGCATCGCGGATGATCAAGGAAAGCTACATCGACAACTTCACACTGAATCAGAACTGCAAGCCATGCCAAAGATGGAACACCTCGCTCAGAACCTAGCAAATCTCGCAATCCAAGATTCGCAGGATCCTGAGGACCAACTAAAGGCATCTGACTCCTACTCGAACTCGAGTTCTTAGGAGAAGGACCCGGACACTAGCCACGGCGTCACCTTTGGACCATGGAACTCCGCTGAAAGCTTTCAAGACCTGATTGACGCAAAATTCAAAGAGTATCAACAGATACCTTTGATAGGAGCTCAACAAGGACTCATTTTCAGCTTTACCAAGGAAGATAACATTATCCATTGGCCAATTCAGTCCGCCCCGGCTACACTGATTGGCACAATTGACCAGCAACTCCCATACCAACACGGACATCGGTTCCCCTTTGAAGAACACAACACCTCAACAGAACTAATCTTCAGTACTTATACTCTGGAGTCGGTAACACCAGGATCATCAAACCAGAGCTACACTCGTGAAGTTTTCATGGCAGGGCATCAGTCATCTTTAGGACCACCAACCCCACCAGATGTCTTTCAATACGACAAAACTCTGAGCATGATATCTGACAATGACCCGGAAGGACCAGGAGAAACCGAGTCTCTGAAGGCTGAGAGAATCCGAAGGAATCAAGCTAAAGAAGCCAGCAGAAGGTGAGCAAACCACCGCAAGGAAGCTGTAGACCGCTACAACATACGACTAGAAGAGTACAACACTCGGAGACATCTGGAAACAGAGGTGGAGAGCCAAGCTCACACTGAGAGCATCAGTCTCAGGATGATCACAATAGACGACGCCTCGATTGCTCTCGCAACCTCGAACACGAGTTTATGAGGGTCGCCCGCCATAAAGTCTTCCAACTCCCTACCAAAACATCCTGGCTCTAGCTACAGAGATGGGGGCCAAGACCAACCGCACCCTGACGAAGAGCGACGGTTGGTCATGCTTCAGACTCCGCGCTTCAACTCTGAGGATGGAATCTCGAGTCCCTAGCCGATGAGCAAGCTTCATCTCACCCAAGCCAGAGGCGGCCTGTTCAAGAGCGACTCGGTCGAATCCCCCAAGGAGTCATCTGGGCCACCGAGTACCTGATCAAGCCGAGGGAGGAGCCAAATCTTCATACAGAGGAATCGCAGTCACAGCATCCGACGCAGTCAATCGTTCCCCCTGCTTTTCCCAAAGACTCCGAGCAGTCTCGTTCCCGCGAAAATTCAAACCGGGAACTATTCAAAGTACGACGGGAAAACAGAACCTAAACGGTGGCTCAGGCTGTATGCTCAAGCAGTTGAGTTAGCCGGCGGAAGCAACGACGTCAAAGCACTCTATCTCCCAATGGCTTTAGAGACAATGTCGCTCGCCTGGCTCGACAGGATTAAACCCGAGTCCATCGAATCTTGGGAACAACTCCATCGTATCTTCATTGAAAACTTTGCGGGTGTCCCAGAGAGATCAGACCCTCGGACTAAGCTCAGATCCTGTAAGCAACAGAAAAACGAATCAATGCGGGAGTACTATAGGCGCTTCTCAGAGATCCGCTCCACAGTATCCGACATCACAGACAGAGAAGTAATTGACCTCTTTGGCAATGACATTTGCAAAAGGTACAATTACAAAGATTTCATCAAGCAGGACTCGACCACCGCCGACGAGTTCCATCTGGCTCTAAACTCCATGATGGCGACAGAAGAACGCACACAGGAACGTTTCCCCGATAGAAACACACAAGGTGATCGAGGAAACAACCAGAGAGGCAACCAGGCACCACAGCAAAACACCCGGAAAAGGGCAGGAGACAATACTATTGCTGCCATGGAGCCTCAAAAGAAGAGAAACAAGCCATTCATCTTTGATGCCTTACTCGACGAACCGTGCCCCTTCCATCCAAAAGGTGGGCATCAGGCAAGGCACTGTCGACAGCTCAAGGAGCGAGGCTTGAACTCTGACTTCAACAAAAAAAAGAATGACAAAGGCAAGAAGACAACTGAAGATCCTCATCAAGACGCCGGTGGTTTCCACCACCCCAAAGGAACCATCAACGTCATCTTTGGGGGAGTAACCACTAGCGATAGCAAGAGGCTCTAGAAGCTTTCCCTACGGGAGATCATGTCTACTGAACCAGCGGCACCCAAATACCTCGACTGGTCCGAGCACCCGATTAATTTCTCTAGAGCAGACCAATGGACCAGCGTCTCTAATGCAGGACATTACCCGCTAGTCCTGGATCCTACGGTCGCTGGATATACATTGGGTAGAGTACTCATCGATGGCGGGGCAGGTCTCAACGTCATCTTTGCAAGCACCCTACGCAAGATGAATCTAGATCTCGCAACTCAGCTCACACCATCGAGTGCCCCTTTCTACGGCATAGTACCCGGAAAAGCAGTTGTACCCCTCGGAAGGATCATACTACCCGTCACTTTTGGAACTCCGATCAATTACCGAAAGAAGTACATCAGTTTAGAAGTAGCCGACTTCGAATCATCGTATCACGCCATATTTGGACGACCTGCTATTGCCAAGTTTATGGCAGTACCCCACTACCCGTACCTCCTGTTGAAGATGCCGGGTCCTAAAGGAATCTTAACCTTCAGAGGTGACTTGAAGCGGTCATTTGATTGTGACACAGAGGCTGTTCAAATCGCTGAAAAAGCTCAACTCGCTCTAGAAGTGCAAGAACTCGCTCTGATGGTGCATAATACCAAGCCTGGAGATTCAGAAATCCCAACCAAGAAGGCGGGTACTATCCAACCATCAGCAGAAGTCTCTACAAAACCATTGACCTGGAAACCGGTGATCCGTCCAAGACAGCGGTTATCAGTGCTCACTTATCTGAAGAATAGGAATTCGCGCTCACCAAGTTCCTTAGAGCAAACAAAGATATATTTGCTTGGAAACCGGCTGATATGCCGGGAGTCCCAAGGAACTTGGCTGAGCACAAATTGGAGTTAAAAGAAGGCTCTAGACCTATCAAGCAAAGATTACGATGATTCCCACCAGTGAAGAAAGAGGCAATCAAGAAGGAGATAGCCAAACTACTCGCGGTTGGATTCATCAGAGAAATCCTTCACCCCGAGTGGTTAGCTAACCCAGTGCTAGTCAAAAAGAAGAACTCTGCTGAGTGGCGTATGTGTGTCGACTACACAGACCTCAACAGACACTGTCCCAAGGATCCTTTTGGATTACAAAGGATAGATCAAATAGTTGCTGCCACCGCAGGTTCCGCCCTATTATCCTTCCTGGATTGCTACTCCGGGTACCATCAGATCTCTCTTAAAGAAGAAGACCAACCCAAGACATCGTTCATTACTCCTTTCGGAGCATATTGTTACAAAACCATGTCTTTTGGGCTGAAAAATGCGGGAGCTACTTACCGACATGCTATCCAAGACTGTTTGGGCGATCAGATTGGCCGCAACGCAGAAGCTTATGTCGATGATGTGGTCATAAAGACAAAGGATCCGACTACCCTCATATTGGACCTAGAGGAAACCTTTCACCGGCTACGCACGTACCAATGGAGACTCAATCCAACCAAATGCATTTTCGGAGTACCCTCAGGACAGTTACTCGGATTCCTTGTTAGCCATCGAGGCATCGAGGCTAGTCAAAAACAGATCACAGCTATCATCAACATGAAGCCGCCTACCTCGGTCAGAGATGTTCAAAAACTCACTGGGTGCATGGCCGCATTAAACCGATTTATCTCACGGTTAGGAGAAAAGGGACTCCCTTTCTTCAAATTGCTTAAGCCGACGATAAATTTCAGTGGACGGAAGAAGCAGACAGGGCTTTTGAACAACTCAAAGGATACCTTACCAATTCACCCATACTGACGCCGCCAGGACCCAGGGAACCGATGATGCTGTATATTGCAGCCACCACACACGTCGTAAGCACGACAATCGTGGTGGAGCGCAAAGACGACAAGCACATCTATCATCCCCAGCGACCAGTCTACTACATCAGCGAGGTACTCTCCGATTCAAAGGTCAGATACCCGCAGGTACAGAAACTACTCTACGCTCTTCTCATATCTTCAAGAAAGCTACGACATTACTTCGAAGCTCATGAGATTACAATAGTCACGGATTTTCCTCTGGGAGAAATCCTTCACAATCGTGATGCTACCGGAAGAATTTCCAAGTGGGCAGTTGAATTAGGAGCACTCAACATTAAGTTCACTCCCAGGAAAGCTATCAAGTCACAGGCTCTAGCTGATTTCGTCGCCGAATGGATAGAAATACAGCAGATTCAAGACAACGCTATTCCCGATCACTAGAAGATGTACTTTGATGGGTCCCTAAAACTCGGAGGTGCTGGAGCTGGAGTCCTTTTTGTATCACCCACCGGAGAGCAACTCAAATACGTCCTGCAGATATTGTGACCTGCTACCAACAACGAAGCATAATATGAAGCTCTACTCCATGGGCTCAAACTAGCAGTCACATTGGGCATCAAACGACTCCTAGTCTACGGCGACTCTTCTGTGGTAATTCACCAAGTCAATAAGGACTGGGACTGCACCAAGGAAACCATGAACGCCTATTGCGCTGAAGTCCGCAAATTGGAGAGATACTTTCCAGGACTGGAACTCATTCATGTTACCCGAGATCTTAATGTGGCAGCTGATACACTCGCAAAATTGGGCTCTGACAGAGCACAAGCCCCTAGGGGCACTTTCGTCCATGAGTTATCCAAATCTTCAATCCAAGAGACGGACGAGCTCCATCCCACACCTTCCGCTCAAATTTTAACACTTGCACCCGACTGGACATAAGTTTTTATCGACTACCTCAAGGAGCATAAACTGTCAAGTGACAAAACAGTTGCAGAGTACACTAGTACAGAGACATACTATACAGGCGGTTGAAAACCCATTTTCACAGGCGGTTTCTAGCACCGCCTGCGCTGGGGCTAGTGAAAATGGAACAACAGCACAGACGGTTATTTGTGAACCGCCTGTGGAAATCGATTTCCACAGGCGGTTCACTTAAGAAACCGCCAGTGTAAATGGTCTATTTACACTGGTGGTTGTTTAAGTGAACCGCATGTGGAAATTGGTTTCCACAGGCGGTTCACAACTAACCGCCTGTGCTGTTGTAGACCAGTTTATATATATATTATTAATTATTTATTATATTATAAAATTAAATATATACATTAATATAGGAACATGCAATTATATTGTTAAATTAAATATATGCATATACATTAATATAACAACATGCAATTTACATATTTCATACATACAATATACATCAAAGTTTCGTGCTCACAAACATAGAGTTGCAAGTTTACACATTACATACATCCAAGTTTGCACAGGTGGTTTAATAACCATTCCGATTTAGTTTAGCCTAGAAATCCTGTTAGCACTCGGTACTCTGGCTTCGATAATTCGCTCTCATGATCATGATACCTCCCTTCCGTTGAAATGACGTGCTTCAGTAGGAAAAGGCTCAGGTCCTCAACTATGTTGTACAAAGTACGTTCGGTGATGCGCTTTGCCTTGTCTTCCTTATATTCCTGCAAAGAAAGTTTGTCAATACCTTATATTCCTGCATGTACATAGTTTGTCAATACTATGGTGGTCAATACTACATACATGACTATTACTTGTATTACCTCGGAAGGGTTGCTGACATATCGACCAGTCTCTCTCATGTGCTCGCACACGTAGTATCCACAGAGGACAGATCCAGGTGGTTGCTTATGGCACTATATAATGGGAAAGTGGATATTTATACATGCAACCATGGTCCTATGTATAGTACATATGCTTTGTATTCATAAGAGTAAATTTTGCACCAACTTACCGGCCAGTCATAAAAAACTTGCAATGGCTGCCCTTGAATGTTGGACTCGCATTTTCCACCTTTTATCTTATAAAAACCTATATGCCCTATGATCTCAAATAGAATCACTATGTTAATTATACACAAACTCTCAAAATACAAAAGTAAGAATGCATATCTCGACTTACAGCTCTAACATTTCAATTTTGCATAGCTTGATGGCGGGTATTTGCGAGTCTAGTACAGGACCATTGGGTGCATCCCTTAGGATAAAATGAAAAGCAGATCACATCCCTTCAGTAAAGAATGTCCCTGCACGAATCAAATTCATGATGCATATGTGTATTGGAATCAAATTCATGATGCATCTATGGAAACTCACACTTACCCAAAGTGGTACGGGCCCTACCGATTCCCTATGTTGATACTTCAGCAATGACATTCTAACGTAGAAGGCGTACTGGGATTCATATGCCAACTTCAACTTTGCGATTTTCTTGTCCCGTTCTTCACCTTCTAAGCCCAGTAACTCTATGTTGTCATCTCCGATTCTGAAAGTGTGTCGTTCTTCGCATATATCAATTGGGTTTAGATAGCCAATCCTTTCATTGGCACAATAATTGAAATCTTGCCCATAATACAACTCCTGCTGATCATATAGCATTCTGCAAGGCACATGTGCAAGTCAGATATTCAACATTGACGCAACTATAATGCATTTTAAACTATGTAACACTTACAGTGCAAACGTCATTACGATCTGTACGTCCAGTCTCTCGAGGTTCATCATCAACCAAATGTCTTCAAAGTTAATGATGCACATATTATTTTCACTTAGAAATGCCTTTTGGGGGATACACACGTTGATGGTGTCGATGCCAACAAATGCGGCTCTCATATACCAGTCATGCAACCTTTTTATATTGCTTGGAATCTTTAAGAGTGTCTGCCGCTTGAGTAGAGGCCTTCCCAACACAAAATTTTTAGGGATAGACTTGTAATCTTCTGCAGTTGGGACCTTGATAGTGCAAGGAATCACCTTAGGCACTGGCTTCGCTGACTTCTGAAGCTCAGACAACTCAACGACTTCTGAAGTGCGTTTCTGTCCAATTCCTTTTAAAAATTTGCCGTCCCAGCTATTTTCTTCTTTGGCTCGTAGGCGGAAACCAACTTGGGTACCGAAATTTCTTTTGGCGGTGGTGGTGGCTCCTTGCTTTGTGGCAGAGATCTTCGGGTTGTGGGGAAGGTGGGGAATTCAATGGTGGTGTCTGTGGCAAAGGCGATGACTGTGGCGGGGAGGTGCTGACTGTGGCGGAGGAGACGACTGTGGCGGAGATGGTGCTGACTGTGGTGGAGGAGATGCCTGTGGCAGAGATGGTGCTGACTGTGGCGGAGGTGATGATTGTGGCGGAGATGGTGCTGACTTTGGCGGAGGTGATGATTGAGGCTCGGGAATAGACTGGGGAGTGATGGTGGGTGGTCATGAAGAGGATCGGTAGGTCTTGATGACTCCTGAGTGGGTTGCTCCATCAGCTGGACGTCCCGCCTAGCCAAAGAATGAAATTGTTTATAGCCTGCCCGAGTTTCTCAATGTCCTCTGGACCGGGGATGTCTAGAATCTCATCCTCATATCCTTGAACCACGGTCGATACTTCTACTCTGCAGTAGTCTTCAGGAATGTCAGCTCCATGGTATTTGCGTCCTGGGATTGCTTTGCCCTTGGCTACTTCCCTTGTACGATGATTGTTAATGCCATATCTTATGACCAGGGAGCACGACATGGGACCAACAGTCGTCAACCGGATAGTGAACCTTGTTCGCCGTAGACGCAACACTGCTTGGAATGTTGGTTGCACATTGTGACACCACTGGGACTAGCTGCATCTGGGGTCCTGAACGCTAATCTGTTGATTTGAAACCGCACTCGCTAGTTTTTGCATCAACTCAGGAGGAGGATTTTCTAGCAATTTTGCCATCATCTCCGTGAACTATTTCTTAGCCTCTTGCTTTAAATAACTTGCCATTTCTTCCTTGTATCGATCACGTTTCTTATACTCACCATGCCACTGAGGGCCGAATCCATCCTTCCATCCCTCTTTGGATGAGATGCCCCGAACATGGCCAGGATGATCAGGGTTACCGAGGCCCGCAGTAAGGATGTCCCTCTCCCTTCGTGGCTTGAATTTCCTTCCCGCGTCTTGGCCGCCACCGCAAAGATGCTCTTTGTTGCTTCTTCAAACATTGGGTCGTCAAAGGACACACCGCTCTCAGTTTCCTTTGGTTTTCGAGCAAGAATCCAATTTGCCGACCTTTCCCAACCAACTTGCTCGGACAGCGCTGGCAACCTTCCGCCTTCTTCACAGCCTCTTCTTGCCTCCATTTGGGAACCTGACGCTGGTAACCACCTGTGCCTAGACGGTGGTGGTACTTGTTCTTCTTAGCGAGAGCAGAGTTGGCTTCGCTGATAGTTAAGAACTCTGGCTCTCTCCTCTGCTCTAAAAAGACCGCCCACTGTCCTTTAGTAATCTTGTATCTGCTTGTAGGGTCCAACCTCTCTTTGCAAACTTGGTATTCATCTCCGACCTCCAGTTTTGGAAACTGATTGCACAATGCTTCATTGTGTATTCCTTTATCAGTGCCTCTGGTGTGTTTCGAGGAAACAGGACCTCGTCTTGATTTATCCCAAATTTTTGTCTTGTCATCATCTGACACACTAGACCACTGTCGAATAGTGATGTCAAGAATGTCCCTAACACAGAAACCAATGGTGTTCCAGTACTTAGGTAGGGCCTCCTCAGGAGCTAGGGGTTGTCCGATCGGGCTAACATCTGAGATGGCTTATACGTCGTCTGGAAACTTGTTTAATCCTCTCTCGCCTCATTTCAAATTGCTCGCTTTCTTTCCTTGATCTCTCAGTGGTCGTGGTCAGTTCCGGTGCATCTTCGGTTTGTGCCACTTCGTGTTGCCAAATCAGTTCTTGCATTTGAGACATTGCCTCCTGAGTATAGACATTGTGAATCGTATAGATGGTTTATATATAGACATTATGGATCGAAATCATGTAATTACATACAAACATTATAGATCCAAATCATGTATAATAGACAAGGATTACCTCATCGGCTTGTGGATTATAATCAGGGTCACGTTCCAATTCACGATGAGCCTTCCTCACTTCGGGACGCTCCATGTCATCGCTAACACTTTCATATTCTGGAGTTTCGTCCCCTGTGGCTTCACCCGTTTCGTGGGTCCCTTCTACCTTCTCCGTGGGGTCAGACGACCCCAGGACTTTGCTTGTTTGGTGGGTCACTTCTTTCGTCATGGGGTCGGACTCTGGGGCTTGTTCCGTATGTTCAGATCCTGGGGCTTGGTCCTTGCGCGGTGAACTCATCGCGACAAACTGACATAAAATATATAATATCACAAGGAGATTATAAAAGAAAAAAAAAAACATGGTATTCCTAGGATTATCTATGTATTAAACAAACTATGAGGCATATATTGAATTTAAATCATTTTAAATATATATTTCACGAGAGAAACAAAATAAAATTATTTTTATTTATTTATGTATATATCTTGTCGAGGGAAACAAAACAATTTATTACATTATTTTGTGACCAATATTTCTTAGGATATGAATTTTAGAATGATTATATAAAAGAAAAAGAAAAAAAAACCGCCATGCACTCGGACCAATATTTCAATTTAAATCATTTTGAATATATATTTTCGAGGTAAACAACACAAAATTTATTTTAATTTATATATGTATACATTTCTCTAGAGAAACACACAAATTTATTTCACTATTTTTGGAACAATATTTCCGAAGATATGAATTTTTGAATGGTTATATAAAAGAAAAGAAAAAAAAAACTAGCCGGCCTCCTCCTCTCCCTTCTCCCCTCTCTCCCTCTCTCCCCGGCCCAACTAGCCGGCCTCCTCCTCTCCCTTCTCCCCTCTCTCCCTCTCTCCCCGGCCCAACTAGCCGGCCTCCTCCTCTCCCTTCTCCCCTCTCTCCGGTTGGTCGCCGCGCCCGCCGCCCTCCGCCCGCCGCCCTCTCTCGCCGCCGCCATGCGTGCCTGCCAACGCAGTGCGCCCGCCGCCGCGCGGGCGCACAGCGGCGGTCTCCACCGTGCCGCACGCGGCCACCGTTCACCGACGGACGACGGAGCCGACGGTGGCCGCGAGGAGCCACGACATTCCCGCCGCCCGCCGCCGCGCCGCCAAATGCGCAGAGAGAGAGAGAGAGAGGAGGAGGAGGAGGAGGAGGAGGAGAGGCTCACAACGCGAGCGCAACGGAGAGGGACGATGGCGCGATGGTGGCGGAAAAATCGGCAGCCTGCCGGCGTCTGTTTGAAATGAACTGGCGCCAGCACTTAGAAAAATTTTCGGGTGACGAGTTGACCTATATAGGGACGCCATTTCTACAGGCGGTGGTCAATACCAACCGCCTGTAGAAACCATTTCTACAGGCGGTTGGTATTGACCACCGCCTGTAGAAATAGATTTCTACAGGCGGTTTGTATTGACCAACCGCCTGTACAAAACATTTCTACAAGCGGCTGGTATTGACCACCGCCTGTATTAACCTTTCCTTTTTTTTTTAAATGCAATTTGCAGATATTGTTTAAATTCTTAAAAATCAATATCTTAAAAGATATTGCCCAAAAATTATGAAATAAATTTTGTGTTGTTTCTCTATAAAAGATCTACATGTTAAAAATATTGGTCCACAAATTTTGTGCTTCAGAATCTTTTATGATCAAAGATTTGAAATTCAAAACTCGCAGATTCAAATTTTGAGAGAGTTTTGTGCAGCTTAGGGATTTAAAATGGCTCTAATGAGAAAGTTTTGAATACAAACTTGAAGGACACCATGATCTACAACTTTTGTTTTGGTCAATACTTCATTTGACACTGTTGTACCACACGTTGTCCACATCTACTCCAATCTTCCGTAAAACTCACTTAAACTCTCTAAGAGATATGCCCTTTGTGAAGCATCTATGTTGTCACTTGGTCCATAAAGATCAGGTCATCTTTTTATGGAGTTTTAGTTGGCCAATACATGCAACCATACAAATTTGAGGATTTTTTGAAATCTAGTGAATTACTGAATTTTTTTTAAGTTATACAAATTTAATAGCCCGACAACTCGCAGATGACATATGGCATACTTAATGACCTCTAGTGAGGAACTGTTAAATACCAAAGTTGTAGGTAACAACATAGTGCCACATCTTTTGTTATAGGAGATCCATATCATTTTTAAAAATTTTTGATGTTTCGGAGTTTTGAAAGTCAAATTTTGAGAGAGTTTGGTGCGGCTTAGGGTTTTCAAAATGGCTCTAATGAGAAAGTTTTGAATACCAAAGTTGAAGGGGACACCATGATCTATAACTATTTGTTTTGGTCAATACTTTATTTGACACTGTTGTAGCACACGTTATCCACATCTACTCCAATCTTCTGTAAAACTCACTTAAACTCTCTAAGAGATGTGCCCACTTGTGAAGCATCTATGTGTCACTTTGTTCAAATCATTTCATTCTTTTTCTTGGAGTTTAGTTGGCCAATACATGCCACCATACCAATTTGAGGATTTTTTGAAAATCTAGTGAATTACTGATTTTTTTTAAGTTATACGAATTTAATAGGCCCGACAACTCACAGATGACATATGGCACACTTAATGACCTCTAGTGAGGAACTGTTGAATACCAAAGTTATAGGTAACACATAGTGCACATCTTTTGTATAAGACATCCCTTCATTTTTTACATTTTTGATGTTCGGAGTTTTGAAATTCAAATTTTGAGAGAGTTTTGTGCGGCTTAGGGTTTTAAAAATGGCTCTAATGTGGCATAAAGATTACATAAAACTCACTTAAAACTCATGATTTGAATACATAAAAGTGGCTCTAATGTGGCATAAAGATTACATAAATGGATTACAAGGCAAATAACAAAAATAATCTAGGCAGCTACTATTCTTCCTTCTCCATCATGTCGCACCCAGGGCAATGATTTCTGTGGGATGGTTCACTCAACATTCCTTATCCTTACTGGATGGTCATCTACTAAGAGAGACATATCGCTGAACTCGTTAAATTCATCCAGGTCAGATACACCATCCACTCCTATAGCTTGTTGCTTTCCAGGAAAAACTACATGCCTCGGCTTGTCAGTACTTTTCTTCTCATTACGAGAAAGGATTTGTTCGGCATAGAAGACCTGTGCAGCACGGTTAGCCATTATCCACGGATCATCTTTGTAGCCAACCTTACTTAGATCAAGAACTCTGACCCCATAGTTGTCCACTGTAACATGTTTGTCTTCAACCCATTGACATCGAAACACAGGGATCTGAAATGAACCATAGTCAAGTTCCCATATGTCCTCAACGAAGCCAAAGTATGTAGTCTCATTACCAGTTTCAGAGTCTAAGGCCTCACATCGAACACCACTATTCTGTGCCATGCTCTTGTTGTCCTTGGACTTCGTACAGAATGTGAAACCACTAATGTCATAAGTTTGCCATGTCGTGACTTGGCGTGATGGTCCAGATGACAAGACCTTGATGGTGCGTTCCTCAGTTGTTTCCCCATCTGATATGTCATGCTCCCGAAGCCATGAGGTGAACTTTTTTTTGTGTTCCTTCGTTAACCAATCATCGGTGCACCCATGATTATGTTCGTGAAGCTCATTAATGTGTTTCTCGATCCAAGGCTCCATTATCGAGAGCTGATGTAGGATGCTGTGATGTGCCTCGAGGATTGTATTGTAATCAAGAGGGACGATTGTTTTCTTTCCCATCCTCCCTCTTCCATTCAGCCTGCCCTCATGTCTTGACGGAGGTAAACCTATTGCAACCTGGTCTTTTAGGACCTTGTTGCAGAAAGGACCTCCGGACTCAATTGCCTCTTCGGTTAAGTACCCCCTCTACCATGGACGCCTCAAGACGAGCACGAGTTGATACATAGCCATTTAGTATTGACATGAAATGCTCATATGTCCACATCTCATGGAAGTACATGGGACCCAGAGCCTCTATTTGCGGAACCAAGTGGACCACAAGGTGAACCATAATATCAAAGAATGCTGGGGAAACACATCTCAAACTGTGACACTGTCTCCACTGCGAATTCCTTAAGGGACGCCCAACTCATCACGGTTAATCACTTTTTGTGAGATCCTGTTGAAGAAGTAGCACAACCGTGTGACAACAACCTTGATCCACACTGGATTTATAGCCCTGATGGCAATAGGGAGGAAAGTAGTCAGCATGACATGACAATCATGTGAGTTGTAGTTGGTGAGTGTAAGGTCTTTCATTGACACAATACTCCGTATGCTAGAGCAGAACCCAGATGGGACTTTCAAATGCTTGAACCACGCACACATCGCATGTTTTTCTTCATTGTTGAGGTTGTAGCTTGCTGCCGGGAGGTGGTACTTCCCATTTTCTTGAAGCACAGGGTGAAGTTCATTTTTTATGTCTAACTGTACCATGTCCATGCGTGATTTCAGTCCTTCCTTTGTCTTCCCCTTCATGTCTAGTAAGGTTCCAATTAGGCTTTCAAACATGTTCTTCTGGACATGCATACCATTGATTGCGTGGCGAACGTCTAACTCTGGCCAATATGACAAATACTCAAAGAAAATAGACTTTTTCTTGAATGTAGCCCCTGGAGTTGGTTTGACATCCTTTCTTGGTTTTCCGTCTTTTGTCTTCTTCCCAAAAACAAAATTTAGTTTGCTGACTAGGTTGAAAACTCTTTTGCCTTTACTGTTACCTGTTGGAGCAGTAGACTGTAGTTCAACATTATTGTCGAAATACTTATCCATCTTTTTCTGACGGTACCTGTGTCCTTTCGATAAGAAGCGTCTGTGTCTCATGTACACTATCTTCTTAGATGCATTAAGGGACACGTAAGCGGTTTCATCTATGCATACCACACAACCAACCTTTCCCTTGAACTGCCCTGATAATGTGAAGAGAGCAGGGTAATCGTTGATCGTAACAAAGATAATTGCTCTCAGTGTGAATGATTCTTTGTGGTACTCGTCGAACATTTTAACACCTGTTTCCCACAATATCTTCATGTCCCCCATTAAGGGCTCCAAGAAAACATCCATGTCAACTCCAGGCTGTGTAGGTCCAGAGATTAGGATGGTTAGCAAAAGGTACTTTCGCTTCTGCATCAACCATGGAGGAAGGTTGTAGATGGTGAGGATCACCGGCCATGTGCTGTGCTTGCTGCTCCTCTCAGCAAATGGATTCATTCCGTCAGTACTCAATGCGAACCTAACATTTCTTGGTTCCTTTGCAAAGTCCATGTGGTTTTCATTGAAATCTTTCCACTGCTGGCCATCGGCTGGGTGCCGAAGCTTCCCATCATCTTTGTGGTCATCGCAAGCATGCTAGCTCATAAGTTTGGCATCCTCTGGGTTAGCGAACAAACACCTCAAACGATCGACCATAGGTAGGTACCACATCACCAAAGCAGGAATCTTTTTCTGGGCATAATAGTCTACTTCTTGTTTTTCTTTCCTGGTGGATTTTGAACTACTCTTTAGGGTCTTTTGTTGGGTCCTCTTTCGCTTGGTTTCTTTACACACGAAGGCAGCACACTCTTCCTCTCTGTAGTCTTTATTCGTCCTGTATCTACTTGCACCACAATTTGGACAGCTATCCAAATCCTTATAATCAGCACCTCGATACAGGATACAATGATTTCTGCACACGTGGATCTTCTCAACACCCATCGTCAGTGGACTGATTAGCTTCTTGGCATAGTATGTGTTAGCAGGCACTTTGTTCTCCTTAGGAAGCATGTCTGCAATAATACTCAAGAACGCATCGAAGCCAGCATCAGAAAGACCATACCTAGCTTTGCACACCAACAACTTAAGCACAGATCGCAGCGTCGTGAACTCTTTGGTGCAACCCTTAGACTCATCATACAAAGGCTCTTCTGCTGCCTTCATCAAGGTCTCCATACCTTTCATGAAGAACATTGATGGATCTTCCACATGACGACGCAACATTGCCTCTAGAAATTCTGCATCTTCCGCAGCCATATTATTTGGCAGCACATTAGTTCTGACATCTTCATTTCCTCCTGTGAAACCATGATCTCTAACATTTGGCACAACATGTTCGACGTCAGGTTGTTGTGTCTCCTGTACAAACTGAAACCCACCATCGACCATATCTTCACCATCGACGTCGATGTTCGCAGGGTTTCCAGTTGTATAAGGCGCAGAGCTACCCTCTCCATGCTTTGTCCAAATCAAGTAATCATTCATAAATCCTCGGCGGACCAGATGAGAAAGGATTTGTTGAGTGTTATCAAATACAACAACATTTCTGCAGTCCATGCATGGACAATGTATGTGCATCTTCTTTGTTCTCCAAGCATGATTCTTAGCGGCATCAACAAACCTTTGGACCTCGGGTATGTATAATGGATCTAGTCTTGATAACTTATACATCCAGAATGACCTCTCCATCATTACCTGTCAAAAATAATAAATTGATTGAAATCAATGTAAAAAAGTAACCATATCTAGAGATTATATATTTGCTAGGTGAAACCCTAGATCTAAAAAGTGAATCATCAAATTGAGCAAGAATGAGCAAATTGAGGCAAGAGGGACACAAACTAACCTTTCCTGTTAATCTCCTTCCAAGAAATGAAGATCAAAACCTCTCCCCTTATATTTTGTAAAATCTTGACGTCCAAAATCGCCTACAATGTAAGGTGTCGGCGACAAACAGTGCTGCTCGGGGAGGAAGAGGGGGTATTTATACTAGAGATAGCATATGCGGTTAGCTAGGAATTATTATTGGCTAGTGTTTAGAGTTTATTGGGGTTTAAAGTAAAAAACTAAGTACCATAATTTAAAATACCTAAGTATCATTATTAAATAAAAAAACACAATATTCATAAAACATAAAAACATAGTGAAAAAACAATTGAGAAATAAACAACATAATAAAAAACCTAAATATTATATAAAAACCTACAATTCCCTCTCTACATAAAGACTCAAGAACACACCATTATACATGGAAACAAGGAAAGATATCATGCATAAACAAAATTAAAAAGTAAACACGAAGCAGTATAGATGAGAGACATTATTTAACCATCTTAAGCAAGCTCACTCATTAACCTAGGTATTCTTCTCTCTCACTCATGGGTGAAACCCTAGGTCTAAAAAGTGAATCATCAAATTGAGCAAGAATGAGCAAATTGAGGCAAGAGGGACACAAACTAACCTTTCTTGTTAATCTCCTTCCAAGAAATGAAGATCAAATCCTCTCCCCTTGTATTTTGTAAAATCTGGACCTCCAAAATCGCCTCCAATGGAAGGTGGCGGCGAGAAACAGTGCTGCTCGGGGAGGAAGAGGGGTATTTATACCAGAGATAGCACAGGCGGTTGTCTTAACCCAACCGCCAGTGAAAATGGTGGTATTTCCACTGGCGGTTGAGTTAAGACAACCGCCAGTGTAAATACATTTACACTGGCGGTTGGCTTAGCCAACCGCCTGTATAAATGGTCCATTTACACTGGCGGTTGTCTTAGTCCAACCGCCAGTGCAAATGTATTTCCACTGGCGGTTGTCAACTGTTCACTGCCCCCTTTTATATCACAGGCGTGTGATAACTACAACCGCCTGTGCTATGAATAGGGGGCGCCAGCTATGAGCAGTATTCTACTAGTGGTAGGTCACCAGACGTAGCAAAAATTATGTTCTAGTCGGAGACAAGCTATATCAACGTGGTGCATCCTCAGGATTCCTCCTAAAATGCATCCCACCAGAAAAGGGCAAGGACATACTCAACGAGGTACACTCCAGATGTTGTGGCAACCACGCAGCATCAAGGACATTAGTCGGCAAAATCTTCAGGTCAGGCTACTATTGGCCCTCAGCCCTGAAGGATGCAGAAGACCTAGTCCGCCGCTGTCAATCATGCCAGTTCTTCGCCAAGCAGCAGCATGTACCTGCACACGAGTTGATCTGCATCCCTCCATCATGGCCTTTCTCATGTTGGGGACTCGACATGGTGGGTCCTCTTAAGCGAGCCCCAGGTGGATTCGAGTACATCTACGTTGCAATTGACAAGTTCACCAAGTGGATTGAATATATGCCATTGGTCAAGTTCAATGCATCCAAGTCAGTACAGTTTATGCAGAGCATCTTCCATCGCATTGGAATGCCACATAGAATCATCACCGACCTAGGATCACCCTTTACAGCCATCGAGTTCAAGTCATGGGCCGACGACTGCGGAATCAAGATAGACTACGCATCAGTAGCCCATCCTCAATCCAATGGCCAAGTTGAACGAGCAAATGCCCTGATTCTTGCCGGATTAAAACCAAGGCTTTTTGATCTCCTAAAAGATCACGGCGGCAAGTGGGTTGAAGAGTTACCCAAGGTAGTCTGGGGGCTGCGAACGCAACGAAGTTGGGCAACAGGTCAAACCCCCTTCTTCATGGTATATGGCACTGAGGCAATCCTCCCAGCTGACTTGATCTGGAACTCCCCACGCATCGAGCAATACAATGAAGGCGAAGCAGATGACACCAGGCGGTTAGAAGTCGACAGCCTCGAAGAAGCACGGCTCACCGCACTCTTCCAGTCAGCAAGATACCTTCAAGGGATGAGGCGCTACTACAATAAGAATGTCCATCACCGCACCTTCCAAGTAGGCGATATGGTGTTAAAGAAAATTCAGAACACCATAGGACGCCACAAGCTCATGAGTCCATGGGAAGGTCCCTACATTGTATCCAAAGTAACAAGACCCGGGTCATTTGAGCTAGTCACTGAAGATGGATCTCCATTGCCAAATTTATGGATCATTGAGCACTTGAAGAAATTCCATACCTAAGGACTATGCTACAATCCTGACTCAGGGCAATTGTATTTACTAGTCGGATATTAATAAAGTTTGGAGTTCATCAGAAATAAGAACTTTCAAATTATCCAGGCTTTTTCTACATCTCATCACGACTATTTAGTCGCATAAAAATCTCTGCAATAGCAGGGCTCACCACCGACTAATATTTAATATTACTCGGATGGATTGGTTCAGCGGTAACCATACTCGAGTTACGAGCTTCGAGCTCAATACAACTCACAAGGTAGTACGGCTTAACACCCGACTATCAGCCCATAGTGAATATAGTATCTACAGTAGTAGATACTAGTTCCTATAAGGCATAACAAGGTGGGGTAGTACTCACCGTGTTACATATTTACTGGACAGAGGTCCACCTACCTTCGCACCCAAGCTGCGATCATCAAGAGGATATGATCCACCCAGAAGGAACCATTGTTACGGTCCTTCAAGAGGTGCCTGATCAGAATTATCCCTTGAACAAGGGTACTAAGAGTAGTACTCGGGCAAGACTAAAGTTCTCTACACAATTGCTAGAGAAACGAAGTCAAACGACCCAAACTAAAGTGCTAGAGAGCATTCGGATAAGACTCGTCTAATCAAACGCCTGGTCACACATCCACACCAAACAAAGACAACCCATTGCCAAACAAAATTTTCGCAATGTTGAGTTGATCATATATGACATCCATGAGATTCAAAAGTAACTAATATTTTTGACATTTCATAATAATCGTTTTCAGGGGATACAAGCCGCGCTCAAAAGACTAAGGAGACTAGACTACTCTACAAGATCTAAAATCTGCGAGTACTCCTCCGCCGCGGTCTTCACCTCCTCTTGCATCGCTGCAAGGTCCTCATCGCCTTTGCCTTCAAGAAGGGTCATCAGAGCGGACAAGTCGAAAGACGGCAGATGCAACCACAGCATCGCCATCAGACCTTGCACCACAGAAGTCGACATATCCTTGATATATTGAGCCAGCCGTCCAGGCGCAGCCTTGGCCCGATCAATCAAAGTTTCTTCGACTCCTCCTGGTGCCGGAATCATGTTCAGGATGTGCTCGACGGCATGTTCCAAGGCCTTCAAGGAAGCTTGCGAAGACTCAAGGGCTACCCGCGACTCCTTCATAGACTTCATAGCCTGCAGAAGGTCCCGGTCAGCACCCTCACGCATCAATTTGGCTTCCTGAAGAGTACTTTGCGCACTAGCAAATACCTCCTCAAGCTCCGCCTGCTTCTGGTTGAATGCATTCTGCCACCCAGAAGCCAGCTTATTCGCATCTGCATAAATATCGGTCGGTTACTATATCATTAGTTAACAAAAAGGAGCAGACTGGCACAGAAACTTCAAGTTTACCCTCAAGCTGCTTTTTGGAAGCCTTCTTCAGCTCCTTCATCTTCTGCTCCATAGAGGCAGCTTTGGCTATTAGCCCAACCTCACGGTCGTTAGCAGCATCACGCTCCGCCACCACTTCCTTGAGGCTGCCTTGGAGTTCATTGATGCGGTTATGCAGAAGCTGGGTGGCTACTTTTTGACTGATCTGGTCCTAGGCAATGTAGTCCCGGAGCTCTTGGTTCTCACGGGACATCTCCTGGCAAATCTGGGTGACCTGATTCTTAACCTTGAAGTCAAAGGCCTGCATACAAACAATATTGTGAGTACTCGAATGCGACTATAGTACAACAAGAATAAATTGAGAATCTTACCTCAACAAATTGGTGAAGGGCTTCAACAGGAGCCCTCACTTGATCACTCAGCTCCTTCAGCCGGGTGAGGTCCTGATTATACCCGGATACGTCGAGAGTCGCCCCTTGGCGCGAGGACTCGGGCACATCTAGGGACCCTCCCTGTTGATGAGTTGAAGTTTCAGCACGAATATCCGTCAAAACCATCTCCAGGGTTGGTTCATCCGACTGTCGTGTGCGGAAAAACCAGTCATTGAATACTCGGTCAAACTCCAATTGAGCAGGAGAACGAAAGATGGAGAATGGAACACCAACCTGAGGCAAAGGGAGAACATCTGCTTCAGGTGCTGCATCAACCTGCGACCTGGATGGAGAGGAGCTGGGCAGCGGATCTACCTGACTAAAGGTTGGCAGGATGCTGGATTCATCCTTGCTCAGCGTCTCCGACTCCTCTACCACCTGGGCCTCAGGAACGGTAGTCGAGCTAACAGTAGCCGGCTTCGTTTTCCTACAACAGAGGAGTATTTATGATTAATTCTAGCAGTATGCGAGCACTCTACAAGTACAGTCCTGTAACTTACTTTACAAGCTTCAAAGGTCGAGGCAACCTCAAGAGAGGTTTTGGTAGTAATGGGTCTGGAATTGGAGCTTCTTCAAGGACCGCGTCGCTCGAAGCCCCTTGTGTTGCCTCAGCATCTGGTACAAAAACAGATATAAGACCAAAGTTTATCAATCCAAATACAAAAAGAGTACAAGGTACTCGGGTTTCCCCTTACCAGGAGCACCCATATTACAGTGCTTTTCAGCCAGAGCTGGTGACAAAAGTACTTTTCGAACAGCACGACGCCTACCAGTGCGAGCTTTCTTTGGGATAGGTTCCCCGACTTCTTGAAGTGGAGTCGGTGACCTCTTCCGGCTACTCTCGGCTCCCGGGTCTATAAGCATGACATCAGAGTCAGTTGAATCTGTGTCAAGCCAGTCAAGATCTTCAGGAGAGCTTGGTTTGGTGGGAAGGTCCTCACTTCGGATAGGACCCTCCAGAACTATGCCTCCGCTTTCTTCAGTCGCCGGAGGCAGGGGAGGGCAATCATTGTTATCTCTTCCCTGGCCCTACAAGAGAAGAGCATTGAGTCAAGTCATAAGGATATCTATTTAGAACCTCGAAGACATGACAGATCAACTATCTACCTGAGGAGGGGGATTGATGGCGGAAAATGTCGTCATCACTGGAACAAGATGTTCACGACTCTTGAGTAGTCGGTTTACTCTCCTCAGGATATCATGCTCCGGAAGTTGCTCAGCATCCTGACGACTAGGGTCTTGTGTACCCAGGTACTCGAAGCCAAAATTGGCTCGTTGTTGAAGAGGATGGATACGTCGTGCAACAAAGTCTTGGACGACGGTGTACCCGGTCAATCCACTGATTATCAACCCATCTATCATATCGAGGAGGGGTCGGATAGTTTCTAATTCTTCATTGGTGATCCGGTCCTTCCATTCATGGCACTTCTGCGGCGGCCATCCATCGTGACGACAAAGAGCTGGCGGGGGATTACCCATGTAGAACCATCCGGCAGCCCAGTCTCATACAGAATCTGACAACTCAATGGTTATATACTGGCTAGCTACATCCAATCTAACCTGGATGCTAGCTCCTCCGACTACTTCGATGCTAGCATCACTGGGTTGACACTTAACCCAGAAGAAGTAGCGGAAAAGAGTAAAAGAGGGACAAATTCCTAGAAAAGCTTCACACAGATGGGTGAAGATTGCAATATGAAGAGATGCATTAGGAGTAATATGGTTGAGAGTCAAACCATAATAATGCAGCAATCCACGAAGAAAGTCAGAAGCAGGAAGCCCCAATCCTCGCTCCACGAACAACTTGAACATGATGATTTCAGTTGTGTTGGGGGCGGGAGCAGGATGGCCAGAAGGTACTCGCCATCCATCAAGAGGTTGTGCTCGCAGTAATCCTTGTTCTGCTAACCATGCCAACTTTGTCACCGTGGTATCTGGCTATTTCCAAGCTAGTACATCAGTAGGAGGGCATGGATGCTTTGGTTTTCCAGTAGTGGTGATCCTAGCCTTCCTCTTCTCCCCGGCGGTTTGTTTCTTGGGACCCATTTTGGTTACGAGAGATTTTCTGCGCATCAATTAAGGATTGGCTTGGGGATTTGTAACTCTGAAGGCAAAAGCTTGATGAAAGCGTGAGGAACATACAGGCCCGACGGTAGCTTATTATAGATCTATTTCGGCAACCGTTCATCTCTCACAAACGGCGTCAAGAGACTGTTCAAAACCCTAACGGCTGGGAGAACGCTACAGACGGCGTCAGCCACAGTCAACAGACAAGTTCGCTTCTTTCACAAGACAAACTTAGTACTCAGAAATCAAGAAAAAGGACTCAGAAAATATTCCAAGTACCCGGATCTTATTTATTATTACTCAGAATTACAACAGAGATACATGAAAACATCTTGAGATACAGCAACTACCAGCACAAGTACAATCAGGATGTAAAATGCTACTCTAGTGTAATCAAGGTACATAGCCTTGATGCATACGGCATCAAAGACTGGGTTCAGTGAGACGCAGTAAAGCAGACACAGAACCTTGGGTAGACAAATGAGCCTTTTCAGTGTGTCCCAAGGTGGGTCTCAAGCACCGCCCCAATGCTTAAGGAACTCCGGGGAAGACCATCACCCTCGCCGCCCTTTTGACAACCTGTGACTCCGAGGTTATCTACGAGTGGTAGTCACAAGAGTTCTTTAGGCGCACCTCTGTATCCCTCTGCTCGCGACCACTTGGAAACCACCCTAGCGGATGGTCCCTTCACAAGAGTTCTTCTGGGCACTTCATCTACTCTACGAAAGGAAAACGCCTGGGGGCTCGGCCATCTCAGCTACTGATATTACAATACTCATGAGGCTAAAAGAAGTCATACACTCCTAAAGGATATGAACTCCTTGCTTCCCAGGCAGGGTATTTATAGGCGGCTTCTTCTTGGTCTATGGACATAGTTCATCAACAAGAGTGTCCGCTGGAGCAATAATTCAACCAATGTACTGTGGTGCACGTGAAGCCTGTCATTGGTAATAGAGTTGATTCTCATACGAACTTCAAGACGAAGATGACAAAGTTTGCAGTTGCAGAAAACGACAAATATCATTATTACATACAGTTGGAACAGTCACCGGTCAATTATTGCAGGCCTCATGGTAATTTTTATTCAGTGGGGGGTGATAAGGGATGTTTGTTGAAAACATTACCCACCTAAAGCTGAATATTTATTACTCGGACGGTTTAAGCAACGAATTGGTGTCATGTTTCAATTCCTCAAGACCTTAATAGATTACCTGATCATATATTTTAAAGACCCCAAGAACCGACTACTATAGTACTCGGAACTGAGGCTCGGGGGCTGCAGGGTATAATCTATAAAGGAAATGGTTTTTCTTACTCAAGAATTACTCGGAAAAGGCTCCAAAGATCCTCAAAGTTATTGTAAATAAAAAGAGGCTCGGGGGCTACACCCTATGGGTGCACTTTTTGAGAAAAAGTGCACGCCATGGAATTTCCTTAACTTTGGAGCACTTCAAGATTTCTCAAGACATTACTCGGAGATTCTCAAGAAGAAACTGGAAGATAACGTCGTGAAGAAATGACGAAGAGCTCGGGGGCTTGACGGACCAGGATGTCAGAGGTGTCATCAGTTAATGATTACTCTGACTAATCCTGGATGGCACGGGAGATCCGAAGACTTGTTACGAAGTGTACTTGGATTAGGACTCTCATTGTAACTTAGTCGAGTTCTTAAAAGAAGTATTGTAATTAGAATAGGACTCCTTTGATGTAATCGACTAGGACTCGGCCTGTGCTATGACTTACCCGGATATATAAGGGGAAGTGGGCGCAGGCTCCAGATCGATTGGACATTGAATCATAATCATACACAAGGCACACGCCGCACTGGACGTAGGGTATTACGCTATTTAGCGGCCTGAACCAGTATAAATCGCTGTCCCTGTGTACTCGCCGAGTCCTATGAACGCCGATCCCCACCGAACAAATCGTCTGAGATTACTCAAGACGAGTTGTCGGTTAACAAACACCAACAAACATATTTGGGCGTTGCTTCCTTAGATGGTTCATTGCATGCAGTTCTAGTACTTCTTGTATGGCGGACGCTTCTTGTCGTTTCATTATCAGCGAGTTGAGAGTCTTCAGGATGCTTGTCCTAGGAACAAATAAGGACGATTAAAGGATAAAATTAATTACGCTCCATTTTGTGCAGTATCAGATGATAGCATTAAAAAGTTGTCAATTCACAGTCAACCTGATTTGAGGAGACCAAAATCTCTAGGGTAGGCTCATCAACTTGAGTACTCGTGTTTGCTGCAGCAGTCGCCACCTCTGCAATTGCAGTGACATTGTTGTTTGACTGGACAGATACAGGTGGTTAGTTATAGAATTGTTGGCATTTCTTAGCATCGCTACCAAAAGTAGGTTAAACTCTAACCCCGGTACTAATGCCAAGAAATGTGGGCAGACATCTCATAGCATCACTCTAACACTAGGTTGTCACCACTAGCAGTAACACTAGAGACGTGAAAGTATTTATAGCACGACACTTTGATAAGATATGAAATAAAGGTTATCCGCAAGCGCACAGATAAAATACACCTGTTGTAGCATTGCACCGAGGAATGTTCCAGGTATCGTTATATATAATTCTACCATCGGGAGCTTAACAGGGTTAAGAATAAGAATGATATGGCTTTAGAATTGCAAACATATATAATTAGATATGAATCTAATCACTCATCTAATACAGGGATAAGGCAAAAGGATAATGATAATGATAATTAAGGTAAATAACAGAGACTAGCAGGGAATTCATAATTAGAGAGAGAGACTCATATGATCAAGTAGAATTGAGAACTAATCGATACGTTAAGAGATTAGACTCCTAAGTTATATTACTTCTATTAAGTCTAAGTTAGTCCTAGCATATGATATCATATATAGCATAATTAATCATCCACCCATACATAAGGAACATTATGAACGAAGTTCATATCCAGAGTAATTCCTTCAGTGTAACCAGGTTCTACTTGTCCTAGACTCGAGGAGTGTACTACAAAGGACTCAACAAGGCTATAAAAGTCACCCTCACGATCTACCACTTGCTAGACGAGAGAATAAGGTGCATTCGTAGGTAAACATAATCTAAGCACCATGCCTACATTATATCGACAACTTAATCCAATCCGGAATCGAACTAAGCGCTTTATGAACATATGTATGAACTTACTATCAATTAGAACTATATCAAGCATATAACTAGAATAAATGAAGAACATAATAAAGAGAAACATAATGATAATTGAAATAGCACAAAGTCGAATACAAGAATTACCAGAACTTCTGATGATGATTTGGAATCCTGAGCCGCGCTCAACTCTACTTGTTTCTACCTAATTCTAATTCTAATCTTGAAGTAGAGCTCTAATCTAATCTCTAATCTCTGAATCCCTAACTATGTCTCTCTAATTGCCTGATGAAAATAGATCTGATCAATATAATTGAGGATTGCTTCAGGGAGGGGGTCTGGGGTGCTTATATAGCCCAGTGGGATGAACCGCGACCTTCGGATCAAACCGACCTTGATCAATGGCTTAGATGCGTCGAGGAGGTCGATTAGGTCACGCTCTGTGAAGATGGGCCGAGGGGGGTCCTGGCCCAGGCCGGCCGGCCTGGGGGTGGGGCCAGCCGGCCCCACCTAGCAGCCCCCAGGTGGTTGCTTCATCATGACGTCTCCTGGAACCTTCCTTGTTGCCCTAATGCGCCTTTCGATCCGGTTGCACGATTTGTCTTGTTAGAGAAGGATTCAATCTCTTTCCGTCTTCTGTAAAACTCCCTGGAAAATAGTAATTCACCAATGTTCTGGACACTTGTCCCTTTTTATTTCCTCAGGATCTTTCTTTTTGAGGTTTCAGACACTTGTCCTTTTTTATTTCCTCAGATATTTATATTTTATTTTTATTTTTATTTTTGCATAGCCACATGCTTCCAGCAAACTTTTGAAAGGATAATAAAAACTTTGAGCATTTATGCGGAAGATGGAAAATGTGTAAGTGAACTTGATTCAAAGAGCATAATAACTTCTCATAAGGTCAGCAAAGCTTAACTTAACTCAATGTTTTAATGATCATGTTTTAATTAAGAAATTCTCCAGAACTCTAGTGTTATTTCAGAACAAGATATATAGCAGCTAAGATTCATATCATATCCATCAATTAGCTTAGACTAGGATCAAGCATTTTGCTACCCACAAGTTTTAAGTTTTTGATATTTATACCCCAAAAGAATTCAAAGGATAACACTAGGCATATAGACAAAGATTCTAATATATTTTTTTTGGATTTTTCTTTTTAAGTTTCAAGGTTCCATTAATCAGAGATAAATTAAAGCTCACTATTTATTTATTCTAATTTAATAAAGCAAACTAAATAGATATTATATTTAAAGATAACTATAAGGATAACTCATCAGATAAGGACTTACCTGACATTGGGGCTCCTCCCCGTTGGTGCAAAACCTTGGGGGCTCCTCCCCCAAGTTGGAGATCACTATGGCGGCGGCGGTCGATAGTGATGGTACTGGGGCATGAACCAGAAGGCATCCCAGTACGGATTTGTTTGATCTTGATTTTGTCGAATGTTCTCGACCGCGTTCTCCACTTTAGCATTCCATTGTTGCTGCTCCATCCGCATACTGTTGATGTCGGCTTGGTCTTCTGATATTCTTGTTAACCGGGTACTGATGTTTTGACAAGCCATTTGATCATCATGATACCCTACACTCGAGACCGAGTGCCTAGGTGGTTCACGTTGAGTAGATGGTCCTGGTTGGTCTACTGAGCGTCTTCCTTGGTACTGGTCGTAGCGGGATCTCCTCTGCCACTCCGTGCTGTCGGCTTGCCAAGAATCTTCTGAATGGATGGACGGTGATGGAGCCCATGGAGAGTATGGTTCTTGATATTGTGGCAGGTGTCTTGTTTGAACTCCGTCATCGTATGCTCTGTGTGTTGTTCCCTCTGGGATAGGGTCAGCTCCATAATAGTATGTTGGTGGTGCATTCGTGAACCTTGCCGGTGTGCTTCTCTGTGTAGTGGTGATTGGCTGCAGACCTACAAGAAAGTTTCTCGTGGTATAGACACTGAGTTCCGGGTTAGGAAGCAGAATCTCACTGCTCATACCTCGGTACATCATATGAATAATATTGTTGTTTTTCTTAAGGATCTAGGCTTGTCTAAAAAAGTTGAAGGTCATAATGGTACGGCCTTCGGTAATGTTTTGCACAAGACAAGATTGGGTTAAACCCAGTTTGGTAGCCAAACGGTAAATAAGAGAAGAACATTCTATATCCCCTTTGGTCGGGCCAAAAACTTCCATCCAGTGGTCGATCATGTGGATAACAGGAGACACACTTCGTTTCTTCACAGCAGCAAAAAGAAGTCTCAACTCATCTTCCCTCACGGTTTGAGTTTCTGGTCTAGGGAAGATGGTTGAAGAAATAAAATGATGAATAAATCAAAGAGTGGGCAACTGAATATCATTATTTTTGGGTTTTGAACAAATATCTAAATCTGTAATCTCTTTCCAAAATTGCTCTTTGTTAAAATCAAGTAAAGCATTTGAAAGATCAAGAGCGCAGTTGGAATCAAAACCCAAATAGTCACTAAGTTCCCTCCAAGTGAGTGTAAACTTTTTGTTAAACATGCAGAAACTTATGCCAGTAGCTAAAGAAACCAAAGTGCAGCGGAATTCGATGGTAAGGAGTTTCACTCCTAGCTCATCGACAGGCACAAAACCCATCCAACCCAACATAGTGAAAATACCGAGAAATTTGATATCCATACCTGTATCTTGTAGAAGTCGTGGGTCGTAGATCGGTGTTGGCCTGAAGATCCTATTCTTTATGTTTCTAAATCTTGCCTTCTCTTCACTCCCTTGTAGCTTAAGATCCTTTTCCTCCATTAATACATTCATACCTTCGGAAGTGAAATGAAATGAGGATGCTTGAGTGGGTGCCGGCGAATCAACGTCCATGTCGGAGTTTGCTCTTGAGCTACTCCTCGTGAGGCGTCCAGGCCTGATATTTCCGAAGAAGGTCTTCTTGCTCATCCTGTTGAATAGATAAAAACAAACAACCAAACAAGAACAGGCTATGGAACGGGTTAGAAAATATAGACAGTCAGTGATTAACCGTTCTCAAGTTTGTCATTCGGAGGTTAGTTTATCAAGAGAGTGTTTATGATTGAATTGGACAACACTACTTCTCTTTAAAACTTATCTCTACTCAAATTTAAAACTTCTCACACTCCTACTTTATCTTCTCTACCAAACTCTTCCTTCTCTCTTGGATTCTCACACTGAATTGAAGGTTTGAACTAGCAAATAGATTTCAAAACGAATTCTGCTTGAAAGGAGATGATTGAGAGGTTTGTGTGTGAGTGTGGAGAGCTCCGAGACGTGGCTTTTTATAGCTGAAGCCAGGGCAGGTCGGCCGGCCTGATGGTGGGGCCGACCGGCCCCCTCTAGGGCCCACCTGGTGTTCTTCCCTCCACTCAAACGTTGCTTCACTTCTAAGCAAGAATTTTCGTCCATACAAGATGCAAAGTATTCTGGTGCTTGGTTGAGTGGTTAGGAAGCAAAGTAGTAGTGATTCCAAAAGGTGGGTCCCAAGAAAGTGGGTCCCGGTGGTGAAAAATAATTACTATGCAGAAAATTTAAGAAAACTAAATTACTTTTATGAAATGAAAAATGATTATGGATGCAAAGATATTTTTGTGCCACCATAGTAAATATTCTTTCAGGTTTTTACACACCGTAAAAATTATTTACGCATGGCCTGATTTTATGTTTTCATATTTTTATTTGGTTTTCAAATGCATATGTAGAAATGAAAGTGCAAGAAAGTAAATATGGATAACTACCGAGTTACCTCCCGGTGAAGGTTCAGGGTTCTAAGTCCACCGAATTGGACTTCTCCAAAGTTGTCATTCTAGAGGGGTTGTAGTCTTCCCTGAGGATGGTGCCTCTGGTGACTGTTGATCTCCCTCTTCACTTACCACATTTGTTGTTGAACCTAACTCAGGCTTTGTCTTGAATGGAAAACATTTTTCTTGTCCATTGATGTTGAGTCTGACTTCTCCAATTCCAATGTCGATGTGGGCATTTGTAGTACTCAGAAAGGGTCTCCCTAGAATGAGTGACACTTTTGAGTCTGATTGCATGTCCAGTACCACAAAGTCAACTGGTACGAAGAACTCTTTAATCTTGACTGGAATGTCTTCAGCAATTCCTACTGGATAGTAGAGTGATTGATCGGCAAGTTGTAGGCACATTAATGTTGGGACAAGTCTTGAATGATGAAGTTTATCAAAGACTGTCTTGGGCATCACGCTGACACTTGCTCCGAGATCACATAGTGCATTGTTGAAGTGTTGATCACCGATGGAACAGTCGATAGTAGGGCATCCTGGATCCTTCTTCTTCTGTGGAGAAGTGTTGAGGATGGCCGCACTACACTCTTCTGTCAGCTTGATCACCTCAATGGTGGGCAGTGGTCGTTTGTTGTTGAGGATGTATCTTAGATATCTTGCATAGGTGGGTACCTGTATAGCATCTAACAGAGGAATATTGATGTATAATTTTTGAATTACTTCAACAAACTTACTGAACTGCTCATCCGCTGTGACTCTCCTCTTTCTACATGGAAATGGTAGGTGGTTGGTGTCATGATAGTCTTGCATCATTTCTGGTAGTGGTGGATCTATTTCTTCAGCTTCATCGTCTTTGCTTTCTTCTATCACAGTTGGCGTCATTGGTGTTGTCTGTCCTCTTGCTCCTTTTGGATATGGGGGGTCACAAGTGACCTTCCCACCTCTTGTAGTTATAGCTTGTGTCTGCTCAGGGTTAGTGGCAACAAGCAAAATAGCAGCCAATTTGGCTAAATGTAACTCTATCTTTTTATTTATATTGGTTTGTTCTTTTAGAGCAGAAGAAAACTCATCCATTTTTGCATTTATATCTTCTAAGGCTTTATCTTTGAAAACAAGCTTCCTAATAATAGTGTCATTAACTCTAGCCTGTTCTACAATTATATCTCTTAAAGGCATTGGCTTAAAATGGGAACAATTGAAATTGTCTGAGGACATACCTTGATAAATGGAGTGTTGATTCCATCCTTGCTCTCGTAGTGTAGAAGAGTTGTTGATGATGTTCGCATTGTCTTGATTGTTCTCTTCACTTCTAGTCTGAGTGTCGAATGCATCTTGAATAGCTTGACGATCTCTTTTGTATTTCTCGCATTGGTCTAGCCATCCTAGTAACACATCCATCTTTGTTGTCAGTGCCTTCACTTCTTCTGGGGCTTCCTCTATCTAGTGACAGCGTTGATTCTTGTCTTGTTTCTAGCTCTGATTCTCAGCTATCTTCTCCATAAGGACTTCAGCTTTCCCAGGAGTAAGTGACATAAATGATCCTCCAGCAGTAGCATCTAGTTGCTCACGTGACTTTTGAGTGAGTCCACTATAGAATCCGTGCATGAGCAACCAATCTTCCATTCCATGGTGCGGGCATTCTGAAATGTAGTCTTGAATGGGATCCCAAGCTTCTGGAATGGTTTCTCCTCTATGCTGCGAAAACTTATAATCTTTCCTCTTAAGGTATTGGATTTGCCTATAGGGAAAAACCTCGATAGAAAAGCTTCTGAACATTTGTCCCATGTGTTGATGTCTTCCTTATTAGCATAGAACCACTGCTTCGCTCTTCCCTCTAGTGAGAATGGGAATAACCGAAGAAGTATGATGTCTTGAGCAATGTTCTTGATGATGATGGTGCTTTCGATCTCCAAGAAATTCTGCAAATGGGCAGTATCATCTTCTTGTGCTTTTCCACTGAATGCAGTAGCTTGGACTAGGTTGATAAGTCTTTGCTTGAGCTCAAACTCTAAGTTATCTGTCTGGAGTGTTGGTCCAGTCCGAATGTTTCCAATGTTGGGAGCAGAGAACTCTAGCAAAGTCTTGTTAGCCATCGTCTTCACTACCTGATTCGATCTTCTTCTAGGTTGAGTTGCTTTTTGATAGAACAATGATTGATCACAACTGAACCTGTATTGCCCTGTATAAGATATAAACAAAAGTAGAACAAGGGTAATCCCGTAAAGACAGAGGTGATGATTCTAATCTAGATTATATATGTTCGATGAATTCTTCTGTAGCCATATAAAAGTTCCTGAAAGCTCCCCGACAACGGCACCAGAAATGCTTGTTGGCATTTCTTAGCATCGCTACCAAAAGTAGGTTAGACTCTACCCCTGGTACTAATGCCAAGAAATATGGGTAGACATCTCATAGCATCACTCTAACGCTAGGCTGTCACCACTAGCAGTAACCCTAGAGACGTGAAAGTATTTATAGCACGAAACTTTGATAAGATATGAAATAAAGGTTATCTACAAGCGCACAGATAAAATACACCCGTTGTAGCATTTCACCCAGGAATGCTCCAGGTATCGTTATTTATAATTCTACCATCGGGAGCTTAACAGGGTTAAGAATAAGAATGATATGGCTTTAGAATTGCAAACATATATAATTAGACATGAATCTAATCACTCATCTAATATAGGGGTAAGGCAAAAGGATAATCATAATGATAATGATAATTAAGGTAAATAACAGAGACTAGCAGGGAATTCATAATTAGAGAGAGAGAGAGACTCATATGATCAAGTAGAATTGAGAACTAATCGATATGTTAAGAGATTAGACTCCTAAGTTATATTACTTCTATTAAGTCTAAGTTAGTCCTAGCATATGATATCATATATAGCATAATTAATCATCCACTGATACATAAGGAACATTACGAAAGAAGTTCATATCCAGAGTATTTTCTTCAGTGTAACCAGGTTCTACTTGTCCTAGACTCGGGGAGTGGACTACAAAGGACTCAACAAGGCTATAAAAGTCACCCTCGCGATCTACCACTTGCTGGCCCGGAGAATAGGGTGCATTCGTTGGTAAACATAATCTAAGCACCATGCCTACATTATATCAACCACTTAATCCAATCCGGAATCGAACTAAGCGCTTTATGAACATATGTATGAACTTACTATCAATTAGAACTATATCAAGCATATAACTAGAATAAACGAAGAATATAATAAAGAGAAAAGTAATGATAATTGAAATAGCACAAAGTCAAATACAATAATTACCAGAACTTCTGATGATGATCCAGAATCCTGAGCCGCGCTCAACTCTACTTGTTTCTACCTAATTCCAATTCTAATCTCGAAGTAGAGCTCTAATCTAATCTCTAATCTCTGAATCCCTAACTATGTCTCTCTAATTGCCTGATGTAACACCTCTGGTGATTAATTTGTAATTAACCTGACATGTCATCATCTTAAGTCATAATCATTCCTGTCATGCATTAATGTTTGTCTAATGATTGCTTGCCTTTACCTTTCCTAAAGGTATTTTTGTGTGCAGTGATTCCTTTTTCTAAAACCCTAAAAGCCCAAATCTTCCTATAAGGGCAAAATGGTAATTTCACCTTTGTGCCTAGCTTTGTGTAATTCTTGTGCAGTTTAGGGTCTTGAAGCTTTGTTGTGTTGTTCAAAAACCAAAATCAAAAACAGATTTCAATTTCCTTTTGAAAAACCCTGATTTCCAAACCCTGGTTTTTACCCCTCTTTTATTAATTTAAAAACGATTCAAAATTTGGAGTTGGTCCAAAAAGCAAAGTTGTAGATCTGATCAAGAGAAACAACTTTGGTATTTACAAATTTTCAAGTTTCTGTACAAAGTTTGAAGTAATTTCAAATTCATTCAAACTCCAGTTTTTGTCCCCTTTCTAGTTTTCAAAATTATTTCAAAAACTAATGAGTTTCAGAAAAAGTGTATAATAGCAAAGTTATAGGTTTTGACAAAAGGAACAACTTGCATGTTTACAGATATTCAACTTTCAATATAAAATCAAAAGTAATTTTGAATTTATTAAAATCCCAAAAGTGTCCCCTTTTCAAATTTCAAATGTGATTCAAAAAATATTTGGATTTTGAAAATATCCATATTGACAAAGTTGTAGATCTCCTTTTTCTGCACAACTTTGGTGTTTTGAGTTTTTGCTGCTCAGTTCAAATTTTGGGAGTAATTTGCAAAATACAGAAATCCATTCAAAGTCAATCCCTACCCTAGTCTACTGTTCGTCTCCTACCTAGGGACAGGGGGGCCGGCCATGGCCACCCCGCCGGAGCTGCGCGCGCCACGCGCCTGGCAGCCACCCGCCTGCTCCCGACCCGTCGCCCTCGACCGCGCCATCATGCCGCTCCCGCACGCGCAAAGCGCTGACCCTCGCCCGTCCCCCACTGCTCCCAGCACGCCGCCGCCGCGTGGACAACGCCGACGAGCTCATGCCCAGGGCCTGAGCGCACGCCCGTCCTTCCGTCATCATGCAAACGATCGCATGCGCCACGGGCATTCTTATCCACCTCCGCGCGCTCCCTGCCTACCTCTGGCCGCGACTATAAAAGGCCCGCCGGCCGGCCGGAACTCCTCACTCCCTCCGCCACCGCCGCGAGCTCGTTCCAGTGCCTCCGCCGCTCAACCACCTAGCCCAGAAGCTCCGCCTTGAGCTCGCGAAGCTTCCCAGCCCCTCAATTTTACCTCTACCGCCTCCTATCGCCCGGCGTAACCCCGTCTTCCCAAACTCCGGCGAAACACCGGTGAGCTCGGGTTTGAGAAATACTCACTCCCCGGCCATGTTCTTCCTTCTCCGACCCCTGCCCTCTCTTCCTCACCTCAGCGCGCTCCTAACCACACCCTCGGCGACCTCTTTTGGTGGACAGAGCCGCCGGACGCCGATCGCCGCCGAAGAGATCCGCCGAAGCACCACCACCGTCGGACTCCCTCCTCCGACCCTTGCACCGCCTCGCCGAGCCTCGCTCCCGACTCACGGTGAGCCCGCGAAGCTTCCCCCACACTCTGCTTTCCCAGCGCAAGGCCCGAGCGGCCGGTCCGCCGTGCGCCTCGCCTGCGATTCGCCCGAGCCCTCGGGGAAGAAGCAAAGTGCTTCTTTCCTTTTTCTGTTTTATTTTTATATAAATGAATAGTGTTCAGTTTTCGTCTTTTTGTGTGATTTTCTGTGTGGTTCCAAAAATTCTGAAAAATTCATGGTAGACTCTTTATACCTTGAAGTATTTTATAAAAATATAAAACTTGACTTTTCTGCAAGAATTTGAAAATGTAAAATCCCTCTTTTAATTAATAAATGGATGGTTTTGGATTTTAAGAAAATCATTTATAACTCCAAAAATCATGAGATAAATTTTTGTGAGCTTCCTATGCCATGTTTAGTCTCTGGTGCAATTTTGTAGTCTTTTGGAACAAGTTGATTTTTGAGCATTTATTTTAATTGATAAATAGTGCCTTTTGTTAATTAATGACTGATTTTAATTGAGCACCTTAATGACCTCCAAAAATTATGAAATTTGTTTTGCCATCTTTTTATACCATAATGAACTTATGAGATTAATTTGATAATTTTTGGAGCAACTTCATAAAATGACCTTTTTAAATAATTAGGAAAAATAGAAAATCAAGTAGGGTTCATGTTGTATGCCCTGTGATGTGACTTTTGGGATTGTTTGCTGTTCATAGACCCCCACCCATTTGGTCTATGATGTTTGTGATGCCATGCATGATTTGTGTTTAGGTCGGATAAATGATGCTTAATAGGTTGATTAATTTTGCTTAGGGATAGAGATAAGTAACTTTATGTCCACACTAAGAAGTTACTTACGCGATGAAAAGTGTACTCTAGAATCAGTAGGTTTTGTCCTGCGTTTTAGCGAGCCTTTTGTTCATGTCAGCATCCTCATAAGCATACATCATTGCATTCGTATAGTGACCGAAGGAGAAAACGTCAAAGTCGAAGCAGCCGCTGACGGACCTACCCCTGAGGCGACCCCGAGCCCCGACACCTGCACTGCTGACCCCGAGCCTGTCCTCTTTGCTCTTCAAGGCAAGCCCTGGTGCATTTTAACCCTACCTCGCTTTTACAAAAGTTTTCTTAAAATGCTTTTGAGTTAAACTACTGCATTAGGTTATAGGAGTTGTGTGATAACCTATTACCTGCATTGTTTACCTCCACCAGAAGATCCACCTGCCCTGTTTTAAAAACTATTTGCAAAATGCTTAGTGATGCTATACAATAGATTTGCAATAAAATGCCATTTTCAAAAGTATGAGCACTTGAAGAATCTTTATGGGATTTTGGCTTTACTCCCCGGCCATTGGCTAGGTATCTGGTCCGTACCTAGTCAATTGCGAGGAGAGGTTGTCCGAGCGTACGGTGCCGTCATGTTGTAGTCCGGGACTCAACAGTTGACACCGACCGGGACTGGGTTGAAAAACTGACAGGACTATTACGCTTGGGTGAGATATAACCAAGGTATGGTTCTGGCAGAAAAATTGAGGGACCATCCGTATGGGGGCCTGCTGGCCAAGACTTGCAACTATTCACATACTTTGGAAAGCTCTGGCTCCGAGGAATCCTTTATTGGACCGACAACCGCGCACTGGGAGTGGAGAGATGGCGGAAGTAGCATGTACCCACGTGGTCATCGTACCTGGATAGGAGTGGTGTACTGTACTTCCGGGTGGCGTAGGACCGGGCCCAATCTTGGAGGAATCGTGGTAGACGAGTTGGCATATGCAAGCTTGGGTGCTACATATGCAGTGTGGATAGGGATCCTCAGCTGAGTATTATTTATCCGGATTAACGTTGCTCCTCGGTTATGGAGACTTGGTCACTGACTGTCAACGGAGAGTGGTTCTCAACTAGGAATGTTTTGAAAGGTAAAATAAATCATGAACAATGAAGAATTGAGAAATACTTGAACCTTTCCAAAAATAGAACAAGGTTTACAAAATGCTTTTTCTGCAAAATACTTGATCTTGCTTAAGCCTTACCTTGACTTCCTAAGCCTCTCATTCCTGAGTCTTCTTCCTTTTCTTTAGTCGGGTAAGTCTTGTTGAGTACCCCAGTACTCAGGGTTTGTTACCCATGTTGCAGGTATGACTGAGTCCCCGATGTGTTTTGCGCCCTGCTGCATGACCATCGTCCAGGAAGAGGCCGATGAATAGTTGTGCACTCTCGGGCTGGGTGATTACAAGTATCTTTATTTTGTTGTACTCCGCTACGCTGCCTATTTCTATTTCTAATTTCTATTATCCGAACATGGTTTGTAATAACTGCACCTTTAATCTTATTTGGAAAATCGGTTTGTAAAACTAATGTTATTTAAGTCTTCCGCTCTGTATTCCGATGCTATTTAAAAAAATATCCAAGTGTTGTAACCGAATGGTGAGATGATCCTGCGGACAATGGGCGCTGATGCAGCCCGGTGACGAACAGTCTTAATCACACGGAACATCAGTTCGGCTGTCAGTGGATGACAGGGACCGGTGGGCCATGGGATTAGGGCCGTTACGCCACAGAGTGGTATCGGAGCATCTCACTATAACGTTGCAGTGTTCTTGCGAAAACTTCAAAAGATATTTTGAGTCCGAACAAACTAAACTTGACTATTTTGGGTCCAAATTGCTTCTCTTATCTTGTCTTGTATATGGCAACACTAGCTAGCGAGACAACATGTTTTAAGCCCTATGTACCTTATTTAATTATTGCATTGCCTTGTTCCGTATGAACAATTCATGCATCATGACATATTCACCTAAGCTAGATAATAACTTCCTCTCTAAGTTCGTTGGGTTATTATGCCTTTACCTTTTTCTTGCTAGCCTTTTCACTCCTCATGCATCTTATCCTATCCAGACATGGCTCGCATCAAGCTGACTGCTCGCAAGTCGACTGGACCCAATGGTGTGCCACGCCACCAGCTGGCACCACGCACTGGAGAAGAGACTGGCGAAGCCTCCAACGGTCGTCGCTTTCCCCGTCGCACCCGCAAACACCTAAAGGAGGAGATCAAGAACCTGAAGGCTGAGCTGAAGAACTTGGAGCATGACTTCTACCACTCACGTCTGGAGTTCTATGAGGCCCGAGCCTCCCTGGAGCTGGCCAACCGGAACGTGATTCGCTCCATCCAGCAGCGCGATGCCACTTGGATACGCGAGGACGTCACCAGAGCCGAGCTTCACGGACTGCGGCAGTATACAACTCAGATTGAGCAGTTCAACGATATGCTTCATGAGGAGGTACACCAGCTGTACAACCAACTCCACCCCGTGGTTCCCCCGGTTGTCGAGGACCCTGAGGACAGAGTAGTGGAAGAACCGGACGTGGAGCAGGAGCCAAGCATGAACGAGGAGATTGAACCTGCCGAGAACATCTACGCTGAAGACGAGGACGAGGAGGTTGAGCCTGAGCTCATCCTCGAGGAAGACGAAGACGAAGACATGATCATCTTTGACGAAGACTAGACTCGTTGTTAGAGGATGGAGATCCTGTGTGTCTGTACCACCTGCTTACCTAAACCCTTAGTCTAGGTTTGGGGGCGCTAGTCTGTCTTTTGCTAAGTTGGGTCTGTATCTTTCTTTTCGTACCTTTTCCCCTTATCAGTCTGTTGTTATCTGTCAAGTCATCTTTATCGGTCATCTACCTTTGTATCAGTGAAGTTTTTCAGTCAGTTGTTTTCAAAACCTTATCAATGGATGCTAAGTTCCAAGTTGCTTAACAGATGCCTGTGAACACTCGCACTGGAGCTGGAGGTTCTGAGGGTGCCGCCCTTCCAAACCCTCCACTTGTACCTGCTACGCTAGCAGATGCCATCGCAGCCTTGGCAGCCGCTGCTAACCTGATTGTGACAGAACAGACCAATTTATAAGAGCACAAGTGCGAAAACCTCCGCCGAAGTAGCTGAATTAGCACACTTGAGCCCATATAAACCCGGTAGTCCGGAAATCTCGAAGGATTTCAAATATTTCAACACTCAGCCAAGATCGCATGGTCAAGCAAATACAAATCATGTCCACGGAGCTTGCAGCGGGAATAATATTACAATAGAGTTCACAAATAATGATACAAGTTGAGTTCCATTTAATTTAGAAGAAACAACATAGCTTTGAAATGAATATCATAACATAGGTTGAAATACTTTGCTAGCTTGAGTGACATCCTCCAACAGCAGCATAAGAGAAGAAGTATGGAACTGCCGAGCCCACCAGCACTGGCCATCACCTTTCGGCAGGCCTAACCTTCACCTGCAACAAGGTGGGATAAACCCTGAGCACTCGAATGTACTCAGCTAGACTTACCCGTCATAAACCAGAAATAAAGTGACACCAAGGAGTATGCAAGGTTGTATCTGGGGTTGGCTTTACTTACCTTTTTGCATAAAAGCATTTTCGTTATTAGATAATCATCATTAGAGTATTAGCAGTCAATTTTATGTAATTAACCTGATTAACTAGATTTGCACCTTATCTAGAGCAATCACTTGGCTAATTAATCAAGCAAGAGTGACTATTTCATCAATAGCCTTTCAGATTCAATATCATAACCATCTTTAGTTCCATAAGTTCTACGGGCGATGATCTACAGTCAATTGCTCACTGTCCAAGAGCGATGGTGATTATAATCGATTCCTACCCAGCTGGGGATAAAATGTCTCACACTCGCCCGACACATTCCAGCCACGGCAGTCGTAAGCTACCAGTCAGGAGATTCGAGAACACAACGCGCGGGACGGCCATGGGCCCTTCTACACCGGGGGTTATCTCAGTGCCAGGTCGCTCAAGCTATAACTGCCCACGGTCATGCCAGGTCGATCAGGCCCTGCCTGCCCTCGGACCATGCCAGGTTGATCAGAATAGTTGCCCACGGTACAGCTGAGGCCCTGGGTGTTAGGCGTCAACATCTCCATCACCGGCTCGAATAACCTTACTCGGCTTCGCGGGAGGTACTCAGACCTACTCCGTTAAGTGATCGACGCGTTCAATTTGACTGAAGTTACATTCCCGAACGGGTCCTATGCGACACAGACGGGAGACTACTAGCACACAGAACCCATGTCCTGCTGCTCTTACATCCCGCCTCTGTCTCAAATTAATTATCACATGGTTATCTTCATGATATCATAGGCTAATCATGATCAGTATCCACCTATATGCCGGAGACAGGAAATCACCCGACTTTTATCGGTCTAAGCAGGGCTAAGCATATAAATCGAGCCTAGACCTAACAGGGATATCAAGATAATAATTGCAGGTGGACAAGGATAAGTAAGTAATGCATCAACGGTATCAATCAACTCCTATAACTTAATGCAACAATCATTATATTGACTCGATTGCATTTATAAAAGATTGATAGGAGACTTAGAATGCTCCGGGGCTTGCCTGGGAAACAACACTTAAGCTAGTGTTAGATGACACCACTTCGGGATCATCGCTGCTCCAGGAACTTGCGGGGTTCGCCACACCTTCTTCGGGATGGCCACCCAACACCATCTTCGGGTTGAGCCTCACCGTCACCTCTTTCACGATGCATCTATCGTACCTAGATGGGATGCATAGTGCAAGCGTATGAATGCAGGGTAAACACTCACGATGCAACATAAGACATATAAGACAACTATGATAAGGTCTATCGACATACTACCTAAGTTAATTAACTTACGCTAGTGCAAGACACTAACAACCATAGCCTAAGTAAGCCGACCAACAAACAACCAGCAGGTTACACACATTTAAGGGTTATTTAGCTTACTAATTAACTCATTAAAGTTAGACCTAACAAGCAATCAAGTTGCACACACAAGTCACACTTCAAACTCTGGACAGCAGGACAGTGGTTCACTAATTTAAACATAACTCGAGCTAAAAATATCCAAACAGGGAAAACTAAGACTTTCTGGAAAGCTAACGTAATTGTCTACAACTTTGTTATTCAACACAAAAGCTAATTCAAAGGTTATCTAACTCAAAAACATATAAATATGCAGTTCTGTCCAACTGTTGGACAGCAGGACAGACAGAGCTTCAGAGAAGCATAACTCAAGATACAAACATCACATGAGCATGCAATTAGACATTCTAGAAAGCTTACAAGATTATATAAATCTTTATTATTATTATCTCAAGGTGAATCAATAATTAACAAGGTCAAACAATATGATTAGTGCAACACTGTCCACACTTGGGTAGAACTAGCCACACATCACAACAGTAACTTAAGACAATCATAACTAAAGATCTATAATACCTGGGAACTTTCCCCTAGACTTTTTAGAAAGGTTATTAAGTTTTCTACAAATCATCTATAATCATCTTAAGATGATTCACAAGTTAACAAGGTCTAATTAACATAAATAGGCATCTCTGTCCAGACTTGGACAGATTTATCCATCTGCACCAAAACAGCTATAACTCAAGTTATAGAACTCCAACAAACATGATCTAAGACAATTTAGAAATCTAATGAAAAGTACTACAACTTTGTTATAAGTACCTAAGCATGCATCACAAGTTAATAAGGTGAAACAAGCCCATCATTCAGATCTGGACCGAATGTAGGCAAACCTTGATAGCCAACTTGCAATAGCCATATCTCTTAAACTATTAAGCCTATGGCCATGCAATTTGGTGACAAGCTAGGTACGATGTTATCTACAACTTTTGTATAGACCACATCTACAGAAAACATGATTATCATCACTAACTAATTACCACCACAGAAACTATACATGCAGCCATTTCAGCAGAACTAGACATACATATAGCAGCTAGGTAATTAAATCACAACTAGAGCTACACAACTCTAAATGACACACAACAAGACATTTTGGAAATCTTATGAAATTTCCTACAATTAATCTTTAAACATCTCAGCATGATTTACAAGGTAACATGGTCAAACTAATGCATTCCTCAAATCTGGTCCAGAGACTCCAGAAAGCACCTATCTCTGAACTGAACTTCAAACAGCCATAACTCATAATCCATTTGACCAAAAATCATGAAACTTTAACACAAGCTAGATATGTATGGTATCTACGACTTTGCTATAGACAAGTTTCACAGCAAACATCATTTACAAGGGGCAACTATTTAAGCGCTATAAACTATCCAAAACATCCCGAAATGAAACATAGAGAGAAGATAAATCTAAAACTCTATGCCTTGCATAAAACTTGGCCACAATAAAATTATCCAAGCTACTACAACATCATAGGAAGGCAGTGGAACCACCTTTTCTATTTTTACATGCAAACATTTACCACAATTCATTTTAATCCATTTAATGAGCTGAGAAAAAGATAAATTCATAACTAATTCATACTTGCATCAATAAATCTGAAATTTGTATCACAGCACACACATGATCAGAGGAGTCTACCATAAAAATTTCACAGCATTTCAAGTAACATAACAGCAGATATGATTTTCTTCCTATTTAAACCTATTTAACATAAATCACTCATCACAGCAGAAACTTTGCATTAACACACATCATATTATGCATTCGCTGGATAGATCTACTCACAAGGATTCCAAAAAGTGCTCATTTGCAAATTTTGGACAAACATACAATTTATCACACAATTTACAAATTTCAGTCAGATTTGCCATTTAACCAAAAACGAAAAACAAAAACTGTTTTTCATTTGAGTCCTCCAGATCTGCACAAAACATTTAAGGATCTATTAGTAAATACGTTGAGTCATACAACATCACATAAAAACCCACAAAAGAGTTTCAGCTTCGCTAGAAGGGGCTTCACCATGGATTCACGGGAGGAGGACGGAGAACCGGGAAGGAACTGAGCTCGGCAGGGAAGGTCGGGCTAGGGTTTGGGGCTTGGTTGGCCTTGCTGCTGCTCGCTGCCGGTCTCCTTTGGTGCTGCTGCTGGCGACCACTGCTGCTGCTGATTCTGCGCGGCCAGAAGGGACGGCAGGCAGGGAGTCGCGGCCTCGCCAGGCCGCGCGGCTTCGGCGACGCTCCACGCAGGGGCGCGCAGAAAAAAAAAGAAGTCAGGAACCTGCTGCAGCCAAGGAGAGGGAGAGGAAGGCAGGGAGGAGGTGAGTAGCTCGCTGCTGTTCCACCAGGGAAGGAAAGGAGAAGAAGCAGGAAGCTGCTGTCCTGCTGAAGCTCTCGGTCATGGCAGGGAAAAGAAAACCTAAGGGAGGAGGCCGAGAGAATGGAGGGGAAGAGGCAGACCGAGGGGAAGAAAGGGAGGCCTCGGCCTTTTTGTCGGAGGGGGCAGGACGGCGCGGCCTCGGGGCCGGTGCGGTCTGGTCGGCCTCGTAAATTTTCTCCGTGAAATTTCTTTCCCAATTTGGCAAGTTTCCGGAAACTTTCGGTCAAACTCTAAAATTGCGAACACTTCTCAAACGGACTCCGATTTCAACGAAACTAATTTTGCTGTCGTCGTCTCGCCGAGTACTCCGACTTTCGTTAAAGGCACTTGGTCAAATTCACAACGGTTTGCCCGGTAACGATCGTCGACGGCAGCTTCGCGGTGACCGAAATTCCAATTTCGCAGGACAGACTTAACCAATTTCCGGAACCTGAAAACTGCGCGGTACTCCATCTTGCGAGCTCGTTTTCACTATTTTCGGCATCGATCCAGGTCTCGGCCATAAAACGAAATTTGTTCCTCTCGATCTGTACTACAACTTTTGTTTAAGGCGCGTCGACATGCGAACATCCGAAAATACCGTTCAACGCCGGTCAAAGCAATCACCCGGTAGGATCCGAATCAGGTTTTCTCGCCGGTCGAAACATTTTCTGGCCATCTGCTCAACTCAAAACTTTCATAACTTTTGACCGTGCGTTCATATATAGTTGATTGGGCATAATCGCAACACTTGGTTGGACCCGAATGATTTTCTTCTGTTAATCAGCCAGTACTGGCAAAGCTGCGACTCGTCATTTCATGTGAGTTTTTGATTCCAAACTTTACGAAACTTTTTCGTCAGTTACTATAGACAGGAACTGAGGTGGCTCCTATAAAAAATCCAGGTTTAGCATAAATCCTGAATATTCATAAATTGGCGATCATTATTAACTGGCTCCATTAATTATTTCCCGAATAATTCAAACGGAGGTTCTGCCTCTAAGATTGATCCTGACGCTTCAGTCATCACTGACTATCCTTGAATTTAGTTCTTCATCGTCGCTTGATATGCTAGGTCTGTGCTTATCTGACTGCTTAACTGACGGCGAACACCTGGGGTGTTACACTGATGGCTCGAAACCAGGGGCAGCAGAACAATGGCCACCGTGGTCGTCATAACATCAACAACGAGACCACATATATGGATTTCACCGAAACCCGTCCACCAGTCTTTACCAAGGCCGATGAACCCCTTGAAGCTGATGATTGGCTCCGCACCATGGAGCAGAAGTTTGGTCTTCTTCACTGCACCGACACCCAGAAGCCCTGGTTCGCTTCTCAGCAGCTTCGTGGTCCAGCAGCTTCGTGGTCCAGCAAGCGCTTGGTATGCCAACCTGTTGGCTGCCCAGCCAGAAGGTCATCAGTTGACCTAGGAAGAATTCCGCACCGCTTTCCGTGCACATCATATCCCTTCCGGATTGATGAAGATGAAGCTTGATCAGTTTCTGGCACTGCAGCAGAAAGACTCCACAGTGATGCAATATGTGGGTCAGTTCAACCACCTTAGCCAGTATGCCTCGGAATACATCAACAGGGACAAAAAGAAGAGGGATTGTTTCCTCAGGGGACTGCACCCCAAGATCCGCAGAAGTATGTCCAATAACCTGACCGGTTCGTATCATGATGCCGTTGACCGGGTTGTTGCTTTTGAGGAGAGCAACCGTCAGTACCAAGAGGAAAAGAAGAAGAAGAAAGCAGGATCCAACAGTTTCTCTGGCAGTCACAAGCGCCAGAGGGTCATTTATCACCCTAGCCACCACCACAATCGCCCACCTTACCCCCACCAGCAAGTGGTCGTCCGTACTGCGGCCACCACCCACAACGCCAACCAGCAAAGTGCCACGCAGCCGAACGCCCCAGGTGTTCGTATCACCACCCCACAAACCGCTTACAACCATCCCTGCTACAACTGCGGCCAGACTGGCCACTGGTCTCGTGAGTGCCCAAAGCCCAAGAGATATGCTTAGAATACTCAGAAGGGTCCTGGAGGATCTCAGCAGCAGCAGCACCGTGTCCAGCAGCAGCATGCTCAGAAAGGCAAAGTTGTCAAGAAGCACGGGCAAGTCTACTACACCACTCTCGACGACATCCCAGAAGGAGAGCCCGTCATGATCGGTAGGTTTCCCATTGCCAATCATCCCACAGTCGTGTTGTTTGATTCTGGTGCATCGCATTCCTTCATCAGTCGTACATTTGTCTCTAAGCATGGGATATCAATTGGGGAGTTGAAAGAAAGTTTCTGTATATTTTCGCCTGGAGGGCGTATAAGTACTAAGGAAGTGGTTCGCAATATACCGGTGATGTTGGGGGAACATGTATTTCCTACCACCATGATAGTGCTACGTGATCAGGAGATAGATGTCATTCTAGGCATGAATTGGATGTGCCAGTATAAGGCCATGATTGACATCCTGAATAGGGTTGTGAGAGTGGACATTCCCAACAGTACCTCCAAACTCCTTCTCCAACTCCCAATGCCTCAAAAACCAGCAGCCACACAGTTGAATACCACCTATGTTTAGGAGACCAGAGACATCCCCGTGGTCTATGAATTCCCTGATGTTTTTCCATAGGACTTACCTGGTCTGCTTCCTGACCGTGATGTTGAGTTTGCCATAGAGCTAAAGCCTGGGACTGCTCCTGTATCCCGCAGAGCTTACCGAATGCCTCCCAGAGAGTTGGCAGAGCTAAAAATCCAGTTACAAGACTTGCTGGATAAGGGCTTCATTCGCCCAAGCTCGTCTCCTTGGGGCTGTCATGCAATCTTTGTAAGGAAGAAAGACAAGAGTCTCAGGTTATGCGTTGATTATCGCCCACTCAACGAAGTCACCATCAAAAATAAATACCCCTTGCCTCGTATTGACCTTCTTTTTGACCAGCTAGCTGGAGCTAGAGTATTCTCCAAAATTGACCTCAGATCTGGCTACCACCAAATAAAAATACGTCCCGAAGACATTCCTAAAACCGCTTTCACCACCAGATACGGCCTATATGAGTACATGGTCATGTCCTTCGGTTTGACCAATGCCCCTGCCCACTTCATGTATCTCATGAACTCTGTATTCATGCCAGAACTTGATAAATTTGTGGTCGTGTTCATTGACGACATCCTTGTCTACTCAAAGACCCCTGAAGAGCATGCCGAACACCTTCGTATCGTTCTAACCCGCCTCAGAGATCATCAGCTTTATGCCAAGTTTAGTAAATGTGAGTTCTGGTTAGATCAGATATAGTTCCTTGGTCATGTTCTATCCGCTGAAGGTGTGTCAGTTGATCCCGGAAAAGTGGCAGACATTCTGGATTGGAAGCCACCTACCACTGTTCACGAAGTCCGTAGCTTCATGGGAATGGCTGGATATTATCGTCTTTTCATCCCAGATTTCTCCAGAATCGCCAAGCCTATCACCGAGTTAGTAAAGAATTCTGTGAAGTTTGTCTGGTCACCAGCTTGTGAACAAGCCTTTCAGACATTGAAGAAACTGTTAACCACGTCACCAGTGCTAGCCTAGCCGAACATCGAAAAGCCCTTTGATGTCTACTGTGATGCATCTGGTACTGGTTTGGGCTGTGTTTTGATGCAAGAAGGACGAGTGATCGCTTATGCCTCACGGCAGCTTAAGCGACATGAAGAGAATTATCCAACCCATGATCTTGAGTTAGCAGCAGTGGTGCATGCCTTAAAGATCTGGCGTCATTATTTGTTGGGTAGTGCCTGCAATGTGTACACAGATCACAAAAGCCTGAAGTATATCTTCACTCAAGAAGAACTGAATATGAGACAGAGAAGATGGCTTGAATTAATTAAGGACTATGATCTCAAAGTACATTACCATCCGGGTAAGGCGAATGTGGTCACCGATGCGCTCAGTCGCAAGTCATATTGCAGTTGTCTGGTAATGAAACCCTATGATTCTTCCCTGTGTTATGAACTAGAGAAGCTGGGTATTGAAATGGTTCTACAAGGAATTCTGAATAATATCAGGATAGAAACCCCTATCAGGGAACAGATCATCACTGCACAGAAAGATAACCCTGGAATCAAGCACATCATCGAAAGGGTCCGAGCCGGAAAAGCGGATTGTTTCAGGATTGATGATGCAGGAGTGATTTGGTTCAAGAACCGACTGGTAGTTCCCAAAGTGCCTGAGTTAAGACAGTTAATCCTTGATGAAGCACATTTGACTAGATTCTCCATCCACCCCGGCAGCAACAAGATGTACCAGGACTTGAGGCAGAGATTCTGGTGGACAAAGATGAAGATTGAGATCGCCCGATATGTCGCTCACTATGATACTTGTCAGAAAGTCAAAGCTGTGCACATGAAGCCCGGAGGAGAATTGCAACCCTTACCTGTACCTGCTTGGAAATGGGACGATATCAGTATGGATTTTATCAATGGGCTACCCAAGACACAAAGAGGTTTTGATTCCATCTGGGTGATCGTGGATCGCCTCACTAAGCAAGCTCACTTCCTGCCAGTCAAAACCAGCTACACCATCCCCACTTATGCCACTTTGTACAAGAACAACATAGTAAAACTCCATGGCATACCCAAGACCATTGTCTCTGATCGTGGTACTCAGTTTGTCGCAATGTTTTGGAAAGCATTCCATACCTCACTTGGAACCAAGCTATTGCATAGCACGGCATATCATCCGCAAACGGATGGACAAACTGAGCGAGTCAACCAAGTGTTAGAGGATATGTTGAGAGCCTGCGTGCTCACCTTTACAGATACTTGGGATAACTGTTTGCCCTTGGCAGAATTCTCGTATAATAACAGTTATCAAGAGAGCATCAAAATGGCACCCTTTGAAGCACTGTATGGTCGCCGTTGTCGTACACCTCTCAGTTGGTCGGAACCTGGAGAAAGGGAATTCTTTGGGGTTGACCTAGTAAAAGATATGGAAGAAAAAGTCAAGCAAATACAAGAGAATATGAAGATTGCGCAGTCTCGACAGAAGAGCTATGCTGACAAGAGACGTCGACCTCTGAAGTTCCAGATCGGGGATTATGCTTACCTGAAGGTCTCACCCACCAAAGGAGTTACTCGTTTTGGAGTCAAGGGGAAGTTCGCACCACGCTATATTGGTCCCTTTGAAATTTTGGAACGCTGTGGCAAGGTAGCTTACAAACTAAGATTGCCCGATCATCTTTCCGCCGTCCATATTGTGTTTCACGTCTCCCAACTCAAAAGAAGTGTCTCGATTTACCGAACCCACATGGTGGAAGTTGAAGGTTGTTGAATTAGAACCCGATCGTCAACTCTGAATATCCAGTTCGTGTGTGGATACACGCACCGGTTACCCGGAGGACTCCCACAAGATGGTACAAGGTCCAGTGGAACCACCACTCTGAAGAAGAAGCACATGGGAATCCGAAGACTTCTTAGCGAAGAGCTATCCCGAATTTTCTCGATACTGTAGATATAAGGTTTGGCCCTTGTCCTTCATAAGAACGATAATCTCGGGGCGAGAATTTCTTTTAGGGGGGAAGGCGTGTGGCTGTGTAAACCTCTGGTGATTAATTTGTAATTAACCTGATATGTCATCATCTTAAGTCATAATCATTCTTGTCATGCATTAATGTTTGTCTAATGATTGCTTGCCTTTACCTTTCCTAAAGGTATTTTTGTGTGTAGTGATTCCTTTTTCTAAAACCCTAAAAGCCCAAATCTTCCTATAAGGGCAAATGGTAATTTCACCTCTGTGCCTAGCTTGGTGTAATTCTTGTGCAGTTTAGGTCTTGAAGCTTTGTTGTGTTGTTCAAAAACCAAAATCAAAAACAGATTTCAATTTCCTTTTGAAAAACCCTGATTTCCAAACCCTGGTTTTTACCCCTCTTTTATTAATTTAAAAACGATTCAAAATTTGGAGTTGGTCCAAAAAGCAAAGTGTAGATCTGATCAAGAGAAACAACTTTGGTATTTCAAATTTTCAAGTTTCTGTACAAAGTTTGAAGTAATTTCAAATTCATTCAAACTCCAGTTTTTGTCCCTTTTTAGTTTTCAAATTATTCAAAACTAATGAGTTTCAGAAAAAGTGTATAATAGCAAAGTTATAGGTTTTGACAAAAGAACAACTTGCATGTTTACAGATTTTCAACTTTCAATATAAAATCAAAAGTAATTTTGAATTTATTAAAATCCCAAAAGTGTCCCCTTTTCAAATTTCAAATGTGATTCAAAAACTATTTGGATTTTGAAAATGTTCATATTGACAAACTTGTAGATCTCCTTTTTCTGCACAACTTGGTGTTTTGAGTTTTTGCTGCTCAGTTCAAATTTTGGGAGTAATTTGCAAAATACAGAAATCCATTCAAAGTCAAACCCTACCCTAGTCTACTGTTCGTCTCCTACCTAGGGACAGGGGGGGCCCCGGCCATGGCCACCCCGCCGGAGCTGCGCGCGCCACGTGCCTGGCAGCCGCCCGCCTGCTCCCGACCGTCGCCCTCGACCGCGCCATCATGCCGCTCCCGCACGCGCAAAGCGCTGACCCTCGCCCGTCCCCCACTGCTCCCAGCACGCCGCCGCCGCGTGGACAACGCCGACGAGCTCACGCCCAGGGCCTGAGTGCACGCCCATCCTTCCGTCATCATGCAAACGATCGCACGCCCACGGGCATTCTTATCCACACTCCGCGCGCTCCCTGCCTGCCTCTGGCCGCGACTATAAAAGGCCCGCCGGCCGGCCGGAACTCCTCACTCCCTCCGCCACCGCCGCGAGCTCGTTCCAGTGCCTCCGCCGCCTCAACCACCTAGCCCAGAAGCTCCGCCTTGAGCTCGCGAAGCTTCCCAGCCCTCAATTTTACCTCTACCGCCTCCTATCGCCCGGCGTAACCCCGTCTTCCCAAACTCCGGCGAAACACCGGTGAGCTCGGGTTAGAGAAATACTCACTCCCGGCCATGTTCTTCCTTCTCCGACCCCTGCCCTCTCTTCCTCACCTCAGCGCGCTCCTAACCGCACCCTCGGCGACCTCTTTTGGTGGACAGAGCCGCCGGACGCCGATCGCCGCCGAAGAGATCCGCCGAAGCACCACCACCGTCGGACCCCCTCCGACCCTTGCACCGCCTCGCCGAGCCTCGCTCCGACTCACGGTGAGCCCGCGCAAGCTTCCCCCACACTCTGCTTTCCCAGCGCAAGGCCCGAGCGGCCGGTCCGCCGTGCGCCTCGCCTGCGATTCGCCCGAGCCCTCGGGGAAGAAGCAAAGTGCTTCTTTCCTTTTTCTGTTTTATTTTTATATAAATGAATAGTGTTCAGTTTTCGTCTTTTTGTGTGATTTTCTGTGTGTGGTTCCAAAAATTCTGAAAAATTCATGGTAGACTCTTTATATCTTGAAGTATTTTATAAAAATATAAACTTGACTTTTCTACAAGAATTTGAAAATGTAAAATCCCTCTTTTAATTAATAAATGGATGGTTTCGAATTTTTAGAAAATCATTTATAACTCCAAAAATCATGAGATAAATTTTTGTGAGCTTCCTATGCCATGTTTAGTCTCTGGTGAAATTTTGAGTCTTTTGGAACAAGTTGATTTTTGAGCATTTATTTTAATTGTTAAATAGTGCCTTTTGTTAATTAATGACTGATTTTAATTGAGCACCTTAATGACCTCCAAAAATTATGAAATTGTTTTGCCATCTTTTTATACCATAATGAACTTATGAGATTAATTGGTAATTTTTGGAGCAACTTCATAAAATAACCTTTTTAAATAATTAGGAAAAATAGAAAATCAAGTAGGGTTCATGTTGTATGCCCTGTGATGTGACTTTTGGATTGTTTGCTGTTCATAGACCCCACCCATTTGGTCTATGATGTTTGTGATGCCATGCATGATTTGTGTTTAGGTCGGATAAATGATGCTTAATAGGTTGATTAATTTTGCTTAGGTATAGAGATAAGTAACTTTTTGTCCACACTAAGTTACTTACGCGATGGAATGTGTACTCTAGAATCAGTAGATTTTGTCCTGCGTTTAGCAAGCCTTTTATTCATGTCAGCATCCTCATAAGCATACATCATTGCATCCGTATAGTGACCGAAGGAGAAAAACGTCAAAGTCGAAGCAGCAGCTGACGGACCTACCCTGAGGCGACCCCGAGCCCCGACCACCTGCACTGCCGACCGAGCCTGTCCTCTTTGCTCTTCAAGGCAAGCCCGGGTGCATTTTAACCCTACCTCGCTTTTACAAAAGTTTTCTTAAAATGCTTTGAGTTAAACTACTGCATTAGGTTATAGGAGTTGTGTGATAACCTATTACCTGCATTGTTTACCTCCACCAGAAGATCCACCTGCCCTGTTTAAAAACTATTTGCAAAATGCTTAGTGATGCTATACAATAGATTTGCAATAAAATGCCATTTCAAAAGTGTGAGCACTTGAAGAAATCTTTATGGTATTTTGGCTTTACTCCCCAGCCATTGGCTAGGTATCTGGTCCGTACCTAGTCAATTGCGAGGAGAGGTTGTCCGAGCGTACGGTGCCGTCATGTTGTAGTCCGGGACTCAACAGTTGACACCGACCGGGACAGGGTTGAAAAACTGACAGGACTATTACGCTTGGGTGAGATATAACCAAGGTATGATTCTGGCAGAAAAATTTAGGGACCATCCGTATGGGGGCCTGCTGGCCAAGACTTGCAACTATTCACATACTTCGGAAAGCTCTGGCTCCGAGGAATCCTTTATTGGACCGACAACCGCGCACTAGGAGTGGAGAGATGGCGGAAGTAGCATGTACCCACGTGGTCGTCGTACCTGGATAGGAGTGGTGTACTGTACTTCCGGGTGGCGTAGGACCGGCCCAATCTTGGAGGAATCGTGGTAGACGAGTTGGCATATGCAAGCTTGGGTGCTACATATGCAGTGTGGATAGGGATCCTCAGCTGAGTATTATTTATCCGGATTAATGTTGCGCTCCTCGGTATGGAGACTTGGTCACTGACTGTCAACGGAGGTGGTTCTCAACTAGGAATGTTTTGAAAGGTAAAATGAATCATGAACAATGAAGAATTGAGAAATACTTGAACCTTCCAAAATAGAACAAGGTTTACAAAATGCTTTTTCTGCAAAATACTTGATCTTGCTTAAGCCTTACCTTGACTTCCTAAGCCTCTCATTCCCGAGTCTTCTTCCTTTCTTTAGTCGGGTAAGTCTTGTTGAGTACCCCAGTACTCAGGGTTTGTTACCCATGCGCAGGTATGACTGAGTCCCCGATGTGTTTTGCGCCCTGCTGCATGACCATCGTCCAGGAAGTGGCCGATGAGGCCGAAGAATAGTTGTGCACCCTCGGGCTGGGTGTTACAAGTATCTTTATTGTGTGTACTCCGCTACGCTGCCTATTTATATTTCTAATTTCTATTATCCGAACATGGTTTGTAAATAATGCACCTTTAATCTTATTTGGAAACTCGGTTTTTAAAACTAATGTTATTTAAGTCTTCCGCTCTGTATTACGATGCTATTAAAAAAAATATCCAAGTGTTGTAAACCGAATGGTGAGATGATCCTGCGGACAAGGGCGCTGATGCAGCCCAGTGGACGAACAGTCTTAATCACACGGAACATCAGTTCGGCTGTCAGTGGATGCAGGGACCGGTGGGCCATGGGATTAGGGCCGTTACACCACAGAGTGGTATCGGAGCATCTCACTATAACGTTGCAGTGTTCTTGCGAAAACTTCAAAAGATATTTTGAGTCGAACAAACTAAACTTGACTATTTTGGGTCCAAAATGCTTCTCTTATCTTGTCTTGTATATGGCAACACTAGCTAGCGAGACAACATGTTTTAAGCCCTATGTACCTTATTTAATTATTGCATTGCCTTGTTCGTAGGAAACGATTCATGCATCATGACATATTCACCTAAGCTAGATAATAACTTTCTCTCTAAGTTCGTTGGGTTAGTATGCCTTTACCTTTTTCTGCTAGCCTTTTCACTCCTCATCCATCTATCCTATCCAGACATGGCTCGCATCAAGCTGACTGCTCGCAAGTCGGACTGACCAATTGTGTGCCACGCCACCAGCTGGCACCACGCACTGGAGAAGAGACTGGCGAAGCCTCCAACGGTCGTCGCTTTCCCCGTCGCACCCGCACACCTAAAGGAGGAGATCAAGAACCTGAAGGCTGAGCTGAAGAACTTGGAGCATGACTTCTACCACTCACGTCTGGAGTTCTATGAGGCCCGAGCCTCCCTAGAGCAGGCCAACCGGAACGTGATTCGCGCCATCCAGCAGCGCGATGCACTTGGATACGCGAGGACGTTACTAGAGCCGAGGTTCACGGACTGCGGCAGTATACAACTCAGATTGAGCAGTTCAACGATATGCTTCATGAGGAGGTACACAGCTGCAACCAACTCCCCCAGTGGTTCCCCCGATTGTCGAGGACCTGAGGACGGAGTAGTGGAAGAACCGGACGTGGAGGCAGGAGCCAAGCATGAACGAGGAGATTGAACCTGCCGAGAACATCTACGCTGAAGACGAGGACGAGGAGGTTGAGCCTGAGCTCATCCTCGAGGAAGACGAAGACGAAGACATGATCATCTTTGACGAAGATTAGACTCGTGTTAGAGGATGGAGATCCTGTGTGTCTGTACCACCTGCTTACCTAAACCCTTAGTCTAGGTTTGGGGCGCTAGTCTGTCTTTTGCTTAAGTGGGTCTGTATCTTCTTTCGTACCTTTTCCCCTTATCAGTCTGTTGTTATCGTCAAGTCATCTTTATCGGTCATCTACCTTTGTATCAGTGAAGTTTTTCAGTCAGTTGTTTTCAAAACCTTATCAATGGATGCTAAGTTCCAAGTTGCTTAACAGATGCCGGTGAAACACTCGCACTGGAGCTGGAGGTTCTGAGGGTGCCGCCCTTCCAAACCCTCCACTGTACTGCTACGCTAGCAGATGCCATCGCAGCCTTGGCAGCCGCTGCTAACCTGATGGCTCGAAACCAGGGCAGCAGAACAATGGCCACCGTGTCGCCATAACTCAAAACAACGAGACCACATATGTGGATTTCACCGAAACCCGTCCACCAGTCTTTACCAAGGCCGATGAACCCCTTGAAGCTGATGATTGGCTCCGCACCATGGAGCAGAAGTTTGGTCTTCTTCACTGCACCGACACCCAGAAGCCCCGGTTCGCTTCTCACAGCTTCGTGGTCAGCAAGCGTGGTATGCCAACCTGTTGGCTGCCCAGCCAGAAGGTCATCAGTTGACCTGGGAAGAATTCTGCACCGCTTTCCGTGACATCATATCCCTTTGGATTGATGAAGATGAAGCTGGATCAGTTTCTGGCACTGCAGCAGAAAGATTCCACAGTGATGCAGTATGTGGGTCAGTTCAACCACTTAGCCAGTATGCCTCGGAATACGTCAACACGGACGAAAAGAAGAGGGATTGTTCCTCAGGGGGACGCACCCCAAGATCCGCAGATGTATGTCCAATAACCTGACCGGTTCGTATCATGATGCCGTTGACGGGCTATTGCTTTGAGGAGAGCAACCGTCAGTACCAAGAGGAAAAGAAGAAGAAGAAAGCAGGATCCAACAGTTCTCTGGCAGTCACAAGCGCCAGAGGGTCATTTATCACCCTAGCCCCACCACAATCGCCCACCTTACCCCCACCAGCAAGTGGTCATCCGTACGCGGCCACCACCCACAACGCCAACCAGCAAAGTGCACGCAGCCGAACGCCCCAGGTGTTCGTATCACCACCCCACAAACGCTTACAATCATCCCTGCTACAACTGCGGCCAGACTGGCCACTGGCTCGTGAGTGCCCAAAGCCCAAGAGATATGCTCAGAATACTCAGAAGGGTCCTGGAGGATCTCAGCAGCAGCAACACCGTGTCCAGCAGCAGCATGCTGAAAGGCAAAGTTGTCAAGAAGCACGGGAAGTCTACTACACCACTGTCGGCGACATCCCAGAAGAGAGCCCGTCATGATCGGTAGGTTTCCCATTGCCAATCATCCCGCAGTCGTGTTGTTTGATTCTGGTGCATCGCATTCCTCATCAGTCGTACATTTGTCTCTAAGCATGGGATATCAATTGGGGAGTTGAAAGAAAGTTTCTGTATATTTTCGCCTGGAGGGCGTATAAGTACTAAGGAAGTGGTTCGCAATATACCGGTGATGTTGGGGGAACATGTATTCCTACCACCATGATAGTGCTACGTGATCAGGAGATAGATGTCATTCTAGGCATGAATTGGATGTGCCGTATAAGGCCATGATTGACATCCTGAATAGGGTTGTGAGAGTGGACATTCCCACAGTACCTCCAAACTCCTTCTCTAACTCCCAATGCCTCAAAAACCAGCAGCCACACAGTTGAATACCACCTATGTTCAGGAGACAAGAGACATCCCGGGGTCTGTGAATTCCATGATGTTTTTCCAGAGGACTACCTGGTCTGCCTCCTGACCGTGATGTTGAGTTTGCCATAGAGCTAAAGCCTGGGACTGCTCCTGTATCCCGCAGAGCTTACCGATGCCTCCCAGAGAGTTGGCAGAGCTAAAAATCCAGTTACAAGACTTGCTGGATAAGGGCTTCATTCGCCCAAGCTCGTCTCCTTGGGGCTGTCCTGCAATCTTTGTAAAGAAGAAAGACAAGAGTCTCAGGTATGCGTTGATTATCGCCCACTCAATGAAGTCACCATCAAAAATAAATACCCCTTGCATCGTATGACCTTCTTTTTGACCAACTAGCTGAGCCAGAGTATTCTCCAAAATTGACCTCAGATCTGGCTACCACCAAATAAAAATACGTCCCAAAGACATTCCTAAAAAAACCGCTTCACCACCAGATACGGCCTATATGAGTACTGGTCATGTCCTTCGGTTTGACCAATGCCCCTGCCCACTTCATGTATCTCATGAACTCTGTATTCATGCCAGAACTTGATAAATTTGTGGTCGTGTTCATTGACGACATCCTTGTCTACTCAAAGACCCCTGAAGAGCATGCCGAACACCTTCGTATCGTTCTAACCTGCCTCAGAGATCATCAGCTTTATGCCAAGTTCAGTAAATGTGAGTTCTGGTTAGATCAGATACAGTTCCTTGGTCACGTTCTATCCGCTCAAGGTGTGTCAGTTGATCCCGGAAAAGTGGCAGACATTCTGGATTGGAAGCCACCTACCACTGTTCACGAAGTCCATAGCTTCATGGAATGGCTGGATATATCGCCGTTCATCCCAGATTTCTCCAGAATCGCCAAGCCTATCACCGAGTTAGTAAAGAATTCTGTGAAGTTTGTCTGGTCACCAGCTTGTGACAAGCCTTTCAGACATGAAGAAACTGTTAACCACGTCACCAGTGCTAGCCCAGTCGAACATCGAAAAGCCCTTTGATGTCTACTGTGATGCATCTGGTACTGGTTTGGGCTGTGTTTTGATGCAAGAAAGACGAGTGATCGCTTATGCCTCACGGCAGCTTAAGCGACATGAAGAGAATTATCCAACCCAACCCATATCTTTGAGTGTAGCAGCAGTGGTGCATGTCTTAAAGATCTGGCGTCATTATTTGTTGGGTAGTGCCTGCAATGTGTACACAGATCACAAAAGCCTGAAGTATATCTTCACTCAAGAAGAACTGAATATGAGATAGAGAAGATGACTTGAATTAATTAAGGACTATGATCTCGAAGTACATTACCATCCGGGTAAGGCGAATGTGGTCGCCGATGCGCTTAGTCGCAAGTCATATTGCAGTTGTCTGGTAATGAAACCCTATGATTCTTCCTGTGTTATGAACTAGAGAAGCTGGGTATTGAAATGGTTCCACAAGGAACTCTGAATAATATCAGGATAGAAACCCTATCAGGGAACAGATCATCACTGCACAGAAAGATAACCCTGGAATCAAGCACATCATCGAAAGGGTCCGAGCCGGAAAAGCGGATTGTTTCAGGATTGATGATGCAGAGTGGTTGTTCAAGAACCGACTGGTAGTTCCCAAAGTGCCTGAGTTAAGACAGTTAATCCTTGATGAAGCACATTTGACTAGATTCTCCATCCACCCCGGCAGCAACAAGATTGTACCAGGACTGAGGCAGAGATTCTGGTGGACAAAGATGAAGATTGAGATCGCGATATGTCGCTCACTGTGATACTTGTCAGAAAGTCAAAGCTGTGCACATGAAGCCCGGAGGAGAATTGCAAACCCTTACCTGTACCTGCTTGGAAATGGGACGATATCAGTAGGATTTTATCAATGGGCTACCCAAGACACAAAGAGTTTGATTCCATCTGGGTGATCGTGGATAGCCTACTAAAGCAAGCTCACTTCCTGCCAGTCAAAACCAGCTACACCGTCCAACGTATGCACTTTGTACAGAACAAATAGTAAATCAATGGCCATACCTCAAGACATTGTCTCTGATCGTGTAATCAGTGTCGCAAAAGTTTGGAAAGGGTCCATACCTCACTTGGAACCAAGCTATGCAAGCACGGAATATCATCCGCAAACAGAGGACTGAAGGACCGAGAAAGCACAAACAAGGCGACCAGAGGGGGGGTGAATGGGAGCCAATCAAAATTCTTCCGAAACTTTGGCCAAGTGTCCCAAAATCAACCCCGAAAGCAACGACCAAAACCGTGATGCTCACGACCCTTGGAAGAGGGTGGATGATCCCTAGGAACAGCGGAGCACCACAAAGCGATAGCAAACCAAACGCCAAAAGCACCGGCACAAGTTTGCCCCTCAAAAACCAAGTCCCGAACGTAGATAGACGGCTACGTCGAGAAATCCCCAAATACCGATGCTAACAAGTAGCAAAGATACCTAGAGAGGTTCCTTGGTAAACTCTAGGGCCAAACGAGAAGTCCGGAAACCAAGCAAACAAGCCGGGAGAGCAAACGCACTAAACCGAACACTCAGCAGGATCCCGGACTGTCCGGACCTGGAGTCCCGGACTGTCCGCCCAAGGCGGACTGTCTGCGCCTGGATGGCGGACTGTCCGCCGGCAGAAAAATGCAAAACAGCAACCTTGCTGAAAACTCCCTGGACGGTTCCCGGACTGTCCGCGAGGAACACCGGCGGACTGTCCGCCGTTCAAAACGCAAACTCCAACAGCGCGGAGTCAGGCCACTGGTCGGCCGACCCCGACGCCGGACTGTCCGCGGTTCACGGCGGACTGTCCGCGGATGAACAGAGAGGGCGATTTTGATCGCCCTCTCCCAAATCCCTCCAAATCCGATCCAACTCAAAATCCCAAGTTCCCAAACTTGGAGAAGATGATCAGGGGTAGTTAGGAGACTATCCCCAAGAAATCATCCGCTCAAATCAACCAATCACCGGGAAATCAAAAGGGAAGGTGGATGAACGGAAAAAGCGCCACGAAAACGAAATCGTCCCGATCTATTCGATCATGAGGAGTTAGATGAATTCCTTTGGTCGAAATGACCTCCTCAATGATACGAACAAAATGGTTCAAACGGATTTCGCAAAGACGCACCGGAGAGGGAGATCGAGTGACGGGAAAATCGCGGAGAAACGAAGAACGCGAAGAACACAACGAACTCGAATCAAAACGCGAATCACACATCGATCTGCAGCACGCAAAGGTGAGGATACGGCCTCACTTCCTCAAATCAACAGTACACAGAGGTGAGTCTCTCTGCGGATCTCAGCTAGCTACAGCAGGGGATGGGAGAGCAGGAAACCCTAAGTGCGAAAGAGCAAATGACTGAGATGGCTAAAACTGAGATAGGGGGGGAGGGTCTCTCCCCGACTACTTATCCTAATTCTAGTCTAAGTACAATTCCTACTCTACCCCTCTCTAATCTAATTACAGAGCGAACCAGCTAAACCCTAAGGTTATTCTGGACCAACTCGGTGGTAGGTGTATCCGACGGCCACGCCCGCACAACTCGTCCGCGTTGCCTCCACGCAACCTTCCGATTGCCGCCACGTGCCGCCCTCGCTCTGCACCCCGGTTTGTGGCCCAAACCGGGAAACCAGCCTTTTCCAGCTATCCCCCGGTTTTGAGGCCCAAACCGGGAAACCAGCCTCCAAGTCCAACGCCTGAGTTTTGTGGCCCAAACTCAGAAACCCGCAGCGCCCAGGTTTTGAGGCCCAAACCTGGAAACCGTCCTCAGCCCGAGTTTTGTGGCCAAACTCGGAAACCTCAGCACCCAGGTTTTGAGGCCCAAACCTGGAAACCGTCCACCCGATGGTTTTTCCCTGGCTCTACCACCAAACCGAAGCTGTAGAGGGGATGCACCGCCCGTGCACCCCGTCCACCGACACGTGTCCCCAGGTCCTCGACCCGAGCAACACCGTGCCCCGCAAGTCTTCACTTGTCGCTGTCCCAGGCTGCCAGCCACCACAGCTGATCCTCAGGCACTCTGGTCCCTCAGTCCAAGCCTCACGTCCGCCCTTCACCGCTCGGTTCATCGGCATGGCACGTCCGCCGCACGGCACGCCCATCCTTCACCGCACCCGGTCCGTCGGCACGACCCGTCTCAACTTGACCTTCACCTTGCCCTCGATCACTGTCTCCGTGCTCGACACCTGCACAACACAAGCCAAAGACCCTGCGATCAAACCCGTTGACAATCACTCATCACTCAGAGACTCGGCATACACCCATGTATCCGCAATCTCCCCTTGATGAGTGCATTGTCAACTACTCACACAAATCATAATAGAAAGAAGAAGAAGAAGGAAGAAGAAGAGAGAACTCGACCAAATGACCCAAAAGCCTAGCAAAGCCGAAGAAGGTCAAGTGGAAAGAGCAAAAGAACTTGGTCCCAAAGACATGGGCAACGGCTCGACGCAACCAAGCAAAGCAAAGCTAGCCCTCAAGAAGAGGTAGAACAGGCTCAACACCGCTAGCAGAACCAATTGGAAACTCCAGAGAAAAGAGCTCAAAACCAATTGAAGCCGAATGAAAATCGAAGCAAAATGCTAGTCCCTCAAGATAGAGGCACAGAGGCTCAACACAACTAGCACAGAAAGCTCGAAACCAATGGAATGACTCCAACTAAAAGAGAACCAATCGATCAAAAACCCTGAAAATGAACCAATCGATCGAAAAAACCTGAAATGTTTGCTAGTCCCTCAAGACAGAGGCAAAGGCTCAACACAACTAGCAAACTCCCCCTCGACAAGTGCAAGCAACTAGGAAAACTCCCTTAGTTGAACATCCAGGAGTATATGATTTGCAAAAACTCTCCCCCTTAGTTGAAAATGCACTTATCAAGAAAGGCATCAAGGCAAGAAACCCCCTTCCACATGCATATGAAGTCAGAAATGCAATTAGTAGCTTCAGGCATATATTCACAAGAGTGCAAAGATGCTCTAAACAGTAGAACTCCAATGACTCAACTAGGCACTCAAATAGCAAAGGCTCAAACTGATCACACATACGAAATATGAACATATGAGCATGTGAGCATTTTTAGCCAAAAAGGAGTCACCATCAAAATAGCACTACACATGTATAGACAGGAATCCAAACGAGTGCTAAACATGTATACAAGGTGAACTACCCCTAGCAAAGTTCAATCATCATGCATAGGAATGAAGCATATACTTGTGATTTCATTTTAATATCGGAGTTGCAGCGGTGAAATTACACAAGTTGAATTATTAGCATGTGATTGCGAGAGGTTGAAAGCTTGTCATTGCCTAACTTTTCAACCGAGCGAAGCCTATGCCGAAGCAATCAGAAGCTTAAAGCTGCGGTTTCGGTCATACACTACACGGCTCAAGTTTAACTCAAAGTGCAATGAGAAACTGTCTCGATACCGTGATGTGTTGACAAGCAATCCCATCTCGATCTTTTCAATTCACTAAGACTTGGTTCAAATTTTAAGCAAGATATGAACAGACCAAGCAAGTGAATGACTCAGAACTAGAGACATAGCAACCTAGCATATATGAAAAGCATGAATGGACTCAACACATCCTACACATGCTAGTTGCATATCTCAATGGTGAACATTTTCAGATTTTAAGTTATTAAGCAAATTCACCATTTCAAAAATAGCTCAGCTCACAACATGTACTAGTGATCAGAAAGAGCATAAGCTACAAGCATCAACATAAGCATCGGAGCATACTACATAGAGCATAGTTACATTCTAGTGATTATAGACATGAAGCTCAGAATGTAAATGCGTATGCTAAAATGCAAGAGAAAAGAAAGACAAACGACAAGAAAGTCAGTCTACTATACAAGATCCAAAATGTTTCCCCATCTAAAAGGGGAAAACACACACCAAGCTCACCCCTCAAACGATTAAAGTTGATTCGTCTAAAGGCTTGGTGAATAAAAATCAGCCAGTTGATGATGAGTATCGACATGGCGAAGGTCGATATCCCCTTCTCCTGGTGGTCTCGCAAAAAATGAAAGAGCACATCAATGTGTTTGGTCTTCGAGTGAAGCACGAGGTTCTTAGCAACGCTAATGGCACTCGTGCTGTTCACAAAGCAAAGGCACGCGAGTAAAGCTCAGACCAAAATCACGCAAAGTGGCCATCATCCAAAGCAAGGACAACAGCTAGCCGCAGCAACATATTCAGCCTCTGTAGTGGACTGAGCGACACTAGACTGCTTGCGAGAAGACCACGAAACAGAGAAGAACCAATAAACTGGCAAGTCCCAGAAGTGGACTTGCGCTCATACGGCAACCAGCAAAATCGGCTCCGAATAACCGCAAGGGAGAGGGGGTAGAAGAAGCAGAATACCAAATCCCGAGCTCAGGTGTGAAACGAAGGTACCTGAAAATCCGTCACCGCATGACGGTGAGAAGTTGAGAAGTGCACGGCGACGCCTGAAAACGCGCACACAGACACACCGCGAACTGGATGTCCGGGCGTGTCGCCGTCAGGTAGAGGAGCGACCTGATCATGCTTCGGTACATCCTTCTGGTCCACTGCTTCTCCATCCACATCCGCATCCAGGGCAGTCGTCATCGACATGGGTGTTGGAAGAGGCTTGGCCTCACCCATATCGAACCGCTTCAGCAAGTCCTTGGTGTACTTGCCCTGGTGCACAAACGTCTCCCCTCTCGGGATTGCTTGATTTGCAACCCGAGAAAGAAGGTCAGCTCGCCCATCATGCTCATCTCGAACTTCCTACTCATAATATCTGCAAACTTGGCAACCAAAGCGTGAGAAGAACCACCAAAAATGATATCATCCACGTAAATCTGGACCAAGAGAGTGTCTTTGCCTTGCCTGAGGAGAAAGAGCGTTTTATCTGCACATCCCATTTTAAAACCCTTAGCAAGCAAAAAGTGTTTCAACCTATCATACCAGGCTCTAGGGCTTGTTTCAAACCATATAAAGCTTTGTGAAGTTTAAAACATGGTTTGGAAACTTGGGATTTTCAAAACGGGGGGGTTGCTCAACATATACTTTTCTTCTATGTAGCCGTTTAAGAAGGCACTCTTGACATCCATTTGAAAGAGTTTTAAAAACCTTGGATGCAGCAAAAGCCAAGAGTATCCTAATAGCCTCCAAACGAGCTACAGGAGCAAAAGTCTCCTCAAAGTCTATTCCCTCCTTCTGACTATAACCCTGGCCACAAGACGCGCTTTGTCCTCACAATGTGCCGTCCTCTCCTTGTTTATTTTTGAAAACCCATTTTGTCCCAATAGGATTACAGTTAGGAGGAGGAGGAACTAGAACCCAAACCCATTTCTCTCAAAGTTTTCTAACTCCTCATGCATGGCATTGACCCAATCCGGATCCGTCAAAGCATGTCCAACATCTCGGGGCTCAAAATTAGCAACAAAAGCAGAATGAGCGAAGTGAGAGAGTGTGCTGTGACCTGGACTGAGAACCCGTTCGTCGATGCGCCGATCATCTGCTGAGGCGGGGTGGGTGCTGGCGCTGGAAGTGTCATGGCGCCTCCCGGGCTGAAGTAGCCTCCCCCTCAACAGCAGCTGGTGCCTCCCCGGGTACAAATGGTACCGCTCGGGGTGGCGGATCCCACGGCCCCCAGGAAGAAGAGGTGTCGGGGCCGTGAGTCGTCGTCGAAGCCGCTCTTTGCGGCACGGCAGGTGGAGGGGTGCTGGATCATCCATACCTTCAGCACCCTCGTCCTCATCATCAAAAAGAGGCTCGCCAACCTCATGGTCACCTGCACGCTCAAAGCGAGAAGAGGACAAACAAGAGTCTCGTCGAAGGTGACATCTGATGTCTCCATGACTCGGTTAGTATCAAGGTTAAGTACACGATATGCGCGAGTGTGAGTGCCATAACCCAAAAATACACCGTCAGAAGAACGAGACTCAAATTTGTCCAGGTTGCCTTTCTTCAATATAAAACAGTGGCAACCGAAGACTCTAAAATAACTTACCTTGGGCTGTTTTCCAAAACGCAACTCATAAGAAGTCTTCTTCAAGAAAGCTCTCAGAAAAATGCGATTGGAAATATAGCAGTGTTCATAGCTTCGGCCCAATAGCGCCTAGGAGTCCTATGCTCATCGAGCATCGTCCTGGCCATCTCAACAAGGGTCCGATTCTTCCTCTCTACAACACCATTTTGAGGCGGTGGTGTGTAAGGGGAAGAAAACTGGTGCTCCAAAACCCAAAGAGTTACAAAACTTCTCAAAATCCGAATTTTTGAATTCGGAACCATTATCACTCCTAATGGCTCGCATCGAGTTCAAAGGGAACTCGTTCTGAAGACGCAAAATCAGATTGCGAACAAAGGAGAAAGTCTCGGTCTTCTCAGCTAAAAAGAAGACCCACGAATATCTCGAAAAGTCATCAACAACAACAAGCACATACCACTTCCCCCAACCGAGCTCACCCGAGCCGGACCAACAAGGTCCATGTGCAAAAGCTCTCCAGGGCGCTTGGTCATGACTTGAGTCACTGGATGGTGGGGAGCGGCAACCATCTTCCCATGTCTACAAGAGTGGCAAACGAGATCCTTCTCCATATTTAACTTGGGCAATCCTCGGATTAGGCCAAGTGAACTAAGCCTTGCAAGCAAGTCGAAGCTCAAATGTCCTAGTCTCCTATGCCACTTCCAAAGATCAGAGGAGGAAGGTCCAGCCACAAGACAACGAGAAGTGCCAAAAGACTCCAAGAATTCGCACGAAAGACTTTTCCAAAGGGCGAAATCAAACACACAAGATTGCCCTGAGGATCCAAAATACGACTGAGATTCGTTTAAAACGAATCTCATAGTCGTCGTCAAAAAGTTGCGAAACAGAAAGAAGGTTAAAATGCAAGTTAGAAACAAGAGAAACATCGCGCAACACAAAGTGCTCATTAACTCGCACAGACCCGCGAGACAATACCTTACCTTTGCTATTGTCGCCGAAGGTTATGTACTCCTTTCCGGCGACCGGGCTAAGGCTGGAGAACCACTTGGCGTTTCCGGTCATGTGCCTCGAGCAACCGGAATCCACCAACCAAATGTCCTCCAACCGCTTAACCTACATCAATAAAAAGACATAGGGTGAGCATACGGTCCAACACTGGGGTTAGTGAAGTAGAAAGAATACCAGTGTTGGGCCGGCTGCTCAAAAGAACGGTTAGCAGAAAAACCATTCCTAGACTGTCTACGAGGATGGCGATCACCACGCACAGGAAAACATGGTCTGCTGGGGAAGAAGCGCTCACCGCGATACTCCAAACATGGTGGGGGAAAGCGCTCAACAAAGCCTCCGCCACGGGGTCCGTAGCCTGCAAAAGTAGGACCCCGTCGGGCACGCTCTCTACGAGGCCTAGGCCTAGCAACTTGAGGCACTGCGCCTCTAGCATCTCTCCTCGGAGCTCTCTGCTGCCTAGGCCTGGGGACTTGAGGTTCTGGACCTCTGGGCCTAGCAGCTCTCCTCTGGACATTCGGCACATGCACACCATGGAAGGGTGGTACATGTCCGGGTTGTCCATCTCCCGAGCACGGCGCGCCTCTCTCTTGCGCCGAAAACAGAACTCGCTCAAGTGTCCATCTCTCCCACAGAAATCACAATGATACCTCACCGCGCGCAAAGGGGGTTGTTGGTACTCGTGACTGTGGGTGTGGATCACCTTGCCCTTCTGTGGCAACTCCTCCTGGATGGGTGGCATTGTGTCAAGCTTATTCTTGAGGTGGTTTGGCTTGGGTGCCCAGACTTGGTTCTTGGGTGGAGCACGTGGAGGTTCCTCAAACACCCCATCCTTGGTGGTAGGCTTGACGGGCTCTTTGGGTGGAAGCTTGGTCAGTTTGGGAGTAGTGGTGGAGTTGGGCTTCTCACTAGGATTCAGACCACTCGACTCTCCAATCTTCCCAAAAGCAGAAAGATCAACACCCTGAGCAAGACCTACACCAGAACCTCCAGCAGCTCGCTTAAATTGGGAGATCATCATCCCGAGCTGCGGCTCACTACAAGAGACCCATGACAAGATGGTCGGAAGGTATGTGTTTTCCTCCTCGGTTTGCATCTTGCCATGCTTGACATTGGCAATCTCCTTCTCCAAGCCCTCACACAAAGCACACCTCGTGACACAAGTGCTACCCAGTTGGCCTTCTCTAAAGACTCAATCTTGGCATTCTTCTCTGCCAACTCGGATTGCAAGACAGGACAAGTCTTGCAAGCACCCAACAGCTGCGGCCTAGCACGGAGCTCATCCACCTCTCCAACCAACGCAACATACTTACCTCTCAAAGTGAGAAGATCAGTCATGTGCGTGGTGCACGACTCACACTCGGCCTCCTCAGACACGACCACGGTGGACTTGGCAAACTCAAGCTCTCTCACCGTGTCCTCCCACTTCTGCCTAAACTCTTTGCACTCTCAAGCAACTTGTCCTGACTAAGGAGCGTGGCAGTAAGCTTCTCAACCTCGGCAGAGAGATCGTCGTAGGTGAGGGATACCTGGGAGGTGTCGTCGTCGTCGTCATCCCGAGGGGTGTGCTCCAGCTTGCCGTCGACCTCATCACCAAGCGCCATGGTGCAGAAGCCGTCGTCGGCGGCGAAGAAGCAGAGACCGTTCAGCTTGTCCTCGATCCTCTTCTTCTTCTCGGACTCGTCGTCGCTTGAGGAAGCGGAGTCGTCATCCGAGCCATCGACGTCGCTGAGCGTGGCGAAGAACGCACGCTGCTCAGCCTGGGCCTTCTCCAAGTACTTCTTCTTGATGTACTCCTTGTCGAAGCCGCCCCTCCGCTTGTGCCTCGGGGGACGTACTTCTCCTTGCGCTTGCCGGAGTCGTACTTGTGCCCATGATCGCCCTTCCCAGATGAATGCTTCTTCTTGGGACAGTAGGCGATGAAGTGGTCGGGATCGCCGCACTCATAGCATCCTGAGCGTCCTCCTCCGCGGCGGCGGTTCATGCGGTTGTTGTGGAACCGCGTGAACCGGTTGGCAAGCAAAGCCAACTCATCATCCCCCAAAGACTCAAGTTGGTCCTCGGTGACAGAAAAGAGTGAAGAGAGTGCAAAGCTAGCAGAGGGGTTAGCAGAAGAGCCAGAAACCAAAGCCATAGTCGGGCCAGAAGGATTCGCATAAGAAGCCCTCGACATGGCGTCAATCTCACTGGACTTGAGCTTACTGAAGAGCTCGTCGCAAGTGAGGGTCTCATAGTTAGGCGATTCGATGATCGCCTGGACCTTTGAGTCCCACACCGACCGATCGAGAGTGTGTAAAAGCTTCAAAGCTCTCTCATGATCGTCGAAAGGCAACTGCTCCTTGTTAGCCCTTATCCTGTTGACAATCACCTGAAAGCGAGCGAATAAACTTTCTATGCTCTCGCCAGGCTGATGTCAAAAGTTCTCATACTCTCTCTTGAACGACTCGTAGAGTCGGGTTTTGACTTGAGAGGTGCCCTCATGAAAGCGCATGAGGGTGGCCCAAATCTCCCGAGCCGTAGAGAGGTGAGAAACGCGATCAAACTCACCCATGCTCAAACAGGAGAACAAGGCGTTACGTGCCCGGCTATTGGCCTCGTGCTCATCGATCTGGAGCTGAGTGACACGAGCAGCCAAGACAACGTAATCGTCCCTGTTGCAAATCTCCCAAATAGAAGAGCCCATGCTCTGAAGATAGGCCGACATGCGTATCTTCCAATACGCATAGTTCGTCCCATCAAAGAACGGCGGTTTGCCCACGCCGCGATCCATGTCGCCTTCTGTGGATCTGGAACCGGCTAAGGTGGAAGATCCTTAACCCGCTCCGATACCAATTGAAGGACCGAGAAAGCACAAAAACAGGCGACCAGAGGGGGGGTGAATGGGAGCCAATCAAAATTCTTCTGAAACTTTGGCCAAGTGTCCCAAAATCAACCCCGAAAAGCAACGACCGAAACCGTGATGCTCACGACCCTTGGAAGAGGGTGGATGATCCCTAGGACCACAGCGGAGCACCACAAAGCGATAGCAAACCAAACGCCAAAAGCACAGACACAAGTTTGCCCCTCAAAAACCAAGTCCCGAACGTAGATAGACGGCTACGTCGAGAAATCCCCAAATACCGATGCTAACAAGTAGCAAAGATACCTAGAGAAGTTCCTTGGTAAACTCTAGGGCCAAACGTGAAGTCCGGAAACCAAGCAAACAAGCCGGGAGAGCAAACGCACTAAACCGGAACACTCAGCAGGATCCCGGACTGTCCGGACCTGGAGTCCCGGACTGTCCGCCCAAGGGCGGACTGTCTGCGCCTGGATGGCGGACTGTCTGCCGGCAGAAAATGCAAAACAGCAACCTTGCTAAAAACTCCCTGGACGGTTCCCGGACTGTCCGCGAGGAACACCGGCGGACTGTCCGCAGTTCAAAACGCACAGCTCCAACAGCGAGGAAACAGGCCACTGGTCCGGCCGACCCCGACGCGCGGACTGTCCGCAGTTCACCGGCGGACTGTCCGTGGATGAACAGAGAGGGCGATTTTGGTCGCCCCTCTCCCAAATCCCTCCAAATCCGATCCAACTCAAAATCCCAAGTTCCCAAACTTGGAGAAGATGATCAAGGGGTAGTTAGGAGACTATCCCCAAAAAATCATCCGCTCAAATCAACCAAATTACCGGGAAATCAAAAGGGAAGGTGAATGAACGGAAAAAGCGCCACGAAAACGAAATCGTCCCGATCTATTCGATCATGAGGAGTTAGATGAATTCCTTTGGTCGAAATGACCTCCTCAATGATACGAACAAAATGGTTCAAACGGATTTCGCAAAGACGCACCGGAGAGGGAGATCGAGTGACGGGAAAATCGCGGAGAAACGAAGAACGTGAAGAACACAACGAACTCGAATCAAAACGCGAATCGACGCAACGATCCTGCAGCGCAAAGGTGAGGATACGGCCTCACTTCATCAACTCAACAGTACACAGAGGTGAGTCTCTCTGCGGATCTCAGCTAGCTACAGCAGGGGATGGGAGAGCAGGAAACCCTAAGTGCGAAAGAGCAAATGACTGAGATGGCTAAAACTAAGATAGGGGGAGGAGGGTGTCTCCCCGACTACTTATCCTAATTCTAGTCTAAGTACAATTCCTACTCTACCCCTCTCTAATCTAATTACAGAGCGAACCAGCTAAACCCTAAGGTTATTCTGGACCAACTCGCTGGTAGGTGTATCCGACGGCCACGCCCGCACAACTCGTCCGCGTTGCCTCCACGCAACCTTCCGATTGCCGCCACGTGCCGCCCTCGCTCTGCACCCCCGGTTTGTGGCCCAAACCAGGAAACCAGCCTTTTCCAGCTATCCACGGTTTTGAGGCCCAAACCAGGAAACCAGCCTCCAAGTCCAACGCCTGAGTTTTGTGGCCCAACTCAGAAACCCGCAGCGCCCAGGTTTGAGGCCCAAATCTGGAAACCGTCCTCAGCCCGAGTTTGTGGCCAAACTCGGAAACCCTCAGCACCCAGGTTTTGAGGCCCAAACCTGGAAACCGTCCACCCGATGATTTTTCCTGGCTCTACCACCAAACCGAAGCTGTAGAGGGGATGCACCGCCCGTGCACCCCGTCCACCGACACGTGTCCCAGGTCCTCGACCCGAGCAACACCATGCCCCGCAAGTCTTCACTTGTTGCTGTCCCAGGCTGCCAGCCACCACAGCTGATCCTCAGGCACTCTGGTCCCTCAGTCCAAGCCTCACGTCTGCCCTTCGCCGCTCGGTTCATCGGCATGGCACGTCCGCCGCACGGCACGCCCATCCTTCACCGCACCCGGTCCGTCGGCACGGCACGTCTCTACTTGACCTTCACCTCTCCATAGACCACTGTCTCCGTGCTCGACACCTGCACAACACAAGCCAAAGACCCTGCGATCAAACCCGTTGACAATCACTCATCACTCAGAGACTCGGCATACACCCATGTATCCGCATGGACAAACTGAGCGAGTCAACCAAGTGTTAGAGGATATGTTGAGAGCCTGCGTGCTCACCTTTGTAGATACTTGGGATAACTGTTTGCCCTTGGCAGAATTCTCGTATAATAACAGTTTCAAGAGAGAGCGCATCAAAATGGCACCCTTTGAAGCACTGTATGGTCGCCGTTGTCGTACACCTCTCAGTTGGTCAGAACCTGGAGAAAGGGAATTCTTTGGGGTTGACCTAGTAAAAGATATGGAAGAAAAAGTCAAGCAAATACAAGAGAATATGAAGATTGCGCAGTCTCGACAGAAGAGCTACACTGACAAGAGACGTCGACCTCTAAAGTTCCAGATCGGGGATTATGCGTACCTGAAGGTCTCACCCACCAAAGGAGTTACTCGTTTTGGAGTCAAGGGGAAGTTAGCACCACGCTATATTGGTCCCTTTGAAATTTTGGAACGCTGTGGCAAGGTAGCTTACAAACTAAGATTGCCCGATCATCTTTCCGCCGTCCATAATGTGTTTCACGTCTCCCAACTCAAGAAGTGTCTCCGAGTACCCGAACACGTGGTGGAAGTTGAATATGTTGAATTAGAACCCGATCTATCATACTCTGAATATCCAGTTCGTGTGTTGGATTACACGGGCCGTGTTACCCGGAGGACTACCACAAGATGGTACAAGGTCCAGTGGAACCAACACTCTGAAGAAGAAGCCACTTGGGAATCCGAAGACTTCTTAGCGAAGAGCTATCCCGACTTTCTCGATACTCTGTAGATATAAGGTTTTGCCCTTGTCCTTCATAAGACGCAGAATCTCGGGGCGAGATTTCTTTTAGGAGGGAAGGTTGTAACACCTCTGGTGATTAATTTGTAATTAACCTGACATGTCATCATCTTAAGTCATAATCATTCTTGTCATGCATTAATGTTTGTCTAATGATTGCTTGCCTTTACCTTTCCTAAAGGTATTTTGTGTGTAGTGATTCCTTTTCTAAAACCCTAAAAGCCCAAATCTTCCTATAAGGGCAAAATGGTAATTTCACCTCTATGCCTAGCTTTGTGTAATTCTTGTGCAGTTTAGGGTCTTGAAGCTTTGTTGTGTTGTTCAAAAACCAAAATCAAAAACAGATTTCAATTTCTTTTGAAAAACCCTGATTTCCAAACCCTGGTTTTTACCCCTGTTTTATTAATTTAAAAACAATTCAAAATTTGGAGTGGTCCAAAAAGCAAAGTTGTAGATCTGATCAAGAGAAACAACTTTGGTATTTACAAATTTTCAAGTTTCTGTACAAAGTTTGAAGTAATTTCAAATTCATTCAAACTCCAGTTTTGTCCCCTTTTTAGTTTTCAAAATTATTTCAAAAACTAATGAGTTTCAGAAAAAGTGTATAATAGCAAAGTTATAGGTTTTGACAAAAGGAACAACTTGCATGTTTACAGATATTCAACTTTCAATATAAAATCTAAAGTAATTTTGAATTTATTAAAATCCCAAAAGTGTCCCCTTTTCAAATTTCAAATGTGATTCAAAAACTCTTTGGATTTTGAAAATGTTCGTATTGACAAACTTGTAGATCTCCTTTTTCTACACAACTTTGGTGTTTTGAGTTTTTGCTGCTCAGTTCAAATTTTGGGACTAATTTGCAAAATACAGAAATCCATTCAAAGTCAAACCCTACCCTAGTCTACTGTTCGTCTCCTACCTAGGGACAGGGGGGCCCGGCCATGGCCACCCCGCCGGAGCTGCGCGCGCCACGCGCCTGGCAGCCGCCCGCCTGCTCCTGACCCGTCGCCCTCGACCGCGCCATCATGCCGCTCCCGCACGCACAAAGCGCAGACCCTCGCCCGTCCCCCACTGCTCCAAGCACGCCGCCGCCGCGTGGACAACGCCGACGAGCTCACGCCCAGGGCCTGAGCGCACGCCCATCCTTCCGTCATCATGCAAACGATCGCACGCGCCACGGGCATTCTTATCCACCTCCGCGCGCTCCCTGCCTCTGGCCGCGACTATAAAAGGCCCGTCGGCCGGCCGGAACTCCTCACTCCCTCCGCCACCGCCGCGAGCTCGTTCCAGTGCCTCCGCCGCTCAACCACCTAGCCCAGAAGCTCTGCCTTGAGCTCGCGAAGCTTCCCAGCCCCTGAATTTTACCTCTACCGCCTCCTATCGCCCGGCGTAACCCCGTCTTCCCAAACTCCGGCGAAACACCGGTGAGCTAGGGTTTGAGAAATACTCACTCCCCGGCCATGTTCTTCCTTCTCCGACCCCTGCCCCTCTCTCCTCACCTCCGCGCTCCTACCGCACCCTGGCGACCTCTTTTGTGGACAGAGCCGCCGGACCCGATCGCCGCCGAAGAGATCCGCTGAAGCACCACCACCGTCGGACTCCCTCCTCCGACCCTTGCACCGCCTCGCCGAGCCTCGCTCCCGACTCACGGTGAGCCCGCGAAGCTTCCCCCACCCTCTGCTTTCCCAGCGCAAGGCCCGAGCGGCCGGTCCACCGTGCGCCTCGCCTGCGATTCGCCCGAGCCCTCGGGGAAGAAGCACAGTGCTTCTTTCCTTTTTCTGTTTTATTTTTATATAAATGAATAGTGTTCAGTTTTCATCTTGTTTTGTGATTTTCTGTGCGGTTCGAAAAATTCTGAAAAATTAATGGTAGACTCTTTATACCTTGAAGTATTTTTATAAAATATAAAACTTGACTTTTCTGCATGAATTTGAAAATGTAAAATCCCTCTTTTATTAATAAATGGATGGTTTTGGATTTTAGAAAATCATTTATAACTCCAAAAATCTTGAGATAAATTTTTGTGAGCTTCCTATGCCATGTTTAGTCTCTGGTGAAATTTTGAAGTCTTTTGGAACAAGTTGATTTTTGAGCATTTATTTTAATTGTTAAATAGTGCCTTTTGTTAATTAATGACTGATTTTAACTGAGCACCTTAATGACCTCCAAAAACTATGAAATTTGTTTTGACATCTTTTTATACCATAATGAACTTATGAGATTAATTTGGTAATTTTTGGAGCAACTTGATAAAATGACCTTTTTAAATAATTAGAAAAAATAGAAATCAAGTAGGGTTCATGTTGTATGCCCTGTGATGTGACTTTTGGGATTGTTTGCTGTTCATAGACCCCCACCCATTTGGTCTATGATGTTTTGTGATGCCATGCATGATTTGTGTTTAGGTCGGATAATGATGCTTAATAGGTTGATTAATTTTGCTTAGGGATAGAGATAAGTAACTTATGTCCACACTAAGAAGTTACTTACGCGATGGAAAGTGTACTCTAGAATCAGTAGGTTTTGTCCTGCGTTTTAGCAAGCCTTTATTCATGTCAGCATCCTCATAAGCATACATCATTGCATCCGTATAGTGACCGAAGGAGAAAACGTCAAAATCGAAGCAGCCGCTGACGGACCTACCCCTGAGGCGACCTCGAGCCCCGACACCTGCACTGCCGACCCCGAGCCTGTCCTCTTTGCTCTTCAAGGCAAGCCCCGGTGCATTTTAACCCTACCTCGCTTTTACAAAATTTTTCTTAAAATGCTTTTGAGTTAAACTACTGCATTAGGTTATAGGAGTTGTGTGATAACCTATTACCTGCATTGTTTACCTCCACCAGAAGATCCACCTGCCCTGTTTTAAAAACTATTTGCAAAATGCTTAGTGATGCTATACAATAGATTTGCAATAAAATGTCATTTTCAAAAGTGTGAGCACTTGAAGAATCTTTATGGGATTTTGGCTTTACTCCCCCGCCATTGGCTAGGTATCTGGTCCATACCTAGTCAATTGCGAGGAGAGGTTGTCCGAGCGTACGGTGCCGTCATGTTGTAGTCCAGGACTCAACAGTTGACACCGACCGGGACAGGGTTGAAAAACTGACAGGACTATTACGCTTGGGTGAGATATAACCAGGTATGGTTCTGGCAGAAAAATTATGGACCATCCGTATGGGGCCTGCTGGCCAAGACTTGCAACTATTCACATACTTCGGAAAGCTCTGGCTCCGAGGAATCCTTTATTGGACCGACAACCGTGCACTGGGAGTGGAGAGATGGCGAAAGTAGCATGTACCCACGTGGTCGTCGTACCTGGATAGGAGTGGTGTACTGTACTTCCAGGTGGCGTAGGACCGGGCCCAATCTTGGAGGAATCATGGTAGACGAGTTGGCATATGCAAGCTTGGGTGCTACATATGCAGTGTGGATAGGGATCCTCAGCTGAGTATTATTTATCCGGATTAACGTGCTCCTCGGTTATGGAGACTTGGTCACTAACTGTCAACGGAGAGTGGTTCTCAACTAGGAATGTTTTGAAAGGTAAAATGAATCATGAACAATGAAGAATTGAGAAATACTTGAAGCTTTCCAAAAATAGAACAAGGTTTACAAAATGCTTTTTCTGCAAATACTTGATCTTGCTTCAGCCTTACCTTGACTTCCTAAGCCTCTCATTCCTGAGTCTTCTTCCTTTTCTTTAGTCGGGTAAGTCTTGTGAGTACCCCAGTACTCAGGGTTTGTTACCCATGCTGCAGGTATGACTGAGTCCCCGATGTGGTTTTGCACCCTGCTGCATGACCATCGTCCAGGAAGAGGCCGATGAGGCCGAAGAATAGTTGTGCACCCTCGGGTTGGGTGATTACAAGTATCTTATTTTGTTGTACTCCGCTACGCTGCCTATTTCTATTTCTAATTTCTATTATCCGAACATGGTTTGTAATAACTGCACCTTTAATCTTATTTGGAAACTCGGTTTGTAAAACTAATGTTATTTAAGTCTTCCGCTCTGTATTCCGATGCTATTTAAAAAATATCCAAGTGTTGTAACCTAATGGTGAGATGATCCTGCGGACAATGGGCGCTGATGCAGCCCGGTGATGAACAGTCTTAATCACACGGAACATCAGTTCGGCTATCAGTGGATGACAGGGACCGGTGGGCCATGGGATTAGGGCCGTTACGCCACACCTGATGAAGATAGATATGATCAATATGATTGATTCAGGGAGGGGGGGTCTGGGGCTGCTTATGTAGCCCGGTGGGATGAACCACGACCTTCGGATCAAACCAACCTTGATCAAGGGCTTAGATGCGTCGAGGAGGTCGATTAGGTCACGCTCCGCGAAGATGGGCCGAGGGGGTTCCTGGCCCAGGCCGGCCGGACTGGGGGTGGGGCCGGTCGGCCCCACCTGGCAGCCCCCAGGTGGTTTCTTCGTCGTGACGTCTCCTGAAACCTTCCTTGATGCCCAAATGCGCCTTACCATCCGGTTCACGATTTGTCTTATTTGCGGATACATGGGTGTATGCCGAGTCTCGAGTGTTGAGTGATTGTCAACTGGTTTGATGCGCATGTTCTTTGGCTTGTGTTGTGTAGGTGTCGAGCAGGGAGACAGTGATCGAAGGCAAGGTGAAGGTCAAGTAGAGACGTGCCGTGCCGACGGACCGGGAGCGGTGAAGGGCGGACGTGAGACTTGGACTGAGGGACCGGTGGCCTGAGGATCAGCTGTGGTGGCTGACAGCCAGGGACAGCGATGAGCGAAGACTTGCGGTGAACAGGGTGCACGAGCGGTGCATCCCCTCTACGCGTCGGTTTGGTGGTTGAGCCACAGAAAAACCACAGGTGGACGGTTTCCAGGTTTGGGCCACAAAACCTGGGTGCTGCGGGTTTCCCGAGTTTGGGCCACAAAACTCGGGCTGAGGACGGTTTCTAGGTTTGGGCCACAAAACCTGGGCGCTGGCAGGTTTCTGAGTTTGGGCCACAAAACTCAGGCGATGGATGGCTGGTTTCCCGGTTTGGGCCTCAAAACCGGGGGATGGTCGTGAAGATAGGTTTCCCGATTTCGGCCACAAAACCGGGGGCGAAGTCCGTGAAAAGGACGAGCGGAGCGGTGGCGGCACGTGGCGACAATCGGTGAGGTTGCGTCAAGGCAACGCTACCAGTTGTGTGGGTGTGGCCATCGGATCAGCATCTACTTCGAGTTGGTCTGGAATACCCTTAGGGTTAGCCTGCAAGCTCATTAGCAGCAGGGGTAGAAGGGGAATAATTGTATTAGGCTATATAAGGAGAGGCAGCCCCTCCCTCCAGACTATCTCAGCCATTGCTATTTTCATTCTAGGGTTCCTGCTTCCCTTCCCTGCTGTAGCTACTGAGATCCGCAGAGACGGTGAACAATACCTCTATGTATTTGCTTTTTGAGGAACGAGACCATAATCTCGTGTCTCCTCGTGGGGAGAATTTGGTAGCTAGCAATTCGTGGTTCGATTCGCGTTTTAAACTTGTTCTTTGCATTCTTCGTTCTCTCCACGATTTTCCCGTCGCTCGATCTCCCTCCTTGTTGCGTCTTTTTCAATTCCACATGAATCATCTTGTTCTTTGATGTGAGGAGATCATTTCCACTGAAGGAATTCATCTAACTCCTCACGAACAAGTCGATTGGTTGGTTTTCGTTTTGGTTTGATCAACTTCTCTTTCTTTACCCTCGATTTCTTCGATTCATCGATTTGGAGATAGGTCGTTCAAGCCATGATCTCTTAGTAGTACTCACTATCCTCTTGTGACTCCTCTCTCCAAGTTTGAGCCCTAGAGGTTTCATGTTGGGAGAGATTGAGTCAAATCGGTGGACGAACTGCACATTTCGGGGTGACCGGACGTCGGGACGGATGGCTCGGGGACTGACTGACCTCGGTAGTGAGTCTGGTCGTGTCGTGACACCACGCGCGCGGTCCAGATCGCGCGTGGTGACCGGTCGCTGACTGGGAATCGACCGGATGCTCGAGGATCACTTGACCGGACGCACTGCTACTACTGTTCATTGGGTTTTTCTCTGTTGACCGGACGCTCTGTACAATGTGACCGGATGCTCCTCTTCAGTGAGTGCCTCGTCAACCAGAGAGGTTGAGCAATCGGTTTTTGGAGGACCGAGCTGCCTCTCGATTTGTCTGAGGTACCGTACCAGCGTGGCTCACCGATCTCGAGTTTTTGACGTCAGCATGTCCGAGTCATCCGCAGTGTTGGTCTGACGTTCGTTCAGATCCGCTTTTGCATTGGTCTTCTTCTCGACTTTCTTCAGATCGGTTTTTCTATTTGGCTTACTCGACTTATCAGCCCCTATGCGCGTTGGCTCCGCTTTGCAGGTTACCACAATCCCCGTGGCTCGTTCTTGAGTGTTACCACGAAGTCTATTCTGTCACTTGTGCGTGAACTTGGGTGTGTGTTTTTCTGGAGTTTTTGTGTTCCTCCCTGTTCCTTGGAACATCGACCCAATCTCTTTGAGGTCGAAGTGGAGTAGGTCATTCTGACAGGGGTTGATTTTGGGGGTGATTCTCAGACAATGGTAAAAGTCTTCTGAAAAGAAATTTAAAGCCCCATTTCCACCCCCCCCCCTCCCTCCTCAACTTGCTCGCTACCCCTCTCCTTTCGTGGTACTCTTATTGGATAGCGGTAAGGACCTTCGGTCCTTCACTTGGTATCGGAGCGGGTTCAGATCCCGCATCCACCTGCTGGTGTCCAGAACTCAGGAAGGCAATTGGCGGTATGGCAACGCGCCGTTCTTATCCGCAGGGCGGACGACTAGCTGTCAGTCGTGCTGGTAGATACTTCTCGGGGCATATCTGCAAGATGAAGTTCTCTGGGTAGTGACTTTGGATGTGGATTTTGCAACCTTAGATTAGGTGGGCTTGCTCTGCGACTCAGCATCAGATCGATCTTCTGACATGCATCGATGAGCCATAGCTCCCCTAGCCCATAATGCTTTCTTTTCTCATGTTTGAGCATGACGGAGTTTGATCGTGTTTCTCACCTCGCTACTGGCTGGGCATGATTGGGAGTAGTTATGTGGCTCACCTCATGCTTTCATTCTCAGTGGACGCCAACCTCACTCAGTCAAAACCCGTCTCCACTTCGGCAAAACCCGTCTCTACGAGTCGCACAAGTGAGAGTATGAGAACTTTCGACACATGCCTGGCGAGAGCATAGAAAGTTTATTCACTCGCTTTCAGGTTATTGTCAACCGGATGAGGGCTAACAAGGAGTTGTTGCCTTTCGACGATCATGAGAGGGCTCTCAAGCTTTTACATACCCTCGATCGGTTGGTGTGGGACTCCAAGGTTCAGGCGATCATCGAATCGCCTAACTATGAGACTCTCACGTGCGACAAGCTTTTTAGTAAGCTCAAGTCCAGTGAGATTGACGCCATGGCGAGGGCTTCTTATGAAAATCCTTCTGGCCCGTCGATGGCTTTGATTTCTGGCTCTTCCACTAACCCCTCTGGAGGCTTTGCTTTGTCATCTCTTCTTTCTGTCACAGAGGAGCAGCTGGAGTTCATGGCGGATGACGAGTTGGCCCTGCTGGCCAACCGGTTCTCGCGGTTCAACAACAACCGCATGAACCGTCGCCGCGGAGGAGGACGAGGTGGCTGCTACGAGTGTGGAGGCTCAGACCACTTCATCGCCAATTGCCCGAAGAAGAACAAGCAAGTCTTCGTCAAGGTGGATCACGGCCACAAGTACGACTCTGACAAGCGCAAGGAGAAGTACGTCCCCGCCAAGCACAAGCGGAGGGGCGGCTTCAACAAGGAGTACATCAAGGAGAAGTACTTGGAGAAGGCCCAGGCCGAGCAACAAGCTTTCTTCGCCATGCTCAGCGACGTCGACGACTCGGATGATGACTCCGCTGATTCAAGCGACGACAAGTCCGAGAAGAAGAAGAAGATCGAGGACAAGCTGAACGACCTCTGCTTCTTCGCCGACAACAAGGGCTTCTGCACCATGGCCCTCGGGGATGAGGTCAACGGCGAGCTGGAGGAGATCCCTCAGAACGACGACGACGACGACGACACCTCCCAGGTATCACAGACCCCCGATGAGCTTTCTGCTGAGGTCGATAAACTTACTGCCACCCTCCTTAGTCAAGACAAGCTGCTTAGGTGTGCTGCTAGAGAGAGGAAGGAGTTTAGGCAGAAGTGGGAGGATGCGGTGAAGGAACTTGAGTCTGTCAAGACCACCGTTGTTGTCACTGAGGAGGATGAGTGTGAGATGTGCTCCAGGCACATGACTGACCTTCTCACTTTGAGGAGTAAGTATGTTCCCTTGGTTGGAGAGGTGGATGAGCTTAGGGCTAGATCCTTGGTGCTTGGTGCGTGCAAGTCTTGTGCAGGCTTGCAATCCGAGTTGGCAGAGAAGAATGCCAAGATTGTGTCTCTTGAGAAGGCCAGCTCGGGTAGCACTTGTGTGTCTAGATGCGCTTTGTGTCAGGGTTTGGAGATGGAGATTGCAAACGTGAAGCATGACAAGATGCAAACCGAGGAAGAAAACACATACCTTCGGACCATCTTGTCATGGGTGTCTTATGGTGAGCCGCAGCTTGGGATGATGATTGCCCAATTCAGGCATGCTGCTGGAGGTCCAGGTGTAGGCTTTGCTCAGGGGATGGAGAGTGCTACTTCTTTTGGCAAGATTGGAGAGTCTAGTGGTCTTAACCCGAGTGAGAAGCCCAACTCCACCACTACTCCCAAACTTACTAAGATACCACCCAAAGAGCCTCTTAAGCCTAACACCAAAGATGGAGTGTATGAGGAACCTCCGAGAGCTCCACCAAAGAAACAAGTGTGGTCTCCTAAACCCAACCATCTAAGGAACAAGCTTGACACAATGCCACCTATCCAAGAGGAGCTCATGCCACAAAAAGGCCAAGTGATACACACCCACTACCGTGAGTACCAACAACCCCCTATGAGAGTGGTGAGGTACCACTGTGAGCACTGTGGGAGAGATGGACACTTGAGGGAGTTTTGCTTTTGGCGCAAGAGAGAGGAGCGCCGTGTAAAGGAGATGAACAACACGGACATGTACCATCCTTTTCATGATGTGCATGTGCCGAATGTTCAAAGGGGAGTTGCTAGGCCTAGAGGTCCAATGCCTCAAGGTCCTAGGCCTAGGCCGCAAGGAGGACATGCCCGCCGGGAGCCTGCTTTTGTGGGCTATGGACCCCGTGGCGGTGGCTTTGTAGTTGAGCGTTACCCTCCACCGCGTTTTGAGTATCGCGATGGACGCTCTTCCCTTAGCGGACCACGTTTTCCTCAGCGTGGTGATCGCTTTCCCCGTAGGCGTGCTAGGAATGGTTTTTCTACTAACCGTTCTTTTGAGCAGTCGGCCCAACACTGGTATTGTAACAGAACCGACCAATTTGTACCAAATTAAGCACCGAAACCTCCACTTGTCACAAAGATCATCAAGTACTTAAGCTCGTACAAACCCGGTAGTCCAGAAATCTCGAAGGATTTCAAATCATTTCAACATTTAGCCAAGATATTAGTAGTTCAGTGAACATGCCCACAAGTTACATCACAGTGGCACATAGTTCAAATACATCAGAGTACAAAATAATATTACAAACCATAGTTTGAATAGTAGCAGAAGCAACATAGTTTTAACATAAGTTCGGATTATTCTTAATACAGTGCCATCAGTCTGATCAGGTCCACAAAAGCATCAGATAAGATAAGTAGTGACCATGCCCCTGGTCTAGTCATCTCCCGTAACCGGGTACAGGCAGTTCTCACAGTAGCCATAGAAGCACTGGCCATCTGCAACAACAAGGGAATAAAACCTTGAGTACGAGAAGGTACTCAGCTAGACTTACCCGCCATAAAATAGAAATAATGAGACACCAAGGATCATGTAGGCTATATGTGGGGTTGGCTATACATACCCTTTTGCATGAAAGCTCTTTGTAAAAAAAACTCAACTTAGGGTGATGGCAGTCACTTTTAATAATTAATTCTACCTTAGTAGGTTTGCTCCTAATCTATAAAAAGCACTTGACTAATTATTCAAACAAGAGTGATTATTTCATTAATAGCCTTCCAGATTCCATACCATAACCATATTTAGTTCCATAAGTTCTACGGGCGATGATCTACAGTCAACTGCTCACTGTCCAGGAGCGATGGCGATTATAATCGATTCCTACCAGCTGGGAATAAAATGTCTCACACTCGCCCGACACATCCGGCCATGGCAGTCGTAAGCTGCCACTCAGGAGATTCGAGAACACAACGCACAGGATGGCCATGGGCTCTTCTACACCGGGGGTTATCTCAGTGCAAGGTCGCTCAAGTTATAGCTGCCCACGGTCATGCCAGGTCGATCAGGCCCTACCTGCCCTCGGACCATGCCAGGTTGTTCAGAATAGTTGCCCACGGTACAGCTGAGGCTCTGGGTGTTAGGCGTCAACATCTCCATCACTGGCTCGAATAACCTTACTCGGCTTCACGGGAGTTACCCGCACCTGCTGCGTTAAGTGATCGACGCGTTCAATTTGACTGAAGGGACATTCCCGAACGGGTCCTATGCGACACAGACGGGAGACTACTAGCTCACAGAACCCATGTCCTGCTGCTTCTACATCCCACCCGGTCTTAGATTAATTATCACATGGTTATCTCTATGATAGCACAGGCTAATCATGATCAGTATCCACCTATGTGCGGGAGACAGGAAATCACCTGACTTTTACCGATCTAAGCAGGGCTAAGCATATAAATCGAGTCTAGACCTAGCAGGGATATCAAGATGATAATTACGGTGGACAAGGTATAGTAATAATGCATCAACGGTCGCAATCAATTCCTATAACCTAATGCAACAGTCAATATTAGGTTAATTTGTAAATCACTTGCAAACCGTAGGAGTTAAAATGCTCCGGGGCTTGCCTTTCTCGAAGTCAGATGGACGGTGGTCGCGGCACTCGAGCAGTTCTTCGGCGTCGGTGCCTTCGGTCTCCTCAGGCAGAATCTCCTCCAGACTCGACTCTTCCAGCTGCGGTGGGTTCCGGGTCTCTTCTGCCGATCCTGTATGATGCATAATATGTATGAATAGGATGAATGCACATAGGTTGCGTATGGGATGCAACAGGGTTAACAACAATCAGAAGATAAGCACATGTCATCTACTGCATTCTCTTCAACAAGGTAATCAACATCATCTTAATGATTATAAAAGACCTTAGCATCTAACAACCATTTAACCTTCCTAATTAATCAGTTAAGATGCATAATTACCACATCATTATCCACTTATTTATTTTATTTTCATCTATTTCCTTGCTTTAATAATCCTATTTAAACATGCTTATTACAGCAACCTACCCTAATAGTTTCAGAAACATCTACAAAAAATACTTAAGGCTAACCACATGCAAAACAACTCACTATCCAATTTTTAAGCTATTTGGATTTAAACACTGTCCTCTATGAAAAAGACAAATATTATGATGAAAAAGAGCTTTGAACTACACATCCTAGCATAAAGTGTCAAACAACAAATTTCATATTTTTCTTCTGAACTTCTTAGCACAAGAGCAGTTTGCAAAAATTATCAGGTTCATATGCATTATATTTTAATTACTACAATTTATACAAGGAAACAACATTTAACCATTTTAATTGCTACTGCCAAAAAATTTCATAGAGCATCTCCATATTACATTTTTCCCGGAAACTACTCATCTACACAAACCTAACAAAATTGGAATCACATTTTTTTGAGCTACACATAATTAGTTATGCATTTTCTAAGTTAACAGCAATTTCCTAACTTAATTTAAACTGCATATAAAGTATCACCAAAAATGCATTTAACATTTTTCACAGGTAGCTCTATTCATTCTTAACACAACAAAATTTGTTTTACAGCATTTGGACTTAAAATAAGCCTTGTACGATTTTTTGAAGCTTTTTAACTATTTCTGCAAAACTGATTTTAAAAAAAACCCGACCCAAACTGCTACGGGTACCCCACTTCATACACCAGCAGACACAGGGCAAAAACGCTAAATGCACCCGGCTAACCCGAGCGCCAGCGTACCCGGACTTCTCTCCTTCTCTCTTCCACTCACTGCTAGTGGGGTCCACTGGTCAGGTGGCCCACATGTCGGTGGTCAACTGGACCCACGCGACAGTGGCACTGAGCACCCGCCGGCGCTGACCGGCGCTAGCTCGCCGGCGGCGAGGTTTCGGGCGTAACCATCTACACGGCTAGACTCACCTTCGCAAGGCGAACACGGTCGGCTAGGTTTCTCGGCCAAGGGTTCACCGGAGCAAGCTCGACGGCGACAATGGCGGAGCGGCTACGCGGTAACTCGACGTCGAGGCCTTGCTTGGCTATCCCGAGGGTCGGTGGAGCGAGCATCAGCTCAAGCAAACCCTAAGCTACCTACCAGGGCAACTATCGAGCCTTGCCGACCTCGGCATTGCCCGACGCCACGCACGGCGGCGGTCCGCGGCGGACATGGCCGTGGCACGGCTCGGTTTTGGTTGAAACACGGCGCGAGGGGAGTCTCCATCTAACCCTAAGCTACCACGGAGGTAGAGGAGGTGAGAACGAGGCTTGGTTGGAGATGGTTTGGCCGGAGTTGGCCGGACCACGTGAAGGTCATGGCGAGAACCCGGGAATGGCACTCGGCGTTCCGCCGGCTAAAGTGGAGAAGAGGGGAAACCAACCCGTGCCGGTGAAAGAGGAGGTTGGGGTGGAGAAGTTGGCGGGTGGAATCGGGCGGTGGTGCGGTGAGCAGCGAGCATCGCTCGCCGATTCGCGGGCGGTGCGGCGGCCGCTTGAAGAGAGTGGAGCGGGCGGAGGCGAGACTGGAGAAGATGAGCGGTGAAGACGAGAGTAGCGAGTGAGTGAGCTTCTGGTTGCAAGCGCGAAACAGAGAGGAGCAAAAGAGATGGAGGGCTCGGGTGCAATGCACCTGGCCACTTCCCGTCAGGGAGGGGCTCCGACCGGCGCGGCGACCGTCAGGCATCGGCGGCCACGCGGCGAGCAAGCAGCGGGGCGACAGAGTGACGTGTCGACCCGGCGCAAACCACGAGCGGCGAGCAGCGGTGGTTTAGCAGCCAGTGAAGCGGTCTTGCACGGCGGGGCGGTTCTTTTTTGCCGGCGTACGGCAGGCGTCGCACGCGGGGGAGAAGAAGGAGTTTGACAGGTGGGTCCCACTAGGGTTTAAACTAAAGAGGTTTTTGTTTATTTCTTCACTGCTCTATAACTCCGAAACTAAGCCGAATTAGGAAAGGTCCTAAAAGCAAAGTTGCTTAGAATTTTGCAACGAACAATTCATCTTAAGGCTCAAGTCCAAATTCTGCTTAGAAAAAGAATTTTACTCCTAGCCCATTTTTCTAATGCACTAAATAACATTTAAAAGACTTTTATGAAAAGTGCTTTTAAGCAAAGTTGCTCCTTTCATCAAGATCTACAACTTTGGTTTAAGCCACTAGGTCAGAAACAGAAAGCAAAACATAGCTATACTAGATGCTAAACAAGGACTTAAACATGCATACCACAAATGCACATGAAATGACAAGATGCCAAGCTATAGCTCAGCTATGTCAAGTTATGCATTTTAGGGTTGCTTAACACCTAGGGTGTTACAGCCCTCCCCTCCTTAAAGAAATCTTGTCCCGAGATTTGAGTTACTAACCATTCTTCATAAAATTGTGGATACACCTCCTTTAGATAATTTTCCGTTTCCCATGTGGTATCTCGGTCGTCTTGCTCACTCCAAGATACTTTGTATTGTTTCACTATTCTCCCATGAGTTACTCTCTCTTTTTCATCGAGTACTTGTCGTGGCTTCATAGAGTAAGTGAGATCAGATTGCAACTTGATATTTGTTGGTTGCACTTCTTCTTTAGGTATTCGAAGACATTTCTTCAGTTGCGACACATGGAATACAGGGAATATAGCTTTCTAATGCCCTGGCAACTGTAGCTGATAAGCTTCTTCTCCCCTTCTTTCCATGATTCTATAGGGCACCACAAATCTTGGTGCTAACTTTCTTTTAACTCCAAAACGCTTAACACCTTTCATGGGTGAGACTTTCAGGTAGACACAGTCACCAACGTTGAACTCAAGTGGTCTTCTACGTTGATCGACATAGCTTTTCTGTCGAGACTATGCAGCTGCCATATGTTGCTGAATGATTCTAACTTGTTCTTCTGCTTCTTTGACGAAATCAATTCCATAGTACCGGCGTTCTCCTGGTTCAACCCAATTTATTGGTGTTCTGGATCTTCTACCATATAGGGCTTCAAAAGGCGCCATCTGAATACTCTCTTGATAACTGTTGTTGTAAGCAAACTCTGCCAAAGGCAACCATTTCTCCCAAGAACCTCTTGCTGATATTACACAGGCTCTTAACATATCTTCTAACACTTGATTTACTCTTTCAGTCTGTCCTGACGTCTGCGGATGATAGGCTGAGCTTCGAATCAACTCCGTGCCTAATTCTTTTTGTAGTTTTTCCCAAAATGGTGCAGTGAACGGTGGTCCTCGATCTAAAACTATGATCTTCGGTACCCCATGGAGTCGAACAATCTAACTCAAGTAAATCTCCGCATAATCTGGTGCCTTATAGTTGGTCTTGACCGGTATAAAACGTATTGTCTTGGTAAGACGATCCACAATTACCCAGATCGAATCATTCCCTTTTTGCGTAGTAGGCAAACCAGTGATAAAATTCATGCTCACTTCTTCCCACTTCCACTCGGGTATAGCTAACGGCTGAAGCATTCCGGCTGGTTTCAAGTGAATAGCCTTCACTCGACAACAGGTGTCACACCTAGCCACATAAGCAGCAATTTCCTTCTTCATTTTAGTCCACCAAAATCTTGGACATAAATCTTGATACATTTTAGCATTTCCAGGATGGATAGATAGGCTAGACAAATGTGCCTCATCCATGATCCGGTTTCTGAGTTCTCTATCCTTAGGTACCACTAGGCGCTGGTCAAACCATAGAACTCCATTGTCATCAACTCGAAAATGCTTAACTGGTTCAGTCACAGCTTTTAGTCTTTCCTTGATATGATGAATCCCCTTATCAGTTTTCTGCCTCTCTGAGATTTGATCAACCAACATGCTACGTAATTCTATGTCATGTAGCACTGCAGGATGCATTAAACTGAACTCATCCTCTGGTAGCAACTTCATAGCATTACAATGTGATTTCCGACTCAAAGCATCGGCTACGACGTTCGCCTTACCCGGATGATAGTGAATCTGCAGATTGTAATCTTTAATCAATTCAAGCCATCTTCTTTGCCTCATGTTCAATTCTGGCTGAGTGAAAATATACTTGAGACTTTTGTGATCCATGTACACATTACAGACATTACCAAGCAAATAATGTCTCTAGATCTTCAGAGCGTGTACAACTGCAGCCAACTCCAAATCATGTGTAGGATAGTTCACTTCATGCTTCCTTAATTGCCGAGATGCATAAGCAATTACCCTACCTTCTTGCATAAGAACACAACCTAAGCCAACCTTCGATGCATCGCAAAAGACATCAAAGGGCTTCTCGATGTCTGGCAGAGCCAAAATAGGAGCAATGGTCAATAGTTTCCGCAAGGTACGGAAAGCGGTTTCGCACTCCTCTGTCCATTCAAACTTTTGGTTCTTTTGTAACAAGCTGGTCATAGGTTTGGCGATCTTGGAGAAATCGGGAATAAATCGGTGATAGTACCCTGCTAAACCTAAGAAACTCCGAATCTCACCAACCGATGTAGGAGCCTTCCAATCCATTACTTCCTGTACTTTACTAGGATCGACTGAGATTCCATCTTCAGATAAAATATGTGTGGGGATATTACACCCGTATACCCCCATGGCACGACTTGGGTTACTCGGCAGGATACGGCTCGACTAGAAGACCTTGCGGCCTGCGACCAAGCCATCGTAGCCGCCAAGGGCTCTCCTGATGACTTGCTCGACAAGGAAGATCCAAATAGATAGACCCGGATTCCTTACCAAAAGGAACCGATTGTAATCTGTTAGGATTCGGCAAGTTGTAACCCTGCTCCCCGGCTATATAAGGCGAGCAGGGACCCCCTCAAAACACATCGGATCACCCGATCTCATAATACAAACCAGCCACCAGAACTTAGGACGTAGGGTATTACGGCGACTTGCCGGCCCGAACCTGTCTAAATCGCCGTCTCTCGTCCCTGTGTCTACACTTTACAGACGTCTCGCACGCCTCCACTGCTTAATCTACTACCTTGGGTATACCCCTCGGTAGACTGCTGACAATATTTCATCGACAGTTGGCGCGCCAGGTAGGGGGTGTGTGCTACGACACCATGATCTGCCAAGCGGTTACTTTCCCTCGCTCCATGGTTCTTCCGGAGTCGGGCACCACTTTTCAGATCGGATCTATGATCTGGACCGTGGGCGACCACGCTCCTGCTACGAAAATCATGGAATCTGTGCAGCTTCCTGCGCCGGACGTTCTGCCGTCCATCTGCAACGTCATCAAGCCGACACGCCGTCCGCCAAGAATCGTCCCTTGCGACGACCTGATCGAAGCCATCGACCGGGCCAACCAGGGAATCGCAGAGTGCATCGACGCCATTGAGGTAGCTCGCATGTAGCTTTCAGATCAACCTCGTCTTCAACAATTTTCAGGTACACCATCGGGACTTTCCAGCGCTCGACCTGCTCGCCGCCCCAGATCAGATCTACATCTGGCTCATCACCATGTTTCGTCTCCGACGACCATGCCCTTTGGGCTATGCGACGTGGCTTCTACATATCGGCATCAGGCGCAGCGACAACTCTCCGACCAGCTCCAATCCTCCGGTTCCGACCAGATGGCGCCGACCAGCACCCACGCCCAGACAACTAAGGCTCCACTCGTTGGCATGGTGACTCTCAAAGAGATCTCCGGTGACACCGTCTCGGCTACTTCGGCGTCTGGATCTACTCCGACGAATGACTCCACCTCCACGCGGTATACGACCATCATCTCCACCGACTCTGGGGCTGGCTTCCCGCCATATCGCGGTGGCATCGTCTTCAATGTCTCTGCAGACAGCCCTCCACCGCCGAATGAAGCGGAAGACGAACGCGCCAATCGGGAGCAACGCAACATCGACCAGCAGCGCCGGCGTGACGACGAACGACGCAACTAGGAGCGCCGCGACCGGGAGCATCGCGACAACGAATGACGTCGGGAACACGACCATGCTGGAGGCCATGACCTCATCTACGAGTTCGACAGGGTCGATGATCAACCCGTCTACCCGACCCCAAGCGCCAACCTCGCCGTCGTCTACAACGAGCTCTCCAAGCTTCCGGTAACTCCAGAACTTCAGAAGGTTGTCGCTCACGTCAAGGCTGCTGCCGTGCAGTGCAACGAAAAGGGGCGCTATCCCTCTCCATCTGGATCGTCGTACAGCGGGAGACCACCAAGCCCACATCCTTCGCGCCGACGCCGATTGCCGCCACGTCGCGACCAAGAAGTCTCTCAAAGCAATCGCTCCCGCGATCAAGCTCCGGCTCCCAACGCCTCGACAGGGCCACGCCCTTTCACCTCCCGGCTCTGGACCGTCCGATGGCCTCAGGGCTTTAAAGTCACCACGATGGACAAGTACGATGGGAAGGCCAACCCGGAGTAGTGGCTCACCACGTACGAAATCGCCATTCAAGCAGCCGGCGGAGGATCCGACGTGATGGCCAAGTACCTCCCCGTGATGCTATCGTCTTTGGCCAACAGCTGGCTCCACAAGCTCGCCGAGAACTCCATCGACACCTGTGACCAATTGAAGGAAGTCTTCGTCAAGACATACAGCGCTACCTGTGTCCAACCAGGAACGCATTACGATCTCAAAACGTCCACCAGGAGCATAACGAAGGCCTCCGGAGCTACATTCGACGATTCTCCAACATGCGCCTCACGATTCCAGAGATCGCCGACGCGGAAGCTATCTCCACATTCTGCAACGGCCTACGCCACAAGGAGCTCCGCGATAAGATCATCCGGAAGAAGGTAGCTACGGTCACCGAATTGATGACGATCGCCAACTCCTACGCCGACGCCGACGACGCCCATCGCCACCATGAATGCCCGCGTCGCCGGTCACGATCCCAGGAGCACCGTCGTGATGATGACCGCCGCAATGAATGGCGCAATGAAGGACGCGACCACCACTCCGGGAAGCACGACCACCGCGATGATCAGGACCGCCGTCATGATCGCCCGGAATCCTCACGATAGAGGACGGATCACCGTCGACGCGACCGTCGCTACATCGCCAACACCAATACTCGGCCGAAGCGCACCTACGACAACGACTACGAGAAGGTCCTCAACGGTCTCTGTCCTCTCCACAAAAGCGCCAAGCACTCCATGCGTGAGTGCGACACCATCGCCCGTAATGTCTGCGGCAGCGACGACAAGCGGCCTCGAACGCGAGACAACGACGACAAGACAGACGCCGACGCACATGAGCCCGCCTTTCGAGCACCGGCAAGGACACTCTCCATCTTCGGCGGCAACGTCGTCATTGAGACCGAGCAAAAGCCACGCCAAGTACGCCATGATATCGCCTCCGTGGCGGCCATCAACGACGGCCCCGCTAACGTCCACCACCTCGACTGGTCGGAGCGCTCCATCACCTTCTCCAGGGAGGACCAGTGGTCGGACGACAAGTACCCAGGGCGTTTTCCTCTCATCATCGACCCGTTGATCTCCAACTGCCGCTACCGCAAAGTCCTCGTCAACGGTGGAAGCGCCCTCAACATCATCATCTCATCGGCGTTCCGCGAGCTCGACTACTCCAAGCGAGATCTGTTCCCGGTGAATTTCCCCTTCTGGGGCATCGTACCAGGTAAACCCTCCATGCCCGTCGGACAGATAACCCTCCCAGTGCAGTTCGGCACCTCCAACCACTTCCGTGAGGAATACATCACCTTCATCGTCACCGACTTTGACACCGCCTACCACGCCATCCTCGGTCGCCCGACGCTCTCCAAGCTCATGGTTGTTCCACATTACGCCTACCTCGTGCTCAAGATGCCAACGAAGAAAGGCGTCCTCAGCGTTCGGGCAAATCTCCAAGTGGCGTACGAGTGCGAGCAGGAGACAATCAACTCCGCCGAGACACGCCAATAGCTCCAGGGCGCCCAAGACTGCATCGCCAACGCCACCAAGCTCCGCCCCAACGATCTCGAGATCCCGGAGACCTCCGACCAGCGCTTTAGCAAGAAGTCGAAGGACACGAAGCAGGTGGCCCTGGTGGACGGCGCTCCGGAGAAGACTGCCGTCATCAGCACCAACCTCGACCCTAAATAGGAAGACGCGCTCGTCAGCTTCCTACAGAGCAACGTTGACGTGTTCGCCTGGAAACCAGCCGACATGCCTGGAGTTCCACGGAAGTTCGTCGAGCACTCCCTGAACGTCTCCTCAACCGCCAGGCCGGTTCGCCAAAAGCTCCGTCGCTTCGCTCCATATAGGAAGGAGGCAATTAGGGTAGAGCTCACTCGGCTCCTAGCTGCCGGTTTTATCAAAGAGGTGTATCACCCGGATTGGCTCGCTAACCCGGTTCTTGTACTAAAAAAGAATAAAGAATGGCATATGTGCGTTGACTACACCGATCTCAATAAGCACTGCCCTAAGGACCCCTTCCTCCTCCCTCGCATCGATGAGGTCGTCGACTCTACCGCCGGGTGCGAACTTCTCTCCTTTCTCGATTGTTATTCCGGTTACCATCAAATTGCTTTGAAGGTAGAAGACCAGATCAAAACGGCGTTCATCATGCCTTTCGGCGCCTTCTGCTACACGACCATGTTGTTCGGGCTGAAGAACGCCGGAGCCATGTACCAGCGTGCGATCCAGGATTGCCTGAAGGACCTCATCCCAGAGAAAGTCGAAGCTTACGTGGATGATGTCATCGTCAAGACTCGCACCACCGACACGCTCATCTCAAACCTCGAGGCAACCTTTAAGACCCTGAACAGATTCAAGTGGAAACTCAACCCCAACAAGTGCATCTTCCTCGTGTCATCTGGAAACCTCCTCGGCAACATCGTCAACCGCGACGGCACTCACCCAAACCCCAACAAGACTTCGGTCGTCCTCCGCATGCGAGCTCCCTCTAATGTGAAGGACATCCAGAAGCTCACCGGGTGCATGGCGTCCCTCAGCCGCTTCATCTCCAGGCTCGGTGAAAAGGGGTTACCCTTCTTCAAGCTCCTCAAGGCTGGCGAAAAAATCGTTTGGGACGCCGAAGCCGATCGCGCCTTCTCCGACCTGAAGAAGTACCTCACGCAGCCTCCTGTGCTCGCCGCACCTAAGGAGAAAGAGCCCTTGCTGCTCTACATCGCCGCCACAAACCGGGTCGTCAGCTCCGTTATCGTCGTCGAATGCGAGGAAGACGGTCATACCTACCCCGTCCAGCGACCCTGCTACTTCGTCAGCGAGGTATTAAACGACTCCAAACCTCGGTACCCCCAGGTACAAAAGCTCCTCTATGCGGTTCTTATTACTGCACGCAAGCTACGCCATTACTTCCAAAGCTCCGAGCGGGTCACCGTCATCACGGAATTCCCCCTCGGGGACATACTTCGCAACAAGGACGCTACGGGACGCATCATCAAGTGGGCCATCGAGCTCGGCTCCTATGACATCGCCTTTCAATGTCGCCAAATAATCAAGTCACAAGCACTCGCCGATTTCATCGCCGAATGGATGGATCTCCAAATTCCAGTACCGCCGGAAGCGCCAGAACATTGGACCCTCTTCTTCGACGGCTCCCTCACCTTGCATGGCGCCGACACCGGTCTCCTCTTCACATCTCCCTCTGGTGAAAAGCTCCGCTACGCTTTACGGCTACTCTTTCCAGCCACCAACAACGCCGCCGAGTATGAAGCCGCCCTCCATGGTCTCCGCATCGCCAGTGAGCTAGGCGTCAAGCGCCTCATGGTCTACGGCGACTCCGCCCTCGTCATCAACCAGCTCAGCAAGGACTCGAACTGCTCCCACGACAAGATGAACGCCTACTGCGCCGCCATCCGGAAGCTTGAAGGCAAATTCTTCGGTATCGAATACCATCACCTACCGCGAGACCGTAACTAGGCGGCCGATGAGTTATCCAAGATGGCATCATCGAGATCTCTGGCTCCCGCTGGCGTATTTATTCACGACTTGACAGAACCCTCCATCGCCGACCACTCGAGCTCCACATCACCGATGGACGCCACGATGCCGTTGACTGGACAACTAGTGGGCACTACTTCCACCGCATCGCCCGATTGGCACGAGGACTTCATCAAGTATCTCTCCAAAAACCTTGTCCCTGCAGACAAGATGGAAGGCGAGCGCCTTATTCGCCACGTCAACAATTATGTACTGGTCGATGCCGCGCTCATGCGTAAGAACTCCAGAAACGAAGTGCTCCAAAAATGCGTCTCCAGAGAAGATGGCCTCGAAATCCTCTTCGACATCCACGCCGGCGAATGTGGGAACCACGCGGCTGCAAAGACATTGGTACATAAATCCTTTCGCGTAGGGTTCTACTGGCCTTCAGCGGTCGCTGATGCTGAACAACACGTCCGCACCTGTGAGAGGTGCCAATTCTTCGCCAAGCAAAGCCACATTCCTGCACAAGAACTCCAAGTGATCCCAGCCTCGTGGCCCTTCGCCTGCTGGGGACTCGACATGATCAGCCCTTTACGGACAGCTCCGGGAAGCTTCAAGTGGATCTATGTCGCCGTCGACAAAGTCTCCAAATGGATCGAAGCAAAACCAATCACCAAGGCGACCACCGAAAACGCTGTCTCCTTCATCGACGAAATAATTCACCACTTTGTTCTCCCCAACTCCATCATCACCGACCTCGACTCCAACTTCACCGGCAACGTCTTCTGGGACTTCTGCGAAGGCCACGACATCCTCGTCAAGTATGTCTCCGTCGCCCATCCTCGAGCCAACGGCCAGGCCGAACGTGCCAACGGCATGATCCTCGACGCCCTGAAGAAATGCCTCTACCAGAAAGACGAGAAGCACCCTGGTCGCTGGATGCGCAAGCTCCCATCCGTACTCTGGGGTCTCCGGACTCAACCCAGCCGCAGCACCAACGTTTCGCCATACTTCATGGTCTTCGGCTCCGAAGCCATCATCCCCGCTGACGTCGTCTTCCGCTCCCCGTGCGTTGAGAACTACGACGAGGAAGCCTCCGACCAGGCTCGCCGCGACGACCTCGACCGCCTAGAAGAGGAGCGCCTGGCATCTTGCCTCCGCACCGCCAAGTATCTCGAAGGAGTTCGCCGCTACTACAACCGCAACGTGAAAGACCGATCCTTCATCATCGGTGATTGTCGGTGTTTGTTAACCGGCAACTCGTCTTGAGTAATCTCAGACGAGTTCGGTGGGGATCGGCGTTCGTAGGACTCAGCGAGTACACAGGGACAACGATTTATACTGGTTCAGGCCGCTAGATAGCGTAATACCTTACGTCCAGTGCGGCGTATGCCTTGTGTATGATTATGATTCAATGTTCGGTCCTCGGAGCCCGCACCTGCTTCCCCTTATATATCCGGGTGAAGCATAGCGCAGACCGAGTCCTAGTCGGTTACAACAGAGGAGTCCTATTCTAATTACAAGACTTCCTTTAAGAACTCGACTAAGTTACAACGAGTGTCCTAATCCGAGTACACTTCGTAACAAGTCTTCGGATCTCAGGTGCCGCCCGGGATTAGTCGGAGTAATCATCAACTGATGATATCTCAGACATCCTGGTCTGTCAAGCCCCCGAGCTCTTCGTCATTGAAGGACCGAGAAAGCACTAGCAAGGCGACCAGAGGGGGGGTGAATGGGAGCTCAAAATTCTTCTCAGAAACTTTGGCCAAATGTCCCAAAATCAACCCCAAGAAACGGCGACCAAAACCGTGATGCTCACGACCCTTGGAAGAGGGTGGATGATCCCTAAGATCACAGCGGAGCACCACCAAGAAGAAGCAAACCAAACTCCAAAAATTCCGGCTCGAACACACCCCAAAACCAAGTCCCAGAAGTAGATAGACGGCTACGTCGAGAAACTCCTAAATACCTATATGCTAACAAGTTAGCAAAGATACCTAGAGAGGTTCCTTGGTCAACTACAGGGCCACGAGAAAGTCCGGAAACTAAGCGAACAAGCCGGAGAGCAAACACACTAAACCGGAAGACTCAGGCAATTCCCGGACTGTCCGGCCCTGGGGTCCGGACTGTCCGCGGTTACCGCCGGGCTGTCGCGGTTCACTAGCAGACTGTCCGCCGGCAGAAAAACCAAAAACAGCAAGGTTGCTGAACCTTGCTGGACGACTCGCGGACTGTCCGCGACTTTGACCTGCGGACTGTCCGTCGGTCACCCGAGGCAAGAACAGTCAAGGCTGCGCGACCACTGCTCGGTCGGACCCCGACGCCCGGACAGTCCGCAGGCCAAGTGGCGGACTGTCCGCGGCCCCTGCAGAGAGGGCGATTTTGATCGCCCCTCTCCCAAATCTCTCCAAATCCGATCCAAATCAAAATCTCAAGTTCCCAAACTTGGAGAAGATGATCACGGGGTAGTTAGGAGACTATCCCCAAGAAATTATCCGCTCAAAACAACCAAATCACCGGGAAATCAAAAGGGAAGTGGGATGAACGGAAAAAGTGCCACGAAACGAAATCAACTTGATCTACTTGCTCGTAGGGAGATACATGAATTCCTTCGGTGGAAATGATCTCCTTTCAAATACGAACAAGTTTATTCAAACGGATTTCGCAAAGACGCATGGGAGAGAGAGATCGAGTGACGGGAAAATCGTGAAGAAATGAAGAACGCGAAGAACACGAATCAAAACACGAATCAAGTCATCGATCTGCACTGCAATCGTGAGATTACGGTCTCACTTCCTCACAATCAACAGTACACAGAGGCAAGTCTCTCTGCGGATCTCAGCTAGCTACAGCAGGGGATGGGAGAGCAGGAAACCCTAAGTGCGAAAGAGCAAATGACTGAGATGACTAACTGAGATAAGGGAGGAGGGTGTCTCCCCGACTACTTATCCTAATTCTAGTCTAAGTACAATTCCTACTCTACCCCCTCTATTCTAATTACAGAGCGAGCCAGCTAAACCCTAGGGTTATTCTGGACCAACTCGGTGGTAGGTGTATCCGACGGCCACGTCCGCACAACTCGTCCGCGTTGCCTCCACGCAACCTTCCGATTGCCGCCACGTGCCGCCCTCGCTCTGCACCCCCGGTTTTGTGGCCAAACCGGGAAACCAGCCTTTTCCAGCTATCCCCCGGTTTTGAGGCCAAACCGGGAAACCAGCCTCCAAGTCCAACGCCTGAGTTTTGTGGCCCAAACTCAGAAACCCGCAGCGCCCAGGTGTTGAGGCCTAAACCTGGAAACCATCCTCAGCCCGAGTTTTGTGGCCAAACTCGGAAACCCTCAGCCCGAGTTTTGTGGCCAAACTCGGAAACCGTCCACGCCCAGGTTTTGAGGCCCAAACCTGGAAACCGTCCATCTGATGGTTTTTCTCTGGCTCTACCACCAAACTGAAGCTGTAGAGGGGATGCAGCGCCCGTGCACCCCGTCCATCGACATGTGTCCCCACGTCCTCGACCCGAGCAACACCGTGCCCCGCAAGTCCTCACTTGTCGCTGTCCCAGGCTGCCAGCCACCACAGCTGATCCTCAGGCACTCTGGTCCCTCAGTCCAAGCCTCACGTCCGCCCTTCACCGCTCGGTTCATCGGCATGGCACGTCCGCCGCACGGCACGCCCATCCTTCACCGCACCCGGTCCGTCGGCACGACCCATCTCAACTTGACCTTCACCTTGCCCTCGATCACTGTCTCCGTGCTCGGCACCTGCACAACACAAGCCAAAGACCCTGCGATCAAACCCGTTGACAATCACTCATCACTCAGAGACTAGGCATACACCCATGTATCCGCAGTCATTTCTTCTTGAGAATCTCCGAGTAATGTCTTGAGAAATCTTGAAGTGCTCCGAAGTTAAAGAATTTCCATGGCGTGCACTTTTTCCAAAAAGTGCACCCATAGGGTGTAGCCCCCGAGCCTCTTGTTATTTATAATAACTTTGAGGATTTGAAGCCTTTTTTGAGTAATTCTTGAATAAGAAAAAACATTTTCTTTATAGATTATACCCTGCAGCCCCGAGCCTAAGTTCTGAGTACTAAAGTAGTCGGTGCTTGGGATCTTCTAAAACAGGACCGGGTAATCCATAAAGGTTTTAAGGAGTCAGAACATGCCACCAATTCTTTGCCTACTCCATTTGAGTAATAGATATTCAGCTTTAGGTGGGAATGTTTTCAACAAACATCCCTTATCACCCCCCACTGAATTAAAATTACTGTGAAGTCAGCAATAACTGCTCAATGACTGTTCTAGCTATACGCATTAATGATTTTTGTCTTGTTCTGCAACTGCAAACTTTGTCATCTTCCTCTTGAAGTGTGCATGAGAATCAATCACCAGTGCCAGGCTTCACATGTGGCACAGTGTAGAACTTCTCTTAGTTCCATAAATATTGTAGCATTAGTAGTTGAGATGGCCGAGCCCTCGGGCGGCTTCCTTCTGTAAAATAGATGAGGTGCCTAGAAGAACTCTTGTGAAAGGACCATCCGCCAGGGTGGTTTCCAAGTGGTCGCGAGCAGAGGGATACAGAGGTGCGCCTAAAAGAACTCTTGTGACTACCACTCGTAGATAACCTTGGAGTCATAGGTTGTCAAAAGGGCGGCGAGGGTGATGGTCTTCCCCGGAGTTCCTTGAGCATTGGGGTGGTGCCTGAGACCCACCTTGGGAGGCACTGAAAAGGCTCATGTGTCTACCCAAGGTTCTGTGTCTGCTTTACTGCGTCTCACTGAACCCAGTCCTTGGTGCAATAAGCATCAAGGCTCTGTACCTTGATGACACTAGAGTAGCGTTTTACATCCTGATTGTACTTGTGCTGGTAATTGCTGTATCTCAAGATGTTGCCATGTATCTCTGTTATAATTCTGAGTAATAATAAATAAGATCCGGGTACTTGGAATATTTTTCGAGTCCTCTGTCTTGTTCTCCGAGTACTAAATGTGTCTTGTGAAAGAAGGAAGCTTGTCTGTTTGTTGTATGCCTGTTCACTGCTGCTGACGCCGTCCGAAACGTTCTCCCAGCCATTAGGGTTTTGAACGGTTTCATAACGCCATCTGGAAAAGATGAACGGTTACCGAAACAGATCTATAATAAGCCGCCGTCGAGCCTGTATTTTCCTCACGCTTTCATCAAACCATTGCTTGCAGAGCTAGAAATCCTCTAGCCAAATCCTCAGTTGATGCGCAAAAAATCTCTCGTCACCAACATGGGTCCCAAAAGGCAAACTACGGCGAAGAAGAAGAAGCCTAGGATCACCACTACTGGGAGACCGCGTCATCCTTGCCCGCCTACTGATGTCTTGGCGTGGAAAATGCCGGATACCAGGCAGACGGAGCTAGCGTACTTGGCGCAGCTAGGACTTCTCCGAGCACAGCCGCTTGATGGATGGAGGGTACCGACGGATCATCGCGCTCCCGCCCCCAACCCCACGGAGATAGTCATGTTCAAGTCCTTCGTAGAGCGGGGATTGGGACTTCCGACGTCTGATTTCCTACGAGGGTTGCTCCATTACTATGGTTTGACTCTCACCCATATCACTCCCAACGCTTGCTTCCACATTGCAATTTTTACTCATCTGTGTGAAGCTTTTCTGGGTATCTGCCCTTCCTTTACTCTCTTTCGCTATTTCTTCTGGGTAAAGTGTCAACCCAGCGATGCTAGCGTAGAGGTAGTCGGAGGGGCTAGCATCCAGCTTAGACTAGAGGTAGCTAGTCAATACATAGTTGTAGAGTTGTCGGAGTCTGTCGGGATTGGGCTGTCGGGTGGTTTTATATGGCCAACCTTCGCCAGCCCTTCGCCGTCATGATGGATGGCCTCCACGGAAGTGCCGGGAATGGAAGGACAAGATTACCGCCGTTGAGGTAGAGGCTGTCCAACCCTTCGTTGATATGATAGAAGGGTTGAAGCTTGGTGGATTGAACGGGTACACCATCGTCCAAGACTTCATCGCACGCCGCATCCATCCTCTTCAACAGCGAGCCAACTTTGGCTTTGAGTACCTGGGTGCGAAGGACCCGGGTCGTCATGACTCCGAGCAATTGCCTGATCATGAGATCCTGAGAACGGTGAACCGACTGCTCAATGTTGACGGTCCTTAAACACCTGTTTTACCATCAACATTTGACCGTAAAGTCCACCAAAAAGGCATGAAATGTAGTCAAATAGGTTTCAAACTAACCAAATTCCACATGTCCATAGAATTCTATTTGAATGTAGGATTTGAACCAAATTTGGACATATGGACCCACCAGAGGCCAAGCCCACTCAGCAGGGCCCAAATGGGCCTAAGGGTGTGGCGCCTGCCACCTCTAAGTGGCGCCCGCCACTTGGGTTGGCCCAAGTGTCACCCCCTGCCATGTCACCGATCCGTGTTACCTCCCTAAGGCCAAATCCTGGCCCTTGGTCACTAGGTCAGTGGCATCGGACGGCTCAGGGAGGAGTGGCGTGGATCAAGGCTGAATGTCGGTTGCTAGGACATGCAACCGACCTCCAAACCGCCTTGGACAACCACCTGGATGCCGTTGAAGCAGAGGCGGTTCATCCAACGGCCAGGAGCTGGCGGCCGCCAGTACGAGGTGGCGCCCGCCACCTGACCTAACCCTAGGTCGGTTGGCTGCCCACTATAAGAACCCCCCTCACTCATTTGGGCTATAAATACCCCCCTGGAGGCACCTCTTCATTGTACCAACACCAGTCCATCACACATTACCATCCCAGAGCAACACACAAGCAAGAGAAGCAAGTGAGAGTTAGGTTAGAAGCTCAGAGAGCTTAGGCAAGTAGGTAGCTAGTAGAGCAAGGCATCTTCGCCCTCGCGGTAGCGCTGCTCAAGGGTTAGCTCAAGAGTAGAGGCGTGCGAGTGATCGGTTCTGGAGCTGGAAGAGTCTTCCTTCATCTCCAGTTCGGGTTTTGCTCTTGTTACTCAAGCACTTACTATATTCTAGTTTATCATTTCAAGTATTACTTTATTCTACTTATCAGTATTGAGTGGTATACTTGATTGATTGCTTGAGTGCCTAGCTATCCTACAGATCAATTCACTTAGCCATAGTAGTTAATCTCTAGTGAGCTTAGTGTTTGATCTTTGCCAATAGGTTGCTTAGTTAGTTTAGTGTTTATCTTATTAAGTCAAGTATTTGCTCTGACGTCCGCAAGGGTGTCTCTATTCAAAGCTAGGGTAGAGATAGTTAGAATATAGTTAAGCGTGGTGCTTAGTTATAGAGACTTACCTTCAGATACGGCTGGACCCCGGATAGCTGTGGTAGCAAGCAGGTGGTGACAGCCCTGTGCGCCTTGAATTCCACCACGTAGTTGGCCCAGTTTAACAGTAAGGCTCGTTGTGCTAGCGTTCAACCTAAGTAAGTGGTAAAGGCTAGTACGCCTCGATACTTGACAAGATAGGAATAAAACTATACTCAACTTAGTTGCTTTGTTGTCTTTTGCCTGCCCTGCTTCGTAACTATCTCGCTTCGTAGTTATCTTGCTTGTAGTTATCTAGGATTAGTTATCAGTAGTTATTAGTTAGTTACCCTTAGTTACCCTCTATCTACCTATCCATCCACCTTACCATAGCCATCCATTTCATCCTTACCTAGCCATCCATATATTCTTTCTAGCCTTCCATCCCTTCTCTTCCCTCTCCCCTTTTCCTTTTTCTTATTTCTTCGACTCTCATCCCCTCCTTGACTCAACTCATACACCACCCTAGCCTTCCCTTGGGATCAAATAAATCGACACCTGGTACTCCCAGGCGAAGTGCTACTACGATAGTTCTGTGCGCTTGCAGAATCTCCTCCTGGTAGATTGCATTCTCGCTACCTAGCTCCTACTAGTATCGGGATTGACAACCCCGCTTGGCATTAGTAGATAGCTGCTTTAGCTCCACTCCTTTAGGTATAGTGACCGGTCTTGCTTCAAGCATTTCTGAGCCGTTGCCGGGGATAGACTCATAGTCTACTCCTAGTAAACGTAGCAAGTGCCAACAAGCATTCCTGGGCCGTTACCGGGGATAGTTGCCTAGCACTATCATTAGTGAAGCTAAGAACTACCAACAAGCATTTCTGGCGCCGTTGCGGGGAAGGCAATCGGTGTATCGGTTGAGTCCGTGTCGAATTTATCTTCGCTTAAGCTCCGCTTAGCGAATCCCATCTTACCTCATTCTTTCTTTCTTTAGTTCTTCTTATCTTTTTCCTTCATCTTCTTCAACTTCTTTCTTCTTATCTCATTCTATCTTCACGATGGCCAACAAGACCATTCGTGATTTTTCTGCTCCTTCTGGCGCTAATGTAGCGATAGGACCAGACGTGATCGATGCCAACCTCAATTTTGAGTTGAAACCGGCTCTGATCACGATGGTCCAAGCTAGCCCGTTCTGTGGCAAGGCTCATGAGGATGCCAATGCTCACCTCCAACAATTCTTGGAGATTTGCGGCACCTTCACCATTAAGGGGATAACCCAAGAAGCCATCCGTCTTCGTCTCTTTCCGTTCTCTTTGCTAGGAAAAGCGAAGCAATGGTTCTATACCGATCGCAACGCTGTAGACACATGGGACAAGTGTTCCAATGCTTTTCTCGCTAAATTCTTTCCGATGGGCAAGACAAACGCTTCGCAACAAAATCTCCAGCTTTACGCAACAAGCCGAGGAATCTATTCACGAAGCTTGGGAGAGGTTGCAAGAGTACGTCGCTGCTTGTCCGCACCATGGTATGGAGGACTGGCTATTGATCCAGAACTTCTACCATGGCCTAACCCCACTCTCTAGAAGCCATTTGGATGCCGCCTCCGGCGGTGCATTCTTTTCTCTGAATGTTGCAGATGCTAAGGCTCTCATAGAGAAGATGGTGTCGAACCAAGGATGGAATGACGAGAGACTACAGCCCCGTAAGCGAGGTATGCATTCCCTTAAGGAGGCCGACATGATCGTGGCCAAGATGGACCTGCTGGCAAAGAAGCTGGACAGCTGTGAGAAGATGAACCAACAAGAGAGTGTCCAATCTCTGGAATCCTACATGACTTGTGAAGTCTGTGGAGAAACCGGACATTCTGGGACCCACTGCCCCGAGCTACATGAAGATTTGAACTTCATCAACAACAGTAACGGTTTCCGTCAACAGAATCAAGGATGGAATCAGCCTGCAAACTCTCAAGGTAACAATCATTCCCTCGCTCTAATTTTCATAATTCTGATGTTCTCATTCTTAAAGAATTTAGTTTACTCACAAGGTAGAACTACTGAATTTTTGAATAAGAAATTAATGCGAATGATAAAGCCTTGAGAATATAAATGCTAAATTGGAAGATTTCTCATCTGCTCTGAAAAATCAACTTAGCTTTAATAGATGTTAGAAACCCAATTAGCTCAAATTGCTGCTATCATACCATCTTTTGAAACTGGCAAAATTCCTGCTAAACCTGACATGGAAACTGCAAATATGGTTGAAATAAAATTTTTAACTATTATAAAGATCAAACCATGACTGTTAAAAAGGGTGATCCTGGTAGTCCCATAATTAGATGCTCAATCTTTGGTGAAGTCTTTAAAAATGCCATGTGTGATTTAGGATCGAGTGTGAACATTTATCTAAAGATTTTATGAAAACTCATTCTTTCCACCCATGTCATCCACATCTGCCTATGTTGTGCTAGCTGATCAATCCACTTGCTATGTAGAAGGAATAGTTAATGATTTACCTGTTCATATTAGAGGCTCCTATGTTCCTACTGATTTCATAATACTAGATATGGGAAATAGGAAAGATGTGCCTTAATTTGGGTAGACCCTTCTTGAACACTGTTGATGCCTGCATATATGTGGGAGTGGTAAAATTCAAATGACATTAGGAGGGAGGAAGGGAATATTCTCCTTCTCCCGTGGTCCCGCATATGCCGCTAACATGCAGGTAGCAAAACCCATTCGTACCAAGAAGAGGCGTCCAAGAACAAGGTGGAACAGAAAGAAAGAACCACCTCCTGAGTTGTGTGATTCACATAACAAAGAAGAGGTGCCAAAAGAAGAAGAACCCGATGGAGTACTAAGAGAAGAAGTGCTCAAGGAAGAAGATCCACCCGATAAGGATGAAACTCCGTGGACCTAAGGTATGGTTTTACTTTTAATTTTTATTTCCTTCAAATTTCCCTTTTAAAAATAAATAACATATGTCATGCATGTAACTAAAAAAAAATCACCAGTTATCATTAGTTATATGCATAGGTATATGTTAACTTAGCTAGAATAATAATATCAAAATAGGATAGTTTCCCTTTTTACAACATTAGATAGTTTCCCTTTTAATAAAATGAGAACAAGAGCTCTGACTGAGAAGAAGAAGATCTTTCACCAAGCAAGAAGCCAGCTTGGGGGAGACTCCCACTCCAATAAGGTATGTCTCAAGCCTACACCTTACATTCAGTTCTTAAATTCTATATCTTTTGAATGTCACATGCTTACCTAAATAACCACTCCATGAATAAAATTGATAAAATCTGCTTAAACAAGTTGAAACCTGAATAAGATTTGAAATATGTCATACAAATGCTATTGTTATGGTTTGAATGACTAGTCTTATCTAAGTTGTAGCTTTTGTGGGTTGCACATGCTTTAACTGAAATCATGCTTAGTGAGTAAAGTTAGTAAGAAATGGAGTAATTCTTTAAACTTGTTAAGGTGAAATTAGGACCTAATCTGGAGGATTTCTTTTAAAAAAAATTATGAAAACCTTGCTAAAAGATTCCTCCTAGATTTTTATCCCATCCCACCACCAGCCAAATATTTGTTAGTCATTAGTCAAAACCACAAAGAGCTTTGTTTGTGTTGAGCTTTGTTAGACCTCATAGATCTTAGTAGAGAAGCTTATCATATCTTTTGAATCAAGATTCACGTACACCCACCATAATTTGCCTACTTTCCACTTTGGAAGTTTGCAACCACCAAATAAATTGCTTATTCTCTACACCGGAGATATGCAATACCCTGCCAAACATCCCATTGCTAGCCTTATGCTATTCCTACACTGGGAATAAGCATTTCTCTCCCTTTCCCTTTCATTTCAAAAAAATTTTCCTATAGATGTCTGGGGAAATTAGAGCTAAAAGAGAGAGAGAGAAAAATGAGCAAAGTAGCTCAAGAAAGGACTATGTCCTGTGAAAAAAAAGTGAGCAAAGTAGCTCAAGAGAGGACTATGTCCTAAGAAAATGTGAGGACACATCTTTTGTCTACTCACTATGTATCCCAAAAAAAAGAGAGAGAATTATCATTAGCTCTAGACCCCAGAAATTAACTAGGAAGGATTATGAAATATCTCTCTATACACTTCCACATAACCACACATGCACATCTTGATCAATTTTTATGATTTGCTGCTCCTTATGATCTGAGTGTCTAGCTTAGCAATAAACATCAGGCAATTTGCTCATGGTTCTTAGCCTACCTATAACTCCACATATCATTCGTTAGAAATAGGAGAGGCTACATTTTGGCCTAAGTGAGGATTTAAACACCATTGAGTGATTAAGTGGATCTTGGAGGACTTAAGCAAGTTGTTATCTTTTGAAAACCTTGAAAAACCTCCAGACAAAATCCTAGTCAAACCTAAGCAAGATAAAAGTTTCCTATCTACTACTTTATTTCACTCTTGCATGTTTGAAGTGAAAAGCTATAAGCTCCACATTGCTATGATTTATGATACATGCTAAGTTATTTCTCACTATACAATATGAACTTGCAGACATCTTAAGTTGCTATCCATTTCATGCTCAATGCTTAAACCGCATTGTTGCTCGAGGACGAGCAACAGGTTAGCTTGGGGGAGCTTGTTGACGGTCCTTAAACACCTGTTTTACCATCAACATTTGACCCTAAAGTCCACCAAAAAGGCATGAAATGTAGTCAAATTGGTTTCAAACTAACCAAATTCCACATGTCCATAGAATTCTATTTGAATGCAGGATTTGAACCAAATTTGGACATATGGACCCACCAGAGGCCAAGCCCACTCAGCAGGGCCCAAATGGGCCTAAGGGGGGTGGCGCCCGCCACCCTTAGGAGGCGCCCGCCACCTCTAAGTGGCGCCCGCCACTTGGGTTGGCCCAAGTGTCACCCCCTGCCACATCACCGATTCGTGTGACCTCCCCAAGGCCAAATCCTAGCCCTTGGTCACTAGGTCAGTGGCATCGAACGGCTCTGGGAGGAGTGGCGTGGATCAAGGCTGAATGTCGGTTGCTAGGACATGCAACCGACCTCCAAACCGCCTTGGACAACCACCTGGATGCTGTTGAAGTAGAGGCGGTTCATCCAACGGCCAGGGAGCTGGCGGCCGCCAGTAGGGGGTGGCGCCCGCCACCTGACCTAACCCTAGGTCGGTTGGCTACCCACTATAAGAACCCCCCTCACTCATTTGGGCTATAAATACCCCCCTGGAGGCACCTCTTCATTTGTACCAACACCAGTACCATCACACATTACCATCCCAGAGCAACACACAAGCAAGAGAAGCAAGTGAGAGTTAGGTTAGAAGCTCAGAGAGCTTAGGCAAGTAGGTAGCTAGTAGAGCAAGGCATCTTCGCCCTCGTGGTAGCGCTGCTCAAGGGTTAGCTCAAGAGTAGAGGCGTGCGAGTGATTGGTTCTGGAGCTGGGAAGAGTCTTCCTTCATCTCCAGTTCAGGTTTTGCTCTTGTTACTCAAGCACTTACTATATTCTAGTTTATCATTTCAAGTATTACTTTATTCTACTTATCAGTATTGAGTGGTATACTTGATTGATTGCTTGAGTGCCTAGCTATCCTACATCAATTCACTTAGCCATAGTAGTTAATCTCTAGTGAGCTTAGTGTTTGATCTTTGCCAATAGGTTGCTTAGTTAGTTTAGTGTTTATCTTATTAAGTCAAGTATTTGCTCTGACGTCCGCAAGGGTGTCTCTATTCAAAGCTCGGGTAGAGATAGTTAGAATATAGTTAAGCGTGGTGCTTAGTTATAGACATACCTTCAGATACGGCTGGACCCCCGGATAGCTTTGGTAGCAAGCAGGTGGTGACAGCCCTGTGCGCCTTGAATTCCACCACGTAGTTGGCCCAATTTAACAGTAAGGCTCGTTGTGCTAGCGTTCAACCTAAGTAAGTGGTAAAGGCTAGTACGCCTCGATACTTGACAACATAGGAATAAAACTATACTCAACTTAGTTGCTTTATTGTCTTTTGCCTGCCCTGCTTCGTAACTGTCTCGCTTCGTAGTTATCTTGCTTGGTAGTTATCTAGGATTAGTTATCAGTAGTTATTAGTTAGTTACCCTTAGTTACCCTCTATCTACCTATCCATCCACCTTACCTTAGCCATCCATTTCATCCTTACCTAGCCATCCATATATTCTTTCTAGCCTTCCATCCCTTCTTCCCTTCTCCCCTTTTCCTTTTCTTTTTCTTCGACTCTTATCCCCTCCTTGACTCAACTCATACACCACCCTAGCCTTCCCTTGGGATCAAATAAATCGACACCTGGTACACCCAGGCGAAGTGCTACTACGATAGTTCTGTGCGCTTGCAGAATCTCCTCCTGGTAGATTGCATTCTCGCTAGCTAGCTCCTACTAGTGTCGGGATTGACAACCCCACTTGGCATTAGTAGATAGCTGCTTTAGCTCCACTCCTTTAGGTATAGTGACCGGTCTTGCTTCAAGCATTTCTGACACCGTTGCCGGGGATAGACTCCATAGTCTACTCCTAGTAACAATGTTAGCAAGTGCCAACAAGCATTCCTGGGCCGTTACCGGGGATAGTTGCCTAGCACTATCTTTAGTGAAGCTAAGAACTACCAACACTCAAGAGCCGTGAACACCTTGTTCCGGCGATGACGACATTCTCTGCCATCAACCCGCCTCCTCAGGTGAAGAGTTGTCTTGTCTTTAGGATTCTTAGTAGATGTCGTTCTGACTTGACTGATTTTTCTTCTTTATAGGGACAGGGGAGGGATAACAATGATTGTCCGCCCCTACCTCCAGCGACTGAAGAAGGCGGAGGCATCGCTCTCGGGGGTCCTATCAGAAGTGAGGACCTCCCAAACAAGTTGAGCTCTCCTGGTGACTTTGACTGGCTTGACTCAGATTCAACTGATTCTGATATCATGCTCATAGATCCGGAAGCCGAAAGTAGCCAGAAGAGGTCTCCGACTCCACTGCAAGAAGCTGGAGAACCTGTCCCAAAGAAGGCTCGCACTGGTAATCGCCGTGCTTGTCGAAAAATTCTTTTATCACAAGAGTTGTCTGAAAAGCACTATAATCTGGGTGCTCCTGGTAAGGGGAAACCCGAGTACTTTGTAGTCCTTTTGGATTTTGATAAACTCTTGTCTTATAAGTGTCTATGTCCCAGATGCTGAAACGACCCAAGGGGCTTCATGTGGTGCAATCCCTGAAGAAACTCTAGTTCTGGATCCACTACTGAAGCAGCCTCTCTTGAAGTTGCTGGGGACATTGAAGCTCGTGAAGTAAGTTACAATACTTTACTGTCAAAGTACTTGCATATTTCTGGAAATAACATGACTATTTGTCTGTTGTAGAAAAATGAAGTCGTCTGTAGCGGCCTCGAGTACCGTCCCTGATCCCCAGGCGGTAGAGGAGTCGGAGGCGCCAGACAAAGATGAATCTAGCGTTCTGCCATCCTTTAGCCAGGTAGATCCGCTGCCCAGCTCCTCTCCGTCCAAGTCGCAGGCCGAAGTGGCACCTAATGCAGATGTTCTCCCATTGCCTTAGGTTGGTGTGCCCTTCTCCATTTTTCGTTCTCCTGCTCAGTTGGAGTTTGACCGGGTACTCAATGACTGGTTTTTCCGCACACGACAGCCGGATGAACCATCCTTGGAGATGGTTTTGGCGGATATCCGTGCAGAAGCTTCAACTTGTCAACAGGGAGGGTCTGTAGATGCGCCCGAGTCCTCGCGCCAGGGGGCGACTCTCGATGTATCAGGGTATAATCAGGACCTCACCCGGTTGAAGGAGCTGAGCGATCAAGTGAGAGCTCCTATTGAAGCTCTTCACCAATTTGTTGAGGTAAGATTCTCAATTTCTTCTTATTGTACTGTAGTCGCATCCGAGTACTCATAGTAGTTTTTATGTAGGCCTTTGACTTCAAGGTTAGGGATCAGGTCACCCGGATTCGCCAGGAGATGTCCCGTGAGAACCAAGAGCTCCGGGACTACATTGCCCAGGACCAGATCAGTCAAAAAGTAGCCACCCAGCTTTTGCATAACTGCATCAATGAACTCTAGGGCAGCCTCAAGGAAGTGGTAGTGGAGCGTGATGCTGCAAACGACCGTGAGGTTGGGCTGATAGCTAAGACCGCCTCTATGGAGCAGAAGATGAAGGAGCTGAAGAAGGCTTCCAAAAAGCACCTTGAGGGTAAACTTTGAAGTTTTCTGTGCCAGTCGGTTCCATAGTGTCAATCTGATTGTATGATAACCGACTGATATTTATGCAGATGCGAATAAGCTGGCTTCTGGGTGGCAGAACGCATTCAACCGGAAACAGGCGGAGCTTGAGGAGGTATTTGCTAATGCGCAAAGTACTCTTCAGGAAGCCAAATTGATGCGTGAGGGTGCTGACCGGGACCTTCTGCAGGCTTTGAAGTCTACCAAGGAGTCGCGGGAAGCCCTCGAGTCTTCGCAAGCTTCCTTGAAGGCCTTGGAGCATGCCGTCGAGCCCATCCTAAACATGATTCCGGTACCAGAAGAGTCGAGGAGACTTTGATTGATCGGGCCAAGGCTGCGCCTGGGCGGCTGGCTCAATATATCAAGGATATGTCAATTTCTGGTGCAAGGTCTGATGGCGACGCTGCGGTTGCATCTGCCATCTTTCGACTTATCTGCTCTGATGACCCTCCCTGAAGGCAAAGGCGACGAGGACCTTGCAGCGATGCAAGAGGAGGTGAAGACCGCAGTGGAGGAGTACTCACAGATTCTAGATCTTGTAGAGTAATTTAGTCTCCTTCATTGTTGAACCGCCGCTTGTATTCCCTGAAACACTTATTATCAAGTGTAAAGAATCATAGTATCAGCTACTTTTGAGTCTTGTGCAATTCAAATATAATCAACTCGGTATTGCAAGAGATTCCTTGTTAATAGGTCGTTTTTGTTTGATGTGGGTGTGTGACCAGGCGTCTGACTAGACGGGTTTATCCAAGTGCTCTCTAGCACTTTGATTTGGATCGTGTGACTTCGTTTCTCTAACGATCATATTTAAAGAACTTGGTCTTGCCCGAGTACTACTCTTAGTACCCTTGTTCAAGGGATAAAGTTGATCAAGCACCTCTTGGAGGACCGTGATAATGGTTCCTTCAGGGTGAATCATATCCTCTTGGTACTCGCAGCTTGAGTGCGATAGTGGATGGACCTTTGTCCAGTAAATATTTAACAAGGTGAGTATTACCCGACCTTGTTATGCCTTATAGGAACTAGTGTCTACTTTTGTAGATGCCATATTCGCTATAGGCTGATAGCCGGGTGTTATGCCGTACTACCTTGTGAGTTGTATTGAGCTCGAAGCTCGTAACTCGAGTATGGTTACCTCTGAACCAATCCATCCGAGTAATATTAAATATTAGTCGGTGGAGAGCCCTGCCATTGCAGAGACTTTTTGCGACTGAATAGTCGTGATGAAATGTATGGAAAGCCTGGATAATTTGAAGGTTCTTATTTTCTGATGAACTCCAAACTTTATTAATATCCGACTGATAAATACAATTGCCCTGAGTCAGGTTTGTAGCATAGTCCCTAGGTATGGAATTTCTTCAAGTGCTCAATATTCCATGAATTTGGTAGTGGAGATCCATCTTCAGTGACTAGCTCAAATGACCCGGGTCTTGTTACTTTGGATACAATGTAAGGTCCTTCCCATGGACTCATAAGCTTGTGGCGCCCTGTAGTATTCTAAATTTTCTTCAGGACCAAGTCGCCTACTTGAAAAGTGCGGTGATGGACGTTCTTGTCGTAGTAGCGCCTCATCCCTTGAAGGTACCTTGCTGACTGAAAGAGTGCGGTTAATCGGGCTTCTTCGAGGCTGTCGACTTCTAGCCGCCTGGTGTCATCGGCTTCGCCTTACGTTATACTGCTCTGTTCGTGGCGTTCCAGATTAAGTCAGCCAGGAGGATTGCTTCAGTGCCATATACCAGGAAGAAAGGAGTTTTGGCCTGTTGCCCAACTTCGCTGTGTCCGCAGCCCCCGACGACCTTAGGCCATTCTTCAACCCACTTTCCGCCATGATCTTTTATGAGGTCAAATAGTCTTGTTTTAATCCTGCAAGAATCAGGGCGTTTGCTCGTTCAAACTTGGCCGTTGGACTGTGGATGAGCTACTGATGCATAGTCTCTTGATCTGCAGTCGCTGGCCCATGACTTTGAATTCAGTAGCCGTGAAAGGGGACCCAAGATCGGTTGATTATGTGCGGCATCCCAATGCGGTGAAAGATGCTCTGCATGAATTGTACTGACTTGGATGCATTGAATTTGACCAAGGGCATGTACTCAATCCACTTTGTGAATTTGTCGATTGCGACATAGATGTATTCGAATCCGCCTGGAGCACACGCTTGAGAGGACCAACCATGTCGATCCCAGCATGAAACAAGGCCATGACGGAGGGATACAGATCAATTCATGTGCAGGTACGTGCTGCTGCTTGGCAAAGAACTGGCATGATTGACAGCGGCAAACTAAGTCTTCTGCGTCTTTCAAGGCTGAGGGCCAATAGTACCCTGATCTGAAGATTTTTCCGACTAGTGTCCTTGAAGCTGCGTGGTTGCCGCAACACCCAGAGTTAACTTCATTTAAGATTTCCCTGCCATCTTCTGGTGAGATGCATTTGAGGAGGATTCCTGATGAAGCTCCGCGTCGATATAGCTTGTCCCCGACTAAAACATAGTTTTTGCTACGTCTGGTGACTGCTCTGCGGCAGTTTTGTCACTTGGTAGTTATGCTCTTTGAAGAAGTCAATGAAGACTTGTGTCCAGTCAGGTGTAGAGTTAGAACCTGGATGATGGTGCTGACTCGACCTCTCCTTCTCTTGGATTGACGCTTGGATAATCATGTACGAAGGTACCACTAGGGACCATGGCCCTGTCAGATCCTAATTTTGCTAGGATGTCTGCTGCCACATTGAGATCCCGGGTAATATGAATGAGTTCTAGCCCAGAAAAGTATTTTTCCAGCTTGCGGGACTTCCGCGCAATAGGCGTTCATTGTTTTCCTTTGTGCAATCCCAGTCTTTGTTGACTTGGTGAATTACTACGGAAGAATCGCGCATAGACTAGGAGTCACCTGATGCCTAGTGCGACTGCCAGCTTGAGTCATTGGAGTAGTGCTTCATATTCTGCTTCGTTGTTGTTGTCGGGCCATAATATCTGCAGAACGTACTTGAGCTGCTCTCCGGCGGGTGATACTAGAAAGTACTCCGGCTCCTGCTCCTCCGAGTTTTAGGGACCCGTCGAAGTACATCTTCTAGTGATCAGGAATAGCGTTGTCTTGGATCTGCTGTATCTCTGTCCACTCGGCGACGAAATCAGCTAGAGCCTGTGACTTGATTGCTTTCCTCGGAGTGAACTTGATGTTGAGTGCCCCTGATTCGACTGCCCACTTGGAAATTCTCCCAGTGGCGTCATGATTATGGAGGATTTCTCCCAGAGGAAAATCTGTGACGACTGTAATCTCATGAGCCTCGAAGTAATGCCGTAGCTTTCTTGAAGATATGAGTAGAGCGTAGAGTAATTTCGTACTGTGGGTATCTAACCTTCGATCGGAGAGTACCTACGCTAATGTAGTACACTGGTCGCTGGGTGTGGTAGATGTGCTTGTCATCTTTGCGCTCAACCACGATCGCTGTGCTTACGACGTGTGTGGTAGCTGCGATATAAAGCATCATCGGCTCCCTGGGTTCTGGTGGTGTCAGTATAGGTGAATTGGTTAGGTATCCTTTGAGTTGTTCAAAGGCCCTGTCCGCTTCTTCTGTCCACTGAAATTTATCGCCAGCCTTGAGTATTTGAAGAAGGTAATCCCTTTTCTCCTAGCCGTGAGATAAATCGATTTAGTGCGGCATGCACCCCGGTGAGCTTCTGAAATCTCTGACCGAGGTAGGTGGTTTCATGTTGATGATAGCCGTGATTTGTTTTTGGCTAGCCTCGATGCCCCGATGGCTAACAAGAAAACTGAGTAATTGGCCCGAAGGTACTCCAGTTGGTGTAGTCAGTTGAAAGTTTCCTCCAGGTCTGATATCAGAGTAGTCGGATCTTTTGTCTTTATGACCACATCATCGACATAAGGTTCTGCGTTGCGGCCAATCTGGTCACCCAAACAATCTTGGATAGCTCGTTGATAAGTGGCTCCTGCATTCTTTAACCCAAAGGACATGGTTTTTATAACAGTAGGCGCCGAAAGGATTTAAAACGATGTCTTGGGTTGGTCTTCTTCCTTGAGGGCAATCTGATGGTACCCGGAGTAGCAATCCAAAAAGGACAATAGAGCGGAGCCTGCCGTAGCGTCAACTATTTGATCTATCCTTGGTAATCCGAAAGGATCTTTTGGACAGTGTTTGTTGAGGTCTGTGTAGTCGACACACATGCGCCACTCGGCAGAGTTCTTCTTCTTAACTATCACTGGGTTAGCTAACCACTCGGGGTGGAGGATTTCTCTGATGAATCCGGCCGCGAGTAGTTTGGCTATTTCCTTCTTGATTGCCTCTTTTTTTCTCTGGTGAGAATCGTCGTAGTCTTTGCTTGATAGGTCTAGAGCCTTCTTTTAACTCCAATTTGTGCTCAGCCAGTTCCTTGGGACTCCCGGCATGTCAGCCGGTTTTCCAAGCAAATATATCTTTGTTTCAATAAGGAACTTGGTGAGCGCGAATTCCTATTCTTCGGATAGATCACCGCTGATAACTGCCGTCTTGGAGGGATCACCGGTTTCTAGGTCGATGCTTTTTGTAAAGACTTCTATTGATGGTTGGATAGTACCCGCCATCTTGGTTGGGATTTCTGAATCTCCAGGCTTGGTATTATGCACCATCTGAGCGAGTTCTTGTAACTCCCGGGTGAGTTGAGCCTTTTCAGCGATTTGGACAGCCTCTTCTGTGTCACAATCAAATGACCGCTTTAAGTCACCTCTGAAAGTTAGGATTCCTTTAGGACCCGGCATCTTCAGGAGAAGGTACGGGTAGTGAGGTACTGCCATAAACTTGGCGATGGCTGGTCGTCCAAATATGGCGTTGTATGATGACTCGTAGTTAGCTACATCGAAGCTGATGTACTCAGTCTGGTAATTGATCTGAGTTCCCAAAGTTACGGGTAATATGATTCTTCCGAGTGGTACAAGCCCCTTTCCGGGTACATGCCATAGAAAGGGGCACTTGATGTGTGGCTATGTTGCGAGATCCAGATTCATCTTGCGTAGGGTGGCTTGCAAAGATGACATTAAGTCCTGCCCGTCCGTCGATGAGTACTCTGCTCAATGTAAACCCGGCGACTGTGGGATCCAGGACTAGCGGGTAGTGCCCTGCATTGGAGACGCTGGTCCATTGGTCCGCTCGGGAGAAGCTGATCAGATGCTCGGACCAGTCAAGGTATCTAGGAGTCGCTGGTTCTGTAGACATGATCTTCCATAGGGAAAGCTTCTGGAGCCTCTTGCGGTCGCTAGTAGTTACTCCCCCGAAAATGACATTGATAGTCCCTTTGGGGTGTTGGAAACCACCGGTGTTCTTGCGGAGGGTCCTCAGCTGTCTTCTTGCCTTTGTCCTTCTTGTTTTTGTTGAAGTCGGAGTTCAAGCCTCGCTCCTTGAGTTGTCGACAGTGCCTTGTCTGTTCCGGCTTTCGGATGAAAGGGGCACGGTCCATCGAGTAAGTCATCAAAAGTGAATGGCTTGTTCCCCTTCTTCTGAGGCTTCATGGCAGCAACAGTATTGTCTCCTGCCCTTTTCCGGGTGTTTTGCTGTGGTGCCTGGTTGCCTCTCTGGTTGTTCCCTCGATCACCTTGCGTGTTTCTATCGGGGAAACGTTCCTGTGTACGTTCTTCTATTACCATCATGAAGTTTACGGCCCGATGGAACTCGTCAGCGGTGGTCGGGTCCTGCTTGATGAAATCTTTGTAATTGTACCTTTCGCAAATGTCGTTGCCAAAGAGGTCAATTACTTCTCTGTCTGTGATGTCGGATACTGTGGAGCGGATCTCTGAGAAGCGCCTATAGTATTCCCGCATTGATTCTTTATTCTGTTGCTTACAGGTTCTGAGCTTAGTCCGAGGATCTGATCTCTCTAGGACACCCGCAAAGTTTTCAATGAAGATACGATGGAGTTGTTCCTAGGAGTCGATGGACTCGGGTTTAAGCCCGTCGAACCAAGCAAGCGACATTGTTTCTAAAGCCATTGGGAGATAGAGTGCTTTGACAACGTTGCTTCGACCGGCCAACTCAACTACTTGAGCATACAACCTGAGCCATCGTTTAGGTTTTGTCTTCCCGTCGTACTTTGAATAGTTCCCAGGTTTGAATTTTCACGGGAACGAGACTGCTCGGAGCCTTTGGGAAAAGCAGGGGAAACGATCGACTGCGTCGGATGTTGCGTCCGCGATTCCTCTGTATGAAGATTCAGCTCCTCCCTCAGCTTGATCAGGTACTCGGTGGCCCAAACGACTCCTTGCTGGGATTCGACCGAGTCGCTCTTGAACAGGCCGCCTCTGGCTTGGGTGAGATGAAGCTTGCTCATCGGCTAGGGACTCAAGATTCCGTCCTCGGAGTTGAAGCGCGGTAGTTTGAAGCATGACTAACCGTCGTTCTTTGTCGGGGGTGCGGTTGGCCTTGGCCCCCATCTCCGTAGCTAAAGCCAGGATGTTTTGGTACGGAGTCTGGAAGACTTTATGGCCGACGACCCTCATAAACTCAGGCTCGAGGTTACGGGAGCAATCGGCTCGTCGACGATTGTGCTCGTTTTGTGACTGATACTCCTGGTCACATTGAGCGCGAGCTTGATTTTCCGTGTCCTCCTCTAGACGCCTCCGAGTATTATACTCCTCGAGTCGTACGTTGTAGTGGTCTACGGCTTCCTTGCGATGAGTTGCTAGCCTTCTGCGAGCTTCTTTAGCTTGATTCTTCCTGATTCTCTAGCTCCTCATTGACTCAGCCTTCATTGACTCGGTTTCTCTGAGTCCTTCTGGGTTGTTATCAGATATCATACTCAGAGTTTCATCATCCTAGAAGACATCTGGGGGGTTGGAGGTCGTAGGGATGACTGATGCCCCGCCATGAAGACTTCATGAGTGTAGCCCTGGTTTGTTGATCCTAGCATAACCGATTCTAAAGTAGAAGTGCTGGAGATTAGTTCTGTTGAGGTGTCGTGCTCCTCAAAGGGGAGCTGATGTCCGTGCTGGTATGGAAGTTGTTGGTCGATTGTGCCAATCAGTCTAGCCGGACCGGACTAAATTGGCCAATGGACAATGTTACCCTCCTTAGTAGAGCTCAAGACGAGTCCTTGTTGAGCTCCTGTCAAAAGTATCTTTTGATACTCTTTGAATTTTGCATCAATCAAGTCTTGAAAGTTTTCAGCAGAATCCCGCATGCCAAAGGTAGTGCCGTGAGTAGCATCCGGGTCCTTTTCCTTGGGACTTGAGTTTGAGTAGGAGTCGAATGCCTCTAGTTGGTCTTCGGAATCTTGCGGATCCTGAATTGCGAGATCCGCTAAGTTTTGGGTGATATCATTCATCTCTGGCGTGACTTGCGCTTCTGATTCCATGTGAAGTTGCCGATGTAGCTTTCCTTGATCATCCGCAACGCAAGTCCATGAGCCAAAAACGAAAATTGCCCTCGCCGAGAACATGTTGTCGTGGTTCGCCGGGCTCTTGGTCGTCGAATCGCCGAAAGCCCCTACCTGGCGCGCCAGCTGTCGGTGTTTGTTAACCGGCAACTCGTCTTGAGTAATCTCAGACGATTTGTTCGGTGGGGATCGGCGTTCGTAGAACTCGGCGAGTACACAGGGACAGCGAATTATACTGGTTCAGGCCGCTAGATAGCGTAATACCTTACGTCCAGTGCGGCGTATGCCTTGTGTATGATTATGATTCAATGTTTGGTCCTCGGTGCCCGCACCTGCTTCCCCTTATATATCCGGGTGAAGCATAGCGCAGACCGAGTCCTAGTCGGTTACAACAGAGGAGTCCTATTCTAATTACCAGACTTCCTTTAAGAACTCGACTAAGTTACAACGAGAGTCCTAATCCGAGTACACTTCATAACAAGTCTTCGGATCTCACGTGCCGCCCGGGAGTAGTCGGAGTAATCATCAACTGATGCTATCTCAGACATCCTGGTCCGTAAGTGACCTCATCCTCAAGCGGAAACTCAAGACCGACGACCTGCACAAACTATCTTCGCATTGGGACGGCCCCTACATGGTGAAGGAGGTCACCGGACCAGGCGCCTATCGTCTCGCCAACCTTGAAGGCATCGACGTACCTAACTCTTGGAGCATCGAGCACCTCAGAAAGTTCTATGCTTAAGGGATGACTCGCCGACCTCTCCACCCGTCTTCGGATGGCTCGCCGACCTCTCCACCCGTCTCCGGATGGCTCGCCGACCTCTCCACCCGTCTCTGGACGGCTCGCCGACTTCTCCAACTTGTCTCCGGACGACTCGCCAATTTCTCCAAACAGCCTGGCTGATGCTAATGGAGACTCAGAGCAGGGGCTGCTGTAACCACCGGACGCGTGCATGAGCACCCGCCGTTTGCGCTATGGTGGCCAGCAGTCCTCCCAAGTGATGTCCCGACCTTTCTACGCGTGCATGAGCGCCCGCCCTCTGCGCTACGAAGGGAAGGCTAAGCTTGGGCTGAGATCCCCGGCGGCTATACGTCCAGTGCCTGTATGCGCCGGTTATGCGCACGTTCTCCATTCGGTCTTCAAGCAGCGTGACTAATACCGATGAAAACTCAGAGCTGGGGCTGTTGTCACCATTGGACGTGTGCATGAGCGCCCGCCCTCTGCGCTACGGTGGCCAATAGTTCTCTCAGGGCCTGTCCTGACCTCTCTACGCGTGCATGAGCGTCCGCCCTCTGTGCTATGAAGGAAAGGCTAGCTTGGGCTGAGAATTCTGAGGTTATAAGCTTAGTGCCTCGTGTTCGCGCCACCCACGTGCTCGACAACGGTCGCCATTCGCCCACGTCACGCCACGATCGAGCCTCTCGGAAAAGACCCTGACCGTGGTACCTCCCTACGCGTGCACGAGCGCCCGCCCTCTGCGCTATGGGATGCCAGCAGAGGTTCCTTGGAGGACGCCCTTGACTCCTACACGCAAACAAGCTCCGCGCTCTACGCTACGGATTCTGGGATAACCCCAGGTCGAACTATTCATCGCTACGGCTCACGACTATTGGGTCTGCGGAATTTGGGAAATGAACAAAACACGCCGACTCGCTTCAAGTTTTGATTCAGTTTGCCCAAGAGTTTATTAATAGACTATCTCCTAATATACATATTACTGGTGCCCAGCACTGAACAAGTCTACACCTTCGACGAGGGCTTCAGCGGCAGGCTCGGCTTTCTCTCCAGACGCTCCATCTCGGCCTCCGACGTGTTCGCCGCAAAGCCAGCGCCCAGCCTCGACATCTCCATCCGTGGATAATGCGAACGAAGAATGGCGAGACCTTGAGCCGCCACACTCTGCGCCGCCGCCTTGGTGTACGCCTGGAAGCGCCCCCACAGGCCACATGCCTTTTGGATGACATGGTCGCCGATCCGCCACTCCTTCTCCGCCGGGAAGAAAGGCTCCTCATCGATGCACTGCACCAACGGGGCCACCTCCTCCGCCAACGACCAGAAGCGCTCATGGTAATCGTCAATACGTCACTGCAGATCTGCAAATTGCATTTTCATGTTTTCCCGGTAAACTGCAAATGCCAAAACAAAGGGTAAGACGACGACCACGCTTCACCACGGAGACTTATTGGCGTGCATGGCCTGCCACTTCGGCACCTCCTCGTCAGACTTCGCCTTCTCCTCGGCCAGGAGATGCTTCTCCTCGCCCGCCTGCATCGCCTCTGCGAAAACAACTCCATGATTCAGGACTCCGATCAGATGGTGTACTAAGCAAAAGGGAGTATAGCATCGCCGACTTACGTGCGGCGAACTCGTCGGCCTTATCGGCCCGCAGCTGAAGCTGGAAGTTCTCCTGTCCATGCTGCTGGATGATCTCCTCAAGCTCCCGAGAACGTGTGTGGGCATCCTCCAGATGCACCTCCAAGCCAGCAAACTGGCCCTAGATGCGCTTTACCTCCGCCCGAAGCGGCTCGTTCTCTTCTGCCATTGGCGCCACCCGGTCCAGGGCGAGCTTACGCTCCTCCCCGACCTTCAATAGGTACTGCAGGGAAATGATGATCAGCATGAACAAAGGCCATCTAGAGAGACAACATGAAGAGGTGAACGTACTCACCTGGATCCTCTCCAGTAGCTTCGATGCGTCCCCGATCACGGCGTCCGTCACCGCGCTCGCCGCCTCATCATCAACTTCGACGACCTCGTTGCGGATACATAGGTGTATGCCAAGTCTCTGAGTGATGAGTAATTGTCAACGGGTTTGATGCGCATGTTCTTTGGCTTGTGTTGTGCAGGTGTCGAGCACGGAGACAGTGATCGAGGGCAAGGTGAAGGTCAAGTTGAGACGTGCCGTGCCGACGGACTGGGTGCGATGAAGGATGGGCGTGCCGTGCGGCGGACGTGCCATGCCGATGTATCGAGCAGTGAAGGGCGGACGTGAGGCTTGGACTGAGGGACCGGAGTGCCTGAGGATCAGCTGTGGTGGCTGGCAGCCTGGGACAGCGCACGCGGAGACTTGCGAGGCACGGTGTTGCTCGGGTCGAGGACCTAGGGACACGTGTCGGTGGACGGGGTGCACGGGCGGTGCATCTCCTCTACAGCCCCGGTTTGGTGGTTGAGCCAGGGAAAAACCACCGGGGCGGTTTCCTTCCGAGTTTGGGCCTCAAAACTCGGGTGCTCGGTTTCCAGGTTGAGCCACAAAACCTGGGCGTGGATGGTTTCCGAGTTTGGCCACAAAACTCGGGTGATGGGCCGGTTTCCGAGTTTGGGCCTCAAAACTCGGGCGCTGCGGGTTTCTGAGTTTGGGCCACAAAACTCAGGCTGGAGGCTGGTTTCCCGTTTGGGCCTCAAAACCGGGGTTTGCTGGAAAAGGCTGGTTTCCCGGTTTGGGCCACAAAACCGGGGTGCAGAGCAGGGCGGCACGTGGCGGCGATCCAGAGGTTGCGTCGAGGCAACGCTTCGGTTCGAGCGGGCGTGGCCGTCGGATCTACCTACCACCGCGGTTGGACCAGAATAGCCTTAGGGTTTAGCTGGTTCGCTCTGTAATTAGTGTAGAGAGGGGTAGAGTAGGAAATAGGCTTAGTCTAGGTTAGTATAAGTAGTCCAGGGGAGACACCCTCCTCCCTATCTCAGTTAGTGCTTTCATTTGCTAGGGTTTCCTGCTCTCCCCATCCCCTGCTTTAGCTAGTTGAGATCCGCAGAGAGACTCCAGTCTGTGTACTGTTGATTTGAGGAAGTGAGGCCGTATCCTCACCTTGGAGCACAGATCGATGGCTTGATTTGCGTCTTTGTTTCGAGTTCGTGGCTGTGATTTCCGTTTTGCTTGTGTTCTTCGCGGGATCCTTTTGCTCCACGATTTTCCCATCATGTGATCTCCTTGCTCGGTTCATCTTTTGCAAATCCATTTGAACCAAGTTGTTCTAGATCGTGAGGCACTTCTTTCCACCGAAGGAATCATTCTCTAACCTCACGGTCTAGGAGATCGATCGTTTTTTCGTTTCGGGTCACTTTTCGTCCCTTCCCCCGAAATTCTTCGATTCACCGATTTGGAGTTAGGTTCGAGCCATGATCTCTTAGAGATAGCTCACTAATCTCCTTGTGACTTCACTCACCAAGTTTGATCCATAGAGGATGCGTTTTGGGTGAGTTTGAGTCGGATCGGTGGAAGAACAGAGGGGCTGCGGGGTGACCGGACGCTGGTCGCGAAGTGATCGGATGCTGACCAGTGCGTCCGGTCATTGAGCGCTACGTACAGGGTTTCTGGTTTGACCGGACGCTCGTGACCGGACTCTGTGTTTATCAATCGACCGGACGCGCCCAGGTTCCTGTTCATCGTGTTTGTTTGATCTGTCCGGACGCTCTGATCACGACCGGACGCTCCGTACTAGTGAGTCCGGTCGCGAACAGTAAGGTTCCAGAGCCAGTTTTTGCCGACCGGACGCGTCCGGTCCCTGCTGACCGGACGCTGGTCAGAGTCCGGTCGTTGCTGTTTCGCGCCGTTTCGTTCGCGGTTCGCTCGTTCGTTGACGGATTCGATTTCCGTCTTTTGCGTTGGACTTCTAGGGTTGTCTAGTGTCCCGCTGTGCTTCAAGGAAGCATCCACCCTACATCTAGGGTCGTGGACATTAGCAAGCTCTAGGGTTTCCTCCCGGGGTTGATTTGGGACAGTGGCTCTCGGGTTTTGTTTTTCCTATTTGAACTCCCATTCACCCCCCCCTCTGGTCGCTTTCGGTTAGCTTCTCGGTCCTTCAATTGGTATCGGAGCGGGTTAGGATCTTCCACCTTAGCCGGTTCCAGATCCACCGAAGGCGACATGGATCGCGGCGTGGGCAAACCGCCGTTTTTTTCGATGGAACGAACTACGCGTATTGGAAGATACGCATGTCGGCCTATCTGCAGAGTTTGGGTGCTTCTATTTGGGATATTTGCAACTCTGCTGATTACGTGGTCTTGGCTGCTCGTGTCTCTCAACAACAGATCGATGAGCACGATGCCAATAGCCGAGCCCGTAATGCTCTCTTTTCTTGTTTGAGCATGGGTGAGTTTGATCGTGTTTCTCACCTCGCTACGGCTCGGGAGATCTGGGACACTCTCATGCGTTTTCATGAGGGCACCTCTCAAGTCAAAACCCGACTCTACGAGTCGTTCAAGCGAGAGTATGAGAACTTTAGGCATCAACCTGGCGAGAGCATAGAAAGTTTATTCGCTCGCTTTTAGGTGATTGTCAACAGGATGAGGGCTAACAGAGAGCAGTTGCCATTTGACGATCATGAGCGTGCTTTGAAGCTTTTGCACACTCTTGACCGTTCGGTGTGGGACTCCAAGGTTCAAGCAATCATCGAATCGCCGAACTATGAGACCCTCACCTGCGACGAGCTCTTCAGTAAGCTCAAGTCCAGTGAGATTGATGCTATGGCGAGGGCTTCCTTTGAAATCCTTCTCGCCCGTCCATGGCTTTGGTTTCGGCTCTTCTCTAACCCCTCAACCCCTCAGCTGGCTTGCGCTTTCTTCTCTCTTTTTCTGTGACAGAGGACCAGCTGGAGTCTTTGGGAGACGACGAGTTGGCTTTGCTTGCCAACCGGTTCTCGCGGTTCCACAACAACCGCATGAACCGTCGTCGAGGAGGAGGACGCATGGGATGCTACGAGTGCGGCGACCCCGACCACTTCATCGCCGACTGCCCCAAGAAAAGGAACAAGCACTCGGGCAAGGGCGAACATGGGCGCAAGCACGACTCCAAGTACAAGGAGAAGCATGTCCCTCAAAGGCACAAGAAACGGGGCGGCTTCGACAAAGAGTACATCAAGAAGAAGTACTTGGAGAAGCAGCAAGCTGAGCAGCGTGCGTTCTTTGCCACGCTCAGCGACGTCGACGGCTCGGATGACGACTCCGCTGGCTCCAGCGACGACGAGTCCGTGAAGAAGAAGCTGGAAGACAAGTTCAACGGCTTGTGCTTCTTCGCCGGCGACGGAGGCCTGTGCACCATGGCGCTCGGAGATGAGGTCGATGGCGAGCCGGAGCGTACCCCCTCGGAACAACGACGACGACGACACCTCCCAGGTATCTCTCACCTACGACGAGCTTTCCTCCGAGGTTGAGAAGTTGACTGCTGCCCTCCTTAGCCAAGATAAGTTGCTTAGGCAGGCATGCCGCTAGAGAGCGCAAGGAGTTTAGGCAGAAGTGGGAGGACACGGTGAAGGAGCTTGAGTTCGCTCGGTCCACCGTGGTAGTGTCGGAGGAGGCGGAGTGCGAGTCGTGCACCGCGCACATGACTGACCTTCTCACTCTGAGAGGTAAGTATGCTGCGTTGGTTGGAGAGGTGGATGAGCTCCGTGCTAGGCCGCAGCTGTTGGGTGCGTGCAAGACTTGTCCTGTCTTGCAATCTGAGTTGGCAGAGAAAAATGCCAAGCTTGAGTCTTTAGAGAAGGCCAGCTCAGATAGCACTTGTGTCTCGAGGTGTGCTTTGTGTGAGGGCCTGGAGATGGAGATTTCCAATGTGAAGCATGGCAAGATGCAAACCGAGGAAGAAAACACATACCTTTGGTCCATCTTGTCATGGGTCTCCAGTAGTGAGCCGCAGCTCGGGATGATGATCTCCCAATTCAAGCGAGCTGTTGGTGCCCCTGGTGTAGGTTTTGCTCAGAGTGTTGATCTCTCAGCTTTTGGGAAGATTGGAGAGTCTAGTGGTCTGAACCCATGTGAGAAGCCCAATTCCACCACTACTCCCAAACTTGCCAAGCTTCCACTCAAAGAGCCAGCCAAGCCTATCACCAAAGATGGTGTGGTTGAGGAACCCCCGAGAGCTCCTCCCAAGAACCCAGTTTGGGCACCCAAGCCAAACCACCTCAGAAACAAGCTTGACGCTATGCCACCCATTCTTGAGGAGTTGCCACAGAAGGGCAAAGGCAAAGTGAGCCACACCCCACAGCCCTGGTCACCACAACCCCCTTTGCGTGCGGTGAGGTACCAGTGTGATTCTGTGGGAGGGATGGTCACTTGATCGAGTTCTTTTCCGGCGCAAGCGGGAGGCGCGCCGTGTTCGGGAGATGGAGAACCCGGACATGTACCATCCAGCTCATGGTGGACATGTGCCGAAGGCTCAGGAGAGAGCCTCTAGGAGGGAGACTAGGACTAGAGGTCCAGCACCTCAGTTGTTAGGCCTAGGCAGGAGAGAGCTCCGAGGAGAGACGCTAGAGCAGTTGAGCCCCAGGCTCCTAGGCGTAGATCTCGTAGAGAGCGTGCCCGACGGGGTCCTGCTTTTGCAGGTAACGGACCCCGTGGCGGAGGCTTAGTTGAGCGCTTTCCCCCACCGCAGTTTGAGTACCGCGGTGAGCGCTTCTTCCCCAGCGGACCACGTTTTCCTGTACGTGGTGATCGCTACCCCCGTAGACAGGCTAGGAATAGTTTTTTTACTAACCGTTCTTTTGAGCAGCCGGCCCAACACTGGTATTCTCCTTACTTCACTAACCCAGTGTTGGACCGTATGCTCACCCTATGTCTTTTTATTGATGTAGGTAAGGCGGTTGGAGGACATTTGGTTGGTGGATTCCGGTTGCTCGAGGCACATGACCGGAAACGCCAAGTGGTTCTCCAGCCTTAGCCCGGTCGCCGGAAAGGAATACATAACCTTCGGCGACAATAGTAAAGGTAAGGATTGTCTCGTGGGACGTGCGGGTTAATGAGCACTTTGTGTTGCGCGATGTTGCTCTTGTTTCTAACCTGCATTTTAACCTTCTTTCTGTTTCGCAACTTTTTGATGATGACTATGAGATTCGTTTTAAACCGAACCTTAGTCGCATCTTAGATCCTCAGGGCGATCTTGTATGTCTGATTTCGCCCTTTGGGAAAGTCTTTCGCGCGAATTTTTCGGAGTCGTTTGGTTCTTCTCGCTGTCTTTGGCTAGTCCTTATTCCTCCGATCTTTGGAGTGGCATAGGAGGCTCGGTCATTTAAGCTTCGACTTGCTTGCAAGACTTAGCTCACTTGGCTTAATCCGAGGATTGCCCAAGCTTTCGATGGAGAAGGATCTAGTTTGCCATTCTTGCAGACATGGGAAGATGGTTGCCGCTCCCCACCATCCAAAGACTAAGGTCATGACCTCGCACCCCGGAGAGCTTTTACACATGGACCTTGTTGGTCCGGCTCGGGTGAGCTCGGTTGGTGTCAAGTGGTATGTTTTGGTTTTGTTGACGACTTTTCGAGATACTCGTGGGTTTTCTTTTTGACTGAGAAGGCTGAGACTTTCTCCTTCGCTCGCAATCTGATTTTGCGTCTTCAGAACGAGTTCCCTTTGAACTCGATGCGAGCTATAAGAAGTGATAATGGTTCCGAATTCAAAATTCGGATTTTGAGAAGTTTTGTAACCGCTTTGGCTTGGAGCATCAGTTTTCTTCCCCCTACACACCGCCCCAAAATGGTGTTGTAGAGAGGAAGAATCGGACCTTTGTTGAGATGGCCAGGACGATGCTTGATGAGCATAGGACTCCTAGGCGCTATTGGGCCGAAGCTATGAACACTGCATGCTATATTTCCAATCGCATTTTTCTGAGAGCTTTCTTGAAAAAGACTTCTTATGAGTTGCGTTTTGGCAAACTGCCCAAGGTGAGTTATTTTCGAGTTTTTGGTTGCCATTGTTTTATACTCAAAAAGGGCAACTTGGACAAATTTGAATCTCGTTCTTCTGACGGTGTGTTTTTGGGTTATGGCACTCACACTCGAGCTTATCGTGTACTTAACCTTGACACTAACCGAGTCATGGAGACATCCGATGTCACCTTCGATGAGACCATGGTTTGTCCTTCTTCTCGTTTGAGCGTGCAGGTGATCATGAGGTTGGTGAGCCTCCTTTTGATGACGAGGACGAGGGTGCTGAAGGTATGGATGATCCAGCACCCCCTCCACCTGCCGCGCCGCAAAAAGCGGCCTCGACGACGACTCACGGCCCCGACACCTCTTCTTCCTGGGGGCCGTGGGATCCGCCACCCCCGAGCGGTACCATTTGTACCCGGGGAGGCACCAGCTGCTGTTGAGGGGGAGGCTACTTCAGCTCGGGAGGCGCCACGACATATCCAGCGCCAGCACCCGCCTCAGCAGATGATCGGCAACATCGACGAACGGGTCACTCGGTCCAGGTCACAGCAAATCTCGCACTTCGCTCATTCTGCTTTTGTTGCTAATTTTGAGCCCCGAGATGTTGGACACGCTTTGACGGATCCGGATTGGGTCAATGCCATGCATGAGGAGTTAGAAACTTTGAGCGAAATCGGGTTTGGGTTCTAGTTCCACCTCCACCTGACTGTAAGCCTATTGGGACAAAATGGGTTTTTAAAAACAAGCAAGGAGAGGATGGCCATGTCGTGAGAAACAAGGCCGGCTTGTAGCGAAAGGCTATAGTCAGAAGGAAGGGATAGATTATGAGGAGACCTTCGCTCCTGTAGCACGTTTGGAGGCTATTAGGATACTCTTGGCTTTTGCTGCATCCAAAGGTTTCAAACTTTTTCAAATGGATGTCAAGAGTGCCTTCTTAAACGGCTACATAGAAGAGGAAGTATATGTAGAACAACCCCCCGGTTTTGAAAATCCCAAGTTTCCAAACCATGTCTTTAAACTTCATAAAGCTTTATATGGTTTGAAACAAGCCCCTAGAGCCTGGTATGATAGGTTGAAAACCTTTTTTGCTTGCTAAGGGTTTTAAAATGGGATGTGTAGATAAAACGCTCTTTCTCCTCCGGCAAGGCAAAGACACGCTCTTGGTCCAGATTTACGTGGATGATATCATTTTCGGTGGTTCTTCTCACGCTTTGGTTGCCAAGTTTGCAGATACTATGAGCAGGGAGTTCGAGATGAGCATGATGGGCGAGCTGACATTCTTTCTCTCGGTTGCAAATTAAGCAATCCCGAGAGGGGAGTTTGTGCACCAGGGCAGGCCGTACACCAAGGACTTGCTAAAGCGATTCGATATGGGTGAGGCCAAGCCTCTTCCAACACCCATGTCGACGACGACTGCCCTGGATGCGGATGTGGATGGAGAAGCAGTGGACCAGAAGGAGTACCCGCAGCATGATCGGGTCGCTCCTCTACCTGACCGGCGACACGCCCGGACATCCAGTTCGCGTGTGTCTGTGCGCGCGCTTTCAGGCGTCGCCGCGCACCTCTCACCGTCAGGCGGTGAAGCGGATTTTCAGGTACCTTCGTTTCACGCCTGAGTTCGGGATTTGGTATCCTGCTTCCTCCTCCACCCTCTCCCTTTGCGGTTATTCGGATGCCGATTTTGCTGGTTGTCGTATTGAGCGCAAGTCCACTTCTGGGACTTGCCAGTTTATTGGTTCTTCTCTTGTTTCGTGGTCTTCTCGCAAGCAGTCTAGCGTCGCTCAGTCCACTACGGAGGCTAATATGTTGCTGCGGCTAGCTGCTGTTCCCAGTTGCTTTGGATGATGGCCACTTTGCGTGATTTTGGTCTGAGCTTTTCTCGCGTGCCTTTGCTTTGTGACAGCACGAGTGCCATTAGCGTTGCTAAGAACCCCGTGCTTCACTCGAAGACCAAACACATTGATGTGCGCTTTCATTTTCTGCGAGACCACCAGGAGAAGGGTGATATCGACCTTCGCCATGTCGATACTCATCATCAACTGGCTGATATTTTCACCAAGCCTTTAGACGAATCAACCTTTAATCGGTTGAGGGGTGAGCTTGGTGTGTGTTTCCCCTTTTAGATGGGGGAAACATTTTGGATCTTGTATATTTGACTGACTTACATTCTGAGCTTCATGTTTATAATCACTAGAATGTAACTATGCTCTCTTTAGTATGCTCCGATGCTTATATGGATGCTTGTAGCTTATGCTCATCCTGATCACTAGTACATGTTATGAGCTGAGCTATTTTGGAATGGTGAATTTACTTAATAACTTACAATCTGAAAATGTTCACCATTGAGATATGCAACTAGCATGTGTAGGATATGTTGAGTTCACTCGTGTGCTTTTCATATATGCTAGGTTGCTATGTCTCTAGTTATGAGTCATTCACTTGCTTGGTCTGTTCATATCATGTATAAAATTTGAACCAAGTTTAGTGAATTGAAAAGATCGAGATGGGATTGCTTGTCAACACCTCATGGTATCGAGACTGTTTCTCATTGCACTTTGAGTTAAACTTGAGCCGTGTAGTGTATGACCGAAACCGTAGCTTCAAGCTTCTGATTGCTTCTGCATAGGCTTCGCTCGGTTGAAAAGTTAGGCAAAGACAAGCTTTCAACCTCTCGCAATCACATGCTAAATAATTGAACTTGTGAAGTCTTCACCGCTGCAACTCCAATATAAAAATGAAATCACAAGTATATGCTTCATTCCTATGCATGATGATTGAACTTTGCTAGGGGTAGTTCACCTTGTATACATGTTTAGCACTTGTCTGGATTCCTATCTATACATGTGTAGTGCTATTCTGATGGTGACTATTTTTTTGGCTAAAAACTGCTCACTTGCTCATATGCTTCATATTTCGTATGTGTGATCAGTTTGAGCCTTCGCTATTTGAGTGCTTAGTTGTGCCATTGGAGCTATACCGATTAGAGCATTTTGCACTCTTTTGATTATATGCCTGAAGCTGCTAACGTGCATTTCTGACTTCATATGCATTTTAGCAGGGGGAGTTTTGTTGGCTCAAGGGAAGAGTTTGTGCTTGATAAGTGCATTTTCAACTAAGGGGGAGAGTTTTTGCAAATCATATGTCTCCTAAGGGGGAGATTTTTAGATCTTTATGCTCTTCTCTTGTTGGACCTAAAGGGGAGTCCCTGGTTGCTTGCACCTATCGAGGGGGAGTTTGCTAGTTGTGTTGAGCCGTTGCCTCTATCTTAAGGGACCAGCAAACATTTTTCCTCATTTGGCATCGAGTTTGATTTTGATTGGTTCGAAGACTTTTCGATTGTTTTTCAATGGTTCGGAGTGGTTTTCGTGCTAGTTGTGTTGAGCCTCTGTGCCTCTATCTTGAGGGACTAGCACTTTGCCATTGTTTAGCTCCGATTTTCAATTGGTTTTCTGCTAGCGGTGTTGAGCCTGTTCTACCTCTTCTTGAGGGCTAGCTTTGCTTTGCTTGTCGCGTCGAGCCGTTGCCCATGTCTTTGGGACCAAGTTCTCGCTTTTTCCACTTGACATTCTTCGGCTTTGCTATGCTTTTGGGTCATTTGGTTGAGTTCTCTTCCTTCCTCCTCTACCTTCTTCTTTCTTTTATGATTTGTGTGTGTAGTTGACAATGCACTCATCAAGGGGGAATTGCGGATACATAGGTGTATGCCGAGTCTCTGAGTGATGAGAATTGTCAACGGGTTTGATGCGCATGTTCTTTGGCTTGTGTTGTGCAGGTGTCGAGCACGGAGACAGTGATCGAGGGCAAGGTGAAGGTCAAGTTGAGACGTGCCGTGCCGACGGACTGGGTGCGATGAAGGATGGGCGTGCCGTGCGGCGGACGTGCCATGCCGATCTATCGAGCTGTGAAGGGCGGACGTGAGGCTTGGACTGAGGGACCGGAGTGCCTGAGGATCAGCTGTGGTGGCTGGCAGCCTGGGACAGCGACGAGCGGAGACTTGCGGGGCACGGTGTTGCTCGTGTCGAGGACCTGGGGACACGTGTCGGTGGACGGGGTGCACGGGCGGTGCATCCCCTCTACAGCCCCGGTTTGGTGGTTTAGCCAGGGAAAACCACCGGGTGGACGGTTTCCGAGTTTGGGCCTCAAAACTCGGGTGCTCGGTTTCCAGGTTGAGCCACAAACCGGGCGTGGATGGTTTTTGAGTTTGGCCACAAAACTCGGGTGATGGGCCGGTTTCCGAGTTTGGGCCTCAAAACTCGGGCGCTGCGGGTTTCTGAGTTGGGCCACAAAACTCAGGCTAGAGGCTGGTTTCCCGTTTTGGGCCTCAAAACGGGGGTTGCGGAAAAGGCTGGTTTCCCGGTTTGGGCCACAAAACCGGGGGTGCAGAGCAAGGGCGGCACTGGCGGCGATCCAGAGGTTGCGTCGAGGCAACGCTTCGGTTCGAGCGGGCGTGTGCGGAACATGGGTGTATGCCGAGTCTCTGGTGATGAGTGATTGTCAACGGGTTTGATGCGCATGTTCTTTGCTCGTGTTGTGCGGTGTCGAGCACGGACAGTGATCGAGGGCAAGTGAAGGTCAAGTTGAGACGTGCCGTGCCGACGGACTGGGTGCGATGAGGATGGCGTGCCGTGCGGCGGACGTGCCATGCCGATGTATCGAGCAGTGAAGGGCGGACGTGAGGCTTGGACTGAGGGACCGGAGTGCCTGAGGATCAGCTGTGGTGGCTGGCAGCCTGGGACAGCGACGAGCAGAGACTTGCGGGGCACGGTGTTGCCGGGTCGAGGACCTGGGGACATGTGTCGGTGGACGGGTGCACGGGCGGTGCATCCCCTCTACAGCTACGGTTTGTGGTTGAGCCAGAGAAAAACCAACGGGTGGACGGTTTCCAGGTTTGGGCCTCAAAACTGGTGCTCGGTGTTCCAGGTTGAGCCACAAACCTGGGCGCGGATGGTTTCCGAGTTTGGCCCAAAACTCGGGTGATGGCCGGTTTCCGAGTTTGGGCCTCAAAACTCGGGCGCTGCGGGTTCTGAGTTTGGCCACAAACTCAGCTGGAGGCTGGTTTCCCGGTTGGGCCTCAAACCGGGGGTTGCCGGAAAAGGCTGGTTTCCCGGTTTGGGCCACAAAACCGGGGGTGCAGAGCAGGGCGCACGTGGCGGCGATCCAGAGGTTGTCGAGCACGCTTCGATTCGAGCGGGCGTGTGCGGATACATGGTTTATGCCGATTCTCCTGAGTGATGAGTGATTGTCAACGGGTTGATGCGCATGTCTTTGGCTCGTTTGTGCAGGTGTCGAGCAGGAGACAGTGATCGAGGGTAAGGGGAAGGTCAAGTTGACTGTCGTGCCGACGGACTGGGTGCGATGAAGGATGGGCGTGCCGTCGGCGGACGGCCCATGCCGATGTATCGAGCAGTGAAGGGCGGACGTGATCTTGGACTGAGGGACCGGATGCTGAGGATCAGCTGTGGTGGCTGGCGCCTGGACAGCCGAGCGAGACTTGCTCACTGTGTTGCTCGGTACCTACATGTGTCGGTGGACGGGTGCACGGGCGGTGCTCCCTTTACAGCTACGGTTGTTGTTGAGCCAGAGAAAAACCAAGGGTGACGGTTTCCAGTTTGGAGGCCTCAAAACCTGGGGCTCGTTTTCCCAGGTTGAGCCACAAACCTGGGCGCGGAGGGTTTCCGAGTTTGGCCACAAAACTCGGGTGATGGGCCGGTTTCCGAGTTTGGGCCTCAAAACTCGGGCGCTGCGGGTTTCTGAGTTTGGGCCACAAAACTCAGGCTGGAGGCTGGTTGTCCCGTTTGGGCCTCAAAACCGGGGGTTGCTGGAAAAGGCTGGTTTCCCGGTTTGGGCCACAAAAACTGGGGTGCCGAGGAGGGCGGCACGTGGCGGCGATCAGAGGTTGCGTCGAGGCAACGCTTCGGTTCGAGCGGGCGTGGCCCGTCGGATCTACCTACCACCGCGGTTGGACCAGAATAGCCTTAGGGTTTAGCTGGTTCGCTCTGTAATTAGTTTAGAGAGGGGTAGAGTAGGAAATGGCTTAGTCTAGGTTAGTATAAGTAGTCCAGGGGAGACACCCTCCTCCCTATCTCAGTTTAGCTATCTCTTAGTGCTTTCATTTGCTAGGGTTTCCTGCTCTCCCATCCCCTGCTTTAGCTATTGAGATCCGCAGAGAGACTCCACTCTGTGTACTGTTGATTTGAGGAAGTGAGGCCGTATCCTCACCTTGGAGCACAGATCGATGGCTTGATTTGCGTCTTTGTTTCGAGTTCGTGGCTGTGATTTCCGTATTCTTTGTGTTCTTCGCGGAATCCTTTTTCTCCACGATTTTCCCGTCGCTTGATCTCTTTGCTCGGTTCATCTTTGCAAATCCGTTTGAACCAAGTTGTTCTAGATCGTGAGGCACTTCTTTCCACTAAAGGAATCATCCTCTAACCTCACGGTCTAGGAGATCAATCGATTTTTCGTTTCGGGTCACTTTTTCTCCCTTCTCCCGAATTTCTTCGATTCACCGATTTGGAGATAGTTCGAGCCATGATCTCTTAGAGATAGCTCACTATACTCCTTGTGACTCCACTCACCAAGTTTGATCCCTAGAGGATTCGTTTTTGGGTGAGTTTGAGTCGAATCGGTGGAAGAACAGAGGGCTGTCGGGGTGACCGGACGCTAGGTCACGGGTGACCGGACGCTCAGCGCTGAGTCCGGTCGTTGAATGCTTTTCGGTGTTTTGTTTTGCATCGACGGACGCACTGTTGAATCGTGACCGGACTCATCGGTTACTGTTCATCAGTGTTTTGTGCTTGCGACCGGACGCACTGTTCACGACCGGACGCTCCGTACAGTGAGTCCGGTCAGAAACAGTAGGTCCAAATCGGATTTTGGACGACCGGACGCGTCCGGTCCCTGCTGACCGACGCTGGCCAGAGTCCGGTCGTAGCTGTTTCGCGCGTTTTCGTTCGCGTTCGTTCGTTCGTTGACGGATTCGATTTCCGTCTTTTGCGTTGGCTTTCTAGGGTTGTCTAGTGTCCCGCTGTGCTTCTAGGAAGCATCCACCCTACATCTAGGGTCGTGGACATTAGCAAGCTCTAGGTTTCGCTTTTGGGTTGAGTTTGGGACAGTGGCATCTAGTTTCCGAAAGGAAATTTTGAAGCTCCCATTCACCCCCCCCCTCTGGTCGCTTTCGGGTAGCTTCTCGGTCCTTCAATTGGTATCGGAGCAGGTTAAGGATCTTCCACCTTAGCCGGTTCCAGATCCACCGAAGGCGACATGGATCGCGGCGTGGGCAAACCGCCGTTTTCGATGGAACGAACTACGCGTATTGGAAGATACGCATGTCGGCCTATCTGCAGAGTTTGGGTGCTTCTATTTGGGATATTTGCAACTCTGCCTGATTACGTGGTCTTGGCTGCTCGTGTCTCTCAGCAACAGATCGATGAGCACGATGCCAATAGCCGAGCCCGTAATGCTCTCTTTTCTTGTTTGAGCATGGGTGAGTTTGATCGTGTTTCTCACCTCGCTATGGCTCGGGAGATCTGGGACACTCTCATGCGTTTCATGAGGGCACCTCTCAAGTCAAAACCCGACTCTACGAGTCGTTCAGCGAGAGTATGAGAACTTTAGACATCAACCTGGCGAGAGCATAGAAAGTTTATTCGCTCGCTTTCAGGTGATTGTCAACAGGATGAGGGCTAACAGAGAGCAGTTGCCATTTGACGATCATGAGCGTGCTTTGAAGCTTTTGCACACTCTTGACCGTTCGGTGGGGACTCCAAGGTTCAGGCAATCATCGAATCGCCGAACTATGAGACCCTCACCTGCGACGAGCTCTTCAGTAAGCTCAAGTCCAGTGAGATTGATGCTATGGCGAGGGCCTTCTCGCCCGTTGAGAAATATCTCTTCTCCTCTCCATGCTTTGGTTCTTCTCGGCTCTTCCTCTAACCCCTCACTGGCTTTGCGCTTTCTTCTCTCTTTTCTGTGACAGCAGCCAGCTGGAGTCTTTGAGACGACGAGTTGGCTTTGCTTGCCAATCGGTTCTCGCGTTCCACAACAACCGCATGAACCGTCGTCGAGGAGGAGGACGCACGGGATGCTACGAGTGCGGCGACCCAGACCACTTCATCGCCGACTGCCCCAAGAAAGAACAAGCACTCGGGCAAGGGCGAACATGGGCGCAAGCACGACTCCAAGTACAAGGAGAAGCATGTCCCCAAAGGCACAAGAAACAGGGCGGCTTCGACAAGAGTACATCAAGAAGAAGTACTTGGAGAAGCAGCAAGCTGAGCAGCGTGCGTTCTTCGCCACGCTCAGCGACGTCGACGGCTCGGATGACGACTCCGCTGGCTCCAGCGACGACGAGTCCGTGAAGAAGAAGCTGGAAGACAAGTTCAACGGCTTGTGCTTCTTCGCCGGCGACGGAGGCCTGTGCACCATGGCGCTCGGAGATGAGGTCGATGGCGAGCCGGAGCGTACCCCTCGGAACGACGACGACGACGACACCTCCCAGGTATCTCTCACCTACGACGAGCTTTCTCCGAGGTTGAGAAGTTGACTGCTGCCCTCCTTAGCCAAGATAAGTTGCTTAGGCGTGCCGCTAGAGAGCGCAAGGAGTTTAGGCAGAAGTGGGAGGACACGGTGAAGGAGCTTGAGTTCGCTCGGTCCACCGTGGTAGTGTCGGAGGAGGCGGAGTGCGAGTCGTGCACCGCGCACATGACTGACCTTCTCACTCTGAGAGGTAAGTATGCTGCGTGGTTGGAGAGGTGGATGAGCTCCGTGCTAGGCCGCAGCTGTTGGGTGCGTGCAAGACTTGTCCTGTCTTGCAATCTGAGTTGGCAGAGAAAATGCCAAGCTTGAGTCTTTAGAGAAGGCCAGCTCAGATAGCACTTGTGTCTCGAGGTTGCTTTGTGTGAGGCCTGGAGATGGAGATTGCCAATGTGAAGCATGGCAAGATGCAAACCGAGGAAGAAAACACATACCTTCGGTCCATCTTGTCATGGGTCTCCTAGTGAGCCGCAGCTCGGGATGATGATCTCCCAATTCAAGCGAGCTGTTGGTGCCCCTGGTGTAGGTTTTGCTCAGAGTGTTGATCTCTCAGCTTTTGGGAAGATTGGAGAGTCTAGTGGTCTGAACCCATGTGAGAAGCCCAATTCCACCACTACTCCCAAACTTGCCAAGTTCCACTCAAAGAGCCAGCCAAGCCTATCACCAAAGATGGTGTGTTTGAGGAACCCCCGAGAGCTCCTCCCAAGAACCCAGTTTGGGCACCCAAGCCAAACCACCTCAGAAACAAGCTTGACGCTATGCCACCCATTCTTGAGGAGTTGCCACAGAAGGGCAAAGGCAAAGTGAGCCACACCCACAGCCCTGGTCACCAACACCCCCCTTTGCGTGCGGTGAGGTACCAGTGTGATTTCTGTGGGAGGGATGGTCACTTGATCGAGTTCTGTTTCCGGCGCAAGCGGAGGCGCGCCGTGTTCGGGAGATGGAGAACCCGGACATGTACCATCCAGCTCATCGTGGACATGTGCCGAAGGCTCAGGAGAGAGCTGCTAGGTCCGGACGTCAAGGTCCCCGGCCTAGGCAGGAGATGAGAGCCCCTAGGAGGGAGACTAGGCCTAGAGGTCCAGCACCTCAGTTTGTTAGGCCTAGGCAGGAGAGAGCTCCGAGGAGAGACGCTAGAGCAGTTGAGCCCCAGGCTCCTAGGCGTAGATCTCGTAGAGAGCGTGCCCGACGGGGTCCTGCTTTTGCAGGTAACGGACCCCGTGGCGGAGGCTTAGTTGAGCGCTTTCCCCACCGCAGTTTGAGTACCGCGGTGAGCGCTTCTTCCCCAGCGGACCACGTTTTCCCGTACGTGGTGATCGCTACCCCCGTAGACAGGCTAGGAATAGTTTTTACACTGACCGTTCTTTTGAGCAGCCGGCCCAACACTGGTATTCTCCTTACTTCACTAACCCCAGTGTTGGACCGTATGCTCACCCTATGTCTTTTTATTGATGTAGGTGAGACGGTTGGAGGACATTTGGTTGGTGGATTCTGGTTGCTCGAGGCACATGACCGGAAACGCCAATGGTTCTCCAGCCTTAGCCCGGTCGCCGGAAAGGAGTACATAACCTTCGGCGACAATAGTAAAGGTAAGGTATTGTCTCGTGGGACGGTGCGGGTTAATGAGCACTTTGTGTTGCGCGATGTTGCTCTCGTTTCTAACCTGCATTTTAACCTTCTTTCTGTTTCGCAACTTTTTGATGATGACTATGAGATTCGTTTTAAACAGAACCTTAGTCGCATCTTAGATCCTCAGGGCGATCTTGTATGTCTGATTTCGCCCTTTGGGAAAGTCTTTCGCGCGAATTTCTCGGAGTGTTTGGTTCTTCTCGCTGTCTTTTGGCTAGTCCTTCTTCCTCCGATCTTTGGAAGTGGCATAGGAGGCTCGGTCATTTAAGCTTCGACTTGCTTGCAAGACTTAGCTCACATGGCCTAATCCGAGGATTGCCCAAGCTTTCGATGGAGAAGGATCTAGTTTGCCATTCTTGCAGACATGGGAAGATGGTTGCCGCTCCCCACCATCCAGTGACTAAGGTCATGACCTCGCACCCCGGAGAGCTTTTACACATGGACCTTGTTGGTCCGGCTCGGGTGAGCTCGGTTGGTGGCAAGTGGTATGTTTTGGTTGTTGTTGACGACTTTTCGAGATATTCGTGGGTCTTCTTTTTGACTGAGAAGACTGAGACTTTCTCCTTCGCTCGCAATCTGATTTTGCGTCTTCAGAACGAGTTCCCTTTGAACTCGATGCGAGCTATTAGAAGTGATAATGGTTCCGAATTCAAAAATTCGGATTTTGAGAAGTTTTGTAACCGCCTTGGCTTGGAGCATCAGTTTTCTTCCCCCTACACACCGCCCCAAAATGGTGTTGTAGAGAGGAAGAATCGGACCCTTGTTGAGATGGCCAGGACGATGCTTGATGAGCATAGGACTCCTAGGCGCTATTGGGCCGAAGCTATGAACACTGCATGCTATTTTCCAATCGCATTTTTCTGAAGCTTTCTTGAAAAGACTTCTTATGAGTTGCGTTTTGGCAAACTGCCCAAGGTGAGTTATTTTCGAGTTTTTGTTGCCATTGTTTTATACTCAAAAGGGCAACTTGGACAAATTTGAATCTCGTTCTTCTGACGGTGTGTTTTTGGGTTATGGCACTCACACTCGAGCTTATCGTGTACTTAACCTTGACACTAACCGAGTCATGGAGACATCCGATGTCACCTTCGACGAGACCATGGTTTGTCCTTCTTCTCATTTTGAGCGTGCAGGTGATTATGAGGTTGGTGAGCCTCTTTTTGATGACGAGGACGAGGGTGCTGAAGGTATGGATGATCCAGCACCCCCTCCACCTGCCGCGCCGCAAAGAGCGGCCTCGACGACGACTCACGGCCCCGACACCTCTTCTTCCTGGGGGCGTGGGATCCGCCACCCGAGCGGTACCATTTGTACCCGGGGAGGCACCAGCTGCTGTTGAGGGGGAGGCTACTTCAGCTCGGGAGGCACCACGACATATCCAGCGCCAGCACCCGCCTCAGCAGATGATCGGCAACATCGACGAACGGGTCACTCGGTCCAGGTCACAGCAAATCTCGCACTTCGCTCATTCTGCTTTTGTTGCTAATTTTGAGCCCCGAGATGTTGGACACGCTTTGACGGATCCGGATTGGGTTAATGCCATGCATGAGGAGTTAGAGAATTTTGAGCGAAATCGGGTTTGGGTTCTAGTTCCACCTCCACCTGACTGTAAGCCTATTGGGACAAAATGGGTTTCAAAAACAAGCAAGGAGAGGATGGCCACGTTGTTAGAAACAAGGCCGGCTTGTAGCGAAAGGCTATAGTCAGAAGGAGGGGATAGATTATGAGGAAACCTTCGCTCCTGTAGCACGTTTGGAGGCTATTAGGATACTCTTGGCTTATGCTGCATCCAGGGGCTTCAAACTTTTTCAAATGGATGTCAAGAGTGCCTTCTTAAACGGCTACATAGAGGAGGAGGTTTATGTTGAGCAACCCCCCGGTTTTGAAAATCCCAAGTTTCCAAACCATGTCTTTAAACTTCATAAAGCTTTATATGGTTTGAAACAAGCCCCTAGAGCCTGGTATGATAGGTTGAAAACCTTTTTGCTTGCTAAGGGTTTTAAAATGGGATGTGTAGATAAGACGCTCTTTCTCCTCCGGCAAGGCAAAGACACTCTTGGTCCAGATTTACGTGGATGATATCATTTTCGGTGGTTCTTCTCACGCTTTGGTTGCCAAGTTTGCAGATACTATGAGCAGGGAGTTCGAGATGAGCATGATGGGCGAGCTGACATTCTTTCTCGGGTTGCAAATTAAGCAATCCCGGGAGGGGACGTTTGTGCACCAGGGCAAGTACACCAAGGACTTGCTGAAGCGGTTCGATATGGGTGAGGCCAAGCCTCTTCCAACACCCATGTCGACGACGACTGCCCTGGATGCAGATGTGGATGGAGAAGCAGTGGACCAGAAGGAGTACCGCAGCATGATCGGGTCGCTCCTCTACCTGACGGCGACACGCCGGACATCCAGTTCGCGGTGTGTCTGTGTGCGCGCTTTCAGGCGTCGCCGCGCACCTCTCACCGTCAGGCGGTGAAGCGGATTTTCAGGTACCTTCGTTTCACGCCTGAGTTCGGATTTGGTATTCTGCTTCCTCCACCCTCTCCCTTTGCGGTTATTCAGATGCCGATTTTGCTGGTTGCCGTATTGAGCGCAAGTCCACTTCTGGGACTTGCCAATTTATTGGTTCTTCTCTTGTTTCGTGGTCTTCTCGCAAGCAGTCTAGTGTCGCTCAGTCCACTACAGAGGCTGAATATGTTGCTGCGGCTAGCTGCTGTTCCCAGTTGCTTTGGATGATGGCCACTTTGCGTGATTTTGGTCTGAGCTTTTCTCGCGTGCCTTTGCTTTGTGACAGCACGAGTGCCATTAGCGTTGCTAAGAACCCCGTGCTTCACTCGAAGACCAAACACATTGATGTGCGCTTTCATTTTCTGCGAGACCACCAGGAGAAGGGTGATATCGACCTTCGCCATGTCGATACTCATCATCAACTGGCGGATATTTTCACCAAGCCTTTAGACGAATCAACCTTTAATCGGTTGAGGGGTGAGCTTGGTGTGTGTTTCCCTTTTAGATGGGGGAAACATTTTGGATCTTGTATATTTGACTGACTCTTTTGTCTTTCTTTTCTTTTGCATTTTAGCATACGCATTTACATTCTGAGCTTCATGTTTATAATCACTAGAATGTAACTATGCTCTATTTAGTATGCTCTGATGCTTATATGGATGCTTGTAGCTTATGCTCTTCCTGATCACTAGTACATGTTATGAGCTGAGCTATTTTGGAATGGTGAATTTACTTAATAACTTACAATCTGAAAATGTTCACCATTGAGATATGCAACTAGCATGTGTAGGATATGTTGAGTTCACTCATGCTTTTCATATATGCTAGGTTGCTATGTCTCTAGTTATGAGTCATTCACTTGCTTGGTCTGTTCATATCATGTATAAAATTTGAACCAAGTTTTAGTGAATTCAAAAGATCGAGATGGGACTGCTTGTCAACACCTCATGGTATCGAGACTGTTTCTCATTGCACTTTGAGTTAAACTTGAGCCGTGTAGTGTATGACCGAAACCGTAGCTTCAAGCTTCTGATTGCTTCGGCATAGGCTTCGCTCGGTTGAAAAGTTAGGCAAAGACAAGCTTTCAACCTCTCGCAATCACATGCTAAATAATTGAACTTGTGAAGTCTTCACCGCTGCAACTCCAATATAAAAATGAAATCACAAGTATATGCTTCATTCCTATGCATGATGATTGAACTTTGCTAGGGGTAGTTCACCTTGTATACATGTTTAGCACTTGTCTGGATTCCTATCTATACATGTGTAGTGCTATTCTGATGGTGACTATATTTTTGGCTAAAAACTGCTCACTTGCTCATATGCTTCATATTCCGTATGTGTGATCAGTTTGAGCCTTCGCTATTTGAGTGCTTAGTTGTGCCATTGGAGCTATACCGATTAGAGCATTTTTTGCACTCTTTGATTATATGCCTGAAGCTGCTAACTTGCATTTCTGACTTCATATGCATTTTAGAAGGGGAGTTGTGTTGGCTCAAGGGAAGAGTTTGTGCTTGATAAGTGCATTTTCAACTAAGGGGAGAGTTTTTGCAAATCATATGTCTCCTGGCGTTCAATTAAGGGGGAGTTTTTGCTAAGGGGGAGATTTTCAGATCTTTATGCTCTTCTCTTGTTGGACCTAAGGGGGAGTCCCTGGTTGCTCGCACTTGTCGAGGGAATTGTGCTAGTTGTGGTGAGCCGTTGCCTCTGTCTTGAGGGACTGGCAAACATTTTCCTCAGTTGGCGTCGAGTTTGATCTCGATTGGTTTGGAGACCTTTTCGATTGTTTTTCAATTGTTTCGGAGTGGTTTTCGTGCTAGTTGTGTTGAGCCTCTGTGCCTCTATCTTGAGGGACTAGCACTTTGCCATTTTTTTTTGGCTCCGATTTTCAATTGGTTTTCTGCTAGCGGTGTTGAGCCTGTTCTACCTCTTCTTGAGGGCTAGCTTTGCTTTGCTTGGTCGTCGAGCCGTTGCCCATGTCTTTGGGGACCAAGTTCTCGCTTCTTCCACTTGACCTTCTTCGGCTTTGCTATGCTTTTGGGTCATTTGGTTGAGTTCTCTCTTCTCCTTCCTCCTACCTTCTTCTTTCATTTTATGATTTGTGTGTGTTTGACAATGCACTCATCAAGGGGAGATTGCGGATACATGGGTGTATGCCGAGTCTCTGAGTGATGAGTGATTGTCAACGGGTTTGATGCGCATGTTCTTTGGCTCGTGTTGTGCAGGTGTCGAGCACGGAGACAGTGATCGAGGGCAAGGTGAAGGTCAAGTTGAGATGTGTCGTGCCGACGGACTGGGTGCGATGAAGGATGGGCGTGCCGTGCGGCGGACGTGCCATGCCGATGTATCGAGCAGTGAAGGGCGGACGTGAGGCTTGGACTGAGGGACCGGAGTGCCTGAGGATCAGCTGTGGTGGCTGGCAGCCTGGGACAGCGACGAGCAGAGACTTGCGGGGCACGGTGTTGCTCGGGTCGAGGACCTGGGGACATGTGTCGGTGGACGGGGTGCACGGGCGGTGCATCCCCTCTACAGCTACGGTTTGTTGGTTGAGCCAAAGAAAACCAACGGGTGGACGGTTTCCAGGTTTGGGCCTCAAAACCTGGGTGCTCGGTTTCCAGGTTGAGCCACAAAACCTGGGCGCGGATGGTTTCCGAGTTTGGCCACAAACTCGGGTGATGGGCGGTTTCCGAGTTTGGGCCTCAAAACTCGGGCGCTGCGGGTTTCTGAGTTTGGGCCACAAAACTCAGGCTGGAGGCTGGTTTCCCGGTTTGGGCCTCAAAACCGGGGTTGCTGGAAAAGGCTGGTTTCCCGGTTTGGGCCACAAAACCAGGGGTGCAGAGCGAGGGCGGCACGTGGCGGCGATCCAGAGGTTGCGTCGAGGCAACGCTTCGGTTCGAGCGGGCGTGGCCGTCGGATCTACCTACCACCGCGGGTTGGACCAGAATAGCCTTAGGGTTTAGCTGGTTCGCTCTGTAATTAGTTTAGAGAGGGGTAGAGTAGGAAATAGGCTTAGTCTAGGTTAGTATAAGTAGTCCAGGGGAGACACCCTCCTCCTATCTCAGTTTTAGCTATCTCTGTTAGTGCTTTCATTTGCTAGGGTTTCCTGCTCTCCCATCCCCTGCTTTAGCTAGTTGAGATCCGCAGAGAGACTCCACTCTGTGTACTGTTGAGTTGAGGAAGTGAGGCCGTATCCTCACCTTGGAGCACAGATCGATGGCTTGATTTGCGTCTTTGTTTCGAGTTCGTGGCTGTGATTCGCATATTCTTTGTGTTCTTCGCGGAATCCTTTTCTCCACGATTTTCCCGTCGCTTGATCTCTTTGCTCGGTTCATCCTTTGCAAATCCGTTTGAACCAAGTTGTTCTAGATCGCGAGGCACTTCTTTCCACTAAAGGAATCATCCTCTAACCTCACGGTCTAGGAGATCAATCGATTTTTAGTTTCGGGTCACTTTTTCTCCCTCTCCCGAATTTCTTCGATTCACCGATTTGGAGATAGGTTCGAGCCATGATCTCTTAGAGATAGTTCACTATACTCCTTGTGACTCCACTCACCAAGTTTGATCCCTAGAGGATTCGTTTTGGGTGAGTTTGAGTCGAATCGGTGGAAGAACAGAGGGCTGTCGGGTGACCGGACGCTCAGCGCGTGAGTCCGTCGTTGAATGTTTTCGGTGTTTTGTTTTGCATCGACCGGACGCACTGTTGAACTCGTGACCGGACTCATCGTGGTTACTGTTCATCAGTGTACTGTGCTTGCGACGACGGACGCACTGTTCACGACCGGACGCTCCGTACCAGTGAGTCCGGTCAGAAACAGTAAGGTCTGAAATCGGATTTTGGACGACCGGACGCGTCCGGTCCCTGCTGACCGGACGCTGGCCAGAGTCCGGTCGTAGCTGTTTCGCCGTTTTCGTTCGCGGTTCGTGTTCGTTCATTGACGGATTTGATTTCCGTCTTTTGCGTTAGCTTTCTAGGGTTGTCTAGTGTCCCGCTGTGCTTCTAGGAAGCATCCACCCTACATCTAGGGTCATGGACATTAGCAAGCTCTAGGTTTCGCTTTTGGGGTTGAGTTTGGGACAGTGGCATCTAGTTTCCGAAAGGAAATTTTAAAGCTCCCATTCACCCCCCCCCCTCTGGTCGCTTTCGGGTAGCTTCTCGGTCCTTCAGCGTGGCCGTCGGATCTACCTACCACCGCGGGTTGGACCAAATAGCCTAGGGTTTAGCTGGTTCGCTCTGTAATTAGTGTAGAGAGGGGTAGAGTAGAAATAGGCTTAGTCTAGGTTAGTATAAGTAGTCCAGGGAGACACCCTCCTCCCCATCTCAGTTAGTGCTTTCATTTGCTAGGGTTTCCTGCTCTCCCATCCCCTGCTTTAGCTAGTTGAGATTCGCAGAGAGACTCCACTCTGTGTACTGTTGATTTGAGGAAGTGAGGCCGTATCCTCACCTTGGAGCACAGATCGATGGCTTGATTGCGTCTTTGTTTCGAGTTCGTGGCTGTGATTTCCGTTTTGCTTGTGTTCTTCGCGGGATCCTTTTGCTCCACGATTTTCCCATCATTTGATCTCCTTGCTCGGTTCATCTTTTGCAAATCCATTTGAACCAAGTTGTTCTAGATCGTGAGGCACTTCTTTCCACCGAAGGAATCATTCTCTAACCTCACGGTCTAGGAGATCGATCGATTTTTCGTTTCGGGTCACTTTTCGTCCCTTCCCCCAAAATTCTTCGATTCACCGATTTGGAGTTAGGTTCGAGCCATGATCTCTTAGAGATAGCTCACTAATCTCCTTGTTACTTCACTCACCAAGTTTGATCCATAGAGGATGCGTTTTGGGTGAGTTTGAGTCGGATCGGTGGAAGAACAGAGGGGCTGCGGGGTGACCGGACGCTGGTCGCGAAGTGATCGGACGCTGACCAGTGCGTCCGGTCATTGAGCGCTGCGTACAGGGTTTCTGGTTTGACCGGACGCTCGTGACCGGACTCTGTGTTTATCAATCGACCGGACGCGCCCAGGTTCCTGTTCATCGTGTTTGTTTGATCTGTCCGGACGCTCTGATCACGACCGGACGCTCCGTACTAGTGAGTCTGGTCGCGAACAGTAAGGTTCCAGAGCCAGTTTTTGCCGACCGGACGCGTCCGGTCCCTGCTGACCGACGCTGGTCAGAGTCCGGTCGTTGCTGTTTCGCACCGTTTCGTTCGCGGTTCGCTCGTTCGTTGACGGATTCGATTTCCGTCTTTTGCGTTGGACTTCTAGGTTGTCTAGTGTCCCGCTGTGCTTCAAGGAAGCATCCACCCTACATCTAGGGTCGTGGACATTAGCAAGCTCTAGGTTTTCCTCCCGGGGTTGATTTTGGGACAGTGGCTCTAGTTTCCGAAAGGAAATTTTGAAGCTCCCATTCACCCCCCCCCCCTCTGGTCGCTTTCGGTTAGCTTCTCGGTCCTTCACTCGTCGCCATCAATGCGGAAACGACGGACATGACGCTAATGCGGGTCCTCCTCCGGATGCTTGATCTCCTCGATCTCCAGCGAGGCAGGCGGCGCCACCTTCCTCTTCGTCCCCCGGGCGCGACGACCCAAGGACCCCGCCACCGGAGCTGCAGCACTCCCCGCAGCGACGCCCCCTCTAGAACTTACCCCAGGCGTTGGGCACGCTTGCCGCTCCGCCTCCTGAGGCTCGGGGACTCCAGACGCCTCCGGCTACTCCGCCCCCCGAGGCTCGGGGACTACGGACGCCTCGACGTCCACCGCCGCCTCTGACGCCTCCTTCGGCGCAGCCGAATTCGCTGACCCGCCAATCTCTGCCTCCACTGGAGGACTCGCCTCCCTCCGACCACCGCCTTCGGTGTCCGACACCTCTCCGGCATCCGCCAACCTGCAAAGGGCATGGACATATCACCAACGCCAAGATCCGACCAGGGTAAGAATCATAAGATGAGCAGGGGACACTTATAGGTCCGACACTTTCTTCTCTCGGGAGAAGCGACGGGAGCGTGGACGTGCGCCACTGCCTGCGTACTCCTCCTGCGGTTTGGGCGCACCGGTTGCCCCGCCATATGACTATCGGGCCTCCGGCGCATGCTCTGGCGACCCTGTCGCTTTCAGCTTCGGCTTCACCTTCGACCGCTCTGCTTCCGCGCCCCGCCGAGGACCATTGCCGCGAAGGGGCACTCAGCGGGACATCGTCTTCATTGTCAGACGCGGCGTCCGACCAGTCGAAGACAACGCGGGACGCTAGCAGCCCTCTTCATCAATGGTGAAGGCGCCGCCAGTTGACAGCGACACCTTCTTTTGTGCAGAAGCGGCCTGGCGCTTTCCTTTCCAATCAGCGCGGGCCTGCCACCCACCAGACCGGGACTCGGAGACTCGGCTCCCTCATCCCCGCTGTCTTCGATCTTCTCCACGTCGAACTTGCCGCGCCGCGACCATCGCCGTCGCTGACGTCTTCTCGCCGTGAGTCAACGCCCTTGGCCATGCCTTCGATGGTGCTTGCGACACAGACGCCGCCTGACCCTGCGCCACATTTTACGACCTTCAGTATTCAGTTTCGCATTTCAACAAACACATGCAGGGCCAAGATACTAACCTTCAGCGGAGGGTACTCCAGGGAGTACGACTTCCGCAAGTACTCCAGTTTCTTCCTCTTCTGCAGGTCGAACAGTGCATCGACCCGCAGGAATACCTCCGACGACGATAGAGACTCCAGTGCTTCCCGCGTCTGGTCCTCCGCGTCACCAGCGTACTCGTATGCTGGTTGTGCCCTTTCCTTGCAGGGTTGGCAGCGCTCTTGATGAAGTTCGATGCCACCGCCACCCCATCAATGACTGCTTGTCGACCAGCTTCAAAAGCTCCTCCACTTGCTGAAGGACCGAATTGGCGACCAGAGGGGGGGGTGAATGGGAGCCTCAAAAATCTTCTCGAGAAATGATGGCCCTTGTCCCAGAAAATCACCCAAAAGCGAAGTCTGAAACAACCGGTGAGGGTAGAATAGGTACACGAGTACTAACTAGTGAGGAACTAGAGGATACCCTAGGAGATGTCCTATAGGTACAGCGAAACTACCAAAGAATCCCCAAAAACAAGCGCCAACGCAAAGGGGCAAAAACTGCACAAGCAAGCTACTAGAACAATCGAACCTCCGATAACGGAAAACCCCACTCCTATGGAGAAGAGGAAAGTGTTCGACCAAAAATACTTCGGCCAACTGGTGGCAAAAGTACCTTGGAAAGATCCTTATGAACTTAGGAAACTAACACAACAAACCGATCTCAAATCAGAGCTCGAACGTAAAAGATACGGACGCTAGAACCGTCGAAAGTTCGAAAGAGGAACACTTAACTCCTATGGGGAAAAAGGAAGTGTTCGACCAAAAATACTTTGACCAATGGTGTCAAAACTACTTTTGAATGATCCTTAAGAAGTTAGAAAACCAACGCAACAAACAGATCACAAATCGGAGCTCGTACGCAAAAGATACGGACGAAATCAGCAAAACTGTGCAGTCGCGGACTGTCCGCTAGTGAACCGCGGACTGTCCGCTATTGAACCCCAGACAGTCCGGGAATGAGTCCCGGTCAGTCCGCCGTCCTTCTGGTCCTTCCCCTAGTTTTGAGGCCCAAACCGGGAAACCTGGCAGCCCAGGTTTTGAGGCCCAAACCTGGAAACCGTCCAACCCGAGTTTTGAGGCCTAAACTCGGAAACCCGCGAGCCCAGGTTTTGAGGCCCAAACCTGGAAACCGTCCATCCCAAGTTTTGAGGCCCAAACTCGGAAACCGGCCACCCGAGTTTTGAGACCCATACTCGGAAACCGTCGAGGGTAGCTTTTTGAGGCTCAACTACCGAACCCACGCCATAGACGGGATGTGGTTCGCACACCCCGACCACCGGCACCGATGCCGATGCATGTCCAGCCTCCACGCCGGGCACAACGCCTTCACCTTCCTTCTTGACTTGGCCGATGGCACTTGCGCCGCACGCAAGCCCGTGTCCGACCTCCCACCAAGTGCCACGACGCCATCGTCTTCGTCCCGACTCGGCCGATGCATCGCACATCCCCATGTGCTCTCGCTCGCCGATGCAACGTGCCAGCTACCACAGCTGGTCCCGGCCTCTTGGTCCTTCGGTCCAAACCTCACGTCTGCCCTTCACCGCTCTGGGTACATTGGCATGGCACGTCCGCCGCACGGCACACCCATCCTTCACCGCTCCCGGTCTGTCGGCACGACACGTCTCTACTTGACCTTCACCTCGCCATCGACCATTGTATCCGAGCTCAACACCTGCACATCAACACAGCCAAGAGACACATGTTGCACACGCACACCAACACAGAAACACCACAACTCAACGCCACTAGTTAGTCATAAACATTAAGCGCATAGCGAATAATGACTCAACCAGGTAAAAGCCTCAAACCTTTCTCATCAAAGTCAATCATTCATCATATATCTTCTCACTGCTCCATCGCCACCACGCCGGGATGCTCCGACCATGACGGCATCACCTTCGGCTCGAAGGCGGGTCACATGGTGGCCTCGGCGCCTCCTGATGGATGTCGAACCACTTGGGCTTGTACTCCATCGCCTTTGAAGGCAGCGGCATTGCGATGTACTTCTCCACCATCCCGTCCCGAAGCTGGAGGTACACCGACCCGACGATGTCCGACGCCCCAGTACCGTTGATCTTCAGGCGGAAGAAGTGGCGGGGGAAGAGGTCGAAGTGGGGCTCGATGCCCAGATACACCTCGCGTAATGGATGAAGACCGCGATGTGCAACATTGTATTGGGGGTCAAGTTGCACAGCGCGACCTGGTAGTACTCCAGCAGGCCATGGAGGAAGGGGTGGACCGGGATTCCGAACCCGCACCTGAAGAAAGCTTCGAAGACGACGAGCTCTGAAGTGTTTGGCGTCGGCCAGTCCTCCAGGTACGCCTCCCTCCAGCCGCCGGTGACGCTTGCAAGCAGCAGACCGGCGAAGACGAGCTCCTCCAGATTCTCCCGACGGAGAACACTCCGCGTCCACCCGCGCGCCCAGACCGGCACCTCGATGCGGTCGTCGTGCTCCACCTTCCCGGTCTCTTCGCCTTCGCCGCACCCCCGCTATTGCGCCTTGCGCCCGTCATCGACAGCGACGAAGTGTGTGGATCTAGATTTAGATCTGTTGCTACAGTGGATGGTGCTCTTGCGAACGAAGGAAGCGGAGAGAGAGACGGGCTTTGAGGTGAGAACACAAGGAACAAGTGAGGAAACCGCCGCGTGTTCGCCTTCCCTTTTATACGGAACGGCCCGACCCTCCAGCTCCAGGGTTCCTGGGAACCCGGGCCCATCATTCCCACGACCGCCACGTCGCCCGCGGCAACCGCACGCGCGTGCCCGTTTCGCATCTCCTTTAATGGGCCGCCGGGCTAATGGTTTGCCAAAATGGCCTGTCCGTTCGCCCTCATTATTTTTTCAATTTCATTTACTTTGCGCCAATACATGCGATACTAATGCACGAGGACTGACCACCCCCGCTAGTTCTAAGGTCCATTTTTGGGGAACAGTGAGCTCTACAGTTCCTGGTCGGCTTTACAGTAACACCCGGGGATCGTAGATCTCCAAACTTCAACATCGGGGACTCTCCCCTCACATTTACACTAATGCATTTTCTTTGGCCCTGCTACAAGAACCATGCTGCTTCTTACAGCAGGCCGGGACTACGTGTACACACGTCATTTTTTCTTCTGCAAAAATGACTCTGTTTCATGCAGGAAAATTACAAGCTTGGTACCACGTGCCTACAGCACCTACTCCCAAGCTCGGGGACTAAGTCGATACACTTCACCTAGCGGTGAATGTATTGTTCATCTTTTTCCTTTTTAACAGCTTGATGTGGACCAGCTCGGACTTTAACCGGAACGCCATCGGCTACTGATGTCTGGCTGCGTCCAAAGTGGATACACATCACCGGATGGAAGATCTTCAAAATTTTCTTGCAGCACCTTGCATCCTTTTTGCAGGACATCGCAGAATACTCCACATGGCTGCACTTCAGCTACAGCTCAGGCTGTTACGTTCGCGATGAGCCTAACCTGGTCGGAAGCCTACTACAAGTGCAACCATGACATGCGACCTGGTCGGAAGATACCTGCACTGATGTGCGACCAGACCCAACCTGCTCGGAAGACATCGCGACGCCGAGCACAATGGATGCAAAGTGCTCAGGGACTACTATGTGGGGATATTACACCCGTATACCCCCATGGCACGACTTGGGCTACTCGGCAGGATACGGCCCAACTAGAAGACCTTGCGGCCTGCGACCAAGCCATCGTAGCCGCCAAGGGCTCTCCTGATGACTTGCTCGACAAGGAAGATCCAAATAGATAGACCCGGATTCCTTACCAAAAGGAACCGATTGTAATCTGTTAGGATTCGACAAGTTGTAACCCTGCTCCCCGGCTATATAAGGCGAGCAGGGACCCCCTCAAAACACATCGGATCACCGATCTCATCTCATAATACAAACCAGCCACCAGAACACAGGACGTAGGGTATTACGGCGACTTGCCGGCCCGAACCTGTCTAAATCGCCGTCTCTCATCCTGTGTCTACGCTTTGCAGACGTCTCGCACGCCTCCACCGCTTAATCTACTACCTTGGGCATACCCCTCGGTAGACTACCGACCATATTTCGTCGACAATATGACCAAGGAAATGTACTTTCTTCATCCAAAACTCACACTTACAAAACTTAGCATAGAGCTTATGCTCCCTGAGTGTAGACAAAACAATCCTCAGATGCTCTACATGGTCTTCTGCGTTTTCTGAATAGACCCAAATATCATCAATGAACACTACCACAAACTTATCTAGTTTCTGGCATGAACACCGAATTCATCAAACTCATGAAGTATGCTGGAGCATTTGTCAACCCAAAGGTCATGACAAGGTACTCATACAACCCATATCTGGTCGAGAAAGCGGTCTTTGGGATATCCTGTGGCCTGATTCTGATCTGATGATAGCCTGACCTCAAGTCAATCTTGAAAAATACCTTGGCTCGGGATAACTGGTCAAAGAGAATATCTATACGTGGTAACGGATACTTGTTCTTAACCGTCATGGCATTGAGCGGCCAATAATCCACACACATGTGCACTGACATATCCTTCTTCTTGACAAACAGGGCTGGGCAACCCCATTCTGACACACTAGGTTGAATAAACCCTTTTCTAAGAGTTCCTTGATTTGGGTCTTGAGTTCTGCTAGATCATTGGGTGGCATACGATACGGTCTCCTAGAGATTGGTGCAGTCCCTGGTAACAACTCAATTACAAATTCCACGGCTCTCTTGGGTGGTAACCTTGGTAACTCATCCGGGAAGACATCCGGGAAATCTCAGAAAACTGGAATTTTTGAAAGGTCTTCTATAGCAAGAGTACAGGATAGGTCAACAAAATCGGCACCTCGGGGAAGAGATACGCGAAGTTTGTTACCTGTCCGATGATCGGATAAGGTAAGAGTCCTATTCGTAGTGTCTAACACCGCGTTCCACATGGTCATCCAACTCATCCCTAAGACTACATCCATGCTTAGTCCAGGCAAAACCACTAAATTAGCTCCAAATTTGTGCCCTCCAATTTCGATGGTTTCATTACAAACCATCTATCTAGATAACACGCTACTCCCAATGGAGCTCACGTGAAACCCATAATCCATTTCAGACATTTCTTGGTTATGCTTTTGTGCAAATGCTTTGCTCATGAAAGAATGTGATGATCCAGTATCAAACAAAACAACTGCAGGTCACCCTGGGCATTCGATAAATACCGAACCGATCGGTTCAGTTCCTCGGTACCTCGGTAAATTCGGTTCCTGACAAATTGGTACCGATCGGTGCAAAAAAAATTCGGTGGTACCGGTTCGGTTCGGTATCGGTAAACTCGGTTCGGTTTCGGTATTTACCGAGCAGTACCGAACTAATCATATATAAGATATAATGGCATATTCAAAAACTAATTTTGACATGATTTCGTAGATAATAATAGCGCAAAATACATATCATGTAAAAGTCCACAAGACTAAAAGTGTGAGTGCCAAAAATACATAATATAATAGTCTATAATAGTACAATAAATAATATAACAACACTCAAACTTATCACATTTTAGCTAAATTCGGTAATTCGGTTCGGTTCGATAAATTTGGTTCAGTTTGGTATTTACCTCGGTAAATTCGGTTCCTGAAAACTAGGAACCGAACAGGAACTGAATTTTTCGGTTTCGGTATTTTTTTGGTTCGGTTCTTGGTATTTTTAGTTCGGTTCTCGGTATTTTGTGCCCAGGGTAAATTGCTGGATGATGGTTAACGAGACACATACCGGCGGTCACGGGTGTTGATGGTCCTTAAACACCTGTTTTACCATCAACATTTTACCCTAAAAATCACCAAAAAGGCATGAAATGTAGTCAAATATGTTTCAAACTAACCAAATTCCACATGTCCATAGAATTTTATTTGAATGCAGGAATTTGGACCAAATTTGAAGAATGGACCCACCAGGAGACAAGCCCACTCACCAGGACCCATTTGGGCCCGAGTGGGGTGGCGCCCGCCACCCATATGTGGCGCCGCCACCCATATGTGGCGCCCGCCACATGGAGAGGCCCAACTCTCCCCCCTTGCCACGTCACTGATCCGTGTGACCATCCCAAGGCCAAATCTTGGCCCTTGGTCACTAGGTCAGTGGCATCGGACAGCTCAGGATGGAAGGGCGTGGATCAAGGCCGTATGGCTGTTACTCAGACATGCAACCGACCTAACCACCGCCTCTCTGGAGCTCCTGGATGCCGTTGAAGCAGAGAGCAGCGGTCCATCCAACGGTTGTGAGGGTGGCAGCCGCCACCTAGGGCTGGCGCCCGCCACTAGGGTTAGCCCTAGGTCGGCTGGCTGCCCCCTATAAGTACCCCCTCACTCCTCAAGACTATAATACCCCCCTGGTGGCACCACTTTATTTGTACCATCCAGTACCATCCCGCAGCATCCTAGAGAAAGCAACACACAAGCAAGAGAAGCAGAGAGTTGGGTTAGAAGCTCAGAGAGCTTAGGCAAGTAGGTTAGCTAGTAGAGAGAGTATAGCTCTAGTGCCCTCGCTACAGCGCGGCTCTTAGTTTAGCACAGCTCGGCCTAAGTCCTTGGTAAAAGGAGCGTAGAGCTTGCTAAGAGAGAAGCCGGTGCGAGCGACTGGCATCGAAGGTCGGTTGATTCCCGGCGTCTCTGGTCTGGTTTGCTCTCTTGTATCTCAGGTACATTTATCTTTATCTCAGAATTACATTAAGCATTACTTTCAGTATTAATTTTAGTATTACTTTATCAAGTACCTTGAGTGTGACCTAGCTATCCTACAGTTCAATTCACTTAGCCATAGTAGTTAATCTCTAGTGTGCTTAGTGATTGATCTTTGCCAATAGGTTGCTTAGTTAGTTTAGTGTTTATCTTATTAAGTCAAGTATTTGCTCTGACGTCCGCAAGGGTGTCTCTATTCAAAACTAGGGTAGAGATAGTTAGAATATAATTAAGCGTGGTGCTTAGTTATAGACTTACCTTCAGATACGGCTGGACCCCCGGATAGCTGTGGTAGCAAGCATGTGGTGATAGCCCTGTGCGCCTTGAATTCCACCACGTAGTTGGCCCAGTTTAACAGTAAGGTTCGTTGTGCTAGCGTTCAACCTAAGTAAGTGGTAAAGGCTAGTACGCCTCGATACTTGATAAGATAGGAATAAAAACTATACTTAACTAGGTTGCTTTATTGACTTTTGCCTGCCTTGCTTCGTAACTATCTTGCTTCGCAGTTATCTTGCTCTGTGGTTATCTAGGAGTAGTTAGTAGTTAGTTATCCTTAGTTATCACATTCTATCTATCTATCTAGTTATCCACCTTACCTTACCATCCATTTCATCCTTACCTATCCACCCATACATTCTTTCTAGCCTTTCATCCCCTCTCTTCCCTTCTTTCCTTTTTCCTTTTCTCTTTTCTTCGACTCTCATCCCTCCTTGACTCAACTCACACCACCCTAGCCTTCCCTTGGGATCAAATAAATCGACACCTGGTACTCCCAGGTGACGTGCTACTACGATAGTTCTGTGCGCTTGCAGAATCTCCTCTTGGTAGATTGCAATCTCTCTAGCTAGCTCCTACTAGTGTCGGGATTGACAACCCCGCTTGGCATTAGTAGATAGCTGCTTTAGCTTCACTCCTTTAGGTATAGTGACCGGACTTGCTTCAAGCACTTCTGACACCGTTGCCTGGAATAGATTCCATAGTCTGCGCCTAGTTACGATGTTGGCTAGTGTCAACAAGCATTTCTGGGCCGTTACCGGGGATAGTTGCCTAGCTCTATCTTTAGTGGAGCTAAGAAATACCAACAAGCATTTCTGGCGCCGTTGCCGGGGAAGGCAACCGGTGTATCGGTTGAGTCCGTGTCGAATTTATCTTCGCTTAAGCTCCCGCTTAGCGAATCCCATCTTACCCCATTCTTTCTTTCCTTAACTCTTCTTATTTTTTTCCTTCATCTTCTTCAACTTCTTTCTTTCTTATCTCGTTCTATCTTCACGATGGCCAATAAGACCATTCGTGAGTTTTCTGCTCCTCTCTGCGATGTAGCGATAGGACCAGACGTGATCGATGCCAACCTCAATTTTGAGTTTAAACCGGCTCTGATCACGATGGTCCAAGCTAGCCCGTTCTGTGGCAAAGCTCATGAGGATGCCAATGCTCACCTCCAACAATTCTTAGAGATTTTGCGGCACCTTCACCATTAAGGGGATAACCCAAGAAGCCATCTGTCTTCGTCTCTTTCCTTTCTCTTTGCTAGGAAAAGCGAAGCAATGGTTCTATACCAGTCGCAATGTTGTAGACAGCTGGGACAAGTGTTCCAATGCTTTTCTCGCCAAATTCTTTCCGATGGGCAAGACGAATGCTCTTCGCAACAGAATCTCCAGCTTTATGCAACAAGCCGAGGAATCTATTCCCGAGGCTTGGGAGAGGTTGCAAGAGTATGTCGCTGCTTGTCCACACCACGGTATGGAGGACTGGCTATTGATCCAGAACTTCTACCATGGCCTAACCCCTCTCTCTAGAAGCCATTTGGATGCCGCCGCCGGCGGTGCATTCTTTTCTCTGAATGTTGCAGATGCTAAGGCTCTCAGAGAAGATGGTGTCGGACCAAGGATGGAATGACGAGAGACTGCAGCCCCGTAAGAGAGGTATACATTCTCTTAAGGAAGCCGACATGATCGTGGCCAAGATGGACCTGCTGGCAAAGAAGCTGGACAGCAGTGAGAAGATGAACCAACAAGAGAGTGTCCAATCTCTGGAATCCTACATGACTTGTGAAGTCTGTGGAGAAACCGGACATTCTGGGCGCCACTGCCCCGAGCTACATGAAGATTTGAACTTCATCAACAACAACAACGGTTTCCATCAAAAGAATCAAGGATGGAATCAACCTGCAAATTCTCAAGGTAACAATTCATTCCCCCGCTCTAATTTTCATAATTCTGATGATTTCTCGTTCTTAAAGAATCTAGTCTACTCTCAAGGTAGAACTACTGAATTTTTGAATAAGAAATTAATGTCGAATGATAAAACCCTTGAGAATATAAATGCTAAATTGGAAGATTTCTCATCTGCTCTGAAAAATCAATTAAGCTTTAATAAGATGTTAGAAACCCAATTAGCTCAACTTTGCTGCTATCATACCATCTTTTGAAACTGGCAAAATTCCTGCTAAACCTGACATGGAAACTGCAAATATGGTTGAAATAAAACATTTTAACTATTATGAAGATCAAACCATGACTGTTAAAAAGGGTGATCCTGGTAGTCCCATAATTAGATGCTCAATCTTTGGTGAAGTCTTTAAAAATGCCATGTGTGATTTAGGATCGAGTGTGAACATTTTATCTAAAGATTTCTATGAAAACTCGTTCTTTCCACCATGTCATCCACATCTGCCTATGTTGTGCTAGCTGATCAATCCACTTGCTATGTAGAAGGAATAGTTAATGATTTACCTATTCATATTAGAAGTTCCTATGTTCCTGCTGATTTCATAATATTAGATATGGGAAATAGGAAAGATGTGCCTCTAATCTTAGGTGGACTCTTCTTGAACACTGTTGATGCTTGCATATATGTGGGGAGTGGTAAAATGCAAATGACATTAGGTGGGAGGAAGGAAATATTCTCCTTTCCCATGGTCCCGCATATGCCGCTAACATGCAGGTAGCAAAACCCGTTCGTACCAAGAAGAGGCGCCCAAGAACAAGGTGGAACATAAAGAAGAACCACCTTCTCCTGAGTTGTGTAATTCACATAACAAAGGAGAGGTGCCAAAAGAAGAAGAACCTGATGAAGTACTGAGAGAAGAAGTGCCCAAGGAAGAAGAAGAAGAAGACCCACCTGATAAGGATGAAATTCAATGGACCTAAGGTATTGTTTTACTTTTAATTTTTCCCTTCAATTTTTCCCTTTTTTGAATAAATAACATATGTCATGCATGAAACTAAAAAAAATTTGTTATCATTAGTCTTATGCATAGGTATATGTTAACTTAGTTAGAACAATAAAATATTAAAATAGGATAGTTTCCCTTTTCAAACATTAGATAGTTTCCCTTTTATAATAAAATGAGAACAAGAGCTCCGACCGTGAAAGAAGAAGACTCTTCACCAAGCAAGAAGCCAGCTTGGGGGGACTCCCGCTCCAATAAGGTTTGTCTCAAAGCCTACACTTTACATTCAGTTCTTAAATTCTATATCTTTTGAATGTCACATGCTTGCCTAAATAACCACTCCATGAATAAAATGATGATAAAATCTGCTTAAACAAGTTGAAACCTGAATAAGATTTGAAATATGTCATGCAAATGCTATTGTTATGGTTTGAATAACTGGTCTTATCTAAGTTGTAGCTTTTTGTGGGTTGCACATGCTTTAACTGAAATCATGCTTAGTGAATGAAGTTAGTAAGAAATGGAGTAATTCTTTAAACTTGCTAAAGTGAAATTAGGACCTAATTTGAAGGATTTCTTTTAAAAATCATGAAAACCTTGCTAAAAGTTCCTCCTGGATTTTATCCCATCCCACCACCAGCCAAATATTTGTTAGTCATTAGTCAAAACCACAAAGAGCTTTGTTTGTGTTGAGTTTTGTTAGACCTCATAGATCTTAGTAGAGAAGCTTATCATATCTTTTGAATCAAGATTCACACACACCCGCCATAAATTGCCTACTCTCCACTTTGGAAGTTTGCAACCACCAAATAAATTGCTTATTCTCTACACCGGAGATATGCAATACCCTGCCAAACATCCCATTGCTAGCCTTATGCTTATTCCTACACTGGGAATAAGCATTTCCCCCTCTTCCCCCTTTTTCATTTCTGAAATCCTTTCCTACAGATGTCTGGGAAATCTAGAGCTAAAAAAAAGAGAAAGAGAGAGAAAAATGAGCAAAGTAGCTCAAGAAAGGCCTATGTCGTAAGAAAAAAAAAGTGAGCAAAGTAGCTCAAAAGAGGACTATGTCCTAAGAAAATGTGAGGACACATCTTTTGTCTACTCACTATGTATCAAAAAAAAGAGAGAGAATTATCATTAGCTCTAGACCCTAGAAATTAACTAGGAAGGATTATGAAATATCTCTCTATACACTTCCACATAACCACACATGCACATTTGATCAATTTTATGATTTGCTGCTCCTTATGATCTGAGTGTCTAGATTAGCAATAAATATCAGGCAATTTGCTCATGATTCTTAGCCTACCAATAACTCCATATATCATTCTTTAGAAATAGGAGAGGCCACATTTTGGCCTAAGTGAGGATTTAAACACCATTGAGTGATTTAGTGAATCTTGGAGGACTTAAGCAAGTTGTTATCTTTTGAAAACTTTGAAAAACCTCCAGACAGAATCCTAGTCAAACTTAAGCAAGATAAAAGTCTACTGCTTTATTTCACTCTTGCAAGTTTGAAGTGAAAAGCTATAAGCCCCACATTGCTATGATTAATGATATATGCTAAGTTATTTCTCACTATACAATGTGCACTTGAATACATCTTAAGTTGCTATCCATTTTATGCTCAATGCTTAAACCGCATTGTTGCTCGAGGACGAGCAACAGGTTAGCTTGGGGGAGCTTGTTGATGGTCCTTAAACACCTGTTTTACCATCAACTTTTTACCCTAAAAATCATTAAAAAGGCATGAAATGTAGTCAAATAGGTTTCAAACTAACCAAATTCCACATGTCCATAGAATTTTATTTGAATGCAGGAATTTGGACCAAATTTGAAGAATGGACCCACCAGGAGACAAGCCCACTCACCAGGACCCATTTGGGCCCGAGTGGGGTGGCGCCCGCCAACCAGAGGTGGCGCCCGCCACCCATATGTGGCGCCGCCACATGGAGAGGCCCAACTCTCCCCTTTGCCACGTCACTGATCCGTGTGACCATCCCAAGGCCAAATCTTGGCCCTTGGTCACTAGGTCAGTGGCATCGGACGGCTCAGGATGGAAGGGCGTGGATCAAGGCCGTATGGCGGTTACTCAGACATGCAACCGACCTAACCACCGCCTCTCTGGAGCTCCTGGATGCCGTTGAAGCAGAGGCGGTGCATCCAACGGTTGTGAGGGTGGCGGCCGCCACCTAGGGCTGGCGCCCGCCACTAGGGTGTGACGGAACGGCCCTAATCATATGGCCCACAGGTCCCTGTCAACCTCTGACAGCCGATCCCATGTTCCACTTAATTAAGACTGTCCATCACTGGGCTACATCAGCGCCCAATGTCTGCAGGATCATCTCACAATTCGGTTACAGCATTGCATACTTTTACAAATAATATCGGAATAAAGAGCGGAAGACTTAAATAACAATAGTTTTACAAAGCAGGGTTCCAAATAGAAATTAAGGTGTAGTTATTACAAACCAAGTTCTGATAATAGGAATAGACATAGGCAACATAGTGGAGAACAGCAAAGATACTTATAATCACCCAGCCTGAGGGTGTACAACTATTCTTCGGCCTCATCGGCCTCTTCCTGGACGATGGTCACACAGCAGGGTGCAAGACACATCGGGGATTCTGTCATACCTGCAGCATGGGTAACAAACCCTGAGTACTGGGGTACTCAACAAGACTTACCCGACTAAGAAAAAGGGAGAAGACTCAGGAATGAGAGGCTTAGGGTAGTCAAGGTAAGGTTTAAGCAAGATCAAGTATTTTGCAGAAAAGCATTTTTTGTAAATCTTATTTTACTTTGGAAAGATTCAGTATTCCTCAATTCTTCATCGTTCATGATTCATTTTACATTTCAAAACATACCTAGGTGAGAACCACTCTCCGTTGACAGTCAGTGACCAAGTCTCCATAACCGAGGAGCAACGTTAATCCGGATAAATAATACTCAGCTGAGGATCCCTATCCACACTGCATATGTAGCACCCAAGCTTGCATATGCCAACTCGTCTACCACGATTCCTCCAAGATTGGGCCCGGTCCTACGCCACCCGGAAGTACAGTACACCACTCCTGGTCCAGGTACGACGACCACGTGGGTACATGCTACTTCCGCCATCTCTCCACTCCCAGTGCGCGGTTGTCGGTCCAATAAAGGATTCCTCGGAGCCAGAGCTTTCCGATGTATGTGAATAGTTACAAGTCTTGACCAGCAGGCCCCATACGGATGGTCCCTAATTTTTCAGCCAGAACTATACCTTGGTTATATCTCACCCAAGCGTAATAGTCCTGTCAGTTTTTCAACCCTGCCCCGGTCGGTGTCAACTGTTGAGTCCCGGACTACAACATGACGGCACCGTACGCTCGGACAACCTCTCCTCGCAATTGACAAGGTACGATCAGATCAGATACAAGTCAATGGCGGGGAGTAAAGCCAAATTCCCATAAAAGTTCTTTAAGTGATCACACTTTTGAAATTGGCATTTTATCGCAAATCTATTGTATAACAATGCTAAGCATTTTTGCAAATAGTTTTTAAACAGGGTAGGGATCTTTGGTGGAGGTAAAGTGCACGTAATAGGTCATCACACAACTCCTATCACCTAATGCAGTAATTTAACTCAAAAGCATTTAAGTAAGACTTTTATAAAAGCAAGGAAGGGCTAAATGCACCGGGGCTTGCCATGAAGAGCAAAGAGGGCAGGCTCGAGAGCGGCGGAGCAGTTGTCGGAGCTCGGGGTAGCCTCGGGGACAGGTTCGTCAGCGGCTGCCTCGATCTTGACTCCTTCCTCGGTGACTATACGAATGCAATGATGCATGCACATGAGTATGCTAGCATGAACAATGCAAAACAGGGCATACAACAAGAACCCTAATCCCTTTTTATTTTTTCTTAATTATTTAAAAAGGTCATTTTATGCAGTTGCTCCAAAAATTACCAAATTAATCACATAAGTTCACTATGGTGTAGATAGATGGCAAAATAAATTTCATAATTTTTGGAGGTCATTAAGGTGCTCAAATAAAATCAGACATTAATTAACAGAAGGCACTATTTAACAATTAAAATAAATGCTCAAAAATCAACTTGCTCCAAAAGACTTCAAAATTTCACCAGAGACTAAACATGGCATAGGAAGCTCACACAAAAATTATCTCATGATTTTTGGAGTTATAAATGATTTTCTAAAAATCCAAAACCATCCATTTATTAATTAAAAGAGGGATTTTACATTTTTAAATTCTTGCAGAAAAGTTAAGTTTCATATTTTTATAAAATACTACATGGTATAGAGAGTCAATTGTAAACTTTTCAGAATTTTTAGAGCAATACAGAAAATCATACAAAAAGATGAAATAACAATACTATTCACATTTTTGAAAGAAAAGGGAAAAGAGCACTGTGCTCTTCCCGATCGCCGGCGGCCGGCCGACGGCGGCGGCGCTGCTGCGCCGGCCACGGCGAGGGCGGCAGACGAAACCAAGGGCATGGGAAGCTTCAAGGAGCTCACCGGCGTTGATTAAGGGGCTCGGCGAGGTGAGGGGATGGACGGAGGATGGTGGTCGACGGTGACCGGCGGACGGTTCACGGCGGCGATCGGCGCTCCGACGACCCTGCGCAACACACGAGACCGCAAGGGCCTGGTTAGAGTCGCGCGGAGCCAAGGAAGCTGACACAGGGGTCAGGGGAAGATGATCGTGGCCGAAGAGGTAGTATTTGACGAACCCGAGCTCGCGGGTTTTCGCCGGAGATGGGAACGGCGAGCTACGCCGGGCGATAGGAGGCGGAGTAGAGACCAAATTGAGGGGTGGGGAAGCTTCACGAGCTCAAGACGGAGCTGTTGGGCTAGTTGGTTGGGCGGCGGGAGCTTCAGAGTGGGCTGGCGACGGCGGCGGAGACGAGTGAGGAGCTCGGACTCCGGCGGTCCCTTTTATAGGCACGGTCGGGACGGTAGAGAGCACGGGATGGTGTGGATGAGCTCGGCCGAGGCGTGCGCACTCGATTGCAAGCCGGCGGAGGAGAGGGTGTGCACCCAGGGCCTAGCGAAGGAGCGCGCCGGTGACGGCCACGCGGCGGCGACGCCCTGGGCACTGTAGGGGACGGGGGCGAGGGTCAGCGCTCGCGAGCGGGTGCGAAATGATCACGGGGTCAGCGGCGGCAGGTTGGAGGCGCGCGTGCGGCTGCCAGGCACGTGGCGTGCGCAGTGCCGGCGAGGCGCCATGGCCGCCCCCCCTGCTCTGTGCCGGCTAGAGGTAGGGGATGAACAGGGCTAGGTCTAGGTTTTGACTTTCTGTATTTTGCAAATTTCTCCCAAAATTTGAACTGCACAGGAAAAACTCAAAATACCAAAGTTCTGCAGAAAAAAGAGATCTACAACTTTGTCAATATGAATATTTTCAAAATCCAAATAGTTTTTGAACCACATTTGAAATCAGAAAAGAGAACACTTTTGGGATTTGAATAAATTCAAAATTACTTTTGATTTTACATTGAAAGTTGGAAATCTGCAAATATGAAAGTTGTTCCTTTTATCAAAACCTACAACTTTGCTAATATACATTTTTTTTCTGAAACTCAATAGTTTTGAATAAATTTTGAAAACTGAAGAGGGACAAAAACTGGAATTTGAATGAATTTGGATTTACTTCAAACTTTGTACAAGAACTTGAAAATTTGTAAATACCAAAGTTGTTTCTCTTTGCCAGATCTACAACTTTGCTTTTTGAACGAACCCAAATTTTGAATATTTTTGAATTACAAAAAGAGGGATAAAATCCAGGGTTTGGAAATTAGGGTTTTGCAAAGGGATTTGAAATCTGATTTTGGTTTTTGAACTTTGGCCAACACAACAAAACTTCAAGACATCCAACTGAACAAGAATTACCCAATGCTAGGCACAGAGGTGAAATTACCATTTTGCCCTTATAGGAAGGTTAGGGCTTTTAGGGTTTTGAAAAGAGACTGCTACACCAGTACTGAGCAAACATAAATGCAAGGCAAGAATGATTAATGACTAATGATGATGACATGTCAGGTTAATTACATTTTAAAACACCCCCAGGTTATTACATTTAAAACCACAGAGGTGTTACATAGGGTTAGCCTAGGTCGGCTGGCTGCACCCCTTATAAGTACCCCCTCACTCCCAAGACTATAAATACCCCCCTGGTGGCACCCTTCATTTGTACCATCCAGTACCATCCCGCCCACCATCCCAGAGAAAGCAACACACAGCAAGAGAAGCAGAGAGAGGGTTGGGTTAGAAGCTCAGAGAGCTTAGGCAAGTAGGTTAGCTAGTAGAGAGTATAGCTCTAGTGCCCTCGCAACAGCGCGGCTCTTAGTTTAGCACAGCTCAGCCTAAGTCCTTGGTAAAAGGAGCGTAGAGCTTGCTAAGAGAGAAGCCGGTGCGAGCGACTGGCATCGGAGGTCGGTTGATTTCCCGGCGTCTCTGGTCTGGTTTGCTCTCTTGTATCTCAGGTACATTTATCTTATGTCAGTATTACTTTAAGCATTACTTTCAGTATTACTTTATCAAGTACCTTGAGTGTGACCTAGCTATCCTACAGTTCAATTCACTTAGCCATAGTAGTTAATCTCTAGTGTGCTTAGTGATTGATCTTTGCCAATAGGTTGCTTAGTTAGTTTAGTGTTTTATCTTATTAAGTCAAGTATTTGCTCTGACATCCGCAAGGGTGTCTCTATTCAAAGCTAGGGTAGAGATAGTTAGAATATAATTAAGCGTGGTGCTTAGTTATAGACTTACCTTTAGATACGGCTGGACCCCCGGATAGCTGTGGTAGCAAGCATGTGGTGATAGCCCTGTGCGCCTTGAATTCCACCACGTAATTGGCCTAGTTTAACAGTAAGGTTCGTTGTGCTAGCGTTCAACCTAAGTAAGTGGTAAAGGCTAGTACGCCTCGATACTTGATAAGATGAATAAAAACTATACTTAACTAGGTTGCTTTATTGACTTTTGTCTGCCTTGCTTCGTAACTATCTTGCATCGCAGTTATCTTGCTCTATGGTTATCTCGGAGTAGTTAGTAGTTAGTTATCCTTAGTTATCACATTCTATCTATCTATCTAGTTATCCACCTTACCTTACCATCCATTTCATCCTTACCTATCCACCCATATATTCTTTCTAGTCTTTCATCCCCTCTCTTCCCTTCTTTCCTTTTCCTTTTCTCTTTTCTTCGACTCTCATCCCCTCCTTGACTCGACTCATACACCACCCTAGCCTTCCCTTGGGATCAAATAAATCGACACCTGGTACTCCCAGACGAAGTGCTATTATGATAGTTCTGTGCGCTTGCAGAATATCCTCTTGGTAGATTGCAATCTCTCTAGCTAGCTCCTACTAGTGTCGGGATTGACAACCCTGCTTGGCATTAGTAGATAGCTGCTTTAGCTTCACTCCTTTAGGTACAGTGACCAGACTTGCTTCAAGCACTTCTGACACCGTTGCCTGGAATAGATTCCATAGTCTGCTCCTAGTAACGACGTTGGCTAGTGTCAACAAGCATTTCTGGGCCGTTATCGGGATAGTTGCCTAGCTCTAGCTTTAGTGAAGCTAAGAACAACCAATAACGGGCTCTCCTGCATGAGCTTCTTCGGTAGTCATGTTATGCAGACGTGCGGGGTAGGTGGCCTATTGCTTCTTGGGTGCGGGCAATACCTCGCAATATGTCCCTCTTGGCTGCAATTGAAGCATGGCCCACGAACTAGAGGCTTGCTTCTAGTTGAGCTGCCTTGACCCCCTCGAGTTTGGTTTGCTGCTATCTTGTACGGCCGTTGACTACGCTGAGCTTGCTGCTGACCTACTTCTGAGGCGGCCTGAAATGAGCTCCAGGCGCTGGTGGTCGGTACTGGGAACGTCGTGCTAGTGGTCCCATAGGCTGGGATGGTCCAGATTCTAAGGTCCTCTTCCGAGCCTTGCTTGCAGCATGCTTGTTGTTGTGATTCTCTTGAATCAAGCAGTCACTGATGAAGTCATTGAAGACGGTACGAGATGAAGTACCCACTGATTTTCCCATCTTGGTATTCAACCCTCTCTTGAAACTAGCTATCTTTTTTGCATCAGTGTCCACAAAGTTCGGAGCATATGGAGACAAGGAATTGAACACATGATGGTACTCGGTAACGGATCGGGTTCCCTGCGTCAAGCTCATGAACTCTGCCACTTTCATCTGAGTTAAGCCTGGCGGAATATAATGTCCTCGAATTGCTGGTGAGAACAGTCCCAAGTAATAAGGCGTATGGGCAGGATAGGTGGTGCGGTGATGTCCCCACCAGATTCCGGCCGGTCCTTGCAACTGATGTGCAGCATATTCTGCCTTTAGCTCCTCCGTAAGCCTGAGTAGGCAAAATTTTTGCTCCATAGTATGCAGCCATTCCTCCGCTTCCAGAGGTTCAGTAGCTTCCTTGAAGACTGGTGGTTTTGTATCCAGAAAATCCTTAAAAGAGTTGAACTGATTTGGCTCCGGACGATGATTGCCATGTGCCAAATTCTCCCATAGAAGCGCTTCGATATTGCGCTGTCTCCCCAGAAATTGAGCAAAGAGTTGCTCGGGAGTGGCGGTGGAGGAGGTGGTGGATTGCGGTTCTCTCTGTTATCATCGTTACCACCACTACCGCCAGCTCCACTGCGAGTAATCGTCATCTGCATGTATCGACAGCAAAGTCATTAGGTCATGTTGCCATTATTGTAGAGAACAATAAGCCATGCCAACGGAAATTATTCGGAAAACGAATTCGCCAAACAATTACAGAGGCATAATAAATTTCAATCCACATCGTAGCATCACATAATAAGAGTGCTCGTCACATAACATGCAAAAGCCAACATAACATGCATGGATGCCCATACATATGGGACTTTTAAAGGTCTTGCGCCACGCGCACATAGGTTCACAACATAACCGTACATCATCCCAAGATAACCACAAAGACCAAGCGCGAAAGACATGTGATAAAAGATCATCAAGCGCTAAACAACCATCTAGCCTACTCTCTATCGGCACCATCATCATCATCGTCGCTCGAGATATCTGAAGAACCACTAGAAGATGCACGAGGATCCGGGTCCTCCTGAGGAAAGATGGGGTTCCTCTCGTTCTCTCGGCGATGAATCTCCTCATGCAAGCGATCATTGTAGTCCTGGAGGTGATGAAGCTCTAACTCCAAGTCTCCCACCTGAAGCCTGAAAAGTCTGTTCTGCTCAGTCGCACGTATGCCCTCAAGACACACACCTCGAAGTGCTCCTCAGTCCCAGCCATGATCGTGGACAAGAAAGTCGTCATCCCCTGCTGATCACTAAGCTGTTGTGTCGTATCCTGCTCCCTCTGACAAGCCTGATCCCTCTCCACTGTCATGCGTGCTAGCTCTGTGGTGAGGCGGTCTATCTCCGTAGCGTGCTCCTCTCGACTCTGGTGGTGTGCAGCTATCTGCTCACTGAGAATATGGTCCAGGTGATCGTAGCTGCACGACAAACACCCATAGGTAGCCATGAGTGCAGCCATAGCACTCCCAGCTGGTCCCGCACAATGCTCTCGCTCCAAGGAACTGGCCTCAAGTATAGTGGCACCTGGCTGACGCCACACTGACAGGTAAGGGTTCGCCGTAGGGAAGATACTGGCTGTAGCTTGGGCAACCACTTTCGGGCGGTCCTCCATGATGTCCCGGAGAACAGTGTAGGCAACTTTGTTAGCTCCATCCCACGGGGTCCAACCCTGCAGTGCGAACACCCGGCGGCACCATACATGATCCTGAGCGTCGCGGCTGGGCACGTCCACCTCAACTGTGTACATGTAGCGATCCTCTGAAAACTACACACGATGCCAGTCGTACTGCGGCTCCTGACCCTCCTGGTATCCCACCAAGTGCAGCACCCTCCACAAAATGGTAGGCATGCCGAACTCGTCCAAAAAGTCCTCCGATCCCTCAGCGGTCCAGGGTCCCAACATGTAGTTAGGCCTCTTGCCTCCGGTCGACTTACGGGCGGTACGCTTGGTACGGGCCATCTGAAAGAAGTTTGCCCATATAGGTTTTAATTAGTTGAAGGCACTTTTATTAGAAAACGGGACAGATATCATAAGGAAAGAAGTAAGATTAATGCAAGATGGTATGATCATGATGCATGTGCGTAACATACTTCCTCACTGTCTAACAATCTAACGGCTAGACGGTGGCATACAACGTTCACTCATAACATTAACTAAACGTACTATACGTTTGCAAGTTAGCGTACCTGCAGAAAATCATTTCAGCCCTGCCCACAGTATGAATATTATGCATTGCTGAAATTAAATCTAATACTAACTTAGGTGCACACCCAGTATACACGTAAGTAGTATATGCACCCATCAAATAGAATACTACCACAATTAAATACTTTCACATATACCGCGTGCAACAGGTATACATTCCGGTACCAATCTATCACTCCCCTAGATTGGCGGTTGTCCAACCATGCCCTCACAACTCACTTATTACCTTGGCGTAGAGGCAAATTGATCCATACATTACTATCCCGAAGAATAGCACCCATACAATTTCACCCTTGCCGTATGGAAGACAGTAAACAGCATAATTTAAACATGATGCACAACCCCCAAGTTAGTACTTAAATAGCCACCTAAGATCCTACTGGGCTTAAGGACTTGATCATTGACACACCTTAGTTTTTATTCTTAAGGTTTCCAAATCCTACTTTAACTATAGGTTGGCAAATATGACTTTATTCTTGTGAAAATACTGTTTCAAATACACTTATGAACAGTAACACTGAACTATGCTTTGATGCCAGCTGTAACAGAACCGACCAATTTGTACCAAATTAAGCACCGAAACCTCCGCTTATCGCAAAGATCATCAAGTACTTAAGCTCGTACAAACCCGGTAGTCCAGAAATCTCTAAGGATTTCAAATCATTTCAACATTTAGCCAAGATCGTACTAGTTTCGCGAACATGCCCACAAGTTACATCACAATTGCACATAGTTCAAATACATCAGAGTACGAAATAATATTACAAACCATAGTTTGAACAGTAGCGGAAGCAACATAGTTTTAACATAAGTTCAGATTATTCTTAATACAGTGCCATCAGTCTGATCAGGTCCACAAAAGCATCAGATAAGATAAGTAGTGACCATGCCCCTGGTCTAGTCATCTCCCATAACCGGGTACAGGCAGTTCTCACAGTAGCCATAGAAGCACTGGCCATCTGCAACAACAAGGGAATAAAACCCTGAGTACGAGAAGGTACTCAGCTAGACTTACCCGCCATAAACCAGAAATAATGAGACACCAAGGATCATGTAGGCTATATGTGGGGTTGGCTATACATACCCTTTTGCATGAAAGCTCTTTGTAAATAAAACTCAACTTAGGGTGATGGCAGTCACTTTTAATAATTAATTCTACCTTACTAGGTTTGCTCCTAATCTATAACAAGCACTTGACTAATTATTCAAGCAAGAGTGACTATTTCATTAATAGCCTTCCAGATTCCATACCATAACCATATTTAGTTCCATAAGTTCTACGGGCGATGATCTACAGTCAACTGCTCACTGTCCAGGAGCGATGGCGATTATAATCGATTCCTACCAGCTAGGGATAAAATATCTCACACTCGCCCGACACATCCGGCCATGGCAGTCGTAAGCTGCCACTCAGGAGATTCGAGAACACAACGCGCGGGACGGCCATTGGCCCTTCTACACCGGGGGTTATCTCACTGCCAGGTCGCTCAAGCTATAGCTGCCCACGGTCATGCCAGGTCGATCAGGCCCTGCCTGCCCTCGGACCATGCCAGGTTGTTCACAATAGTTGCCCATGGTACAGCTGAGGCCCTGGGTGTTAGGCGTCAACATCTCCATCGCCGACTCGAATAACCTTACTCGGCTTCATGGGAGGTACCCTCACCTGCACCGTTAAGTGATCGACGCGTTCAATTTGACTGAAGGGACATTCCGAACGGGTCCTATGCGACACAGACGGGAGACTACTAGCTCACAGAACCCATGTCCTGCTGCTCCTACATCCCGCCCAGTCTCAGATTAATTATCACATGGTTATCTCCATGATAGCACAAGCTAATCATGATCAGTATCCACCTATGTGCGAGAGACAGGAAATCACCCGACTTTTACCGATCTAAGCAGGGCCAAGCATATAAATTGAGCCTAGACCTAGCAGGGATATCAAGATGATAATTACGGTGCACAAGGTATAGTAATAATGCATCAACGGTCGCAATCAATTCATATAACCTAATGCAACAGTCATTATTAGGTTAATTTGTAAATCACTCGCAAACCGTAGGAGTTAAAATGCTCCGGGGCTTGCCTTTCTCGAAGTCAGATAGACGGTGGTCGCGGCACTCGGGCAGTTCTTCAGCGTCGGTGCTTTCGGTCTCCTCGGGCAGAATCTCCTCCTGACTCAGCTCTTCCGTCTGTGGTGGGTTCCAGGTCTCTTCTGCCGATGCTGTATGATGCATAATATGTATGAATAGGATGAATGCACATAGGTTGCGTATGGGATGCAACAGGGTTAACAACAGTCAGGAGATAAGCACATGTCGTCTACTGCATTCTCTTCAACAAGGTAATCAACATCATCTTAATGATTATAAAAGATCTTAGCATCTAACAACCATTTAACCTTCCTAATTAATGAGTTAAGATACATCATTACCACAACATTATCCACTTATTTTATTTTATTTTCATCTATTCCCTTGCTTTAATAATCCTATTTAAACATGCTTATAACAGCAACCTACCCTAAACAGTTTCAGAAAAATCTACAAAAATTACTTAAGGCTAACCACATGCAAAACAACACACTGTCCAGTTTTAAGCTATTTGGATTTAAACATTGTCCTCTATGAAAAAGACAAATATTATGATGAAAAGGTACTTTGAACTACACATCCTAGCATAAAGTGTCAAACAACAAATTTCATATTTTTCTTCTGAACTTTTTAGCACAAGAGCAGTTTGCAAAAATTATCAGGTTCATATTCATTATATTTTAATTACTACAATTTATACAAGAAAATACCATTTAACCATTTTAATTTCTACTGCCAAAACATTTCCTAGAGCATCTCCATATTACATTTTTCCTAGAAACTACTCATCTACATAAACCTAACAAAATTAGAATCACATTTTTCTGTGCTGCACAAAATTAGTTATGCATTTTCTAAGTTAACAACAATTTCCTAACTTAATTTAAACTGCATATAAAGTATCACCAAAAATGCATTTAACATTTTTCACAGGTAGCTCTTTTCATTCTTAACACAACAAAATTTGTTTTACAGCATTTGGACTTAAAATGAGTCTTATATGAATTTTTAAATCTTTTTAACTATTTCTGCAAAACTGATTTTAAAGAAAACCCGACCTAAACTGCTACGGGTACCCCACTTCATACACCAGCAGACACAGGGCAAAAATGCTAAATGCACCCGGCTAAACCGAGCACCAGCGTACCCGGACTTCTCTCCTTCTCTCTTCCACTCACTGCCAGTGGGGTCCACTGGTTAGGTGGCCCACATGTCGGTGGTCAACTGGACCCACGCGACAGCGGAACTGAGCACTCACCGGCGCTGACCGGCGCTAGCTCGCCGGCGGCGAGGTTTCAGGCGTAACCACCTACACGGCTAGACTCACCTTCGCAAGGCGAACACGGTCGGCTATGCGGATACATGGGTGTATGCCGAGTCTCAAGTGATGAGTGATTGTCAACTGGGATAATGCGCATGTTCTTTGACTTGTGTTGTGCAGGTGTCGAGCAAGGATACAGTGATCCAAGGCAAGGTGAAGGTCAAGTAGAGACGTGCCGTGCCGACGGACCGGGAGCGGTGAAGGGCGGACGTGAGGCTTGGACTGAGGGACCGGTGGCCTGAGGATCAGCTGTGGTGGCTGACTGCCTGGGACAGCGAGGAGCGGAGACTTGTGGGGCACAGTGTTGCTCGGGTCGAGGACCTCAGTACTCTAAGAAAACCAGTACCAGATATTGATATTAGGAAGACCTCTCTATCTCAGTTATCATACACCCTTTGATCATCCTTTGACGACCCTACATCTAGTTAATCCACTTCATGTTCCCTGTGGAAATACGATACCTGGAATAGTCCCGGTGAAAGGCTACAATTGACTACCGTACGCTTGCGGTATATCCGTTTGCCACTTCTGGTGTCAACACCTGGGACAGCGACGAGCGGAGACTTGCGGGGCACAGTGTTGCTCGGGTCGAGGACCTGGGGACATGTGTCGGTGGATGGGGTGCACGGGCGGTGCATCCCATCTACGGCGTCGGTTTGTTGGATTGAGCCACAGAAAAACCATCGGGTGGACGGTTTCCAGGATTGGGCCACAGAACCTGGGTGCTGCGGGTTTGCCGAGTCTGGGACACAAAACTCGGGCTGAGGACGGTTTCTAGGTTTGGGCCTCAAAACCTGGGCGCTGGCAGGTTTCTGAGTTTGGGCCACAAAACTCAGGCGATGGACAGCTGGTTTCCCGGTTTGGGCCTCAAACCGGGGGTTGGCCGTGAAGGCTGGTTTCCCGATTTGGGCCACAAAACACGGGGGAGTAGGGGGGGAGGGATTGGGAAAGAGAGCAAGGGAGAGCAGGGGGCGGCTGTGGCGGCAATCGGTGAGGTTGCATCGAGGCAACGCTACCAGTTGTGCGGGCGTGGCCGTCGGATCAGCATCCACTTCAAGTTGGTCCAGAATAACCCTAGGGTTTAGCTGGTTCGCTCTGTAATTAGCTGTAAGGGTAGAAGGGGAATAATTGTATTAGGCTATATAAGGAGTGGCCTCCCCTCCCTCCAGAATATCTCAGCCATTTGCTATTTTGCCTTCTAGGTTTTCCTGCTCTTCCCATCCTCTGCTGTAGCAAACTGAGATCCACAAAGAAGACAATCATACCTCTGTGTCCGTGAGATTTTGAAGAAGTGAGACCATAATCTCACTGTTGTAGCGTGTGGTAGCCACACGGTTGCAAATTCGTGGTTGTGATTCGCGTTTTGGTGTTGTTCTTCGCGGGTTACTTTTCTCCACAATTTTCCCAGTGTTCGATCTCTTTACTCGGCTCATCTTTCGCAATTCTGTTTGAACTGTGTTGTTCTAGATCGTGAGACGCATCTTTCCACCGAAGAAATCCAACTCTAACCTCACGAGCTAGTAGATCGATCGATTTTCGTTTCGAATCGAGTTTTGTCTCCTTTGCCCCGAATTCTTCCGATTCACCGATTTGGAGTTAGGTTCGAGCCATGATCTCTTTGGGATAGCTCAGTAACCTCCTTGGAACTCCTCATACCAAGTCTAAGCCTTAGAGCTTTTGATTCAGAGGAGATCGGGTTGAATCCGCGGAATTACAGTGCAGTAGTTTCGGGGGCATCAGAAGCTGACGTCGGGAGCATCGGACGCGCTGTGTTCATCACAACGGATGTGTCTGATGCCACATGTCATCTGACAGCTCTTTTGAAGGAGCATCAGACGCTGACCATCGGAGCTTCCGTTGTCATCGGAAGCGCCGGGGGTCTAGCATCGGAAGCTAGGGTTACACTGTAGCTGCTTTCGATGTCCACGCAGTAAGGTTTCAGTTCTGTTCATTTTGCATCGGAAGCTTCCGGTGCTTTCACATCGGACGCTAGCCAGCTTCTGATGCTGGTGTTTCTGCGCAGTTTCATCCGTGGTTCGTTCGTCCGTTGTCGATTTTGATTTCTGGTTTTTGCATAGGGTTTCTAGAGGTGTGTAGTGTCTCGCTGTGCTTCTTGGAAGCATCCACCCATCATCTTGGGTCATGGACACTCACAAGCTCTAGGTTTGCTCTTGGGGTTGATTCTTGGGACAGTGGCAACAAAGTTTCTGTAAAGAAATTTGAAGCTCCCATTCACCCCCCCCTCTGGTCGCCTTGCTTTAGCATTCTCGGTCCTTCAATTGGTATCGGAGCAGGTTAAGGATCTTCCACCTTAGCCGGTTCCAGATCCACAGAAGGCGACATGGATCGCGGCGTGTGTGGCGGAACCGTCCTGATTATAAGAGCTCAAGTACCGTCTTAGTCAAATCCGTCTGACATCGACTCATACTTGAACCCATATAACCCCGGTAGTCCGGAAATCTCAAAGGATTTCTATCATCTTACAACATACAGGATCGCATTGTTCAAGAATTACATTCGTAAAGATACATCACAGGGAAACAAAACCGGATTTAAAACATCAGAGTACGAATTTAAGACGGAGTTATTACAATACCGAATTTAAAAGTGTGGAAGCTGAAATAAGTTTGAAACACGACCACCACACATGTGGTCCAAATAAAACATTGTTTGACAAATCCAACTCAACACAACTCACTCTTCCCTTTTTAGATAATGTGCCACTAGGAGTCTTAGACCAGCAAAAGAAAAGGGGAAGCTTCTGGACGACCCTGCCCTGGGCCTACTCCTCATCACCTTCCACTGGGTAGAGGCAGTGCTTACAATAGCTAAAGTAGACCTGGCCATCTGCAACAAACGGGATAAACCCTGAGTACGGGAATGTACTCAGCTAGACTTACCCGTCCAACTGAAAATAAAGACACCAAGGGTATGCAAGGCCTTTTTGGGTGGAGCTGGGATCTTTAGTTGCGAAAAGCTCAAATTAAGATAAGTGAGGAATTAATGATATTGATGAGCTGTCATTTTTAGACCTATTTCTTTACTCTAGGTTTGCACCTAAACTATTGCACACACTTGAGTCTAACAGACAATAATATAACCATATCTAGTTGACTTACCCATATTTTAGTTGAACCTTTAAAACATCACATGGAGTTGTATCGTGGTGAACCTCGCCATAGTTTCCCACTAACCGGGGGAGACGGCGACTCGAATCGAATTCCAAACCAGCTGGTGAAAGACCTTTAATACCAGCCCACACTTTCCCCATCGGGTCCATGCACTGGGCAACCGCTCGATGCTTGTTCGTGGTGGTAATCGTCGCGGCTCATAGCACGGACCGCCCAATTGGAAACTGGCGGTGGCCTCACGCGGCAGATCGCATTTTCATGCTAGAGGGCACGACACGGGTTGAGACCGGGCCCGAACAGCTTCTAACCGGCTTTGGGGTCGATGATTACGGCACCGACGTATCCCTAAGTAAAAGGGCGCGTTCAAAAATGAACGAGGGCCAACATCGATACAAACCTACACGATCCAACGGACGGACTGCCCCAAGTTTCCAAATTTGTGCGTTGCCTTCCAGTTGACCATATTTTATTAATACTCAGGTTCTTTTCCACGATAGCAAATATAGCCAACCGTGATCTGGTAAATAACCATCAGGGGTATTACGGAAACATCCTTAACCACTACCTTTATTAAGCAGACTAAGCAATTCTACAGTATAAATAAAGAACAGGATGACCAGGCAGGTATGACTCAATAACAAGGAATGGTAATGCAGCAAGTGGGATTCAACCAACTCCTATACCTAATGCATCACAATATAAAGAACTCAAGCCATTTAATTGTAAATAATATGAGACTTAGAATGCTCCGGGGCATGCCTTGAGAGAAGACTGAGGCCTCGTGGGAGGGGCACTCAGGCAGGTTAGTGTCGGCCGCGGGGTCGACTTCTTCGGTTTGATGAAGTTCGGGATCTCGATCTGCTCTGCGTCCTCCTGCTCTGGTCTTGGTCCTGAACTGTCGATCCTATTGCAATGCGGTTGAAAATAATGAATAAATAATGCAGGGCGCGAGATGCGGTGGTTGAAAAAGTAACATTTCTTACAAACCAACAAAACCAACTTGTTGAACCACTTTTGACATTGAGGTAAATAATTATTTATCTCATAAAACAAAATCAATTAATTCACCTATTTCTTATTTAATAATCCAAAAGAACTCAGGTTTGAACTGCAAGTGCATTTTTCTGAACTCAGAAAAATTCACAAAAATTCCAGAAGGCAATTAACACCTGCTGGACTTCACTGAACAATTTCAGCCAGAAATAAAATATAGAACAGTAGATATAAAAAGAACAAATAAACTGCTCAAAAGGCACTTTGAACTAACTTTTCACACAAAAAGTGTCAAACAGCAGATTTCATAATTTTGCTAGCTGCATCTACTCATGAACACTTTACTGCAGAAAATTTACTGATAGAGAATAAATATACAAGCCTACACAAAATAAACAAATCTATTCCAAATTAAACCCATTGAACTACAACCCTACTGGAAAGGGGTGCTAAACTCCTTTTCATATTTTCCCAGATTTTACTCCATATTCCATACTTATCAAGAAAGTTCCATGAACAGAAACATTATATTATTTCTTACATGAATTTCCAAACGAAAACACAGAAAAGTACATTTGTAAAGCAACTTCAGATTCTTCTATACAACAGCTCATGCTTAACATTTTTCTTAGCCTAAACATGTCATACAGAGAGACACAATTTTTCCCACATTTTATTTTCACATATAAAATACCTTAACACTTATTCTAAGAAATCAGTCAAAAAGGACTTTAAATCATAATAGAAACTTTTTCCACATAAATAGTGCATCATATATTTTTACAGGTGCAAATCCTGATAAGAAACCTGCACAGATTTTCCATGAATTATCTCAACCAGAAAAACCTATTTCCATTTATCTAAACAAAAGCTCACAAACTGAATTAAATAAAAACAGTAACAAAAACTTTCACCAAAAATACTTTCATATTTTTTCATGATACATCTACTCATAAACAAGCTAACAAAACTGAAAGTACTTCATTTGGATTTTTAAAACGAGCTACACAAAAATAACAAGCATTTCTAGAAAATAAAAGTAAAAAGGAAAACATTTGAATCTTCGCGGCTCAAACTGCGTGGACTCGGTCCATAGACCAAGAGAGGCGGACGCGCGGGGTCCGCTGGGTCAATGGGCCCACCTGCCAGTGAGGGCAGAGCACGGGACGGCCTTTGACCGTCGATAACTCGCCGACGGCGAGGTCGCCGACGGTGCGGTTAGGCTTGATGTGTTCATCTCGATGAGGCGAATCTATCGGTGGTGTTGGGTTGGCCAGCGATTGGCCGTAGGTCGCCGGCGATGAGAGGTGGTGCACGGCGGCGGTGGCAACACACGGCTACACCGTTTCCGGCGGTCGCCGGTTAAATTGGGGAAAACATAGGCTTACACGAACCCTAGGGAGTGAGACTAGGGGTTGGTTGGGCGGGGGGAGATCGGAGGGGCTTGGCCGCGTGCACAGGCCACGGCGGTGGCCATGGCGCTCGGCCGGATAGAGAGAGGTGGGAGAGAAGAGGTGGGAGATGAGTCGGTAGCGTTGAAGCTAGTCGGTGTTCTCACCTTGCCTTGGCTCGGTGAAGCTCGAGGACAAAGGAGAGGGGTGACGAAGCTCGGGTCGATGTGGAACAGGCTTGAGCTCCACGCGGCGGCGAATGGGGACCGACAGGGGCTCCTCGTCCTCCGGCGGCGATGGGGCTCGGTGGGTGGCGCGGAGGTGCGCACCGCGTGTGCAACGGCGAGGCGGAGCGGTGTGCGGAAGGAATCGGAGGGAGATGCTCCGGTGAGGCCGGAACAGTGAAGGGGGTGGTTGCGGTGGTGGTCGCGGCGGGAGCTCGGTGTTCGCCACGAACGTTCGCGAGAGAGAAGGAGGGAGAGCGGAAGCGAACGAGAGTGGCGAGTGTGTGCGGGTGAGTGAGGGAGTGGAGGACGTGTTCGTGCTTTTGGCTGGCGGAGCGGAGGAGCGGCCGGTCGTGGCGGGGGCCATGGCGTTGCGTGCGGCGGGCGACGGCGCGGCGAGCGAGGTGGCGCGGCAGGCGAGGTGAGCGCGGAGTGGGCGAAGCCGATTGTGGCGTGATCGGGTGGAGAAGCATCGAGCGGGGAGTGGCCAGGGCGGATTCGGCGCAGAGATCACCGGCCACGCGGCGCTTGCGGACGGCGTCGGGCGGCGGCGTGTCAGCGGCGGCAGCGCGCGGCGTGCGCGGCGCGCGGGGGCGAGCGGGCGCGGGCCGAGCTGGGCCGGAAAGGTGGGCGTGGGAAAAATCGTTTTCCTTTTTCTTTTTCCAAAATCTTTTCAAACTTTGACCACTCAAAAACAGTTCAAAAACTTCAAATTAGGCTTTGACCCGAAAATAAAAGTTGCTCAAAATAATTTTCTCTACAACTTTCATATAAGACACTTTTCCTAAAACCATTTTTACAACCTCCATATAAATAAAGCCAATTTTGAAACATAAACCCTTTTGCTTGCCTCATTTTTATTTGCCAAAACTATTTTGAACTAGATCAAAATGCCAATATAAAAAGCACTCCACTCAATATTCTTTATTTATAAACTCATTTGCCAAGATAGAAATCCACTTAAACTATCAAGTCCAATAGAAATCCAAAATCCAAATAAACAAAAGGCAAAAAGCACTCATATGCACATGAAATGACGCAATGCATTGCTTATGCTCTTTAGTAGCTAATTGTGGTTCCTAATGCAATGCTTGACACTAGGGTGTCACAGCCTTTCCCCCCTTAAAGAAATCTCGTCGCGAGATTTGAGTTACGTACCAATCTTTATAAAAAGCGGGATAGTTTACTCGCAAGTACTCCTCGGTTTCCCAGTCGCATCATGGGTCCGTGATTGCTCCAGAGAATCTTGTAAGTCTTCATTGTTCGGTTGCGAGTTTCTCGGGCCTTGGTGTCCATTATCTCCCGAGGTTGTTCATAGTATTCTAGATCTGATCTGATTGCGACATCTGGGGCCTGAACTTCTTCTTGTTCTGGAACTCGAAGACACTTCTTCAACTGGGACACATGGAACACTGGAAAGACTGCGCTCATCTCTGGGGGTAACTGCACTTCATATGCCACTTCTCCCTTTTTAGCTACGATCTGATACGGTCCCACATATCGAGGTGCTAACTTTTTCTTAATTCCAAAACGTTGGACCTTTCTCATGGGTGAGACCTTAAGATAAACATAATCTCCTACTTGAAACTCCAAGGGTCTCCTTCGTGTGTCTGCATAGCTCTTTTGTCTGGATTGTGCTGCCTTGATGTGTTGCTGTACTGTTTGCACAATCCCTTCAGCATCCTTTACATAATCTGACCCATAAAATCCTCGATCTCCTGATTCAACCCAATTTACCGGGGTTCTGCATCTTCGTCCATATAATACTTCAAAAGGTGTCATCTTATACTTTCCTGGTAGCTGTTGTTATATGAAAACTCGGCAAGAGGTAACCATTTCTCCCATGATTCTCCGAGGATAGAACACAAGCTCTGAGGATATCTTCCAAAATCTGATTCACTCTTTCTGTTTGTCCTGCGGTGGGGTTGGGGGTGATAAGCGGAACTTCTTACCAACTTGGTTCCTAGCTCCTTGTGCAACTGTTCCCAAAAACGTGCTATGAACTGGGGTCCTCTATCAGAAACAATCTTCTTAGAAACTCTATGTAACCTTAAGATATTCTGAATGTACAAGTCTGCATACTGATGAGGTCGATGTGTAGTCTTAACTAGGATGAAGTGAGCCACTTTAGATAACCGATCCACGATAACCCAGATAGAATCATTTCCTTTTTGAGTAGTGGGAAGGCCTGTGATGAAATCCATACTAATCTCTTCCCACTTCCACTCTGGGATAGATAACGGTTGCAACAATCCGACAGGTCTTAGGTGTATAGCTTTTATCCTACAGCAAGTATCACAACTTGCGACATAAGCACCGACTTCCTTCTTCATCCTAGACCACCAGTACCTTGTTCTCAGATCTTGGTACATCTTACTGCTTCCTGGATGGATAGATAACTTTGAATTGTGAGCTTCATTCAGAATTCTTTCTTTCAGCTCTGTGTCCTTAGGAACAACCAACCTCTGATTATACCACAGAATTCCCTGTTCATCTGTTCTGAAGTTCAAAGAACTACTGGTTTCCAACCTCTTCTTGATCTGACAGATCTCATCATCGGTCTTTTGTCCTTCGATGATGTCAATTTCCAAAGTGCACTGAAGAGTGATATTGTTCAGCATAACAGGGTGCATAAGGTTGAATCCATCTTCCAAAAGTGGTTGTAGGGAGTTGCAATGAGTCTTGCGACTCAAGGCATCTACTACAACATTCGCTTTTCCCGGGTGGTAATGCACTTCAAGGTTGTAATCCTTAATCAACTCTAACCATCTTCTCTGCCTCATGTTCAACTCTGGCTGGGTGAAGATATATTTCAGACTTTTATGATCCGTGTACACATGACATAGGTTTCCCATAAGGTAATGCCTCCAGATCTTGAGTGCGTGACACGGCATCCAAAGATTGGACTGGATGTGTGCTCATGCGAATGGGAAAGTTATAGCATAGCTCACGCCAGTTGCGACCACATGAAGAGATTACCCAACTCATACTTGGAATTGGCAGCGTCGTGCAAAAAACACATCAAAGGTTCCTCTAAGTTTGGCTGAGCCAAAACAGGCGGCGGAATTCAACAACATTCCGCAAAGTCAAAACGGCTTTTCACATCTGAGTCCATTTGAATCTGCTTCTTGTTTTTCTGCGTAAACGGGTTCATAGTTTGGCTATTCTCGAAAAAAATCACCCGGAATGAACCGACGGTAGGTATCCCGATCCAAAACCCAAAAGCTGCGAACCTCAAAAACACACTTGTGGTGGCTTCCCATCATACCTTGCCCTTAGAAGGGTCTACAGAGAGCCCTTCTCTGAAAGGATATGACCAAGAGGTAACCTCTTCAACAAACTCACACGTGCTGCTGACTTAGATCTAAACTTGTGCTCTCGAAGCCGGGTCAAAAACAACTTGTAGATGCTCAGCATCATCCTTCTCATTCTCAGAGTATACCAAGATATCATCGATGAACACTACAACGAACTTATCTAACTCTGGCATGAAGACCGAATTCATTAGGTACATGAAATGTGCCGGTGCATTGGTCAACCCAAAGGACATAACGAGATACTCATAGAGTCCGTATCTGGTAGAGAAAGCTGTTTTTGGTATATCCTCTCTTCTGATCTTAATCTGATGGTATCCCCCGACCTCAAGTCGATCTTGGAAGAACACTTTTGCCTTTGATAGCTGATCAAACAAGATGTCGATTCGGGGTAAGGGGTACTTGTTCTTTATAGTTACTGCATTCAACGGTCTGTAATCCACACACATCCTCAAAGTTTTATCCTTCTTCTTCACAAAGATAGCGGGACATCCCCAAGGTGACGAACTAGGGCGTATCAAACCCTTATCCAAAAGCTCCTGCAACTGAACTTTGAGCTCTGCTAATTCTTTAGCGTGCATCCTATACGGCCTCCGAGAAATGGGTGCCGTTCTAGGGATTAACTCTATAGCAAACTCCACATCCCTCTCCGGCGGTTAGTCCTTGGCAACTCATCAGGAAAAACATCTGGAAACTCACACACTACTGGGATCTCTGCTATTTGTTTGGGGTGATATTGAACAACACTCCGATCTCGTGGGGTTCCGGAGTAACTTAAACCGAAAGGTTAGACCCACTGCGAGGGCTTAACCATAGAAACTACTCACTCTGCGACGTCCAAGATTGACCTTCCAGAGTCTCATCCAACCCATACCCAAGATCACATCCAAACCCAGACCAGGGATTACGATGGGATCCATTATGGCCTTCTTATCCCCAAAAGTCATTTCTACTCCTTTAGCCATTTACGCGTGGAGAGAACTGCTCCGGCGGAACTTATCTGATATCCCCGATCTAACTCTACCAACTCAAGATTATTTCTCAAAACAAAGTTTCTCACTTATGAAAGAATGCATGCTCCAGAATCAAACAGCACAACTGCGGGGCATTGATTAACAAGGAACGTACCAGCGATGACAGGCTCTCCTTCCGGCACTTCCTCCACGGTGGTGTGATGCACATGACCTGCGCGAGGTGGAGGCTGGGCGTACTGCTTCTTTGGATGGGGTCACTGACGTGACAGGTGTCCTGTCTGACCACAGTTGTAGCACGGGCCAATCACATATGAGGTCTTGGGACCTCCTGCACTTCCTGCTTTATTCTTGTTATGCATCAGAGGAGCGGTGTAGGGCTTCTTAAAACTGGGCCGGGGACGGTTGGTAGCGATTTTCCTCTGCGGGGGACGGAACCTTGCTCCAGCCACTGGCGGGCGATACGGGGCGCGTGCTCCGAAAGGGGTTCTCTGTTGAGACGAACCTCCTTCGTTCGCACGACGACAGTTTTCTGTCACCAGCCTACTGTCATTGGCCTCTTGATTTAGGCAGTCACTGGCAAAGTCACTGAAGGTAGTGCGGTGACTGTTGCCCATTTTTGAAAGCATGGCGGCACTCATTCCACGCTTGAAGCTTGCAATCTTCTTGGCCTCAGTGTGACAAAGTCGGGGGCATAGCGAGCTAGGTTGTTGAAGTTGTGCAGATACTCGGACATAGACCTGGTTCCCTAAGACAGCCCTCATGAACTCTGCAACCTTCATTTCCATCAGACCACTAGGGATGTAGTGGTTGCGCATAGAAGTTGAGAACTGATCCCAAGTGACGCGTGCATTCGCAAGCAAGGATGCACGGTACTGGGCCTACCACAAACCTGCGGGTCCTTCCAACATGTGGGTGGCGTACTCCGCCTTGAGCTCTTCTGTCAGACGAAGCAGACATAACTTCTGGGTGATGGAGTTGAGCCATTAATCAGCCTGAAGCGGTTCGGTGACTTCCTTGAACACCGGGGGACGGGTGTCCAAGAAGTCACGGTAGGAGTTGTACTGGTTGGGCTCTGGACCTTGGCGCTGCTCGTGTTGTTGCGCGGTGTTGTTAGCGATGTTACGGAGGGTGGCCTCCATCTGCCTCTGCATTTCTTCCATGTTCCTTTGGCTGCCCAAGAACTGGCCGAAAAACGCTTCCGGCGTCATCGGCGGCGGTGGGGGTGGTGGCAAGTTCTCCTCCTGTCCTGCCCCCTGTCCGCGTTGGCTGCGAGTGTGTGTCGGCATATGCATATCCCATTAATAAGCAACCATTAGGTGATGTCACATTGACCATAAATAAATACTGCGCTGTACGTAATTCGAAAATTTAGCACACGACCAAGTATAATTACTCATTTCCATACAACATCACAGAATAATTGCTCGAAATTAGACATGCAAACGACGAATCTCCATAAAAGATGCCAGATCAAAGTCCAGACTTTGTCCAAAAGCCATACATGCCATCAAACATCTTAAACATAAAACCAACACATGTTTTGAGTGTTACATCACTTAGCGAGCGTGCTCAATCTATACAAAAGAAAACGACTCCTAGCGAAACTAGCGCTCAGGCGTCTCCAGCGGCGGATGCGGCGTCCTCTACGTCGGCGTCGATCATCGGCTCGTCAGCATGATCCTCCTCCGGCGGGGCATCGGGACCAAGGACCTCTCCGTCCTGGGGACCCTGGGCCTCAGCTACGGGAACCTCAGCAGCTGCTGGGGCGGCGGCCTCCTGTGCGGCATGATGCATCTGGTGTACTGCCTCGTGGAGCTGGTCGATGTAGGCCTGCTGTCCATGGATCTGCTGTATCAAGAGGTGGGCTCCCTCTCTGAGCTGGTCGAGCGCGGTGCGGGCCTCATCCCTCTGAAGGGCGGTAGTCAGGTACATCTGTTCTGCAACGGTCCTGGCAGTGGCCTGTGCTGCTGGTGTAGTACGGGCGTCGTAATGCTCAAGAGTGACTTGCTGAATCCTCTCCTGAAGGCGAGCTACCTCGGGATCAAGCTCTTCCTGTAGCTTCCTCTTGCTCTGGTAGGTGGCGGTGAGGGTGAAGGACACGCTCTCGAGAGTGTGCTCCAAACTCTCACATACATCCAACAAAGCTCCGGTGGCGCTCATCGCAGGCGTCTCGCAGTAGAACCTCTCCTCTGGGCTCCCTGTCAAGACTGACTCCAAAGTCTGCTTCCAGCGCAATGGAAAAAGTGATCCACGGGGGAACACTCCTGCCATAGCACTAGCTAGGTCGGTGGGGAAGCAGGCCATGATGTCCTTCAGCACTAGGTATGTTGCCCTGTTGGCTCCATCCTTGGCGCATGTGCCTCTAGTGATCTCTGTCCACCTTGTCCAGTGAGGCTTGGCAGGCAAGGCTTTGACCTTGATCTCCACCATGACCAAGGAATCCTGCCCGTAGATCTCCTTCTGCCATGAGTACCTGGGCTCCTGTCCTTCCTCATAGCCCACGGCCTGCAGAATCCTCCAAAGGATAGTCGGCAATCCGAAGTAGGTCAAGAACGTCTTCCAAGTCAGCTTGGTGGCCAAGCGGTGACGCGAAACTCCTCTGCCTCCGGTGGCGTTGCGAGCAGTCAGCTTAGTCCGGGCCATCTGTAGAGACAAAAAGGGTTGCGAACTCTCGTGAGACGGATATTAAGTTGGCAAATTTTTATATAAAAGAGACAACTTTTAATTAAGGGGAGGTAATGTAAATGCAAGAATATAAACATGATGCATGATCGTACTTACGTTCTCACTCACTAACATGACTCGTAAGTCCTAACGTTCTAGTCGGTGGCAAGAACGATCTCTCATGCGTTATCTACACGTTCTACTCGATCGCACAGTTAGCGTACCTGCAGAAGATTCATTTCAGCCCAAAGCAATCCCAATGGTAAAACAACTGAGTATTGGCTAATATGCGCAAAATACATAGAAGCCAACACTAAACACCATGCACCAACATAGAAAACACCCTCAAAAACATTGATACCCTCATATGTGTCTGCCTGGAGCTCGCACATACTTGGTATAAGAACTCTCACCTAGACCGACGATTGGACGGTCATGACCTCATATCTCACAAAATCATTTTATGCATGTTTTCGCAATCGACGCATTCTCTTTTTCCCGAGAATGGACCAGCAAATAAAGATCCAGCATGAACAAATCCCTGAACCCTGTTAGCAGTTAAACCACCTGAATCCTAGTATAGGGCTTAAGGACGAGACTGGGCACACTTAGTAATTGAAAATAGTTTTGAAATACCCATTTTAGTTCAAAAATAGCTCTTTACAGAGGTAATCACTTGAACCATGCTCCGATACCAGCTGTGGCGGAACCGTCCTGATTATAAGAGCTCAAGTACCATCTTAGTCAAATCCGTCTGACATCGACTCATACTTGAACCCATATAACCCCGGTAGTCCGGAAATCTCAAAGGATTTCTATCATCTTACAACATACAGGATCGCATTGTTCAAGAATTACATTCGTAAAGATACATCACAGGGAAACAAAACCGGATTTAAAACATCAGAGTACGAATTTAAGACGGAGTTATTACAATACCGAATTTAAAAGTGCGGAAGCTGAAATAAGTTTGAAACACGACCACCACACATGTGGTCCAAATAAAACATTGTTTGACAAATCCAACTCAACACAACTCACTCTTCCCTTTTTAGATAATGTGCCACTAGGAGTCTCAGACCAGCAAAAGAAAAGGGGAAGCTTCTGGACGACCCTGCCCTGGGCCTACTCCTCATCACCTTCCACTGGGTAGAGGCAGTGCTTACAATAGCTAAAGTAGACCTGGCCATCTGCAACAAACGGGATAAACCCTGAGTACGGGAATGTACTCAGCTAGACTTACCCGTCCAACTGAAAATAAAGACACCAAGGGTATGCAAGGCCTTTTTGGGTGGAGCTGGGATCTTTAGTTGCGAAAAGCTCAAATTAAGATAAGTGAGGAATTAATGATATTGATGAGCTGTCATTTTTAGACCTATTTCTTTACTCTAGGTTTGCACCTGAACTATTGCACACACTTGAGTCTAACAGACAATAATATAACCATATCCCGTTGACTTATCCATTTTTTAGTTGAACCTTTAAAAGATCACATGGAGTTGTATCGTGGTGAACCTCGCCATAGTTTCCCACTAACCGGGGGAGACGGCGACTCGAATCGAATTCCAAACCAGCTGGTGAAAGACCTTTAATACCAGCCCACACTTTCCCCGTCGGGTCCATGCATTGGGCAACCGCTCGATGCTTGTTCGTGGTGGTAATCGTCGCGGCTCACAGCACGGACCGCCCAATTGGAACCGGGCAATGGCCTCACGCGGCAGATCGCATTTCCATGCTAGAGGGCACGACACGGGTTGAGACCGGCCCGAACAGCTTCTAACCGGCTTTGGGGTCGATGATTACGGCACCGACCTATCCCTAAGTAAAAGGGCACGCTCAAAAATGAACGAGGGCCAACATCGATACAAACCTACACGATCCAACGGACGGACTGCCCCAAGTTTCCAAACTTGCGCCTTGCCTTCCAGTTGACCGTATTTTATTACTACTCAGGTTCTTTTCCACGATAGCAAATATAGCCAACCGTGATCCGGTAAATACCCATCAGGGGTATTACGGAAACATCCTTAACCACTACCTTTATTAAGCAGACTAAGCAATTCTACAGTATAAATAAAGAACAGGACGACAAGGCAGGTATTACTCAATAACAAGGAATGGTAATGCAGCAAGTGGGATTCAACCAACTCCTATACCTAATGCATCACAATATAAAGAACTCAAGCCATTTAATTGTAAATAATAGGAGACTTAGAATGCTCCGGGGCTTGCCTTGAGAGAAGACTGAGGCCTCGTGGGAGGGGCACTCAGGCAGGTTAGTGTCGGCCGCGGGGTCGACTTCTTCGGTTTGATGAAGTTCCGGGATCTCCTGCTCGGCATTTGTCTCCTGCTCCTGGTCTTGGTCCTGAACTGTCGATCCTATTGCAATGTGGTTGAAAATAATGAATAAATAATGCGGGGCGCGAGATGCGGAGGTAGGAAAAGTAACATTTCTTGCAAACCAACAAAACCAACTTATTGAACCACTTTTGACATTGAGGTAAATACTTATTTATCTCATAAAACAAAATCCATTAATTCACCTATTTCTTACTTAATAATCCAAAAGAACTCAGGTTTGAACTGCAAGTGCATTTTTCTGAACTTAGAAAAATCCACAAAAATTCCAGAAGGCAATTAACACCTGCTGGACTTCACTGAACAATTTTCAGCCAGAAATAAAATATAGAACAACAGATATAAAAAGAACAAATAAACTGCTCAAAAGGCACTTTGAACTAACTTTTCACACAAAAAGTGTCAAACAGCAGATTTCATAATTTTCCTAGCTGCATCTACTCATGAACACTTTACTGCAGAAAATTTACTGACAGAGAATAAATATACAAGCCTACACAAAATAAAAAAATCTATTCCAATTTAAACCCATTGAACAACAACCCTACTGGAAATGGGTGCTAAACTCCTTTTCATATTTTTTCCAGATTCTACTTCATATTCCATACTTATCAAGAAAGTTCCATAAACAGAAACATTATATTGTTTCTTACATGAATTTCCAAAGGAAAACACAGAGAAGTATATTTGTAAAGCAACTTCAGATTCTTCCATACAGCAGCTCATGCTTAACATTTTTCTTAGCCTGAACATGTCATACAGAGACCACACAATTTTTTCCACATTTTATTTTGACATATAAGATACCTTAACACTTATTCTAAGAAATCAGTCAAAAAGGACTTTAAATCATAACAGAGACTTTTTCCACATAAACAGTGAATCATATATTTTTCACAGGTTCAAATCATGATAACAAACCTACACAAATTTTCCCATGAATTATCTCAACCAGAAAACACCTATTTCCATTTATCTAAACAAAAGCTCACAAACTGAATTAAATAAAAACAGTAACAAAAACTTTCACCAAAAATACTTTCATATTTTTCCATGATAGATCTACTCATAAACAAGCTAACAAAACTAAAAGTACTTCATTTGGACTTTTAAAACAAGCTACACAAAAATAACAAGTATTTCTGGAAAATAAAAGTAAAAAGGAAAACATTTGAATCTTCCCAGCTCAAACTGCAAGGACTCGGTCCATAGACCAAGAGAGGCTGATGCGCGGGGTCCGCTGGGTCAACGGGCCCACCTACCAGTGAGGGCAGAGCAGGGGACGGCCTTTGACCGTCGATAACTCGCCAACGGCGAGGTCGTCGACGGTGGGGTTAGGCTTGATGTGTTCATCTCAACGAGGCGAATCTATCGGTGGTGTTGGTTTGGCCAGCGAGTGGCCGTAGCTCGCCGACGACGAGAGGTGGCGCACGGCGGCGGCGGCAACACACGGCTACGCCGTTTCCGGCGGTCGCCGGTTAAATTGGGGACGGCATAAGCTTACACGAACCCTAGGGAGTGAGACTAGGGGGTTGGTTTGGCTCGAGGAGCATCGGAGGGGCTTGACCGCGTGCACAGGCCACGGCGGCGGCCATGGCGCTCGGCCGGGGAAGAAGAGGTGGGATAGAGCGGTAGCGTTGAAGCTAGTCGGTGTTCTCACCTTGCCTTGGCTCGGTGAAGCTCGAGGACAAAGGAGAGGGGTGACGAAGCTTGGGTCGATGTGGAACAGGCTTGAGCTCCACTCGGCGGCGAATGGGGACCGACAGGGGCTCCTCGTCCTCCGGCGGCGATGGGGCTCGGCGGGTGGCGCGGAGGTGCGCACCGCGTGTGCAACGGCGAGGCGGAGCGGTGTGCGGAAGGAATCGGAGGGAGATGCTCCGGTGAGGCCGGAACAGTGAAGGGGGTGGTTGCGGTGGTGGTCGCGGCGGGAGCTCGGTGTTCGCCACGAACGTTCGCGAGAGAGAAGGAGGGAGAGCGGAAGCGAACGAGAGTGGCGAGTGTGTGCGGGTGAGTGAGGGAGTGGAGGACGTGTTCGGGCTTTTGGCCGGCGGAGCGGAGGAGCGGCCGGTCGTGGCGGGGGCCATGGCGCGGGCGAGCGGGCGCGGGCCGAGCTGGGCCGAAAGGCCGGATGGGCCGGAAAGGTGGGCGCGGGAAAAATCGTTTTCCTTTTTCTTTTTCCAAAATCTTTTCAAACTTTGACCACTCAAAAACAGTTTCAAAAACTTCAAATTAGGCTTTGACCCAAAAATAAAAGTTGGTCAAAATAATTTTCTCTACAACTTTCATATAAGACACATTTTCTAAAAACCATTTTTACAACCTCTATATAAATAAAGCCAATTTTGAAACATAAACCCTTTTGCTTGCCTCATTTTTATTTGCCAAAACTATTTTGAACTAGATCAAAATGCCAATATAAAAAGCACTCCACTCAATATTCTTTATTTTATAAACTCATTTGCCAAGATAGAAATCCACTTAAACTATCAAGTCCAATAGAAATCCAAAATCCAAATAAACAAAAAGGCAAAAAGCACTCATATGCACATGAAATGACGCAATGCATTGCTTATGCTCTTTGCGGATACATGGGTGTATGCCGGGTCTCTGATTGATGAGTGATTGTCAACTGGTATGATGCGCATGTTCTTTGGCTTGTGTTGTGCAGGTTTCGAGCACGGATGCAGTGATCGAGGGCAAGGTGAAGGTCAAGTTGAGACGGGTCGTGCCGACGGACCGGGTGCGCTGAAGGATGGGCGTGCCGTGCGGCGGACGTGCCATGCCGATGAACCGAGCGGTGAAGGGCGGACGTGAGGCTTGGACTAAGGGACAAGAGTGCCTGAGGATCAGCTGTGGTGGCTGGCAGCCTGGGACAGCGACAAGTGAAGACTTGCGGGGCACGGTGTTGCTCGGGTCGAGGACCTGGGGACACGTGTCGGTGAACGGGGTGCACGGACGGTGCATCCCCTCTACGACGCCGGTTTGGTGGTTGAGCCACAGAAAAACCACCGGGTGGACGGTTTCTAGGTTTGGGCCTCAAAACCTGGGTGCTGAGGGTTTCCGAGTTTGGCCACAAAACTCGGGCTGAGGACGGTTTCCAGGTTTGGGCCTCAAAACCTGGGCGCTGCGGGTTTCTGAGTTTGGGCCACAAAACTCAGGCGTTGGACTTGGAGGCTGGTTTCCCGGTTTGGGCCTCAAAACCGGGGGATAGCTGGAAAAGGCTGGTTTCCCGGTTTGGGCCACAAAACCGGGGGTGCAGAGCGAGGGCGGCACGTGGCGGCAATCGGAAGGTTGCGTGGAGGCAACGCGGACAAGTTGTGCGGGCGTGGCCATCGGATACACCTACCACCGAGTTGGTCCAGAATAACCCTATGGTTTAGCTGGTTCGCTCTGTAATTAGAATAGTGAGGGGTAGAGTAGGAATTGTACTTAGACTAGAATTAGGATAAGTAGTCGGGGAGACACCCTCCTCCCCACATCTCAGTTAGTCATCTCAGTCATTTGCTCTTTTGCGCTTAGGGTTTCCTGCTCTCCCATCCCCTGCTGTAGCTAGCTGAGATCCGCAGAGAGACTTGCCTCTGTGTACTGTTGATTGTGAGGAAGTGAGACCGTAATCTCACGATTGCAGTGCAGATCGATGACTTGATTCGTGTTTTGATTCGTGTTCTTCGCGTTCTTCATTTCTTCACGATTTTCCCGTCACTCGATCTCTCTCTCCCGTGCGTCTTTGTGAAATCGGTTTGAATCAACTTGTTCGTATTTGAAAGGAGATCATTTCCACCGAAGGAATTCATCTATCTCCCTACGAGCAAGTAGATCAAGTTGATTTCGTTTTCGTGGCACTTTTTCGGTTCATCCACCTTCCCTTTTGATTTCCCGGTGATTTGGTTCATTTGAGCGGATGATTTCTTGGGGATAGTCTCCTAACTACCCCGTGATCATCTTCTCCAAGTTTGGGAACTTAGGATTGTGATTTGATTCGGTTTTGGGAGGAGTTTTGAGAAGGGCGATTGAAATCGCCCTCACTGGGCATTGGCGGACAGTCCGCCGTCCCAGGCGCAGACAGTCCGCGCGTCGGGGCTGGTTCAGACCAGCCGCGGCCAGTCCACACTATTCTTGGCTCGGGTCACCGGCGGACAGTCCGGGACCGAGCAGGGGGACTTCAGCAACCTTGCTGTTTTGGGTTTTCTGCCGGCGGACAGTCCGCCAGTGAACCGCGGACAGTCCGGCGGTACCACGGACAGTCCGGGACCCCAGGGCCGGACAGTCCGGGAATTGGCTGAGTCTTCCGGTTTAGTGCGTTTGCTCTCCCGGCTTGTTCGCTTGGTTTCCGGACTTCTCATTTGGCCCTATAGTTGACCAAGGAACCTCTCTAGGTATCTTTGCTACTTGTTAGCATAGGTATTTAGGAGTTTCTCGATGTAGCCGTCTATCTACGTCCGGGACTTGGTTTTTGGGGTTGTGTTCGAGCCGGAACTTTTGGAGTTTGGTTTGCTTCTTCTTGGTGGTGCTCCGCTGTGATCTTAGGGATCATCCACCCTCTTCCAAGGGTCGTGAGCATCACGGTTTCGGTCGCCGTCTCTTGGGGTTGATTTTGGGACATTTGGCCAGAGTTTCTGAGAAGATCCACCTTAGCCGGTTCCAGATCCACAGAAGGCGACATGGATCGCGGCGTGGGAAAACCGCCGTTCTTTGATGGGACGAACTATGCGTATTGGAAGATACGCATGTCAGCCTATCTTCAGAGCATGGGCTCTTCTGTTTGGGAGATTTGCAACAGGGACGATTATGTTGTCCTGGCTGCTCGTGTCACTCAGCTCCAGATCGATGAGCACGAGGCCAATCGCCGGGCACGTAATGCCTTGTTCTCCTGTTTGAGCATGGGTGAGTTTGATCGCGTTTCTCACCTCTCTACGGCTCGGGAGATTTAGGCCACCCTCATGCGTTTTCATGAGGGCACCTCTCAAGTCAAAACCCGACTCTACGAGTCGTTCAAGAGAGAGTATGAGAACTTTCGACATCAGCCTGGCGAGAGCATAGAAAGTTTATTCGCTCGCTTTCAGGTGATTGTCAACAGGATGAGGGCTAACAAGGAGCAGTTGCCTTTCGACGATCATGAGAGAGCTTTGAAGCTTTTGCATACTCTTGATCGGTCGATGTGGGATTCCAAGGTTCAGGCGATCATCGAATCGCCTAACTATGAGACCCTCACGTGCGACGAGCTCTTCAGTAAGCTCAAGTCCAGTTAGATTGATGCCATGGCGAGGGCTTCTTATGAGAATCCTTCTGGCCCGACTATGGCTTTGGTTTCTGGTTCTTCCGCTAACCCCTCTACTGGCTTTGCTCTTTCATCTCTCTTTTCTGTCACAGAGGATCAGCTGGAGTCTTTGGGAGACAAGGAGTTGGCTTTGCTTGCCAACCGGTTCACGCGGTTCCACAACAACCGCATGAACCGTCGTCGCGGAGGAGGACGCTCAGGATGCTGAGTGCGGCGATCCCGACCACTTCATCGCCAACTGCCCCAAGAAGAACAAGCATTCGGGGAAGGGCGATCATGGGCACAAGTACGACTCCAAGCGCAAGGAGAAGCACGTCCCCCCAAGGCGCAAGAAGAGGGGCGGCTTCGACAAAGAGTACATCAAGAAGAAGTACTTGGAGAAGGCCCAGGCTGAGCAGCGTGCGTTCTTCGCCACGCTCAGCGACGTCGACGGCTCGGATGACGACTCTGCTTCCTCAAGCGACGACAAGTCCGAGAAGAAGAATGTTGGCGGTTCTTATCGACATATTTATCCCGCCAACATAGTGCACATAAAAGGAGAAAAGCATGTATTTTACTCATATATACATTTATTGCTAACCAAGTTCCACATGTAGTGCAAAGTTATGTTTTGCAGATCATAAACATGCATACAGGTGGATAACAACCAAAAAGGCACAATCCAACACGCCGAAATGCGCAAAATGAACAAGGACACAAAAAGCCCATATAGAAGTGCAGCAAATTTCAGCCGGGAACAAACTCAGGAGCCCAAAAGGAGCAGCCCAGGCTTTTGCCTGGGCTTGTTGGGCCCAGCCAGGGGGCGGCCGCCCCCCTGGAGATGCCACGTGGCCACCGCCTTTGCAGAGGCGGTGCAATCAATGCCCCTAAGGCGGTTTCGGGTGAATTTTGCAGCAAGCCCCCTCCTAAACCGACCTAAAGCACCTATATAAGGAGAGGGGGAGGGGAGGCCAAAGTAGAACACAATCACCTCTTGAGCTACACATTTGGGCACTACCACTTCTTAGTTTTTCCTTGTTCTTGTGCTAGAGAGAGAGCTAGGCAAAGCTATCAAGGAGGGCTTGGCTCCTTGGAGAGATATTGGGTATGAATAAGATAGATCTGATCTCCAAAGCCCTGTCTTCATTCTTTCGATACAGTTCTTCATATGAACTAGAGTATAGTTCTTGTTCTAGTATTCTGGTATATGACTTAGATCTTAGGTCTTATATCATGTTGCTAGTATATGAACTTATGAATAGTTCTGGTGGAATTAGTATAATATACATTCTAGTGTATAGTTCTTATAATATATTGCTACCCTAGGGTTAGTAATGTATTATATGAATTAGAGCTAAGTGTGTATTGTATTATTCTCACATAGAACATTAGTCTAATTGCTTCATGCTTGTTATATGATTAGAAATAAGCTTTTGTCAAGGGTGGCGGTTTATCATGCTCTTCTGAGTAGGCTCAGGCTTCTTACCTGTCGATCCGTAGGGTCGGGGACCCGGGGGAGTCTGAGTGGGTTCTGTGCATGCAAGCATGGTGCTAGGATGTAGAGGCCGGGTAATTGCATGGTCTTAGTCCACGGTAGTGGGGATGGCGGCAGGTGGTGACAGCCCTATCCGTCCTTGGCATTCCCCCACGTTCGGCTAGGGTGTAGGAGTCTAAATTGTTACGAGAGGTTGCTGGCAGACCAGTACTCGCGTAATCTCCCGAACCATCTGAAGCATGAGATTAGTTCTATGTCATATGATTGCATGATTAACTTGTTCTGTGTATGACCTGTATCCAGACCATGCCTGCTCTATTAGGTTATTCAATTATTCTTTTATTCATTTATTCTTTTAGTCTCTTTTTACTCTTTGCCCTCTTGCCATGCTCAAGATTGTGTTTCTCCACTATTTAAATCACCACTGTTTATCACCTGTTATGACAATTGATCCATTATTGCTATCATGGTATTTGGTACTATATTTATCCTAGAACTTGATACATACAAAGCCTTCCTCGAGCGAACCAATAAATCATGATACTCGGTATATCTCCGGGTGAAATGCTACACGATAATTCCGTGCACTTGCGGACCTAAACTCCAAACCTACGAACTATCGTAAAGATGCATGCTTAACACTGTTGCTGGAAACGCGCCATTCTAAGCAACTTGTTAAGAGACATCGAACAGACACTTCTAGCGCTGTTGCTGGGAATAGATCTTCGGGTCCATTTCTATGCCAATATCCGGCGTCGTTGCCATGGATGGATTGCAAAGTCCATTCTTAGTGACGACGTTAGTAAGTGTCGACGCGCATTTCTGGCGCTGTTGCCAGGGATGGATCGTAAGGTCCATTCTTAGTAATAACGTTAAGAAATGCCAACAAGCATTTCTGGCGCCGTTGCCGGGGAAGGCTAATGTAAAAAGTTCTAGATAAACATAAACCAATATCTGATATGCAAAATGAGTCATTGTTATGCAGGTTAACTCTGCCTGTTTTCCTCCTGTTGTGGATGAAACAGGAATAGTGTATGTCTAGTTTCTCTCTGCCGGAAAACTTCATTAACAATCCCGAGGCACTCCTAAGGGCTAAGCGGATTCGTTCCGTTTCGTCTTCTGCTACTCCACCGACAGAGCAACCAGCCGGTTCCGCACCAACCCCAACTGAGGTCATGGCTGAGAAGACACTCCGCGAGTTCTCCGTGCCCGCTGTCACCAACGTGGCTACCGGCCCCGCTGTGGACACGGCCGGAAAGAACTTCGAACTCCGTACAGGCCTGATCACCATGGTGCAGGCAAGCCCGTTCTGCGGTTTGCCTAGCGAGGATGCGAATGCGCATCTGCAACACTTCCTGGAGCTGTGCGACACTATCATCAAGGACATCACCCCAGATGTCATTCGGCTCCGTCTTTTCCCTTTCTCCCTTGCGGGGAAAGCGAAAAGGTGGTTCTACCAGGAGAAGGAAGCTGTCAACACTTGGGCGAAATGCTCAGCTGCATTCCTCGCTAAATTCTTTCCCATAAGCAAAACCAATGCTTTGCGGGGAAGAATCTCCAATTTCAAGCAAGATGCCACTGAATCAATCCCTGACGCGTGGGAAAGGCTCCAAGAGTACATCCTGAGCTGCCCCCACCATGGCATGGAAAATTGGATGGTGCTCCAAAACTTCTACAACGGGCTCACGCCCATGTCGAAGGGGCACCTAGATGCAGCCGCTGGCGGAGCATTCTTATCACTCACCACCGCCGGGGCTAAGGCCCTGATTGAAAAGATGGTTGAACACCAAGGCTGGAGTGACGAGAGAACCCAAACACAAACACCAGCCAAAACACAAAAAGGCATGCATACCGTGAAGGAGACGGATATGCTTGCCACAAAAATAGACCTCCTTATGAAACACCTATCTGAGAAAAACCAAGAAAACCAAACAAATACGGTGAACGCCATAGATTCACACATGACGTGTGAAGTCTGTGGTGATGTTGGCCATTCGGGGACCGACTGCCCCGAAACCCGTGAAGACGCCGCCTACATCAACAACGGGTTCCGCCAACAAGGAGGCACCAACCAGAACAATGGTTGGAATAACCAGTCACGACCACCATTCCAAGGTAATTCGAACTCCAATTCGAATCAACCTTCATTAAGAGACTTAGTTCTTGGACAAGTTAAAATTAATGAAAATTTGACTAAAAAGTTGCTGTCCAATGATAAAATGTTTGAAAATATAAATACAAAAATAGAAAACTTATCTTCTTCTGTACAAAATCAAATGAGCTTCAATAAGATGATCGAAACTCAAATAGCTCAGATAGCTGCTGCTCTTCCTGCTAAATATAAAAAGAATAATTCTGAACATGTGAAAGCGGTGACCACGAGGGGTGGTAAGACCACTCGGGATCCACAAAACCCTAACCATGATGCAGGGAAGAACAAAAAGCAACAAGAGAAGAATAAGAAAACACAAAAAGAAACCGAACCGGAGGTTGAGGAAATGGCACCAAAAGACCCGTTGGGGTATACGGAAACCACATACCTGCCATTTCCCACCAGAAACAGAAAGCAAGCTGTGGATGAACAATTCACGCGCTTTGTCGAGATGATAGAGAAGATACATGTGAACGTTCCTTTAATGGACGTTTTGCATGTGCCTTCCTACGCCAAGTACATCAAGGATATCATCAACAACAAGCGGCCACTACCATCTGCAGAAACAATAAAGCTGACGGAAGAGTGTAGCGCAGCTATACTCAACCGTCTCCCAGAGAAGAAGAAGGATCCTGGGTGTCCCACGATCACATGCTCAATCGGAACTCAGCGATTTGATCATGCGCTATGTGATTTAGGGGCAAGCGTAAGTGTGATGCCCAAGGTCATCTTTGACCAACTCAACTACACTCAATTAAAGCCAACCACGATGACGCTCCAACTGGCCGACTCGTCAGTCAGACATCCAGCAGGAATCGCTGAGGACATTCCAGTCCAGATCAGAGGATTATTTGTTCCTGTGGATTTTGTGGTGTTAGAAATGGAACTTACCAAGGAGTCACCATTAATCCTTGGGAGACCATTTCTAAGCACTGTAGGGGCACAGATTGATGTTAAGGCAGGGAAGATCAGCCTAAATATCAACGGAAAAGAGGAAAAGTTTGAGTTCAGGCCAAGGCATCCAGAGCAATGTTCAATGATCCGTGTTAAGTATGGGCCGAACAAGGATATTAGAGAGATACAAATACAGCCTCAAATCATCTATAGCATCTCTAAATATGTAAAAAGACCCTCACAAAAGCTGGAGCCAAAGAAAAAGGCGGCTCCAAAAGAAAAGAAGCCGGAGCAAAAGAAAAAGGCAGTTTCAAAAGAAAAGAATGATGAGCAAAATAAAGCTTTTAAGCAAAACAAAGGAAAAGCTCCGATAGAAAATACCTTTCCACAAACGAATAAAGTATGGAAGGAAGTTCAAAAGGTTACCACACCTCCAAATACAAATCAAATGAAGTGGAAACCAAAGAAGGATCAGCCATCTTCGTCCACTTCTCCCGGACAAGGAGGCCCATCAACAAGCACAAAATGAAGGGAGAAAAGGTCTTGCTCACCAGACCTAAAAGGGTAAGCTGTAGAATAATAAAAACCGGCCAAGAGCTAGCTTGGGGGAGGACCCCCACTTCCGAGGTATGTTGCATTGCATATTTAATTCCATGCATTTTTATTTTTCCATTAGCATGTTTACTTAATGCAATTCTAATTTTAAAAAAATATGAATTCCACTCTTATATGTGATGTAAGATATGTGTTTCTTCCTTGTTGAAATGATGAATAGTTGCTCTGTCTTATAATTCACCTGTGCCTAGTTTATAACTTAGTTTCTACTAAGATTTGAGTTTATTGGTAAATGGCTCACTTAAGAACTTGAAACTTGTGGGATGCACATGCGTACTCAAGTCCAAGGTTATTGCTAGTCATGATCTGGTATAAGCAGAGAATTGCTATGACATTGTTCTAAGAAAGACTTGACATCCGGAGAATTTATTTAAAAACTTAAAATTCAAAAGTTCCTCAATGATGATATATCCTACCAGAGCCATATGATAAAAAACTTTTCAAACCATATACTCATATGCTACTTGTATTTGTATTGAGCTTATTCAAATAGTTGTGACCTATGTGTAGACTTCTTTCATGCATTCAAGATCAAGATTCACGTACACCCACCAAATAAAGCTAACTCTTGCATTAAGAGTTACGCAAGACATGCCATGCATTCACCACAAAATTAAATGCTCCACTGTTGATCATGATCTTTCTCTCCCAAAAGAATTATGGGCTATCTAAAAAAATGAGAGAGTAAAAAAAATGGACAAGTGTCCAAATGAAAACAATGGGTACTCCGATACCCGCCTCTCTCTAAAAAAATATGAGAGAGTAAAAAAAAATGGACAAGTGTCCAAATGAAAACAATGGGTACTCCGATACCCGCCTCTCTCGATGAATAAAGATAGCCCATAGTTCCCAATTTTCCAAAGGGAGAAAGACATGAGAAAAGGAGTATTCAAAAAGAAAATATTCCACACACTTGCACTTCTTGATCTAAGTGTATGACTGAAGTCTCCTAAGGTCCAATTCTTTGACTTTGCAATATCTACAATACAAGTATGCCTACTTCTTTCTACCCACAACTCCAGATAAAGCTTTAGTTGGTAGACTGAAAAGAAAGGCAAAAAGCCTTTGGTGAGGACCATACACATCTTGAGCGAATGAGTGAATCATTTGAGGAACTTGCTTTGATTTTCAAAACTCCTAAAAACTCCGGATTATAAAGTTGCTCAAGGAACAAAAGTTAAGCACCTCTGTGAAAGCCGATCTAACATGCAGTGACTAAGGATTTGAGGAGGCTAACAAGCCCCATGAGTGACAAGGTACTAGGGTGAGTAATAGACCAATTTATTCAAACCATGGTAGACACTTTGGTATAGACCTGGCACTTGTGAATAATAATCGACATTGAAGCAACTCCTGATCAACAACCAAAACCTTAGCTTTTGCTCGGGGACGAGCAAAGGGTAAGCTTGGGGGAGTTTGTTGGCGGTTCTTATCGACATATTTATCCCGCCAACATAGTCCACATAAAAGGAGAAAAGCATGTATTTTACTCATATATACATTTATTGCTAACCAAGTTCCACATGTAGTGCAAAGTTATGTTTTGCAGATCATAAACATGCATACAGGTGGATAACAACCAAAAAGGCGCAATCCAACACGCCGAAATGCGCAAAATGAACAAGGACACAAAAAGCCCATATAGAAGTGCAGCAAATTTCAGCCAGGAACAAACTCAGGAACCCAAAAGGAGAAGCCCAGGCTTTTGCCTGGGCTTGTTGGGCCCAGCCAGGGGGCGGCCGCCCCCCTGGAGACGCCACGTGGTCACCGCCTTTGCAGAGGCAGTGCAATCAATGCCCTTAAGGCGGTTTCGGGTGAATTTTGCAGCAAGCCCCCTCCTAAACCGACCTAAAGCTCCTATATAAGGAGAGGGGGAGGGGAGGCCAAAGTAGAACACAATCACCTCTTGAGCTACACATTTGGGCACTACCACTTCTTAGTTTTTCCTTGTTCTTGTGCTAGAGAGAGAGCTAGGCAAAGCTATCAAGAAGGGCTTGGCTCCTTGGAGAGATATTGGGTATGAATAAGATAGATCTGATCTCCAAAGCCCTGTCTTCATTCTTTTGATACAGTTCTTCATATGAACTAGAGTATAGTTCTTGTTCTAGTATTCTGGTATATGACTTAGATCTTAGGTCTTATATCATGTTGCTAGTATATGAACTTATGAATAGTTCTGGTGGAATTAGTATAATATACATTCTAGTGTATAGTTCTTATAATATATTGCTACCCTAGGGTTAGTAGTGTATTATATGAATTAGAGCTAAGTGTGTATTGTATTATTCTCACATAGAACATTAGTCTAATTGCTTCATGCTTGTTATATGATTAGAAATAAGCTTTTGTCAAGGGTGGCGGTTTATCATGCTCTTCTGAGTAGGCTCAGGCTTCTTACCTGTCGATCCGTAGGGTCAGGGACCCGGGGGAGTCTGAGCGGGTTCTGTGCATGCAAGCATGGTGCTTGGATGTAGAGGCCGGGTAATTGCATGGTCTTAGTCCACGGTAGTGGGGATGGCGGCAGGTGGTGACAGCCCTGTCCGTCCTTGGCATTCCCCCACGTTCGGCTAGGGTGTAGGAGTCTAAATTGTTACGAGAGGTTGCTGGCAGACCAGTACTCGCGTAATCTCCTGAACCATCTGAAGCATGCGATTAGTTCTATGTCATATGATTGCATGATTAACTTGTTCTGTGTATGACCTGTATCCAGACCATGCCTGCTCTATTAGGTTATTCAATTATTCTTTTATTCATTTATTCTTTTAGTCTCTTTTTACTCTTTGCCCTCTTGCCATGCTCAAGATTGCGTTTCTCCACTATTCAAATCACCACTGTTTATCACCTGTTATGACAATTGATCCATTATTGCTATCATGGTATTTGGTACTATATTTATCCTAGAACTTGATACATACAAAGCCTTCCTCGAGCGAACCAATAAATCACGATACTCGGTATATCTCCGGGTGAAATGCTACACGATAATTCTGTGCGCTTGCGGACCTAAACTCCAAACCTACGAACTATCGTAAAGATGCATGCTTAACACTGTTGCTGGAAACGCGCCATTCTAAGCAACTTGTTAAGAGACATCGAACAGACACTTCTAGCGCTGTTGCTGGGAATAGATCTTCGGGTCCATTTCTATGCCAATATCCGGCGCCGTTGCCATGGATGGATTGCAAAGTCCATTCTTAGTGACGACGTTAGTAAGTGTCGACGCGCATTTCTGGCGCTGTTGCCAGGGATGGATCGTAAGGTCCATTCTTAGTAATAACGTTAAGAAATGCCAACAAAGAAGAGGATCGAGGACAAGCTGAATGGTCTCTGCTTCTTCGCCGACGACGACGGCTTCTGCACCATGGCGCTTGGTGATGAGGTCAGAGGCGAGCTGGAGCACACCCCTCGGAACGACGACGACGACGACGACACCTCCCAGGTATCTCCCACCTACGATGACCTTTCCGCTAAGGTTGAGAAACTTACTGCTGCCCTTCTTAGCCAAGATAAACTGCTTAGGCGTGCTGCTAGAGAGCGCAAGGAGTTTAGGCAGAAGTGGGAGGACACGGTGAAGGAGCTTGAGTTCGCTCGGTCCACCGTGGTTGTGTCGGAGGAGAGTGAGTGTGAGTCGTGCACCAAGCACATGACTGATCTTCTCACTTTGAGGAGCAAGTATGCTGCTTTGGTTGGAGAGGTGGATGAGCTCCGTGCTAGGCCGCAGCTGTTGGGTGCATGCAAGACTTGTCCTGTCTTGCAATCCGAGTTGGCAGAGAAGAAAGCCAAGATTGAGTCTTTAGAGAAGGCCAACTCGGGTAGCACTTGTGTCACGAGGTGTGCTTTGTGTGAGGGTTTGGAGATGGAGATTGCCAATGTGAAGCATGGCAAGATGCAAACCAAAGAAGAAAACACATACCTTCGGACCATCTTGTCATGGGTCTCTTGTGGTGAGCCGTAGCTCGGGATGATGATCTCCCAATTCAAGCGAGCTGCTGGAGGTCCAGGTGTAGGTTTTGCTCCGGGTGTTGATCTTTCTGCTTTTGGGAAGATTGGAGAGTCGAGTGGTCTGAACTCGAGTGAGAAGCCCAACTCCACCACTACTCCCAAACTTACCAAGCTTCCACCCAAGGAGCCACCTAAGCCTACCACCAAGGATGGGGTGTTTGAGGAACCCCCGAGAGCTCCACCCAAGAACCAAGTGTGGGCACACAAGCCAAACCACCTCAAGAACAAGCTTGACACAATGCCACCCATCCAAGAGGAGTGCTTGCCACAGAAGGGCAAAGTGAACCATACCCACAGCCCTGCCTACCAACAACCCCCTTTGCGCGCGGTGAGATACCAGTGTGATTTCGGTGGGAGAGATGGACACTTGAGCGAGTTCTGCTTTCGGCGCAAGAGAGAGGCGCGCCGTGCTCGGGAGATAGACAACCCGGACATGTACCACCCTTTCCATGGTGTGCATGTGCCGAATGTCCAGAGGAGAGCTGCTAGGCCCGGAGGTCAAGTTCCCAGGCCTAGGGAGAGGAGAGCTCCGAGGAGAGAGGCTAGGTCTAGAGGTCCTAAACCTCAAGCTCCTAGGCCTAGGCCTCGTAGAGAGAGTGCCCGATGGGGTCCTGCTTTTGCAGGCTACGGACCCCGTGGCGGAGGCTTTGTTGAGCGCTTTCCCCCACCGCGTTTTGAGTATCGCGGTGAGCGCTCCTTCCTTAGCGGACCACGTTTTCCTCTATGTGGTGATCGCTCCTCTCGTAGACGTGCTAGGAATGTTTTTTCTGCTAACCGTTCTTTTGAGCAGCCGGCCCAACACTGGTATTCCCCTTACTTCACTAACCCCAGTGTTGGACCATATGCTCATCCTATGTCTTTTTATTGATGTAGGTAAAACGGTTGGAGGACATTTGGTTGGTGGATTTTGGTTGCTCGAGACACATGACCGGAAACGCCAAGTGGTTCTCCAGCCTTAGTCCTATTGCCGGAAAGGAGTACATAACCTTCGGCGACAATAGCAAAGGTAAGGTATTGTCTCGCGGGTCGGTGCGAGTTAATGAGCACTTTGTGTTGCGCGATGTTGCTCTTGTTTCTAACCTGCATTTTAACTTGCTTTCTGTTTCGCAACTTTTTGATAATGACTATGAGATTCGTTTTAAACCGAATCTCAGTCGTATTTTGGATCCTCAGGGCAATCTTGTGTGTTTGATTTCGCCCTTTGGAAAAGTCTTTCGTGCGAATTTCTCGGAGTCTTTTGGCACTTCTCGTTGTCTTGTGGCTGGACCCTCCTCCTCCGATCTTTGGAAGTGGCATAGGAGACTTGGACATTTGAGCTTCGACTTGCTTGCAAGGCTTAGTTCACTTGGCCTAATCCGAGGATTGCCCAAGTTGCATATGGAGAAGAATCTTGTTTGCCACTCTTGTAGACACGGGAAGATGGTTGCCGCTCCCCACCATCCAGTGACTCAGGTCATGACCAAGCGCCCTGGAGAGCTTTTGCACATGGACCTTGTTGGTCCGGCTCGGGTGAGCTCGGTTGGGGGGAAGTAGTATGTGCTTGTTGTTGTTGATGACTTTTCGAGATATTCGTGGGTCTTCTTTTTAGCTGAGAAGACCGAGACTTTCTCCTTTGTTCGCAATCTGATTTTGCGTCTTCAGAATGAGTTCCCTTTGAACTCGATGCGAGCAATTAGGAGTGATAATGGTTCCGAATTCAAAAATTCGGATTTTGAGAAGTTTTGTAACTCTTTGGGTTTGGAGCACCAGTTTTCTTCCCCTTACACACCGCCTCAAAATGGTGTTGTAGAGAGGAAGAATCGGACCTTTGTTGAGATGGCCAGGACGATGCTCGATGAGCATAGAACTCCTAGGCGTTATTGGGCCGAAGCTATGAACACTGCGTGCTATATTTCCAATCGCATTTTTCTGAGAGCGTTCTTGAAAAAGACTTCTTATGAGTTGCATTTTGGTAGACAGCCCAAGGTGAGTTATTTTAGAGTCTTCGGTTGCCATTGTTTTATATTGAAGAAAGGTAACCTGGACAAATTTGAGTCTCGTTCTTTTGATGGTGTATTTTTAGGTTATGGCACTCACACTCGCGCATATCGTGCACTTAACCTTGATACTAACCGAGTCATGGAGACATAAGATGTCACCTTCGACGAGACTCTCGTTTGTCCCTCTTCTCGTTTTGAGCGTGCAGGTGATCATGAGGTTGGTGAGCCTCTTTTTGATGACGAGGACGAGGGTGCTGAAGGTATGAATGATCCAGCACCCCCTCCACCTGCCGTGCCGCAAAGAGCGGCTTCTACGACGACTCACGGCCCCGACACCTCTTCCTCCTGGGGGCCGTGGGATCCGCCACCCCGAGCGGTACCATTTGTACCCAGGGAGGCACCAGCTGCTGTTGAGGGGGAGGCTACTTCAGCTCGGGAGGCGCCACGACACATTCAGCGCCAGCACCCGCCTCAGCAGATGATCGGCAGCATCGACGAACGGGTTACTCGGTCCAGGTCACAGCACATCTCTCACTTCGCTCATTCTGCTTTTGTTGCTAATTTTGAGCCCCGAGATGTTGGACACGCTTTGACGGATCTGGATTGGGTCAATGCCATGCATGAGGAGTTAGAAAACTTTGAGAGAAATCAGGTTTGGGTTCTAGTTCCTCCTCCTCCTAACTGTAATCCTATTGGGACAAAATGGGTTTTCAAAAATAAACAAGGAGAGGACGGCCACATTGTGAGGAACAAAGCGCGTCTTGTGGCCAAGGGTTATAGTCAGAAGGAGGGGATAGACTTTGAGGAGACTTTTGCTCCTGTAGCTCGTTTGGAGGCTATTAGGATACTCTTGCCTTTTGCTGCATCCAAAGGTTTTAAACTCTTTCAAATGGATGTCAAGAGTGCCTTCTTAAACGGCTACATAGAAGAAGAAGTGTATGTTGAGCAACCCCCCGGTTTTGAAAATCCCAAGTTTCCAAACCATGTCTTTAAACTTCACAAAGCTTTATATGGTTTGAAACAAGCCCCTAGAGCCTGGTATGATAGATTGAAAACTTTTTTGCTTGCTAAGGGTTTTAAAATGGAATGTGTAGATAAAACGCACTTTCTCCTCAAGCAAGGCAAAGACACTCTCTTGGTCCAGATTTACGTGGATGATATCATTTTCGGTGGTTCTTCTCACGCTTTGGTTGCCAAGTTTGCAGATATTATGAGCAGGGAGTTCGAGATGGCATGATGGGCGAGCTGACATTCTTTCTCGGGTTGCAAATTAAGCAATCCCGAGAGGGGACGTTTGTGCACCAGGGCAAGTACACCAAGGACTTGCTGAAGCGGTTCGATATGGGTGAGGCCAAGCCTCTTCCAACACCCATGTCGACGACGACTGCCCTGGATGCGGATGTGGATGGAGAAGCAGTGGACCAGAAGGAGTACCGAAGCATGATCGGGTCGCTCCTCTACCTGACGGCGACACGCCCGGACATCCAGTTCGCGGTGTGTCTGTGTGCGCGCTTTCAGGCGTCGCCGCGCACCTCTCACCGTCAGGCGGTGAAGCGGATTTTCAGGTACCTTCGTTTCTCACCTGAGTTCGGGATTTGGTATTCTGCTTCCTCCACCCGCTCCCTTTGCGGTTATTCGGTTGCCGATTTTGCTGGTTGCCGTATTGAGCGCAAGTCCACTTCTGGGACTTGCCAGTTTATTGGTTCTTCTCTTGTTTCGTGGTCTTCTCGCAAGCAGTCTAGTGTCGCTCAGTCCACTACAGAGGCTGAATATGTTGCTGCGGCTAGCTGCTGTTCCCAGTTGCTTTGGATGATGGCCACTTTGCGTGATTTTGGTCTGAGCTTTACTCGTGTTCCTTTGCTGTGTGACAGCACGAGTGCCATTAGCGTTGCTAAGAACCCCGTGCTTCACTCGAAGACCAAACACATTGATGTGCGCTTTCATTTTCTGCGAGACCACCAGGAGAAGGGTGATATCGACCTTCGCCGTGTCGATACTCATCATCAACTGGCTGATATTTTCACCAAGCCTTTAGACAAATCAACCTTTAATCGGTTGAGGGGTGAGCTTGGTGTGTGTTTCCCCTTTTAGATGGGGGAAACATTTTGGATCTTGTATAGTAGACTGACTTTCTTTCGTTTGTCTTTCTTTTCTCTTGCATTTTAGCATACGCATTTACATTCTGAGCTTCAAGTCTATAATCACTAGAATGTAACTATGCTCTATATAGTATGCTCTGATGCTTATGTTGATGCTTGTAGCTTATGCTCTTTCTGATCACTAGTACAGGTTGTGAGCTGAGCTATTTTTGAAATGGTGAATTTGCTTAATAACTTAAAATCTGAAAATGTTCACCATTGAGATATGCAACTAGCATGTGTAGGATGTGTTGAGTTCACTCGTGCTTTTCATATATGCTAGGTTGCTATGTCTCTAGTTCTGAGTCATTCACTTGCTTGGTCTGTTCATATCTTGCTTAAAATTTGAACCAAGTCTTAGCGAATTGAAAAGATCGAGATGGGACTGCTTGTCAACACATCACGGTATCGAGACAGTTTCTCATTGCACTTTGAGTTAAACTTGAGCCGTGTAGTGTATGACCGAAACCGCAGCTTTAAGCTTCTGATTGCTTAGGCATAGGCTTCGCTCGGTTGAAAAGTTAGGCAATGACAAGCTTTCAACCTCTCGCAATCACATGCTAATAATTGAACTTGTGAAATTTTCACCGCTGCAACTCCGATATTAATTTGAAATCACAAGTGTATGTTTCATTCCTATGCATGATGATTGAACTTTGCTAGGGGTAGTTCACCTTGTATATGCGGATACATGGGTGTATGCCGAGTCTCTGTGTGATGAGTGATTGTCAACGGAGATGATGCGCATGTTCTTTGGCTTGTGTTGTGCAGGTGTCGAGCACGGAGACAGTGATCGATGGCGGGTGAAGGTCAAGTTGCGACGTGCCGTGCCGACGGACCGGGCGCGATGAAGGATGGGCGTGCCGTGCGGCGGACGTGCCATGCCGATGTATCGGACGGTGAAGGGCGGACGTGGACTTGGACTGATGGACTGGAGGCCGGAGGATCAGCTGTGGTGGCTGGCAGCCTGCGACAGCGACAAGCGGAGAAGTGCGATCATGTCGGTGGAAGGGGTGCACAGGCGGTGCATCCCCTCTACGACGCCGGTTTGTTGGTAGAGCCCGGGAAAAACCAACGGTGGATGGTTTCTAGGTTGAGCCTCAAAACCTGGGCGTGGGCCGGTTTCCGAGTTTGGGCCTCAAAACTCGGGCGCGGATGGTTTCCGAGTTTGGCCACAAAACTCGAGCTGGAGGCTGGTTTCCCGGTTTGGGCCTCAAAACCGGGGGCTGATGGAAAAGGCTGGTTTCCTGGTTTGGGCCACAAAACCGGGGGTGCAGAGTGGTGGCGGCACGTGGCGGCGATCTGAAGGTTGCGTGGAGGCGACGCGGAAGACCGTGCGGGCGTGGCCGTCGGATCTACCTATCACCTGTGGGTGGACGAGAATAGCCTTAGGGTTAGGCTGGTCCGCTCTGTAAATACAGTAGTGAGGGGTAGAGTAGGAAATAGGCGTAGGCTAGGTTAGTATAAGTAGTCTAGGGGAGACACCCTCCTCCCCATCTCAATCTTAGCTATCTCAATCTCAGTTTGTGCTTTCAGTTGCTAGGGTTTCCACTCTCCCATCCCCTACTTTAGCTAGTTGAGATCCGCAGAGAGACTCCACTCTGTGTACTGTTGATTCGAGGAAGTGAGGCCGTATCCTCACCTTGGATCCCATCTCTCGGTGTCAATTCGCGTTTTGATTTCATGTTCATCATGTTCTTCACGGATTGCTTTGTGCCTTGAGTTTTCCCGTCGCTTGATCTTTGTGCTCGGTTCATCTTTTGCAATTCCGTTTGAACTGAGTTGTTCTAGATCGTGAGGCACTTCTTTCCACCGAAAGAAATCATCTCTAACCTCACGGTCTAGGAGATCGATCGATTTTTCGTTTCGGGTCATTTCTCCTCCCTTCCCCCGAAATTCTTCGATTCACCGATTTGGAGTTAGGTTCGAGCCATGATCTCTTAGAGATAGCTCACTAACCTCCTTGTGACTTCACTCACCAAGTTTGATCCCTAGAGGATTTGTTTTGGGTGAGTTTGAGTCGGATCGGTCGAAGAACAGTGGGGCTGCGGGGTGACCGGACGCTCGAGAGTCATCGACCGGACGCTCACAGTGAGTCCGGTCGTTGAAGGCTCGCTGTGTGTGCAGGTTTTTCGCCTTGACCGGACGCTCCTTGACCGGACGCACTGCTAAGTGACCGGACGCTCCAGGACTGTGAGTCCGGTCACAAACAGAGAGCTTCGAAAACCGTTTTCGCTCGACCGGACGCGTCCGGTGCCTGGTGACCGGACGCTCTGGTGAGTCCGATCGATTTCGGTGTTTTGTTTTGCTCGACCGGACGCTGGGTGTTGGAACTGACCGGACTCGCCGGAGTTACTGTTCCTGTGTTTTGTCTCTTGTGACCGGACGCTCAGTACACGACCGGACGCTTGAGCATCGTGCGTCCGGTCCAACTCAGAGAGCTCCCAGAGCCGATTTCTGACGACCGGACGCGTCCGGTCCCAGCTGACCGGACGCAGGCAGAGTCCGGTCGATCCAGTTTCGCTCCGTTTCGTCCGCGGTTCGTTCGTTCTTGATCGGATTTGAGTTCCGTCTTTTGGGTTGGCTTTCTAGGGTTGTCTAGTGTCCCGCTGTGCTTCTAGGAAGCATCCACCCTACATCTAGGGTCGTGGACATTAGCAAGCTCTAGGGTTCGCTTTTGGGGTTGATTTTGGGACAGTGGCATCTAGTTTCCGAAAGGAAATTTTGAAGCTCCCATTCACCCCCCTCTGGTCGCTTTCGGGTAGCTTCTCGGTCCTTCAATTGGTATCGGAGCGGGTTAAGGATCTTCCACCTTAGCCGGTTCCAGATCCACCGAAGGCGACATGGATCGCGGCGTGGGCAAACCGCCGTTTTTCGATGGGACGAACTATGCGTATTGGAAGATACGCATGTCGGCCTATCTGCAGAGTTTGGGTGCTTCTATTTGGGATATTTGCAACTCTGCTGATTACGTGGTCTTGGCTGCTCGTGAGACTCAGCATCAGATCGATGAGCACGAAGCCAATAGCCGAGCCCGTAATGCTCTCTTTTCGTGTTTGAGCATGGGAGAGTTTGATCGAGTTTCTCACCTCGCTACGGCTCGGGAGATCTGGGACACCCTCATGCGTTTCCATGAGGGCACCTCTCAAGTCAAAACCCGACTCTACGAGTCGTTCAAGCGAGAGTATGAGAACTTTAGACATCAACCTGGCAAGAGCATAGAAAGTTTATTCGCTCGCTTTCAGGTGATTGTCAACAGGATGAGGGCTAACAGAGAGCAGTTGCCATTTGACGATCATGAGCGTGCTTTGAAGCTTTTGCACACTCTTGACCGTTCGGTGTGGGACTCCAAGGTTCAGGCAATCATCGAATCGCCGAACTATGAGACCCTCACCTGCGACGAGCTCTTCAGTAAACTCAAGTCCAGTGAGATTGATGCTATGGCGAGGGCTTCTTTTGAAAATCCTTCTCGCCCGTCCATGGCTTTGGTTTCCGGCTCTTCCTCTAACCCCTCAGCTGGTTTTGCGCTTTCTTCTCTCTTCTCTGTGACAGAGGACCAGTTGGAGTCTTTGGGAGACGACGAGTTGGCTTTGCTTGCCAACCGGTTCTCGCGGTTCCACAACAACCGCATGAACCGCCGTCGTGGAGGAGGACGCACGGGATGCTACGAGTGCGGCGACCCCGACCACTTCATCGCCAACTGCCCCAAGAAGAACAAGCACTTGGGCAAGGGCGAACATGGGCGCAAGCGCGACTCCAAGTACAAGGAGAAGCACGTCCCCCCAAGGCACAAGAAACGGGGCGGCTTCGACAAAGAGTACATCAAGAAGAAGTACTTGGAGAAGCAGCAAGCTGAGCAGCGCGCGTTCTTCGCCACGCTCAGCGACGTCGACGGCTCGGATGACGACTCCGCCAGCTCGAGCGATGACGAGTCCGAGAAGAAGAAGAGGATCGAGGACAAGCTGAACGGCCTCTGCTTCTTCGCCGACGACGACGGCTTCTGCACCATGGCGCTCGGAGATGAGGTCGACGGCGAGCCGGAGCGTACCCCTCGGAACGACGACGACGACGACACCTCCCAGGTATCTCTCACCTACGACGAGCTTTCCTCCGAGGTTGAGAAGTTGACTGCTGCCCTCCTTAGCCAAGATAAGTTGCTTAGGCGTGCCGCTAGAGAGCGCAAGGAGTTTAGGCAGAAGTGGGAGGACACGGTGAAGGAGCTTGAGTTCGCTCGGTCCACCGTGGTAGTGTCGGAGGAGGCGGAGTGCGAGTCGTGCACCGCGCACATGACTGACCTTCTCACTCTGAGAGGTAAGTATGCTGCGTTGGTAGATGAGGTGGATGAGCTCCGTGCTAGGACGCAGCTGTTGGGTGCATGCAAGACTTGTCCTGTCTTGCAATCCGAGTTGGCAGAGAAGAACGCCAAGCTTGAGTCTTTAGAGAAGGCCAGCTCGGATATCGCTTGTGTTACGAGGTGTGCTTTGTGTGAGGGCCTGGAGATGGAGATTGCCAATGTGAAGCATGGCAAGATGCAAACCGAGGAAGAAAACACATACCTTCGGTCCATCTTGTCATGGGTCTCCAGTAGTGAGCCGCAGCTCGGGATGATGATCTCCCAATTCAAGCGAGCTGTTGGTGCCCCGGGTGTAGGTTTTGCTCAGAGTGTTGATCTCTCAGCTTTTGGGAAGATTGGAGAGTCTAGTGGTCTGAACCCATGTGAGAAGCCAAATTCCACCACTACTCCCAAACTTGCCAAGCTTCCACTCAAAGAGCCAGCCAAGCCTATCACCAAAGATGGTGTGGTTGAGGAACCCCCGAGGGCTCCTCCCAAGAACCCAGTTTGGGCACCCAAGCCAAACCACCTCAGAAACAAGCTTGATGCTATGCCACCCATTCGTGAGGAGTTGCCACAGAAGGGCAAAGGCAAAGTGAGCCACACCCACAGCCCTGGTCACCAACAACCCCCTGTGCGTGCGGTGAGGTACCAGTGTGATTTTTGTGGGAGAGATGGTCACTTGAGCGAGTTCTGCTTTCGGCGCAAGAGAGAGGCGCGCCGTGCTCGGGAGATGGAGAACCCGGACATGTACCATCCAGCTCATGGTGGACATGTACCGAAGGCCCAGGGGAGAGCTGCTAGGTCCGGACGTCAGGGTCCCAGGCCTAGGCAGGAGATGAGAGCCCCTAGGAGGGAGACTAGGCCTAGAGGTCCAGCACCTCAGTTTGTTAGGCCTAGGCAGGAGAGAGCTCCGAGGAGAGACGCTAGAGCAGTTGAGCCCCAGGCTCCTAGGCGTAGACCTCGTAGAGAGCGTGCCCGACGGGGTCCTGCTTTTGCAGGTAACGGACCCCGTGGGAGAGGCCTAGTTGAGCGCTTTCCCCCACCGCGTTTTGAGTACCGCGGTGAGCGCTTCTACCCTAGCGGACCACGTTTTCCTCAGCATGGTGATCGCTTCCCTCGTAGACGTGCTAGGAATGGTTTTTACACTAACCCTTCTTTTGAGCAGCCGGCCCAACACTGGTTTTCCCCTTATTTCACTAACCCCAGTGTTGGACCGTATGCTCACCCTATGTCTTTTTATTGATGTAGGTGAGGCGGTTGGAGGACATTTGGTTGGTGGATTCCGGTTGTTCGAGGCACATGACCGGAAACGCCAAGTGGTTCTCCAGCCTTAGCCCGGTCGCCGGAAAGGAGTACATAACCTTCGGCGACAATAGTAAAGGTAAGGTATTGTCTCGTGGGACGGTGCGGGTTAATGAGCACTTTGTGTTGCGCGATGTTGCTCTTGTTTCTAACCTGCATTTTAACTTGCTTTCTGTTTCGCAACTTTTTGATGATGACTACGAGATTCGTTTTAAACCGAACCTTAGTCGCATCTTAGATCCTCAGGGCGATCTTGTATGTCTGATTTCGCCCTTTGGGAAAGTCTTTCGTGCGAATTTCTCGGAATCGTTTGGTTCTTCTCGCTGTCTTTTGGCTAGTCCTTCTTCCTCCGATCTTTGGAAGTGGCATAGGAGGCTCGGTCACTTAAGCTTCGACTTGCTTGCAAGACTTAGCTCACTTGGCCTAATCCGAGGATTGCCCAAGCTTTCGATGGAGAAGGATCTAGTTTGCCATTCTTGCAGACATGGGAAGATGGTTGCCGCTCCCCACCATCCAGTGACTAAGGTCATGACCTCGCACCCCGGAGAGCTTTTACATATGGACCTTGTTGGTCCGGCTCGGGTGAGCTCGGTTGGTGGCAAGTGGTATGTTTTGGTTGTTGTTGACGATTTTTCGAGATATTCGTGGGTCTTCTTTTTGACTGAGAAGACTGAGACTTTCTCCTTCGCTCGCAATCTGATTTTGCGTCTTCAGAACGAGTTCCCTTTGAACTCGATGCGAGCTATTAGAAGTGATAATGGTTCCGAGTTTAAAAATTCGGATTTTGAAAAGTTTTGTAACCGCCTTGGCTTGGAGCATCAGTTTTCTTCCCCCTACACACCGCCCCAAAATGGTGTTGTAGAGAGGAAGAATCGGACCCTTGTTGAGATGGCCAGGACGATGCTTGATGAGCATAGGACTCCTAGGCGCTATTGGGCCGAAGCTATGAACACTGCATGCTATATTTCCAATCGCATTTTTCTGAGAGCTTTCTTGAAAAAGACTTCTTATGAGTTGCGTTTTGGCAAACTGCCCAAGGTGAGTTATTTTCGAGTTTTTGGTTGCCATTGTTTTATACTCAAAAAGGGCAACTTGGACAAATTTGAATCTCGTTCTTCTGACGGTGTGTTTTTGGGTTATGGCACTCACACTCGAGCTTATCGTGTACTTAACCTTGACACTAACCGAGTCATGGAGACATCAGATGTCACCTTCGACGAGACTCTTGTTTGTCCCTCTTCTCGTTTTGAGCGTGCAGGTGATCATGAGGTTGGAGAGCCTCTTTTTGATGATGAGGAAGAGGGTGCTGAAGGTATAGATGATCCAGCACCCCCTCCACCTGCCGTGCCGCAAAGAGCGGCCTCGACGACGACTCACGGCCCCGACACCTCTTCTTCCTGGGGGCCGTGGGATCCTCCACCTCGCGCGGTACCTTTTATACCCGGGGTGGAACCAGCTGCTGTTGAGGGGGAGGTCACTTCTTCCCGGGAGGCGCCACGACACATCCAGCGCCAGCACCCTCCTCAGCAGATGATAGGCGACATCAACGAGCGAGTTACTCGCTCCAGGTCACAGCACATCTCGCACTTTGCTCATTCTGCTTTTGTTGCGTCTTTTGAGCCCCGAGATGTTGGACACGCATTGACGGATCCAGATTGGGTCAATGCCATGCATGAGGAGCTAGAGAACTTTGAGCGAAATCGGGTTTGGGTTCTAGTTCCACCTCCACCTGACTGTAAGCCTATTGGGACAAAATGGGTATTTAAAAACAAGCAAGGAGAGGAGGGCCACATTGTGAGAAACAAGGCCCGGCTTGTAGCGAAGGGTTATAGTCAGAAAGAGGGGATAGATTATGAGGAGACCTTCGCTCCTGTAGCTCGTTTGGAGGCTATTAGGATACTCTTGGCTTATGCTGCATCCATGGGTTTCAAACTTTTTCAAATGGATGTCAAGAGTGCCTTTTTAAACGGCTACATTGAGGAGGAGGTCTATGTCCAGCAACCCCCCGGTTTTGAAAATCCCAAGTTTCCAAACCATGTCTTTAAACTTCATAAAGCTTTATATGGTTTGAAACAAGCCCCTAGAGCCTGGTATGAGAGATTAAAAACCTTTTTGCTAGCTAAGGGTTTTAAAATGGGATGTGTAGATAAAACGCTCTTTCTCCTCAAGCAAGGCAAAGATACTCTCTTGGTCCAAATTTACGTGGATGATATCATTTTCGGTGGTTCTTCTCACGCTTTGGTTGCCAAGTTTCCAGATACTATGAGCAGGGAGTTCGAGATGAGCATGATGGGCGAGCTGACCTTCTTTCTCGGGTTGCAAATTAAGCAATCCCGAGAGGGGACGTTTGTGCACCAGGGCAAGTACACGAGGGACTTGCTGAAGCGGTTCGACATGGGTGAGGCCAAGCCTCTTCCGACGCCCATGTCGACAACGACTGCCCTGGATGCGGATGTGAACGGAGAAGCAGTGGACCAGAAGGAGTACCGCAGCATGATTGGATCGCTGCTCTACCTGACGGCGACACGGCCGAACATTCAGTTCGCCGTGTGCTTGTGCGCGCGCTTTCAGGCTTCGCCACGCACTTCTCACCGTCAGGCGGTGAAGCGCATCTTCAGGTACCTTCGTTTCACGCCCGAGCTCGGGATTTGGTATTCTGCTTCCTCCACTCTCTCGCTTTGTGGTTTTTCTGATGCTGATTTTGCTGGTTGTCGCATTGAGCGCAAGTCCACTTCTGGGACTTGCCAGTTTATTGGATCTTCTCTGGTGTCATGGTCTTCTCGCAAGCAGTCTAGTGTCGCTCAGTCTACCACGGAGGCTGAATATGTTGCTGCGGCTAGCTGCTGTTCCCAGTTACTCTGGATGATGGCCACTTTGCGTGATTTTGGTTTGAGCTTTACTCGAGTGCCTTTGCCTTGTGACAGCACGAGTGCTATTAGCGTTGCTAAGAACCCCGTGCTTCACTCGAAAACCAAACACATTGATGTGCGCTTTCATTTCTTGCGAGACCACCAGGAGAAGGGTGATATCGACCTTCGCCATGTCGATACTCATCACCAATTGGCTGATATTTTCACCAAGCCTTTAGACGAATCAACCTTTAATAGGTTGAGGGGTGAGCTTGGTGTGTGTTTCCCCTTTTAGATGGGGGAAGCATTTTGAGATGTACAGACTGACTCTTTTATTTTGAGGCTCCTTTCTTTTGAGTTTCTTGAGTCTTTCCAATTGGTATCTTCTTTCTTTCAGTTTTTGTGTCGGGCATACGCATTTGCATTCTGAGCTTCATGTCTATATTCACTAGAATGTAATTATGCTCTTGTTAGTATTGCTCCGATACTTATGATGATGCTTGTAGCTTATGCTCTTTCTGATCACTGTTACATGTTATGAGCGAGCTATTTTTGGAATGGTGAATTATGCCTAATATATATAAATCTGAAAATGTTCACCATTGAGATATGCAACTAGCATGTGTAGGGAGTGTTGAGTCCATTCCTGCTTTTCATATATGCTAGGTTGCTATGTCTCTAGTTCTGAGTCATTCACTTGCTTGGTTGTTCATAACTTGCTTAAAATCTGAACCAAGTATTGTTGAATTGAAAAGATCGAGATGGGATTGCTTGTCAACACCTCATGGTATTGAGACTGTTTCTCATTGCACTTTGAGTTAAACTTGAGCCATGTAGTGTATGACCGAAACCGTTGCTTTAAGCTTCTGATTGCTTCGGCATAGGCTTCGCACGGTTGAAAAGTTAGGCGATGACAAGCTTTCAACCTCTCGCAATCACATGCTAAAAATGAACTTGTGAATTCTTTTACCGCTGCAACTCCGATATGAAATTGAAATCACAAGTATATGCTTCATTCCTATGCATGATGATTGAACTTTGCTAGGGGTAGTTCACCTTGTATATATGCTTAGCACTTGTTTGGATTCCTTCTATACATGTCTAGTGCTATTTTGATGGTGACTATCCTTTTTGGCTTAAAACTGCTCACATGCTCATTTGCTTCATATTTCATATGAGTGATCAGTTTGAGCCTTTGCTATTTGAGTGCTTAATTGAGATGTTGGAGCTATACTGATTAGAGCATCTTTGCACTCTTTTGACTATATACTTGAAGCTCCTAACTTGGATTTTGACTTCATATGCATTTTGGAAGGAGATCTTGTGTTCAGGGGGAGTTTGTGTGCAGGGAGTTGCTTCTCCGATACCTTTTGGCCTTGATAAGTGCATTTTCAACTAGGGGGAGAAATTTATGCAAATCATATGCTCCTGTGTTGATCAACTAAGGGGAGAATCATTTGTCCTAGTTGCTTGCATTTGTCGAGGGGGAGTTTGCTAGTTGTGTTGAGCCGTTGCCTCTGTCTTGAGGGACTAGCAAATGTTCCTAGTTTTTCATGAGCTTTCATAAGCTTTTTCATTTGGCTTTCAATTGGCATCGTCTGGTGTGCTTTCCCACTTGGTTTGGGTTGATTTCCAATTGGTTCGGAGTGATTTTCTTGCTAGTTGTGTTGAGCCTCTGTGCCTCTATCTTGAGGGACTAGCATTTTGCTTCTGTTGTCCTCCGATCTTCAATTGGTATCTGCTAGCGGTGTTGAGCCTGTTCTACCTCTTCTTGAGGGCTAGCTTTGTCTTGCTTGGTTGCGTCGAGCCGTTGCCCATGTCTTTGGGGACCAAGTTTTCGCTTCATCCACTTGACCTTCTTTGGCTTTTGTTAGGCTTTTGGGTCATTTGGTTGGGTTCTCTCTTCCCACTCCTTCCTACCTCTTTCTTCTTATTTATGATTTATTGTGGAGTTGACAATGCACTCATCAAGGGGGAGATTGCGGATACATGGGTGTATGCCGAGTCTCTGTGTGATGAGTGATTGTCAACGGAGATGATGCGCATGTTCTTTGGCTTGTGTTGTGCAGGTGTCGAGCACGGAGACAGTGATCGATGGCGGGTGAAGGTCAAGTTGCGACGTGCCGTGCCGACGGACCGGGCGCGATGAAGGATGGGCGTGCCGTGCGGCGGACGTGCCATGCCGATGTATCGGACGGTGAAGGGCGGACGTGGACTTGGACTGATGGACTGGAGGCCGGAGGATCAGCTGTGGTGGCTGGCAGCCTGCGACAGCGACAAGCGGAGAAGTGCGATCATGTCGGTGGAAGGGGTGCACAGGCGGTGCATCCCCTCTACGACGCTGGTTTGTTGGTAGAGCCCGGGAAAAACCAACGGTGGATGGTTTCCAGGTTGAGCCTCAAAACCTGGGCGTGGGCCGGTTTCCGAGTTTGGGCCTCAAAACTCGGGCGCGGATGGTTTCCGAGTTTGGCCACAAAACTCGGGCTGGAGGCTGGTTTCCCGGTTTGGGCCTCAAAACCGGGGGCTGATGGAAAAGGCTGGTTTCCCGGTTTGGGCCACAAAACCGGGGGTGCAGAGTGGTGGCGGCACGTGGCGGCGATCTGAAGGTTGCGTGGAGGCGACGCGGAAGACCGTGCAGGCGTGGCCGTCGGATCTACCTATCACCAGTGGGTGGACGAGAATAGCCTTAGGGTTAGGCTGGTCCGCTCTGTAAATACAGTAGTGAGGGGTAGAGTAGGAAATAGGCGTAGGCTAGGTTAGTATAAGTAGTCTAGGGGAGACACCCTCCTCCCCATCTCAATCTTAGCTATCTCAATCTCAGTTTGTGCTTTCAGTTGCTAGGGTTTCCACTCTCCCATCCCCTGCTTTAGCTAGTTGAGATCCGCAGAGAGACTCCACTCTGTGTACTGTTGATTCGAGGAAGTGAGGCCGTATCCTCACCTTGGATCCCATCTCTCGGTGTCAATTCGCGTTTTGATTTCATGTTCATCATGTTCTTCACGGATTGCTTTGTGCCTTGAGTTTTCCCGTCGCTTGATCTTTGTGCTCGGTTCATCTTTTGCAATTCCGTTTGAACTGAGTTGTTCTAGATCGTGAGGCACTTCTTTCCACCGAAAGAAATCATCTCTAACCTCACGGTCTAGGAGATCGATCGATTTTTCGTTTCGGGTCATTTCTCCTCCCTTCCCCCGAAATTCTTCGATTCACCGATTTGGAGTTAGGTTCGAGCCATGATCTCTTAGAGATAGCTCACTAACCTCCTTGTGACTTCACTCACCAAGTTTGATCCCTAGAGGATTTGTTTTGGGTGAGTTTGAGTCAGATCGGTCGAAGAACAGTGGGGCTGCGGGGTGACCGGACGCTCGAGAGTCATCGACCGGACGCTCACAGTGAGTCCGGTCGTTGAAGGCTCGCTGTGTGTGCAGGTTTTTCGCCTTGACCGGACGCTCCTTGACCGGACGCACTGCTAAGTGACCGGACGCTCCAGGACTGTGAGTCCGGTCACAAACAGAGAGCTTCGAAAACCGTTTTCGCTCGACCGGACGCGTCCGGTGCCTGGTGACCGGACGCTCTGGTGAGTCCGATCGATTTCGGTGTTTTGTTTTGCTCGACCGGACGCTGGGTGTTGGAACTGACCGGACTCGCCGGAGTTACTGTTCCTGTGTTTTGTCTCTTGTGACCGGACGCTCAGTACACGACCGGACGCTTGAGCATCGTGCGTCCGGTCCAACTCAGAGAGCTCCCAGAGCCGATTTCTGACGACCGGACGCGTCCGGTCCCAGCTGACCGGATGCAGGCAGAGTCCGGTCGATCCAGTTTCGCTCCGTTTCGTCCGCGGTTCGTTCGTTCTTGATCGGATTTGAGTTCCGTCTTTTGGGTTGGCTTTCTAGGGTTGTCTAGTGTCCCGCTGTGCTTCTAGGAAGCATCCACCCTACATGTAGGGTCGTGGACATTAGCAAGCTCTAGGGTTCGCTTTTGGGGTTGATTTTGGGACAGTGGCATCTAGTTTCCGAAAGGAAATTTTGAAGCTCCCATTCACCCCCCCTCTGGTCGCTTTCGGGTAGCTTCTCGGTCCTTCAGTATACATGTTTAGCACTCGTTTGGATTCCTGTCTATACATGTGTAGTGCTATTTTGATGGTGACTCCCTTTTTGGCTAAAAATTGCTCACATGCTCATATGTTCATATTTCGTATGTGTGATCAGTTTGAGCCTTTGCTATTTGAGTGCCTAGTTGAGTCATTGGAGTTCTACTGTTTAGAGCATCTTTGCACTCTTGTGAATATATGCCTGAAGCTACTAACTTGCATTTCTGACTTCATATGCATGTTGGAAGGGGGAGTTTCTTGCCTTGATGCCTTTGTTGATAAGTGCATTTTCAACTAAGGGGGAGAGTTTTTGCAAATCATATACTCTGGATGTTCAACTAAGGGGAGTTTTCCGTTTTCCTAGTTGCTTGCACTTGTCGAGGGGGAGTTTGCTAGTTGTGTTGAGCCTTTGCCTCTATCTTGAGGGACTAGCAAACATTTTCAGGATTTTTTGATCGATTGGTTCTCTTTTGGTTTGGAGTCATTCCAATTGGTTCGGAGCATGTTTGGCCGAAAGGCATTGGTTTTGAGCTTTCTGTGCTAGTTGTGTTGAGCCTCTGTACCTCTATCATGAGGGACTAGCATTTTGCTTCGATTTTCATTCGGCTTCAATTGGTTTTGAGCTCTTTTCTCTGGAGTTTCCAATTGGTATCTGCTAGCGGTGTTGAGCCTATTCTACCTCTTCTTGAGGGCTAGCTTTGCTTTGCTTGGTTGCGTCGAGCCGTTGCCCAAGTCTTTAGGGACCAAGTTCTGTTGCTCTTTCCACTTGACCTTCTTCGGCGTTGCTATGCTTTTGGGTCATTTGGTCGAGTTCTCTCTTCTTCCTCCTTCCTCTTTTCTTCTTTCTATTATGATTTGTGTGAGTAGTTGACAATGCACTCATCAAGAGGGAGATTGCGGATACATGGTTGTATGCCGGGTCTCTGAGTGATGAGTGATTGTCAACTGGTATGATGCGCATGTTCTTTGGCTTGTGTTGTGCAGGTGTCGAGCACGGATGCAGTGATCGAGGGCAAGGTGAAGGTCAAGTTGAGACGGGTCGTGCCGACGGACCGGGTGCGGTGAAGGATGGGCGTGCCATGCGGCGGACGTGCCATGCCGATGAACCGAGCGGTGAAGGGCGGACGTGAGGCTTGGACTGAGGGACCAGAGTGCCTGAGGATCAGCTGTGGTGGTTGGCAGCCTGGGACAGCGACAAGTGAAGACTTGCGGGGCACGGTGTTGCTCGGGTCGAGGACCTGGGGACACGTGTCGGTGGACGGGGTGCACGGGCGGTGCATCCCCTCTACGACGCCGGTTTGGTGGTTGAGCCACAGAAAAACCACCGAGTGGACGGTTTCCAGGTTTGGGCCTCAAAACCTGGGTGCTGAGGGTTTCCGAGTTTGGCCACAAAACTCGGGCTGAGGACGGTTTCCAGGTTTGGGCCTCAAAACCTGGGCACTGCGGGTTTCTGAGTTTGGGCGACAAAACTCAGGCGTTGGACTTGGAGGCTGGTTTCCCGGTTTGGGCCTCAAAACCGGGGGATAGCTGGAAAAGGCTGGTTTCCCGGTTTGGGCCACAAAACCGGGGGTGCAGAGCGAGGGCGGCACGTGGCGGCAATCGGAAGGTTGCGTGGAGGCAACGCGGACGAGTTGTGCGGGCGTGGCCGTCGGATACACCTACCACCGAGTTGGTCCAGAATAACCCTAGGGTTTAGCTGGTTCGCTCTGTAATTAGAATAGTGAGGGGTAGAGTAGGAATTGTACTTAGACTAGAATTAGGATAAGTAGTCGGGGAGACACCCTCCTCCCCACATCTCAGTTAGTCATCTCAGTCATTTGCTCTTTTGCACTTAGGGTTTCCTGCTCTCCCATCCCCTGCTGTTGATAGCTGAGATCCGTAGAGAGACTTGCCTCTGTGTACTGTTGATTGTGAGGAAGTGAGACCGTAATCTCACGATTGCAGTGCACATCGATGATTTGATTCGTGTTTTGATTCGTGTTCTTCGCGTTCTTCGTTTCTTCACGATTTTCCCGTCACTCGATCTCTCTCTCCCGTGTGTCTTTGCGAAATCCGTTTGAATCAACTTGTTCGTATTTGAAAGGAGATCATTTCCACCGAAGGAATTCATATATCTCCCTACGAGCAAGTAGATCGGGACGATTTCGTTTTTGTGGCACTTTTTCTGTTCATCCACCTTCCCTTTTGATTTCCCGGTGATTTGGTTGATTTGAGCGGATGATTTCTTGGGGATAGTCTCCTAACTACCCCGTGATCATCTTCTCCAAGTTTGGGAACTTGGGATTGTGATTTGATTCGGTTTTGGGAGGAGTTTTGAGAAGGGCGATTGAAATCGCCCTCACTGGGCATTGGCGGACAGTCCGTCGTCCCAGGCGCGGACAGTCCGCGCGTCGGGGCTGGTTCAGACCAGCCGCGGCCAGTCCCCACTGTTCTTGTCTCGGGTCACCGGCGGACAGTCCGCCGTGCTAAAGCGCGGACAGTCCGGGACCGAGCAGGGGGACTTTAGCAACCTTGCTGTTTTGGGTTTTCTGCCGGCGGACAGTCCGCCAGTGAACCGCGGACAGTCCGGCGGTACCGCGGACAGTCCGGGACCCCAGGGCCGGACAGTCCGGGAATTGGTTGAGTCTTCCGGTTTAGTGCGTTTGCTCTCCCGGCTTGTTCGCTTGGTTTCCGGACTTCTCATTTGGCCCTGTAGTTGACCAAGGAACCTCTCTAGGTATCTTTGCTACTTGTTAGCATAGGTATTTAGGAGTTTCTCGACGTAGCCATCTATATACGTCCGGGACTTGGTTTTTGGGGTTGTGTTCGAGTCGGAACTTTTGGAGATTGGTTTGCTTCTTCTTGGTGGTGCTCCACTGTGATCTTAGGGATCATCCACCCTCTTCCAAGGGTCGTGAGCATCACGGTTTCGGTCGTCGTCTCTTGGGGTTGATTTTGGGACATTTGGCCAGAGTTTCTGAGAAGAATTTTGAGCTCCCATTCACCCCCCCTCTGGTCGCCTTGCTAGTGCTTTCTCGGTCCTTCACTCTTTAGTAGCTAATTGTGGTTCCTAATGCAGTGCTTGACACTAGGGTGTCACAGCGTGGGCAAACCGCCATTCTTTGATGGGACAAACTATGCATATTGGAAGATACGCATGTCGGCCTATCTTCAGAGTATGTGTTCTTCCATCTGGGATATTTGTAACTCTACCGATTACGTGGTCTTGGCTGCTCATGCTACTCAGCATCAGATCAATGAGCACGATGCCAATAGCCGAGCCTGTAATGCTCTTTTCTCCTGTTTGAACATGTTTGAGTTTGATCGTGTTTCTCATCTCCCCACGGCTCATGAGATTTGGGCGACCCTCATGCGTTTCCATGAGGGAACCACTCAAGTCAAATCTCGCCTCTACGAGTCGCACAAGCGGGAGTATGAGAACTTTCGACACATGCCTGGCGAGAGCATAGAAAGTTTATTCGCTCGCTTTCCGGTGATTGTCAACAGGATGAGGGCTAACAAGGAGTTGTTGCCTTTCGACGATCATGAGAGAGCTTTGAAGCTTTTGCATACTCTCGATCGGTCGGTGTGGGACTCAAAGGTCCAGGCGATTATCGAATCGTCTAACTATGAGACCCTCAAATGTGACGAGCTCTTTAGTAAGCTCAAGTCCAGTGAGATTGACGCCATGGCGAGGGCTTCTTATGAAAATCCTTCTGGCCAGTCGATGGCTTTGCTTTCTGGTTCTTCAGCTAACCCCTCTAGAGGATTTACACTTTCTTCTCTTCTTTCTGTCACAGAGGAGCAGCTGGAGTTCAAGGGGGATGACGAGTTGGCTTTTCTTGCCAACCGAGTCTCGCGGTTCCACAACAACCGCATGAACCGTCGACGCGGAGGAGAACGCTCGGGATGTTTCGAGTGCGGCGACCCCAACCACTTCATCGCCAATTGTTCGAAGAAGAACAAGCAAGTCTTCGGCAAGGCGGATCATGGGCACAAGTACGACTCCGGCAAGCGCAAGGAGAAGTACGTCCCTGCGAAGCACAAGCGGAAGGGCGGCTTCGACAAGGAGTACATCAAGACGAAGTATTTGGAGAAGGCTCAGGTTGAGCAGCGTGCTTTCTTCGCCACGCTCAGCGACGTCAACGACTCGGATGACGACTCCGCTTCCTCAAGCGACGACGAGTCCAAGAATTAGAAGAGGATCGAGGACAAGCTGAAGGGCCTCTGCTTCTTCGCCGACAACGAGGGCTTCTGCACCATGGCCCTCGGCAAGGAAGTCGACGCCGAGCTGGAGGAGATTCCTTAGGACGACGACGAGACCTCCCAGGTATCTTAGACCCCTGACAAGCTTTCTGCTGAGGTCGAAAAACTTACTGCCACTCTTCTTAGTCAAGATAAACTGCTTAGGCGTGTTGCTAGAGAGCGTAAGGAGTTTAGGCAGAAGTGGGAGGATACGGCGAAGGAACTTGAGTCTGTCAAGTCCACCGTTGTTGTCACTGAGGAGGATGAGTGTGAGATGTGCTCCAGGCACATGACTGACCTTCTCACTTTGAGGGGGAAGTATGTTTCTTTGGTTGGAGAGGTGGATGAACATAGGGCTAGATCCTCAGTGCTTGGTGCGTGCAAGTCTTGTGTAGGCTTGCAATCCGAGTTGGCAGAGAAAAATGCCAAGATGTGTCTCTTGAGAAGGCCAGCTCGGATAGCACTTGTGTGGCTAGGTGTGCTTTGTGTGAGGGCTTGGAGATGGAGATAGCCAATGTGAAGCATGACAAGATGCAAACCGAGGAAGAAAACACATACCTTCGGACCATCTTGTCATGGGTGTCTTGTGGTGAGCCGCAGCTTGGGATGATGATAGCCCAATTCAAATGTGCTGCTGGAGGTCCTGGTGTTGGTTTTGCTCAGGGTGTTGAGTGTGCTTCTTCTTTTGGTAAGATTGGAGAGTCCAGTGGTCTTAATCCGAGTGAGAAGCCCAACTCCACCACTACTCCTAAATTGACCAAGATTCCACCCAAAGAGCCTCTCAAACCTAACACCGAGGATGGGGTGTTTGTTGAACCTCCTAGAGCTCCACCCAAGAAACAGACATGGGCTCCAAAACCCAATCACCTAAGGAACAAGCTAGACACTATGCCACCAATCCAAGAGGAGCTCATGCCTCAGAAAGGCAAAGTGATCCACACCCACTACCGTGAGTACCAACAACCCCCTATGAGAGCGGTGAGGTACCATTGTGAGCACTGTGGGAGAGATGGACACTTGAGGGAGTTTTGCTTTCGGCGCAAGAGAGATGAGCGCCGTGCCAGGGAGATGAACAATGCGGACATGTATCATCCTTTCCATGATGTACATGTGCCAAATGTTCAAAGGAGAGCTGCTAGGCCTAGAGGTCCAATGCCTCAAGTTCCTAGGCCTAGGCCGCAAGGAGGTCGTGCCCGGCGGGAGTCTGCAGTTGTGGGCCATGGACCCCGTGGCGGTGGCTTTGTTGCTGAGCGTTTTCCCCCACCGCGTTTTGAGTATCGCGATGGACGCTCTTCCCTTAGCGGACCACGTTTTCCTATACGTGGTGATCGCTTTCCCCGTAGGCGTGGTAGGAATGGTTTTTCTTCTAACCGTACTTTTGAGCAGCCGGCCCAACACTGGTATTCTTCCTATTTCACTAACCCCAGTGTTGGACCGTATGCTCACCCTATGTCTTTTTATTGATGTAGGAAAAACGATTGGAGAACGTTTGGTTGGTGGATTCCGGGTGTTCGAGGCACATGACCGAAAACACCAAGTGGTTCTCTAGTCTTAGTCTAGTTGCCGGAAAGGAGTTTATCACCTTCGGCGGCAAAGGTAAAGTGTTGTCTCATGGGTCTGTGCGAGTTAATGAGCACTTTGTGTTACGCGATGTTGCTCTTGTTTCTAACTTGCATTTTAACCTTCTTTCTGTTTCGCAACTTTTTGATGATGACTATGAGATTCGTTTTAAGCCGAATCTCAGTCGTATTTTGGATCCTCAGGGCAATCTTGTTTGTTTGATTTCGCCCTTTGGAAAAGTCTTTCGTGCGAATTTCTCGGAGTCTTTTGGAACTTCCCATTGTCTTTTGGCTGGACCCTCCTCCTCTGATCTTTGGAAGTGCCATAGGAGACTTGGTCACCTGAGCTTCGACTTGCTTGCAAGGCTTAGTTCACTTGGCTTAATCCGAGGATTGCCCAAGTTGTCCATGGAGAAGGATCTTGTTTGCCATTCTTGTAGACATGGGAAGATGGTTGCCGCTCCCCACCATCCAGTGACGTAGGTCATGACTAAGCGCCCTGGAGAGCTTTTGCACATGGACCTTGTTGGTCCGGCTCGGGTGAGCTCGGTTGGGGGGAAGTGGTACGTGCTTGTTGTTGTTGATGATTTTTCGAGATATTCGTGGGTTTTCTTTTTAGCTAAGAAAACTGAGATTTTCTCCTTTGCTCGCAATCTGATTTTGCGTCTTCAGAATGAGTTCCCTATGAACTCGATGTGAGCTATCCGTAGTGATAATGGTTCCGAATTCAAGAATTCAGATTTTGAGAAGTTTTGTAACTCTTTGGGTTCGGAGCATCAGTTTTCTTCTCCCTACACACCACCACAAAATGGTGTTGTAGAGAGGAAGAATCGGACCGTTGTAGAGATGGCCAGGACGATGCTCGATGAGCATAGGACTCCTAGGCGATATTGGGCCGAAGCTATGAGCACTGCATGCTATATCTCCAATCGCATTTTTCTCTGAGCTATCTTGAAAAAGACTTCTTATGAGTTGCGTTTTGGAAGACAACCCAAAGTGAGTTCTTTTAGAGTTTTTGGTTGCCACTGTTTTATACTCAAGAAAGGCAAGCTGGACAAGTTTGAGTCTCGTTCTTCTGACTGTGTATTTTTGGGTTATGGCACTCACACTCAAGCATATTGTGTACTTAACCTTGATACTAACCGAGTCATGGAGACATCCGATGTCACCTTCGACGAGACCATGGTTTGTCCTTCTTCTAGATTTGAGCGTGCAGGTGATCATTGTTGACACTTCTTAATGCAACCACTAGAACTAGACTATGGAGCCTAATCCCCGGCAACGGCACCAGAGATGCATGTTGACACCAGAAGTGGCAAACGGATATACCGCAAGCGTATGGTAGTCAATTGTAGCTTTTCACCGGGAGTATTCCAGGTATCGTATTTCCACAGGGAACGTGAAGTGGATTAACTAGAGGTAGGGTCGTCACAGGATGATCAAAGGGTATATGATAACTGGGATAGAGAGGTCTTCCTAATATCAATATCTGGTACTGGTTTTCTAAGAGTACTGAGGTTTAACACCTCATTCCTTACTGGGGGCGAAGGACGAAACAATAGTTGATTAAAAGGTTTAACACCTCATTATGGCCACTCAGTGGCCGGTTACGGGAGAGGAGGGGGCATGGCGGCGCGGATGCGGGCCGACGCGAGGTAGGGGAAAGGCCCCGTCGCTGACGGGTGGGGCCGAGGTTACAGGCGGAGCGCACGCGGCGGACGTGCGGGCCCCGGGTGTCAGCGAGCGGCTGCGGGCGTGCGCGGGGGCGAGCGGGCCGGCTGCGACGCGCGCGCGAAGGGAGAAGGAGAGAGAGTGGGCCGGGGCGCTGGGCCGCTGGGCGAGCGCGCGCGAGGAAGCGGGAAGAGGGAGCGGGCCGGGGTGCTGGGCCGGAACAGGCCGAGGCCCGAGCGGGGAGAGGTGGGGATAGGGAGGGAGAAAGGCGTGGCGGGCTGGGCCGCCTTGCCTGGCTGGGCCAAAAGAGTGGAAAGGAAGCGGGTGAAAAAGAAAAGCCTTTTTCTTTTATTTCCTTTTGAAAAATTTGCTCAAATTCAAATCAAATTTGAATTTGAACCACTCAACACTATTGCTACACTCAAGAAAAATATTATGCTCCAGCATGAATGCAACAAAAATGTTTCTACGCCACGAGATATTTTATTACTTCACCAAAATTATTATTTGGCCTATATGTTTCATGAAAAATAAATAAGTAAAATCATATTAACTCCTTATTTCCGAAAAATGATTTTTAAGGTGTCACAAACCTACCCCCCTTAGGATGAATCTCGTCCTCGAGATTCGGAAGATTGAAAAAGATTGGGATACTCTGATCTTAGATCCTCTTCTCTTTCCCAAGTGGCCTCATCCTCAGAGTGTCGATTCCACTGAACTTTACACATCCTGATTATCTTGCTCCGAGTAATTCTCTTTGCGGTATCCAAGATTTTGATAGGATATTCTGCATAGGTGAGATCTCCCTTATTGTCCAACTCTTCCAAAGGTAACTGTTCTTCAGGTACTCGCAAACATTTCTTTAACTGCGATACATGAAACACATTATGTACCCCTGAGAGACATTCCGACAACTCAAGTTGATAAGCCACTTCACCTCTTCTGTCTGAGATTCTGAACGGTCCCACATATCTGGGTGCTAACTTGCCTTTGGCATGGAACCTCTTGGTTCCCCTCATAGGTGAAACCTTTAGATAAACATAATTCCCAATTTCAAACTCCAGATTTCATCTTCTATTATCTGCATAACTTTTCTGCCTTGACTGAGCTATTTTCAGATTCTGCCTGATTATATGAACTTGATTTTCTGCCTCTTTCAAGACTTCGGGTCCGAAAACTTGACTTTCACCCGTTTGGTTCTAGAACAAAGGAGTTCGACACTGCCTTCCGTATAATGCCTCAAAAGGTGACACCTTTAAACTCTTCTGGTAGCTGTTATTATACGAAAATTCTGCATAAGCCAAACTCCTGTCCCAGCTAATTCCATACTGAAGTGCACATGCCCGTAACATATCCTCGAGAATCTGATTCGTTCTTTCTGTCTGCCCATCAGTCTGCGGATGATATGCTGAGCTGAAGTTGAGCTTGGTTCCCAGTGATTCATGTAACTTCTGCCAAAACTGAGAGGTGAACTGAGTCCCTCTATCTGACACAATCTTTTTGGGAACCCCATGTAAACATACTATTCTTTCCATATATAGCTCTGCTAGCTTAGCTCCTGTGTAAGTGGTTTTGACAGGAAGGAAATGTGCCACTTTAGTCAACCGATCCACTATAACCCATATTGAATCATAACCTTTCTGAGTATGGGGTAAACCCACTATGAAGTCCATTCCCACTTCTTCCCACTTCCATTCTGGAATTTTCATGGGTTGAAGCAGTCCTGTGGGTCTTTGATGTTCTGCTTTAACTCTTTGACACGTATCACAGATTGCAACATATTCAGCTATTTCCCTTTTCATACCACACCACCAATACTTTTCCTTCAGATCCAGGTACATCTTTGTACTGCCTAGGTGAATTGAATATGATGAATTATGAGCTTCATTAAGAATCATGTCCTTGATTGTTTTGATATCTGGCACATAGATTCTTTTACCATGCCATACAGTCCCTTGTTCATCCATTCTGAAACCAGGTGCTTTGCCAACCACTATGCGTTCTGCAATAGCTATGGTATCTTCATCTTTCAACTGACCCTTAAGAATTTCTTGTTCAAGAACAGGTTCCACTTCTAACTCCACGGTGTGTGCAACAATTGCTAGGTTCAACTTCCCAAACTCCTCTGCTAACTCTGCCGGAAACTGAGATGTGTTAACCATATTCGCATAGCTTCTTCGACTAAGAGCGTCTGCCACAACATTTGCTTTTCCTGGATGATAGTGTACTTCGAGATCATAATCCTTGCTCAATTCCAACCATCTTCTTTGCCTTAAATTCAGATCTGACTGAGTAAAGATATACTTTAAACTCTTATGATCAGTGTAAATCTCACACTTGTGACCTATCAGATAGTGTATCCATATTTTCAAAGCATGCACAACTGCTACCAGCTCCAGATCATGAGTCGAATAGTTGAGTTCATGCTTTCTTAACTGTCGTGACGCATATGCCACTACCTTGCCATCTTGCATAAGAACACATCCCAAACCTTGCCTGGATGCATCACAATATATCGAGAAACTTCTGGTGAGATCTGGCAAAACTAACACTGGTGCAGTTGTCAACTTCTTCTTTAACTCTTCGAAATTTTCGAAACATTTTTCTGACCAGACAAACTTAGCATTTTTCTCTAGCAAAGTGGTCATTGGCTTGGCAAGCTTGGAAAACCCTTCTATGAATCTTCGGTAGTATCCGGCCATACCCAGAAAACTACGAGTCTCACTGACATCCTTGGGTGGATTCCAACTCAACACATCTTGAACTTTCTTCGGGTCCACTGCTACTCCACCATTAGAGATAACATGCGCAAGAAAGGATACTTCCTTTAACCAAAATTCACACTTGCTCAACTTGGCATATAATTCATTCTCCCTGAGCTTTTGCAACACTAGCCTCAGATGTTCCTCGTGTTCCTCTTCGTTCTTGGAATAGACCAAAATGTCATCTATGAAAACCACAACGAACTTGTCCAGATACTCCATGAATACATTGTTCATTAAGTACATGAAGTAAGCCGGTGCATTGGTCAAACCAAAAGACATCACTGTGAACTCATATAAACCATAACGAGTGGTGAAAGCAGCCTTTGGTATATCTGATGCTCGAATTCTCAACTGGTGATACCCAGATCTGAGATCTATCTTAGAGAAAACACATGCTCCTCTCAACTGATCAAACAAGTCATCAATCCAAGGCAAAGGATACTTATTCTTTATGGTCACTTCATTCAAGGATCTGTAATCTATGCACATCCTTTGAGTCCCATCTTTCTTCTCTACGAACAACACAGGTGCTCCCCAAGGTGAGGAACTAGGTCGAACATAACCCTTATCCTGTAACTCTCTTATTTGTTTCTTTAGCTCTTCTAACTCATTAACACCCATTCTATAAGGTCTTTTGCTATTGGTGCAGCGCCAGGTAAAAGATCTATTATAAATTCAATTTCACGTTCAGGTTGCATACCTGGCAGATCATCGGGAAAAACATCCGGGAATTCTCTGACTATTGGAATATCATCTGTCGTTGATCCCTTAATCTGATTCACTTGGCATACTTCAAGAGTTGGTGACACTGCCTTGCACTCTACTACTTCTCCTTCTGAAGTTTTCAGCTGTACAGTTCTTGTTGCACAGCGAATGACTGCGTCATGCCTTGTCAACCAGTCCATACCCAGAATGACATCGATCCCATATGTGTTTAACACCATCAGATCGGATAAAAATTCTACCCCCCTTATGTTAACCTTAACTTTTGGGCAGCGCAAGCTTGCTCTCATTTCACCACCTGGTGAACTAACAAGCATGGCCTTGTCCATGGTATGCATGAGTAGAGTATGCCTCTTCACAAAGTGTGCAGATATAAAAGAATGCGATGCTCCGGAATCGAACAAAACTAAAGCAGAGTGGGAGTTAACTGGGAACGTACCGATCACAACATCTGGGGCACCCTGAGCAGATTCTATTGTCACACGGTTCACCCTGCCACGAGCATAGTTCTGCTGACCTTGACGGCTTGGCGTGTGGGTGTTGAGCTTCTGATTACTTTGGGGTCCCTGTCCCGTCTTCTTGGGACAATGGTAAGAGAGATGCCCAACGTCTCCACAGACGAAGCACTTGTTGTTTGTTGGAGTGGCCGGTGTGTTGGGAGAGTTCTTCACTGGTGTTCCACCAGTCTGTCCCTGGCGAGGGGTCTGTGCACGATTCTGATTCTGTTGAGTCTGCTGAGGAGTCCTCTGTTGGTTCTGGTTGCGCTGGTCATTGCCCGATTGCCCATACTGCCTCTGCTGGTTGCCGTACCCCGTAGAAAAGCGCGGACGGCTGCTGCTTCCGGACTACTGGTTCTGGAACTTTCTCTTCTTGGCGTCCATATCACGCCTCTTTCCTTCAATTACCAACGCCTTATCAACCATCTGCTAAAAGTTGGCGAAGGTGTGAGAGAGTAGCTGATACTGGATTCCATCATTCAATCCTTCCATGAAAAGCTCCTGCTTATCAAGGTCTTCTTCAATGTCCCATGGTGCATAGCGGGAGAGCTGTGTAAACTTGTCCTTATACTCGCTAACAGACATGCTTCCTTGCTTCAGAGCTAAGAACTCCTTTCTCTTCAAACTTACTGTTCCCGCTGGCACATGATGCGTGCGGAAACTGTCGCCGAATTCTTGCCACATGACCTGGTTGGGGTTGGGGTGTGCTTGTTGGTAAGTCTCCCACCAATCAAGAGCTGCTCCTTGGAGCTGTCTAGACGCATACAAGACCTTCTCGCGGTCGTTGCATTGCGCGATCTCCAACTGGCGTCCAACTGCCCGGAGCCAGTCATCCGCCTGAAGTGGATCAGGGGAGTGATCGAAGGTAGGCGGGTGTCCCTTCATGAACTCGCCTCGCTTATCTCTAACTTGAGGTGCGGGTGGGGGTGGGTGATTCTGGTTGTTCTTGATGGCATTGGTCATCTGTTGCATGAGTTGTGTCTGCATAGCCAGGAGTTGTTCTATTGACACATTGGGAGGTGGTGGTGGTGGGTTTCCTGCTCCAGGGGTTCTCCTGGTGTCAACCATTTGTAACATATGTATAGGTTTCATAAGTTGTTTTGTATTGTATGATAAAGCACTGACAGAGGTAGAGATAACAAAAGAAAACTGCTTGAGAAAATTGATCCGAGAAAAGATGATATAGAACCCAACGTTATTATTATTATTATTATAACCACATTAAGAGTACTAAGATGGTGTGGACATGCCCCACACTCATCTCAATCATGCAAAGATCCAAATCATTACATGATCATCATCACAAGCATTAAAACACATTATTAAACTCAAAGTTTAACACGGACTCGACATCAACAAGACACTGACTCAACACTGATTCGAACTCGCGTAACTGTCGATCTGGCCTAATCTAGGATGAGGCTCCTATGGGTCGTAGCTCGTGTGGGTGCAGGTGCAACTCGGATGGTGCCTCTTGCGCTGAACGACGATAGCAGGGTCCCTCGTTGTGGTGGCTGGCAGGGTGTCCTGCGGCTGGACTCCACGTCGCACCTGGCGCTCGAGGGAGTCGATCCGACGCTGCAACCTCTCCGTCTCAATCCATAGAGTCCTCTGATCCATCATAGCACGATCCAGGGCTGTGTTGAGAGCGACCACCAAGGGTACTGTCGCAATCAACCTAGCACTCTCGTGCTGCTGCACCCGTGCAACATCACAGCCTTCGTCCATGGTACGGCGTCGAGGGAAGTAGCGATCGTCGTCCTGCTGGATGGTGGGAAACAACCTGTTGCGGAAGACAAGGCAAGCCTGCCTAGCTGCATCTTCCACGCCGAACTCACGGGCGAGGGTCGGGCTCAGAGCGCAGATGACATCACGAACAACCCAAGTCTTGTCCTCCTCGTCCCAAGTCTTCACGAACGCCTCGTGACCCTAGTAGCCGGTGTGCTTGGGTGGGTGTACGACCGGCTGCGGTACTCCACCGTGGTACGACGAGGCCCAGTAGTGCAGGTCGACGAGCTTCAGAAGCTTGGGGTGGTAGAAGTCGTCGCCCTCCTCGGTGGTGCGGGTCTTCCGGATCCAGGTGGGATCCTCGTCCTAGGACATGGTACTCGGGAGTCCTCGAACCACTATCGTCGCTGTCGTCGTGCGAGTCGCTGGAGTCGAGCTGGAGTGGTCGTCGGAGGGGTCGGAGGAGTGATCGTCGGAAGAGTCTCTGGAGTCGTCACTGGGGTCTCCACCTGCAGCCTGCTGCTCCTGGCTCAGGCTCCTCCTCGGCCTCCCGCCTCTGCTGACAGGAATAGGCGGCGGTACTCGGCACTGCTAGGTGCACGTCCTCCAGTGCTCTTGCGAGCGGTCTGCTTGGTCTGTGCCATCTACAAATTTTAAATATGAGACAGATACGGTAAAAAGTTTTATGAAAGACAGAGGAGTACTAGGAATTTTATAAATTACAAAAAGCAATAAAATTTTGGAATTACTCCTAAGAAAAAGGGGCGTCCAGTCTATCTAGGGTAGTGTCCTACAGTCAGTTCGGCTTTGATACCAATTTGTAACACCCGGATTTACGAATAAAACCGAGGTAAAGCATATGTGGGCCCAGGGGGTCCCAAATCCACATATACCACAAAATGTATATCATTACAGCACGAACAACGTTTAATAACTTATTACATCACACGAGATTGTTCATCACATCGGCCAACGACCCATTATTACAACGGTAGCGTAGACGTAGACTTCACTCCACAGGGACACCGACTGGTGGTACGCCATCCTCAGAAGTCTGGCACATCTTCTGGATACTCCTCGTACTCTCCTTCATCTGGTACCCATCTGGGATTTTTATGTGAACCAACGACAAGCGTCAGCTCACCATGCTCAGCAAGTACAACTACGGGTAATGCAAGGCTCAAAAGGTTGACCGGGTTGACTGCGGTTAGCATTTTATCTTAATCATATTTTAATACTATCCTTTCATTACTAAGTATGTGATCCCTGTTGTCCCACATGGTATGATCATAATTATGTTAACAAGAGGTAAGCCACAAACCACCAACATACCCCACCATGAACCACTTATAAAGGATCCGAGCCGCTCGTATCCGTGAGCACGGCTGATATATCAGGTTTACACTCTGCAGAGGTTGTACACTTTCACCTTAGGCCGTGATTCCCATATGCCGGGGAGAGCCAATCCCACATTACCTCCTCTATGGAAGTACGGCAGGGTTTCACTACGTAGTCTTTCACTAGCTACTCTAACAAGTAGTAGCCGCAAGGTTTCGGCTTCCAGGCGAATGGAGGCCCCCTTCAAGATGGCACACCTGACAGCCGACCAGTGCACATCTTGATAGGCAAGGAAGCCATTCTTTAACCCAGTTCCCCCCTCTAGCGCCTTTCGGTAACTACTACAAGCTAGAGAAAGTCTAGTTACACAACTAAGATCAGAGCCATATAATTCCCAAGGTTGCACGGGATCTCCCGGGTGGCCGCTTTAAGAGATAGTCCCTGGGGTGGGTCACTGAGCAACACCAGGCTCCAGTGCCCTAAAATGTGGTTAAAAAGCCTCTTTTAACATTGTTCCATAGTCATTAATCAGTATTAATCAATTAGCAATTATAGCGCGTAGCATTTCTAGTCATATTATGCAAAACCCTCCCATAGGTACAAGGTATATAGTTCAAGGAAACTAGTATGGACCTATGGTTCATCATATTAGACACATGCATAATGATTACTGGATCTTGCATTAAGTAGGTAACAAGGAAACCGTGGGTTGTACTTGCCTTGGTCACACTGCTTGGTCCTGGTACTGCTCCGGCGAAACTTGCTCCTCAAACACGTCACCGTCTGGACTCGGTATATAATCACCAATCATAGCAGTCCAAACAGTCATTACATGCAAATAAAATATACTTTTATTAGAACAGTACATCAAGCATCAAAAACAGTTAGAGAAACATATATAAAACTATTCTACTCGTCGATACGATCAAATGAACATAAAGATCACTCTAATCGGACCTAAAACGAGAAAGTTATAAAGAAAACAAGTTTCAGGGGCATTTTATAAATAAAAATCATTTTCCGAGGGTTAACTCGCGAAAACCGAGGACCTATACGCTATTGAACACAGCCGGCGGGGGCTAACACGCGAAAACGCGTCCTCTGGACGGCGGGCACTATAACCGGGAACTCCAGGGGCTAAACCGAAAGAAAACAGGACTTAAAACTAAATATTTTGAACTGCATCGGACTGCGGGTTGATTTTCGAAAAGCTCGGGGGCCTATCTGCAAAAGCGGCAGCGGCTGCCGCGCTGGCGCCGACACGGCGCCACGCGTCGCACGCGGGTTGGCCCGGTCCACCACGCGGCCGGTGGACCGCGCGCGGGTAGCGGTCTACGGCCCGTAGACCTGGCGCATACCCCTTCGGGGTTACGCTCTAATCTGAGCCGCACGGCTCAGATCGGACGGCGCAGGGTGGACGCGGCGGCGATGAGCGGCGGTGCGGACGCCGGAGAACGGCGGCGCGCCATGGAAGCGGCTCGGGAGCTCGCCGTCCCGGCGCTCCCGGCCTCGTTTGGCTACGCGGGTTACACCGGAGCGAAACGGGGGCGAAGACGAGCTTGCTGGCGACCTTGGCCGCGGCGGAGGAGCTTACCACGGTGAGATCGACGGCGGCGGCGCTCTGCAAGAAAGGGAAAGGACTCGGTGAGCTCGGGTTTGCGCGAAACAGAAAGGGGAGAGCTCGGGGTTGGTTCGGACGGTCCGCGGCGTCACCTGCGGGTGCTCGATGGAGAGCTAGGACGGCCGGCGGGGCCTCGCAGGCGGCGGCAGAGAGGGTGGGTGCGGGAAGTGGCGAGGGGAGGGAGTCAGGGCTTCGGCCACGGCTTTATAGGGTTCGGAGGAGGCGGCGAAGGGTCGGGGAGCTCCACCGGGGCTTGATGGAAGCCTGAGTGGCCATTATGGCCACTCAGTGGCCGGTTACGGGAGAGGAGGGGGCATGGCGGCGCGGATGCGGGCCGACGCGAGGTAGGGGAAAGGCCCCGTCGCTGACGGGTGGGGCCAAGGTGACAGGCGGAGCGCACGCGGCTGACGTGCGGGCCCCGGGTGTCAGCGAGCGGCTGCGGGCGTGCGCGGGGGCGAGCGGGCCGGCTGCGACGCGCGCGCGAAGGGAGAAGGAGAGAGAGTGGGCCGGGGCGCTGGGCCGCTGGGCGAGCGCGCGCGGGGAAGCGGGAAGAGGGAGCGGGCCGGGGCGCTGGGCCGGAACAGGCCGAGGCCCGAGCGGGGAGAGGTGGGGAGAGGGAGGGAGAAAGGCAGTGGCGGGCTGGGCCGCCTTGCCTGGCTGGGCCAAAAGAGTGGAAAGGGAGAGGGTGAAAAAGAAAAGCCTTTTTCTTTTATTTCCTTTTGAAAAACTTGCTCAAATTCAAATCAAATTTGAATTTGAACCACTCAACACTATTCCTACACTCAAGCAAAATATTATGCTCCAGCATGAATGCAACAAAAATGTTTCTACGCCACGAGATATTTTATTACTTCATCCAAAAATTATTATTTGGCCTATATGTTTCATGAAAAATAAATAAGTAAAATCATATTAACTCCTTATTTCCGAAAAAACGATTTTTAGGGTGTCACAAACCTACCCCCCTTAGGATGAATCTCGTCCTCGAGATTCGGAAGATTGAAAAAGATTGGGATACTCTGATCTTAGATCCTCTTCTCTTTCCCAAGTGGCCTCATCCTCAGAGTGCCGATTCCACTGAACTTTACACATCCTGATTATCTTGCTCCGAGTAATTCTCTCTGCGGTATCCAAGATTTTGATAGGATATTCTGCATAGGTGAGATCTCCCTTGATGTCCAACTCTTCCAAAGGTAACTGTTCTTCAGGTACTCGCAAACATTTCTTTAACTGCGATACATGAAACACATTATGTACCCCTGAGAGACTTTCCGACAACTCAAGTTGATAAGCCACTTCACCTCTTCTGTCTGAGATTCTGAATGGTCCCACATATCTGGGTGCTAACTTGCCTTTGGCATGGAACCTCTTGGTTCCTCTCATAGGTGAAACCTTTAGATAAACATAATTCCCGATTTCAAACTCTAGATTTCGTCTTCTGTTATCTGCATAACTTTTCTGCCTTGACTGAGCTATTTTCAGATTCTGCCTGATTATATGAACTTGATTTTCTGCCTCTTTCAAGACTTCCGGTCCGAAAACTTGACTTTCACCCGTTTGGTTCCAGAACAAAGGAGTTCGACACTGCCTTCCGTATAATGCCTCAAAAGGTGACATCTTTAAACTCTTCTGGTAGCTGTTATTATACGAAAATTCTGCATAAGCCAAACTCCTGTCCCAGCTAATTCCATACTGAAGTGCACATGCCCGTAACATATCCTCGAGAATCTGATTCGTTCTTTCTGTCTGCCCATCAGTCTGCGGATGATATGCTGAGCTGAAGTTGAGCTTGGTTCCCAGTGATTCATGTAACTTCTGCCAAAACTGAGAGGTGAACTGAGTCCCTCTATCTGACACAATCTTTTTAGGAACCCCATGTAAACATACTATTCTTTCCATATATAGCTCTGCTAGCTTAGCTCCTGTGTAAGTGGTTTTGACAGGAAGGAAATGTGCCACTTTAGTCAACCGATCCACTATAACCCATATTGAATCATAACCTTTCTGAGTACGGGGTAAACCCACTATGAAGTCCATTCCCACTTCTTCCCACTTCCATTCTGGAATTTTCATGGGTTGAAGCAGTCCTGCGGGTCTTTGATGTTCTGCTTTAACTCTTTGACACGTATCACAGATTGCAACATATTCAGCTATTTCCCTTTTCATACCACACCACCAATACTTCTCCTTCAGATCTAGGTACATCTTTGTACTGCCTGGGTGAATTGAATATGCTGAATTATGAGCTTCATTAAGAATCATGTCCTTGATTGTTTTGATATCTGGCACACAGATTCTTTTACCATGCCATACAGTCCCTTGTTCATCCATTCTGAAACCAGGTGCTTTGCCAACCACTATGCGTTCTGCAATAGCTATGGTATCTTCATCTTTACACTGACCCTTACGGATTTCTTGTTCAAGAACAGGTTCCACTTCTAACTCCACGGTGTGTGCAACAATTGCTAGGTTCAACTTCCCAAACTCCTCTGCTAACTCTGCCGGAAACTGAGATGCGTTAACCATATTCGCATAGCTTCTTCGACTAAGAGCGTCTGCCACAACATTTGCTTTTCCTAGATGATAGTGTACTTCGAGATCATAATCCTTGATCAATTCCAACCATCTTCTTTGCCTTAAATTCAGATCTGACTGAGTAAGGATATACTTTAAACTCTTATGATCAGTGTAAATCTCACACTTGTGACCTATCAGATAGTGTTTCCATATTTTCAAAGCATGCACAACTGCTGCCAGCTCCAGATCATGAGTCGGATAGTTGAGTTCATGCTTTCTTAACTGCCGTGACGCATATGCCACTACCTTGCCATCTTGCATAAGAACACATCCCAAACCTTGCCTGGATGCATCACAATATATCGAGAAACTTCTGGTGAGATCTGGCAAAACTAACACTGGTGCGGTTGTCAACTTCTTATTTAACTCTTCGAAATTTTCTTGACATTTTTCTGACCAGACAAACTTAGCATTTTTCTCTAGCAAAGCGGTCATTGGCTTGGCAAGCTTGGAAAACCCTTCTATGAATCTTCGGTAGTATCCGGCCATACCCAGAAAACTACGAATCTCATTGACATCCTTGGGTGGATTCCAACTCAACACATCTTGGACTTTCTTCGGGTCCACTGCTACTCCACCATTAGAGATAACATGCCCAAGAAAGGATACTTCCTTTAACCAGAATTCACACTTGCTCAACTTGGCATATAATTCATTCTCCCTGAGCTTTTGCAACACTAGCCTCAGATGTTCCTCGTGTTCCTCTTCGTTCTTGGAATAGACCAAAATGTCATCTATGAAAACCACAACGAACTTGTCGAGATACTCCATGAATACATTGTTCATTAAGTACATGAAGTAAGCCGGTGCATTGGTCAAACCAAAAGACATCACTGTGAACTCATACAAACCATAACGAGTGGTGAAAGCAGTCTTTGGTATATCTGATGCTCGAATTCTCAACTGGTGATACCCAGATCGGAGATCTATCTTAGAGAAAACACATGCTCCTCTCAACTGATCAAACAAGTCATCAATCCGAGGCAAAGGATACTTATTCTTTATGGTCACTTCATTCAAGGATCTGTAATCTATGCACATCCTTTGAGTCCCATCTTTCTTCTCTACGAACAACACAGGTGCTCCCCAAGGTGAGGAACTAGGTCGAACATAACCCTTATCCTGTAACTCTCTTATTTGTTTCTTTAGCTCTTCTAACTCATTAACACCCATTCTATAAGGTCTTTTTGCTATTGGTGCAGCGCCAGGTAAAAGATCTATTATAAATTCAATTTCACGTTCAGGTTGCATACCTGGCAGATCATCGGGAAAAACATCCGGGAATTCTCTGACTATTGGAATATCATCTGTCGTTGATCCCTTAATCTGATTCACTTGGCATACTTCAAGAGTTGGTGACACTGCCTTGCACTCTACTACTTCTCCTTCTGAAGTTTTCAGCTGTACAGTTCTTGTTGCACAGCGAATGACTGCGTCATGCCTTGTCAACCAGTCCATACCCAGAATGACATCGATCCCATATGTGTTTAACACCATCAGATCGGATAAAAATTCTACCCCCCTTATGTTAACCTTAACTTTTGGGCAGCGCAAGCTTGCTCTCATTTCACCACCTGGTGAACTAACAAGCATGGCCTTGTCCATGGTATGCATGAGTAGAGTATGCCTCTTCACAAAGTGTGCAGATATAAAAGAATGCGATGCTCCGGAATCGAACAAAACTAAAGCAGAGTGGGAGTTAACTGGGAACGTACCGATCACAACATCTGGGGCACCCTGAGCAGATTCTATTGTCACACGGTTCACCCTGCCACGAGCATAGTTCTGCTGACCTTGACGGCTTGGCGTGTGGGTGTTGAGCTTCTGATTACTTTGGGGTCCCTGTCCCGTCTTCTTGGGACAATGGTAAGAGAGATGCCCAACGTCTCCACAGACGAAGCACTTGTTGTTTGTTGGAGTGGCCGGTGTGTTGGGAGAGTTCTTCACTGGTGTTCCACCAGTCTGTCCCTGGCGAGGGGTCTGTGCACGATTCTGATTCTGTTGAGTCTGCTGAGGAGTCCTCTGTTGGTTCTGGTTGCGCTGGTCATTGCCCGATTGCCCATACTGCCTCTGCTGGTTGCCGTACCCCGTAGAAAAGCGCGGACGGCTGCTGCTTCCGGACTACTGGTTCTGGAACTTTCTCTTCTTGGCGTCCATATCACGCCTCTTTCCTTCAATTACCAACGCCTTATCAACCATCTGCTAAAAGTTGGCGAAGGTGTGAGAGAGTAGCTGATACTGGATTCCATCATTCAATCCTTCCATGAAAAGCTCCTGCTTATCAAGGTCTTCTTCAATGTCCCATGGTGCATAGCGGGAGAGCTGTGTAAACTTGTCCTTATACTCGCTAACAGACATGCTTCCTTGCTTCAGAGCTAAGAACTCCTTTCTCTTCAAACTTACTGTTCCCGCTGGCACATGATGCGTGCGGAAACTGTCGCCGAATTCTTGCCACATGACCTGGTTGGGGTTGGGGTGTGCTTGTTGGTAAGTCTCCCACCAATCAAGAGCTGCTCCTTGGAGCTGTCTAGACGCATACAAGACCTTCTCGCGGTCGTTGCATTGCGCGATCTCCAACTGGCGTCCAACTGCCCGGAGCCAGTCATCCGCCTGAAGTGGATCAGGGGAGTGATCGAAGGTAGGCGGGTGTCCCTTCATGAACTCGCCTCGCTTATCTCTAACTTGAGGTGCGGGTGGGGGTGGGTGATTCTGGTTGTTCTTGATGGCATTGGTCATCTGTTGCATGAGTTGTGTCTGCATAGCCAGGAGTTGTTCTATTGACACATTGGGAGGTGGTGGTGGTGGGTTTCCTGCTCCAGGGGTTCTCCTGGTGTCAACCATTTGTAACATATGTATAGGTTTCATAAGTTGTTTTGTATTGTATGATAAAGCACTGACAGAGGTAGAGATAACAAAAGAAAACTGCTTGAGAAAATTGATCCGAGAAAAGATGATATAGAACCCAACGTTATTATTATTATTATTATTATAACCACATTAAGAGTACTAAGATGGTGTGGACATGCCCCACACTCATCTCAATCATGCAAAGATCCAAATCATTACATGATCATCATCACAAGCATTAAAACACATTATTAAACTCAAAGTTTAACACGGACTCGACATCAACAAGACACTGACTCAACACTGATTCGAACTCGCGTAACTGTCGATCTGGCCTAATCTAGGATGAGGCTCCTATGGGTCGTAGCTCGTGTGGGTGCAGGTGCAACTCGGATGGTGCCTCTTGCGCTGAACGACGATAGCAGGGTCCCTCGTTGTGGTGGCTGGCAGGGTGTCCTGCGGCTGGACTCCACGTCGCACCTGGCGCTCGAGGGAGTCGATCCGACGCTGCAACCTCTCCGTCTCAATCCATAGAGTCCTCTGATCCATCATAGCACGATCCAGGGCTGTGTTGAGAGCGACCACCAAGGGTACTGTCGCAATCAACCTAGCACTCTCGTGCTGCTGCACCCGTGCAACATCACAGCCTTCGTCCATGGTACGGCGTCGAGGGAAGTAGCGATCGTCGTCCTGCTGGATGGTGGGAAACAACCTGTTGCGGAAGACAAGGCAAGCCTGCCTAGCTGCATCTTCCACGCCGAACTCACGGGCGAGGGTCGGGCTCAGAGCGCAGATGACATCACGAACAACCCAAGTCTTGTCCTCCTCGTCCCAAGTCTTCACGAACGCCTTCGTGACCTAGTAGCCGGTGTGCTTTGGGTGGGTGTACGACCGGCTGCGGTACTCCACCGTGGTACGACGAGGCCCGTAGTGCAGGTCGACGAGCTTCAGAAGCTTGGGGTGGTAGAAGTCGTCGCCCTCCTCGGTGGTGCGGGTCTTCCGGATCCAGGTGGGATCCTCGTCCTGGACATGGTACTCGGGAGTCCTCGAACCACTATCGTCGCTGTCGTCGTGCGAGTCGCTGGAGTCAGAGCTGGAGTGGTCGTCGGAGGGGTCGGAGGAGTGATCGTCGGAAGAGTCTCCGGAGTCGTCACTGGGGTCTCCACCTGCAGCCTGCTGCTCTGGCTCAGGCTCCTCCTCGGCCTCCCGCCTCTGCTGACGGAATAGGCGGCGGTACTCGGCACTGCTAGGTGCACGTCCTCCAGTGCTCTTGCGAGCGGTCTGCTTGGTCCGTGCCATCTACAAATTTTAAATATGAGACAGATACGGTAAAAAGTTTTATGAAAGACAGAGGAGTACTAGGAATTTTATAAATTACAAAAAGCAATAAAATTTTGGAATTACTCCTAAGAAAAAGGGGCGTCCAGTCTATCTAGGGTAGCGTCCTATAGTCAGTTCGGCTTTGATACCAATTTGTAACACCCGGATTTACGAATAAAACCGAGGTAAAGCATATGTGGGCCAGGGGGTCCGAAATCCACATATACCACAAAATGTATATCATTAAAGCATGAACAACATTTAATAACTTATTACATCACACGAGATTGTTCATCACATCGGCCAACGACCCATTATTACAATGGTAGCGTAGACGTAGACTTCACTCCACAGGGACACCGACTGGTGGTACGCCATCCTCAGAAGTCTGGCACATCTTCTGGATACTCCTCGTACTCCCCTTCATCTGGTACCCATCCGGGATTTTTATGTGAACCAACGACAAGCGTCAGCTCACCATGCTCAGCAAGTACAACTACGGGTAATGCAAGGCTCAAAAGGTTGACCGGGTTGACTGCGGTTAGCATTTTATCTTAATCATATTTTAATACTATCCTTTCATTATTAAGTATGTGATCCCTGTTGTCCCACATGGTATGATCATAATTATGTTAACAAGAGGTAAGCCACAAACTACCAACATACCCCACCATGAACCACTTATAAAGGATCCGAGCCGCTCGTATCCGTGAGCACGGCTGATATATCAGGTTTACACTCTGCAGAGGTTGTACACTTTCACCTTAGGCCGTGATTCCCATATGCCGGGGAGAGCCAATCCCACATTACCTCCTCTATGGAAGTACGGCAGGGTTTCACTACGTAGTCTTTCACTAGCTACTCTAACAAGTAGTAGCCACAAGGTTTCGGCTTCCAGGCGAATGGAGGCCCCCTTCAAGATGGCACACCTGACAGCCGACCAGTGCACATCTTGATAGGCAAGGAAGCCATTCTTTAACCCAGTTCCCCCCTCTAGCGCCTTTCGGTAACTACTACAAGCTAGAGAAAGTCTAGTTACACAACTAAGATCAGAGCCATATAATTCCCAAGGTTGCACGGGATCTCCCGGGTGGCCGCTTTAAAAGATAGTCCCTAGGGTGGGTCACTGAGCAACACCAGGCTCCAGTGCCCTAAAAGTGGTTAAAAAGCCTCTTTTAACATTGTTTCATAGTCATTAATCAGTATTAATCAATTAGCAATAAATAGCGGGTAGCATTTCTAGTCATATTATGCAAAACCCTCCCATAGGTACAAGGTATATAGTTCAAGGAAACTAGTATGGACCTATGGTTCATCCTATTAGACACATGCATAATGATTACTGGATCTCGCATTAAGTAGGTAACAAGGAAACCGTGGGTTGTACTTGCCTTGGTCACACGCTTGGTCCTGGTACTGCTCTTGTGAAACTTGATCCTCGAACACGTCACTGTCTGGACTCGATATAAAAAAAAATCACCAATCATAGCATCCATACAGTCATTACATGCAAATAAAATATACTTTCATTAGAACAGTACACCAAGCATCAAAAATAGTTAGAGAAACATATATAAAACTATTCTACTCATCGATACGATCAAATGAACATAAAGATCACTCTAATCGGATCGAAAACGAGAAAGTTATAAAGAAAACAAGTTTCAGGGGCATTTTTATAAATAAAAATCATTTTCCGAGGGCTAACTCACGAAAACCGAGGACCTATACGCTATTGAACATAGCCGGCGGGGACTAACATGCGAAAATGCGTCCTCTGGACGGCGAGCACTATAACGGGAAACTCCAGGGGCTAAACCGAAAGAAAACAGGACTTAAAACTAAATATTTTGAACTGCCTCGGACTGCGGGTCGATTTTCGAAAAGCTCAGGGGCCTATCTGCAAAAGCGGCAGCGGCTGCCGCGCTGGCACCGACACGGTGCCACGCGTCGCACGCGGGTTGGCCCGGTCCACCACACGGCCGGATGACCGCGCGCGGGGTAGCGGTCTACGGCCCGCAGACCTGGCGCATACCCCTTCGGGGTTACGCTCTAATCTGAGCCGCACGGCTCAGATCGGACGGCGCAGGGTGGACGCGGCGGCGTGAGCAGCGGTGCGGACGCCGGAGAACGGCGGCGCGCCATGGAAGCGGCTTGGGAGCTCGCCGTCCCGGCGCTCCCGGCCTCGTTTGGCTACGCGGGTTACACCGGAGCGAAACGGGGGCGAAGACGAGCCTGCTGGCGACCTTGGCCGCGGCGGATGAGCTTACCACGGCGAGATCGACGGCGGCGGCGTTCTGCAAGAAAGGGAAAGGACTCAGTGAGCTCGGGTTTGCGCGAAACAGAAAGGGGACAGCTCGGGGTTGGTTCGGACGGTCGCGGCGTCACCAGCGGGTGCTCGATGGAGAGCTAGGACGGCCGGCGGGACCTCGCAGGCGGCGGCAGAGAGGGTGGGTGCGGGAAGTGGCGAGGGGAGGGAGTCAGGGCTTCGGCCACGGCTTTATAGGGTTCGGAGGAGGCGGAGAAGGGTCGGGGAGCTCCACCGGGGCTTGATGGAAGCCTGAGTGGCCATTATGGCCACTCAGTGGCCGGTTATGGGAGAGGACGGGGCATGGCGGCGCGGATGCGGGCCGACGCGAGGTAGGGGAAAGGCCCCGTCACTGACGGGTGGGGCCGAGGTTACAGGTGGAGCGCACGCGGCTGACGTGCGGGCCCCGGGTGTCAGCGAGCGGCTGCGGGCGTGCGCGGGGGCGAGCGGGCCGGCTGCGACGCGCGCGCGAAGGGAGAAGGAGAGAGAGTGGGCTGGGGCGCTGGGCCGCTGGGCGAGCGCGCGCGGGGAAGCGGGAAGAGGGAGCGGGCCGGGGTGCTGGGCTGGAACAGGCCGAGGCCCGAGCGGGGAGAGGTGGGGAGAGGGAGGGAGAAAGGCGTGGCGCGCTGGGCCGCCTTGCCTGGCTGGGCCAAAAGAGTGGAAAGGGAGCGGGTGAAAAAGAAAAGCCTTTTTCTTTTATTTCCTTTTGAAAAATTTGCTCAAATTCAAATCAAATTTGAATTTGAACCACTCAACACTATTCCTACACTCAAGCAAAATATTATGCTCCAGCATGAATGCAACAAAAATGTTTCTACGCCACGAGATATTTTATTACTTCACAAAAATTATTATTTGGCCTATATGTTTCATGAAAAATAAATAAGTAAAATCATATTAACTCCTTATTTCCGAAAAACGATTTTTAGGGTGTCACAGTAGCTTGGTGAAGCTTCACTTGGATAGTGCCACGTCACCAAGCCCGAGGAGCTCCCATGTTGGGGTCGGCCGACCCCACCTTAGGTGGGTCCAGGTGTCCATTTCCTTCTTATTCTGTTATACCTGCAAATCAAATACTAAGAGTACAAGTGGAATTTATTAGTGATAAATATGCTCATGATATGCTATACTTCCTTGAAACCGAGGCCTATTGACGGTATTTTGATAAGGTAAAACATGCTATAACTTCCGCCAACAATCATGAGGTTGGAGAACCTCTTTTTGATGACGAGGACGAGGGTGCTGAAGGGATGGATGACCCAGCACTTCCTCCACCTGCTGCGCCGATTGGGTCGACTTCGACCACGACTGCACGCGGCCCCGACCCTTCTTCCTCTACTACATGGGTGCCGTTTGAGATGAGCATGATGGGCGAGTTGACATTTTTCCTCGGGTTGCAAATCAAGCAATCCCGAGAGGGGACGTTCGTGAACCAGGGTAAGTACACCAAGGACATATTGAAGAAGTTTGATATGGGTGTGGCCAAGCCTCTTCCAACACCCATGTCGACCACGACGACCCTGGATGCGGACAAGGATGGAGAAGCTGTGGACCAGAAGGAGTACCGGAGTATGATCAGATCGCTACTGTCCCTGACGGCAAGACGCCCGGACATCCAGTTCGCGGTGTGTCTTTGCGCACGATTTCAGTCATCGTCGCGCACCTCACATCGTCAGGCGGTCAAGCGCATTATGAGGTACTTATGCTTCACACCTGAGTTTGGGATTTGGTATTCTGCTTCTTCCACCCTCTCCCTTTGTGGTTACTCGGATGCTGATTTTGCTGGTTGCCGACTTGATCGCAAGTCCACTTCTAGGACTTGTCAGTTTATTGGTTCTTCTCTTGTATCGTGGTCTTCTCGCAAGTAGTCTAGTGTCGCCCAGTCTACCACGGAGGCTGAGTATGTTGCTATGGCTAGCTGCTGTTCCCAGTTGCTGTGGATGATGGCCACTTTGCGTGATTTTGGTCTGAGCTTTTCTCGTGTTCCTTTGCTTTGTGACAGCACGAGTGCTATTAGCGTTGCTAAGAACCCCGTGCTGCACTCTAAGACCAAACACATTGATGTGCGCTTTCATTTCTTGCGAGACCACTATGAGAAGGGTGAGATCGACCTCCACCATGTCGATACTCATCATCAGTTGGCGGATATTTTCACCAAGCCTTTGGATCAATCAACTTTTGCTAGGTTGAGAGGTGATCTTGGTGTGTGTTTCCCCTTTTAGACGGGGGAAACATTTTGTCTCGTGTATTATAGACTGACTCTCTCTCTTTCATTTTTGTTTTCGTTTTTTGGATAGGTTAGTCTTTGCATTCCATCATGCATCTTTACTTTCTGAGCTTTGTGTATATAATCTTTAGAAAGAGATTATGCTCTATCTAGTATGCTCTGATGCTATATGATGATACTTGTAGCTTATGCTCTTTCTAATCACTAATACATGTTGTGAGCTGAGCTATTTTTATGAATGGTGAACTTGCTTAATGAACATGAAACTTGAAATTGTTCACCATTGAGATATGCAACTAGCATGTGTAGAATGTGTTGAATTCACTTGTGCTTTTCATATATGCTAGGTTGCTATGTCACTAGTTCTGAGTCCTTCACTTGCTTGGTATATTCATATTCTGTCATAAAATTGAACCAAGTTAAGTTAATTGGAAAGATCGAGATGGGATTGCTTGTCAACACATCACAATATCAAGACTGTTTCTCATTGCACTTTTGAGTTAAACTTGAGCCGTGTAGTGTATGACCGAAATCGACGCTTTAAGCTTCTAATTGCTTCTGCATAGGCTTAGCTCGGTTGAAAAGTTAGGCAATGACAAGCTTTCAACCTCTCGCTATCACATGCTGAATTTTGAACTTGTGTAATTTCACCGCTGCAACTCCGATTAAAATCACAAGCCTCTGTTTCATTCTATAGCATGATGATTGAACTTTGCTAGGGGTAGTTCACTTTGCATACATGATTAGCACTTGTTTGACTTCCTGTCTATATATGTTTAGTGCTATTTTTGTGGTGAACATCCTTTTCTGAATGGCTAAAACTGCTCACTTTGCTCATATGTTCATATTTCGTATTTGGTGATCAGTTTGAGCCTTTGCTGGCACGTATGCTTCTTGATTGAGTCATTAGAGTTATACTATGTAGAGCATCTTTTCGTTCTCTAGACTATATTCCTGAAGCTGCTAACTTGCATTTTGGACTCATATGCATTTGGAAGGGAGAAGTTTGCCTGATAGTGCATTATCAACTAAGGGGGAGAAATTTTGTCAAATCATAAGGTCAAATCATAAGGGGGAGAATTTTTTAAATTATATCCTAGTTGTGTGCACTATTGGAGGGGGAGCTTGCTCGCTTGCTCTGTTTGATGAATTTTCAATTGGTTTGGAGCATTTTTCCAATTGGTTCGGAGCATTTTTGGTAGCTAGTTGTGTTGAGCCTTTGCCTCTTTCTTGAGGGACTAGCGACTTTACCGGTATGCTCTCCATTTGGTATCGAGCTCTTCTGCTTTTTAGTTGGTGTCGAGTTCTCTCGCTAGCAGTGTTGAGCCCGTTCTGCCTCTTCTTGAGGGCTAGTTCTATCTTGCTTGACTGTCAACTGATTTTTCAATTGGTGTCGAGCTTTCCTGCTAGCGGTGTTGAGCCTGTTCTACCTCTTCTTGAGTGCTAGCCTTGCTTTGCTTGGTTGCGTCGAGCCGTTGCCCATGTCTTTGGGAACCAAGTTGTTTTGCTCTTTCACTTGACCTTCTGGCTTTGATATGATTTTGGGTCATTTGGACGAGTTCTCCACTTCTCCTTCTTCCTTCTTCTTCTACTTCATTATGATTTGTATTGGTAGTTTACAATGCACTCATCAAGGGGGAGATTGCGGATACATGGGTGTATGCCGAGTCTCGAGTGACGAGTGATTGTCAACTGGGATAATGCGCATGTTCTTTGGCTTGTGTTGTGCAGGTGTCGAGCACGGATACAGTGATCAAAGGCAAGGTGAAGGTCAAGTAGAGACGTGCCGTGCCGACGGACCGGGAGCGGTGAAGGGCCGACATGAGGCTTGGACTGAGGGACCGGTGGCCTGAGGATCAGCTGTGGTGGCTGACAGCCTGGTGTCGACGGAAGTTAAAGCATGTTTTACCTTATCAAAATACCGTCAACAGGCCTCGGTTTCAAGGAAGTATAGCATATCATGAGCATATTTATCACTAATAAGTTCCACTTGTACTCTTAGTATTTGATTTGCAGGTATAACAAAATAAGAAGGAAATGGACACCTGGACCCACCCAAGGTGGGGTCGGCCGACCCCACCATGGGAGCTCCTCGGGTTGGTGACGTGGCACTATCGAAGTGAAGCTTCACCAAGCTACTTTCCCCCATCAGATCAAACATGTGTTTGCATTCAACGGTGAAAGATGAGAAGCACATGGATCCATGGGCCCACACAAGAAAGCAAATGCATCCAACATATGACACCATGCTCCATGACATGTGGGGACACCAGGGGAGACAAAACAGTGGGCCAGCCCTGTCATTGGGAGGGTCGGCCGACCCCCCCTTGGTGGGCCCTGGCTACACTGTTCAGCCTGGTGACATCAGCACCTTCTAGAAGCAAAGTGGCGGGCCCACCTGTCATTGCCTGGGGTTGGCCAACCCCAGGGTGAACCCCATCCAATGTCGGTTGTTTGCACATGTTTCACACGTGAAGAAATCAAGGCCATCCATCCATGGCGGTTGCTATGGCGGTTTGATCCAATGGCCAAGAAAGGAGAGCACGCGGATCGCTAACGTGGCACCGGAGTAGCCGCTACTCCACCTCCAAGCTATAAATACCCCCCTAGAGCTCTTCATTTGTATGCATCCAAGGAGAGAAAGCCTACTTAGTAGCTTTAGTGTTAGAAGAGAGGGAAGGGAGTGAGGAGTTCCACGGAGGAGTCCTGGCCTGTCGGGAGTCTTCTCCAAGGTGCGCCTCAGCGGATGCGATTCTTCTTGTATGTGTTACATCTGAGTCCTTCTAGTATTTAATATTCTGGTCTGGTAATTTAAGTTTACAGTTCTTTTACTTGCCACATTGCTTTACTTTGTTGAAGTGCTCTAGGCCTATTAAGCTTAGCTTTAGAGTAGTAAGATTAGTGTAGACGTGGTGTCTAGGCTATAACTTGCCAGTGTGGACTTCTTGTCGCACTTGTGTAGACGCCTGGTGGTAGGGTGACAGACACAGCCAGTGCTTGGAGTTCCTCTCAAGTGTTGTAGGCAAGTTGAAAATAATAGTTGGGTAGCAGCATTGCCGCCTTAGTAGTTGTTAGGTGGAAAACCTTTTAATCAACTACTATTTCGTCCTTCGCCCCCAGTAAGGAATGAGGTGGTAAACCTCAGTACTCTTAGAAAACCAGTACCAGATGTTGATATTAGGAATACCAGTCTATCCCAGTTATCATATACCCTTTGATCATCCTTTGATGACCCTACATCTAGTTAATCCACTGCACGTTCCCTGTGGAAATACGATACCTGGAATACTCCCGGTGAAAGGCTACAATTGACTACCGTACGCTTGCGGTATATCCGTTTGCCACTTCTGGTGTCAACAAGCTTTTCTGGCGCCGTTGCCAAGGAACGGTAGCTGTGTTAGCTAGAACAAAGTTGTTAAAGTTATCGTAGTTTGATTAGAACTTTTATTTCATAAATCAATATGGATCAAACAACCCTTTTTGACTACGCTGCTCCATCGGGCGCTGAGTTGGAGCCGCCTAGTTCATCTCATGCCGTTTTGGCAGTTCGATATGAGCTTCGCCCCAGCCTCATAGCGATGGTTCAGGAGAATCCCTTTTCGGGAGAAGTAGATGAGAATCCTTATACCCACCTACGTGATTTCGAACAACTTTGTTCGTGTATTCACATCCAAGGGATGAGGCGAGTCACTCTTAAGTGGAAGCTATTTCCGTTCTCGTTAACGGGAAAAGCTAGACGCTGGTATACTCGCTACGTTGGTAGTGTGAACGGAGAATGGGAGAAACTGCAAGCCATGTTCTGCTTAACGTACTTTCCCATATCCTGCGTAGCTCGTCTTCGTAGAGATGTGCTAAACTTCAAACAAGACGAGAAGGAATCTCTAGGTGCGGCCTGGGCACGACTTACAGACTTAGCATCCTCTGGCCCAGATTTAGCTATAACTGAGCCAACCCTTATGCAACATTTCTATCTCGGTCTTAGCCAAAACTCCGCACAATTCCTTGATTTAGCCTCTAAAGGAGCTTTCCTCCATTTACCCATTAGTGAAGGTAAGGAAGTCCTTGCGACCATTCTCAAGAACACCCCCTACACCGATGATCATGGTGAAACTCTAGAGGAAGATAAAACTCCTAGGGATGAACCCACGACAGCCGAAACTCCTTTACCTATACCCCAAGCTATCAAACCTGAACCACAACCACCTACTCCTCCAAAGGAAGAAGTAATTCATCCTTTGGATTATCCTCTAAATATCGAGACAGATCTTTTCGCCGATTATGGCAATGTCTCGAAACAACCTGTGCAGAAGAGATCCACAACCCGTAGAGCTCCTAATAACCACATGCCCACCCAGTTTGAGGCAAGTTACCTTAAGGCAACTGCCCAAGAGCTCATGTCTATTATGAGCAACGAATGGTTTAGGAAGGCTGAAGCATCATTAGATGTCGTTAAGCTTCTGTCCTGTTTCACATCCATACCATGTGCCATAAACAAGACGACTGTAGATTCCCTCTATGATCCCACTGTAGGAGTAAATTTAATGTCTAAATCGTTGATGTTAACACTCCTAGGAGAGGAACCGCTAAACCCAACCAATAAATTCCTTAAGCTTCCTTCTGGAAAATTGGTCAAGAGTTGCGGGATTGCACAGAATATTTCTATCACAATTAACAAGGTTAGCTTCCTCGCAAACTTCTATGTCTTTGACGTAGACGAGGTTGACTTGTTAATTGGGCACCCACTCATGAGATTCATTGAGGGATTTCGTGAAGGGAGCCTTAAGGGTCACCTTGGGAAGGATCTAGATCTTTCAGTTCCTTTTGTCGGCTCCGTTAATTCGATAGCCGAACCAAAACCTGAGCCTGATCCAATAGAGGAGGTGATGTCGGTATCTTCACTAGAAACTTCTCAGCCCGATCTAGAAGAAGACGCCCATGACTTTATCCAAGAAGAAGACACTGATTTAGATGAACCATTAGACTTGGATGAGTCTGAACCTCCACCAAAACCCTCTATAGAGCTTAAGCCACTTCCTTCTGGGCTTAAGTATGCCTTCCTTAATGGTGATAGAGAGACTCCCGTGATCATTAGTGATCGACTTACAACGGAAGAAGTTTCTAAACTCATCACCATCCTAGAAAAACACTGATCCATCTTAGGATATTCGTTGCAAGATCTCAAGGGAATTAGTCCCACTCTTTGCACACACCGCATTTCGATCGAACCCGATGCTACACCTTCTAGAGAGACACAAAGGAGGCTCAACAATGCAATGAGAGAAGTAGTAAAGAAGGAGGTCTTGAAGCTCTTGCACGCGGGCATAATCTACCCTGTTCCAAATAGCGAGTGGGTCAGCCCCGTCCAAGTAGTTCCTAAGAAACGAGGAATGACGGTCGTTAAAAATCAAAACAACGAATTGATTCCACAACGAACCGTCACGGGATGGAGAATGTGCATAGACTACCGAAAACTTAACAAGGCCACAAAGAAAGACCACTTTTTGTTGCCATTCATCGATGAGATGTTGGAACGGCTAGCCAAACATTCCTTCTTTTGTTTCCTTGATGGGTATTCGGGGTACCATCAAATTCCAATCCATCCCGACGACCAAAGTAAGACCACGTTCACATGCCCCTACGGGACATATGCATACAGGCGCATGTCATTTGGCCTGTGCAATGCCCCTGCTTCATTTTAGAGGTGCATGATGTCCATCTTCTCGGATATGATAGAAGAAATCATGGAAGTTTTCATGGACGACTTTTCAGTCTATGGAACAACCTTTGATCACTGCTTAGAGAATCTGGACCGTGTCTTACAACGCTGTCAAGAAAAGCACTTGATCTTGAACTGGGAGAAATTCCACTTCATGGTTCGAGAAGGGACAGTGCTAGCACATAGAGTATCTGAACGTGGAATAGAGGTAGATAGAGCTCAAATAGAAGTTATAGAACAACTCCCACCTCCCACGAATGTTAAAGGTGTTCGCAGTTTCCTTGGCCACGCCGGTTTTTATAGAAGGTTTATAAAAGATTTTTCTCAAATTGCTAGACCTTTAACAAACCTGCTAGCTAAAGACGCACCCTTTGACTTTGACGACAGATGCTTAGACTCTTTTTACCATCTCAAGAAAGCACTTATCTCTGCACCAGTCATTCAACCCCCTGACTGGTCGCTACCTTTTGAGATAATGTGTGATGCTAGTGACTATGCTGTAGGAGCTGTCCTAGGACAGACCCAGGATAAGAAACACTATGCCATTTCCTATGCCAGTAAAACGCTAACCGGACCACAGCTAAACTATGCAACAACAGAAAAAGAACTTTTAGCTGTGGTATTTGCTATAGACAAGTATAGATCTTACTTGGTAGGAGCCAAGGTGATCGTCTACACCGATCACGCATCTCTGAAATACCTACTTACTAAGAAAGATGCTAAACGACGGCTAATAATTTGGATCCTACTCCTCCAAGAATTTGATCTAGAAATTAGAGATAAAAAGGGAGTAGAGAACTCTGTAGCCGACCACTTGTCTAGAATGCAAAATGAGGATAAACAGGACCTGCCCATCAACGACTATCTTCGGGACGACACACTCCCCAAAGTTTCAGACACCTACCCGTGGTATGCAAACATCGTCAACTACATAGTCTCAGGCTACGTACCACCTGGAGTAGACAAAAAGAAGCTTATCAAGGAGAGCTCGGTGCATCTATGGGATGACCCGTATCTCTATAGAGTATGCCAAGACGGCATACTAAGAAGGTGTGTGCCCATGAACGAAGCAGTCAAGATCATGGAGAAGTGTCATGGAGGAGAGTATGGAGGCCATTATGGAACATTCCGAACCCATGCCAAGATTTGGCAAAGTGGATTCTATTGGCCTACCATGTATGAAGACACCAAGGACTTCGTGAAGAAGTGTGCATGGTGTCAGAAACATGGAAACATCAATGCCCGCGATGCAATGCCACTCACAAACAACCTACAAGTAGAACTGTTCGACGCCTGGGGAATTGACTACATGGGTCCTTTCCCCCCGTCTCAGGTTGTGAGTATATTCTAGTGGCAGTAGACTACGTATCCAAATGGGTTGAAGCCATGCCGTGCAAGTCAATGGATTCGTTGCACGCAACGAAGATGTTCAAGGAAATAATATTCCCACGGTTTGGCACCCCAAGGTTAGTAATCAGCGATGAAGGAAGCCACTTCATTGACAGAAAGATCTGACGCTACTTAACAGAAAGAGGGATAAGGCACAATATTGGAACACCTTATCACCCACAAACAAGCGGACAAGCAGAAACATTGAACAAGCAAATCAAAAATATTCTGCAAAAGACTGTCAATGAAATGGGGACAGCATGGAGAAGCATGCTATCCGATGCACTGTGGGCATACAGGACCGCATACAAGACTCCAATTGGTATGACCCCATACCAACTTGTATACGGCAAGACATGCCATCTGCCCATGGAATTGGAGCATAGAGCACACTGGGCAATAAAGAGATGGAATATGGATTTGCCCGTAGCTGGAAGAAATAGGAGAATGCAGATCTCTGAACTGGAAGAATGGAGAGAGAAAGCCTATCACAACGCTAGGATCTATAAAGAGAGAACCAAGAAATGGCATGACAAGAGGATCAAGCAAAAGGAGTTCCATCCGGGAGACAAGGTTCTTATGTTCAACTCAAGAGTCAAGCTCTTTGGCCATGGAAAACTAAAAAGCAAATGGGAAGGACCATTCCTTGTGATCGACGCCGCAACGCATGGAGCTGTCACACTTCAGGACACCGACGGTAACATATTTAAGGTAAATGGCCACCGTCTTAAAGTTTTTCATGAACATGATCCTGTAGAAAATGAAGTAGACATGGTAGAGTTCAAACTACACACAACCTAAAACCTACAAGTCTCTTCTCTTTATTGCTTGAACCAAATCCTAAAAGCTGCATGTCCTCGATTTCATGTCATGGTTCAAGAAGTTATAGGCTAAACTTACCTTAGGCTTTGAGGTGGGGCCCACAGACCCCAGTTAGGGGGTCGGGTGATCCCTATATAGGGCCCACCTGCAAATAGGGTTGCACAATCACGTAGAGGGGCTCGAGCTGGGGACGTGACCGCGCCGGACACCCACCAATGGGGTCGGCCGATCCACCCACCTGCAATCCCTCAATGCACACACATTAGGGGAAGCACGGACTTGGGAAGTGTTCGTTCCGAGGACCCAACCAGGGGGTCGGGCGATCCCCACCTTGCGGGATTGGAACGGCGGCGCAACGAGCTCTGTGAAGTTACGAGTTTTCCGCGGCGACCCCATGAAAATCGGCGTCGCAGTCGCCCACAGCCGCTATTTAGCCTTGCACCCCTCTCCTTCTTCCTCCTACTCGCAATTCCACGCAAAGCCAGAGCCTCCTAGCCTTCCCTGCACTCTCCACCGCGACCTAAAGCACTAGCCATGGCACCCACTAGCAAGCCTACGCGCCCTGCAACACCCAAGCCATGACAGGCTCTAGCCGAAGATCTAGAGCAGGCCCTCGCAATCAACGTGATCGATGCGGTGCCGCTGGCCATGGTACCTCCACCAGGGGGGCTGGTCGGGCCGGTGGTGGGGTCGCCCGATCCCACCAGGGGTCGGCCGACCACCCCTTGTCCATCGCCTCACGCGGCGGCATCGTCCCGCTCGCTGACTCCGAGAAGAGGGATCAGGAAATCCCCCGGCCGCTCCATCACGCCGACTAGGCCGACCACGGGCCAACTCGCGCTGAAGGGGAAGGCCCCGCTGGAGGAGAACCCGCGCACGATCACCACGACAACGGTGAGTACGGAGTACACTTCGTCGTACTCCCCGTCGACACCCACGTTCGGGAAGACCCATCGGATCATGGCTGGTGGGCATGGCCGAGGGAAGGTGCTCGTCCCTTCTCTCAACACGGAAGAGAAGGGCGAGCTGCGGGAGTCCTTGGAGTCCCAGGCTCCTATTCGGCGGAGGATGGACCCTCCATCGATCAAGGGGCCGCCGGGACAATTCGAGGAGGAAGACGAGAAGACGGATCTGGAGAGGCTGATGCACGTCACCTCCACCCTGCAAACAAGGAACAAGGTGTTGGAGGAGACGGTGTCAGAGTTGAAGATGGCGAATAAAGACTTAGAAGATGACTTTCGTCATCTTAGGATTAGCACCTCTGCGAAGCTCAAATGCTTCGCTAGGGCTATGGGGCGGGATGACCTCCTAAACCCCCGTCCCCATAGATAGTTTAGCTTAAGTTAGAATAAAGTTCCATTTTATATTTATTCTAAATTTCCAAGTTTCATCTTAGATTTATTTCTTTTGAATTTCCCTTTTAAATTTCAAATGTATTTCCCTTCTTAGAAAATAAATAAAATATATTTCGTCTCTACTGGTGTGTTTGTCACCAGTAGAGCACCTTGCATTTTACCTTTGCATTATGTTCAGAGTTCATTTATGGAAAAATTCAAGTGTGGGGGGGTCGGACGACCACCAAATTTCATCACTAAACCACACTGAACTGCTGAGCACAGGCTGACACGCTGGAGTGCACAAAACAGAGGTAAGCAAGGGGTCGGGTGACCCCCGTTTTCTTGAATTTTTGAAAAGTGTTTTTGCAGATGTAAAACTGAATGGAGGAAAAAGAAAATGGCAACGAAAACCACCATGGTGACCTAGGCCCACCAGCTCACCTCTGCACAGTAAGCTCAACACTGCTGTCTGGTTCGTTTCCCCTTTCTCCTCTCAGTTCAAGTAGTTTCACACTCATTCCATATTCTGAATATAATAAAAAGCTACAAAGTAACTGGAGTTATGATATGCTAAGAATGTTAATGACATAAAACCATATTCTTACATATGTTTATACTCATGGGTAAACTAAATTAGGAAACCGTATTGACTAAGTTGTTGTTAAAAGTGCGGATACATGGGTGTATGCCGAGTCTCTGAGTGATGAGTGATTGTCAACGGGTTTGATCGCATGTTCTTTGGCTTGTGTTGTGCAGGTGTCGAGCACGGAGACAGTGGTCGAGGGCAAGGTGAAGGTCAAGTTGAGACGTGTCGTGCCGACGGACTGGGTGCGATGAAGGATGGGCGTGCCGTGCGGCGGACGTGCCATGCCGATGTATCGAGCAGTGAAGGGCGGACGTGAGGCTTGGACTGAGGGACTGGAGTGCCTGAGGATCAGCTGTGGTGGCTGGCAGCCTGGGACAGCGACGAGCGGAGACTTGCGGGGCACGGTGTTGCTCGGGTCGAGGACCTGGGGACACGTGTTGGTGGACGGGGTGCACGGGAGGTGCATCCCCTCTACAGCTCCGGTTTGTTGGTTGAGCCAGAGAAAAACCAACGGGTGGACGGTTTCCGAGTTTGGGCCTCAAAACTCGGGTGCTCGGTTTCCAGGTTGAGCCACAAAACCTGGGCGCGGATGGTTTCCGAGTTTGGCCACAAAACTCGGGTGATTGGCCGGTTTCCGAGTTTGGGCCTCAAAACTCGGGCGCTGCGGGTTTCTGAGTTTGGGCCACAAAACTCAGGCTGGTGGGCTGGTTTCCCGGTTTGGGCCTCAAAACCGGGGGTTGCTGGAAAAGGCTGGTTTCCCGGTTTGGGCCACAAAACCGGGGATGCAGAGCGAGGGCGGCACGTGGCGGCGATCCAGAGGTTGCGTCGAGGCAACGCTTCGGTTCGAGCGGGCGTGGCCGTCGGATCTACCTACCACCGCGGGTTGGACCAGAGTAGCCTTAGGGTTTAGCTGGTTCGCTCTGTAATTAGTTTAGAGAGGGGTAGAGTAGGAAATAGGCTTAGTCTAGGTTAGTATAAGTAGTCCAGGGGAGACACCCTCCTCCCTATCTCAGTTATTTCAGTTTTAGCCATCTCATTTGCTTCCTGCACTTAGGGTTTCCTGCTCTCCCATCCCCTGCTGTAGCTGAGATCCGCAGAGAGACTTGCAACTCTGTGTACTGTTAATTTTGAGGAAAGGAGGCCGTAACCTCCTTGTCGTAGCGTGTGTTTGCGCTTCGGCTTGCAATTCGTGGCTGTGATTTCCGTTGTGTTCGTGTTCTTCGCGGAATCCTTTTTCACCACGATTTTCCCGTCGCTTGATCTCTTTGCTCGGTTCATCTTTTGCAATTCCGTTTGAACTGGTTTGTTCTAGATCGTGAGGCACTTCTTTCCACCAAAGGAATCATCCTCTAACCTCACGGTCTAGGAGATCGATCGATTTTTAGGTTCGGGTCAAGTTTTCTTCCTTCCCCGAAATTCTTCGATTCACCGATTTGGAGATAGGTTCGAGCCATGATCTCTTAGAGATAGCTCACTATACTCCTTGTGACTCATCTCACCAAGTTTGATCCCTAGAGGAATTGTTTTGGGTGAGATAGAGGCAAATCGGTGGACGAACGGGGCTGCTGCGAGTCGACCGGACGCTCAGTCGGGGTGACCGGACGCTCGGTCCGTGAGTCCGGTCGATGAACAACACATAACCGTGTTCTTCACTTTGACCGGACGCTCTGTTCTCGTTTTGACCGGACGCACCGCTTCCACTGTTCATCGTGCGTGTTCGCTTCTGACCGGATGCACTGCTCTCGACCGGACGCTCCGTACTCGTGAGTCCGGTCGCGAACAGTAAGGTTCCAGAGCCGATTTTTGTTGACCGGACGCTGGCCAGAGTCCGGTCGATCCAGTTTCGCGCGTTTTTGTTCGCGGTTCGTTCGTTCTTGATCGGATTCGAGTTCCGTCTTTTGCGTTGGCTTACTAGGGTTGTCTAGTGTCTCGCTGTGCTTCTAGGAAGCATCCACCCTACATCTAGGGTCGTGGACATTAGCAAGCTCTAGGGTTCGCTCTTGGGGTTGATTTTGGGACAGTGGCATCTAGTTTCCGAAAGGAAATTTTGAAGCTCCCATTCACCCCCCCTCTGGTCGCCTTCGGTTAGCTTCACGGTCCTTCAAAAAGTGAGATAAATCTTGGCTTAAGACTCAAACATGTTTTTGTTTAAGGTGCTTAGAGATTTGTTTTTGAAAATATCTCAAAACCATAGTATCATTTACTCCGCTATAGTGAGAAATACCTACCAAAACCATACATATGCATACATGATCAAAACCTTTTACACACATGCTACTTGTTTTTGTCTTGAGTTTGGTCAAACCTTGTTGACCCTAGTCAAGAATTTTGTCATAATCCCAAGATCAAGTTCACGTACACACCATCTATATATGCAACTTCTACACTGGAAGTATGCCTGCACATGCCATTCATTTCCACTCTATAGATGCTCCGTACATTAAAGTTCTACAATATCTCTCTCTCTAACTCTGGTTAGTAAAAAAAAGAGACATTAAGGCTAAGCAAAAAAAATATGGACACATGAAGGTCCACTATAAAAAAAAATTGTGGACACATGAAGGTCCACTAAAAAAAATATGGACACATGAAGGTCCATTGTTGAAAAATGCTAGCCATGTCTCAAGGTAAAATAAAGTAGAGAGAGATTATATTAAAGGAGCATTCTAGTCCACATACTTTCCACACACATGCACATCTTGATCTAGGATTATGACATTCTTCTCCTTGGATCCTTGTTTTGATTTTACAATATATGCAAAACAAGTATGCTACTTTGTTTATCCCTACCAAGCTCCACATAAGCCTGATAGATTAGGATAAAACAAAAATAAGGCAATCACATGTTATGCCTTGGTGAGGAACCAAACACCTATAAGAGTGTCTTGAGAGTACTATATGAGGAGTAAGCATGAACCATGTGCTTTCCTTTCAAACTGTCCTAAAAGCTCTAAGTACCAAGAACAAGAATTCAGGGAGATGACTTTGCTTTGAGATTATTTCCTTTTCTCAACATCTAAAGGCTATATGATAGACAGTACCACATAACCCATTTGTATAAACTATGTTAGGAATGATGCTTTATGATCATTATCATTTTAAGTATGTAATAATCACTTGTTCACTTTCTCCAACCTTTACTCGAGGACGAGCAAAGATTCAAGTGTGGGGGATCTTGTTGACGGAAGTTATAGCATGTTTTACCTTATCAAAATATCGTCAACAGGCCTCGGTTTCAAGGAAGTATAGCATATCATGAGCATATTTATCACTAATAAGTTCCACTTGTACTCTTAGTATTTGATTTGCAGGTATAACAAAATAAGAACGAAATGGACACCTGGACCCACCCAAGGTGGGCTCGGCCGACCCAACCATGGGAGCTCCTCGGGCTTGGTGATGTGGCACTATCCAAGTGAAGCTTCACCAAGCTACTTTCCCCCATCAGATCAAACATGTGTTTGCATTCAATGGTGAAAGATGAGAAGCACATGGATCCATGGGCCCACACAAGAAAGCAAATGCAACCAACATATGACACCATGCTCCATGACATGTGGGGACACCAGGGGAGACAAAACAGTGGGCCAGCCCTGTCATTGGGGGGGTCGGCCGACCCCCCCCCCTAGTGGGCCCTGGCTACACTGTTCAGCGTGGTGACATCAGCACCTTCTAGAAGCAAAGTGGTTGGCCCACCTGTCATTGCCTGGGGTCGGCCGACCTCAGGGTGAACCTCATCCAATGTCGGTTGTTTGCACATGTTTCACACGTGAAGAAATCAAGGCCATCCATCCATGGCGGTTGCTATGGCGGTTTGATCCAATGGCCAAGGAAGGAGAGCACGCGGATCGCTGACGTGGCACCGGAGTAGCCGATACTCCACCTCCAAGCTATAACTACCCCCCTAGAGCTCTTCATTTGTATGCATCCAAGGAGAGAAAGCCTACTTAGTAGCTTTAGTGTTAGAAGAGAGGGAAGGGAGTGAGGAGATCCACGGAGGAGTCCTGGCCTGTCGGGAGTCTTGTCCAAGGTGCGCCTCAGCGGATGCGATTCTTCTTGTAAGTGTTACAACTGAGTCCTTCTAGTATTTAATATTCTGGTCTGGTAATTTAAGTTTACAGTTCTTTTACTTGGCACATTGCTTTACTTTGTTGAAGTGCTCTAGGCCTATTAAGCTTAGCTTTAGAGTAGTAAGTAGACGTGGTGTCTAGGCTATTTCTTGCCAGTGTGGACTTCTTGTCGCACTTGTGTAGACGCCTGGTGGTAGGGTGACAGACACAGCTAGTGCTTGGAGTTCCTCTCAAGTGTTGTAGGCAAGTTGAAAATAATAGTTGGGTAGCAGCATTGCCGCCTTAGTAGTTGTTAGGTGGAAAACCTTTTAATCAACTATTGTTTCGTCCTTCGACCCCAGTAAGGAATGAGGTGGTAAACCTCAGTACTCTTAGAAAACCAGTACCAGATATTGATATTAGGAAGACCTCTCTATCCCAGTTATCATATACCCTTTGATCATCCTTTGATGACCCTACATCTAGTTAATCCACTTCACGTTCCCTGTGGAAATACGATACCTGGAATACTCCCAGTGAAAGGCTACAATTGACTACCGTACGCTTGCGGTATATCCGTTTGCCACTTCTGGTGTCAACACCTGGGACAGCGACGAGCGGAGACTTGCGGGGCACAGTGTTGCTCGGGTCGAGGACCTGGGGACATGTGTCGGTGGACGGGGTGCATGGGCGGTGCATCCCATCTACGATGTTGGTTTGATGGTTGAGCCACAGAAAAACCATCGGGTGGACGGTTTCCAAGTTTGGGCCACAGAACCTGGGTGCTGCGGGTTTGCCGAGTTTGGGCCATAAAACTCGGGCTGAGGACGGTTTCCAGGTTTGGGCCTCAAAACCTGGGCGCTGGCGGGTTTCTGAGTTTGGGCCACAAAAGTCAGGCGATGGACGGCTGGTTTCCCGGTTTGGGCCTCAAAACCGGGGGTTGGTCGTGAAGGCTGGTTAAAACCGGGGGCGGAGTCCGTGAAAAGGACAAGCAGAGCGGTGGCGGCATGTGACGGCAATCGGTGAGGTTGCGTCGAGGCAACGCTACCAGTTGTGCGGGCGTGGCTGTCGGATCAACATCCACTTCAAGTTGGTCCAGAATAACCCTAAGGTTTAGCTGGTTCGCTCTATAATTATCTGTAAGGGTAGAAGGTGAATAATTGTATTAGGCTATATAAGGAGTGGCCTCCCCTCCCTCTAGAATATCTTAGCCATTTGCTATTTTGCCTTCTAGGTCTTCCTGCTCTTCCGATCCTCTGCTGTAGCAAACTGAGATCCACAGAGAAGACAATCATACCTCTGTGTCTGTGAGATTTTGAGGAAGCGAGACCGTAATCTCACTGTTGTAGCGTGTGGTAGCCACACGGTTGCAAATTCGTGGTTGTGATTTGTGTTTTGGTGTTGTTCTTCGCGGGTTACTTTTCTCCATGATTTTTCGGGTGTTCGATCTCTTTACTTGGTTCATCTTTTGCAATTCCATTTGAACTGAGTTGTTCTAGATCGTGAGGCGCATCTTTCCACCGAAGGAATCCAACTCTAACCTCACGAGCTAGTAGATCGATCGATTTTCGTTTTGAATCGAGTTTTGTCTCCTTTGCCCTGAATTCTTTCGATTCACCGATTTCGAGTTTGGTTCGAGCCATGATCTCTTTGGGATAGCTCACTAACCTCCTTGGAATTCCTCATACCAAGTCTAAGCCTTAGAGCTTTTGATTCGGAGGAGATCGGGTTGAATCCGCGGAAGAACAGTGCAGTTTCGGGGGCATCGGAAGCTGACGTCGAGAGCATCAGACGCTGTGTTCATCACAACGGATGCGTCCGATGCCACGTGTCATCTGACAGCTCTTTTGAAGGAGCATCGGACGCTGACCATCGGAGCTTCCGTTGTCATCAGAAGCGCCAGGGGTCTAGCATCGGAAGCTAGGGTTACACTGTAGCTGCTTCCGATGTCCACGCAGTAAGGTTTCAGTTCTGTTCATTTCGCATCAGAAGCTTCTGGTGCTTTCACATCGGACGCTAGCCAGCTTCCGATGCTGCTGTTTCTGCGCAGTTTCATCCGCGGTTCGTTCGTTCGTTGTCGGTTTTGATTTCCGGTTTTTGCATAGGGTTCCTAGAGGTGTGTAGTGTCTCGCTGTGCTTCTTGGAAGCATCCACCCATCATCTTGGGTCGTGGACACTCACAAGCTCTAGGTTTGCTCTTGGGGTTGATTCTTGGGACAGTGGCAACAAAGTTTCTGTAAAGAAATTTGAAGCTCCCATTCACCCCCCTCTGGTCGCCTTGCTTTAGCATTCTCGGTCCTTCAGGCTAGGTTTCTAGGCCAAGGGTTCACCAGAGCAAGCTCGACGGCGACAATGGCGTAGCGGCTGTGTGGCAACTCGACGTCGAGGCCTTCCTGGCTATCCCGAGGCTCGGTGACGCGAGCATCAACTCAAGCAAACCCTAAGCTACCTACCAGGGCAACTATCGAGCCTTGCCGACCTCGGCATTGCCCGGCGCCACGCACGGCGGCAGTCCGCGGCGGACATGGCTGTGGCACGGCTCGGTTCCGGTTGAAACACAGCGCGAGGGGAGTCTCCATCTAACCCTAAGCTACCACGGAGGTAGAGGAGGTGAGAACGAGGCTTGGTTGGAGATGGTTTGGCCGGAGTTGGCCGGACCACGTGAAGGTCATGGCGGCGGCCAAGGCGAGAACCCGGGAATGGCACTCGGCGTTCCGCCGGCTAAAGAGGAGAAGAGGGAAAACCAACCCGTGCTGGTGAAAGAGGAGGTTGGGGCGGAGAAGTTGGCGGGAGGAATCGGGCGGTGGTGCGGCGAGCAGCGAGCAATCGCTCGCCGGAGTTCGGCGAGCGGCGGCACTATGAGCTGGAGAAGATGGAGCGGTGGGAGAAGACGAGAGAGTGAGCGAGTGAGTGAGCTTCTGGTTGCAAGCGCGAAATGGAGAGGAGGCAAAAGAGATGGAGGGCTCGGGTGCATTGCACCTGGCCACTTCCCGTCGGGGAGGGGCTCCGACCGGCGCGGCGGACGTCAGGCATCGGCGGCCACGCGGCGAGCAAGCAGCAGGGCGACAGAGTGACGTGTCGACCCGGCGCAAACCACGGGCGGCGAGCAGCGGCGGTTTGGCAGCCGGCGAAGCAGTCTTGCATGGCGGGGCGATTTTTTTTGCCGGCGTACAACAGGCGGCGCGCGTGGGGGAGAAGAAGGAGGTTGACAGGTGGGTCCCAGTAGGGTTTAAACTAAAGAGGTTTTTGTTTATTTCTTCTCTGCTCTATAACTCCCAAACTAAGCCGAATTAGGAAAAGGTCCTAAAATCAAAGTGGCTTAGAATTTTGCAAGGAACAATTCAGCTTTAAGGCTCAAGTCCAAATTCTGCTTAGAAAAAGAATTTTACTCCTAGCCCATTTTTCTAATGCACTAAATATCATTTAAATACTTTTTCTGAAAAAGTGCTTTTAAGCAAAGTTGCTCCTTTCATCATGACCTACAACTTTGGTTTAAGGCACTAGGTCAGAAACAAAAAGCTAAACATAGCTATACTAGATGCTAAACAAGGACTTAAACATTCATACACGCAAGTGCACATTAAATGATAAGATGCCATGCTCATGCTATGTCAAGTTATTCATTTTAGGGTTGCTTAACACCTAGGGTGTTACAGGTATAATTCCCATTTTACTCACCCCAGTGTTGGACTGTATGCTCACCCTATGTATTTTTATTGATGTAGGTAAAACGATTGGAGAACGTTTGGTTGGTGGATTCTGGGCGCTCAAGGCACATGACCGGAAACGCCAAGTGGTTCTCCAGTCTTAGTCCTGTTGCCGGAAAGGTGTTTATCACCTTCGGCGATAATAGCAAAGGTAAGGTGTTGTCTCGTGGGTCTGTGCGAGTTAATGAGCACTTTGTGTTGCGTGATGTTGCCCTTGTTTCTAACTTGCACTTTAACGTTCTTTCTGTTTCGCAACTCTTTGATGATGACTATGAGATTCGTTTTAAACCGAATCTTAGTCGCATTTTGGATCCTCAGGGCAATCTTGTATGTTTGATTTCGCCCTTTGGGAAAGTCTTTCGTGCGAACTTCTTAGACTCTTCTGGCATTTCTCGTTGTCTTTTGGTTGGTCCTTCCTCCTCTGATCTTTGGAAGTGGCATAGGAGACTTGGACATTTGAGCTTCGACTTGCTTGCAAGGCTTAGCTCACTTGGCCTAATCCGAGGATTGCCCAAGTTGAGTATGGAGAAGGATCTTGTTTGCCATTCCTATAGACATGGGAAGATGGTTGCCGCTCCTCACCATCCTGTGAACGAAGTCATGACTAAGCGCCCTGGAGAGCTTTTGCACATGGACCTTGTTGGTCCGGCTCGGGTGAGCTTGGTTGGGGGGGAAGTGGTATGTGCTTGTTGTTGTTGATGACTTTTCGAGATATTCGTGGGTTTTCTTTTTAACTGAGAAAACTGAGACTTTCTCTTTTGCTCGCAATCTGAATTTGCGTCTTCAGAACGAGTTCCCTTTGAACTCGATGCGAGCTATTCGTGGTGATAATGGTTCCGAGTTTAAAAATTCGGATTTTGAGAAGTTTTGTAACTCTTTGGGTTTAGAGCTTCTGTTTTCTTCCCCCTACACACCGCCACAAAATGGTGTGGTAGAAAGGAAGAATCAGACCCTTGTAGACATGGCCAGGAGGATGCTCGACGAGCATAAGACTCCTAGGCGATATTGGGTCGAAGCTATGAACACTGCATGCTATATTTCCAATCGCATTTTCCTCCGAGCTTTCTTGAAAAAGACTTCTTATGAGTTGTGTTTTGGAAAACAACCCAAAGTGAATTATTTTAGAGTTTTTGGTTGCCATTGTTTTATACTCAAGAAAGGCAACCTGGACAAATTTGAGTCTCGTTCTTCTGATGGTGTATTTTTGGGTTATGGTACTCGTACTCGTGCATATCGTGTACTTAACCTTGATACTAACCGAGTCATAGAGACATCCGATGTCACCTTCGACGAGACCATGGTTTATCCGTCTTCTAGATTTGAGCGTGCAGGTAATCATGAGGTTGGCGAACCTCTTTTTGATGACGAGGACGAGGGTGCTGAAGGGATGGATGATCCAGCACCACCTCCACTTGCTGTGCCGCAAGCATCGACTTCTACTACGACGACACACGGCCCCAACCCCTCTTCGTCGACTACTTGGGGGCCGTGGGATCCGCCACCTCGGGTTGTACCTTTTGTACCCGAGGAGGCACCAGCTGCTGTTGAGGGGGAGGTTCCTTCAGCCCGGGAGGCGCCATGACACTTTCAGCGCCAGAACCCTCCTCAACAGATGATCGGCAGCATCGACGAACGTGTCACTCTGTCAAGGTCACAACAAATCTCTCACTTTGCTCATTCTGCATTTGTTGCTAATTTTGAACCCCGAGATGTTGGACACGCTTTATCTGATCCTGATTGGGTTAATGCCATGCTTGAGGAGTTAGAAAATTTTGAAAGAAATCGGGTTTGGGTTTTGGTTCCACCTCCTCCTGAGTGTCACCCTATTGGTACAAAATGGGTTTTCAAAAACAAACAAGGAGAGGATGGCCACATTGTGAGAAATAAGGCTAGACTTGTAGCCCAGGGGTATAGTCAGAAGGAGGGGATAGACTATGAGGAGACTTTTGCTCCTGTAGCTCGTTTGGAGGCAATTAGGATACTCTTGGCTTTTGCTGCATCCAAAGGGTTTAGAATTTTTCAAATGGATGTCAAGAGTGCCTTCTTAAATGGCTACATAGAAGAAGAGGTGTATGTGAAACAACCCCCCGGTTTTGAAAATCCCAAGTTTCCAAACCATGTTTTTAAACTTCACAAAGCTTTATATGGTTTGAAACAAGCCCCTAGAGCCTGGTATGATAGGTTGAAAACCTTTTTGCTTGCTAAGGGTTTTAAAATGGGATGTGTAGATAAAACGCTTTTTCTCCTCAAGCAAGGCAATGACACTCTCTTGGTCCAGATTTACGTGGATGATATCATTTTCGGTGGTTCTTCTCACGCTTTGGTTGCCAAGTTTGCAGATACAATGAGCAGGGAGTTGAAGATGAGCATGATGGGCGAGTTGACATTCTTTCCCGGATTGCAAATCAAGCAATCCCGAGAGGGGACGTTTGTGCACCAGGGAAAGTATACCAAGGACATCCTGAAGAAGTTCGATATGGGTGAGGCCAAGCCTCTTCCAACACCCATGTCGACCACGATGGCCCTAGATGCGGACAAGGATGGAGAAGCTGTGGACCAGAAGGAGTACCGGAGTATGATCGGGTCGCTACTGTACCTGACAGCGACACGCCCGGACATCTAGTTCGCGGTGTGTCTTTGCGCACGATTTCAGTCGTCGCCGCGCACCTCTCACCGTCAGGCGGTCAAGCGCATTATGAGATACTTATGCTTCACTCTAGAGTTTGGGATTTGGTATTCTGCTTCCTCCACCCTCTCCCTTTGCGGTTATTCTGATGCCGATTTTGCTAGTTGCCGACTTGATCGCAAGTCCACTTCTGGGACTTGTCAGTTTATTGGTTCTTCTCTTGTGTCTTGGTCTTCTCGCAAGCAGTCTAGTGTCGCTCAGTCTACCACAGAGGCTGAATATGTTGCTGCGGCTAGATGTTGTTCCCAGTTGCTTTGGATGATGGCCACTTTGCGTGATTTTGGTCTGAGCTTTTCTCGAGTTCCATTGCTTTGTGACAGCACGAGTGCGATTAGCGTTGCGAAGAACCCCGTGCTCCATTCTAAGACCAAACACATTGATGTGCGCTTTCATTTCTTGCGAGACCACTATGAGAAGGGTTATATCGACCTTCACCATGTCGATACGCATCTTCAGTTGGCAGATATTTTCACTAAGACTTTGGACCAATCAACCTTTGCTAGGTTCAGAGGCGAGCTTGGTGTGTGGTTCCCCTTTTAGATGGGGGAAACATTTTGGGTCTTGTATCATAGACTGACTCTCTTTCTTTCATTTTGTGTTCTTTTCTGATAAGTTAGTCTTTGCATTTCATCATGTATATAATCCTTAGAACGTGATTATGCTCTATCTAGTATGCTCCGATGCTATATGATGATACTTGTAGCTTATGCTCTTTCTGATCACTAATACATGTTGTGAGCTGAGCTATTTTATGAATGATGAACTTGCTTAATGATCATAAAACTTGAAATTGTTCACCATTGAGATATGCAACTAGCATGTATAGAATGTGTTGAATTCACTTGTGCTTTTCATATATGCTAGGTTGCTATGTCTCTAGTTTTGAGTCATTTACTTGCTTGGTATGTTCATATTCTGTTTTAAATTGAACCAAGTTTTAAATAAATTGAAAAGATCGAGATGGGATTGCTTGTCAGCACATCATGGTATCGAGACTGTTTCTCATTGCACATTGAGTTAAACTTGAGCCGTGTAGTGTATGACCGAAACTGACGCTTTAAGCTTCTGATTGCATATGCATAGGCTTAGCTCGGTTGAAAAGTTAGGCAATGACAAGCTTTCAACCTCTCGCAGTCACATGCTGAATTCTGAACTTGTGTAATTTCACCGCTGCAACTCCGATAAAAACTGAAAACACAAGTCTATGTCTCATTCTATAGCATGATGTTTGAACTTTGCTAGGGGTAGTTCACCTTGTATACATGTTTAGCACTAGTTTGACTTCCTATCTATACGTGTCTAGTGCTATTTTGATGGTGAATACCTTTTTGGCCAAAACTTCTCACTTTGCTCATATGTTCATATTTCGTATTTGGTGATCAGCTTGAGCCTTTGCTGGCATATATGCTTATTGATGAGTCATTGGAGTTATACTTTGTAAAGCATCTTTTCATTCTATCGACTATATTCCTGAAGCTGCTAACTTGCATTTTGACTCATGCATTTTGAAAGAAATCTGCTTGATAGTGCATTATCAACTAAGGGGGAGAAATTTGACAAATCATGTCCTAGTTGTGTGCACCATTGAAGGGGGAGTTTGCTGAGTTTGTGTGCACCATTGAAGGGGGAGTTTGCTCGGTTGATGAAGGTTTTTCAATTGGTTTGGAGCGATTTTATGCTAATTGTGTTGAGCCTTTGTGCCTCTATCTTGAGGGACTAGCAGTTTTGCCTTGTGAGTGTGATTCTCAGTTGGTATCGAGCTTTTCTGCTTTTCAGTTGGTATCGAGTTTTCTTGCTAGCGGTGTTGAGCCTGTTCTACCTCTTCTTGAGGCCAAGGTTTGCTTTGCTTGGTTGCGTCAAGCCGTTGCCCATGTCTTTGGGGACCAAGTTGTCTTGCTCTTTCCACTTGACCTTCCTCGGCTTTGCTATGCTTTTGGGTCTTTTTGTCGAGTTCTCTCTTCTCCTTCTTCTTCCTTCTTCTACCTTCATTGTGATTTGTGTTGGTAGTTGACAATGCACTCATCAAGGGGGAGATTGCGGATACATGGGTGTATGCCGAGTCTCGAGTGATGAGTGATTGTCAACTGGTTTGATGCGCATGTTCTTTGGCTTGTGTTGTGCATGTGTTGAGTATGGAGACAGTGATCGAAGGCAAGGTGAAGGTCAAGTAGAGACATGTCGTGCCGACGGACCGGGAGTGGTGAAGGGCGGACGTGAGACTTGGACTGAGGGACCGGTGGCCTGAGGATCAGCTGTGGTGGCTGACAGCCTGGGACAGCGACGAGCGGAGACTTGCGGTGGACGGGGTGCATGAGCGGTGCATCCCCTCTACGCGTCGATTTGGTGGTTGAGCCATAGAAAAACCACCGGTGGACGGTTTGCAGGTTTGGGCCACAAAACCTGGGTGCTGCGTGTTTGCCGAGTTTGGGCCACAAAACTCGGGCTGAGGACGGTTTCCAGGTTTGGGCCTCAAAACCTGGGCGCTGGCGGGTTTCTGAGTTTGGGCCACAAAACTCAGGCGATGGATGGCTGGTTTCCCGGTTTGGGCCTCAAAACCGGGGGATGGTCGTGAAGACAGGTTTCCCGGTTTTGGCCACAAAACCGGGGGTGAAGTCCGTGAAAAGGACGAGCGGAGCGGTGGCGGCACGTCGCGGCAATCGGTGAGGTTGCGTCGAGGCAACGCTACCAGTTGTGCGAGCGTGGCCGTCGGATCAGCATCTACTTCGAGTTGGTCTGGAATACCCTTAGGGTTAGCCTGCAAGCTCATTAGTAGTAGGGGTAGAAGGGGAATAATTGTATTAGGCTATATAAGGAGAGGCAGCCCCTCCCTCCAGACTATCTCAGCCATTGCTATTTTCATTCTAGGGTTTCCAGCTTCCCATTCCCTGCTGTAGCTACTGAGATCCGCAGAGACGGTGAACAATACCTCTGTGTATTTGCTTTTTGAGGAAACGAGACCATAATCTCGTTGTCTCCTCGTGGGGACAAATTTTGGCTAGCATTTCGTGGTTCGATTCGCGTTTTGAACTTGTTCTTTGCGTTCTTCGTTCTCTCCACGATTTTCCCGTCGCTCGATCTCCCTCCTTGTTGCGTCTTTTTCAATTCCACTTGAATCATCTTGTTCTTTGATGTGAGGAGATCATTTCCACTGAAGGAATTCATCTAACTCCTCACGAACAAGTCGATTGGTTGGTTTTCGTTTTGGATCAACTTCTCTTTCTTTACCCTCGATTTCTTCGATTCATCGATTTGGAGATAGGTTCGAGCCATGATCTCCTAGTAGTAGCTCACTATCCTCCTTGTGACTCCTCTCTCCAAGTTTGAGCCCTAGAGGTTTCATTTTGGGAGAGATTGAGTCAAATCGGTGGACGAACTGCACAGTTTCGGGGTGACCGGACGCATGGCTCGGACTGACCGGACGCTCGGTAGTGAGTCCGGTCATTGAACACCAGCGCGGTCCAGATCGCGCGTGGTGACCGGTCGCTGACTGGGAATCGACCGGACGCTCGAGGATCACTTGACCGGACGCACTGCTACTACTGTTCATTGGGTTTTTCTCTGTTGACCGGACGCTCTGTACAAGTGACCGGATGCTCCTCTTCAGTGAGTCCAGTCAAGAACAGAGAGGTTCCAAATCGGTTTTTGGAGGATCGGACGCGCCCGATCCTTGCTGACCGGACGCTCCAGTGAGTCCGGTCAGTGTTGATCAGCACGTCTTCATCCGCAGTTCGTTTGTCTGACGTTCGATTTCAGATCCGTTTTTTGCATTGGATTCCCGACTTTGTGCTGTACAGAAATCGGGCTTCTCACTTTGCAAAATAGACTGAATCCCCCTCGCGTTGCTCCGGGGAGGTTGAGGTTACCCAAAGTTCATTCTGTCACGAGTTGACCTGCGTGAACTTGGGTGTGGGAGTTTTTGTGGTGTCCCGCTGTGTTCCTAGGGAACATCGACCCAATCTCTTGGGTCGTGGACATCATTTGAGTAGGTCTTGCTTTTGGGGTTGATTCTCAGGACAGTGGTGATAAGTTTCTGAAAAGAAATTTAAAGCTCCCATTCAACCCCCCCTCTGGTCGCTTTCTGGTAGCACTTTTGGTCCTTCATTATTGGAGTAGGATTCAATCTCTTTCTGTGTTCTGTAAAACTCCCTGGAAAACAGTAATTCACCAATGCTGTTGAATCTGTTAGTTTAGTCCCTCTATTATGTTGCTTGGTGATCACTCCAGGTTGTTCTAGAAGCTTCCATGTCATAGCCAATAGGGACTCTCTCGTCGGGACTCCAAATGTAGCAAACGATATGTCCATTTCGATCGTCTCGACGAGCACTTCGCATTGGTATGATCCAATTCATCACTTGAGATACTTTTATGTAGTGAAATGTTGATGTTCCTGCAAAACAAGTGAGAACTACACAACTCATGGAACTTGTTAGAATCAAACCCTACAACTATGCATTGTCACATGTTTATCATTGTTTTACGCACTAGTTGATGGTATAATGTTGACTGTAAGGACCATCAACAAGAACCAAAGGAAATAAAGTCATTCAATAACTAGCTTCATGCCAACTTAACATTTTGCATTAGTAGTACATCAGCAAAGCAAGCCGGGGGATCTATTTTGTGCCCATGCGCTCAATGTCAATGCATGACAAGATGTAGTGACGTGTTTCAAATTCATCTTCATTTAGTTTCTAAAGGGTTTGCTGATTGTTACATCAATGAATTCAAAGGCCAACAAACTTCTTCATCGGCTGAGGGACGTGTGAATCCTGGTGTCAATCCTGATCTGAATTATCTAGCTATAACAGAACCTGAAGATGCACGACCTACTGCTAATGATGTAGGCAATGATGAAGCACTACCCCCTTAATTTGGAGAAGACGATGAAGAAGACAGAAGCGATGACCCTGCTACAACTAATACTATGATTAGAAACATTATCAGTGCTTCTATACATGGAGAAAGCCAAGATGACAAACCAAATAGGGATGCAGAGATATTTTTGAAATTATTAGAGGAGGCAAAGAAGGAATTGTGTCCAGGATGCAAAGAGGCAACTAAGGTTTCTTTTATCGTGCAACTTTTTCAGATAAAGTGCATGTATGGTATTAGTAGCGCATGTTTCGAGGCCATACGTAAACTGTTCTCAAGGATTCTCCCTGAAGGCCATTGTATCCCTGACTCCTTGGATAAAGTGCAAAAGGTGGTTTGAGATCTAGGGTTGGACTATGTCAAGATACACGCTTGCAAGAATGATTGTGTGTTATTTTTGAAGGAAAACGAAAATCTGTAGGAATGCCCCACATGTGGGGAGTCTAGGTGGAGAGTTATCGAGAACACCTCGGATGGTGCTACTTTCAAGAAGCGGCTTCCAGTGAAGATCCTATGCTACTTTCCTCTTATTCCTCGGCTGCAAAGAATGTATATATCGAAGAGCACATCGGAGGACATGCAATGGCAAAAGAAAGAGAAGGTCAATGATCGAAAAATGTGTCACCCTGCTGACTCAAAGGCATGGAAGCACGTGGATGAAAAATATAGCTCGTTTGAAAAAGAAGCTCATAATGTTAGGCTGCGTCTTGCTTCTGATGGCTTCAATCCCTTTGGGATGCAAAGTGCAACCTACTCCATATGGCTTGTTGTCCTAATACCTTACAATTTGACTCCTTGGTTGTGTCAGCAACAATCTAACTGGTTGATGTCAATGTTGATCCCCGGTCCAAAATCTCCTGGAATGGATATTGATGTATATTTGAGGCCCCTTATATTGGAGCTCAAGGAGCTATGGGAAAACAGTGTTAGAACATGGGATGCACAAACTAGGAAAAACTTTAAATTACGTGCTATTTTACTTTGGACAATTAATGACTTCCCAGCATATGCTATGCTGTCTGGCTGGAGCACAAAAGGAAAGTTTGCATGCCCATATTGCCACAAAGATACTGAATATTTTTGGTTGAAGCATGGGAGAAAGCACTGCTACATGGGAAGTCAACGTTTCTTGCCCTTGGAGCATGCATGGTGCCAGAACATGGTCAGCTTCAACAACATGGTCGAAACCAGGGAGGCACCAGTACAACTTACTGGTGCACAGGTACTTGAGCAGTATGAAAGTTTTGAACAAGTGAGTTTTGGAAAGACGTTGACAAAAAAAAGGAAGCGTGATGATGATCAAAGATGGCACAACTGGAGGAAGAGGAGTATTTTTTTGAGCTCCCATACTAGTCTTCTTTGCTCATCAGGCATAATTTGGACGTCATGCACATTGAGAAAAATATATGGGAGTCCATATTAGGCACTCTACTAGAATTGGAAGGTAAATGTAAGGATGGGGAGAAGGCCCGGCTTGACATGCAACAAATAGGGATAAGACCAGATCAGCATCCTGTGATTAAGAAAGATAAGTATACCTTGCCAGCACCCTTGTACAAGTTAGATAAGGATGATAAGGAAAAATTATGCAAATTTCTATATGAAGTGAAAATGCCTGATGGGGTTTCCTCCAATATAAGAAGATGTGTTGACCTAAAAGCATATAAGGTGTCTGGCTTGAAATCTCATGATTACCATCTAATTCTACAGAAACTTTTACCCTTAGTGGTGCGGAGGATTTTGCCACAACAAGTTGTCATCGCATTGATCTAGCATAGTAATTTCTTTGATGCACTATGTTCCAAGGAGCTGGTGGAAGCAGACTTGGACAAACTTAGTACTACAATTGTTGATAGTCTATGCCGACTTGAGATGTTATTCCCACCTTCATTTTTCGATATCATGATGCATTTGCCTGTTCATCTAGCTAAAGAGGCTGAACTAGGAGGGCTCGTTTGTTATAGATGGATGTACCCAGTGGAGCGGTACCTACGTACTGCGAAAGGATATGTGAGGAACAAGGCGTACCCTGAAGGATCAATAGCCGAGGGATACATACTCAAGGAGTGCCTTACATTTTGCTCTAGATTCTTGGACATGGACGCCAAACTGGATCGTGTTGATGGCCATGAATGTATTGCTGTGAATGAGCCACCATCTGGTCTGAGCATATTTGCTGCAATGGATTACAAGAGAAGAGGACAGACTATCCAGATCCTTGAAAGAGATGAGATGCGGAAGATGAAGCACTACATAATTTCTAATTGTGATGAGGCCAAACCATGGATCGAGTAAGTTACATATTATTAAACAACATTGTTTTAAATTAACTTTTCTATCTCAAACTAACATTATATTATTAATATAATGTTCTATGAAATGCGCATATGGCACAACTGCAGGAACATGGTGGTTCAAGAAATCTTAAAAAGCGACACGAGGAACAATTTGTAAGATGGTTCGAGGGCAAGGTTAGAGAGCAATATGCCAAAGGGGAAGTAAGTGCAGAGATGTTTGCACTTGCTGATTGGACGGACAATCGAGCTCATACATTGCATAGATGCCATATCAATAATTGGTTGTTTCGAACATTTGACATTGAGAAAAGCCTAGTAACCCAAAACAGTGGTGTCCTTGTCAAGGGCGACCCTAGTACTGGCAACATGTGTTGGTATGGGGTGATTAAAAGAATGATATCACTAGAATTCGCAGGACAAAAAGAAGTTATTTTGTTCGAGTGTGACTGGTACGATGTGCCTGCCGCCAGTACAAGCAGAGGCAGAGGATACAATAAGGATCAGTTTTGGGTTATTGATATCGATACTACTAGGAACAGGTATGAGAACAAACCCTATATTCTAGCGACACAGGCAGAACAGGTGTTTTATGTGGATCTGGTAAACAAACCTGGTTGGAGAAGTGTTATTACGATGAAACCAAGGGACTTGTTTGCCATGCCTGAATTAGAACTAGAGGACTCAATTGATGTGGGTATCCAAGGCATTAGTGATTTACTCGGTGGACAAGAGGATTTGACAAATTGGACAAGACCGGACAAGGAAGGCACAACCGGGGATGTCTCTGTTGTTGCTCAGGTGCAGGCCGAAGCAGTTGATGAACTAGACCATGTGGCCTTATTAGATGACGATGAAGATGAGGAAGATGACACGTACATTGAGGATGGAGTTGTTGCACCAATTGTTTATGGGGTACAATACCAAGATGATGACTTTTTTATTTGATTACTTATACGATTTTGTTTGTGTGTGAACAAACAATTTATTTCCATGACATTGGATGTATCCTAGTTCATCTATTAATTATCCCAGAAGTTGCACTGGTTGTTTTCTGTTAATTTTTGTTTGCCGTGTTGTTCAGGTCATGGAATCCTAACAAAAAAACTTTGAACATGTATAGAATTCACATACTATATGTCAAAATCAAGTGTTTTTGAACCACACTTTATGAAAATTAAACAGGTAAAAGATCCCTTCAAATCACATACAAGCTGTTGATCGATAAACATTACCCAACATCATTAGATCATCTACTTCACTACAACACTAAGTACAACAATTCCAACACAAACAAAGACCAGATTCATTTTCCACATTAGGTGGTCCAATTTTTTCTCCACGTCCTTCATCCCCACATCATCTAATGCAGGTTCACTTCCCTCTATCCCTTCTTCTAGATGCTCAAGCTCCTCACATATGATGACAACCACCTTCTTATCAATCAAGTCATCTAAGTACTCCTTCTGAAACTTATAGTACCCACATAATTTGGGATTCTGCAAAAAGATGGAACTACAACAGTTAATACAAAGATTATGCAAACAATGGTTGACAACAGTTAGCAAGAAAAGCTTCACTGACTCCATTCCTCGGACACCTGATAAAGCTCCTGCCCTTGTTTTGAGTCTCTGACATGACGCGAAGCTCGATCACACGAGCGAGGTTGCAATCTGGACACTTAACTAGAGGCAGCCCAGCTTCTTGACCTACCGGATATGGTGCTTGCGCGCGATAGGAACTTATGGCTCGTCGTTCCTCCTTCCTCGATGCCCTACTCCCAGTGGACGAGTGATCTTCCGTGTGCGCCGCTGTTGACATTTACTAACGTCGTTACTAAGAATGGACCTTACGATCCATCCCCGGCAACGGTGCCAGAAATGCTTGTTGACATTTACTAACGTCGTTACTAAGAATGGACCTTACGATCCATCCCCGGCAACGGCGCCAGAAATGCTTGTTGACATTTCTTAACGCAATCACAGAAGATAGGGTTTTAAGCTATCCTCAGCAAAAGCGCCAAGAAGTGTCGTGTCGGTATTTCTTAACATGCCACAAGGATAGCGCCATTGCCTTGTGATATGCCAAGCATATACCGCACGATAGTTGGTAAATCTTAGCGAAGCAGCCAAAGTCCGCAAGCGTACGGAAATACCGTTGTAGCATTTCACCCGGTGGTATACAGGGTATCGTAATTTCTCAGGGAACGGAAGTGTTCAAGGTCACGGATCTAATAAACCCTAGAGAGAAAAGAGGGGAATGACTTGGGTAGCGAGGTTCTTCTAATGCTTAGAAGCCTCGAACAAGGTAACATGTTTTCACAACCTTACTTCGGGCACCGGCTTATACCTGGTCTGCCAAGTAACTCTGGCCTATAGCTCTACGCCGTATCCGAACGTGGGGGAAACTAAGGGCAAACAGGGCTGTCACCACCTGCCACCGACCCCTCACCCGTGGGATACGAGGCAAACGAGGGTAGTTCTTAGCTTAGACACCACGTCTACGCTATTAGCTACTACTCTAGCGTTGGCCAGGAACCCCTCCAAATGATTCAGAGGTTCCTCTACTAGAGTATCCACCAAAAGATGGACAACGAACCCGCAAGATTGTAAGAACAAGATAACAATGCTCGAGAACTTACTAGAACAAAAGTAGAACTCAACCTTTTCTTACTCCAATGTAGTAAGTTGGGTTGTAGAGGTACAGTGGGTTGCAGAGGTACAGCGCGGAGAGTAGTCAACACTTCGGCCTCCCGACTAGTGCAACTAGGGGATGGAGCCGGTCACTTTACTACTTCTCTTACTCTACTCTCTATCTCGCTCCCTATTCTATTCCTAACCTAAAGGCTAAGGATATTAGTGAAGCTCTTCCTCTCTACATCTTCTCTTGTATCTTGATACTTGATATTGTGAGAGGTCCTCTCCCCATGCTTATATAGGGGTTCTAGGTCGGTTCAATAGGGGGTCTTCTGCAATTTGCACCCGGCACCGTCTTAAGAACAATGAATGTACCGCCTCTGCAAAGGCGGTGGACGAGTGACGTCAGCAGGGGGGCGGCCGACCCAGGGGGCGGCCGCCCCCTGGCTGGGCCCCCATGGGCTGGGCCAAAGCCCATTTGGCCTAAAACATCGTGCTGAGTCTGAATCTGGTTGAATTTTGCAGCACTTTTGTATGGGCTTTTATTCCTCTTGTTGTTTTGCGCATTTGATCGTGTCGAATTGCGCCTTTTTATCTGCTTTCCACCTGTATACAAGTTTATGGTCTACAAAACATACTTTTGCAATACATGTGGAAATTGGTTAGCGGTAAAGGTATATGTGAGTAGAATATGTGACTTTCTTCCTTTTTATGGGTCATGTTAACTCCCCCACACTTACCCTTTGCTCGTCCTCGAGCAAAAGCTAAGGATATGGTTGTTGATCTGGAGTTGCTTCCATGCCGGTTATTTTTCACTAATGCCAGGTTTATACCAAAGTGTCTACCAGGGTTTGAATATACTGGTTTATTACTCACCCTTGTACCTTGTTACCTGTGGGGCTTGTTAGCCTCCTCCAATCCTTGGTTGCTGCATGTCAGACTGGTTTTCACAGAGATGCTTTTCTTTTGTTCTTAGAGCAGCTTTTAATTCGGAGTTTTTAGAAGTTTTGAAAATCAAAGCAAATTCCTCAAATGATTCACTCATTCGCTCAAGATGTGTATGATCCTCACCAAAGGCTTTTGCCTTTCTTTTCATTCTACCAACTAAAGCTTTATCTGGAGTTGTGGGTAGAAGGAAGTAGGCATACTTGTATTGTAGATATTGCAAAGTCAAAGAATTGGACCTTAGGAGACTTCAGTCATACACTTAGATCAAGAAGTGCAAGTGTGTGGAATATTTTCTTTTTAAATACTCCTTTTCTCATGTCTTTCTCCTTCTGGAAAATTGGGAACTATGGGCTATCTTTATTCATCGAGAGAGGCGGGTATCGGAGTACCCATTGTTTTCATTTGGACACTTGTCCATTTTTTTTTACTCTCTCATTCACTTTTTTTTAGAGAGAGGTGGGCATCGGAGTACCCATTGTTTTCATTTGGACACTTGTCTATTTTTTTTACTCTCTCATTTTTTTTAGATAGCCCATAATTCTTTTGGGAGAGAAAGATCATGATCAATAGTGGAGCATTCAATTTTGTGATGAATGCATGGCATGTCTTGCGTAACTCTTAATGCAAGAGTTAGCTTTATTTGGTGGGTGTACGTGAATCTTGATCTTGAATGCATGAAAGAAGTCTACACATAGGTCACAACTATTTGAATAAGCTCAATAAAAATACAAGTAGCATATGAGTATATGGTTTGAAAAGTTTTTCATCATATGGCTCTGGTAGGATATATCATCATCGAGGAACTTTTGAATTTTAAGTTTTTAAATAAATTCTCCGGATGTCAAGTCTTTCTTAGAACAATGTCATAGCAAATCTCTGTTTATACCAAGTCATAACTAGCAACAACTTTAGACTAGAGTAAGCATATGCATCCCACCAGTTTTAAGTTCTTAAGTGAGCTATTTACCAATAAACCCAAATCTTGGTGGAAACTAAGTTATAAGCTAGGCATAGGTGAGAAATAAAACAGAGCAACTATTCATCATTTCAACGAGGAAGAAGCTCATATCTTACATCACATATAAGAGTGGAATTTATATGATGTCCAAAAGTTTTGCATTTGTAATTTTATTTATTTTAAATTTAAAACTTAGGAACAACATGAGAGTAGAGTTGCACAAACCACCGTTGAAGATGAAGGAGTTTTGTAAAAGTTGAATTCATACTTGTCCTTCGCATGATGGTTCAGATGGTGTTTGTGCACTGTGTTGGGGAGATCTCGAGTTCGTGTGAGTTTATGCTCGAGAGATCTCCCCCACACTTGTGCCTGTACCTGTCTTTATTAAACAAACAAAAACAAACAACAACAAGCAAAGGTTCTATCGGCTTGATTACCGAGAACCCAAAATTTTAATTTTTTTATTGGCTAAAGTTATTATTATTTTATTATTATTATTATCATCATAATTTTTTTTGAAAGCAACAGAGAGAAAGAACATATCCATGCTTAAGGGAAATTGAGAAACACAAAGCTCATAAGAACATGGATCAAAAAAGGTTGCCATTATTTTGAAAAGAGAAAGCGAGAGAGTTTTTTTTCAAGAGTTTATTTGTTCACCAAGCTTCTTTAACTCAAACAAGGCTAAGGTAAAGCATGCTGCACAAATCTAGCCTTGGTTTATCTCTAGCAAAAGAATTATTTCTATTATTTATGTCAACAACTCAAAGTTCATTAATCAAAATTAAACTCCATGTTTAGACTTGATTAAAGGAGGCTAGTTTAACCTAAGCACCATGCTTAATTTAAAGAGCCTATGGATGTATCGTTGGAATCCATCCAAACTAGAGCATATGGCATAAGAAAAGGAAGCATGAATTTTAAAAGTAAAGGGACAAATATGAGCAAATGGGTTGGTGAACATTTATTACCTTTGCATACCTGAGTGTGTTTTATCGGCAGCATCTGTAGTCTTGAATTTTGAACCAGCTGTAGCGGTGTTTTGAAGATCGTACTCAGGTGGGCACCAAGGCTTTGGTCACACACACATACACGAGTAATGTGTATAGACCATGGGCCTTGATGTCATCAGCAAAGGTCGTGGAATATGGCGATGCAAGTCTTGTATGAGATGATAAGTGTACCAAGACTTGTATGCACGAGGTGGAGTCAGGTGGATCATGATGAGACCACTCTGCTCCTCCTTCCTTTCCCATTCTCTCTTTTTTTTAGATATATAAATATTTTTTTTTCAATCTTTTTTTTTCATTTTTTTTGGAAGGCACATGGGCGTTTGTGATGGCCCAAGTCCTTCTCCTTCTTCCCTTTTTTTAGCAAGGTGAGCTAGCATAACCTTTAGTGTTTATGATGTTCTTGTCGTCCTCCCCCACACTTGAACTTTTGTGTAAAAGCTGAGTGTTGAGTTAGGGTTTCCTTTAAGTGCATTCCATCACCGAGGGCCATCCAAGGTTAAGGTTGATGTAGCTCCTTATTGTTTGTATGCATCCTTGTTCTTCTTAGTTTCCACCTGAAATGGTTAGTGACAAGAATACCCGAAGGTGCATACTAACTTGATAATATAAACTTGCTTTTATTAAAAAGGAAAGATGGTGTTTACTTTATTTTATTATATTTTTTTAAATGCATGCCTCTTTTTATTTTAAAGTTTTCAAATTCATTTTGCAAGAGTTCATGCAAAAGCAATATAAGATTTTTTTTCTTTTTCATATTTTATTAAAAAAAAAATTTATGTAAGTTTTTATTATTATTTTTTTAGAAGGAATTTATGCATGATAACTATTTTTTTATGATAATCCGGGGTATCTCCCGGCAGTGCTTTGATTAGGGTCATAAGCTTGACCATGGGAATCTCGTCTTGCAGCTATTAATGGTGGTGTAGTTCCCAGCTACACCACCGAACATTGAGCACAAGCGTTCAAGCTGCAAGGTCAACACCATCATGCGACTACGGGGTTTGCAATGTCTATGAAAAACATAGGCATCCACAACCATCCTCTCGAAAAGTTAGACAACAAGAATCAAGAATGGTTGTGATCCACATAGATGCATATGGTCCGAAACAAAACAAACTCTAGAGACTCCATGGGTGAGCATGAAACATGAGACGTTTCAAAAGTAAGGTTAACATGCTCAAAAGTGGAATCTGGTTTGGTCTCTAGGGTTGTTGTTTCGGGCATGTCCATGGCCAGGGGAGTTTTTATTCTCCAAAGATGTGTCATGCAGAACCACTTGTTGATTCTCGGCCACCATCGAGAACAACAATTGTTAGGCCAGAGGGACATGACTTTGGTTTGAGCGAGGTTAAAGGTCGTTCAATTTCACCCAAGTGTGAAGTGAACGAGAAAAAGCAATTTGCCTCCTCAAACAAGGTGAGCTTGGGTTGCTACTTCACCACTTGATGTTCAGGACAAGGGTTAGGGTTAGCGGAAGCAGCCGTTCCCAACTTTTCAGCTAGGATCCCATTAAATGGTGAGAGTTGCTCTAGCGGGAAGCCTAACATAAGATCAAAGTCAAGGATGGCATAGATATGAAATTCTAAGTGAACCTTGGTTTCATTTATTTCCAATGGCACGGCCCTAGCAATCCAACAACACGCAAAAAAAAAGAGCCCTGGCGGACCTTTGAAAAGCATGTTAGTCGGGACTAGCGGCATGTTGCCCAATAGGGATTCTGCCAAGAAATGAAATTAGTCCCGACTTCTATGTTGTGAAGGGCTTCTATGGAAATTCCCCTAAACGAATAAGTTGTAGTTATGGAAGGTGAAAGAATCTAAATTGCTTTAGAAGAACATTTCGCCTCCATTAACCACTCCTTTGAAGGTTCCGTGTTAGGAGAAACTTCCCTAAAAAGGAACGTGTTCCTTTCGTGCCAAGGTAAGGTCAAGGTTCTGCCATAATCCTTGAATTCAATCAGGAACTCCTCTGATGAAGCAAAAAGGGTTTGGCTTTGAATCCAGCTTCATGGCGGTAGGTTTACGGGAATGGTATTTGTGTTTCATAGGATAAAAGATAAAGATTTTTTTTTCAGCACAAGGATACATGGGCAACTAGGTTCAGAGACTAAAAACGACAACCGTTCCCCGGCAACGGCGCCAGAAATGCTTGTTGACATTTACTAACGTCGTTACTAAGAATGGACCTTACGATCCATCCCTGGCAACGGCGCCAGAAATGCTTGTTGACATTTACTAACGTCGTTACTAAGAATGGACCTTACGATCCATCCCCGGCAACGGCGCCAGAAATGCTTGTTGACATTTCTTAACGCAATCACAGAAGATAGGGTTTTAAGCTATCCTCAGCAAAAGCGCCAAGAAGTGCCGTGTCGGTATTTCTTAACATGCCACAAGGATAGCGCCATTGCCTTGTGATATGCCAAGCATATACCGCACGATAGTTGGTAAATCTTAGCGAAGCAGCCAAAGTCCGCAAGCGCACGGAAATACCGTTGTAGCATTTCACCCGGTGGTATACAGGGTATCGTAATTTCTCAGGGAACAGAAGTGTTCAAGGTCACGGATCTAATAAACCCTAGAGAGAAAAGAGGGGAATGACTTGGGTAGCGAGGTTCTTCTAATGCTTAGAAGCCTCGAACAAGGTAACGTGTTTTCACAACCTTACTTCGGGCACCGGCTTATACCTGGTCTGCCAAGTAACTCTGGCCTATAGCTCTACGCCGTATCCGAACGTGGGGGAAACTAAGGGCAAACAGGGCTGTCACCACCTGCCGCCGACCCCTCACCCGTGGGATACGAGGCAAACGAGGGTAGTTCTTAGCTTAGACACCACGTCTACGCTATTAGCTACTACTCTAGCGTTGGCCAGGAACCCCTCCAAATGATTCAGAGGTTCCTCTACTAGAGTATCCACCAAAAGATGGACAACGAACCCGCAAGATTGTAAGAACAAGATAACAATGCTCGAGAACTTACTAGAACAAAAGTAGAACTCAACCTTTTCTTACTCCAATGTAGTAAGTTGGGTTGTAGAGGTACAGTGGGTTGCAGAGGTACAGCGTGGAGAGTAGTCAACACTTCGGCCTCCCGACTAGTGCAACTAGGGGATGGAGCCGGTCACTTTACTACTTCTCTTACTCTACTCTCTATCTCGCTCCCTATTCTATTCCTAACCTAAAGGCTAAGGATATGAGTGAAGCTCTTCCTCTCTACATCTTCTCTTGTATCTTGATACTTGATATTGTGAGAGGTCCTCTCCCCATGCTTATATAGGGGTTCTAGGTCGGTTCAATAGGGGGTTTTCTGCAATTTGCACCTGGCACCGTCTTAAGAACAATGAATGTACCGCCTCTGCAAAGGCGGTGGACGAGTGACGTCAGCAGGGGGGCGGCCGACCCAGGGGGCGGCCGCCCCCTGGCTGGGCCCCCGTGGGCTGGGCCAAAGCCCATTTGGCCTAAAACGTCGTGCTGAGTCTGAATCTAGTTGAATTTTGCAGCACTTTTGTATGGGCTTTTATTCCTCTTGTTGTTTTGCGCATTTGATCGTGTCGAATTGCGCCTTTTTATCTACTTTCCACCTGTATACAAGTTTATGGTCTACAAAACATACTTTTGCAATACATGTGGAAATTGGTTAGCGATAAAGGTATATGTGAGTAGAATATGTGACTTTCTTCCTTTTTATGGGTCATGTTGACGGTAGAAATATGTCGTTAAGAACCGTCAACAGCCGCCATACCTAGATCCATAACAAACGCCAATGTCGATCGACGTGCGAGCAGGGGGGACGGTGGCGGCGGCGACGGGCGCGGATTGGGAAAGGAAAATGTGGCGTGGGAATTGGGACTGTTTACCTACCTATATTATGTATAGAGGAATAAAATTTGAGTGCAACCAAGTAAGACTTCATTGCAATAGACATATACCAGCTGCCACGACTATGGCCAGTATTATTACCACACAAAAATGGTGGCAACACATACATGATATTGCATCTCGCAGCTAGAAAGGATGCAATAGCCATGTAGTTATTGCCACAACGTGCCAAGCTTGTTGCAACCTACATCAATGGTCGTTATATTGCCCTTCATAACCAACCAAAGCTAATATGGTTGCCATATCTCCTTTCTATTGCAACAAATGAACTGCTAATGCAACTCAAATTTGGTGTAGTTGTACAATGAACAAATTGCAACAGAAATCCTTAAAATGGGTGCATTATCATGACCTTGTTGCAACCAAAACAAACAATATCACAACACACTTAAAGTGTAGCAATATGCACACATATTACTACCAATTCAGTGTTTGGGTGTCATAGTACCCCCCTATTGCACCCAAATGAGTGGTGTTGCCAAAGTGTTTCATGGTTAAAGGGTGAAAACCACGTAGTGGGCGCCCGACTGCACCACCGTCGAGGTGCTGTTCACCGGTGGTCGGGACATGGTCGATGGCTGGGAGGTGGTGGGTTGGGTGGTGGTGGAGGAGGTGGTGGTGATCGGTTGGGAGGAGAGTGGTGCAGACATCGAATCCGAGATCTCTGATACCAGATTGGTAGGTCTACGAATCCTACCGGCGATCGTACAGAGATTGTAGGGGTGGCTTCTCGGAGGAGGAAGACGACGGCGGTGCTGGGGCACCGTGGTCGCGCGTGAGAGAGGAGGCAGGAGGCGGCTAGGGCAGGTTGGGGTCTCCTGGCTCCCTAAAGAAGCCGAGTGAATAGATTGCTCTTGCTTAATTATCCAAGTGTCTTACAACTCCTATTTATAGTCTATCAAAAATAACTGAAATAAATATGGGCTTAGAGCCCCTAATCCCTGCGACTCAATTAGCCACTAATGGGCCTGCTCCTCCGGCTATATGCTAAGCCGGTCCTAACAACAACAGCTAGCCGCAACAACATATTCAGCCTTTGTGGTAGACTGGGCGACACTAGACTACTTGCGAGAAGACCAAGAAACAATGGAAGAACTGACAAGTCCCAGAAGTGGACTTGCGATCAAAACGGCAACCAGCAAAATCAGCATCCGAATAACCGCAAAGCGAGAGAGTGGAAGAAGCAGAATACCATAATCCGAACTCAGGTGTGAAACAAAGGTACCTCATAATACGCTTGACCTCCTAACGGTGAGAGGTGCGCGGTGAAGCCTGAAAGCGCGCGCAAAGACACACCGTGAACTAGTTGTCCGGTCGTGTTACCGTTAGGTACTGTAGCGAGTCGATCATACTCCGGTACTCCTTCTGGTCCACAGCTTCTCCATCCTCGTTCGCATATAGGGTCGTCGTAGTTGACATGGGCGTTGGAAGAGGCTTGGCCTCACCCATATCGAACTTCTTCACTATGTCCTTCGTGTACTTGCCCTGGTGCACGAACGTCCCTTCTCGAGATTACTTAATTTGCAATCCGAGAAAGAAAGTCAACTCGCCCATCATGATCGTCTCAAATTCCCTGCTCATAATATCTGCAAACTTGGCAACCAAGGCATGAGAAGAACCACCGAAAATGATATCATCCACATAAATCTGTACCAAGAGAGAATCAGTACCTTGCTTGCGGAGAAAAAGCGTTTTGTAAACACATCCCATTTTAAAACCCTTAGCAAGCAAAAAGGTTTTCAAACGCTCATACCAGGCTCTAGGGGCTTATTTCAAACCATATAAAGCTTTGTGGTGTTTAAACACATGGTTTGGAAACTTGGGGTTTTTAAAACAAGGGGGTTGTTTCACATACACCTCTTCTTCAATGTAGCAGTTTAGGAAGGCACTCTTGACATCCATTTGAAGAAGTTTAAAACCTTTGGATGCACCAAATGCCAAGAGAATCCTAATTGCCTCCAAACAAGCTACACGAGCAAACGTCTCCTCATAGTCTTGTTAACACTGGATTTTCGCATGCACAAGCTTATGACAGGTGGGCCCAATAGACAGTGAAAAGGGGATTCGGCGAGCAACCAAGTGGATGGTTAGCCTTCAGAGTCTTCGGCAAATGTCTATGCGGTCGGCTATTTTACGAGGATATGACTCCATTCGACAACATGAATATGGCAGGTAAAAGCCGGCCTGCACGGAAGACACGTGGCGATAAAGGACGCCGAAGAGAATAGGAATAGGATTTGTATCTTTCCAAATTTCATTGTATGAGTCGTAATCGTCTAGGACTCGTGTTTCGTCCAGGGTATAAATATAAGCCCTCGACCATTGTAAAATTGTTCACAACCATATCAATACAAACTGGCCCCGTGCCATCTTCGAGTCCTTAGTCGTGTCGTCGAGTTCTTCGAGAGGAATCATCGATCCGTCGACCTCTGTAAGTACCGGCAACCTTGCTATCATTTCTAGCATCATGCGGTGGCTTTAGATATGATGCAAGTAGTCTCGTTCGTTAAGCTTAGTATCGTGCGGCGGATTTAAGCTTATGACGGGTGGTTTTTGCTTATGCCTTGTATCGTGCGGCAGATTAATTCATGGGTAAAAATAGTTATCGGCTCTATTAGATTTGGCAGATCTGATAGATTCATTAAGTTATCATGTGTTATGTGTTTTATTATTTAATTCTTGTAACACTCTTTTGCCCAATTTAGATTGATCTTTGTTCGGCCCTGTTTCATAAGTTTGCTTGTGTTTTTTTTTTTGTTAATTATAAGATCATGATGGCCGAATCAACATCCAATCTAGATTGTTACATGTTGCGGGTTCATGCATGTTAGTTACGATTAGACTTTGATAAGACTAGGTATCGTGCGGCAGATGAAGGTTTTTAGATTTCTCCGATCATGCTTGCTTGTTTGTTCCTTCCTCATGGACCCCAACTCGGCTAATTTGCCGATCTTGGTTAAGCTTACACGAGTAATGAGCTTTATAGATCTGTTTAAATAAATACATGCTTTTAGCTAGATTGTATCATGCGGTGGATTAATCTAATTATAAGAAGTGGTGTAGACTTATGGCAAGTGGTATCATGCGGTGGATTAGCTTCGCTTGAGTTTATGCTTGACGGGTTTATGAAGACTAGAAGTGCGGCAGACTAGTCGGATTAATCTATGCATGTGTTGTTTAAATAGATTTATGTTTGCAAGTTACCTGTTTACAATGTTTTAATGACACCTTTTATCTGTGCAAGCATGTTTCCCTTTACATGCGCATTTGGCAGTTGATATGCTTTACATGCTCTGTTTTCATACTAGCCGAATGACTCTATAAAACATGCTCTGACAGACAGCTTCTATAGCTGTGTGCCATCGTGATTGGCTTTCAAAGCCGTACATATGGAACTGTCTGGTCTCACCTGACATGTTCCATTGGTATTCTCACAGTTTTATCCCTTGTTGGTTTTCAGGTCAAACCGACTGGCACATTTCCGGATTCAACACACTCCAGGCACCCGATTGAAGCCAGTTTTTTTGGCTTGCTATGTGTGAGGCGCGGTCAACCAATTTTGCATCAACACACTTTTTGGCAAGCCCGGTGGGACCAATTTGTTTCAAGATGCCTGAGATCAGTGACGATCAGGTTCTGGATGTGACCATGGATGATTTGTCACCAGAGTTGAAAGGTTTAGTACAACAAACTTGTGATGAACTTCAGAGCAAATGCCTGATGACCTTTTCCAAGAACAAGAGCGGCAAAGTCTTCCAGAAGCAACCGTTCCCGAGGATTCTTCCTCATCACCAACCCGAGCCATCCGACGGTACTGAAGAGGAAGCTATTCAGAAGATGACTGGGATAATGTACAAAGTTGTATCAGAGGCCATGACCAATCATCAGTCGGCTTTCTTGAATACTTTTCGTGCCGTCATGGTTAGTACTTTCGGTCCAGCAATGGATAAATGCTTTGAAGAAGCCGGTGGTCCGATGCAGGGGCCACTGTTGTTCCAGTACCTCAACGTCGGAGGATTGCCGAAGATGGCAGAGCTGGCACAAGCACAGGTGGGATAGTTCCTCATGAGATGCAACAACCTCCCCAAACTTATGGAGAGCTCACGTTCGGCACAACAGGGAAGGTCCCGCAAACTGCTTCCAGAGTGTCTCCTGCAACGAACAGGGTACAAAGGAATATGTTTGGAGATGGGTATCAGGAGTTCGTTGATTATAGCGCAATTATTGCTCTTCCAAATCCAGGCTACTAGAGTTCAGCAGGACTAAATCCTGGGGGGCAAGCGCAAGCAGCTCTAGATTCGAGTATTGACCTCATCATGCATAGAATGGCTGATATGATGCAAAATCAATTCGGCCTCAAACCAAAGAATCAGTCATATGCTTATAAGTCCCCTTACCCAGAGTGGTACAATCAGGTAGCACTTCCTCCAAGAGTACAGCCTCCTACTGATTTCACCAAGTTTTCGGGTCAGGATGACACCAGTACCATAGAACACATCAGCCGATACTTGATGCAACTTGGAGAGGCGTCTACAGATGAAGCTTGGAGGATTCGGTACTTCCTGTTGTCATTGACAGGACCAGCCTTCTCGTGGTTCGCTTCTCTGCCAGCAAATTCTATCAATACATGGGCAGAGCTAGAACAGAAATTCCACTCGTACTTCTTTACGGGAACAAGTGAGAAGAAGTTGTTCGATCTCATGAGTCTAAGGATGAAACCTGGCGAGACACCGCAAGAATATCTGCGCAGGTTCAGGGAGACCAAAAATCTTTGCTATTCCTTGAATATACCAGATGATCAATTGCTGGGAATAGCCATAACTGGCATGTTGCCGAGTATCAAGGAGAAACTATTCGGCATGGATTTTGATGACCTCGGGTAGTTATCACAACGGTTAGCAATGATGAGTAGTCAAGCCCAGGGGTTCAGAACAAATAATCAGTTCCAGAAGGGCGACGTGGCTGCCGAGATGTATCAGGCTTTCTTAGAAGAAGCAGCTGAATATAATGATGAAGATGAAGTGGCTGCGACCGAGATAGTCTGGGCTAAGGAGCCGACTCAAGTCAACCAGCGATGGCTAAGGCAACAAAAAGGTACTTATGACTTTGATGTTTCCAAGTCGGATAAATTATTTGAATACTTATTGAAGGAAGGACGCATCAAGTTGCCGGAAGGTCATCCTATGCTGGACCCTGAAGGGGTCAAGGATAAGAAGTATTGCGGTTTCCATAATACCAAATCCCACTCCATAAATGACTGCCGAGTGTTCAGAGTGCGGATCCAGAAAGCAATCCAGGATGGGCATCTGAGGTTTGATGGGAAGATGAAAGTCGATGGTAGCCCTTTTGGACAAAATACTGTGTCTTTCTCTGTTAATATGGTTAACGTAGCTGACCCCAGGGGCAAAAACAAGATGAAAGTATTGACCTCTGATAGAGCGAGGGAAGCTGGTGCTGTTGACCCTGGTCGGCAAATCACAGATAAAGAATTTCAGCAGAAGGTTCGGTTCCAAAATAGCCGAACTGAAATGGGTGAAAGATCCAGGCCCAGGGTCACGACGCGTGTTTTGTTGAATAAGTGGCATCGAAAGAAGGAACGGTATCAGAAACTGAGGTTTTATGAAGAACAGAAGTTCCTGGAGAAACAACGAAGGTACGAAGAGGAAATGTACCGGGAAGAGCGAAAAGATGTGAAGGAACAAGAGCAATCACATTGGGGATGCTCGTTCTTCAAGTATTGTTGGAACGAAGGCTTGAAGCTGCCTGCTAAGAACAACTGCCCTGAATGCAGTGATTAGTATTCTGAATATAGGCAGTCTCGGGTCAACCACCGTTCTGTCCATGAAAGACTTGGGGCACGAGTCCCTGGGGACAATCGGCGCTTAAAAATAAACAGTTCCGAGAATCGGCAAGGAAGAGGATTTGCCGATCGAAATTGGGCTTGCACTGGAGAAGAAGAATACTGTGAGTATGTCTGGCAGAAAGGACAGTGGTGTCCACCAGGATTAAGAAAGAGCCAGAAAAGGAGAGTGCAGCGCCTAAGAAATAGAGAGTTAGCGCAAGCGGGTGCCAAGACGAAACAAGTTTGGCGTCCTAAAGAGAATCCGAATGGAGGTGATCATTCGGCTGATGCATGCATGGCGTTCTTTCTCCCATCAGAGTTCATAGCTCCCGAAGGCCAAGATTTCCAAGACGAGGTGTATTCAGATTTTGATGAAGATGAATTTCAAGACTTGTTGGCTCATCTCGTCTTGGCTCAACGGGCGGTATTTGATAAACTAGCTAAGCATCGACACTTAAAGCCATTGTATATGAGGGGGTATGTTAATGGCAAGCCATTGACCAAAATGTTCATTGATGGAGGGGCTGCTATAAATATCATGCCGTATGCTACCTTCAGGAAGCTCGGGATGACAAGTGAAGATTTATTGAAGACCGACATGGTATTAAGAGACTTTGCTGGTAATTCTTCCAATACTCGGGGGGCAGTTCATGTCAAGTTGACGATTGGGTCTAAGACTTTGATCACTACTTTCTTCGTCATTGATGGCAAGGGGGCATACAGTTTGCTATTAGGAAGAGATTGGATACATGCAAACTGCTGTGTGCCGTCAACTATGCACCAATTCCTCATCCAGTGGATTGGAGATGACGTCGAAATCGTGCATGCTGATGATTCGGTGAGTGTTGCTAATGCAGAGCCCATCTACTGGGAATACGATGGTGTCGAGTGCTTCTCTGGGAGATCTTGGGAAGCAGGTCCTGTGAACGTTTTCGACAAGGACCAACAGCCGATTCAAACAATCGGCTCTCAGAGCAATTTTTAAACAAATAATCCGACTAGTGGTAATGGAGAAGAGTTGAGACCAAGTTTCTTGTCGGCTGACAACGAATAAAGTGTTGATGATGAAGCCGAAATAAGACCAATGTGTGCAAAATTTGGGTCTCGAGCGTGTTTTGAAGTTGATGAACTTTTGAAAAGATTCTGTTTATTCCTCCATTACCGAAGCTCAAAGAAGATCAAGAGTTCACGAGAAGTGACGTACAACAGAAGATCTTGATGAAATCAAAAAAATATATGAAGGAGTTGGCGCAAAAAGTGACACCTCGCGCCAAACACACAGCAAGCCAAAAAGCTGGCATCAATCTGGTGCCCGGAGTATGTTGATTCCGGAGACATGCCAGTCGGTTTGACCTGAAAACCAACAAGGGATAAAAACGTGAGAATACCTTAGGAACATGTCGGGTGAGACCAGACAGTTCCATATGTACGGCTTTGAAAGCCAATCACGACGGCACACAACTATAGAAGCTGTCTGTCAAAGCATGTTTGTAAAATCATTCGGCGAATATGAAAACAGAGTGTGTAAAGCATATTTAACTGCCGAATGCGTATGTAAAAAGAGACATACTTTGAACGAATTAAAGATGTTATAAACAGGTAACATGCAAAAATAGATCTATTCAAAAATAACACATGCATAGGCTAATCCAACTAATCTGCCGCACGTTTAGTTTTCATAAAGCCGTCAGGCATAAACTCAAGCGAAGCTAATCCACCGCATGATACCACTTGCTATAAGTCTACACCACTTCTTATAATTAGATTAATCCACCGCATGATACAATCTAATTATAACAAGCTAAAAGCATGCATATATTTGAACTGATCTATAAAAGCTCGTTACTCATGTAAGCATAACCAAAATCGGCAAACCAGCCGAATTGGGGTCCATGAAGAAGGAACAAACAGGCAAGCACGATCAGACTAATCTAAAACCTGCATCTGCCGCACGATACCTAGTTTTATCAAAGCCTAATCGTAATTAACATGCATGAACCCGCGACATGTAACAATCTGGATTGAAAGTTGATCCGGCCATCATGATATTATGATTAGCAAAAGCACAAGCAAACTTGTGGAACAAGGCAGAACAAAGATCAATCTAGAATGGGCAAAAGAGTGTTACAAGAATTAAATAAATAAAACATATAACACATGATAACTTAATGAATCAATTAGATCTGCCAAATCTAATAGAGCCGATAACTATTTTTACTCATGACTTAATCCGCCGCACGATACAAGGCACAAGCAAAAACTTCCCGTCATAAGCTTAAATCCGCCGCACGATACTAAGCTTAACATACGAGACTACTTGCATCATATCTAAATCCACCGCATGATACTAGACATGATAACAAGGTTGCCGGTACTTACGGAGGTCGACGGATCGATGATTCCTCTCGAAGAACTCGACGACACGACTAAGGACTCGAAGATGGCACGGGGCCGGTTTGTATTGATGTGGTTGTGAACAGTTTTTACAATGGTCGAGGGTTTATATTTATACCCTGGACGAAACATGAGTCCTAAACGATTACGACTTATACAACGAATTTTGGAAAGATACAAATACCATTCCTATTCTTCTCAGGGTCCTCCATTGTCACGTATTTTCTTGCGCAAGCCATTTTCGTTTCCCGAATGGAGTCACCGTTTCGCAAAACAACCAATTATACAGGCATTTGCCGAAATCCTGAAAACTTGCTGACCGCCCGGTCGTTTACCGAATGCTCCCCTTACTGCTGGCTGGGCCCTCTTGTCATCCTCTCGTGCGTGCGAAAATCTGGTGTTAACACATGCCCCCTCAATTTCGGAATAAAAGCCAATTTTATTTCAAAATTGCCTGCAAGCTTCTTTCCTCTCTTAGGTTTTCACTTCTCGGCACTGTAGCCGCCGCCCAAGAAATTCGAATTTCTGCACAATCGATTTCACTTCGAACTCTTGATGGCGACCGAAGACAAGATTCCAGAGGTAAACCTGACATATTGAGTAATCTCTTGCTAGCCTCTTCTTTCGGTTCACTTTCTCTCTCTATTCGCTATTTCTTGATTGAATATAAGAACCAAATCCTGATTCCTTATGCTGCCAACCCTGATTCCTATCTCCTTGGTCCAATGGGAAATTTTGACCGAACGGAGTTTATCGAGAAGGAAACCCAAAGAATTCCCTTCAAATCTGAAGTTACTTCACCGAATCACTGGCCGAACACCTTCAAGAGCTGGCCTTTTCCCCCAATTGCTGGATGGCGAAATTGGTATCGGAGGATGCTTGAAAAAAGCAGCAGCCACTGGGAAAATCAAGACATTAGCCATTGTTTGGAGTTATCTTTATCAGAAACACCCAGAAATGACCCTCTCCTGATAGCAGCTTCCCATTTCTGGTCTAACGCCATCAATGCTTTCATCTTTGGCCATGGTATGATGACTATTACTTTAGCTGACGTCTTCATGATGACTGGTCTGAATGTAACATTACCAGTATATCCTTCCAAATACAAGAACAAAAGCAATCAGAGAGCTGTCAGTTCTGGATGCGGATGGGCTAAATACATTCAGACTTATATAGAGTCGTCCAATGCTATCTCTGACAAAGAACTGAAAGCCTTTATGAGTATGTGGCTATGCAGATTCATCTTCTGTGGAAAATCCAATGAACCCACTCTGAACCATATGGTGATGGCGGAAGATTTATCTGCAAGCACTCAAATCCCGCTAGGCAAATACCTCTTGGGGCCTGTCTATCATATGATGCATCAGATTACTCTCCAGATGCACACGGGCAGAGAAATTTCTTGCGTGAACGGCCCCTGGTGGTTGGTCCAGATGTGGCTCCAACTATATGCATCAGATAGTTTCTGTGAGCCTTCTCAACTTGAGTTTCCCTTCAAATTATGCTGAAGGCAAAATAGCAAGACTTAAAGCCTGTCAGACTTATGGAGAAGCAGCATCATCTATCAGCATTGATATGGACATCGGCCATGTCTTCAAGCTATTCTTCAAAGGCTTTGGCAATGCACTTTGGCTTCCCTACAGAGAGAATGAAAATCTGACTCTCTCTTGCAAGTTTAACTACGAATCCGGCTGTGCAGATAAAACATCTATTGAGATCTTCAACTCTTTCATCAAACCCTGTATTCTGCCAGCCGAATTTCACCACGGAAGATTAGTGTAGTCCACCTACGAGTTCTATTACCCAAACATGGTGGCTAGACAATTAGGATGTGGTCAATTGCCCCCTAGACTCTTCTTCTCAACAGTAATAAAACCCAGAGAAGTAATTATGGAAGGGATAATGGCTAAAAAAGTCTTTGAATTAGGATGAGAGTTGCCAACATACGAACCATCTCCATTTGGGATAGTAAACATCACTCATCCTTTCTTCACTTCCTGGTGGGAAGAGTGGCATGCCCACCTCTTCAATGTGCTAGTTCACCCCTTGTGTCAAAACTTGCAACCTGACTTTGCTTCCGACAGTGAGGTAATTTCACTACACTTATTATTTTCTATTCTTGAATCCAACCTTTTTCTAACACTCGGCCATACATAGGATCCTGAGCCTATACCTCCTGTCAGAGTGATCCAGTATTACCTGGCTGGACCCAATCCTGCTCTTGGTTTCAACGCTCCAGGCTTGAACACCTTCATGAAGATCCCTGCAACTTCAACTATCGTGCCTCCAGGAGGAGAGAGCAAAAGAAAGGCACTTGAGAATGCCCTTTTGTCCAAAAAACCAAGGACCAAAAGGGTTAAACTATCTCCCAAGGTATGAATCTCCCAATTTGTGCTAAGCAACTTTATTTGGCAATAAATCTGATCAAATCTATGTTGCATCACTTGTTGCAGCCACAAGTCAAAGCCTTGAAATCAGGCAGTACCTCAGCAACTACCAAACCATCTCCTGAAGCTTCTACAAAAAGGATGCAAGATGAAACTGAAGATCCAAAGACTCCTGAAGGTTCAAAAAATAAAGAGGCCGACGAGACCAAAGGTAACGCATTCGGCTATCCCTCCTTCTGTTGCCATATGCTTATGCCATTACTTGAAACAGATGAAATTTTAAAAGAACTGGAAACAGAGCCATCTCCTGATCATACTCCAAGCCCACCTCCTCCGAACACTCAACAAAGTCCTCGAGCAAGCCAAGGCATAGCGCCCTCTGATGATCAATCAGCCCAACAGGCAAAGTTCTATCCCTGAATTACATCGCTTTCACCAATCACACTTAGTCGGCTAACACCCTTTTCTTCCTTCAGAAAAATACTAAAGAGCCGATTGCGAGTTATTCTTTCCCCGCTGAAGATTATATCATTGAAAAAGGTGAAGAAAATACTTCCCAACATACTTTATCAATAGAAAACCAGGCTCCGCTGAGGGAAATAATCACTTTGGTGAACAAGGACGTCGTCAATATGGTTCAAGATGCAGATCAGATAAGAGATGTTCTTGAGCTTATTGATGAAGATATTCCTTCTACTCTTCTGACCCATTTGGAATCTGCAGCTTGTCTCGACAACTTTTTTGGAATGGTAAGGAGAGCAACTAAAAACATATCATCCAAGGCCGCCTTGCAGAATGATAGATCTTCAAAGAAGCTAGAACTTAAAGATTTGCATTCCAATATTCAAATCGCAAAAAATTCCCTGGCAACTTTGGAATTTGAACTGAAGGTCATGGAGGAAGACAAGAGCAGGTTAGAAGCCAAGTTAGCCAAACTGAATACTAAAATCCAATCTCATAGGGCTCATATGGTTGATCTGCCAAAGGACATAGAAGCAGCCTCGTTGAAAATAACTTCGGCTCTCAAAGAAGATCAACAAATCAAAGCTAAATTATCCAAAATCCAAAAATCTGAAGTTGAAGATCAAAAAGTGCTTGATACTGTCAGCCGAATTAGAGCCGAGGCCATAAAGACAATCAATCAGCTTTTGAATGAGTAAACATTGATCTTGTAACAAACCAAGCGCAGCATACTTTGTCCTTGCAAAACTATTTTTCGATATTTTTATGCTTCCATTCGTCTGAGAATGCAATCGGCCTCTCTCCCTTAATTTTCCGAATGGCGCTTGAATTAACCGAGCTTGGCCCAATAAAAATAGCCCAGCCGAAAGGAAAACCCTACTCTGTCGCTTGGCATCCATTACCCCGCAAACTTCGCCACGACTCTTTTCCCGGCTTACAAATAAAACCCTCTCTACAGCCTCGATTAGTACTTGCAGTTGCGCATCTTTGCCTCTGTTTCTTTACTTCCCCTTGTCGGCTCAAACCAGAAGAAAACCCCAGTCCTGCAGCAATGGCGAACGACGACGACCGCGGCAAGTGACGCACTGAAGGAGAAGCGGAGGGCAGCCGAGTACCGCAACGCCGGCGCCATGGGTAAGAATCGGTCATCCTGCCCCCTTGCAATCTCTATTTCCCTGTTCATCCATTGTTTCAATTTCGATCCTCTTCTTACTTTCTAGGGTAAGACTCATCTCCAGCAGTCAAGGCCATCTTCTTCCCCGACCTGGAACTCCGTCATCCGGATCTTCCAGCTCCCTGAACTCCTCGGATTCTTCATCGGACCCCCTTCTACTCCGACTGGTGGAGCCACCGCGACGCCTGCCGTTTTAAGGAGGAAAGGGACAAAGCCCGAGAGGAGCTGAGCGGAATCTCCAAGCAATACGGCATTGACCAGCTTGACTGGGAGGATCACCAGAAACAATTCTGCGATGCAATCTTAGGTCAGTGAAATCTTCGCCCGATTCCCCCTTTTTCTAATCGGACTCGTTCGCCTGATATATTCTCTTTTCTGTCCAGCATTATCTGCAGAGGTCGAGCGCCTGAAGATTGCGGGAACCAGAGTAGCCGACAAGGTGAACGCCCAAGGGGAAACCGTGGAGGCGCGCCTTGATGATGCGGATGACCGTGTTGATCAGGGACTGTTCACGAGTTCCTTCGGTGGACTGTCCGCCAATCAAGGAACAGTAACGCGACCGAGACCCGCAGCCACTGACCTGGCTCGATCCCGACGCGCGGACTGTCCGCGGGTCCAACGGCGGACTGTCCGCGGATGAACAGAGAGGGCGATTTCAGTCGCCCTTCTCCCAAAACCTCTCAAATCCGATCCAACTCAAAATCCCAAGTTCCCAAACTTGGAGAAGATGATCACGGGGTAGTTTGGAGACTATCCCCAAGAAATCATCCGCTCAAATCAACCAAATCACCGGGAAATCAAAAGGGAAGGTGGATGAACGGAAAAAACGCCACGAAAACGAAATCGTCTCGATCTATTCGATCATGAGGAGTTAGCTGAATTCCTTTAGTCGAAATGACCTCCTCAATGATACGAACAAATTGGTTCAAACGGATTTCGCAAAGACGCACCGGAGAGGGAGATCGAGTGACGGGAAAATCGTGAAGAAACGAAGAACGCGAAGAACACGAATCAAATCACGAATCAAGTCATCGATCTGCACTGCAAAGGTGAGGATACGGCCTCACTTCCTCAAATCAACAGTACACAGAGGCAAGTCTCTCTGCAGATCTCAGCTAGCTACAACAGGGGATGGGAGAGCAGGAAACCCTAAGTGCGAAAGAGCAAATGACTGAGATAAGGGGAGGAGGGTGTCTCCCCGACTACTTATCCTAATTCTTGTCTAAGTACAATTCCTACTCTACCCCTCTCTATTCTAATTACAGAGCGAACCAGCTAAACCCTAGGGTTATTCTGGACCAACTCGGTGGTAGGTGTATCCGACGGCCACGCTCGCACAACTCGTCCGCGTTGCCTCCACGCAACCTTCCGATTGCCGCCACGTGCCGCCCTCGCTCTGCACCCCCGGTTTTGTGGCCCAAACCGGGAAACTAGCCTTTTCCAGCCAACCCCCGGTTTTGAGGCCCAAACCGGGAAACCAGCCCACCAGCTTCTGAGTTTTGAGGCCAAACTCAGCAAACCCTCAGCGCCCAGGTTTTGAGGCCCAAACCTGGAAACCGTCCTCAGCCCGAGTTTTGTGGCCAAACTCGGAAACCCTCAGCCCGAGTTTTGTGGCCAAACTCGGAAACCGTCCATGCCCAGGTTTTGAGGCCCAAACCTGGAAACCGTCCATCCGATGGTTTTTCTCTGGCTCTACCACCAAACTGAAGCTGTAGAGGGGATGCACCGCCCGTGCACCCCATCCACCGACACGTGTCCCCAGGTCCTCGACCCAAGCAACACCGTGCCCCGCAAGTCTTCACTTGTCGCTGTCCCAGGCTGCCAGCCACCACAGCTAATCATCAGGCACTCTGGTCCCTCAGTCCAAGCCTCACGTCCGCCCTTCACCGCTCGGTTCATCGGCATGGCACGTCCGCCGCACGACACGCCCATCCTTCACCGCACCCGGTCCGTCGGCACGACCCGTCTCAACTTGACCTTCACCTTGCCCTCGATCACTGTCTCCGTGCTCGGCACCTGCACAACACAAGCCAAAGACCCTGCGATCAAACCCGTTGACAATCACTCATCACTCAGAGACTCGACATACACCCATGTATCCGCATCAAGTTGTCATTCACGGCGTACACCATGGTGTCGCCTTGGGGCTGGCGGCGATGTCCACCCAGACGCGCGAGGACTTCTCCGCCATGCCGACCGGCTTCCATGGCGGGGAGCTTCCAGAGGATGTCGAAGACCTTCTGGAAAATTATGAAGATCATGCGACTGTGCTTGCTCAGGCTTCTGATGCTCAATCTGTCTTGAACAGGTTGTTTGATGAGTAATTTGTACTTAGGGATGCCTGTAAATAAACTGCTCTCTTATGCAAAACATTTGTTCTATGTGAAGTACTCGTCTGCAGTTTCCTGAATTACCAAAAGCAAAACCCCAGTATGACACCATCATTATTCGGTTAGACTGACATTTTTGCTCTAAAGGCGACACATGTCATGTCGGTTGTTCAAACTTTTTTTTTACTAAAGGCGATGCTTCTCATCGGCTAACTCATCTCATACAATTTTTATGCACCGACCTCCATGCTGGGATGAAACTTTTTAAGAAATCTCCCATTAATATCTCTAGAAAACTCTTCCCCCAGCAAGGTCTTCAAAATATATGCGTTGCTAGGCACATGTCTTACTGTCTGAAAAGGACCTTCCCAATTTGGAGACAATTTACCAAATGCTTTATCTTTCGTTCCAATTGGCAATACAACCTTCCAAACTAAATCCCCCTCTTCAAAGCGTTTTTCCTTGACCTTTTTATTGTAATACCTGGCAACACGTAATTTGTTCTTCTCTATATTCTCCAATGCCTTGAGACGAATTAGGTGCAGATCTTCTAGTTCGTTCATCATTAAACTCTCATAATCTTCCTTCCTTAATTCGTTCTGCAGTGTAACTCATCTCGAACTCGATTGTAACTCCCAAGGTAACACAGCACAATGTCCATAAACCAACTCGTAAGGAGATACTTGAGTAGGCCCATGACATGCCATTCGGTAAGCCCACAATGCTTCACTTAAGACCGAATGCCACTTTTTCGGTTTCTCATCGATCTTCTTCTGGATAATCTTAATCGTAATCTTATTGGATGCTTCGGCTTGACCATTGGCTTGCGCATAATAAGGAGAAGAATACACAGCTTACTCCCCATTTCTTCAGCAAAATCACAAAATTCGGATGATGTAAACTGGGTCCCTTGATCCGTAGTTATAGTTTGAGGGATCCCGAATCTGTGAACTATATGCTCATTGACAAAATTAATCATGTTCTCTGACGTAACATTCTTCAAAGGCACAGCCTCGACCCACTTGGTAAAGTAATTTGTAGCCAATAGTATGAATCTGTGTCCTTTACTAGAAGGAGGATGAATCTGACCAATCAAATCTATAGCCCATCCTCTAAACGGCCACGACTTGATAATTGGATTCATAGCCGATGCTGGAACTCTTGAACATTTCCGAATCTCTGACAATCTTGACACCCTTTATAATATTCAAAACAGTCTTCGAGCATAGTCGGCCAAAAGTAACCGGTCCTTCTCATTATCCACTTCATTTGATAGGCCGATTGATGTGCGCCACATAACCCTTCATGTACTTCGTACATTAGTTTCCTAGCTTCCTCTTGACTTAGGCATTTCCAGAGTACCCCATCTATGGACTTATAGTACAACTGGCCGTCAAGAAGTGTAAACTTAATGGCTTTATATCTGAGCTTCCGAGAAACCTTTTGCGATGGATTTCTCAAGTAGTCGGTAATTTCTCTTCTCCAATCATCAGCCATATAACCTTCATCCAAAGCAAGAACTTCTTGATCTTCCCGATATCCTGAAGCAACTTGAGCTAATTTATTTGCCTCTTCATTATGCCCCTAGGGATATGATGCAAAGTTGCTATCTGGAAACATTTCAAAAGCTCCCAACATTCTTCGTAATACTCTCTCAATATGTCATTTTTGCAATCATATTGACCAATCAACTGGTTGATGACTAACTCAGAATCCCCGAAGATCTCGACAGCAATAACTTTTATTTCCACAAGAAGCCGAAGCCCTCTAAGCAAGGCTTCATATTCTGCTTGGTTGTTGGTAACATAAAACTCAATGGGATAGCACACTTGAAAGTTAATCCTCATGGAGAAAATCAAGAAAATACCAAACACCACCACCTTTGCTGCAAGATGAACCATCGAAAAACAATGTCCAAAGTGCAATATTTATCATATTAGCAGACGGATCACGATGATGAGTAGCGAAATCAGCAATAACTTGACCTTTTACTGCCTTTTGCCGATCCGTATCTTAAATCAAACTCTGACATTGCTAAAATCCACTTGCCGATTCTTTCGTTTAGAATAGGCATTGACAGCATGTGTTTTATTACGTCAAATTCAAAAATTAATATGCATTCAGCATTTAACAAGTAATGCCTAAACTTGGTGCATGAGTAATACACACACAAACAAAGCTTCTCCGTAGCCGAATACCTCATCTCTGGGTCTAACAATTTTTCGGCTAATGTAGGCTTTACTCTTCTTTCTTTCCCTCCAAATTCTTGCATAAGAGCCGATCCTATCGTTAGCCCAACGCTGCCCACGTACAATTGGAAAGGCTTATCAAACTGAGGAGGTAATTAATACTTGGTGGCCGCTTTCATATACTCTTTAATTGTCATCAAAAAGCTTTCTGTTGTACGTCATCCCATACGAATTTTGCTCTTTCTTGAGTTTCAGCAACGGGGAAAAGGCAAGACCCTTTCCTGATAAGCCAGATATGAACCTCCTTACAAAGTTGATCTGCCAAGCAACGATTGCAATTCTGTGAGGTTTGGTTGGAGGGACGACTTTATCTATTGCCTCGATGCTTTTCTTTCCGACTTCAATTCCCTCTTCTATGGATCAGAAAACCCAAAAACTCTCCTGCTGAAACTCCAAAGGCGCATTTGTTTGGATTCATTCTTAAACCATGCTCCTTGTTGCCACTCTAGAGTCCTCCTCAATCAATTAAATGTCCCACCTGATTTCTGGACTTCCGCAATTACATCATCAATATAACCTTCTACAATTTTACCGATCAACTCATGGAAGATGTAATTCATATCTCTTTGATAAGTTGCACCGGCATTCTTCAAACCGAACATCATAACAACCCATTCAAATAGACCAATATGACCAGACACCTAAAAGCTGTCTTTGAAATGTCTTCTATTGCCATAAAGATCTGGTTGTAACCAGCGTTACCGTCCATAAAGCTGATGACCTCGTAACCAGCCGCTGCGTCAACAAGCAATTCGGCAACCGGCATCGGGTAACTATCCATTGGAGTAGCTTTATTGAGATCTCTGAAATCAATGCAGACCCTCATCTTTCCATTCTTCTTATACACTGGAACTATATTCGAAATCCAATCCGCATATCTGCATGGCCGAATGAAATCCGCTTTCAATAATCTCTCAATTTCCTTTTTCACATCGGCTAGTACTTCTTCCTTAAAAATCTTCCGAGGAGGCTGCTTATAAGGACGATACCCAGGTTTGATTGGTAGTCGATGTTCAACAATGGAGCGATCTAATCCAGGCATCTCCGTGTAATCCCATGCAAAACAATCTTTGAACTCCTTTAAAAGATTTATCAATTTCAATCTACACTCTGGATCCAAATTGGTGCTGACATATATCGGTCTCGCTTCAGCTTCATTACCGATATTTACTTCTTCTAACTTATCAGCCGACATGAAGCCTTGTCCCAATTTCCCCTTGTTTCCATCAATTGGGTTATCCATCCAAGGATTGCTTTGAAACAGATGGTCCCACTGGGCGTGCCAAAAAGTGTGTTGGCGCAAAAAGTGACACCTCGCGCCAAGCACACAGCAAGCCGAAAAGCTGCTTCAATCGGTGCCCGGAGTATGTTGATTCCGGAGACGTGCCAGTCGGTTTGACCTGAAAACCAAAAGGGATAAAAACGTGAGAATACCTCTGGAACATGCCGGGTGAGACCAGACAGTTCCATATGTACGGCTTTGAAAGCCAATCACGACGGCACACAGCTATAGAAGCTGTCTGTCAAAGCATGTTTGTAAAATCATTCGGCAATATGAAAACAGAGTGTAAAGCATATTTAACTGCCGAATGCGTATGTAAAAAGAGACATACTTTGAACGAATTAAAGATGTTATAAACAGGTAACTTGCAAAAATAGATCTATTCAAATAACACATGCATAGGCTAATCCAACTAATCTGCACGTTTAGTTTCATAAACCCGTCAGGCATAAACTCAAGCGAAGCTAATCCACCGCATGATACCACTTGCTATAAGTCTACACCACTTCTTATAATTAGATTAATCCACCGCATGATACAATCTAATTATAACAAGCTAAAAGCATGCATATATTTGAACAGATCTATAAAAGCTCATTACTCATGTAAGCATAACCAAAATCGGCAAACCAGCCGAATTGGGGTCCATGAAGAAGGAACAAACAGCAAGCACGATCAACTAATCTAAAACCTGCATCTGCCGCACGATACCTAGTTTTATCAAAGCCTAATCATAATAACATGCATGAACCCGCAATGTAACAATCTGGATTGAAAGTTGATCCGGCCATCATGATATTATGATTAGCAAAAGCACAAGCAAACTTGTGGAACAAGGCCGAACAAAGATCAATCTAGATTGGGCAAAAGAGTGTTACAAGAATTAAATAAATAAAACATATAACACATGATAACTTAATGAATCTATTAGATCTGCCAAATCTAATAGAGCCGATAACTATTTTTACTCATGACTTAATCCGCCGCACGATACAAGGCACAAGCAAAAACTTCCCGTCATAAGCTTAAATCCGCCGCACGATACTAAGCTTAACATACGAGACTACTTGCATCATATCTAAATCCACCGCATGATACTAGACATGATAACAAGGTTGCCGGTACTTACGGAGGTCGACGGATCGATGATTCCTCTCGAAGAACTCGACGACACGACTAAGGACTCGAAGATGGCACGGGGCCGGTTTGTATTGGTTGGTTGTGAACAGTTTTACAATGGTCGAGGGTTTATATTTATACCCTGACGAAACATGAGTCCTAAACGATTACGACTTATACAACGAATTTTGGAAAGATACAAATACCATTCCTATTCTTCTCATCGTCCTCCAATTATACAGGCATTTGCCGAAATCCTAAAAACTAGCCGACTGCCCGGTCGTTTACCGAATGCTCCCCTTACTGCTGGCTGGGCCCTCTTGTCATCCTCTCGTGCGTGCAAAAATCTGGTGTTAACAGAAGGCACTTCCACAGCTTGGTTATCGTTTCAAGTTGTACGTGACGGCCGGTAGCCTTGCAGTAGGATCGGCCCTTACATTAAGTTTAAAGGGAAAAGATGAGTAGCAGCTAGCTTTAGCCGAAAATGTTAAGACCCAGAGGAGGGTATTCGGCTGTAAAGAAATTTTCTTCGTATATGCATCACTCGTGGGCTAAGTGTCGGCACTATTTGTTAAAAGCCGAATGTGTGGAGATTGTATGTGGAACGGATTCAAGAATATTTATAGTCGATGCGAAGCATCGCCTTTAGCAGAAAAAATGTTCCAAGAATTTAAGTTGTAGCCGATATTATTTATATATCGCCTTTAGTACCGATATTCATAACCCTGGTAACCATAGCATTTCTAAGTGGACAGGTTTATTGGGGGAAAGAAAGGTGAGGTGAAGTAAGTGCGATGCCGAGTGACATGACATATCAAGAATGAGATATGGTCGGCTAAAATGATGTCATGCGTTCGGGAAATGTTTTTCTGAAGAAGCGTTACAATCGGAAAGATCACTGAGGGATCGAAATCATGCAAATAGACGATATTCAGAGAAGAACAAGTTCCATGAGTTACAAGCTTCATTCATGGATCTGTCCTAATATAGATTACCCTGAGTTAGAAGCTTCTTTCACGGATCTGTCCTAATACAGATTACCCTTGGAATAATTTGTTTACAATGGATTGTGGGTCAGCAATCTCAGCAATAGCAGCGACATGGTCAGCATAAATCTCGAGATCTTCAAATTCATCCGGGTTATCACCTGCGAAACCAACTGGTCGAGAGGAATAATCTTCTTTGGTCCAGGAACTCATTGCCGCTAGCCCGAGGGAGACTCCGGTGTGTACACCTTGGATGATGGTTTGATCTATGCGACCATCCACAGCATCAAGACGAGCTTCAACTGAGTCCCCATAAGCATTCACCTTGAGGGCAATTTTGTTCACTGCCATTTTCAGACAGTCATTCTCTCCAGAAAGGGCTATCAAGAAGAAGGAATGCATCAGGCAAAGCAAGCTCAGCCAGAAGAAGGGGACCAAGACTCTGCTAACCTGTGATGATGCTGCAAAACTGTTTCCGTTGGTCTACCCATTCAGCTTCCTCAATACCATGCTTCTTGGATACATCTTCCAGTTCTTTCTGGACTTTATCCCTTTCCTCACAGTGCCGAAGAGCGTCCAAACGGGTCTGTTGGAGTGAATCATCAGAATCAGAATCTTGTAGCTTAGGGAAAAGATTGAAAGAGGCTATTGGAGCTATCGTTTCTTGAGGAAGAACCCAAGCTCGGCTGGAGAGGGATCCCGCTCTAGAGAGGGACCAGATAGTGAATCAGAGATAGACAAGCAAGAAAGCTACCGCAAGGGGGCAGGGAATCAGTTTTTACCCATGACGCCGATGAGTTGATGATCGGCTTCCTCCTGATTCGTCTCCAACGTAATGCTTGTCATGGTCACTATTGCCTGCCATTGATGGAAACACAAGCAGAAGATTTTCTCTCTAGCTTGAGCCGAAGCTGAGAAGTGGAAGTTTTTGGGAGTCAAACTGTTTGGCCGGAGTCAAGAATGGCAGCTTGTGTAAAGTCATAGTTTACACACTAAAGGACCAAGCATCGGATTAGGGTTTTCACGGTTTATGGGCCGTTATTGGGCCGGACCAAATCTTTGCTGACTTTAGGAACGCATGGAGCTAATAGGATTCGGCTAAAGGTGGTTGCTATGTGGAGTGTTCAATTTTGGTTGATTATTTGGGGACTCATATTACCGATTGACGCTGAAAACGGGAAACTGAAAACGGGAGAGTCTTTTAGGAATGCTATCCCGGTGCCGCCATGATTTGGGAAATTGAAGAGAAGACTGAAAACTTCGGATCCTAAATAATCGATTACAATAATTACTTGCAGGACGAAGGCAATTAGCATGATTATCAGCGATGGCCGATGTAATGTACATCGCCGCTAAAGCAAAAAATAGAGGTCAACGACTAATACACGAAATAGAGCACGCATTGATCTCGAAGGATCGATCACGGATTGATTTCAAAAGGATGAACAAAAGAACTTTTATTCACAAGAAAGGGGAGCATGGGATTACAATGAGGACTAGTTCGTCCACTCCATCCTACGCCTAATCGGGAGGAAGTGATCAAAAGAGTCGGCTAGATCTGTTCCGGCTTCCTTCATATCATCTACAGAGTGTTCTACTCTATCTTCTAGTTCTTGCTCGCAGACGTCAAATCTGCGATAATCAGCGCCGGAGTGAATCCTCACGGCGTTAAAAGCGAGTGCCGCGCCATACCCCATGTCGGCCCGAGAGATGATGGGAAGGGTTCGGTTAACCTCATTCACCCGCTTTAGGGGTGTCGTACCCATCACATCAGCCGTGATAGCGAGTTTGGTGATGGCGGCTTCAAGGGTATGGAGTTTGGTTGCCAGAGCTAAAAAAAAAGAAGAGTGAATGGAGGAGAAAAGGGAAAATAAAGAAAGAAATAATGAAGAAATACTTACCGGTGGCCCGTTCCCGAGCGACATCACGCTCTGGAGAGATTCGGGTGATTTCCCGATCCTTCCTTTCCAAATTGACTTGAAGATCTATGATCTTCTGGATCAGGTCCTCGGGGAAGTCGTCACCAGTCCTCCAGAAACAAGAGCAATAATGTGAGGACAGCTGCTTTCATTTTTCGGGACAGAGATGATGAAGGGCAACCTCCTCTTAGAGGTGCTGGAAGCTCCAAACTTGGAGCTATGGCGGCTCGCCTCGGAAGACATCCTCTAGTTGATTGGGGGATAGTAGGAGAAAAGAGGGTTTTCTGGTTTTGAGAATGAAACAGGGGAATTCAGACTGCACAAGCCGAAGCAAAGTGGAAGGGGACTATAAAGAATCCCAAAGGTGCATCGGGAGATGGATCGACAAGTACAGCAATTATGGTGTGTAGAGATGGATACTTCCGGAGGTTCCACGTCAATATACAAGGAAAAAGAATTTTGGAATAAATATTTATCCCAAAATTAGGGGGCATGTGTTAACACCGGATTTTCGCATGCACAAGCTTATGACAGGTGGGCCCAATAGACAGTGAAAAGGGGATTCGGCGAGCAACCAAGTGGATGGTTAGCCTTCAGAGTCTTCGGCAAATGTCTATGCGGTCGGCTATTTTACGAGGATATGACTCCATTCGACAACATGAATATGGCAGGTAAAAGCCGGCCTGCACGGAAGACACGTGGCGATAAAGGACGCCGAAGAGAATAGGAATAGGATTTGTATCTTTCCAAATTTCATTGTATGAGTCGTAATCGTCTAGGACTCGTGTTTCGTCCAGGGTATAAATATAAGCCCTCGACCATTGTAAAATTGTTCACAACCATATCAATACAAACTGGCCCCGTGCCATCTTCGAGTCCTTAGTCGTGTCGTCGAGTTCTTCGAGAGGAATCATCGATCCGTCGACCTCTGTAAGTACCGGCAACCTTGCTATCATTTCTAGCATCATGCGGTGGCTTTAGATATGATGCAAGTAGTCTCGTTCGTTAAGCTTAGTATCGTGCGGCGGATTTAAGCTTATGACGGGTGGTTTTTGCTTATGCCTTGTATCGTGCGGCAGATTAATTCATGGGTAAAAATAGTTATCGGCTCTATTAGATTTGGCAGATCTGATAGATTCATTAAGTTATCATGTGTTATGTGTTTTATTATTTAATTCTTGTAACACTCTTTTGCCCAATTTAGATTGATCTTTGTTCGGCCCTGTTTCATAAGTTTGCTTGTGTTTTTTTTTTGTTAATTATAAATCATGATGGCCGAATCAACATCCAATCTAGATTGTTACATGTTGCGGGTTCATGCATGTTAGTTACGATTAGACTTTGATAAGACTAGGTATCGTGCGGCAGATGAAGGTTTTTAGATTTCTCCGATCATGCTTGCTTGTTTGTTCCTTCCTCATGGACCCCAACTCGGCTAATTTGCCGATCTTGGTTAAGCTTACACGAGTAATGAGCTTTATAGATCTGTTTAAATAAATACATGCTTTTAGCTAGATTGTATCATGCGGTGGATTAATCTAATTATAAGAAGTGGTGTAGACTTATGGCAAGTGGTATCATGCGGTGGATTAGCTTCGCTTGAGTTTATGCTTGACGGGTTTATGAAGACTAGAAGTGCGGCAGACTAGTCGGATTAATCTATGCATGTGTTGTTTAAATAGATTTATGTTTGCAAGTTACATGTTTACAATGTTTTAATGACACCTTTTATCTGTGCAAGCATGTTTCCCTTTACATGCGCATTTGGCAGTTGATATGCTTTACATCTCTGTTTTCATACTAGCCGAATGATCTATAAACCTGCTCGACAGACAGCTTCTATAGCTGTGTGCCATCGTGATTGGCTTTCAAAGGCCGTACATAGGAACTGTCTGGTCTCACCTGACATGTTCCATTGGTATTCTCACAGTTTATCCCTTGTTGGTTTTCAGGTCAAACCGACTGGCACATTTCCGGATTCAACACACTCCAGGCACCCGATTGAAGCCAGTTTTTTTGGCTTGCTATGTGTGAGGCGCGGTCAACCAATTTTGCATCACACACTTTTGGCAAGCCCGGTGGGACCAATTGTTTCAAGATGCCTGAGATCAGTGACGATCAGGTTCTGGATGTGACCATGGATGATTTGTCACCAGAGGTTGAAAGGTTTAGTACAACAAACTTGTGATGAACTTCAGAGCAAATGCCTGATTGACCTTTTCCAAGAACAAGAGCGGCAAAGTCTTCCAGAAGCAACCGTCCCGAGGATTCTTCCTCATCACCAACCCGAGCCATCCGACGGTACTGAAGAGGAAGCTATTCAGAAGATGAACTGGGATAATGTACAAAGTTGTATCAGAGCCATGACCAATCATCAGTCGGCTTTCTTGAATACTTTTCGTGCCGTCATGGTTAGTGTACTTTCGGTCCAGCAATGGATAAATGCTTTGAAGAAGCCGGTGGTCCGATGCAGGGGCCACTGTTGTTCCAGTACCTCAACGTCGGAGGATTGCCGAAGATGGCAGAGCTGGCACAAGCACAGGTGGGATAGTTCCTCATGAGATGCAACAACCTCCCCAAACTTATGGAGAGCTCACGTTCGGCACAACAGGGAAGGTCCCGCAAACTGCTTCCAGAGTGTCTCCTGCAACGAACAGGGTACAAAGGAATATGTTTGGAGATGGGTATCAGGAGTTCGTTGATTATAGCGCAATTATTGCTCTTCCAAATCCAGGCTACTAGAGTTCAGCAGGACTAAATCCTGGGGGGCAAGCGCAAGCAGCTCTAGATTCGAGTATTGACCTCATCATGCATAGAATGGCTGATATGATGCAAAATCAATTCGGCCTCAAACCAAGAATCAGTCATATGCTTATAAGTCCCCTTACCCAGAGTGGTACAATCAGGTAGCACTTCCTCCAAGAGTACAGCCTCCTACTGATTTCACCAAGTTTTCGGGTCAGGATGACACCAGTACCATAGAACACATCAGCCGATACTTGATGCAACTTGGAGAGGCGTCTACAGATGAAGCTTGGAGGATTCGGTACTTCCTGTTGTCATTGACAGGACCAGCCTTCTCGTGGTTCGCTTCTCTGCCAGCAAATTCTATCAATACATGGGCAGAGCTAGAACAGAAATTCCACTCGTACTTCTTTACGGGAACAAGTGAGAAGAAGTTGTTCGATCTCATGAGTCTAAGGATGAAACCTGGCGAGACACCGCAAGAATATCTGCGCAGGTTCAGGGAGACCAAAAATCTTTGCTATTCCTTGAATATACCAGATGATCAATTGCTGGGAATAGCCATAACTGGCATGTTGCCGAGTATCAAGGAGAAACTATTCGGCATGGATTTTGATGACCTCGGGTAGTTATCACAACGGTTAGCAATGATGAGTAGTCAAGCCCAGGGGTTCAGAACAAATAATCAGTTCCAGAAGGGCGACGTGGCTGCCGAGATGTATCAGGCTTTCTTAGAAGAAGCAGCTGAATATAATGATGAAGATGAAGTGGCTGCGACCGAGATAGTCTGGGCTAAGGAGCCGACTCAAGTCAACCAGCGATGGCTAAGGCAACAAAAAGGTACTTATGACTTTGATGTTTCCAAGTCGGATAAATTATTTGAATACTTATTGAAGGAAGGACGCATCAAGTTGCCGGAAGGTCATCCTATGCTGGACCCTGAAGGGGTCAAGGATAAGAAGTATTGCGGTTTCCATAATACCAAATCCCACTCCATAAATGACTGCCGAGTGTTCAGAGTGCGGATCCAGAAAGCAATCCAGGATGGGCATCTGAGGTTTGATGGGAAGATGAAAGTCGATGGTAGCCCTTTTGGACAAAATACTGTGTCTTTCTCTGTTAATATGGTTAACGTAGCTGACCCCAGGGGCAAAAACAAGATGAAAGTATTGACCTCTGATAGAGCGAGGGAAGCTGGTGCTGTTGACCCTGGTCGGCAAATCACAGATAAAGAATTTCAGCAGAAGGTTCGGTTCCAAAATAGCCGAACTGAAATGGGTGAAAGATCCAGGCCCAGGGTCACGACGCGTGTTTTGTTGAATAAGTGGCATCGAAAGAAGGAACGGTATCAGAAACTGAGGTTTTATGAAGAACAGAAGTTCCTGGAGAAACAACGAAGGTACGAAGAGGAAATGTACCGGGAAGAGCGAAAAGATGTGAAGGAACAAGAGCAATCACATTGGGGATGCTCGTTCTTCAAGTATTGTTGGAACGAAGGCTTGAAGCTGCCTGCTAAGAACAACTGCCCTGAATGCAGTGATTAGTATTCTGAATATAGGCAGTCTCGGGTCAACCACCGTTCTGTCCATGAAAGACTTGGGGCACGAGTCCCTGGGGACAATCGGCGCTTAAAAATAAACAGTTCCGAGAATCGGCAAGGAAGAGGATTTGCCGATCGAAATTGGGCTTGCACTGGAGAAGAAGAATACTGTGAGTATGTCTGGCAGAAAGGACAGTGGTGTCCACCAGGATTAAGAAAGAGCCAGAAAAGGAGAGTGCAGCGCCTAAGAAATAGAGAGTTAGCGCAAGCGGGTGCCAAGACGAAACAAGTTTGGCGTCCTAAAGAGAATCCGAATGGAGGTGATCATTCGGCTGATGCATGCATGGCGTTCTTTCTCCCATCAGAGTTCATAGCTCCCGAAGGCCAAGATTTCCAAGACGAGGTGTATTCAGATTTTGATGAAGATGAATTTCAAGACTTGTTGGCTCATCTCGTCTTGGCTCAACGGGCGGTATTTGATAAACTAGCTAAGCATCGACACTTAAAGCCATTGTATATGAGGGGGTATGTTAATGGCAAGCCATTGACCAAAATGTTCATTGATGGAGGGGCTGCTATAAATATCATGCCGTATGCTACCTTCAGGAAGCTCGGGATGACAAGTGAAGATTTATTGAAGACCGACATGGTATTAAGAGACTTTGCTGGTAATTCTTCCAATACTCGGGGGGCAGTTCATGTCAAGTTGACGATTGGGTCTAAGACTTTGATCACTACTTTCTTCGTCATTGATGGCAAGGGGGCATACAGTTTGCTATTAGGAAGAGATTGGATACATGCAAACTGCTGTGTGCCGTCAACTATGCACCAATTCCTCATCCAGTGGATTGGAGATGACGTCGAAATCGTGCATGCTGATGATTCGGTGAGTGTTGCTAATGCAGAGCCCATCTACTGGGAATACGATGGTGTCGAGTGCTTCTCTGGGAGATCTTGGGAAGCAGGTCCTGTGAACGTTTTCGACAAGGACCAACAGCCGATTCAAACAATCGGCTCTCAGAGCAATTTTTAAACAAATAATCCGACTAGTGGTAATGGAGAAGAGTTGAGACCAAGTTTCTTGTCGGCTGACAACGAATAAAGTGTTGATGATGAAGCCGAAATAAGACCAATGTGTGCAAAATTTGGGTCTCGAGCGTGTTTTGAAGTTGATGAACTTTTGAAAAGATTCTGTTTATTCCTCCATTACCGAAGCTCAAAGAAGATCAAGAGTTCACGAGAAGTGACGTACAACAGAAGATCTTGATGAAATCAAAAAAATATATGAAGGAGTTGGCGCAAAAAGTGACACCTCGCGCCAAACACACAGCAAGCCAAAAAGCTGGCATCAATCTGGTGCCCGGAGTATGTTGATTCCGGAGACATGCCAGTCGGTTTGACCTGAAAACCAACAAGGGATAAAAACGTGAGAATACCTTAGGAACATGTCGGGTGAGACCAGACAGTTCCATATGTACGGCTTTGAAAGCCAATCACGACGGCACACAACTATAGAAGCTGTCTGTCAAAGCATGTTTGTAAAATCATTCGGCGAATATGAAAACAGAGTGTGTAAAGCATATTTAACTGCCGAATGCGTATGTAAAAGAGACATACTTTGAACGAATTAAAGATGTTATAAACAGGTAACATGCAAAAATAGATCTATTCAAAAATAACACATGCATAGGCTAATCCAACTAATCTGCCGCACGTTTAGTTTTCATAAAGCCGTCAGGCATAAACTCAAGCGAAGCTAATCCACCGCATGATACCACTTGCTATAAGTCTACACCACTTCTTATAATTAGATTAATCCACCGCATGATACAATCTAATTATAACAAGCTAAAAGCATGCATATATTTGAACTGATCTATAAAAGCTCGTTACTCATGTAAGCATAACCAAAATCGGCAAACCAGCCGAATTGGGGTCCATGAAGAAGGAACAAACAGGCAAGCACGATCAGACTAATCTAAAACCTGCATCTGCCGCACGATACCTAGTTTTATCAAAGCCTAATCGTAATTAACATGCATGAACCCGCGACATGTAACAATCTGGATTGAAAGTTGATCCGGCCATCATGATATTATGATTAGCAAAAGCACAAGCAAACTTGTGGAACAAGGCAGAACAAAGATCAATCTAGAATGGGCAAAAGAGTGTTACAAGAATTAAATAAATAAAACATATAACACATGATAACTTAATGAATCAATTAGATCTGCCAAATCTAATAGAGCCGATAACTATTTTTACTCATGACTTAATCCGCCGCACGATACAAGGCACAAGCAAAAACTTCCCGTCATAAGCTTAAATCCGCCGCACGATACTAAGCTTAACATACGAGACTACTTGCATCATATCTAAATCCACCGCATGATACTAGACATGATAACAAGGTTGCCGGTACTTACGGAGGTCGACGGATCGATGATTCCTCTCGAAGAACTCGACGACACGACTAAGGACTCGAAGATGGCACGGGGCCGGTTTGTATTGATGTGGTTGTGAACAGTTTTTACAATGGTCGAGGGTTTATATTTATACCCTGGACGAAACATGAGTCCTAAACGATTACGACTTATACAACGAATTTTGGAAAGATACAAATACCATTCCTATTCTTCTCAGGGTCCTCCATTGTCACGTATTTTCTTGCGCAAGCCATTTTCGTTTCCCGAATGGAGTCACCGTTTCGCAAAACAACCAATTATACAGGCATTTGCCGAAATCCTGAAAACTTGCTGACCGCCCGGTCGTTTACCGAATGCTCCCCTTACTGCTGGCTGGGCCCTCTTGTCATCCTCTCGTGCGTGCGAAAATCTGGTGTTAACACATGCCCCCTCAATTTCGGAATAAAAGCCAATTTTATTTCAAAATTGCCTGCAAGCTTCTTTCCTCTCTTAGGTTTTCACTTCTCGGCACTGTAGCCGCCGCCCAAGAAATTCGAATTTCTGCACAATCGATTTCACTTCGAACTCTTGATGGCGACCGAAGACAAGATTCCAGAGGTAAACCTGACATATTGAGTAATCTCTTGCTAGCCTCTTCTTTCGGTTCACTTTCTCTCTCTATTCGCTATTTCTTGATTGAATATAAGAACCAAATCCTGATTCCTTATGCTGCCAACCCTGATTCCTATCTCCTTGGTCCAATGGGAAATTTGACCGAACGGAGTTTATCGAGAAGGAAACCCAAAGAATTCCCTTCAAATCTGAAGTTACTTCACCGAATCACTGGCCGAACACCTTCAAGAGCTGGCCTTTTCCCCCAATTGCTGGATGGCGAAATTGGTATCGGAGGATGCTTGAAAAAAGCAGCAGCCACTGGGAAAATCAAGACATTAGCCATTGTTTGGAGTTATCTTTATCAGAAACACCCAGAAATGACCCTCTCCTGATAGCAGCTTCCCATTTCTGGTCTAACGCCATCAATGCTTTCATCTTTGGCCATGGTATGATGACTATTACTTTAGCTGACGTCTTCATGATGACTGGTCTGAATGTAACATTACCAGTATATCCTTCCAAATACAAGAACAAAAGCAATCAGAGAGCTGTCAGTTCTGGATGCGGATGGGCTAAATACATTCAGACTTATATAGAGTCGTCCAATGCTATCTCTGACAAAGAACTGAAAGCCTTTATGAGTATGTGGCTATGCAGATTCATCTTCTGTGGAAAATCCAATGAACCCACTCTGAACCATATGGTGATGGCGGAAGATTTATCTGCAAGCACTCAAATCCCGCTAGGCAAATACCTCTTGGGGCCTGTCTATCATATGATGCATCAGATTACTCTCCAGATGCACACGGGCAGAGAAATTTCTTGCGTGAACGGCCCCTGGTGGTTGGTCCAGATGTGGCTCCAACTATATGCATCAGATAGTTTCTGTGAGCCTTCTCAACTTGAGTTCCCTTCAAATTATGCTGAAGGCAAAATAGCAAGACTTAAAGCCTGTCAGACTTATGGAGAAGCAGCATCATCTATCAGCATTGATATGGACATCGGCCATGTCTTCAAGCTATTCTTCAAAGGCTTTGGCAATGCACTTTGGCTTCCCTACAGAGAGAATGAAAATCTGACTCTCTCTTGCAAGTTTAACTACGAATCCGGCTGTGCAGATAAAACATCTATTGAGATCTTCAACTCTTTCATCAAACCCTGTATTCTGCCAGCCGAATTTCACCACGGAAGATTAGTGTAGTCCACCTACGAGTTCTATTACCCAAACATGGTGGCTAGACAATTAGGATGTGGTCAATTGCCCCCTAGACTCTTCTTCTCAACAGTAATAAAACCCAGAGAAGTAATTATGGAAGGGATAATGGCTAAAAAAGTCTTTGAATTAGGATGAGAGTTGCCAACATACGAACCATCTCCATTTGGGATAGTAAACATCACTCATCCTTTCTTCACTTCCTGGTGGGAAGAGTGGCATGCCCACCTCTTCAATGTGCTAGTTCACCCCTTGTGTCAAAACTTGCAACCTGACTTTGCTTCCGACAGTGAGGTAATTTCACTACACTTATTATTTTCTATTCTTGAATCCAACCTTTTTCTAACACTCGGCCATACATAGGATCCTGAGCCTATACCTCCTGTCAGAGTGATCCAGTATTACCTGGCTGGACCCAATCCTGCTCTTGGTTTCACGCTCCAGGCTTGAACACCTTCATGAAGATCCCTGCAACTTCAACTATCGTGCCTCCAGGAGGAGAGAGCAAAAGAAAGGCACTTGAGAATGCCCTTTTGTCCAAAAACCAAGGACCAAAAGGGTTAAACTATCTCCCAAGGTATGAATCTCCCAATTTGTGCTAAGCAACTTTATTTGGCAATAAATCTGATCAAATCTATGTTGCATCACTTGTTGCAGCCACAAGTCAAAGCCTTGAAATCAGGCAGTACCTCAGCAACTACCAAACCATCTCCTGAAGCTTCTACAAAAAGGATGCAAGATGAAACTGAAGATCCAAAGACTCCTGAAGGTTCAAAAAATAAAGAGGCCGACGAGACCAAAGGTAACGCATTCGGCTATCCCTCCTTCTGTTGCCATATGCTTATGCCATTACTTGAAACAGATGAAATTTTAAAAGAACTGGAAACAGAGCCATCTCCTGATCATACTCCAAGCCCACCTCCTCCGAACACTCAACAAAGTCCTCGAGCAAGCCAAGGCATAGCGCCCTCTGATGATCAATCAGCCCAACAGGCAAAGTTCTATCCCTGAATTACATCGCTTTCACCAATCACACTTAGTCGGCTAACACCCTTTTCTTCCTTCAGAAAAATACTAAAGAGCCGATTGCGAGTTATTCTTTCCCCGCTGAAGATTATATCATTGAAAAGGTGAAGAAAATACTTCCCAACATACTTTATCAATAGAAAACCAGGCTCCGCTGAGGGAAATAATCACTTTGGTGAACAAGGACGTCGTCAATATGGTTCAAGATGCAGATCAGATAAGAGATGTTCTTGAGCTTATTGATGAAGATATTCCTTCTACTCTTCTGACCCATTTGGAATCTGCAGCTTGTCTCGACAACTTTTTTGGAATGGTAAGGAGAGCAACTAAAAACATATCATCCAAGGCCGCCTTGCAGAATGATAGATCTTCAAAGAAGCTAGAACTTAAAGATTTGCATTCCAATATTCAAATCGCAAAAAATTCCCTGGCAACTTTGGAATTTGAACTGAAGGTCATGGAGGAAGACAAGAGCAGGTTAGAAGCCAAGTTAGCCAAACTGAATACTAAAATCCAATCTCATAGGGCTCATATGGTTGATCTGCCAAAGGACATAGAAGCAGCCTCGTTGAAAATAACTTCGGCTCTCAAAGAAGATCAACAAATCAAAGCTAAATTATCCAAAATCCAAAAATCTGAAGTTGAAGATCAAAAAGTGCTTGATACTGTCAGCCGAATTAGAGCCGAGGCCATAAAGACAATCAATCAGCTTTTGAATGAGTAAACATTGATCTTGTAACAAACCAAGCGCAGCATACTTTGTCCTTGCAAAACTATTTTTCGATATTTTTATGCTTCCATTCGTCTGAGAATGCAATCGGCCTCTCTCCCTTAATTTTCCGAATGGCGCTTGAATTAACCGAGCTTGGCCCAATAAAAATAGCCCAGCCGAAAGGAAAACCCTACTCTGTCGCTTGGCATCCATTACCCCGCAAACTTCGCCACGACTCTTTTCCCGGCTTACAAATAAAACCCTCTCTACAGCCTCGATTAGTACTTGCAGTTGCGCATCTTTGCCTCTGTTTCTTTACTTCCCCTTGTCGGCTCAAACCAGAAGAAAACCCCAGTCCTGCAGCAATGGCGAACGACGACGACCGCGGCAAGTGACGCACTGAAGGAGAAGCGGAGGGCAGCCGAGTACCGCAACGCCGGCGCCATGGGTAAGAATCGGTCATCCTGCCCCCTTGCAATCTCTATTTCCCTGTTCATCCATTGTTTCAATTTCGATCCTCTTCTTACTTTCTAGGGTAAGACTCATCTCCAGCAGTCAAGGCCATCTTCTTCCCCGACCTGGAACTCCGTCATCCGGATCTTCCAGCTCCCTGAACTCCTCGGATTCTTCATCGGACCCCTTCTACTCCGACTGGTGGAGCCACCGCGACGCCTGCCGTTTTAAGGAGGAAAGGGACAAAGCCCGAGAGGAGCTGAGCGGAATCTCCAAGCAATACGGCATTGACCAGCTTGACTGGGAGGATCACCAGAAACAATTCTGCGATGCAATCTTAGGTCAGTGAAATCTTCGCCCGATTCCCCCTTTTTCTAATCGGACTCGTTCGCCTGATATATTCTCTTTTCTGTCCAGCATTATCTGCAGAGGTCGAGCGCCTGAAGATTGCGGGAACCAGAGTAGCCGACAAGGTGAACGCCCAAGGGGAAACCGTGGAGGCGCGCCTTGATGATGCGGATGACCGTGTTGATCAGGGACTGTTCACGAGTTCCTTCGGTGGACTGTCCGCCAATCAAGGAACAGTAACGCGACCGAGACCCGCAGCCACTGACCTGGCTCGATCCCGACGCGCGGACTGTCCGCGGGTCCAACGGCGGACTGTCCGCGGATGAACAGAGAGGGCGATTTCAGTCGCCCTTCTCCCAAAACCTCTCAAATCCGATCCAACTCAAAATCCCAAGTTCCCAAACTTGGAGAAGATGATCACGGGGTAGTTTGGAGACTATCCCCAAGAAATCATCCGCTCAAATCAACCAAATCACCGGGAAATCAAAAGGGAAGGTGGATGAACGGAAAAAACGCCACGAAAACGAAATCGTCTCGATCTATTCGATCATGAGGAGTTAGCTGAATTCCTTTAGTCGAAATGACCTCCTCAATGATACGAACAAATTGGTTCAAACGGATTTCGCAAAGACGCACCGGAGAGGGAGATCGAGTGACGGGAAAATCGTGAAGAAACGAAGAACGCGAAGAACACGAATCAAATCACGAATCAAGTCATCGATCTGCACTGCAAAGGTGAGGATACGGCCTCACTTCCTCAAATCAACAGTACACAGAGGCAAGTCTCTCTGCAGATCTCAGCTAGCTACAACAGGGGATGGGAGAGCAGGAAACCCTAAGTGCGAAAGAGCAAATGACTGAGATAAGGGGAGGAGGGTGTCTCCCCGACTACTTATCCTAATTCTTGTCTAAGTACAATTCCTACTCTACCCCTCTCTATTCTAATTACAGAGCGAACCAGCTAAACCCTAGGGTTATTCTGGACCAACTCGGTGGTAGGTGTATCCGACGGCCACGCTCGCACAACTCGTCCGCGTTGCCTCCACGCAACCTTCCGATTGCCGCCACGTGCCGCCCTCGCTCTGCACCCCCGGTTTTGTGGCCCAAACCGGGAAACTAGCCTTTTCCAGCCAACCCCCGGTTTTGAGGCCCAAACCGGGAAACCAGCCCACCAGCTTCTGAGTTTTGAGGCCAAACTCAGCAAACCCTCAGCGCCCAGGTTTTGAGGCCCAAACCTGGAAACCGTCCTCAGCCCGAGTTTTGTGGCCAAACTCGGAAACCCTCAGCCCGAGTTTTGTGGCCAAACTCGGAAACCGTCCATGCCCAGGTTTTGAGGCCCAAACCTGGAAACCGTCCATCCGATGGTTTTTCTCTGGCTCTACCACCAAACTGAAGCTGTAGAGGGGATGCACCGCCCGTGCACCCCATCCACCGACACGTGTCCCCAGGTCCTCGACCCAAGCAACACCGTGCCCCGCAAGTCTTCACTTGTCGCTGTCCCAGGCTGCCAGCCACCACAGCTAATCATCAGGCACTCTGGTCCCTCAGTCCAAGCCTCACGTCCGCCCTTCACCGCTCGGTTCATCGGCATGGCACGTCCGCCGCACGACACGCCCATCCTTCACCGCACCCGGTCCGTCGGCACGACCCGTCTCAACTTGACCTTCACCTTGCCCTCGATCACTGTCTCCGTGCTCGGCACCTGCACAACACAAGCCAAAGACCCTGCGATCAAACCCGTTGACAATCACTCATCACTCAGAGACTCGACATACACCCATGTATCCGCATCAAGTTGTCATTCACGGCGTACACCATGGTGTCGCCTTGGGGCTGGCGGCGATGTCCACCCAGACGCGCGAGGACTTCTCCGCCATGCCGACCGGCTTCCATGGCGGGGAGCTTCCAGAGGATGTCGAAGACCTTCTGGAAAATTATGAAGATCATGCGACTGTGCTTGCTCAGGCTTCTGATGCTCAATCTGTCTTGAACAGGTTGTTTGATGAGTAATTTGTACTTAGGGATGCCTGTAAATAAACTGCTCTCTTATGCAAAACATTTGTTCTATGTGAAGTACTCGTCTGCAGTTTCCTGAATTACCAAAAGCAAAACCCCAGTATGACACCATCATTATTCGGTTAGACTGACATTTTTGCTCTAAAGGCGACACATGTCATGTCGGTTGTTCAAACTTTTTTTTTACTAAAGGCGATGCTTCTCATCGGCTAACTCATCTCATACAATTTTTATGCACCGACCTCCATGCTGGGATGAAACTTTTTAAGAAATCTCCCATTAATATCTCTAGAAAACTCTTCCCCCAGCAAGGTCTTCAAAATATATGCGTTGCTAGGCACATGTCTTACTGTCTGAAAAGGACCTTCCCAATTTGGAGACAATTTACCAAATGCTTTATCTTTCGTTCCAATTGGCAATACAACCTTCCAAACTAAATCCCCCTCTTCAAAGCGTTTTTCCTTGACCTTTTTATTGTAATACCTGGCAACACGTAATTTGTTCTTCTCTATATTCTCCAATGCCTTGAGACGAATTAGGTGCAGATCTTCTAGTTCGTTCATCATTAAACTCTCATAATCTTCCTTCCTTAATTCGTTCTGCAGTGTAACTCATCTCGAACTCGATTGTAACTCCCAAGGTAACACAGCACAATGTCCATAAACCAACTCGTAAGGAGATACTTGAGTAGGCCCATGACATGCCATTCGGTAAGCCCACAATGCTTCACTTAAGACCGAATGCCACTTTTTCGGTTTCTCATCGATCTTCTTCTGGATAATCTTAATCGTAATCTTATTGGATGCTTCGGCTTGACCATTGGCTTGCGCATAATAAGGAGAAGAATTACACAGCTTAATCCCCATTTCTTCAGCAAAATCACAAAATTCGGATGATGTAAACTGGGTCCCTTGATCCGTAGTTATAGTTTGAGGGATCCCGAATCTGTGAACTATATGCTCATTGACAAAATTAATCATGTTCTCTGACGTAACATTCTTCAAAGGCACAGCCTCGACCCACTTGGTAAAGTAATTTGTAGCCAATAGTATGAATCTGTGTCCTTTACTAGAAGGAGGATGAATCTGACCAATCAAATCTATAGCCCATCCTCTAAACGGCCACGACTTGATAATTGGATTCATAGCCGATGCTGGAACTCTTTGAACATTTCCGAATCTCTGACAATCTTGACACCCTTTATAATATTCAAAACAGTCTTCGAGCATAGTCGGCCAAAAGTAACCGGTCCTTCTCATTATCCACTTCATTTGATAGGCCGATTGATGTGCGCCACATAACCCTTCATGTACTTCGTACATTAGTTTCCTAGCTTCCTCTTGACTTAGGCATTTCCAGAGTACCCCATCTATGGACTTATAGTACAACTGGCCGTCAAGAAGTGTAAACTTAATGGCTTTATATCTGAGCTTCCGAGAAACCTTTTGCGATGGATTTCTCAAGTAGTCGGTAATTTCTCTTCTCCAATCATCAGCCATATAACCTTCATCCAAAGCAAGAACTTCTTGATCTTCCCGATATCCTGAAGCAACTTGAGCTAATTTATTTGCCTCTTCATTATGCCCCTAGGGATATGATGCAAAGTTGCTATCTGGAAACATTTCAAAAGCTCCCAACATTCTTCGTAATACTCTCTCAATATGTCATTTTTGCAATCATATTGACCAATCAACTGGTTGATGACTAACTCAGAATCCCCGAAGATCTCGACAGCAATAACTTTTATTTCCACAAGAAGCCGAAGCCCTCTAAGCAAGGCTTCATATTCTGCTTGGTTGTTGGTAACATAAAACTCAATGGGGATAGCACACTTGAAAGTTAATCCTCATGGAGAAATCAAGAAAATACCAACACCACCACCTTTGCTGCAAGATGAACCATCGAAAAACAATGTCCAAAGTGCAATATTTATCATATTAGCAGACGGATCACGATGATGAGTAGCGAAATCAGCAATAACTTGACCTTTTACTGCCTTTGCCGATCCGTATCTTAAATCAAACTCTGACATTGCTAAAATCCACTTGCCGATTCTTTCGTTTAGAATAGGCATTGACAGCATGTGTTTTATTACGTCAAATTCAAAAATTAATATGCATTCAGCATTTAACAAGTAATGCCTAAACTTGGTGCATGAGTAATACACACACAAACAAAGCTTCTCCGTAGCCGAATACCTCATCTCTGGGTCTAACAATTTTCGGCTAATGTAGGCTATTACTCTTTCTTTCCCTCCAAATTCTTGCATAAGAGCCGATCCTATCGTTAGCCCAACGGCTGCCACGTACAATTGGAAAGGCTTATCAAACTGAGGAGGTATTAATACTGGTGGCGCTTTCATATACTCTTTAATTTCATCAAAAGCTTTCTGTTGTACGTCATCCCATACGAATTTTTGCTCTTTCTTGAGTTTCAGCAACGGGGAAAAAGGCAAGACCCTTTCTGATAAGCCAGATATGAACCTCCTTACAAAGTTGATCTTGCCAAGCAACGATTGCAATTCTGTGAGGTTGGTTGGAGGGACGACTTTATCTATTGCCTCGATGCTTTTCTTTCCGACTTCAATTCCTCCTCTATGGATCAGAAAACCCAAAAACTCTCCTGCTGAAACTCCAAAGGCGCATTTGTTTGGATTCATTCTTAAACCATGCTTCCTTGTGCACTCTAGAGTCCTCCTCAAATCAATTAAATGTCCCACCTGATTTCTGGACTTCACGACTACATCATCAATATAACCTTCTACAATTTTACCGATCAACTCATGGAAGATGTAATTCATATCTCTTTGATAAGTTGCACCGGCATTCTTCAAACCGAACATCATAACAACCCATTCAAATAGACCAATATGACCAGGACACCTAAAAGCTGTCTTTGAAATGTCTTCTATTGCCATAAAGATCTGGTTGTAACCAGCGTTACCGTCCATAAAGCTGATGACCTCGTAACCAGCCGCTGCGTCAACAAGCAATTCGGCAACCGGCATTGGGTAACTATCCATTGGAGTAGCTTTATTGAGATCTCTGAAATCAATGCAGACCCTCATCTTTCCATTCTTCTTATACACTGGAACTATATTCGAAATCCAATCCGCATATCTGCATGGCTGAATGAAATCCGCTTTCAATAATCTCTCAATTTCCTTTTTCACATCGGCTAGTACTTCTTCCTTAAAAATCTTCCGAGGAGGCTGCTTATAAGGACGATACCCAGGTTTGATTGGTAGTCGATGTTCAACAATGGAGCAATCTAATCCAGGCATCTCCGTGTAATCCCATGCAAAACAATCTTTGAACTCCTTTAAAAGATTTATCAATTTCAATCTACACTCTGGATCCAAATTGGTGCTGACATATATCGGTCTTGCTTTAGCTTCATTACCGATATTTACTTCTTCTAACTTATGCCGACATGAAGCCTTGTCCCAATTTCCCCTTGTTTCCATCAATTGGGTTATCCATCCAAGGATTGCTTTGAAACAGAGTGGTCCCACTGGGCGTGCCAAAAAGTGTGTTGGCGCAAAAAGTGACACCTCGCGCCAAGCACACAACAAGCCGAAAAGCTGACTTCAATCTGGTGCCCGAAGTATGTTGATTCCGGAGACGTGCCAGTCGGTTTGACTTGAAAACCAATAAGGGATAAAAACGTGAGAATACGTTTGGAACATGCCGGGTGAGACCAGACAGTTCCATATGTACGGCTTTGAATGCCAATCACGACGACACACAACTATAGAAGTTGTCTGTCAAAGCATGTTTGTAAAATCATTCGGCGAATATGAAAACAGAGTGTTTAAAGCATATTTAACTGCCGAATGCGTATGTAAAAAGAGACATACTTTGAACGAATTAAAGATGTTATAAACAGGTAACTTGCAAAAATAGATCTATTCAAATAACACATGCATAGGCTAATCCAACTAATCTGCTACATGTTTAGTTTTCATAAACCCGTCAGGCATAAACTCAAGCGAAGCTAATCCACCGCATGATACCACTTGCTATAAGTCTACACCACTTCTTATAATTAGATTAATCCACCGCATGATACAATCTAATTATAACAAGCTAAAAGCATGCATATATTTGAACAGATCTATAAAAGCTCATTACTCATGCAAGCATAACCAAAATCGGCAAACCAGCCGAATTGGTTTCCATGAAGAAGGAACAAACAGGCAAGCACGATCAGACTAATCTAAAACCTGGATCTGCCGCACGATACCTAGTTTTATCAAAGCCTAATCATAATTAACATGCATGAACCCGCGATATGTAACAATCTGGATTGAAAGTTGATCCGGCCATCATGATATTATGATTAGCAAAAGCACAAGCAAACTTGTGGAACAAGGCTGAACAAAGATCAATCTAGATTGGGTAAAAGAGTGTTACAAGAATTAAATAAATAAAACATATAACACATGATAACTTAATGAATCTATTAGATCTGCCAAATCTAATAGAGCCGATAACTATTTTTACTCATGACTTAATCCGCCGCACGATACAAGGCACAAGCAAAAACTTCCCATCATAAGCTTAAATCCGGCGCATGATACTAAGCTTAACATACGAGACTACTTGCATCATATCTGAATCCACCGCATGATACTAGACATGATAACAAGGTTACCGGTACTTACGGATGTCGACGGATCGAGGATTCCTCTCGAAGAACTCGACGACACGACTAAGGACTCGAAGATGGCACGGGGCCGGTTTGTATTGTTGTGGTTGTGAACAGTTTTTACAATGGTCGAGGGTTTATATTTATACCCTAGACGAAACATGAGTCCTAAACGATTACGACTTATACAACGAATTTTGGAAAGATACAAATACCATTCCTATTCTTCTCATCGTCCTCCAATTATACAGGCATTTGCCGAAATCCTAAAAACTAGCCGACTGCCCGGTCGTTTACCGAATGCTCCCCTTACTGCTGGCTGGGCCCTCTTGTCATCCTCTCGTGCGTGCAAAAATCTGGTGTTAACAGAAGGCACTTCCACAGCTTGGTTATCGTTTCAAGTTGTACGTGACGGCCGGTAGCCTTGCAGTAGGATCGGCCCTTACATTAAGTTTAAAGGGAAAAGATGAGTAGCAGCTAGCTTTAGCCGAAAATGTTAAGACCCAGAGGAGGGTATTCGGCTGTAAAGAAATTTTCTTCGTATATGCATCACTCGTGGGCTAAGTGTCGGCACTATTTGTTAAAAGCCGAATGTGTGGAGATTGTATGTGGAACGGATTCAAGAATATTTATAGTCGATGCGAAGCATCGCCTTTAGCAGAAAAAATGTTCCAAGAATTTAAGTTGTAGCCGATATTATTTATATATCGCCTTTAGTACCGATATTCATAACCCTGGTAACCATAGCATTTCTAAGTGGACAGGTTTATTGGGGGAAGAGAAAGGTGAGGTGAAGTAAGTGCGATGCCGAGTGACATGACATATCAAGAATGAGATATGGTCGGCTAAAATGATGTCATGCGTTCGGGAAATGTTTTTCTGAAGAAGCGTTACAATCGGAAAGATCACTGAGGGATCGAAATCATGCAAATAGACGATATTCAGAGAAGAACAAGTTCCATGAGTTACAAGCTTCATTCATGGATCTGTCCTAATATAGATTACCCTGAGTTAGAAGCTTCTTTCACGGATCTGTCCTAATACAGATTACCCTTGGAATAATTTGTTTACAATGGATTGTGGGTCAGCAATCTCAGCAATAGCAGCGACATGGTCAGCATAAATCTCGAGATCTTCAAATTCATCCGGGTTATCACCTGCGAAACCAACTGGTCGAGAGGAATAATCTTCTTTGGTCCAGGAACTCATTGCCGCTAGCCCGAGGGAGACTCCGGTGTGTACACCTTGGATGATGGTTTGATCTATGCGACCATCCACAGCATCAAGACGAGCTTCAACTGAGTCCCCATAAGCATTCACCTTGAGGGCAATTTTGTTCACTGCCATTTTCAGACAGTCATTCTCTCCAGAAAGGGCTATCAAGAAGAAGGAATGCATCAGGCAAAGCAAGCTCAGCCAGAAGAAGGGGACCAAGACTCTGCTAACCTGTGATGATGCTGCAAAACTGTTTCCGTTGGTCTACCCATTCAGCTTCCTCAATACCATGCTTCTTGGATACATCTTCCAGTTCTTTCTGGACTTTATCCCTTTCCTCACAGTGCCGAAGAGCGTCCAAACGGGTCTGTTGGAGTGAATCATCAGAATCAGAATCTTGTAGCTTAGGGAAAAGATTGAAAGAGGCTATTGGAGCTATCGTTTCTTGAGGAAGAACCCAAGCTCGGCTGGAGAGGGATCCCGCTCTAGAGAGGGACCAGATAGTGAATCAGAGATAGACAAGCAAGAAAGCTACCGCAAGGGGGCAGGGAATCAGTTTTTACCCATGACGCCGATGAGTTGATGATCGGCTTCCTCCTGATTCGTCTCCAACGTAATGCTTGTCATGGTCACTATTGCCTGCCATTGATGGAAACACAAGCAGAAGATTTTCTCTCTAGCTTGAGCCGAAGCTGAGAAGTGGAAGTTTTTGGGAGTCAAACTGTTTGGCCGGAGTCAAGAATGGCAGCTTGTGTAAAGTCATAGTTTACACACTAAAGGACCAAGCATCGGATTAGGGTTTTCACGGTTTATGGGCCGTTATTGGGCCGGACCAAATCTTTGCTGACTTTAGGAACGCATGGAGCTAATAGGATTCGGCTAAAGGTGGTTGCTATGTGGAGTGTTCAATTTTGGTTGATTATTTGGGGACTCATATTACCGATTGACGCTGAAAACGGGAAACTGAAAACGGGAGAGTCTTTTAGGAATGCTATCCCGGTGCCGCCATGATTTGGGAAATTGAAGAGAAGACTGAAAACTTCGGATCCTAAATAATCGATTACAATAATTACTTGCAGGACGAAGGCAATTAGCATGATTATCAGCGATGGCCGATGTAATGTACATCGCCGCTAAAGCAAAAAATAGAGGTCAACGACTAATACACGAAATAGAGCACGCATTGATCTCGAAGGATCGATCACGGATTGATTTCAAAAGGATGAACAAAAGAACTTTTATTCACAAGAAAGGGGAGCATGGGATTACAATGAGGACTAGTTCGTCCACTCCATCCTACGCCTAATCGGGAGGAAGTGATCAAAAGAGTCGGCTAGATCTGTTCCGGCTTCCTTCATATCATCTACAGAGTGTTCTACTCTATCTTCTAGTTCTTGCTCGCAGACGTCAAATCTGCGATAATCAGCGCCGGAGTGAATCCTCACGGCGTTAAAAGCGAGTGCCGCGCCATACCCCATGTCGGCCCGAGAGATGATGGGAAGGGTTCGGTTAACCTCATTCACCCGCTTTAGGGGTGTCGTACCCATCACATCAGCCGTGATAGCGAGTTTGGTGATGGCGGCTTCAAGGGTATGGAGTTTGGTTGCCAGAGCTAAAAAAAAAGAAGAGTGAATGGAGGAGAAAAGGGAAAATAAAGAAAGAAATAATGAAGAAATACTTACCGGTGGCCCGTTCCCGAGCGACATCACGCTCTGGAGAGATTCGGGTGATTTCCCGATCCTTCCTTTCCAAATTGACTTGAAGATCTATGATCTTCTGGATCAGGTCCTCGGGGAAGTCGTCACCAGTCCTCCAGAAACAAGAGCAATAATGTGAGGACAGCTGCTTCATTTTTCGGGACAGAGATGATGAAGGGCAACCTCCTCTTAGAGGTGCTGGAAGCTCCAAACTTGGAGCTATGGCGGCTCGCCTCGGAAGACATCCTCTAGTTGATTGGGGGATAGTAGGAGAAAAGAGGGTTTTCTGGTTTTGAGAATGAAACAGGGGAATTCAGACTGCACAAGCCGAAGCAAAGTGGAAGGGGACTATAAAGAATCCCAAAGGTGCATCGGGAGATGGATCGACAAGTACAGCAATTATGGTGTGTAGAGATGGATACTTCCGGAGGTTCCACGTCAATATACAAGGAAAAAGAATTTTGGAATAAATATTTATCCCAAAATTAGGGGGCATGTGTTAACACCGGATTTTCGCATGCACAAGCTTATGATAGGTGGGCCCAATAGACAGTGAAAAGGGGATTCAGCGAGCAACCAAGTGGATGGTTAGCCTTCAGAGTCTTTGGCAAATGTCTATGAGGTCGGCTATTTTACGAGGCGATGACTCAATTCGGCAACATGAATATGGCAGGTAAAAGCTGGCCTGCACGAAAGACATGTGGCGATAAAGGACACCGAAGAGAATAGGAATAGGATTTGTATCTTTCCAAATTTCATTGTATGAGTCGTGATCATCTAGGACTCATGTTTCGTCCAGGGTATAAATATAAGCCCTCGACCATTGTAAAATTGTTCACAACCATATCAATACAAACCGGCCCCGTGCCATCTTCGAGTCCTTAGTCGTGTCGTCGAGTTCTTCGAGAGGAATCATCGATCCGTCGACCTCCGTAAGTACCGGCAACCTTGCTATCATGTCTAGCATCATGCGGTGGATTTAGATATGATGCAAGTAGTCTCGTTCGTTAAGCTTAGTATCGTGCAGCAGATTTAAGCTTATGACGGGAGGTTTTTGCTTATGCCTTGTATCGTGCGGCGGATTAAGTCATGGGTAAAAATAGTTATCGGCTCTATTAGATTTGGCAGATCTGATAGATGCATTAAGTTATCATGTGTTATGTGTTTTATTATTTAATTCTTGTAACACTCTTTTGCCTAATTTAGATTGATCTTTGTTCGGCCCTGTTTCATAAGTTTGGTTGTGTTTTTTCATTAATTATAAGATCATGATGGCCGAATCAACATCCAATCTAGATTGTTACATGTTGTGGGTTCATGCATGTTAGTTACGATTAGACTTTGATAAGACTAGGTATCGTGCGGCAGATGCAGGTTTTTAGATTTGTCCGATCGTGCTTGCTTGTTTGTTCCTTCCTCATGGACCCCAACTCGGCTAATTTGCCGATCTTGGTTAAGCTTACACGAGTAATGAGCTTTATAGATCTGTTTAAATACATACATGCTTTTAGCAAGATTGTATCATGCGGTGGATTAATCTAATTATAAGAAGTGGTGTAGACTTATGGCAAGTGGTATCATGCGGTGGATTAGCTTCGCTTGAGTTTATGCTTGACGGGTTTATGAAGGCTAGACGTGCGGCAGACTAGTCGGATTAATCTATGCATGTGTTGTTTAAATAGATTTATGTTTGCAAGTTACCTGTTTACAATGTTTTAATGACACCTTTTATCTGTGCAAGCATGTTTCCCTTTACATGCGCATTTGGCAGTTGATATGCTTTACATGCTCTGTTTTCATACTAGCCGAATGACTCTATAAAACATGCTCTGACAGACAGCTTCTATAGCTATGTGCCGTCGTGATTGGCTTTCAAAGCCGTACATATGGAACTGTCTAGTCTCACCTGACATGTTCCATTGGTATTCTCACAGTTTTATCCCTTGTTGGTTTTCAGGTCAAACCGACTGGCACGTTTCCGGATTCAACACACTCCGGGCACCCGATTGAAGCCAGTTTTTTTGGCTTGCTGTGTGTGAGGCGCGGCGAACCAATTTTGCATCAACACACTTTTTGGCATGCCCGGTGGGACCACTTTGTTTCAAGATGCCTGAGATCAGTGACGATCAGGTTCTGGATGTGACCATGGATGATTTGTCACCAGAGTTGACAGGTTTAGTACAACAAACTTGTGATGAACTTCAGAGCAAATGCCTGATGACCTTTTCCAAGAACAAGAGCGGCAAAGTCTTCCAGAAGCAACCGTTCCTGAAGATTCTTCCTCATCACCAACCCGAGCCATCCGACGGTACTGAAGAGGAAGCTATTCAGAAGATGACTGGGATAATGTACAAAGTTGAATCAGAGGCCATGACCAATCATCAGTCGGCTTTCTTGAATACTTTTCGTGTCGTCATGGTTAGTACTTTCGGTCCAGCAATGGATAAATGCTTTGAAGAAGCCGCTGGTCCGATGCAGGGGCCACTGTTGTTCCCAGTACCTCAACGTCGGAGGATTGCCGAAGATGGCGGAGCTGGCACAAGCACAGGTGGGATAGTTCCTCATGAGACGCAACAACCTCCCCAAACTTATGGCCAACTCACGTTCGGCACAACAGGGAAGGTCCCGCAATCTGCTTCCAGAGTGTCTCCTGCAACGAACAGGGTACAAAGGAATATGTTTGGAGATGGGTATCAGGAGTTCGTTGATTATAGCGCAATTAATGCTCTTTCAAATCCAGGCTACAAGAGTTCAGCAGGACTACATCCTGGGGGGCAAGCGCAAGCAGCTCCAGATTCGAGTATTGACCTCATCATGCATAGAATGGCTGATATGATGCAAAATCAAGTCGGCCTCAAACCAAAGAATCAGTCATATGCTTACAAGTCCCCTTACCCAGAGTGGTACAATCGGGTAGCACTTCCTCCAAGAGTAAAGCCTCCTACTGATTTCACCAAGTTTTTGGGTCAGGATGACACCAGTACCGTAGAACACATCAGCCGATACTTGATGCAACTTGGAGAGGCGTCTACAGATGAAGCTTGGAGGATTCTGTACTTCCCGTTGTCATTGACAGGACCAGCCTTCTCGTGGTTCGCTTCTCTGCAAGCAAATTCTATCAATACATGGGCGGAGCTAGAATAGAAATTCCACTCGTATTTCTTTACGGGAACCTGTGAGAAGAAGTTGGTCGATCTCATGAGTCTAAGGATGAAACCTGGCGAGACACCGCAAGAATATCTGCGCAGGTTCAGGGAGACCAAAAATCTTTGCTATTCCTTGAATATACCAGATGATCAATTGTCGGGAATAGCCATAACTGGCATGTTGCCGAGTATCAAGGAGAAACTATTCGGCATGGATTTTGATGACCTCGGGCAGTTATCACAACGGTTAGCAATGATGAGTAGTCAAGCGCAGGGGTCAGAAGGAATAATCAGTTCTAGAAGCGCGACGTGGCTGCCGAGATGTATCAGGCTTTCTTAGAAGAAGCACCTGAATATAATGATGAAGATGAAGTGGCTGCGGCCGAGATAGTCTAGGCTAAGGAGCCGACTCAAGTCAACCAGCGATGGCTAAGGCAACAAAAAGGTACTTATGACTTTGATGTTTCCAAGTCAGATAAATTATTTGAGTACTTATTGAAGGAATGACCCATCAAGTTGCCGGAAGGTCATCCTATGCTGCACCCTGAAGATGTCAAGGACAAGAAGTATTGCGGTTTCCATAATACCAAATCCCACTCCATAAACGATTGCCGAGTATTCAGAGTGCGGATCTAGAAAGCTATCCAGGATAGGCATCTGAGGTTTGATGGGAAGATGAAAGTCGATGGTAGCCCTTTTGGACAAAATACTATGTCTTTCTCTGTTAATATGGTTAACGTAGCTGACCCTAGGGGCAAAACATGATGAAAGTATTGACCTCTGATAGAGCGAGGGAAGCTAGTGCTGTTGACCCTGGTCGGCAAATCACAGATAAAGAATTTCAGTAGAAGGTTCGGTTCCAAAATAGTCGAACTCAAATGGGTGAAACATCCAGGCCCAGGGTCACGACGCGCGTTTTGTTGAATAAGTGGCGTCGAGAGTAGGAACGGTATCAGAAACATAGGTTTTATGAAGAACAGGAGTTCCTAGAGAAACAACGAAGGTACGAAGAGGAAATGTACCGGGAAGAGCGAAAAGATGTGATGGAACAAGAGCAATCACATTGGGGATGCTCGTTCTTCAAGTATTGTTGGAACGAAGGCTTGAAGCTGCCTGCTAAGAACAACTGTCCTGAATGCAGTGATCAGTATTCTGAATATAGGCAGTCTCGAGTAAACCGCCATTCTGTCCATGAAAGACTTGGGGCATGAGTCCCTGGGGACAATCGGCGCTTAAAAATAAACATTTCCGAGAATCAGCAAGGAAGAGGATTTGCCGATCGAAATTGGGCTTGCACTGGAGAAGAAGAATACCACGAGTAGGTCTGGCAGAAAGGACAGTGGTGTCCACCAGGATTAAGAAAGAGCCAAAAAAGGAGAGTGCAGCGCCTAAGAAACAGAGAGTTAGCGCAAGCGGGTGCCAAGACGAAACAAGTTTGGCGTCCTAAAGAGAAGCTGAATGGAGGTGATCATTCGGCTGATGCATGCATGGCGTTCCTTCTCCCATCAGAGTTCATAGCTCCCGAAGGCCAAGATGTCCAAGACGAGGTGTATTCAGATTTTGATGAAGATGAATTTCAAGACTTGTTGGCTCATCTCGTCTTGGCTCAATGGGCGGTATTTGATAAACCAGCTAAGCATCGACACTTAAAGCCGTTGTATATGAGGGGGTATGTTAATGGCAAGCCATTGACCAAAATGTTCAATGATGGAGGGGTTGCTATAAATATCATGTCGTATGCTACCTTCAGGAAGCTCGGGATGACAAGTGAAGATTTAATGAAGACCGACATGGTATTAAGAGACTTTGCTGGTAATTCTTCCAATACTCAGGGGGCAGTTCTTGTCGAGTTGACGATTGGGTCTAAGAATTTGATCACTACTTTCTTCGTCATTGATGGCAAGGGGGCATACAGTTTGCTATTAGGAAGAGATTGGATACATGCAAACTGCTGTGTGCCGTCAACTATGCACCAATTCCTCATCCAGTGGATTGGAGATGACGTCGAAATCGTCCATGCTGATGATTCGGTTAGTGTTGCTAATGCAGAGCCTATCTACTGAGAATACGATGGTGCCGAGTGCTTCTCTGGGAGATCTTGGGAAGCAGGTCCTGTGAACGTTTTCGACAAGGACCAACAGCCGATTCAAACAATCGGCTCTCAGAGCAATTTTTGAACAAAGAATCCGACTAGTGGTAATGGAGAAGAGTTGAGACCAAGTTTCGTGTCGGCTGACAAGGAATAAAGTGTTGATGATGAAGCCAAAATTGGACCAATGTGTGCAAAATTTGGGTCTCGAGCGTGTTTTGAAGTTGATGAACTTTTGAAAAGATTCTGTTTATTCCTCCATTACCGAAGCTCAAAGAAGACCAAGAGTTCACGAGAAGTGACGTACAACAGAAGATCTTGATGAAATCGCAAAAATATATGAAGGTGTTGGCGCAAAAAGTGACACCTCGCGCCAAGCACACAGCAAGCCGAAAAGTTGGCTTCAATCTGGTGCCCGGAGTATGTTGATTCCGGAGACGTGCCAGTCGGTTTGACCTGAATACCAACAAGGGATAAAAACATGAGAATACCTTTGGAACATGCTGGGTGAGACCAGACAGTTCCATATGTACGGCTTTGAAAGCCAATCACGATGGCACACAGCTATAGAAGCTGTCTGTCAAAGCATGTTTGTAAAATCATTCGGCGAATATGAAAACAGAGTGTGTAAAGCATATTTAACTGCCGAATGCGTATGTAAAAAGGGACATACTTTGAACGAATGAAAGATGTTATAAACAGGTAACTTGCAAAAATAGATCTATTCAAATAACACATGCATAGGCTAATCCAACTAATCTGCCGCACATTTAGTTTTCATAAACCCGTCAGGCATAAACTCAAGCGAAACTAATCCACCGCATGATACCACTTGCTATAAGTCTACGCCACTTCTTATAATTAGATTAATCCACCGCATGATACAATCTAATTATAACAAGCTAAAAGCATGCATATATTTGAACAGATCTATAAAAGCTCGTTACTCATGTAAGCATAACCAAAATCGGCAAACCAGCCGAATTGGGGTCCATGAAGAAGGAACAAACAGGCAAGCACGATCAGACTAATCTAAAACCTGGATCTGTCGTACGATACCTAGTTTTATCAAAGCCTAATCATAATTAACATGCATGAACCCACGACATGTAACAATCTGGATTGAAAGTTGATCCGGCCATCATGATATTATGATTAGCAAAAGCACAAGCAAACTTGTGGAACAAGGCCGAACAAAGATCAATCTAGATTGGGCAAAAGAGTGTTACAAGAATTAAATAAATAAAACATATAACACATGATAACTTAATGAATCTATTCGATCTGCCAAATCTAATAGAGCCGATAACTATTTTTACTCATGACTTAATCTGCCGCACGATACAAGGCACAAGCAAAAACTTCCCGTCATAAGCTTAAATCCGCCGCACGATACTAAGCTTAACATACAAGACTACTTGCATCATATCTAAATCCACCGCATGATACTAGACATGATAACAAGGTTGCTGGTACTTACGGAGGTCAACGGATCGATGATTCCTCTCGAAGAACTCGACGACACGACTAAGGACTCGAAGATGGCATGGGGCCGGTTTGTATTGATGTGGTTGTGAACAGTTTTTAGAATGGTCGAGGGTTTATATTTATACCCTGGACGAAACATGAGTCCTAAACGATTACGACTTATACAACGAATTTTGGAAAGATACAAATACCATTCCTATTCTTCTCATCGTAATCGATTTCTGTAGCCGCCGCCCAAGAAATTCAAATTTCTGCGTAATCGATTTCACTTCGAACTCTTGATGGCGACCGAAGACAAGATTCCAGAGGTGAACCTCACATATTTAGTAATCTCTTGCTAGCCTCTTCTTTCGGTTCTCTTTCTCTCTCTATTCGCTATTTCTTGAAGGAATATAAGAATCAAATCCCGATTCCTTATGCTGCCAACCCTGATTCCTATCTCCTTGGTCCAATGGGAAATTTTGACCCAACGGAGTTTATCGAGAAGGAAACCCAAAGAATTCCCTTCAAATCTGGAGTTACTTCACCGAATCACTGGTCGAACACCTTCAAGAACTAGCCTTTTCCCCCAATTGCTGGATGGCGAAATTGGTATCGGAGGATGCTTGAAAAAAGCAGCAGCCACTGGGAAAATCAAGACATTAGCCATTGTTTGGAGTTATCTTTATCAGAAACACCCAGAAATGACCGTCTCCTGATAGCAGCTTCCCATTTCTGGTCTAACGCCATCAATGCTTTCATCTTTGGCCATGGTATGATGACTATTACTTTTGCTGACGTCTTCATGATGACTGGTCTGAATGTAACATTACTAGTATATCCTTACAAATACAAGAACAAAAGCAATCAGAGAGCTGTCAGTTCTGGTTGCGGATGGGCTAAATACATTCAGACTTATATGGAGTCGTCCAATGTTGTCTCTGACAAAAAACTGAAAGCCTTTATGAATATGTGGCTATACAGATTCATCTTCTGTGGAAAATCCAATGAGCCCACTCTGAACCATATGGTGATGGCTGAAGATTTATCTGCAGGCACTCAAATCCCGCTAGGCAAATACCTTTTGGGGTCTGTCTATCATATGATGCATCAGATTACTCTCCAGATGCACACGGGAAGAGAAATTTCTTGCGTGAACGGCCCCTGGTGGTTGGTCCAGATGTGGCTCCAACTATATATGCATCAGATAGTTTCTGTGAGCCTTCTCAACTTGAGTTTCCCTTCAATTAATTATGCAGAAGGCAAAACAACAAGAGTTAAAGCCTGTCAGACTTATGGAGAAGCAGCATCATCTATCAGTATTGATATGGACATCGGCCATCTCTTCAAGCTATTCTTCAAAGGCTTTGGCAATGCACTTTGGCTTCCCTACAGAGAGAATGAAAATCTGACTCTCCCTTGCAAGTTTAACTACGAATCCGGCTGTGCAGATAAAACATCTATTGAGATCTTCAACTCTTTCATCAAACCCTGTATTCTGCCAGCCGAATTTCACCATGGGAGATTAGTGCAGTCCACCTACGAGTTCTATTACCCAAACATGGTGGCCAGACAATTAGGATGTGGTCAATTGCCCCCTAGACTCTTCTTCTCAACAGTAATAAGACCCAGAGAAGTAATTATGGAAGGGATAATGGCTAAAAAAGTCTTTGAATTAGGATGGGAGTTGCCAACATACGAACCATCTCCATTTGAGATAGTAAACATCACTCATCCTTTCTTCACTTCCTGGTGGGAAGAGTGGCATGCCCGCCTCTTCAATGTGCCAGTTCACCCCTTGTGTCAAAACTTGCAACCTGACTTTGCTTCCGACAGTGAGGTATGTGACACCCTAGTGTCAAGCACCGCATTAGGCGCTGCAATTAGCTACTAAAGAGCATAAGCAATGCATTGCATCATTTCATGAGCATGAGAGTGTTTTGTCTTGTTTATTTATTTGGATGTGGATTTCTATTGGACATGGTTGTTTGAGTGGATTTCTGTTTTGGCAAAGAGTTTTATAAAATAGAGAATCTTGAGTAGAGTGCTTTTCATGTTGGAGTTTTGACCTAGTTCAGATTAGTTTGTAAATAAAAATAAGTCAAAACAAAATGGTTTATACTTTAAAATTGGCTTTGTTTATGTGGAGGATTTAAAAATGGTTTTCAGAAAAAGTGCCCTATATGAAAGTCATAGAGAAAATTATTTCGAGAAACTTTTATATTTGGGTCAAAACCTAGTTTGGAGTTTTTGAAACTATTTTTGAGTGGTCAAAGTTTGAAAAGTAGTTGGAAAAAGAAAAAGGAAAACGATTCCTTCCACGCCCCACCTTTCGGCCCAACTCGCGTGCGCCGGCCCGCTCCCGCGCTCGCCCGCGCACCCCGCGCCGCTCGCCAGCGCTCGCCCGCGTGCCGCGCGCGCCGCGCGCTGCTGCCGCTGACATGCCGCGCCGTACGCCGGCCGCAACCGCCACGTGGCCGCCGCTTTCTGCCGAGGATCTTCGCCGGCCACTCCTCGCTCGATCCCCTCTCACCCGAGCACGCAAGCTATCTCCCCCGGCCACTCTCCGCTCGCCTCGCCTGCCGCACCCGCTCGCCGTGCATGGCATCACCGCGCTGCCTCGCCGACCGCGCCGCCGTGGCCCCGCCACGACCACCGGTCAAGCCGATCAAAACCCCGAGCACCTCTTCACTCCCTCGCTCTCCCGCACACACTCTCCCAATCTCGCTCGCACTCTCCTCCCCTCGCCACCAAGCCAGAGCAAGCGCTCGGCTCGCTCTCGCCGCGACCTCCACCGCAACCTTCCCTCTCCGTTCGGACCTCGTCGGAGCACCTCCCTTCGATTCCCTCCGCACACCGCTCCGCCTACACCGTGCACGCGCCGTGCGCACGTTGTCATCCCCGACCGAGCCCCTTCGCCGCCGGAGGACGAAGCTCCTCTTTCGGTCCGTCAGTCGCCACCGCCGAGCCGCAACACCGTTCTTCCCCAACCCGAGCTCCACCGACTCTTCTTCTTCATCTTCGAGCTTCACCAAGCCAAGGCAAGGTGAGAACACCACCTAGCTTCAACGCTACCGCTCTCTCCCACATCTTTTTCCCCGGCCGAACGCCATGGCCGCCCGCCGCGGACCTCGCTCGTGGCCAAGCTCCTCTGGAGCCACCCGAGCCAAACCAACCCCGTAGCTTTGCTCCTTAGGGTTCTCTCGAGCTTTTGCCTCCTCCAATTTCTCCGGCCACCGCCGGAAATGGCGTAGCCGCGCGTTGCCGCCATCACCGTGCGCCGCCACTCGCCGCCGGCATGCTCCGGCCGTGCGCTAGCCAAACCACCTACACCACTCGATGCGCCTCGTCGAGACGAGTTCGCAAGCCTAGCTTACCCGCCGGCGACCTCACCGTCGGCGAGGAATCGACGGTCAAACCTCTCCCCTGTTTCCGTCTCGCCCGAGCCCTCGAGCCAGGCCTCGGACGGGCGTGTATGTTTCCGTCTCGCCCGAGCCCTCGAGCCAGGCCTCGGACGGGCGTGTGTGTTTCCGTCTCGCCCGAGCCCTCGAGCCAGGCCTCGGACGGGCGTGTGGCTTCCGTCTCGCCCGAGCCCTCGAGCCAGGCCTCGGACGGGCGTTTGTTTTCCCGTCTCGCCCGAGCCCTCGAGCCAGGCCTCGGACGGGCGATTGCTTCCCGTCTCGCCCGAGCCCTCGAGCCAGGCCTCGGACGGACTAGTTATCCGTCTCGCCCGAACTCGGCCTCGAGCGAACCCTCGGCCGCTGTCACGATTCGAGCCAGGCCTCTAGCGAGCACACACCTTTCCGTGCGCCGAGTGTTTCCAGAAAACTTTTTTCCAAAATGTTTTTCTTCTTCCCGTAAATGCTTGTTTATTTTGTAGATCCTGTTTTGTTAGTCCAAATGGAGTGCTTCCAGTTTTGCTAGTTTGTTCATGAGTAGATCTACCCTGGAAAAATATAAAAGTATTTTTGGTAGGAGTTAATTTTACTGTTTTCTTTTATTTTAGTTTATATGCTTTTGCAAAGATAAATGGTTATATATGTTTTCTGGTTGAGATAATTCCTGTAAAATTTTGTGTAAGTTTATTATCCTGTTTTATACATGTGAAAAATATTTAATTCACTGTTTATGTAGAAAAAGTTTCTGTTATGGTTAAAAGTCCTTTTTGGCTGTTTTCTTTGAATAAACGTTAAGATGTTTTATATGTCGAGATAAAATGTGGGAAAATTTGTATAGTCTCTGTTTATGATGTCCAAGCTAAGAAAAATGTAAGCATGACCTGTTATTTGAAGAAATCTGAAGTTGTTTTGCAAATGTGCTTTTCTGTGTTTTCCTTTGGAAATTCATGTAAGAAATAATATAATATTTCTGTTCATGGAACTTTCTTGATAAGCATAAAATGTGAAATAGAATCTGGGAAAAATATGAAATAGAGTGGTGCACCCTTTTACAGTAGGGTTGTAGTTCAAAGTACCTTTTTGGGCAGTTGCTTGTTATTTTTATATCTGCAGTTCTGTATTTCATTTTTGGCTGAAATTTGTTCAGTGGAGTCCAGCAACTGTTGTGTGCCTGCTGGAATTTTTGTGGATTTTTCTGAGTCCAGAAAAGTGCACTTGCAGTTCAAACCTAAGTTTCTTTTGAATTATTTATTAATCATCGCATACAATAGGATCGACCCCTCCGGAGCCCGACCAGGAGCCAGAGATAAACGCCGAGCAGCAGATTCCGGAGCTCCAGCAAGCCGAGGAAGTCGACCCCGCCAGCGACACTAACTTGCCCGAGTGCCCTTCCCACGAGGCCTCGGTCTTCACCCAAGGCAAACCCCGGAGCATATTAAGCCTCCTATCTTTTGCAATTAAGATTACTTGAGTCCTTTTATATTGTGATGCATTAGGTTTAGGAGTTGGAATGAATCCTACTTTGTGCATTACCATTCCTTGGTTATTGATTAATATCTACCTTGTTATCCTTTTATTTAATTACAATGTAGAATTGCTTAGCCTGCTTAATAAAAGTGGTAGTTAAGGATGTTTCCGTAATACCCGGATGGGTATTTACCGGATCACGGTTGGCTATATTTGCTATCGTGGAAAAGAACCTGAGTAGTAATGAAATATGGTCAACTGGAAGGCAAGGCACCAAGTTGGAACTTGGGGGCAGTCCGTCCGTTGGATCGTGTAGGTTTGTATCGATGTTGGCCCTCGTTCATTTTTGAACGCGCCCTTTTACTTAGGGATATGTCGGTGCCGTAATCATCGACCCCAAAGCCGGTTAGAAGCTGTTCGGGCCGGTCTCAACCCGTGTCGTGCCCTCTAGTATGGAAATTGCGATCTGCCGCGTGAGGCCATCGCCAGGTTCCAATTGGGCGGTCCGTGCTTGAACCGCGGCGATTACCACCACGAACAAGCGTCGAGCGGTTGCCCAATGCATGGACCCGACGGGGAAAGTGTGGGCTGGTATTAAAGGTCTTTCACCAGCTGGTTTGAAATTCGATTCGAGTCGCCGTCTCCCCCGGTTAGTGGGAAACTATGGCGAGCTTCACCACTATACAACTCCATGTGATATCTAAAGGTTCAACTAAAATGTGGACAAGTCAACTGGATATGGTTATATTATTTATCTGCTAGACTCAAGTGTGTGCAATAGTTCAGGTGCAAACCTAGAAGAAGGAATAGGTATAAAAGATGACAGCTCATTAACTTCACTAATACTTCGCTTATCTTAAATTGAGCTTTTCGCGAATTCAAGATCCCAGCTCCACCCAAAAAGGCCTTGCATGTCCTTGGTGTCTTTATTTTCAGTTGCACGGGTAAGTCTAGCTGAGTACATTCCAGTACTCAGGGTTTATCCCGTTTGTTGCAGATGGCCAGGTCTACTTCGGCTATTGTAAGCACTGCCTCTACCCAGTGGAAGGTGATGAGGAGTAGGCCCAGGGTAGGGTCGTCCAGAAGCTTTCCCCTTTTCTTTTGCTGGACCAAGACTACTAGTGGCACATTATCTTAAAAAGGGAGGAGTGAGTTGTGTCGAGTGGATTTATCAAAACAATGTTTTATTTGGACCACATGTGTGGTGGTCGTGCTTTAAACTATTTCAGCTTCCGCACTTTTAAACTCGGTATTGTAATAACTCCGTTTTAAATTCGCACTCTGATATTTTAAATTCGGTTTCGTTTTCGTTATGATGTATCTTTACGAATGTAATCCTTGAACGATGCGATCCTGTATGATGTATGGTGTTAGAAATCCTTCGAGATTTCCGGACTACCGGGGTTGTATGGGTTCAAGTATCAGTCGAAGTCAGACGGATTTGGCTAAGATAATACTTGAGCTCTTATAATCAGGACGGTTCCGCCACAGCTTGGTATCGGAGCATGGTTCAAGTGATTACCTCCGTAAAGAGCTATTTTCAAACTAAAATGGGTATTTCAAAACTATTTTCAAAACTATTTTCAATTACTAAGTGTGCCCAGTCTCGTCCTTAAGCCCTATACTAGGAATCAGGTGGTCTAACTGCTAACAGGGGTTCAGGGTTTTGCTTCATGCTGGATCTTTATTTGCTGGTCCATTCTCGGGAAAAAGAAAATGCGTCGATCGCGAAAACATGCATAAAATGATTTTGTGAGATATGAGAGCATGACCGTCCAACCGTCGGTCTAAGTGAGAGTTCTTATACCAAGTATGTGCGAGCTCCACGCAGACCCATACGAGGGTATCAATGTTTTCAAGGGTATTTTCTATATTGGTGCATGGTGTTTAGTGTTGGCTTCTATGTGTTGCGCATATTAGTCAATACTCAGTTGCTTTATCATTGGGAATTTCTTTGGGCTGAAATGGATCTTCTGCAGGTACACTAACTATGCGAACGAGTAGAACGGGTAGATAACGCATGAGAGATCGTTCTTACCACCGACTAAAACGTTAGGACTTGTGAGTCATGTTAGTGAGTGAGAACGTAAGTACGATCATGCATCATGTTTATATTCTTGCATTTACATTACCTCCCCTTAAATTAAAAGTTGTCTCTTTTCTATAAAATATGCCAACTTAGTCTCCGTCTCACGAGAGTTCAAAACCCTTTTGTTTCTACAGATGGCCCAGACCAAGTTGACTCCTCGCAAGGCCACCGGAGGCAGATGAGTTCCGCGTCATCGCTTGGCCACCAAGCTGACCCGGAGGACGTTCTTGACCTATTTCGGGCTGCCGACTATCCTTTGGAGGATTTTGCAGGCAGTGGGTTATGAGGAAGGACAGGAGCCCAAGTACTCCTGGCAGAAGGAGATCTACGGGCAGGATTCCCTGGTTATGGTAGAGATCAAGGTCAAAGCCTTGCCTGCCAAGCCGCACTGGACAGGATGGACTGAGATCACCAGAGGCACTTGTGCCAAGGATGGAGCCAACAGGGCAGCATACCTAGTGCTGAAGGATATCATCGCCCGCTTCCCCGCCGACCTGGCAAGTGCGATGGCAGGAGTGTTTCCCCGTGGATCACTTTTCCCATTGCGCTGGAAGCAGACTTCGGAGTCAGTCTTGACAGGTAGCCCAGAGGAGAGGTTCTACTGTGAGACGCCTGCGATGAGCGCCACCGGAGCTTTGTTGGGTGTATGTGAGAGTTTGGAGCACACTCTCGAGAGTGTGTCCTTCACCCTCACAGCCACCTACCAGAGCAAGAGGAAGCTTCAGGAGGACTTCGACGCTGAGGTTGCTCGTCTGCAGGAGAGGATTCAGCAGCTCACTCTGGAGCGTGACGACGCCCGCACCACAGCAGCAGCACAGTCCACTGCCAGGACAGTTGCAGAGCAGATGTACCTGACTACCGCTCTTCAGAGGGATGAGGCCCGCACCGCGCTCGACCAGCTCAGAGAGGGAGCCCACCTGTTGATACAGCAGATACACGGACAACAGGCCTATATCGACCAGCTCCACGAGGCCGTCCATCAGATGCACCATGCCACGCAGGAGGCCGCCGCCCCAGCAGCTGAGGTCCCGGATCCCCAGGACGGAGAGGTCCTTGGTCCCGACGCCCCACCAGAGGACGCTGCACCCGCCGCTGGAGACCCCTGAGCGTTAGCTGTTAGAGATCGTTTTCTTTTGTATAGCTTGAGCTTGCTCGCTAAGTGATGTAACACCCTACACATGTGCTAGTTTTATGTTTAAAAAGTTTGATGGCATGTAAGGTTTTGGACAAAGTCCGGACTTCGATCCGACACCTTTTATGGAAATCCGTCGTTTGCGTGTCTAATTTTTGAGCGATTATTCTGTGACGTTGTATGGAAATGAGTAATTATACTTGGTCGTGTGCTAAATTTTTGAATTATTTACAGCGCAGTATTTTATTCATGATCGATGTAACATCACCTAATGATTGCTTAATAATGGGATATGCAGATGCCGGCACACACTCGCAGCCAACGTGGGCAAGGGGCAGGACAGGAGGAGAATCTGCCACCTCCCCCACCGCCGCCGATGATGCCGGAAGCGTTCTTTGGCCAGTTCTTGGGCAGCCAAAGGAATATGGAGGAAATGCAGAGGCACATGGAGGCCACCCTTCGCAATATCGCTAACAACACCGCGCAGCAGCACCATCAGCGCCAAGGCCCGGAGCCCAACCAGTACAGCTCTTACCGTGACTTCTTGGACACTCGCCCTCTTGTGTTCAAGGAAGCCACCGAACCGCTCGAAGCTGATGAATGGCTCAACTCCATCACTCAGAAGTTCCGTCTGCTTCGTCTGACGGAAGAGCTCAAGGTAGAATACGCCGCGCACATGTTGGAAGGACCCGCAGGTTTGTGGTGGGCCCAGTACCGTGCATCCTTGCCCGCAAATGCACGTGTCACCTGGGATCAGTTCTCCACCGCTATGCGCAACCACTACATCCCTAGTGGTCTGATGGAAATGAAGGTTGCAGAGTTTATGAGGTTATCCCAGGGGACTAGGTCTATGTCCGAGTACCTCCACAGTTTCAACAACCTAGCTCGCTACGCCCCAGACTTTGTTGATACTAAGGCCAAGAAGATCGCAAGCCTTAAGCGTGGAATGAGTGCCGCTATGCTTTCCAAGATGGGCAACAGTCACCGCACCACCTTCAGTGACTTCGTCAGTGACTGTCTGAACCAAGAGGCCAACGACGGCAGACTGGCAACAGAAAACCGTCGTCGTGCGAACGAAGGAGGTTCGTCTCAGCAGAGGACCCCTTTCGGAGCACGCGCCCCGTACCGCCCGCCTGTCACAGGAGCAAGATTCCGTCCCCCGCAGAGAAAGATCACTACCAGTCGTTCCCGTCCCAGCTTTCAGAAGCCCTACACCGCCCCTATGATGCAGAACAAGAACAAAGCAGGAAGTGCCGGAGGTCCCAAGACTCCTTATGTGATTGGCCCATGCTACAATTGTGGTCAGACTGGACATCTGTCACGTCAGTGCCCTCGCCCAAAGAAGCAGTACACTCAGCCCCCACCTCGTACGGGTCATATGCACCACACCACCGTGGAAGAAGTGCCAGAAGGAGAGCCTGTCACCGCTGGTACGTTTCTTGTTAATCAATGCCCCGCAGTTGTGCTGTTTGATTCTGGAGCATCGCATTCTTTCATAAGTGAGAATTTTGTTATAAGAAGTAATCTTGAGTTGATAGAGTTAGACCGGGGATATCAGATAAGTTCCGCCGGAGCTGTTCTCTCCGCGCGTAAAATGGCTAAAGGAGTGGAAATGACCTTTGGGGATAAATAGGCCGTAGTGGACCCCATAGTCATTCCTGGTCTAGGTTTGGATGTAATTTTGGGTATGAGTTGGATGAAACTCTGGAAGGTTAATCTAGACACTGCAGAAAGAGTTGTATCCATGGTTAGTCTCAGGAATGGGTCTACCTTTCGGTTCAAGTTACCTCGAAACCCCCATGAGATCGGAGTGTTGTTCAATATCACGGCAAAGCAGATAGCTGAGATCCCAATAGTGTGTGAGTTTCCAGATGTTTTTCCTGATGAGTTGCCTGGACTACCGCCAGACAGAGATGTGGAGTTTGCTATAGAGTTAGTCCCTGGAATAGCACCCATATCTCGGAGACCGTATAGAATGCACGCTAAAGAGTTAGCAGAGCTCAAAGTTCAGTTGCAAGAGCTTTTGGATAAGGGCTTGATACGCCCTAGTTCGTCACCTTGGGGATGTCCCGCTATCTTTGTGAAGAAGAAGGATAAAACTTTAAGGATGTGCGTAGACTACAGACCGCTTAATGCAGTAACTATAAAGAATAAGTACCCCTTACCTCGAATCGATGTCTTGTTTGATCAGTTGTCAAAAGCAAAAGTGTTCTCCAAGATCGACCTGAGGTCAGGATACCATCAGATTAAGATCAGAAGAGAAGACGTGCCAAAAACAGCTTTCTCTACCAGATACGAACTCTATGAATATTTAGTTATGTCCTTTGGATTGACCAATGCATCGGCACATTTCATGTACCTGATGAATTCGGTCTTCATGCCAGAGTTGGATAAGTTTGTTGTAGTGTTCATCGATGACATCTTGGTATACTCTGAGAATGAGAAGGACCATGCTGAGCATCTACGAGTTGTTTTGACCCGGCTTAGAGAGCATAAGTTGTATGCTAAGTTCAGCAAGTGTGAGTTTTGGTTGAAGAAGGTACCTTTCCTTGGTCACGTCCTTTCAGAGGAAGGGATCTCTGTAGACCCTTCTAAAGTACAAGAGGTTATGGATTGGGAAGCACCCACGAGTGTTTTTGAGGTTCGCAGCTTTTTGGGTTTGGCAGGATACTACCGTCGGTTTATTCCGGATTTTTCAAGAATAGCCAAGCCTATGACTCGTTTAACGCAGAAGAACAAGAAGTTCGAATGGACTCCAAAGTGTGAAATAGCTTTTCGCACCCTGCGAACGTTGTTGACATCCGCACCTGTTTTGGCTCAGCCAAACTTAGAGGAACCTTTTGATGTGTTTTGCGACGCATCCAAGATGAGACTTGGATGTGTACTCATGCAAAATGGAAGAGTTATCGCCTATGCTTCTCGCCAGTTGAAACCGCACGAAGAGAATTACCCCACTCATGATTTGGAACTAGCAGCCGTCGTGCATGCACTCAAGATATGGAGACATTATCTTATGGGAAATCTATGTCATGTGTACACGGATCATAAAAGTCTAAAATATATCTTCACCCAGCCAGAGTTGAACATGAGGCAGAGAAGATGGTTAGAGCTAATTAAGGATTACAACCTGGAAGTGCATTACTACCCTGGAAAAGCAAACGTTGTAGCTGATGCCTTGAGTCGCAAGACTCATTGCAACTCCCTACAACCACTTTTGGAAGATGGATTTAACCTTATGCACCTCGTTATGGTGAACAACATCACTCTTCAGTGCACCTTGGAAAGTGACATCATCGAGAGACAAAAGACCAATGAAGAGATCTGTCAGATTAAGAAGAGGATGGAAACCAGTAGTTCTTTGAACTTCAGGACAGATGAGCAGGGAATTCTATGGTATAATCAGAGGTTGGTTGTTCCTAAAGACACTGAGCTGAAAGAAAGAATTCTGAATGAAGCTCACAATTCAAAGCTATCGATTCACCCAGGAAGCAGTAAGATGTACCAGGATTTGAGAACCAGGTATTGGTGGTCAAAGATGAAGAAAGAAGTCGCAGCCTATGTCGCCAGATGTGATACTTGCTGCTGGATAAAAGCTATACACCTGAGACCTGCAGGATTGTTGCAACCGTTGTCAATTCCAGAGTGGAAATGGGAAGAAATCAGCATGGATTTCATCACTGGTCTTCCCACTACTCAAAAGGGAAATGATTCTATCTGGGTTATTGTGGATCGATTGTCTTAAGTAGCTCACTTCATACCAGTTAAGACTACACACCGCCCCCATCAGTATGCAGACTTGTATATTCAGAATATTTTGAGGTTACATGGAATTCCAAAAAGGATTGTTTCTGATAGAGGACCCCAGTTCATAACACGTTTTTGGGAACAGTTGCACAAAGAGCTAGGAACTAAGTTGGTAAGAAGTTCCGCCTATCACCCCCAAACCGCAGGACAAACAGAAAGAGTAAATCAGATCTTAGAAGATATCCTAAGAGCTTGTGTTCTATCTTCAGGAGAGTCGTGGGAAAAATGGTTACCCCTTGCCGAGTTTTCATATAACAACAGTTATCAGGAAAGTATAAAGATGGCACCTTTTGAAGTATTATACGGACGAAGATGCAGAACCCCAATAAATTGGGTTGAGTCAGGAGATCGAGGATTCTATGGGTCAGATTACATGGAGGATGCTAAAAGATTGTGCAAACAGTACAACAACATATTAAGGAAGCACAATCCAGACAAAAGAGTTATGCCGACACACGAAGAAGACCCTTGGAATTTCGAGTAGGAGATTATGTTTACCTTAAAGTCTCACCCATGAGAAAGGTCCAACGTTTTGGGATTAAGAAGAAGTTAGCACCTCGATATGTGGGACCGTACCAGATCATAGCAAAGAAGGGAGAAGTAGCATATGAAGTACAGTTACCGCCAGAGATGAGCGCAGTCTTTCCAGTGTTTCACGTCTCACAATTGAAGAAGTGTCTTCGAGTTCCAGAACATGAAGAAGTTCAAATCCCGAACGTCACGATCAGATCAGACCTGGAATACTATGAACAACCCAAGGAGATTTTGGATACCAAGACCCGAGAAACTCGTAACCAAACAGTGAAAACTTATAAGATTCTTTGGAGCAATCACGGATCCAACGATGCAACTTGGGAAACTGAGGAGTACTTACGAGTGAACTACCCCGGTTTTTATAAGGATTGGTACGTAACTCAAATCTCGGGACGAGATTTCTTTTAAGGGGGGAAGGGCTGTGACACCCTAGTGTCAAGCACTGCATTAGGCGCTGCAATTAGCTACTAAAGAGCATAAGCAATGCATTGCATCATTTCATGAGCATTAGAGTGTTTTGTCTTGTTTATTTATTTGGATGTGGATTTCTATTGGACTTGGTTGTTTGAGTGGATTTCTGTTTTGGCAAAGAGTTTTATAAAATAGAGAATCTTGAGTAGAGTGCTTTTCATGTTGGAGTTTTGACCTAGTTCAGATTAGTTTGTAAATAAAAATAAGTCAAAACAAAATGGTTTATACTTTAAAATTGGCTTTGTTTATGTGGAGGATTTAAAAATGGTTTTCCGAAAAAGTGCCCTATATGAAAGTCGTAGAGAAAATTATTTTGAGAAACTTTTATATTTGGGTCAAAACCTAGTTTAGAGTTTTTTAAACTGTTTTTGAGTGGTCAAAGTTTGAAAAGTAGTTGGAAAAAGAAAAAGGAAAACGATTCCTTCCACGCCCCACCTTTCGGCCCAACTCGCGTGCGCCGGCCCGCTCCCACGCTCGCCCGCGCACCACGCGCCGCTCGCCAGCGCTCGCCCGCGCACCCCGCGCCGCTCGCCAGCGCTCGCCCGCGTGCCGCGCGCGCCGCGCGCTGCTGCCGCTGACATGCCGCGCCGTATGCCGGCCGCAACCGCCACGTGGCCGCCGCTTTCTGCCGAGGATCTTCGCCGGCCACTCCTCGCTCGATCCCCTCTCACCCGAGCACGCAAGCTATCTCCCCCGGCCACTCTCCGCTCGCCTCGCCTGCCGCACCCGCTCGCCGTACACGGCATCACCGCGCTGCCTCGCCGACCGCGCCGCCGTGGCCCCGCCACGACCACCGGTCAAGCCGATCAAAACCCCGAGCACCTCTTCACTCCCTCGCTCTCCCGCACACACTCTCCCAATCTCGCTCGCACTCTCCTCCCCTCGCCACCAAGCCAGAGCAAGCGCTCGGCTCGCTCTCGCCGCGACCTCCACCGCAACCTTCCCTCTCCGTTCTGACCTCGTCGGAGCACCTCCCTTCGATTCCCTCCGCACACCGCTCCGCCTACACCGTGCACGCGCCGTGCGCACGTTGTCGTCCCCGACCGAGCCCCTTCGCCGCCGGAGGACAAAGCGCCTCTTTCGGTCCGTCAGTCGCCACCGCCGAGCTGCAACGCCGTTCTTCCCCAACCCGAGCTCCACCGACTCTTCTTCTTCATCTTCGAGCTTCACCAAGCCAAGGCAAGGTGAGAACACCACCTAGCTTCAACGCTACCGCTCTCTCCCACATCTTTTTCCCCGGCCGAACGCCATGGCCGCCCGCCGCGGACCTCGCTCGTGGCCAAGCTCCTCTGGAGCCACCCGAGCCAAACCAACCCCGTAGCTTTGCTCCTTAGGGTTCTCTCGAGCTTTTGCCTCCTCCAATTTCTCCGGCCACCGCCGGAAACGGCGTAGCTGCGCGTTGCCGCCATCACCGTGCGCCGCCACTCGCCGCCGGCATGCTCCGGCCGTGCGCTAGCCAAACCACCTACACCACTCGATGCGCCTCGTCGAGACGAGTTCGCAAGCCTAGCTTACCCGCCGGCGACCTCACCGTCGGCGAGGAATCGACGGTCAAACCTCTCCCCTGTTTCCGTCTTGCCCGAGCCCTCGAGCCAGGCCTCGGACGGGCGTGTATGTTTCCGTCTCGCCCGAGCCCTCGAGCCAGGCCTCGGACGGGCGTGTGTGTTTCCGTCTCGCCCGAGCCCTCGAGCCAGGCCTCGGACGGGCGTGTGGCTTCCGTCTCGCCCGAGCCCTCGAGCCAGGCCTCGGACGGGCGTTTGTTTTCCCGTCTCGCCCGAGCCCTCGAGCCAGGCCTCGGACGGGCGATTGCTTCCCGTCTCGCCCGAGCCCTCGAGCCAGGCCTCGGACGGACTAGTTGTTCGTCTCGCCCGAACTCGGCCTCGAGCAAACCCTCGGCCGCTGTCACGATTCGAGCCAGGCCTCGAGCGAGCACACACCTTTCCGTGCGCCGAGTGTTTCCAGAAAACTTTTTTCCAAAATGTTTTTCTTCTTCCCGTAAATGCTTGTTTATTTTGTAGATCCTATTTTGTTAGTCCAAATGGAGTGCTTCCAGTTTTGCTAGTTTGTTCATGAGTAGATCTACCCTGGAAAAATATAAAAGTATTTTTGGTAGGAGTTAATTTTACTGTTTTCTTTTATTTCAGTTTATATGCTTTTGCTAAGATAAATGGTTATATATGTTTTCTGGTTGAGATAATTCTTGTAAAATTTTGTGTAAGTTTATTATCCTGTTTTATACATGTGAAAAATATTTAATGCACTATTTATGTAGAAAAAGTTTCTGTTATGGTTAAAAGTCCTTTTTGGCTGTTTTCTTTGAATAAAGGTTAAGGTGTTTTATATGTCGAGATAAAATGTGGGAAAATTTGTATAGTCTCTGTTTATGATGTCCAAGCTAAGAAAAATGTAAGCATGACGTGTTATGTGAAGAAATCTGAAGTTGTTTTGCAAATGTGCTTTTGTGTGTTTTCCTTTGGAAATTCATGTAAGAAATAATATAATATTTCTGTTCATGGAACTTTCTTGATAAGCATAAAATGTGAAATAGAATCTGGGAAAAATATGAAATAGAGTGGTGCACCCTTTTACAGTAGGGTTGTAGTTCAAAGTACCTTTTTGGGCAGTTGCTTGTTATTTTTATATCTGCAGTTTTGTATTTCATTTTTGGCTGAAATTAGTTCAGTGGAGTCCAGCAACTGTTGTGTGCCTGCTGGAATTTTTGTGGATTTTTCTGAGTCCAGAAAAGTGCACTTGCAGTTCAAACCTAAGTTTATTTTGAATTATTTATTAATCATCGCATACAATAGGATCGACCCCTCCGGAGCCCGACCAGGAGCCAGAGACAAACGCCGAGCAGCAGATTCTGGAGCTCCAGCAAGCCGAGGAAGTCGACCCCGCCAGCGACACTAACTTGCCCGAGTGCCCTTCCCACGAGGCCTCGGTCTTCACCCAAGGCAAGCCCCGGAGCATATCAAGCCTCCTATCTTTTGCAATTAAGATTACTTGAGTCCTTTTATATTGTGATGCATTAGGTTTAGAAGTTAGAATGAATCCTACTTGCTGCATTACCATTCCTTGGTTATTGATTAATATCTACCTTGTTATCCTGTTGTTTAATTACAATGTAGAATTGCTTAGCCTGCTTAATAAAAGTGGTAGTTAAGGATGTTTCCGTAATACCCGGATGGGTATTTACCGGATCACGGTTGGCTATATTTGCTATCGTGGAAAAGAACCTGAGTAGTAATGAAATACGGTCAACTGGAAGGCAAGGCACCAAGTTGGAACTTGGGGGCAGTCCGTCCGTTGGATCGTGTAGGTTTGTATCGATGTTGGCCCTCGTTCATTTTTGAACGCGCCCTTTTACTTAGGATATGTCGGTGCCGTAATCATCGACCCCAAAGCCGGTTAGAAGCTGTTCGGGCCGGTCTCAACCCGTGTCGTGCCCTCTAGTATGGAAATTGCGATCTGCCGCGTGAGGCCATCGCCAGGTTCCAATTGGGCGGTCCGTGCTTGAACCGCGGCGATTACCACCACGAACAAGCGTCGAGCGGTTGCCCAATGCATGGACCCGACGGGGAAAGTGTGGGCTGGTATTAAAGGTCTTTCACCAGCTGGTTTGGAATTCGATTCGAGTCGCCGTCTCCCCCGGTTAGTGGGAAACTATGGCGAGCTTCACCACGATACAACTCCATGTGATATCTAAAGGTTCAACTAAAATGTGGACAAGTCAACTGGATATGGTTATATTATTTATCTGCTAGACTCAAGTGTGTGCAATAGTTCAGGTGCAAACCTAGAAGAAGGAATAGGTATAAAAGATGACAGCTCATTAACTTCACTAATACTTCGCTTATCTTAAATTGAGCTTTTCGCGAATTCAAGATCCCAGCTCCACCCAAAAAGGCCTTGCATGTCCTTGGTGTCTTTATTTTCAGTTGGATGGGTAAGTCTAGCTGAGTACATTCCAGTACTCAGGGTTTATCCCGTTTGTTGCAGATGGCCAGGTCTACTTCGGTTATTGTAAGCACTGCCTCTACCCAGTGGAAGGTGATGAGGAGTAGGCCCAGGGCAGGGTCGTCCAGAAGCTTTCCCCTTATCTTTTGCTGGACCAAGACTACTAGTGGCACATTATCTTAAAAAGGGAGGAGTGAGTTGTGTCGAGTGGATTTATCAAAACAATGTTTTATTTGGACCACATGTGTGGTGGTCGTGCTTTAAACTATTTCAGCTTCCGCACTTTTAAACTCGGTATTGTAATAACTCCGTTTTAAATTCGCACTCTGATATTTTAAATTCGGTTTCGTTTTCATTATGATGTATCTTTACGAATGTAATCCTTGAACGATGCGATCCTGTATGATGTATGGTGTTAGAAATCCTTCGAGATTTCCGGACTACCGGGGTTGTATGGGTTCAAGTATCAGTCGAAGTCCGACGGATTTGGCTAAGATAATACTTGAGCTCTTATAATCAGGACGGTTCCGCCACAAGGTAATTTCACTACACTTATTATTTTCTATTCTTGAATCCAACCTTTTTCTAACACTCGGCCATACATAGGATCCTGAGCCTATACCTCCTGTCAGAGTGATCCAGTATTACCTGGTTGGACCCAATCCTACTCTCGGTTTCAACGCTCCAGGCTTGAACACCTTCATGAAGATCCCTGCAACTTCAACTATCGTGCCTCCAGGAGGAGAGAGCAAAAGAAAGGCACTTGAGAATGCCCTTTTGTCGAAAAAATCGAGAACCAAAAGGGTTAAACTATCTCCCAAGGTATGAATCTCCCAATTTGTGCTAAGCAACTTTATTTGGCAATAAATCTGATCAAATCTATGTTGCATCACTCGTTGCAGCCACAAGTCAAAGCCTTGAAATCAGGCAGTACCTCAGCAACTACCAAACCATCTCCTGAAGCTTCTACAAAAAGGATCCAAGATGAAACTGAAGATCCAAAGACACCCAAAGGTTCAAAAAATAAAGAGTCCGACAAGACCATAGGTAACGCGTTTGGCTATCCCTCCTTCTGTTGCCATATGCTTATGATATTACTTGAAACAGATGAAATTTTAAAAGAACTGGAAATAGAGCCATCTCCTGATCATACTCCAAGCCCACCTCCTCCGAACACTCAACAAAGTCCTCGAGCAAGCCAAGGCGTAGCGTCCTCTGATGATCAATCAGCCCAATAGGCAAAGTTCTATCCCTGAATTACATCGCTTTCACCAAACACACTTAGTCGGCTAACACCCTTTTCTTCCTTCAGAAAAATACTAAAGAGCCGATTGCGAGTTATTCTTTCCCTGCTGAAGATTATATCACTGAAAAAGGTGAAGAAAATACTTCCCAACATACTTTATCAATAGAAAACCAGGCTCGGCTGAGGGAAATAATCACTCTGTTGAACAAGGACGTCGTCAATATGGTTCAAGATGCAGATCAGATAAGAGATATTCTTGAGCTTATTGATGAAGATATTCCTTCTGCTCTTCTGACCCATTTGGAATCTGCAGCTTGTCTCGACAACTTTTTTTGGAATGGTAAGGAGAGCAACTAAAAACATATCATCCAAGGCCGCCTTGCAGAATGATAGATCTTCAAAGAAGCTAGAACTTAAATATTTGCATTCCAATATTCAAATCGCAAAAAATTCCCTGGCAACTTTGGAATCTGAAGTGAAAGTCATGGAGGAAGACAAGAGCAAGTTAGAAGCCTAGTTAGCCAAACTGAATACTAAAATCCAATCTCACAAGGCACATATGGTTGATCTACCGAAGGACATAGAAGCAGCCTCGTTGAAAATAACTTCGGCTCTCAAAGAAGATCAACAAATCAAAGCTAAATTGTCCAAAATTCAAAAATCTGAAGATCAAGATCAAAAAGTGCTTGATACTGTCAGCCGAATCAGAGCCGAGGCCATAAAGACAATCAATCAGCTTTTGAATGAGTAAACATTGATCTTGTAACAAACCAAGCGCAACATACTTTGTCCTTGCAAAACTAAATTTTTTCGATATTTTTATGCTTCCATTTGTCTGAGAATGCAATCGGCCTCTCTCCCTTAATTTTCCGAATGGTGCTTGACTTAACCAAGCTTGGCCCAATAAAAACGGCCCAGCCAAAAGGAAAACCCTACTCTGTCGCTTGGCATCCATTACCCCGCAGACTTCGCCACGACTCTTTTCCCGGCTTACAAATAAAACCCTCTCTACAGCCTCGATTAGTACTTGTAGTTGCGCATCTTTGCCTCCGTTTCTTTACTTCCCCTTGTCGGCTCAAACCAGAAGAAAACCCCAGTCCTGCAGCTATGGCGAACGGCGACGACCGCGGCAAGCGACGCGCTGAAGGAGAAGCGGAGGGCAGCCGAGTACCGCAACGCCGGCGCAATGGGTAAGAATCGGTCATCCTGCCCCCTTGCAATCTCTATTTCCCTGTTCATCCATTGTTTTTATTTTCATCCTCTTCTGACTTTCTAGGGTAAGACTCATCTCCAGCAGTCAAGGCCATCTTCTTCCCCGACCCGGAACTCCGTCATCCAGATCTTCCAGCTCCCTCAACTCCTCGGATTCTTCATCGGACCCCTTCTACTCTGACTGGTGGAGCCACCGCGACGCCTGCCATTTTAAGGAGGAAAGGGACAAAGCCCGAGAGGAGCTGAGCGGAATCTCCAAGCAATATGGCATTGACCAGCTTGACTAGGAGGATCAGCGGAAACAATTCTGCGATGCAATCTCAGGTCAGTGAAATCTTCGCCCGATTCCCCCTTTTCTAATCGGACTCGTCCGCCTGATATATTCTCTTTTCTGTCTAGCATTATCTGCAGAGGTCGAGCGCCTGAAGATTGCGGGAACCAGAGTAGCCGACAAGGTGAACGCCCAAGGGGAAACCGTGGAGGCGCGCCTTGATGATGCGGACGGCCGTGTTGATCAACTTGCCATTCACGGCGTACACCATGGTGTTGCCTTGGGGCTGGCAGCGATGTCCACCCAGACGCGCGAGGACTTCTCCGCCATGCCGACCGGCTTCCATGGCGGGGAGCTTCCAGAGGATGTCGAAGACCTTCTGGAAAATTATGAAGATCATGCGACTGTGCTTGCTCAGGCTTCTGAAGCTCAATCTGTCTTGAACAGGTTGTTTGATGAGTAATTTGTACTTAGGGATGCCTGTAAATAAACTGCTATCTCCTGCGAAACATCTGTTCTCTGTGAAGTACTCGTCTGCCGTTTCCTGAATTACCAAAAGCAAAACCCCCGTATGACACCATCTTTATTCGGTTGGACTGACATTTTTGCTCTAAAGGCAACACATGTCATGTCGGCTGTTCAAACATTTTTTTTACTAAAGGCGATGCTTCTCATCGGCTAACTCATCTCATACGATTTTTATGCACCGACCTCCATGCTGGGATGAAACTTTTTAAGAAATCTCCCATTAATTGCTCTAGAAAACTCTTCCCCCAGCAAGGTCTTCAAAATATATGCGTTGCCAGGCACATGTCTTAATATCTAAAAAGGACCTTCCCAATTTGGAGACCATTTACCGAATGCTTTATCTTTCGTTCCAATTGGCAATACAACCTTCCAAACTAAATCCCCCTCTTCAAAGTGTTTTTCCTTGACCTTTTTATTGTTATACCTGGCAACACGTAATTTGTTCTTCTCTATATTCTCCAATGCCTTGAGACAAATTAGGTGCATATCTTCTAGTTCGTTCATCATTAAACTCTCATAATCTTCCTTCTTTAATTCATTCTGCAATGTAACTCGTCTCAAACTTGATTGTAACTCCCAAGGTAACACAGCACAATGTCCATAAACCAACTCGTAAGGAGATACTTGAGTAGACCCATGACATGCCATTCGGTAAGCCCACAATGCTTCACTTAAGACCGAATGCCACTTTTTCGGTTTCTCATCGATCTTCTTCTGGATAATCTTAATCATAATCTTATTGGATGCTTCGGCTTGACCATTGGCTTGCGCATAATAAGGAGAAGAATTACACAGCTTAATCCCCATTTCTTTAGCAAAATCACAAAGTTCGGATGATGTAAACTAGGTCCCTTGATCCGTAGTTATAGTTTGAGGGATCTCGAATCTGTGAACTATATGCTCATTGACAAAATTAATCATGTTCTCTGACGTAACATTCTTCAAAGGCACAGCCTCGACCCACTTGGTAAAGTAATCTGTAGCCAATAGTATGAATCTGTGTCCTTTACTAGAAGGAGGATGAATCTAACCAATCAAATCTATAGCCCATCCTCTAAATGGCCACGGCTTGATAATTGGATTCATAGCCGATGCTGGAACTCTTTGAACATTTCTGAATCTCTGACAATCTTGACACCCTTTTTTTATAATATTCAAAATAGTCTTCGAGCATAGTCGGCCAAAAGTAACCGGTCCTTCTCATTATCCACTTCATTCGATGGGCCGATTGATGTGGGCCACATAACCCTTCATGTACTTCGTACATTAGTTTCCTAGCTTCTTCTTGACTTAGGCATTTCAAGAGTACCCCATCTATGGACTTATTGTACAACTGGCCATCAAGAAGTGTAAACTTAATGGCTTTATATCTGAGCTTCCGAGAAACCTTTTGCGATGGATTTCTCAAGTAGTCGGTAATTTCTCTTCTCCAATCATCAGCCATATAACCTTCATCCAAAGCAAGAACTTCTTGATCTTCCCGATATCCTGAAGCAACTTGAGCTAATTTATTTGCCTCTTCATTATGCCCCTAGGGATATGATGCAAAGTTGCTATCTGGAAACATTTCAAAAGCTCCCAACATTCTTCGTAATACTCTCTCAATATGTCATTTTTGCAATCATATTGACCAATCAACTGGTTGATGACTAACTCAGAATCCCCGAAGATCTCGACAGCAATAGCTTTTATTTCCACAAGAAGCCGAAGCCCTCTGAGCAAGGCTTCATATTCTGCTTGGTTGTTGGTAACATAAAACTCAATGGGGATAGCATACTTGAAAGTTAATCCTCATGGAGAAATCAAGAAAATACCAACACCACCACCTTTGTTGCAAGATGAACCATCAAAAAACAATGTCCAAGGTGCAATATTTATCATATTAGCAGACGGATCACGATGATGAGTAACGAAATCGGCAATAACTTGACCTTTTACTGCCTTTGCCGATCCGTATCTTAAATCAAACTCTGACAATGCTAAAATCCACTTGCCAATTCTTCCGTTTAGAAAAGGCATTGATAGCATGTGTTTTAGTACGTCAAATTCAGAAATTAATATGCATTCGACATTTAACAAGTAATGCCTAAACTTGGTGCATGAGTAATACACCCACAAACAAAGCTTCTCCGTTGCCGAATAGCTCGTCTCTGGGTCTAACAATTTTCGGTTAATGTAGGCTATTACTCTTTCTTTCCCTCCAAATTCTTGCATAAGAGTCGATCCTATCGTTAGCCCACCGGCTGCCACGTACAATTGGAAAGGCTTATCAAACTGAGGAGGTATTAATATTGGTGGCGCTTTCATATACTCTTTAATTTCATCAAAAGCTTTCTGTTGTACGTCACCCCATACGAATTTTTGCTCTTTCTTGAGTTTCAGCAACGGGGGAAAAGGCAAGACCCTTTCTGATAAGCCAGATATGAACCTCCTTACAAAGTTGATCTTGCTAAGCAACGATTGCAATTCTGTGAGGTTGGTTGGAGGGACGACTTTATCTATTGCCTCCATGCTTTTCTTTCCGACTTCAATTCCTCCTCTATCGATCAGAAAACCCAAAAACTCTCCTGCTGAAACTCCAAAGGCGCATTTGTTTGGATTCATTCTTAAACCATGCTTCCTTGTGCACTCTAGAGTCCTCCTCAAATCAATTAAATGTCCCACCTAATTTCTGGACTTCACGACTACATCATCAATATAAACTTCTACAATTTTACCGATCAACTCATGGAAGATGTAATTCATAGCTCTTTGATAAGTTGCACCGGCATTCTTCAAACCGAACGTCATAACAACCCATTCAAATAGACCAATATAACCAGGACACCTAAAAGCTGTCTTTGAAATGTCTTCTATTGCCATAAAGATCTATTGTAACTAGCGTTACCGTCTATAAAGCTGATGACCTCGTAACCAGCCGCTGCGTCAACAAGCAATTCGGCAACCGGCATTGGGTAACTATCCATTGGAGTAGCTTTATTGAGATCTCTGAAATCAATGCAGACCCACATCTTTCCATTCTTCTTATACACTGGAACTATATTCGAAATCCAATCCGCATATCTGCATGGCCAAATGAAATCCGCTTTCAATAATCTCTCAATTTCCTTTTTCACATCGGCTAGTACTTCTTCCTTAGAAATCATCTGAGGAGGCTGCTTATAAGGACGATACCCAGTTTTGATTGGTAGTCGATGTTCAACAATGGAGCGATCTAATCCAGGCATCTCCGTGTAATCCCATGCAAAACAATCTTTGAACTCCTTTAAAAGATTTATCAATTTCAATCTACACTCTGGATCCAAATTGTTGCTGACATATATCGGTCTTGCTTCAGCTTCATTACCGATATTTACTTCTTCTAACTTATCAGCCGACATGAAGCCTTGTCCCAATTTCCCCTCGTTTCCATCAATTGGGTTATCCATCCAAGGATTGCTTTGAAACAGAGTGGTCCCTATTGACGCTCACTAATGCTCATAATTAACCATCAACTATTGCATAAAATGACACTAAATGAATCACAAAGCATAGTTGTAGGGTTTGAAACTAACAAGTTCCACGAGTTTTGGTGCTCTCACTTGTTTTGTAGGACATCCATGTTTTTACCATGTAAAAGTGAAGGACCGGATTAGCGACCAGAGGGGGGGGGGTGAATGGGAGCTTCAAATTCAACTTGTGAATTGTATAGCCCTTGTCCCAGAAAGTCACCCCAAAAGCGAAGACTAGAAATGACCGGAGTGTTCACGACCTACAAGTAGGTGGATACCCTAGGAGATGTCCTAGTGGTACAGCGGAACCTCCGGAGAAACCCCAAAGCTAACTGCCAAAGCCACGAAACAAACCAGCACAACCAGCAGGTTTGCGGACTGTCCGGGGTCAAGGTCCCGGACTGTCCGCCCAACGCCGGACTGTCCGCCACTGGAGGTGCGGACTGTCCGCCGGCAAAAAGACAGAAACAGAACTGTTCTGATTTGCGGATACATGGGTGTATGCCGAGTCTCTGAGTGATGAGTGATTGTCAACGGGTTTGATCGCAGGGCCTTTGGCTTGTGTTGTGCAGGTGTTGAGCACGAAGACAGTGATCGAGGGCAAGGTGAAGGTCAAGTTGAGACGGGTCGTGCCGACGGACCGGGTGCGGTGAAGGACGGGCGTGCCGTGCAGCGGACGTGCCATGCCAATGAACCGAGCGGTGAAGGGCGGACGTGAGGCTTGGACTGAGGGACCAGAGTGCCTGAGGATCAGCTGTGGTGGCTGGCAGCCTGGGACAGCGACAAGTGAAGACTTGCGGGGCACGGTGTTGCTCGGGTCGAGGACCTGGGGACACGTGTCGGTGGACGGGGTGCACGGGCGGTGCATCCCCTCTACAGCTTCGGTTTGGTGGTAGAGCCAGAGAAAAACCATCGGATGGACGGTTTCCAGGTTTGGGCCTCAAAACCTGGGCGTGGACGGTTTCCGAGTTTGGCCACAAAACTCGGGCTGAGGGTTTCCGAGTTTGGCCACAAAACTCGGGCTGAGGACGGTTTCCAGGTTTGGGCCTCAAAACCTGGGCTCTGAGGGTTTGCTGAGTTTGGCCTCAAAACTCAGATGCTGGTGGGCTGGTTTCCTGGTTTGGGCCTCAAAACCGGGGGATAGCTGGAAAAGGCTGGTTTCCCGGTTTGGGCCACAAAACTGGGGGTGCAGAGCGAGGGCGGCACGTGGCGGCAATCGGAAGGTTGCGTGGAGGCAACGCGGACGAGTTGTGCGGGCGTGGCCGTCGGATACACCTACCACCGAGTTGGTCCAGAATAACCCTAGGGTTTAGCTGGTTCGCTCTGTAATTAGTTTAGAGAGGGGTAGAGTAGGAATTGTACTTAGACTAGAATTAGGATAAGTAGTCGGGGAGACACCCTCCTCCCCCTATCTCAGTCATTTGCTCTTTCGCACTTAGGGTTTCCTGCTCTCCCATCCCCTGCTGTAGCTAGCTGAGATCCGCAGAGAGACTTGCCTCTGTGTACTGTTGATTTGAGGAAGTGAGGCCGTATCCTCACCTTTGCAGTGCAGATCGATGACTTGATTCGTGATTTGATTCGTGTTCTTCGCGTTCTTCGTTTCTTCACGATTTTCCCGTCACTCGATCTCCCTCTCTAGTGCGTCTTTGCGAAATCCGTTTGAATCACTTTGTTCATATCATTGAGGAGGTCATTTTGACCAAAGGAATTCATCTAACTCCTCATGATCGAATAGATCGGGTCGATTTCGTTTTCGTGGCGCTTTTTCCGTTCATCCACCTTCCCTTTTGATTTCCCGGTGATTTGGTTGATTTGAGCGGATGATTTCTTGGGGATAGTCTCCTAACTACCCCGTGATCATGTTCTCCAAGTTGGGGAATGTGGGATTTTGATTTGGATCAGATTTGAGAGGTTTTGGGAGAAGGGCGACTGAAATCGCCCTCTCTGTTCATCCGCAGACAGTCCGCAGTTGACCCACGGACAGTCCGCGCGTCGGGATCGAGCCAGGTCAGTGGCTGCGGGTCTCGGTCATGTTACTGTTCCTTGACTGGCGGACAGTCCGCCGAAGGAACTCGCGGACAGTCCGAGAGTCGTCCAGGGACTGTTCAGCATCTTCGCTATTTTAGCATTTGACCGGCGGACAGTCCGCCGTTGGGTCTCGCGGACAGTCCAGGAACGTCCAGTGGACTTGCAGCAGCACTATGTTTTTGCTCGTTTGGCCGGCGGACAGTCCGCGACCTGAGCCCGGACAGTCCGCCACTGGGCAGACAGTCCGCGACCGTACTGTCGGACAGTCCGGGACTTGCCTGAGTGCTCCGGTTTTGTGCGTTTGCTCTCCCGGCTTCTACGCTTGGTTTCCGGACTTCTCGTTTGGCCCTAGAGTTGACCAAGGAACCTCTCTAGGTATCTTTGCTACTCGTTAGCATCGGTATTTGGGGACTTCTCGACGTAGCCGTCTATCTACGTTCGGGACTTGGTTTTTGGGGTTGTGTTCGAGCCGGAACTTTTGGAGTTTGGTTTGCTTCTTCTTGGTGGTGCTCCGCTGTGATCTTAGGGATCATTCAGCCTCTTCCAAGGGTCGTGAGCATCATGGTTTAGGTCGCCATTTCTCGGGGTTGATTTTGGGACATTTGGCCAAAGTTTCTAAGAAGAATTTTGAGCTCCCATTCACCCCCCCCTCTGGTCGCCTTACTAGTCCTTTCTCGGTCCTTCAATTGGTATCAGAGCGGGTTAAGGATCTTCCACCTTAGCCGGTTCCAGATCCACAGAAGGCGACATGGACCGCGGCGTGGGCAAACCGCCGTTTTTCGATGGGACGAACTATGAGTATTGGAAGAAACGCATGTCGGCCTATCTGCAGAGTTTGGGCTCTTCCATTTGGGATATTTGCAACTCTGCTGATTACGTGGTCTTGGCTGCTCGTGTGACTCAGCATCAAATCGATGAGCACGATGCCAATAGCCGAGCTCGTAATGCTCTCTTTTCGTGTTTGAGCATGGGAGAGTTTGATCATGTTTCTCACCTCTCTAGGGCTCGGGAGATTTGGGCTACCCTCATGCGCTTTCATGAGGGCACCTCTCAAGTCAAAACCCGACTCTACGAGTCGTTCAAGAGAGAGTATGAGAACTTTTGACATCAGCCTGGCGAGAGCATAGAAGGTTTATTCGCTCGCTTTCAGGTGATTGTCAACAAGATGAGGGCCAATAAGGAGCAATTGCCTTTCGACGATCATGAGAGAGCTTTGAAGCTTTTGCACACTCTCGATCGGTCGGTGTGGGATTCCAAGGTTCAGGCAATCATCGAATCGCCTAACTATGAGACCCTCTCGTGCGATGAGCTCTTTAGCAAGCTCAAGTCCAGTGAGATTGACGCCATGTCGAGGGCTTCTTATGCGAATCCTTCTGGCCCGACTATGGCTTTGGTTTCTGGCTCTTCCGCTAACCCCTCTACTGGCTTTGCACTCTCTTCACTCTTTTCTGTCACAGAGGACCAGCTGGAGTCTTTGGGAGACGAGGAGTTGGCTTTGCTTGCCAACAGGTTCACGCGGTTCTACAACAACCGCATGAACCGTCGCCGCGGAGGAGGACGCTCAGGATGCTATGAGTGGGGCGACCCCGACCACTTCATCGCCAACTGCCCCAAGAAGAAGCATTCATCTGGGAAGGGCGATCATGGACACAAGTACAACTCCGGCAAGCGCAAGGAGAAGTACGTCCCCGCGAGGCACAAGCGGAGGGGTGGCTTCGACAAGGAGTACATCAAGAAGAAGTACTTGGAGAAGGCCCAGGCTGAGCAGCGTGCGTTCTTCGCCACGCTCAGCGACGTCGACGGCTCGGATGATGACTCCGCTTGCTCAAGCGATGATGAGTCCGAGAAGAAGAAGAGGATCGAGGACAAGCTGAACGGCCTCTGCTTCTTCGCCGACGACGACGGCTTCTGCACCATGGCGCTTGGTGATGAGGTCGACGGCAAGCTGGAGCACTCCCCTCGGGACGACGATGACGACGACGACACCTCCCAGGTATCTCTCACCTACGACGACCTTTCCGCTGAGGTTGAGAAGCTTACTGCCGCGCTTCTTAGTCAAGACAAATTGCTTAGGCGTGCCGCTAGAGAGCGCAAGGAGTTTAGGCAGAAGTGGGAGGACACGGTGAGGGAGCTTGAGTTTGCAAAGTCCACCGTGGTCGTGTCGGAGGAGGCTGAGTGTGAGATGTGCACCACGCACATGACTGACCTTCTCACTTTGAGAGGTAAGTATGCTGCGTTGGTAGGAGAGGTGGATGAGCTGAAGGCTAGACCTTCTTTGTTGGGTGCGTGCAAGACTTGTCCTGTCTTGCAATCCGAGTTGGCAGAGAAGAATGCCAAGATTGAGTCTTTAGAGAAGGCCAACTCGGGTAGCACTTGTGTCATGAGGTGTGCTTTGTGTGAGGGCTTGGAGAAGGAGATTGCGAATGTCAAGCATGGCAAGATGCAAACCGAGGAAGAAAACACATACCTTCGGACCATCTTGTCATGGGTCACTTGTAGTGAGCCGCAGCTCGGGATGATGATTTCCCAATTTAAGCGAGCTGCTGGAGGTTCTGGTGTAGGTCTTGCTCAGGGTGTTGATCTTTCTGTTTTTGGGAAGATTGGAGAGTCAAGTGGTTTGAATCCTAGTGAGAAGCCCAACTCCACCACTACTCCCAAACTGACCAAGCTTCCACCCAAGGAGCCACCTAAGCCTACCACCAAGGATGGGGTATTTGAGGAACCCCCAAGAGCTCCGCCCAAGAACCAAGTGTGGGCACCCAAGCCAAACCACCTCAAAAACAAGCTTGACACAATGCCACCCATTCAGGAGGAGTGCTTGCCACAGAAGGGCAAAGTGATCCACACCCACAGCCATGAGTACCAACAACCCCCTTTGCGTGCGGTGAGGTATCATTGTGATTTCTGTGGGAGAGATGGACACTTGAGCGAGTTCTGCTTTAGGCGTAAGAGAGAGGCGCGCCATGCTAGGGAGATGGACAACCCGGACATGTACCACCCTTTCCATGGTGTGCATGTGCCGAACGTCTAGAGGAGAGCTGCTAGGCCTAGAGGTCCAGAACCTCAAGTCCCCAGGCCTAGGTAGCAGAGAGCTCCGAGGAGAGATGCTAGGCCTAGAGGTGCAGTGCCTCAAGTTGCTAGGCCTAGGCCTCGTAGAGAGCGTGCCCGATGGGGTCCTGCTTTTGCAGGCTACGGACCCCGTGGCGGAGGCTTTGTTGAGCGCTTTCCCCCACCGCGTTTGGAGTATCGCGGTGAGCGCTTCTTCCCCAGCGGACCACGTTTTCCTGTGCGTGGTGATCGCTATCGTCGTAGACAGTCTAGGAATGGTTTTTATACTGACCGTTCTTTTGAGCAGCCGGCCCAACACTGGTATTCTTCCTACTTCACTAACCCCAGTGTTGGACCGTATGCTCACCCTATGTCTTTTTATTGATGTAGGTAAAACGGTTGGAGGACATTTGGTTGGTGGATTCCGGTTGCTCGAGGCACATGACCGGAAATGCCAAGTGGTTCTCCAGCCTTAGTCCTGTTGCCGGAAAGGAGTACATAACCTTCGGTGACAATAGCAAAGGTAAGGTTTTGTCTCGCGGGTCGGTGCGAGTTAATGAGCACTTTGTGTTGCGCGATGTTGCTCTTGTCTCTAACTTGCATTTTAATCTTCTTCCTGTTTCGCAACTTTTTGATGACGACTATGAGATTCGTTTTAAACCGAATCTCAGTCGTATTTTGGATCCTCAGGGCAATCTTGTGTGTTTGATTTTGCCCTTTGGAAAAGTCTTTCGTGCGAATTTCTCGGAGTCCTTTGACACTTCTCGTTGTCTTGTGGCTGGACCTTCCTCTTCTGATCTTTGGGAGTGGCATAGGAGACTTGGACATTTGAGCTTCGACTTGCTTGCAAGGCTTAGTTCACTTGGCCTAATCCGAGGATTGCCCAAGTTGCATATGGAGAAGGATCTTGTTTGCCACTCTTGTAGACACGGGAAGATGGTTGCCGCTCCCCACCATCCAGTGACTCAGGTCATGACCAAGCGCCCTGGAGAGCTTTTGCACATGGACCTTGTTGGTCCGGCTCGGGTGAGCTCGGTTGGGGGAAAGTGGTATGTGCTTGTTGTTGTTGATGACTTTTCGAGATATTCCTGGGTCTTCTTTTTGGCTGAAAAGACCGAGACTTTCTCCTTTGCTCGCAATCTGATTTTGCGTCTTCAGAACGAGTTCCCTTTGAACTCGATGCGAGCCATTAGGAGTGATAATGGTTCCGAATTCAAAAATTTGGATTTTGAGAAGTTTTGTAACTCTTTGGGTTTGGAGCACCAGTTTTCTTCTCCTTACACACCGCCTCAAAATGGTGTTGTAGAGAGGAAGAATCGGACCCTTGTTGAGATGGCCCGGACGATGCTCGATGAGCATAGGACTCCTAGGCGTTATTGGGCCGAAGCTATGAACACTGCGTGCTACATTTCCAATCGCATTTTTCTGAGAGCGTTCTTGAAAAAGACTTCTTATGAGTTGCGTTTTGGTAGACAGCCCAAAGTGAGTTATTTTAGAGTCTTCGGTTGCCATTGTTTTATATTAAAGAAAGGCAACCTGGACAAATTTGAGTCTCGTTCTTCTGACGGTGTATTTTTGGGTTATGGCACTCATACTCGCGCATATCGTGTACTTAACCTTGATACTAACCGAGTCATGGAGACATCAGATGTCACCTTCGACGAGACTCTCATTTGTCCTTCTTCTCGTTTTGAGCGTGCAGGTGATCATGAGGTTGGTGAGCCTCTTTTCGACGACGAGGACGAGGGTGCTGAAGGTATGGATGATCCAGCACCCCCTCCACCTGCCGTGCTGCAAAGAGCGGCTTCGACGACGACTCACGGCCCCGACACCTCTTCTTCCTGCGGGCCGTGGGATCCGCCACCCCGAGCGGTACCTTTTGTACCCGGGGAGGCACCAGCTGCTGTTGAGGGGGAGGCTACTTCAGCCCGGGAGGCGCCACGACACATTCAGCGCCAGCACCCGCCTCATCAGATGATCGGCAGCATCGACGAACGGGTTACTCGGTCCAGGTCACAACACATCTCTCACTTCGCTCATTCTGCTTTTGTTGCTAATTTTGAGCCCCGAGATGTTGGACACGCTTTGTCGGATCCGGATTGGGTCAATGCCATGCATGAGGAGTTAGAAAACTTTGAGAGAAATCGGGTTTGGGTTCTAGTTCCTCCTCCTCCTAACTGTAATCCTATTGGGACAAAATGGGTTTTCAAAAATAAACAAGGAGAGGACGGCCACATTGTGAGGAACAAAGCGCGTCTTGTGGCCAAGGGTTATAGTCAGAAGGAGGGGATAGACTTTGAGGAGACTTTTGCTCCTGTAGCTCATTTGGAGGCTATTAGGATACTCTTGGCTTTTGCTGCATCCAAAGGTTTTAAACTCTTTCAAATGGATGTCAAGAGTGCCTTCTTAAACGGTTACATAGAAGAAGAAGTGTATGTTGAGCAACCCCTCGGTTTTGAAAATCCCAAGTTTCCAAACCATGTTTTTAAACTTCATAAAGCTTTATATGGTTTGAAACAAGCCCCTAGAGCCTGGTATGATAGGTTGAAAACCTTTTTGCTTGCTAAGGGTTTTAAAATGGGATGTGTAGATAAAACGCTCTTTCTCCTCAAGCAAGGCAAAGACACTCTCTTGGTCCAGATTTACGTGGATGATATCATTTTCGGTGGTTCTTCTCACGCTTTGGTTGCCAAGTTTGCAGATATTATGAGTAGGGAGTTCGAGATGAGCATGATGGGCGAGCTGACATTCTTTCTCGGGTTGCAAATTAAGCAATCATGAGAGGGGACGTTTGTGCACCAGGGCAAGTACACCAAGGACTTGCTGAAGCGGTTTGATATGGGTGAGGCCAAGCCTCTTCCAACACCCATGTCGACGACGACTGCCCTGGATGCGGATGTGGATGGAGAAGCAGTGGACCAGAAGGAGTACCGAAGCATGATCGGGTCGCTCCTCTACCTGACGGCGACACGCCCGGACATCCAGTTCACGATGTGTCTGTGTGCGCGCTTTCAGGCGTCGCCGCGCACCTCTCACCGTCAGGCGGTGAAGCGGATTTTCAGGTACCTTCGTTTCTCACCTGAGTTCGGGATTTGGTATTCTGCTTCCTCCACCCTCTCCCTTTGCGGTTATTCGGATGCCGATTTTGCTGGTTGCCGTATTGAGCGCAAGTCCACTTCTGGGACTTGCCAGTTTATTGGTTCTTCTCTTGTTTCGTGGTCTTCTCGCAAGCAGTCTAGTGTCGCTCAGTCCACTACAGAGGCTGAATATGTTGCTGCGGCTAGCTGCTGTTCCCAGTTGCTTTGGATGATGGCCACTTTGCGTGATTTTGGTCTGAGCTTTACTCGTGTTCCTTTGCTTTGTGACAGCACGAGTGCCATTAGCGTTGCTAAGAACCCCGTGCTTCACTCGAAGACCAAACACATTGATGTGCGCTTTCATTTTCTGCGAGACCACCAGGAGAAGGGTGATATCGACCTTCGCCATGTCGATACTCATCATCAACTGGCTGATATTTTCACCAAGCCTTTAGACGAATCAACCTTTAATCGGTTGAGGGGTGAGCTTGGTGTATGTTTCCCCTTTTAGATGGGGGAAACATTTTGGATCTTGTATAGTAGACTGACTTTCTTTCGTTTATCTTTCTTTTCTCTTGCATTTTAGCATACGCATTTACATTCTGAGCTTCATGTCTATAATCACTAGAATGTAACTATGCTCTATGTAGTATGGTCTAATGCTTATGTTGATGCTTGTAGCTTATGCTCTTTCTGATCACTAGTACATGTTGTGAGCTAAGCTATTTTTGAAATGGTGAATTTGCTTAATAACTTAAAAACTGAAAATGTTCACCATTGAGATATGCAACTAGCATGTGTAGGATGTGTTGAGTCCATTCATGCTTTTCATATATGCTAGGTTGCTATGTCTCTAGTTCTGAGTCATTCACTTGCTTGGTCTGTTCATATCTTGCTTAAAATTTGAACCAAGTCTTAGTGAATTGAAAAGATCGAGATGGGACTGCTTGTCAACACATCATGGTATCGAGACAGTTTCTCATTGCACTTTGAGTTAAACTTGAGCCGTGTAGTGTATGACCGAAACCGCAGCTTTAAGCTTCTGATTGCTTCGGCATAGGCTCGCTCGGTTGAAAAGTTAGGCAAAGACAAGCTTTCAACCTCTCGCAAACACATGCAAATGATTCAACTTGTGTAATTTCACCGCTGCAACTCCGATATAAAAATGAAATCACAAGTATATGCTTCATTCCTATGCATGATGATTGAACTTTGCTAGGGGTAGTTCACCTTGTATACATGTTTAGCACTCGTTTGGATTCCTGTCTATACATGTGTAGTGCTATTTTGATGGTGACTCCCTTTTTGGCTAAAAACTGCTCACATGCTCATATGTTCATATTTCGTATGTGTGATCAGTTTGAGCCTTTGCTATTTGAGTGCCTAGTTGAGTCATTGGAGTTCTACTGTTTAGAGCATCCTTGCACTCTTGTGAATATATGCCTGAAGCTACTAACTTGCATTTCTGACTTCATATGCATGTTGGAAGGGGGAGTTTCTTGCCTTGATGCCTTTCTTGATAAGTGCATTTTCAACTAAGGAGGAGAGTTTTTGCAAATCATATACTCCTAGATGATCAACTAGAGGGAGTTTTCCTAGTTGCTTACACTTGTCGAGGGGGAGTTTGCTAGTTGTGTTGAGCCTTTGCCTCTATCTTGAGGGACTAGCAAACATTTTCAGGGTTTTTCGATCGATTGGTTCTTTTTTGGTTTGGAGTCATTCCAATTGGTTCGGAGCATGTTTGGCCGAAAGGCATTGGTTTTGAGCTTTCTATGCTAGTTGTGTTGAGCCTCTGTGCCTCTATCTTGAGGGACTAGCATTTTGCTTCGATTTTCATTCGGATTCAATTGGTTTTGAGCTCTTTTCTCTGGAGTTCCCAATTGGTATCTGCTAGCGGTGTTGAGCCTGTTCTACCTCTTCTTGAGGGCTAGCTTTGCTTTGCTTGGTTGCGTCGAGCCATTGCCCATGTCTTTGGGGACCAAGTTCTTTTGCTCTTTCCACTTGACCTTCTTCGGCTTTGCTAGGCGTTTGGGTCATTTGGTCGAGTTCTCTCTTTTTCTTCCTTCCTCTTTTCTTCTTTTCATTATGATTTGTGTGAGTAGTTGACAATGCACTCATCAAGGGGGATATTGTGGATACATGGGTGTATGTCGAGTCTCTGAGTGATGAGTGATTGTCAACGGGTTTGATCGCAGGGTCTTTGGCTTGTGTTGTGCAGGTGTCGAGCACGGAGACAGTGATCGAGGGCAAGGTGAAGGTCAAGTTGAGACGGGTCGTGCCGACGGACCGGGTGCGGTGAAGGATGGGCGTGCTGTGCGGCGGACGTGCCATGCCGATGAACCGAGCGGTGAAGGGTGCACGTGAGGCTTGGACTGAGGGACCAGAGTGCCTGAGGATCAGCTGTGGTGGCTGGCAGCCTGGGACAGCGACAAGTGAAGACTTGCGGGGCACGGTGTTGCTCGGGTCGAGGACCTAGGGACACGTGTCGGTGGACGGGGTGCACGGGCGGTGCATCCCCTCTATAGCTTCGGTTTGGTGGTAGAGCCAGAGAAAAACCATCGGATGGACGGTTTCCAGGTTTGGGCCTCAAAACCTGGGCGTGGACGGTTTCCGAGTTTGGCCATAAAACTCGGGCTGAGGGTTTCCGAGTTTGGCCACAAAACTCGGGCTGAGGACGGTTTCCAGGTTTGGGCCTCAAAACCTGGGCTCTGAGGGTTTGCTGAGTTTGGCCTCAAAACTCAGATGCTGGTGGGCTGGTTTCCCGGTTTGGGCCTCAAAACCGGGGGATAGCTGGAAAAGGCTGGTTTCCCGGTTTGGGCCACAAAACCGGGGGTGCAGAGCGAGGGCGGCACGTGGCGGCAATCGGAAGGTTGCGTGGAGGCAACGTGGATGAGTTGTGCGGGCGTGGCCGTCGGATACACCTACCACCGAGTTGGTCCAGAATAACCCTAGGGTTTAGCTGGTTCGCTCTGTAATTAGATTAGAGAGGGGTAGAGTAGGAATTGTACTTAGACTAGAATTAGGATAAGTAGTCGAGGAGACACCCTCCTCCCCCTATCTCAGTCATTTGCTCTTTCGCACTTAGGGTTTCCTGCTCTCCCATCCCCTGCTATAGCTAGCTGAGATCCGCAGAGAGACTTGCCTCTGTGTACTGTTGATTTGAGGAAGTGAGGCCGTATCCTCACCTTTGTAGTGCAGATCGATGACTTGATTCGTGATTTGATTCGTGTTCTTCGCGTTCTTCGTTTCTTCACGATTTTCCCGTCACTCGATCTCCCTCTCTAGTGCGTCTTTGCGAAATCCGTTTGAATCACTTTGTTCATATCATTGAGGAGGTCATTTCGACCAAAGGAATTCATCTAACTCCTCATGATCGAATAGATCGGGTCGATTTCGTTTTCGTGGCGCTTTTTCCGTTCATCCACCTTCCCTTTTGATTTCCCGGTGATTTGGTTGATTTGAGCGGATGATTTCTTGGGGATAGTCTCCTAACTACCCCGTGATCATGTTCTCCAAGTTGGGGAATGTGGGATTTTGATTTGGATCGGATTTGAGAGGTTTTGGGAGAAGGGCGATTGAAATCGCCCTCTCTGTTCATCCGCGGACAGTCCGCAGTTGGACCCGCGGACAGTCCGCGCGTCGGGATCGAGCCAGGTCAGTGGCTGCGGGTCTCGGTCGCGTTACTGTTCCTTGACTGGCGAACAGTCCACCGAAGGAACTCGCGGACAGTCCGGGAGTCGTCCAGGGACTGTTCAGCATCTTCGCTGTTTTAGCATTTGACCGGCGGACAGTCCGCCGTTGGATCTCGCGGACAGTCCGGGAACGTCCAGTGGACTTGCAGCAGCACTGTGTTTTTGCTTGTTTGGCCGGCGGACAGTCCGCAACCTGAGCCCGGACAGTCCGCCACTGGGCAGACAGTCCGCGACCGTACTGCCGGACAGTCCGGGACTTGCCTGAGTGCTCCGGTTTAGTGCGTTTGCTCTCCCGGCTTCTACGCTTGGTTTTCGGACTTCTCGTTTGGCCCTAGAATTGACCAAGGAACCTCTCTAGGTATCTTTGCTACTCGTTAGCATCGGTATTTTGGGACTTCTCGACGTAGCCGTCTATCTACGTTCGGGACTTGGTTTTTGGGGTTGTGTTTGAGCCGGAACTTTTGGAGTTTGGTTTGCTTCTTCTTGGTGGTGCTCCGCTGTGATCTTAGGGATCATCCACCCTCTTCCAAGGGTCACGAGCATCACGGTTTAGGTCGCCGTTTCTCGGGGTAGATTTTGGGACATTTGGCCAAAGTTTCTGAGAAGAATTTTGAGCTCCCATTCACCCCCCTCCTTTGGTCGTCTTACTAGTGCTTTCTCGGTCCTTCATGATCAAGTTCTGGATGACTCCCGGACTGTCCGCGGTTTGTACGCCGGACAGTCCACGGTACAAGTGAACTGTGATCGTCGAGCGTCCGATGCTGATCCTATGCTGCGTCCGATGTGACCCCGGACTATCCGCGGGTCACTGGCGGACTGTCCGCCGGTCACACGACCGAGAACAGTGTCGCGTTTTTGAGGCTGAAACCGGGAAACCTGGGCCTTCCCCTGGTTTTGAGGCCGAAACCGGGAAACCTGTCCTCAGGCTGAGTTTTGTGGCCCAAACTCAGAAACCCGCGCGCCCAGATTTTGTGGCCCAAACCTGGAAACCGTCCTTGCCGAGTTTTGAGGCCCAAACTCGGAAACCGGCCACCCCGAGTTTTGAGGCCCAAACTCGGAAACCGTCGAGGGTAGCTTTTCGAGGCTTAGCTACCGAACCCGTACCGTAGACGAGATGTGGTTCGCACACCTCGAATTCCAGCACCGATGTCGGGGCATGTCCAGCCTCCACGCCGGGCAACCTCCCGACTCGGCCGATGCACCACACATCCCCATGTACTCTTGCTTGTCAACGCCACGTGCCTGCTACCACAGCTGATCCTCAGGTCTCCTGGTCCGTCGGTCCAAGCTCCACGTCCGCCCTTCACCGCTTCCTGTCCGTCGGCACGGCACGTCCCTACTTGACCTTCACCTCACCTTCGATCACTGCCCGAGCTCCGCACCTGCACATCAACACAACCAAGAGACATGTTGCTCGTTGATCGATCACTCATCACTCAGGAAGGGAACCACAAGGGCACATATCAACCTTGTGTTCTCAAAAAGCATCTCAAGTGATGAATTGGAGTGCGTCATTGCGAAGAGCTCATCGAGACGATCGAAACGAACATATCATTTGTTATATTCGGAGTCCCGGATGAAAAGATATTAATTTCGCAACGAAATCTGCAAAAGAAGGATCTAGAAGACACCAGAAGACACCACGAGGCGGGCCACCACATGGGCCCACTGGGCCAGACTGACCGGTCCCACTTGGAGACCGACCGGTCGGCCACAGAGCCTGTTTCGCCTCCGCCTTCTGGAACCTTCTTCCACCGCCTCCTAGGATGCATCTCCACCGTCCCCGAAGTCGGTTTGATCCAAGGGCTCACGTTCCACGCTCTAGGCTATAAAACCAGACCCAGACCCCCCTCTCCAGGCATCTCCATCTTCATTATTCATCTCCACATCAGAATCTAGGGTTTCAATTAGAAGTAGAGATCCCTCTAGTTTATCGTCTAGTTCTAGTTCTAGTTCATCTTCTAGTTCTAGATCTAGTTCTAGCTCATCATCAAGTTGTAATCTAGAGAGAGAAAGGAGAGAGCTGAGGAGGAGCCGGATCTGCCAGATCTTCCTCAACATTGTATTGGTGCAGCATCTAGTTCGTCTTCAAGTAATCTCCAGGTTCTTCATTTACTATTTCCAAGTATTATATTTCCAAGTACTTCAAACAGGAATAAGGTTACAAAGTAAATGATATGATAAATAATTAATAAAGGATAACAGAGATCAGATCAATCAAGGATAAACTTAGAACAGTACTACCTCGCAAGTGATGATTAGAACAGGTATTAATGAGAAACATTCCTAAGTTGTTCTAATTACAAGTCATAGCATACATTGATTAGTGCAATTATATTTGGCAATCATTGGCTAGGTCACATCATATTTATAATCAAGAGACAACTCCATAGTGAAAGTGTCAAACAAAGTAACCCTTAAACCATGAGTTAACTGAGCCATACTGAACACTATATTCGGGAGGTGGAATACAGAGGACTCAACAGGTCTGTCACACCCGCGATCTACCACTCTATCCGGAACATAGGACGCATTCGTAGATAAATAATGTATAGGCACCACGCCTACACAGCATCTATCACCCACCCGTTGTACTTTAAGATGAGCGTTATACGAACATGAGTATAAACATAAAGATGAACTATCTATGCCAAATATATAATCAAAGCAGACTATAAGCTTTATAACTAAGAATATAATCATTGATGTCTTAATCATATCAATTGTATTGCTATCTAGAAGACAATGATGAACAATAAGGTGAATTAGATCATCGAGAAGAACTAAAGTATGAACTAGAACATGAACTAGAACAAGATTATGAACTAGATGATGAACTAGACGATGAACATGAACTAGACGATGAACTAGAACATAAACAATGAAGAACAATGATGAACTAGAAGAGCAATTATGAAATAGATCCATAATGTTAATACAAGAGAGAAGATCTTGGGTTTACCGAGCCTTCTCGTGACTAGGTCAGGAATCCAAGCGAAGCTTGCCTCCTCTAATCCTATTCTATCTACTAATCTAGGTAGATGAAGTTCTAGGGCTTCTGATTGATCTCCTTCTGAAGCTCTGATTGATGATGTCTAATGATCAAACCCTGATTGATTGCTGAAGAGGGGGGTCAGGGGCTGTTTATATAGCCCTGGGCGATGAACCGTGGTCCTTGGATCAAACCGACTCAAGGTACGGCCGAGATGCATCCTAAAGGTCGGTGGAGATAGCTTGCAGAGGACGGAACCCAGCGGGCCCAGGGGGCGACCGGTCGGTCTCCTAGTGGGACCAGTCGGTCCCAGCAGTCGGCCTCTCGCGGTGGTCGACCTCCTGGTGTCTTCTTACGTCCTCTGGAGTCTTCTAGAATAATCCTTACATGGTGGTTGTGTTATCTCCCGTCGGTTTCCTTCTATGGGAAGCTATTGGTGCTGATTTCCTAGTTTAGTCCGTGCAGAATCATAACTCACTAAAACTCATGGAATATTGTCAGTTGAAACCCTAAACCTTTGTTGGTTATCAAATTCTTGCCCTTTTTATATTTATTTATCCTTTAATTATGATAGATAACCAGTGTCAACAAAGGCCGAACAAAGATCAATCTAGATTGGGCAAAAGAGTGTTACAAGAATTAAATAAATAAAACATATAACACATGATAACTTAATGAATCTATTAGATCTGCCAAATCTAATAGAGTCGATAACTATTTTTACTCATGACTTAATCTGCCGCACGATACAAGGCACAAGCAAAAACTTCCCGTCATAAGCTTAAATCCGCCGCATGATACTAAGCTTAACATACGAGACTACTTGCATCATATCTAAATCCACCGCATGATACTAGACATGATAACAAGGTTGCCGGTACTTACGGAGGTCGACGGATCGATGATTCCTCTCGAAGAACTTGACGACACGACTAAGGACTCGAAGATGGCACGGGGCCGGTTTGTATTGATGTGGTTGTGAACAGTTTTTACAATGGTCGAGGGTTTATATTTATACCCTGGACGAAACATGAGTCCTAAACGATTACGACTTATACAACGAATTTTGGAAAGATACAAATACCATTCCTATTCTTCTCAGCGTCCTCCATTGTCACGTATTTTCTTGCGCAAGCCATTTTCATTTCCCGAATGGGGTCACCGTTTCGCAAAACAGCCAATTATACAGGCATTTGCCGAAATCCTGAAAACTAGCCGACCCACCGGTCGTTTACCGAATGCTCCCCTTACTGCTGGCTGGGCCCTCTTGTCATCCTCTCGTGCGTGCGAAAATCTGGTGTTAACAGAAGGCACTTCCACAGCTTGGTGATTGTTTCAAGTTGTACGTGACGGCTGGTACCCTTGCAGTAGGATCGGCACTTACATTAAGTTTAAAGGGAAAAGATGAGTTGCAGCTAGCTTTAGCCAAAAATGTTAAGACCCAGAGGAGGGTATTCGGCTGTAAAGAAATTTTCTTCGTATATGCGTCACTCATGGGCTAAGTTTCGGCACTATTTGTTAAAAGCCGAATGTGTGGAGATTGTATGTGGAACAGATTCAAGAATATTTATAGACGATGCGAAGCATCGCCTTTAGCAGAAAAAATGTTCCAAGAATTTAAGTTGTAGCCGATATTATTTATATATCGCCTTTAGTACAGATATTCATAACCCTGGTAACCATAGCATTTCCAAGTGGACAGGTTTATTGGGGGAAGAGAAAGGTGAGGTGCAGTAAGTGCGATGCCGAGTGACATGATATATCAAGAATGAGATCTGGTCGGCTAAAATGACGTCATGCGTTCGGGAAATGTTTTTCTGAAGAAGCGTTACAATCGAAAAGATCACTGAGGGATCGAAATCATGCAAATAGACGATATTCAGAGAAGAACAAGTTCCATGAGTTACAAGCTTCATTCACGAATCTGTCCTAATACAGATTACCCTTGGAATAATTTGTTTACAATGGATTGTGGGTCAGCAATCTCAGCAATAGCAGCGGCATGGTCATCATAAATCTCGATATCTTCAAATTCATCCGGGTTGTCACCTGCGAAACCAACTGGTAGAGAGGAATAATCTTCTTTGGTCTAGGAACTCATTGCCGCTAGCCCGAGGGAGACTCCGGTGTGTACACCTTGGATGATGGCTTGATCTATGCGACCATCCACAGCATCAAGACGAGCTTCAACTGAGTCCCCATAAGCATTCACCTTGAGGGCAATTTCGTTCACTGCCGTTTTTAGACGGTCATTCTCTGCAGAAAGGGCTATCAAGAAGAAGGAATGCATCAGGCAAAGCAAGCTCAGCCAGATGAAGGGGACCAAGACTCTGCTAACCTGTGATGATGCTGTAGAACTATTTCCGTTGGTCTGCCCATTCAACTTCCTCAATACCATGCTTCTTGGATACATCTTCCAGTTCTTTCTGGACCTTATCCCTTTCCTCACAGTACCGAAAAGCATCCAAACGGGTCTGTTGGAGTGAATCATCAGAATCAGAATCTGGTAGCTTAGGGAAAAGATTGAAAGAGGCTATTGGAGCTACCGTTTCAAGAGGAAGAACCCAAGCTCGGCTGGAGAGGGATCCCGCTCTAGAGAGGGACCAGATAGTGAATCAGAGATAGACAAGCAAGAAAGCTACCGCAAGGGGGCAGGGAATCAGTTTTTACCCATGACGCCGATGAGTTGTTGATCGGCTTCCTCCTGATTCGTCTCCAACGTAATGCTTGTCATGGTCACTATTGCCTGCCATTGATGGAAACACAAGCAGAAGATTTTCTCTCTAGCTTGAGCCGAAGCTGAGAAGTGGAAGTTTTTGTGAGTCAAACTGTTTGGCCGGAGTCAAGAATGGCAGCTTGTGTAAAGTCATAGTTTACACACTAAAGGACCAAGCATCGGATTAGGGTTTTCACAGTTTATGGGCCGTTATTGGGATGGACCAAATCTTTGCTGACTTTAGGAACTCATGGAGCCAATAGGATTCGGCTAAAGGTGGTTGCTATGTGGAGTGTTCAATTTTGGTTGATTATTTGGGGACTCATATTACCGATTGACGCTGAAAACGGGAAACTAAAAACGGGAGAGTCTTTTAGGAATGCTATCCTGGTACTGCCATGATTTGGGAAATTGAAGAGAAGACTGAAAACTTCGGATCCTCAATAATCGATTACAATAATTACTTGCAGGACGAAGGCAATCAGCATGATTATCAGCGATGGCCGATGTAATGTACATCGCCGCTAAAGCAAAAAATAGAGGTCAGCGACTAATACACGAAATAGAGCACGCATTGATCTCGAAGGATCGATCACGGATTGATTTCAAAAGGATGAACAAAAGAACTTTTATTCACAAGAAAGGGGAGCATGGGATTACAATGAGGACTAGTTCGTCCACTCCATCCTACGCCTAATCGGGAGGAAGTGATCAAAAGAGTCGGCTAGATCTATTCCGGCTTCCTTCATATCATCTACAGAGTGTTCTACTCTATCTTCTAGTTCTTGCTCGCAGACATCAAATCTGCGGTAATTAGTGCCGGAGTGAATCCTCACGACGTTAAAAGCGAGTGCCGCGCCATACCCCATGCTGGCCCGAGAGATAATGGGAAGGGTTCGGTTAACCTCATTCACCCGCTTTAGCGGTGTCGTACCCATCACATCAGCCGTGATAGCGAGTTTGGTGATGGCGGCTTCAAGGGTATGGAGTTTGGTTGCCAGAGCTAAAAAAGAAGAAGAAGAGTGAATGGAGGAGAAAAGGGAAAATAAAGAAAGAAATAATGAAGAAATACTTACCGGCGGCCCGTTCCCTAGCGACATCACGCTCTTGAGAGATTCGGGTGATTTCCTGATCCTTCCTTTCCAAATCGACTTGAAGATCTACGATCTTCTAGATCAGGTCTACGGGGAAGTCATCACTGGTCCTCCTGAAACAAGAGCAATAATGTGAGGACAGCTGCTTCATTTTTCGGGACAGAGATGATGAAGGGCAACCTCCTCTTAGAGGTGCTGGAAGCTCCGAACTCGGAGCTATGGCGGCTCGCCTCGGAAGACATCCTCTAGTTGATTGGGGGATAGTAGGAGAAAAGAGGGTTTTCTGGTTTTGAGAATGAAACAGGGGAATTCAGAGTGCACAAGCCGAAGCAAAGTGGAAGGGGACTATAAAGAATACCAAAGGTGCATCGGGAGATGGATCGGCAAGTACAGCAATTATGGCGTGTAGAGATGGATACTTCCAGAGGTTCCACGTCAATATACAAGGAAAAAGAATTTTGGAATAAATATTTATCCCAAAATTAGGGGGCATGTGTTAACACCGGATTTTTGCATGCACAAGCTTATGACAGGTGGGCCCAATAGACAGTGAAAAGGGGATTCGGCGAGCAACCAAGTGGATGGTTAGCCTTCAGAGTCTTCGGCAAATGTCTATGCGGTCGGCTATTTTACGAGGTGATGACTCCATTCGGCAACATGAATATGGCAGGTAAAAGCCGGCCTGCACGGAAGACACGTGGCGATAAAGGACGCCGAAGAGAATAGGAATAGGATTTGTATCTTTCCAAATTTCATTGTATGAGTCGTAATCGTCTAGGACTCGTGTGTCATCCAGGGTATACATATAAGCCCTTGACCATTGTAAAATTGTTCACAACCATATCAATACAAACCGGCCCCGTGCCATCTTCGAGTCCTTAGTCGTGTCATCGAGTTCTTCGAGAGGAATCATCGATTCGTCGACCTCCGTAAGTACCGGCAACCTTGCTATCATGTCTAGCATCATGCGGTGGATTTAGATATGATGCAAGTAGTCTCGTTCATTAAGCTTAGTATCGTGCGGCGGATTTAAGCTTATGACAGGAGGTTTTTGCTTATGCCTTGTATCGTGCGGCGGATTAAGTCATGGGTAAAAATAGTTATCGGCTCTATTAGATTTGGCAGATCTGATAGATTCATTAAGTTATCATGTGTTATGTGTTTTATTATTTAATTCTTGTAACACTCTTTTGCCCAATTTAGATTGATCTTTGTTCGGCTCTGTTTCATAAGTTTGGTTGTGTTTTTTCGTTAATTATAAGATCATGATGGCCGAATCAACATGCACGTTAGTTACATGTTGCGGGTTCATGCATGTTAGTTACGATTAGACTTTGATAAGACTAGGTATCGTGCGGCAGATGCAGGTTTTTAGATTTGTCCGATCGTGCTTGCTTGTTTGTTCCTTCCTCATGGACCCCAACTCGGCTAATTTGCCGATCTTGGTTAAGCTTACACGAGTAATTGTAACATCTCGGCTCAGGGCTTAATAGGATTAATAGAATACTCATACCAATAAGTTGCAACTTCTTTTCCGGAAGCCCATCTCCTAAAAACTCCAAAGTTAAGCGTGCTTGGCTTGGAGCGATGGGTGACCGACCGGGAAGTCTTTCCCGGGTACGCATGAGTGAGGACAAAGTGCGCAGAAAAGACTGGTGTTGGTCTGTGGGGATAGTCTAGGTCCTATGAAAGCTGCCTGATGTAAGTGGGCCCGGCCTCGAGGAGGCGGGACGTTACAGAATGGTATTAGAGCCGACTATCGCGGTTTCACGGGCGCGTGTGTCGCAGTTGCGCAGACATAGTGCGCATGGCTCGTGTGGATCCGGAGTGGTCACACAGCATGGCATATGCGCTGGCATTGGGCATACGGACGTGGCCAAGAGAGGACGTTCCTGGCCTGGGATTGATCGACGAGGACGTCGATCTCTTAAGGGGGTGAGATTGTAACATCTCGGCTCAGGGCTTAATAGGATTAATAGAATACTCATACCAATAAGTTGCAACTTCTTTTCCGGAAGCCCATCTCCTAAAAACTCTAAAGTTAAGCGTGCTTGGCTTGGAGCGATGGGTGACCGACCGGGAAGTCTTTCCCGGGTACGCATGAGTGAGGACAAAGTGCGCAGAAAAGACTGGTGTTGGTCTGTGGGGATAGTCTAGGTCCTATGAAAGCTGCCTGATGTAAGTGGGCCCGGCCTCGAGGAGGCGGGACGTTACAGAATGGTATCAGAGCCGACTATCGCGGTTTCACGGGCGCGTGTGTCGCAGTTGCGCAGGCATAGTGCGCATGGCTGGTGTGGATCCGGAGTGGTCACACAGCATGGCATATGCGCTGGCATTGGGCATACGGACGTGGCCAAGAGAGGACATTCCTGGCCTGGGATTGATCGACGAGGACGTCGATCTCTTAAGGGGGTGAGATTGTAACATCTCGGCTCAGGGCTTAATAGGATTAATAGAATACTCATACCAATAAGTTGCAACTTCTTTTCCGGAAGCCCATCTCCTAAAAACTCCAAAGTTAAGCGTGCTTGGCTTGGAGCGATGCGTGACCGACCGGGAAGTCTTTCCCGGGTACGCATGAGTGAGGACAAAGTGCGCAGAAAAGACTGGTGTTGGTCTGTGGGGATAGTCTAGGTCCTATGAAAGCTGCCTGATGTAAGCGGGCCCGGCCTCGAGGAGGCGGGACGTTACAGTAATGAGCTTTATAGATCTGTTTAAATACATACAAGCTTTTAGCTTGTTATAAGTAGATTGTATCATGTGGTGGATTAATCTAATTATAAGAAGTGGTGTAGACTTATGACAAGTGGTATCATGCGGTAGATTAGCTTCGCTTGAGTTTATGCTTGACGGGTTTATGAAGGCTAGACGTGCGGCAGACTAGTCGGATTAATCTATGCATGTGTTGTTTAAATAGATTTATGTTTGCAAGTTACCTGTTTACAATGTTTTAATGACACCTTTTATCTGTGCAAGCATGTTTCCCTTTACATGTGCATTCGGTAGTTGATATGCTTTACATGCTCTGTTTTCATACTAGCTGAATGACTCTATAAAACATGCTCTGACAAACAGCTTCTATAGTTGTGTGCCATCGTGATTGGCTTTCAAAGCCGTACATATGGAACTGTCTGGTCTCAACTGACATGTTCCATTGGTATTCTCACAGTTTTATGCCTTGTTGGTTTTCAGGTCAAACCGACTGGCACGTTTCCGGATTCAACACACTCCGGGCACCCGATTGAAGCCAGCTTTTTTGGCTTGCTGTGTGTGAGGCGCGGCGAACCAATTTTGCGTCAACAAGTCTATCCTCTCCTTGTTACTATATCCCTGGGCTACAAGTCTAGCCTTGTTTCTCACAATATGGCCATCTTCTCCTTGTTTGTTTTTGAAAACCCATTTTGTCCCAATACGATTACAATCAGGAGGAAGTGGAACCAAAACCCAAACCCGATTTCTCTCAAAATTTTCTAACTCCTCTTGCATAGCGTTGACCCAATCTGGATCAGACAAGGCGTGTCCAACATCTCGGGGCTCAAAATCAGCAACAAAAGCAGAATGAGCAAATTGAGAAATTTGTTGTGACCTGGACCGAGTGACACGTTCGTTGATGTCACCGATCATCTGGTGAGGAGGGTGTTGGCGCTAGATATGTCGTGGCGCCTCTCTAGTTGAAGTAGCCTCCCCCTCAACAGTCGCTGGTGCTTCCTCACGTACAACTGGCATGCCCTGAGGTAGTGGATCGACCGGCCCCCGTGTAGTAGACGTAGAAGGGTCGGGGTCGTGAGTCGATGTAGTAGTAGCAGATCTGATCGGTACAGCAGGTGGAGGAATCTCTAGATCATCAATCTGTTCAACCCCATATTCCTCATCATCAAAAAGAGGTTCGCCAACCTCGTGATCACCTGCACGCTCAAATCTAGAAGAAGGACCATGCATGGTCTCGTCAAAGGTGACATCAAAAGTCTCCATGACTCAGTTAGTGTCAAGGTTAAGTACACGATATGCACGAGTATGATTACCATAACCAAGAAACTCACTTTGGGCAATCTTCCAAAATGCAACTCATAAGAGGTTTTCTTCAAGAAACCACGGAGAAAAATGCGATTGGAAATATAGCATGCAGTGTTTATAGCCTCGGCCCAATACTTCCTAAGAGTCCTATGCTCATCGAGCATCGTCCAAGCCATCTCAACAAGGGTCCGATTTTTCCTCTCAACCACACCATTTTGTGGGGGTGTGTAAGGGGAAGAAAACTGATGCTCCAAACCCAAAGGGTTACAAATCTTTTCAAAGTCCGAGTTTTTGAACTTGACACCATTATCGCTACGAATAGCTCTCATCGAGTTCTCAGGGAACTCGTTCTGAAGACGCAAAATCAAATTGCGTGCAAAAGAGAAATACTCACTTTTCTCAGCCAAAAAGAAAACCCACGAATATCTCGAAAAGTCATCAACAACTACAAGCACATACCACTTTCCACCAACCAAGCTAACCCGAGCCGGACCAGCAATGTCCATATGCAAAAGCTCAATGGGATGCTTAGTCATAACTTGATTTACCAGAGGGTGGGGAGCAGCAACCATTTTCCCGTGTCTACATGGGTGACAAACAAGATCTTTCTCCATGTGTAACTTAGGCAATCCTTGGATCAAACCAAGTGAACTAAGCCTTGCAAGCAAGTCAAAACTCAAATGGACAAGTCTCCTATTCCATTTCCAAAGCTCAGAGGAAGATCCAGCCACAAGACAACGAGAAGGGCCAAAAGACTCCAAGAAATTCGCATGAAAAAACTATCCAAAAGGTGAAATCAAACACACAAGATCCCCTTGGGAATCCAAAATACAACATAGCTTTGGTTTAAAATGAACCTCATAGCCGTCCTCTAAAAGCTGAGATACAGAAAGGAGGTTAAAATGCAAGTTCGATACAAGAGCAACATCACGCAACACAAAGTGCTCATTCACTCGCACATAACCACGAGACACAACTTTACCTTTGCTATTGTCGCGGAAGGTGATAAACTCCTTTTCGGCAACTGGACTAAGGTTGGAGAACCACTTGGAGTTTCCGGTCATGTGTCTTGAGCACCCGGAATGAACCAACCAAATGTTCTCTAGTCTACCAACCTACATCAATAAAAAGACATAGGGTGAGCATACGGTCCAACACTGGGGTGAGTAAAGTGAGAAGTATACCAGTGTTGTCTTGTCTGCTCAAAAGAACGGTCAGAAGAAAAAAACATTCCTAGCACGCCTAGGGGGGAAGCGATCACCACGAACAGGAAAACATGGTCTGCTAGGAGTAGAGCACTCACCGCGATAGCAAAAACGCAGTGGGGGTAACGCTCGAAACCAAAACCACCACCACGGGGTCCATATTCTACAAAGCTAGGATCCTGCCGAGCAAAACCTCCACACGGCCTAGGACCTTGAGGCATTGGACCTCTACGCCTAGCAACCCTCCTTTGAACGTTCGGCGCATGTATATCATGTTGAGGATGATACATGTCCAAATTGTTCATCTCCCTTGCACGGTGTTCCTCTCTCTTACGCCGAAAGCAAAACTCACTCAAGTGTCCATCTCTACAACAATGCTCACAATGGTACCTCACCACTCTCATTGGGGGTTGTTGGTACTCAGGATATTTGGTGTGGATCACTTGGTTCTTTTGTGGCATGAGCTCCTCTTGGATAGGTGGCATGGTATCTAGTTTGTTCCTTAGGTGGTTGGGCATTGGAGACCACACTTGTTTCTTTGGTGGAGCTCTCATGGGTTCCTCATACACTTTGTTTTTGGTGTTAGGCTTGAGAGGCTCTTTGGATTGAATTTTGGTTAGCTTGGGAGTAGTGGTGGAATTGGGCTTCTCACTCGGTTTAAGATCACTAAACTCGCCAACCTTACCAAAAGAAGCAGCACTCTCTGATCCCTGAGCAAAACCTACACCTGGACCTCCAGCAGCATGCTTGAACTGAGCAATCATCATGCCAAGCTGCGGCTCACCACTAGAAACCCATGACAAGATGGTCCGAAGGTATTTGTTTTCTTCCTCGGTTTGCATCTTGTCATCCTTCACGTTCGCAATTTCCATCTCTAAACCCTCACACAAAGCACACCTAGCCACACAAGTGCTATCTAAGTTGGCCTTCTCAAGAGACACAATCTTGGCATTCTTCTCTGCCCACTCAGATTGCAAGCCTGCACAAGACTTCACACACCAAGCAGAGTGGGTCTAGATCTAAGCTCATCCACCTCTCCCACCAAAGCCACATACTTCCCTCTCAGGGTAACAAGATCAGTAATGTGCTTAGCGCACATCTCACACTCATCCTCCTCGGTGACTACTATGGTGGACTTGGCAACCTCAAGTTCCTTCACTGCACTCTCCCACTTCTGCCTAAACTCCTTCCTCTCTCTAGCAGCAAGTTTCAGTAACTTGTCCTGACTCACTAGAGCGGCACTAAGAGTCTCAACCTCAGCAACAAGATCATCGATAGATTGTGATACCTGCGAGGTGTCGTCGTCATTGTGGGGAATCTCCTCCAGCTTGCTGTCGACGTCATCGCCAAGGGCCATGGTGCAGAAGCCCGGAGTGTCAGTGTAGAAGCGGAGGCTGTTCAGCTTGTCCTCGACCTTCCTCTTCTCGGATTCATCATCTCTTGACGCCATGGAGTTGTCATCCGAGTTGTTGTCGAGGTCGCTGAGAGAGGCAAGAAAAGCATGCTCCTGAGCCTTGGCTTTCTCCATGTACTTGCGCTTAATGTAGTCCTTGTCGAAGCCACCCTTCCGCTTGTGCTTGGTGGGGGTGTACTTCTTACGCTTGCCGGAGTCATACTTGTAGCCATGGTCGCTCTTGCTGAAAACCTGCTCGTTCCACTTGGGGAAGTTGGCGTTGTGAAGGAACGAGAAAGCACTAGCAAGGCGACCAGAGGGGGGTGAATGGGAGCTCAAAAATTTCTCTCGAAACTTTGGCCAAATGTCCCAAAATCAACCCCCAAGAGCTATGACCGAAACCGTGATGCCCACGACCCTTGGAAGAGGGTGGATGATCTCTAGGATCATAGCGAGGCACCACAAGACGATTGAGAACCAAACGGCAAAAGCACTCGAACAAGTTCGACCCTCAAAAACCAAGTCTCGAACGTAGATAGACGGCTATGTCGAGAAATCTCCAAATACCGATGCTAACAAGTAGCAAAGATACCTAGAGAGGTTCCTTGGTCAAGTACAAGGCCAAACGAGAAGTCCGAAAACCAAGCGAGGAAGCCGGGAGAGCAAACGCACACAACCGGAAGCTTCAGCCAAATTCCGGACTGTCCGGACCTAGAGTCCTGGACTGTCCGCCCAAGGCCGGACTGTCCGCGGTTCAGTGGCGGACTGTCCGCCGGCAGAAAACGCAAAACAACAGTGCTGCTACAAGTCCTCTGGACGTTCCCGGACTGTCCGCGACCTACACCTGCGGACTGTCCGCCGGTCAAGAAAAAGCCAAACAGCCGAAGAACAGGGCCACTGGTCCGGCTCGTCCCCGACGCGCGGACTGTACGCTGCTGGGACGGCGGACTGTCCGCCAACTCCCAGTGAGGGCGATTTTGGTCGCCCTTTACCCAAATCTTCTCCAAATCGATTCAATCCAAAATCCCACGTTCCCAAACTTGGAGAGGATGATCACGGAGTAGTTAGGAGACTATCCCCAAAAAATCATCCGCTCAAATCAACTCCAACACCGGGAAATCAAGAGGGGAGGAGGAAGAACGAAAAAGTGCCACGAAAACGAAATCAACCCGATCTACTTGTTCGTAAGGAGTTAGATAAATTCCTTCAGAGGAAATGATCTCCTTTCAAATACAAACAAGTTGATTCAAACGGATTTCGCAAAGACGCAGTAGGGAGAGAGATCGAGTGATGGGAAAATCGTGGAGAAACGAAGAACGCGAAGAACACGAACCAAAACGCGAATCAACACATTGATCTGCAACCGTGTGGCTAGCACACGCTACAACAGTGAGGTTACGGCCTCACTTCCTCAAAGTCTCCAGTACACAGAGGTATGGTTCTCTGCGGATCTCAGCTAGCTACAGCAGGGGATTGGGAGAGCAGGAAACCCTAAGTGCAAAGAGCAAATGAACTGAGATAGATGGGGAGGAGGGTGTCTTCCCCTACTTAACCTATTCCTAATTCCTACTCAATTCCTATTCTACCTCTCTCTACTTACAGAGCGAACCAGCTAAACCCTAAGGTTATTCTGGACCAACTCGGTGGTAGGTAGATCCAACGGCCACGCCCGCACAACTCGTAGCGTTGCCTCGACGCAACCTCCCGATTGCCGCCACGTGCCGCCACCGCTTCGCGTCCTTTTCCTAGACGTCGCACCCCCGGTTTAAAGGCCCAAACCGGGAAACCAGCCTTCACAGCCAACCCCTAGTTTTGAGGCCCAAACCGGGAAACCAGCCCACCAGCATCTGAGTTTTGAGGCCCAAACTCAGCAAACCCGCAGCGCCCAGGTTTTGAGGCCCAAACCTGGAAACCGTCCTCAGCCCAAGTTTTGTGGCCAAACTCGGAAACCATCCGCGCCCAGGTTTTGTGGCCCAAACCTGGAAACCGTCCACTCGATGGTTTTTCTCTGGCTCTACCACCAAACCGACGTCGTAGAGGGGATGCACCACCCGTGCACCCCGTCCACCGACACGTGTCCCCAAGTCCACGACTCAGGCAACACATGACTGCAAGTCTTCGCTCGTCGCTGTCCCAGGCTGCCAGCCACCACAGCTGATCCTCGGGCCACCGGTCCCTCAGTCCAAGCCTCACGTCCGCCCTTCGCCACTCTCGGTCCATCGGCACGGCACGTCTCTACTTGACCTTCACCTTGCCTCTGATCACTGCATCCGTGCTCGACACCTGCACAACACAAGCCAAAGAACATGCGCATCATCCCAGTTGACAATCACTCATCACTCAGAGACCCGGCATACACCCATGTATCCGCAGTCTCCCCCTTGATGAGTGCATTGTCAACTACCAACACAAATCATAATGGAAGAAGAAAGGAGGAAGAAGGAGAAGAGAGAACTCGACCAAATGACCCAAAAGCATAGCAAAGCCGAAGAAGGTCAAGTAGAAAGAGCAAAACAACTTGGTCCCCAAAGACATGGGCAACGGCTCGACGCGACCAAGCAAAGCAAAGCTAGCCCTCAAGAAGAGGTAGAACAGGCTCAACACCGCTAGCAAATACCAATCTGAAAAAATCGAAGCAAAATGCAAGTCCCTCAAGATAGAGGCATAGAGGCTCAACACAACTAGCAAAGAAAGCTCGATATGAAAAACCTTACGGTCAAGCTCCCCCCCCAATAGTGCATACAAGCAAATGATTTGCAATTTCTCCCCCTTAGTTGAAAATGCACCATCAAGCAAGAAGAGCCGAAAGCAATGTTCTCCCCCTCAGAAAATGCATCAACGAAAGTGCTAACAAGAGAGGGACTCCCCCTTCCAAAATGCATATGAGTCAAAATGCAAGTTAGCAGCTTCAGGAATAGAGTCGAGAGAATGCAAAGATGCTCTAAACAGTATAGCTCCAACGACTCACTAGAAAGCATAAAAGCTAGCAAAGGCTCAAACTGATCACCAAATATGAACTATGAATATATGAGCAAAGTGAGCAATTTTCAGCCAAAAAGGTATTCACCATCAAAATAGCACAGACACGTATAGACAGAAAGTCAAACAAGTGCTAAACATGTATACGAGGTGAACTACCCCTAGCATAGTTCAATCATCATGCTGATACTACCAATTGAAAAATGAAGCATATACTTGTGATTTCAAATTTTAATCGGAGTTGCAGCGGTGAAATTACACAAGTTCAGAAATCAGCATGTGACTGCGAGAGGTTGAATGCTTGTTATTGCCTAACTTTCCAACTGTGCGAAGCCTATGCATAAGCAATCAGAAGCTTAAAGCAACAGTTTCGGTCATACACTACACAACTCAAGTTTAACTCAAAGTGCAATGAGAAACAGTCTCGAAACTGTGAGGTGTTAACAAGAAAACCCATCTCGATCTTTTCAATTTACTTAACTTGGTTCAGATTTTAAACAGAATATGACATACCAAGCAAGTGAATGACTCAACACTAGAGACATAGCAACCTAGCATACATAAATAGCATAAGTGACTTCGACACATCCTACACATGCTAGTTGCATATCTCAATGGTGAACATTTTCAAGTTTTAAGTTCTTTATCAAATTCACCATTCAAAAAATAGCTCGACTCACAGTATGTATCAGTGATCAGAAAGAGCATAAGCTACAGCATCTACATAAAGCATCGGAGCAAAGACTACACAGAGCATAGTTACATTCTTCAGACTATATTCATGAAGCTCAGAATGTAAAAGCGTATGCTGAAATGCAAAGATGCATGAAGAACCCAAAAGGAAGTGAAAACAACTGAAAACACAAAGTCAGTGTATCATACAAGAGTAAAAAATGTTTCCCTAATCTAAAAGGGGAAACACACACCAAGCTCACCTCTCAACCGATTAAAAGTTGATTGGTCCAAAGGCTTGGTGAAAATATCAGCCAACTGATGATGAGTATCGACATGGCGAAGGTCGATATCACCCTTCTCATAGTGGTCTCGCAGAAAATGAAAGCGCACATCAATGTGTTTGGTCTTCGAGTGAAGCACGGGGTTCTTATTAACGCTAATAGCACTCGTGCTATCACAAAGCAAAGGAACGCGAGAAAAGCTCAAACCAAAATCACGCAAAGTGGCCATCATCCAGAGTAACTGGGAACCGCAGCTAGCCGCAGCAACATACTCAGCCTCTGTGGTAGACTGGGCGACACTAGACTACTTGCGAGAAGACCACGAAACAAGAGAAGAACCAATAAACTGGCAAGTCCCAGAGGTGGACTTGCGATCAATACGGCAACCAGCAAAATCAGCATCGGAATAACCACAAAGGGAAAGAGTGGAGGAAGCAGAATACCAAATCCCGAATTCTGGAGTGAAGGATAAGTACCTCATAATGCGCTTGACCGCCTGACGGTGAGAGGTGCGCGGCAAAGACTGAAAACGCGCGCAAAGACACACCGCGAACTGGATGTCCGGGCGTGTCGTCGTCAGGTACAACAGCGACCTGATCATACTCCGGTACTCCTTCTGGTCCACTGCTTCTCCCTCCTTGTCCGCATCCAGGGCCATCGTGGTCGCCATGGGTGTTGGAAGAGGCTTGGCCTCACCCATGTCGAATTTCTTCAGAATGTCCCGGGTGTACTTGCCCTGGTGCACGAACGTCCCTTCCCGGGATTGCTTGATTTGCAACCTGAGGAAAAACGTCAACTCACCCATCATGCTCATCTCGAACTCCCTGCTCATAGTATCTGCAAACATGGCAACCAAAGCGTGAGAAGAACCACCAAAAATGATATCATCCACGTAAATTTGGACCAAGAGAGTATCAGTGCCTTGCTTGAGGAGAAAGAGCGTTTTATCTACACATCCCATTTTAAAACCCTTAGCAAGCAAAAAAGTTTTCAACCTATCATACCAGGCTCTAGGGGCTTGTTTCAAACCATACAAAGCTTTGTGGAGTTTAAAGACATGGTTTGGAAACTTGGGATTTTCAAAACCAGGGGTTGTCTAACATATACCTCCTCTTCTATGTAGCCGTTTAAGAAGGCACTCTTGACATCCATTTGAAAAAGTTTGAAACCTTTGGAAGGAGCAAAAGCCAAGAGTATTCTAATAGCCTCCAACGTGCTACAGGAGCAAAAGTCTCCTCATAGTCTATCCCCTCCTTCTGACTATATCCCTGGGCTACGAGTCTGGCCTTGTTTCTCACAACATGGCCATCTTCTCCCTGTTTGTTTTTGAAAACCCATTTTGTCCCAATTGGGTGACACTCAGAAGGTGGAGACACTAGAACCCAAACCCGATTTCTCTCAAAGTTCTCAAGTTCCTCATGCATGAGATTGACCCAATCCGGATCCGTCAAAGCGTGTCCAACATCTCGGGGTTCAAAATCAGCAACAAATGCAGAATGAGCAAAGTGAGAGATTTGTCTTGACCGGGTGATGCGTTCGTCGATGCTGCCGATCATCTGCTGAGGCGGGTGCTGGCGCTGAATGTGTCGTGGAGCCTCCCTTGCCGAAGTGGTCTCCTCCTCGACAGCAGCTGGTGCCTCCTCGGGTACAAAGGGTACCGCTCGAGGTGGCGGATCCCACGGCCCCCAGGAAGAAGAAGTGTCGGGGCCGCGAGTCATCGTAGAAGCCGCTCTTGGCAGCACAGCAGGTGGAGGAGGTGTTGGGTCATCTATCCCTTCAGCACCTTCTTCTTCATCATCGAAAAGAGGCTCGCCAACCTCGTGATCACCTGCACGCTCAAAATGAGAAGAAGGACAAACCATGGTCTCGTCGAAGGTGACATCGGATGTCTCCATGACTCGGTTAGTGTCAAGGTTAAGTACACGATAAGCTCGAGTGTGAGTGCCATAACCCAAAAACACACCATCAAAAGAACGAGACTCAAACTTGTCCAAGTTGCCCTTTTTGAGTATAAAACAATGGCAATCAAAAACTCGAAAATAACTCACCTTGGGCAGCTTTCCAAAACGCAACTCATAAGAAGTCTTTTTCAAGAAAGCTCGGAGAAAAATGCGATTGGAAATGTAGGATGCAGTGCTCATGGCTTCGGCCCAATATCGCCTAGGAGTCCTATGCTCATCGAGCATCGTCCTGGCCATCTCTACAAGGGTCCGATTCTTCCTCTCTACAACACCATTCTGAGGGGGTGTGTAGGGGGAAGAAAACTGATGCTCTAAACCCAAAGAGTTACAAAACTTCTCAAAATCAGAATTCTTGAATTCGGAACCATTATCACTCCTAATAGCTCACATTGAGTTCAAAGGGAACTCGTTCTGAAGACGCAAAATCAGATTGCGAGCAAAGGAGAAAGTCTCGGTATTCTCAGGTAAAAAGAAGACCCACGAATATCTCGAAAAGTCATCAACAACAACAAGCACATACCACTTCCCCCCAACCGAGCTCACCCGAGCCGGACCAACAAGGTCCATGTGCAAAAGCTCTCCAGGGCGCTTGGTTATGACCTGAGTTACTGGATGGTGGGGAGCAGCAACCATCTTCCCATGTCTACAAGAGTGGCAAACAAGATCCTTCTCCATAGATAACTTGGGCAATCCTCGGATTAGGCCAAGTGAACTAAGTCTTGCAAGCAAGTCGAAGCTCAAATGTCCAAGTCTCCTATGCCACTTCCAAAGATCAGAAGAGGAAGGTCCAGCCACAAGACAACGAGAAATGCCAAAAGACTCCGAGAAATCCGCATGAAAGACTTTCCCAAAGGGCGAAATCACACAAACAAGATTGCCCTGAGGGTCCAAAATACGACTGAGATTCGGTTTAAAACGAATCTCATAGTCGTCATCGAAGAGTTGCGAAACAGAAAGAAGGTTAAAATGCAAGTTAGAAACAAGAGCAACATCGCGCAACACAAAGTGCTCATTAACTCGCACAGACCCACGAGACAGCACCTTACCTTTGCTGTTGTCGCCGAAGGTGATATACTCCTTTCCGGCGACCGGACTAAGACTGGAGAACCACTTAGCGTTTCCGGTCATGTGCCTCGAACACCCTGAATCCACCAACCAAACGTTCTCCAATCGTTTTACCTACATCAATAAAAAGACATAGGGTGAGCATACGGGCCAACACTGGGGTTAGTGAAGTAAGGAGAATACCAGTGTTGGGCCGGCTGCTCAAAAGAACGGTTAGCAGAAAAACCATTCCTAGCACACCTACGGAGGAAGTGATCACCACGTTTAGAAAGACATGGTCCGCTAAGGGAGGAGCGTCCATCGCGATACTCAAAACGCGGTGGGGGAAAATGCTCAACTACAAAGCCACCGCCACGGGGTCCATAGCCTACAACAGCAGGCTCCCGCCAGGCATGCTCTCTATGAGGCCTAGGCCTAGGAACTTGAGGCACTGCACCTCTAGGCCTAGCATCTCTCCTCGGAGCTCTCCTCTGCCTAGGCCTAGGAACTTGAGGTTCTGGACCTCTGGGCCTAGCAGCACGTCTCTGAACATTTGGCACATGTACATCATGGAGAGGATGGTACATGTCCACATTGTTCATCTCCCTAGCACGGCACGCCTCTCTCTTGCGCCGAAAGCAGAACTCACTCAAGTGTCCATCTCTCCCACAATGCTCACAATGGTACCTCACCGCTCTCATAGGGGGTTGTTGGTACTCACGGTAGTGGGTGTGGATCACTTTGCCCTTCTGTGGCATAATCTCCTCTTGGATGGGTGGCATGGTGTCAAGCTTGTTCTTGAGGTGGTTGGGTTTGGGATGCCACACTTGGTTCTTGGGTGGAGCTCTTGGAGGCTCAACAAAGACCCCATCCTTGGTGTTAGGCTTGAGAGGCTCTTTGAGTGGAAGCTTGGTAAGTTTCGGAGTAGTTGTGGAGTTGGGCTTCTCACTTGGGTTCAAACCACTCGACTCTCCAATCTTCCCAAAAGCAGAAAGATCAACACCCGGAGCAAAACCTACACCAGGACCTCCAGCAGCTCGCTTGAATTGGGAGATCATCATCCTGAGCTGCGGCTCACCACAAGACACCCATGACAAGATGGTCTGAAGGTATGTGTTTTCTTCCTCGGTTTGCATCTTGTCATGCTTCACATTGGCTATCTCCATCTCCAGGCCCTCACAAAGAACACACCTAGCCACACATGTGCTACCTGAGTTGGCCTCTTCAAGAGACACAATCTTGGCATTCTTCTCTACCAACTCAGATTGCAAGACAGGACAAGTCTTGCACGCACCCAACAGCGAGGGTCTGGCCTTCAGCTCATCCACCTCTCCTACTAACACAGCATACTTGCTCCTCAAAGTGAGAAGGTCAGTCATGTGTGTGGTGCACATCTCACACTCCTCCTCATCAGTAACAACCACGGTGGACTTGACAGAATCAAGTTCCTTCACCGTATCCTCCCACTTCTGCCTAAACTCCTTGCGCTCTCTAGCGGCACGCCTAAGCAGCTTATCTTGACTAAGAAGCGTGGCAGTAAGTTTCTCGACCTCAGCCGAAAGCTCGTCGTGGGTCAGAGATACCTGGGAGGTGTCGTCGTCGTTGTCCCGAGGAGTGTCCAGCTCGCCATCGAGGGCCATGGTGCAGAAGTCGTCGTCGTCGGTGAAGAAGCAGAGGCCGTTCAGCTTGTCCTCGATCCTCTTCTTCTTCTCGGACTCGTCGTCGCTTGAGCAAGCGGAGTCGTCATCCGAGCCGTCGACGTCACTGAGCGTGGTGAAGAACGCACGCTGCTCAGCCTGGGCCTTCTCCAAGTACTTCTTCTTGATGTACTCCTTGTCGAAGCCGCCCTTCCGCTTGTGCCTCGCGGGGACGTACTTCTCCTTGCGCTTGCCGGAGTCGTACTTGTGCCCATGATCGCCCTTCCCAGAATGCTTGTTCTTCTTGGGACAGTTGGCGATGAAGTGGTCGGGGTCGCCGCACTCATAGCATCCTGAGCGTTCTCCTCCGCGGCGACGGTTCATGCGGTTGTTGTGGAACCGCGAGAACTGGTTGGCGAGCATTGCCAACTCGTCATCCCCCAAAGACTCCAGTTGGTCCTCTATGACAGAAAAGAGAGAAGAAAGAGCAAAGCCTCCAGAGGGGTTAGCAGAAGAGCCAGAAAGCAAAGCCATCGACGGGCCAGAAGGATTTTCATAAGAAGCCCTCGTCATGGCATCGATCTCAGTGGACTTGAGCTTACTGAAGAGCTCGTCGCACATGAGGGTCTCATAGTTAGGTGATTCGATGATCGCCTGAACTTTGGAATCCCACACCGACCAATCAAGAGTATGCAAAAGCTTCAAAGCCCTCTCATGATCGTCGAAAGGCAACAGCTCCTTGTTATCCCTTATCCTGTTGACAATCACCTGAAAGCGAGCGAATAAACTTTCTATGCTCTTTCCAGGCATATGTCGAAAGTTCTCATACTCTTGCTTAAACGACTCATAGAGACGGGTTTTGACTTGAGAGGTTCCCTCATGAAAGCGCATGAGGGTAGCCCAAATCTCCCGAGCTGTAGCGAGGTGAGAAACACGATCAAACTCACTCATGCTCAAACATGAGAAAAGAGCATTACGTGCTCGGCTATTGGCATCGTGCTCATCGATCTGATGCTGAGTCACACGAGCAGCCAAGACAACGTAATCGGCAGAGTTGCAAATATCCCAAATGGAAGCACTCAAACTCTGCAGATAGGCCGACATGCGTATCTTCCAATACGCATAGTTCATCCCATCGAAAAACGGCGGTTTGACCACACCACGATCCATGTCGCCTTCTGTGGATCTGGAACCGGCTAAGGTGGAAGATCCTTAACCCGCTCCGATACCAATTGAAGGACCGAGAAAGCACTAGCAAGGCAACCAGAGGGGGGGTGAATGGGAGCTCAAAAATTTCTCTCGAAACTTTGGCCAAATGTCCCAAAATCAACCCCCAAGAGCTATGACCGAAACCGTGATGCCCACGACCCTTGGAAGAGGGTGGATGATCTCTAGGATCACAGCGAGGCACCACAAGACAATTGCGAACCAAACGGCAAAAGCACTCGAACAAGTTCGACCCTCAAAAACCAAGTCTCGAATGTAGATAGACGGCTACGTCGAGAAATCTCCAAATACTGATGCTAACAAGTAGCAAAGATACCTAGAGAGGTTCCTTGGTCAACTACAAGGCCAAACGAGAAGTCCGAAAACCAAGCGAGGAAGCCGGGAGAGCAAACGCACACAACCGGAAGCTTCACCCAAATTCCGGACTGTCCGGACATAGAGTCCCGGACTGTCCGCCCAAGGCCGGACTGTCCGCGGTTCAGTGGCGGACTGTCCGCCGGCAGAAAACGCAAAACAACAGTGCTGCTGCAAGTCCTCTGGACGTTCCCGAACTGTCTGCGACCTACACCTGCGGACTGTCCGCCGGTCAAGAAAAAGCCAAACAGCCGAAGAACAGGGCCACTGGTCCGGCTCGTCCCCGACGCGCGGACTGTCCGCGGCTGGGACGGCGGACTGTCCGCCAACTCCCAGTGAGGGCAATTTTGGTCGCCCTTTACCCAAATAGATTCAATCCAAAATCCCACGTTCCCAAACTTGGAGAGGACGATCACGGAGTAGTTAGGAGACTATCCCCAAGAAATCATCCGCTCAAATCAACTCCAACACCGGGAAATCAAGAGGGGAGGACGAAGAACGAAAAAGCGCCACGAAAACGAAATCAACCTGATCTACTTGTTCGTAAGGAGTTAGATAAATTCCTTCGGAGGAAATGATCTCCTTTCAAATACAAACAAGTTGATTCAAACGGATTTCGCAAAGACGCAGTAGGGAGAGAGATCGAGTGATGGGAAAATCGTGGAGAAACGAAGAACGCGAAGAACACGAACCAAAACGCGAATCAACACATTGATCTGCAACCGTGTGGCTAGCACACGCTACAACAGTGAGGTTACGGCCTCACTTCCTCAAAGTCTCCAGTACACAGAGGTATGGTTCTCTGCGGATCTCAGCTAGCTACAGCAGGGGATTGGGAGAGCAGGAAACCCTAAGTGCAAAGAGCAAATGAACTGAGATAGATGGGGAGGAGGGTGTCTTCCCCTACTTAACCTATTCCTAATTCCTACTCAATTCCTATTCTACCTCTCTCTACTTACAGAGCGAACCAGCTAAACCCTAAGGTTATTCTGGACCAACTTGGTGGTAGGTAGATCCGACGGCCACGCCCGCACAACTCGTAGCGTTGCCTCGACGCAACCTCCCGATTGCCGCCACGTGCCGCCACCGCTTCGCGTCCTTTTCCTGGATGTCGCACCCCCGGTTTAAAGGCCCAAACCGGGAAACCAGCCTTCACAGCCAACCCCCAGTTTTGAGGCCCAAACCGGGAAACCAGCCCACCAGCATCTGAGTTTTGAGGCCCAAACTCAGCAAACCCGCAGCGCCCAGGTTTTGAGGCCCAAACCTGGAAACCGTCCTCAGCCCAAGTTTTGTGGCCAAACTCGGAAACCATCCGCGCCCAGGTTTTGTGGCCCAAACCTGGAAACCGTCCACTCGATGGTTTTTCTCTGGCTCTACCACCAAACCGACGTCGTAGAGGGGATGCACCACCCGTGCACCCCGTCCACCGACACGTGTCCCCAAGTCCATGACTCAGGCAACACATGACCGCAAGTCTTCGCTCGTCGCTGTCCCAGGCTGCCAGCCACCACAGCTGATCCTCGGGCCACCGGTCCCTCATTCCAAGCCTCACGTCCGCCGTTCGCCACTCTCGGTCCATCGGCACGGCACATCTCTACTTGACCTTCACCTTGCCTCTGATCACTGCATCCGTGCTCGACACCTGCACAACACAAGCCAAAGAACATGCGCATCATCCCAGTTGACAATCACTCATCACTCAGAGACTCGGCATACACCCATGCATCAGCCTGAGGACAGGTTTTTTGGTTTCGGCCTCAAAACTGGGGGAAGGCCCAGGTTTCCTGGTTTCGGCCTCAAAACCGGGGGGAGGTCCACAAAAAGGACTGTCGACGTGTGGCGGCGTGGAGAGGCTGGCGCGGAGGCGAGGCTATCCACGAGGTAGGCGCGGCGGTCGACTGGGCGGCACGTGGCGGCATCCTGAGGCTTGCGTCGAGGCGAAGCTAAGGATGAGGAAGGCGCGTGGCCGTCAGATCAACTATCAGCAGAGTTGGATTGGGATACCCCTAGGGTTGGCCGTTTCGCTCATGTATCTAGGGGTAGTAAGGGGATTATTGTTTTAGGCTATAAATAAGAGAGGCACCCCTCCTCTCTCTCTCTATCCTTGCAGTCATTTGTTCTTGAGCTCTGTCTCTCTAGCCCTCGCTTAGGTTCTAATCATACCTCGCTGCAAGCGATCCACAGAGACGGGAATCATACCTTTGTGTATTTGGATCTTTTGAGCAAACGAGACCGTATTCTCGTTGTCTCCTCGTGTGGAGGAATTTTGGCTGAAATCAAATCGTGTATTGTGTTCTTCACGTTTTGGTTTTTCATCTCCCGGAGATTTGCTTCGTTCTTCCTCTCCGCGAGATGATTTTTGATTCCACTTGAATCAATTCGTTCTTGGTCGTGAGCCCCTTCTTTCTACAGAAGGGATTCTCTTCTAACCTCACAAATCCATAGATCGGGTTGATTTCGTGTTTGTTCCTCGTTCTTCCCCCTTTCTCAGTGATCCACGAATTTCTCTTGATTGACTTGGTTTGGTGCGATGATTTCCTCGGATTAGCACCCCAATACATAGAGGATCATCTGGGAGGAGTTGGATCGAAGTTCCTCTCGATTTGGTTGAGATCGATTTGGAGTTGTTCTTGAGCCCGAGCAAGATTGTGTTTTCTGGGTGGTGGCGGACAGTCCGCGCCCCTGACAGCGGACAGTCCGCGGATCGGGTTTCTTCAGGTTCAGTCAGGAGCAGACCCCTGACTGTTCACTGTTGAGTGAACGGCGGACAGTCCGCGGTACAAACCCGCGGACAGTCCGGGACCATTCCAGCAGACCTGCAGAACAGTCCTGTTTCTCGTCTTTTCCCGGCGGACAGTCCGGACTTCCAGTGTCGCACAGTCCGGCGTTGGGCGGACAGTCCGGGATCCTAACCCCGGACAGTCCGCGAACCTGCAGTCTTTACAGTTTTGCTCCGAGATTTTGGCAACTGCTTTTGGGGTTTCTCCGGAGGTTCCGCTGTACCACTAGGACATCTCCATGGGTATCCACCTACTCGTAGGTCGTGAACTCTCTGGTCGTTTTGAGTCTTTGCTTTTGGGTGACTTTCTGGGACAAGGGCCATACTATTCACGAGTTGAATTTGAGGCTCCCATTCACCCCCCCCTCGGGTCGCTAATCTGGTCCTTCAATTGGTATCGGAGCCGGTTAAGGATCTCTCCTACCTTAATCGGTTTCGGATCCTAAGGGCGACATGGAACGAGGTAACAGCAAGGCTCTGTGGTTCGATGGAACGAACTATCCCTATTGGAAGATTCAGATGCGTGCTTATCTCAACAGCATCGGATCTTCTGTCTAGGAAATATGTGAGAACGCTGAATACGTAGTCCTTGCGGCTCGTGTGGGTCAGATCCAGATTGACCAACACGAGGCCAACTCCAAGGCTCGTAATGCTCTCCTGGCCAGCCTCTCCCTTCCTGAGTTCGAACGTATCTCAGAGCTTGAGACAGCACGAGAGATCTAGGTGAAGCTTCAAAGCTATCACGAGGGTGAAAGTCCTTGTTTGGTTTTGGATAATTGATGTCACCTAGAGTACTAACCTTGTCATGAAGTGTTTATGAGCTAGGTTGGTACACTCCAAGTACGGGAGCTAAATGATGATCATGGTATTGGTGGTAATGACCAAAAGATAGATCAAGTGCTCCACATTTGGAAGAAGAAGAAGAGAAAAACAAAATCCTATGGAGATCAAGGCAAAGGTATAAATAGGAATTTTGTTTTGGCACTCAAGACACCGTAGAGGGTGTGAGTGCATTTAGGATAGATAGCCGTACTATTAAGAGGAGAATATCTCAGTGATCACGGTTATCAAGTGCCACTAGGTGGATTCATACATGCATATGCATTAGGACCTAGTGTGCTAACTTGTATCCTTTGAATATGTTTGTGAAAATGCTAACACACATGCACATGATGTTGTACACTTGTTGGTGTTAGCACATTTGCAAAGGAGAAGTTGTTGGAGTTGTTTTGGATCAACACAGAGAAGAAAATGAAGTTTTCTGTGTATGGTCGGTGGTACCAACCAGGGTGGTCGGTGGTACCGTCCATAGGTGCTGCGTGCAGCCCTCTCTGTGTTGGGGCGTTTTTGGCCTGGCGGTAGTACCGCCATTACCTCGGTACTACCGCCGGCGGTGGTACCGACCAGAGGGTCGGTGGTACCGTGGCTCTAAAGGATTTCGCGAGGCTCTCTGTGTAGATTTGAAAATGGCCTACCGGTAGTACCGCCATAACCTCGGTAGTACCGCACCCGGTGCTACCGACCCAAGGCCGGTGCTTGGCAAGTTTGCGGAGCTCTCTGAGTTGAGTGGAAGTTGACCTGGCGGTGGTACCGCCATAGGGCCGGTACCACCGGGCTCGAAAGTACCGACCAGGGGATCGGTAGTTCAAAGGCCAGGAGGAAGTTTTGAATGCGTTCTGTGTAGATCCGGAAGTAGCCTGCCGGTAGTACCGCCATAGGGCCGGTACTACCGACCTCGGAGGTACCGACCAGAGAGTCGGTGCTTCGCCTAAATCAGCGGGACGTATGTTAAACGGCTAGTTTGACTCTATCGGTACTACCGCCCAGGAGGGGTCGGTACTACCGACCAAGCGCAGAAAAGTAGGGTTCGGGCTGCCGTCCTCCCCTCCCTATAAATTGACCGTGGCCGCCTTTGGGGATAGCTTCTTGACTCTCTGACTTCTTGAACATCCTCTTGAGCAAGATCTAATCCCTCCCTCCGATCTCTTTGCTTGTTAGTGCGAATCCAAGTGAGATTGAGAGATCCAAGTGCATTTGCTTGTGAGTTTGCATCTAGTGGCACTTGGCGATTGTTGTCGCTGCGGATATTCTTATTACTATTGGTGGTTGCCGCCACCTAGACGGTTTGGAGCAGCGGAGGAGATTAGGCACGAGTGGTGATTGTTCGTGGCCATCTCCCGGTGATTTGTAAGGGGTTTCTTGTACCTTCCCCGGCGGAGCGCCAAAGGTAAGTCTAGTGGATTGCTCGTAGCTTGTGGATCCCCATCTTGTGTTGGTTGTGCGGCACCCTATTAAGGGTTAGGCGTGTGATGCCTATTAGCGCGTGAACCTCCAAGTGGGTGTATCGCTACAACGGGGACGTAGCTTGCCGGCAAGCAAGTGAACCTCGGAGGAAAAATTATTGTGTCAACTTGTCTCCGTGGTATTCTTTGATATTCATTTATTAATCTCTTGCCGGCTCGGTATACACACCTCTATCTCTTGTACTTACATTTGTTACTTTCTTGCAAGTTAATATTATACCTTGTTGTTAGTTACATTCTCTTATCTTGTGTAGTGATATACATTATTGCTTATTTAGTTGTTGAATAGTTCCTTTGATATTGTGTGACTTAGAGTTTATGGTTATCTAGAATTGTGAATAGGTGGCTTGCATCTGTGTAGAGCTAGCGCAAACTTCGCTTCGCCATTTAGTGGTCTAACTAGTTTGTTTAAGTGTTGTTGTAGAAATTTTTATAGGCTATTCACCCCCCTCCTCTAGCCATTTAGGACCTTTCAATTGGTATCGGAGCAAGGTCACCGTTTATTTGAGGCTTAACAACCTTTGGTGTCAAAATGGCTCATATCAACAACACCAAAAGGCCACCCCAATTTGATGGCACAAACTATAGCTATTGGAAGGCAAAAATGACCACTCATTTAAAGTCAATCAATAGAAAGATATGGCAAGTTGTGGATGTCAAGATTGAGATAGTCGATCCGGAGCATCTCACCAATGCCGAAGAAGAGAAGATGCAGAACAATGACATTGCTCTCAGTGCTATTCATGATGCCGTTGATGAGAGGGTATTTGAGCAAATCAAAAATTTGGAGATGGCATATGATGCTTGGAAGAAATTGGAAGAATCATTTGAGGGCACTCAAGCAGTGAAAGGAGCAAAAGCATACATTCTCAAAGAAAAGTTTGCTAGCTTCAAGATGAATGAAGATGAAAGTGTTCCAGAGATGTTCCATAGGCTTCAAGTGCTTGTCAATGATCTCAAAGCACTTGGAGAAGAGGTGAAGGACAAAGACTTCTCTCATAAATTCTTGAGATGTCTTCCCAACAGATTTGGCATGTTAGTCACGTTGCTTGTAAGAAGCGGTTTGGACACTATGACACCAAACCAAGTTCTTGGAGATGTAATGACCGATGACACCTACAGAGATGAGAATGATCAAGAAGTAAAGAATGATGAGAAGAAGAAGAGTGTGGCATTCAAAGCCACAACATCATCATCAAAGAACAAGGGCAAAGCAAAGAAAGAAGATTCTAGCGAAGATAACTGCTCAAATGACAGTGATGACGATGATGAAGAGATGGCTCTATTTGTCAAAAGGTTTGGCAAATTCATGAAGAAGAAGGGCTACCGGGCAAGGAGGAAGAAGACTTCATACAAGAACAAGGATGAACCAAGGAGGTGCTTCAAGTGCGGTAGCAAGGACCATCTTGTTGCTCAATGTCCATACAACAGTGAGAATGATGATAATGACAAAAAGAAGGACAAGAAGAAGGAGAAGAAAGAAAAGAAGAATTACACAAAGAAGAAGAAGGGGGAATCATATATGGTCACTTGGGATAGTGATGCATCCACAAGTGATAGTGATAACGATAGTGATAATGAAGATCGCAAGACAAGCAAGAAGAAGGCACTTGCAAGTATTGCTATCAACAACAAGTCTTCAATCTTTGACACTCCATCATGCTTCATGGCAAAGGCCACAAAGGTACTATCTGATGATGATGAGAGTGATAGTGATGATAGTGATAATGATGAACCCACTAAAGATGAATTAATTGAAATGCTTGATGATGCTAGAGAACACTTCGATAAAAAGAGAAAAGAGTGCAAAGAATTGCAAAAGAGACTAAAAGCTCTTGAGCAATCCTTTGAGGAGCTCAATGCTACTCATGAGAGGCTAGTGGAAGCCCATGAGGAGCTTGGCAATGCTCACACTAAGCTTAAGGAAGCTCACTTCTCACTTGTTGATCAAGCTAAAACTGAAAAAGTGGTTAAAACATGTGACATAGGCATAGCTTGTGATATAATCGATGAATCTTTCTATAAGCCTATTATTATTGCTGCTACTAACCCTTCATGTAGCTCATCATCTACCACTACTACTTCATCTATGGATGATGGCTTCACTTGTGATGCCTCACTCATGGTTGAAAATGAGACATTGAAGAAGGAGGTAAATGAGCTCACTCACGCCTTAGGTAAAGCCTATGGTGGTGAGGCCCGCTTGCTTAAGTGCTTGGGTAGCCAACGTTTTTCTCTCAACAAAGAGGAATTGGGCTATACCCCCAAGAATGGCAAGGCGGCTTTTGCTACTCAGAAGACTAGTTTTGTGAAGAGCAATGGTCGGTTTTGCACTAGATGCAAGCAAAGTGGGCATGTAGAGCAATATTGCAAGAACAAGAACAAGAACGCTAATGTATCCTCTATTAAATTTTATTCTTGTTATTTGCTTACCAAGGGTGTTAATGGCATGAAAGCTAAATTCATTGGTACACCAATTGTGGGCTCAAAGAAGAAAGCTATTTGGGTACCAAAGAGTTTGGTCACTAATCTTGGAGGACCCAAAAAGGTTTGGGTACCTAAAAGGGATTGATTTGTTCTTGTAGGTCAACTATAAAGCCGGAGGGAGGCATTGGGTGCTTGATAGTGGGTGCACTCAACATATGACCGGGGATTCAAGAATGTTCAATTCAATCAATTCAAGCGGCAATCATGGTTTTGATTCTATCACATTTGGTGACAATGGCAAAGGCAAGGTTAAAGGGCTTGGTAAGATTGCAATATCCAATGACATGAGCATTTCCAATGTGTTGCTAGTTGAGAGCTTGAACTTCAATTTACTGTCAGTTGCTCAGTTGTGTGATCTTGGTTTCAAATGCATTTTTGGAGTTGATGATGTAGAAATCATAAGTGTAGATGGTTCTAATTTGATATTCAAAGGATTTAGATATGAGAACCTATACTTGGTTGATTTCAATGCTAGTGAAACCCAGCTGTCAACATGCTTGTTCACTAAATCTGGTTTGGGTTGGTTATGGCATAGAAGGCTTGGTCATGTTGGAATGAAACAGTTGAACAAAATAGTGAAGCATGATTTAGTTAGAGGCTTGAAAGATGTCACTTTTGAGAAGGATAAACTTTGTAGCTCTTGTCAAGCTGGCAAACAAGTTGGTAACTCCCATCCTAAGAAAAGCATGATGAGTACTAGCAAAGCATTTGAGTTATTGCACATGGATTTATTTGGACCAACAACATACACTAGCATCCGTGGAAGTAAATATGGCTTTGTGATAGTGGATGATTACACTAGGTACACATGGGTCTTCTTTCTTAGTGATAAAAGTGAAACTTTTGATATCTTCAAAACTTTTGTCAAGAAATGTCAGAATGAGTTTGAAACAACAATCAAGAAAGTTAGAAGTGACAATGGGAGTGAATTTAAGAATACAAGAATTGATGAGTTGTGTGATGACTTTGGCATTGGACATCAATTCTCACCCAAGTATACTCCTCAATCAAATGGGATTGTTGAAAGGAAGAACAGAACTTTGATTGATATGGCAAGGTCTATGCTCAGTGAATACAATGTCAGTAATTCCTTTTGGGCCGAAGCTATCAATACGGCTTGCTATTGCAGCAACCGTCTCTATTGCCATGGCATGCTAGAGAAGACACCATATGAGCTATTAAATGGAAGAAAGCCAAATATCGCATACTTTAGAGTTTTTGGTTGCAAATGTTATATATTGAAGAAAGGTGCAAGATTGAGCAAATTTGAGAAGAAATGTGATGAAGGATTCTTACTTGGATATTCAACAACAAGCAAAGCATATAGAGTTTGGAACTTGGCTAGTGGTATTATTGAAGAAGTGCATGATGTTGAATTTGATGAAACTAAGGGCTCTCAAGAAGGAAATGAAAATCTTAATGATGTGAGAGGCACTCAATTGTCAAATGCAATGAAGAATATGGATATTGGTGATATTAGGCCAAGACAAGTGGATGATAATGAAGATGACCAAATGTTCTCCTCAAATGTGCAAGTTGATGCAAATCAAGCTAGTGGTTCTCATGATCAATCAAGTGCTAGTGAAGATCAACAAGCTAATTCATCTCAACCAAGCAATCAAGTGCAAATCCTCCAACCAACCAATATTGCAAGAGATCATCCCATAGATCAAATTGTTGGGGATATTAGAAGTGGTGTGCAAACAAGATCAAGATTGGCATCATTTTGTGAGCATTTTTCTTTTGTGTCATCATTTGAGCCAACCAAGATAGAAGATGCATTGATGGATGTTGATTGGGTAAATGCTATGCATGAAGAGCTAAACAACTTCACCCGCAACCAAGTTTGGGAACTTGTTGAGAGACCAAAGAATTACAATGTAATTGGAACCAAATGGGTATTTCGAAATAAGCAAGATCAAGATGGGATAGTAGTAAGAAACAAAGCAAGATTGGTAGCTCAAGGTTACACTCAAGTTGAAGGTCTTGATTTTGGAGAAACATATGCACCGGTTGCAAGAATGGAAGCAATTAGAATTCTATTGGCTTATGCATGTGCTCATAATATCAAGTTATATCAAATGGATGTCAAAAGTGCATTTCTCAATGGGTATATCAATGAGTTGGTATTTGTAGAACAACCTCCCGGTTTTGAAGATGACAAGAAGCCCAACCATGTTTACAAGCTCAAGAAGGCGTTGTATGGATTGAAGCAAGCACCAAGAGCATGGTACGAGAGGTTGAGAGATTTCCTACTCTCTAAAGGGTTCAAGATGGGCAAGGTTGATACTACTCTCTTCACCAAGAAGATTGGCAAAGACTTGTTTGTGTTGCAAATATATGTTGATGATATTATCTTTGGGTCCACCAACCAAGAGTTTTGTGAAGAGTTTGGGAATATGATGGCAAATGAGTTTGAGATGTCTATGATTGGAGAGCTTAGTTACTTCCTTGGTCTTCAAATCAAGCAAATGAAGAATGGCACTTTTGTGAGTCAAGGCAAGTACATCAAAGATATGCTCAAGAAGTTTGGTCTAAATGATGCAAAAGCTATTAGTACACCTATGGGAACAAATGGACATTTGGATAGTGATGCTAGTGGCAACATGGTGGATCAAAAGTTGTATCGGTCTATGATTGGAAGCTTACTCTATGTGACCGCTTCTAGGCCGGACGTCATGTTTAGTGTATGCATGTGTGCAAGATTTCAAGCTTCACCAAGAGAGAGTCACTTGAAGGCAACTAAAAGAATATTGAGATATTTGAAGCATACACAAAATGTTGGATTGTGGTATCCCAAGGGGTCAAACTTTGAGTTGATTGGATATTCGGACTCCGACTATGCAGGATGCAAAGTTGATAGAAAAAGCACATCGGGCACATGTCAATTACTTGGAAGATCACTTGTATCATGGTCATCGAAAAAGCAAAACAGTGTTGCACTTTCAACCGCCGAAGCAGAATACATATCCGCAGGGAGTTGTTGTGCTCAATTACTTTGGATGAAAGCAACTTTGGATGACTTTGGAATTAAATTCCAACAAGTACCATTGCTATGTGACAATGAGAGTGCAGTGAAGCTCACCAACAATCCAGTACAACATTCAAGAACAAAGCACATTGACATTCGCCATCACTTCATAAGAGACCATCAACAAAAGGGTGATATTTCAATTGAGAATGTTGGTACCGATGATCAACTTGCCGATATATTCACCAAGCCACTTGATGAAAAGAGATTTTGCAAGCTAAGGAATGAATTGAATATACTTGATTTCTCAAATATGAGTTGATGCACCCTCCATTATATGACATGCCTCTCCTTCGACAAAGCAAAGGTAAAATTGTTTGGCATGTCATTCTTTCTTGCTAAGGATATGTTTAGTGCATTTAGTCATTCCTTGCATCTTATAGGCTCATTCATGAAAACAAAATACTTTTGATGTACATATGGTACCACTATTGCTTCTATGCTTGATATGATCTAGTGGTAGCATATGACATGTTTATGGGCTTGTGAACCTAGTGTTTGATCTTGAAAACTAGCATTCAAGGGTTTAACCGACGTGAGTAAGATAACCATTGAAAGATGTGTGAAGAAGCTTACTCTAGAGCAAACCGTGTTAAATATCTTATGTTTGTTTGCTAGGTTGAACCATACTATGAACTTGATCACCCTATTGATTAACCTAACTCCTACTAAAATTGGTGTACCTTTTATGGTACTTAATGACAAAAGGGGAGAAATGGTTAAGATAGATATATATAACAGAGGGGAAGGATCAATTAAAATTTGAGCATATAAGTCGGGGGAGCAAGCTCATGAACTTATTGTTACATTTGAATGTGCATATTCATATGAGTGATTGCATTGTAAAAATTTAAATTCAATATACATGCTTGTGTGATGTATGCTAGAAATAATTGCATTGTAAAAATTTAAATTCAATATACATGCTTGTGTGATGTATGCTAGAAATAATTTTTGAATGATGATTTGTGAACTAGCATGCATAAGTGGTAGCTAGATGTAATCTGTTTTTGCAAAGTGGTACTAGAACCTTTTATATAATGTTGATCTCATAAGGTATCTAGTGTTTTTGTAAGTCTAGCTAATCAAGATGCTAAGGATGGTGTACTTTGGCAACTCCGATTGGTATCACGCTTCAAAGGTCCATTCTTTATACCTTAGCATCATTTGATAGTATTACTCTCCCACATTTCATATCTATGCATATGTGCCGAACTTGAGCCAAACACTATAGCACATATGTAGGGGGAGCTAATACTAACAAAGTGGTGACTCAAATTTTCAAACATATATCTTCGTGAAAGGTTGTCATCAATTACCAAAAAGGGGGAGATTGAAAGTCCTTGTTTGGTTTTGGATAATTGATGTCACCTAGAGTACTAACCTTGTCATGAAGTGTTTATGAGCTAGGTTGGTACACTCCAAGTACGGGAGCTAAATGATGATCATGGTATTGGTGGTAATGACCAAAAGATAGATCAAGTGCTCCACATTTGGAAGAAGAAGAAGAGAAAAACAAAATCCTATGGAGATCAAGGCAAAGGTATAAATAGGAATTTTGTTTTGGCACTCAAGACACTGTAGAGGGTGTGAGTGCATTTAGGATAGATAGCCGTACTATTAAGAGGGGAATATCTCAGTGATCACGGTTATCAAGTGCCACTAGGTGGATTCATACATGCATATGCATTAGGACCTAGTGTGCTAACTCGTATCCTTTGAATATGTTTGTGAAAATGCTAAGACACATGCACATGATGTTGTACACTTGTTGGTGTTAGCACATTTGCAAAGGAGAAGTTGTTGGAGTTGTTTTGGATCAACACAGAGAAGAAAATGAAGTTTTCTGTGTATGGTCGGTGGTACCGACCAGGGTGGTCGGTGGTACCGTCCATAGGTGCTGCGTGCAGCCCTCTCTGTGTTGGGGCATTTTTGGCCTGGCGGTAGTACCGCCATTACCTCGGTACTACCGCCGGCGGTGGTACCGACCAGAGGGTCGGTGGTACCGTGGCTCTAAAGGATTTCGCGAGGCTCTCTGTGTAGATTTGAAAATGGCCTACCGGTAGTACCGCCATAACCTCGGTAGTACCGCGCCCGGTGCTACCGACCCAAGGTCGGTGCTTGGCAAGTTTGCGGAGCTCTCTGAGTTGAGTGGAAGTTGACCTGGCGGTGGTACCGCCATAGGGCCGGTACCACCGGGCTCGGAAGTACCGACCAGGGGATCGGTAGTTCAAAGGCCAGGAGGAAGTTTTGAATGCGTTCTGTGTAGATCCGGAAGTAGCCTACCGGTAGTACCGCCATAGGGCCGGTACTACCGACCTCGGAGGTACCGACCAGAGAGTCGGTGCTTCGCCTAAATCAGCGGGACGTATGTTAAACGGCTAGTTTGACTCTGTCGGTACTACCGCCCAGGAGGGGTCGGTACTACCGACCAAGCGCAGAAATGTAGGGTTCGGGCTGCCGTCCTCCCCTCCCTATAAATTGACCGTGGCCGCCTTTGGGGATAGCTTCTTGACTCTCTGACTTCTTGAACATCCTCTTGAGCAAGATCTAATCCCTCCCTCCAATCTCTTTGCTTGTTAGTGCGAATCCAAGTGAGATCGAGAGATCCAAGTGCATTTGCTTGTGAGTTTGCATCTAGTGGCACTTGGCGATTGTTGTTGCTGCGGATATTCTTATTACTCTTGGTGGTTGCCGCCACCTAGATGGTTTGGAGCAGCGGAGGAGATTAGGCACGAGTGGTGATTGTTCGTGGCCATCTCCCGGTGATTTGTAAGGGGTTTCTTGTACCTTCCCCGGCGGAGCGCCAAAGGTAACTCTAGTGGATTGCTCGTAGCTTGTGGATCCCCATCTTGTGTTGGTTGTGCGGCACCCTATTGAGGGTTAGGCGTGTGATGCCTATTAGCGCGTGAACCTCCAAGTGGGTGTATCGCTACAACGGGGACGTAGCTTGCCGGCAAGCAAGTGAACCTCGGAGGAAAAATTATTGTGTCAACTTGTCTCCGTGGTATTCTTTGATATTCATTTATTAATCTCTTGCCGGCTCGGTATACACACCTCTATCTCTTGTACTTACATTTGTTACTTTCTTGCAAGTTAATATTATACCTTGTTGTTAGTTACATTCTCTTATCTTGTGTAGTGATATACATTATTGCTTATTTAGTTGTTGAATAGTTCCTTTGATATTGTGTGACTTAGAGTTTATGGTTATCTAGAATTGTGAATAGGTGGCTTGCATCTGTGTAGAGCTAGCGCAAACTTCGCTTCGCCATTTAGTGGTCTAACTAGTTTGTTTAAGTGTTGTTGTAGAAATTTTTATAGGCTATTCACCCCCCCCCCCCTCTAGCCATTTAGGACCTTTCAGAGGGGACCGCTCAGGTCAAGACCAGTGTCTTCGAGACCTACAAGCGAGAGTACGAGAACTTTGTTCAATTGGAGGGAGAGATGATTGACGCTATGTTCGCTCGTTTCCAGACGATCGTGAACAAGATGCGTGCCAATCGGGCCAACCTACCCTATGACGATCATGAGAAGGCTCTCAAGTTGCTATATGCCCTGGATCAGAGGGTGTGGGAGGTGATGGTGTCGACCATCATTGAGTCTCCTGCTTACGACACCCTCACCGTGGACGAGCTGTTCAGCAAGCCCAAGTCCACCGAGATTGATCACCTGACTCAGGCCAAGCGGAAGAATCCATCTTCACACACCATGGCTTTGGTCTCAGGCACAGGTGGATCGACTTTCTCTGCTGACGCTTCACCTCCTCTTGTTGCTTTGTCTTCTTTGCATATAGTCACGGAGGAGCAGTTGGAGGCGCTCGGAGACGATGAGCTCGCCCTCGCCATCACCCGGTTCTCGCGGTTTCACAACAACCGCCTGAATCGCCGGCGTGGTGGCGCACACGAGAGCTGCTACAAGTGTGGTGATCTAGACCATTTCATGGTGAACTGCCCCAAGAACAACAAGAACTTCCCCGGCAAGAACCGCAACTTCAGGCGCAAGGGCAAGCCAGAGAACAAGGCCGCGAAGAAGAAGAAGGATGGCTTCTACCGCCAGGAGGACATGGAGAAGGCTTTCGACACCGGCAAGCGTGCCTTCCTCGCTAGTATCGGCGATGGCTAGAAGACCTCTGACGGCGACTCCAGCGACGACGAATCCGAGCACAAGATGGAGGATCGCTTCAACGGACTCTGCTTCCTCGGCAAATCCTCCAAGGGCTTTTGCACCATGGCCTTGGATGAAGAGGATAGCAAGCACCAGGCAGAGGACGACGATGACGCCCACGATGACGACTACGACAGCGCTTCTGAGGTATCAAACTCTTCTGAAGTCGATCGTCTCATTGAGGAGCGGGATAGGTTTGCGGATTTAGTCCTAGTTCTGGAGAAGAGGCTTACAGAAGTTTTCAAGGAGCGCGGTGAGTTTAAGGCTAAGATGAAAGAGGCGCATAAGAAGCTTGAGTTCGCTAGGTCTGAGGTGAAGGTAGCCGATGTGGAGGAGTGTGAGGAGTGCACGATGCATATGACAAACTTTGCCACCCTGCAAACCAAGTATGCCTCTTTGATTGAGTTGTATAATGAGTTGAAGAGTAGGCTAGACTTGGTGGGTGATTGCAAAGAGTGTCCCTCCCTGAAGGAAGAGCTGGAGGAAGTGAAGGCTAGGTCTTCTTTGCTGGGTGCGTGCAAGCTTTGTCCTAGCTTGCGAACTGAGTTGGCAGGAGTTAATGCCAAGCTTGCTGAAGCCTTGAAGGCCAACTCAGTTTGCACCTTGTCTGCTCCATGTGAGCGATGCGTGGGGATGGAGCTTGAGATTGCCAACTGTCGGCATGACAGGATGCAAACCGAGGAGGAAAACACATACCTTCGGTCCATCCTGAGTTGGGTGTCATGCAGTGAGCCGCAGTTGGGCATGATGATCAGTCAGTTCAAGAGGGGAACTAATTGCTCGGGAATAGGCTTTACTTCAGGTGGGAAGGGCGCTAGTACCTTTGGTAAGATCGGTGAGTTTAGCGGAGTGAACCCGAGTGAGAAACCATCCGCTATCCCTAAGCTTACCAAGATCACCCCACCTGAGCCTCCTAAGCCTATCACCAAGGATGGCATCCTTGATGAACCTCCCAAGGCTCCACATCGCAAGCAAGTGTGGGTTCCAAAACCTAACCATCTTAGGAACACACTTGACACCCTTCCTGACGTCTCTAGTTATCCCCTTCCGAGAGGCAAGCAGCCAGCCCGAGTGAACAACCCTCGCAACAATAGGAACCAACAACCCAAGAGAGTGGTGAGGTTCGAGTGCGAGTACTGTCACCACGAGGGTCACCTAGCTGAGTTTTGCTTTCGGAGGAAGAGAGACGCTAGGAAGGAGTTGGAGCTGAACAACCAGGCCAGGAACCACCCTCTTTATGGTGTGCAAGGTCGGGGAGTTCAGAGGCAGGGCGCTAGACCTGGAGGAGCACCCCCTCAGGTTGCTAGGCCCCAGGCAGTGAGACCACAGGGTGGTGGTCGTGCCCGTCGCGGTTCCGGTCGTCCTCTATACGATTGTGAGCCAAGTGTAAGAGGTTTTGCTGCTCAGTCCCATAGCGGACCACCTTTTCAGTATGGTGGTGATCGCTTTGCTCAGATGGGACAGAAAGGTCAGTTTGGAGGTTTTCCATTCCATAGCGGACCACCCTTTCAGGTTGGTGGTGATCGCTATCCACCCATGGGTCGAGGACAGTTTGGTGTTGCTGCTAACACTTTTTGTGGGCCTATGACATAGCACTGGTATCCTTCTCAGTATACTAACCCCAGTGTTGTGCCATATGCTCACTTCCTGCCTTTCTATTGATGCAGGAACTTCGGTTGGAGAACATGTGGCTCATGGATTCCGGGTGTTCGCGCCACATGACCGGAAAGAAGGAATGTTTCTCCAGCATTAGCCCCGTGATGCACAAGGAGTACATCACTTTCGGGGATAATAGTAGAGGTAAGGTTGTTTCTCAGGGAGCTATCCGGCTCAATGAGAACTTTGTCCTGAAGAATGTTGCCTTGGTTTCTAATTTGCATTTCAACTTGCTTTCTGTTTCGCAACTTCTTGAGGATGGTTGTGAAGTGCGCTTTAAGAAGGGTTTGAGTCGCATTTTAGACCCTCGGGGAGATCTTGTTTGTCGGATCGTCCCTTTTGGCCATGTTTTCAGAGCCGACTTTTTTCAGTCTTTTGGCTCTGCTAGGTGTTTTATGGCTGGTCCTTCTTCTGATTTGTGGAAGTAGCATAGGAGGATCGATCACTTGAGTTTTGACTTGCTTGCAAGGCTTAGCTCACTTGGCCTAATCCAAGGATTGCCCAAGCTTAAGTTTCAGAAGGACCTCGTTTGCCATCCTTGTCGTCACGGGAAGATGGTCGCTGCTTCTCACCCACCTGTTAATCAGGTGATGACAAAGCAACCCGGCGAGCTTTTTCACATGGACACAGTTGGTCCAGCTCGGGTTTGATCAGCGGGTGGGAAGTGGTTCGTTCTAGTGATCGTTGACGATTTTTCGAGGTACTCTTGAGTGTTCTTTATGGAGGGTAAGGATGAAGCTTTTTCTTTTGCTCGTGATCTGATTCTGAAGTTGAAAACTGAGTTTCCACCTGATACCATTAGAGCTATTTGTAGCGATAATGGTACCAAGTTTGATAACTCTCAGTTTGCTTCCTTCTGTTCTTCTAATGGAATAGAGCATCAGTTTTCCTCTCCGTATATCCCCCAACAGAATGGTGTTGTTGAGCGCAAGAACCGGACCCTTGTTGAGATGGCCAGGACGATGCAAGATGAGCATAGGACTCGTAGGCGTTTTTGGGCCGAGGCAATCAACACCGCTTGCCATGTTTCAAATCGCATCTTCCTTCATGCTTTGATGAAAAAGACTTCTTATGAGTTGCATTTTGGACGGGTACCCAAGGTGTCTCATTTTCGGGTGTTTGGGTGCAAGTGCTTTATCCTGAAGCAAGGCAATTTGGACAAGTTTGAATCTCGCTCTGCTGATGGGGTGTTTCTTGGTTATGCTTCTTATTCACGTGCTTATCGAGTTGTTAACCTTGAAACTAACCGGATAGTGGAGACCTGCGAGGTCACATTCGACGAAACTATGCCTTGTGTTTCTTCTGCTTTTGATGTTGCAGGAGAACAGGAGATGGGAGAGACCATCTTTGTGGAGGAGGAGCAGGAGAATGCCGATTGGGGTGATCCCGAGCCAACTCCACTGGCTGCCCCCGTCGACCCTGTGACGACTACGTCAGCTCGAGGACCCGATCCCACGACTTCTTCTTCCTGGGGTCCTCTTGAGCCACCTCTCCAGCGAGCACCCGCTGCACCTGAGGGAGCGACAGCATCTGGCGAGGGGGAGGCGACTTCGGCAAGGCAAGCGCCCCGAAGCGTTCAGCAAGTTCACCCCCCGTGACAGATGATCGGCGGCATCAACCAGCGAGTCACGCGGTCGCGAGCGTATGAAATCTCTCACTTTGCTCATTCTGCATTCGTTGCTTCTTTTGAGCCCAAAGATGTTGGACACGCACTTTCTGATTCTAACTGGGTCAATGCCATGCATGAGGAGTTAGAAAACTTTGAGCGAAACCAAGTTTGGACCTTAGTGCCACCTCCACCACAATGCCACCCTATAGGTACCAAGTGGGTTTTCAAGAACAAAGAGGGTGAGGACAGGATGGTAGTGAGGAATAAGGCTAGACTAGTAGCTCAGGGTTTTTGCCAAAAAGAGGGTATAGACTATGAGGAAACCTTTGCCCCTGTAGCCCGTTTAGAAGCCATTAGAATCCTTCTAGCCTTTGCTGCTTCAAAGGGTTTTAAGCTTTACCAAATGGATGTCAAGAGTGCCTTCTTGAATGGGTATATAGAGGAAGAGGTTATGTTAGGCAACCCCCTGGCTTTGAGGATCCCAAGTTTCCAAACCATGTTTATAAACTTTCAAAAGCTTTGTATGGTTTGAAACAAGCCCCGAGAGTGTGGTACGATCGTTTGAAAACCTTTTTACTCTCCAAGGGTTTTAAAATGGGACGGGTCGATAGAACTTTGTTTCTCCTCAAGCAAGGCAACGATACCCTGTTAGTCCAGATTTACGTGCATGACATCATCTTTGCTTCTTGTGCTTCGTAGCTTTTATGGATGGTTGCTACATTGCGTGATTTTGGTCTAGATTTCAGTCGGGTCCCTTTCCTTTGCGATAGCACTTCTGCCATTAGTGTAGCAAAGAACCCTGTTCTTCACTCCAAGACCAAGCACATCGATGTTCGCTTTCACTTTCTTCGTGATCACTATGAGAAAGGCGACATTGATCTTAGGCACGTAGACACCCATAACCAGGTTGCGGATATTTTCACCAAGCCTTTGGATCTCTCAACTTTTGCTAGGTTGAGAGGTGAGCTTGGTGTGTGTTTCCCCTTTTAGATGGGGGAAACATTTTGCTTGTTGTAAAATAAACTGACTTTCCGATCCTTTTTTGTTTTTGGGTCTTGAGTTTTTCTGTTTTTGCTTTGGCTCTGATTCTGACTTCATCATGCATACATCTTTTTATTTCAAGCTTCATGTCTATATTCCTTAGAATGAATTTATGCTCTGATTAGTGTATGCTTCGATGATATCTGATGATGCATGTAGCTTAGGCTCTCTTTGATCACTGTTACATTTTGTGAGCTAAGCTATTTCTTTCAGAACGCTGAACATGTCTAATGAATTTAAAACTTAATACATGTTCACCATTGAGATTGGCAACTAGCATGTGTAGGATGTGTTGAGGTCCCTTGAGCTATTGCATATATGCTAGGTTGCTATGTCTCTAGTTCTGAGTCATTCACTTGCTTGGATTGTCCATATTCTGCTTAAAATGAACCAAGTTTTAGTGAATTGAAAAGATCGAGATGGGATTGCTTTGTCAGCACATCACGGTATCGAGACTGTTTCTCATAGCACTCTGAGTTAAACTTGAGCCGTGTAGTGTAAGACCGAAACCGATGCTTTAAGCTCCTGATTGCATATGCATAGGCTTAGCACGGTTGGAAAGTTAGGCAATGACAAGCTTTCAACCTCTCGCAATCACATGCTGAATCTGAACTTGTGTAAAAACCGCTGCAAATATCTCCGATAAAATCTAAAAACACAAGTTTATGTTTCACTCCATAGCATGATGGTTGAACCTTGCTAGGGGTAGTTCACCTTACATACATGTTTAGCACTTGTTTGACTTCCTGTCTATACATGCTTAGTGCTAATTTGATGGTGAAACTCCTTTCTAAATGGCTTAAAACTGCTCACTGAGCTTATGCATTCATATCTTGTTTTCGGTGATCAGTTTGAGCCTTTGCTAGCACTTGTGTATGTTGCTATGTAGTCGGATCAGCACTCATTAGAGCATTCTTTCACTCTTTTGAGTATATACCTAAAGCTGCTAACATGCATTTTTGACTCATGTGCATGTGCTTGACTCCGATAGGCATGACCTAGCTCCGTTTGACTTACTTGAGCTCTTTTCCTTCTCTTTTTGATTGCAAATTGCCCCCAACGGGGAGAATTGGGGGAGAATGTCTTGTTGTGGTGACAATTTGCAATTTATGCTTCACTTGTTGAGGGGGAGTTCTTTAAGTGAGGGGGAGTATTTCTACCTGTTCCGAGTTGGTTTTGGTTGATATCGATCCTTTCAGCTAGTTGCGTCGAGCTTCTGTGCCTCTGTCTTGAGGGACTAGCTGTTTTCATCTTGGTTTAGTGGTTCTTGATTGGTATCGGGCTTACTGCTGGTTGTGTTGAGCCTCTGTGCCTCTATCTTGAGGGACTAGCAGTAGCTGCTTCTTACGCAGTCTTCATTTGGTGTTCGAGCTTTCAGCTAGTGGTGTTGAGCCCCTTCTGCCTCTTCTTGAGGACTAGCTTGCTGTTGACTTGGTTGCGTCGAGCCGTTGCCCATGTCTTTGGGAACCAAGTTTTGTGCTCTGATTTTGATCGAGTTTTGCTTCTTGATGAGTTGTTGCTCCGATCTTTTGCTTGGTTGTGTCGAACCGTTGCCCATGTCTTTGGGGACCAAGCTTCGCTTATCTTGAATTGTTCTTCTTTGGCCTTTTCTCTGGCTTTTGGACATTTCGAGTGAGTTTTTCTCCTTCTATCTAATTCTGCTTTCTTCTATTCTGGTTACGGATACTATGAGTTGACGATGCACTCATCAAGGGGGAGATTGAGAACACAAGGTTGATATGTGCCCTTGTGGTTCCCTTCCTGAGTGATGAGCGATCGATCAATGGGCAACATGTCTCTTGGCTGTGTTGATGTGCAGGTGCGGAGCTTGGACAGTGGTCGAAGGTGAGGTGAAGGTCAAGTGGGGACGTGCTGTGCCGACGGACCGGGAGCGGTGAAGGGCGGACGTGGAGCTTGGACCGACGGACCGGGAGACCTGAGGACCAGCTGTGGTAGCTGGCACGTGGCGTTGACAAGCAAGAGTACATGGGGATGTGCGGTGCATCGGCCGAGTCGGGAGGAAGGTGATGGCATTGTGACACTTGGCGGGAGGCCGAGGAGGATGGCGAATGCACTATGCCCGGCGTGGAGGCTGGACATGCTCCGGCATCGGTGCTGGAACTCGGGGTGTGCGAACCACATCCCGCCTACGACACGGGTTCGGTAGCTGAGCCTCGAAAAGCTACCCTCGACGGTTTCCGAGTTTGGGCCTCAAAACTCGGGGTGGCCGGTTTCCGAGTTTGGGCCTCAAAACTCGGCGAGAACGGTTTCCAGGTTTGGGCCTCAAAACCTGGGCGCGCGGGTTTCTGGGTTTGGGCCACAAAACTTAGCCTGAGGACAGGTTTTCCGGTTTCGGCCTCAAAACCAGGGGAAGGCCCAGGTTTCCCGGTTTCGGCCTCAAAACCGGGGGGAGGTCCGCAAAAAGGACTATCGACACGTGGCGGCGTGGAGAGGCCGGCGCGGAGGTGAGGCTATCCACGAGGTAGGCGCGGCGGTCGACTGGGCGGCACGCGGCGGCATCCTGAGGCTTGCGTCGAGGCGAAGCTAAGGATGAGGAAGGCGCATGGCCGTCAGATCAACTATCAGCAGAGTTGGATCGGGATACCCCTAGGGTTGGCCGTTTCGCTCATGTATCTAGGGGTAGTAAGGGGATTATTGTTTTGGGCTATAAATAAGAGATGCACCCCTCCTCTCTCTCTATCCTTGCAGTCATTTTTTCCTGGGCTCTCTCTCTAGCCCTTGCTTAGGTTCTAATCATACCTCGCTGCAAGCAATCCGCAGAGACGGGAATCATACCTCTGTGTATTTGGATCTTTTGAGGAAATGAGATCGTATTCTCGTTGTCTCCTCGTGTGGAGGAATTTTGGCTGAAATCAAATCGTGTCTTGTGTTCTTCACGTTTTGGTTTTTCATCTCCCGGAGATTTGCTTCGTTCTTCCTCTCCGCGAGATGATTTTCGATTCCACTTGAATCAATTCGTTCTTGGTCGTGAGCCCCTTCTTTCTACCGAAGGGATTCTCTTTGTACCTCACGAATCCATAGATCGGGTTGATTTCGTGTTTGTTCCTCGTTCTTCCCCCTTTCTCAGTGATCCATGAATTTCTCTTGATTGACTTGGTTTGGTGCGATGATTTCCTAGGATTAGCACCCCAATACATAGAGGATCATCTGGGAGGAGTTTGATCGAAGTTCCTCTCGATTTGGTTGAGATTGATTTGGAGTTGTTCTTGAGCCCGAGCAAGATTGTGTTTTCTGGGTGGTGGCGGACAGTCCGCGCCCCTGACGGCGGACAGTCCGCGCCCCTGATGGCGGACAGTCCGCGGATCGGGTTTCTTCAGGTTCAGTTAGGAGCAGACCCCTGACTGTTCACTGTTGAGTGAATGGCGGACAGTCCGCAGTACAAACCCGCGGACAGTCCGGGACCATTCCAGCAGACCTGCAGAACAGTCCTGTTTCTCGTCTTTTGTCGGCGGACAGTCCGGACATCCAGTGTCGGACAGTCCGGCGTTGGGCGGACAGTCCGGGATCCTAACCCCGGACAGTCCGCGAACCTGCAGTCTTTGTAGTTTTGCTCCGAGATTTTGGCAGCTGCTTTTGGGGTTTCTCCGGAGGTTCCGCTGTACCACTAGGACATCTCCTAGGGTATCCACCTACTCGTAGGTCGTGAACTCTCCGGTCGTTTCGAGTCTTTGCTTTTGGGTGACTTTCTAGGACAAGGGCCATACTATTCACGAGTTGAATTTGAGGCTCCCATTCACCCCCCCCCCTCTGGTCGCTAATCCGGTCCTTCAGTATCAATTTCCACGGTGAATGTGAAGTGTACTAGAAGAATTAAGAAGGTCCAAGAAAAGAATGATAAAGTGGATAGAGAGGGATATAGGGTTTTCTAAACTAGTCTACCTAATCAAAGGCTTACTATACTTTACTTACTTCAGAGCAGCAGGTCCTTTCCAACTCTCGAGAAAGGCTGGGAAGAAGGTAGTTGGGGGAAGGCTGCCAAAAGCTCTACAAGAACACCAACCCTAACGTGGTGGATTACAAAGACCTGACAGAGCTGTTACCTATGGGGCTACCATAACTATTCCGGAGGATTGGGCGCAAACTCAGGTAAACCCTAGTCTAGACACCACGAATACACTAACGCTTACTACTCTAATTACCATGAATAACTAGAGCACTCAATACGAGCAAAGATCCAGTCAATAAAATAAAGCAAGAACTGAAATTAAATAAATTACTTAGCAGTAATAAATGAAGAACCTGGAGATTACTTGAAGATGAGCCAGATGCTGCACCAATACAATGTCGAGGAAGATCCGACAGATCCGGCTCCTCCTCAGCTCTCTCCTCCTTCTCTCTCTAATCCGATCTTTAATTACAACTAGATGAACTAGACGACTAGAACTAGAACTAGAAGAACTAGAAGAACTAGAACTAGATCTAATTCTAGATGAACTAGAAAAGATTCATCTAGAGGGACCTCTATTTCTAATTGAAACCCTAGTTTCTGATGTGGAGATGAATAATGAAGATGGAGATTACTCCCCAGGGGGGTCTGGGTCTCGTTTTATAGCCCGGAGCATGGAACGGGAGACCTTGGATCAAACCGACTTAAACAACGGTTGAGATGCAAACCCTAAGGTGGTTGGAAGCCGTCCGTCGAAGCGGGCCCCGAATGGGCTCTGTAGTGGGCCGGCCGGCCTCCCCCTATGACAGGTGGGCCCCGCCTTCGGTGAATCGCCTTCTCGTGCCTTCTAGAGTCTTCTAGTGTTGGTTTTTGTGTGGAATTGATATCTTTTGACTCCAGACTCCAAATAGGGAAAATCATATGTCCGTTTCGATCATCTCGATGAGCTCTTCACAATGGTGCACTCTAAATCATCATTTGAGATACTTTTATTCTGTGTAAAATTGGATATACCTGCAAGACGATTGAGAATAACACAACTCGTGGAACTTGTTAGAACCAAACCCTACAACTATGCTTTATGGTTCCTTTCATGTTAATTCATGCAATAGTTGATGGTATAATATTGACTATAAGGACCGTCAACAAGTTTCCCCAAGCTTACCCTTTGCTAGTCCCTTAGCAAAGTCAAACTTAATAGTGGATCAGGAGTTGCTGCAATATCTGTACTTCTAACAAGTACTCATGCATTCAAACAAAATTTCTCAAAAAGATATCATATTATTCATCATGGGGCTTAGTACTTTACCTTGAATCTTGAGTAATTGAAAGATAGAATGATCAAATCAAGCACTATGTCTCTAGCTCCTTCACTTCACCATTATCCCGGAGTTTTTATGAATTTTCAAAAGCTCAAAAACATATGTTGTTAAATTAAACTATGGTTCTAAAGAGAAAGTCAACCACACTATTAAATCAAGAAGTGCATTATTGACATCTCTTAGCATCACTTCAGATAACGGCGCTAGAAATGCAGGTAGACAAATCTAACAACATTACCTTTAACGCTAGGTTGTCACCACTAGCGGCAACACTAGAGCCGTGGATGGTATTTATGATCTTGCCCTTATAAAATATGAAATGAGATTATCCGCAAGCGCATAGATAAAATACATCTGTTGTAGCATTTCACCAAGGAAAGAGTTTCCAAGGAATCATTTATTTATAACGGAGCAATGCATATCGTTAGTTAACCGAGTGACAAGAGATAAACATCTACAACTATGACAAACACATGCATGGTTATGATAAGAGTTCCACTAGATCTATACTCAACACAGGAATCAATCAAGAATGATAAATAAAATAAATGTAATAGAACAGAGTAAACCATATAAAAGAGTTCCAACAGAGCATTCTCACCCAAGGTCGGATCTTAGCCAAACCTAGAAAGAGATAGATTAACTTCCTAACATGGTTCTAACTATAGGTCATAGACTACATCAATTAGTGCAATTATGTTTAGCAATCATGGTTAGAATAACTTATATTTATACGCAGGAGACATCACGCATGGAGGATCAGATCCAGAGTCTGTCACCTCCGGGTGACCAGGTCTTACTTGCCCTATATTCGGGGAGTGGACTACAAAGGACTCAACAAGGCTATAATAGTCACCCTCACGATCTACCACTTGCTGGCCCGGAATATAGGGTGCATTCTCAGGTAAACAACGTATAAGCACCATGCTTACACAATGTTGACCACTCACCCCGCGATCGACAGAATGAGCGCTATACGAACAAGAGCATAAACATAAAGATACCCTAGCTATGCTAGACATATAATCAAAGTAGACGATGAACATTATAATTATGAACACGAAATAGTAACAAGAACTAGAACTAGAAGAAGAATAAGAACTAGACGAACAATTAGAACTAGATTAGAACACAGAGGTGAACTAGAGAGATAATTAGAACTAGATTAGAACATAGAGATGAACTAGAGAGATTAGAAGATGAACTAGAACACAATTAGAACACAAGATAATGAACTAGAAGACAATTAGACAATTAGAAGAACAAGTAGAAGAACAAAGTTGATACAAGAGAGAAGACAAGGCTAATTACCTAGCTCCTCTTGACTAGATCCGGAATCCGAGCTTCCTCGACTCTAATAATTCTATTCTAGCTACGCCCTTGGATGATGGAGCTCTTGGTTGTCTAGGCTACCTCTACTCTAAACAATTGATCTATGCTATGAGATGTGATTTTTATCTGATGATTCAAGAGGGGGTCTGGGGTTTCTTATATAGCTCGGTGGGATGAACCGCAGCCCTCGGATCGAACCAACATTGAACAACGGTCGAGATACATTGAAGAGGTCGATTAGGTCACATCGCGCGAAGGAGGGGAGGCTGACACATCGGCCTAGGTCGGCTGGCCTAGGGTTGAGGCCGGCCGGCCTCCCCTTGGCGCCGCCTGCCTCTTCCTTCGTTTGCAAGTCTTCTAACACCTTCCTTGTTTGTCTTGAGTCCTTGTTCAGTTGGTTTGTGCAACGAGTCTTGGCGTGGAAGGATTCCTTGTCGTCTTCTTTCTGCCTGGTCCCTGGATATCTCTGGTATTCTGTAGCTATTGGAATCTTGTCTGTTACACCCCTGATCTTCATATGGATAAGGCTTCTAGAGGGTTCCAGAGTCTTCCTGGTTGTATTCATCGAGGACTCTTGCTCTGGGGCTCCAAATATGGCAAGTGGCATGTCCGTTGTGATCGTCTCGACAAGCTTGTTTCACTGATGTGCTCTGATTCTTCACTTGACATACTTTCTTATGATGAAATATTGAATATCCTGCAAAACAAGTGAGAACTACACAACTCGTGGAACTCGTTAAAATCAAACCCTATAGCTACACTCTTTGGATCATTGCGGGTCATTTATGAGGTTAGTTGATGGTTTAAAATAGGAGTTATCTACCGTCAACATGCATGTGTATGGAAAATGGAGGCGGATGCTCTTTTGAATGTATCACTCTCTTCTGTTTATTAGAGACACATGGCTATCAGGCTAATTCTAATGTAGGGCACATGCCCATTTTTTCTTGTTTTTTTAGGTTTCGGACACTTGTCCCTTTTTATTTCCTCGGGATCTATCTTTTTGAGGTTTCGGACACTTGTCCCTTTTTATTTCCTCGGATTTTCTGTTCTTGTTTTTTCGTCTTTTTTTAATATCCACATGCTTTTAACAAACTTTTGAGAGAATAGCAACAGATAATCATGAGCATTTATGCAGAAGATGGATAAAATGTGTAAGTGATCTCAATTCCATAGCATGATAACTTCTCATAGGGTCAACAAAGCTTAATTTAACTCAATGCAATTATCAGTCATATTTATATTGAGAAATCTTTGGAACTCTAGTGTTGTTTAGAACAAGATAATAGCAACTCAGATCATCACATGTCATATCTATCAATTGCCTAGACCATAGATCAAGCATTTGTTACCCATGTATTTCATTTCATTTTTAAGTGTCATAATTAATTAGGAGAACTCATGTTTTGAAGGCTAGGTACTTGAAAGAAATTAGATAGAGCAACTATTCATCATTTCCATGTAATAGATTAGAGAGAGTTCTTCTTTTATTATTAACTTCTTAAAACAAACTAAGCAAACTTAACACACTATTTATTTAACCTAACACACTATTTATTTAACCTAACACACACTTATTATAAATAACTAAGATAGTGAATAAGGCATACCTGGATTACGAATATAACGGGGGTGCGTCTCCCCCCAAACCGGTTCCCTTAATAGCGTTGAGCCTTCATGTGCCCATATTTTTTTTCTTTTTAATTAATGGCGAGCCTTCATGTGCCCACATTTTTTTTTGCATTTTTTACTTTTTTTTATTTATGTATAGAAAGAAAACTTAAGAGGATAAGGATACTTACCTGGATACACGGGGGTGCTTTCCCTCAAGCTGCATGTTATCGTAGTCGTTCAATCTTGCCATGTAGCGGATTGGCAGTGGAAATGTACTTCATCTATCGGAGCATTGATTGATGTTGATGGTTGTTGAAACAGTGCTCCAACAGTGGATGGAACATCCACATGCCCGTCAGCTTTTCTTGGCCTTTCAAATCCTGTGAAACTCAAATAGACAACAAAACTTGTGGAACAGATTAAGCGTTAGTGGTTGGCCACTTAAGCCTTAGTTGTCTAGAGTTTCAGTAAGCTCTCTTTCTCAATTTTTTTTTTAACATTTTTTCCATGCAATGATACTCTAACAATATGAATGCATTTTTATTTTTATTTTTGTGCCACCATGGTGAATATTTCATGGGGGTTCTTACACACCATAAAATTATTCACATTGGGCTTTAAGTTTTATGATGCAATGCAAAAAGTAAAATATTTATTTTCTTTCTTATGCAATGCTAATACAGAAAAGTAAATATGTTATGGAGAGATGATGATGGAAAGTAAACATGCAAAAAGAGAAACTAATGCAGAAAAGATAAATATGGATAACTACCGATTTTACCTTTCGGCGAGGGTTCAATGTTTTTAGTCCTCTGAACAGGACTTCTCACCATGTTCATTCCCGAGGTGCATCATTTGATCCAATTTGTAGACCTTGATAACTACACCTCTTGATATGGTGTCACACATGTTCTTTGTTCGCCCAGCAATTTGAAGTGAAGCATTAGATGTGGAAGCTGGCAGCATCTTGCTTAGTGTGCATGTTCTTGTAGATCCAGTACCTTCACTTTGTAGAATTTGGGAGTTGATAAACTCCTCCATGTTTTGCTCAAGAGTGTGTCCTGCTCATAAAGACAAGGTAGAGATCAAGTGCATGGGCTCTGTTGGCGGAAAAACACCAATAGAACCAAAAGTTTTGTTCTTTCCTCTCTAACCTTAGGCACATTGAACAAGATAAATTTGTTGTTTATGTGTTCTATTCAATCTTAACATGAGTGACAGGATCGAAAGATGAGCATGAATGTAGCATCTTAAAATATCTAACTGTTGACGTAAAATCTCAGTCGGTCGCGCCAACACACCCGAGCACACGGTCCTCAGAGGAGTGCGGAGCAAGGTCCTGACCTCCTGAACCTTCGACAACCAGTGGAGCCGAATCTTAGCGAGATCGACTTTGGGCGTGCCAGTCAATTTGACCTGTAATTGACAAGGAAGAGGAAAAAGATTGTTAAATCGTGGAACCTGCCGGTTTTGTGCCAGACAGTTCCAAAATGTACGGCTCTGATATAGCCACTTGTTTTTAGGACATTGACTACCAAGTCAACTCCTAGGAGATTAAATGTAAAGTCATAGAAAAAGATATAAAGCATTGACGGCTATGATGATTGTAAAGGAACACTCAGCATAAACAAACAACCGATGAGCTTGAAAGATGTTAAAAGATCTATGTGCACGTTTAAGCAGCATGAAACCAACGTATCGACTAAATACACAAGCAGTTCTATTCATTAACAGTGGGGTGTCTCCATACAGCCATAATAACAAATAGATCGATAAAAAAGACTAAACATCAACAGTGGGGTGTCTCCATACAGCCATAATGATGGCCAAGCTAGATCACGTCTCGTGCAAAGAGTAGACCTGTTAACTCCAAATCACTTAAAAGAACACATTATGAAGAAAGCATAACTGGATCGGCTATTTTAGCCGATGCAGGATCCATGGGGCACGAACAAGATCTACCCGACAAAACCACGATTTGGTCTAAGATCGAACAAATCTAATTTATCATATATATCAGTGGGGTTCGGAAATACAGCCATAATAAACATGCTAGATTAAACCTATTTGCTCTTAGATCAGATCATGTTTTTACAAGATATCTAGAACGCACAACATGTAACAACCAAGATTGATGAAATAGTCGATGAAAGGCTTGAATCGGCTATTTCCTCTGTTGCGAGCATGTAAACCTTGAAACCGCCGAAACTAAGCGTCTTTTAGGCTTGAGCTACTTTATCAATCTTGATTGGGCAAGATGTTGTTTAAAACATAAAGAAACAAATTAAAATATAAAACAACATCGGTAACTTAATGAATCTACTAGCTTGCCAAACCAATAGAGCCGATAACTAGCCAAGATCAACTAAAGTAAGAGATTGATCAGAGTCAAGACAGTCTTACAAAAGACGAGCTTAAGCCGATAACTAGCCATGCCATAGCTTTAACAAGAGTTTGGTCGATGCCAAATACAGCCTTATTACACGATGACACAAGCCGTTGGTGAAACTTACAAGCAAACCGGAGGTCGGTCGATGCCGATGCAGCCCTGCCTGATTGAAGGTCTCGCCGAGATCTACGTTACTCCTACTCGTAGGGTTTTGGCCGAGGGCCGATGTATTGATTGATTGGATGTCTTTACAAAATTTGGGTTTCTAGCTATTTATAACCCGGTCGACTCCTGCCCTAACACGAGTAGGTTACAAAAAAGGTAAAAATAAAAGATGACCTGGACCTGAACTCCTTGGTCGAGCCCGACATGTCTTTGAAGCCCGTCATGTTGGACCGCATGAAATCTTCTGGTCACACTCAAACCGTCATAAGCTTCTCAATTTTCTAGCCGATTCTTTTTAATAAACCAGCCGTTTGTGCTTACAAAATAATAATCTTTTCAGCTCAAAATCTGCTGTAAACACATGCCCCCCAATTTTGGGATAAAATTTATTTTATTCCAAAAATGTCATTTTCTTTCCTTAGGGTTCGATCGGCTAACCTTTTTTCTTAGCCGATCAGCCGAGTCCTTTTATTTCTTTCCCCTTGATTCCGCAAACAGTCTGAACGGTATCTTGATGATCAATGCGAGACGGCTGCTCTTCTCTTGAAAACCGTGTTGCGATTTAACATCTCACTCGAGTGCTCTGCACACATTGTACGAAGCAGCATCTTTTCCCTTTCTGAGATTCAATCTTCTAATATAAATTTTCCCTTCGTCTCCATGTCCCGTCACACTCGGAGCACATCTTCTGCTTGCTTTTGCCCTTCGTCCAAAAATCTTCTTTCTCACCAAAAGCTTCGCCTTCCAAAAGCCAATCTCCTCCCCTTCCAATGGCAGACCACAACCGTGGTAAGCGCCCTGCGGAGGAGGAAGTAAATTCTCGCTACCTCCCCCAGCGCCGCATTAGGTATTTTCCTTTATGCCTAATCGACTCCAGTTCTCATCATTCTTCAAGATTTGACTTGACATTCTTTTTCTGTCCTTTTTTAGAGTCGACGAAGGTCCTTACAATGCTGCAGCTGCAATAGCGCCACCTCCTGGAATGGAGTCGGTCTCCAAAAACCCTTCCTCCAGCAGCTCTGAATCGATGGCCACTTGCCATTACCGTCAGATGACGGAAATACGGAACCTTCACTCGGAGGCCACTATTAGGAATTGCCTCCTCGAAGACCATATCGCCCAACTCCAAAAGGCGTTGGAGGAGGCAGAGGCGAGGGCCTCCCGGGCGATCCAACAATGTGTCGAGTCTGACGCACGTGTCGCCGGTATTTCCCCTTTCTCTCTGAAGAATTTTATCTAATTGAATTTCCTTTACTCAATTTTGATGCACCTTGTTTATTCCGCAGACCTGACCGTGCTCCTGGAGGCCCTTCAGGAGGCAGGGAATGAGGCGGCTGACTCTGTGAATGCCGCCGGTGACAGCGTCGCAGAGAGGGTGACCAACATCCCCGCAAGGGTACAGGAGGTCGCCCTTCTTGGCATCCGCCATGGCGCCGCCATGGCCCTCGGGGCCGCCCAGACCTACACTAGCCAAGACATGGGTGGCCTTGAAGTCACCCCAGAAATAAGTCACGCCATGGAAGTGCACTTCGATGGCGTTGACGGAGCGGTTGGGGAAATAGCAGAGTCTACCCCCTCTGTAATCATAGTAGATAAGGTCTTTGAGTAGTTTATCAGGACAAAGCTTTTGTAAATAAACCTTTCCTCGAATATAATGAAATTCCTGCTTCTTTATGATCTCCTTGTGATAAGACCCATCAAGGTCTCTTAACTTCAGTGATTCTTGATCCTGCATATTTGGACTGAAGGCGACGCTTCGATTGCATCGGCTATTTTTGTTCTGAAGGCGATACATCAGTATCGGCTATCAATTGGATACCAACGCTGATACATTAGTCACTAGCCAGATCAATTAGTTATAACTAATCCACCCAGATACTAGGGTAATACCTCTTAAAATATTTCCCATTAACTGCCCTGAAGTATTCGACACCTTCTAGAGTCCCATAGAAATAAGCATTGCCAGGAGCGCATCTGGTAATCTGATAGGGTCCTTCCCAATTTGGCGACCATTTACCATATTTGCCTTCCTTAGTTCCAATAGGTAAAATGACTTTCCAAACCAAGTCCCCTTCGTTAAACTTCTTCTCTCTGACCTTTTGATCATAGTACTTAGCCACTCTTAGCTTCTGAGCCCTGATGTTTTCCAAAGCTTTCAGCCGATGAAAGTTTAAATCATCAAGATTGTCCATCATGAGATATTTATATTCATCGGCCTTTAAATTATTTTGCTGTGATACTCTCATGGATCCTAGATTGATTTCCCAAGGCAACACGGCTTCATGACCATAAACCAACTCATATGGTGAACATTTAGTTGCACCATAACATGCCATCCTATAGGACCACAAGGTCTCACTGAGTATCAAATGCCACTTCTTTGGATGCTCTTTAACCTTCTTCTTAATGATTTTGATCAAAATTTGATTAGAAGCTTCAGCCTGTCCGTTAGCTTGGGCATAATATGGAGACGAGTTGATCAACTTAAAGCCTGTGCTAGCAGCAAAATCCTCAAATTCTTTTGATACAAACATCTTTCCTTGATCTGTAGTAATGGTTTGAGGAACACTGAACCGATAAATGATATGCTCTTTGATGAATTCAATTACGGTAGCCAATGAAGCTTCTTTTAAAGGAATAGCTTCAACCCATTTAGTAAAATAATCTGTCGCTACCAACACAAATTTGTGTCCCTTGCTAGATGCCAGAAATATTTGTCCAATCAAATCTATTCCCCATCCTCTAAATGGCCAGGGCTTTGTGATTGGATTCATAGCTGATGCCGGAGACTTCTGAACATTACCGAATCTTTGGCATTCCTGACATCCTTTATAGTATTTAAAACAATCCTCTAAAATGGTCGGCCAAAAATATCCTGCTCTTCTTATCATCCACTTCTTTTTATGAGCAGACTGATGTGCACCACAAATTCCTTCGTGGATTTCTCCCATTAGAACTTTGGCCTCTTCTTGATTAACACATTTAAGAAGTACACCATCGATTGTCTTATGATATAGTTGATCATCAAGAAGGACAAACTTTGTAGCTTTGTATCTCAATTTTCTGGATACCTGTCGTGAAGGGTTCTTCAAATATTCAGTAATTTCAACCCTCCAATCATCACCATCGACAATTTTATTAGTTAATATTTCAACGATCTGCCGATACCTAGAAGCACCCTGAGCTAACCGATTAGCTTCTTGATTCTGACATCTAGGAATATGCTTTATGACAACAGAAGAGAAAGAATTAAGCAATTCAAGGCACTTTTCATTATGCTTCCTCAGAATATCATCCTTGCATTTATATAGGCCGAGCAATTGATTAATTACTAATTGAGAATCTCCAAAAATCTCAACAGTCTCGACCCCTACCTCACACAAAAGCTGAAGTCCCTTGAGAAGTGCTTCATACTCAGCTTGATTGTTAGTGGAGATTGGATCAATTGAGAAAGCAAACTCAAAACTCCCCCCCCCCCGTGGCTGAAGAAAAATACCAATGCCCCCACCTTGCTTGCAATTGGAACCATCAAAGAACAAGGCACACAGGGTAAAGTCTAAAGTTTTAATTTCTTGTTTATGATGATGAGTAACAAAATTGGCTATTACCTGACCTTTAACCGCTTTAGTCGATTCATACTTCAAGTCAAATTCTAATAATGCAAGAATCCATTTTCCAATCCTCCCATTTAGTATGGGCATGGATAACATATGTTTAATTACGTCAAACATCGACACCACCGTACACTCAGAAGACAACAGGTAATGTCGAAGCTTGGTGCACTAGAAGTACAAACACAGGCATAATTTTTCAATAGGAGAATACCTTGTTTCTGGGTCAAGCAATCTTCTACTGAGATAGAACACCACTCTTTCTTTTCCTTCAAATTCTTGCATTAAGGCTGATCCAATTGTATGATCATCGGCCGACACATACAACTTGAAAGGTTTGTTCCTTTGAGGAGGGATCAAAACTGGTGGAGACTTCATATACTCTTTGATCTCATCAAATGCCTTCTGTTGCTCATCTCCCCATTTAAATTCTTGGTCATCTTTTAATTTCAACGATACCGAGAATGGCAAAATTCTAGCAGATAGATTTGAAACAAATCTCCTGATAAAATTGATTTTGCCGATCAAAGATTGTAATTGGGTCTTTCTGGTCGGTGGCACTGCTTTGTCAATCGCATCACAGCTCTTTTGACCAACTTCAATCCCCTTTTCATGTACCATAAACCCTAAGAACTGACCAGCTGATACTCCAAACGCACATTTGTGAGGATTCATCCTTAAGCCATGCTTCCTTGCGCATTCAAGAGTATCTCTGAGATCCTTAAGATGCTTTTGATAATCTTTGGATTTCACAACCACATCATCAATATAAATCTCAACAATCCTACCGATCAACTCATGAAAGATATAATTCATAGCCCTCTGATAAGTTGCACCAGCATTCTTAAGCCCAAAGGTCATGACCACCCACTCATATAAGACTATAGCACCTGGACATCTGAATGCAGTTTTATGTATATCTTCTTCAGCCATAAAAATTTGGTTATAACCAGCATTGCCATCCATAAAACCGGTAACCTTATGTCCTGTTGTTGCATCGACTAACATATCTGCCACCGGCATTGGGTAGTCATCCATTGGAGTAGCTTTATTCAAATCCCTGAAGTCAATACAAACCCTCATTTTTCCATTTTTCTTATACACGAGGACTACGCTAGATATCCATTCAGCATATCTACACTGCCGAATGAAATTAGCTTCGTAAAGCCGAGTGATTTCTGTCTTCACATCAGCCATAACTTCTGCTCTAATCGTCCTTGGAGCTTGTTTTACAGGTCGACTACCATGTTTGATAGGTAGTCGATGTTCTACCAATGATCGATCAAGACTAGGCATTTCAGAATAATCCCAAGCAAAACATTCTTTATATTCTTTGAATAATGCAATAAGTTCTTGTCTAAACTTGGGATCCAACTTGGCACTAATGTATGTCAACCTCGGCTTATCACCGTTTCCAATATCAACCGCTTCCAATTCATCAGCCGACGTGAAACCCTTACCCATCTTACTCTCATCCTCGTTAACTGTATAATCCATCAAATATATTTTTCGAAGCCGACTGCTTGGATTGGCTGTTGACTTTCATCAATTGTCTTGAGAAAGTCTTCTTCGAGAATCCTTCTAGAAAAGCACTCCATGTTATCAAAGTTCCAAACATCAGGGTCTGAATAAGCAACACTAATAGTTGAATCGGCTGGTACCACTTCCACGGTGTCACCGATCCACTGAATCACATTCTGATGCATGGTAGATGGAATGTAATAGTTGGCGTGGATCCAATCCCTTCCAAGAAGCACACTGTAGGATCCTTTTGCATCGACTACAAAGAAGGTAGTCGGCATAATTTTGCTACCAATTGTTAACTCAACACATATAGCACCTTTAGTAGCCGATACGTTGCCAGCAAAGTCGGTCAACCTCATATCGGTCTTAGTCAAGTCTTCTGTAGTCTTACCAAGCTTTCTAAAAGTGGCATATGGCATCAAATTAACAGCTGCCCCTCCATCAACTAGCATCCTGTTCAGAGGCCTTCCATCAACAAACCCTTTCAAGTATAAAGCCTTTAAATGAGAATGTTTCTCAGGTTTTTGAAATGTGGCCTCTTCTGCTTGATAGATCCACTGAGCTATTGCTTCTTCACCATCAGATTCTTCTTCATGGTCAGAGGATCTAAATTCCGCAGGTAACATGAACAGAGCAGCGATATTAGCCGATGACTCGCCCTTATCGGCTATTTGCTTTACTTGCCAGACCTTAGGTTTCTTCTTTTGGATTTCATTGTTTCTTAACCTTTGAACCCGTCACTTCTGGCTTTTTGGTCAAGCCACCAGGACACCATTGCCCCTCTTGCCAGGGATGATCATGATCGGCTAATCTCGCTCCAAGCCGATTATGAACATTTTCATTTTTATGCGTCGATCCGTATTTTCAAACCTCAATCTTTCATGTATAGATCGGCGGTTGTCCCTCGACTGCCTATACTCTCGATATTGATCACTGCATTCTGGACAATTGTGAAGAGTATGAAGTTTTAAGCCTTCATTCCAACAATGCCTGAAGAAGGGACAGTCCCAATGATTCTTTTCTTCATCCCTGATGCATCTTCCTTCTTCATAAGACCTCCTATACTCTTCTTCTTCAAGCCACTCTTGATATTCTTGCTCATCCCTTTCCCTTTGCATTTGGCTTCTTTCCTTCTGACGTTGCCACTTGTTCAGTAAGATTCTGACAGTTGGACGCCTTCTTGCTTCACCAGCCCTTGAAGTTTCAGGTTGATCATGTTGATCATTGTTTTTCTTCCCTTTCATCTCCTAATACTCCCTGGCCGTTAGCTGCTTCTTTGGATCAACTGTCCCAGCTGCCTTAGCTTTATCAGAAGTCAACACCTTGATTTCACTCCGAGGTGCTGGAGCTACCATGTTATGTGGGAAAGGATGACCGTTGATGCTCATGCCTTTGGCCTTTTCCAGACCTATCCTTCCTTTAACGATTGCCCTTTGTATCATATCTCTGAAAACTCGGCAATCGTTAGTAGTATGGCTACCAGAATTATGAAATTTGTAGTACCTTTTATTTTTAAGCTCATCGGCCGATGGGATAGTATGATTCCCAGTCAACTTGATCTGACCCTTTTCCAGCAAGTAGTCAAATATCTTGTCGGCCTTAGTGATATCGAAGCTATACTTTACATCTTTCTCGGTACTTTTAGCCTTTGCCCAAGGCATGTATTCGTTGTTTCTCCAAGCCTAGTCTACAGCAGCCACTTCTTTATCACTTTCATCTTCTGAATCATTGTCTTCATCTTGCAGGAAAACATGAGTCTCTGCATTGTAGGCTTTCTTAGGTTTAAAGACTTGATTGTACCGATTTTCGGCATCAATACTTGCTACCTTTTTAGCTAAATCGGCCATATTGTTACCACCAAAGCTGATTTTCTCCCTAACAGCAGGTATCAACCCTCGAATCGCAGTGCTAACCACCTCTGAATCTGGCAATGCCAAGGAATAGCATTGATTCTTCACCTCTCTGAACCTCTGGAGGTACTGGCACCCAGACTCATTTTTGTAGCCGATGAGTACATATTATTACTCATAATCGACTGTTGCACTGGCTGTTGTGTCATGCCTCCAGGGTTAGTCATCATCTGGCCTCCAATGCCATTTGGACCACTGATCTGAGGTCCAGTAGAAGTTCTAGCTCCTTGACTGTTTCCAACAGTATATGTTGGACCCCTTCTGTCACCACCTAAGTTGAAAACTTCTTTAATGGCATTTGTGAGGCTGTTGAGAAAACTTCATTGTGATTCATCAGAGTAGTGACATGGCCTTGTTGATTACTTCTTGCGTGGCATTATGCTGGATCTGGACCATTGGATCTTCATGTCCTTCCAGAACCACCCTTGGAAGACGAGTCTTCTGAATGATCTTTTTATCCCTGGTCTTGCTGTAACTTAGTAAACACAAGTGTCGATATTGCTCAACAATATGTTCTACCAAGCGTTGAGTCTCTTCTGGAAGATCATCCATTGTTACGTTCAACATGTCTTCATTGTCAAACGTCATGATTCAGACGACTGAGTCCCACTGGGCGTGCCAAAAGAATGTGTTGACATAAAATCACAGTCGGTCGCGCCAACACACCCGAGCACACGGTCCTCAGAGGGGTGTGGAGCAAGGTCATGACCTCCTGAACATTCGACAAGCAGTGGAGCCGAATCTTAGCGAGATCGACTTTGGGCGTGCCAGTCAATTTGACCTGTAATTGACAAGGAAGAGGAAAAAGATTGTTAAATCGTGGAACCTGCCGGTTTTGTGCCAGACAGTTCCAAAATGTATGGCTCTGATATAGCCACTTGTTTTTAGGACATTTACTACCAAGTCAACTCTCAGGAGATTATATGTAAAGTCATAGAAAAAGATATAAAGCATTGACGGCTATGATGATTGTAAAGGAACACTCAGCATAAACAAACAACCGATGAGCTTGAAAGATGTTAAAAGATCTATGTGCACGTTTAAGCAGCATGAAACCAACATATCGACTAAATGCACAAGCAGTTCTATTCATTAACAGTGGGGTGTCTCCATACAGCCATAATAACAAATAGATCGATAAAAAAGCTTAAACATCAACATTGGGGTGTCTCCATACAGCCATAATGATGGCCAAGCTAGATCACGTCTCGTGCAAAGAGTAGATCTGTTAACTCCAAATCACTTAAAAGAACACATTATGAAGAAAGCATAACTGGATCGGCAATTTTAGCCGATGCAGGATCCATGGGGCACGAAAAAGACCTACCTGTCAAAACCAAGATTTGGTCTAAGATCGAACAAATCTAATTTATCATATATATCAGTGGGGTTCGGAAATACAGCCATAATTAACATGCTAGATTAAACCTATTTGCTCTTAGATCAGATCGTGTTTTTACCAGATATCTCGAACGCACAACATGTAACAACCAAGATTGACGAAAGAGTCGATGAAAGGCTTGAATCGGCTATTTCCTCTGTTGCGAGCATGTAAACCTTGAAACAGCCGAAACTAAGCGTCTTTTAGGCTTGAGCTACTTTGTCAATCTTGATTGGGCAAGATGTTGTTTAAAACATAAAGAAACAAATTAAAACATAAAACAACATCGGTAACTTAATGAATCTACTAGCTTGCCAAACCAATAGAGCTGATAACTAGCCAAGATCAACTAAAGTAAGAGATTGATCAGAGTCAAGACAGTCTTACAAAAGACGAGCTTAAGCCGATAACTAGCCATGCCATAGCTTTAACAAGAGTTTGGTCGATGCCAAATACAACCTTATTAGACGATGACACAAGCCATTGGTGAAACTTACAAGCAAACCGGAGGTCGGTCGATGCCGATGCAGCCCTACCTGATTGAAGGTCTCGCCGAGATCTACGTTACTCCTACTCCTAGGGTTTTGGCCGAGGGTCGATGTATTGATTGATTGGATGTCTTTACAAAATTTGGGTTTCTAGCTATTTATAACCCGGTCGACTCCTGCCCTAACACGAGTAGGTTACAAAAAAGGTAAAAATAAAAAGACGACCCAGACCTGAACTCCTTGGTCGAGCCTGACACATCTTTGAAGCCCGTCATGCTGGTCCGCACAAAATCTTCTGGTCACACTCGAACCGTCATAAGCTTCTCAATTTTCTGGCCGATTCTTTTTAATAAACCAGTCGTTTGTGCTTACAAAATAATAATCTTTTCGGCCAAAAATCTGGTGTAAACACTAACAGATCAGATTATTTAACCCAAGGATGGATAATCTATGCAAAATGTGTCGATCTTTTCATGATTGATATATCATCTTCCAAAGGTAGGATGCATAATATTTTAGCTCATTTGGTTAAGATAGTGGGATTCAAGAGAGTAAAGCTAAAAACAAAGAGTAAAGAGCTGGACATTTTGAGTTGATTAGGTTGGATCATGTGAGGTGCAACTTAAACATGTTTGGTTCTTTATTTATGCGCATACCAAAAACAAGGAGAAGCTTTTAAAATGATGGTCACTTACCTTGAGATGTTACCTTTATCATTGAAGAGTGATGGTGCCAAAACATCTTGTGGAAACTTCTCTTGCCCAACTGGTTGTGTTCATGAACGGCTTGTCTTCTCTTGCTTATCTCATAGTGAGCCTGCACGATGGTCTCTGTCTTCTAGTGGCCCAGCTCAGACTTGTTCACCTACTTCCATGGAGTGAGTGCTTTGATTGTAGGTATTGTTTTGTGGCACTCATCTTCTACCTTGTTCTATGGATCTCATTTCTCCATGATCAGTGAGTTGCGTCTCCCTTGCGCAAGTTGTTGAAGTTTATGTGTCTCTTCTTCTCTAGTGTGAGTTCATCTCAGGACTTTCCCAAATTGATATTGAAAGTTTTCCTGCAGGGGTTAGTCCAACAAAATATCCAACATCCATTATAGCATACTATCGGCTCAAAAACCAACCTAGACACCATGTCTAATTTGATTTAGGAAGACATTTTAACCTAAGCACCATGCTTAAATTAAAAGGCCTTTGAAATCAAGATCACCACTCTTAAACTAGGCACATGCTTCATTTAAGAGATGTATGAAAGTGCTTCAAACCTAAACATATTCTATAACAAATGAGGGTAGCATTAAAGCATTAAAGAGATTTACTCAAATGGTGATGAGAGAGCATGATTAGTGTATAGCACATGAGCATGTCTTAAAGGTAGGGGCAACCAACATAGCAACATGGTAAGAGATGTTCTTATAAAGTGTATCCCCCAAGCTTAGATTTTGCAAAAATCAAGATTGGATGATTGCAATTCAATGTTGCATGATGATTAGTTGGACATACCTTGTGTTTGTCATTCCTTCGAACATTTTTCCTCCAGACCTGCAAAGGTTAGTGACAAGAATACCCAAAGGAATATTTTAACAATTATATCCCTATGCTCATTACACAAGGCCAGCGTAGCAGGAAAGTGAATACTGATCTGAAAAGTGCTTGTTTTAGGACACTGAGCTTGTCCTGGGGAAACCATCAAGATGTGATTTGGTGAAGTGGTTTCCCCTCCAACACCAACTCTAAGAGCACAACGAGATCTACAAAATTTGTGATAAACATATCCATCTACAACCACCCTTTTGAAGTTTTTGTAAACAGAAAGTGTGAGGGGGTTGAAAATCTCGAGTATGGCAATGTTAGAGAGACCAATTGAATCAACAGATGTCTCATATGAGCATGGATTTAAATAGGTGTTTATGAAGTAGCTTCCATGCTCTTTGATATCATCTTCCTTGATTTCAGAGAAGAACACCAAAGGATGGGCTTCATAATTTTCTAAAGTGTGGGGTGTTTTTTCTCTACGGAAGGTTCTGTGACAACCAAATTATTAGAAGGATTTGAAGCAATTTCCAATTTGGTTGTGTTTTCCTCCTTGTGTTGGTCGGGGTTGGGCTCGACTTCTTCTTCTGGGAATTCATCAAAAGTGCTAGTGTAAGGAGTATTTTCAAGGATTTTCTCAAGGATGTCTCTTCCTTCACTAACAAGTTTATGTGAGAATGATCCTCCAGAAGCTAAATCGAGATGTAGAGCAGCTTCCTTGTTAAGACCACGATAGAAGTGATAGTGTAGGACATGGTCAGGCAAGGAAAGATTTGGGCCAGAATTGGTAAGGCATATGAACCTAGCCCATGCTGCTCCTAGTGTCTCCTTCTCTTTTTGTTTAAATGTAAGAACATCGATTCTAAGATCAGTGATTTGAAATAGAGGCAAGAAGGCAAGACAAAAGTTGTCCCGAAGTTCATCCCAATTTCCATTTACGCCCCTTACGGAATGATCATACCATTTTCTCGCTCTTCCCAAAAGGGAGAATGGGAATAGTTTCCATTTAATGGTCTCTTATGGCATGCCAGCAATAGTCCGACAAGAACACAACTGCCCAAATTCCATAAGGTGGGTGTATGGATCTTCGTCTTCTGACCCACAGAAGGATTTCTCCCAAACCATAGCTATAAGAGCAGGGCGAAGTTCATAGCCATCTGTAAGAATGGGGTGTGATGATGGTGGAAGCTCCAGCAAGTCGCCCTTTGGAGCAAAGAATTTAAAGATAGGAGTGAAATCCATGTGGTAAGAAGTGTGGTGGTGAGGTAAAGATGGTAAAAAGGGAAAGGTGGTAAAAAGAAAAGAAACACGGATGAACTTGGCTCGATTCTAGAACAGCTACTATTCCCCGGCAACGGCACCAGAAAGCTTGTTGGGTATTTTAAACGCACACAGAAAAATTTGCAAGTGCACGGATACCGATGTAGCTTTCACCCGAGAGTATTCCAGGGTATCGATTTCCACGGGGAATGTGAAGTGTACTAGAAGAATTAAGAACGTCCAAGAAAAGAATGATAAAGTGGATAGAGAGGGATATAGGGTTTTCTAAGCTGGTCTATCTAATCAAAGGCTTATTATACTTTACTTACTTCAGAGCAGCAGGTCCTTTCCAACTCTCGAGAAAGACTGAGAAGAAGGTAGTTGGGGGAAGGCTGCCAAAAGCTCTACGAGAACACCAACCCTAACATGGTGGATTACAAAGACCTGAGAGAGCTGTCACCTCTGGGGCTACCACAACTATTCCGGAGGATTGGGCGCAAACTCAGGTAAACCCTAGTCTAGACACCACGTCTACACTAACGCTTACTACTCTAATTACCATGAATAACTAGAGCACTCAATACGAGCAAAGATCCAGTAAATAGTTGAAACCAAGAACTGAAATTAAATAAATTACTTAGCAGTAATAAATGAAGAACCTGGAGATTACTTGAAGACGAACCAGATGTTGCACCAATACAATATCGAGGAAGATCCGACAGATCCGGCTCCTCCTCAGCTCTCTCCTCCTCCTCTCTCTAATCCAATCTCTAATTACAACTAGATCAACTAGACAACTGGAACTAGAACTAGATCTAATTCTAGATGAACTAGAAGAGATTCATCTAGAGGGACCTCTACTTCTAATTGAAACCCTAGTTTCTGATGTGGAGATGAATAATGAAGATGGAGATGACTCCTCGGGGGGGTCTGGGTCTGGTTTTATAGCCTGGAGCGTGGAACATGAGCCCTTGGATCAAACCGACTTAAACAATGGTTGAGATGCAAACCCTAAGGCGGTTGGAAGCCGTCCATCGAAGTGGGCCCTGAATGGGCTCGTAGTGGGCCGACTAGCCCAAGGAGGAAGCCGGACGGCCTCCCCCTGTGATAGGTGGGCCCCGCCTTCGGTGAATCGCCTTCTCATGCCTTCTAGAGTCTTCTAGTGTTTGTTTTGGTGTGGAATTGATATCTTTTGACTCCAGACCCCAAATAGGGCAAACCATATGTCCGTTTCGATAATCTCGACGAGCTCTTCACAATGGTGCGCTCTAAATCATCATTTGAGACACTTTTATTTTGTGTAAAATTGGATATACCTGCAAGACGATTGAGAATAACACAACTCGTGGAACTTGTTAGAATCAAACCCTACAACTATGCATTATGGTTCATTTCATGTTAATTCATGCAATAGTTGATGGTATAATGTTGACTATAAGGACCGTCAACAAGTTCCCCCAAGCTTACCCTTTGCTAGTCCCTTAGCAAAGTCAAACTTAATAGTGGATCAGGAGTTGCTGCAATATCTGCACTTCTAACAAGTACTCATGCATTCAAACAAAATTTCTCAAAAAGATATCATATTATTCATCACGGGGCTTAGTACTTTACCTTGAATCTTCAGTAATTGAAAGATAGAACGATCAAATCAACAGCGTCCGATGTAAAATCAGCAAATCTGGATCCTTACTGCATGACCATCTGACGCAGCTACAGTGTTAACTCAGCGTTCGATGATCAGGCATCGGAGCATCCGATGCCCAGCGTCTGTTGCTCACTGTTGGTATAAATTAATACACACTCTACTTTATCCGCAAGTGCACAGATAAAATCTATCGATGTAGCACTTCACCGGAGTAACCCAGTTTTAATATCGAACCCAAAGGAACGGATAGTGTTAAGTCTTAAAGTTTATCCCCTAAGTAGCTAACAAGGACGGAGAATCTAGAAGTATAGAGGGGATCACTAGGGCTGTCTAATTCCAATTCAAGAGTGATATGTTTATATTATTCTCAGTGGGGAAGTTGCCATAAAAGGTCACAAAGAGAGTATGAGTCTTTTATGCAAATGTATAATCCTACCGAGCCTACACACGGGTAAGTGGACTATAGAAGAATCATCAAGGCTATAAGAGTCACCCTTGCGAACAACCACTACTACCGGCGTTATAGGAGGCATTTATGAGCTATCAAGTCTAAGCACCACGCTTACACTATCCAACAACTCTAACTCTAGAATTAGAGGACTCAAAAGAGAGTCATAAACCTTAAGAATAATAAGAACAATGGCTCAAACTTAAATATAGACATTGATTACCGAAACAATCGTTGAAGCAAGTTGAAGATGAACTTGAATCCGCAAGTACAAGATGAAGAAGTTGATCCGACAGGCCGGAGCTCCTTCTTGATCTCTTCCTCTCTCTCTCTCTCGCTCTCTCTCTCTCTCTCTCTCTTCTAGTTCTAGTATAAGACTAGGTTCTAAACCTAAACTAGAGGGGTAACTAGTCTTCTACTTGAAAGCTGGCTCTTTATGTCTTCTTCTAGGGTTTCTGAATGAGGCGTAGACTTTTCTGAAGAGAGACTTGATCTTCCCTAGGGCCTGGGGGCCTGTATATATAGCCCTGAGGGATCAACCGCGGCCGTTAGATCAAACCGACTTCATGTAGGGCTGAGATGGATCCTCAAAGGCAGTGGAGGAAGCTTCCAGAAGACGGAGGCCATCGAGCCCAGGGGGTGACCGACCGGTCATAGGGTGGGACCAGTCGGTCCCACCTGGCGGTCCTCGAGGTGTCCCGCCTCATGGTGTCCTCTGGTGTCCTCTAGGTCTTTCTGGAGTATTCCTGATGTGCCGGATCTGTAATCTTCTATCGGTTTCCTTCTAGGAGAAGTAATTAGTGCTGGTTTTTCGGTTTAGTCCCTGCAGAATCATAATTCACTAAAACTCATGGAATATTGTGAATTAAAACCCTAAACCTTTATTGGTGATTGAATTCTTTCCCTTTTCATATTTATTTATCCTTTAATTTTGATAGATAACCAGCGTCAACAACTCCCCCAAGCATACCCTTTGCTAGTCCCTTAGCATAACCACAAATTAACAATGGATCAGGAGTTGCTGTAATATCTTCACTTCCAACAAGTATACTTGTTGTTAAACAAAAAATTCTCCAAAATATATTATGTTATTCTTCATGGGGCTTATTACTTTTACCTTAGATCTTGAGCAATTGAGAGATTGAACGATCAAATCAAGCAATATGTCTCTAGTTCCTTCACTTCACCTTTATCCCAAAGTTTTAATTAATTTTCAAAAGCATTAATACATATGTTAACAAATTAAACAATGGATCCAAAGAGAAAGTCAACCAACCATTGAATCAAGAAGTGCATGTGTATGGAAAATGAAGTCTCCTTTGAATATATTCACTCTCTTCTATTTATCAGAGACATATGGCTATTGGGCTAATTCTACTATCGGGCACGTGCCCATTTTTTCTGATTTTTTTCTTCGAGGTTCTGGACACTTGTCCCTTTTTATTTCTTCGGGATCTATCTTTTTGAGGTTTCGGACACTTGTCCCTTTTTATTTCCTTGGATCTTTCTTTTTTTTTTAATAGCCACATGCTTCCAACAAACTTCTAAGAGGGTAGCAACAAATAATTATGAGCATTTATGCGGAAGATGGATGAAATGTGTAAGTGATCTCAATTCAATGGTATGATAAACTACTCATAGGGTCAACAAAGCTTAATTTAACTCAATGCAATTATTAGTCATGTTTATATTTAGAAATCTCCGAAACTTTAGTGTTGTTTATAACAAGATAATAGCAGCTCAGATCATCACATGTCATATCCCAATTACCTAGACCTTAGATTAAGTATTTGTCATCCATGTATTTAATTTTATTTTTAGGCATCATTATTAATGAGGAGAACTCATGCTTTGAAGACTAGGTACTTGAAAGAAATTAGATAGAGCAATCATTCATCATTTCCATGCAAAAGATTAGAGAGAGCGGGTTCTTCTTTGGTCATCAACTTCTTAAAACAAACTAGACACACTATTTTATTTATTTAATCTGACACACTTTAAGATATAAAATAAAAGCAAATAATAGTAGTAGTAGTAGTAATAATAATAATAATAATAATAATAATAATAATAATAATAATAATAATAATAATGAAGACATACCTAAATCGTGAATATAACGGGGGTGCGCCTTCCCCAAGCTGGTTCCCTTAATAGCGTTGAGCCTTCATGTGCCCATATATTTTTGTCTTTGGATACATGGGGGTGCCTTCCCCCAAGCTGAATATTGACATAGTCGTTCAATCTTGCAATGTAGCAGACTGGCAGTGGATATGTCCTTCCTCTATTACAGCTTTGATTGATGTTCATGTTTGTTGAGACAGTGCTCCAACAGTGGATGGAGCATTCACTTGCTTGTCAGGTTTTCTTGGCCTTTTAAATTCTGTGAAACTCAAATAGACAACAAAACTTGTGGAACAGATTAAGCATTACCGGTTGGCCACTCAAGCATTAGTTGTCCAGAATTTGAGTAAGATCTCTTTCTCAATATTTTTATGATGCAAGAGAAAATGCAACAGGATGAATGCATGCATATTTATTTTTATTATTTATGCCACCACGGTGAATATCCTTGAGGGTTTTCACATCATAGAATTATTCACATGAGGCTTTATGGTTTATGATGTAGTATAACAAATGCAATATTTTTATTTTCTTTTCTAATGCAATGCAGAAATTAAATTGTCTTGTGAATTAAATATGATGATGCAAGAAATGGTTATGGATTAAATATGAGAAATATGCATCAAAGTAAATATAAAGATAACTACCGATTTTTACCTTTTCGCGAAGGTTCTGATATTTAGGTCCGACGAACCGGACCTTCCCTTGGTTCAGACCTCCCAAGGTATGTCAGACGTTTGGAAAGTTGTTGTTGATTGTACCTCTGAGGTGCAGACTTTTCCTTTTATACTTTCTTGGTCTGAGTCTTCACTTCGTGAGGTTCACTGTCTTGAGGTTTCTCTCCCTTCTTTTCTGGGACAGTGTCGATAGCTTCTTCTTCGTGATTGGCCTCTCTATTGTTTATAGTTTGTCTTCTTTGGCTTTGAGAGCGATGTATTTCACTTCTATTCTTCTTGGGTGCTTCATTGGGCATGTAGATGATGAAGTTGCATCGTGCCTTTTGTCCAGGAAAGTGAAAATGGATTTCCTCTTGTAGATGATTGCACTTGTAGCGTAGAGGAATGGTCTTTCTAGGATGAGGTGGACATCATTGTCTTCTCCCGTGTCGAGGATCAAGAAGTCTGTGGGGACTTCATGACCTCTAATTCTGACTATGACGTCTTCCATCATTTCTTCTTGTTTATGCCTCTTGATATGGTGTCACTCATGTTTGTTTGTCCAACAGTTTGAAGTGAAGCGTTAATTGTGGAAGCTGACAGCATCTTGCTCAATGTGCATGTTCTTGTAGATCTAGGACCTTCATTTTGTAGAATTTGGGAGTGACAAACTTCTCCATGTTTTGCTCAAGAGTGTGTCTTGCGCATAAAGACAAGGTAGAGATCAAGTGCATGGGCTCTATTGGTGGAAAACACCAACAGAACCAAAAGTTTTGTTTATTCCCCTCTAACCTTAGGCACATTGCACAAGACAAACTTGTTGTTTATGTGTTCTATTCAATCTTAACATGAGTGATAGGATCAGAGGATGAGCATAAAAGTAGCATCTTAAAATATTTAACAGATCAAATTACTTAACCCAAGGAAGGATAATCTATGCATAAAGTGTTGATCTTTTCATAATTGAGATATATCATCTTCCAAAGGTTAGATGCACAACATTTTAGCTCATTTAGTTAAGACAGTGAGATTTAAGAGAGTAAAGCTACGAACAAGGATCAAAGGACTGAATATGTTGAGTTGATTAGGTTGGATCAAGTGAGGTGTAACATAAACATGTTTAGTTCTTTAATTATGTTCATACTAGAATCAAGAAGAAGCTTTTGCAGTGATGGTTACTTACCTTGAAGTGTTACTTTGTCATTGCAGAGTGATTGTGCTGAACCACCTTGTGGAAGCTTCTCTTGTCTAGCTGGTTGTTTTTTTATGAATGGCTTGTCTTCTCTTGTTTGTCTCACGGTGTGATTGAGAGGAGGAAGATTACAGTGGAATCATCTTTAGAGGTATTGACCTTCCTTCTCTTGTGTCGACTTATCAGTGAAGGTGTATTGTTCCTCGAGTATGTTGACTAGGATCCTCTCTCTTCTCTTGTCAACCTTTCTTGTTTTCCCTTTAATTATTGGATTGACAAGAGACTTGAATTTAGAGCTGCTACACGAGTGCCTCTATGATAGTCTTTGTCTTTTAATGTCACAACTGAGACTTGTTCTCTCAACAGTGTCTAGATGATGGAGATCTTATCGAATGTTCTTCTTGATTTGCTAACTCAGGTAATCTCTTCATCTTCTAACTCTTGTGGTGCAGTGGCTTCATCCTTCATCATGCCCTCCTCAATTCTTGGTAGTTGGATCTCCCTTCAAGGTCTTCTCTTGGTTCTCTTTGGCTGCTCATAAGTAATGTAGATGTTCAAGATGAAGCGAAAGATCCAAAAGTTGACTTCTCCAGGTTCGGCAAAGATGATAACATTGATGGTGTTCAAGAATGATCTTCCAAGAATGAGTGGTGGATCATATTCTTCTTCTCGACTGGGAGAGCATCTAGTGGTTTGTACTGATCAAAGTGGTGAGTAGAAGATTAATATGTTTGAAGTTGGGTTTCTCCTTCCTCCCTTTGATTGTGAAACATATCTAGACAACGGAATTGTCTCTCCCAGGCTGGCTTGTGATGTAGATGGACTCCCAACAATATGTTCATGTGTTTGACTTGTAGATCTTGCTATTGTTGTAGAGGTACCATCTTGTCTCCCAAGCTAGCTCTTGATTAGAAAAGAGGATAACTTCCCACTTCTTTTCTTGATATCTTGGGCAATGATGGTTGCAGGCATAGGTTGTCTCAAACGAGGTAAGTTGCATCCTGTTTGTCATCAGCACCCAAGCAAGACTCGAAGCTAGGCTAGCACCATTTGTGATCTAAGAGTAGGTTTGTGTGTCTATGGTTTGAGTTTTGGATCTTCAATGTTCACACCAAACCATGGATGAACAAAATTTCTCTCCTGCATAATGTTAGTGGACATATAACCAAAGAATTGCAAGAATTTGAAACATGGGTTGTTATCCATAACTTATGTATTTTGCATCTATGCTAATAAAAAGATATTTTTAGGATTACTTTAGCATAGACTAGTATGTGTTTGTTGCATGATTCAAGGCATAACTTGCAGTAGAAGACAAAATAAATAAACTTTGATACTCACAGTTCTTTCATCTATGATGAACGAGCTGAGTGTTCATTGTGCAGAGTTATTGAAGTTCATGTGTCTCTTCATCTCCAGTGTGAGTTCATCTCCGGACTTTCCCAAATTGATATCGAAAGTTTTCCTGCAGCGGTTAGTCCAACAAAATATCCAACATCACTATAGCATACTGTCGGCTCAAAAACCAACCTAGACACCACGTCTAATTTGATTTAAGAGGGCATTCTAACCTAAGCATGCTTAAATTAAAAGGCCTTTGAAAGCAAGGTCACCCACTCCTAAACTAGGCACCATGCTTCATTTAAGAAATGTATGAAAGTACTTCAAACCTAAACATATACTATAGCAAATAAAGGTAACATGAAGGCATTATAGAGATTTACTCAGATGGTGATGAAAGAGCATGATGAGCATATCTTAAAGGTAGGGACAACCAACATAGCAACATGGCAAGAGATGTTCTTACGAAGTGTATCCCCCAAACTTGGATTTTGCAAAAATCAAGATTGGATGAATGTAATTCAATGTTACATGATGATTGGTTGGACATACCTTGTGTTTGTTGTTCCTTCGTTCTTTTCTGCTCCAGACCTGGGAAGGTTAGTGACAAAATACCCGAAGGAATATTTTCACAATTATATTTCTATGCTCAGTACAGCGGAAAGGTAGGCATAGCTAATAACCAGGTGTTATGATGGGGTGTAAGGATTCTACTGGTTATAGCTTGCGCTCATGGGGTAGTGATAGATAAGAGTGGAATTCAAAAAACAACATTCATAAGAATGAACACAAAAATAATGATGAAAAGACTGGGACAAATAAGGAAAATATAAAAGTATGATTACAAGGATAAACTAAGACTTAAGATGATCTACCGTTCCCCGGCAACGGCGCCAGAAATGCTTGTTGCTATAAATTAACGCACACTCTACTTTATCTGCAAGCGCACAGATAAAATCTACCGATGTAGCACTTCACCGGAGTAACCCAGTTTTAATATCGAACCCAAAGGAACGGATAGTGTTAAGTCTTAAAGTCTATCCCCTGCGTAGCTAACAAGGACGGAGAATCTAGAAGTATAGAGGGGATCACTAGGGTTGTCTAATTCCAATTCAAGAGTGATATGTTTATATTATTCTTAGTGGGGAAGTTGCCATAAAAGGTCACAAATAGAGTATGAGTCTTTTATGCAAATGTATAATCCTACCGAGCCTACACATGGTTAAGTGGACTATAGAAGAATCAACAAGGCTATAAGAGTCACCCTTGCGAACAACCACTACTACCGGCGTTATAGGAGGCACTTATGAGCTATCAAATCTAAGCACCACACTTACACTATCCAACTACTCTAACTCTAGAATTAGAGTACTCAAAAGGGAGTCACAAACCTTAAGAATAATAAGAACAATGGCTCAAACTTAAATATAGACGTTGATTACCGAAACAATCGCTGAAACAAGTTGAAGATAAACTTGAATCCGCAGGTACAAGATGAAGAAGTTGATCCGACAGGCCGGAGCTCCTTCTTGATCTCTTCCTCTCTCTCTCTTCTAGTTCTAGTATAAGACTAGGTTCTAAACCTAAACTAGAGGGGTAACTAGTCTTCTACTTGAAAGCTGGCTCTTGAAGTCTTCTTCTAGGGTTTCTGAATGAGGTGTAGACTTTTCTGAAGAGAGACTTGATCTTCCCTGGGACCTGGGGGCCTATAAATAGCCCTGAGGGATCAACCGCGGCCGTTAGATCAAACTGACTTCACGTAAGGCTGAGATGGATCCTCAAAGGCGGTGGAGGAAGCTTCAAGAAGACGGAGGCCATTGGGCCCAGGGGTGACCGACCGGTCATACGGTGGGACCAGTCGGTCCCACCTGGCGGCCTCTCGGGGTATCCCGCCTCGTGGTGTCCTCTGGTGTCCTCTAGGTCCTTCTGGAGTATTCCTGACGTGTCGGTTTCCTTCTAGGAGAAGTAATCAGTGCTGGTTTTCCGATTTAGTCCCTGCAGAATCACAATTCACCAAAACTCATGGAATATTGTGAATTAAAACCCTTTTATTGGTGATTGAATTCATGCCCTTTTCATATTTATTTATCCTTTAATTTTGATAGATAACCAGCGTCAACACTCACTCAAAAACTCAATTCTTCGACACGTGGCCCAGGTGCGTCCGATGCCCACGACGTCAGCGTCCGATGCCCCGATTCTGTGTTGTTCTTCCACAAATCCAACCTGATCTCCTCAGAATCAAAAGCTCCAAGGATTAAACTTGTTATGAGGAATCACAAGGATGTTAGTGAGCTACTCCTAGGAGATCATGGCTCGAACCTAACTCCCAATCGGTCAATTGAGGAAAATTGGAGCAAAAGGGACAAGAACTTCGGCCAAGAGAGAAATTCTCCGATCTACTAGCTCGTGAGGAATTCAGAGAAACCCTTCTGTCAAAAGATGCGCCTCATGATGATCTAGAAGATGGTTCAAATGGTTTAAGCCTCCTCGTAGCAAGAGAACTCATGAAGAACTAAAACAGGAAAAGAAGAAAACTGTGAAAAAAAAGAGGCAAATAGCGAATTACACTCCAAATTCCAGCCGAAAATCGTCCCCACGAGGAGACAACGGAATTACAGTCTCGTTTCCTGGAAGTCCCAAAAACACAGAGGTATTGTGACACTCTGCAGATCTCAGTAGCTACAGCAGAGGAATGTGGAGACAAGAAACCCTATGTGGAAAACTGTAAATGACTAAGATAGAATGAGAGGAGGGGTTGCCTCTCTATATATAGCCTAATACATTATTCCCCTTCTACCCCTACTAATACAGTGAGTGAACTAGCTAAACCCTAAGGCTATTCTGGACCAGCTCGAAGTTGTAGTCGATCTGACGGCCACGCCCACACATCCGATAGCTTCGCCTCGACGCGACCTCACCCGATGTCGCCACGTGTTGTCACCGCCCGGTAGTTCTCCTCGAGAATCCGCCACTACTTTTGAGACCCAAACCAGCAAACCGTCTACCCTGAGTTTTGTGGCCCAATCTCGGAAACCCAGCAGCCCCTAGGTTTTGAGGCCCAAACCTGGAAACCGCCCGTCAACCCGAGTTTTGAGGCCCAAACTCGGAAACCAGCCATCCAGTGATTTTTCTGGAGCTCTACCACCAAACCGAAGCTGTAGAGGGATGCATCGCCCATGCACCCCGTCCACCGACACGTGTTCTCAGGTCCACGACCCGAACCACACCATGTTCTGCAAGTCTCCGCTCATCGCTATCTCAGCATGTCAACCACCACGGTTGATCCTTCGGCCATCGGTCCGTCAGTCCAAGTCCGAGTCCGCCCTTCACTGCCCTTGGTCCATCGGCATGACACTCCAGCAATTGACCTTCACCTTGCCTTTGATCACCGTCTCCGAGCTTGACACCTGCACAACACAAGCCAAAGAACATGCGCATCAAATCTGTTGACAATCACTCATCACAAGACCCGGATCACATCCTGTGCATCCGCATAAGGAGTGTCAACAAGGTGTAATGACTCGATCTCAAAAACTTGCTTCATTTATTGAACAACAAGCTTGTCCTTGGGAAATTCTTATTACCCTTGATATCTTAGTGGAAACCTCTAGTGACCTTTGTGGTCACTTTGAGAGAGGCTAGGAGATGGAAGAGACTCCAACCTTTGTGGTCACCTCAACAACAAGGACGTAGGAGATCCTTAGTGAGGTTGCCGAACCTCGAGATAAATCCTTTGTCTCGTGTGCATGTTGTTGTTGTTGCTGCTGCTGCTGTGATTGTTGCCATTTCTTAACGTCGCTACCAAGAATAGAGTTAAAACTCTACCCTCGGCAATGGTGCAAGAAAGCCAGTTGGTATGTGTAACGCATACAGACAAATCTGCAAGCGCACGGATACCATTGTAGATTTCACCCAAGAGTATGCCAGGGTATCGTATTTATATCCTTAGTGAAGTAATGTGTAAAGAATTTAATAACTGACGATCATGTGTCTACTAACTTAGTGTACCGACTAGAATAAAGTGGGGGTAAGTGGTAGCATATATGTTTGATAGATGAATGATACACCGGAGAACTCCATAAAAAGATAAAGAGCAGGCAAGCACAGTTGGGAGGTCATCGGAAGAGTTCAAGGTTCCTATATACTTCTCCATTACTGTGGTTCTAATCTAGATCTAACCCAAGAATTCTAAAGCAAAGGTCAGGCATAATGTTCACACCATGACACTTTGCAGCAGCAGTTCCTTTCCGGTTCTCGAAGAGACTGGGAAGGGGTAACCGAGAGAAGGTTGTCAAAAGCTCTACGAAACACCAACCCGAACGTGGAGGAATACAAAGGCCTGGTCGGAGCTGTCACCCCCGGGGCTTCCACAACTACCCGTGGGGTTGGGCGCAACCTCAGGTAACCGACATTCTAGACACCACGTTTATACTACCGATTACTACTCTAGCCACTTATAATAACTAGAGCACTCGGTCGAGCGGAGATCTCATGCCAATGTGCAAGACATTAATCTAACCATGCATTAGCTAAAACATAAGGTAAGAACTAGATAACCATGTAAGCGATTCAAGTAATTAGAGAAGATAAATGTATTGAATACTTGAGTCTTACAAAGAAGTGATACAAGATTATACCGATCCTCCGAGGACTCCTCTAGAACTTGAGCATCTCTCCCTCAATCTCAACTAGAGCTATTCTACTACTACATCTTGGCAATATAATGAAGAGGACTCCTTGTGGTGTGTATGATCTCTATGCAGATGATTACAAATGATGAAGAGGGTCCCTATATATAGTGGAGGTGCCTTGGGAGGGTGGAGAGCCTCCTCTCTCCACATGGAAGGTGCAAACCGACCTCCAAACAGACCCTCTAGGGTTCATTGAACCTGGACACCTTCATAACCGACCTTAGGATACCGCCATACAACCGACGTAGGAAGGTGGGCCCGAGGGGCGCCAGTGGTGGTGCCCTGGCACCGCCTCTGGCCACCGACCTTCTCGTGTGGGCTGTGGGCTTGATGCTCTTCGATGTTATGGGGGGGTCCAGCCCTGATTTGGAGTTTGATGGGCTTCTTCCTTTATTTCTTGATTTTACGCCTTATTGGAAGGCGTATTCTTCTTGCCTTTTCCATGGTATTCTTTGATTACTCTGCAAGACAAGTGAATCACCAAAACTTGTGAAACTTGTTAGATATAAAAGCTCTAATTCTAGTTTGGTGATCATTTCATGTGGGAGTTGGCGGTCATAAATAGGCAGTAAGGACCGTCAACAAGATCCCCCACACTTGCTCTTTGCTTGTCCTTCAGCAAACAAAAATATGACTATGAAGCATGACTTTAAGAAGATATGATGCTGGCATAAAAATTACTCCATGTCATTCCTTGTACCTGTGGCTTGTAGAGTGTCTACCATGTCGCCTTGAGCGGTTGAAAAGTGGAACGGCTGAGACACCAAGTCATCGCTTTCCTTCTATGAAGCATTCTTGGAGTTTTTGGTTTAACTTTTTGCAATTAAAAACTTAGCTCATACTTCTCCTCGAATGGTACTCTCAAGTCACTCAATGGTATATATATCCTTACCAGAGGCATTTGAATTTGCCTTCTTTTTCATCCTACCATCTAAAAAGGCTTATGTGGTGCTTTGGGTAGGGATAAAAAGAGAGGCATACTTGCATCACATGGTATTGCTAAGTCAAAAACTGGATCCAAGGAGATACAAGTCATACACTTTGATCAAGATGTGCAAATGTGTGGAAAAATTTTATGGCTAACCTAATCTTATTTTGCTCCTTGAAACATCATCTCTTTTGAACTTTTGAGAATATATGCTAGGACAACATGGTGTAAGTGCATTCACCCCCATTGTGGGTTTTCGCTAATTAATGACAATCAAATTAGGGACTAACGGTTCTATAAAGACATGTATGCAGGTGTTAGTCCTTAGAAAGAATTACAATGTTGATATCTCGTGAACAAAGCACGTTAACTTATGTTGGAAAAAAGATGCCTAGCTCAAGTGGTGGATTGATAGTTTATTCTAAACTTGAGTTACAGGTAAGCCGGACTATCAAGAGGGATACAAAATAGGCTGGCAAGATGTGGAGAAAAGTGCTCATATCGACTAACAAAAGTTTGCTTGAGAGTCACCGCACAATCACGAACACATAGATGCATATCTGTGAAGTCGGTAGTACCGACCATGGGGGTCGGTGGTACCGACCAGGGAGGCAACGTGCAATGCTCTCTGGGTAAAGTTCATTTTGAACTGTCAGTAGTACCGCCATAAAACTCGGTAGTACCGACCACCCAGACCATTCTAACACCCTCTCTGTGTAGGTTCGAAAATGGCTTGGCGGTAGTACCGCTATAAAAGTCGGTACTACCGCGCTCGGTAGTACCGACCCCTGGTCGGTAGGTACCGAGCCGCCGAGGTCGATTTGCGGACCTCTCTATTTGTGCGCCAAATGACTTGGCGGTAGTACTGCTATAAAAGTCGGTACTACCGAGCTCGATAGTACCGACCTCGGTCGGTAGGTACCGAGTGCCCGAGTGTCTTTCTGCAGAGCTCTCTACTCGCGGCCATTTTGGCCTGGCGGTAGTAGCGCCATAAGGCCGGTACTACCGACCCTTGGTGGTACCGACCTGTTGGTCGGTAGTTGCAAGTTGGTCAACTCAGATCTGGCGCAACGGTTTTGGCCGGTCGGTACCACCAACCATGCATGGTCGGTACTAACGACAAGCCTTGGGACTGGGTGACTATAAAAGCCACCCACTCAACTTCTAACCGTTAGTCACTTACTTCACTTCATTCATTGTGACCTAACATCTGACAAAAGAGCTCCCAAGCATTGAATCATCCCCTCTCTCTCCCCCCTTTGCTCCTAGATTCATTCCCTCAATTTGCCGGCTTGGTTTGTATTTATTACTCTTGGGTTCTTTGAACCCTGGCCGATTAGGTGTTCTTCGTGGTTGCCCGTGTTGATTCATTTGTGAGGGCTCCCCGAAGCATTTGTATTTACCCTATTTTTCTTAGTGGAGAAACTCGGCTAACCTTTGTGGTGGCTTGAGTGAAGCAAGGAGGTGAAAGAGACTCCAACCTTGGTGGTCACCTCAACAACGAGGACATAGGCACTCCTTAGTGGTTTGGCCGAACCTCGGGATAAATCCTTGTGTCCCGCGTGCTCGTTGATATCTCTACTTTGCATACTATACTTGTACTTGTGATCTTCATGTTCTTCCTATCCCTTCCTCATTCTTAGGTTGGAGAGGACCGATCTACACGTCAAGAAGGAACCAAGCCTTGGGAAGGCTTCAATCTTTGTCTACAACACTTAGGAAAGTGGGGTATCTACTTGATCTGAAATTGCATCTCTTTAGATTGGATTTGTAGTTGTTTTAGGTCTTCGGTGGTGCGGTTTGTTTGTGTCGGTAGTATCGGTGTTTTATACCCGGTAGTACCTACCCAAACAATCCGGTAGTACCGGCGGTTATTTAACTACAAGTTTTGTTTTAGTCTTTAAAGTTTCAGATCGTAGAAAATCATCTATTCACCCCCCCCCCTCTAGGCTGATTTGATCCTTTCAATTGGTATCGGAGCCTAACCCTTTGTGTTAGCGCTTCACCGCGTAAGGGAGAAATCATGTCGACCCTAAGTTAGGCTGATGTTGATAGCATTGTCAAGAGAGTCTCGGATCATCTGTTAGAACAGCAAGCAAAGCAATTCCAAGATCAAATGAAGAAGATGAAGGATGAGATTGAGAGCTTGAAGCAAGCTTTCGGAAGCAAAGGTGAATCATCAGGAAGTGGAGGAGTTCCTCCAGAGCCCAAAGAGAAAAAGACAAAAGATGGTGAAGAGAAAGACAAGAAAGAAAAGGAATTCTCGAGCATACCATTTGACTATAGCCAAATGAGCAAGGTTCTTCAACTGCCTAGCGTCAACCTAGGCAAACCACCTTCCTTTGATGGAATCAACTACAATGATTGGGCACACAAGATGAAGCTACATCTTCTTGCCGCAAGAGCTTGGGAGATAGTTGAGAATGGACTAAATCACATTGAAGGAGAAGAGTACACCGATCTAGATGCAATTGAGTTTCAACAAAATGCTCAAGTAGCGTCCTTGATTCTATCGTGCCTCAAGCCCGAAGAGAGTACCAAGGTCCATGGAATGGTAGTTGCAAAGAAGATTTGGGACACTCTCAGGATATAATATGAGGGTTATGCAAGTGTGAGAAAATGCAACATAGAGCTCCTTCAAGGGAAGATCGAAAACTTCACTATCAAAAGTGGTGAAACCACTCAACAAATGTTTGATAGATACATGACCTTGATCAACAAGATTCGAGTTCTTGGAGATGAGAAGTGGGATGAGAACTCGGCAGCGAGAAAGCTATTGAGAGCCTATAGAAAGAAGAACAAGACACTTGCATCCATTATTATGGAAAGACCAAACTATGAGAGCATGAGACCACATGAGATGCTTGCCAAGATAAAGCATCATGAAGTCTTGGATGATGAAGCCATAGAAGAACAAGAAGCAAGCAACAAGAAAGTGGTAGCACTCAAGGCTAACCAAGAAGAAGGAAGTAGAGCTCAAAATGATTCATCAAGTGAAGGAAGTGATGACTCGGATGATGAGATTGCACTTCTTGTGAAGAACTTTAGAAGATTCATGAGAAAGAAGATGTACAAGAAGAGGAAAGGTGGATACTTCAAGAAGTCAAAGAAGAGAAATTGCCATGAGTGTGGCGCGGATGATCATTTCATAGCCGATTGTCCACAAAAGAAGAACAAGAGCAAGTATAGCAAGAGTGATGACAAAAAGCAAATAAGAAGAAGAGGAGGTGAAGCTCATCTTGGAGAAGAATGGTTCTCGGAAGATGACTCAAGTGATGAAGAGAAGAGCAAGGGCAAGGAGAAGGAAAAGGGAGCGGCCAACATTGCCATTCACAAGGCCTCTTCTCCAAGCCACTTCTCCAACATGGCTACATCGACCACTTCATCACGCTTGTTCGAGGATCTCTCCGACGATCGACGAGGATGACTTCACTCATTCTTGCTTCATGGCTAAGGGTGAGAAGGTATCATTTAGCTCTCCCAATTGTTCTAGTGATGAGTATAGTGATGATGATATGAATGAATTTGAACTAAGCATAATAAGAAAATTTGGTAAGAAAGGAGGACCCAAAATATTAAAATTGCTTACTAAGTTAGAGAGTCGAAATGAGAGTCTTGCTTTGCAAGGGGACTTGATCTCTCAAGAGAGAGAAAAGAACCTTGCATTGGAAGCCTCTCTTGCCGAGAAGAGATTGAAGGTTGAGAAATTGACCGTGGAACTATCTTTAGCCAATGACTCTAACAAGAAGTTGGCTAAGGAGTGTTCCACGAGCAATGACTCAATTGCTAGTCTAAAGAATAAGGTTAGCTTGGTTCAAGAAAGCCTCACAAGCTTACAAGATAAACATCAAACTCTTGAACTAAGCTACAATACTCTTTGGAGTAGCACTTCTTCAACCGCTCCTAAGGATTCTGATAGCTCTAATGCTTCAACTAGTAATGGTTGCAAAAGATGTTATAAAGTTGATATAAATGCTTGTGCAACTAACCTTGTTGAGCTAGAGAAGAGAGACAAGGAGATTCAAAGGTTGAACATGATCTTGAGGAATGGTTGCAAGTGTAAGGTGCAATAACCAAAGGACATTCTCAAGACCGCAAGACATCCATCCATCAAGGATGGGATTGGCTACAATAGGTATGGTGGAAAATCCAATGGAAGGAAGATGGTCAATAGGGTACCCTTTGTTAACTTTAACAAAGGGGTTCCTCTCTTTGACCTCATGAACAAGGCAAACAAGGTTGCCAATCCAAAGGCTACACTTGCAAATGACAAGATCAACAACAAGAAGCAAGTGGAGGTCACTGAACCACAAAGGTCCATATCACAAAGCTATACATGTGATTATTTGTGTTGTTGGGGCAAGAACGGAAAGATTGTCGTGAAGTATGTTGGTGCACTCAAGAAGAGAGAGATTATGAGAAATGTTTGGGTGCCCAAAGTTTATGTGACTAACCCCTAGGACCCAATCTCACCTGGGTACCTAAATCAAGAACATAAACTTGTTTTGTAGGAATATGCCTCTGGTGGAACGAGTTGGGTGCTGGATAGTGGATGCACCAATCATATGACCGGGGCAAAAGAAATGTTCACCTCTTTTCAACCAAGCCATGATTCATGCAACAACATTGTGTTTGGTGACAATGGAAAAGGAGAGATACTTGCCTTGGGTAAAATTGTTATCTCAACTGACAATTCCATATCAAATGTATTACTTGTGCATTCGTTGAGTTACAATTTGTTATCTGTTTCTCAACTTTGTGAAATGGGTTACGATTGTCTCTTTACGGATAAGGGTGTGACCGTCTCTAGAAGAAGGGATTCCTCTATTACATTCAAAGGTGTGTTGAAGGGAAAGCTTTATCTAGTTGACTTCTCAGCTAATAAAGTGGAACCTAAGACATGCTTAATGGAAAAATCAAGCATGGGTTGGCTTTGGCATCGCCGACTAGCTCATGTTGGGATGAGGAACTTGGCCCAACATCAAAGAGAAGGGCACATCCTTGAACTAACCAATGTCTCTTTTGAGAAAGATAGGATTTGCAGCGCATGCCAAGCCGGAAAGCAAGTTCGAGTGAAGCATCCAATAAAGAACATCGTGTCAACTACAAGACCATTGGACCTACTTCATATGGACCTCATCGGACCCATTGCTTATCAAAGCATCGGTGGTAACAAATATGGTTTCGTTATTGTTGATGACTATTCTCGTTTCACTTGGGTGTTCTTTTTAGTAGATAAAAGTGAGACCCAAGGCATCTTCAAGAAGTTTGCAAGAAGGGGTCAAAATGAGTTTGAGCTCAAGATCAAGAAAGTGAGAAGTGACAACGGGACCGTGTTTAGGAACACCAACATAGAAGAGTATCTTGATGATGAAGAAATCAAGCATGAGTTCTCTGTTCCATATACCCCACAACAAAATGGGGTTGTGGAAAGGAAGAATCAAAGTCTTGTTGAAAACTCAAGATCTATGTTGGATGAATACAAGACGTCTCATGGCTTTTGGGCGAAGGCGATGAACACCGCATGTCATGCAATCAATCGCCTCTACCTTCACAAGCTAAGGGACAAGACGCCATATGAGCTCCTAACCAGTAACAAACCGAAGGTGCATTACTTTTGAGTCTTTGGCTGCAAGTGTTTCATACTTAATAATGTGGATACATGGGTGTATGCCGGGTCTTTGAGTGATGAGTGATTGTCAACTGGAATGATGCGCATGTTCTTTGGCTTGTGTTGTGCAGGTGTCGAGCACGGATGCAGTGATCAAAGGCGAGGTGAAGGTCAAGTAGAGACGTGCCGTGCCGATGGACCGAGAGTGGCGAAGGGCGGACGTGAGGCTTGGACTGAGGGACTAGAGGCCCGAGGATCAGCTTTGGTGGCTGGCAGCCTGTGGCAGCTACAAGTGAAGACTTGCGGTCATGTGTTGCCTGAGTCATGGACTTGGGGACACGTGTCGGTGGACGGGGTGCACGGGAGGTGCATCCCATCTACGACGTCGGTTTGGTGGTAGAGCCAGGGAAAAACCATCGGGTGGACGGTTTCCAGGTTTGGGCCTCAAAACCTGGGTGCGGATGGTTTCCAAGTTTGGCCACAAAACTCGGGCTGAGGACGGTTGTGACGTAACCGCCCTAATCCCATGGCCCACCGATCATTGTCAACCACTGACAGTTGATCCGTACAGCCAAGAGATTAAGACCGGTTCTGCCACTGGGCTACATCAGTGCCCGATGTCCGCAGGATCATCTCACAATTCAGTTACAATCTCTTGAACATATTGACAAATAACATCGGAGTAAATAGCGGAAGACTTAAATAACAATAGTTTTACAAACCAAGGTTCAACATAACATTAAAGTGAAGTTATTACAGACCATAGTTCAAATAGATAGAGTTGGCAGGGTAGCATATGACAACAACTAAAAGATAAATATACTCCACCCAGCCCGAGGGTGAATAATCACTCATCGGCCTCTTCCTGAACAACAGTCACACAGCAGGGTCCAAGGCATACTGAGGAATCTGCCATACCTGCAATATGGGTAAAAGAACCCTGAGTACAAAGGTACTCAACAAGACTTACCCGACTAAAGAAAAGGGAGAAGACTCAGGAATGCAGGCTTAGGGTAGTCAAGGTAAGGCTTAAGCAAGATCAAGTATTTTGCAGAAAAGCATTTTTGTAAACCTTATTTTATTTTTGAAAGATTCGGTATTCCTCAAATCTTCATCGTTCATGATTCATTTTACATTTCAAAACATTCCTAGTTGAGAACCACTCCCTGTTGACAGTCAGTGACTAAGTCTCTATAACCGAGGAGCAGCGTTAATCCGGATAAATAATACTCAGCTGAGGGTCCCTATCCACACTGCATATGTAGCACCCAAGCTTGCATATGCCAACTCGTCTACCACGATTCCTCCAAGATTGGGCCCGGTCCTACGCCACCCGGAAGTACAGTACACCACTCCAATCCGGGACTTTAACCCACGTGGGTACATGCTACTTCCGCCATCTCTCCACTCCCAGTGCGCGGTTGTCGGTCCAATAAAGGATTCCTCGAAGCCAAAGCTTTCCGTAGTATGTGAATAGTTGCAAGTCTTAGTCAGCAGGCCCCCATACAGGTGGTCCCTAATTTTCCAGCCAGCGACAAGCACCTTGGGACTCTAACCCGAGAGTACAGGTCCTGTTAGTTTTTCAACCCTGTCCCGGTCGGTGTCAACTGTTGAGTCCCGGACTACAACATGACGGCACCGTACGCAAAGACAACCTCTCCTTCCCATTGACTAGGTACGGATCAGATACTTAGCCAATAGTGGGAGTAAACCAGAAATTCCCATAAATATTCTTAAAGTGATCACACTTTTGAGATTGGCATTTTTATTGCAAATCTATCATATAGCATTGCTAAGCATTTCGCAAATAGTTTTTGAAAAGCGGGTATCGGGTGTCTCATTGGTCAAGGTAGATAATGCATCAGATAGGATTTCACTCAACTCCTATCAACCTAATGCAATAATTTAACTCAAAACATTTAAAGAAAACATTTATAAAAGCAAGGTAGGGTTAAATGCACCGGGGCTTGCCTTGGATGGCAAAAAGAGCAGACTCGGGGTAGGTATAGGTGTCGGAGCTTGGGGTTGCCTCGGGGACAGATCCTTCGGTGGCTACCTCGACTTCAGGGCCTTCTTCGTCAACTATACGGATGCAATGATGAATGCTCATGAGAATGATGATATGGACTTATGGTGCCAGACAATACCACTGATTCTAGATTACTCTTAGGCAAGGCATAACCGAAATCTAGGTTGAGCATAAAAGGTAACCATTTCTTCCTTAAGCAATATCGATTAAACTAGACCTTATCATAATTATCCTAAGCATCATCTAAACATAGCATCACAAACATCATAGACCAAGGGTAGGGGTCTATGAACATCAAGCAATCCCAAAAGTCATATCACAGGGCATTCAACGCTAACCCTAATCACCTTTTCTATTTTTCTTAATTATTTAAAAAGGTCATTTTATGAAGGTGCTCCAAAAATTACCAAATTAATCACACAAGTTCATTAGGGTACAAGTATATGGCAAAACAAATTTCATAATTTTTGGAGGTCATTAAGGTGCTCAATTAAATCTAGACATTTAATTAACAAAAGGCACTATTCCTTAATTAAAATAAAGCTCAAAAATCAACTTGCTCCAAATGCCTTCAAAATTTTACCAGAGACTCATCATGACATAACTAGCTTGCAAATTTTATCTCAAGATTTTTGGAGCTATAGAACACTCTCTAAAAATACCAAAGCCCTCATTTTTCAATTAAAAGGGGAAATTTACATTTTCAAATTTTTGCAGGAAAGTCAAGTTTTATATTTTTATAAAATACTTCAAGGTGTAAAGAGTCTACCATCAAAATTTTAGAATTTTTGGATCAACACAGAAAATCACACAAAAAGATGAAATCTGAACACTATTCACATGTATGAAGAAAAAAGGAAAACGACACTGTGCTTCGTCTTCCTCCCGCCGGCGGTCACCCGACGGCGGCGAGATGGTGTTCCGGCCACGGCAGGGGCTCGCGGCCGAAACCAAGGGCATGGAGAGGTTCAGGAGCTCACCGGCAGTCGATGACGCGCGGTGGCGAGGCGAGGGGATGACCGGAGCTAGGAGGTCGACGGAGCGGGGGTCGTCGGCGGGCAGAACCGCGTCGCAACGGCGTTCCGGCGATCCTGAGCACCATACGAGATCACCAAGGCATGGTTAGAATCGCAAGGATGCGAGGAAGAAGAAACAGAGGTCGGGGAAAGATGATCAAGGCCGGGGAGTGGGAATTTCTCGAACCCGAGCTCAACGGCGCTTCGCCGGCGTTGGGGAAGTCGGGGTTACGCCGGGCGATTGGGGACGGTAGAGGTAAAATTGAGGGGTGGGAAAGCTTCACGAGAACTTGGCGGAGCTTTCGAGCTAGCTGGGAGAAGAGCGGAGGCTCTGGCTAGTGCTGGCGACGGTGGCGGAGGTGGTGTGGAACTCCGGCGACATCGTCGGGCCTTTTATAGCCGCGGTGAGAGGCTGGCGGAGCGTGCTCTGGCGAGGATAAGGCTGCTCAGCGCGTGCGCAATCGATTGCGAGGCCGAGGGTCAGCGGTTTGGCGTTCGGGGTCCGGGCGTTGTGTTCGCCGGCGGCGAACACGCGGCGGCGAGGCGCTGCGGGGTGGGGGACGGGTGCGCGAGGTCAGCTCTGCGCCGTGCGCGCGCGGTATGATGGTGCGGTTGCAGGTGGTGGGTCGGAGGAAGTCGGGCGGCAGCCAGGCGTGCGGCACGCGTCGCGCCGGCGAGTGGCCATGCCCGGACCCCCCCCCCCCTACCGGAGAAGATGAACAGGGTCTAGGCTAGGGTTTGACTTTTGGCTGATTTCAGAACTTTGCAAATTACTTCCAAAATTTGAACTGAGCAGCAAAAACTCAAAACATCAAAGTTGTTCAGAAAAATGAGATCTACAACTTTGTCCATATGAACATTTTCAAATTCCAAATAGTTTTTGAACAATATTTGAAAACAGTAAAGGGGACACTTTTTCAAACTTGATTCAAATCAAAATTACTCTGGATTTCAAACTGAAACTTGAAAATCTTTATATATGAAAGTTGTTCCATTTGTCAAAACCTACAACTTTGCTATTATACACTTTTCCTGAAACTCATTAGTTTTTGAATTCATTTTGAAAACTGAAAAGGGAACAAAAGTTGGGGTTTGAATGAATTTGAGATAACTCAAAATTTTGTACAGAAACTTGAAAACTTGTGAATACCAAAGTTGTTTCTCTTTGACAGATCCACAACTTTGCTTTTTGGACCAACCCCAAATTTTGAATAATTTTTGAATTACAAAAAGAGGGATAAAATCCAGGATTTGGAAATCAGGGTTTTGCAAAGGGTTTTGAAATCAAATTCTGATTTTTGAACCTTGGCCAACACAACAAAACTTCAAGACACCCAACTGAACAAGAATCACACAAAGCTAGGCACAGAGGTGAAATTACCATTTTGCCCTAGTAGAGAGAAGTGGGCTAATTAGGGTTTTTGCAATAGAGGTAATTCACATAAAATGATACACTTAGCAAAATGCATACACATGAAATCATGATCAAGATGCTTTAAGATGATAATGATGATATGTCAAGTTAATTACAGTTAAACACCAGAGGTGTTACAGCCTTCCCCCCTAAAAGAAATCTCGCCCCGAGATTCCACGTCTTACGAAAGGACAAAGAAGGGATAAAGGCAAAACTTTACATAGACAGAGATTCGAGAAAATCGGGGTAGTTCTTTGCTAAGAAGTCTTCAGATTCCCAAGTGGCTTCCTCTTCAGAGTGCTGGTTCCACTGGATTTTGTACCATCTCGTGGTGGTTCTTCGAGTAACGCGATCCTTGTGGTCCAACACGCGAACTGGATATTCTGCGTAGGATAGATCAGGCTCTAGCTCGACACCTTCAACTTCCACGACATGTTCTGGTACTCTGAGACACTTCTTGAGTTGGGAGACATGGAAAACATTGTGGACAGCGGAGAGATGATCGGGCAACTTCAGCTTGTAAGCTACCTTGCCACAACATTCCAAAATCTCAAACGGACCAATGTAGCGGGGTGCTAACTTTCCTTTGACTCCAAAACGAGTGACTCCTTTGGTTGGTGAGACCTTGAGATATACATAATCTCCAACTTGAAACTTCAGAGGTCGACGTCTCTTGTCAGCGTAACTTTTCTGTCGAGATTGGGCAATCTTCATATTCTCCTGTATCTGCTTGACTTTCTCTTCCATATCTTTGACCAGGTCAACTCCAAAGAATTCTCTTTCTCCGGGCTCAGACCAACTGAGGGGCGTACGACAACGACGACCGTACAGTGCTTCAAAGGGTGCCATTTTGATGCTCTCTTGGTAACTGTTATTATAAGAGAACTCTGCCAAAGGCAAACAATCATCCCAAGTATCTGCGAAGGTAAGGACGCAGGCTCTCAACATGTCCTCCAGCACTTGGTTGACTCGCTCAGTTTGTCCATCTGTTTGCGGATGATATGTCGTACTATGCAAGAGCTTGGTTCCAAGTGAGGTATGGAACGCTTTCCAAAACTTAGCGACAAACTGGGTACCACGGTCAGAGACAATGGTCTTGGGTATGCCATGAAGTTTCACTATGTGGTTCTTGTACAAGGTGGCATACGTGGGGACGGTGTAACTGGTCTTCACTGGCAGGAAGTGAGCTTGTTTGGTGAGACGATCCACGATCACCCAAACGGAATCAAAACCTTTCTGGGTCTTGGGTAGTCCATTGACAAAATCCATACCAATGTCGTCCCATTTCCAAGCGGGTACTGACAAAGGTTGCAATTCTCCTCCAGGCTTCATGTGTACTGCCTTGACTCTTTGGCAGGTATCACACTGAGCGACATACCGGGCAATCTCAATCTTCATTTTAGTCCACCAGAATCTCTGCTTTAAGTCTTGGTACATCTTGTTGCTGCCGGGGTGAATAGAGAATCTGGTCAAGTGTGCTTCATCAAGGATTAACTGTCTCAATTCAGGCACCTTGGGAACTACTAGACGGTTCTTGAACCAAACAACTCCTACATCATCGATCCTGAAGCAATCAGCCTTTCCGGTCTGGACATTTTCGATGATGTGCTTGATTCCAGGGTTATCCTTTTGAGCAGCAATGACTTGATCCTTGATGGATGTTTCTATGCTGACATTGTTCAAGCTTCCTTGCGAGATCATTTCGATACCCATCCTTTCAAGTTCATGGCACAAGGAAAGATCATAGGGCTTCGTCGTCAGACAGTTGCAGTATGACTTGCGACTGAGGGCATCGGCAACTACATTTGCCTTACCAGGATGGTAATGTACTTCGAGATCATAATCTTTAATCAACTCAAGCCATCTTCTCTGCCTCATATTCAATTCTTCTTGAGTGAAGATATACTTTAGGCTCTTGTGATCCGTATACATATTGCAGGTGCTGCCCAACAGATAGTGACGCCAAATCTTCAAGGCATGCACGACTGCTGCTAGCTCAAGATCATGGGTGGGGTAGTTTTCCTCATGTCGCTTAAGCTGTCGTGAGGCATAAGCGATTACTCGTCCTTCTTGCATCAAAACACAGCCTAAACCAGTACCAGATGCATCACAGTATACATCGAAGGGTTTCTCGATATCTGGTTGAGCTAGGACTGGTGATGTAGTTAGCAGTTTCTTCAGGGCTTGAAAGGCTTGCTCACAGGCTGGTGACCAAACGAAATCCACGGAATTCTTCAACAACTCTGTGATAGGCTTGGCGACTCTGGAGAAATCTGGGATGAAACGACGATAGTATCCAGCCATTCCCATGAAGCTGCGAACTTCGCGGACAGTGGTAGGTGGCTTCCAATCCAAGATATCTGCCACTTTTCCGGGGTCAACTGACACACCTTCGGCGGACAGGACGTGACCAAGGAATTGAATTCGATCTAGCCAGAATTCACATTTACTGAACTTGGCATACAGCTGGTGATCTCTGAGACGAGAGAGAACGATTCGAAGATGCTTGGCGTGATCTTCAGGAGTTCTTGAATAGACAAGGATGTCGTCAATGAACACGACTACAAATTTATCGAGCTCTGGCATGAATACAGAGTTCATGAGATACATGAAATGAGCGGGGGCATTGGTCAAGCCAAAGGACATGACCAAATACTCATATAGGTCGTATCTGGTGGTGAAAGCTGTTTTAGGGATGTCTTCTGGACGGATTTTTATCTGGTGGTAGCCAGATCTGAGATCAATTTTGGAGAACACTCTGGCTCCAGATAACTGGTCAAAAAGAAGGTCAATGCGAGGCAAGGGATATTTATTCTTGATGGTGACCTCATTGAGCGGGCGATAGTCAACGCACAGACGAAGACTTTTGTCCTTCTTCTTCACAAAGATAGCAGGACAGCCCCAAGGAGATGAACTTGGGCGAATGAGACCCTTATCCAAAAGCTCTTGCAATTGGATCTTCAGCTCTGCCAACTCTCTGGGAGGCATTCGATAAGCTCTGCGGGATATAGGAGCAGTCCCGGGCTTTAGCTCTATGGCAAACTCAACATCACGGTCGGGAGGCAGACCAGGTAGATCTTCTAGGAAGACATCAGGGAACTCACAGACCACGGGAATATCCCTGACTTCCGGAACACAGGCGGCATTCAACTGGGTGGTTGCTGGTTTTTGAGGCATAGGAAGTTGGAGAAGGAGTTTGGAGGTGCTGTTAGGAATATCCACTCTCACAACTCTATTCAAGATGTCTATCAAGGCTTTATACTGACACATCCAATTCATGCCTAAGATGACATCTATCTCTTGATTGCGCAGTACTATCATGGTGGTAGGAAAGACATGTTCCCCCAACATTACTGGTATACTGCGGACCACTTCCTTAGTATTTATCCGCCCTCCAGGCGAAAGTATACAGAAACTTTCTTTTAACTCCCCCATGGGTAACTTATGCTTGATGACAAAAGTGCGACTGATGAAGGAATGCGATGCACCAGAATCAAACAAGACGACTGCAGGATGATTGGCAACAGGGAACCTACCGAGCATGACGGGCTCTCCTTCTGGGATGTTACTGGCGGTGGTGAAGTAGACTTGCCTGTGCTTCTTGACAAACTTGCCCTTCTGGACGTGCTGCTGCGGTGCACGGTGCTGCTGCTGTGATCCTCCAGGGCCTTTCTGTGCATGTTGGGCATTCTTCTTGGGTTTTGGGCACTCGCGAGACCAGTGACCAACTTGGCCACAGTTGTAGCATGGATGGTTGTAAGCTGTTTGAGGGGTGGTGACACGAACACCTGGGGCGTTCGGCTGAGTGGCACTTTGCTGGTTGGCATTATGAGTGGTGGCCGCGGTACGAACGACCACTTGCTGATGAGGGTATGGGGCACGGTTTTGGTGGTGGCTGGGGTGATAGAGGATTCTTGGGCGCTTATGGTTGCTGGAGAAGCTGCTAGACCCAGCCTTCTTCTTCTTCTTCTCCTCCTGATACTGGCGGTTACTTTCCTCGAAAGCGACAGCACGGTCAACGACATCATGATAGGATCCGTTTAGGTTGTTGGATAGACCTCTGCGAATCTTAGGGTGCAGACCCCTAAGGAAACAATCTCTCTTCTTTTCCTCTGTGTTGACATAGTCGGAGGCATACTGGCTCAGGTGGTTGAACTGTCCCACGTACTGCATAACGGTGGAATCTTTCTGTTGCAGGGCTAGGAACTGATCAAGCTTCATCTTCATCAGACCTGATGGGATGTGGTGTGCACGGAAAGCGGTGCGGAACTCTTCCCAGGTCAGCTGGTGACCTTCAGGCTGGGCAGCCAACAGGTTGGCGTACCAGGCACTTGCGGGACCACGGAGCTGCTGAGAAGCGAACCGAGGCTTCTGGATCTCTGTGCAGTGTAAAAGACTGAACTTCTGTTCCATGGTGCGTAACCAGTCGTCAGCCTCGAGAGGTTCATCGGCCTTCGTGAAGACCGGTGGTCGGGTTTCAGTGAAGTCCACGTAGGTTGTCGACCACGGTTGCCGTTGTTCTGCTGCCCTTGGTTCTGAGCCATCACGTTGGCAGCGGCGGCCAAGGCTGCAATGGCATCTGCCAGGGTAGCAGGAACTGGTGGAGGGTTTGGAAGGTTGGCACCTCCGGAACTTCCGGCTCCAGTGCGGGTGTTCACAGGCATCTGTTAAGAATTTGGGAACTTAGCATCCAAAGATTGCTTTTGAACGAAACTGACTGATGAGATTCATTGATGCAAGGGTAGATAACTGATACAGAGGTTCGATAGATAGCCACTAACTGACAAAGGAAAGGTACAAGACAAGATACAGACTCGACTAGACAGAAGACCAACTAACGCCCCAAACCTAGACTTAAGGCTTTAGGTGAGCAGATGGCACAGTCACAACGAATCTAGTCGTCATCGATGATGATCACCTCTTCATCGTCATCTTCATCTTCGATGATGAGCTCAGGCTCTTCCTCCTCATCTTCATCTTCAACGTGAACATCTTCAGCAGGTTCCACTTCCTCATTCTGGTCTGGCTCATGTTCTACTTCAGGTTCCTCCACGACTCCGTCTTCGGGATCCTCAGCAACAGGTGGAATCACGGGGTCGAGCTGGTTGTACAGTTGATGTACCTCCTCATGAAGCATATCATTGTACTGCTCAATCTGGGTAGTGTACTGCTGCAGTCCATGGAGCTGGGCTCCGGTGACGTCCTCGCGGGTCCAAGCATCATTGCGCTGCTCGATAGCACGAACCGTGTTCCGATTGGCCTGCTCCAGGGAAGCTCCTGCCTCATAAAACTCCATGCGGGAAAGATAGAAGTCATGCTCCATGTTCTCCATCTCAGCCTTTAGATTCTTGATCTCCTCCTTCAGCTGCTTGCGGTTGCGGCGGGGCAAGCGACGTCCGTTGGAGGATTCTCCAGTCTCTTCTCCGGTGCGTGGCGCCAGCTGGTGACGCGGCACACCATGCGGTCCAGTCGACTTGCGAGCAGTCCGCTTGATGATGACCATATCTGGACAAGAGGTTATAGGTGAGAAAGGCTAGCAAGAAAAAGGTAAAGGCATACTAACCCAACAGACTTAGAGAGGAAGTTATTATCTCAAGTGATTATGGCATGATGCATGATTCGTTCCTACGGAACAAGGCAATGCAACTACTAAGGTAAGGTACATAGGGCTTAAACAAGTTGTCTTGCTACTAGTTGCCAAAGACAAGATGAGATGAGAGAAGCAATTTGGACTCAAAATAGTCAAGTTTAGTTTTGGACTTAAAAACCTTTTGAAATTTTCGCAAAAAGATTCCAACGTCGTAGTGAGATGCTCCGATACCACTCTGTGACGTAACCGCCCTAATCCCATGGCCCACCGATCATTGTCAACCACTGACAGTTGATCCGTACAGCCAAGAGATTAAGACCGGTTCTGCCACTGGGCTACATCAGTGCCCGATGTCCGCAGGATCATCTCACAATTCAGTTACAATCTCTTGAACATATTGACAAATAACATCGGAGTAAATAGCGGAAGACTTAAATAACAATAGTTTTACAAACCAGGGTTCAACATAACATTAAAGTGAAGTTATTACAGACCATAGTTCAAATAGATAGAGTTGGCAGGGTAGCATATGACAACAACTAAAAGATAAATATACTCCACCCAGCCCGAGGGTGAATAATCACTCATCGGCCTCATCGGCCTCTTCCTGAACAACAGTCACACAGCAGGGTCCAAGGCATACTGAGGAATCTGCCATACCTGCAATATGGGTAAAAGAACCCTGAGTACAAAGGTACTCAACAAGACTTACCCGACTAAAGAAAAGGGAGAAGACTCAGGAATGCAGGCTTAGGGTAGTCAAGGTAAGGCTTAAGCAAGATCAAGTATTTTGCAGAAAAGCATTTTTGTAAACCTTATTTTATTTTTGAAAGATTCGGTATTCCTCAAATCTTCATCGTTCATGATTCATTTTACATTTCAAAACATTCCTAGTTGAGAACCACTCCCTGTTGACAGTCAGTGACTAAGTCTCCATAACCGAGGAGCAGCGTTAATCCGGATAAATAATACTCAGCTGAGGGTCCCTATCCACACTGCATATGTAGCACCCAAGCTTGCATATGCCAACTCGTCTACCACGATTCCTCCAAGATTGGGCCCGGTCCTACGCCACCCGGAAGTACAGTACACCACTCCAATCCGGGACTTTAACCCACGTGGGTACATGCTACTTCCGCCATCTCTCCACTCCCAGTGCGCGGTTGTCGGTCCAATAAAGGATTCCTCGGAGCCAAAGCTTTCCGTAGTATTGAATAGTTGCAAGTCTTAGTCAGCAGGCCCCCATACAGGTGGTCCCTAATTTTCCAGCCAGCGACAAGCACCTCGGGACTCTAACCCGAGAGTACAGGTCCTGTCAGTTTTTCAACCCTGTCCCGGTCGGTGTCAACTGTTGAGTCCCGGACTACAACATGACGGCACCGTACGCAAAGACAACCTCTTCTTCCCATTGACTAGGTACGGATCAGATACTTAGCCAATAGTGGGAGTAAACCAGAAATTCCCATAAATATTCTTAAAGTGATCACACTTTTGAGATTGGCATTTTTATTGCAAATCTATCATATAGCATTGCTAAGCATTTCGCAAATAGTTTTTGAAAAGCGGGTATCGGGTGTCTCATTGGTCAAGGTAGATAATGCATCAGATAGGATTTCACTCAACTCCTATCAACCTAATGCAATAATTTAACTCAAAACATTTAAAGAAAACATTTATAAAAGCAAGGTAGGGTTAAATGCACCGGGGCTTGCCTTGGATGGCAAAAAGAGCAGACTCGGGGTAGGTATAGGTGTCGGAGCTTGGGGTTGCCTCGGGGACAGATCCTTCGGTGGCTACCTCGACTTCAGGGCCTTCTTCGTCAACTATACGGATGCAATGATGAATGCTCATGAGAATGATGATATGGACTTATGGTGCCAGACAATACCACTGATTCTAGATTACTCTTAGGCAAGGCATAACCGAAATCTAGGTTGAGCATAAAAGGTAACCATTTCTTCCTTAAGCAATATCGATTAAACTAGACCTTATCATAATTATCCTAAGCATCATCTAAACATAGCATCACAAACATCATAGACCAAGGGTAGGGGTCTATGAACATCAAGCAATCCCAAAAGTCATATCACAGGGCATTCAACGCTAACCCTAATCACCTTTTCTATTTTTCTTAATTATTTAAAAAGGTCATTTTATGAAGGTGCTCCAAAAATTACCAAATTAATCACACAAGTTCATTAGGGTACAAGTATATGGCAAAACAAATTTCATAATTTTTGGAGGTCATTAAGGTGCTCAATTAAATCTAGACATTTAATTAACAAAAGGCACTATTCCTTAATTAAAATAAAGCTCAAAAATCAACTTGCTCCAAATGCCTTCAAAATTTTACCAGAGACTCATCATGACATAACTAGCTTGCAAATTTTATCTCAAGATTTTTGGAGCTATAGAACACTCTCTAAAAATACCAAAGCCCTCATTTTTCAATTAAAAGGGGAAATTTACATTTTCAAATTTTTGCAGGAAAGTCAAGTTTTATATTTTTAAAAAATACTTCAAGGTGTAAAGAGTCTACCATCAAAATTTCAGAATTTTTGGATCAACACAGAAAATCACACAAAAAGATGAAATCTGAACACTATTCACATGTATGAAGAAAAAAGGAAAACGGCACTGTGCTTCGTCTTCCTCCCGCCGGCGGTCACCCGACGGCGGCGAGATGGTGTTCCGGCCACGGCAGGGGCTCGCGGCCGAAACCAAGGGCATGGAGAGGTTCAGGAGCTCACCGGCAGTCGATGACGCGCGGTGGCGAGGCGAGGGGATGACCGGAGCTAGGAGGTCGACGGAGCGGGGGTCGTCGGCGGGCAGAACCGCGTCGCGACGGCGTTCCGGCGATCCTGAGCACCATACGAGATCACCAAGGCATGGTTAGAATCGCAAGGATGCGAGGAAGAAGAAACAGAGGTCGGGGAAACATGATCAAGGCCGGGGAGTGGGAATTTCTCGAACCCGAGCTCAACGGCGCTTCGCCGGCGTTGGGGAAGTCGGGGTTACGCCGGGCGATTGGGGACGGTAGAGGTAAAATTGAGGGGTGGGAAAGCTTCACGAGAACTTGGCGGAGCTTTCGAGCTAGCTGGGAGAAGAGCGGAGGCTCTGGCTAGTGCTGGCGACGGTGGCGGAGGTGGTGTGGAACTCCGGCGACATCGTCGGGCCTTTTATAGCCGCGGTGAGAGGCTGGCGGAGCGTGCTCTGGCGAGGATAAGGCTGCTCAGCGCGTGCGCAATCGATTGCGAGGCCGAGGGTCAGCGGTTTGGCGTTCGGGGTCCGGGCGTTGTGTTCGCCGGCGGCGAACACGCGGCGGCGAGGCGCTGCGGGGTGGGGGACGGGTGCGCGAGGTCAGCTCTGCGCCGTGCGCGCGCGGTATGATGGTGCGGTTGCAGGCGGTGGGTCGGAGGAAGTCGGGCGGCAGCCAGGCGTGCGGCACGCGTCGCGCCGGCGAGTGGCCATGCCCGGACCCCCCCCCCCCCTACCGGAGAAGATGAACAGGGTCTAGGCTAGGGTTTGACTTTTGGCTGATTTCAGAACTTTGCAAATTACTTCCAAAATTTGAACTGAGCAGCAAAAACTCAAAACATCAAAGTTGTTCAGAAAAATGAGATCTACAACTTTGTCCATATGAACATTTTCAAATTCCAAATAGTTTTTGAACAATATTTGAAAACAGTAAAGGGGACACTTTTTCAAACTTGATTCAAATCAAAATTACTCTGGATTTCAAACTGGAACTTGAAAATCTTTATATATGAAAGTTGTTCCATTTGTCAAAACCTACAACTTTGCTATTATACACTTTTCCTGAAACTCATTAGTTTTTGAATTCATTTTGAAAACTGAAAAGGGAACAAAAGTTGGGGTTTGAATGAATTTGAGATAACTCAAAATTTTGTACAGAAACTTGAAAACTTGTGAATACCAAAGTTGTTTCTCTTTGACAGATCCACAACTTTGCTTTTTGGACCAACCCCAAATTTTGAATAATTTTTGAATTACAAAAAGAGGGATAAAATCCAGGATTTGGAAATCAGGGTTTCGCAAAGGGTTTTGAAATCAAATTCTGATTTTTGAACCTTGGCCAACACAACAAAACTTCAAGACACCCAACTGAACAAGAATCACACAAAGCTAGGCACAGAGGTGAAATTACCATTTTGCCCTAGTAGAGAGAAGTGGGCTAATTAGGGTTTTTGCAATAGAGGTAATTCACATAAAATGATACACTTAGCAAAATGCATACACATGAAATCATGATCAAGATGCTTTAAGATGATAATGATGATATGTCAAGTTAATTACAGTTAAACACCAGAGGTGTTACAACGGTTTCCAGGTTTGGGCCTCAAAACCTGGGCGCTGAGGGTTTGCTGAGTTTGGCCTCAAAACTCAGAAGCTGGTGGGCTGGTTTCCCGGTTTGGGCCTCAAAACCGGGGGTTGGCTGGAAAAGGCTGGTTTCCCGGTTTGGGCCACAAAATCGGGGATGCAGAGCGAGGGCGGCACATGGCGGCAATCGGGAGGTAGCGTCGAGGCAACGCTACGAGTTGTGCGAGCGTGGCCGTCGGATACACCTACCACCGAGTTGGTCCAGAATAACCTTAGGGTTTAGCTGGCTCGCTCTGTAAGTAGTGAGGGGTAGAATAGGAATACAGTAGGAATTAGAAATAGGTTAAGTAGGGGGATACACCCTCCTCCCCAACCATCTCAGTTCATTTGCTCTTTGCACTTAGGGTTTCCTGCTCTCCCAATCCCCTGTTGTAGCTAGCTGAGATCCGCAGAGAACCATACCTCTGTGTACTGGAGATTTTGAGGAAGTGAGGTCGTATCCTCACTGTTGTAGCGTGTGGTAGCCACACGGTTGCAATTCATGGTTGTGATTCGCGTTTCGTTCGTGTTCTTCGCGGAATCCTTTTTCTCCACGATTTTCCCGTCGCTTGATCTCTTTGCTCGGTTCATCTTTTGCAAAACCGTTTGAACCAAGTTGTTTTAGATCGTGAGGCACTTCTTTCGACTGAAGGAATTCACCTCTAACCTCACGGTCTAGGAGATCGGGCCATTTTCGTTTCGTGTCAAGTTTTTCTCCCTTCCCGCGAAGTTCCTCGATTCATCGATTTGGAGATAGGTTCGAGCCATGATCTCTTAGAGATAGCTCACTATCCTTCTTGCGACTCTACTCACCAAGTTTGATCCCTAGAGGATTTGTTTTGGGTGAGATCGAGTCGAATCGGTGGACGAACTGCCCAGTTTCGGGGTGACCGGACGCTCGCCATGGGATGACCGGACGCTGAGAGTGAGTCCGGTCGTTGAACAGCTCACTGCTGTGTTTTGTACCCTGACCGGACGCACTGGTTGCTCACTGACCGGACTCATCCCTGGCACTGTTCACCATGTGTGCTTTGTACTGACCGGACGCACTGCCTTCGACCGGACGCTCCAGAGTCGTGAGTCCGGTCCAACTCAGTAAGGTCTCAGATCGGCATTTGTGTGACTGGACGCGTCCGGTCCCTGCTGACCGGACGCTGGCCAGAGTCCAGTCGTGTCTGCTTTGCGCGTTTTCGTTCGCCGGTTGTTCGTTCGGTGTCGGATTTGGTTTCCGTCTTTTGCGTTGGTTTTCTAGAGTTGTGTAGTGTCACACTGTGCTTCTTGGAAGCATCCACCCTACATCTAGGGTCGTGGACACTAGAAAGCTCTAGGGTTTGTCTTTGGGGTTGATTTATGGGACAGTGGCAACAAGTTTCCAAAAGGAATTTTGAAGCTCCCATTCACCCCCCCTCTGGTCGCTTTCTGGTAGCATTCTCGGTCCTTCAATTGGTATCGGAGTGGGTTAAAGATCTTCCACCTTAGCCGGTTCCAGATCCACAGAAGGCGACATGGATCGCGGCGTGGGCAAACTGCCGTTTTTCGATGGGACGAACTATGCGTATTGGAAGATACGCATGTCGGCCTATCTGCAGAGTTTGGGCGCTTCCATCTGGGATATTTGCAACTCTGCTGATTACGTTGTCTTGGCTGCTCGTGTGACTCAGCATCAGATTGATGAGCACGATGCCAATAGCCGAGCACGTAATGCTCTTTTCTCATGTCTGAGCATGAGTGAGTTTGATCGTGTTTCTCACCTCGCTACGGCTAGGGAGATTTGGGCTACCCTCATGCGCTTTCATGAGGGAACCTCTCAAGTCAAAACCCGACTCTACGAGTCATTCAAGCGAGAGTATGAGAACTTTCGACATATGCCTGGCGAGAGCATAGAAAGTTTATTCGCTCGCTTTCAGGTGATTGTCAACAGGATGAGGGCTAACAAGGAGCAGTTGCCTTTCGACGATCATGAGAGAGCTTTGAAGCTTTTGCATACTCTTGATCGATCGGTGTGGGACTCCAAAGTTCAGGCGATCATCGAATCACCTAACTATGAGACCCTCACGTGCGACGAGCTCTTTAGTAAGCTCAAGTCCAGTGAGATTGACGCCATGGCGAGGGCTTCTTATGAGAATCCTTCTGGCCCGACTATGGCTTTGGTTTCTGGCTCTTCTAACCCCTCTAGAGGTTTTGCTCTTTCGTCTCTCTTTTCTGTCACAGAGGACCAGCTCGAGTCTTTGGGGAATGACGAGTTGGCAATGCTCGCCAATCGGTTCTCGCGGTTTCACAACAACCGCATGAACCGTCGCCGCGGAGGAGGATGCTCGGGATGCTACGAGTGCGGCGACCCCGACCACTTCATCGCCAACTGTCCCAAGAAGAAGAACTCATCTGGGAAGGGCGATCATGGACACAAGTACGACTCCGGCAAGCGCAAGGAGAAGTACGTCCCCGCGAGGCACAAGCGGAGGGGCGGCTTCGACAAGGAGTACATCAAGAAGAAGTACTTGGAGAAGGCCCAGGCTGAGCAGCGTGCGTTCTTCGCCACGCTCAGCGACGTCGACGGCTTAGATGACGACTCCGCTTGCTCAAGCGACGACGAGTCCGAGAAGAAGAAGAGGATCGAGGACAAGATGAACGGTCTCTGCTTCTTCGCCGACGACGACGGCCTCTGCACCATGGCCCTCGACGGTGAGCTGGTGAACTCCCCTCGGAACGACGACGACGACACCTCCCAGGTATCTCTCACCCACAATGAGCTTTCAGCTGAGGTAGAGAAGCTTACTGCCGCCTTGCTTAGTCAGGATAAGCTGCTTAGGCGTGCCACTAGAGAGCGCAAGGAGTTTAGGCAGAAGTGGGAGGATACGGTGAAGGAACTTGATTGTCAAGTCCACCATAGTTGTCACAGATGAGGAGGAGTGCGAGGCGTGCACCATGCACATGACTGATCTTCTCACTTTGAGAAGCAAGTATGTTGCGTTGGTAGGAGAGGTGGATGAGCTCCGGGCTAGGCCCATGCTGTTGGGTGCGTGCAAGACTTGTCCTGTCTTGCAATCCGAGTTAGCAGAGAAGAATTCCAAGATTGTGTCTCTTGAGGAGGCCAGCTCGGGTAACACTTGTGTGACTAGGTGTGCTTTGTGCGAGGGTTTGGAGATGGAGATTGCCAATGTGAAGCATGACAAGATGCAAACCGAGGAAGAAAACACATACCTTCTGACCATCTTGTCATGGGTCTCTTGTAGTGAGCCACAGCTCGGGATGATGATCTCCCAATTCAAGCGAGCTGCCGGAGGTCCCGGTGTAGGCTTTGCTCCGGGTGTTGATCTTTCTGCTTTTGGGAAGATTGGAGAGTCGAGTGGTTTGCACCCGAGTGAGAAGCCCAACTCCACCACTACTCCCAAACTGACCAAGCTTCCACCCAAAGAGCCTCTCAAGCCTAACACCAAGGATGGGGTGTTTGAGGAACCTCCGAGAGCTCCACCCAAGAACCAAATGTGGCATCCCAAACCTAACCACCTAAAGAACAAGCTGGACACTATGCCACCTATCCAGGAGGAGTTGCCACAGAAGGGCAAGGTGATCCACACCCACAACCGTGAGTACCAACAACCCCCTTTGAGAACGATGACGTACCACTGTGAGCACTGTGGGAGAGATGGACACCTGAGTGAGTTCTGCTTTAGGCGCAAGAGAGAGGCGCGTCGTGCTAGGGAGATGAACAACCCGGACATGTACCATCCTTTCCATGATGTACATGCGCCGAATGTTCAGAGGAGAGCACCGAGACGTGCTGCTTGGCCCCGAGGTCCGGAACCTCAAGTTCCCAGGCCTAGGCAGCAGAGAGCTCCGAGGAGAGACGCTAGGCCTATAGGTGTTGAGCCTCAAGTTCCATGGCGTAGGCCTCGTAGAGAGCGTGCCCGGCGGGAGCCTGCAGTTGTAGGCTATGGACCCCGTGGTGGTGGCTTTGTTGTTGAGCGCTTTCCCCCACCGCGTTTTGAGTATCGCGGTGAGCTCTCCCTCCCCAGCGGACCACGTTCTTCTAAACGTGGTGATCGCTTCCTTCGTAGGTGTGCTAGGAATGGTTTTTTCACTGACCGTTCTTTTGAGCAGCCGGCCCAACACTGGTATTCCCCTTACTTCACTAACCCCAGTGTTGGCCCGTATGCTCACCCTATGTCTTTTTATTGATGTAGGTAAAACGATTGGAGAACGTTTGGTTGGTGGATTCCGGGTGTTCGAGGCACATGACCAGAAACGCCAAGTGGTTCTCCAGTCTTAGTCCGGTCGCCGGAAAGGAGTATATAACCTTCGGTGACAACAGCAAAGGTAAGGTGTTGTCTCGTGGGTCTGTGCGAGTTAATGAGCACTTTGTGTTGCGCGATGTTGCTCTTGTTTCTAACTTGCATTTTAACCTTCTTTCTGTTTCGCAACTCTTTGATGATGACTATGAGATTCATTTTAAACCGAATCTCAGTTGCATTTTGGATCCTCAGGGCAATCTTGTATGTGTGATTTCGCCCTTTGGAAAAGTCTTTCGTGCGGATTTCTCGGAGACGTTCGGAATTTCTCATTGTCTTTTGGCTGGACCTTCCTCCTCTGATCTTTGGAAGTGGCATAGGAGACTAGGTCATCTGAGCTTCGACTTGCTTGCAAGACTTAGTTCACTTGGCTTAATCCGAGGATTGCCCAAGTTATCCATGGAGAAGGATCTTGTTTGCCATTCTTGTAGACATGGGAAGATGGTAGCCGCTCCCCACCATCCAGTGACTCAGGTCATGACTAAGCGCACTGGAGAGCTTTTGCACATGGACCTTGTTGGTCCGGCTCGGGTGAGCTCGGTTGGGGGGAAGTGGTATGTGCTTGTTGTTGTCGATGACTTTTCGAGATATTCGTGGGTTTTCTTTTTAGCTGAGAAAACCGAGACTTTCTCCTTTGCTCGCAATCTGATTTTCCGTCTTCAGAATGAGTTCCCTTTGAACTCTATGCGAGCAATTCAGAGTGATAATGGTTCCGAATTCAAGAATTCGGATTTTGAGAAGTTTTGTAACTCTTTGGGTTTAGAGCATCAGTTTTCTTACCCCTACACACCGCCTCAGAATGGTGTTGTAGAAAGGAAAAATCGGACCCTTGTAGAGATGGCCAGGACGAGGCTCGATGAGCATAGGACTCCTAGGCGTTATTGGGCCGAAGCTATGAACACTGCATGCTATATTTCCAATCGCATTTTTCTGAGAGCTTTCTTGAAAAAGACTTCTTATGAGTTGCGTTTTGGAAAACTGTCCAAGGTGAGTTATTTTCGAGTTTTTGGTTGCCAATGTTTTATACTCAAAAAGGGCAACTTGGACAAGTTTGAGTCTCGTTCTTCTGACGGTGTGTTTTTGGGTTATGGCACTCACACTTGAGCTTATCGTGTACTTAACCTTGACACTAACCGAGTCATGGAGACATCAGATGTCACCTTCGATGAGACCATGGTTTGTCCTTCTTCTCGTTTTGAGCGTGCAGGTGATCATGAGGTTGGCGAACCTCTTTTCGATGATGAAGAAGAAGGTGTTGAAGGGATAGATGACCCAGCACCTCCTCCACCTGCTGTGCCGCAAAGAGCGGCCTCTACGACGACTCACGGCCCCGACACATCGTCTTCCTGGGGGCCGTGGGATCCGCCACCCCGAGCAGTACCCTTTGTACCCGGGGAGGCACCAGCTGCTGTTGAGGGGGAGGCCACTTCGGCAAGGGAGGCGCCATAACACATTCAGCGCCAGCACCCGCCTCAGCAGATGATCGGCAGCATCGATGAACGCGTCACCCGGTCAAGGCAAATCTCTCACTTTGCCCATTCTGCATTTGTTGCTGATTTTGAACCCCGGGATGTTGGACACGCTTTGACGGATCCTGATTGGGTCAATGCCATGCATGAGGAGCTTGAGAACTTTGAGAGAAATCGGGTTTGGGTTCTAGTGTCTCCACCTTCTAAGTGTCACCCAATTGGGACAAAATGGGTTTTCAAAAACAAACAGGGAGAAGATGGCCATGTTGTGAGAAACAAGGCCAGACTCGTAGCCTAGGGATATAGTCAGAAGGAGGGGATAGACTCTGAGGAGACATTTGCTCCTGTAGCACGTTTGGAGGCTATTAGGATACTCTTGGCTTTTGCTGCATCCAAAGGTTTCAAACTTTTTCAAATGGATGTCAAGAGTGCCTTCTTAAACGGCTACATAGAAGAGGAGGTGTATGTTAGACAACCCCCCGGTTTCAAAAATCCCAAGTTTCCAAACCATGTCTTTAAACTCCACAAAGCTTTGTATGGTTTAAAACAAGCCCCTAGAGCCTGGTATGATAGGTTGAGAACCTTTTTGCTTGCTAAGGGTTTTAAAATGGGATGTGTAGATAAAACGCTCTTTCTCCTCAAGCAAGGCACTGATACTCTCTTGGTCCAAATTTACGTGGATGAGATCATTTTCGGTGGTTCTTCTCACGCTTTGGTTGCCAAGTTTGCAGACATTATGAGCAGGGAGTTCGAGATGAGCATGATGGGTGAGTTGACGTTTTTCCTCGGGTTGCAAATCAAGCAAACCCGGGAAGGAACGTTTGTGCACCAGGGCAAGTATACCAGAGATATCCTGAAGAAGTTCGACATGGGTGAGGCCAAGCCTCTTCCAACACCCATGGCGACTACGACGGCCCTGGATGCGGACAAGGAGGGAGAAGCAGTTGATCCGAAGGAGTACCGGAGTATGATCGGATCGCTGCTGTACCTGACGGCGACACGCCCGGACATCCAGTTCGTGGTGTGCCTCTGCGCGCGCTTTCAGGCGTCGCCGCGCACCTCTCACCGTCAGGCGGTCAAGCGCATTATGAGGTACTTATCCTTCTCTCCAGAATTCAGGATTTGGTATTCTGCTTCCTCCACCCTTTCCCTTTGCGGTTATTCCAATGCCGATTTTGCTAGTTGCCGTATTGATCGCAAGTCCACTTCTGGGACTTGCCAGTTTATTGGTTCTTCTCTTGTTTCGTGGTCTTCTCGCAAGCAGTCTAGCGTCGCCCAGTCCACCACGGAGGCTGAGTATGTTGCTGTGGCTAGCTGCTGTTCCCAGTTACTCTGGATGATGGCCACTTTGCGTGATTTTGGTCTGAGCTTTTCTCGTGTTCCTTTGCTTTGTGACAGCACGAGTGCGATTAGCATTGCTAAGAACCCCGTGCTTCACTCGAAGACCAAACACATTGATGTGCGCTTTCATTTTCTGCGAGACCACTATGAGAAGGGTGATATCGACCTTCGCCATGTCGATACTCATCATCAGCTTGCTGATATTTTTACCAAGCCTTTGGACCAATCAACCTTTAATCGGTTGAGAGGTGAGCTTGGTGTGTGTTTCCCCTTTTAGATGGGGGAAACACTTTGGATTTTGTATGATACACTGACTTTTTGTTTTCAGTTGTTTTTGCTTCTTTTTGATTTCTTCGTGCATCTTTTGCATTTTAGCATACGCTTTTACATTCTGAGCTTCATATGTATAATCTGAAGAATGTAACTATGCTCTGTGTAGTTTTTGCTCCAATGCTTTATGTTGATGCTGTAGCTTATACTCTTTCTGATCACTAGTACATACTATGAGCTGAGCTATTTTTGAATGGTGAATTTGATAAAGAACTTAAAAACTTGAAAATGTTCACCATTGAGATATGCAACTAGAATGTGTAGGATGTGTTGAAGTCACATGTGCTTTTCATATATGCTAGGTTGCTATGTCTCTAGTATTGAGTCATTCACTTGCTTGGTATGTCATATTCTGTTTAAAACCTGAACCAAGTTAAGTGAATTGGAAAGATCGAGATGGGTTTGCTTGTTAGCACCTCACAGTTTCGAGACTGTTTCTCATTGCACTTTGAGTTAAACTTGAGTTGTGTAGTGTATGACCGAAACTGTTGCTTTAAGCTTCTGATTGCTTATGCATAGGCTTCGCACAGTTGAAAAGTTAGGCAATAACAAGCATTCAACCTCTCGCAGTCACATGTTGTTTTCTGAACTTGTATAATTTCGCCGCTGCAACTCCGATTAAAATTTGAAATCACAAGTAAAATGCCTAAAATGGTATCAGCATGATGATTGAACTGTGCTAGGGGTAGTTCACTTGGTATACATGCTTAGCACATTTGACTTCCTGTCCATACATGTCTTGTGCTATTTTGATGGTGAATACCTTTTTCGGCTTAAAACTGCTCACATGTTCATATTTCATTCTTGGTGATCAGCTTGAGCCTTTGCTAGCATTCTGTGCATTTTTCTGAGTCATCGGATTTGAACTCTATAGAGCATCCTTGCACTCTTTTCAGTATACTCCTGAAGCTCCTAACTTGCATACTACCTCATTTGCATTTTGAAAGGGGAGAATTCTGCGTGTTGGCACTTTTTGTTGGTGCATTTTCTGAGGGGGAGCCTTATTTCTTGATAAGTGCATTTTCAACTAAGGGGGAGAAATTGCAAATCATTACCCTCCGTTTCAGCTAAGGGGGAGTCTTCCTGGTTGTTTGCACTATTCGAGGGGGAGTTTGTTTCTGGTTGAGTCTTTGACATTTTCAATTGATTTGGAGCAGTTTGCTAGTTGTGTTGAGCCTTAGCCTCTTTCTTGAGGGACTAGCATTTGCTTTACAGATTTTCAATTGGTGTCGAACTCTTTTTGGTAACAGTCGGTATCGAGCTTTCTTTGCTAGTTGTGTTGAGCCTCTGTGCCTCTATCTTGAGGGACTAGCATTTTGCTTCGATATTTTTTATTGGGATTTGCTAGCGGTGTTGAGCCTGTTCTACCTCTTCTTGAGGGCTAGTTTTGCTTTGCTTGGTTGCGTCGAGCTGTTGCCCATGTCTTCGGGGACCAAGTTCTTTCGCTCTTTCCACTTGACCTTCTTCGGCTTTGCTATGCTTTTGGGTCATTTGGTCGAGTTCTCTCTTCTCCTTCTTCCTTCTTCTCTTTCTATTATGATTTGTGTTGGTAGTTGACAATGCACTCATCAAGGGGGAGATTGCAGATACATGGGTGTATGCCAGGTCTCTAAGTGATGAGTGATTGTCAACTGGAATGATGCGCATGTTCTTTGGCTTGTGTTGTGCAGGTGTCGAGCACGGATGCAGTGATCAAAGGCGAGGTGAAGGTCAAGTAGAGACGTGCCGTGCCGATGGACCGAGAGTGGCGAAGGGCGGACGTGAGGCTTGGACTGAGGGACCAGAGGCCCGAGGATCAGCTGTGGTGGCTGGCAGCCTGTGGCAGCTACAAGTGAAGACTTGCGGTCATGTGTTGCCTGAGTCGTGGACTTGGGGACACGTGTCGGTGGACGGGGTGCACGGGAGGTGCATCCCATCTACGACGTCGGTTTGGTGGTAGAGCCAGGGAAAAACCATCGGGTGGACGGTTTCCAGGTTTGGGCCTCAAAACCTGGGTGCGGATGGTTTCCGAGTTTGGCCACAAAACTCGGGCTGAGGACGGTTTCCAGGTTTGGGCCTCAAAACCTGGGCGCTGAGGGTTTGCTGAGTTTGGCCTCAAAACTCAGAAGCTGGTGGGCTGGTTTCCCGGTTTGGGCCTCAAAACCGGGGGTTGGCTGGAAAAGGCTGGTTTCCCAGTTTGGGCCACAAAACCGGGGATGCAGAGCGAGGGCAGCACGTGGCGGCAATCGGGAGCTTGCGTCGAGGCAACGCTACGAGTTGTGCGAGCGTGGCCGTCGGATACACCTACCACCGAGTTAGTCCAGAATAACCTTAGGGTTTAGCTGGCTCGCTCTCTAAGTAGTGAGGGGTAGAATAGGAATAGAGTAGGAATTAGGAATAGGTCAAGTAGGGGCAGACACCCTCCTCCCCAACCATCTCAGTTCATTTGCTCTTTGCACTTAGGGTTTCCTGCTCTCCCAATCCCCTGCTGTAGCTAGCTGAGATCCGCAGAGAACCATACCTCTGTGTACTGGAGATTTTGAGGAAGTGAGGCCGTATCCTCACTGTTGTAGCGTGTGGTAGCCACACGGTTGCAATTCGTGGTTGTGATTCGCGTTTCATTCGTGTTCTTCGCGGAATCCTTTTTCTCCACGATTTTCCCGTCGCTTGATCTCTTTGCTCGATTCATCTTTTGCAAAACCGTTTGAACCAAGTTGTTTTAGATCGTGAGGCACTTCTTTCGACTGAAGGAATTCACCTCTAACCTCACGGTCTAGGAGATCGGGCGATTTTCATTTCGTGTCAAGTTTTTCTCCCTTCCCCCGAAGTTCCTCGATTCATCGATTTGGAGATAGGTTCGAGCCATGATCTCATAGAGATAGCTCACTATCCTTCTTGCGACTCTACTCACCAAGTTTGATCCCTAGAGGATTTGTTTTGGGTGAGATCGAGTCGAATCGGTGGACGAACTGCCCAGTTTCGGGGTGACCGGACGCTCGCCATGGGATGACCAGACGCTGAGAGTGAGTCCAGTCGTTGAACAGCTCACTGCTGTGTTTCGTACCCTGACCGGACGCACTGGTTGCTCACTGACCGGACTCATCCCTGGCACTGTTCACCGTGTGTGCTTTGTACTGACCGGACGCACTGCCTTCGACCGGACGCTCCAGAGTCGTGAGTCTGGTCCAACTCAGTAAGGTCTCAGATCGGCATTTGTGTGACCGGACGCATCCGGTCCCTGCTGACCGGACGCTGGCCAGAGTCCGGTCGTGTCTTCTTTGCGCGTTTTCGTTCGCCGGTTGTTCGTTCGGTGTCGGATTTGGTTTTCGTCTTTTGCGTTGGTTTTCTAGAGTTGTGTAGTGTCACGTTGTGCTTCTTGGAAGCATCCACCCTACATCTAGGGTCGTGGACACTAGCAAGCTCTAGGGTTTGTCTTTGGGGTTGATTTACGGGACAGTGGCATCAAGTTTCCGAAAGGAATTTTGAAGCTCTTATTCACCCCCCCCCCCCCTCTGGTCGCTTTCTGGTAGCATTCTCAGTCCTTCAAATAAGAGGGCCAAAAGCTCAAAGTTTGCACCTAAGGTAGACGAAGGCTTTCTACTTGGTTATGGTACTAACGAACATGGCTACCGTGTATTCAATAATGCCACTGGCACTATTGAGTTAACGGTAGACGTGACTTTTGATGAATCCGACGGCTCTCAAAGAGAGCAAGTCAATGATGAGCTTGTAGGTAATGAAATGCCTCCATCCGAAGCTATCAAAAAGCTTGCAACCGGTGATGTGAGGCCCATTGAAATTAAAGATGATGAAGATGAGCCATTGCATGTTCCACAAGATTCTACTATCCATCATGTGCATTTGAATGCGCATGGTGAAGCTTCCGCAACTCTGAATGGTGGAAGTGCAAATGAAGTTCAAGTGTCACATCAAATTGATGATCAAACTCAAGCTCAACATGATGACCAACAAGCTAATGAAGACATCTACACACATGATGAAGGTGATGAAGATGGACCCATTCAAAGGAGATCACTCGTGCCACATCCAAAAGTTCATCATACAATTCAACGGGATCGTACTGTTGACAACATATTGGGGAGCATACGACGTGGGGTAACGACACGTTCTTGTTTAGCAAGTTTTTGTGAACATTACTTGTTTGTCTCCTCTTTGGAACCTCTTAGGGTGGAAGAAGCACTTGATGATCCATATTGGGTGATGGCTATGCAAGAAGAGCTGAACAACTTCACTCGGAATGAAGTCTGGTCCTTGGTGGAAAGGCCCAAGCAAAATGTGATAGGAACCAAATGGGTCTTCCGCAACAAGCAAGACGAGCATGGTGTGGTTACAAGGAACAAAGCACGGTTGGTGGCTCAAGGTTTCACTCAAATCGAAGGTTTGGATTTTGGGGAAACCTATGCACCCGTAGCTAGGCTTGAGTCAATTCGTATATTACTTGCCTTTGCTACTCACCATGATTTCAAGCTATATCAAATGGACGTGAAAAGTGCATTCCTCAATGGCCCCCTCTCCGAATTGGTGTATGTGGAGCAACCACCGGGTTTTGAAGATCCAAAATATCCCAACCGTGTCTACAAGATCGACAAGGCGCTCTATGGGCTCAAACAAGCCCCTAGAGCTTGGTATGATTGTCTAAAGGATTTCCTACTCAAAAAGGGTTTTGAGATAGGGAAGGCCGATCCTACTTTATTTACTCACAAAGTCAATAATGATATCTTTGTGTGCCAAATATATGTCGATGACATAATATTTGGTAGTACTAATGTGACCTTTTGTGAGGAGTTTAGTAGGATTATGACCAAAAGGTTCGAGATGTCCATGATGGGTGAGTTGAAGTACTTTCTCGGATTCCAAATCAAGCAACTCAAGGATGGCACGTTCATTAGTCAAACAAAGTATACAAGAGACATGCTAAAGAAGTTTGAGATGGACAAGGTGTTGACACTCCTTAATGGAATCACTCTAAGATAGACTTCATAAACAATAACCCAGTGAAGGCACTAAGAAGTGTACGGGACACTACTAGCATCACTTAACGTCAAGTTGTCATCCCCAACATGAAACTAGCAATGTGATTATATCATGGCACTGACTTAAAGATAAATATTTACCTGCGAGCGCACAGATAAATACACCTGTTGTAGCAGCATTTTACCCAGAGATGTTCCAAGTATCGTTATTTATATTTATCACTAGGAATGACGTGAGATAAATAAGGACAAGAGCTACTCTACACATGTGATAGGAGAATTGAGAACAATGTAAGAACACACTCTTTTATCCTAAACAGGGATCAGTCACAATAATGAGGTACAATATAAATGATAAAAGATCAATCTATGATAGTCCTTAGAGCATTTCAACTTAAACAAGGCATACGGATTAGAATAGACATTATAAAGAAGTATTCCTAAGTTATTCTAATTATAAGTCATAATATACATTGATTAGTGCAATTATATTTGGCAATCATTGGCTAGGTTATCCCATATTCATATTCAAGAGGCAACTCTATGGTAAAGGTGCCAAACAGAGCAACCCCTAAACCATGAGTTAACTGAGCCATACGATTCCTATATTCGGGGGGTGGAATACAAAGGACTCAACAGGCCTGTCACACCCGCGATCTACCACTCTACCCAGAACATAGGGAGCATTCGCAGATAAATAGTGTATAGGCACCACACCTACACAGCATTTATCACCCACCCGTTGTACTTTAAGATGAGCGCTATACGAACATGAGTATAAATATGATGATAATCTATCTATGTCAAATATATAATCAAAGCATACTACAAGCAGTATAATTAAGAATATAGTAATTAATGTCTTAGTCATATCAATTATATCTAAACTATTATGAACTAGACTATGAACTAGCACAGAATGATGAACAGTATGATGAACTAGAACACATAGATGAACTAGAGTATGAACTAGAACACGAACTAGAACTAGATTAAGAACTAGAAGATGAACTAGACGATGAACTAGAACTAGAAGATGAACTAGAACATGAACAATGAAGAACAATGAAGAACTAGAAGAACAATTATGAACTAGAAACATAATTAGATCCATAATGTTGATACAAGAGAGAAGATCTTGGGTTTACCGAGCCTTCTCACGACTAGATCTGGAATCCAAGCGAAGCTTGCCTCTTCTAATTCTAATTCTATCTAGCTATGCCTAAGTTGAAGTGGCTCTAAGGAAATTAGGGTTTCTAATTGATCCTCCTCTTCTAATGACTTGAGATCTGATGATGATGGAGAGGGGGGTCTGGGGTCTGGTTATATAGCCCTGGGCGAGGAACCGTGGCCCTTGGATCAAACCGACTTCATGTAGGGTGGAGATGCATCCTCATAGGCGGTGGAGGAAGGTTCCAGAAGACGGAAGTCATTAGGCCCACGGGGTGACCGACCGGTCCTAGGGTGGGACCGGTCGGTCCCACCTGGTGGCCTCTCGGGGTGCCCCGCCTTGTGGTGTCCTCTAGGTCCTTCTGGAGTATTCCTGACGTGTCGGTTCCATAATCTTTCGTCGGTTTCCTTCTAGGAGAAGTAATTAGTGCTGGTTTTCCTGTTTAGTCCCTGCAGAATCACAATTCACCAAAACTCGTGGAATATTGTCAATTAAAACCCTAAACCTTTATTGGTGATTGAATTCATGCCCTTTTCATATTTATTTATCCTTTAATTTTGATAGATAACCAGTGCCAACACAAGGCCAAGCCCATCAAGACACCTATGCCAAACAATGGACATCTTGATCTAAATGAGGGTGGTAAGTCAGTGGACCAAAAGGTATATCGCTCTATGATCGAGTTGATTGCATTACCTTTGTGCATCTAGGCCCGATATTATGCTTAGTGTGTGCATGTGTGCAAGGTTTCAAGCTAATCCGAAAGAATGTCATATCATGCCCGTTAAGAGAATACTTCGATACTTAGTGCACACTCCTAATCTTGGCTTGTGGTATCCCAAGGGCTCCACTTTTGATTTACTTGGCTATTCCAATTCGGACTATGTCGGTTGCAAGGTAGATCGAAAGAGCACCACCGGGACTTGCCAATTTATTGGAAGGTCTTTGGTGTCTTGGAGTTCTAAGAAACAAAATAGTGTTGACTTGTCTACTACTGAAGCCGAGTATGTGGCGGCCGGCGCATGCTGTGCCCAACTACTTTGGATGAAGCAGAAACTCAAAGATTTTGGATGTGAGGAAACCAAAATTCCACTTTTGTGTGACAATGAGAGTGCCATCAAGCTAGCAAATAATCTTGTGAATCATTCTCGCACAAAACACATAGACATCCGACATCATCACTTTTTGAGAGACCACGAAGCCAAAGGAGATATCGCTTTACGACATGTGAGCACCGAAAATCAACCAGTCGATATCTGCACAAAGCCTTTAGATGAGTCAAGATTTTGTGCTTTGAGGAGTGAACTAAATATCATTGATTCTCGTAATGTGGCTTGATGGCTTGCACATATTTGTTTTCACCTAGAGACATAGACAAATCTTTTGACAAAATTTGTGTGTGATTTCAAAATCTATTTTGCATGCTTCACTTGTGTCCATAGTTATGTACTGTTTGAATGAAATCTGCACATGGATGAAGTGTGTGTAGTGTACCACACAAAGTTCACCTATGATGTTCTCTGCATTGTTCTGGAAGTGGCCTGCCAGTAGTACCGGCATATATGTCGGTAGTACCGACAGTCGGTAGTACCGACCGTCCAAGTCGGTAGTACCGACCAGGGTTTACCCTGGGTATAAAGGGGCGTGGTGAAAAGGTTTTCTTTTTCTTTCTCCTAGTTTTCACCGTGCGCCCGAGCCGTTGACTCCTGAGCAGCCGCCACCGTCGCCCATGCGCCCCTCCTTCCGATCTCCCTCCTCCTCCACTCAAACTCAAATCCCCTTGGTGAGAAGGTGCTTTGGAGTGACGAGATCAACGTGGTGGTGTTCTTGAAGGCCGGAAGCTCTCCTTCCCTTGGATTTTGGCCTCTTCTCGTCGAGTAGCAAGGTACTAGGGTGTTCTTGCCCGATCTCTCAATGTACCTTGTTCTAGGCCGATTCCTTTGGTAGGATTGTTGTCTCTAGTGTATAGATGCTTCTAGGATGTATATTATGCAAGTTTGTGGGCAATTTGTTCGGATGGATTGAAGATAACCGCACACTGCTGTGCGGTCGGTAGTACCGACCCTATAGTCGGTAGTACCGACCGTGCGCAGTGAACAGTTTTTCTTCCCCATTCGCGTATCGTCGCTTCTATTTGCTACATCCTTTGAGGTAGTCTTGCTGCTACTTGTGTCTCATGTTGGTTCGTGTCTTCTTTTCTAGATGTCGCATGATCGAAGGGACTCTCGTGAGGCAAGGCTCGCTAGGGAGACAAGGGAGTTCTTGGAAGAAGAAGAAGAAGAAGTTGCAGAGATGGAGCAAGGTGGACAGCAGCGGCGCAATCCTTCGTGCCGAGCTCGACCTACGGGTGGGAGTAGCAAGGACCTCACTCGGTCAGTTCGTGGGCGTTCATCCATAGGTCGATGGAGCGTGGGTCGAGACGGTGCTGGTGGAAGTGCGCATGCTCCACCTCCTCCTCCACCGCCTCCTACTGCAGGTCCCCCCGGACGCCTTCACAGCGTGATCATTGGTGGTCAGATGCTGGAGGTTGGTGCCGAAAGGGAGGGTCGATCCATCGAACCTCGCTTTGGGCAACAATCTCCACCGACAGCTGGGATGGTGCTCATCAACCATGTGTTTCACACACATGGTTAGGACGATGCTCAGATGTTTGGTCCAGCTCATCCAGGCCAGGTGTTGAACTATTCTGACAGGAAGAGAGTAAATGTGTTGAAGCAGCAGAGGTTGGAGAACCCCTATATGTTCATCAGGGATGACTCCGTGGACAGGCGCTTTTGGTCCCGCTTTCAGCAGGACTACGACGTGTTCATTCTCTAGAGAGGTTTTTATGTGAAGGGGCGTCCTCCTCTCATCAATCACAAGCGCTTGCAGATTCGGTCCTTGACCGACAGGAACAGCGAGCAGATGCCCAGCTTGGTGTAGAGGCTCGAAGAATGGAGGATTCTTGGTCTCATTTTAGGAGAAAGAAGCTGGAATCAAGAGATTATATGCCAGTTTTGGGCGATGTTGTATATCGATCAGCCAGGCAAGGTCCTTCACTGGATGACCCAGAGGACTCATTATCGATGTGATTTTGTGACTTTTGTCAGGCTATTGGGCTTCAACAGGGAAGATCGTAGCGCCCCCAGGTTGTCCGAGTTATATGGTCAAGGGATCTATCCATCAGAGCTTTGAGAATTTCAGGATTTATCTGCCAGGGAAGGTGGCCAATTTCTAGGTGAATAGCCTAAAATCTTATTACTTTGTGCTGAACAATTTAATGAGGGTCACCTTGGATCCGAAGAGTGGGGATAACACCATTTTGAGAAGTGATGCTCCAAAGCTTCTATGTCGGTTTGCTATGCCAGATGGGAGGTTCAGCATCTCCCACTTCATGTGGCAGAAGATTTCCGAAGCTTACATTGACCCCCACAAGGACCTGCCCTATGCTCCGTACATAATGCATATGATTGAGCATGTGATTGGAGTGACTTTTGAGTATGATCGGGTTGTCAAGGAGTACAACATCCGGAGTTTCTCCTCCACAGGCAGGGTAGAAGATGAGGAAGGTGACGATGCTCCAGCTGCTGCAGCTGCTCCTGGCGAGGCTCAGGGCTAGGAGCAGGCTCATGAGGATGTGCCCCATGAGGATGTGCCTTTTTCCCCTCCTCCGCGCCGTGAGAGGCGTGCGTGTGGAGGTGCCACTCACTTTGCGCTCAGCAAGTTCTTCAAATGGTTTTGCTACAAGGCTGAGCGCGATGATCGGCATCAAAGGCAAGTGAATGAATATCTTGGACTTCCTCCTGCATCTCCTCTTCAACCTTTTCTGGATCCTTTTGCCGAGTATGATGCGCAGCATGGTGGTGGAGCTGGTGGTAGCGATGATGATGATGATGATGATGATGATGATGATGATGATGATGATGATGATGAGCTTGGTGGTGGAGGTGATGGTGGCAACGTTGGTGCCACCCTCTTTCAGCCCCCGCCGGTGTATCAGCCCCCTCCCTTCTATCCAGATTATGGTGTTGGTCTGTCACATGGTGGCAGGTCTACTTCGCATGGAGGTGGGGGTGATTGCCCTTTTATGAGCTTTCCTGCTCCCGGTGCTGATACTGCTGGTGGTGGTGGCCTTGGTGCTTCCACGACTCCGCCTGATGCTTCTGGTAATCCTTCCAGTGCTCCTTCAGTTCCTCCAGGCGGTGACGTGGGCGCAAGTGCGTTTGCGTCTATCTTTGGTGGCCCCTCCAACGGCTATCCGTATGATCATGGTTTCGATGACTCCAGCGGTGGTTTCTTCTAGAGCTTGTGCTTTATCGTAGCCTACCCTTTTTGGCACTTGATGCCAAAGGGGGAGTGTTAGGCTCTTTTATGATATAATAGGTAGCTTTTGAGACATTCGAGAGGTGAACTAAGTGTGGTAAACTATGTTTTAAATTTGTGATGAACTATGTGATGTTTGGTAGAGGTTTAATACTCTTGAGCTTATTGTAATATTCTTTCATGGTTGATCCTCTACATGTTATTTATGTCATGATTGGTGGATGTTGTTTTTGATATGGCTATGAGATCTTTGAGTTCTTTTCTTTCTTCCATAGCCATTCAATTTCTTTTATCTTGTTGTTATGTGAATCACCATGTTCATGCATCATGATCTATTATATATATGTTGTTGTTGTTGTTGTCACACACTTAGGCACCCCACGGATTGCAAAATTTAGGGGGGAGCTCTTGTTCTTGTGTATGTAACCTTGTTTAAAGTCAAGGTTTGAAATTCAAATCCAAAGCATAAACTAAGGGGGAGCTTGAACTAAATTTTGGAATTCAAAAGCTTCAATTCTTTCTATCCTTTTTGTAAGCCTAAGTTGGTTGTCATCAATTACCAAAAAGAGGGAGTTTGTAAGTGCATTCGCCCCCATTGTGGGTTTTGGCTAATTAATGACAATCAAATTAGGGACTAACGGTTCTATAAAGACATGTATGCAGGTGTTAGTCCTTAGAAAGAAATACAATGTTGATATCTCGTGAACAAAGCACGTTAACTTATGTTGGACAAAAGATGCCTAGCTCAAGTGGTGGATTGATAGTTTATTTTAAACTTGAGTTATAGGTAAGCCGGACTATCAAGAGGGATACAAAATAGGGTGGCAAGATGTGGAGAAAAGTGCTCATATCAACTAACAAAAGTTTGCTTGAGAGTCACTGCACGATCACGAACACATAGATGCATATCTGTGAAGTCGGTAGTACCGACCAAGGGGGCCGGTGGTACCGACCAGGGAGGTAGCGCGCAATGCTCTCTGGGTAAAGTTCATTTTGAACTATCGGTAGTACCGCCATAAAACTCGGTAGTACCGACCACCTAGACCATTCAAACACCCTCTCTGTGTAGGTCCGAAAATGGCTTGGCGGTAGTACCGCTATAAAAGTCGGTACTACCAGGCTCGATAGTAACGACCCCTGGTCGGTAGGGACCGAGCCGTCGATGTCGATTTGCGGACCTCTCTGTTCGTGCGCCAAATGAATTGGTGGTAGTACCGCTATAAAACTCGGTACTACCGGGCTCGGTAGTAATGACATCGGTTGGTAGGTACCGAGCGCCCGAGTGTCTTTCTACGGAGCTCTCTGCTTGCGACCATTTTGGCCTGGCGGTAGTAGCGCCATAAGGATGGTACTACCGACCCTCAGTGGTACCGACCTATTGGTCGGTAGTTGCAAGTTGGTCAACTCAGATCTGGCGCAGCGGTTTTGGTCGGTCGGTACCACCGACCGTGCATGGTCGGTACTACCGACAAGCCTCGGGACTGGGTGACTATAAAAGCCACCCACTCGACTTCTAAATGTTAGCCACTTACATCACTTCATTCATTGTGACCTAATAGCTGACAAAAGAGCTCCCAAACATTGACTCATCCCCTCTCTCCCCCCCCCCTTGTTCATAGATTCATTCCCTTGCAAGATTTGAGCTAGGGAAGTGAGAATAGAGAGTGGGAAGCTTCGATCTACGACTTGAGCACTTGGTTCCCTCACCTTGCCGGCTTGGTTTGTATTTATTACTCTTGGGTTCTTTGAACCCTAGCCGGTTAGGTGTTCTTCGTGGTTGCCCGTGTTGATTCATTTGTGAGGGCTCCCCGAAGCGTTTGTATTTACCCTGTTTTTCTTAGTGGAGAAACTTGGCTAACCTTTGTGGTGGCTTGAGTGAGCAAGGAGGTGAAAGAGACTCCGACCTTGGTGGTCACCTCAACAATGAGGACGTAGGCACTCCTTAGTGGTTTGGCCGAACCTCGGGATAAATCCTTGTGTCCCGTGTGCTCGTTGATATCTCTAATTTGCATACTATACTTGTACTTGTGTTCTTCGTGTTCTTCCTATCCCTTCCTCATTCTTAGGTTGGAGAGGACCGATCTACACGTCAAGAAGGAACCAAGCCTTGGGAAGGCTTCAATCTTCGTCTACAACACTTAGGAAAGTGGGGTATCTACTTGATCTGAAATTGCATCTCTTTACATTGGATTTGTAGTTGTTTTAGGTTTTCGGTGGTGTCGTTTGTTTGTGTCGGTAGTATCGGTGTTTTATACCCGATAGTACCTACCCAAACAAACTAGTAGTACCAGCGGTTATTTAACTACAAGTTTTAGTCTTTGAAGTTTCAGATCGTAGAAAATCACCTATTCACCCCCCCCCCCCCCTAGGCTGGTTTGATCCTTTCACATAGGCTATCTTTTTATTCTTTTTTTAGGTGGGAATGGAGATACACCTAATTCTACTTTAGACACTTGTCCATTTTTTCATATTTTTTCTGGTGGGTATGGAGATACCCCTAATTCTACTTCGGGCACTTGCCCATTTTTTTCTTATAGTTTTTTTCTCTCTCTCTCTCTTTTCTTTTTGCATAGCCCATGCTTCCTTCACATTTTTTTTTGAAATTTCCAAAGAGATGTAGGAACTTGGAGCTTTATTTCTACAAATATTTATATTTTTTGTGTTCATTCCTGTGTAGAATAAACTTGTGTTGGTGGATGGAAAAAGATATGTTGTTGTGCAACTCTCAGTGTAAGAGTTGGCATTGTTATAGCTGGGTGTTCGTGAATCTTGATCATGGGTGCATGAAAAGAATCTCAACAAGGGTGATGAGGACATCACCACGCTGGACACACCGACGCCATGGTCTTCCCCATGTTGCAATCCGTCTCCAATTCAGCTACCTCGTCACCATCGGAATTCAGGAGCAGTCCCTGGTAAAATCAACCCACCGGATGCATACGGACTCCGTTTTCGATGAACTAGATATGCTTGGAAAGATAATTTGATAAGCTAACCAATGACTTTGGAATCACGTCAAAATACGTCCGGAGTCAACAGGAATCGTCGAAACAAGGCAGTGTCCAGAATCTGCCAGGGTGTTGCGACACCGTCTTTTGGTCTGATGGGTCGTGTATCGTCTTAGAGCCTATTAGGGAGCGTGTCCAGCAGGGGTGACGACCTAAACCCTATAATTAGCCGTCGCCGTCGTCGTTAGGTCTTGGGTTTTGTTTAGAGTTTAGTTTTCCATCGAGGAACTGAATCGTTCATTGTAACTCTGGTGTCGAATCCTTTTACAGTGATCCAGGGCCCCCGTTCTTGATCTCCTCCACTGTGTCGATTAGTCATTTGGAACCGAGTTCTTGAGCTCTCCATTGAAATTCATATCAATTCATATCTGCAATTTCAGATTGCGTGTTTTTACCTTCTTGCTTGTGTTCTTCGATTCGCTTGCAGGAATAGCCTTTTTGGCGAGGTCAATCAAGTTGTGCTTGGTTGATAACCAACGGAGCAGTGGTGTAACGGTTGCAGGGTTCAAATCGTGTCTGATTTGAAGCCGGATCACCAACGTCGAGTTCTCCACCAATCGAATCTATCGCTACCTCTTGGAAGATCGGGCAGTCCCTCATCAAAGGGTCACAACAATTTGACAAAGCTCAACATGATAACAAGCAGCAAATGTTTTTAAAGATTTTGCAGTGTAGTATCATATGGCTCTAGTAGGATATTTAATCATTGAGGAGAAGTATTTGCTATAAATTTTGAAAGTTTTAGCAAAATAGAAATTCTCCAAGGGCTTACATAGAGAGAAAGGATTTCTTTTAGTCTTACAATATCTCACTTCACAACAACTTAGTTGACATGTTTTCCTAAGAAAGTTGTGTCCACAAATAACAAGTATATAAACTAGGAATAAAGTTTATACTGACCAATCTTTATAAAGACAAGTTCATAGTTTGGCAAGATTTTATTTTTCATTTTTTTTAAGTTTGATTAGCATGGTTGGTATTTTTGAACATAATCAAAACTTGTAAGAGCATGACATGAGTGATAGTACGAAGTGCAAACTAGCGTGCCCGAGAGATGACGTGGAAGGGTCGGGTCCCCCACACTTGGACTTTTATGTCATTCGACACTAAAAGCCAAGTGTGAATGTTGGAGCATCTCCTGAGTATGTAGCGTGTCACTCATTTCTATAGACATTGTTTGTCCTCCGTTCCTGTAATTATTAGTGGCAAAGAATACCTGAAGGGAACCTTGTCAAATTCCAAGATGTTTTTTTTATTTGTTGGAGTTAGGGAGATTTTATTAGAATAGAAGGTCTTCGCTTTATTTTTATTAAGGACTCCGTTATTGGGTTTTGTCGGTGGTACAAAAAAGGGGTACCCCCAATCAACGCAAACAAATAGGTTAAATCTAGAACATCGATTAATAAACCCAGCTAAGCTAGACTCGCCAAAACCTTACCGACCGCCTCCTGGTAGCCTACCCCTCGAACCCACTACAGCTGCGCACCGCTCCTCGAGACCCCACGCGGGGACCTCGAGCCCGTCCAGCACGATAGCCTATCCCTCGAGGCTCGTCGCGTCCCAGGCCTCGAGCTGGAGCTCGTTCTCCGTCTCGCTCGAGCCCTCCAAGCCAGGCCTCGGGCTGGCGCTCCGTCCTAGCCCCATACTGCGCATTCAATGCGTCCTCTTGCCCCGGTACACAGCGTGTGCCACAGTGAACTGGAGCCAGAGTCAAACCTCGTTTTCACCACAAGCATGGGCAAAAAGGCACAAGTACGGCACTATTCAGCCATACCACGCGCTGTTGCATGCTCAAGCCACACCTCGAGACCTGGTTTCCCGCCGTTCAGAGGGTTTTTTCCGGGACTCGCCCGTAGCTGCGGGAACTCGAGCCCCACCGTGGGCGCCGCCTCGAGGCCGGCTCCGCGCCCCTCGAGCCCTAACTGCTTTCATGCTATTGGAGGACAGGTACCCCAAGACCCGGAGGGACCCCGCTGTGTCCTGTACGTTCCGGGATGTGCGCTGTACGACTTCCACGACGCCACGTCTCCACGTCCGCGCCCGGGATGGAGGCCACGCTCCAAGGACGCCTCAACAGCAGCACCCACGTCGGCTCCAGTGGCCCCGACAAGACAGAATTCCTACCCTTCGCCATATCGAACGCTGTTCATGACACCCTTGTGTAACCCCGGCCTCCCCTTGCTCTATAAAAGGGGACACCGGGGCCCTCGTTCAGGGGGGGACGCAACTCCGAGAGACAACGCACCAGTCCACCCACGCATTCGAGTCCGGACTCCGGTCCACGCTCATCGAGCTTGTATTCGCCCCTGTACAAGCACTTAGGTGCAAGTAATACAAAAACCTCCTCCTCCGCTGGACGTAGGGCCTTCTTTGCCCGAACCAGGATAAATCCTTGTATCATCTTGCATCACCATCCAGGAAGAGAGCACGCGATCATATTACTCGTTGGTGTCATACCCCCGGGGTAGAAACACCGACAGTTGGCGCGCCAGGTAGGGGCTTCGCGTGTCGGAGTCGATTTCTCGTTGTTTTCTGGATGGCTTCATCTACTCCTTCGTTCTCTGCCGGTGCCGTCGGCTAGTTCGGGAACCTTGAGTCCCTAGCCGCCGGCAACGGCGACGAACCGACCCTGCTCTCCACGGAGGGCCCGAGCGAAAGACGTGCCACACCACCCCGCGCGGGGGACATGACGTGTCACCTGCACCACCACGCGTCGCCACCTCGCGAGCAGCGCCGTGGTCATCATCGTCGCCAGGCACAGGCAGTGCCGGCGGCGTACGCCCACTTCCCCGCGGCCGGCGCAGAATCCCCGAGGGGAAACCTGCCCGGCACGCGGCCAGCGACCTCCAGGGCGCGGGCGCGCTCCCCCCAGCAAGTTCGCGTCTGTCACGCACGCGGACCGGGGCGTCTGGTATCCCACCAGGGAGTGCTTCCAGCTCGAGGGGGTTGTGAGCGATGCCGAGGACGACGATGACGACGACGCCAGGCCAACGCTCAACCTCGGAGCGCCCAACGACGTGGCTGCGGTGGGCGGTTCACGCGTTCAGGCAAGAAGCAAACCCTCGGCCTCGGATGCACCGCCTCAACACAACGACAGCCGGGCGGCGCAACTCGCCCAGGTGCGGGAGGCAATCATCAAGACCGAGGAGGAACGACAACGCCTGCTGCAGCTCCAGCAAACTCTGATGCAGGAACCACCCCAGCCTCGAGGAGCCAGAGCTCGAGGTTGGGCTCGAGAAGCCCACCGACGGACCCTCGAGGACGAGGCGCCAGCACGCCCCGAGGTGTGCTTCCCACGAGCCGGGCAAAACGTGGTGGCGGCCGCAATGCTGCTCCGCGATCTGCCCGCTGTCTCCAACCCCGACGCCAGACGCATGCTTGGGGAAGTAAAGAACCTCCTCGAAACGGCCGCTGTGCAGATAGCCGAGAGCTCGGCCTCGCGCCAGCGCAGGGTAGCCTCGGAGAAGCCAGTGGACGCGCCCCGCAGCAAGCATGAGACGTCCGTCCGCCAGCCGGACGCCCCTCGAGCCAAACCAGCCCAGGAGCAGATCGCTGACAGCCGGCGAACCCTCGAGCCCCCGGGCCCCAGGGTCTTTAGCCGAGCCATCCGCAGCTCGACCCTCCCCGACCGCTTTCGACCGCCGACCAACATCGTGAAGTATGACGGGGAGGTCGAGCCCAAGCTCTGGCTCTCAGACTTCCGCCTAGGCTGCCAACTGGGCGGAGCAAAGAATGACGACTGTGTGATCATGCGCCAACTCCCACTTTACCTCTCGGACACCGCCCGCCGGTGGCTCGAGGGGCTCCCGCCGGATCAGATCCATGACTGGGCCGACCTAGTCAGGGTCTTCGACGGGAATTTCAAGGGGACTTGTGCGCGCCCAGGCAACTCCTGGGATCTACGACGTTGCAGGCAGGCAGCGGACGAACCCCTCCGCGACTTCGCTCGACGTTTCTCGAAGCAGCGCCTCAAGCTCCCTCACATGCCCGATGAGGAGGTCATCTTAGCGTTCCTAGCAGGCACGACGTGCCAAAAGCTAGTCCACGAGTTAGGGCGCTACCGTCCCAGGACGATCGAAGGCTTGATGGATCAGGTCACCAGCTTCGCCTCCGGCAACGAGGCAGTGGGGGCCTTCTTTGGCCACTCCGCGGGCCAAGGCGAAGGTCAGAAGGCAAGGCGCGACGACGAGGACGACGACGACGAAGAAGTGCGCGTGGGCGCCCGCCGCAGACGAGCTGACTAAGTTGGCTCCCAAGCACGACGCCCCTCCTCGAGCCGCACTCGGGAGCTTGACCTTCGACGCCCCACTCCTCGAGCCGGACTCGGGGCTCGACCTTCGACGCCCCTCCTCGAGCCGCACTCGGGAGCTTGACCTTCGACGCCCCACTCCTCGAGCCGGACTCGGGGCCCGACCTTCGACGCCCCACCTCGAGCCGGACTCAGGTCTCGACCTTCGACGCCCCACCAAGAGCCGGACTCGGGGGATGGACCTTCGACGCCCCACCCCTCGAACCGGGCTCGGGGGCTTGACCTTCGACGCCACCCCTCAAGCCAAGCTCGGGGACTCGGCCTTAAACGTTGCCCCTCGAAAGCAACCCCGAGCCCAGCTCGGAGCGTCGATCAGCCGCGGTCTGGTGCTCCTCCCCAGGATCTTCTGCCGCAGGCCCAGCCTTGACGTCTGAGCCGGGAGGAGGAAGACCACCTATGCCACCGTCCGCATCAGGAAGCAGCGCGCCCTCATCGAACAATCGGTGCCATCTCCCACGACGTCGAGAAGGTAACCGAATACCTTTTATGTGCCTATCTAACTGCGTCTCGAGCCGGTTGACAGGCACACACGGCGATTCCACATTCGCTCGACTACCGGGGCCCTCCGCGGCCGCCGCTCCGACTTCCTGACCGTCGTCTTGGTGCCACGAACTCCACTCCCGACGAAGGCTTCTTCAGGAAGGTAAAAGCGGGCTCAGGCCCTAAGTCTCGAAGCAGCGAAGGCTGGCCCTCGAAAAAGGGTTCGACAGCCGGCTTCGAGCACCCAAAAACGGGCCCCGGCCCTAAGTCTCGAAGCAGCGAAGGCTGGCCCTCGACGAAAGAGGGTTCGACAGCCGGCTTCGAGCACCCGAGTCAGGGACACTAAGGGGCGCCACTCGCAGCATCGCTCGAGGGCCAAGCCCTCGAGGCCCCTCACGTGTATCCAAGGCTGGGAGCACGACATGCAGTGAAATCCCGTCGTGGGGAGGCACCGAGCCACCGGGTCCTATCGAACGGACCCGGCATTCCTGCAGACTGAGCACCTAAGCTTTATGAGACCGCCTCCGGGCCACAGTCGACCCCTATCGAACGGGGCACGAGCTCTCACTTGGATTCCCCCGTTACCAGCTCACCGGGAACCTCGATACTCGCCCGATCCGTTCGTGGTAGTACGAGGCATCCCACCCCGCATCCTTTCGAAAGGGTTCATCGGGATGACAAGCCAGGGGAGCCGGCGTACCGGATAGCTAGCCGGACGGTCGGCTCAGCCTGGCACCCCTCGACGAAAGAGGGTTAAATAACTCGAGCAGTTGCGACTGATCTTTTTTCTTTGTGTGAGCATGAGATTTTCAGGCTTCGGACGAACGCCCCTCCGAGCCAGGCCTCGGGCGGAGTTTCCCACGACAAAGAAGAAAGGCGCGCCTAGCGGGTAGAAGGTTTCCCAGCGACGGAGGTTTCTTCAAAAGGATCCAAAACTCGGGGACTCGACACTCGCGAAAAGCCCACGAGGAAGTTCCGACCACTCCCCCGTGGCCTCGGGGGCTACACCCACGGGTGTCGCTCGCGCGACACCCATGGAATCATCACGGCTAAAACCCCCTCGAAAACCAACACAGTCAAAGTCCTCAAAACCCAGGTCAAAGAGCCCCTGCTCGAGTGCAAGCACTCAAACAAGGGCTCGGGGGCTACTGTCGGTGGTACAAAAAAGGGGTACCCCCAATCAACGCAAACAAATAGGTTAAATCTAGAACATCGATTAATAAACCCAGCTAAGCTAGACTCGCCAAAACCTTACCGACCGCCTCCTGGTAGCCTACCCCTCGAACCCACTACAGCTGCGCACCGCTCCTCGAGACCCCACGCGGGGACCTCGAGCCCGTCCAGCACGATAGCCTATCCCTCGAGGCTCGTCGCGTCCCAGGCCTCGAGCTGGAGCTCGTTCTCCGTCTCGCTCGAGCCCTCCAAGCCAGGCCTCGGGCTGGCGCTCCGTCCTAGCCCCATACTGCGCATTCAATGCGTCCTCTTGCCCCGGTACACAGCGTGTGCCACAGTGAACTGGAGCCAGAGTCAAACCTCGTTTTCACCACAAGCATGGGCAAAAAGGCACAAGTACGGCACTATTCAACCATACCACGCGCTGTTGCATGCTCAAGCCACACCTCGAGACCTGGTTTCCCGCCGTTCAGAGGGTTTTTCCGGGACTCGCCCGTAGCTGCGGGAACTCGAGCCCCCCCGTGGGCGCCGCCTCGAGGCCGGCTCCGCGCCCCTCGAGCCCTAACTGCTTTCATGCTATTGGAGGACAGGTACCCCAAGACCCGGAGGGACCCCGCTGTGTCCTGTACGTTCCGGGATGGGCGCTGTACGACTTCCACGACGCCACGTCTCCACGTCCGCGCCCGGGATGGAGGCCACGCTCCAAGGACGCCTCAACAGCAGCACCCACGTCGGCTCCAGTGGCCCCGACAAGACAGAATTCCTACCCTTCGCCATATCGAACGCTGTTCATGACACCCTTGTGTAACCCCGGCCTCCCCTTGCTCTATAAAAGGGGACACCGGGGCCCTCGTTCAGGGGGGGACGCAACTCCGAGAGACAACGCACCAGTCCACCCACGCATTCGAGTCCGGACTCCGGTCCACGCTCATCGAGCTTGTATTCGCCCCTGTACAAGCACTTAGGTGCAAGTAATACAAAAACCTCCTCCTCCGCTGGACGTAGGGCCTTCTTTGCCCGAACCAGGATAAATCCTTGTATCATCTTGCATCACCATCCAGGAAGAGAGCACGCGATCATATTACTCGTTGGTGTCATACCCCCGGGGTAGAAACACCGACAGGTTTATTTTAAAAAGTTTTATGATCATTTTTTTAAGAAGGATTTTTTTCAAAAAGGAATTGATGCATAAGTAAATCTTTTGAAAATAAGGTTAAAACAAATTTATTATGCAAATTTTTTTTCAAAGGTGAAATTGTTTTTAGTTTTTATATGCAAGAAAAATATATTGCTTAAAAAAAATCAAACCTGCAAATTCGAATTAAAAGTTGGATGAAAATCAACTATGAGATACATATACCGATTTACCTATCAGCAAGGGCTCACCGTTTTAAGTCCATTGAGCAGGACTTCTCCATTGAATTTTGCTTCAGTGTGCATCATTCAATCTTGGAGATGGATGAGAATGATTGCACTTCTTTGTTTCTGCCATGCCATTGTGATCTTCGTGTGGTTTCGGCTTGGCGGGCGCTTGATCATCTTTTTTTTCTTTTTGATCAAGGTCTCATCCCTACAAAAGTTCAGTGCACCAAACATACCCGAGGGACTTTCACACAGGTTTTTTTAGCATTTATGATAGATCTAATGATTTCTCTCAAAGCTAATGAATGATTGTTGTTCAAATTTGGTTAGCAAAGAGAGCTAATATTTTTTTTGAAACCTTTGTCTATTGAAAGTTCACCAATTAAGTCTTGACTTACCTCCGTTTTAAATTTGTCTCAATGGCTTACCCATATGATGTTTGATAAATTCCTGCAAGGTTAGTCAATGCATACTACCAAAGTCTACACTAGCAGTTTCAGTTCAAAAATCAAACTAGACTCCATGTCCAATTTGATTCAGGTACGTAGATTAACCTAAGCACCATGCTTAATCTAACAAGCCTATATATAAATGATCAATGCATCCAAACTTCAAACTAAGCACCATGCTTAATTCAAATGATGTATGACCAACATCCAAACCAAAACATATTAGAATAGAAAAGTTGGCATGTGAATGAAGAACAAGAGATTTATTCAAACGAAGGTGAGAACATTGAATGTAAATTAGAGAACCATTATTTATTTATATGCAAGTAATGCAAACGAGGAGGATGAATGCATTTAATCAAATATGTCATGGGTTGAAACAAGAAAATCTAATCGAGCAAGTGATATGCATGCAAAATCTAGGCTCTAGCTTTTTCCTCTTAGCGCGGATCATCTAACGGTATCATATCAACTGGCAAAGCCAACATATGATCCGAGATGATCCTATTTCATCTACCTAGACTAGGCATGGCGCCCGAATACAGCTCAAAGACTAGGAACCACCCAAAGAAAGCACTAAATATGATGAAATAAACAAACATGCAGTGGTGAAAAGAAAATAACAATGAAAACGTTTTTATTGGTTCTCACATACCTTGCTCGATTCATCTATCACAATCTATGATTGGATTGTGAGTGATGTGATGTAGGCCTTCCAACAACAATGATGTTTGTAATTACTCTTTGACGGTGACCTTCTCTCCATCTGCATAAGGTTAGTATGTATACAAGTATATATCTACCTATGAGATGACAGGGTGAACAAGTTGATTGTGCAAGAAAGATTGGGCACCCTGGGCTCGTGAATTTTTTTTTAAAATACCCACAAAAGCTAGTGACAAACTAGGTTAGCAGATATCAAGGTCAAATATTAAATTCTTTACGCCAATTACTTCCCCGGCAACGGCGCCGGAAAGCTTGTTGGCATTTCTTAGCGTCGCTACCAAGAATAGAGTTAAAACTGTACCCCCGGCAATGGCGCCAGAAAGCCAGTTGGTATGTGTAACGCATACAGACAAATCCGCAAGCGCACGGATACCGTTGTAGCTTTCACCCATGTGTATTCCAGGGTATCGTATTTATATCCTCAGGGAAGTAATGTGTAAAGAGTTTAATAACTGACGATCATGTGTCTACTAACTTAGTGTACCGACTAGAATAAAGTGGGGGTAAGTGGTAGTATATATGTTTGATATATGAATGATACACCGAAGAACTCCATAAAAAGATAAAGAGCATGCAAGCACAGTTAGGAGGTCATCGAAAGAGTTTAAGGTTCCTATATACTTCTCCATTATTGTGGTTCTAATCTAGATCTAACCCAAGGATTAACTAAAGCAATGGTCAAGCATAATGATCACACCATGACACTTTAGAGCAACAGTTCCTTTTCGGTTCTCGAAGAGACTTCGAAGGGGTAACCGGGAGAAGGCTGCCAAAAGCTCTACGAAACACCAACCCGAACGTGGTGGAATACAAAGGCCTGGTCGGAGTTGTCACCCCCGGGGCTACCACAACTATCCGTGGGGTTGGGCGCAACCTCAGGTAACCGATAGTCAAGACACCACATCTATACTACCAATTACTACTCTAGCCACATATAATAACTAGAGCACTCGGTCGAGCGGAGATCTCATGCCAATGTGCAAGACATTAATCTAACCATGCTTTAGCTAAAACATAAGGTAAGAACTAGATAACCATGTAAGCGATTCAAGTAATTAGAGAAGATAAATGTATTGAATACTTGAGTCTTACAAAGAAGCGATACAATATTATACCGATCCTCTAAGGACTCCTCCGGAACTTGAGCATCTCTCCCTCAATCTCAACTAGAGCTATTCTACTACTACATCTTGGCAATATAATGAAGAGGACTCCTTGTGGTGTGTATGATCTCTATGAAGATGATTATAAATGATGGAGAGGGCCCCTATATATAGTGGAGGTGCCTTGGGAGGGTGGAGAGCCTCCTCTCTCCACATGGAAGGTGCAAACCGACCTCCAAACCGACCCTCCAGGGTTCATTGTACCTGGACACCTTCATAACCGACCTTAGGATACCGCCATACAACCGACGTAGGAAGGTGGGCCCGAGGGGCGCCGGTGGTGGTGCGGGCGCACCCCTAGCACCGCCTCTGGCCACCGACCTTCTCATGTGGGTCGTGGGCTTGATGCTCTTCGATGTTATGGTGGGTTCCAGCCCAGATTTGGAGTTCGATGGGCTTCTTCCTTTATTTCTCGATTTCACTACTACAAAAACGAAGTTCCGCTAGGGTTTCGGCGGCGGCGGCGATATCTAGGCCCACATCCAAGCCCATACGGGCTTTTTCCTTTTTTTTTGTTTTTCTAAAATTATTTACCGCAGCGGGCATTCTAAGGTGTCCGCTGCGGTTAATGTGTATTAACCGCAGCAGGCACCAGCGCCCGCTGCGGTGCCGCCCGGATTTACCGTGGCGTTGCACCGCAAGCGGACGCTGATGCCCGCTGCGGTTAAGTGTTTTTGCCCGCTGCGGAAATTCACTACTGCAGTAGTGTTTTACACCTTGCCGGAAGGCGTATTCTTCTTGCCTTTTCTATGGTATTCTTTAATTACTCTGGAAGACAATTGAATCACCAAAACTTGTGGAACTTGTTAGATATAAAAGCTCTAATTCTAGTTTGGTGATCATTTCACATGGGAGTTGGCGGTCATAAATAGGCAATAAGGACCGTCAACAGTTATTTGGTTGGATATTACTTGTACACTTGTTGTTTCTTTCCTCCTCAAGTTCATTTCTAGGGTTTGGATTTGAACATCATTTGGAGGCTTTCCAATGCCAAGGAAGTGCTCCTACATCTTCTGCTTACCAATAGGATGTGGGGTTGTAAGTTATTGGGCTCACAAAATTCATTTAAGCACTTGTAGTATTTTCCCATAGGCGTCGAAACTTCTAACAGCTTGCGCCGGAACATTTGACAATGTTGGAAGTTCCGACCCAAACTATCAGGATTTCCGACACTCGCTGACAAGTGACATTAAGTTTTGTGCAGAATTTTTAGATACGCCTATTCAACCCCACCCCTCTAGGCATTGTTAAGATCCTTTCACCCATAATCCAATTCAACTACCTCTTGGATATGCTTTTGTGCAAATGGTTGACTCATGAACGAATGTGATGATCCGAAATCAAACAAAACAACTGCAGGATGATTGTTAACAAAAAAACATACCAATAGTTATAGGCTCTCCTTCTGGGATTCCTTCTATGGTGGTGTGATGCACACGACATGGATCATTGTTCTTCTTCTTCCGAGGATGAGGGCAAAACCTTGAGAAGTGCCCAGTTTGACCATAGTTGAAGAAGAGTCCCCTCATGGGATTACCAACCCTAGCGGTATTGTCTTGTCCTCCTTTTGCCTGAGGTACTGTAACCTTGAACACTCTCTGATTCTTTTGTTGAGGCTAATTGCCTGGAGTTCTCTTATGAGGTGGCCCGAATCGCACACCTGGGACAGGTGGATGATATTGAGGACGACTTGCAATGGGAGCTCTTGTCTACGAAAGACCTGACTCGAAAGCTCTTTTACGACTCTTAGATGCATGGTAAATATTGTTGTTGTTTTTTGAGTCAGATAGTCACTTATGAAATCATTGAACACCGTTCTAGTAGAAGTACCCATTGATTTCAGCATCTTGGGATTTAGACCCCTCTTGAAGCTTGCAATCTTCTTAGCATCAGTGTTGACATAATTAGGAGCATAATGGGAGATTATTGAAGGCATGCAGATACTCCGTCATAGACTTTGTGCCTTGAGTCAACTTCATGAATTCAGATACTTTCATGGCCAATAATCATAGTGAAATATAATTTCCACAAAAAAAACAGTAGTGAATTGTTCTCATGTGATCAATTGATTTGCAAGAAAAATAGTCTGATGATGTGACCACCATATCCCCGCAGGTCTCTATAGCTGATGCAAAGCATACTCTATCTTCATTGTCACTTATGTATGACTTAATCTAGATGCAATATTTGCCTTCATACCTTATTGTTCACTCCATACCTAAAGTGTTGCCTGTTGAATTTCCTAGTTGCTTTGTATGGTACAATTTAAGTGTGTGATTGGACGGGGGCTCACTCCATATCTAACTGACTTAGACTGTCTGCACTCACGTTCCTCTATTTTTATCCTCTATACTGTCTGGTCATCAAGATTCACTCCTCTATACTCATTTCACCTGCATCCGCTCATCCTCTATATCATCCTCTATCCATTGTAGGCCTATTTGTCACTTTATTTAAATATATTCATGTGAGATCTAGTTTTGAAGAATTAATTGCAACGAATTCAATGGTGCAATCGGAATTTTATTTGGATTTTCGGTTTGTGAGATATAACATTTTTCTGAAACAAAATTGGATGGGTCCCGCGTCGTACTCTATCCTCTCTCTCACGCCAGCATCGGATGACCCCCTGTGTCCTTCATTCGCTATAGCTCATAGAGGCCGCCAAATTTAACGTTTGCTGCTTGATAAAGGAGCGAATAGAGGGCACCGCTGCGGTCTTTTATTTACGTTACATGCCCAGGTGGCACTTTACCGTTCCATATTCAGTTCCCAGTGCAGATCGTCTTAGAATTATACGCCTATAGTTGTTTTAGGACTTGTTTAGTTGGGGTGTAAAAAGTTTTTACGCGTTGTCAAATCGGATGTTCTGACACCAATTTAGGCTATTAAAAATAGACTCATAAGAAAAAAATACATATTCCGCCTGAAACCATGAGATGAATTTATTAAGACTAATTAATCTGTCATTAGTATATGTTTATTGTATCACAACATTATCGAAACATGAACTTATTAGGCTTAAAAATTATCTCGCAAATTACACGCAATCTGTGTAATTAGTTTTTTTATTTACATTTAATACTCTATTCATGTGTCCAAACATTCGATGCGATGGGTGAGAAGTTTTGGGGGCTTAAGCGTTTCTATCCTTGTTTTTAAGTGATATATTGATTTTACCCTTGTTTTTTAACTTTGTGATTTTACACCTATGATTTCAAAACGAAGGGAGACTCTACCCCTAGTATGTGAAGTCCCTCTAACGATGTTAACTTATAAACGGTGTTAACTTATAAACTAAAAGACAACTTTGTCCATGCGTTTTTATCCCTGTTTTATTAGGATATTTATGTTTTTACCCCTGTTTTCGATAAGCAAGTTGACATTTGTATACATATTTTTTTTAGAAAAACTCGATAACATTTTAGCTGACAATCCAAATAAACAGAATTTCATATCACATAGCAAATTAATTTCACACATATTGCATTAACGACAGCAGACCAAACCCATATTACATGTCATCATCGTACCATATGTTGACGCAAAACGTGACGTCTCGCGTCAAGGGCACACAGCAAGCCGAACGAGGCTAGCTTCAATCGGGAGCCCGGGGTGTATCGAACCCGGAGACGTGCCAGTCGGTTTGACCTGAAAACCAACAAGCGATAAAATGTGAGAATACCTTGGAACATGCTGGGTAAAAACCAGACAGTTCCATATGTACGGCTTTGGAAGCCAATCACGACGGCACACAGCTATAGAAGCTGTTTGTTGAAACGGTTTTAAGATGTCATTCGGCAAGTATAAAGAGAAAGCATGTAAACACGTCAAATGCTGAATACATACGTGACAAACGAATAAAAGAGGTAACTTGTAAATACAAATCTATTCAGATAACATATGCATAGGCCAATCCAGCTAGTCTGCCGCACGTCCAGCCTTCATAAACCCGTCAGGCATAAACTCAAGCAAAGTGTTGTACGAATTAAATAAATAAAACATATAACATGTGATAACTTGATGAATCTATTAGATCTGCCAAATCTAACAGAGCCGATAACTATTTTTACTCATGACTCAATCCGCCGCACGATACAAGTCATAGGTAAAGACTTCCCGTCATAAGCTTAAATCCGTCGCACGATACTAAGCTTAACATACGAGACTACTTGCATCATATCTAAATCCACTGCATGATACTAGACATGATAGCAAGGTTGCCGGTACTTACGGAGGTCGACGGATCGATGATTCCTCTCGAAGAACTCGACGACACGACTATAAGGACTCGAAGGTGGCACGGGGCCGGTTGTATTGATATGGTTGTGAACAGTTTTACAATGGTCGAGGGCTTATATTTATACCCTGGACGAAACACGAATCCTAGACGATTACGACTTTACAATGAAATACGGAAAGATATAAACCCTACATTATTTGGTGCCTTCCATCACCCTGTGTCTTCTCGTACAAGCCGGCTTTACTCATAATACGCGTTTTTCGAATGGAACCATGGCCTCGCGAAATAGCCGACCGCGTAGACAGTTACCGAAACTCTGAGGACCAAACAGTTGCCGATCGTTTGCCGAATCTGTTTCCTCTGCTGGCCGGACCCACCTGTCATATCCTTATGCGTGCGAAAATCTGGTGTCAACACATGCCCCCTAATTTTGGGATAAATGTTTATTCCAAAATTTCTTTTCCTTTTCGTACTGACGTGGAACCCCCAGAAGCATCTGCCTTCATTCGCCATAATTACCGTACATGTCAATTCATCTCCCTATGCACTCGGGATCTTCTAAACTCCCCCTTTCACTTGATTTCGGCTCGTGCTTCTCGACCTCTCCTGCTTTGTTTGCAAACCAGAAAACCCATTTTCTCTCTTGCTGTTCCTAATCAGTTAGAAGATGTCTTCTCAGGCGAGCCATCATAGCCTTGAGCTTGGGGCTTCCAGTACCTCCATGAGAAGGTTTCCTTCTAATCGCTTTTTGTTCGAAGATGAAGCATTCGCCCTCACATTGTTGTTCTTGTTTAGGAGGGTCGATGACGACTTTCCCGAGGTCCTGGCTCAGAAGATTACGGATCTTCAATTTGATCTAGAAAGGAGGAATCGGAAGATTACCCGAGTCTCTCGAGAGCGTGATGCTGCTCGGGAACAGGCCATTGGTAAGCATCCTTCCACTGTTCTTTCCCTATTCTTCTCCCCTGTTTTATTGATCCTTCCTCCTCTTAGCTCTGGAGGCTAAGCTTCATTCCCTCGAAGCTGCCATTGCCGATCTTGCTGTCACAGCCAACGTGCTAGGTACGACGGCTCTGAGGCGGGTGAACGAGGTCAACCGGGTTCTCCCTGACATCTCTAGGGCTGGCATGGGTTACGGTGCAGCACTCGCCTTCAACGCTGTTCGGATCCACTCCGGCGCTGACTACCGTCATTTTGATGTTTGTGAGCAAGGACTAGAATTCAAGGTGGCACACTCTGTCGATAACATGAAAGAAGCTGGAACAGATCTGGCCGATTCCTTTGACTTTGATCTCCCGATTAGGAATAGAATAGAATGGACGAACTGACCCTTTATTGTAATTTGCTTCCCCTTTTGTAAATAAGTGAAAACTCCTTCGTTCGTCCTTCTAGTACCAAACTGCAATTGATCCTTCGAGATCAATGTGTATTCTATTCCGTGTACTAGCCACTGACCCTCTTCTTATTTTAGCGGCGATGTACATCCCATCGGCTGTTGCTGATGACCATGTTCACTCCAATCGATTATCTCAGATTTGGAGTTTCTTCAATTACCCTTTTAGTTTTTTTTTTGTTTTTGGTTTATGACGGTACCAGGATAACACTCCTCCATCCTTCTGTCTTCAGTATCAACTGGCAATTTAGAATTTTTCTCGAATAACCAACCGAAACTGAGCACCTTACAATTGTAGTCTTCTGTCAGCCGAACCTTGGCCAACCCTTCAGACTCCAAAACCCTGAACCATTTGAATCAGCACAGATTTGGTTTGGCCTAACATCGGCCCAATAGTGAAAGACCCTAGCCTGGCGCCTGGCCTTCCAATGCACAAGTTATAGCTCTATAAATATGACATTAGTCAAGCCACTATCTTCAACCTCAAGCCCGACTCACAAAAACCCCAATCCTGTGCTCTTGGCTCAAACCAAAGGAAAAACCCTCTTCTGCTCAAGAATTCCACCAATGCTCAGCAATAGTGATCTCAGCAAATGTCTCTTTCATAGTTGAAACAGGGGACAACAGAGCACCGACTCACCGATGTTATGGGTAAAAGCTTTCTGCCCCCTTGTGATAACTTCCTTCGCTCACCTTATCTTTGATTGAGCTCAGGCTCTCAGAAGACTCACCCAGGAGATATGACACCAAAGAAAACTGAACAGCCGTATCAGTGGAAACAGACCTACAACGCCATCATAGGTCAGTAAAATCCTTATAAGACCTTCTCCTCTGATCAAACTTGCATATGCCTGACACATCTTCTCTTTTTGTCAGTTTTCCCTGCAGAGAAGAATGTCTACGAGAACATAGCTGAGGCTAATCTTGATACTACAGATGGTTGCACAGATTAGGATATCATCGGAGGTGTACGTTTCAATGCTTCAGACGGACGGGTAGACCAGGCCATCACCAAAGGTGTGCAGGCCGGAGTTCTTCTCAATCTGTTGGTGACAAATTCTTGACTCAAACAAGACTACTTCCTTCATTAGTTGATCCTGCAGATGTACCTTTGGACAACTTTGAAGACCCCGAAGCCCTTAACGATTACGCCTTCGCCCCTCGTCTAGGACAGATTTTTGTAACTGAATGAAATAAAACTTGTCCTTCTCTGAGCAATTGTCTATTTTGCATCTTCCTGACCTTTCGATTCCTCAGTGATCTTCTCCGATTGCAAACAATTCTTTAGAAAAACGCTTGCCGAGTGTATGACGTCATCTTAGCCGACCGAATATCACTTCCGACATGTCATGTCACTCGGCATCTTCACTTACTGCTTCTCACCTTTCCCTTTCCCTGATAAACTTGTTAATGAAAATGCCAGGGTTACCAAGGTCGTAAATATCCTTGTACTAAAGGCGATATGTAAAAATATCGGCTATAACTTAATTCCTTGGAGTATTTTTTCTGCTAAAGGTGATGTTTTTTCACATCGGCTGTATACAAAATATTTCTCGAGTTACACGACTCCCACGCGTTCGGCTTTAACAAGTACTGCCGAAGCTTCAACTGACAAGTACACAAACCGAAAAGTCTTGTCACAGCCGAATACCCCTTTCTTAGGTTTGACATTTTCGGCTAAAACAGATTGCTAATTATCTTTCCTCTAAACTCAAAAATAAGGGCCGATCCTACTATAAGGCTACCGGTCGTCACGTACAACTCGAAATAATCCCCAAGTTGTGGAAGCGAATCCATATATCTCCAATTTCATCAAAAGCTTCTGTTGCACGTCACCTTGCATGAATCTTCTCTGAACTTCCATGAGCTCTGGTAACGAAGAAATAATTGAAATCCCCTTAAAGGCTTGCAGATTTTGAATCATATCTGAGATCCCAACTTGCACACATTGATCCAACTTCGGCTTCATTATCAACACTTTATTCCTTGTCAGCCGATATGAGACTTTGGCTCTAGCTTTCTCCATTACCATTAGTCAGATTAAAAATTACTCTGAGAGCCGATTGTTTGAATCGGCTTTTGGTCCTCATCGAAGACATTCACAGGACCTGCTTCCCAGGCTCTTCCAGAGAAACACTCGACACCTTCATACTCCCAATAGATCGGTTCTGTATTAGCAACACTAACTGAATCATTAGCATGAACGATCTCAATATCATCTCCAATCCACTGTATGAGGAACTGATGCATAGTTGATGGTACACAACAGTTTGCATGTATCCAATCTCTTCCTAACAGCAAACTGTATGCCCCCTTGCCCTCAATGACGAAGAAGGTAGTGATCAAGGTTTTAGATCCAATCATTAACTCGACATGGACTGCTCCTCGGGTGTTAGAAGAATTTCCCGCAAAATCCCTCAATACCATGTCGGTCTTCAGTAGATCTTCACTTGTCATGCCAAGCTTCCTGAAAGTGGTATACGGCATGATATTTATGGCAGCTCCTCCATCAATGAACATCTTGGTTAATGCTTGCCATTGACATACCCCCTCATATATAATGGCCTCAAGTGTCGGTGTCTGATTGGTTTATCAAATACTGCCTTTTCAGCCAAGACGAGATGAGCTAATTAGTCCTGAAACTCACTTTCATCGAAGTCCGAATATGCCTCCTCCTGGACGTCTTGATTCTCCGGAGCTACAAACTCTGACGGGAGAAAGAACGCCATGCATGTATCAGCCGAACGATTACCTCCATTCGGCTTCTCTTTAGGACGCCAAACTTGTCTCGTCTTGGTGCCTGCTTGCTCTAATTCTCTGTTCCTCAAGCGTTGCACTCTCCTTTTCTGGCTCTTCCTTAAACCTGGTGGACACCATTGTCCTTTTTGCCAGACATACTCACGGTATTCTTCCTCTTCAGTATGAGCCCAACTTCGATCGGCAAATCTTCCCTGTCGATTATCAAAGCTACTTATTTTTAAGCGCCGATCGTCCTCAGGGATTCGCGCCCCAAGCCTTTCATGGATAGAACGGCGGTTGACTCGAGATTGCCTGTACTCGGAGTACCGACTACTGCATTCAGGGCAGTTGTTCGTAACAGGCAACTTCAAGCCTTCGTTCCAACAATATTGGAAGAACGAGCATTCCCAATGAGACTGTTCCTGTTCCACCATATCTTCTCATTCTTTTCGGTGCATCTCTTCCTCGTACCTCCTTTGTCCCTCCAGGAACTTCCGTTCTTCATAAAGCCTCTGCTTCTGGTACTGTTCCTATTCCCGATGCCACTTATTCAACAGAATGCGTGTCGTGACCCTGTGTCTGGAGGTGTTACCCGTCTCAATTCGGCTATCTTGGAACCGAACTCTCCGCTGAAGTTCTCCTTTTGTAACCCGCCGATCGGGATCAATAGTGCCAGCTTCCCTCGCTCTATCAGAGGTTAAAACTTTCATCTTACCCTTACCCCTGGGATCGGCTACATTGATCATGTTAACAGAGAAAGACACAGTATTCTGCTCAAAAGGGCTACCATCAATCTTCATCTTTCCATCGAACCTCAGATGTCCGCCTTGAATAGCCTTCTGGATCCGATCTCTGAACACTCGGCAATCATTTATGGAATGGGACTTAGTGTTGTGGAAACCACAATACTTCTTGTCTTTGACGCCCACAAGAAGCAGCATAGGATGACCTTCCGGCAACTTGATGCATCCCTCCTTCAACAAGTATTCAAATAATTTGTCTGACTTAGACACATCAAAGTCATAAGTACCTTTGTGTTGCCTCAGCCACCGTTGGTTGACTTGAGTCGACTCTTTAGACCAGGTTATCTCGGCTGCAGCCACCTCATCTTCATCATGATACTCATCTGCTTCCTCTAAGAAAGCCTGATACATCTCGGCAGCTACATCACCCTTCTGGAACTGATCGTTCCTCTTGAATCCCTGAGCTTGATTGCTCATCATTGCCAACCTTTGTGATAACTACCCGAGGTCTTCAAATTCCATGCCGAATAGCTTTTCTTTGATACTCGACAACATGCCAGCTATGGCTATACCCGGTAACTGGTCATCCGGCAAATTCAGAGAATAGCAGAGATTTTTTATCTCCCTGAATCGGCGTAGATACTCTTGCGGTGTCTCGCCGGGTCTCATCCTCAAGCTCATGAGATCGACCAACTTCTTCTCACTGGTTCCCGTAAAGAAGTATGAGTGGAATTTCTGCTCCAGCTCCGCCCACGTACTGATGGAATTCGCTGGCAGAGAGGCAAACCAAGAGAAAACTGGTCCTGTCAACGACAACGGGAAGTATCGAATCCTCCAAGCTTCATCTGCCGACGCTCCACCAAGCTGCATCAGGTAACGGCTGATATGCTCCCTCGTACTGGTGTCATCTTGGCCCGAGAACTTGGTAAGGTCGGTAGGTGGCTTGACTCTCGGAGGAAGAGCCACCCGATTGTACCATTCTGGGTAAGGAGATTTGTACGTGTACGTCTGATTCTTCGGTTTTAGGCCGAACTGATTCTGCATCATATCAGCCATCTTATGCATGATGAGGTCGACATTTGAATCAGGAGCTGTTTGTGTCTGCTCCCCAGCATGTAACCCTGCTGAACTCCTGTATCCGGGATTCGGAAGAGTGTTAATCGAGTTATAGTCCATAAATTCCTGATATCTGTCTCCAAACATATCTTTCTGGATCCTGTTTGCCACAGGAGATACTCTAGAAGCAGATAGTGGGACGTTCCGTGTTGTGCCGAACGTGAGCTGGCCATAGGTCTGGGGATGTTGTTGTGTCTCCTGAGAAACCATCCCACCCGTGCTTGGGCCAGCTCCAGTGTTTTCGACAACTCTTCGGCATTGAGGTACTTGGAACAACAATGGCCCCCGCACTGGACCAGCAGCTTCTTCAAAATACTTATCTGTGTTCGGACCGAAAGTATCAACCATGACCGCACGAAAGGTGTTCAGGAAAGCCGACTGATGACTGGTCACTGCTCCTGATACGATCCTATGCATCATATCTGCCATCTTCTAGAGAGCCGCTTCTTCGCTACCGTCAGGTAGCTCAAGTTGGTGATGAGGAACAACCTTCGGGAATGTCTGCTTCTGATAGACTTTGCCGCTTTTATTCTTGGAGAAGGTCTCCAAGCACTTGCGCTGGAATTCATCACAAGCTTGCTGCACCAGATCTTTTGATTCTAGCGGCAAATCGTCCATGATCATCTCGAAGACTTGATCTTCGTTAATCTCAGGCATCTTGAAATGAAGTAGTCCCACCGAGCGTGCCAAAAAGTGTGTTGACGCAAAACGTGACGTCTCGTGTCAAGGGCACACCGCAAGCCGAACGAGGCTAGCTTCAATCGGGAGCCCGGGGTGTATCGAACCCGGAGACGTGCCAGTTGGTTTGACCTGAAAACCAACAAGGGATAAAATGTGAGAATACCTTGGAACATGCTGGGTAAAAACTAGACAATTCCATATGTACGGCTTTGGAAGCCAATCACGACGGCACACAGCTATAGAAGCTGTTTGTTGAAACGGGTTTAAGATGTCATTCGGCAAGTATAAAGAGAAAGCATGTAAACATGTCGAATGCCGAATACATACGTGACAAAGGAATAAAAGAGGTAACTTGTAAATACAAATCTATTCAGATAACATATGCATAGGCCAATCTAGCTAGTCTGCCGCACGTCCAGCCTTCATAAACCCGTCAGGCATAAACTCAAGCAAAGCTAATCCACCGCATGATACCACTTGCTATAAATCTACACCACTCCTTATAATTAGATTAATCCACCGCATGATACGATCTAATTATAAGAAGCTAAAAGCACACATACACCTGAACAGATCTATACATACTCATTACTCATGTAAGCTTAACCAGAATCGGCAAACTAGCCGAACTGGGGTCCATGAAGAAGAAACATACAAACCAAGCATGGTTAAACTAATCTAAAACCTACACCTGCCGCACGGCACCCAGCTCTATCAAAGCATAAACATGATCGGCATGCATGAACCCACAACATGTAGCAACCTAGATTGAAAGTCGGTTCGGCCATTATGATCTTATAATTAGGAAAGCACAAGCAAACTCGTGCAACAAGGCCGAACGAAGATCAATCTAGATTGGGCAAAAAGTGTTGTACGAATTAAATAAATAAAACATATAACACGTGATAACTTGATGAATCTATTAGATCTGCCAAATCTAACAGAGCCGATAACTATTTTTACTCATGACTCAATCCGCCGCACGATACAAGTCATAGGTAAAAACTTCCCGTCATAAGCTTAAATCCGCCGCACGATACTAAGCTTAACATACGAGACTACTTGCATCATATCTAAATCCACTACATGATACTAGACATGATAGCAAGGTTGCCGGTACTTACGGAGGTCGACGGATCGATGATTCCTCTCGAAGAACTCGACGACACGACTATAAGGACTCAAAGGTGGCACGGGGCCGGTTGTATTGATGTGGTTGTGAACAGTTTTACAATGGTCGAGGGCTTATATTTATACCCTGGACGAAACACGAATCCTAGACGATTACGACTTTACAATGAAATACGGAAAGATATAAACCCTACATTATTTGGTGCCTTCCATCACCCTGTGTCTTCTCGTACAAGCCGGCTTTACTCACAATACGCGTTTTCCGAATGGAACCATGGCCTCGCGAAATAGCCGACCGCGTAGACAGTTACCGAAACTCTGAGGACCAAACAGCTGCCAATCGTTTGCCAAATCTGTTTCCTCTGCTGGCCAGACCCACCTGTCATATCCTTATGCGTGCGAAAATCTGGTGTCAACACCATACTAATCGGTGTTATTTTCTAATGCATTGAAACACAGATCTCACAAAGCCATGAATATATCTAGCTTCTTCCATGGTGGCCGACTGCAGCGGTCCCCGAGGTGTCCGACTGGAGTTGCTGCTGCGGACATGACCCAGAGGGTGGGTGATGAGGGTTGGGGCGACGACCGAGGCCCCTAGCCACACTGTAGCCAGCTTGAATTGGGAGGAGGAGTCGGGGCGGAGCTCGCCGCAAGCTGCGTGGCGTGCCAACCGATGCAGTCACGAGTCATCGGGGCAGAGCTCGTCGCAGGCTGCGTGGCGGGCCAACCGATGCGGTCATGAGTTGTCGGAGACTGGGATGGAGGGAGGACGAGCCGCACCGCCGCCGATAGCCTACTTGCCTTTGCCAGTAGTCGCGCCGCCGCCTGTAGTTCCCCAAACCCTAACACGCGAGCCGCGCCGCCGTCCAAACACGCGAGTAGTGCCCCCTGTGCAGTGGCACTGGGGCGGAGGGAGGATGAGATGAGGGAAGGGGCGAAGGACGAAGGAGTCGTGCCGCCACCGGTACCACGCCGTTGCCAGGCCGTGAAACATTGGGAGCCACGACTTCTGATCAGGATTGGTTCGAGCGAACCACCAAGAAATAAAGGAGAAAGTGACTGAGAGGCATCATGGTATTTTCATGTAGGTGATTTTTCTTTTTATTATTATTATTTTTTTCATTTAATCCAATCATTTCAAATGGTGTTACGAAACAGGGGTAGATGGGAGCTTCGTTTGAAAATAACAAGAGTAAGAATATAAAGTTGAAAAAAGAAGGATAAAATCACCATGGGAGTATCGTATCAAATAAGTGTAGAAACATCTTGTTGACGTTGGAAGTGATCCGAATCAAACACCAGCAGGGCTAGAACGCCCGGAGAGGTTACAATTCAACCCGAGACAGCAGGGGCCCTAGCTAAATCGACGAAAACCGATCTAAAGACCGGTTTAGGTTGATCTAGGGTTTTGAGCTCCTGTGTTGATAACTCTACAACTCCTCCCGGGAAGACCCATCGGGGAGAAGCACGTAGAGGTTGCTCTAGGACCAGCAAGGCCGCCTAGAACGCCGTCGAGTCTCGTCGGGAGACACGCCGAACAGCAAGGTAGAAGGGAAATAAGGGGTAAAAGGGATAGTAGATTGGTTTTGATCGATTAGGGTTTGATGCCTCAATCGGCCATGATCCTCTCATATATATAGAGGGGGTTGGTCTTATCCCAATAGGAAACATCTTCAGATACGATCTCCAAGTTTCCTATCCGGACTCTATCAATATATAGAATCCAATCCGGACGCAACAAGGTAACCCTAATCTCGCCGATCCTTAGATCGACCAGATTGGTCTAAATCAGTCTTAATGGGCTTTATCATCCCATACTGATCAACGAATCATCGCCGGACTTAGCCTTTATCATAACCATAAGGCCTCCGACCAGCGCCACCTGGTCGGACACAAACATTGACTGGTCGGAAGTCCAAAATGATCAGTCTCATTTGACTTAGAACATCCAATCCGCCAAATATGAAATAATAGAAGACAAATTCGACCCTAATATTACAGGTCGAATACTTCTTCTAAATTTACTTTTACCTGTGACACTTTTGAGTGTCAACATATGCCCCCCTGTTTTTAGGTGATCTTTAACAAAACCTAAAAACAAACCGAATAACAATGATTTCCATCTCATCGGCTATTCGATAACTAAGGATAAACTTTCTAACTATTTTGTTCTAAGGGCGATACATGTATCGGCCATTGCTTGAAAGGCACTCAGGCTTCTTGCCAAACACTTGGAAAGTATTTTTTTAAAATACCTCCCATTTATTGCTCTTGGAAGACTTCCACCTTGCAACGTCTCCAGCATATATGCATTTCCGAATATCACTTTAATCACTTTATAAGGACCTTCCCAACTCGGCGACCACTTGCCAAACTTATTGCTCTTCGATCCAAGCGGTAATATAGTCTTCCACACCAATTCCCCCACTTGGAATGATTTGCTTCTTACCCTTTTGTTGTAAGCTCTAGCAACCCGGGCTTTGTCTTTCTCCATCTCCTTGAAAGCCTTCAATCTCTTATCGGTCACTTCATCAATGTTGTTCATCATGGCATCATGATACATAACAGCGGATAAATTATTTTGTTTAGCCAGTCTATATGCATTCAAATTTACCTCGACAGGCAACACTGCTTCTTGTCCATATACTAGCTCAAAAGGAGTAACTTTTGTAGCACCATGTTTTGACACACGATGAGCCCATAAAGCTTCAGACAAAACCTCATGCCATCTCCTTGGGTTATCCTCAATCTTCTTTTTGATAAGCTTGATCAAAGTCTTGTTACTAGACTCAGCCTGACCATTAGCTTGAGCATAGTATGGAGATGAATTGAGCATTTTTATTTTGTATAATTCAGCAAAATCTCGTACCTCTTTAGAAATAAAAGATGTCCCTTGATCTGTAGTTAACGTTTGAGGTATGTCGAATCTATGTATAGTATGCTCAGTAATAAACTCAATCACCTCCTTATGTGTCATATTCTTCAAAGGCACCGCTTCAGTCCACTTAGTGAAATAGTCTGTAGCGACCAGAACAAAATGATGTCCTTTCGAAGATGGAGGATGAATTTGGCCAATGAAGTCTAGCCCCCAACCATGAAAAGGCCATGGTTTGATAATAGGATGAAGCATAGCAGCAGGTGCAAGCTGTATATTTCCAAACCATTGACATTCTTCACATCCTTTGTAGTAACAAAAAAAATCAGCCATCATCGTGGGCCAATAAAACCCAGCTCTGCGTAATAGCCATTTCATCCTTGGTGCCGATTGATGTGTACCACAAATACCTTCATGGACCTCCCCCATAGCCACTTTTGCTTGATCAGATCCCAAACACTTAAGCAACAAGTCTTCGGCAGTCCTTCGATAAAGCTCATCATTGTGCAGTACATATTTGAATGCACTCCGCCGAACACTTTGATCAACCTTAGTACTCGGATCATTAAGATATTTAAGCAGGGGAGTTCTCCAATCTTGTAAATCAGTTCCACTTGATTCGGACCGATTTAGAGTTCTTTCAGACCAATTAATTGTTCCATGATCGACCAGGTCAATCGGACGAATTAACTGTCTTGATTTATAAGCAACCTGGTCGGCCATATCGTCTACCCAAACATGCTTAACTTGCATCTGGTCTCCGGGGTAAGGCGGCCGAACTGGTTCTAAAACAAACTGGTCGGCTATAGGAGCCGACAATACTTCTGCACGCTGTTGCATCGGCTTTATGTAAAATTGCGTCTACTAACATAATAGCCAGATGCTTGTTGAGCTAACATGTTGGCTCTATGATTTTCATGCCTTGGTATATGCCGAATCTAGAATTCAGTAAAATGAGTAATAATGTCAAGGCACATGTCAAGATAAACATTCAAGGATCCCTCTAAACATTGAAATTTACCAGCGACTTGTTGCACTACTAGCAAGGAATCGCCATAAGCTTCAACATGCTTAACCTCCATAGAGCATAACATTTCTAAATAGAATAAAAGAGCTTCATATTCGGCTTGATTATTAGTACATAGGTAATCTAACCGGCTTAGCATTTCAAACTCAGCACCATTAGGAGAAACAATGACCACACCAACACCTTGGCCCTCCTTACAAGCCGATCCATCAAAATTAAGCTTCCATGGAGTAAAAGTAAAATAACTAATCTCATCTTCTAAAATAATACTATGCTCAACAATGAAATCAGCAAGAACTTGACTCTTTAAAGTTTTTAATGGTTCATAAGTAAGTCAAACTCAATCAACGCGTACTCCCACTTACCAATCCTTCCTCTAAGGATTGGCCGATATAACATGTGCTTAATTACATCGGCTTGGCATGCAACAACACATGTGCTAGATAGCAAATAGTGTCTCATTTTAGCACAAACGTAGTACAAGGATAAACATAATTTTTCAACATGGGCGTACCTTTGTCGGGATCAAGAAGATGACGACCAATATAAGCAATCACGTACTCTTTACCTCCATCTTTGTCGACGAAATATGCTCGATAGCCCACCTAGGGGTATGCCCGAGGTGGTAGATTAGCGGGGAAGGCGCGCAGAACGACGATCCGGACGTGACACAGGAACGAAACTAGATGAACACCGGGGTTTATCCAGGTTCGGGCCGCCGAGTTTCAGCGTAATACCCTACGTCCTGCGTCGAGTTATCTACTCTGTATATTGATGAATGTGTTTTTTAGAGGGGGTCCCTGCTCGCCTTATATAGCCACGGGGAGCAGGATTACAGATCTTTAGAAGATCGGATCTCATGATACAATAAGGAAACCTAGTCGATTACAAGTCCATATCGTGAAGGACACGATATCTTTCCCAACCGACTATGCTTCCTTTCTTTCCGACCCTGAGGAGGCTCCCGTGCCGTCATCCGACCAGCTGGGCCGCCTGCCCGACCAGCTGGGCCTTAACGCCACGAACCTTCACAGTGAGTTGGGCCGGCCTTCATGAAGCAGCCCAAGTCTAGCCGTGAGGATACCTGGGTTTATACCCCCACAATCTTGTTGTGTTAAGACAGCTCCAATGACCTTCTCTTCGGCAGAGACATATAATCTGAAAGGGACTCCTCTCTTAGGCGCCCGAAGAACTGGTGGATATGACAAATATTCCTTTATTTTCTCAAATGCTTCTTGTTGCTCTGCCCCCCAAGTGAACTCATTTTCATCCTTTAACTTTAATATAGGGGTGAAAGGAATAATCTTCCCGGACAAATTCGCAATAAATCTCCTCAAGTAGTTCACTTTTCCCAAGAACTTCTGCAAGTCCTTTTTTGCATGTAGGCGCTTGAACTCTCTTGATCTTTTCTATCCTTTTAGGATCAATTTCTATGCCTTCGTCGTGAATGATAAAACCCTAAAAACTTCTCAGCTGATACACCAAAAGCACATTTCAGTGGGTTCATCTTCAAACAATAGCGGCGTATTCTCTCAAATGCCAGACGTAAATCGGCCAAATGAGACACATGGGCAGCCGATTTAACCACAATATCATCAATATATACTTCCATGATTATCCCAATCAAATCATAAAAGATCAGATTCATAGCGCGTTGATAAGTAGCACCTGCATTCTTCAAACTGAATGTCATCATGACCCACTCAAAAAGACCAACAAACTCCGGACAAATGAAGGCCGTTTTGGACATATCCTCCTCGGCCATGAATATCTGATTATAACCAGTGTTGTCGTCAAGAAAACTGCCAACCTGATGTCCTGAAGCACCATTGATTAACATATCGACTATAGGCATAGGATACTCATCTTTGGGAGTGGCTCTGTTTAAATCTCTAAAATCAATACAGACCCTGATTTTCCTAGTGTCTTTCTTTTCTACGGGTACGATATTAGAGACCCACTCTGCATACCTGCATGGTCGGATAAACCCCGCTTGCAATAACCGATTAATTTCCTCTTTAATCCGGTCATATATTGTAGAATTAAAATGGCGAGGATGTTGCTTGAATGGTCAAAACCCCGGCTTAATAGGAAGTCGATGCTCAACAAGTTCTCGGCTCAACCCGGGCATCTCCGTATAACTCCATGCAAAGCAATCAACATACTCCTTCAAGAGCGCGATTAGTTTAAACTTGTAATCGGCTTTAAGATTTTGGTTTACAAAGGTCCGCCTAGGTACAGAACCATCCCCAATATCTACCTGCTTCAAAGGGTCGGCCGATGTGAACCCTTGGCCCAACTTATTGAGCTCGTCAAAATCATCAATAGCTTCACAAGCATCGGTCTTACATGTCCGATATTGCTCAACACGATGTTTTAACCAATCAACATTAGCATCCATCAGATTACATGATAATGTTGAACAGATTGTCAATCAGTTTTAAAAATACTGGCACAAAACCTTCCTTAGTAACACTAACAAACTGAAAATTAGAAAGGTCCCGACCAGATAAACAGGCAATAGTGTCATGCCCCCCGAGCAAAGGAGCATCGGTCGTAGCTACATAGGTCGATGAATCTGAGTGTACCACTTCAACATCGTCCCCCACCCACTGAATGAGAAACTGATGTAAGCTAGAAGGTATACACCGATTAGCATGAATCCAGTCACGCCCAAGTATAAGGTTATAACTATGTATGTCGGCGACGAATAAAGCAGTAGCCAAAGTCTTGCTCCCAACGGTCAACTCCATGGACGCAACTCCTTTGGCCGGAATGGGATATCCTCCTCCGACTCCAGTAATAGTCATGTTGGTCTTGATCAGCCCTTCATCGGTACTGCCGAGCTTCTGGTAAAGCGAGTATGGCATCAAGTTCACGATTGCCCCGCTGTCTACCAGCATCTTGATCAGCCCTTCTGGGGAAGGTTCATAGTCCACCATTTCCTCATCTTGTTCTTCTGGTAATTCTTCACTGGTCGCGACAACACCAGTGGAGGAATCAGGGTTACTAAGAAGTGAGCCTAATCCTATCGACACATCAGGAACCTATCTAATCCCGGACTCCGATTGAATCGGCTCAATTCCTGGTTCAGTAGTAGTTAGCTCAATCCGCTCGACCGCTAAGCTGGTCGGCGCCTGTCCCGAAGTGGCCGGATTAGTGTTCGACCTGATTGGTTCCGAAGCCACTTGAGTGGTTTCGGCATTTAGACTGGTCGACTCAGGATCCGACCTGTTTGGCTCCACAATTGTCAAAGTCAGCTTCTAATTACAAGCCGGCTCTTCACCTCCTCGCTTGCCCTGAGGGAAAATAGGATGTATCGAGTTGAATATATCCTCCCTCACCTTCTCGAGCCGTTCCTGCCTCTGCTTGTTGCAGCGAGCCCTCTGCAGTTTCCTTCGCTGAGTTTTAGTTAAACCAGGAGGGCACCACTTGGGCTGCATATACTTGGGATCACGCTCAACAGGCTTCTCTACCTCGGCCTCTGTCGGAACGTTTTGAGTTTCCGGAACCTTTTCTGCAGTTGGCTCCTCAATCGCCATCGGCTCAGGTTCATTGGCAAGAGGGACTTCCATGGACCCGATCGTAATAGTAGGTAGAGGATCGGATCTGGTTAGGGAAATAACGGGGACGCTTTGCACCTTCTTAGGTACGTAGACTTGTCGTACTTGCGCCCTCCCCGTTTCCTGAGAGGCCAAAGTCCTTGACGCGACCAACCGACCTTGATTTGCGCTACTAGAGCTTGGCCGATCACCTAAACGATCGAACACTGAGATCCACGCGGGTTGGCTGATAGGCATTCCCCATCCTGGTTGGTAGTACATATGAGCTGGCATGGGGTAAGGTACCCATACTCCTTGAGGACCCCAATGTGGCGGTGGTGAAATGGGAGGGGCCCATTGATGCCAATAGGGGCCGGCCTTTGGTGCTGGAGATGCTACCTGAGACACCATCATCTGTTTAGACTTTCCATCCTCATGCTTCATAGGAGTAGACTCTCTCTTTTTTAAGGGCCGATTTTGGGAATCGGCCTTTTGCTGCTTGTACTTAGCCATGAGCTTATCAAAAGTGCATGGTTCCCTAGCAGCTTTCCCCTTGTTCCTATCCACATTGGTCTTCCAAGTGCCGACCTCGGGCTTCTGCGGGACAAATGTGCGCAGGACATGCACTCCGGAAGGGGTAGGGTCGTTGAAACGAGCCTGACCGACCGCATTAGTCGGCTTGTTGCTTCCACTGGGGTCGGGAGAAACTCGCCTGACCTGGTCGGCTTTCTCCGACTGCACTGGTTGCTTTGATGATGAACCAGACTGGTCGATTTGAGGACCCGACCTAGTCGGTCTCTGCTGTGTCGCCCTAGTCTCGAAATATCTTTGTCTATACAAGTGTCGTGTTGACCCTGCAATAATTGTGAGTTTGCTTTTGCCATCATCACCCTTCTCGAGCACCACCTTGTGCCCCGAATCATTCTCAGTATTCGGTGTTCCTCGTGGTTCGCCGATGACCACATTCTTTCCTCTGGTCGTATCGGCTTGCTCTGGACGAATCATAATAGCAGAGTAGTACTAATTTGCATCTCAGTTAGACTCAATCGTCCTTCATTGAGGGTCGATTGGACCTATCGACGGAAAACATTGCAGTCATTAGTGGCATGAGAGAAAGAATTATGGAATTTGCAGTAAGCTCTCCTTTTTAGTTCGTCGGGTGATGGCAAAGTATAATTAATTTTAAGATAACCGAATTTAAGTAATTCATCAAATATTCGGTCACATTTAGAAAAAACAAAAGTAAATTTCACCTCCTCACCCCGATTCTTTTGAATCGGTTTAAGGGAAGGACAAGTAACTAGTTGAAGGACCGAGAAAGCACTAGCAAGGCGACCAGAGGGGGGGTGAATGGGAGCTCAAAATTCTTCTCAGAAACTTTGGCCAAATGTCCCAAAATCAACCCCGAGAAACGGCGACCATCTTCCCATGTCTACAAGAGTGGCAAACAAGATCCTTCTCCATATGCAACTTGGGCAATCCTCGGATTAGGCCAAGTGAACTAAGCCTTGCAAGCAAGTCGAAGCTCAAATGTCCAAGTCTCCTATGCCACTTCCAAAGATCAGAGGAGGAAGGTCCAGCCACAAGACAACGAGAAGTGCCAAAAGACTCCGAGAAATTCGCACGAAAGACTTTTCCAAAGGGCGAAATCAAACACACAAGATTACCCTGAGGATCCAAAATACGACTGAGATTCGGTTTAAAACGAATCTCATAGTCGTCGTCAAAAAGTTGCGAAACAGAAAGAAGGTTAAAATGCAAGTTAGAAACAAGAACAACATCGCGCAACACAAAATGCTCATTAACCCGCACTGATCCGCGAGATAATACCTTACCTTTGCTATTGTCGCCGAAGGTTATGTACTCCTTTTCGGTGACAGGGCTAAGGCTGGAGAACCACTTGGCGTTTCCGGTCATGTGCCTTGAGCAACCGGAATCCACCAACCAACCGTCCTTCAACCGCTTTACCTACATCAATAAAAAGACATAGGGTGAGCATACGGTCCAACACTGGGGTTAGTGAAGTAGGAAGAATACCAGTGTTGGGCCGGCTGCTCAAAAGAACGGTTAGCAGGAAAACCATTCCTAGACTGTCTACGAGGATAGCGATCACCACGCACAGGAAAACGTGGTCCGCTGGGGAAGAAGCGCTCACCGCGATACTCCAAACGCGGTGGGGGAAAGCGCTCAACAAAACCTCCGCCACGGGGTCCGTAGCCTGCAAAAGCAGGACCCCGTTGGGCACGCTCTCTACGAGGCCTAGGCCTAGCAACTTGAGGCACTGCGCCTCTAGGCCTAGCATCTCTCCTCAGAGCTCTCTGCTGCCTAGGCCTGGGGACTTGAGGTTCTGGACCTCTGGGCCTAGCAGCTCTCCTCTGGACATTCGGCACATGCACACCATGGAAAGGGTGGTACATGTCCGGGTTGTCCATCTCCCGAGCACGGCGCGCCTCTTTCTTGCGCCGAAAACAGAACTCGCTCAAGTGTCCATCTCTCCCACAGAAATCACAATGATACCTCACCGCACGCAAAGGGGGTTGTTGGTACTCATGGTTGTGGGTGTGGATCACTTTGCCCTTCTGAGGCAACTCCTCCTGGATAGGTGGCATTGTATCCAGCTTGTTCTTTAGGTGGTTGGGTTTGGGATGCCACACTTGGTTCTTGGGTGGAGCTCTCGGAGGTTCTTCAAACACCCCATCCTTGGTGGTAGGCTTGAGAGGCTCTTTGGGTGGAAGCTTGGTAAGTTTGGGAGTAGTGGTGGAGTTGGGCTTCTCACTCGGATTCATACCACTCGACTCTCCAATCTTCCCAAAAGCAGAAAGATCAACACCCTGAGCAAAACCTACACCAGGACCTCCAGCAGCTCGCTTGAATTGGGAGATCATCATCCCGAGCTGCGGCTCACTACAAGATACCCATGACAAGATGGTCCGAAGGTATGTGTTTTCTTCCTCGGTTTGCATCTTGCCATGCTTCACATTGGCAATCTCCATCTCCAAACCCTCTCACAAAGCGCACCTAGTCGCACAAGTGCTACCCGAGCTGGCCTTCTCAAGAGACTCAATCTTGGCATTCTTCTCTGCCAACTCGGTTTGCAAGCCAGGACAGGTCTTGCAAGCACCTAGCAAAGAGGGTCTGGCCCTCAGCTCATCCAGCTCTCCAACCAACGCAGCATACTTTCCTCTCAAAGTGAGAAGATCAGTCATGTGCGTGGTGCACGACTCACACTCAACCTCCTCCGACACGACCACGGTGGACTTTGCAAACTCAAGCTCCCTCACCGTGTCCTCCCACTTCTGCCTAAACTCCTTGCGCTCTCTAGCGGCACGCCTAAGCAACTTGTCCTGACTAAGGAGCGTGGCAGTAAGCTTCTCAACCTCAGCAGAAAGCTCGTCGTGGGTGAGGGATACCTGAGAGGTGTCGTCATCGTCGTCGTCGTCCCGAGGGGTGTGCTCCAGCTTGCCGTCGACCTCATCACCAAGCGCCATGGTGCAGAGGCCTCCGTCGCCGGTGAAGAAGCAAAGACCATTCAGCTTGTCCTCGATCCTCTTCTTCTTCTCGGACTCGTCGTCGCTTGAGGAAGCGGAGTCGTCATCCGAGCCGTCGATGTCGCTGAGCGTGGCGAAGAACGCACGCTGCTCAGCCTGGGCCTTCTCCAAGTACTTCTTCTTGATGTACTCTTTGTCGAAGCCGCCCCTCTTCTTGTGCCTTGGGGGGACGTGCTTCTCCTTGCGCTTGGAGTCGTACTTGTGCCCATGATCGCCCTTCCCCGAATGCTTATTCTTCTTGGGGCAGTTGGCGATGAAGTGGTCGGGATCGCCGCACTCATAGCATCCTGAGCGTCCTCCTCCGCGGCGACGGTTCATGCGGTTGTTGTGGAACCGCGTGAACCGGTTGGCAAGCAAAGCCAACTCCTCGTCTCCCAAAGACTCCAGCTGGTCCTCTGTGACAGAAAAGAGAGATGAAAGCGCAAAGCCAGCAGAGGGGTTAGCGGAAGAACCAGAAACCAAAGCCATAGTCGGGCCAGAAGGATTCGCATAAGAAGCCCTCGACATGGCGTCAATCTCACTAGACTTGAGCTTACTGAAGAGCTCGTCGCACGTGAGGGTCTCATAGTTAGGCGATTCGATGATCGCCTGAACCTTGGAATCCCACACCGACCGATCAAGAGTATGCAAAAGCTTCAAAGCCCTCTCATGATCGTCGAAAGGCAACTGCTCCTTGTTAGCCCTCATCCTGTTGACAATCACCTGAAAGCGAGCGAATAAACTTTCTATGCTCTCGCCAGGCTGATGTCGAAAGTTCTCATACTCTCTCTTGAACGACTCGTAGAGTCGGGTTTTGACTTGAGAGGTGCCCTCATGAAAGCGCATGAGGGTGGCCCAAATCTCCCGAGCCGTAGAGAGGTGAGAAACACGATCAAACTCACCCATACTCAAACAGGAGAACAAGGCGTTACGTGCCCGGCCATTGGCCTCGTGCTCATCGATCTAGAGCTGAGTGACACGAGCAGCCAAGACAACGTAATCGTCCCTGTTGCAAATCTCCCAAATAGAAGAGCCCATGCTCTGAAGATAGGCCGACATGCGTATCTTCCAATACGCATAGTTCGTCCCATCAAAGAACGATGGTTTGCCCACGCCGCGATCCATGTCGCCTTCTGTGGATCTGGAACCGGCTAAGGTGGAAGATCCTTAACCCGCTCCGATACCAATTGAAGGACCGAGAAAGCACTAGCAAGGCGACCAGAGCGGGGGTGAATGGGAGCTCAAAATTCTTCTCAGAAACTTTGGCCAAATGTCCCAAAATCAACCCCGAGAAATGGCGACCGAAACCGTGATGCTCACGACCCTTGGAAGAGGGTGGATGATCCCTAAGATCACAGCGGAGCACCACCAAGAAGAAGCAAACCAAACTCCAAAAGTTTCGGCTCGAACACAACCCCAAAAACCAAGTCTCGAACGTAGATAGACGGCTACGTCGAGAAGTCCCCAAATACCGATGCTAACGAGTAGCAAAGATACCTAGAGAGGTTCCTTGGTCAACTCTAGGGCCAAACGAGAAGTCCGGAAACCAAGCGTAGAAGCCGGGAGAGCAAACGCACTAAACCGGAGCACTCAGGCAAGTCCCGGACTGTCCGGCACTACGGTCGCGGACTGTCTGCCCAGTGGCGGACTGTTCGGGCTCAGGTCGTGGACTGTCTGCCGGCCAAACGAGCAAAACCACAGTGCTGCTGCAAGTCCACTGGACGTTCCCGGACTGTCCGCGAGATCCAACGGCGGACTGTCCGCCGGTGAAAAACCCAAAAACGCAAACTTGCTGAAGTCTGCTGGACAAGTCCCGGACTGTCCGCGGACCACAACGGCGAACTGTCCGCCGGTCACGAGAACAGTCCCCGACCGAAGAACACAGCCACTGGTCAGGCTGATCCCCGACGCCCGGACTGTCCGCCGGTCAAACCGCGGACTGTCCGCGGGTGTCCAGAGAAGGCGATTTTGATCGCCCTTCTCTCAAATCTCTCCGAATTCAATCCAAATCAAAATCCCAAGTTCCCAAACTTGGAGAAGATGATCAGGGGGTAGTTAGGAGACTATCCCCAAGAAATCATCCACTCAAATCGATCCAATCAACGGGAAATCAAAAGAGAAGGTGGATGAACGGAAAAAGCGCCACGAAAACGAAATCGTCCCGATCTATTCGATCATGAGGAGTTAGATGAATTCCTTTGGTCGAAATGACCTCCTCAATGATACGAACAAATTGGTTCAAACGGATTTCGCAAAGACGCACCGAAGAGGGAGATCGAGTGACGGGAAAATCGCGAAGAAACGAAGAACGCGAAGAACACGAATCAAAACGCGAATCAAGTCATCGATCTGCACTGCAAAGGTGAGGATACGGCCTCACTTCCTCACAATCCACAGTACACAGAGGCAAGTCTCTCTGCGGATCTCAGCTAGCTACAGCAGAGGATGGGAGAGCAAGAAACCCTAAGTGCGAAAGAGCAAAATGACTGAGATAGGGGGAGGAGGGTGTCTCCCCGACTACTTATCCTAATTCTAGTCTAAGTACAATTCATACTCTACCCCTCTCTAATCTAATTACAGAGCGAACCAGCTAAACCCTAGGGTTATTCTGGACCAACTCGGTGGTAGGTGTATCCGACGGCCACGCCCGTACAACTCGTCCGCGTTGCCTCCACGCAACCTTCCGATTGCCGCCACGTGCCGCCCTCGCTCTGCACCCCCGGTTTTGTGGCCCAAACCGGGAAACCAGCCTTTTCCAGCCAACCCCCGGTTTTGAGGCCCAAACCGGGAAACCAGCCCACCAGCATCTAAGTTTGGAGGCCAAACTCAGCAAACCCTCAGCGCCCAGGTTTTGAGGCCCAAACCTGGAAACCGTCCATCTGATGGTTTTTCCCTGGCTCTACCACCAAACCGAAGCTGTAGAGGGGATGCACCGCCCGTGCACCCCGTCCACCGACACGTGTCCCCAGGTCCTCGACCCGAGCAACACCGTGCCCCGCAAGTCTTCACTTGTCGCTGTCCCAGGCTGCCAGCCACCACAGCTGATCCTCAGGCACTCTGGTCCCTCAGTCCAAGCCTCACGTCCGCCCTTCACCGCTCGGTTCATCGGCATGGCACGTCTGCCGCACGGCACGCCCATCCTTCACCGCACCCGGTCCATCGGCACGACCCGTCTCAACTTGACCTTCACCTTGCCCTCGATCACTGTCTCCGTGCTCGACACCTGCACAACACAAGCCAAAGACCCTACGATCAAACCCGTTGACAATCACTCATCACTTAGAGACTCGGCATACATCCATGTATCCGCACTAGTTTATTCTGCGCCGGCCATAGAATTTCGGCAGCGCAGCAATCTTTGGACTCATCGTCGGAACTATCAGAATCTAACTTGGCAATATGCACGCCCGATCGATGGGTTTTATGAGGATCATAAGGTTCTTTAAGGCGCGATTCTATTGAAACGGCCTTTTGCAACAACTGATTCACATTAAAGAAATAATGATGCTCAAGTTTATCCTTGATCTCTCGATGTAGGCCAACTAGACATAGATTCGTTAGATCTCTGTCGGAGATCATCAAATGAAAACATCGGTTCTTAATCTCCTTAAAACGCTTAAAGAAATCAACCACAGACTCGATACGCCCTTATCGAACCGACGTGAGATGTGACAACCTAGTTTCTTGAACTCCGTCATAAAAGTGATTATGAAATTTTTCTTCTAGCTCGGCCCAAGAACCTATGGTACACTCTGGTAGTGACGTAAACCAGGCGAAAGCCGTACCAGTCCAAGACAAAGGAAAATGTTGCACATTCATGTAATCTAAAGTACTGGCTTCACCCATTTGTGCCAAGAACATGCTAACATGCTCCATAGTCGTTTTACTACCGTCACCGCTAAACTTATAAAAATTCGGTACCCTCCAACCGTCAGGTGCTTTCATGAAATCAAAACATGAAGGGTATGGTTTTGAATACGTGGTTCTGGCAGGCTTGAATTGGACTCCTAAACTAGTCTCGAGAGACCTAGTTATTTCTTCTTTAAACCGATTTATGGCTCGTCCAAAATCGGTGTCAGCAAGGTTAGGAGTGCCATTATGCATGGGATTATGGCTCGAAGACTTCGGCGGGTTGGGCAACACCGTTCCCTGTCCTCCCGAAGTTCTATTTGATGTTGTTCCCTGGTCGGTCTGTGCGGTCCGACCAACACCATGGTGGAGACCATTGGTATACATCGATGTACTAGCCTCACCGTGAGCGGTCCTGCTAGTATCGTTTCCTGATTGCGTTTGGCCAAACCCTGTGTGTGAGGTTTGCCCTTTGAAGAAATTAAAAGGCATACCGAACTGTGTTTGTCCGATAGGGCGATCAGGTTCAGCGGTCTTACCCTCTAGCTTATCCATGCGGTCACTAAGTAACTTAAACGAATGCTGAATAGTATTGGTAAGAGTTTTTGACGTATCCACTAGCATCGCAGAATAATTAGCATGGGTAGGGTAAGAATCTTCCGGTACCTTAGTGTTTACCTTATCAGTAGCGTCTTCAGCAGTCGTAGTTGACGTGGTAGGGATGACCTCGCTGAAGTCCGGTTGCTTGTCTTGAGTGACCCTGCCGCGCCGATCCTTCGAACAGCTTTCCAGGAAAGCCTTCAAGACAGCGTCGAGCTTGGCCTGTGCTTGTTGCTTCAACTCATCGGGGAGTTCGTCGATGCCTGCGGGACGGACGATGTTGTCTTTATCAGTAGCACCGTCTTTGCCGCCCATATCGATAATAGATGAATTTTCAATCTTCCCCAGCGGAGTAGCCAAAAAGTGTGTTGGCGTCGGAAGTGATCCGAATCAAACACCAGCAGGGCTAGAACGCCCAAAGAGATTGCGATTCAACCCGAGACAACAGGGGCCCTAGCTAAACCGACAAAAACCGATCTAGAGACCGGTTTAGGTTGATCTAGGGTTTTGAGCTCCTGTGTTGATAACTCTAGAACTCCTCCCAGGAAGATCCGTCGGGGAGAAGCACATAGAGGTTGCTCTAGGACCAGCAGGCCGCCTAGAACGTCGTCGAGTCTCGCCAGGAGACGCGCCGAACAGCAAGGTAGAAGGGAAAAAAGGGATAAAAGCGATAGTAGATTGGTTTTGATCGATTAGGGTTGGATGCCTCAATCGGCCATGATCCTCTCATATATACAGAGAGGGTTGGTCTTATCCCAATAAGAAACATCTTCAGATACGATCTTCAAGTTTCCTATCCGGACTCTATCAATATATAGAATCCAATCCGGACGCAACAAGGTAACCCTAATCTCGCCGATCCTTAGATCGACCAGATTGGTCTAAATCAGTCTTAATGGGCTTTATCAGCCCATACTGATCAACGAATCGTCGCCGAACTTAGCCTTTATCATAACCATAAGGCCTCCGACCAGCGCCACCTGGTCGGACACAAACATTGACTTGTCGGAAGTCCAAAATGATCAGTCTCATTCGACTTAGAACATTCAATCCGTCAAATATGAAATAATAGAAGACAAATTCGACCCTAATATTACAGGCCGAATACTTTATCTAAATTTACTTTTACCTGTGACACTTTTGAGTGTCTTAACACATCTAATTCTCTTCTTTTTGGGTGGAAATTAAACAAGGCCTCAGATAATGAAACCAAACACAACCTTACATTTGTGTTGCATCTTTTTCAGGACAGAGGTCGTGTATGTGTAAATGACAACTGTACTACATTTGTACTTAATCTAGATTTTCATGACGAACGAGTCAATCAATTATAAGAAGTAATAAAATTGGGAAACATGTTCTCTCTTGAAAATTCGGAGAGAAAAAATGCTGAAAAAAAGAGAGAGCAATAAACGGATCAGAGAAGATTAATACGCACCAAACGAAGGAAGACACCACAAGAATTTGAGACAGTTAAAGCATGGTTAAATTTAGGATGGCAATGGCGGGGCAACCAGACAACTAGGCACCAACGCCATCACGCGCGCGTGCATGCACAGCCTTTCCACCTCTCCTCTTGAAGGCGAACCGAAGCCAAGAAGCAGCCGCCGGTGATGTGGTCGTCGTGGGTCCGCCTGAGCAAGACCTCCGGGCGGCTCACGCAGTCACCAACCTTCTCATCGCCCACGGTTTCATCGCCCACCGGCAAGGACTACCCGGGCATCGGCGCGGTCCTCGAGGACGCGGCGGCCGATGCCGCTAGCCCCACTGCCGGCGCCGGCGCCGGCTCAGGTAGCAAGATCGTCCTTCACCGCGCGCGGTCGGCAACCAGACTGCGGACGTGCAAGTCGTTCGCGGCGGCCGCGGAGGCCGCGGCGGCTTCCGTGAAGGGGGAGCGCCGCGTCGTGCTCTACTTCACCTCGCTCCGCGCAGTGCGCGCCACGTTCGAGGACTGCCGCGCCGTGCGCATGATCCTGCGGGGGCTCCGCGTCTCCGTCGACGAGCGGGACGTGTCCATGGACGCCGCCTACCTCGCCGAGCTCCGCGCGCTGATGCGGCGGGACCGCCCGTCCCTGCCACAGCTGTTCGTCGGCGGCAGGCTCGTCGGGGACGCCGAAGAGGTGCGCGTCCTGCACGAGAGCGGGGAGCTCCGGCGCGTCCTAGCCGGCGCGGCGCAGGCGGCGCCCACGCCGTGCGCGTCTTGCGGAGGCTCGCGGTTCGTCCCGTGCGGCGCATGTTGCGGCAGCCACCGCCGGTTCAGCGAGAAGACCGGCGGTTTCCGCGTCTGCGCGTCCTGCAACGAGAATGGGCTTGTCCGGTGTGTGGCCTGCTCCTCCGGCAGCTGACGTACACAGATGCGATCCCTATCGCAGAGTCGATCGTCCAAGAGATGGAAGACAAAATGCTCAACTGCTGACGAATTCCAAGGTCACTTGGGCCGCGCTGAATTCAAACATGAAGATGTCGGTTCATCAAACCAAAAGGTGTTCGAATTTGACATTGTTCGATCAGAGTAATTGTGTTTTCCTGAGCGTAGCCAATGTTCATTGTTAGAAACATCATCAAGGAATAATCCACTTTTGACTCCTCCAGAAATTTTGTTGTCGACCTCGTTTCGAGCTTAATGATGTCTAATCTCAAAGGAAATGAACAACCGTAAAATTTCCACCCGATACTATCAATACCAGCTCAATTATGTATACCCTAAGCCCATCACAATAGTACTGACGATAGCTGACTTGTGGGGGTTTTTTTTCCTTCAAATTTACATTTTCTTTTTACCAACTGGCCCATGTTCAAATGGAAATGCTGCCCGCAAAAACTCTATTAGATGGGATTGGACACAAATATAGATAGTTGTTTCTTTTTAATTAGATAGGATGGACACGTTGGATGAATGCGTCAGGTATTAATATCCATTTTATACCATTTGGGTATTTGGATTTTGATATGATATGAACATTGAATATTTGGATTTAGATATGGATTATCTATTTAGTACATGATTTTTTTTTGGATGGCTAGATAATCAGAAAATATCAATCCTACTTGCATTCCTCCCCATGAGGCCATGACCTCACCAATTCAAGTGCGGCAACGGCCGTGTTTGGGACCGCGGTGCAGAAACGTGAACGCTAATTTAATCTCGTGGTCTTGGTGTCTGCGTGGTGAAAAGAATCAACCTACAGTATCGCAGGATATTTGATGGGATATTTTTCTTGATTCTTGTGATGGCGCGACTGAAAATTAGATTTTAATCGGAAACAAACACGGTCTATAGGATATGAAATATGTGTTCAGATTGTTTTAGACATGTCAAATTTTAGACCTCCCACAAACACGGCTGCTAAGCTTTAGACCACTTCCCTTGAGGCTTCAACAAAAGATCTAAAGTCTTGCTTAAAGTTTAGTCAATATCACGAAAAAAATTTACCATACAAGCGAACTAAAGTGGTACAAAATTTTAGTCTTTAACATAGCCAACTAAAGATGAGACCGTAGGATCAAACACGCCCGTAGAACTGTCAAATTTTTGTACCCACATCTAACTTGAATTTACACTAGAGCCCATTATATGGAGGGAGTATTCGGGCCTTTTTGGAGAGCAAGCAGGTGTTCCATTGAATATTGCATGAAATTCTTTTGCAGCAACAACTTCACATGTAGATACAAATGACAAAAACAAAAAGAGCTCCTTGTTCAGTGCTCTGAACAGGGGGTGAGCAGTTTTTTTTTTTTTTTGAGAAAGAAATTGTGAGCAGTTTTTTTTTTCAGCCAATTGTGAGCAGATAAATGAAAATGCTACTTCACTGTAGCATAGAAGCAAAGAAGGCCTTGCATGCAAGGATGAAAGCACGCATGGAGATTGCTGGCCCAGCAAGTGCCCAGTAACCACTTGAGAAGTTGAGCTAGTTCCTCTCAAACGGGGTTGGGCAGAAAGCTCGTTGAGCTGGCTCGGTAGTTCAACACAGAAGTGCTTTGTTATCAAAAAAACACAGAAGTGCTTTCATTGGACTTATTTTTTCTTTTAAAATAAAAATGACTTGATTTGAAATGACTTTCGACTTTGGCTCGGCTAGTTAAGCTCATGAAGTTAGATCTCAAATTAATTTAGAAAACTACAAAAAACTCGAAATAAATATAGTTGGCTCAAAATCCAACACTAACTCTCAAACCGTTGGCGCCACACGAACATAATATTATATGACATAAATACCTTCAAACAACCATCATGCCTTCTAATACTCTCTTCGTATAGGAAATAGATGTCGTTAAGAATAGCGCTTCAAAACATAACTTTGACCACTTATTTCTTCAAAAAAATTTAAATATATATATATAGGACTACGCTATTTGGAGCGATGCGCTCTAAATACTATTTAGAGCGCCAGCAATGCTCCGTACTCAATTCCTGGCACCGCAACCGTAAATCTAAAATTCCGCAACCATAAAACTCTTTTATAATAGAGACTCTCTCTAGTATCTTCCGTAACCATAAAAGTTTGATGCCGCAGCCGTAAAAGTTTTCTGTAACACAGACTCTCTTTATAGATGTCGTAACCGTAAAAGTTTCCGCAACACAGACTCTCTTTACTATCTCATGCAACCATAAAAGTCTGATGCCGCAACCATAAAAGTCTGATGCCAAAGACTCTTGGCTCCCTCTCGAAACCATAAAAATCCCAACAACTAACGCATGTGCACTTTACTAAAACCGTAAAAGTCTCTGTGTTCTAATAATCCAATAAATTGTGTGTAACCATAAATAGTGTGTTCTAATTGATTATTTAGTTTGGACTATTGTCATTCGATTTACATTCAATCTTTAAGTTTTTTTTGACAAAAAACTTTGAAGTTTAGTATGCACTATTTTCTCCTCTCAAACTGTAAAAGCAAGCATTCTAAAATCGTGAGGACTGATATGTCGTTACAATGCACTATGTAGTTGTAATTTGGTAATAGTAATCAGTGAGCACATAATAAAAATCATATATACTACTAGTTCCTCATATCAGTAATGTATTACAGACGGATTTTGGATCAAAATCAAACAAAATCATTTGCATTTTTGTACAGGAAATTCACACGGTGAGCATAAGCGTGTCAAAATCTCGATCTACAAGGAGTGGGGCAGTGGGGTGCTGCCGGATCCACGGCTGGCTGGGAGACGATAGGAGGGGAGGGAACGCTGCTGCAGGGGAGGACGTCGCCAGATCCACCATAGGAAGGCTGGGGTAGTAGATCAGCTGGTAGTTCGGACGGGTTCCAGCCACGCCATGTACGTCGAGATGGGGAAGCCGTCGTGCGTGTATCGTTGCGATGGGAAAGCGGTCGACCGTCGGGTTGGGAAGGTTCGCCGCTGGCCATGGGGGTGGAGGAAGGCCGCCGAGATCCGCGTACGCCATGGCCGAGATCCAGTGCAATGGGCGCCATCGCAGCCAGCCGTCGCGCTTGACGAGGAGGGGGCGCTGCTGTAGGAGAACACAAAGATGCCGCCGGAGGTGGAGTGGAGCCGCCGCCGCTACCCTGCGCCGCGCCACCACTGGGTGCAAGGCAGGGGCCGCCGCTGCTCTATGAACGCTACCACCGGGACGGGGCTACCGCCGCTTGAAGGAGATCACCGTGAGGACCGGAGAACGTCGCCGCCGCCGGTGGGATGGGTCCGTGTGGACCGAATGGATCTGAAGAGATACAGGAGAGAGGCGGGTGAATGGGATATACATATATATTTCGTGAACGTACCCATGTTTTTTACGGTTTGGGAGAAAGGAAGTAGTTTACAATATGGTCGCGGGACAGATTTGTTTGTTGCGCTAGAATTCCAATATATATATATATATATATTGGAATTCTAGCGCAACAAACAAATCTGTCCCGTATATATATAAAAGTGTTATTCTACACTCTAGGTGTAGAATAGTAGTCGCGTATCAGTATTTTTTTATGCTGAGTGTAGTACTGACTGATACTGAACGTTGTCCAGTACTACTCAGTATTTTTTTCTAGTCAATTTTGTCTAATGGTGTAGAATAATATTTGAAGGACCGGATTAGCGACCAGAGGGAGGGTGAATGGGAGCCTCAAATTCAACTCATGAATAGTATGGCCCTTGTCCTAGAAAGTCACCCCAAAAGCGAAGACTCAAAACGACCGGAGAATTCATGACCTACGAGTAGGTGGATACCCCAGGAGATGTCCTAGTGGTACAGCGGAACCTCCGGAGAAACCTCAAAACCAACTGCCAAAGCCACGGAACAAAACTGCACAATCAGCAGTTTCGCGGACTGTCCGGGGTCAGGGTCCTGGACTGTCCGTTGAGCGCTGGACTGTCCGACACTGGGAGTCCGGACTGTCCGCCGGCAAAAACGCAGAAACCAAACAATGTTGCAAGTCTGCTGGACAGGTCTCGAACTGTCCGCGGGTTTGTACCGCGGACTGTCCGCCGTTCACTCGATAGTGAACAGTCAACGGTCTGCGCCTGACTGAAGCTGAAGAAACCCGATCCGCGGACTGTCCGTCGTCAGAGGCGCGGACTGTACGCCACCACCCAAAAAGCACAAACTTGCTCGGGTTCAAACCCAAATCCAAATCGACCTCAACCAAATCGAGAAGAACTTCGATCAAACTCCTCTCAGGTGATCCTCAATGTGTTGGGGTGCTAATCCTAAGAAATCATCGCACCAAACCAAGTCAAACAAGAGATATTCGTGAATCACCGTAAAAGGGGAAGAACGAAGAACGAAGGGGAAATCAACCCAATCTATGGATTCGTGAGGTTAGGAGAGAATTCCTTCGGTAGAAAGAAGGGGCTCACGACCAAGAACAAACTAATTCAAGTAGAATCGAAAATCATCTCGCGGAGAGGGAGAACGAAGCAAATCTCCGAGAGATGAAAAACCAAAACGTGAATAACACAACACACAAGACATGATTCGATTTCAGCCGAAATTCCTTCACACGAGGAGACAACAAGAATACGGTCTCATTTCCTCAAAAGATCCAAATACACAGAGGTATGATTCCCGTCTCTGTGGATCGCTTGCAGCGAGGTATGATTAGAACCTAAGCGAGGGCTAGAGAGAGAGTACTCAGGAACAAATGACTGCAAGGATAGAGAGAGAGGAGGGGTGCCTCTCTTATTTATAGCCTAAAATAATAATCCCCTTTCTACCCCTAGATACAAGAGCGAAGCGGCCAACCCTAGTGGTATCCCGGTCCAACTCTGCTGATAGCTGATCTGACGGCCACGCGCCTTCCTCACCCTTAGCTTCGCCTCGACGCAAGCCTCAGGATGCCGCCACGTGTCGCCCAGTCGACCGCCGCGCCTACCTCGTGGATAGCCTCGCCTCCGCGCCAGCCTCTCCACGCCGCCACGCGTCGACCGTCCTTTTTGCGGACCTCTCCCCGGTTTTGAGGCCGAAACCGGGAAACCTGGGCCTTCCCCCGGTTTTGAGGCTGAAACCGGGAAACCTGTCCTTAGGCTGAGTTTTGTGGCCCAAACTCAGAAACCCGCGCGCCCAGGTTTTGAGGCCCAAACCTGGAAACCGTCCGCGCCGAGTTTTGAGGCCCAAACTCGAAAACCGGCCACCCCGAGTTTTGAGGCCCAAACTCGGAAACCGTTGAGGGTAGCTTTTTGAGGCTCAGCTACCGAAGCTGCGCCGTAGACGGGATGTGGTTCGCACACCCCGAGTTCCAGCACCGATGTCGGAGCATGTCCAGCCTCCACGCCGAGCACAGTGCATTCGCCATCCTTCTCGGCCTCCCGCCAAGTGTCACGACGCCATCACCTTCCTCCCGACTTGGCCGATGCACCGCACATCCCCATGTGCTCTTGCTTGTCAATGCCACGTGCCAGCTACCATAGCTTGTCTTCAGGTCTCCTGGTTCGTCGGTCCAAGCTCCACGTCCGCCCTTCACCGCTCCCGGTCTGTCGGCACGGCACGTCCCTACTTGACCTTCACCTCACCTTCGACCATTGCCCGAGCTCCGCACCTGCACATCAACACAGCCAAGAGACATGTTGCCCGTTGATCGATCACTCATCACTCAGGAAGGGAACCACAAGGGCACATATCAACCTTGTGTTCTCAATCTCCCCCTTGATGAGTGCATCGTCAACTCATAGTAACCGTAACCAAAATAAAAGAAAAGCAGAATTGGGTAGAAGGAGAAAAACTCACTCGAGATGTTCAAAAGCCAGAGAAAATGTCGAAGAAGCACAAATCGAGATAAGCAAAGCTTGGTCCCCAAAGACATGGGCAACGGTTCGACACAACCAAGCAAGAGATCGGAGCAACAACTCATCAAGGAGCTACACTCGATCAAAACAGAGCACAAGACTTGGTTCCCAAAGACATGGACAACGGCTCGACGCAACCAAGTCAGAAACAAGCTAGTCCTCAAGAAGAGGCAGAAAGGGCTCAACACCACTAGCTGAAAGCTCGATACCAAACGAAGACTGCATAAGAAGCAACTACTGCTAGTCCCTCAAGATAGAGGCACAGAGGCTCAACACCACTAGCAGTAAGCCCGATACCAATCAAGAACCATCAAAACATGATAAAAACAGCTAGTCCCTCAAGACAGAGGCACTGAGGCTCGACACAACTAGCTGAAACGATCGATATCAAGTAAGAAACCGACTCGAAACAGGCAGAAAAACTCCCCCTCACTCAAAGAACTCCCCCTCAGCAAGTGAAGCATAAATTGCAAATTGACACCACTAGAAACATTCTCCCCCTTGGGGGCAAATTGCAATCAAAAGACAGGGGTAAAAGACTCAAGTAAGGAAGACAGAACTAGGTCATGCCTATCGGAGTCAAGCAAATGCACATGAGTTAAAAGTGCAAGTTAGCAGCTTCAGGTATATACTCGAAAGAGTGAAAGAATGCTTTAAGGAGTGCTGATCCGACTACTAAGCAACATGTAAAAGTGCTAGCAAAGGCTCAAACTGATCACCGAATACAGAATATGAATGCAGAAGCTTTAGTGAGCAGTTTTAAGCCATTTAGAAAAAGGGTTTCACCATCAAAATAGCACTGAACATGTATAGATTAGGAAGTCAAACAAGCGCTAAACATGTATACAAGGTGAACTACCCATAGCAAAGTTCAATCATCCTGCTATAGAGTGAAGCATAGACTTGTGTTTTCAGACTTTATCGGAGGAATTTGCAGCGGTTATTACACAAGTTCAAATTCAGCATGTGATTGCGAGAGGTTGAAAGCTTGTCATTGCCTAACTTTCCAACCGTGCTAAGCCTATGCATATGCAATCAGAAGCTTAAAGCATCGGTTTCGGTCTTACACTACACGGCTCAAGTTTAATTCAAAGTGCTATGAGAAACAGTCTCGATAACATGATGTGCTGGCAAAGCAATCTCATCTCGATCTTTTCAATTCACTAATCACTTGGTTCATTTTAAGCAGAATATGAACAGTCCAAGCAAGTGAAAGACTCAGAACTAGAGACATAGCAACCTAGCATATATGAAATAGCTCAAATGACCTCAACACATCCTACACATGCTAGTTGCCAATCTCAATGGTGAACATGTATCAAATTTTAAGTTCTTTAAGCATGTTCATCATTCTAAAAAATACAGCTTAGCTCACAACATGTATCAGTGATTAGAAGGAGCCTAAGCTACAAGCAACATCATATATCATCGAAGCATACACTAATCAGAGCATAAATTCATTCTTAAAAATATAGACATGAAGCTTAAGAATGGAAGATGCACATATGAAGAAGTCAGAATCGGAGCCAAAGCAAAACCAAAAAGACTCAAGACCCAAAAACAAAAAAGGATCAGAAGGTCAGTCTATGGTACAACAAGCGACATGCTTCCCCATCTAAAAGGGGAAACACACACCAAGCTCACCTCTTAACCTAGCAAAAGTTGAGAGATCCAAAGGCTTGGTGAAAATATCCGCAACCTGGTTATGGGTGTCTACATGCCTAAGATCAATGTCGCCTTTCTCATAGTGATCACGAAGAAAGTGAAAGCGAACATCGATGTGTTTGGTCTTGGAGTGAAGAACAGGGTTCTTTGCTACACTAATGGCAGACGTGTTGTCGCAAAGCAAAGGAACCCGACTGAAATCTAGACCAAAATCACGCAAAGTAGCAACCATCCATAAAAGCTGCGAAGCACAAGAAGCAGCGGCAACATACTCGGCTTCAGTAGTAGACTGGGCTATGTTCGACTGCTTGCGAGAAGACCACGAAACCAAGGAAGAACCAAGAAACTGACAAGTCCCAGAAGTAGACTTGCGCTCAAGACGTCAACCGGCAAAATCCGCATCGGAATAACCATAAAGCAAAAGAGTCGAAGAAGAAGAGTACCAAAGTCCGAATTCAGGAGAGTATCGGAGGTACCTCATGATGCGCTTGACTGCTTGCTTGTGGGAAGTCCGAGGGGACGCCTGAAAACGAGCGCACAGACACACAAAAAACTGTATATCCAGCCTCATCGCCGTCAGGTACAGAAGCGAGCCAATCATGCTTCTGTACTCCTTCTGGTCAACCGGCTCTCCGTCCTGGTCCGCGTCCATCGCCGCAGTCGTCGGCATGGGCGTCGTAAGAGGCTTGGCCTCGCCCACGTCGAATTTCTTTAGGATATCCTTCGTGTATTTTCCTTGATGCACAAACGTCTCGTCTCGGGTTTGCTTAATTTGCAACCCAAGGAAGAAAGTCAACTCACCCATCATACTCATCTCGAACTCCCTGCTCATAGTATCTGCAAACTTGGCAACAAGCGCATGAGAAGAGCCACCAAAGATGATGTCATCCACGTAAATCTAGACTAACAGGGTATTGTTGCCTTGCTTGAGGAGAAACAAAGTTCTATCGACCCGTCCCATTTTAAAACCCTTGGAGAGTAAAAAGGTTTTCAAACGATCATACCATGCTCTTGGGGCTTGTTTCAAACCATACAACGCTTTTGAAAGTTTATAAACATGGTTTGGAAACTTGGGATCCTCGAAACCAGGGGGTTGCCTAACATAAACCTCTTCCTCTATGTACCCATTCAAGAAAGCACTCTTGACATCCATCTAGTAAAGCTTAAAACCCTTCGAAGCAGCAAAGGCTAGAAGGATTCTAATGGCTTCTAAACGGGCTACAGGGGCAAAGGTTTCTTCATAGTCTATCCCCTCTTTTTGGCAGAAACCCTGGGCTACTAGCCTAGCCTTGTTCCTCACTACCATCTCATCCTCACCCTCTTTGTTTTTGAAAACTCATTTGGTACCTATAGGATGGCATTCTGGTGGAGGAGGAACTAGGGTCCAAACTTGGTTTCGCTCAAAGTTTTCTAACTCCTCATGCATGGCATTAACCCAGTTAGGATCAGAAAGAGCGTGTCCAACATATTTGGGCTCAAAAGAAATAACAAATGCAGAATGAGCAAAGTGTCAGATTTCATACGCTCGCGGCCGCGTGACTCGCTGGTCGATGCCGCCGATCATCTGACACGGGGGGTGAACTTGCTGAACGCTCTGGGGCGCTTGCCTCGCCGAAGTTGCCTCCCCCTCACCAGATGCTGTTGCTCCATCAGGTGCAGTAGGTGCTCGCTGGAGAGGTGGCTCTAGAGGACCCCAAGAAGAAGATGTCGTGGGATCGGGTCCTCGAGCTGAAGTAGACGTCGCAGGGTCGACGGGGGCAGCCAGTGGAGATGGCTCGGGATCACCCCAATCGGCATTCTCCTGCTGCTCCTCCACAAAGATGGTCTCTCCCAGCTCCTGTTCTCCTGCAACATCAAAAGCAGAAGAAACACAAGGCATAGTCTCGTCGAATGTGACCTCGCAGGTCTCCACTATCTGGTTAGTCTCCAGGTTAAGAACTCGATAAGCACGTGAATAAGAAGCATAACCAAGAAACACCCCATCAGCAGAGCGAGATTCAAATTTGTCCAAATTGCCTTGCTTCAGGATGAAGCACTTGCACCCAAACACCCGAAAATGAGACACCTTGGGTACCCATCCAAAACGCAACTCATAAGAAGTTTTCTTCATGAAAGCTCGAAGAAAGATGCGATTTGAAACATGGCAGGCGGTGTTGATCGCCTCGGCCCAAAAACGCCTAGGAGTCCTATGCTCATCGATCATCGTCCTGGCCATCTCAACAAGGGTCCAGTTTTTGCGCTCAACAACATCGTTCTGCTGGGGGACATAAGGAGAAGAAAACTGATGCTCGATCCCATTAGACGAACAGAAAAAGGCAAACTATGAGTTATCAAACTCAGTACCATTATCGCTACGAATAGCTCTAATAGTATCAGGGGGAAACTTAGTCTTCAACCTCAAAATCAAATCACGAGCAAAAGAAAAAGCTTCATCCTTACCCTCCATAAAGAACACCCAAGAGTACCTCGAAAAATCATCAACGATCACTAGAACGTACCACTTCCCACCCGCTGAGCAAACCCGAGCTGGACCAACTGTGTCCATGTGTAAAAGCTCGCTGGGTCGCTTTGTCATCACCTGATTAACAGGTGGGTGAGAAGCAGCAACCATCTTCCCGTGACGACAAGGATGGCAAACAAGGTCCTTCTGAAACTTAAGCTTGGGCAATCCTTGTATTAGGCCAAGTGAGCTGAGCCTTGCAAGCAAGTCAAAACTCAAGTGACCGAGCCTCCTATGCCACTTCCACAAATCAGAAGAAGGACCAGCCATCAAACATCTAGCAGAGCCGAAAGAACGAGAAAAGTCGGCTCTGAAAACACGGCCAAAAGGGATGATCCAACAAACAAGATCTCCCTATGGGTCTAAGACACGACTCAAACCCTTCTTAAAACGCACTTCACAATCATCCTCAAGAAGTTGCGAAACAGAAAGCAAATTGTAATGCAAGTTTGAAACCAAAGCAACATCCTTAAGAACAAAGTTCTCATTGAGCCGAATAGCTCCTTGAGAAACAACCTTACCTCTACTATTATCCCTGAAAGTGATGTACTCCTTGTGCATCATGGGGCTAAGGCTGGAGAACCATTCCTTCTTTCCGGTCATGTGGCGCGAACACCCGGAATCCATGAGCCACATGTTCTCCAACCGAAGTTCCTGCATCAATAGAAAGGCAAGAAGTGAGCGTATGGCACAACACTGGGGTTAGTATACTGAGAAGGATACCAGTGCTGTGTCATAGGCCCAGAAAAAGTGTTAGGAGCAACACAAAACTGTCCTCGTCCCATGGATGGATAGCGATCACCACCAAACTGAAAAGGTGGTCCGCTATGGAACGGAAAACCTCCAAACTCACCACTATGTCCCATCTGGGCAAAGCGATCACCACCATACTGAAAAGGTGGTCCGCTATGGGACTGAGCAGCAAAACCTCTTACACTCGGCTCACGGTCATATTGAGGACGACCAGAACCGCGATGGGCACGACCACCACCCTGTGGTCTAGCTGCCTAGGGCCTAGCAACCTGAGGAGGTGCACCTCCAGGCCTAGCGCTCTGCCTCTGAACTCCCCGACCTTGCACACCATGGAGAGGGTGGTGCCTGGCCTGGTTGTTCAGCTCTAACTCCTTCCTAGTGTCTCTCTTCCTCCGAAAGCAAAACTCAGCTAGGTGACCCTCACGATGACAGTACTCGCATTCAAACCTCACCACTCTCTTGGGTTGTTGGTTCCTATTGTTGTGAGGGTTGCTCACTCTGGTTGGCTGCTTGCCCTTCGGAAGGGGATCACTAGAGACGTCAGGAAGGGTGTCAAGTGTGTTCCTAAGATGGTTAGGTTTGGGAACCCACACTTGCTTGCAAGGTGGAGCCTTGGGAAGTTCATCAAGGATGCCATCCTTGGTGATAGGCTTGGGATGCTCAGGTGGGGTGATCTTGGTAAGCTTAGGGATAGCGGATGGCTTCTCACTAGGGCTCACTCCACTAAACTCACTGATCTTGCCAAAACTACTAGCGCCCTTCCCACCTGAAGCAAAGCCTACTCCCGAGCAATCAGTTCCCCTCTTGAACTAACTGATCATCATGCCCAACCACGGCTCACTGCATGACACCCAACTCAGGATGGACCGAAGGAATGTGTTTTCCTCCTCGGTTTGCATCCTGTCATGCCGACAGTTGGCAATCTCAAGCTCCATCCCCACGCATCGCTCACATGGAGCGGACAAAGTGCTAACTGAGCTGGCCTTCAAGGCTTCAGCAAGCTTGGCATTAACTTCTGCCAACTCAGTTCGCAGGCTAGTACAAAGCTTGCACGCACCAAGCAGGAAGGACCTTGCCTTCACTTCCTCCAGCTCCTTCTTCCAGGAGGGACACTCTTTGCAATCACCTACCAAGTCTAGCCTACTCTTCAGCTCATCATACACCTCAATCAAGGAGGCATACTTGGTTTGCAAGGTGGCAAAGTTTGTCATATGCATCGTGCACTCCTCACACTCCTCCACATCAGCCACCTTCACCTCAGACTTAGCGAACTCAAGCTCCTTAAGCGCATCATTCATCTTAGCCTTAAACTCATTGCGCTCTTGGATAGCTCGCTTGAGTTGCTTGTCCTGAGCAAGAACTATGTCGACAAGAGAATCGCGCTCACTGGTAAGACGATCGACAAGAGAAGAGGTTGATACCTCGAAAGCATCGTCGTCGTCGGTGTCGGCGTCCTTTGCCTGGCATTTGGCGTCCTCTTCGTCCAAGGCCATGGTGCAGAGACCCTTGGAGGAGTGGCCGAAGAAGCAGAGTCCATTGAAGCGTTCTTCAGTCTTGTGCTCGGACCCATCATCGCTGGAGTCACCGTCGGAGGTCTTCTCGCCGTCACTGATGGTGGCGAGGAAGGCATGCCGACCGGCGTCGAAAGCCTTCTCCATGTCCTCTCGGCGATAGCTGCCCCTCTTCTTCTTCCCGGCCTTGTTCTCCGGCTTGCCCTTGCGCCTGGAGTTGCGGTTCTTGCCAGGGAAGCTCTTGTCGTTCTTGGGACAGTTCGCCATGAAGTGGTCTAGATCACCACACTTGTAGCAGCCCTCGCGTGCGCCACCACGTCGGCGATTCAGGCGGTTGTTGTGAAACCGCGAGAACTGGGTGATGACGAGGGCGAGCTCGTCGTCTCCAAACGCCTCCAATTGCTCCTCCGTGACTGTAAGCAAAGAAGACAAAGAAAACAGAGGAGGTGAAGCGTCAGCAGACAAAGTCGATCCACCTGTGCCTGAGACCAAAGCCATGGTATGTGAAGATGGGTTCTTCAGCTTGGCCTGAGTCAGGTGATCGATCTTGGTGGACTTGAGCTTGCTGAACAGCTCGTCCACAGTGAGGGTGTCATAAGATGTAGACTCTATAATGGTCGACACCTTCACCTCCCATACCCTCCGATCCAGGGCGTATAGCAACTTAAGAGCCCTCTCATGATCGTCATAGGGTAGGTTAGCCCGATTGGCACGCATTTTATTCACAATCGTTTGGAAACGAGCGAACATGGCGTCAATCGTCTCTCCCTCCAACTGAACAAAGTTCTCGTACTCGCGCTTGTACGTCTCGAAGAGTCTAGTCTTGACCTGAGCGGTCCCCTCGTGATAGCTCTGAAGCTTCACCCAGATCTCTCGTGCCGTCTCAAGCTCTGAGACACGCTCGAACTCAGGAAGGGAGATGCTGGCCAGAAGAGCATTACGAGCCTTGGAGTTGGCCTCGTGCTGGTCAATCTGGATCTGACCCACACGAGCCGCAAGGACTACGTACTCAGCGTTCTCACATATCTCCCAGACAGAAGATCTAATGCTGTTGAGATAAGCACGCATCCGAATCTTCCAATATGAATAGTTCGTTCTATCGAACCATGGAGCCTTGCCGTTCCCTCGTTCCATGTCGCCCTTAGGATCTGAAACCGATTAAGGTAGAGAAGATCCCTTAACCGGCTCCGATACCAATTGAAGGACCGGATTAGCGACCAGAGGGGTAGTGAATGGGAGCCTCAAATTCAACTCATGAATAGTATGGCCCTTGTCCTAGAAAGTCACCCCAAAAGCGAAGACTCAAAACGACCGGAGAATTCACGACCTACGAGTAGGTGGATACCCTAGGAGATGTCCTAGTGGTACAGCGGAACCTCCGGAGAAACCTCAAAACCAACTGCCAAAGCCACGAAACAAAACTGCACAATCAGCAGTTTCGCGGACTGTCCAGGGTCAGGGTCCCGGACTGTCCGCTAAGCGCCGGACTGTCCGACACTGGGAGTCCGGACTGTCCGCCAGCAAAAACGCAGAAACCAAACAGTGTTGCAAGTCTGCTGGACAGGTCTAGGACTGTCCGCGGGTTTGTACCGCGGACTGTCCGCCGTTCACTCGACAGTGAACAGTCAGGGGTCTGCGCCTGACTGAACCTGAAGAAACCCGATCCACGGACTGTCCGCCGTTAGAGGCGTGGACTGTCCGCCACCACCCAGAAAGCACAAACTTGCTCGGGTTCAAACCCAAATCCAAATTGACCTCAACCAAATCGAGAAGAACTTCGATCAAACTCCTCCCAGGTGATCCTCAATGTGTTGGGGTGCTAATCCTAAGAAATCATCGCACCAAACCAAGTCAAACAAGAGATATTCGTGAATCACCGTAAAAGGGGGAAGAACGAAGAACGAACGTGAAATCAACCCGATCTATGGATTCATGAGGTTAGGAGAGAATTCCTTCGGTAGAAAGAAGGGGCTCACGACCAAGAACAAACTAATTCAAGTAGAATCGAAAATCATCTCGCGGAGAGGGAGAACGAAGCAAATCTCCAGGAGATGAAAAACCAAAATGTGAATAACAAAACATGCAAGACACGATTCGATTTTAGCAGAAATTCCTCCACACGAGGAGACAACGAGAATACGGTCTCGTTTCCTCAAAAGATCCAAATACACAGAGGTATGATTCCCGTCTCTGCGGATCGCTTGCAGCGAGGTATGATTAGAACCTAAGCGAGGGCTAGAGAGAGAGTGCTTAGGAACAAATGACTGCAATGATAGAGAGAGAGGAGGGGTGCCTCTCTTATTTATAGCCTAAAACAATAATCCCCTTTCTACCCCCAGATACAAGAGCGAAGCGGCCAACCCTAGGGGTATCCCGATCCAACTCTGCTGATAGCTGATCTGACGGCCACGCGCCTTCCTCACCCTTAGCTTCGCCTCGACGCAAGCCTCGGGATGCCGCCATGTGCCGCCCAGTCGACCGCCGCGCCTACCTCGTGGATAGCCTCGCCTCCGCGCCAGCCTCTCCACGCCGCCACGCGTCGACCGTCCTTTTTGCGGACCTCTCCCCAGTTTTGAGGCCGAAACCGGGAAACCTGGGCCTTCCCCCGGTTTTGAGGCTGAAACCGGGAAACCTGTCCTCAGGCTGAGTTTTGTGGCCCAAACTCAGAAACCCGCGCGCCCAGGTTTTGAGGACCAAACCTGGAAACCATCCGCGCCGAGTTTTGAGGCCCAAACTCGGAAACCGGCCACCCCGAGTTTTGAGGCCCAAACTCGGAAACCGTCGAGGGTAGCTTTTTGAGGCTCAGCTACCGAACCCGCGCCGTAGACGGGATGTGGTTCGCACACCCCGAGTTCCAGCACCGATGCCAGAGCATGTCCAGCCTCCACGCCGGGACAGTGCATTCGCCATCCTTCTCGGCCTCCCGCCAAATGTCATGACGTCATCACCTTCCTCCCGACTCGGCCGATGCACCGCACATCCCCATGTGCACTTGCTTGTCAACGCCACGTGCCAGCTACCACAGCTGGTCCTCAGGTCTCCCGGTCCGTCGGTCCAAGCTCCACGTCCGCCCTTCACCGCTCCCGGTCCGTCGGCACGGCACGTCCCTACTTGACCTTCACCTCACCTTCGACCACTGCCTGAGCTCTGCACCTGCACATCAACACAGCCAAGAGACATGTTGCCCGTTGATCGATCACTCATCACTCAGGAAGGTAACCACAAGGGCACATATCAACCTTGTGTTCTCAATATTCTACACCTAGGGTGTAGAATAGCACTGTCGTATATAAATATAGGGTGAGTTTTCTATACTCCCGGGAGTATTTACGCCCATCTTCAAAAAACCATATTGCGTATGTGTTCATATTTGTTTATCACTTTGAGTATGTTTATATACTCATGTTAAGATATTTCATGTGTTAATACACTAAAAAATTTTAAAGGAATCCATACTTTTTAATATATTACGAAAATGTCACTCACTACAGTATATAAAATAAGTATATCCACATACTCTATGTATGCATGCATACTTGACGTATATACTTCCATAGATAGTCTAGTATGATATACTTCATGTAAATATAATTTGTTCGGTCATATATACCATAAATCTAGAGATATAAACATGGGAGTAACTACTCCCTAGGAGTAGAAAATAATTATATATATATATAACTGTTATTTAGGATATAGCGCTCTTAATATTATTTAAAGCGTCAGCGGAGCACCGCCCATGTTCGGCGAGACCGGCTGTTACCTTCCAAATCCCACAATCGTAAATATTGCTACCAACAACTATCTTTATATATGCTCTAGCAATGCCATCCCGCAACAAATATTTTAAACGCAACCATAAATCTTGCGGGCTGAAATACGTTCACCAGCACGTCAGAGCAAGTCCACCCCATGACCGTAAATGTTTCACCCGCAAACGTAAAGTTCTCTCTTCTTCGGGTGTACCAGCACATCGGACCAATTGATTACTCGTAATAGTAAATATTACTACCATTGCGTCTAGATCTGGCTTTCACGTGCAGTCAATGATGCATTCATTTCTCCTCCTATAGTTTCCGCCATCATTCAAGTGTTGATGCCCTTTTTATATTCTATGTTCTACCGCATTGACGACCTCCTCCCCTTGCAGATCCGGCCTTCTATGGTGGTGGCGCGCCCCTTCCTCTCCGTTTTGGCCCCTGCATCTGGCGGCGGGTCCCCTCCATCGTCCGACGGTGGCGGCGCATTAGGGGCATGACAGCATCCTCGTGGCTTCCATCCCCTCCCCCCCCCCCCCGACGCCGCCAACTCCCTGCTCAGCCCTGGACACCACCACGGCCGCCACCTTGTCATCAACGATGTCAGCAAGCGCCCGTTCGACCTTGGCAAGCTCGCTGGCATTGGCTCGTTGCTGGCGTCTCGGCGCTTCGTCGGCTCGGTCTCCGCGAGCGAGATCGAGCCGTCGGAGGACTACACCCGCAGCATCGCGCGTGGCCTCAACCATGGCGTCACCCAGATCTAGATCAAGGACGGGATGCAGGCGACCTCATGCACGGGTAGCAGGTGGCCTCATGTAGATGTTTTGGTGCGATGATCTAGCAAAACTGTTGGTATGTGCATGTTAGATCCGATGATCTCGCATGATTATTTAGCATGCACGGATCAGTCTGGGGTGTCAGTTTTCTTATTTTCTATTTGATTTTTCTAGAGATCCTATACGATGTATGTATGTGGTTATATTATGAGAATACTTTTGTTTAATTTTGTTTGTTTCCCGGATTCAAACACCATATCTATTTGTGTTAATCTTGTACAAATCCAGTATGATCACTACTGGATTATGGAATTTTCATTATTAATCATTGTTGCAAAAATCAAAATAGTTGCCAATTAGACATGGATGTCTAATGTTTTAGCATAATTTAGAAATGAAATTATTACTACGAGAACTTTTCGTATTTTGAGTGTTGCTCTAATATAAAAATTATCACCAGCACATCTTTATGTTAATAAAAAAAATTATGGTTGCGGAAACCCCACAACACATCTCTTCTCAATTAACAACACGCTTATGGGTTGCAACAGATTTAGCATCACGCGTAAGTATAAATGAAATTACTGAATTACAACATCTGATGTAACACAATACTATTTAGAAAGATATGGGCTGCAACAGATTTAGGATAGAAATATTACAGTTCCACAATTTTTTGAGGCAATTTAGAAATTATAGGACATTATTACTAAAGAAAAAAATGAAGTGCCCCTGCATAATCATGGCTCGGTAGGTGAGAAAAGGTTATTAAGTTATGATATTATAAAATAAATAAGGGATGACAGATACAAAATCATTGTGTGTAATAAATAGCTTACCAAACTAAGGGATGACACATACAATGTGTCAGACTTTAGAAAATTGCCCGTTAGAACTAATGTGTTGCTCTTTGAAAACTTTTACGGTCAAACCTACAGATAGAAGACAATGTATGGTTGCAATATTTGCTCACATGGTCATCTGTTGCGACTTTACAGTTGAAAGAATAGATATGGATAATAGTTACAGTTGCGGGGTGTGCTCACCGGGTCAACTCATAGCTTTTATGGTTGAAAGTATAGATAGGAGACAAATTTACGCTTGCGGGTGTGCTCACCGAGTCTTCTGACTTAGTCGTGCTTTTACGGTTGCGGGATTTGTTTTACTGTTGCGGGATGTGGCACCGGGTATCCTCTGTGTACGCTTTTATGGTTGCGGGGGAGGACTAAAAATAATTTTCTGGTTGCGGAAGAGCTCGCCGGAACACCGCCGACGATCTAAATTATATTTAAAGTGCTGCGCTCCAAATAGTAAGGTCATATATATATATATATATATATATATATATATATATATATATATATATATATATATATATATACTCTAGCCAACTAATCAAACCCACCGCGATCCGAACCAACCTCTTCGTATGTGCGGGCGGGCCATCTGGTGTTTTTTTTTCGCGCGGCCACACGCGCCAGAGTACCGCCCGCTCCGCTCCGTTTTTTTTTAGCCTTTTACTTGTATGCATTAAAAAAGATGGTGTAATCATCCATGTCCCTCGAAAATGGGTTCTAACGTTCTTATCCCTGGGTCTAAAAAGTTTTCTCTCTCAGGCCATTCCGTCTGTTTTCAGCACTAACGGTGTTAGATATGGATGACAAAAGACTTCAATGCCCCTGAGAACTTTGTTTCTCATACGCCACTAGCTGTTGGGTGCCTCGATTAGAAAAAAAATTCACGAAACGCGTGTGAGTTTGAGTAGCGCAAAGATTAAAGTCGTGTGGGCAGCAATCTAAACCATTGATTTTTCATATTTTATGAATTACTTAATAAATTTAAAAATCTAGGACAACAAAAAAAATTAAAAGATCACTTCGCCGCGGACGGCAGGCTACCTGGCCGTGATGCTCCCGCCCCTGCCTGCGCATGCTGAGGCGCTGGACCCGCGGGATGCCACACCGGCTACGGTAGACACCATGGGCGGGCTGGACGCACCGGCTGGGGCCATGGCCGCGCATGCAGCCGCGCCGGCCGATCGAGCGCATGGCCGTGCCGGCAGGGGGTCTGGCCCGCACGCACAGCACACCGCCACATCACGTATTTGATTTCACATGGGTAATACCTACTCCCTCCGTTCCAAATTATAAGTCATTCCGAGAATCTTGGAGAGTCAAAGTTTTTTAACTTTGACCAAAGTTATGGAAAGAAGCACAAAGATTTATGACATCAAATATACTCCCTCCATACCCATATTAGTTGACGTTTAGGACAGCGACACGGTCTTCAAAACACAACTTTGACCTCTTATTTTTATAAAAATATTTATAGAAAAGTGATATATGTATACTTTTATAAAAGTATTCTTCAAAACAAATCTATTTATATAATTTTTATATTTGTAAACTTAGAAACTTAATAGTTATTGATGATTTATATTCCCAATGTTTGACTCTAATCTTTTCTAAAACGTCAACTAATATGGGTATGGAGGGAGTATATATTATGAAAATATATAACTAATAAAGAATCTAATGATACTTAGTTGGTAGCATAGATGTTATTATATTGTTATATAATTTTGGTCAAAGTTGAAAAACTTTGACTCTCCAAGATTCTTAGAATGACTTGTAATTTGGAACGGAGGGAGTATTTGATTGCACAGCACAGTGTACAGCACGCCACAGCTAACATACGTGAGTCAAATAGGCAATACGGTCTAGGGGCCACAGCTAACATAATTGAGAAGCCTAATGTTTGGAGTCTTAAAATTGTAATTTTCTCGACGACGGACGAGCTACCAAATTTTTTCTCATGTAGCGTTACTCGACGACATGATCTTTTCATTTTTTTTTTGTTATCCTAGATTTTTAAATTTATCAAGTAATTCATAAAATGTGAAAAATCAATGGTTTAGATTGCTGCCTACACGACTTTCGCTTTTGCGCTACTCAAACTCACACGCGTCTCGTGAATTTTTTTTCTAATCGAGATGCCCAACAACTAGTGGCGCATGAGAAACAAAGTTCTCAGGGGCATTGAAGTCTTTTGTCATCCATATTTAACACCGTTAGTGCTGAAAACAGACGGAATGACGTGAGAGAAAACTTTTCAAACCCAGGGACAAGAGCGTTAAAACCCATCTTCGAGGGATATGGACGATTACACCATCTTTTTTAATGGTATATAAGTAAAAGGCTCTTTTTTTTTTTGTTCGCTTCTCCTCGGTCCACCTGAAGGCGTGTGTCGCGTGCGCCCACACCCCCGCCCGCTCTGACTTTATCCACCTCACACGTACTGCATGCAGTCTTTTTTTTCCCTATGGACAACGCAATGCTGCATGCACGAACCACATGCTAGAGACGGCCATGCATGCACCACTAAACCCCCCATGTTTTCACATTTCAGTACTAGTTAGTATAGCCCTTCGATCAATATTTGTTATTGTATTTTCCTCTTTACTTATGTAGGGATGTAGTACAAATACTGATTAAGGCTTCAACAGGAATACTGATTAGTAGACGCAATATTAATACTGAATAGAGTTTGCAACACATATACTGAATAGGGGTCACACTATCTACGAATACTGATTATAATTTCAATATACTGATTATACGCAATATTAATACGATTAGAGTTTGCTTCAAGACTTGTTAGTACAATCTTTTCAGTATTTCTTAGTATTGCCCTCTTTTTTCTTTGATGCCATTAATAGTACTCTTTAGTATCTGTTAATACGTTGCTTCAGTACTTGTCAGTATAATTCTTCAGTATTTTAGTACTTTCTTTTTACTCATGTAGTATTTCTTAGTGCTTTCTTAAGTGTTTAGTATGTTTAAGTATCTTTTATTAGTATTGTCTAGTATGTTTATCATTATTGTCTAGTATGTTTAAGTATGCAATAATAATAAATATTTTTCAGTATTTATTAATATCTTCAAGTAGCTTTTAGTATTAATCAACATTTTTTTCAGTGTATGTTGGTATCTTCTTTCAGTAATAATAAGTAGTTTTCTTTCAGCGTTTTGTTGGTAGTTGTCAGTATTTAAGTATTTTAGTAATTGCTAGTATCTTTAAGCAACTACTAAGTATGTTGCTTAAGTACCTTAGTAGTTGTCAGTATTGGCGGTATATCTTTAAGTATGTTTTAGTATTTTTTTGTCAGTACTATGATTTTATTAGTTGTCAGTTTATTTAAGTAGATTTCAGTATGGATCTTTTCTTTTAGTAGATGTTAGTATTTATCAGTGTTTCTCTAGTAGTTGTCAGTATCATAAGCAATGTGAGTACTTTACACTGGTCAGAGTCAATAGCTGATATTATTTATCTTATAGTATTTTTTTAGTATTTTCATTATGTAATTACTTATGCCAGCACCTTCTTCAGTACAAATAATGTGATCAATCAATACGTACAGGTCAGATCATTGTTGAAGTATTCATACACGAATCTATGGCACCAGTTCAGTTCTTCTTACATTCATTCAATGATAAATCAAACTGAAATACAGAAGTACTAGGAGCTCAGATTTCCATTTTTTCAGCTCGTTGATAAATCCACAGCCTCCAGCTATGCATGTGCTCAAAGCCGGTCAGAGGCGGAGCTGGGGGGGGGGGGGGGTGCCAGCAGGGGCCGTGGCCCCCCCTATGCAGCCAAAAAATTTAGTACACCTATTGCTAATGGTCTACTCCCTCCGTCCCTTTATAAGTGTCGTCCAGAAAGCGTGTCTGTGAGGGAAACACGAATTTCTAGAGACACTTATTTTAGGACGGAGGGAGTAATTTATAATGATCATCTGTCATCCGTGCAAATTTTAATTTAGATTTTATCACTATATTTTTATATATTCTTATGTGAATTTAAGTATGAAATAATGCGCCCCAAAAGGATAATTGATTGTTTTTTCAAGAAGATAGATAGAGATGACCATGGATATGGACAAGAGAAAAATAATTCTCAGTCCCCCAAAAGAGATTAAAATAAAATGGAAGATACATTTTTGACAGATTATTTGTTAATCTATATTGAGAAACAACTTGCAGTGTAATTCACAACGGATGCCATTATAGACAGGGCGGATGCACGCTTGTGGCTGTCTAGGCTGCAGCCCGAGACGTGGTCCAAAAATCCTTTAGTAATTCTTTTTTCTAGTCCAATTTAGTCTATAAAATATATATTTAGCCCTATCTGACATTGTCCAAAATTATTTTACATTATTTTAGCCCCTCATTTGACGTGTCTCTAGATTCACCACTGATTATAGATGATTTTTTTATGTCATGAAGACGCACAAAGTGAGGCTCAAATGAAAAAAATTAAGTTTCTTTTATCCTGTTTTTAGAAGAGTTATTTCTGTGTGTTGTCGCAACAAACATTATGATTATATAGATTTTGTCGGGTCTTTGTATCTTGTCTGGCCAAACTGGCCCCCCCTTTCTCATTCGGCTGGCTCCGCCACTGAAGCCGGTCGATCTGGAGTCTGGGTAGCGCAGCAGGTGAGCTGCGCCGGCTGCCACACCGCCTGTACCCCAGCAGGCCACTCACTTCGTCTACTCACTATGTGTGATATTTTTGCATTTTAGCTCTTTCTTAAAACATTTTTTTGCAAACAGATCTGTTTAGAAACTTTGTTTAAAAATAGGACAAAAGGGTCGGCGTCATGGGACATGTCCCATGACGCCGACCCCCTACTTGGCGTCATGGGACATGACGCCGACCCTTTTGTCTCATTTTTTAACAAAGTTTCTAAATAGGTCTGTTTGCAAAAAAATGTTTCAAGAAAGAGCTAAAATGCAAAAATACCTCTCACCATGTCGGGCGCTGCCGATGGTGGGGTAGGAGCAGCTGCCGCCATCGCCACGAATGAGATGCACCTCAGCCATGGAAACGTCATTCCCTTGGGGGCAGGCTGCACTGCCGCTGGGGCCTCCCATCCACGCGAGGTCAGGGATGGAACACTGGGGGCGCTGTCCAGATGCGCGCGCCGCCGATCGCTGCCCGCCGACGAAGAAAACCTGGCTTGAGGAGTACGGAGGGACGCGGATGGGTGGAAGGGGAACGATGCGGGTGGAGCCAGGATGGCGTGGTGGTGGAGCCAGGTTGGTTGCCGGTTGGGTTTGGGTTTAGACTGATCGGGTGTAGAATAATATTCTACACCTAGGGTGTAGAATAGCACTGCCGTATATATATATAGTATTACTATATGGTATCTAGGTACAAAATAGTTATTCGATACCTGGCCTAGTTTGTCGGGGTTATTCGATACCTGGCCTAGTTTCATGCTGTGTGACCACTCCGGGTCCACACCAGCCATGACCACCAAGCCTGAGCAACTCCGGCCGGGCCCACTTACATCTGGCAGCTTTTCTAGGACATAGACTTCCCTCACAGACCAACACCAGTATTTTCTGCGCGGCCGGGCCCCGGGCCCACTTACATCTGACAGCTTTTCTAGGACACCACCATGCAGACCAAACAGACCAACACCAGTCTTTTCTGCGCATTTTGTCCTCACTCGTGCGCACCCGACCAACACCAGTCTTTTCTGCGCACTTTGTCCTCACTCGTGCGCACCCGGGAAGAACTTCCCGGTCGGTCACCCATCCCTAAATTTCTTCAGGCCGAGCACGCTTAACTTTAGAGTTCTTTGGAGACGGGCTTCCGAAAAAGAAGTTGCAACTTGTTGGTATGAGTATCCTATTATTCCTATTAAGCCTTAGGCCGGGATGTAAGAGTGCACGCACGTTCCTGCGGTTGATGACCAAATAGAAAAAAAATCAGCTCGCCTCCTTATCCCCTCCGGCGCCTCTTGATCCCCTCCGGTGCCTCTCCTTCCTCAAGCGACGATTCCAGGCCGGCACTCCTCCGGCGCCGGTCTCACCGCCTGCCCAGCTCGAGAAGAGGATCGACGCCCGCCGCCGACCAGAACTCACGTCGCCCTCTCCGTACCCCCATCCTCTCCACGTCGACCTCGAACTCCTCTTTGTTGGAATGTAATCCGGTTAATGGGCCAGCCCACCAAGGCTCCCCATCTAATCTATATGTAAACACTGTGTATTCCCGGTTAATGCATTGAGTATTACCCTAATCTCACTTTCATGGTATCAAGGGGTTACGATCCCCGCTTCCGCTAATCCAGCCGCCGCTGGTCCTCACGACCGACGCGGCTTCGCCGACGCTGAGCGCCACGCTCGCCGGCTCGCCGTCGCTGGGCCTCGCGCTCGCCGGCCGCACTGTAACACCTCGGGTGTTTAGCATGTAATTAACTTGACATATCATCATTATCATCTTTAAGCATCTTGATCATGATTTCATGTGTGTCATTTTATGTGAAGTACCTCTATTGCAAAAACCCTAATTAGCCCACTTCTCTCTACAAGGGCAAAATGGTAATTTCATCTCTGTGACTAGCCTTGTGTAATCCTTGTTCCTTTGGTGTCTTGAAGTTTTGTTGTGATTGGCCAAAGTTCAAAAATCAGAATTTGATTTCAAATCTCTTTGCAAAACCCTGATTTCCAAACCTTGGATTTTATCCCTCTTTTTGTGATTCAAAAATTATTCAAAATTTGGGATTGGTCCAAAAAGCAAAGTTGTAGATCTGTCAAAGAGAAACAACTTTGGTATTCACAAATTTTCAAGTTGCAGTGTAAAGTTTTGAGTTATTTCAGATTCATTCAAACCCCAACTTTTGTTCCCTTTTCAGTTTTCAAAATTAATTTAAAAACTATTGAGTTTCAGGAAAAGTGTATAATAGCAAAGTTGTAGGTTTTGATAAAAGGAACAACTTTCATATTTGCAGATTTTCAAGTTTCAGTATAAAATTCAAAGTAATTTTGAATTGATTCAAACTTCAAAAGTGTCCCCTTTTCTGATTTCAAATATTGTTCAAAAACTATTTGGATTTTGAAAAAGTTCTTATTCACAAAGTTGTAGATCTCTTTTTTCTGAACAACTTTGATGTTTTGAGTTTTTGTTGCCCAGTTCAATTTTTGGGAGTAATTTGCAAAATACAGAAACCATCCAAAAGTCAAACCCTATCCCTACACTATTCTTCTCCTACCTCGAGCTAGGGGGGGGCCGGCCATGGCCAGCCCGCCGGCACTGCGCGTGCCGCGTGCTTGGCAGCTCCTCGCCTGCCTCCAGCCTGTCGCCGTTGTCGCCACCATCATTTCGCGCCCGCACGCGCACAGTTGACCCCGTTCCCGTCCCCTACAGTGCTCTGCGCGTCGCCGCCGCGTGGCCATCGCCGGCGAGCTTGCGTCCGAGCCCCGGCTGCACGCCAGCTTATCCGCCAGAGCGCAATCGAGTGCGCATGCCCCCGCAAATCTTACCCGCGCAACCCCGAGGTCTCTACCGGCCCCTGGCCGTGCCTATAAAAGCCCCGCCGGAGCCCGACCTCTCTCCCTCAGCTCCGCCGCCGTCGCCACCCCACTCCAGAGCTTCCCAAGCCCAACCATCTAGCTCAGGAGCTCCGCCGTGTTCTTGCGCAGCTTTCCCACCCTCCAATTTGGTCTCTACCGCTCTCGTTTGCCCGGCGTAGCTCGTCGTTGCCATCTCCGGCAAGAGTTCGGCGAGCTCGGGTTCGTAAAATTCGCCGTCTCCGGCCTTGATCATCCTCCACTGACCCCCGCATCACCTTCCTTGCTCCTTTGCGCCTCTGACTGACCCCTTGCGGTCGCTTGTGTCGCGCAGGATCGCCGAGTCGACGATCGCCGCCATGAGCTTTCCGCCGGTCACCGTCGACCACCCTCCTCCGTTCATCCCCTCACCGCGCTGAGTCCTCTAATCGACCGCCGGTGAGCTCCTGAACCTCTCCATGCCCTCGGTTTCGCCGCGGAGTGCCCGCAGAGGCCGGCGCAGCAGCGCCGCCGCCGTCGGCCGGCCGCCGGTGAGCGAGGGAGAAGAACAGTGCCATTTTTCTATTTCTTCAAACATGTGAATAGTGTTCTGATTTCTCTTTTTTGTGGTATTTTATGTGTTGATCCAAAAATTCTGAAATTTTGATGGTAGACTCTTTACACCTTGAAGTATTTTATAAAAATATAAAACTTGACTTTTCTGCAAAAATTTGAAAATGAAAAATCTCCCTTTTAATTAATAAATGATGGTTTTGGATTTTTTAGAAAAAGATTTATAACTCCAAAAATTATAAGATCACTTTTTGTGAGCTAGTTTTGCCATGACAAGTCTCTGGTGAAATTTTGAAGTCATTTGAAACAAGTTGATTTTTGGGCATTTATTTTAATTCCTAAATAGTGCCTTTTGTTAATTAATGCCTAGATTTAATTGAGCACCTTAATGATCTCCAAAAATTATGAATTTTTTTTTTGCCATCTATTTATACCATAACGAACTTATGTGATTAATTTGATAATTTTTGGAGCACCTTCATAAAATGACCTTTTTAAATAATTAAGAAAAATAGAAAAAGGTGATTAGGGTTAGCGTTGAATGCCCTGTGATGTGACTTTTGGATTGATTGATGTTCATAGACCCATACCCCTCTGGTCTATGATGTTTGTGATGCCTTGCTATGTCCATACTTAGGCTTAATAAAAGTTGCTTAATTAAATTTGTTAATATTGCTAAAAAGGGATAAGTAATCTATTGACCACTTTAACCACCACTCATACTTTGCAAAGCTATACTCTAGTTTTATCCTATGCACTTTGTTCATACTAGCATACTCATGTGCATGCATCATTGCATACGTATAGTGACCGAGGAAGAAGGCCCTGAAGTCGAGGTAGCCACCGAAGGATCTGTCCCCGAGGCAACCCCGAGCCCCGTCAACTGCACTGCTGACCCCGAGCCTGTCCTTTTTGCCATCCAAGGCAAGCCCCGGTGCATTTAACCCCTTTCCTTGAATTTATAAAATGTTTCCTTAAATGTCTTTCAGTTAAATTATTGCATTAGGTTTATAGGAGTTGAGTGAAATCCTATCTGATGCATTATCCACCTTGACCATTGATACACCCGACACCTGTTTTTCGAAAACTATTTGCAAAATGCTTAGCAATGCTATATGATAGATTTGCAATAAAAATGCCAATTTCAAAAGTGTGATCGCTTTAAGAATATTTATGGGAATTTCTGGTTTACTCCCACTATTGGCTAAGTATCTGATCCGTACTTAGTCAATGGGAAGGAGAGGTTGTCCTTGCGTACGGTGCCGTCATGTTGTAGTCCGGGACTCAACAGTTGACACCGACCGGGACAGGGTTGAAAAACTGATAGGACCTGTACTCTCGGGTTAGAGTCCCGAGGTGCTTGTCGCTGGCTGGAAAATTAGGGACCACCTGTATGGGGGCCTGCTGACTAAGACTTGCAACTATTCACATACTACGGAAAGCTCTGGCTCCGAGGAATCCTTTATTGGACCGACGACCGCGCACTAGGAGTGGAGAGATGGCGGAAGTAGCATGTACCCACGTGGGTTAAAGTCCCGGATTGGAGTGGTGTACTGTACTTCCGGGTGGCGTAGGACCGGGCCCAATCTTGGAGGAATCGTGGGAGACGAGTTGGCATATGCAAGCTTTGGTGCTACATATGCAGTGTGGATAGGGACCCTCAGCTGAGTATTATTTATCCGGATTAACGCTGCTCCTCGGTTATGGAGACTTAGTCACTGACTGTCAACAGGGAGTGGTTGTCAACTAGGTCTGTTTTTGGAAAGTAAAATAAATCAAGGTTTATGATGGAACAAGGAATATCTGAGTCTTTTCAAAATAAGGAACAAGGTTTGAAAAATGCTTTTCTGCAAAATACTTGAACTTGCTTAAAGCCTTACCTTGACTACCCTAAGCCTCTCATACCTGAGTCTTCTCCCTTTTTCTTTAGTCGGGTAAGTCTTGTTGAGTACCTTTGTACTCAGGGTTCTATTACCCATGTTGCAGGTATGGCAGATTCCTCAGTATGCCTTGGACCCTGCTGTGTGACTGTTGTTCAGGAAGAGGCCGATGAGGCCGATGAGTGATTATTCACCCTCGGGCTGGGTGAAGTATCTTTATCTTTTAGTTGTTGTCTTATGCTACTCTGCCAACTCTATCTATTTGAACTATGGTTTGTAATAACTTCACTTTAATTTTATGTTGAACCCTGGTTTGTAAAACTATTGTTATCTAAGTCTTCCGCTATTTACTCCGATGTTATTTGTCAATATGTTCAAGAGATTGTAACTGAATTGTGAGATGATCCTGCGGACATCGGGCACTGATGTAGCCCAGTGGCAGGACCGGTCTTAATCTCTTGGCTGTACGGATCAACTGTCAGTGGTTGACAATGATCAGTGGGCCATGGGATTAGGGCGGTTACGTCACACGCACGCGCACCCCTGCGCCGTGCCTTCCCTCCGTCACTGGGCCAAGGCTCGCCGGAACACCACACGTGCGCCGCCACGACGCCGTGCGTTCTGATCGCGCTGCCGACCGATCCATCCACGCCGCCTGCCGATCCCGTCACCACGTCGCGCGCCGCCACGACCGATCCGTCCACGCCGCCACGACCGATCCGTCCACGCCGCCACGATCCGTCCCCGCCGCCGACCGATCCGTTCGCGCGCCATCCAGGCCGTGACCTGATCCGTCCGCCCGCCGCCGGTTTCCTGCCTCCACCCCAACCATGGCGGAGACCGCGGCCGAGCGCGCCGCCCGGGAGGCCCAGGAGCAGCGCGACCGGGAGGCGGCCGCCGCTGCCCGCGCCAAGGCCCTCGACGAGTACGAGGCCAAGTACGCCGACGTCCACGCCGCCGCCATCGTTGTCCTCAACATCAAGGTGCTCGTGCCCGTCGTCCTGGATCGCGTCGCCAACAACTACACCCGGTGGCGCGCCCTCTTCCTCGTCGTCTTGGGCAAGTATGCCCTCACCGATCACGTCCTCACCGATGTGGTCAACGATGATCGCCCCGCGTGGCTGCAGATGAACTGCACCGTCCTCACGTGGATCTACGGCACCATCAACCCCGACCTGCAGCAGTCCACGATGTTGAAAGAGCCCAACGCGCGGGTCGCATGGGTACATCTCGAGGACGAGTTCCTCGGGCAGCGCGAGTCGCGCGCCCTCTTGCTGTCCGCCGAGTTCCGCACCGTCAAGCAAGGCTCCTCCTCCATCACGGACTTTTGCCGCCGCCTCGAGACGATGGCCGCCTCTCTTCGCGAGTTCGGCGACCCCGTTGGCGACCGCACCCTCGTCCTCACCCTGCTACGCGGCCTCAGCGAGAAGTTCCGCCCCATGGTGACGAACATCAAGCTACGACAGCCATTCCCCACCTTCTCGGAGGCGAGAACCCTGCTGCTCCTAGAGGAAATCGACCTCAACGACTTCGCCGGTGACGCCGCCACGTCCTTGAGCAGCACCACGCCGACCGCGGGCGCACCGGCGCTCCTTGCGGCCACGGGCTCCACCAACACCGCATGGCGCCCCCTGCCGGCGGCCCTGCTCCTCCTGGCCGCAACCAGGGCGGCGCGCCCACCGGCCCAGGCAACGGCAACCAGGGCGGCCGCTCCGGACGCCGTCGCGGACGCAACAAGCACCACCAGCCGGGCGGGCAGCAGCAAGCAGCAGGAGCCGCACGGGCAGCACCAGCGCCCGCCGGCGCAGTACCAGCCCTGGGCGTACTGGCACCGCCGCCACCCGCTCCGGGGCCGATGTACAAGCCGCCTGCTGCAGGGTACATGGCCGTGCAGCAGCAGCCAGCAGGCGCCGCACGGCTACCAGGCCGCTCCACCCGGCTTCGGCGCGCCACCGGGCTTCGGCGCACCATCCGGCTACGGCTACGGGGCGCCCGGCTACCACGTCGCCCCGCCGCCGCCACAGCAGCAGCAGCCGTGGACGCCCATGCATGGAGGCAGCTTCGACACGTCCTCGCTCGCCAGCAACTTCAGCACCATGACGCTCTCCCCTCCCGGCACGGGCGAATGGTATGCTGACTCGGGCGCTGGCTCACACATGGTCAACAACGCTGATAATAATTGTTCCATTGAGTTTGATCCCTTCAGCCTTTCTGTGAAGGATCTTCAGACACGGAGCGTGATCGCCAGGTGCAATAGCACGGGAGACCTTTACCCGTTCTTCACGCCATCCAGCACCACTGCCCTCACTGCTGCTGCATCTTCCACCACTCTATGGCATCGTCGTCTCGGTCATATCGGTTATGAGGCCTTATCCACGCTCATTAGTTCCAATGCTATTCCATGTAATACGCGCCATGATAGTCATATTTGCCACGCTTGTCAGCTTGGTCGCCATGTGCGCCTTCCTTTTAGCATGTCAAACTCTCGTGCCTCGCACGCCTTTGATTTAATACATTGTGATCTTTGGACATCCCCAGTTGTTAGTGTGTCTGGCTACAAATATTATCTTGTTATTTTAGATGACTACACACTACACTTGGACGTTTCCTTTACGCCTCAAATCCGACACGTTTGGTGCCATTACTCACTTTTTTTCCTATGTGCGTACGCAGTTCGGCTCCTCCATCAAGGCAGTCCAGTGCGACAATGGACGTGAATTCGACCATTCTTCGGCCCGCACGTTCTTCCTCACTCATGGAGTCGTTCTTCGCATGTCCTGCCCTTACACTTCACAGCAAAATGGGCGGGCCGAGCGCATTCTTCGCACTATAAATAATATTGTGCGCTCCATTCTTTTTCAGGCTAGTCTTCCTCCCGTTTATTGGGCTGACTCCTTGCACACTGCAACATATCTTCTCAATCGTCACCCCACTAAAACCCTAGACGGCCTCACCCCTTTCTTTTCCCTATATGGCACGCAGCCTACGTATAATCACTTACGTGTTTTTGGTTGTGCTTGCTATCCCAACCTATCATCCACAGCTCCACATAAACTTTCACCTCGCTCCACTCTGTGTGTGTTCCTGGGATACTCCACTGATCATAAGGGTTATCGGTTGTCTTGATCTTCACACAAACCGTATTATCATCTCTCGCCATGTCACCTTCGATGAGACGGTTTTCCCCTTCGCCGATATGTCCACTTCCCCCAGGACCACACCACACTTGAGTTTTTGGATGCTGATGATTCCTCTTCGCCCGCTGGCGCAAGAGCTGTGCTTGCAGGTACCCGCCTCCCCGGCGGCATGGATGCTGCTCCGAGGGGTCATACCGATTCTCTGGCCACGAGCGGCCTCGACCCCACCGCCTCGCCCCCGGGCGGCCACGGCCCGGCCTCGGGCGGCCACGGCGCGCCGGCCACGGGCGGCCACGGCGCGTTGGCCACGGGCGGCCACGGCTCCTCTCCAGCTGAGCCGGCCACGGGTGCTGCTGGTGGCCCCGCTTCAACCGCGCCTGGTGTCACTGCCCCTGCGGGCGGTCCGTCCCAGGCTGCTGCCAGTGGCGCCGGGCGCCCAGCCGGCCGCACCACCGCCACAGTTCCTCTCCAGCAAGCACCTGTCGTCAACGCGCACGGCATGCGCACACGCGGCAAGGACGGCATCCGGCAGCCCGTTGACCGCCTCAACCTTCATGCGGCACCGCTGTCCCCTGTGCCTTCCTCAGTCCGTACTGCCCTGATTGACCCTGCCTGGCGCCGTGCAATGCAGGATGAGTTTGATGCTCTGCAGGCTAATGACACATGGACCCTGGTGCCTCGACCGTCCAGTGTCAACCTTGTTACTGGGAAATGGGTGTTTCGTCACAAGTTCAAGTCTGATGGCTCTCTGGACCGTTACAAAGCTCGTTGGGTGCTCCGCGGCTTCACACAGCGTCCAGGTATCGACTATGATGAGACTTTCAGCCCAGTGGTCAAACCAGCAACCATCCGCACAGTTCTTACTCTGGCACTCTCTCATTCATGGCCTATTCATCAGCTTGATGTGAAGAATGCATTTCTCCATGGCATCCTGAATGAGACAGTATATTGTGTTCAGCTTGCTGGTTTTGTTGACACTTACCGCCCAGATTATGTGTGCCGCTTGAACAAGTCACTCTACGGTTTGAAGCAAGCACCCCGAGCCTGGCATAATCGCTTCGCAGGTCACATCACTTCTCTCGGATTTGCTGAGGCGAAGACTGACAGTTCTCTGTTCATATACAGCCGGGGAACTGATGTGGCATTCTTGCTTCTCTATGTTGATGACATTGTTCTTACAGCCTCCTCTACGAGTTTTATGCAGCGGATCATCCATGCTCTCCGGCAAGAATTCTCTATGACAGATATGGGGGCTCTTCACCACTTCCTCGGCGTCAGTGTGCAGCGTCAGAGTGACAGCTTGTTCCTCTCACAGCGTCAGTATATTCTGGACATTCTTGACCGTGCTGGTATGCTTAGCTGCAAGCCTTGCAGCACACCTGTGGATACTCATTCCAAGCTTTCTGCCGATGGAGCTGCCGTCACCGACCCCTCCTCCTACCGCAGTATTGTTGGTGCTCTTCAGTATCTCACTTTTACTCGTCCAGATATTGCTTATGCTGTCCAGCAGGTGTGCCTCTACATGCATGACCCCCGGGAGCCTCATCTGGGCGCTATGAAGCGCATTCTTCGCTACCTTCAGGGTACCTTGGATCTTGGTCTTCATCTTCACCGGACCTCACCAGTAGATCTGACTGTCTACACAGATGCAGATTGGGCGGGCTGTCCTGACACGCGCAAGTCCACTTCTGGCTATGCGGTGTTTCTCGGGGACAATCTCATCTCGTGGTCATCTAAACGTCAGCCTACAGTGTCCAGGTCCAGTGCTGAGGCGGAGTATCGAGCCGTGGCAAACGACGTTGCTGAAGCCTGCTGGTTGCGACAACTACTGCAAGAGCTTCATCATCCTCTTCGCCGTGCTACCGTGGTCTATTGTGATAACATCAGTGTTGTTTACCTCTCCAGCAATCCTGTTCAGCATCAGCGAACCAAGCATATTGAGATTGATTTGCACTTCGTCAGAGAGCGAGTCGCCCTCGGTGAAGCACGCGTCCTGCACGTTCCCACTACGTCTCAGTACGCCGACATCTTCACCAAAGGTCTGCCGACATCAGTCTTCACGGAGTTTAGGTCCAGTCTTAATGTTCGCGGTGCTCCCAGTTTAGACTGTGGGGGAGTGTTGGAATGTAATCCGGTTAATGGGCCAGCCCACCAAGGCTCCCCATCTAATCTATATGTAAACACTGTGTATTCCCGGTTAATGCATTGAGTATTACCCTAATCTCACTTTCACTCTTCACGCCGACCGACGACCGCCGACTGCCCAACTCCTCGCGCGCCCTCTTGCTCCCATCGGAAGGTCCGTCCTTCCAGCAACAGCAACTGACGGAGTTTGGCGGCAGCGCATCTGGGCCGCGGAGGGGAGTTCGCTCGACGGCTACTCCGAGCACAAGGAATCGACTACTCCGAGCACAAGGAATCGGCTACTCCGAGCGGAGAACTAGCCTGCGTAGCGGTGGATTGTCCAGTCCAGAAGATTGGGGCGAACCGGCTGTGGAGTCCAAGTAATTATGGATGAAATTTGCAACTCCAATTAGCTACAGGTAATTATGGATGAAATTTGCGACTCCAATTGACCAGGATGCCACCCTGTTCATTTTTTCCTTTTGATTCAGTTTGATATTTTTGTTAATTCTGAATTCTGAATAATCATTAGCTACAGATCAGTTTTTTTTTTTGTGGACAAGCAATGAATTACATGCAATAACGTAGTTCAGTACATCAAGTTATGCTATGTTCACTTCCCATTCCATAATAGTTCACCTTAAACTCACTAATGACTAAATGATAAACAAGTAGTAATTCGGTTGATTAGTGACTCCAGTTGAGTGCGCAGACACCACCCAGGGCTCACTACTTTTTGGGTAACTCCCTGAAAAAAACAGGGTTCAGTATCCCCTAACCTAATTATTTTATTTTTAAAAAGAGCCCAGGGGAATCTGTCCAGATCAGTTTTCATTCACAATTACACAAATTAAGATGCAACTATGTAACATTTGTCAATCAGTAGATGCATTTAATGACATGCATACTACCCAAGTTCACAAATGAAATGAATACAGAATGGATTGTGAGAGGATACCTGAGTATTATTGAAGGGCCCTAAACAATTGGGGCTCTGTGAAGAAGCATGGCAGCGAGAAGGCTACAGTTTGATGAAGTAATAAGTGAAGAGGGTGTCGATGTTGAAGAGTCGACAATATGCAGTTCAGGGATGCAACAGGTTGACACTCCAATATGTGCATTTGTGGGTAGTTTAATGGTTGGTGAAAATCAAGGAAGCCAAGCTAGTGCTTCAAATGGAAGAATGAGTTGTATGGCTGAAGGAAACCGCACACCGCAAGCATTGTGCCTGACCGATGGTTAGTGCTTCGTTGTGTCTATTCAAGGTTTGTATAGCTTCATGTATTTTAATCTATATTATCATTTCAGGTCAAGAAGGATGTAGCGTAACTTTATTGACACCGTCTGCAACTGTTGACCCATCAGAGATTGTGACACCGGATGGTGGGCATATATACAGACATGTAAGTGTAATATACTGGCCTTGCCTGCAATTTGAGTTGAGTATATCTTAAAAACAGTGTATTAGTGTTTAGCTGCTAACTTTCTTGTGGGAGTTGTTTTCTTCTCTTTTGTGCACTGTCCATAAGTCCATATTCCCGTCCCTAACAGCTCAAATTGCAAGCCCAAGGCCACATATAGGTCCAGTTAAACGTGCCCAAAAAACAGAGCAACCAAACCGGTCGTCCGTGTCATAGACGGACAATTAGTCGTCGACTAATCGGACGACGAACTTTATGGTCGACCTATCGCGTCGGTACCCCAAATCAGTCACTAGGGACCACCGGAGTAGGAATCGAATGACCAAAAAACATTGATTTGTTTCAATGGTTTAATGATGAGAATAGAATTCTGAAATGGTTGTACACAATATAATCTCAGGACAAACCTTACAGATGTCGGTAATGTAGTAAGTAACAAGTGTAACATAAAGATGGTGTGTATAGTAATGGGAATTTGTTCCTAACAGAAAGAAGACATGGACCAAGCTTTGATTCTTAAAGTGGGTATGTGCTTCAAGACAGAAGAGGAAGCATGTAAATTCTACTGGAGATATGCTGAGAAGGCAGGTTTTGCGCCAAAGAAGGCTAACAAAGCAGGTTGTACTAGGTACTTAAGGTGCAATCGTTATGGAATAGGTAAATACTACAAGGGGGACGAGTCAAAACGCGTCAGGGGCACGACCACAAAGAAGACATCGTGCCTGGCATCAGCAGCTCAACACTTTTTTATTCTGTGACTAGTAATGTGACTCGATTTTATTTTCTCTTTGCAATTGCTGCTCTCATGTTCTTATATTCAGAGACCGGGTGTATGAGGTTTTCTAAAATCCCGGTTCTACTGGTTTAGGTTGAGGTTCAGGTATTCAGAGACTCCTGCTATTTTTTCTAGTTTGTGTTAGCATTTTACATAGACAAGAAGATGATGAGAGAAAAGGATATTGGTTCATGTTTAGGTTTATTCTAGTCGAATCAAACACTGGTTATAGGTGGAGCTAAATACTGTTGAACATTACTATTTTTTTTCTCTATCCATTTCAGTTCACTAGTGGATGAAACTATCACAGGCTGCATTGGTAACAATGTTCCTTACCTTGTCATTGTCGTGACTCATCTGTTTTTTGATGTTTTAGGAAAAAATCTTAGTAATTTGCAGTACATATATTGATTATGGAAGAGTACATCCCATGTCGTGTCGTTCTTGGCCAGTGTTCCCCGGTGCCCCGCCATGCCGCGCTACTCCCCAGCGTTGTACGCCCCGCGCCCTCGACTTCGACTTCGACTTCGACCTCGACCTTGACCTTGACCTAGCAGCGGTGCTGCGCCACCGCCTAGCACCTGCGTCTCCCAGGTGAGCACACTTCTCTCGTACGAGCGCACGGGTGCCATGGTCTCCGTCGTCACCTACAACTTTATGAAACATCTAATGCTCTAGTGAGTTAAACCACTCTCTACGTCTGCAACTCTGTTAAACTCTGCAATTCTCTAAAACTACAGGGTGAATCCCCAAACAAATAAACCATGGCCCGTGAAATTTCAGTTCTTTTGAGACCACTGAATCAACCACTGTCAAATTTATGTTGATATAAAACAAGAGTTGAACTGCTGTAGTTTTAGGTTGATCTAAAGACAGTTGAATTTTGAGACCACTGAATCCACCATCGATACCACAACAGCAAAATAGAATTCATGCATGTCAGTTTTGTGTTTTTTTTCTTCTTCTAAACACTAAAGAACAAAATATATGTACTATTTATAACTGTATCTGAAGTGTAATAAAAATTTACCATTTTTGTGTAGTGTTTGATTGAGGGACAGAATGTCTTTTTTTGTTGAATGAAACATATTGATGTGCTACTGCTTTTTATTTGAGACTGCTTTTTTACTAAATTTTTTTTTCGTGATTCTGAAGCATAACATATTTGCTTCATTGTTTTCCCATGGGCTTGATCATGCAATCCACAACTGATAACTATTTGCATGATTTTCTATATGTTTTGATGGATTAATCTGGTGCAAGGTTGATCTAAAGGCTTCTATTTTTAGTTATATAGAGATATAACAATTACCTTTCCCTGTCTGTCCTAGATTATTTAGTTAAATAATGTGTGTTCTTTTCCTTCCAATTCTAGACTAGGCTTTTCAGTTCACAGGCTTGAAAAGGAGATTCAAACTGCTACTTTGGTTGACTTAATTGCATTAGAAAAGAAGATGGTGTTATGTACTTGGACCTAATCTTCTTTTGCTATTAAAATTGATTATTTGAAGAACACATGTTCCTCATTTGTCAAATAAACAAACTTATGTGCAAATTTCTTCTTAACTATAACAAATCATTTTTTAAACCACATAAGTTTCTTGTCTTTGGTCCACAAATAGTTATTACCAAATTGATCCTTAACCATAAAGAATTATTTTCCAAACCACAGATATGGTTCAATCTTAAAAGGGAGGTGGCAAATGCTAGCGACGGGTGTTTTGGCAGCAGCTCTTTTGAACTGATTTAATTAAATAAACCAGAATCTTCTGTGGTCCACTTGCTGCATTAGAACATCTGGTTAAAGTTTCAGCAAATTTATAGGCTATGTGAAGTTAGGAGATTCAGAATGTTCATATGATAGCATGTTCACATTTCATGTCATTAGTAGATCTATTTTTAGGATGCTCATGAGATAAACTCACGCATAGCATGTCCATAAGAATTGCATTTTCAACATAGTGACTTCGGTTAAGCTTGCTGCACAGGCACAAGGCTGCAACAGCAACCAAACTTGAACGGGCCCATAATGATTAAGTAATTTGTTAATACTTCTAGCCTTATTCTGAATTAGAATGGTCAATCAGGGAAAATACAATCAGAGCCGAATAAAAGATTTATTCATGTCTGTCCAATTCTTGTCATTTTCCCTTGTGCAAGTTCCTAGTCCCTACACAAGCTCTGTGTTTGGTTTGGCAGATTTAGCTCTCATGGCAAGTAGTGTTGTTCATCATTTCTAGAATTGCATTTTTGTGGCCTTCCACTACAAAGAGCATTAATCATGCAATTACATTGACTCGTAAACTATTTTTTACATGAAATCTATATCTTAAACAAACAATATTTCTGGTTAGGCCCAGGACCAATTTAGTAAATAAAATTTAAATTATCTCTGATGAATGACACCCACTTTCCATTATTTTCATGCTTAGGCAGCTTTTCTTTCTGGTTAGAAGAAATACTTGCATGAAATAGCTTTGGATACTTGAATTCTTTGTAATAAATTCAATAGTACAGAAGTTTTTTTCTAAATACTATGTTTCTAAATGTCACATTTGAAGAATTTTATGAACTTTCAATCTATTTAGCTAATAAAAAAATAACACAGAGAGAGATCACAACTGAAAAGGAAACATGACCAGATTGGTGTGTTCTTTGTTTGCCTGTCACTTTAGTTAGGTTTCATGCATATGATAGACTTATAGGTTTCGTAGGGACCTATTAATCAGTTTCATGCAGATAAATTCATGCATTCTAGTTAGGTTGTATGCAGATAGATTCCTGCAAGCCTTTTGTTAATTAAAGCATTTCCAGTTACCTTTTCGATTTGTTGCCAATGATGGATGGGCCAGTCTTTTTTTCACCGGTTGTCCCACATGTCATATGCTAGTGTGTGCATTGTTGGTGGATGATGCAGCATGCTTATGTTCTCTACATGTGTCTTTCTTCTGCTGTTGCTAATTTTGTTCATGCAACAATAATGGTCATATGATAATATGTGTACAGTTCATCATTTGTAAAATGAGGATCCATTACTAGTTAAGTCATTTCTTTACTTTAGTCTTCTTCATTATAGTAACGACAAACTATTTTTTCACTGCTTGATTGTCTCCACCTTGCAAATGTACTGTTAAAAATTTTTACTTCTTTGCACACAAAGTTTATTGTTCGATGCTACAAAAGTTCATATTATTAGTAAACTTGAGCTTTTGTTTCCATTGTCTTGCTCTTGCCGGCATTCTTGTTCAGCTTAATTATGTTGGAGAAGAAAGGAGCTTGAAGGGACAGTTGAAAGGTCGAGATGGCGGACTAGAGGGGGGTGAATAGTCCTTTCTTAAAAATTAAACGCAGCGGCTAACCGAAACAAATGCGGAATTAAAACTATTGGTCTAGCCAAGACTACACCCCTCTACCTATACTCTATGACACCTTACAAAAGATCCTAATCAATGCAAATAAGGTGTCGGGCTAGTTAGAGCTTACCTAACCAATTCTAGAAGCAAGGTCACACAAGCCTATGCAACTAGTACTTCAAGCACGGGGGAGATCTTATGCAATCTAGCAAGCAAAGCACAAAGCCTAAGCTCACTAGCAATGCTCAATAACAAGGCTACACAAGCCAAATTAGAGAGCTCAACTTAGCTACACAAACTAAACAACTAAACACTAGCACAAGGATTAGTATTGCAATACAAGCTAGTGCAAATCAGCAGGCAGTCGGTACTACCGGGCTTCAAGGCCGGTACTACTGACGCCGGTACTACCGGGCTTCTATGCAGGTACTACCGAGAACCTGCAGGGAGCTACGAAATCGAAGGGGATGAGATGCAATCTCAGATCCAGCAATTACACCACTTCCCTAGATGATGTAGATGACGAATGTAGCTTCCCCAAGTCTTGGTTCCTTGCCAAAAGGTAGATCGAGTCTTCTCTGTTATGAAGTGAAATGTAAATGAACAGAGAGGGAACAACTGTGTACTTCATTGATCTTTGAAAAAGTTTATATACAAGGGGGTCGCGCCGTACGGACGCGATTAGGATGAGAACAGGTGGTTGCCTGTGTTGGCAACCGTACATACAACATGCTTAACTGGTAAGCCATATGATTAACTGCACATGACTAACTGCTAATCTAATCCTGTCCACTAATCCTGTGTTTAACTGGTGAGATCATCAAGAGTTGTCTTCTGGAGATTCACCGATTCATAACACTCCCCCTTGATCGAATCTTCCTTGAGATTAATGATGTTGTAAGCTTGGATTCCTCGAAAAACCCTATGGGAAAAATCTGAGGAATATGTATATATATATGACTCCTTCAAAAACCATTTATGGAAAAATGAGGAGCATTATGATATGGATAGGTCGCTAAAACTCCTGTAAAAACCCAGTGGGAAAATTCAGGAGAAAAAATGACGACATATCATTGGTATTGCCTCTAGGATAACTCTCATGAAAAACCTTTCTGGAGAAAACATGAATAGTTGTGAGGGCAATATGTGTCTTTGATATTTATTATAAAACCCCGATGGGGAAAGTAGAAAATATGACACACGCTTATGTTAATATTACCTCATTAAAAACTTTAAAAACTTTAATAAGAAACCTTGTGAGTAAAACTCATTAAAGAAAAGAGTATAACATGATGCGAGTACAGGTGATATCTAGGAGATTTCTCCCCCTGATTCTTGCAAGTCTCGAAGTCGTCGCATACCAATTCCATGTACCAATTTATGAAATACAGAATATGGTAAGGATTTAGTAAAAAGATCTGCTAGATTATCACAAGACTTGATTCGTAAGATGTCTATTTCCCCACTTTCTTGTAGTTCATGGGGATAAAACAATTTAGGAATAATGTGCTTAGTGATATTGCTCTTTATATAACCTGTTTGCATCTGTGTAACACAAGCAGAATTATCTTCATAGATAATTGTAGGTGATTCAATAGAACCAATACCACATGATTGTTGTATGTGGTTAATCATTCTGCGAAGCCATATGCATTCACGTGATGCTTCATATAGAGCAATGATTTCAGAATGATTAGTAGAGGTAGACGTCATGGTCTGTTTAGATGACTTCCATGAAATAGCCGTACCTCCACGAAGGAATACAAACCCAGTTTGGGATTTTCCGTTATGAGGATCAGATAAGTAACCGGCATATGTGTAGCCAATCATACTGGGATCATGATTCTTCCTAAAGAATAAACCAAGATCCTTTGTGCCATTAAGGTATCTGAGGATACACTTCGCTCCCGTCCAGTGACGGTGAGTGGGTTTCGCACTATGCCTAGCTAGTAAGTTTACTGCAAATGCGATATCAGGCCTGGTGCAATTTGCAAGATACATAAGTGCGCCAATGATACTGAGATATGGAACCTCTGGTCCTAAAATCTTTTCACCAACATCCGGTGGTCTGAATTGATCTTTCCCTACTTCTAAGGAACGAACAACCATCGGTATTTTGATGGGGTATGATTTGTCCATTTTGAATTTCTCCAAAACTTTCTAGACATAGGCTGACTGATGCACTAAAATCCCTGTAGGACGGTGCTCAATTTGTAAGCCCAAGCAATACCGGGTCTTACCCAAATCCTTCATCTCGAATTCCTTCGTGAGATGATTACGTGCTTCACTTATATCCTTTGGATTGCCAATGATGTTTAAATCATCAACATATACAGATATAATACAAAATCCCGTCGGAGATTTCTTAATGAAAACACATAGGCAATCATCATTGTTGGAGTATCCCTTCTTGAGGAGAAACTCACTCAGTCGGTTGTACCACATCCGACCCGATTGCTTTAAGCCATATAATGACTTTTGTAGCTTTACACAATACATGTTGCGATTTGCGTTTGGATTCGGAATTTGGATTCCATCGGGAACCTTCATGTATATGTCCGAATCAAGTGACCCATATAGATATGCTGTCACCACATCCATCAACTGCATAGATAGATGATTTTGAACTGCCAATGATATTAAGTATCGGAAAGTAATTCCACTCATTACTGGAGAATATGTTTCATTGTAATCAATGCCGGGTCTCTGCGTGAACCCTTGTGCTACTAGCCTTGCTTTATATCTCACCACCTCATTGTGTTCATTCCGTTTCCGGATGAAAACCCATTTAAAGCCTACGGGAAAGACTTTAGAAGGTGTGGGCATTGCAGACGTGAATACCCTCCTTTTAGTGAGCGAGGCTATCTCAGCTTGGATTGCTTCTTTCCATTGAGCCCAGTCCGAGCGCTTCTTGCACTCTGCCATGGTCTTAGGTTCTGGGTCATTGAGAAAGATTTCTGCAATTGCTGCGGAGAAGTACATGTCGATAACAGTAGTCTTACGGTCGTATGATTCTCCAGTTTCAATGTAATTGATGGAAATTTCTTTCACCCCATATAGTGACTCAACATTTCCCAAAACTATGGAGTCAGGGTGTTCCGATGTCCCAGGATCAGTGTTTGGGTGCACCTTTGATCCGGGTTGTGGATTAGGTCCTGGCGTTGAACTTTTATCCACCGTCGGGTGTCTACCAACTTGAGGTTGGTTTGGATTTACTGATTTCGAGGATTTAGTCCTCGGTATCCTCGGACGCTTATTTGAAGCATTATCCTTGGGAGCGGCCGTACTTCTCCCCCTCTTCTTTGGAAGTGGGGGCTGAATGATTTTTATTGGTACCTCCACTCTTTCGGGCGCATTTCGAGCAGGATAAGAGGATTTAGTGACGCCCTTATAATCAGTAAATGCTTCTGGCAGGTTATTTGCAATATGTTGCAAATTTATGATTTTCTGAACTTGTTGTTCAGTTTCTTGAGTACGTGGATCTGAGTGGGAAATGCCTTGGGCATTCCAGTTGATTTCCTGGCATTCGTTTTGGTACTTGTAGTCTCCCCCTAATGCCGAGAAATGATCCTCATTGAATATGCAGTCAGCGTACCGGGCCGTGAATAAGTCCCCTGTAAGGGGTTCGAGGTATTTGATAATTGATGGAGATTCATATCCCACATAGATACCAAGTTTCCTATGTGGACCCATAGAGGTGCGCTTAGGCAGTGAGATCGGTACGTATACAGCGCAACCGAATTTTCGCAGATGGGAAATATTAGGCATATTCCCACGTACTAATTGCATTGGGGAAACTACATGATATGCAGTTGGTCGCAATTGAATTAAGTCAGCAGCGTGTAAGACTGCGTGACCCCAACAAGAAGTTGGTAGATTGGAATTTTGTAATAAGGGTCTTGCAATGAGCTTAATTCTCTTTATAAGAGATTCTGCTAAACCATTTTGTGTATGGACATATGGGACAGAGTGCTGACCTTGAATTCCAAGAGCCATACAATAGTCATTGAAAGCTTTAGAGGAAAATTCGGCCGCATTGTCCATTCGAATCGATTTGATTTGATGTTCAAGGTTATTAGCCTTAAGTCGAATAACTTGGGCAATAATCTTTGCAAATGCATGCTTGCGTGTGGACAAAAGGCACACGTGAGACCATCTAGTAGATGCGTCTATTAGAACCATGAAATACCTGAACGGTCCAGACGTTGGTTGAATAGGGCCACATATATCGCCTTGAATGCGTTCAAGAAATTTGAGTGGCTCATTTTGGATTTTAACGGGCGATGGACGTAAAATCAATTTCCCTGTAGCGCACGAAGTGCACATAAAATCTGAAGATTTCGGGAATTTAGCAGTATTTAACTCATGACCATTAGAATTGCTTATAATTTTCCGCATCATCCCGACTCCGGGATGACCAAGGCGATCATGCCATGTTTTGAATGCATCAACATTCTGAAAAATTACCTTGTATGCAACATGTGGTACGGGTTTGATGTATGTGTAGTACAAACCAGACGGAAAAGATAGAATTTTTTCAACAATGCGTTTGCCATATCTGCTAGTTTGAGTAACAAGGAGGATTTCCTCATTATTTTCATAATGGGTTTCTATATGGAAACCATTTTGACGGATATCTCTATAACTTAGTAAGGTACGCTTTGAATCAGGATACAATAGTGCATCCTCGATTGTAATTTGGGTACCCATAGGTAGTACGATAGTGGCACGACCAGAACCTACTATCGTTGCATCGCGCCCAGCGATTGTCAAAACATTTCCTTGTCTTTTAACAAGAGTTTGGAAATATTTTGTTTCCCTAAGAATAGAATTAGTGGTCCCACTATCCACTAGGCATAATTCCTCCTCCATCGGTTTGACCCCGCATAAAAACTATATATGAATAAAGAATTTAATATGAAATTCTCTGAACAATATATAGAATACATACTTTATTAATCGAATATCAAATGTATATCATACACTTATTGGATATCGAACAAATATAGTGGCAATATAATAAATTATTTACAACACTTAGGACATAAAAAGGTTCTAATAACTATAGTTACATAGGACTATGGACATTGGAATCTAAGAGATTGGGAGCTTTAAGAAAAGTCTCCAAATATGTCGTTGGAAGCATATTCCACGATCATATTCCCTGAATTGTTGAGATCCTCGTCTTTAGGTATGTTGTTGTTACTTGGTTCCACTGGAACTGATCGTGAACAACCAGCCTCTTCCCTGGTGGTGTCAGGTCGAAGATTGAAGTGAGCTTCATACTTCTGTCCTTGTGCAACGCGTCCACGACCCACGGACTTTAAGTATAGATCAACAAGATGACTTGGGGTACGACATTTCTTTGTGATGTGGCTATAGCAACCACACTTTTGGCACACAGGTTTGTCATTCTTGTGCTTGGAAATGTTCTTACCCTTGTTGGGAACACGATTTTGGAATTTCTTATTGCGTCTGCGTTGTTGCTTACCCTTCTTGGTGTTTCCTTGGCGATAGGGCTTAGGAGATCTATCATTATTTTTGGGCTTATTCTGGGCATAAGCATGAACTTCAGGTAATGGAGCGGACCCTACAGGTCTTGGCTGGTTATTCCAAACCATAAGTTCAGAATGTTTTTCAGCCTCCATTAAAGTTTGTATAAGCTCAGAGTAGGCCTGGAAACGCCGTTCACGGTATTGTTGTTGAAGAATCCTTTCAGCGGGAAGCATGGTAGACAGAGTTTTTTCTATCTTATCCGCATCTGAAGGTTCTTTCTCGCAGAATTGCAACTTTGAGCAAATCCTATGGACAGCATGGTTGTAGTCACTTACAGTTTTGAAATCCTGTAAGCGAAGTTGGGTCCATTCGTAGTTTGCCGCAGGCAAAACGAGGGCCTTTTGTTGTTCATAGCGTTGCTTAAGAGAATTCCATAGGTTTCGTGGATTTTCCTCCAACAAATATTCAGCCTTAAGGTCAGGATGAATGTGGCTCCTAATGAGATATAGAGCCGTGTATACATGTTGATCTTCGAGTGGTGCAACACCCTCTTCGGGTGGTAACACTGCTCGGTAAAGTCCACGGGACGCAAGGCTCACTTTTACGTCCACGACCCATGTGGGATAGTTGTGGCCATCTAGAGCTAACAAATCAAACTCTTTGACGGACATTGATCCTACATGGGGCAAACCATCGAAACATTTTAAGTTATTAAAATGTCGTGGTATGTTGTAATATGGGATGCAAAATAGAGACAAGTTAAACTTGTATTAATAATAGTGTAAAAATCTCATATGCATAATCATAAAACTTAGGAGGTAGTCGCCAAAGGGGGGCGTAGACCTCTAAATAGGCATAATCTGTGTTAACAGTAGATGCCAAGTAATTATGCATGTTGTATGAACGCGTCTGAAGGTAATCATCAAAAATTGATGTAGACCTTAGTTAATCTGTAAACCAATTGGGTACGCACGTTGAGGGTAGTCACTAAGTCATAGACTTAGTGTAGACCCTACAGTAGCAACTTTGGTGCTACCTTGTGGAATGGCCAATAGGAATGCAAATTAATGGTAATCATCTTTGTGAAAAGATGTAGACCAAATGTTCTAACTTGGGATGTTGGGTACGCACGTTGAGGATAGTCACTAAGTTGTAGACTTAGTGTAGATCCCGCAGTAGCAACTTTGGTGCTACCTTGTGGAGTGGCCAACAAAGCAAGTATAGAACATGCGCGTTATATATTTTTAATGAGAAAATCCACATAAAATGTTGCATCCCATATTTAAGCGTATAATGCTTTTAATTTTAAAGTGTATAAGGGCTTAAGAAATAATATGATCGATTGCGAAATAAATTACGAACGGCAAGATAGAAATATTGCATATTGGATTTGTCATACACAGGGGGGCAAATACTTTGGGCAATATTATAGGCGGATATTTTACAATGATATAAAATACCACAAGAGTACTCAATATGAAGTCAGCGAATTCAACATAAAAGTACTAATTTACAGCACTTAATCATAGGGACTGACAGAGTCTTATACGGATCAAAGCTAAAAAAAATAAATAATAAAAAGGATTAAGGACCAGCTGGGCCAAAGGAAACACAAACTCAGGAATTGGGCCCAGCCGGCCACGCTGGCGCACAGCAGGGGTGGGGGCGAAGTCGTGGGCCGCGCGGCCCAAATAGGCCTGGCCTATATAAGCTGGCCGGTTCGGGTGGGGCGGTTAGGGTTTGAACCCTAACCAGCCTCCCGCAGCCGCCGCAGCAAGGCCGCCGCCCATCGATCCGCTCGCCTGGCGCAGATCCGCCACACCCGAAACCACCTCCTGTGCGCCGCCGTCCGCTGGAGTCAAGTGGAGGAGGACTCCCCCTCGTCGGGGGAGTAGAAGCCGCCGCCGCCGTCGTTGAGGGCCTCCGCGCGGGGAAGGCCGAGCATCGGGGGCTCCGTCGGCGGCCGATGGACGCTCGGGCGCCGGTCCACCGCCGCCACCCTCTTCCCGAGTAGCCCGCGAATGGAGTCCGGGGTGGTGGCGATCCCCTCGGCCAGAGGTGGAGGTGGAGGAAGCGCCGCCGCCCGCATCCGTGCTGCGGCTTCCGCGCGCGTCGCCGGAGGAGCCCACGCCGGTGGGGTTGGAGATGGAGGGAGGGCCGCCGCCCTCATCCTCGCCGCGGCCTCCGCGCGGGTCGCCGGAGGAGCCCGCGCCGGTGGGGCTCGTGGCGGAGAGGGTGGAGGCGGAGCCGAAGGACCCGCCATCAGTGAGTACGGAGAAGCCCCGATGCGCGCCGCGGTGTTGAAGTAGTCGCCGAGGTCGAGGTCGGGCTTGGACTCTTCGGTGTTGAGCGCAGGGGCGGCCTCCGACGCAAGCAGCCAGGGGTCCAGCGGAGGGAGGCGTGGTGTGGCGAACTCCAGCGAGTGCGGGGTCGGTGTGAACTTCTTGCAGAAGTCACACCAGAAGCGCGGAGGTGGCGTCACCGGTGCCGGGGACATGGGCTCCATGGGAGCGTATGCCGGCACCGCAGCCGGTGCTGCAGCAACGGGCGGCGCCACGACATCCTCCACGGGCGGGTTGCTGGGGCCAGCACCGTCTCCACCACGGTGAGGAGATGGTGGCTGGCTCTGCAGGCGAACTATGCGGGGAGAAGCGTGACGGCGCCAACGAGGGACCCAACGGCGACGAGGTGGTACAGCCTGTCCACGAAGATCGCGCACGACAGAGTTGAAGAGGCGGCCGAAGCGCCCAGGACCTCCATGAACGACGTCGCGGCGAATGCGAGGCCCAAGGCGCTCGAAGACGCTGCGGCGCGGACCATGGTGGTCGTGGTGGCGAACGGGACCGCGACGAACTCCGCCGGCGCGGCGAAGGGCACAGAACAAACGACGAAGAACATCAGTCGGTAAGTCGATCTTCGCCATGTTGACTTACCGTGGATGTCGCTCTCCTCTTCTCTGTTCTCGTAGAACAAAGTGCTGATAACGTGTTATGAAGTGAAATGTAAATGAACAGAGAGGGAACAACTGTGTACTTCATTGATCTTTGAAAAAGTTTATATACAAGGGGGTCGCGCCGTACGGACGCGATTAGGATGAGAACAGGTGGTTGCCTGTGTTGGCAACCGTACATACAACATGCTTAACTGCTAAGCCATATGATTAACTGCACATGACTAACTGCTAATCTAATCCTGTCCACTAATCCTGTGTTTAACTGATGAGATCATCAAGAGTTGTCTTCTGGAGATTCACCGATTCATAACATTCTCAACCTAAGATAGAGTGAAGGAGGGAGGAAGAACACGAAGAACACAAACAAGCGTAATATGCAAGGAACAAAGAACAATAAGAGCAACAAGAGGCGGGGACACAAGATTTTATCCCGAGGTTCACTTGGTTGCCACCAAGCTAGTCCCCGTTGAAGCAAGCCCAAGGTTGCCGCCGATCCTCTCGCTAGTGGTGACACTAAGCCAACCTCTCCACGATGGAGTGCTCACCAAGAGCTCTAGCGTTCGATCCGGCCGGATGTAACGTCCCGCCTCCACGCGGCCGGGCCCACTTATATCTGGCAGTTTTTCTAGGACATAGACTTCCCTCACAGACCAACACCAGTCTTTTCTGCGCACTTTGTCCTCACTCGTGCGCACCCGGGAAGAACTTCCCGGTCGGTCACCCATCCCTAAATTTCTCCAGGCCAAGCACGCTTAACTTTAGAGTTCTTTGGAGACGGGCTTCCGAAAAAGAAGTTGCAACTTGTTGGTATGAGTATCCTATTATTCCTATTAAGCCTTAGGCCGGGATGTTACATCCTCACCCCCTTAAGAGATCGACGTCCTCGTCGATCAATCCCAAGCCAGGAACCTCCTCTGTTGGCCACGTTCGTGTGTCCAGTGTCAGCACATGTGCCATGCTGTGTGACCACTCCGGGTCCACACCAGCCATGCGCACCATGCCTGACCAACTGCGACACACGCGCCCGTGAAACCGCGAGAGTCGGCTCCGATACCATTCTGTAGCGTCCCGCCTCCACGCGGCCGGTGGTCCACACCAGCCATGCGCACCATGCCTGACCAACTGCGACACACGCGCCCGTGAAACCGCGAGAGTCGGCTCTGATACCATTCTGTAACGTCCCGCCTCCACGCGGCCGGGCCCACTTACATCTGGCAGCTTTTCTAGGACATGTCCCGCCTCCACACGGCCGGGCCCACTTACATCTGGCAGCTTTTCTAGGACATAGACTTCCCTCACAGACCAACACCAGTCTTTTCTGCGCACTTTGTCCTCACTCGTGCGCACCCGGGAAGAACTTCCCGGTCGGTCACCCATCCCTAAATTTCTCCAGGCCAAGCACGCTTAACTTTAGAGTTCTTTGGAGACGGGCTTCCGAAAAAGAAGTTGCAACTTGTTGGTATGAGTATCCTATTATTCCTATTAAGCCTTAGGCCGGGATGTTACACCGGACCACTTGGCGCTCTTCACGCCTCTTCTCCACTAGAGTTGCTCTTCGCGATCTCCCGCGGGGCGAGCACAATGCCCCTCACAAAGCTTCTCCGGAGCCACGCACAATCTTCACGCGGGCTTCACGACGGAGACGAGCACCAAGCCGTCTAGGAGGTGGCAACCTCCAAGAGTAATAAGCACAACCGGCTTGCAACTCGAACACCTAGTGTCACTCGATGCTATCTCTCAAAGCAACGCACTAGGATCGCTCTCTCACACAATCGGATAAGCACTAAAGCATATGTGTGTTAGAGGGGTCGCTAGCACATCCACACAAGCCACCAAGGCTATGGAGTGCTTAGTCAACTTGACCAACCAGCCCAAGGCCGGTTACCACGACTATATATAGAGGGGAGCCACAAACTAGCCGTTTCCCCTTTTCTGCGCTTCGGTCGGTAGTACCGACCCCCTGGGCCGGTACTACCGGTTGTCCAAATGACCGTTAGGATCCCCTTCCTAACACAGTCGGTAGTAGGGTCGGTACTACCGGCCCCTATAGCGGTACTACCGGTAGGCCAGATCTAGATCTACACAGAACGCCTCCAAACTTCCTCCAAACGTCGGTACTACCAACCGGGGGGTCGGTACTACCGGTGGTCGGTAGTACCGGCCCTATGGCGGTACTACCTTTAGGCCAGATCTAGATCTACACAAAACGCCTCCAAACTTTCTCCAAATGTCGGTACTACCAACCGAGGGGTCGGTACTACCGGGGGTCGGTAGTTCCGGCCCTATGGCGGTACTACCTTTAGGCCAGATCTAGATCTACACAGAGAACCTTCAAAACGACTTCGATCGCCGGTACTACCGACCAGGGGTCGGTACTACCGAGGGTCGGTAGTACCGGCCCTATGGCGGTACTACCTCTAGGCCAAAAATGGCCCAACACAGAGAGCATGCGATCTGTTCGCGGAGGGGTCGGTACTACCGGCCTCAGGGTCGGTACTACCTCTAGGCCAAAAAAGACCTCCGCGCTAAAACGGCCATAACTTTTAGCTCCGAACTCCGATTTCGATGATCTTGGACATTTTGGAAAGCTTATTCAGAGGGCTACATAACCCACATACAAAGCTAAACCAACTCACAAAGGGTTAGTACAGTTTTTCTGATCCAAGATCCATCGCTTCTCTTTTTCCAACCAAAGCTTTCTCCAAAACTTCTCCGAGTTGATCCAAATCAACTCCAACACCTTCTCCTTTGCAAATGTGCCAACACCACCAAGTGTATACAACCTTGTGCATGTGTGTTAGCATTTTCACAAATATTTTTCAAAGGATTTTCACTTGCTCTCACCACACCACTCGATCCTAGCAACATCGCAATGTTAGATCGCTCAAGTAGCACTAGATGACCGATATGCAAACAAGTTTGCTCCTCTTAATAGTACAACCATCTATCCTAAACCCGGTCATAATCTTCTCTACACACCTATGACCGGTGAAATGAAATGCCCTACAAGTATACCTTTGCCTTGCGCATTCCATTTCATCTTCTTTGGTGTCGATGCAACACATGCACCAACCTCTTCATCAAATGATACGATCCACTTCATATCATCACATGGCCTCCATGGTCCATTGATCTTGACATCACTTGCTATTCACCATCGCTTCGGTTCTTCGGCGCCAAGTCTTGCTTAAGCCTCCCGACACTCGGTATCAACGGCTTCAAAGCCTCCAACTTGCCCTTCACCTTCGCAACCGGTCCATCATGCCAAGTCTTGCCTTGATCTTCACCATCTTAGCCACATGACCACATGTCATGTTTCATGTGCATTAAGCTCCTTCTTCACATGTGTGAGCCTTGCAACATATTCCAAGCCATTTCTCCTCTATGGCATATGTTGCTCACACATGATCACCTGTGGACTAATCACCTGTGTAATTTACTTCAAACACGTATTAGTCCACCTAAGTTGTCACTCAATTACCAAAACCAAACAAGGACCTTTCAATCTCCCCCTTTTTGGTAATTGATGACAACTCTACAAAGATATGGAAATTATGCTTATTCCAAGCTAGCACTTAACAAGAATGTAAATTGCTAACTTGGTTTGGATTCATGTTGCTTGCCCAAGCTATTTTACCATGTGTAAAGGATTTTGGACAAGTAGCACAAACCCGAATTGATAGAATTAGCTCCCCCTACATACGTGCTAGAGTGTTTGGAAATGAAACTTGCACATATGAATAGATATCGAAGTGTCGGAGAGTAATTACTACCAAGAGGTGCTAAGGTGTATAGAATAACCTTTGAAGCGTGATATTGATGAAGTTCACAATTGTACATCTTCCTTAGCACCACAAGTAGCTAGACATCATAAAAACTAGAAAAGCCTGTGAGATCAACATTAAAAGCAAGAGTCTAGTTTTGCATGAAAAGCACAAGTCTAGCTATCAACCTATGCATGCTAGTTATCAAATCATCAATTAAATCCTATAACTAGCATACACCACACAAGCATGCATATAAAATTTTAAAACTTATGCAATGCAAGCAAGCACATGATTATACACATATCAAATGCAACAACCAAGTTCATGAGCTTGCCCCCCTACTTGTGTGCTCAAAAATCATTTTTATTTTATCTTTACATTCATTCTCTCCCTTTCATTTTATCTTTGTCTCTCCCCCTTTAATTTTATCTTTGTTACACTTTCTCCCCCTTTGTCATCTATTTCCATAAAAGGTTTGCATAAAGGAGGTTCAAATTGTTAAGAGAGCGAGAGATGTTTGTTTCATTTCATTTGTGGTTCAACCTAGATCATTTGCATGAAACATTCAATACGGTTTGCTCTAGAGTAAGCTTCTTCACACATTTTGCAATGGTTATCTTACTCACGTTGGTTAAATGTTCCATTGCTCATTCTCTAGATTAAACACTAGGATTGCAAGCCCATAAACATGTTATATGTTACCACTAGATCATGTAAAGCATAGAAGCAATAGTGGCATCATATAAGCATCAAAACATTTGATTTTCATGGATGCTCCTAGATAGTATCACAAGGATGTCTATATGCTCTAATCAAGTCCTAAGCATAGTATGAATGCATATGACAAACAATGATACCTTGCTATCTTGGAGTAGAGGTTAGTCATTTGATTCCAACTCTGAAAATAGCAATGTGAAGTCCATGGTGAAGACCAATAGATACCAATTGAAAGAATCAAATCTTCACCCATATGATCAAGTGCACTATCTTGTTGTGGTTGACTTGCTTCTTCATTTGACCTTTGCTTGCATATAAATACCACTTGAGTTGGCATGATTTACTTGTCTATCTTGGATGTTGCTTACTTCTTTAGATCAACCCTTTTGATATCTTCAACTAAGCATCTCAAATGACACTTTAGATCACCATTTCCATGTTAGCCTTCCCAGCCTTGCTTGGTTAACCTACCAAAGGCGACAAGCCCCTACAAAAGGGAGAAGTGACCTTTCTCCAAAGAATCATCCTTAATACTCACTTGAATTGACCTTGTTTGATTGATCCAATTGAACTCTTCTTGAAATGTGACTTTGAATTCTTCTTTGAGTTCTTCTCTGAGTCCTTTTCTTTCTTACAAAAGATCTTCAATTTGATACTAGGACTTGATCTTTCTCTTTATCTTGATGTTGGTCTTGATCTCATCTTTGTCATACTTCTAGCTCATTTCAAAACCAAACATAGGTCCCTCAATCACTTATAAACATGATTCCATCTTGAGGGCCTTTCAATCAAAGTGACTCTAGATTAATCCAATAATTGTCACTTTTTTGGCAGATTCTGTCCTTCTCAAAGAAACATGCATATCTCCCAAGATATAAGTCCAATGACCATGAAATTTGGTGGAGATGTGCTTCTCTAAGTGTTCTAGCAGCCATAAAAATTTGAGCTTCATTGGCTTTCTAGATTGCTACCAGATTTCAATTCTTTCTATAGTACTACATGCTGAAAACTGCTGCACTATAATTGACAAGATCTACTCTAAAACCAAAGTACATCTTATCCAATAATCATGAATTTTGCACAACAACTAATATCATAAGTGTAGAGCATGTGTACCAAATTTCAAGTCAATCCAAATAGATTTGATCATTCAAACATGGCTATCATCTCAGCTAGCTCAGATTTCAGATTTTGGACAACTTTTAGTAATTGAGCTATACTCTACCAATTTGAATCAAACTTGAGATAAACTTGCTTGAACATCAACACAAGACATATATCCATGCAAATCCACTTACTAAAGGTCATCTTGTGAACATATCCAATCAAACTAACTCAAACTTGATCACTAAGCAATTTATCCTTTCAATCATCTTATAGCAAGCAACATATGCATATATATCTAATTCAATCAACTCATATGCATCTAAAAGAACATGATCAACTAGAGATATACCTTAGTAGCTCATAATCATCAAATAGCAAGCTTCTTCATCTATCATTTGCAAGCCTTCAAATATTTCGAATCAACCACCACAACTTGATCTTTTGCACTTGTATGTTTTGCACTTGGACTTCACTCTTTTGTCTTGGCATTGGGTTTGGATAGCACTAAGCTTCATTACTTGACTCAATCATATAATGAATAATATGGAATCAATTGAATCAAGTCTCTAATGCCATGGTACCTACACACATTCATCCACTTTTTGATGGTACCCAAACTAGTTTGGGTCCTCTCAAGTTAGGAGCAACATACTTAGGCATTGTCTTAGTATGGATAGCGGGATGTTTTGCAATAGCAACCAAAGAGGTACCATTTTCATCCTTTCTAAGCACATTAACATTATCAATTGAAATCGGCCTAGAAGTCATACCTAGGGGACATGAATTAGCCATGTGTCCCATTTCCCGGCATGAGTAGCAACTTCTCTTGGATTGAGCCTTCTCTTCCTTGCTAATGTGTTGCTTCTCATTGCCTTGCCTCTCATGAGTTGCTTGAGCCTTTCTCAAGCTTGTTAGGACACTTCGAGGCAAAGTGTCCCATATCATCACATTTGTAGCACTTGACTTGGGTGAGGTCTTGTGTTGATCTTGATCTTCTACCTCCCCTTCTTGTCTTCTTCCCCATATCACCATCTTCATGGTTGATCTTTCTTTGCACTTGGGGCTTTTTCTTGTTGGGGCAAGCATTTGCAAGATGTCCCATCTCATGGCACCGATAGCACATGAAATGAGATAGCTTTTCTTGTTCTTGCTTCTTCATTTCTTTTGCATATCTTCTCTTGCCCCATCTCTTGCCTTTGACATTGCTTTTGTTGAAGCCAATGCCACTCTTGTCACCATAGCTTCTTTGATTCTCCATCAAGTACTCATAGGTGACCTTTGATCTACACCACCTCTCTAACTTGTTGCTCAAGTTCTTCACTTCACTTTTGAGCTCATTGTTCTCCTTCAAAATGTTAGTCTCACAAGACAAGGAAGTAGAACAAGCATCTATATGTGAAGAACATGGCATAAATAATAAATCTTCACAAGAGGTGGATACATGCTTCTTCTCTACATCACATGGGTTAGCACAAATAGGTGATTGATCATTTGACCCAAATAATGAGCTCTCACTAGTTTTAGTTTCTACATTAGAAAGCTTCTTAGTGAGAAAAGCATGGTCTTGTACCAAGTTGTCATGAGCAACACTAAGTTCCTCATGAGTCAATTTAAGCTCATCATGTGAACAAATAGTAACATAAAGTAGATGCTTTTGTTGTTCACATGCATTCTTTAGAAATGAGTTTTCTTTTATCAATTTCATTGTTTTAGCCATCTCATTTTCTAAAGCTTTGGTGAGTCTACATACGAGCTCTACATTTGGATCATCACAATCAACAACCACATTTGCAATTGATACCTTAGTGTCACCATGTGACATGAAGCAATGTGGTGTAGAGAGAGAGCTTGTAGAAACATCACTCTCATAGCCATCATCCTTGTCAAGTGATCTTATGGATTGATCATCATCTTCATCACTTGACCATGAGGTGGAGCAATCTTCCACAATCACCAAGTTGTGGTCATGCTCATCATCCTCATGTGCCTCTTCCTTGGGCTCACTAACATCATCATCATTTGGAGCACTCTCATACTTGTCATTGAGATATTTCCACATGTGATGGGAGGACGCCATATCCATGATCTCACTAAAGATATCATCATGCAAAGATCTAAAAATGATGTTAGTAGCTTGGCACTCGAGATCTAGGCATTTCTCTTGTGCTTGAGTTAGATTCTTTTCATCCAACACATGAGAAAAGCCTACATCTACGATCCACCACATTTGAGGGCAAATAAACTTGAAATTACACATCATCCAAGTTTTCCATCGTATAAAGTGAGTACCATAAAAAATGTGTGGACAATCAATGCCTAGCCCGTAAGTCGCCATCCTCTCAGGTCGGTGAAGACCACAAATGAGAGACCTAGCTCTGATACCACTTGAAAGGTCGAGATGGCGGACTAGAGGGGGGTGAATAGTCCTTTTTTAAAAATTGTGCAAATATAACCAAATTTAAGTCATTTTTAAAGAACTTTTATTAATAAGCCATAGCAAAAGAAATGATATTTTGCACAAAATTTTCGATAAGACAAGTGGTCAAACTTAGGATTGAAAAAGTCAAATGAACTATAATTTGGTACAGATTAGTATGTAACAATATCTAATTTTAAAGTTTACTTCACGAATCTTTGATCCAGCAGGGAAGCCTCTCATCAATCATCAACTGGAACAATATGTAATCAGTCATTAGCAAAGACCATGTTTGAAGTAGGAAGGGGGTCATTTTACTGGCTACATCAGTATATTAGAAATTATTAAATAAACTCAGTACAAGATCACATGCTTGTTGCTACTTCTATGTAACAGTTTCAGAGAAACTGATTAGAGGATGAGAACATTGCTAGTAAGGCATTGTTTCATCATAAAAGAGATATAAGGATCGTCGATCAAATATGATCGTTAAAGAACTGGTATTTGTGGATCTACGTGTTGGGAATGACCAAATTTTTAAATAAGGGATTATTGTGGATCAAGCAAACACAAGCAAAGTCAGTCTCCTATCAGCAAAACAGTAAGAACATAGAAAAAAATTATTAACAATCCCTTCACACATGATTCCCACCTACTCAGGTTCTCACTCTGAACATAAAATTTGAACCATTACCTCACCTATATAGGGATTGCTAATACATAGGAATAGGAAACTAATATTAAAATAGTTAGTCGATGTACAAATCATTTACATACAAACATGCCTATGCAGTCCACAGATTATTTCTAAAAGAAATTTATTTTTGTGGATATGCAAAAGTTGACATTCATTCAGGTAGATGTGCACAAAAAATTCTAAATCCAACTGGATTTTGATTTAGATTAAGAAAAAAAAGCAAAAGAGGGCTCCTGAAAATCTGTGCCTGAAAGAGTGACATAATGCCCTCACGGCAGCGCCTAGAGCAGTTTATTATGCATCCTATGTTGTGGTGAGTGCACAATTTCCTAGAGCAGAGAAACAGAGGTCAAATTGGGTGGGACAACGGGAGGTTGTCCTCTGCCAGCAGAGGCACCTCCATCGCACAACACATGTGACAGGCGAGGGTGGCACATGATGACATGTTTGAACTTGACGGATCAAGCAACAAAGTGGTCATCATGGTCACCCAATCATCATGTTCAAAATGGTCTTTGTCCACCATTCCAACCCACCCGACTATATAAAAGCAGTCACTCATCCAGTATACATGTTTTGTACTCCCTCCGTTCAACAAAACATGCAATTCTCGCTTATCGAGGAGTCAAACATTTTAAACTTTGACCGAAGTTATATAAAAAAGTACTAACATTCTTGGTACAAAAAATATATCATTAGATTAGTAATGAAATATATTTTCATAATAATTTTATTTAACGACATAAATACTAATACATTTTATTATAATCTTGGTCAAACTTGAATCAATTTGACCAGCACAGATCTCATAATTGCATGTTTTTATGGACGGAGGGAGTACAATTTTATCATTTTTCGATGCTCTTTGCTCCGCCAGACTGACAACAACTGTCATCTAGGACAACATAGCTAAATGGTCTCTATTATGAAGGCCCACGACTCATGACTGATGAGGGGCTCATAAAGCTTTGACATTGCTGGCAGCAACCAGAAACCACACATACAAAGGATTGAAGGAATAAATATTACCATAGTCGATGAAGAGCTTATAGTATTCTCTTGGCATGTTGATCTTTAAAAAATTATGCTTTCGAGTGGTCAAGCTTCCCTATTATAGAGAAGAAAAATTTGAAGTTTTACAAATAATAATTTTCTGAATACACAATCTTCTTGTACTGCTAGGTTATGATTTAAAACACTGAACCGCTATTATAGAAGGAAAAATTGAAGTTTTAACATTCTATTTAAAAGGATAGTGCTTTCTTAAACAGGACGCCACAGCCAAGGAGCAATGTGTTTGGAATATGAGTTCTACAAACAAAACTTATGCTGAAAAGAATGATCCTCATGATCCCAGCATCGTGCTCCAGAGAGCTGCTTAAGCCATGGAAGATTGAGCTTACACGGGGAGATGCGGCATTCTTAGGAAATTGAGTTCAGTGCATAGGGATCATGAGTCTATAAATCAGATTTTAGACACCAAAAAAAGGAAAAAATAAAACTCAGAGGGATTTCATCAAACATGTTACCTGCAGAGAAGACACTATCATGAAGAGTTGTAGATGAACAACGGACAAATGAACAACATGCACGAGATGGAATTTGGCTGGCGACTTTGCAACCAACCGCACCTCTATCTCCCCAAAACTCTTCGAGTAGAGCGGCGACGTCCCATGATGACTAACCTGGGATCAACGTCACCTCTTACCTCCATAACAGCCATGGTTGCTTGGCCTTCTTCCTTTGCTCGACAGAGGGAGTCGACTCGGGCTGGGCGTGGTGGTTGCTTGGCCTTCTTCCTTTGCTCGACAGAGGGAGTCGACTCGGGCTGGGCGTGGTGGCATCCGGGAGTGGCGATGGGCTGATGGTAACGGGGGTGGAGCGGTGAGTGGGATGTCATTGCGTGGTCGGGATGATGATGGGGAAGGCACCGGCTACGACGTGTTGCAGGTGCTCGATCCACGGACAAGGAAGGCATGCCTCGGGCGCTGCCGCTCTTTCATCGGGCTGTTTCTATGGCGCGGGGCTGGGTCGGGATGGGCGATGGCGGCGTAGATCGGGGATGGGCGGGGCGGCACCTGTCGTGGTTTCTGGCGGCTGGCTGGCCCTGGCGCTGGCGGCGGCGCGGTCGTCATAGATCCCGACGGTGCGGCCTTCTTGGGCGCGGCCGCTGTGGGTGCGCTGGCTGTGGCGCGTGGGCGGGGGGAGGGGGTGTGGACGTGGCCTTCTTCGACTTTCGTCGCACCAACGCGTCACCTTGCTGCCTGTGCCGCTCGCGACTTGCCTTCGGCTCCACCTCACCATCTTGCCACCGGCGTTAACCTGATCCCGCGCGGTCGTGGGTGCTGCACGACGCCCATCCCCGCGTCCCTCTCTCAGTCTCTCTCACCACCATTGGCTGCGCGGCGACGGGAGCGATGAATCGAGGACGTGCGTGAGGGAGGTACGACGGGGAGGGATGGCGAGCCGGACGGGGGATTTAGGTGGGGCCCGATTAAAGAGACGGATGGAAATTTTAGGTTGGGGTGGTTCGGTGTAGCCTGTGGAACAAATCATTACCAAAGTTTTAGTTATATATATATATATAATATAATATAATATAGATATTCTATACTATACGCTGGGTACTGAATAAAAATCAGTCCCCGAGTCCAAATCACGGAGCCCGAGTGCCGGACTCACCGCGCCGAGCTATCCACGGGCGCTGCCCCCGTCCCTCCGATTTTTCTTCTCCTATCCGGTTTTTCTTTTCCTCCTTTATTTTCCAGATCGTGGGGAGGGGCGTTCGTTTGGCTCAGCTCGCCGAGGCGCCGGTTTGGCTCAGCTCGCCGAGGCTGAGCCGGTTTGGCTCAGCTCGCCGAGGCGCCGGTTTGGCTCAGCTCGCCGCCCCCTTCGTTGCCAGAGCCCACGCGCCACCCCTTCCGCTCCTCGAGCAAAGCTCGTCGCCGCCCCCTTGCCCTCGACCGGTGCCTCTACAGGCCCGGCACCGGCCTCGTCGGTGCTGCTATGGGGCGTCGTCTTCGGCGGTGTAGGGTGGCCATGACAGTTCTCCTCCTTCCCTTCCTCCGACGCCGAGATGGGAGATTGCCCAGCACCAGAGTGCTGGCCTGTGATCCCACCAGCTAGTGCGTTGGTCCGTGCCCCCAATTTCGTCGACCGCCCCGCTCGGAGATGCGAATGCTACCGCTCCTCAGTATTTCATCGCTCCGCCACGCGAAGGTCGTCGCTCCGTTCGCTCCGCCCTGTGCAGATCTCTGCTCCGCCACATGAATGATAAGTCAATTCTCTTCTGATGATGTTGTACTCCAAATTGTTTGAAATCACATCTAAGTTTGTTCTTTTGTGGATTCCTTTTGGACGTCTTCGTCTGTTCATGGATTTCTTTCACCCATATTTCATTATCTTTATATGATGATGAGGTACACAGGTAGTAAGCCTTTATTGGTTTGCTGTACATCTGGCATTACCCCAATTTTAATTATTGTAATAACAATTCTTTGGCTTCCTGAGACCTAACCAATAAATCACCTATGTTTGCCTTCTGATGTTTTGAACTTGGCCACTCGTCTTTTTAGGTGATGCCATTTTATTCCGTGGCTTAACAATCACCTATTTACTTTACTCTCCAGTATCTATCATGAAGTAGTTCAGCTGTGTAGTTCCTATATAAAGATCTCAAGACCTACCAATAAGAAGTGTTGTTTGATAATAGTATCTAATATTAACAGTACCCTCTCCCCTACAATTATCAAATCGAGTTGGATTTCTCCCCATCCAAATACCGTTGGATTTCTGGCATCTGCCTGCCTGTTCAAGCGCTACACGACCTCCACTTCTTCAAAGTGTAGTAGCTGGAATATGTGAGTCGCGGGATCTGGGCATAATTATTTCTATAGGTGTCTTCTGTGTTGTGCCCTTTTCAGTTCTCACGTATGTATTTGGCTGTGGATCTTGTTCTTTTTGCAGGTTAGAACTGCGTTCATGCTGAGGTGATATGCATGTTCATGGAGATTTGCAATCTGATTGAGCAGGGCCATGTCATTTTTGTATGTCTTACGCATCATTATTTGAGTCAAAGAACATGCTGAGAGAAGGTAACAAGACAAGAACAGGTGAGATTTCAATGAACAACACTTGTTTGTTCACAGGATTCTTGGGTTTGGATATTTTGCTCAGAATATTGTGTTGTTATACTTTGTTCGATGAAAAAAAAATGTTGACTATAATGGACACCCACATGGATACATATGGTGTAAAAAAAATATACCTCATGTTGGTTATACCGAATAAGGATCAAGGATACTAGAAAAAAGAGAGTGCTGCTATATTTCCCTGACCACTACATGAATATATTACTAATAGAAGCACCTGGTGAGGATGCTTAATAAAAGAAAACAGAGATTTGCATAGGGAGCTTATGTTAATGGGCTCTCCATTTTTTGGTGTCCGGGGCTGGGCGAAATCTCATAGTGATGTCTGCTATTTGAATGTTTCTTTTGTCTGTATGAAGCTCAGAGCCCGAAACTGCAATGCTCATTCTTAAAGTATACTTTCACATGTCTCGAAGAAGTTATGTTGTGCTTCTCCTAAAATTGTATTGTGGGATCATGAAGTATGCCTAGCAGCCACAAACTCCAAACTACAAGGATCCATGGATAGAACACAAAAAGCAATACTCACAGTCAGGGAAATTCAATTTTATGGTTGGGACAATAAGAATTTTTGGATTCAAATTTGATTTAGTCTTGGAGATTTGTAATGAAATAAACTTTTATAGATGGTCCAAATTAATACAATAATTGTGGCCCAAAAAATAAATGTTTGTGGTTTAGGGTAGATTTATTCATAACGGAATGATAAATCTAACATAGAAAACAATAATTATGGTTTGAAATAAAATATTATGGTCAAGGATAAATTTGATGTGGCTTGCTGGGGAGCGTGGAGCCTAATGAGATCCAACCACAGCTATCCCAGCCGTGGCTCCTGCAGCGCTGGTGGCGCATCTGTCCCCCAACATCTTCATTTGATATCCTCACCTCCTGCAACTCTCCCATGATCCAGATCGATATGTTGGGGCACCCCTCTCCATCTAGACTGTGGGTAGACATCACGTCTTCAGAAATTATCTCCTCCCCTCATCTTTCAATCGATTTGTCATTTGTGTCAATCCCATGGTCTTACCCAATGGTAAATTCTCATAATTTTGTTCTTGTTCAATCATAGGTGAAGGCGGTCATGGGGGCTTTGCAAAAGGGCTCGACAGACTGTTTGTTCTTACTGTAGTGGCATCTGCACTTTCAGAATTTAAGTGGGACTGTTCTTACTGTAGTGGTGTCTGCACTTTTAGAATTGATGTAGGACAAACATACAGCTTCTGACTTTTCCGTTATCTGCTGATTTTCCATGCCTCTAGGCTAGAGAATAGGATTGAGAAAGTAATCACAAGACTCTTTAATTCCTATCAATGTCTGATATGGATCTTTTTATTTTTTTCATTAAAATATTTACATTTGTCCATAGTTGGGAGTTATAATGGTGCTTTAGCAGATCTAATCATTTTTATTTGTTTGTTTAATTCATATGTGGTGCCATTGTGATAATTATTAAATAAATTAGTCTACTATAGTACAAATGATTCAACATCTCTTTTTCATAGAGATTCATAAAAACATCAGAGATTATATATGAATATGCCAGCATATTACTTCTTTTGAATTTATTCATAGATTGATTTTTTCACATCCAATTCTGATGCTTAGAGCTTATTTCATAAACACCAGTTTTGTGCATCTAGTTGTTGATTAACATATGTGGGTAGGGGGAGTGATTTCTTACCCACTTAGTGTGTGACTGATTGATCCCGTTAGCACCAAATATCTATATACATCAATTTGTATTTAGGTGTTTCATATTTCGTACATGGTGGCATTTAACGTTCATGTTGTCATGCTATAGTTTGCCTAGCACCAGTGGATCTTTCCTGAGATCTTTGATGTTAGTAGTTATGCATAATTATAACTAGGAAGCCAGGCGCGCTTCGCCGCGCTGAAAGGTCCAAGTTGGCTAGAGGGGGGGTGAATAGCCTAATTAAAAATCTACAAAATTACTTAGGCAAACACTATTAGTATAACAAATGGCGAAGCTTCTTGCGCTAGCCTAATAATGTGTTGCAAGCCACCTATCCAACAATTCTACCTAATATTTCTATGTCACACAATCAACTAGAGCTAATAACAAATGTGGAATAAAACAATATAGCTCTAGCACAAGTATGATATACAAAAATGTATATGAGACAAGTGTGTGCAATAGACAAACTAAGCAAGCTACTCACAACTAGCTACACAAGGTATATGACAAAAGATATACAACAAGAAAAGATATCTACACAAAAGAAGTAGCTCAAAGTAAATACGCAAAGTAAATAAGCTAGATAGAGGGAATTTCACCGAGCCTTCGGGATCGCCACGTAGAGAGCCAATCACCGGTGAAATCCACTTGTGAAGCCAATCACCAAGAATGTGTAGATGGAGACCAATCACCAAGATGAGGACACAATCACAATAAGCACTCGGGAGACAAAGATTTATCCCGAGGTTCACGTGCTTGCCGGCACGCTACTCCCCGTTGTGTCGACCAACACTAGGTGACCCGGTGGCTAATCGGCGCAAAGCCAAGCTCACTAAGAGCGCCACAAGAATCTACCACTAGTGAGGTAGCTCAATGACACGAGCAATCCACTAAGGATGCCTCTTGCCGCTCCGGCGAGGTGAGGCTCCAAAACCTCTCACAATCTCGATCGGTGGTGGCCAAGAACAATCACCAATCTTGCCAACAACCACCTCAACACCTCCAAGCCGTCTAGGCACCGGCAAATGCCAAGAGTAACTAGAAAACTCAATGCCGATGCGAAGAACTAGTGCCACTAGATTGAACTCTTTCAAATCACGCACTAGATCACTCAATCTCACTTGGTTTGATCAAATCAACTTGGGAGATGAGTTGGGAGGCTTGCCAAGGCTCACTAGAATGCTTAGGAATCAAAATGTGCAAGAGGGAAACCTAGCAAGCCGGCCAAGCCCCTTAAATAGGCCACACAAGTCGGCCTAGCCGTTGGGCCCGAAACAGAGGCATCGGACGCGCTGGTGTCGGGGCCATCGGACGCTACCCCAGCGTCCGATGCTCCGATGAGCACCACGTGTCCCCCTGCTATGAATTCAGTCCGTCAAATCCCAACGGTCATATCCCTTCGCGCCACGGTTAATGTGGCATCGGATGCGCCGATGCCAGGCATCGGACGCTCCGATGCCTCTCACTCTTTTCGGCTCATTTTGGCGCCACATCGGACGTGCCGGTACCTTTACATCGGACGCTCAATCCCAGCATCCGATGACCATGCAGAGAGGTTCCAGAGAGGGCCAAAACGCATCGGACGCGTCCGATGGTCCTGCATCGGACGCAGGCCAGCGTCCGATGCTCCCTGGAAAACTAGCTCGCGCCACGTCATGACCATCGGACTCTGCAACAGTGTTTCGCCTGCGTCCGTTGCCAGCGTCCGATGCTACCTCGACTTCTGACAGCAGTTAGGGTTTGCCATCGGACGCTCGGCCAGCGTCCGATGCTGCCGACTCCAGCGTCCGATGCCCCTAACTTGGCATCTTTTCACTCTCTAACTTCTACCCTTGCTCCCATGTGCTAACATCAAAGTGTTTCACCACTTGCATTTTTCAAAGCAATTACCAAGGGTTTAGTTAGTCACTCACTAGGTCTATCGAATCGATATGTTAGAGAACACCTAGTGGCACTTGAACTCCGCATAAGCCGTGAATAATCTCCTCTTAATAGTACGGCTATGTATCCTAAATGTGATCACACTCGCTAAGTGTCTTGATCACTAAAACAAAGAGCCCTATAGGTTATACCTTTGCCTTCGGGCCTCTTTGCTCCATCTCTTCTCTTCTTCTCTTGATTCACCAAAGGTAGAGCACTTGATCACTTGAGATGCATGTGGCCAACACCATCTTCCATGGTTGTCGCCTAGCTAGCTCCACCACTTGGCTTGGTCGTAATCCTTCCTCATAAGCTACACACATGCTTAGCAATAGGATTAGACCAAAATAGGTTTCATCAATTAACCAAAACCAAACTAGGGCTTTCACGCGCAGACAGTGTCTGTTACAGAAATGATTGGTTTCATATGTTCTTCCAGTTTGATTGGTATTCAGCATCATCTAGTAGTATTTCGCGTCATCCAGTAGCAGCTATTAGTATCATCTAGCAGTAGTAGCATTCAACTTGGCATGCTAACACAGTGGGGCGGTAGCAGCAGCAGGTGTACAGTAGCATTTCAATGCAGGCCAGCGAGCACTCTACAGATAACTGGAAACTTCTTGGTGCACACGAAAGCGAAAGAAAATGAGAAAAATACAGACTGCTACAGGGTAACAGTAACACCCCGTCCGTACCTCTACAACTGTATATATTAGTATAGATTTTACTAAGCTAATAAATTTATGCCTCTATACATCGTCGGTCATTGCCACCGTTGCCACAGATGATATGCATGTCGGACAAGGCCTTGGACACCATCATCCAAAAGGTTCTTTCTTTCACAATCTCACCCTGTTATATTTATTTCCTTTTGGACTCTCGTTTGCATAATACATAATGAGCTAGTTGCAACTGCATCCTTGTTTTGGGTGCATTCGTAAATATACGTTGTACTGTACATGACAGAAATGTGGTATTCTAAAATGATTTTGACAAAATATGTTCTGTTATTAGATGGAGTTGGTTAATAAGTTGCCTGATAAACCAAAAAAGAGTTGTATTTGAGAGCACACAACAAAGATCGGTAAATGTTAAAACCTTTTGTGCCTTTTTCATGTGTTGGACCTGCCTTGCCCTTTTGGTTTTTGTTAATTTGTTGATCTGTTGATTCTCTTTTTAGTTTAGAGGTCCCACTGCATCAAGGCAGGAGGTTGTCATCTGCATTGGGTAGAAACTTCTACACCGGATCCAAGGAAGAGAGGTGCTCAAGGGGATAGCGTACTTCAGTTAGGAGGAAGGCTACACAGATGAATTCTTGAACAACACATGAGTATTTGCTGACCGGGGTAGACATAGAGGTATCCTTCCTTCAACAGACTCATCTTTCTGAATATAAAAACTATTAAATATGGAACTCCGAAATGGCAGTTTCTTGTCACAGGTGGGATACTCTGTTCCTTAGCTGCATTTCATATTGAACCACGAATTAATATTTCAAATATCAAAACGCAGCTGCATTTCATAACAACTTAAGCTCACTATTGTAGGAAACGTATCAGATCAGTGCGCTTATCTGCTGCTCTTGTTGCACTATTGCTTTTGTTAGTGTACTGCTATTCAGTTCAGTATACTGCTACTCCTTCATGTTCGATTCAGTTGGTAGTTTAAAATCAGTTTAGTCTATGAATTTTCAGGGGGGTCAGTTCAGTCTATTGTCAAACTGTAATAGTGCAAGCTTCAGTTCAGTGACTTCAGTCTATTGTTCAGGTTCCAGAGGGATCAGTTCAGATGGAGTGCTAGTTTTGTCTATGTTTATGCTTCTTTTGTTGCACTATTTAGTTAAGGTTTCAGTTTAGTAGAATATAGTTAGAGGAAATTCAAGTGACTTTGAGTCTATGGTCAATGTTTGTGAATATAAATAAGTTAAAGAAAACTTGGCAATGTCGTCTCTGCTACTTATTTGCATTTTATTCTAACCAGTTTTCAGTGTAGGTACTCAAATATATATAGTAGATTTTTTTCTAATTTTTTTTCTTGGTTTTCAGCATTCTGATGCGTGTCAAGAGTAGCAGTTAAGTTTTGTGCTCTGAAAATCATTTGTTCACACCAAAGCTCTTTGTACTGTTGCTACTATATAAGCCTATTTGAAGAACACTAATATTTGTAGTCATGATGAATTTTAATAATCACATTTCATTGTTCAAATCACAGTTCATATTTGATATGCCCGTCCCTTCGCCAAATCATTATGAATAATTTGTCATTAACTATAATGTTGTGAGGTGGCCATGACCATTATCTGCTATGCCTCATGTCCTATTGCTGATGTGCTCCTCCACGAGCTCTATTCTTTGGTTGATGACAAGTTTGGACTTTGAGCCGGATCTTCACTGCTTGTTGTGGAGAACTTGTTATTTTTTATCGATACATGAGAAAAGATGTCTTTTTAGGTGTTCTTATTGTTGGATCATGTTAGTTTGGTACTAAAATATTCCCTTATTTTGGATGACGTTGATGCTTAGATTTTTTGTACCATCTGCAAATTGCTCTACTTCCCTCGGTACTTCTGTTCTTTGTCTTTTTCCTTGTTGCATGAAATGAGCCTGCAGATTGTTTAGCTTACTAGCTTACTTAGATATACCTTATTGGTATTTATAATTTACAGATTACTACAGATTGTATAGTGAGGACCTGAGGATTGATGAGGAGATGGACCTTTTCTCTGCCTTTTTCCTTTTCAGTTTAGTTGTGCTTATTATTACTATGTTTATCTTTCACCATTTTCTGGAGTATCTATAACTATAATGTATCCTTGGCTTACTGAATTATTTTTGCATGCTTATTTCCCATTTATGTCAGCTTGAAGGTCCTATAGTCATCATATTCGAATGGTTAGTGGATGTTGTCCCCTTCATGTACTATATTCAGCAATGGATTATGACAGGAACAATATTTTTGCTATATCAGATAATTCAAACTAATATTATAGTTTATTTTTTTCATATTGACAATAGAAGTTATTTTTTTTGTGTTCAGCACATATGTAATTTAATATAGCCTATAGCTCTTTGGGATGCAAGCATCAAATGCATTAGCTAAGTGCAAGAGACCTCGACATCAGCAGAGATGGTGTGTTGCTTCAAGATGCATTATGAGATCACTCATTGTGGACGCAAACTGTTTCCTTTGTCATAATACTATGTGTATTCAAACTGCAAAGTGTATTGCAATCTTTGACGATTCATGTACCTGAGGGCGTGTTTGGTTACATGCCGAAGCCAGCCAAGCCCTAGGTTCGGCAGCGCCACAACTGTGTGGCGAGATAAATGGCCGTCACACGTCACACCTTGGCCACAAACGAAACGACAAGCCAGGGAGCAAAACGACAGCTGTGGCAGACAAATTTATGTTCTTGGCGAAAAAAGTTTAAGGTTTGAAATTTGATTTGTACAAGTTTTATGATCAGTACCATCATCAATACATCAAATCATGTATTTATGTTCCATACGTTGGAGACTTTTTTGGGTTGAACGACCTCTTGTTCCCTCTTGGAACTTTCTTCTACTTTCTTCATCAGGAGGTCCATCTTCGCACAGAGCATGTCCACCTCATTGAGAGCATGAACACCTCTCTTCTTCGGCTGAAGACGTTCCTCATTCCAACCTTGGTTGGTAACCATCTTCTCTATGAGGTCCTTGGCATCTCTCACATTGTGTTGTAAGAATGCCCCTCCAGCAGCTGCATCTAGGTGACTACGGGCCATACCGGTCAGGCCATGGTAGAAACCTTGGATAATGAGCCACTCCTCTATCCCATGATGAGGACAGGCGCGAATGTACTCTTGTAGACGTTCCCATGCTTCAGGAATCGTCTCATCAGCTTGTTGCTGGAAGCTGGAAATCTTTCCATGAAGGGCGCTGGTCTTGCCCATCGGGAAGAACTTCTTGAGAAACACATTGGCGCACTCCTCCCAAGTGTTGGCTTCACTCTTGTTGGCGTAGAACCATTGCTTCGCATTTCCCAATAACGAGAACGGGAAAAGACGAAGACGGATGGCGTCTGCAGACACATTCTTCATAGTGAAGGTACCACATACCTCCAAGAAGTGTTGGAGATGGGCGTTGGCATCCTCATGCGGCTTCCCACAGAATGGATTGGCTTGCACCATGTTGATGAGAGCTGGCTTGAGCTCGAAAGTCGCATCCCCCAAGTTAAGCTGCGGACCCGTGGCGACATTGTTGGCCGACGGCGCAGAGTACTCGGAGATGGTCTTTTGGGCCATGGCTTCTCTTCTAGCTGGTGCAGAAACTTCCTCCTCGAACGGATTCTGGTTCGAGATGAACCTCTGAGGTGGAACTTGACGAAGTCTAGTCCTCCTCAACAACTGCTCGGGATCTTCAACGAAGTTTGACGGCAGTTGGAAAGCGCTCATACACCTACTAGTTTCAGGATAATGAAAAGAAACTAGACAGGTGAGGGGTTAGCCCCTATACTAATTGATAACTAATATATAGCAGACTCCGGATTCACTCTCTCTAAACTCCTAGGCGGTTGCTTTCCCCGGCAACGGCGCCAGAAATGCTTGTTGACACTTCTTAGCGCAACCACTAGAACTAGACTATGGAGTCTAACCCCAGCAACGGCGCCAGAAATGTTTGTTGGTATAACTATTGACTATTGGATAGTTCCGCAAGCGCACAGAAAATACCGATGTAGCACTTCACCCGGGAGTATTCCAAGGTATCGTTATTTATTTTATCCCAAAGGAAAGCAAGCTAGGAAAGATGTAGAGAGAGGAAAGATAGATCCTTTAGTCTTACTATAATCTATTATCAATTAGAGAAGCAAAAGGGTATAAGTGGATATAATGGAGGATAGATAGATAAGATAAATAAATTAAGCAAAGAGTATATGATATGAAAGATAGCTTTAGTAGAGTTAGCTAGGTGGGAGGACGAGTGAGTATAAAGTACTCCTATGTTTCTACCTTTACTCCTATGAACTAATCCTAATTAAATAGATGACTTGACTAGATTGATGCCTTGCTACTTGTGTGAGAGGGATAAACGAGAGAGTAAAGCGATAGAAGGTTGTTCACCTAACCCAGTACTCAAGCGGATATTTGGCTTATGGACGCCTTACCTTTTAAGAACTAGCCTGAGTTCACGTGAGGGGATCTAGGTAGCCAGGCAAAATCTGTCACCTTTTGCCCATGCGCCCCTACTGTCCGTGCAAGCCAGCGGTAGTCAAAGATAATATGAAGTATGAGCACCACGCTCACACTTATCTACACCTTTAGCTATCGATCAAAATAGCTAAAGCCCCTATCCTAAGATAGGACGATGACGCACACACAAGAAGCTATTTAAAGGAAATCAATCTAACTAAGACAACTATAGAACTAAGATAAGCACACAACAAGATTATATAAATATAGACTTGCACTAAGTAAATACTTAAATAAATACTTGGAAAGTAAATACTTAAGTAAATGCAAAGTAAAGTAAAGAAAGAATAATATATTAAATAAATAAAGTCTTACAAAAGAAGAAAGATACAAGGGCTATACCAGACTCCTAGAAGACGACTCCGGAGACCCGAGCTTCGCCCGACTCGACTCTAACTCCCACTCTAGACTAACTACTACTACTCTTGCTTGATCTCACTTGAGAGTGGAGATGTGTGAGATATATGAGATGTGTGAGATGAGAGGGTGGAGGCCTCTATTTATAGTGGAGGTGGAGTAGGGGCTACTCCGGTGCCACGTCAGCGATCCGCGTGATCCACCTCTCTTCACCCTTGGATCCACCGCCATAACAACCGACTTGGATGAATGGCTTGGATATTCTTCACGTGTGAAACATGCACTTTGCCACCGACTTGGATGAGGGTCACCATGGGGTCGGCCGACCCCTGTCCCTGACATGTGGGCCCGGGGTACACCTTCTAGAAGGTGCTGATGTCATCCTAATGAATAGTGTTGTTGGGTCCCACCAAGGGGGGGGGGGGTCGGCCGACTGTTGGTGGTCCTTAACTCATATTTTATACCACCAACTTCATTATAAAAATATATAAAAAATATTCCCAAGACTAGTGAATAGGGCTTTACACTAATACATTCCATGAGTTTTGGTGACTATTCGCTTGCAGTCATACATCGGTGGAAATGCATATAAAGGGATGGAAAATAATACATAAAACATCATTATGCAACACAAATACCAAGTGGCCCACTTACCATGCAATCCAGGCCTCAGACACAGGCCAAAATGCCCAACAAAGAACCCAAGTGGTGAAGGCCCAAACCAACTCCAAACCCTACGCGGGCTGCAGGACCTTGCTTCAGTAAAATGGGCGCCACGGGCTCATCCGAACTCCGATTTTGAATCACCACCCGTCCACGGAAAGCTAACGACGAGACGCACATGCTCGTGAAAGCCCAGCCCCATTCGGGCCCACCATGGGGCGGCCGACCCAGGGGGGCGACCGCCCCCCCCAGAACATCGGTTTCGGCCCAAACTTGGTGAGGCGGTGTGTTGACTCCTCCCTAAGGCCTTTCCGCGTGCAGATTAGTGCCATATTGTTAGTCTAGGAGTGGTTCCACCCCCTCCTAGCCTATTTAAGAAGGCCTAGATCCCCTCTCAAAAACAACACACAAAGGAATAGAAGAGCACCTCTCTCTTGAGTAGATCCCCACTCCTTAGGGCTATGCCCTAGTAGCTTTCTAGAGTTGGAGAGTGAGATGTGAGGGAAGAGAGCGGGGAAGTACCGGGCTTGTCGGTCTCTCCCCGAGCTTGTACCTCGACGAGCCCTTACCTTGTACCCACATCGGGATCCATACATAGTAAGTGTTCGTGGTTTCTACAGTATTATTGTTCTTTTGATTAGATAAGCTTTATCTCTTCTTGTTTGCGGGTTCGTCGTCCGTTCTCGTAGCGGATACTCTAGTAGAGGAACCTCTGAATAATTTGGAGGGGTTCCTGCGCAATGCTAGAGTAGTGATCAATAGCGTAGACGTGGTGTCTAGGCTAGGGTTCACCTTCGTTTGCCTCGTAATCCACGGGTGAGGGATCGGCGGCAGGTGGTGACGGCCCTGTTTGCCCTTAGTTTTCCCCACGTTCGGTTACGGCGTAGAGCTACACAAAGGCCGGAGTTACCTGGCAGACCAGGTATAAGCCGGTGCCCGAAGTGAACAAGTAGAAGTAACGTTTATCTATCTTTAGACAGTAAAGCTTTAGCGATCCGTCTCTATTCCCCTCTCTTTCTCTACCCTTGTGTTGTCCTTGGACGAACTAGATAGAAGAAATACCTCCGTTCCTCGTGGAAATACGATACCCTGAATACCACCGGGTGAAGTGCTACAACGGTAATTCCGTGCGCTTGCGGATTCTTCTGCTTACGCTAAGAAATACCAACAAGCATTTCTGGCGCCGTTGCCGGGGATGGATCGTAAGGTCCATTCTTAGTAACGACGTTAGTAAGTGCCAACACCGACCCCCCTATGACAGGGCTGGCCCACCTTCTTCTCTCCCTTGGTGACCCCACATGTCATGGAGTAAGTCTTGTGAAGTTGGTTGCATTTGGTTTTCGGTGTGGACCCATGAATCCATGTGCTTCTCATCTTGCACCATTGAGCAAAAGCACATGCTTGATCCAATGGTTGATATTGGCTTGAACATGCTTCTCTTGGATCATGCCATGTCACCATGGCCGAGGTGGCCCAAAGGTGGGGTTGCCCGACCCCCTTGGTGGGCCCACCTGGCCTCATTTTGTTCATTTTGCCATCTCCTACGAGTTCACAAGATAAGAGTACAAGTGGAACTTATTAGTTGTAAATATGCTCATGATATGCTATTCTTCCTTGAAACCGAGGCCTGTTGACGGTATTTTGATAAGGTAAAACATGCTATAACTTCCGTCAACAGTATCTCACATAAGCACATATTAGTTCACCTAGGTTGTCACTCAATTACCAAAACCAAACTAGGACCTTTCAATCTCCCTCTTTTTGGTAATTGATGACAACTCTACAAAGATATGGAAATTAAGCTCTTTGGATTCTATGTTACTTATCCAACATTAAGACCATATGAGAGAATTTGGATAAGCACCATACAACCCGACTTTGTAGTGATAACTCCCCCTACATGTGTGCTCAAATGGTTTGGATTCAAGCTTGCACACATGCATAAATATGAAATTTGTGGGAGTGTAATCACTACTAAGTGATGCTAAGGTATACAAGATAGAATTGTACCTTTGTAGCGTGTATACCACATTTTAATTCATCCTTAGCATCGACTTTGCTAGAAACAAGTGAAACTAGATACCACGTGAGATCAACAATATAATCAAGGTTCTAGTTACCACTTGCTATACTAAGACTAAGCTCTAAATAGCAATAGAAGGAAAACAATCATCATCCAAGTCTTAGCTCTAGCAAATATTGCACACATATATATCAAATGTAAGACATATGCATTGTGCAAGCAAGCAAATGTAATGCACAAACAAATGCATCAAACATGTATTCATGGGCTTGCTCCCCCTACTTGTATGCTCTCTTTATCCAAGAATTTTGATCCTTTTGCATTCTCCAATCTTGCTCCCTCTTGATCCATGTCCATCTTTTTGTTTTCTCCCCCTTTGTCCTTGACATATCTTTGCCACTTTCTCCCTCTTTGTCATCAATGACCATAAAAGGCATGCTTCTCTTGGTACAAAGGGTTGCACTAGGGTAGCTTGTTGATACTTGAGTCTTCATTTTTGATGGACACTACCATATATGTTGGAATGACACTACTTGTAGATACCCCGTGAAGATGCATGAAAGCCACTTGTAGGATCTTTGACCTTGATACCAATCGGTGGGGCACCTTCTCTTTTAACATGAGTCATTCACTTGATAAACTTGAGCTCTTGTTGGTGAGGGATGCTTTGCTTGAATTGATCACTTAAAGTTGAGGATCACTTGAAGTCTTGTAGGATACCACTTGAATAAAAGTTTAAACTTGATATCCATTTGCATTATTGTCTTCTTCTTAAACTCTTGTCATGAGCCTCTCATTTATGACTTGAACTATTAAATTTGCACAAGATATCTAACTCGGTTTGCTCTAGAGTAAGCTTCTTCACACATCTTTCAATGGTTATCTTACTCACGTTGAATTAGACACTTGAATGCTCATCTTCTATATCAAGTACTTGGTCACTAGCTCATGAACAAACTCATATACTAACCACTAGATCATATAATCAAACAAGCAATAGTGGTAGGCTATGAATTTAAACTTTTCAATTGTTATGCATGATCCTATTGAGCATGTACTATATGCACTAACCGCATACTAGTAAGGGATGAATATGATCATGCACATTACAATGATACCTTTGCTATCTTGGAGTAGAGGATAGTCATTAGGTTCCAATTAAGCTCCGCAATAGCAATGTGAAGTCCATTTATAAAGCTTGGTGAAGACCAATAGATACCAATTTGAATATCACTCTTCACCCATATGAATTGAGAAGCCCTAATGATTAAGTGCAATATCTTGTTGTGGTTGGCTTGCTTATTCATTTGATCATAGCTTGCATATATGAATACCACTCATGATTTGCTTCTCTATCTTGGGTGTTGCTTGCTTTCTTTCTTGATCAATCTCTTGATTTCTCCAAATAAGCATCTCCAATGATACTCTAGATCACCACTTCCATGTTAGCCTTCCAAGCCTCATGCTCGGTTAACCTACAAAAGGCGGCAAGCCCCTACAAAAGGGAGAAGTGACCTTTCTCCAAAGAACCATCCTTGATACTCACTTGAATTGACTTTGTTTGATTGATCCATTTGAACTCTTCTTGAAATGTGACTTTAAATCCTTCTTTGAGTCCTTTTCTTTCTTCCAAAATGATCTTCATTTGAGACTAGAACTTGATCTTCATCTTCATCTTGATATTTGTCATGATCATCAACTTGAGTACCAAATGTGACTCCTTAATAAAATGACCTTGTACTCATATTTGTCATGCTTCTAGCTTATCTCACAACCAAATATAGGTCCCTCAAACACTTGTAAACATAATTCCAACTTGAGGGCCTTTCAATCAAAGTGACTTGTGATCTATCCAATAAATGTCACTTATATGGCAGATTCTGTTATCTTCAAAGAAATGATCATATCTCACAATATATTGATCCAATTGCCATGAAATTTGGTGAAGATGTGCCTCACGATGTATTCTAGTAGCCATAAAAATTTGACCTTCATTGGATTTCTAGATTGCTACCAGATTTCACATCATCCCCAATTACAACATGCTGAAAACTGCTGCACATGTGTTGATAAGATCCACTCCAAAACCAAAGCTTCACTTATCCAATCATCATGATATTTTCACAGCAACTAATACATAAGTGTAGAGCATGTGTACCAAATTTCAAGCCAATCCAAATAGATTTGATCATTCAAACATGGATATCATCACAGCTAGCTCAGATTTCAGATTTTGGACAGCTTTTAGTAATTGAGCTATACTCTACCAATTTGAATCAAACTTGAGATAAACTTGCTTGAACATCAACACAAGACATATATCCATGCAAATCCACTTACTAAAGGTCATCTTGTGAACATATCCAATCAAACTAACTCAAACTTGATCACTAAGCAATTTATCCATTCAATCATCTTATAGCAAGCAACATATGCATATATATCCAATTCAATCAACTCATATGCACCCAAATGAATATGATCAACTAAGATATACCTTGGTAGCTCATGATCATCTAATAGCAAGCTTCTTCATCCATCATTTGCAAGCATTGAGATACTTCCAATCAACCACCACAACTTGATCATGACACTTGTATGTTGTAGCACTTGGACTTCACTCTTTTGTCTTGGCATTGGGTTTGGATAGCACTAAGCTTCATTACTTGACTCAATCATATAGTAATCATCATGAATCCAATTGAATCAAGCCTCCAATGCTATGGTACCTACACACATTCATCCATGGTTTGATGGTACCCAAACTAGTTTGGGTCCTCTCAAGTTAGGTGCAACATACTTAGGCAATGCCTTAGTATGAGTAACGGGATGTTTTGCAATAGCAACCAATGTGGTACCATTGTCATCCTTTCTAAGCACATTATCATCGTCAATTGAAATAGGCTTAGAATTTTTACCTAGGGGACATGAATTTGCCATGTGTCCCCTTTCCCGACATGAGTAGCAAACTCTCTTTGATTGAGCCTTTTCTTCCTTGCTCATGTGTTGCTCCTCATTGCCTTGCCTCTTCTCTTTTGCTTGAATATTCTTCTCAAGCTTGGTAGGACACTCCGAGGCAAAGTGTCCCATGTCACCACACTTGTAGCACTTGATGTGAGCCAAATCTTTCTTCTTTTCTTCATTCTTGCTCATCATCATCTTGGCATCATGGATATGAGTTGGATGCCTTGTTCTTCCACCCCTTCTTGTTTTCTTATTCTTCTTTATCAAGTCACCACCATCATGGTTGATCTTGACTTGATCTTGGGGCTTCTCTTTTTGCTCAACTTGTGGCTTTGGCTGAGGCTCTTCTTGTTGCTTCACCAATTGCTTGGTTGGGCACATAGAGGTGAGATGTCCTCTAGTGCGGCACTTGAAGCATTTGACATGCTTGAGCCTCTCTTCTTCCTTCTTCATCTTGAGCTTTTCTCCATTGGGGCAAGCATTTGCAAGATGTCCCATCTCATGGCATTTGAAGCACATGAAATGAGCTAGCTTCTTTTGTTCTTGCTTCTTCATCTTCTTCAATCTCTTTCTCTCCCCCTTGGATATGCTTTTGTTGAAACCAATGTGTTGACACCAGATTTTTGCACGCATGAGGATATGACAGGTGGACCCAGCCAGCAGAGAAGAAAGGATTCGGCAAGCAATCAGACGACTATTTGGTCCTCAAGATTTCGATGAATGTATGTGCGGTCGGCTATCTTGCAGAGAGGTGGTTCCATTCGGGAGATGGATGTTGCAGATGAAGCCGGCTTGCATGGGAAGGCATATGGTGATGAAAGATACCGAGAAGATTAGGAATAGATTTCGTATCTTTCCATATTTTATCATTGTAAATCATAATCGTCTAGGACTCGTATTTTGTCCAGGGTATAAATATGAGCCCTCGACCATTGTAAAATTGTTCACAACCATATCAATACAAACTGGCCCCGTGCCATCTTCGAGTCCCTAAGTCGTGTCGTTGAGTTCTTCAAGAGGAAACATCGATCTGTCGACCTCCGTAAGTACCGACAACCTTGTTATCATGTCTAGTATCATGCAGTGGATTTAGATATGATGCAAGTAGTCTCGTATGTTAAGCTTAGTATCGTGCAGCGGATTTAAGCTTATGACGGGAAGTTTTTGCTTGTGCCTTGTATCGTGCGGCGGATTAAGACATGAGTAAAAATAGTTATCGGCTCTATTAGATTTGGCAGATCTAGTAGATTCATTAAGTTATCATGTGTTATGTGTTTTATTTATTTAATTCCTGTAACACTCTTTTGCCCAATCTAGATTGATCTCTATTCGGCCTTGTTTCACAAGTTTGCTTGTGCTTTGCTAATCATAAGATCATGATAGCCGGATCAACTTTCGATCTAGGTTGTTACATGTTGTGGGTTCATACATGTCAATCATGTTTATGCTTTGATAGAACTAGGTGTCGTGTGGCAGATGCAGGTTTTAGATTAGTTTGATCATGTTTGCTTGTATGTTCCTTCCTCATGGACCCCAACTCGGCTAGTTTGCCGATTTTGGTTAAGCTTACACGAGTAATAAGCTCTTATAGATCTATACAAATATATGCATGCTTTTAGCTTGTTATAATTAGATTGTATCATGCGGTGGATTAATCTAATTATAGGAAGTGGTATAGACTTATAGCAAGTGGTATCATGCGGTGGATTAGCTTCGCTTAAGTTTATGCTTGACGGGTTTATGAAGACTAAACGTGCGGCAAATTAGTTGGATTAGCCTATGCATGTGTTATTTGAATAGATCTATTCTTGCAAGTTGCCTGTTTATAATATCCTTGATTCGCTCAAGCATATCTTCCTTTTGCATTCGGCAGTTAATATGCTTCACATACTCTGTTCTCATACTTGCCGAATGGCTTTGTAAACATGCTCTGACAGACAGCTTCTATAGCTGTGTGCCGTCGTGACTGGCTTCCAAAGCCGTACATATGGAACTGTCTGGTTTTACCCAGCATGTTCCAGAGGTATTCTCACGCTTTATCCCTTGTTGGTTTTCAGGTCAAACCGACTGGCACATCACCGGATTCAGCACACTCCGGGCACCCGATTGAAGCTAGCCTCGTTCGGGTTGCTGTGTGCCTTGGCGCAAGGTGTCACTTTTTGCGTCAACACACTTTTTGGCACGCCCGGTGGGATGACTTCGTTTCAAGATGCCTGAGATCAGCGATGATCAAGTTCTGGATGTGATCATGGATGACTTGCCGCTAGAGTCAAAAAGCTTGGTACAGCAGGCCTGCGATGAATTCCAGCGGAAGTGCCTGACGTCTTTCTCCAAGAACAAGAGCGGCAGGGTCTTCCAGAAGCAGGAGTTCCCAAAGATTCTTCCTCATCATCAACCTGATATCCCCAATGAAGAAGAAGCTATTCGGAAGATGACTGAAATAATGCATAAGGTTGTATCAGAAGCTGTAACCAATCATCAGTTGGCTTTCCTGAACACTTTTCACGCTATCATGGTCAATGCTTTCAGTCCAGCCGTGGATAAATGCTTTGAAGAAACTGTTGGTCCGATGCAGGGACCATTGTTGTTCCCAGTACCTCAACGTCAAAGGATCGCAGTAGAGGGCGGAGCTGGCCCAAGCACAGGTGGGATGGTCCCTCATGAGACGCAGCAACCTCCTCAGACCTATGGCCAGCTCGCATTCGGCACGACAGGGAATGTCCCTCAATCTGCTTCTAAAGTGTCTCCTGCAGCGAATAGGATGCAGAAGAATATGTTTGGAGACGGATATCATGAGTTCATCGATTATAGCTCAATTAATGCTCTTCCAAATCCAGGCTGTAAGAGTTCGGCAGGGCTACATCCTGGGGGGCAGGCACAAGCAGCTCCTGATCTGAATGTTGACCTCATCATGCACAAGATGGCTGATATGATGCAAAATCAATTCGGCCTGAAACCTAAGAATCAAACTTACACATACAAGTCCCCCTATCCCGAGTGGTACAATCGGGTAGCTCTTCCTCCAAGGGTGAAACCTCCTACTGATTTCACCAAGTTTTCAGGCCAGGATGACACTAGTACTATAGAGCACATCGGCCGCTACTTGATGCAACTCGGAGAAGCATCTACAGATGAGGCTTGGAGGATTCGGTATTTCCCGTTGTCATTAACAGGGCCAGCCTTCTCGTGGTTTTCTTCTCTGCCAGTAAATTCTATCAATACATGGGCAGAGCTAGAGCAGAAATTCCACTTGTATTTCTTTACGGGTACCAGCGAGAAAAAGTTGGTCGATCTCATGAGCTTAAGGATGAAACCTGGCGAGACGCCGCAAGAGTATCTACGCCGATTCAGGGAGACCAAGAATCTTTGCTATTCTCTGAATTTGTCGGATGATCAACTGCCGGAAATAGCCATAGCCGGCATGTTGCCGAGTATCAAAGAGTGGCTATTCGGCATGGAGTTTGATGACCTCGGGCAGTTATCACAAAGGTTGGCAACGATGAGTAATCAAGCCCAGGGATTCAAGAGGAATAATCAGTTCCAGAAGGGTGATGCGGCTGCCAAGATGTATCAGGCTTTCCTAGAGGAAGCAACTGAGTACAATGATGAAGATGAAATAGCTGCAGCCGAGATAATCTGGGATAAGGAGCCGACTCAAGTCAACCAGCGGTGGCTGAGGCAACAGAAAGGTACTTATTACTTTGATGTTTCCAAGTCAGATAAATTATTTGAGTACTTGTTGAAGGAAGGACGCATCAAGTTGCTGGAAGGTCATCCTATGCTGCATCCTGAAGGGGTCAAGGACAAGAAATATTGTGGTTTTCACAATACTAGATCCCACTCCATAAACGATTGCCGAGTGTTCAGAATGCGGATCCAGAAAGCTATCCAGGACGGGCATCTAAGGTTTGATGGAAAGATGAAAATTGACGGTAGCCCTTTTGGACAAAATACTGTGTCCTTCTCTGTTAATATGATCAACGCAGCTGATCCCAGGGATAAGAGTAAAATGAAAGTGTTAACCTCTGATAGAGCGAGGGAAGCTGGTGCCGTTGACCCTAATCGGCAGATTACAAAGAGAGAGCTTCAGCAGAGGGTTCGGTTCCAAAATAGCCGAACTGAGACAGGTGAAACTTCCAGACCCAGGGTCACGACGCGCATCTTGTTGAATAAATGGCGTCGGGAACAGGAACGATACCAGAAGCAGAGACTTTATGAAGAACGGAAGTTCCTGGAGAAACAGCGAAGGTACGAAGAAGAGATGTACCAGGAAGAACGGGAAGATACGAAGGAGCAGGAACAGTCTCATTGGGAATGCTCGTTCTTCCAGTATTGTTGGAACGAAGGCTTGAAGCTGCCTATTAAGAACAACTGCCCTGAGTGCAGTAATCAGTACTCTGAGTATAGGCAGTCTCGAGTCAACCACCGATCTGTCCATGAGAGGCTTGGGGCATGAATCCCCGAGGACGATCGGAGCATAAAAATAAATAATTCTGAAGATCGGCAGGGAAGAGGGTTTGCCGATCAAAGTTGGGCTCGCACTGAAGAAGAGGAGTACCGCGAGTATGTCTGGCAGAGAGGACAGTGGTGTCCACCAGGATTGAGGAAAAGCCAGAAAAGGAGGGTGCAGCGCCTACGAAATAAAGAGTTGGAGCAAGCAAATGCCAAAGTAAAGCGAGTTTGGCGCCCCAAAGAGAAGCCAGATAGGGGTGATCGTTCGGCTGACACATGCATGGCTTTCTTTCTTCCATCAGAGTTCATAGCTCCCGAGGACCAAGATGTCCGAGACGAAGTGTATTCAGATTTTGATGAAGATGAATTCCAAGAGTTGTTGGCTCATCTTGTCTTGGCTCAACGGGCAGTATTTGATAAACCAGTCAAGCATCGACATTTGAAGCCATTATATATGAGAGGGTATGTCAATGACAAGCCATTGACTAAGATGTTCATTGATGGAGGGGCTGCCATAAATATCATGCCGTATACCACCTTCAGAAAACTTAGGATGGCAAGTGAAGACTTGCTGAAGACCGACATGGTGTTGAGAGACTTTGCTGGCAATTCTTCTGATACTCGGGGGGCAGTCCATGTTGAGTTGATGATCGGGACTAAGACCTTGATCACTACCTTTTTCGTCATTGATGGCAAGGGGGCATACAGTTTGCTATTGGGAAGAGATTGGATACATGCAAACTGCTGTGTGCCATCAACTATGCATCAGTTCCTCATCCAGTGGATCGGAGATGACATCGAAATCATCCATGCTGATGATTCGGTGAGTGTTGCTAATACATAACCCATCTACTGGGAATATGATGGCATTGAGTGCTTTTCTGGAAGAGCTTGGGAAGCAGGTCCTGTAAACGTTTTCAGCAAGGACCAACAGCCGATTCAGACAGTCGGCTCTCAGAGCAATTTTTGAATAGATAATCCAATTGATGGTAATGGAGAAAGGTTGAGGCCAAGTTTCATGTCGGCTGACAAGGAATAAAGTGCTGATAATGAAGCCGAAATAGGACCAATGTATGCAAGTCTGGGTCTCGAGCATGTTTTGAAGTTAACGAACTTTTGATAGGGTTCTGCTTATTTCTGCATTGCCGAAGCTAAGAAAAAAAACAAGAGTTCACGTAAGGTGACGTACAACAGAGGGTCTTGGAAAGTATGAAGGCACTTCCACAACTTGGCGATTATTTCAAGTTGTACGTGGCGGCCGATAGCCTTGCAATAGGATCGGCCCTTATTTTAAAATTTAAGAGGATAAGTAGCAGCTAGCTTTAACCGAAAATATTAGACCCAGAGAAGGGTATTCGGCTGTAAAGAGGTTTTGATCATATACACGTCACTCGTGGACTAAGCTTCGACACTACTTGTTGAAAGCCGAACGCGTGGAAATTGTGTCTGGAATGGATTCAAGGATATTTTTATACAGCCGATGTAAAGCATCGCCTTTAGCAGAAAAAATATTCCAAGAATTCAAGTCATAGCCGATATTATTTATATCGCCTTTAGTGCAAGAGTGTTTATGACCCGGTAGGTTTATTGGGGGAAGAAAAAGGTGAAGTACAGTAAATAAGATGTTGAGTGACATGACACATCAAAAACGAGATCTAATCGGCTAAGATGACGTCATGCGTTCGGAAACGTTTTTCTCTGAAGAAATGCTGCAATCGGAAAAAATCACTGAGATAGTCGAAGATGCAGATAGACACTATTCAGAGGGGAACAAGTTTCATATGTTACAAGCTTCATTCACAAATTTATCCTAATACAAACTACCCTTGAAATAATTTATTCACAATGGATTGCGGGTCAGTAATCTCGGCAATGGCAGCGGCATGGTTATCATAGATCTCGAGATCTTCAGATTCATCCGGATCCCCGCCTGCGAAGCCAACTGGTAGGAAGGAGTAATCTTCTTTGGTCCAAGAACTCATTGCTGATAGCCCGAGGGAAACCCCGACGTGCACACCTTGGATGATGGCCTGATCTATGCGAACATCCATGGCGTCAAGACGGGCTTCGGCTGAGTCCCCATGAGCATTCACTTTGAGGGCAATTTTGTTCGCTGCTATTTTCAAACGATCATTCTCTGCAGAAAGGGCTAACAAAAGAAGGTATGCGTCAAGTAAGGTGAACTCAACCAAAAGAAGAGGATCGAGGATCTGCTAACCTGTGATGATGTTGCAGAGTTGCTTCCGTTGGTCTGACCACTCAGATTCCTCGATACTATGCTTCTTGGATGCATTTTCCAGTTCCTTCCAGGCCTTATCCTTTTCCTCGCGGTATCGAAGAGCATCCAGATGGGTCCGCTAAATCGAATCGTCAAATTCAAATCTGATGGCTTAGGGAAAGGATTGAGAAGTTATTGGAGTTACCATTTCTGGAAGGGGAACTCGAGCTTGGCTGGATGAAGACCCCACCCTAAGAAGGACGACGGATCAGGGAAGGATGAGCAAGAAGAACTATCGTAGGGGGGCAGAGGACTAGTCTTTTACCTATGGCACCAGTGAGTTAATGCTCGATTTCCTCCTGCTTCATCTCCGTCATGGTGCCTGCCGTGGTCACCTTTGCCTGTCATTGATGGAAACGCAAGCAAGAAATTTTCTCTCTGGCTTGAAGCCGAGAGACGAAAATTTTTGCAAGTCAAACTATTTGACTGGAGATAAGGATAACAGCCTGTGTAGGGTCATATTTATAGGACCAAGGCTTGCACACTGGAAGACCAAGCATCAGATTGGGGTTTCCACGTCTTATGGGCCGTTATTGGGCCGAGCTGGATTTCTGACGATTGGAAGAGGTTGTGATTCCAGAGTCAGAAGGCCGATGGGATTCGGTTAAGAGTTGTTCCATTTTTACTAGTAATTTGGGAACTCATGTTACCAATTGGCATTAAGAGCAGAGAACTAAGAATCGGAAAATCCCTTAAGAAATACTACCTTGGTGTCATCATGAATCAGAAAGCTGAGGGAAAAATCGGATGCTTTGGATCCAAAATGACCGATTACAACAATTGCCTGCGAGACAAAGGTGTCTAATGCGATTGTCAGCAATAGCCGATGTGGTAAACATCGCCGCTAGAATAAAATGAGAGTTAATGATTGAAGCGCAGAAAACAGAGCATACATTGATCTCGAGGGATCAATCACAGATTGATTTCAGAAAGACGAACAGAGGAACTTCTTATTTACAAAATAAATTACAGTGGAAGATCAGTTCGTCCATTCTATCCTATTTCTAATTGGGAGATCAAAGTCGAAGGAATCAGCCAGATCTGTTCCAGCTTCTTTCATATCATCGACAGAATGAGCCACCCTGTATTCTAGCCCTCGCTCGCAGACGTCGAAATTACGGTAATCGGCTCCAGAGTGAATCCGTACCGCGTTGAAGGCGAGTGCTGCACCATATCCCATACCAGCTCTAGAAATGTCAGGGAGGGCTCGGTTGACTTCGTTTACCCGCCTCAGAGCTGTCGTACCCGGTACGTTGGCCGTGACAGCGAGGTTAGCAATAGCTGCTTCGAGAGATTGAAGCTTGGTCTCCAGAGCTAAGAAGGAGGAAGAGTCGGTAAGAGCAGAAAGGGAAAATGAAAAGGAAAATGATGAAGGAATGCTTACCGGTAGCCCGTTCCCGGGCGACATCGCGCTCTCGAGAGATTCGGTTGATCTCCCGATCCTTCCTCTCCGAATCGAATTGAAGATCTGCAATCTTCTGAATCAGGACCTCGAGGAGGTCGTCTCCGACCCTTCTAATAAAAATGGTGAGGTAAGAACAACTGCTTCATTTTGAAACGAAAGAAAGAAAAGAACAACCTCCTTTTGGAGGTGCTAGAAGCACCAAGCTTGGAACTATGGCGACTCGTTGCGGAAGACATCCTCCAGAGTAAGATATGACAAGAGAAAAGAGGGTTTTTTGAGTCTGAGCAGAGGAGTTTAGATTGCACAAGTCAAAACAGGGCGAAAGAGGGTTTTAAAGAATCCCAGAGGGTGCATCGGGAGATGAGTCGGCAGGTATAGTAATTATAGCATATAAAGGCAGACGCTTCCGGAGGTTCCACGATAAATAGGAATTTTGGAACAAATATTTGTCCCAAAATTAGGGGGCATGTGTTGACACCAGATTTTTGCACGCATGAGGATATGACAGGTGGACCCAGCCAGCAGAGAAGAAAGGATTCGGCAAGCAATCAGACGACTATTTGGTCCTCAAGATTTCGATGAATGTATGTGCGGTCGGCTATCTTGTAGAGAGGTGGTTCCATTCGGGAGATGGATGTTGCAGATGAAGCCGACTTGCATGGGAAGGCATATGGCGATAAAAGGTACCGAGAAGATTAGGAATAGATTTCGTATCTTTCCATATTTTATCATTGTAAATCGTAATCGTCTAGGACTCGTATTTCGTCCAGGGTATAAATATGAGCCCTCGACCATTGTAAAATTGTTCACAACCATATCAATACAAACCGGCCCCGTGCCATCTTCGAGTCCCTAAGTCGTGTCATCGAGTTCTTCGAGAGGAAACATCGATCCGTCGACCTCCGTAAGTACCGGCAAGCTTGTTATCATGTCTAGTATCATGCGGTGGATTTAGATATGATGCAAGTAGTCTCGTATGTTAAGCTTAGTATCGTGCGGCGGATTTAAGCTTATGACGGGAAGTTTTTGCTTGTGCCTTGTATCGTGCGGTGGATTAAGACATGAGTAAAAATAGTCATCGGCTCTATTAGATTTGGCAGATCTAGTAGATTCATTAAGTTATCATGTGTTATGTGTTTTATTTATTTAATTCCTGTAACACTCTTTTGCCCAATCTAGATTGATCTCTATTCGGCCTTGTTTCACAAGTTTGCTTGTGCTTTGCTAATCATAAGATCATGATAGCCGGATCAACTTTCGATCTAGGTTGTTACATGTTGTGGGTTCATACATGTCAATCATGTTTATGCTTTGATAGAACTGGGTGTCGTGCGGCAGATGCAGGTTTTAGATTAGTTTGATCATGTTTGCTTGTATGTTCCTTCCTCATGGACCCCAACTCGGCTAGTTTGCCGATTTTGGTTAAGCTTACACGAGTAATAAGCTCTTATAGATCTATACAAATATATGCATGCTTTTAGCTTGTTATAATTAGATTGTATCATGCGGTGGATTAATCTAATTATAGGAAGTGGTATAGACTTATAGCAAGTGGTATCATGTGGTGGATTAGCTTCGCTTAAGTTTATGCTTGATGGGTTTATGAAGACTAAACGTGCGGCAGATTAGTTGGATTAGCCTATGCATGTGTTATTTGAATAGATCTATTCTTGCAAGTTGCCTGTTTATAATATCCTTGATTCGCTCAAGCATGTCTTCCTTTTGCATTCGGCAGTTAATATGCTTCACATACTCTGTTCTCATACTTGCCGAATGGCTTTGTAAACATGCTCTGACAGACAGCTTCTATAGCTGTGTGCCGTCGTGACTGGCTTCCAAAGCCGTACATATGGAACTGTCTGGTTTTACCCAGCATGTTCCAGAGGTATTCTCACGCTTTATCCCTTGTTGGTTTTCAGGTCAAACCGACTGGCACGTCACCGGATTCAGCACACTCCGGGCACCCGATTGAAGCTGGCCTCGTTCGGCTTGCTGTGTGCCTTGGCGCAAGGTGTCACTTTTTGCGTCAACACAATGCCACTCTTGTCATCGTAGCTCTTTTGATTCTTCATCATAAGCTCGAAGGTGACTTTGGAATTGTAGCACCTCTCTAATTTGTTGCTCAAATTCTTCAATTCACTTTTGAGCTCATTGTTCTCCTCAAAAGGTTAGTCTCACAAGACAAAGGAGTAGAACAAGCATCTATATGTGAAGAACATGGCATAGCTAATAAATCATCACAAGAGGTGGATACATTCTTCTTGCCTACATCACATGGGTTAGCAACATTTTGCAATTGATCATTTGATCCATGTGATGAGCTCTCATTGTTTTTAAGTTCCTTTAAAAAACTTTAATGAGAGAGTCATATTTTCCAACTAACTCATCATGTGAAGCTTTAAGAACATCAAGTAAGTGCTTATGTTCTTCACATGTGTTCTTGAGAAATGAGTTTTCATTTGCCAATTTAATTGTTTTAGTTTTCTCATTTTCTAAAGACATGGTCATGCTAGCAAGTCTACTAACAAGCTCATCATATGAATTAACATGGTCAACTACATTAGCATTAGATACCTTGGTGTCACCTTGTGACATGAAGCAATGTGGTGATGGGCTTGTAGTAGTGTCACAATCATCAACCGAGCATGAACCATCAACATCATCAAGTGTGCTTGGAGTAGAATCATTACTTGCAACACTTGAATCATCACCATCAACCTTGTCAAGTGAGCTTGTTGTAGATCGATCAACATCATCATCATCACTTGACCATGAGGTGGAGCAATCTTCCACAACTACCAAGTTGTGGTCATGCTCAACATCCTCATGTGCCACCACCTTGGTCTCATCCTCCTTGAACTTGCCATCATCCCATGTAGATGAGTCACCGAAGGTGTGCTTGATGGATTCCCACATCTCATGGGCGGTCCCTTTGGAGTTTATCTTGTAAAACAACTCAAAACTCAATGCATCGATTAGATAACAATAAGCATTTGCATCAAGTTCAAAGAGATCCTTTTGAGCTTTGGTGAGATTTCTATGGTCCAAACAAAACATGAGTGAGACCACTAGTGACAATCCACCAAAACTTTGGCCCCTTTGCATGAAAATGATCAAGCATATGGTGTTTCCATTGTGCAAAGTGTGTGCCCTCAAAAATATGTGTATCACACACATCATCTAGCCCACTAGACGCCATCCTCTCGGGTCAGTGAAGACCACAAATGAGAGACCTCGCTCCGATACCAATTGAAGGGTCGAGATGGCAGACTAGAGGGGGGTGAATAGTCTTTTCTAAAATTAATCGTATCGGCTAATCTAAACAAATGCGGAATTAACAACTATCGGTCTAGCCAAGACTACACCCCTCTATTTATACTCTCAAGCACCTTATAAAAGATCTTAAACAAAGCAATTAAGGTGCCGGGCTAGCTAGAGCTTACCTAAACAATTCTAGCTTGCAAGGTTACACAAACCTCAGCAACTAGTACTCAATCAATTCGAGGAGCTCCTACACATTCCACTAAGCAAAAGCACAAAGCCTAAGCTCACTAGCAATGCTCAATAACAAGGCTACACAAGCCAAATTAGAGAGCTCAACTTAGCTACACAAACTAAGCAATGTGACTAGCAAGACTACAAGTCAACTAGTCACTCATGGGATCAACTTCTATGCTACACAAGCAAGGAAGGTAACTAGCAAGATACACAAGTTAACTAATTAGAAGAACAACTACACTAGCACATGTATATGAACAAGTAAATACAAGCTAGTGAATGGAGTTTGCAAACCACCGAGAAGATGAACACGAAGTTGACACGGTGATTTTTCTTCCGAGGTTCACTTGGTTGCTACCAAGCTAGTCCCCGTTGTGTCAACCACACACTTTGGTAGTTCGGCGGCTAATAGGCACCACACCTAGCTCGACACTCGAGTGCTGCAAGAACTCACCCACAAGTGAGGGTAACTCAATGACACGCTCTACTAGAGTTGCTCTTCGCGATCCCCGCGGGGCGAGCACAATGCCCCTCACAATCCTTCTCCGGAGCCACGCACAATCTTCACGCGGGCTTCACGACGGAGACAAGCACCAAGCCGTCTATGAGGTGGCAACCTCCAAGAGTAATAAGCACCACCGACTTGCAACTCGAACACCTAGTGCCAACTCTTGCAATCTCTCATGCACCGCACTAGAATCGCTCTCTCACACAATCGGATGAACACTATCAAGCATATGTGAGTTAGAGGGCTCCTAAGCACTTCCCAACCATGGACACAAAGTCCCTAGGGTGCTCCACCTTATCCAAGGGCCGGCCACACCTCTATTTATAGAGGAGAGCCACAAACTAGCCGTTTTCCCCTTTTCTCGAACTCCCACGGCCATGGTCGGTACTACCGACCAAAGGGTCGGTACTACCGGCAGTCAAAATGACCGTTAGAATTGCTTTTCTAACACGGGCGGTAGTAGGGTTGGTAGTAGGGTCGGTACTACCGGCCCCTATAGCGGTACTACCGGTAGGCCAGATCTAGATCTACACAGAACGCCCCCAAACTTCCTCCAAGCGTCGGTACTACCGACCGGGGGTCGGTACTACCGGGGTCGGTAGTACCGGCCCTATGGCGGTACTACCTTTAGGCCAGATCTAGATCTACACAGAGAACCTTCAAAATGACTTCGATCGCCGGTACTACCGACCAGGGGTCGATACTACCGAGGGTCGGTAGTACCGGCCCTATGGCGGTACTACCTCTAGGCCAAAAATGGCCCAACACAGAGAGCATGCGATCTGTTCGCGGAGGGGTCGGTAGTACCGGCCTTATAGTGGTACTACCTCTAGGCCAAAAATGGCCTCAACACAGAGAACATGCGATCTGTTCGCGGAGGGGTCGGTAGTACCGGCCTTATGGCGGTACTACCTCTTGGCCAAAACTTCTCCGCGCTAAAACGACCATAACTCTTAGCTCCGAACTCCGATTTCGATGATCTTGGACATTTTGGAAAGCTTATTCAGAGGGATATACAACCCACATGAATACAAGATCCAAAGCACAAAGGATTAGTACAGTTTTCCAATCCAAGATCCATCGCTCCTCTTTTTCCAACCAAAGCTTTCTCCGAAACTTCTCCGAGTTGATCCAAATCAACTCCAACACCTTCTCCTTTGCAAATGTGCCAACACCACCAAGTGTACACCATCATGTGCATGTGTGTTAGCATTTTCATAATCATTTTTCAAAGGATTTTCACTTGCTCTCACCACGCCACTCGATCCTAGCAACATCGCAATGTTAGATCGCTCAAGTGGCACTAGATAACCGATATGCAAACAAGTTTGCTCCTCTTGATTGTTCGGCCATCTATCCTAAACCCGGTCATAATCTTCTCTACACACCTATGACCGGTGAAATGAAATGCCCTATAAGTATATCTTTGCCTTGCGCATTCCATTCCATATCCTCCATTGTTGATGCAACACATGCACCAACATATCATCAAATGATATGATCCACTTCATATCATCACATGACCTCCATGGTCCATCGATCTTGACCTCACTTGCTCTTCACCATTGCTTCGGTCCTTCGGCGCCAAGTCTTTGCTCAAGCCTCCCGACACTCGGTACCAACGGCTTCAAAGCCTCCAACTTGCCCTTCACCTTCGCAACCAGTCCATCAAACCAAGTCTTGCCTTGATCTTCACCATCTTAGCCACATGACTCCATGTCATGTCTCATATGCAATAAGCTCCTTCATTGCTCATTCATATGTGAACTAATTTCCTGTGTATCTCACATAAGCACATATTAGTTCACCTAGGTTGTCACTCAATTACCAAAACTAAACTAGGACCTTTCACCTGGTGGGTTTTTGGGTAGGCTAATGGGCTGGTGAGGAGCTGGTCCGGTGGAACCCGACCACCTGCATTTGGTTGGGGCTTCCGATAACTTGGAAGCCTAGGGCTCCTAATAGTGTGTGTGTATATATATAGATATACTATTAGGAGCCCTGGGCTCCCAATAGTTATAGGAAGCCCTGACCCAACCAGTAGATCTGGTTGCACCAAACCAGCTCCCCATCAGTCCAACCCCAATATATATACGTCTCCAAACCCTAATCTGATAATTTCCCCCACCCAACCATCCCACCGCAACCTGGCCACTGGCCGCCAGCCGCCACTCTCCTTCCCACCCCAGCGGCGGACCCGGACACGTGCGTGGCCGGCTTCTTCGACCTCGCGGCTGGCGCCGGGGCCGGCGGGGTGCTCGCGGCGATGCTGTTCCTTAGAGGCCCCAACGGTCGGCCGCGGTACACGGCCGACGAGGCGCTCGCGTTCGTGGCCGGGAGCGTCGGCGGCGGGAAACGTTGCTGGGGAGGCGGCCGGCGTGGGCAGCGGTGGGCGAAGCTATTCCGGGACGCGTGGAGCGGCGGTGGCGGCGGAACAAAAAGATGGCGGCGGCGTCAGTCTCTCCCAGATTTTCACTATTTATTTTTCCAATTGCTATTTATCTCTTCTTTTGTTCTTTAATTTAGTTCGTACAAGTATTCTTGGATTGCTCATCTTCTTTGATTGCAATTATCAAAATTCTTTTTTCCCCTACCTGCATTTTCCTCCGCCAAATTCGTCACTCTTGCACTCTGGCTGGCCTCTTGTGATCCAAGCCGGTTGAAGTTCTTCGTCTCCTTCCAGCAAGATCTCGTACAGAAGGGGAATTGGCAAGAACCGCTCCTCAAAATGAGGCCGGATACGCGGCTTGAATCGGCGGTGTTCCAGCTCACCTCGACCCGCACCAAGTGAGCTACCGGATCTGTTCGGCGATATTCCTCTGTTAATTTGTCCCGAGAAACAGGCTTGCTCTACTCTTCTTCTATACTTATTATACTGTAATATGCCAGTCAATCAATTATATATATATGTGTGTGGCTTGATGCCAAAAATGGAGCGACCTCTGGATGCTCGGGCATGTCATTTCCCCATGAAACGGCAAAAGCTTTCGCCCTCGTCTCATATACGTAGCCTGCACTTCTAGATCTGATGTGCTCATGTTCTAAATTTTGTCGAATACTAGAAATACCATTTTTTCTGCCTTCGTGATGCAGTATACATGCAAATGATTTGTTTCTCTCTTCTCCCCATGTTTTTCTAGTTGTGATTTAGTTGTGGTGGCGAATGGACGGAAGGAGAAGATAGCCTCTGGTTTGCTGAACCCATTCGTCGCACATCTCAAGGTTGCACAGGAACAAATTGCCAAGGGAGGCTATTCTATCACAGTTGAGCCTGATCAAGAGATTGATGCGCCATGGTTTACCAGGGGCACGGTGGAGAGGTTGGTGCCAATTGTGCGTTGTGTTCCATTGTTAGGGGTTGTGATTTGCAATTTTTTTCTTTGGCAATATGGATGGTGATTTTCATGCTTGTCTTTCGCAGGTTTGTTCGTTTTGTCAGTACACCAGAGGTTCTGGAGTGGGTCACAACCATAGAGTCTGAGATATTGCAGATTGAGGATGCCATCGCCGTCCAGGGCAATGACAGTCTTGGTTTGAGATCTGTAAGCAGACAGCTCTGCCTGATAACGTTTGACTAACATACTAATATCAGAAAGATGAGATGTTCATATTTGCGCTTTGTTGGGAAATTGGTGGACTGCATGGAAGGTGAAATGCGGACGCAGTTGTTCTTTCTTTCGCCATGATTCATAGAACAAACAGCATATCCGTGGAGGCTTTCTTTTAATCACCTTCCATGCATATTTTAAAATTAAAATTTTAATATTAATATTTGGACAGTTAACTACTTATTTTTGGATGCTGGTAGGTAGCCGCTAGTCCAGTAATCTAGCAGCAAGGTTTCTGTGCATATTTTAGATAGAAGCGTGCAGGTCCAATAATTTAGCGGCAATGTTTTTATGCAGTTTAGATAGAAGGATGCATGTCTCACCGATTGCAAGCTCCCATCATTATATAAAAAACTCAAATACATGTCTCACTGATCGCTGATTTTGTGTTGCACTGTTCTATAAAAACTCAAATCTGTTACACCGTTCCAGCGCAAAATCTGTTACACTGTTCTATTTTTATGCATGCAAACATTCGTTTTTATACATGGTTAAAGCTGTGATTGCGAAGATATTAGGAAAATAGTAGTTTTTATACTTGCAATCATATGTTTCTATGCATGTTGGAATTATCATTTTCGGACCTAGATGGGTGATTTTTATTCTTATTAGTTGCTTAAATTTCTATGCATGATCTCACTGCAGTGTTTAAAATATATACAATTTTGTCATGTGTTTTCTAGTCTCATGAGTATGAATGTATCAAGATAGGTTTCTATGCTTAGTTACTTAATTTTTTTAATGGCTCCTTACATTTTGTCTATGTGATTTCAATACAAATTGTGAATTAGATTATTTGCAGGGATGTCATCCACCATTTGTTATGCATAGTAGACCTAAAATTCACAGTTATTTTGCGTATTATGTGGCTAAATCATTTCTAGCACACTTCTATGCATTGTTAAAACACTTTGATATAATGTTGGAATAATTTTCTGCATATTCTGTTATTTATGTACTTGGGGAAGCAGGTTTTGGGTGGGAGCTATCATGATTTTTTAAATAATAAATCCCCAGGAGGGGAGGGAGGTTTCGTAGAAGTTTTATGCAATGTTTCTCTAATAAATAAACATTCTTAGGTTAGTTGTGCATTTTATATTTTTATCAAAGTTCTTTTGGTTTCTATGTCATTAAGAATAGAGTTTTATGCACGACAAAGAGGTAGATGCTTTATTACTATGCATGTGCCAGTTTTTATCTTCACATGTAATTTGAATTCAAATTGATTTCTGGTTTCTATGCACTGTTTATATATTGATTATACACTCTCCTAGTGAGAAGCATGCATTTTTATATTTGATTCTAGCTAAATGAATTTTTTATGCAGCAAACATTTGATTTATATGTAACACTCTATAGATTTAATGGTGTAAAGGCAATGTATTTATTGTTGCAATCAATACTATTTTTATGCAACTTAACTCTAGCTAATTTTTATTCTATTTGTGAGGTAGATGGTGGACGACGACGACAACGGTGGCTTAGCGGACGCAGAACTGTGGTGCTAGATCTAGCGATGGGACGATGACGGTAGGTGCATGGTGCGACAATTTGCGAGCTCAACCAGACACATGGCGCTCTCTCCCTACCACCTGGCAGTGCATTGATCCCTAGCGGAACTGTGTTATAGTTTTTAGGATTTATAGTATAGGTTTTAATGCATGATGAAACTGTGTTGTAAAATCTTTTTGTACGTGCTAAAATATGTTTTATGCATTGATATAACACTCTGATATGCAATGTTGGAATAATTATATGTACTCTTTGACATATATTGTTGTATCTTGATCATTGTTTCTATGAATATGATCGTCCATCATGTGTTGTTTTTCAAAATTTCAAATTTTAGATGTAGATTGGATCGTCTTCATGTTTTTACGCTTCAGGTCCCAAAGTGGTATGCATTGTTCCCGTATTAATTATACATCCCCTTATTCAGAAGCATAATCATTAGCAATCATGGTTCAAGTGGAGTGTATTGTGGAGACGCTTTTACGCGCTAGCAAAATTAATTTTTATTCATTCCATCGCTAATTTCTTTACAATGTCGGTGGCAAAAACTTTTCTATAGCATCTTGACTTGTGATTTTTATGCATCCAACCTGCTATCATGCACCATGATTCAAATTTGAAATCTTGAAGAAAGACGAGAAAAATAAAGATGGTCTGAATGTTACTATGCTCTCGCTCACAAGATTTTATGCGTAGACGGAAGCATATAAGAATATCCTAATATGGCAAAATATGAATTTTAAATTTTTTTCAAAAATATATTCACAATGGATCTTGAATTGTGCACAAAAACGTCAGGAGTTCAATGGTAAAAATCGTTTTCGAATCGGATGTTTCGTTGAACAATTATCGCGAAAAATAGAAAATATCAGAATGGATATGTGCATGTCAGCATGTGTCAGCCTGTGTCGGCATGTGTCAGCCCATGTCAGGTGGAAGGCCAGCTCGCCAAGAGATTTTTATGCAGCAATGAGTTGGTTTTCATTCACTCAACCACTAGTTTCTATGCATCGTCGCGACAAAAATGTTTTTACGCAGTTTGATCTGAGAATTTATGCGTCCAGGTTGCTCGGGTTGGGAGGGGTCCCTCCACCTGCGTGCGTCAGCAGCTGGTTCCAACTACGCGTCAGCATGGTTGCGCTGGTTAGGGAAAGGTTGGCTGGAGCTTCCAATAACTATTGGAAGCCCTGGGCTCACAATAGCAGGACCTATATATATATATTCATGATTTATATATATAAATCATGAATATATTCCATTCGTATCGCTTTTAGATGACGTTTTAGACAAGGTCTGAGTTAAACATTGGAAATATAAATCATGAATAACTTTTAAATTATTAAATTTGGAGATATAAAAATCATATAAATAAATTTGTCTTGAAAAGTATTTTCATAAAAGTATACATATATCATTTTACAACAAATATTTTTTAAAAAACAAGTGATCAAAGTTGTACTTTGGAGACCGTGTCGCTGTCCTAAACGTCATCTAAATACGATACAGAGGGAGTATATATATATACACTATTAGGAGCTCTGGGCTTCCAACAGTTATCGGAAGCCCTGACCCAAACTGCAACACCTGGTTCCACCAAACCAGCCATCCAAACTACTACAGTACAATCTAGTCAGACCAAAACTGCTATTTCAAATTCATTTGAATCTCGGTTTTTCTCTCTCCACTCGTTCTCTCGCGACACGGGAGCAGCGAGATCCACACGTGCTCGCCCACCTCTCCGCTCCGCCGTCTCCTGGTCGGCGGCGTCCTCCCTCCGGCGAGGCTGCGGCAGGAGACTCCGGATGCGTGGCCCGCGCTCCTCGGTAAGGACGTGCTCGCCCACCTCTCCGCAGCGCCGTCTCCTGGTCGGCGGCGTCCTCGCTCCGGCGAAGCTGCGGCAGGAGGCTCCGGATGCGTGGCCCGTGCTCCTCGGAAAGGCACGTCGGCGACACCTCATCATGGATGCTGCTGCAGCCTCGATCGGTGAATTGAGTAGGCGGCAACAACCAAGATCCGGCCAACAGGAGGCTAGCCCACCTCAGATTTGGTCGACAGCAGGCCCTAGTCCAGGGCCCCTTTATCAGATCCGGTCGGCGGCAGGTACGAGTCTAGTTTCCCTCATATTTCCCGTACAATTATATATTCCATCCAGAAATCCTCGATCCTTTATTTTTCTTGCAGATTTGAAGATACTCCGGCGGCTGACCAGAGCACCAGGTCGGTTGCTGCAGTATATATGTCAAATTAAGGTTTGCCTCTATACACAGTTCTTCCGCGTTCAGTTGCTGACTTCTAATCAATCACGGAGCAATCAACGTCAATGACTTGAATGTTGCACTGAATCCTAATCTCATGACCTCAGTTCTTTTTTTTATTTCTGATAGATGTTAGTTTCTTTTCCAAAAAATATTTTTTTATTCCTCATAGATGTTAGTTTCTTTTGCAAAAATTTAATATTTTTATTCCTCATAGATGTTAGTTTTTTCTCCAAAAATTTAGTTTTTGCTTTCCTTGGTTACTATGTTTGTATGCATATTTTTTCTAGTCATAGTGAAAATATGTTTTGGACATCTGATTAGAATAAAAAAAATAATGTTCATGTATAAATTTCTGTACATAAACTTTTGTTTGTTATACTTGAGTGAGATGTTTGATTTATATTTACTATGCTTTCTATGCACTGATTCAACAATTTAGGGGGAGCATATTGTGTCTACTCCGAGGCCACGACCTGCCCGCCATCGTTGAGCCAAAGGTCATCCTCACACCCGGCCACGTCCGCACTTACTTCCCGCATCGTCTTATACTTGGGTCTGTGATTTCAGTGGGCTAGCTTAGGTGACTACTGCAGCGGTGGCAGATCTGGCCACCACCTTATTTACAAATTTGTGCTTTGGTCTCGTCGACAGTATATTTTTATGTGTTTGAAGAAAATCAAGAAGCAGGATTTCTATATGTGTTTGATTTTGATTTTTTTATGCATCTTCTTGATATGATATGCAATAAATAGGTTTATGTGCAATTGATTCTTTATTTCTATGCTTCTTGAGCCAATCTGGAAGCAAGGAAGCATTTGACTTCCTTTTATGTGCAATTTGTTTCTATGCATTTGGTTTATCCGGGACTTCTTAGGGTTCTTTGTTGAGCAGATCAAGTGTTGTCCCTGGGGCTCACCAGCTAGCAGTACCTGTGTGTTGAGGATAGTGGCACGATGCATATAGGGTTCTAGAAAATTATGTGTTACTACTTTTACGCTTTTGCAGTGGGAGAGAGGAGCATGGAGTCTAATCTGCGAGCCTTGTCAGACACCATTCTGCGTGGAAAACTGATTTTCTTTTCTCAATGCATAGAAATTTAAGTTTTTATGAAGTTTTCTATGCATAGAATTCATTTTTTTATTTACATCACATTTGTTTTACCCCATTGAGTTTTTTGTGTAAGCAACCAAGATTTCTATGTAATTTTGATTCATAACATTATTGCATCTAGTGAGAGAATTTTGCTTTTGTACTTGCGTGCATAAGTTTTTATGCAGAGGAAATTATTTTTCTATAGTCTTTATTATTTTTTCCACTCGCCCTCCGGCTTTGTGATTTTTGCATTAATGTTAGTTCTCATGAATTTTAAAAATGGATTTTTATATAACTGATGCACTAGTACGAGGATCTTTTCTATGCATAGAAATTGATTCTTCTATAGAATTGTTAGATTTTTCAATGCATGAGTTAAAGTCTTCGGGGGGAAATCATTGAATGTTGCTTGCTAGTTTCTACTTATGATTATTGTTCTTTATAGATTCTTCTTGCCTTCTAGATTATTGCCAACAATCCAAGCTATCTTTTTATGAGATCGTCAAAAAAACTATCTTTTTATGCTATATAATGTGAATGAAACTGAAACCTTAATTTTTGGATGCATTGAAATTATAATATCAATTTTTTGATAAATAGAAATTGAAATATTAATCTTTTGGATGCATAGAATTAGTTGTATATAAATTTTTGGATACATAGAAGTTATTTGTGTGGTTTTCAGTATTTTCGTGTGCAATGAAATTAAAGTTTTAATTTTTGGTCATGAATTATGTATTTCTATACGTTGCTGGTAAATAATTATGTATTTCTATATAGTTTCGGTTTCTCCGATCGTACTCCTACTTCGTCTGTGTGTATCGACGCATCGCACTGCTGGCGGGCGGTCGCTGCTGCGTTGCACTGCTGGATGCTGCTGCCTTCTGATCTGCTGCTGCGTTGCACTGTTGGATGCTGCTGCCTTCTGATCTGGATGGTGCTCACGACGACCGGTGGAGTCCCTGCTCCCTTGCAACCGGCGGCGGCATGGCTCGGGATGGCGGGACCTCGACCATGGGTGCTTGCTTGGGAGCACATGGAGCAGCAGCACGCACTGCGACGTCTTCTCCGATGTCCATGGCTTCGTCCTTTTATTGTCGCGTGATTGAGTGGTAAATTAAAGGTGCACTACCTGACGAATGATTTGGTAGGCTACTTCTCTCAATTTCATAATTTTCCGTCTCTGCAATCTCCCCTGACAAAGGAAAATCTTCTGAATTTCCTGTACTTTGATATAGAGCTATGATTTACGAAGTAACTGACGAACAAATCTATGGTAAGGTTAGACATTTTGCCACCGTTCAATTGGGACCAAAATTAGTATATATTCACAGACCTGATCTCCAGTTAAATATTGTTCATATCTTTAATCTATCTAAGCTTTTACTTTTCTTGTCTTACCTGATCTTTGCACTTTCACATAATTATATACGTTAACGAAGCACTTTTACATAATTATATACATCAACGAAGCACTTTTACATAATTATATACCTGATGATCTCCAGTTAGATTTATATGCCAGTTAAAGTATGTTTCTATATTTTTCTTGCTGTTGTAAGGTTTCGGTGTTTGCTAAAACATGTTTCTTTGTCTTTCTTTTATACAATTATATACATTGTTGGCACATAATTCAATACATTATTGGAGCAGTTATTTTTACACTTTTACATAATTATATACATTAACGAAGCACATTCTTATGCATTATCATATTATTTTTATATATATTCTTGGAACAGTTTTCTGTATACTTCTACGTAATTATTTACATTACTGGAATACAATTCTACACATTTTTGGAGCATATTTCTGCGTCTGCTAAAACATATTTCTATGCATTTTATCCCATTGTACTTTGAATAATGACTTTCACAACTTTGTTTCTATGTGCTCGAGCGGAAGTGGACGAGATCAAGGCGCCCTCAATCAGACACAGCGGCGCCCTCTCCCTACCACCTGACAGTGCATCCCTGGTGGAACTGTGTTGTAGTTTTTAGGCTTTATAGCAAAGGTTTTAATGCATGGTGAAACTGTGTTGTAATATGTTTTTTGCGTACTAAGACATGTTTTATGCATTGTTATAACACTCTGATATACAATGTTGGAATAATTACATGTATCATTTGACATACATTGTTGTATCTTAATCATTATTTCTATGAATGTGATCGTTCATCCTGTGTTGTTTTTCTAAAATTTTAAATTTTGTAAGTAAACGAGATCGTCTCTATATTTTTACACTTCAGATCCCCAATGTGATATGCATTGTTCCCATATTAATTAAACATCTCCTTATTCAGAAATATGATTGTTAGCAATCATGGTTGTGGTCAAGTGGAGTATATTATGGAGAGGTTTTTACGCGTTAGCAAAATTAACTTTTAGTTATTTAATCACTAATTTTTTTACAGTATCGGTGGCAAAACTTTTCTGCAGCATCTTGACTTTTGATTTTCTGCATCCAACCTGCTATCACGCGCCATGATTCAAATTTTAAATCTTGAGAAAGACGAGAAAAACAAAGATGGTCCTAATGTTAATATGCTCTCACTCATAAGATTTTATGCGTAGACGGAAGCATATAAGAATATCCTAATGTGTGATATGAATTTTAATTTTTTTAAAAAATATATTCACAATGGATCTTGAATTGTGCACAAAAATGTCACGAGTTCAATGGTGAAAATTATTTTTGAATCGGATGTTTCGTTGAAAAATTATCGCGAAAAAATAGAAAATATTAGAATGGATGTGTGCATGTCAGCATGTGTCAACCTGTGTCAGCATGCGTCAGCCCCTGTTAGGTGAAAGGCCAACTCGCTGAGAGGTTTTTATGCAGCAATGAATTGGTTTTTATTCACTGAACTACTACTAGTTTCTATGCATCGTCGCGACAAAAACGTTTTTACGCACTCTGACGTGGTCCCCTACGCGCGTCAGCACCTGAATGGTTGGGCTGGCTCCTGCATGCGTTAGTGGCTGGTTGGGTTGGCTAGTGAAGGTTGGCTGAGGCTTCCAATAACTATTGGAAGCCCTGGGCTCCCAATAGCGGGACCATATATATATATATATATATATATATATATATATATATATAGTATTACTATATGGTACCTAGGGACCAAATAACTATTTGGTACTCAGTCCCAGCGTACCCGGCCGCTAGCCCCGCTCAATCCTCCTCCTCGCATCTCCTCCGACACCGCTCCCATGCCTGCGCTCCTTCCAGCCCCGCTCCCACGCCGATTCTCCTCCGGTGCCGCTCCCTCCCCAGCGGTGCTCCCACGCCTGCACTTCTCCAGCGCTGCTCCCTCTTCAAACGAGGCTCCAACCGTGCCGCCCCACAGCTTTGTCCGGCAGCAGACATAGCGCACTGTCGGTCCAGGCGTTCTCCGCTGTCGTGCCCCAACGTCCGCCGCCGTGCCCCAACGTCCCGCCTCCCAGCGCTGTTCTTGGGCGGTGTGCCCTAGCGTCCGGCCCAATCGTGCAAGTTGAACCCTATTGAGGAGCAGAGGCGGCCCCACGTCAGATCCATTCCTCCTTCAATGTAGGATGATGTGGCCGGAGCTTCGCTGCGTCTGTCCCATCCTTGTGGCTCTCCTCCGGACGTGGCCACTGGAGTGGATCTTTCTCTGCACCACAGTAAGCAGCTGACCCATCCTCTTCCCTTAATTTCGGAATGGGTTCGATCTTGGCCCTAAAATCTCTGAGATTTCAGTTTCCACTACCTCAGCTAGATTCGGAGGATGTAGGCATCAGGGGCGGAGACAAGGGGGGCGAGCAACATGAAAAGTTTTTTTTGTCAAGTGAAATATTTTCTTTTTTGTCAAATGAATTTTGTTTCATCATATTATCAGTGATGTTATTTTGGTTGTTCAACTACGGAATGAAGTGACCGAACCAACATGAAAAGTTTGATTTGTAATAATTTCTATAGTTGCAGACTAAACAACAATGCCCATTTGGTTCCACGGAGAACTACAGGATGCCTGAAGGTGAATCACTTTGGTCCCTCTAATTCCTTTTTGCTTTTTGAACTAGATGGGTCATGCTTGAGTTCAAAGGCTTTGCATGTGTGGATGTTCTAGTTCTAGGCATATATGAATTCTTTTTCTTCTCTACCTAATTTTGTTCATGTAACCTAGTTTTTAGGCAATAGGCTTTACAATCTAGATCAGTAGGCATGTATCTTAGCAATGTAGGGTAATTACTATTTTAAACTTGACTAGACAAAGACATTTGATTTAGTAGTTTAGGTTGTAATGATCCTTCTTTCTTTTTTGAATATGTACTCATTCTTTGTAAATTTACCAGTTATTACCATGTTGTTTTGAAAGTCCAAAATCACTTTGATAAGACTGATCTATGTCATTTGTGTAGATGTGATCCAACACTATGATACTCTGTTAAGGTCATCAGATAGATATTATTCATTACTTGCAAGTTGGATGTATTTTAGATTTACTATAAGAAATTGGACATGCTCTAGCAAAAATTTGAGCCAAATTTTATCACGTTTGTGAAGCTGACAATAAACGCATTTCAAAATTCTTGTTCCCTTCTCTCTTTGATGTCTTTTCCTTCTTTTTTTCATTAACTCTAGGGTGTGGATTGTTCTAGTCCATGATGCAAACTCCATGAACTCTGATGATTCCATCTTTCCTAAATTTACCGGACACACTTTTATCAGCCAAGTTCAAATGAACTAGAAGTTTCTACTTTTCAGCTTATTAATTGCTGTTGCAGCATGTTCACTTGGTTTCTATTTTGTTTAGGCATTTTGTGAACACTTATTAATCGTTTTTGTGGACACACTTTTCTAATCATGCAAGCTCAAATGAACTAGAAGATTTTATGGCAGCATGGCACAGATTGCATCAACCATAGGTGAGATTCAGGTATAATTGAAGAATTTTATAAAATACCTTGCATCAACCACATTGCTTTGATTTTTCCAAATATTGGTGTAAATAAATCTACCTATGTTAAGAACATGAGGATTGCATTGAGAACCCTGCAAACCTGCTCTGCTCCATTCCTACTGTCATTTCACTGATGCATACCAACTCAAGTTTCTAAATTCTAAAGTTTCTCGTGCTCATTTCTAAAAATGTCTTAGTCTGCAAATTAATTAGTTCTTCCACTCTAATTTCAGAATTTTCCTCCACATGAGGAATGTTGATTTCTTACCCTAGAACGGCCATAGGATTGCATTACTCTATATGTTCTTGCCAGTTGTGAAATTTGGAGGTATCACTTCCTGTTCCATTTTAGAAATTTAGAATATACATAGAGACTAATGAAATTTATGTGTTATAGTTTCATAGAAATGAGAATTTTACCATGACGTTCTTCCCCTTTCGGCTTCCTATTAATCTTCCAGAAGCGGGGGAGGAGCTGTTTGCCGGTCGCCGCGGGAAAGCCTATGCTGTACCGCCTCTCCCCTAGCCACTGAATCGAGTTTTGTTTTTTCATTTTGTGTGATTGTTTTTCGTCATTGTTGATTTATCGTCTGCCCAAAACCGTCCGGTGGGAGAGCTCGTTCATATCCCCCTATCCATCCGGTGGGAGATCTCGTTCGTGCTGTTGTTGTCGCGGCGCATGTACCCTTCCCATTACCTGAATTCTATATGCAGGTTGTTTTCCTCCGTTTGAATTTTTGTTTTCTGAATTGATTTTCCCCCATATACAATCACTATTTTCTTCAATTTGTTCAGTCCTCTATCAATTAGACACTTGATTCTGCAAATATTTGGTCATTGATTCATCAGATTCTAAAGGTATTTCGACATTATCTTATGCCTTCTCTCCCCCCTGAATCATTCCAAAAACTGATGTTCAGATCCGTAATCTGTGTGGTGTGCTCTAAGTTCATTTGGATCTATAGTGTCAAGGACGGTTTGGATTTCCTGACCTATTTTCTTCATTCATTTGCTTTTCAAAAGGACCTTTTTTAGTTGTATAGTTTCGATTTAAGTAACTGAAACCATCATGATTCAGGTATTCTGTAAGGCGCAAGGCGGGGAGGGCGGGTACCGCCGGCTAGGGCCTGCCCTAGGGCAGCCGTCCGGCAGGGAAGGGGCGGCGGCGGCCTGCTGTGCTGCTGCTGCGCGCGCGAGAGAGGGAAGGGGAAGGGGCGACGGCTAGGGTTTGGGGAGTTGGAGAGCGGAGAACTAGAATAAGTCTTTCGGCCTTTTTCTTATTAATCTCAAAGGGGTACAATGCCTCTATATTTATAGTCCAGAGAAGACTTGCATCTTAAGTAATTCTATCTATTTCCTTATTCTACCCCTATCCTACTATATTTCTAATTAAATCCTTCCGTGGCGAGACGATACTGCCCAACTCCTTTGCCCATGACTCGGTAATCTGGTGCTCGGTACTAAGTTTGTGATTTGGAGGAGTATGTGACCCAGTATGTCGTTGGATTGCTCGGAGTTGACGTCGTGGTCCATGAATAAGAAGCAATAAGTGAGGGAGCCGAAATATCCGGAGAGGTGGTAGCTGTATTTTGTGGTTGCCGACGAGTTGGTGTAGTTCCGTGCTTCTTTGAGCATAGGTCCTGGTATGATTGCAGAAAAGTGGAATGTTCTTCGATCTAGTTCCGGCTGTTGATATGAGAACACTTGACCTGCATCAATTTGTCTCGGAATATGCCTCGCAAGTGTTGTAGCTGTGAATGTTGGGGGATTTGTTGTGAAATCTTCCGGTGTGCCAAAGAGGAGGTTCCCCGTCTCATAGTCTGCAGGCGAGATGATTGGGCTGCCATTGGCTGGATTTATGTGGATGTCGATGTTGTCAGCGCAAAGGAACTGTTGACCGTTGCTGTCGAAGAAGATGATGGTTGCTGCCAGTAGTGTCTGCCGAGGCTGTTCTTCCAGAAAGAGGATGCTAGAGGGGAAAGCTTGTGTCGACGGTGTTGATGATGCTGTGTGAAAGCCAACTGCAAGTAAACGTGTTGCTAACATACCCGGTGTCGTTATCAAGTTCCAGAGCAATGGTGATGTTGCTCGCACGTAGTAGCGGTCGTTGTAAAGGATCACGCCATGCTGCAAGGACCAAGCTGGAGCTGCTGCTTTGAGTGCTATGGTTGCAGAGATGATTTGGAGTTCTCGCTCATTTGTTGCTGCTAGGCGAAGCTCAGAGAGGATGTCGTTGTCCGAGGCATCAAGAGGTGTTGGCGTTGCTTGCTCTGTGCCTGTCGGTTGCTCTTCCTGGTTGATGTTGGCTTTGTTGTCGGAAGGGATCACAACTTTTCCTGTTGCTGAGGGGGTTGAAGGGGACTTAGCCAGTGCAGCCAGGAGTGGTTGATGCCGGAATCGCCGTGGCTCTCGTGCTCGACGTGGGGGCGGCTGCTGGTAGAAGACTGGAGATGCCGACGTTGGGCGAGGATGGTTGCGCCTTGGTTTGTGGTGCTGGTGCCAGTCTTGTTGTTGTCGTCGTTGGTGATGACGGGGTTGGAGCCGTTGTTGTTGTCATCGGTGTAGGCACCTGCTTTGCTATCAATACGGTGTTGACGATGATGTCGTCGGGTGTCTCTTGTTCGTCCAGAGCTCTGGCCAGTTGTATGGCCATCTCCAGATCGTGCGGTCGACGACGCTTGACAGTCGTCTGTAGTGGTTCACGCAGGCCTGCAATAAAGAGGTCGACTTGCCTGAGGTCGCTGATGACGTCATATTGCAGCGTGTGCGAGATGAAGGCATTGGTGTAGTCGTTCAGGAGGTCGTCGTGTCGGGGAGGAATCAGGTAGCTGTTATCGATGTCGTCGCTCGGCCCGAACTAGTGAATCAGAAGGTGTTTGAAGAATTCCCAATTGTGTATTGGGATGTCCTGCGACAACCGGATGTACCAGCGTTGTGCATCTCCTATGAGGTGGAAGGCTGCGTACTTGATTTGCTGTAGTTCTTCCATGTGTTGGAGCCTGAAGAGAAGCTTGAGCTGTCCCAGCCATAGCGATGGATCTGACGAGCCATCGAATGTCGGTGTTGTCAGACGAGCCCTAATGTCGTCATGAGGAGCGGTGGGCGCCTGTGCTGTTGGCGGTGGAGGCGTCCGTTGTGCCCTAAGAGGGAACAATTCCTTCTTGTGCTTGGGGTGCTGCTGGAAAGCACGCTCGTCGACGTCCTCCTTGTTTGCGATTAGCGTATTAGGCGATGACCGTCGGAGCGTTGATGCTGGGGAAGCCGATAGATCGATTTGGGGCAGCGGTGGCGATGAAGAGCGGGTCGCCGGGCTGGGCGCCTGCGACGGAGGTGCTGTTGGCTGCTGTCGTGGAGGTACGCCCTTGATGTCCAAAGTGTTCAGGTTGATGGAGACAGCCGTGATGATCTCCGGTGTAGCAGAAGTCTGCGGTTCCTTCAACTTCTCGTCGAGGTAGGTCTTGGCGGCATTGATCATGACGCTTTTGGTCTCCGCCTCGAGGTCGTTGATGGCCGCTTCCCGATCCAATCTGTTGTGGATGACGGAGATGTTGGCGGCGTTGCGTATCCCACGTGCTTGTTCGATGTTGCTGAGGCGCTTGTCCACTTGGGATATCCGTAGATTGAGCTTGTCGAAGTGTTTGCTGATTCCTTCGGCGAAGTTCTTCAGCAGTTCCGCGATGGTGGAGGTGGTGGCAGCCATGGATCGATTGGTCTCGCGATACCAGATGTAAGGCGCAAGGCGGGGAGGGCGGGTACCGGCGGCTAGGGCTTGCCCTAGGGCAGCCGTGCGGCAGGGAAGGGGCGGCGGCGGCCTGCTGTGCTGCTGCGCGCGTGAGAGAGGGAAGGGGAAGGGGCGGCGGCTAGGGTTTGGGGAGTTGGAGAGCGGAGAACTTGAATAAGCCTTTCGGCCTTTTTCTTATTAATCTCAAAGGGGTACAATACCTGTCTAGAGAAAACTTGCATCGTAAGTAATTCTATCTATTTCCTTATTCTACCCCTATCCTATTATATTTCTAATTAAATCCTTCCGTGGTGAGACCATACTGGCGGCGTGGGTGAACAGTACCCGAGGTGCTACAGTACCCGCGGGTACTGTTCACGCCGGCGCGGGCGGCGACTGCTAGGGCGCCGATCCACGGGCCCAATAGATGCCCTGCTGGCCCGTCTAGCCCATTAAGTGCCATTAGGCGTATGACATATTCAGTTAGGAAGTTCCAGTATATTTGTTTAGAAGTACCACTACTACAGAAATGACATTCACTGTCGGTACATCACTGGTGGTTTCTATTCAACTGCCACTGATGTTTCTTCACTGGCGGTTTGAAGATTGAAAACGAGACAATGATTGAGGGATCCCACAAACCGCCAGTGAAGATAGCTAACAGTGGCGGTTGGTGGCTCAAACCGCCAGTGAAGCTTCACTGGCGGTTCGTAGCTCAAACCGCCAGCGAAGATAGCTAACAGTGGTGGTTTGTAGCTCCAACCGCTAGTGATATTTTGGTATCACTAGCGGTTGGGTTTTAAACCGCCAGTGATGAATCGTGTATAAAAGGTCATTCCCTTCCCCCTGCTCTGTCCCAGCTCGAGCTGCACAAGCAGATGAGCGTTTTTCCCCCACCCTCACTCCATTGTTGCGGCCATTTTTCACTAAAATGCTCAACGTGGATCTTGTTTTTCCAAGCATGGGCATGATCTTCTTGGTTTAAGGTTAGTAATAAAAAGCCTCAACTCCTTGGATTTTATAGCTTTAGAGTGTTTTGCATGGCTACATTGTCATTGTACTTGTTTCTCCATTTTAGAGAGCACTTTTCAATTGGATTTTGAGGAAGGCATCCAAGTTGTGGTGAATCCATCTTGCAAAAGGTTGGTGTTTATGAGTCCATCATATTTACTAGATAATTGTATGGTTGTTTGGATGATTGCTACTATGTCATGCTTTAATTAGCTCATGGATTATTTATTTTGATGAACAAAATCTATGTGCTACCAAGCCATTTGTGTTTAGCTAAATTGTTTTTATTGATTAAGTGTATAAATTTAACCTTTTGTATTTAGTGACTCCATTTGTTCTCAATTTTAAATTTACCATGCTAAGCTAAGTGTAAATTTACCATGCTACCAAGCCATTTGTTTGGAGCTACATTGTGTTGTTGATTAAGAGTCCATCCAAATTTAACTTTTTATAATTAGGGACTCTATTTGGTCTCAAATTTAAATTGGCCATGATAAGCTAGGTGTAGAATTAATTTTGTTCAAAAAATAAGGAGCAAAAAAATAAGTGGAATATACTGTGGGCATGGAATTAGGAGCTGAAATTCTTGATCATGAAAGGCCTTTTTTTTACTATAATTACTCCCTCAATTTTCCTGTGTAGAGATGGATCGAGAGTGGATGTACGGTCTGGCACCAACGGACGAGCGGTACTTGATGGGCATCAACACATTCATCACTGAAGCCGTAGCCAACGCTAGGGATGAAAAGCTTGTATTTTGCCCATGCAGAGATTGCAAAAATAGAAAGAAATGGGGAAACATGGAGTCTATACGATGTCACCTAATTACTAGAGGGTTCATGAGGGACTACAAAATATGGCATATGCATGGTGAGGATGGTGCTAATGTTTCACAAGAAAATAATGATGATGTAACAATGCCCGACATAGCACTTAATGAGTATGCAACTCATCAGCAAACTGGTGTTCACACGCAACCCATGGCTACCAATGACAATGTGTTTACGAATACATTAGCTGATGACATGGAGGATGAAGATGGTCTTCCTAAGATGCTATGTGATGTGGAGGGAGGATGTCTTAATGATCGACAGTTGAAAAAGCTAGAGATAATGAGAAAGGATGCCAAAACACCATTGTATCACAGTTGTTCGGTGAGCAAACTGGAAGCCAACATCATGCTATTAGAGTTCAAATCTACATAGGGCAAAAATAACTCCGTAGCCACACACACACACGGGCTAATACTGGTCTGAGTATATTTTGGTTTCTCTAGCAGGTTAATCCGGATGCTGCAACTGGTTCGGGTAGTACCAAGACCAAGCGTGGGCACACAAAGCTTCCTAGTGGTACTAAACACTATCACATCTTCGAGTTTGACCAAGTAGGGGAGCCGATAGAACCGGTTGATTCATTGGGCCCATACAAGAGTATCATCGGGGTACTTGTAAGGGAGTACATCCCTTTGAAGTATAGAAGGTGGAACGGGAAAGAGACTAACCCGTGGAGGGTTCCTGAAAGTGAGAAGGATGTAGTTTGGAATGCATTGAAACAGTATTTCACATTCCCACCTGGCTATGATGAAAACTTAGTGAAGAAACGCGCCAAAGAGACCATGGGTACAACATTTAGGACTTTTAGGGGTTAATGTACAAGTTACTCAAGGAGGGTAAACAACCAGATTTTGAGCATGGAGAGTATGACAGCCAGAAGCAGTATTGGGATGAATTCAAGTCATACAAGGATACCCCTGAGTCACAGGCACTGAGCGAGAAGAATAAATTGAACTCAATGAAGTCAACCAATCCTCATCACCTAGGCTCGCGTGGGTATGCATGAAAGATTCCTGAATGGGACATGGAAGTTGAAAAACTCGAACAACATGGTGTAGTGCCTCAAACTGTAAATTGGAATCTTAGGTCCGTACGTTATCTTCTCGCGAGGGGTGCACGCTACAAGGAGGATGGGTCCCTTTCATCCACCAGTCAACCCTTGAACGAGGTGATCCAGAGGGTGTCATCAATAACCGAGGAGGTGAATCAAGGCACTCGCAAGGTTGACAGGAAAAATGACGAGCTCACTCTCGCACTTGGAAACAAGGAGCACCCTGGTCGCACAAGAGGTGCAGGTGTTATTCCTTGGAAAGTGGCATTTGATGGTGAATCTTCGTCGTATTGTAGCCGATCGAGGGCTATAGATCGAAGAGAAGAAGAGTTTGAACGGCGCTTGAACAAAATGGAAGCACGAGTTCAAGAACGAGTAACTCAAGTTATACAAAGCATTGGAACCGCACCACCAAAAGTCCCTATTCTGCCAAGCATGAGTCCAGTGCCGAAGGGTCACAGTAGCTGTGGGTCAACCCCATTCGTTGTAGATGAAGAAGAGGCACATGCACCTCATCCGTTGGATGACATAACCGAACCCGTTAATGTCAAGTTGTACATCCGCCAGCAATGGACCACTGACAAGGTGGCAACAGGACAGGCCTTTCCACGAGGAAACAGTGAGATTCACGGGAACCCAATTCCATCGAGGTATGCCAGGGTTAGCATTGATTTGATCTTGGATAAGAAGTACAACAAGATACACATTGATTGCCCTGCAGAGGCGGACAGACCGCGTCTTGTTCAGAACAAGGGCACTCTTGTCGCTTGGCAAAAACGCTTCATTAAGCTTGATTCGCAAGCGTCTTCGGATGATGAGGACGATGAGGGATCATCACCTCATAGGGCGGTAACCCCACCTAGAGATCAGCTGCCTCCATCTCCACCTCTATGTTCATTGAACCATACAAAACAAAGGTCTCCATCTCCACCTCCACCTCCACCTCTATCGACCCATACAAGAGAAAGGTCTCCACCCCTACCTCCACCTCTATCGACCCATACAAGAGAAAGGTCTCGACCTCCACCTCCACCACCCTCGAGAAAAGAAAAAAGTGCTACTCCACTTCCTCCCCATCCAAGTCCCGAAAAAGTGCGTCGTTCAAATAGAAGATCAGGGCCATCCTCGCAGAAAAGGTCATCAGAGTCAGTAGATAATCTTCCCAAAACAGATAAAAAGAAGAAGTCGGTAGACGGGAGCATTACAGGGTTGATGCCAGAGAAGATAGAGTACAATATTCCCATCGAAAAGATTAAAGCCTTCCATAAACGAATCGCCTCGTACCCTAGATGGATGCTAGACACCGAATACGACAAGCAAGCTAAGAAAACCGGAAATGGAAATAAATGAAAGAGAAATAGCCACTGTAGAGATGCTTGAGATACAGAGTATGTCTGAAAGGATGAACATAGCCATGGATGCTGCTGAAGGCATATATTTGAAGTGCCATCAGTTAGAGTTAGAATTTGAGATAGCACCATTAGCATACAAATTCCGGTTAGGCCACCACTTGGTCTCAGACGGGGATTACCCTCATTTGACAACATATATGCGGGATCTACATGATTATTATGTTTTTTATAGTCATGGGGGGTATGATGGCTTCGAATTGCTTATCCCTACTGTGTATGTCTTTTTTCATGCTGAGGAAACTATACACCATGTGGAGTATGAATGCTTGTTTCAGTTGTACCAAAGGCGCGAGCTCGATACACAAATACTGATGATATGGACTCTGTAAGTTATTTACTGATGAAATGGTACTTTAGTAAACTATGTCTTCTACATTTTAACATATGTCATGCTTATGCAGGTACATCGCAAGAGGTTTCTTAAAATTGAAGCAGTATAATATAGCCTTCTTTGATCCCGTCTTTGTGAACGAGAAAACCTGCACAGGTGACGTGACATATTTGAAAAGTGCTTTGAAGGGGGAGATCCGAACGATGTTACAAAAGGGAAAAACGAATGCACTCCTAGCCTACAACTGTGAGTATGTGTTCTCATAACTTATTTCTTTGACTCTGATATAGGTTGCTTATAGTTTTCCTGCATGATCTTTGTATCTGAAAATGTATCTGAACCATATTTCCTAAAACAATTGAATTAGCTAAATGAAGTGAGATATAGTAGCATACACCTATTGTGCAACAAGAATATAGCACTTCTGTAATTATATGAGGCATCTCCCAAGAAGTTTGTGGTCAAGGAAATGCATCACATTGATCAATAAAATTCCCAAAAAAAAGTTGTGGTTTAGAAGGGCTAACAGATTATCTTGAATCAGTTCGGTCATTCAGTACAAACATCGTCGATTCGTCGTATGTGATGATGAGCAAATTATTTCTTTGACGCTGGTTTTATAAAGTTTATTATTGATTAACAAGGACTTTGTGCTTGCAGGCATCATTTCGTACTCGTAGATGTCATATTTGTAGAAGATCGCATAGAGGTGTGGGACTCGAAGAAGAAGCCACTTTCGCAGATTGATCCCCTAGTCAAGTTGCTGAATGAGTAAGTGATCCCATTATCATCAGATTATTGAAATAATATAACACATTTTAGGCCTTTTACACCCTATAAATTGACGTAGTATCAAGGCGGAGTTGGACGGGCACAAGAACCGACTTTTCATGGTTCATCGTTCGGAGCTGAAGTCCCTAGACCAGCCGGCGGGGAACAATCATTGTGGCTTCTACGTAATGTGGGCAATGTACGTCATGCTGGGCTCCAACACTTCCATTGGAGATGATATGGTATGTATACTTCACACTAGATAAAAGAATCCACTATTTTGTCCTTAATTGATACAATTTAATATCTTACTTACAGCGCAAGAAGTTAGGCCATAATAAGCCGTTATACTTCGAGATTAAAGGACTGAGTGGGGACCTAGCAAAATTCTTATGTGAAGAGGTATTGAGCAAGGAAGGATCATTCTCAGTCGCTAAGACCAAGAAATTCAAGGCTCAATATGGTCGAGAGCAGATGGATAGGCTACTGTAATTCTCGTCTTTAAGTTCTAGACTTTTAATGTAACATTTATGATATTTGTTTTAATAGGATTAAATAAGGATTGTAATACTTTAATTAGAACGATTTCGATGTAATTGTGTAACACCTCTGGTGTTTAGCATGTAATTAACTTGACATATCATCATTATCATCATTAAGCATCTTGATCATGATTTCTTGTGAATGCATTTTGCTAAGTGTATCATTTTATGTGATTTACCTCTATTGCAAAAACCCTATTTAGCCCACTTCTCTCTACTAGGGCAAAATGGTAATTTCATCTCTGTGATTAACTTTGTGTAATTCTTGTTCCTTTGATGTCTTGAAGTTTTGTTGTGTTGGCCAAAGTTCAAAAATCAGGATTTGATTTCAAATCCCTTTTCAAAACCCTGATTTCCAAATCCTGGATTTTATCCCTCTTTTTGTTATTCAAAAATTATTCAAAATTTGGGGTTGGTCCAAAAAGCAAAGTTGTAGATCTGTCAAAGCGAAACAACTTTGGTATTTACAACTTTTTAAGTTGCAGTACAAAGTTTTGAGTTATTTCAAATTCAATCAAACTCCAGTTTTGTCCCATTTTCAGTTTTCAAAATGAGTTCAAAAACTAATGAGTTTCTGGAAAAGTGTATAATAGCAAAGTTGTAGGTTTTGATAAAAGGAACAACTTTCATGTTTACAGATTTTCAAATTTCAGTTTGAAATCCAGAGTAATGTTGAATTGATTCAAATTTCAAAAGTGTCCCCTTTTCTGTTTTCAAATATTGTTCAAAAACTATTTGGAATTTGAAAATGTTCATATTGACAAAGTTGTAGCTCTCATTTTTCTGAACAACTTTGATGTTTTGAGTTTTTGTTGCCCAGTTCAAATTTTGGGAGTAATTTGCAAATTTCAGAAACTGCTCAAAGGTCAAACCCTAGCCTAGTCTACTGTTTATCTTCTCCGGTAGGGGGGGGGGCCCGGCCATGGCGCCCCGCCGGCAGCTCGCACGCCGCGCGCCTGGCTGCTCCCCACGCGCCTGCAACCTGTCGCCGATGTTCCTTTGCCCCCTCCGCGCCCGCACGCGAGCGCTGACCCGCGCTCACGTCCCCTACAGCGCTCTGCGCGCCGCCGCCGCGTGTTCATCGCCGGCGAACACAACACCGGTCCCTGCGTACCTCCCACGTCCTTCCTCATCATGTCATCGCAAGCACGCGCCGCGGGCAACCTCATCCACACCCCCGCGCGCCCTCTAGCGGTCCCTGGCCGCGGCTATAAGAAGCCCGCCGGTGGCCGGAGCTCCTCACTCACCTCCGCCACCGTGGCCAGCCCACTCCAGACCTCCCGCCGCTCTACCAGCTAGCTCAACAGCTCCGCCTTGAGCCCGTGCAGCTTCCCCACTCCTCAATTTGGTCTCTACCGCCTCCATTTGCCCGGCGTAACTCGCCGTTCCCATCTCCGGCAAGAATCCCGTCGAGGTCGGGATCGTGAAATACTCCCTCTCCGGCCTTGATCATCTCCCTCCGACCCCCGCATCACCTTCCTTACTCCTTTGCGCCTCTGACTGACCCCTTGCGGTCACGTGTGTCGCGCAGGATCACCGGGACGACGATCGCCGCCGTGAGCTTTCCGCCGGCCACCGTCGACCACCTCTCTCCGTTCATCCCCTTCCCTCGCCGAGCCGCTTAATCGACTCACGGTGAGCTCCTGAAGCCTCCCATCTCCTCGGTTTCGCCTGAGGCGCCTCGTCGTGGCCGGCGTAGCAGCGCCGCCGCCGTCGGCCGGTCGCCGGCGAACGGAGGAGAAGAACAGTGCCGTTTTCTATTTTTCTCATACATGTGAATAGTGTTCAGATTTCATCTTTTTGTGTGATTTTCTGTGTTGATCCTTAAATTCTGAAAATTTTGTGGTAGACTCTTGATGCTCTGAAGTATTTTATAAAAATATAAAACTTGACTTTCCTGCAAAAATTTGAAAATGAAAAATCTCCCTTTTAATTAATAAATGATGGTTTTGGATTTTTAGAAAATGTTTTATAACTCCAAAATTTGTGAGATCACTTTTTGTGAGCTAGTTATGCCATGACAAGTCTCTGGTGAAATTTTGAAGTCAGTTGGAACAAGTTGATTTTTGAGCTTTATTTTAATTAAGGAATAGTGCCTTTTGTTAATTAAATGTCTAGATTTAATTGAGCACCTTAATGACCTCCAAAAATTATGAAATTTGTTTTGCCATATACTTGTACCCTAATGAACTTGTGTGATTAATTTGGTAATTTTTGGAGCACCTTCATAAAATGACCTTTTTAAATAATTAAGAAAAATAGAAAAGGTGATTAGGGTTATCGTTGAGTGCCCTGTGATGTGACTTTTGGGATTGCTTGATGTTCATAGACCCCTACCCTTTGGTCTATGATGTTTGTGATGCTATGTTTGGTTGATGCTTAGAATAGTTATGTTATAGTCTAGTTTAATCAATTTGACTTAAGGAAGAAATGGTCACCTTTTATGCTCAACCTAGATTTCGATTATGCCTTGCCTAAGAGTAATCTTGAATCTGTGGTATTGTCTTGCACCATAAGTCCATGTCATCATTCTCATGAGCATTCATAATTGCATCCGTATAGTTGACGAAGAAGGACCTGAAGTCGAGGTAGCCACCGAAGGATCTGTCCCCGAGGCAACCCCGAGCTCCGACACCTATACCTACCCCGACTCTGCTCTTTTTGCCGTCCAAGGCAAGCCCCGGTGCATTTAACCCTACCTTGCTTTTATAAATGTTTTCCTTAAATGCTTTGAATTAAATTATTGCATTAGGTTGATAGGAGTTGAGTGAAATCCTATCTGATGCATTATCTACCTTGACCAATGATACACCCGATACCTGCTTTTCAAAAACTATTTACAAAATGCTTAGCAATGCTATATGATAGATTTGCAATAAAAATGCCAATTTCAAAGTGTGATCACTTTAAGAATATTTATGGGAATTTCTGGTTTACTCCCACTATTGGCTAAGTATCTGATCCGTACTTAGTCAATGGGAAGGAGAGGTAGTCCTTGCGTACGGTGCCGTCATGTTGTAGTCCGGGACTCAACAGTTGACACCGACCGGGACAGGGTTAAAAAACTGACAGGGCATGTACTCTTGGGTTAGAGTCCCGAGGTGCTTGTCGCTGGCTGGAAAATTTAGGGACCACCTGTATGGGGGCCTGATTGACTAAGACTTGCAACTATTCACATACTACGGAAAGCTTCGGCTCCGAGGAATCCGTTATTGGACCGACAACCGCGCACTGGGAGTGGAGAGATGGCGGAAGTAGCATGTACCCACGTGGGTTAAAGTCCCGGATTGGAGTGGTGTACTGTACTTCCGGGTGGCGTAGGACCGGGCCCAATCTTGGAGGAATCGTGGTAGACGAGTTGGCATATGCAAGCTTGGGTGCTACATATGCAGTGTGGATAGGGACCCTCAGCTGAGTATTATTTATCCGGATTAACGCTGCTCCTCGGTTATGGAGACTTAGTCACTGACTGTCAACAGGGAGTGGTTCTCAACTAGGTCTGTTTTTGGAAAGTAAAATGAATCAAGGATTATGTTGGAACAAGGAATACCGAATCTTTCAAAATAAAAATAAGGTTTACCAAAAATGCTTTTCTGCAAAAGACTTGAACTTGCTTAAGCCTTACCTTGACTACCCTAAGCCTGCATTCCTGAGTCTTCTCCCTTTTCTTTAGTCGGTTAAGTCTTGTTGAGTACCTTTGTACTCAGGGTTCTTTTACCCATGTTGCAGGTATGGCAGATTCCTCAGTATGCCTTGGACCCTGCTGTGTGACTGTTGTTCAGGAAGAGGCCGATGAGGCCGATGAGTGATTATTCACCCTCGGGCTGGGTGATGTATCTTTATCTTTTAGTTGTTGTCGTATGCTACTCTGCCAACTCTATCTAGTTGAACTATGGTCTGTAATAACTTCACTTTAATGTTATGTTGAACCCTGGTTTGTAAAACTATTGTTATCTAAGTCTTCCGCTATTTACTCCGATGTTATTTGTCAAAATGTTCAAGAGATTGTAACTGAATTGTGAGATGATCCTGCGGACATCGGGCACTGATGTAGCCCAGTGGCGGAACCCGGTCTTAGTCTCTTGGCTGTACGGATCGACTGTCAGTGGTTGACAGTGATCAGTGGGCCATGGGATTAGGGCCGTTACGTCACAGAGTGGTATCGGAGCATCTCACTACGACGTTGCAATCTTTTTGCGAAAACTTCAAAAGGTTTTTAAGTCCAAAAACTAAACTTGACTATTTTGAGTCCAAATTGCTTCTCTCATCTCATCTTGTCTTTGGCAACTAGTAGCAAGACAACTTGTATAAGCCCTATGCACCTTATCTTAGTAGTTGCTTTGCCTTGTTCCGTAGGGACGAATCATGCATCATGTCATAATCACTTAAGTTAACTTCCTCTCTAAGACGGTTGGGTTAGTATGCCTTTACCTTTTTCTTGCTAGCCTTTCTCACCTATAATCTCTTGTCCAGATATGGTCATCCTCAAGCGGACTGCTCGCAAGTCAACTGGACCGAACGGTGTGCCGCGTCACCAGCTGGCGCCACGCACAGGAGAAGAGACTGGAGAATCCTCCAATGGACGTCGCTTTCCCCGCCGCAACCGCAAGCAGCTGAAGGAGGAGATCAAGAATCTCAAGGCTGAAATGGAAAACATGGAGCATGACTTCTATCTTTCCCGCATGGAGTTTTATGAGGCACGAGCTTCCCTGGAGCAGGCCAATCGGAACACAGTTCGCGCTATCGAGCAGCGCAACGAGGCTTGGAACCGCGAGGACGTCGCCAGAGCCCAGCTCCATGGACTGCAGCAGTACACTGCCCAGATTGAGCAGTACAATGATATGCTTCATGAGGAGGTACATCAACTGTACGACCAACTTCACCCCGTGATTCCACCTGTTGCTGAGGATCCAGAAGATGGAGTCGTGGAGGAACCTGAAGTAGAACATGAGCCAGTCCAGAATGAAGAAGTGGAACCTGCTGAAGATGTTCACGTTGAGGATGAAGATGAGGAGGAAGAGCCTGAGCTCATCATCGAAGATGAAGACGACGATGAAGAGATGATCATCATCGATGACGACTAGATTCGTTGTGTCTATGCCATCTGCTCACCTAAAGCCTTAAGTCTAGGTTTGGGGCGTTAGTGGTTTTCTGTCTAGTCGAGTCTGTATCTTGTCTGGTATCTTTCCTTTGTCAGTTAGTGGTTATCTATCGAACCTCTGTATCAGTTATCTACCCTTGCATCAATGAATCTTATCAGTCAGCTTCGTTCAAAATCAATCTTTGGATGCTAAGTTCCCAAATTCTTAACAGATGCCTGTGAACACCCGCACTGGAGCCGGAAGTTCCGGAGGTGCCAACCTTCCAAACCCTCCACCAGTTCCTGCTACCCTGGCAGATGCCATTGCAGCTTTGGCCGCCGCTGCCAACCTAATGGCTCAGAACCAAGGACAGCAGAATGTTGGTCACCGTGGTCGTCTCAACCAAGAGACCACCTATGTAGAGTTCACTGAAACCCGTCCACCGGTTTTCACCAGAGCCGATGAACCCCTCGAAGCTGATGATTGGCTCCGCACCATGGAGCAGAAGTTTGGTCTCATCCGATGCACTGAAATCCAGAAGCCCCGGTTCGCTTCTCAGCAGCTCCGTGGTCCCGCAAGTGCCTGGTATGCCAACCTGTTGGCTGCCCAGCCTGAAGGTCACCAGCTGACCTGGGAAGAGTTCCGCACCGCTTTCCGTGCACACCACATCCCATCAGGTCTGATGAAGATGAAGCTTGATTAATTCCTAGCCCTGCAGCAAAAGGAATCCACAGTGATGCAGTATGTGGGTCAGTTCAACCACCTGAGCCAGTATGCCTCCGACTATGTCAACACGGATGAGAAGAAGAGAGATTGTTTTCTCAGGGGTCTGCACCCTAAGATTCGCAGAGGTCTATCCAACAACCTCAACGGATCTTATCATGATGTCGTTGATCGTGCTGTCGCTTTCGAGGAAAGTAACCGCCAGTACCAAGAGGAGAAGAAGAAGAAGAAGGCTGGGTCTAGTAGCTTCTCCAGCAACCACAAGCGCCCAAGAATCATCTATCACCCCAGCCACCACCAAAACCGTGCCCCATACCCTCATCAGCAAGTGGTCGTTCGTACCGCGGCCACCACTCATAATGCCAACCAGCAAAGTGCCACTCAGCCGAACGCCCCAGGTGTTCGTGTCACCACCCCACAAACAGCTTACAACCATCCATGCTACAACTGTGGCCAAGTTGGTCACTGGTCTCGCGATTGCCCAAAACCAAAGAAGAATGCCCAGCATGCACAGAAAGGCCCTGGAGGATCACAGCAGCAGCACCGTGCACCGCAGCAGCACGTCCAGAAGGGCAAGTTTGTCAAGAAGCACGGGCAAGTCTACTTCACCACCGTCAGTAACATCCCAGAAGGAGAGCCCGTCATGCTCGGTAGGTTCCCTGTTGCCAATCATCCTGCAGTCGTCTTGTTTGATTCTGGTGCATCGCATTCCTTCATCAGTCGCACTTTTGTCATCAAGCATGAGTTACCCATGGGGGAGTTAAAAGAAAGTTTCTGTATACTTTCGCCTGGAGGGCGGATAAATACTAAGGAAGTGGTCCGCAGTATACCAGTAATGTTAGGAGAACATGTCTTTCCTACCACCATGATAGTACTGCGCAATCAAGAGATAGATGTTATCTTAGGCATGAATTGGATGTGTCAGTATAAAGCCATGCTAGACATCTTGAATAGAGTTGTGAGAGTGGATATTCCTAACAGCACCTCCAAACTCCTTCTCCAACTTCCTATGCCTCAAAAACCAGCAACCACCCAGTTGAATACCGCCTGTGTTCCGGAAATCAGGGATATTCCCGTGGTCTGTGAGTTCCCTGATGTCTTCCCAGAAGATCTACCTGGTCTGCCTCCCGACCGTGATGTTGAGTTTGCCATAGAGCTAAAGCCCGGGACTGCTCCTATATCCCGTAGAGCTTATCGAATGCCTCCCAGAGAGTTGGCAGAGCTGAAGGTCCAATTGCAAGAGCTATTGGACAAGGGTCTCATTCGCCCAAGTTCATCTCCTTGGGGCTGTCCTGCTATCTTTGTGAAGAAGAAGGACAAAAGTCTTCGTCTGTGCGTTGACTATCGCCCACTCAATGAGGTCACCATCAAAAATAAATATCCCTTTCCTCGCATTGACCTTCTTTTTGATCAGTTGTCTGGAGCCAGAGTGTTCTCCAAAATTGATCTCAGATCTGGCTATCATCAAATAAAAATCCGTCCAGAAGACATTCCTAAAACAGCTTTCACCACCAGATATGGCCTATATGAGTACTTGGTCATGTCCTTTGGCTTGACCAATGCCCCTGCTCATTTCATGTATCTCATGAACTCTGTGTTCATGCCAGAGCTCGATAAATTTGTAGTCGTGTTCATTGACGACATCCTTGTCTATTCAAGAACTCCTGAAGATCACGCCAAGCATCTTCGAATCGTTCTATCTCGTCTCAGAGATCACCAGCTATATGCCAAGTTCAGTAAGTGTGAATTCTGGCTAGATCGAATTCAATTCCTTGGTCATGTCCTGTCCGCTGAAGGTGTGTCAGTTGACCCTGAGAAAGTGGCAGATATCTTGGATTGGAAGCCACCTACCACTGTCCGCGAAGTTCGCAGCTTCATGGGAATGGCTGGGTACTATCGTCGTTTCATCCCAGATTTCTCCAGCGTCGCCAAGCCTATCACAGAGTTGTTGAAGAATTCCGTGGATTTCGTTTGGTCACCAGCCTGTGAGCAAGCCTTTCAAGCCCTGAAGAAACTGCTAACTACATCACCAGTCCTAGCTCAACCAGATATCGAGAAACCCTTTGATGTATACTGTGATGCATCAGGTACTGGTTTGGGCTGTGTTTTGATGCAAGAAGGACGAGTAATTGCTTATGCCTCACGGCAGCTTAAGCGACATGAGGAAAATTACCCAACCCATGATCTTGAGCTAGCAGCAGTCGTGCATGCCTTGAAGATTTGGCGTCACTATCTGTTGGGCAGTACCTGTAATATGTATACGGATCACAAGAGCCTAAAGTATATCTTCACTCAAGAAGAATTGAATATGAGGCAGAGAAGATGGCTTGAGTTGATTAAAGATTATGATCTCGAAGTACATTACCATCCTGGTAAGGCAAATGTAGTTGCCGATGCCCTCAGTCGCAAGTCATACTGCAACTGTCTGACGACAAAGCCCTATGATTTTTTCCTTGTGCCATGAACTTGAAAGGATGGGTATCGAAATGATTTCGCAAGGAAGCTTGAACAATGTCAACATAGAAACATCCATCAAGAATCAAGTCATTGCTGCTCAGAAGGATAACCCTGGAATCAAGCACATCATCGAAAAGGTCCAGACCGGAAAGGCTGATTGTTTCAGGATCGATGATATAGGAGTTGTTTGGTTCAAGAACCGTCTAGTAGTTCCCAAGGTGCCTGAATTGAGACAGTTAATCCTTGATGAAGCACACTTGACCAGATTCTCTATTCACCCCGGCAGTAACAAGATGTATCAAGACTTAAAGCAGAGATTCTGGTGGACTAAAATGAAGATTGAGATTGCCCGGTATGTCGCTCAGTGTGATACCTGCCAAAGAGTCAAGGCAGTACACATGAAGCCTGGAGGAGAATTGCAACCTTTGTCAGTACCCGCTTGGAAATGGGACGACATTAGTATGGATTTTGTCAATGGACTACCCAAGACCCAGAAAGGTTTTGATTCCATTTGGGTGATCGTGGATCGTCTCACTAAGCAAGCTCACTTTCTGCCAGTGAAGACCAGTTACACCGTCCCCATGTATGCCGCCTTGTACAAGAACCACATAGTGAAACTTCATGGCATACCCAAGAGCATTGTCTCTGACCGTGGTACCCAGTTTGTCGCTAAGTTTTGGAAAGCGTTCCATACCTCACTTGGAACCAAGCTCTTGCATAGTACGGCATATCATCCGCAAACTGATGGACAAACTGAGCGAGTCAACCAAGTGCTGGAGGACATGTTGAGAGCCTGTGTTCTTACCTTCGCAGATACTTGGGATGACTGTTTGCCTTTGGCAGAGTTCTCTTATAATAACAGTTACCAAGAGAGCATCAAAATGGCACCCTTTGAAGCACTGTACGGTCGTCGTTGTCGTACACCCCTCAGTTGGTCTGAGCCCGGAGAAAGAGAATTCTTTGGAGTTGACCTGGTTAAAGATATGGAAGAGAAAGTCAAGCAGATACAGGAGAATATGAAGATTGCCCAATCTCGACAGAAAAGTTACGCTGACAAGAGACGTCGACCTCTGAAGTTTCAAGTTGGAGATTATGTATATCTCAAGGTCTCACCAACCAAAGGAGTCACTCGTTTCGGAGTCAAAGGAAAGTTAGCACCCCGCTACATTGGTCCGTTTGAGATTTTGGAATGTTGTGGCAAGGTAGCTTACAAGCTGAAGTTGCCCGATCATCTCTCCGCTGTCCACAATGTTTTCCATGTCTCCCAACTCAAGAAGTGTCTCCGAGTACCAGAACATGTCGTGGAAGTTGAAGGTGTCGAGCTAGAGCCTGATCTATCCTACTCGGAATATCCAGTTCGCGTGTTGGACCACAAGGATCGTGTTACCCGAAGAACCACCACAAGATGGTACAAAATCCAGTGGAACCAGCACTCTGAAGAAGAAGCCACCTGGGAATCCGAAGACTTCTTAGCAAAGAACTACCCCGACTTTCTCGAATCCCTGTCAATGTAAAGTTTGCCTTTATCCCTCTTTGTCCTTTTGTAAGACGTGGAATCTCGGGGCGAGATTTCTTTTAGGGGGGAAGGCTGTAACACCTCTGGTGTTTAGCATGTAATTAACTTGACATATCATCATTATCATCATTAAGCATCTTGATCATGATTTCTTGTGAATGCATTTTGCTAAGTGTATCATTTTATGTGATTTACCTCTATTGCAAAAACCCTATTTAGCCCACTTCTCTCTACTAGGGCAAAATGGTAATTTCATCTCTGTGATTAACTTTGTGTAATTCTTGTTCCTTTGGTGTCTTGAAGTTTTGTTGTGTTGGCCAAAGTTCAAAAATCAGGATTTGATTTCAAATCCCTTTTCAAAACCCTGATTTCCAAATCCTGGATTTTATCCCTCTTTTTGTTATTCAAAAATTATTCAAAATTTGGGGTTGGTCCAAAAAGCAAAGTTGTAGATCTGTCAAAGAGAAACAACTTTGGTATTTACAACTTTTTAAGTTGCAGTACAAAGTTTTGAGTTATTTCAAATTCAATCAAACTCCAGTTTTGTCCCCTTTTCAGTTTTCAAAATGAGTTCAAAAACTAATGAGTTTCTGGAAAAGTGTATAATAGCAAAGTTGTAGGTTTTGATAAAAGGAACAACTTTCATGTTTACAGATTTTCAAATTTCAGTTTGAAATCCAGAGTAATGTTGAATTGATTCAAATTTCAAAAGTGTCCCCTTTTCTGTTTTCAAATATTGTTCAAAAAATATTTGGAATTTGAAAATGTTCATATTGACAAAGTTGTAGCTCTCATTTTTCTGAACAACTTTGATGTTTTGAGTTTTTGTTGCCCAGTTCAAATTTTGGGAGTAATTTGCAAATTTTAGAAACTGCTCAAAGGTCAAACCCTAGCCTAGTCTACTGTTTATCTTCTCCGGTAGGGGGGGGGGCCCGGCCATGGCGCCCCGCCGGCAGCTCGCACGCCGCGCGCCTGGCTGCTCCCCACGCGCCTGCAACCTGTCGCCGATGTTCCTTTGCCCCCTCCGCGCCCGCACGCGAGCGCTGACCCGCGCTCACGTCCCCTACAGCGCTCTGCGCGCCGCCGCCGCGTGTTCGTCGCCGGCGAACACAACACCGGTCCCTGCGTACCTCCCACGTCCTTCCTCATCATGTCATCGCAAGCACGCGCCGCGGGCAACCTCATCCACACCCCCGCGCGCCCTCTAGCGGTCCCTGGCCGCGGCTATAAGAAGCCCGCCGGTGGCCGGAGCTCCTCACTCACCTCCGCCACCGTGGCCAGCCCACTCCAGACCTCCCGCCGCTCTACCAGCTAGCTCAACAGCTCCGCCTTGAGCCCGTGCAGCTTCCCCACTCCTCAATTTGGTCTCTACCGCCTCCATTTGCCCGGCGTAACTCGCCGTTCCCATCTCCGGCAAGAATCCCGTCGAGGTCGGGATCGTGAAATACTCCCTCTCCGGCCTTGATCATCTCCCTCCGACCCCCGCATCACCTTCCTTACTCCTTTGCGCCTCTGACTGACCCCTTGCGGTCACGTGTGTCGCGCAGGATCACCGGGACGACGATCGCCGCCGTGAGCTTTCCGCCGGCCACCGTCGACCACCTCTCTCCGTTCATCCCCTTCCCTCGCCGAGCCGCTTAATCGACTCACGGTGAGCTCCTGAAGCCTCCCATCTCCTCGGTTTCGCCTGAGGCGCCTCGTCGTGGCCGGCGTAGCAGCGCCGCCGCCGTCGGCCGGTCGCCGGCGAACGGAGGAGAAGAACAGTGCCGTTTTCTATTTTTCTCATACATGTGAATAGTGTTCAGATTTCATCTTTTTGTGTGATTTTCTGTGTTGATCCTTAAATTCTGAAAATTTTGTGGTAGACTCTTGATGCTCTGAAGTATTTTATAAAAATATAAAACTTGACTTTCCTGCAAAAATTTGAAAATGAAAAATCTCCCTTTTAATTAATAAATGATGGTTTTGGATTTTTAGAAAATGTTTTATAACTCCAAAATTTGTGAGATCACTTTTTGTGAGCTAGTTATGCCATGACAAGTCTCTGGTGAAATTTTGAAGTCAGTTGGAACAAGTTGATTTTTGAGCTTTATTTTAATTAAGGAATAGTGCCTTTTGTTAATTAAATGTCTAGATTTAATTGAGCACCTTAATGACCTCCAAAAATTATGAAATTTGTTTTGCCATATACTTGTACCCTAATGAACTTGTGTGATTAATTTGGTAATTTTTGGAGCACCTTCATAAAATGACCTTTTTAAATAATTAAGAAAAATAGAAAAGGTGATTAGGGTTATCGTTGAGTGCCCTGTGATGTGACTTTTGGGATTGCTTGATGTTCATAGACCCCTACCCTTTGGTCTATGATGTTTGTGATGCTATGTTTGGTTGATGCTTAGAATAGTTATGTTATAGTCTAGTTTAATCAATTTGACTTAAGGAAGAAATGGTCACCTTTTATGCTCAACCTAGATTTCGATTATGCCTTGCCTAAGAGTAATCTTGAATCTGTGGTATTGTCTTGCACCATAAGTCCATGTCATCATTCTCATGAGCATTCATCATTGCATCCGTATAGTTGACGAAGAAGGACCTGAAGTCGAGGTAGCCACCGAAGGATCTGTCCCCGAGGCAACCCCGAGCTCCGACACCTATACCTACCCCGACTCTGCTCTTTTTGCCGTCCAAGGCAAGCCCCGGTGCATTTAACCCTACCTTGCTTTTATAAATGTTTTCCTTAAATGCTTTGAATTAAATTATTGCATTAGGTTGATAGGAGTTGAGTGAAATCCTATCTGATGCATTATCTACCTTGACCAATGATACACCCGATACCTGCTTTTCAAAAACTATTTACAAAATGCTTAGCAATGCTATATGATAGATTTGCAATAAAAATGCCAATTTCAAAGTGTGATCACTTTAAGAATATTTATGGGAATTTCTGGTTTACTCCCACTATTGGCTAAGTATCTGATCCGTACTTAGTCAATGGGAAGGAGAGGTAGTCCTTGCGTACGGTGCCGTCATGTTGTAGTCCGGGACTCAACAGTTGACACCGACCGGGACAGGGTTAAAAAAACTGACAGGGCATGTACTCTTGGGTTAGAGTCCCGAGGTGCTTGTCGCTGGCTGGAAAATTTAGGGACCACCTGTATGGGGGCCTGATTGACTAAGACTTGCAACTATTCACATACTACGGAAAGCTTCGGCTCCGAGGAATCCGTTATTGGACCGACAACCGCGCACTGGGAGTGGAGAGATGGCGGAAGTAGCATGTACCCACGTGGGTTAAAGTCCCGGATTGGAGTGGTGTACTGTACTTCCGGGTGGCGTAGGACCGGGCCCAATCTTGGAGGAATCGTGGTAGACGAGTTGGCATATGCAAGCTTGGGTGCTACATATGCAGTGTGGATAGGGACCCTCAGCTGAGTATTATTTATCCGGATTAACGCTGCTCCTCGGTTATGGAGACTTAGTCACTGACTGTCAACAGGGAGTGGTTCTCAACTAGGTCTGTTTTTGGAAAGTAAAATGAATCAAGGATTATGTTGGAACAAGGAATACCGAATCTTTCAAAATAAAAATAAGGTTTACCAAAAATGCTTTTCTGCAAAAGACTTGAACTTGCTTAAGCCTTACCTTGACTACCCTAAGCCTGCATTCCTGAGTCTTCTCCCTTTTCTTTAGTCGGTTAAGTCTTGTTGAGTACCTTTGTACTCAGGGTTCTTTTACCCATGTTGCAGGTATGGCAGATTCCTCAGTATGCCTTGGACCCTGCTGTGTGACTGTTGTTCAGGAAGAGGCCGATGAGGCCGATGAGTGATTATTCACCCTCGGGCTGGGTGATGTATCTTTATCTTTTAGTTGTTGTCGTATGCTACTCTGCCAACTCTATCTAGTTGAACTATGGTCTGTAATAACTTCACTTTAATGTTATGTTGAACCCTGGTTTGTAAAACTATTGTTATCTAAGTCTTCCGCTATTTACTCCGATGTTATTTGTCAAAATGTTCAAGAGATTGTAACTGAATTGTGAGATGATCCTGCGGACATCGGGCACTGATGTAGCCCAGTGGCGGAACCCGGTCTTAGTCTCTTGGCTGTACGGATCGACTGTCAGTGGTTGACAGTGATCAGTGGGCCATGGGATTAGGGCCGTTACGTCACAAATTGTAATCTCAATGCATTTAGGGTTTCATATCTATGATATTGTATCTAACAATGTGGCAAATAAAAAACAAACAAAAATAATAAAAACTAATATAATTCGGAATATGTCAGATCACGGCTAGTATTTTGAAATGCCAGTGAATTGGATGAAACACTGGCGGTTTGTATCATAAACCGCTAGTGTTAACTTTGCCAACACTGGCGGTTCATATCACGAAGTGTTAACTTTGCCAACACTGGCGGTTCATATCACGAACCGCCAGTGTTGGTTATATCAACACTGGCGGTTTATGGTACAAACCGCCAGTGAAACTTTTGGATCACTGGCGGTTTGAAATAACCGCTAGTGATGGAAGACCCCCTTCACTGTCGCTTTGGTTGTGGCGGTTCAAAATCCGCCAGTGAAGGGGGGTTTGAACCTGCGGATACATGGGTGTATGCCGAGTCTCTGTGTGATGAGTGATTGTCAACGGAGATGATGCGCATGTTCTTTGGCTTGTGTTGTGCAGGTATCGAGCACGGAGACAGTGATCGATGGCGGGTGAAGGTCAAGTTGCGACGTGTCGTGCCGACGGACCGGGCGCGATGAAGGATGGGCGTGCCGTGCGGCGGACCTGCCATGCCGATGTATCGGACGGTGAAGGGCGGACGTGGACTTGGACTGATGGACTGGAGGCCGGAGGATCAGCTGTGGTGGCTGGCAGCCTGCGACAGCGACAAGCGGAGAAGTGCGATCATGTCGGTGGAAGGGGTGCACAGGCGGTGCATCCCCTCTACGACGCCGGTTTGTTGGTAGAGCCCGGGAAAAACCAACGGTGGACGGTTTCCAGGTTTGGGCCTCAAAACCTGGGTGCTGGGTTTCCAGGTTGAGCCACAAAACCTGGGCGCGACGGTTTCCAGGTTGAGCCTCAAAACCTGGGCGTGGGCTGGTTTCCGAGTTTGGGCCTCAAAACTCGGGCGCTGCGGGTTTCCGAGTTTGGGCCACAAAACTCGGGCTGGAGGCTGGTTTCCCGGTTTGGGCCTCAAAACCGGGGGCTGATGGAAAAGGCTGGTTTCCCGGTTTGGGCCACAAAACCGGGGGTGCAGAGTGGTGGCGGCACGTGGCGGCGATCTGAAGGTTGCGTGGAGGCGACGCGGAAGACCGTGCGGGCGTGGCCGTCGGATCTACCTACCACCAGCGAGTGGACTAGAATAGCCTTAGGGTTAGGACTGGTCCGCTCTGTAAATACAGTAGTGAGGGGTAGAGTAGGAAATAGGCGTAGGCTAGGTTAGTATAAGTAGTCTAGGGGAGACACCCTCCTCCCTATCTCAATTTCAGCCATCTCAATCTCAGTTTGTGATTTCAGTCGCTAGGGTTCCACTCTCCCATCCCTTGCTTTAGCTAGTTGAGATCCGCAGAGAGACTCCACTCTGTGTACTGTTGATTTGAGGAAGTGAGGCCGTATCCTCACCTTGGAGCACAGATCGATGACTTGATTCGTGTCTTTGATTCGGTTTCGTGGCTGTGATTTCCGTTTTGCTTGTGTTCTTCGCGGAATCCTTTTGCTCCACGATTTTCCCGTCGCTTGATCTCTTTGCTCGGTTCATCTTTTGCAATTCCGTTTGAACCAAGTTGTTCTAGATCGTGAGGCACTTCTTTGCACCGAAGGAATCATTCTCTAACCTCACGGTCTAGGAGATCGATCGATTTTTCGTTTCGGGTCACTTTTCCTCTCTTCCCCCGAAATTCTTCGATTCACCGATTTGGAGTTAGGTTCGAGCCATGATCTCTTAGAGATAGCTCACTAACCTCCTTGTGACTTCACTCACCAAGTTTGATCCCTAGAGGATTTGTTTTGGGTGAGTTCTAGTCGAATCGGTGGACGAACAGTGAATTCGCGGGGTGACCGGACGCTGCCTCGGATTGACCGGACGCACCAGTCGAGCGTCCGGTGGTTGAACACCGCGCAGGGTCTTCTGTGTGCTGACCGGACGCACGCGACCGGACGCTGCTTTTTGGGTGACCGGACTCGCCGGAGTCACTGTTCATCGCGTTCGTTTTGACCTGACCGGACGCTGGGTGAACGACCGGACGCTAGAGCTCAGTGCGTCCGGTCGAACTCAGAGAGCTCCCAGATCGGCTTTCTCTCGACCGGACGCGTCCGGTCCCAGCTGACCGGACGCAGGCAGAGTCCGGTCGATCCTGTTTCGCGCCGTTTCGTTCGCGGTTCGTTCGTTCTTGATCGGATTTGATTTCCGTCTTTTGCGTTGGCTTTCTAGGGTTGTCTAGTGTCCCGCTGTGCTTCTGGGAAGCATCCACCCTACATCTAGGGTCGTGGACATTAGCAAGCTCTAGTGTTCGCTTTTGGGGGAGAGTTTGGGACAGTGGCATCTAGTTTCCGAAAGGAAATTTTGAAGCTCCCATTCACCCCCCCTCTGGTCGCTTTCGGGTAGCTTCTCGGTCCTTCAATTGGTATCGGAGCAGGTTAAGGATCTTCCACCTTAGCCGGTTCCAGATCCACCGAAGGCGACATGGATCGCGGCGTGGGCAAACCGCCGTTTTTCGATGGGACGAACTATGCGTATTGGAAGATACGTATGTCGGCCTATTTGCAGAGCTTGGGCGCTTCGATCTGGGATATTTGCAACTCCCCTGATTACGTGGTCTTGGCTACTCGTGTGACTCAACAGCAGATCGATGAGCACGATGCCAATAGCCGAGCCCGTAATGCTCTTTTCTCTTGTTTGAGCATGGGTGAGTTTGATCGCGTTTCTCACCTCGCTACGGCTCGGGAGATCTGGGACACTCTCATGCGTTTTCATGAGGGCACCTCTCAAGTCAAAACCCGACTCTACGAGTCGTTCAAGCGAGAGTATGAGAACTTTAGACATCAACCTGGCGAGAGCATAGAAAGTTTATTCGCTCGCTTTCAGGTGATTGTCAACAGGATGAGAGCTAACAGAGAGCAGTTGCCTTTTGATGATCATGAGCGTGCTTTGAAGCTTTTGCACACTCTTGATCGTTCGGTGTGGGACTCCAAAGTTCAGGCGATCATCGAATCCCCGAACTATGAGACTCTCACCTGCGACGAGCTCTTCAGTAAGCTCAAGTCCAGTGAGATTGATGCTATGGCGAGGGCTTCTTTTGAAAATCCTTCTCGCCCATCCATGGCTTTGGTTTCCGGCTCTTCCTCTAACCCCTCAGCTGGTTTTGCGCTTTCTTCTCTCTTTTCTGTGACAGAGGACCAGCTGGAGTCTTTGGGAGACGACGAGTTGGCTTTGCTTGCCAACCGGTTCTCGCGGTTCCACAACAACCGCATGAATCGTCGTCGAGGAGGAGGACGCACGGGATGCTACGAGTGCGGCGACCCCGACCACTTCATCGCCGACTGCCCCAAGAAGAAGAACAAGCACTCGGGCAAGGGAGAACATGGGCGCAAGCGCGACTCCAAGTACAAGGAGAAGCACGTCCCCCCAAGGCACAAGAAACGGGGCGGCTTCGACAAAGAGTACATCAAGAAGAAGTACTTGGAGAAGCAGCAAGCTGAGCAGCGCGCGTTCTTCGCCACGCTCAGCGACGTCGACGGCTCGGATGACGACTCCGCCAGCTCGAGCGATGACGAGTCCGAGAAGAAGAAGAGGATCGAGGACAAGCTGAACGGCCTCTGCTTCTTCGCCGACGACGACGGCTTCTGCACCATGGCGCTCGGAGATGAGGTCGACGGCGAGCCGGAGCATACCCCTCGGAACGACGACGACGACGACACCTCCCAGGTATCTCTCACCTACGACGAGCTTTCCTCCGAGGTTGAGAAGTTGACTGCTGCCCTCCTTAGCCAAGATAAACTGCTTAGGCGTGCCGCTAGAGAGCGCAAGGAGTTTAGGCAGAAGTGGGAGGACACGGTGAAGGAGCTTGAGTTCGCTCGATCCACCGTGGTAGTGTCGGAGGAGGCGGAGTGCGAGTCGTGCACCGCGCACATGACTGACCTTCTCACTCTGAGAGGTAAGTATGCTGCGTTGGTAGATGAGGTGGATGAGCTCCGTGCTAGGCCGCAGCTGTTGGGTGCGTGCAAGACTTGTCCTGTCTTGCAATCCGAGTTGGCAGAGAAGAATGCCAAGCTTGAGTCCTTAGAGAAGGCCAGCTCGGATAGCACTTGTGTCACGAGGTGTGCTTTGTGTGAGGGCCTGGAGATGGAAATTGCCAATGTGAAGCATGGCAAGATGCAAACCGAGGAAGAAAACACATACCTTCGGTCCATCTTGTCATGGGTCTCCAGTAGTGAGCCGCAGCTCGGGATGATGATCTCTCAATTCAAGCGAGCTGTTGGGGCCCCTGGTGTAGGTTTTGCTCAGAGTGTTGATCTCTCAGCTTTTGGGAAGATTGGAGAGTCTAGTGGTCTGAAACCATGTGAGAAGCCAAATTCCACCACTACTCCCAAACTTGCCAAGCTTCCACTCAAAGAGCCAGCCAAGCCTATCACCAAAAATGGTGTGGTTGAGGAACCCCCGAGAGCTCCTCCCAAGAACCCAGTTTGGGCACCCAAGCCAAACCACCTCAGAAACAAGCTTGATGCTATGCCACCCATTCGTGAGGAGTTGCCACAGAAGGGCAAAGGCAAAGTGAGCCACACCCACAGCCCTGGTCACCAACAACCCCCTTTGCGTGCGGTGAGGTACCAGTGTGATTTTTGTGGGAGAGATGGTCACTTGAGCGAGTTCTGCTTTAGGCGCAAGAGAGAGGCGCGCAGGGCTCGAGAGATGGAGAACCCAGACATGTACCATCCAGCTCATGGTGGACATGTACCGAAGGCCCAGGGGAGAGCTGCTAGGTCCGGACGTCAGGGTCCTAGGCCTAGGCAGGAGATGAGAGCCCCGAGGAGGGAGATTAGGCCTAGAGGTCCAGCACCTCAGTTTGTTAGGCCTAGGCAGGAGAGAGCTCCGAGGAGAGACGCTAGAGCAGTTGAGCCCCAGGCTCCTAGGCGTAAACCTCGTAGAGAGCGTGCCCGACGGGGTCCTGCTTTTGCAGGTAACGGACCCCGTGGCGGAGGCTTTGTTGAGCGCTTTCCCCCACCGCAGTTTGAGTATCGCGGTGAGCGCTTCTTCCCTAGCGGACCACGTTTTCCTCAGCGTGGTGATCGCTTCCCTCGTAGACGTGCTAGGAATGGTTTTTACACTAACCCTTCTTTTGAGCAGCCGGCCCAACACTGGTTTTCCCCTTACTTCACTAACCCCAGTGTTGGACCGTATGCTCACCCTATGTCTTTTTATTGATGTAGGTGAGACGGTTGGAGGACATTTGGTTGGTGGATTCTGGTTGCTCGAGGCACATGACCGGAAATGCCAAGTGGTTCTCCAGCCTTAGCCCGGTCGCCGGAAAGGAGTACATAACCTTCGGCGACAATAGTAAAGGTAAGGTATTATCTCGTGGAACTGTGCGGGTTAATGAGCACTTTGTGTTGCGCGATGTTGCTCTTGTTTCTAACCTGCATTTTAACTTGCTTTCTGTTTCGCAACTTTTTGATGATGACTACGAGATTCGTTTCAAACCGAACCTTAGTCGCATCTTAGATCCTCAGGGCGATCTTGTATGTCTGATTTCGCCCTTTGGGAAAGTCTTTCGTGCGAATTTCTCGGAATCGTTTGGTTCTTCTCGCTGTCTTTTGGCTAGTCCTTCTTCCTCCGATCTTTGGAAGTGGCATAGGAGGCTCGGTCACTTAAGCTTCGACTTGCTTGCAAGACTTAGCTCACTTGGCCTAATCCGAGGATTGCCCAAGCTTTCGATGGAGAAGGATCTAGTTTGCCATTCTTGCAGACATGGGAAGATGGTTGCCGCTCCCCACCATCCAGTGACTAAGGTCATGACCTCGCACCCCGGAGAGCTTTTACACATGGACCTTGTTGGTCCGGCTCGGGTGAGCTCGGTTGGTGGCAAGTGGTATGTTTTGGTTGTTGTTGACGATTTTTCGAGATATTCGTGGGTCTTCTTTTTGACTGAGAAGACTGAGACTTTCTCATTTGCTCGCAATCTGATTTTGCGTCTTCAGAACGAGTTCCCTTTGAACTCGATGCGAGCTATTCGGAGTGATAATGGTTCCGAGTTTAAAAATTCGGATTTTGAGAAGTTTTGTAACCGCCTTGGTTTGGAGCATCAGTTCTCTTCCCCCTATACACCACCCCAAAATGGTGTTGTAGAGAGGAAGAATCGGACCCTTGTTGAGATGGCCAGGACGATGCTTGATGAGCATAGGACTCCTAGGCGCTATTGGGCCGAAGCTATGAACACTGCATGCTATATTTCCAATCGCATTTTTCTGAGAGCTTTCTTGAAAAAGACTTCTTATGAGTTGCGTTTTGGCAAACTACCCAAGGTGAGTTATTTTCGAGTTTTTGGTTGCCACTGTTTTATACTCAAAAAGGGCAACTTGGACAAATTTGAATCTCGTTCCTCTGACGGTGTGTTTTTGGGTTATGGCACTCACACTCGAGCTTACCGTGTACTTAACCTTGACACTAACCGAGTCATGGAGACATCAGATGTCACCTTCGACGAGACTCTTGTTTGTCCCTCTTCTCGTTTTGAGCGTGCAGGTGATCATGAGGTTGGAGAGCCTCTTTTTGATGATGAGGAAGAGGGTGCTGAAGGTATAGATGATCCAGCACCCCCTCCACCTGCCGTGCCGCAAAGAGCGGCCTCGACGACGACTCACGGCCCCGACACCTCTTCTTCCTGGGGGCCGTGGGATCCTCCACCTCGCGCGGTACCTTTTGTACCCGGGGTGGAACCAGCTGCTGTTGAGGGGGAGGTCACTTCTTCCCGGGAGGCGCCACGACACATCCAGCGCCAGCACCCTCCTCAGCAGATGATCGGCGACATCAACGAGCGAGTTACTCGCTCCAGGTCACAGCACATCTCGCACTTTGCTCATTCTGCTTTTGTTGCGTCTTTTGAGCCCCGAGATGTTGGACACGCATTGACGGATCTGGATTGGGTTAATGCCATGCATGAGGAGCTAGAGAATTTTGAGCGAAATCGGGTTTGGGTTCTAGTGCCACCACCTCCTGACTGTAAACCTATTGGGACAAAATGGGTATTTAAAAACAAGCAAGGAGAGGAGGGCCACATTGTGAGAAACAAGGCCTGGCTTGTAGCGAAGGGTTATAGTCAGAAAGAGGGGATAGATTATGAGGAGACTTTCGCTCCTGTAGCTCGTTTGGAGGCTATTAGGATACTCTTGGCTTATGCTGCATCCATGGGTTTCAAACTTTTTCAAATGGATGTCAAGAGTGCCTTCTTAAACGGCTACATTGAGGAGGAGGTCTATGTCCAGCAACCCCCCGGTTTTGAAAATCCCAAGTTTCCAAACCATGTCTTTAAACTTCATAAAGCTTTGTATGGTTTGAAACAAGCCCCTAGAGCCTGGTATGAGAGATTAAAAACCTTTTTGCTAGCTAAGGGTTTTAAAATGGGATGTGTAGATAAAACGCTCTTTCTCCTCAAGCAAGGCAAAGATACTCTCTTGGTCCAAATTTACGTGGATGATATCATTTTCGGTGGTTCTTCTCACGCTTTGGTTGCCAAGTTTGCAGATACTATGAGCAGGGAGTTCGAGATGAGCATGATGGGCGAGCTGACTTTCTTTCTCGGGTTGCAAATTAAGCAATCCCGAGAGGGGACGTTTGTGCACCAGGGCAAGTACACGAGGGACTTGCTGAAGCGGTTCGACATGGGTGAGGCCAAGCCTCTTCCGACGCCCATGTCGACAACGACTGCCCTGGATGCCGACACGAATGGAGAAGCAGTGGACCAGAAGGAGTACCGCAGCATGATTGGATCGCTGCTCTACCTGACGGCGACACGGCCGGACATTCAGTTCGCCGTGTGCTTGTGCGCGCGCTTTCAGGCTTCGCCACGCACCTCTCACCGTCAGGCGGTGAAGCGCATCTTTAGGTACCTTCGTTTCACGCCTGAGCTCGGGATTTGGTATTCTGCTTCTTCCACCCTTTCGCTTTGTGGTTTTTCTGATGCCGATTTTGCTGGGTGTCGCATTGAGCGCAAGTCCACTTCTGGGACTTGCCAGTTTATTGGATCTTCTCTAGTGTCATGGTCTTCTCGCAAGCAGTCTAGTGTCGCTCAGTCTACCACGGAGGCTGAATATGTTGCTGCGGCTAGCTGCTGTTCCCAGTTACTCTGGATGATGGCCACTTTGCGTGATTTTGGTTTGAGCTTTACTCGAGTGCCTTTGCTTTGTGACAGCACGAGTGCTATTAGCGTTGCTAAGAACCCCGTGCTTCACTCGAAAACCAAACACATTGATGTGCGCTTTCATTTCTTGCGAGATCACCAGGAGAAGGGTGATATCGACCTTCGCCATGTCGATACTCATCACCAATTGGCTGATATTTTCACCAAGCCTTTAGACGAATCAACCTTTAATAGGTTGAGGGGTGAGCTTGGTGTGTGTTTCCCCTTTTAGATGGGGGAAGCATTTGAGATGTACAGACTGACTCTTTTATTTTGAGGCTCTTTTCTTTTGAGTTTCTTGAGTCTTTCCAATTGGTATCTTCTTTCTTTCAGTTTTGTGTCGGGCATACGCATTTACATTCTGAGCTTCATGTCTATATTCACTAGAATGTAATTATGCTCTTGTTAGTATTGCTCCGACACTTATGATGATGCTTGTAGCTTATGCTCTTTCTGATCACTGTTACATGTTATGAGCGAGCTATTTTTGGAATGGTGAATTATGCCTAATATATATAAATCTGAAAATGTTCACCATTGAGATATGCAACTAGCATGTGTAGGGTGTGTTGAGTCCATTCCTGCTTTTCATATATGCTAGGTTGCTATGTCTCTAGTTCTGAGTCATTCACTTGCTTGGTTGTTCATAACTTGCTTAAAATCTGAACCAAGTATTGTTGAATTGAAAAGATCGAGATGGGATTGCTTGTCAACACCTCATGGTATTGAGACTGTTTCTCATTGCACTTTGAGTTAAACTTGAGCCATGTAGTGTATGACCGAAACCGTTGCTTTAAGCTTCTGATTGCTTCGGCATAGGCTTCGCACGGTTGAAAAGTTAGGCGATGACAAGCTTTCAACCTCTCGCAATCACATGCTAAAAATGAACTTGTGAATTCTTTTACCGCTGCAACTCCGACATGAATTTGAAATCACAAGTATATGCTTCATTCCTATGCATGATGATTGAACTTTGCTAGGGGTAGTTCACCTTGTATATATGATTAGCACTTGTTTGGATTCCTTCTATACATGTCTAGTGCTATTTTGATGGTGACTATCCTTTTTGGCTTAAAACTGCTCACATGCTCATTTGCTTCATATTTCGTATAAGTGATCAGTTTGAGCCTTTGCTATTTGAGTGCTTAATTGAGATGTTGGAGCTATACTGATTAGAGCATCTTTGCACTCTTTTGACTATATACTTGAAGCTCCTAACTTGCATTTTGACTTCATATGCATTTTGGAAGGAGATCTTGTGTTCAGGGGGAGTTTGTGTGAAGGGAGTTGCTTCTCCGGTACCTTTTGGCCTTGATAAGTGCATTTTCAACTAGGGGGAGAAATTTATGCAAATCATATGCCCCTGTGTTGATCAACTAAGAGGAGAATCATTTGTCCTAGCTGCTTGCATTTGTCGAGGGGGAGTTTGCTAGTTGTGTTGAGCCGTTGCCTCTGTCTTGAGGGACTAGCAAATGTTCCTAGCTTTTCATGAGCTTTCATAAGCTTTTTCATTTGACTCTCAAGTGGTGTCGTCTGGTGTGCTTTCCCATTTTGTTTGGGTTGATTTCCAATTGGTTCGGAGTGATTTTCTTGCTAGTTGTGTTGAGCCTCTGTGCCTCTATCTTGAGGGACTAGCATTTTGCCTTTGTTGTCCTCCGATCTTCAATTGGTATCTGCTAGCGGTGTTGAGCCTGTTCTACCTCTTCTTGAGGGCTAGCTTTGCTTTGCTTGGTTGCGTCGAGCCGTTGCCCATGTCTTTGGGGACCAAGTTTTCGCTTCATCCACTTGACCTTCTTTGGCTTTTGTTCGGCTTTTGGGTCATTTGGTTGGGTTTTCTCTTCTCACTCCTTCCTACCTCTTTCTTCTTATTCATGATTTGTTGTGGAGTTGACAATGCACTCATCAAGGGGGAGATTGCGGATACATGGGTGTATGCCGAGTCTCTGTGTGATGAGTGATTGTCAACGGAGATGATGCGCATGTTCTTTGGCTTGTGTTGTGCAGGTATCGAGCACGGAGACAGTGATCGATGGCGGGTGAAGGTCAAGTTGCGACGTGTCGTGCCGACGGACCGGGCGCGATGAAGGATGGGCGTGCCGTGCGGCGGACGTGCCATGCCGATGTATCGGACGGTGAAGGGCGGACGTGGACTTGGACTGATGGACTGGAGGCCGGAGGATCAGCTGTGGTGGCTGGCAGCCTGCGACAGCGACAAGCGGAGAAGTGCGATCATGTCGGTGGAAGGGGTGCACAGGCGGTGCATCCCCTCTACGACGCCGGTTTGTTGGTAGAGCCCGGGAAAAACCAACGGTGGACGGTTTCCAGGTTTGGGCCTCAAAACCTGGGTGCTGGGTTTCCAGGTTGAGCCACAAAACCTGGGCGCGACGGTTTCCAGGTTGAGCCTCAAAACCTGGGCGTGGGCTGGTTTCCGAGTTTGGGCCTCAAAACTCGGGCGCTGCGGGTTTCCGAGTTTGGGCCACAAAACTCGGGCTGGAGGCTGGTTTCCCGGTTTGGGCCTCAAAACCGGGAGCTGATGGAAAAGGCTGGTTTCCCGGTTTGGGCCACAAAACCGGGGGTGCAGAGTGGTGGCGGCACGTGGCGGCGATCTGAAGGTTGCGTGGAGGCGACGCGGAAGACCGTGCGGGCGTGGCCGTCGGATCTACCTACCACCAGCGAGTGGACTAGAATAGCCTTAGGGTTAGGACTGGTCCGCTCTGTAAATACAGTAGTGAGGGGTAGAGTAGGAAATAGGCGTAGGCTAGGTTAGTATAAGTAGTCTAGGGGAGACACCCTCCTCCCTATCTCAATTTCAGCCATCTCAATCTCAGTTTGTGATTTCAGTCGCTAGGGTTCCACTCTCCCATCCCTTGCTTTAGCTAGTTGAGATCCGCAGAGAGACTCCACTCTGTGTACTGTTGATTTGAGGAAGTGAGGCCGTATCCTCACCTTGGAGCACAGATCGATGACTTGATTCGTGTCTTTGATTCGGTTTCGTGGCTGTGATTTCCGTTTTGCTTGTGTTCTTCGCGGAATCCTTTTGCTCCACGATTTTCCCGTCGCTTGATCTCTTTGCTCGGTTCATCTTTTGCAATTCCGTTTGAACCAAGTTGTTCTAGATCGTGAGGCACTTCTTTGCACCGAAGGAATCATTCTCTAACCTCACGGTCTAGGAGATCGATCGATTTTTCGTTTCGGGTCACTTTTCCTCTCTTCCCCCGAAATTCTTCGATTCACCGATTTGGAGTTAGGTTCGAGCCATGATCTCTTAGAGATAGCTCACTAACCTCCTTGTGACTTCACTCACCAAGTTTGATCCCTAGAGGATTTGTTTTGGGTGAGTTCTAGTCGAATCGGTGGACGAACAGTGAATTCGCGGGGTGACCGGACGCTGCCTCGGATTGACCGGACGCACCAGTCGAGCGTCCGGTGGTTGAACACCGCGCAGGGTCTTCTGTGTGCTGACCGGACGCACGCGACCGGACGCTGCTTTTGGGTGACCGGACTCGCCGGAGTCACTGTTCATCGCGTTCGTTTTGACCTGACCGGACGCTGGGTGAACGACCGGACGCTAGAGCTCAGTGCGTCCGGTCGAACTCAGAGAGCTCCCAGATCGGCTTTCTCTCGACCGGACGCGTCCGGTCCCAGCTGACCGGACGCAGGCAGAGTCCGGTCGATCCTGTTTCGCGCCGTTTCGTTCGCGGTTCGTTCGTTCTTGATCGGATTTGATTTCCGTCTTTTGCGTTGGCTTTCTAGGGTTGTCTAGTGTCCCGCTGTGCTTCTGGGAAGCATCCACCCTACATCTAGGGTCGTGGACATTAGCAAGCTCTAGTGTTCGCTTTTGGGGGAGAGTTTGGGACAGTGGCATCTAGTTTCCGAAAGGAAATTTTGAAGCTCCCATTCACCCCCCTCTGGTCGCTTTCGGGTAGCTTCTCGGTCCTTCAGAACCGCCAGTGATCCTCTTTCCTGTAGTAGTGTACTTAGAAGATATGTTGATTTTCGTATTAATATTGTTAATTTTATATTCAGTTTTGGTTAATTGACTCCTTAAACCGACACATAGTTAAGGAACAGTTTGAGTCGCAGAAGGTTTGGTGGTTTCAGTTTTGCATGTTGCATACTCTAAATAAATTTTAGTGGTCCTTAAAATTTAGTTATGTAAATTGTGGTTTCAGTTTCAATTATATTATGAATGTGCACATATCTTCCATCATATAAGCAAATATATTGAGCTTCAGTTTCTGTATCACAAGGTTTGAGGGTTATAGTATGCATGTTGCATGCATTGAAAATTCAGTTATAGTAAATCAGTACGCTAAAAATAAATTGCAATGCTTTGAATTCTTATCTGAATGGAAGAAGGCTACACCATGGGGCAACCTGTTGGTCAGATACGGGTCACAAAGCATCAACAACTTGTGATGTTGAATTCTCATCATTGTGTTTTCCATTATACTAACAATGGGAGCTATCATTCAGTTTTGTTTCAGTATGCTGTTCTTTTTGTCTGTATGCGTGTGTTTTGAATTTGCAAATGGCATCTTACCTTATTGGCCTAAAGGGCTTGTGTATCTTAATATTAGTTGTTTATCTTAAACCTTTTTGTTTGATTATCTATTTTTATTTAATTTATTTTAAATTTTAATTCAGAGTTCATAGACTTTAGTTTCAGGTTCAATATTTTTATTAGTTTGGTTCTTGGTGTCTAGTTTTTTTTTTTTTGTAAACGAGTGACGTGCGTGTATGTTCATTGTTCAGTTCAGGTCACATGTGTCTTGGGTCTTATGTGCTGGCTATGTTGTAAGCTAGAGAGCTTGACTGTTGTGTTGGTGGATTAGTTATTTAGCGAATGGTGATGACATTCTTGATGTTGACCAAAGGGTTGCATAACGCTCTACTATGTCCCATCTGATGGCACTGTTGATAACGACGTTGTAAATGTTTAAGTACTGTAGCACTTCTGCATTAGTAGTACGTGGTTGGTTGCTTGCTAGTAATCACTGCCATGAGTTGGTAGCCATGTTGGCTTGACTAGGCTTGACTAGTACTGCTGTCCTTATATCCTTGCAGGCACAAAACTCTCATTCAGTTACTCGAGTCAGTGTGGCCTGTTCGGTGCATTTGCTTTGGTTTGTCATGCAGCTAGCCAGTTAGTCAGTGCAGTGGCTACGTGCATTATCTTTTTTTATGTTTTAATTATTTTAATTTTTTTTTGGTGTTTAGTACTTGATTCAGGTACTAAATTTTAGTTTATAAACGGAAGTTTATGTCTCTATCTTATTTAGGTATGACTTGGTTTTGTCAGAAGCAGCTACAACTTGAGTGCTTGGTTCATTGAGTGCAAGTACATGCAGTTTGACATTAGTAGCAGTGTCATTTCGGTAGTGCAGAGACAATATCATGGTCTTGCTTACAGGTTTACAACTACGTCATTTTCTGATTTTTGTACTTTTAAATCAATGTTATTTCAGCATATTGAGCTTCTTGAAAATTATTTTGGTATATGTTTGCTTCAACAATTCTTTAGTATTTAATTAGTATATACTTTTGATCTAATTTCAGTTTTAGTAATATATATGTAGAATGTATCTTTAATTTGTATATTGATTTTAGTTTTCCAATTTTGTCATGGATCGATGGTCATAGCAATAGTATATTTGCATTATAGATTGGCTAGTCATGAACGTAGTTAGCTTTATTTATTCCATTTCAGTGTATTTTGTTTTATTTCAAAGTCCTATCTTTCATATTTTCTATTTTTTCTGAATCAGATGGCTACAAAACTTCAGACATGCTATTCGTAGGAACTTGCAAATGAACTGTACAGGAAGTTTTTAGATTTGTCGATGAAAAGGCGGGTTCTTTTCTCCTTTCCTTTTGCTATATTTTCCATGTCCTGATTCCTGAATGATGGTAAACTATGAAGCATCCATGCTACAGAGGCTAGATTAAGCTTATTTTCTTATTAATATTGGGTTTAAGATTCAAATAATTAGGAGTGTTGTTTCAGCTTGCAATGCTAAAAATTGTCATCATCCTTTTTAGAGTATATTCAATCTTGTTGTTATAAGTGGTTAGTGATAATGCATGAATATATTATTCTAGTGGCATTTGCTTCTAATTTATCTCAGGCTCTTGAACAACATTTATAGGTCGAGAGGCAAATGGTCTCTCTCAAGCGGCGGCACAAGAAACCTCAACCTCTCCAAGGGTACTCTACTATACCTTGTTCCTAGAAAATGGTGGATGCAGAAATCTTATGCCGATGCCATTCTAGAGGAGTTCCAGCCAAAATACTGCTGGTTGATTGTTGGTGGTGCATTTGCGTTCAAAATTGTTGGTGGTGTATTTGATTTACTAGGAGTTTGTACTTGATCCCAAAATAGGTTTGTCTTGTACATGAGATGCCTGAAATTTGGCGAATCTTGAATCTGGTTCATTTTTTCATGTTTGTAACCAGGTTTCATTAGATGATATGTAATTTTCAAGTCCAAAGTTGGGGATAGCAGACAATGATGAAATAGGATAAGTAGTACCTTATTTTCAGTTGTTTTATCATCTTGATCTGCATGTCCATCAGGTTTTGCTTTTGCTTTTGCTTTTCTTCGCATCTTTTCCCTTCTCTTCTTTTGATCTGACAGTTGTAGATATTTGGGATCTCTTTTGTTTTTCTTTGATCTGTCCTTCGTTCCAGGTGTTTTTTGTCCCCCAAAAATATTCTCTTATTGCATTTTTAGATCTTGACCCACTATGATAACTGGTTTTGGCTTCAGATGTCCTACAACTCTTTTTAGTTGGCGTTTGTTTTTTTTTCAAAAATTGTCTTTCGCCGAATGGTTAAATCATTTGTATTTTTTTGGTTTTTTTATTGTTCGTACATATTGGCTCTGTGTGCCCCTGTTTTGATTGGTTGAAGAAATATGACCAAAACACAAATAGAAATCGGTCGAATGATGAGTAGTCACTTCATTAAATGGGCATTGAAAGTTGATTTACGTGGCAAGCAATCTAACATGTATACAATGCTTTGATCAATGCTGAAATCGGCCAGCTAATATCTATTAATAACGGTATTTGCAAAACTGGACGTGGTCACTTTTTTACTAAGAAATCTGCCCATTTAAAGTCTCACGAGTGGCAAAAGAAAAGTTCGGTCGACAAAAAAAATGATCGAGTAACTTTTTGAAAAAAAACGACCTCAGAAATCTGCCATGTCAAGCGGCGAAAGATAAAAATGGATCAACAAAAAAAAGATGATACAGACTGTCTCGAGCACTCGTATAGGTCAATCAGGTGGGCTGGGCATGGACTGGGTACCGAATAGCTATTTGGTACCCGGGTACCAAATAGCGGAGTCTATATATATATATATATAGGGTCCTCCTATTGGGAGCCCAGAGATTCCAATAGTTATTGGAAGCCCGAGCTAGTCACCCCAGCGACCCACGCCCACGTCTAGACTACCCACCAGACCACCAGACCACCCACGCCCACGCCCACGGTGTTGACGCACGCGAGGGTGGAGGACTAGTGTGCGCCCCAGCAGACCGGACGTGTAGAATCCTGGGTCGCGCTTCGTAAAAACAATTTTTCCACGGATATTGCATAAAAACTAGTGATTGAATGTATAAAACTAACTTTGTTACTGCATAAAAACCTCTCGGTGGGATGAGCATCTCACCTGACACAAGCTGACACAGGGCTGACGCGCTGACGCGTGTCTGCATGCAAAGAACCCAATGCAATTTCTTCCATTTTTCACGATAACTCTCCAACGAAACATCAAAATCAAAAACTGTTTTCACCATTTGAATTCTAACATTTTTTTGCACAATTCAAGATCAATTTTGAATATTTTTTAATTTTTTTTTGAAATTCATAATTTTATACTTTAAGGTATAGAGTTTAATGCTTCTGACTACGCATAGAATCATGTGACTGTGAGCAGGGGGACCAGGTCAGATTGCGTAAAAATGTTTTTAACGCGACGACGCATAGAAACCAGTAGTTGAGTGAATGAAAACCAATTCATTGTTGTATAAAAACCTCTCGTCGAGTTGGTCTTCTACCTGACATGGGCTGATGCATGCTGACACATGCTGACATACACACATCCACGCTAGTATTTTCTATTTTTTCGTGATAATTCTTCAACGAAACATCCGATTCAAATACAATTTTTACCATTGAACTTCTGACATTTTTGTGCACAATTCAAGATCCATTGTGAATATATTTTTGGAAAAAAAATTAAAATTCATATTTTGGTATATTAGAATATTATTATATGCTTCTGTCTACGCATAAAATCTTATGAGCTAGAGCATAGTAACATTCAGACCATCTTTATTTTTCTCGTCTTTAAAATTTGAATCATGACGCGTGATAGCAGGTTGGATGCATAAAATCACAAGTCAAGATGCTACAAAAAAGTTTTGCCATCAACATTACAAAGAAATTAGTGATTGAATGAATAAAAGTTAATTTTGCTAACGTGTAAAAATCTCTCCACAATACACTCTGTTTGACCACATCCACAATTGCTAACAATCATGCTTCTGAATAAGGAGATGTATAATTAATATGGGAACAATGCATACCATAGTGGGGACCTAAAGCATAAAAACATGGAGACGATCTTGCCTACTTCCAAAATTTAAAATTTTGAAGAAAAAACACATGATGGATGATCACATTCATAGAAATAATGATCAAGATACAACAATTCATGTCAAAGAGTACATGTAATTATTCCAACATTGTATATCAGAGAAACATAATTTAGCATGCGCAAAAAGACATTACAACACAGTTTCACAATGCATTGAAACCTATGCTATGAAGCCTAAAACTATAACATAGTTTCGCCAAGGATGCACTGCCAGGTGGTTGGGAGAGGACGCTGCTGTGTCTGGTTGAACTCGCAGACTGTTGCACTATGCACCTACCGTCGTTGTCTCATCACTAGACCTAGCACCACAGCTCTGCCTCCGCCAAGCCACCATCGTCGTCCACCATCTACCCCACAAATGGAATAAAAATTAGCTAAAAATAAAGTATTTATGGTAATAATAAATGAACTACCAGAGCTTGCAAAATATGAAGATTAATCCATAATTTCTTACAAAGCTATTAGTGTTCTAACAATGTATAGAACTGTGCTTCAACAATGTATAAAATTATATATAGAAATGCACTAATAACTACTACAACAATGCATGGTTAAAATAAATTTTTATGTCACATACTTCAGTTCATATGCATCTAATGATCTAATAATTGTAGGGTTAAAATAAATTTCTACGCATAAAAACATTTTGATAAATTTTAAATTTCTATGCATTAAGAAAAGAAAAACAACTTTTTCACGCGGAATGGTGCCTGGGAAGGCTCACGAGTTCAACTCTCATTCCTCACACATCATCACATATGGGTTGACCAGATTGGTTCGATTAAATGGCATGAAACATATAAATTCATGAAGCATAAATAATTTGAACAAGCTAATAACACGTCCCAAGGAGCATAGAACTATTACATTGTTGATATTCAATTAGAGACCATTGTTTTCTTTCATTGTTGGCTTAAGAAGTATAAAAAAATAAAATTTCAACTCACCATGGTGGGGAGGCGCCGGTGTGGTGAACAAGCCGCATGATCACATTAAACTGTCAACGTAAATTAGTACTCGAGTCATACTCTACCTTGGGTGTTCAGTCCGGCCAACACATTGAAAGCGTAGTATGGGAAGAATCTCTTGTAGTAGAGTGTGTTTGATAGAAGTTGAGCCATTGCTAGGCAGCTCATCTTCTTGATATTGTTGTGTTCATAGATCTGAAAAGGCGAAAATGCAAAAAATCATCACAAACCTGTACTGATATGGTTCAGGGTGACACCAACACATACCTGCATTATTCTAGCTAGCTACATGGCCTATGCAGTCATGATCAAAACTGAATAATACAGAGTTGTTGAACACCATTCTTAGGAACTGGTGGTCCTATTCTCAGGAAAAGTTCAAGCACTTTCTTAGGAAAAATACAATCTCTCAGTTTATAAATTTAAGAAAAAATGGAACACATAACATGGTCAACACACAATATATAATGCATCTGAATATCAGGCTATTGCACAAGGTTGATGTGGTCAACCGCAAAAACACAATAATCTTAACGGAGGTTTCACAACTAGTTCAACAGCTCAAGAAATCAATAGCCTTAGTGACTTACTAATTCCTTAGCAGCCAGAGCCTTCTGCAAAGCTTTGATATCACCTTGGAACCCAAATGAGGCCAAAACACATTTGTTTGTCATGTTCTCAAGGAAGCAGAGAAAGCATTTGCTCAGTAACAATATCAGATAGATATTTCTGCTATTATAAAAAGTAAGACAGGTTCATTTTTTTTGGAAGACAATTTGCTGAGAAATTGCATATATTTTAACCACCGCAGTTAGATCGTGCATAGAAATTTAAGCAACTAAGAATAAAAATCACCCACAGTCCGAAAATAAAAATTCCAACATGCATAGAAACATATGATTGCACGTATAAAAACTATTATTGTCTTAACATCTTCACAATCGCAGCTTTAACCATGCATAAAAATGAATGCTTGCATGCATAAAAATTGAACAATGTAATGGATTTTGCACTGGAACATAACCTGCACTAAAAATGCATAGAAATATGCTCCAACCATATATATAATTATGTAAAAGTGCACAAATGTTGCGCCAATAATACATAGAATTGTGTTCCAGTAGTGTATGGAAATGTGTACAATAAATGCATAGAAACATGTTTTGGCAGGTGTTGAAACCTTGGAGCGGCAAGAAAGCATAGAAACATCTTTAAGATGGCAAAAAAACTACTGTGAAATTATCATTAACTACATTAATAAAAAAAATCACGGCGCAATTAATACATACGACTGCGACTTTAAAAGAACTGATGATACAACAGGAATTGGCGATGAAACAAATGGGAGAAAAGTGGGTACTTAATTACCGTATGTTATTCTAGGCCGAAACCTTGGAAACACTCAAAAGCACTTAGACAAACAGACGAAAGGAGAAAGCAACAGGCGAAACGAACTGCTCTTTATATTGAAACTGTAGAATCAGAATTCCTCTCTCTACAGTGTCCTAGTCGGGCTCTATTTATACTCGTACACACATTTTCACACGGACCAAAATGCCCTTGTAGACTTTAGAGGTTGTCTTGGGGAGGAAGGCACACCTCAGTCCCCTCTGAAGACGTGTCGTGGGGCCCACGCACCGCCAACTCAGCTCCCCTTCCAGCGAGCACATTGTCTCCCTCACCGGAATCTGTCCCTGCAAAATTGGGTATCGACCGACGACAATCTTATTTGGATTACGAAACCTAACGCTTCTTCGCCATGACAGAAACGACCGTCGGTAACCCGGACGAAAACAACCTTTCGTCTTTCTGACGATAGGACACTTTCTCCTTCACACCGTTACTTGGAATCATCACCGTTTTGTTCCGCCCGAACGAAAGCAACCACTCATTCATCTGACGATAGCCCAGACAAGAACATCGCTTCGCTCAGCTGGCGATAGCCTGAGCGGGAGCAACTCTCCGCTCAGCAGACGATAGCTTTGATGAAAGCAACGCTTCGCTCGGTTGACGATAGCCTTGACGAAAGCAATGCTTCGCTTGAGCGGAAGCAACTCTCCGCTCAGCAAACGATAGCTTTGATGAAAGCAACGCTTCGCTCGGTTGACGATAGCCTTGACGAAAGCAATGCTTTGCTTGAGCAGAAGCAACTCTCCGCTCAGTAGACGATAGCTTTGACGAAAGCAACGCTTCGCTCGGTTGACGATAGCCTTGACGAAAGCAAAGCTTCGCTTGAGCGGAAGCAACTCTCCGCTCAGCAGACGATAGCTTTGATGAAAGCAACGCTTCGCTCGGTTGATGATAGCCATGACGAAAGCAAAGCTTCGCTTGAGCGGAAGCAACTCTCCGCTCAGCAGACGATAGCTTTGACGAAAGCAACGCTTCGCTAGAGCGGAAGCAACTCTCCGCTCAGCAGACGATAGCTTTGATGGAAGCAACGCTTCACTCGTTGACGATAGCCTAGACGAAAGCAACCTTCTGTCCGGACGACTATACATCTCGTTCGATAACGCGGCGATGCCTGAAAGGAGGTACCGGGGGCCGAAACTATTGTCCTTCTCCCAACAGTAGACCCTCGATGCTCCCTTTCGCCTTATTTGACGAAAAGGACGTCGCTTTTGTCTTTATTTCGGCCGACGGCGCCGTCCCTGAAGTGCGAAACGAAAACCGGAAGCGTATGTGCTTCTTCTTTTTTCCTCTCTTTTTTCTTCTTTCTTCTTTTTTTGTTTTATTATTATTATTATGTATTCTATTTTATTTTATTATATTTATTATTATATTTTATTTGAAGTTAAAGCTTCTGTAAGCCATTGCGTCGGTTATGTACTGATTTGTTTGCTAAATCACCATTTTCAAATGACGTCTTGCGGATACATGGGTGTATGCCGAGTCTCGAGTGATGAGTGATTGTCAACTGGCATAATGCGCATGTTCTTTGGCTTGTGTTGTGCAGGTGTCGAGCACGGATACAGTGATCAAAGGCAAGGTGAAGGTCAAGTAGAGACGTGCCGTGCCGATGGACCGAGAGTGGCGAAGGGCGGACGTGAGGCTTGGACTGAGGGACCGGTGGCCCGAGGATCAGCTGTGGTGGCTGACAGCCTAGGACAACGATGAGCGAAGACTTGCGAGGCACAGTGTTGCTCAGGTCGAGGACCTGGGGACATGTGTCGGTGGACGGGGTGCACGGGCGGTGCATCCCATCTACGGCTCGGTTTGGTGGTTGAGCCACAGAAAAACCACCGAGTGGACGGTTTCCAGGTTTGGGCCTCAAAACCTAGGCGCTGATGGTTTCCGAGTTTGGGCCACAAAACTCGGGCTGAGGATGGTTTCCAGGTTTGGGCCTCAAAACCTGGGTGCTGCGGGTTTGCTGAGTTTGGGCCACAAAACTCAGGCGATGGACGGCTGGTTTCCCGGTTTGGGCCTCAAAACCAGGGGCGAAGTCCACGAAAAGGACGAGCGAAGCGGTGGCGGCGCGTGGTGGCAATCGGTGAGGTTGCGTCGAGGCAACGCTACCTATTGTGCGGGCGTGGCCATCGGATCACTACCTACCATGAGTTGGTCCAGAATAACCCTAGGGTTTAGCTGGTTCGCTCTGTAATTAGTTAGGGGTAGAGTGGGAACTAGAATTAGGATAAGTAGAGGGAGACACCCACCTCCCATTCTATCTCAGTCATTTGCTCTTTGCCTTCTAGGTTTTTCCTGCTCTCCCAATCCCCTGCTGTAGCTACTGAGATCCGCAGAGAATCATACCTCTATGTACTGGAGATTTTGAGGAAGTGAGACCGTAATCTCACTGTTGTAGCGTGTGGTAGCCACACGGTTGCAGATCAATGACTTGATTCGTGTTTTGTTCATGTTCTTCGCATTCTTCGTTTCTCTGTGATTTTTCCGTCACTCGATCTCCCTCTCTACTGTGTCTTTGCGAAATCCGTTTGAATCATCTTGTTCTTTATAGTGAGGAGATCATTTCCACCGAAGGAATTCAACTAACTCCTCACGAACAAGTAGATCGGGTTGATTTCGTTTTCGTGGCGCTTTTTTGGTTCATACACCTTCCCCTTCGAGTTCCCGTTGTTTGAGTTGATTTGAGCGGATGATTTCTTGGGGATAGTCTTCTAACTACCTTGTGATCATCCTCTCCAAGTTTGGGAACTAGGGATTTTGATTTGGATCGGATTTAGGAAGTTTTGGGAGAAGGGTGTTTGAAATCGCCCTCCCTGAGTGACCGTGGACAGTCCGCCACTCAGGGCGCGGACAATCCGTGCGTTGGGCTCCGATCGAGCAGTGGTCGCGCGGCTCGGCTGTGTTGTTTTGGATTGACCAGCGGACAGTCCACAGCAATAATCCACGGACAGTCCGGGAGTCGTCCAGGGACTGTTCAGCAGCCTTGTTGTTTTGCCCAGTTGGCCGGCGGACAGTCCGCCACCCCCTAGCGGACAGTCCGCAGTAAGGGCGGACAGTCCGGGACCCCAGGGCCGGACAGTCCGCGAATCGGTTGTGGGCTGAGCTTTAGTATGTTTGTTCTCCCGGCTTCTTCGCTTGGTTTCCGGACTTCTCGTTTGGCCCTAGAGTTGACCAAGAAACCTCTCTAGGTATCTTTGCTACTTGTTAGCATTGGTATTTGGGGATTTCTCGATGTAGCCTTCCATCTACGTTCGGGACTTGGCTTTTAGGGGGCAAACTTGTGCCAGTGCTTTTGCCGTTTGGTTTGCTATCGCTTTGTGGTGCCTCGCTGTGATCCTAGGGATCATCCACCCTCTTCCAAGGGTCGTGGGCATCACGGTTTCGATCGAAGTTGTTGGGGGTTGATTTGTGGGACAAAGGCCGAAGTTTCGAAAGAAATTTTTGAGCTCCCATTCACCCCCCCTCTGGTCGCCTTGCTATTGCATTCTCGGTCCTTCAATTGGTATCAGAGCGAGTTAAGGATCTTCCACCTTAGCCGGTTCCAGATCTACAGAAGACGACATGGCCAGATCGCGGCGTGGGCAAACCATCATTTTCTGATGGGACGAACTATGTGTATTGGAAGATACGCATGTCGGACTATCTGCAGAGTATGGGTGCTTCCATCTGGGATATTTGCAACTCTGCTGATTATGTGGTCTTGGATGCTCGTGTTACTCAGCATCAGATCGATGAGCATGATGCCAATAGCCGAGCCCGTAATGCTCTTTTCTCATGCTTGAGCATGATGGAGTTTGATCGTGTTTCTCACCTCGCTACGGCTCGGGAGATTTGGGCATCCCTCATGCGTTTCCATGAGAGAACCTCTCAAGTCAAAACTCGTCTCTATGAGTCGCACAAGCGAGAGTATGAGAACTTTCGACATATGCCTGGCGAGAGCATAGAGAGTTTATTCGCTCGCTTTCAGGTGATTGTCAACAGGATGAGGGCTAACGAGGAGCTGTTGCCTTTCGACGATCATGAGAGAGCTTTGAAGCTTTTGCATACTCTCGATCGGTCGGTGTGGGATTCCAAGGTTCAGGCGATCATCGAATCGCCTAACTATGAGACCCTCACGTGCGACGAGCTCTTCAGTAAGCTCAAGTCCAGTGAGATCGATGCCAAGGCGAGGGCTTCTTATGAAAATCCTTATGGCCCCTCGATGGCTTTGCTTTCTGGCTCTTCTGCTAACCCCTCTGGAGGCTTTGCACTTTCCTCTCTTCTTTCTGTCACAGAGGAGCAGCTGGAGTTCATGGGGGAAGATGATTTGGCTTTGCTCGCCAACCGGTTCTCGTGGTTTCACAACAACCGCATGAACCGTCGCCGCGGAGGAGGACGCTCAGGCTATTTCGAGTGCGGTGACCCTAACCACTTTATCGCCAATTGCCCAAAGAAGAACAAGCAAGTCTTTGGCAAGGCGGATCATGGGCACAAGTACGACTCCAGCAAGCGCAAGGAGAAGTATGTCCCCGCGAAGCACAAGCGGAAGGGCGGCTTCGACAAGGAGTACATCAAGACGAAGTACTTGGAGAAGGCCCAGGCTGAGCAGCGTGCTTTCTTCGCCACGCTCAGCGACGTCGATGACTCGGATGATGACTCCGCTGCCTCAAGCGACGATGAGTCCGAGAAGAAGAAGAGGATCAAGGACAAGCTGAACGGCCTCTGCTTCTTCGCCGACGACGAGGGCTTCTGCACCATGGCCCTCGGCAAGGAGGTTGACGACGAGCTGGAGGAGACCCCTCAGAACGACGACGACGACGACACCTCCCAGGTATCTCAGACCCCTGATGAGCTTTCTGTTGAGGTCGAGAAACTTACTGCCGCTCTTCTTAGTCAAGATAAGCTGCTTAGGCGCGCTGCTAGAGAGCGTAAGGAGTTTAGGCAGAAGTGAGAGGATACGATGAAGGAGCTTGAGTTTGCCAAGTCCACCGTAGTTGTCTCTGAGGAGGGTGAGTGTGAGATGTGCACCACGCACATGACTGACCTTCTCACTTTGAGGGGAAAGTATGTTGCGTTGGTAGGAGAGGTGGATGAGCTTAAGGCTAGATCCTCGCTGTTGGGTGCGTGCAAGTCCTGTGCTGGCTTGCAATCCGAGTTGGCAGAGAAGAATGCCAAGATTGTGTCTCTTGAAAAGGCCAACTCGGGTAGCACATGTGTGTCTAGATGCGCTTTGTGTGAGGGTTTGGAGATGGAGATTGCGAACGTGAAGCATGACAAGATGCAAACCGAGGAGGAAAACACATATCTTCGGACCATCTTGTCATGGGTATCTTGTGGTGAGCCGCAGCTTGGGATGATGATCTCCCAGTTCAAGCGTGCTGCTGGAGGTCCAGGTGTAGGTTTTGATCAGGGTGTTGATGTTTCAACTTTTGGCAAGATTGGAGAGTCGAGTGGTTTAAACCCATGTGAGAAGCTCAACTCCACCACTACTCCCAAGATTCCACCCAAAGAGCCTTTCAAGCCTAACACCAAGGATGGGGTGTTTGTTGAACCTCCGAGAGCTTCACCCAAGAAACAGTCATGGGCTCCAAAACCAAACCACCTCAAGAACAAGCTAGACACCATGCCACCCATCCAAGAGGAGCTTATGCCACAGAAGGGCAACTCTTTGACGACGACTATGAGATTCGTTTTAAACCGAATCTCAGTCATATTTTGGATCCTCAGGGCAATCTTGTATGTTTGATTTCGCCCTTTGGAAAAGTCTTTCGTGCGAATTTTTTGGAGTCATTTGGAATTTCTCGTTGTCTTTTGGCTGTACCTTCTTCCTCTGATCTTTGGAAGTGGCATAGGAGACTAGGACATTTGAGCTTCGACTTGCTTGCAAGGCTTAGTTCACTTGGCCTAATCCGAGGATTGCCCAAGTTGTCCATGGAGAAGGATCTTGTTTGCCATTGTTGTAGACATGGGAAGATGGTTGCCGCTCCCCACCATCCAGTGACTCAGGTCATGACTAAGCGCCCTGGAGAGCTTTTACACATGGACCTTGTTGGTCCGGCTCGGGTGAGCTCGGTTGGGGGGAAGTGGTATGTGCTTGTTGTTGTTGACGATTTTTCGAGATATTCGTAGGTCTTCTTTTTAGCTGAGAAGACCGAGACTTTCTCCTTTGCTCGCAATCTGATTTTGCGTCTTCAGAATGAGTTCCCTATGAACTCAATGCGAGCAATTCAGAGTGATAATGGTTCCGAATTCAAGAATTCGGATTTTGAGAAGTTTTGTAACTCTTTGGGCTTGGAGCATCAGTTTTCTTCTCCCTACACACCGCCACAGAATGGTGTTGTAGAGAGGAAGAATCGGACCCTTGTTGAGATGGCCAGGACGATGCTCGATGAGCATAGGACTACTAGGCGATATTGGGCCGAAGCTATGAGCACTGCATGCTATATTTCCAATCGTATTTTTCTCCGAGCTTTCTTGAAAAAGACTAATTATGAGTTGCGTTTTGGAAAACTGCCCAAGGTGAGTTACTTTAGAGTCTTTGGTTGCCACTGTTTTATAGTCAAGAAAGGCAACCTGGACAAATTTGAGTCTCGTTCTTCTGATGATGTATTTTTGGGTTATGGCACTCATACTTGTGCATATCGTGTACTTAACCTTGATACTAACCGAGTCATGGAGACATCAGATGTCACCTTCGACGAGACCATGGTTTGTCCTTCTTCTCATTTTGAGCGTGCAGGTGATCATGAGGTTGGTGAGCCTCTTTTTGATGACGAGGACGAGGGTGCTGAAGGGAGGACGAGCAGCCTCTACTACCACTCAAGACTCTGACCCTTCTTCCTCTACTACATGGGGGTCGTGGGATCCGCCACCTCGAGCGGTACCTTTCGTACCCGAGGAGGCACCAGCTGCTGTTGAGCGGGAGGTTTCTTCAGCTCGGGAGGCGCCACGACTGAAAGGTCCTAAATGGCTAGAGGGGGGTGAATAGCCTAATAAAAATTCTACAAAACGCTTAGAGCAACTAGTTAGACAATTACAAAGCGAAGCTTTATGCTCTAGCTCTACAAAGTGTTGCAAGCCACCTATCCAAGCAATTCTAGTATGTTATGGTCTCTATGCCACACAAAAGCTAAGTCACTACTTTCTAAACTAGTGAGCTAGCAAGAAATAATTACTTCTAATTAGTGAGCTACTTCTAGCAACAATTATCTCTACACAATAGATAAAGAATGTAATACAATGATAGAGAGATATACCGACATTGACAAGATATGATCAATCACAATATGAATGCCATGAGACTCTGGGAGATGTCCAAATGGGCAAGAGACACAATGATTTTCTCCCGAGGTTCACGTGCTTGCCGGCACGCTACTCCCCGTTGTGTCGACCAACCACTTGGTGGTTTGGTGGCTAATAGGTGTTCACAAACCTAGCTCAACACTTGAGCGCCACAAGAACCGACCCACAAATGGAGGTAACTCAATGACACGCGCAATCCACTAGAGTTACCTTTTGGCTCTTCGCCAGGGAAGGCACAATACCCCTCACAATCACCGGGAGATGGCCACGAACAATCACCAACTCGTGCCAATGCTCCTCCGCTGCTCCAAGCCGTCTAGGTGGCGGCAACCACCAAGAGTAACGAGAAAACCACAGCAACAACGATCCCCAAGTGCCACTAGATGCAATCACACAAGCAAATGCACTTGGAATCACTCAATCTCACTTTGATTCGCGCTATCAAGCAAGGAGATGAGTGGGAGGGAGTATGTTTAGCTCAAAGGGATGTCCAATATGTTAGAGTGCCAAGAGAGACCTCCCAAAGCCGGCCAACTCATATTTATATACCCCCTCAAACAAATAGAGCCATTACCCCTTCGAATGGGCTGTTTACGGGACGACCAGACGCGTCCGGTCATTGTTTCAGTAGCGTCCGGTCGTTGTTTCAGTAGTGACCGGACTCTTGTTTCACTAGCGTCCGATCATTGTTTCACTCAGTGTCCGGTCACGAACAGAGAGGTTCCAGAGAGGTTTTTCATCGACCGGACGCGTCCGGTCAAGGGTGACCGAACTCAATTAGCGTCCGATCATTCTAATTCAACTGTTGCCTCTCGTGAACAGTAGTACAGACGAGTCCGGTCGTTTGTTTCAGTAGAGTCTGGTCAGTGTTTCAATAGTGACCGGACGCACGTTTCAATAGCGTCCGGTCGATGTTCCAGCGTCCGGTCACGCCTGAAAAACACGTTTTCAACTCCGGTTTCTTCTCCTTTGCGAATGTGCCAACACCACCAAGTGTACATCATCTTGTGCATGTGTGTTAGCATTTTCCAAACATTTTTCAAAGGATTAGAGGTTAGCACACTAGGTCCTAATGCATATGCATGTATGAATTCACCTAGTGGCACTTGATAACCGCAATCACCGAGATAGTCCCCTCTTAATAGTACGGCTATCAATCCTAAACACACTCACACCCTCTATGGTGTCTTGAGTGCCAAAAACAAAATCCCTATTTATACCTTTGCCTTGATCTCCATAGGGTTTTGCTTTCCTCTTCTTCTCTTTCCAAATGTGGAGCACTTGATCCATCTTTTGGTCATCACCACCAACACCATGGTCATCATCTAGCTCCCACACTTGGTGTGTACCAACCTAGCTCATAAACACTTCATGACAAAGGTTAGTACTCTAGGTGACATCAATTATCCAAAACCAAACAAGGACTTTCAACGACACATCCAGCGCCAACACCCGCCTCAACAGATGATCGGCAGCATCGGCGAATGTGTCACTCGGTCAAGGTCACAACAAATCTCTCACTTTGCTCATTCTGCATTTGTTGCTGATTTTGAACCCCGAGATGATGGACACGCTTTATCTGATCCGGATTGGGTCAATGCCATGCATGAGGAGCTTGAAAACTTTGAGAGAAATCGGGTTTGGGTTTTGGTTCCACCTCCTCCTGAGTGTCACCCTATTGGTACAAAATGGGTTTTTAAAAACAAACAAGGAGACGATGGCCATGTTGTGAGAAACAAGGCCAGACTTGTAGCCCAGGGGTATAGTCAGAAGGAGGGGATAGACTATGAGGAGACTTTTGCTCCCGTAGCTCGTTTGGAGGCGATTAGGATACTCTTGGCTTTTGCTGCATCCAAAGGGTTTAAACTTTTTCAAATGGATGTCAAGAGTGTTTTCCTAAACGGCTACATAGAAGAAGAGGTGTATGTGAAACAACCCCCCGGTTTCGAAAATCCTAAGTTTCCAAACCATCTTTTTAAACTTCACAAAGCTTTATATGGTTTGAAACAAGCCCCTAGAGCCTGGTATGATAGGTTGAAAACATTTTTGCTTGCTACGGGTTTTAAAATGGGATGTGTGGATAAAACGCTTTTTCTCCTCAAGCAAGGCAATGATACTACTCTTGGTCTAGATTTACGTGGATGATATCATTTTCGGTGGTTCTTCTCACGCTTTGGTTGCCAAGTTTGCAGACACTATGAGCAGGAAGTTTGAGATGAGCATGATGGGCGAGTTGACGTTTTTCCTTGGGTTGCAAATCAAGCAATCCCGAGAGGGGACGTTCGTGCACCAGGGTAAGTATACCAAGGATATTCTGAAGAAGTTCGATATGGGTGAGGCCAAGCCTTTTCCAACACCCATGTCGACTACGACGGCCCTGGATGCGGATGTGGAAGGAGAAGCTGTAGACCAGAAGGAGTACCAGAGTATGATCGGGTCGCTGCTGTACCTAACGGCGACACACCCGGACATCCAGTTTGCGGTGTGTCTTTGCGCGCGATTTCAGTCGTCGCCGCGCACCTCTCACCGTCAGGCGGTCAAGTGCATTATGAGGTACTTATGCTTCACTCCAGAATTTGGGATTTGGTATTTTGCTTCCTCCACCCTCACCCTTTGTGGTTATTCTGATGCCAATTTTGCTGGTTGCCGTATTGAGCGCAAGTCCACTTCTGGGACTTGTCAGTTTATTGGTTCTTCTCTTGTTTCGTGGTCTTCTCGCAAGCAGTCTAGTGTCACCCAGTCTACCATGGAGGCTGGGTATGTTGCTGCGGCTAGCTACTATTCCCAGTTGCTCTGGATGATGGCCACTTTGCGTGATTTTGGTCTGAGCTTTTCTCGCGTTCTCTTGCTTTGTGACAGCACGAGTGCGATTAGCGTTGCTAAGAACCCCGTGTTGCACTCTAAGACCAAACACATTGATGTGCGCTTTCATTTTCTGCGAGACCACTATGAGAAGGGTGATATCGACCTTCGCCATGTCGATACTCATCATCAGTTGGCTGATATTTTCACCAAGCCTTTGGACCAATCAACTTTTGCTAGGTTGAGAGGTGAGCTTGGTGTGTGTTTCCCCTTTTAGATGAGGGAAACAATTTGGTTCTTGTACTATAGACTGCCTCTTTTTCTTTCTTTTGGTTTCTTCATGCATATTTGCATTTCATCTTGCATATTTACTTTCAGAGCTTCATTTATATAATCCTTAGTATGTGACTATGCTATGTAGAATGTATGCTCCGATGCTACTTAATGATGCTTGTAGCTTATGCTCTTTCTGATCACTGATACATGTTGTGAGCTGAGCTATTTTATGAATGGTGAATTTGCTTAATGAACATACAACTTGACAATGTTCACCATTGAGATATGCATCTAGCATGTGTAGAATGTGTTGAAGTAACTTGTGCTTTTCATATATGCTAGGTTGCTATGTCTCTAGTTCTGAGTCATTCACTTGCTTGTTATGTTCATATTCTTCTTTAAATTTGAACCAAGTTAAGTGAATTGGAAAGATCAAGATGGGATTGCTTGTAAGCACATCACAGTATCGAGACTGTTTCTCATTGCACTTTGAGTTAAACTTGAGTTGTGTAGTGTATGACCGAAATTGTTGCTTTAAGCTTCTGATTGCTTCTGCATAGGCTTCGCACAGTTGAAAAGTTAGGCAATGACAAGCTTTCAACCTCTCGCAATCACATGCTAAAATTTGAACTTGTGTAATTTAACCACTGCAACTCCGATAAAACTTGAATACACAAGTCTATGTTTCATTCTATAGCATGATGATTGAACCTTGCTAGGGGTAGTTCACCTTGTATACATGTTTAGCACTTGTTTGACTTCCTGTCTATACATGTGTAGTGCTATTTTGATGGTGAATACCTTTTTGGCTGAAAACTGCTCATTTTGCTCTAATGTTCAGATTTCGTATTTGGTGATCAGTTTGAGCCTTTGCTAGCGTCCAGTGCATATTGTTGAGTCATCGGATCAACATTTTGTCAAGCATTTTCTCTTTCTATCGACTATATTTCTGAAGCTGCTAACTTGCATTCTGACTCATATGCATTTGGGGAGAAGATTCTTGATAGTGCATTTTCAACTAAGGGGGAGAAATTCTCTCAAATCATAAGATCAACTAAGGGAGAGATTTCCTAGTTGTGTGCACTATTGGAGGGGGAGTTTGAGCTGGCTCGGATCTTTCGGATTTTGAAGTTTCCAATTGGTTCGGAGTCCGATTTTGAAGTTTCCAATTGGTTCGGAGCATTTTTGGTAGCTAGTTGTGTTGAGCCTTTGCCTCTTTCTTGAGGGACTAGCGCCTTTGCTTTGTGCTTTTTCAGTTGGTATCGAGCTTTCTCGCTAGCGGTGTTGAGCCCATTCTGCCTCTTCTTGAGGGCTAGCTTTATTCTGCTTGAATTTCAATTGGTATTCCAATTGGTGTCGAGTTTTCTCGCTAGTGGTGTTGAGCCTGTTCTACCTCTTCTTGAGGACTAGATTTGCTTTGCTTGGTTGCGTCGAGCCGTTGCCCATGTCTTTGGGGACCAAGTTGTCTTGCTCTTTCCACTTGACCTTCTTCGGCTTTGACATGCTTTTGGGTCATTTGGTCGAGTTCCTTCTCCTTCTTCTTCCTTCCTCTACTTCATTATGATTTGTGTTGGTAGTTGACAATGCACTCATCAAGGGGGAGATTGCGGATACATGGGTGTATCCAAGTCTCGAGTGATGAGTGATTGTCAACTGGGATAATGCGCATGTTCTTTGGCTTGTGTTGTGCAGGTGTCGAGCACGGATACAGTGATCAAAGGCAAGGTGAAGGTCAAGTAGAGACGTGTCGTGGCGATGGACCAAGAGTGGCGAAGGGCGGACGTGAGGCTTGGACTGAGGGACCGGTGGCCCGAGGATCAGCTGTGGTGGCTGACAGCCTGGGACAGCGACGAGCGGAGACTTGCGGGGCACAGTGTTGCTCAGGTCGAGGACCTGGGGACATGTGTCGGTGGACGGGGTGCATGGGCGGTGCATCCCATCTACGGCTCGGTTTGGTGGTTGAGCCACAGAAAAACCACCAAGTGGACGGTTTCCAGGTTTGGGCCTCAAAACCTGGGCGCTGATGGTTTCCGAGTTTGGGCCACAAAACTCGGGCTGAGGACGATTTCCAGGTTTGGGCCTCAAAACCTAGGTGTTGCGGGTTTGCTGAGTTTGGGCCACAAAACTCAGGCGATGGACGGCTGGTTTCCCGGTTTGGGCCTCAAAACCAGGGGTTGCTCGTGAAGGCTGGTTTCCCGGTTTGGGCCTCAAAACCGGGGGCGAAGTCCAGGACAAGGACGAGCGGAGCGGTGGCGGCGCGTGGCGGCAATCGGTGAGGTTGCATCGAGGCAACGCTACCTTTTGTGCGGGCGTGGCCGTCGGATCACCACCTACCATGAGTTGGTCCAGAATAACCCTAGGGTTTAGCTGGTTCGCTCTGTAATTAGTTAGGGGTAGAGTGGGAACAAGAATTAGGATAAGTAGAGGGAGACACCCACCTCCCGTTCTATCTCAGTCATTTGCTCTTTGCCTTCTAAGTTTTTCCTCCTCTCCCAATCCCCTGTTGTAGCTACTGAGATCCGCAGAGAATCATACCTCTGTGTACTGGAGATTTTGAGGAAGTGAGACCGTAATCTCAATGTTGTAGCGTGTGGTAGCCACACAGTTGCAGATCGATCACTTGATTCGCGTTTTGTTCGTGTTCTTCGCGTTCTTCGTTTCTCCGCGATTTTCCCGTCACTCGATCTCCCTCTCTACTGCGTCTTTGCGAAATCCATTTGAATCATCTTGTTCTTTATAGTGAGAAGATCATTTCCCCCGAAGGAATTCATCTAACTCCTCATGAACAAGTAGATCGGGTTGATTTCGTTTTCGTGGCGCTTTTTCGGTTCATACACCTTCCCTTTCGAGTTCCCGTTGTTTGAGTTGATTTGAGCGGATGATTTCTTGGGGATAGTCTCCTAACTACCTCGTGATCATCCTCTCCAAGTTTGGGAACAAGGGATTTTGATTTGGATCAGATTTAGGAAGTTTTAGGAGAAGGGTGTTTGAAATTGCCCTCCCTGAGTGACCGCAGACAGTCCGCCACTCAGGGCGCGGACAGTCCGCGCGTCGGGCTCCGACCGAGCAGTGGTCGCGCGGCTCGGCTGTGTTGTTTTTGATTGACCGGCGGACAGTCCGCAGCAGTAATCCGCGGACAGTCCGGGAGTCGTCCAGGGACTGTTCAGCAGCCGTGCTGTTTCGCCCAGTTGGCCGGCGGATAGTCCGCCACCCCCTAGCGGACAGTCTGCAGTAGGGGCCGACAGTCCGGGACCCCAGGGTCGGACAGTCCGCGAATCGGCTGTAGGCTGAGCTTTAGTACGTTTGTTCTCCCGGCTTCTTCGCTTGGGTTCTGGACTTCTCGTTTGGCCCTAGAGTTGACCAAGAAACCTCTCTAGGTATCTTTGCTACTTGTTAGCATTGGTATTTGGGGATTTCTCGACGTAGCCTTCCATCTACATTCAGGACTTGGCTTTTAGGGGGCAAACTTGTGCCGGTGCTTTTGCCGTTTGGTTTGCTATCGCTTTGTGGTGCCTCGCTGTGATCCTAGGGATCATCCACCCTCTTCCAAGGGTCGTGGGCATCACGGTTTCGATTGAAGTTGTTGGGGGTTAATTTGTGGGACAAAGGCCGAAGTTACAAAAGAAATTTTTGAGCTCCCATTCACCCCCCCCCCCCCTCTGTTCGCCTTGCTATTGCATTCTCGGTCCTTCACGTCCGTTGGTATTCGTGCCACTGCGGTTAACTTTTGTCCGCCCTGACCCTATAAATAGGTTTGCTGGCGTCATTTTGCTTCTTCTATGCCTTTTACTTGCGCTCTAGCTTTCGCCCCTTTATTTCGCTGGGAGTCTTCCGGTCATTGTTTCGCGCTTCGCTTTCGTCTATTCGGTGATCGTAACGGTAAGCTTTTTACCTTTTGTTGCAACCTAGCATTTTCATTTTAGATTCATCTACCTTTCTTTCGCATTCTCTATTTTCCGGTTTTGTGATTTCTCCGTCTGTTTAGATGCCTCGGTCAGTAGAGACTTCGGCGGAAACGTCTTCGTCTTCCAAAAATGAAAAGTCTGGTTTGAAATCTGAAGGGTATTCGTCCAGTTCCAGCTCATCTTCTTCCGCAAGCAGCTCCTCGGATTCTAGCCGTCGTGATTTTGTTTCGCCATAGACGTTACCAGAACCTGGGACGCCTCAGGATTTCGAATCTGATCATTCGGAACAAGTATCGGTTACAGATTCCGCTACCGTTTTGCCCGTGGGTTTGTTTGTTGAGGACAGTTTCATTTTAGGCAGATCCCTAGTGAATCATATGCACATTCAGGATATGGTCAACAAAGGGCTTTTGGTGCCTGACTCCCTTGGTCGTTCTCGATTTCGTCCTCCCGGCGACGAGATCGTTCCACGGCCGAAACCCAATGAAGCGATTGTCTTTCGCAACTTTTTCGTCGTTGGTTGCATTTCCCATTGGAGGGTTTCGTCCCTGAAGTGCTTGGTTTGTTCGAGGTTCAGCTTCATCAACTTACGTCGAACGCTATTGCTCGTCTTAGCGTTTTTGCAATGGCCATGAAGATGGTTGGTGCGCCTCTGAACGCGAATACTTTCACTCGCTTTTACAAGATTCAACAGCGCCGAAACAGGATCAGTGCGTCTGATGTAGGGCAGGATGTTTACTCCAGTTTTGGCGCCTACGTTTTCGTTCCGAAAAAACAGCGAAATTGGAGGCTGCCTAGTGCCAACTTATCGTAACAAGTGGCCTCAATGGGCAAAATTTTGGTTTTACCATGAAGTTTGCTCTGAATCAGATGTGGCTGATGCTGAAGCAAATGGTCTTGATCGTGCGTCACTTCTTGTGTCAAAACTTGCTCCGCTTTCGTGCATGAGACTTCCTTCCTTTTCGTCCGTCCAACCGGAAGAGCGGTGAAGCGGTGAAGCGTTTCTATTGACAGCAGCTCACCAAATCAGTCGAGACTTGGTTGAGGAATGGATTGCTCTTGGCAGGTTTCCGCTTTGCAGTTATACTAAGTTCTCATAGTTTGTTGACCGTTCCGGCTATCGCAGTCCCAAGCTTTCGATATCTCGGCCATTGTCTTACCCAAGCGATCGCTTATTTGTCACATATGTCGAAACATAAGACGATAAAGTTTGTGGTTCATACTTGACCAAGGAGAGCGAAATAAAAATCGCTTGCCTTGGTGGCAAAAAACGCCTTAACCGCATTTTTGATTTGATGGGGATTTCTTACGATGATCGACCAATTCTGGACGATTAAACCAGCAAGAAAGTTTCGGTGGCTAAACGGAAAGTTGTTCAAAATGTCTGTGGTAAACGTCGGATCCGCAAAATTGATGATGTTCAGATTGGAAGGGAAATTTCAAACCCCCTTAGAAAGAGTAAGAAGGTTTTGTTTGTTGCTGATGATGGCCCCTCTGGTTTTGTTGATTCAATCGGTAGCCATGGGGTGAGAAAATGGTTCCCTCTTTTATTGTTTTTATTCAAGTTTCTTTCGCATTGCTTTCTCTTTTCCCCACATCTCAGTGTCGCTTATGGTTTGATAAAATTTCTGTTGATAAACAGGTGACTTCCGGAATGGCTCCGAAGAAGGTGTCTGCTGCTGCTGCCGCTGCTTTCGATGATGAAGTTTCGGTTCTGGAGGTTCCGACGTTTGCGAGAACCTCCAAGAAGCATGGTCGTGCCGCCGACGCAGCTCTCCGAGACGATGGGTCTAAACGCAGCAAGACGCTTGTTACGCGAAAGACTCCTTCTACCGATCCTGATGTTGGCAAGGAGAAATCACCTTCGACAGCGGCCGATAAGGTTTCTGACACTGCGAAAGGTAAGAGTAGGTTTTATCGAGAGTCCATTCGCTTAACTCAAGATATGGTAGAAGGGTGATTGCTTGGTCATGGTCGACTGGTTCTATCGTCGAAACCTGGTGATTATGGTGAGAAACGTCTATATTCGGGATCTAGTTCCTCTGGTGAAATGGATCCGGTGAAAGAAGAATCTTACCGCATTGCTCGTTCTCTAGGCGTTCCGTCAGATGCTCAGCTGGCATGCGGTTTCGACTACCGCGAGCTTGGAATTTTGCCTGTCGAAAACCCTCATTGGCAAAATTCTCCGAGCTTTGCGGGCGCTCCTTTCGCGCTCCGGAAGTCGAAAGGGATCTCCTCAGCGTAGACAACACTCAGCTTGCCGAAGCTATTGACTACCACGTAGTCAGCGTGAGTTTCGTTCATATGCACCCATTTTGATTCACTATATGTTTGTTTTTGTTGACTTTTGGCTAAAAGCTTTGTATTTGAAACAGGGCCTGATGATTAGTCGAAGTCTTCACCGGCAGAACCAGTTGTTTCGTCAGAAGCTTGAAGACGAGAGGGCTTTGCTGACTAATCGTATTGACGAGCTGACGAAAGAGGTCAAAACCCTCCGCAAGAAAAAAGATGATGAAAGATCTGCGCGGAAGGCAGCGGAAGCTAATGTGGTGAAGCTTAAAGAAGAGCTTGCTTCCGTCCACAAGGTTAAGATTGATGCAGCAGCAGCCTGCAAAACCCAGGCTTGCGAAGTAGCGCCTCGCTATCGCTATTGCCTTCGTAGCATTGGGTCGGATCCTGGCCTTCCGGACGGATATGACATGAAATCATTCATGTTATGGCTGCGAAATGAGGTTTCGGCCCTAGAAGGCAATCTTACCCTTGCACGTGATTACGCTGCCGTTACGGCTTTTAAAGCCATATGCACGGGTTTGATGGATGTTGGCTGTGATCATTTGATGAATTTGGAGATTAAGGACGTGGACCACTACTGGCGAGCTCCGTCTGAAGCGAATGCTGTTAGCAAGCGTTTTTTCGATGAATTCTGGTCGGTTGGTGGAAATGACATGGTCATGATGAAGGTCGCCGAAAGCCGCGGCAGGGTACGTAATCTGCTTTCGTTGTGCGATTGTGTAATTCTTTTTTGCTTAGCTATAGCTTGTCGAAGATTTGTATTTAAGAATTGATTTGGTTTTCGTTTTGCAGAGTGCGGAGGAGAAAAAAGGCCATTCGCGCTTCGGTCGAAAAATTCCTTGATGAAATGAGAAACGCTCGTGAGCCCGGAATCCTCGGCCGCTGCTGCTGCGCGTGACGGCGGAAGCGAAAGGGTAGGTGATTAGACATTGTTCTTATTTCGTGAGATGAGCGATAAAACTTGGCTTGTTGTGTAATCGACATTTTAACTGTTGTTTGTGTTTAAACACTTTTGGCTGCTCAGGTTTCGGAGGCGGAGCCTGCGCCAGCATATGACGTTAGTCCTGTCATGATCCGTTATGGCGACTTCTTTATTGGAGGCGCGTCGTGGTTACGTTACCGTCAAAGAGTTCAAAACGCTCGACTTTTTGATTTTTTGAACCTTCGCTATCGTCGTATGCGCCGAAAGGAAATTTATCTTCAAAATTTCTTTGCCTCATTCGATCGTTTGATTCTGGCGAATAGAAGTTGGCTTCGGTGTCGACTTCGGAGGGAACGCGGGGAACCGGTTCATGACCCGCAATCTGGCCTCCGAGAACCGAAGTTGGAACCTATCGACGATATGTCGAAAGCAAACATTGATCGTCGATACAACTTCTTTTTTCGGAATTATGGTTGTAATAGCTGACTATGCAGATGTGTATTTGTTAATTCGAAAGGAGAAATAGGAATTTTGTTTTTCCTGTTTCTCGCACTTCGTTTCCTCCTATTTTTGTCATCATCATTTTTTGAATGGCGCCGTTCCTCAGCCTTTTTGGCGAGGGCGACGAAAGCGAGCGAAAGGCGTCGAAAGCTAGCCCCTCGCCTGATGCTTTAAGAAAACGGTGCCTTCCTCCAACCTTTTCGGCGAGGGCGACGAAAGAGAGCGAAAGGCGTCGAATGCTAGCCTTTTGTCCGATACTTTTTAGAAAAACGGCGCCGTCCCCCAACCTTTTTGGTGAGGGCGACGAAAGCGAGTGAAAGGCGTCGAAAGCTAGCCCCTCGCCCGATGCTTTATAAAAACGGCGCCGTCCCCCAACCTTTTCGGTGAGGGCGACGAAAGCGAGCGAAAGGCGTCGAAAGCTAGCCCCTCGCCCGATGCTTTAGAAAAATGGCGCCGTCCCCCAACCTTTTTGGTGAGGGCGATGAAAGCGAGCGAAAGGCGTCGAAAGCTAGCCCCTCGCCTGATGCTTTAGAAAAGCGGCGCCGTCCCCAACCTTTTCGGTGAGGGCGACGAAAGTGAGCGAAAGGCGTCGAAAGCTAGCCCCTCGCCTAATGCTTTAGGAAAACGGTGCCTTCCTCTAGCCTTTTCGGTGAGGGCGACGAAAGCGAGTGAAAGGCGTCGAAAGCTAGCCCCTCGCCCGATGCTTTAGAAAAGCGGCGCCGTCCCCCAACCTTTTCGGTGAGGGCGATGAAAGCGAGCGAAAGGCGTCGAAAGCTAGCCCCTCACCTGATGCTTTAGGAAAACGGCGCCTTCCTCCAACCTTTTCGGCGAGGGCGACGAAAGAGAGCGAAAGGCGTCGAATGCTAGCCTTTTGCTCGATACTTTTAGAAAAACGGCGCCGTCCCCCAACCTTTTCGGTGAGGGCGACGAAAGTGAGCGAAAGGCGTCAAAAGCTAGCCCCTCGCCCGATGCTTTAGAAAAACGGTGCCGTCCCCCAACCTTTTCGGCGAGGGCGACGAAAGAGAGCGAAAGGCGTCGAATGCTAGCCCCTGGCTGATTTTCGATTGATTAACTTTTTGTCGGTGATACCAAAACGTTGTCGCTAACCGTTATCAACAAGGTACACCAGCTGCTCTAGCTGTTTGTAGGTGTATTGGCAGATGTGCGCTGCTGGTAATTAAAGAGTACTCCTTGGTGGCATGCTTATGCGAATTCGACTTTTACCGTGCGTCCTCACCCACTGCGTCTACTGCTTGACTCATAGCCAGAACCGCATGTTTCGCTTTCATCAAGTTTTATAAAACTTGACAGCTTTCTCTCTTCCTGATACCCTCTTATTCCTAGGTATTTTCTATGCTAACTTTGTTTTGCTTCTTGTCTATCCCGCTCATCCTCTCAACTGCTTTTGGCTGAAAGACCCCTTGGGTTGTATATATAGTGGCTGAGTAAGGTACAAGATTTTGATGCTTGGTGGTTGTGGTGGTTGTCTCTTTAGCATTAATTGCGCTTATATCCTGTATGTTTTGCTCTTATCCTCTGTCATGGTTGTTGTTCCTTGCATTATTGGGCCTTGTTTCGTCACCCTCTTCTGTAGGGTCATGGTGAAAACACGTTCCCTTAGGCTTTTTATTTTTTGCCCATTGTCTTTTGGAAGATTGAGGAGCAAAGTGTTTGCACTTTGGAAGGTCGAGGTGAATGCATTAGCCGTTAGGCTTTCGTCTCCTCTCCCTCTTTCTTTTTGAGGGTCGAAGTGAGTGCATTAGCCCTTAGGCTTTCTTCTCTTCACCCTCTCTCTTTTGGAGGGTTGAGGTGAATGCATTAGCCCTTAGGCTTTCGTCTCCTCGCCCTCTCTCTTTTGGAGGGTCGAGGTGAATGCATTAGCCCTTAGGCTTTCGTCTCCTCGCCCTCTCTCTTTTGGAGGGTCGAGGTGAATGCATTAGCCCTTAGGCTTTCGTCTCCTCGCCCTCTCTCTTTTGGAGGGTCGAGGTGAATGCATTAGCCCTTAGGCTTTCGTCTCCTCGCCCTCTCTCTTTTGGAGGGTCGAGGTGAATGCATTAGCCCTTAGGCTTTTGTTGACATTTCTTAACGCAATCACAGAGAATAGGGTTTTAAGCTATCCTCAGCAAAAGCGCCAAGAAGTGCCGTGTCGGTATTTCTTAACATGCCACAAGGATGGCGCCATTGCCTTGTGATATGCCAAGCATATACCGCACGATAGTTGGTAAATCTTAGCGAAGCAGCCAAAGTCCGCAAGCGCACGGAAATACCGTTGTAGCATTTCACCCGGTGGTATACAGGGTATCGTAATTTCTCAAGGAACGGAAGTGTTCAAGGTCACGGATCTAATAAACCCTAGAGAGAAAAGAGGGGAACGACTTAGGTAGCGAGGTTCTTCTAATGCTTAGAAGCCTCGAACAAGGTAACGTGTTTTCACAACCTTACTTCGGGCACCGGCTTATACCTGGTCTGCCAAGTAACTCCGGCCTATAGCTCTACGCCGTATCCGAACGTGGGGGAAACTAAGGGCAAACAGGGCTGTCACCACCTGCCGCCGACCCCTCACCCGTGGGATACGAGGCAAACGAGGGTAGTTCTTAGCTTAGACACCACGTCTATGCTATTAGCTACTACTCTAGCGTTGGCCAGGAACCCCTCCAAATGATTCAGAGGTTCCTCTACTAGAGTATCCACCAAAAGATGGACAACGAACCCGCAAGATTGTAAGAACAAGATAACAATGCTCAAGAACTTACTAGAACAAAAGTAGAACTCAACCTTTTCTTACTCCAATGTAGTAAGTTGGGTTGTAGAGGTACAGCGCGGAGAGTAGTCAACACTTCGGCCTCCCGACTAGTGCAACTAGGGGATGGAGCCGGTCACTTTACTACTTCTCTTACTCTACTCTCTATCTCGCTCCCTATTCTATTCTTAACCTAAAGGCTAAGGATATGAGTGAAGCTCTTCCTCTCTACTTCTTCTCTTGTATCTTGATACTTGATTTTGTGAGAGGTCCTCTCCCCATGCTTATATAGGGGTTCTAGGTCGGTTCAATAGGGGGTTTGCTGCAAATTTCACCCAGCACCGCCTTAGCAACATTGATTGTACCGCCTCTGCAAAGGCGGTGGACAAGTGGCGTCTCCAGGGGGCAGCCGACCCAGGGGGCGGCCGCCCCCTGGCTGGGCCCCCGTGGGCTGGGCCAAAGCCCATTTGGCCTGAAACGTCGTGCTGAGTCTGAATATGGTTGAATTTTGCAGCACTTTTGTATGGGCTTTTATTCCTCTTGTTGTTTTGCGCATTTGATCATGTCGAATTGCGCCTTTTTATCCGCTTTCCACCTGTATACAAGTTTATGGTCTACAAAACATACTTTTGCAATACATGTGGAAATTGGTTAGCGGTAAAGGTATATGTGAGTAGAATATGTGACTTTCTTCCTTTTTATGGGTCATGTTGACGGTAGAAATATGTCGTTAAGAACCGTCAACAAACTCCCCCACACTTACCCTTTGCTCGTCCTCGAGCAAAAGCTAAGGATATGGTTGTTGATCAGGAGTTGCTTCCATGCCGGTTATTTTTCACTAATGCCAGGTTTATACCAAAGTGTCTACCAGGGTTTGAATATACTGGTTGATTACTCACCCTTGTACCTTGTTACCTGTGGGGCTTGTTAGCCTCCTCCAATCCTTGGTTGCTGCATGTCAGACTGGTTTTCACAGAGATGCTTTTCTTTTGTTCTTAGAGCAGCTTTTAATCCGGAGTTTTTTTTTTTGAAAATCAAAGTAAGTTCCTCAAATGTTTCACATTTATTGCTAAGTCAAAAACCGAACCATTGGAGATGCAAGTCATAAACTCTTGATTGAGATGTGCAAGTGCGTGGTATATTTTTGTTCTTTTTTGAACTCTTTGTCAAGTCTCTTCTCTTTTAGAATTCCTTTGAGAGTATGGGCTATCTTTTCGGCTAATTCTACTTTGGCGGGCACGTGCCCATTTTTTCCAACATGCCTTTTGGCATGGATATTCATTTTTTCCTGTGGGTATTTGCATACCCCTAATTCTACAGCGGGCACTTGCCCATTTTTTCCAACATGCCTTTTGGCATGGATATTCATCATTTTTTTTTTGCATAGCCCATAGCTCCTTCTTGAATTCTTTTTGAGAAAGAAAAATTGACAAGAGTTTTATTTGATGGATGACAAGTGTGCGTGAATCTCAAATCATAAGTACATGACAAGAATCTACAACATTGGTCACAACAATTTGACAAAGCTCAATGTGAGTATAAGCAGCATATGAGGACTTTTGAATTTTAAGTTTTTTTTTTTGAAATAATTCACCGGATGTCACGCTTTTCTTAAAACAAAGTCATAGCAATTCTCTGTTTATACCAAGTCATAACTAGCAACAACTTTAGACTAGAGTAAGCATATGCATCCCACCAGTTTCAAGTTCTTAAGTGAGCTATTTACCAATAAACCCAAATCTTGGTGGAAACTAAGTTATAAGCTAGGCATAGGTGAGAAATAAAACAGAGCAACTATTCATCATTTCAACGAGGAAGAAGCTCATATCTTACATCACATATAAGAGTGGAATTTATATGATGTCCAAAAGTTTTGCATCTTTAATTTTATTTATTTTAAAATTAAAAATTTAGGAACAATATGAGAGTAGAGTTGCACAAACCACCGTTGAAGATGAAGGAGTTTTGTAAAAGTTGAATTCATACTTGTCCTTCGCATGATGGTTCAGATGGTGTTTGTGCACTGTGTTGGGGAGATCTCGAGTTCGTGTGAGTTTATGCTCGAGAGATCTCCCCCACACTTGTGCCTGTACCTGTCTTTATTAAACAAACAAAAACAAACAACAACAAGCAAAGGTTCTATCGGCTTGATTACCGAGAACCCAAAATTTTAATTTTTTATTGGCTAAAGTTATTATTATTTTTTTATTATTATTATCATCATAATTTTTTTTTGATAGCAACAGAGAGAAAGAACATATCCATGCTTAAGGGAAATTGAGAAACACAAAGCTCATAAGAACATGGATCAAAAAAGGTTGCCATTATTTTGAAAAGAGAAAGCGAGAGTTTTTTTTCAAGAGTTTATTTGTTCACCAAGCTTCTTTAACTCAAACAAGGCTAAGGTAAAGCATGCTGCACAAATCTAGCCTTGGTTTATCTCTAGCAAAAGAATTATTTCTATTATTTATGTCAACAACTCAAAGTTCATTAATCAAAATTAAACACCATGTTTAAACTTGATTAAAGGAGGCTAGTTTAACCTAAGCACCATGCTTAATTTAAAGAGCCTATGGATGTATCGTTGGAATCCATCCAAACTAGAGCATATGGCATAAGAAAAGGAAGCATGAATTTTAAAAGTAAAAGGACAAATATGAGCAAATGGGTTGGTGAACATTTATTACCTTTGCATACCTGAGTGTGTTTTATCGGCAGCATCTATAGTCTTGAATTTTGAACCAGCTGTAGCGGTGTTTTGAAGATCGTACTCAGGTGGGCACCAAGGCTTTGGTCACACACACATACACGAGTAATGTGTATAGACCATGAGCCTTGATGTCATCAGCAAAGGTCGTGGAATATGGCGATGCAAGTCTTGTATGAGATGATAAGTGTACCAAGACTTGTATGCACGAGGTGGAGTCAGGTGGATCATGATGAGACCACTCTGCTCCTCCTTCCTTTCCCATTCTCTTTTTTTTAGATATATAAATATTTTTTTTCAATCTCTTTTTTTTCATTTTTTTTGGAAGGCACATGGGCGTTTGTGATGGCCCAAGTCCTTCTCCTTCTTCCCTTTTTTTTAGCAAGGTGAGCTAGCATAACCTTTAGTGTTTATGGTGTTCTTGTCGTCCTCCCCCACACTTGAACTTTTATGTAAAAGCTGAGTGTTGAGTTAGGGTTTCCTTTAAGTGCATTCCATCACCGAGAGTCATCCAAGGTTAAGGTTGATGTAGCTCCTTATTGTTTGAATGCATCCTTGTTCTTCTTAGTCTCCACCTGAAATGGTTAGTGACAAGAATACCCGAAGGTGCATACTAACTTGATAATATAAACTTGCTTTTATTTAAAAAGGAAAGGTGGTGTTTACTTTATTTTATTATATTTTTTTTAAATGCATGCCTCTTTTTATTTTAAAGTTTTCAAACCCATTTTGCAAGAGTTCATGCAAAAGCAATATAAGAGATTTTTTTTCTTTTTCATATTTTATTAATTTTTTTTTGCAAGTTTTTATTATTATTTTTTTAGAAGGAATTTATGCATGATAACTATTTTTTTATGATAATCCGGGGTATCTCCCGGCAGTGCTTTGATTAGGGTCATAAGCTTGACCATGGGAATCTCGTCTTGCAGCTATTAATGGTGGTGTAGTTCCCAGCTACACCACCGAACATTGAGCACAAGCGTTCAAGCTGCAAGGTCAACACCACCATGCGACTACGGGGTTTGCAATGTCTATGAAAAACATAGGCATCCACAACCATCCTCTCGAAAAGTTAGACAACAAGAATCAAGAATGGTTGTGATCCACATAGATGCATATGGTCCGAAACAAAACAAACTCTAGAGACTCCATGGGTGAGCATGAAACATGAGACGTTTCAAAAGTAAGGTTAACATGCTCAAAAGTGGAATCTGGTTTGGTCTCTAGGGTTGTTGTTTCGGGCATGTCCTTGGCCAGGGGAGTTTTTATTCTCCAAAGATGTGTCATGCAGAACCACTTGTTGATTCTCGGCCACCATCGAGAACAACAATTGTTAGGCCAGAGGGACATGACTTTGGTTTGAGCGAGGTTAAAGGTCGTTCAATTTCACCCAAGTGTGAAGTGAACGAGAAAAAGCAATTTGCCTCCTCAAACAAGGTGTGGTTGGGTTGCTACTTCACCACTTGATGTTCAGGACAAGGGTTAGGGTTAGCGGAAGCAGCCGTTCCCAACTTTTCAGCTAGGATCCCATTAAATGGTGAGAGTTGGTCTAGCGGGAAGCCTAACATAAGATCAAAGTCAAGGATGGCATAGATATGAAATTCTAAGTGAACCTTGGTTTCATTTATTTCCAATGGCACGGCCCTAGCAATCCAACAACACGCAAAAAAAGAGCCCTGGCGGACCTTTGAAAAGCATGTTAGTCGGGACTAGCGGCATGTTGCCCAATAGGGATTCTGCCAAGAAATGAAATTAGTCCCGACTTCTATGTTGTGAAGGGCTTCTATGGAAATTCCCCTAAACGAATAAGTTGTAGTTATGGAAGGTGAAAGAGTCTAAATTGCTTTAGAAGAACATTTCGCCTCCATTAACCACTCCTTTGAAGGTTCCATGTTAGGAGAAACTTCCCTAAAAAGGAACGTGTTCCTTTCGTGCCAAGGTAAGGTCAAGGTTCTGCCATAATCCTTGAATTCAATCAGGAACTCCTCTGATGAAGCAAAAAGGGTTTGGCTTTGAATCCAGCTTCATGGTGGTAGGTTTACGGGAATGGTATTTGTGTTTCATAGGATAAAAGATAAAGATTTTTTTTCAACACAAGGATACATGGGCAACTAGGTTCAGAGACTAAAAACGACAACCGTTCCCCGGCAACGGCGCCAGAAATGCTTGTTGACATTTCTTAACGCAATCACAGAGAATAGGGTTTTAAGCTATCCTCAGCAAAAGCGCCAAGAAGTGACGTGTCGGTATTTCTTAACATGCCACAAGGATGGCGCCATTGCCTTGTGATATGCCAAGCATATACCGCACGATAGTTGGTAAATCTTAGCGAAGCAGCCAAAGTCCGCAAGCGCACGGAAATACCGTTGTAGCATTTCACCCGGTGGTATACAGGGTATCGTAATTTCTCAGGGAACGGAAGTGTTCAAGGTCACGGATCTAATAAACCCTAGAGAGAAAAGAGGGGAACGACTTAGGTAGCGAGGTCCTTCTAATGCTTAGAAGCCTCGAACAAGGTAACGTGTTTTCACAACCTTACTTAGGGCACCGGCTTATACCTGGTCTGCCAAGTAACTCTGGCCTATAGCTCTACGCCGTATCCGAACGTGGGGGAAACTAAGGGCAAACAGGGTTGTCACCACCTGCCGCCGACCCCTCACCCGTGGGATACGAGGCAAACGAGGGTAGTTCTTAGCTTAGACACCACGTCTACGCTATTAGCTACTACTCTAGCGTTGGCCAGGAACCCCTCCAAATGATTCAGAGGTTCCTCTACTAGAGTATCCACCAAAAGATGGACAACGAACCCGCAAGATTGTAAGAACAAGATAACAATGCTCAAGAACTTACTAGAACAAAAGTAGAACTCAACCTTTTCTTACTCCAATGTAGTAAGTTGGGTTGTAGAGGTACAGCGCGGAGAGTAGTCAACACTTCGGCCTCCCGACTAGTGCAACTAGGGGATGGAGCCGGTCACTTTACTACTTCTCTTACTCTACTCTCTATCTCGCTCCCTATTCTATTCTTAACCTAAAGGCTAAGGATATGAGTGAAGCTCTTCCTCTCTACTTCTTCTCTTGTATCTTGATACTTGATTTTGTGAGAGGTCCTCTCCCCATGCTTATATAGGGGTTCTAGGTCGGTTCAATAGGGGGTTTGCTGCAAATTTCACCCAGCACCGCCTTAGCAACATTGATTGTACCGCCTCTGCAAAGGCGGTGGACAGGTGGCGTCTCCAGGGGGCGGCCGACCCAGGGGGCGGCCGCCCCCTGGCTGGGCCCCCGTGGGCTGGGCCAAAGCCCATTTGGCCTGAAACGTCGTGCTGAGTCTGAATATGGTTGAATTTTGCAGCACTTTTGTATGGGCTTTTATTCCTCTTGTTGTTTTGCGCATTTGATCATGTCGAATTGCGCCTTTTTATCCGCTTTCCACCTGTATACAAGTTTATGGTCTACAAAACATACTTTTGCAATACATGTGGAAATTGGTTAGCGGTAAAGGTATATGTGAGTAGAATATGTGACTTTCTTCCTTTTTATGGGTCATGTTGACGGTAGAAATATGTCGTTAAGAACCGTCAACAGCTTTCATCTCCTCGCCCTCTCTCTTTTGGAGGGTCGAGGTGAATGCATTAGCCCTTAGGCTTTTTGGGGTTGCTAAATCTCTTTCGTGCTTTTGTCAGAAGGAGATATGCAACCTTTTTGTTTAATTTGACATTGCCGAAAAGCAAGCATGACGATAGCTTGTTTCGGCGTACGACATTTTTTGACCTTTCTCTTTTTGGGGGGATTTCATGTCTATTAGCTTTAGCATGGGTACAAAGGATTGCCTCATTAAAAAACCTCACGCCTTTTGAATAAAGGATCCCCTGTGAGGAAAAGAGTGCCAATCCCCTTAAAACTGTAAAAGACTAAAGAAAAGCGAAAACTAAAAACGAAGCCACATGATCTTGAATTACGGGTAGAAACGACGCAGGTTGTCTGCGTTCCAGGTGTGAGTGGTTTCATCGCCTTCATCATTGAGGAGCTGAAAGGTTCCTAGGGCGATCATGCTTGAAACGACGAATGGTCCATACCATTGCGATTGTAATTTTCCTTGTTTGTCTGGATGCCTGATGATTACCATATCGCCAGGTTTGATGTCCTTGCGAAGCATTTTCTTGTCTCTCTAGGCTTTCATCTCTTCGTGATACTTGTCAAGATTACTTGTTGCTTCAATCCTTGTGGTTTCATTTTCCTCAATGTTGACGAAACGTTGTATAGGCGATGTAGCTGATACCTCTGTTCAAAAAGACCCCAACTTTATCTCTTCTGGTGTTACATCCTCTTCGCCGTAAAGCAGGCGAAAGGCTGTGAAACCAGTTGCTCTTGATCTTGATATGTTGTGCCCCCAAACTGATGTTGTCAACTGCAAAGCCCATTTTCCTTTTGGTGAGTCAAATAAGGATTTTGCTACTGCCGTGAATACCAGCCCATTTGCCCTTTCTACTGCTCCGTTGCTCTGTGGGTGGTTGACGGATGCGAAAGCCATCTTTATGTTGAACTCATCACAGAAACTTCTGAATTGCGTGGAATCAAACTGTTTCCCATTGTCTACTGTAATATAGGAAGGTACACCAAAACGACAGATGATCCTTTGCCAGACGAAACTGATCAAAGTTCCAGATGTGATTTTAGCCAAAGCTTTTGCTTCTATCCACTTGGTGAAATATTCTAGCGCTACTGCTGCAAAACGAAGGTTTCCTAGAGCGGTAGGCAATGGTCTGACTATGTCCACTCCCCATCTCTGTAGTGGCCAAGTTGGTATTATTGGTTTAGTCGGGTTTGCCGAAACATTTTGCTTGTTGGCGAACATCTGGCAATTCTCGCACTTTCTGACCAATTCCTTTACATCTTCCGCCGCGTTCGGCCAATAGAAACCTTGCCTTATTGCTCTATGGGCGATTTCATGCGCCCCTCTATGAGCACCACAAGACCCGGAATGGATTTCAGTTAGCAATTCGATTCCCTGAGATCTGCTGATACACTTGAGTAGTGGAGCTACAACTCCGCTTCTGTATAAGTCGTTCCCAATGATTGAGTAACACTTTGTTCTGGCTTTCATCCGCTCCATCTGTTGACTATCTAGCAGTTCATATGTGCCGAACAAGAAAGCATATATTGGTGATCTCCAATCTTCACTTGTGATGGCATGAATCGCCAATGGCTTTTCTTCTTCTTCTTTGACTCCTTTAACTGTCAACGTCTGAAAGAATACGTCAGGCGGTAGCGGAGCACCTACTGCCGCTGCTTTTGCCAATTCATCGGCTTCGCTATTGTCAGCTCTAGGAATGTGCTTCAAGGTGAAACCCGAAAAATACTTCTCCATTCGTCTTATTGCCGATAGATATTTTATTAAGTCTGGCTCTCTTGCGATGAATTTTTTTTCGACATGGCCAACAACTACCTGCGAATCTGACTTTACTATGCATCTTCTGACTCCCAATGCTCTGAGTTTTCGCAGGCCTAGCAGAACTGCTTCGTATTCGGCGGTGTTGTTAGTAGACAGGAACTGCAGTTTTGCCGCATATCGAAGCTTTGGGCCAAATGGTGGTGTCAAGATGGTAGAAATGCCTGCGCCTGCTGCACCCCATGCTTCGTCATAATGTACTGTCCATGTTGGCTCATCAAATTGAATTGTAGTGTCGAAAGCGGACGGTGTCCAATCGGCGATGAAATCTGCCAGTACTTGCGACTTGATGGCCGATCTGTGCTCGAAGTCTATTGCAAATTCATTAAATTCGGCAGCCCATTTGCCTATTCTTCCAATAGCTTCGCTGTTGCGGAATAGAGCTCCTAGCGGTTGAGCTGACAATACCCTAATGTGATGTGCCTGAAAATAATGTTTCAGCTTCCTGGAGGCCATTACTACTGTGTATGCAATTTTTTCTAACTCTGAATAGTTTAGCTTAGCGCCTGATAATGCTTCTAAAACAAAATAGACTGGGAATTGGCGCATCGAATTTTCAGACTCCTTTTCTTCTACTAGAACCGCACTGACTGTGGTAGGAGAGGCTGCCAGATAAAGCAATAGCATAGCTTTCGGCGAGGGTTTGGATAGGGTAGTGAGCTTTGTCAGATACTGTTTCAGATCGTCGAAAGCTTGTTGCTGCTCGGGACCCCATCCGAACAAGTCTGAGTTCCTTAGGGTTCTGAAAAAAGGGAGACCCCTTTCGACGGATCTTGCTATGAACCTATTCAACGCTGCCAACATGCATGTTAGCCTTTGAACTTGTTTTGTATTTTTTGGCGGTTGCATGTTTGTAATAGCCGCATTCTTATCTGGATTTGCTTCGATTCCTCTAGCTGAAACCAAACACCCGAGTAACTTGCCTTTCTGAATACCGAAGATACACTTGTCCGAGTTGAGCTTAAGACCGCTCTTGCGCATGTTCATGAAGGTTTCCGTCAAATCTTGAATATGTGTTTCTTTCTTGTCACTCTTGACTACAATGTCATCGACATAAGCTAGCAAATTGACTCCCTTTTGCTGAACAAAAACCTCATCTGTCATTCTGGAGAAAGTTGGTCCAGCGTTTCTTAACCCTTCCGGCATGCGACGGTAGCAATATGTTCCGCCTGGGGTGATGAAACTTGTTTTCTCCTCGTCGTCCGGGTTTAGCCAAATTTGGTGATACCCGGAGAAACAATCTAAAAGACTCATCATTTCACATCCTGCTGCAGTATCTACCAGCTTGTCAATCCGGGGCAAAGGGTATGGATCTTTCGGGCAATGCTTGTTCAGGTTAGTGAAATCTACGCACATTCGCCATTTCTCATTCTTCTTTTTCACCATTACCATGTTTGCTAGCCATTCTGGGTATTGTACTGGCCTGATGACTCCTGCGTCCAAAAGCCGCTGCACTTCCGCACTTGCTGCCTCTGCCCTTTCTGTCGACATCTTCCTTAGCTTTTGCTTTCTTGGTATGCACCCTTTCGTGACATTCAAGCTATGTTGCGCTAGGTTTCGGCTAACCCCTTGCAAATCTTTCGCTGACCGGGCGAATACATCTGTGTTTTGGTGAAGGAACGATACCAATTTTTCTTGTTTGGGAACGGACAGATCAGAACCGATATGAATGCATCTGTCTGGTACTGCCTCACTAAGCGGTACCTTGATAGTGTCTTCTGCGGCTTCGGCCCTTGAATTGATTTCGTTGTCTTGCTCTGGTACTGCCTGTACTAACTTTTTGGCTACCTCATTTATTAGACTATATCCAGGCGTTGGCTTGCCCTCAATTCGCCTTGAGGCGATTTGGTCTCCATGTATTGTTATTATGCCGAAAGGTGATGGCATTTTCATGCAAAGATAACTTTGCTTTATTACCACATCAAACTTGTTTGTGAAACCTCTGCCGAAGATTGCTGTGTATGGATAGTCCATATTGACTATATCAAATACAATATTTTCAGTTCGCACTCTTTCGCCGTCCTGAAAGGACACTGGAATTGACTTTTTCCCAATGGCATCCATTTTTCTGCCGCTGAAACCATATAACGAATTTCCTGTCGGTTCAAGTGTTCTTTTGTCCAATTCCATGGATTCGAAAGCCTTGATGAAAAGAATATCGGCAGAGCTGCCAGTATCAATCAGGATGTTATGCAAAGTGTAACCGACCACATTTGCCGTAGCGACGAAAGCATCGAAATGAGGATAATCTCGAACTTGAAAATCGCTTTCGTCAAAGGTTATGGGAGCCAAAGACCAAGCTGGCCTGTTTAACGGCATCTTTGGAGTTACTGTCAAAACTCTTCTGTCATATTCCTTTCTCGCCCTTTTGCTTTGATGCTCTAGATTGGATCTGCCTGTGATAGCGAATATGTGACCTCTTGACGGTAGTATGTTGTTTACAGTTTGTTGCTCTGGTGCTTCTTCACGCTTTGCATTAGGCTGAGCTGACTGTTGGCGTTCTGGCAAGACAGGCGACGAAATTGCTACCGAAAGCGATGGGTTTTGAGGTTGTTGATGATAAACCGGGTATGGCGGATGCTGCCATGCATATGGGTTGCTGGCGTAGCTGTGCATAAAGCTTGGCTGAGACATCATATTGTTTCCCATTGGATGGTATGGCTGTGAATAGAATTGACTTGATGAGCTTTCTACTCTTGGGGAGTTGTGGTAGATATGCTTGGGCGCCTCATTGCTCTTGGCTGCATCATCTTTCGCCTTTAGCTCTTTCGCCATCTTACTGTATCGGCAGTCACGCGTGTAATGACCTGCATCTTCGCCGCAAACAGCACAATAGGGGGGTTTTAGTCCTCTTCCTCTACCTCTTCCATCTCTTCCGCCGAAAGGTCCGCATCCTCCACGGCCTCCTCGTTGAGCTCTGTCGAAAGGGCGGAACTGAGATGGTTGAATTTGAATATCATCTTGCTTTCGATCTGGTTCTGACTGAGCTGAATCTTCTTGTAAGGAGTTTACTGCTCGGAAAGGTCTCACATTTCGCTGATTTGCCAGAATTGATGGCCTTGTGCTTCTATCTGCTTGCTTCTGTAGGTTTCGTGCTGCCTTTCGCCTTTTGAAGTCGTTGTCAGATTTGGCGTACCGTCTCATTACCTCGAAAAGCTCTTTCACTGTGTCAGGCGGTTCTCTTGCGAAATGGGATGCACACTGACCGATAGCTAACCCTTTGATTGCTGCTGCGATTACAGTTGCTTCCGACACATTTGGCACTTGCGCCTTTAGCTGGATAAATCTTCCCAAGTATTCAGACAAAGTTTCGTTGTCTCCTTGTGTACAGTTCAACAAGTCACTGGTGGTTTTGATTCCTGTGCTGTATCCTTGAAAGGTCGACAGAAGGTCGGCCTTGAATTGCTGCCAAGATTGTACCTACAAGGGCTTGATTGACATATACCAATCATGGGCAATGTCCTCTACTGCCAGAATAAGAGATTTAGCCAAAGTTGTACTATCGCCACCTGCGGAGTATACTGCTATTTCATAGCTTGCGATGAATTTCCTTGGATTTGTCCTTCCGTCGAAAGGTGGTATTCTTGGCTTGTAATTCGGCGGCCATGGATGAAGTTGCAGCTCCCTAGACAAAGGCGATGAAGGGTCGAATGCCTCGTCCTCTTCATCCGAAATTGTGTGTATTTGCTGAGGCAAGGTTCTGCCTCCTGAACCGCCACCTTTTCCAATTGCCCTTTGCAATTGTTGTATTTCCTTAAGTAGCCCTTCCTTATGACTTTCGGCCTGCCTGATAGCCACTTTGGCTTGGGTGGCTCTGTTCTGTTCCTCTAACTGATGCAACAACTGATTGCGCTCCTGCGCAAGCTTCTCAATTTCTTGCTGGAAAGTGTCCAAAGACTTCAAGTGCCTTGCTCGATTGGTGATTTCGTCTTCGTCGCCATTTTCCTCTTCTGCGCCTTCTGGTATTTCTTCCAAATACCCTTCTGGTGTCACTTGCCGAATGCCTGGATGATTCCCAATGATGTCCTGCAGAACTGAGGCATCCGGCTCGATCGACGGTACCTCACCTAGTACAACCGCTGCTAGAGCTATCGCCTTGGATGATTCACCAGTTAACCTTGCTCCTTTCTTTGGTGCCATGGAAAGCTCGGGCAACAACCACGGTGGGCGCCAATGTTGTTCTAGGCCGAAACCTTGGAACAGTGGTTGTCGCCGAAACACTCGAAAGCACTTAACAAACAGACGAAAGGAGAAAGCAACAGGCGAAACGAACTGCTCTTTATATTGAAACTGTAGAATCAGAATTCCTCTCTCTACAGTGTCCCAGTCGGGCTCTATTTATACTCGTACACACATTTTCACACGGACCAAAATGCCCTTGCGGTCTTCAGAGGTTGTCTTGGGGAGGAAGGCACACCTCAGCCCCCTCTAAAGACGTGTCGTGGGGCCCACGCGCCGCCAACTCAGCTCCCCTTCCGGCGAACGCACTGTCTCCCTCACCGAAATCTGTCCCTGCAAAATTGGGTATCGACCGACGACGATCTTATTTGGATTACGAAACCTAACGCTTCTTCGCCATGACAGAAACGACCCTCGGTAACCCGGACGAAAACAACCTTTCGTCTTTCTAACGATAGGACGCTTTCTACTTCACACCGTTATTTGGAATAGTCATTGTTTTGTTCCTCCCGAACGAAAGCAACCGCTCATTCATCTGACGATAGCCCAGACAAGAACATCGCTTCGCTCAGCTGGCGATAGCCTGAGCGGGAGCAACTATTCGCTCAGCAGATGATAGCTTTGACGAAAGCAACGCTTCGCTCGGTTGACGATAGCCTTGACGAAAGCAATGCTTCGCTTGAGCGGAAGCAACTCTCCGCTCAGCAGACGATAGCTTTGACGAAAGCAACGCTTTGCTCGGTTAATGATAGCCTTGACGAAAGCAATGCTTCGCTTGAGCGGAAGCAACTCTCCGCTCAACAGACGATAGCTTTGACGAAAGGAACGCTTCGCTCGGTTGACGATAGCCTTGACGAAAGCAACGCTTCGCTTGAGCGGAAGCAACTCTCCGCTCAGCAAACGATAGCTTTGACGAAAGCAACGCTTCGCTTGAGCGGAAGCAACTCTTCGCTTAGCAGACGATTGCTTTGATGGAAGCAACGCTTCGCTCGGTTGACGATAGCCTAGACGAAAGCAACCTTCTATCCGGACGACTATACGTCTCGTTCGATAACGCGGCGATGCCTGAAAGGAGGTACCGGGGGCCGAAACTATTGTCCTTCTCCCAACACCGTGTGGATGTAAGAGGCAGGATTAGAGTCGTGAGCCATGGATCCTTTTTTTAAGGCAGCAGGCAGCGAGTGCCCTATTGAACTAGGCATAAAAATCACTAAGAGGATGTATAATTAACAGCCTACCAATGCATAAAATCCTAGGGGTTAATTTATCTGTGAATGAACGCACCAATATTCTGAATAGCCTACCAATGCATAAAACCCTAAGGAGTTAATGCATAACCTTTTTATTGAATTTGTGTTCCCCTTGCATTCATCGGCAAGCAGTAATTGCAACCAAATAGAGCATAAAAACCCTAACGCAAGATAAAATTGTATAGAAGTACATAAATAATTTTTTGAATAAGGTATATAAAAGTATTCTAATAATGCATAGAAATATGCTTCAACAATGTATAAAAGTGTATAGAAGTGTTCAGATAACTGGTCTAACGATACATATAATAAACCACTGATGCATAGAACCCTAGGGGTTAGTGTATAATTAACAACCTACTGATGCATAGAACCCTAGGGGTTAATGTATACTTAAAAAATCTACCAATGCATAAAACACTACTTAGTCAGGGATTAATGTATAATTAACAATCTACCAATGCATAGAACACTATTTTTACTTAGTCAGGTACATAGAAAATTAACATTAGAGCAATGCGTACAAAATTTAAATTTGTAGATGCAAACATAAGAAATAATTTGTGCATAGTCCAGTGATGTTGCCAGGTGAGATAGTGAGCAAGATAGACATATAAAGATGGGAAATAGTTTGCATATACTCTATTCTTGTTCATCAAAAACCAGTGTTGGTTGCTCGGTTGGTCAAAAGGTAAGGAAATAAACAATAAATTGCACATAAAAGCTTCTCGTATAGTCCATGTGGGTGGTGCTAGCTACCTACTCAGAACATGCATATGAGAATAGATATACTCACACATCGGATATGCATTTCAACAAACACCTTGGCTTCAGTTCTAGATAGATACATTAATTTAAACTATCAACAGCCAAGTCAATCCATCGAACAATAGCAGGACATGTCATCAAGGCAGTAATTACCCACCAAATCGTAGGTGCAGAAATTAATAAGAAAAAATTATAGAAAGTGGAATAAACATAACAAAAAAATCATGGCAGATAGGCACGACCATCAATCAGAATTCAGAAGAGCACGTCCTTATGCTCGCTCGGTGGGATGGTAGCTGTCAAAGAAGATGTGCAGGGAGACGTAAGAAAATGGGTCTCCGCAGACTTGCTGCACACACCTTCCAAGGCCAAAGCGTGTGATAGAAGTTTCTGCCATGGAGAAGAACGCGCAGAGTCCGAGCAAGGCGGCCAGAACCAGGCCCTGCTCCCTGAGCAACCGCAGAATCTGCAGCACTCTAGGCCAGCCTCCACGCAGCGCCATCCCTCCAATCCCCGCGGCCGCCTCCATAGTCCCCGGCGCCCCGGACCCCACTCCCGTCGCCGCGGCCACCCCCACAGCCATCGCCCGGCGGCACGTGCCGCTGCGAGCGCCCCGCATGCCACCGCCACAGCTACTCTCCTCATGGCTACAGCCGCCCCTCCCACCCAGCCATCCTCCGCCTACGGCAGGGGGAGCGGACGTCGCCGAGACGGGCAGCGCGAGGGCGGAGGTGGAGACGGGGCCAGACGGCGGGGACTCGCGCTGGCACGGCATCTCGCGCGGGGGGGGGTGGGGGGCGGGGCGTGGACGGGGACGAGGCCTGGCGGCGGAAGGGGGGCTTGGCGGGGGCGCGGAGGGACTGGAAATGAAGCCCGACGAGCCTGCCGCCGCTCAGCAACAGCGAGGTCGCGGAGGTGGACGACGCGGACGGCATGGCGGCGAGCAACAGGGGTGGGGGATTAGGGTTTGGAGATTTTATATAACGAGGGAATATGGGCCTGGGCTACTGATTTGGTGCAACTAGATCAGGTATTTCGTCAGGGCTTCCGATAATATATGACTCCACCAACCAGCCCAACCACCCGACTCGACTCGACTCGCACCCTTCCGCGACAGAAATTTATCGCCCCAACCCTATCCTCCTTCTACCTACGGCACACCGGCGGCGCGCGACCCAATCGGCGGCCATGGGACGCGAACTCGATCTGTACTCCAAAATTTCCATGTTGTCGCCCGCATCACACCCCGCACCCGCACTCCGTCCTTTTCCTCGGGAGTGATGTGTTGCCCTGCACCACCGCATGGCTGCTGCCTTTGATCCTCAGCGGCCGGTGCCGCACTAGGGAAAGGAGGGCGCGTGCTCCTGGGCTTCTGGCCGACCTCCCACGGGACTGCTGCGCTCGATCCACTATAGTTGGAGCTGCACCAGGGGAAAGCGCAGACTTGCAGTCGGGCCTCGGGCGATCCACTGGCTGCAGTCTCTCCATGATTCCTGCGCTCGATCCACTGCAGCTGGACTGATGGAGCCGCACCACAGAAAAAGGAGGAGCCGTGCTGCCGGCCGGAGCAACACCTCCTGCTGCATCTGCCTAAATGAAGCTACTAGAAGCAACAAAATGACTTCCACTCGAACCAATGTGTGACTGCACTAATGTTCGCCTGAATCAGCTGGAAGTAAGAAAGCAGGTAACAGCAAAACAATAAGACACGAGTTATTATCTAAATGTGCATGTACGACTGCACCAACGAATGGAAACACATTCTGATTTGGATGGATGGGAGAATACTGGCAATTACTTAAAAAAACTTAGTACTGATAAATATTGATGGATACTTTACTAGAAACTATTAGAGGCTTTGCTACTTAACGATACTAACAAACACTAAAAGAATAAAATACTGATTAATATTAAAAGCTACTTAAAGATACTGACAAACATAGAAATAAATTTCTACTTAGAGATACTGACAAACACTTAAGAAAAAAACTAAATTAAACTGAAAACAACTTAAAGATACTGACAGATACTAACCTCTAGTTAGAGATCCTTAAAAAACTGACAACTAATTAAAGCTACTGATAACTACTTAAACATACTAAAAACTACTTAAAAATACTGATGACCACTGAAGTTATAGTACTGGCTACTGACAATATACTATTAAAAGACACAAGGATACTGACAATATACTGATAAAATACTTAAGAATACTGACAAAATACTTGAAGATATTGATAACTACTACTTAATGGTACTAGTAACTAATGAAGTTATGGTAAGTGTTGTACTAAGAAATTGACAAATATACTAAAAAAATACTTAAAGATAACTGACAAAATACTTGAAGATACTGGCAACTATTTTAATGCACTGACAACAATCAAAGTTCTAGTACCGTTTGTTCCAAACTACTGATACGTGTTGATATTAACAAAGTATTTGATGAATTTGTCATGCGGCTGTACTTGGCTACTGGCAATACATATATAGATGTCCACATGGTAGGCTAGGAGCCTAGGACACACGTTCAGGGGAGATTGAATTTTTTTAGAGCATCCGCAACAATAAGAGCTAGTATCTAGCTCTAAGCACTCTAAGAGACAACCCTTCAAATGACCTATCTCTTAGCACATAGCTCTTAATATAAATGACCCCACTTATCATTCTCACATAATCTCGAAGTGTGTGTATAAGACTATCTCTTAGACAAGAGATAACTCTCTTCTCTCTCCTATTAAAATATGAGAAAATATTCTATGAGCTATCTAAGAGCTAATCACTAAAGACGCCCTTAAAGAAAACTGCTTCGACGAGCAGGAGATTCCAAACACCAAAGAAGCAGCAGGCCAAATAGCGTGTCGTGCACACGTCCACTACCTTTATTAGCTACTAGCAGCACGAATTGCGCCGAAGCTGGAGTGGAGTATATACTCGTACAGGGCAACAGCCAACGGGCCCATAGCCTTGTGCGGCCTGAGCCTGGATGGAACAAGGGCAGCGCGGGAGCCAACGGGCTATGGGCTCGAGTGGGAAGGATACGGCGCACGGGGGGACTACAGGTGGGACGCGGCTGCGCAAGGGGCGGGCACCGCGACGCCGGGTGGTCTACCTAGTTCGAGTCGCTGCGCACCTGTTGAACCAGTTGGCAGTTGGCTCATGCTGTAGAATAATTATTCTACAGCAAGGGTGTAGGATAGCATATATATATATATATATATATATATATATATATATATATATATAGTATTTCTATATTGTACCCTGGGTACTGAATAATAATCTCTATCCGAGCGCACTCTTTCAACTTGCGCAACCTAGCCAGCCAGAACTCCGTCGGTTCCACTCAACTGTCCGCCCCACGAATCCACGATCCGATCCGAGCTCGCCCCCGCATGCGAAGGCCGCAGCTCCCAACTCGCCCCCGCATCCGAAGGCCGGAACTTCCAGTTCGCCGCTCCGCCCTGTCCGAAGGCCGCGGATCCGACTTCGCCGTTGCTCTCGCCGCCGCCATCCGGTCGTCCGGCATCCTCTCTGTCTCCTCCTTCCCTCCATCCGACCTCAGCTGTGACGTAACGGCCCTAATCCCATGGCCCACTGATCACTGTCAACCACTGACAGTCGATCCGTACAGCCAAGAGACTAAGACCGGGTTCCGCCACTGGGCTACATCAGTGCCCGATGTCCGCAGGATCATCTCACAATTCAGTTACAATCTCTTGAACAGTTTGACAAATAACATCGGAGTAAATAGCGGAAGACTTAAATAACATTAGTTTACAAAACCAGGGTTCAACATAAAATTAAAGTGAAGTTATTACAGACCATAGTTCAAATAGATAGAGTTGGCAGGGTAGCATATGACAACAACTAAGAGATAAAGATACATCACCCAGCCCGAGGGTGAATAATCACTCATCGGCCTCATCGGCCTCTTCCTGAACAACAGTCACACAGCAGGGTCCAAGGCATACTGAGGAATCTGCCATACCTGCAACATGGGTAAAAGAACCCTGAGTACAAAGGTACTCAACAAGACTTACCCGACTAAAGAAAAGGGAGAAGACTCAGGAATGCAGGCTTAGGGTAGTCAAGGTAAGGCTTAAGCAAGTTCGAGTATTTTGCAGAAAAGCATTTTTGGTAAACCTTATTTTAATTTTGAAAGATTCGGTATTCCTTGTTCCATCATAATCCTTGATTCATTTTACTTTCCAAAACAGACCTAGTTGAGAACCACTCCCTGTTGACAGTCAGTGACTAAGTCTCCATAACCGAGGAGCAGCGTTAATCCGGATAAATAATACTCAGCTGAGGGTCCCTATCCACACTGCATATGTAGCACTCAAGCTTGCATATGCCAACTCGTCTACCACGATTCCTCCAAGATTGGGCCCGGTCCTACGCCACCCGGAAGTACAGTACACCACTTCATTCCGGGACTCTAACCCACGTGGGTACATGCTACTTCCGCCATCTCTCCACTCCCAGTGCGCGGTTGTCGGTCCAATAAAGGATTCCTCGGAGCCGAAGCTTTCCGTAGTATGTGAATAGTTGCAAGTCTTAGTCAGCAGGCCCCCATACAGGTGGTCCCTAAATTTTCCAGCCAGCGACAAGCACCTCGGGACTCTAACCCAAGAATACAGGTCCTGTCAGTTTTTCAACCCTGTCCCGGTCGGTGTCAACTGTTGAGTCCCGGACTACAACATGACGGCACCGTACACAAGGACAACCTCTCCTTCCTATGGACTAGGTACGGATCAGATACTTAGCCAATGGTGGGAGTAAACCAGAAATTCCCATAAATATTCTTAAAGTGATCACACTTTTGAGATTGGCATTTTTATTGCAAATCTATCATATAGCATTGCTAAGCATTTCGCAAATAGTTTTTGAAAAGCGGGTATCGGGTGTATCATTGGTCAAGGTAGATAATGCATCAGATAGGATTTCACTCAACTCCTATCAACCTAATGCAATAATTTAACTCAAAACATTTCAAGAAAACATTTATAAAAGCAAGGTAGGGTTAAATGCACCGGGGCTTGTCTTGGATGGCAAAAAGAGCAGACTCGGGGTAGGTATAGGTGTCGGAGCTCGGGGTTGCCTCGGGGACAGATCCTTCGGTGGCTACCTCGACTTCAGGGCCTTCTTCGTCAACTATACGGATGCAATGATGAATGCTCATGAGAATGATGATATGGACTTAAGGTGCAAGACAATACCACAGATTCAAGATTACTCTTAGGCAAGGCATAATCGAAATCTAGGTTGAGCATAAAAGGTAACCATTTCTTCCTTAAGCCAATTGATTAAACTATACTTTATCATAACTATCCTAAGCATCAACCAAACATAGCATCACAAACATCATAGACCAAAGGGTAGGGGTCTATGAACATCAAGCAATCCCAAAAGTCACATCACAGGGCATTCAACGCTAACCCTAATCACCTTTTCTATTTTTCCTAATTATTTAAAAAGGTCATTTTATGAAGGTGCTCCAAAAATTACCAAATTAATCACACAAGTTCATTAGGGTACAAGTATATGGCAAAACAAATTTCATAATTTTTGGAGGTCATTAAGGTGCTCAATTAAATCTAGACATTTAATTAACAAAAGGCACTATTCCTTAATTAAAATAAAGCTCAAAAATCAACTTGCTCCAAATGACTTCAAAATTTCACCAGAGACTTGTCATGGCATAACTAGCTCACAAAAAGTGATCTCATAAATTTTGGAGTTATAAATCATTTTCTAAAAATCCAAAACCATCATTTATTAATTAAAAGGGAGATTTTTCATTTTCAAATTTTTGTACAAAACTCAAGTTTCATATTTTTATAAAATACTTCAGAGCATAAAGAGTCTACCACAAAAATTTCAGAATTTATAGATCAACACAGAAAATCACACAAAAAGATGAAATCTGAACACTATTCACATGTATGAGAAAATAGAAAAAGAGCACTGTTCTTCTCCTCCGCTCGCCGGCGACCACCGACGACGGCGGCGCTGCTACGCCGGCCACGACGAGGCGTCTCAGGCGAAACCGAGGAGATGGGAGGCTTCAGGAGCTCACCGTGAGTCGATTAAGCGGCTCGGCGAGGGAAGGGGATGAACGGAGGGAGGTGGTCGACGGTGGCCGGCGGAAAACTCACGGCGGCGATCGTCGTCCCGATGATCCTGCGCGACACAAGTGACCGCAAGGGGTCAGTCAGAGGCGCAAAGGGGTAAGGAAGGTGATGCGGGGGTCGGAGGGAGATGATCAAGGCCGGGGAGGGAGTATTTCATGATCCCGACCTCGACGGGATTCTCGCCGGAGATGACAACGGCGAGTTACGCCGGGCAAACAGGGACGGTAGAGACCAAATTGAGGAGTGGGGAAGCTTCACCAGATCAAGGCGGAGCTGCTGAGCTAGGTGGTTGAGCTCGGGAGGCGCTGGTGTGAGCTGGCGACGGCGGCGGAGCTGAGTGGGGAAGCTCGGGCTCCGGCGGCCTTCTTATAGGCGCGGCCAGGGGCCGGTAGAGGCCTCGGGGTGGTGTGGATGAGCACGGCGAGCGCGTGCGCACTCGATTGCGCTCTGGCGGGGGTGACGGCGTGCAGCCGGGGCTCGGGCGTGTGCTCGCCGGTGATGGCCACGCGGCGGCGGCGCGCGGAGCTCTGTAGGGGACAGGAGCGCGGGTCAGCGCTCGCGTGCGGGCGCGGAGGGGACAAGGGAACATCGGCGACAGGTTGGAGGCGCGTGGGGAGCAGCCAGGCGTGCGGTGCGCGCGACGCCGGCGGGGCGCCATGGCCGGGCCCCCCCCTGACCCTAGGAAGAAGAGGAACAGTGCTAGGGGTAGGGTTTGACTTTTGGCTAGTTTCTGAAATTTGCAAATTACTTCCAAAATTTGAACTGCGCGACAAAAACTCAAAACACCAAAGTTGCTCAGAAAAACGAGATCTACAACTTTGTCAATATGAACATTTTCAAATTCCAAATAGTTTTTGAACAATATTTAAAAACAGAAAAGGGGACACTTTTTCAAACTTGATTCAAATCAACATTACTCTGGATTTCAAACTGAAACTTGAAAATCTGTAAACATGAAAGTTGTTCATTTTGCCAAAACCTACAACTTTGCTATTATACACTTTTCCTAAAACTCATTAGTTTTTGAACTCATTTTGAAAACTGAAAAGGGGACAAAAACTGGAGTTTGATTGAATTTGAAATAACTCAAAACTTTGTACTGTAACTTGAAAATTTGTAAATACCAAAGTTGTTTCTCTTTGATAGATCTACAACTTTGCTTTTTGGACCAACCTCAATTTTTGAATAATTTTTGAATTACAAAAGAGGTGTAAAATCCAGGGTGTGGAAATCAGGGTTTTTGCAAAGAGATTTGAAATCAAAATCTGATTTTTGAACTTTGGCCAACACAACAAAACTTCAAGACATCCAACTGAACAAGAATTACACAAAACTAGTCACAGAGATGAAATTACCATTTTGCCCTTGTAGAGAGAAGTGGGCTTAATTAGGGTTTTTGCAAAAGATGTAATTCACATAAAATGATACACTTAGCAAAATGCATACACATGAAATCATGATCAAGATACTTAATGATGATAATGATGATATGTCAAGTTAATTACATGCTAAACACCAGAGGTGTTACAGCCTCCCCCCCTAAAAGAAATCTCGCCCCGAGATTCTGCGTCTTAAGGAAGGATAAAGAAGGGATAAAGGCAAAACCTTACATAGACAGAGATTCGAGAAAGTCGGGGTAGTTCTTTGCTAAGAAGTCTTCAGATTCCCAAGTAGCTTCTTCTTCAGAGTGCTGGTTCCACTGGATTTTGTACCATCTTGTGGTGGTTCTTCGGGTAACACGATCCTTGTGGTCCAACACGCGAACTGGATATTCTGAGTAGGATAGATCAGGCTCTAGCTCGACACCTTCAACTTCCACGACATGTTCTGGTACTCTGAGACACTTCTTGAGTTGGGAGACATGGAAAACATTGTGGACAGCGGAGAGATGATCGGGCAACTTCAGCTTGTAAGCTACCTTGCCACAACATTCCAAAATCTCAAACGGACCAATGTAGCGGGGTGCTAACTTTCCTTTGACTCCAAAACGAGTGACTCCTTTGGTTGGTGAGACCTTGAGATATACATAATCTCCAACTTGAAACTTCAGAGGTCGACGTCTCTTGTCAGCGTAACTTTTCTGTCAAGATTGGGCAATCTTCATATTCTCCTGTATCTGCTTGACTTTCTCTTCCATATCTTTAACCAGGTCAACTCCAAAGAATTCCCTTTCTCCGGGTTCAGACCAACTGAGGGGTGTACGACAACGACGACCGTACAGTGCTTCAAAGGGTGCCATTTTGATGCTCTCTTGGTAACTGTTATTATAAGAGAACTCTGCCAAAGGCAAACAGTCATCCCAAGTATCTGCGAAGGTAAGAACACAGGCTCTCAACATGTCCTCCAGCACTTGGTTGACTCGCTCAGTTTGTCCATCTGTTTGCGGATGATATGCGGTACTATGCAAGAGCTTCCAAGTGAGGTATGGAACGCTTTCCAAAACTTAGCGACAAACTGGGTACCACGGTCAGAGACAATGGTCTTGGGTATGCCATGAAGTTTCACTATGTGGTTCTTGTACAAGGTGGCATACATGGGGACGGTGTAACTGGTCTTGACTGGCAGAAAGTGAGCTTGTTTGGTGAGTCGGTCCACGATTACCCAAATGGAATCAAAACCTTTCTGGGTCTTGGGTAGTCCATTGACAAAATCCATACTAATGTCGTCCCATTTCCAAGCGGGTACTGACAAAGGTTGCAATTCTCCTCCAGGCTTCATGTGTACTGCCTTGACTCTTTGGCAGGTATCACACTGAGCGACATACCGGGCAATCTCAATCTTCATTTTAGTCCACCAGAATCTCTGCTTTAAGTCTTGGTACATCTTGTTGCTGCCGGGGTGAATAGAGAATCTGGTCAAGTGTGCTTCGTCAAGGATTAACTGTCTCAATTCAGGCACCTTGGGAACTACTAGACGGTTCTTGAACCAAACAACTCCTACATCATCGATCCTGAAGCAATCAGCCTTTCCGGTCTGGACCTTTTCGATGATGTGCTTGATTCCAGGGTTATCCTTCTGAGCAGCAATGACTTGATCCTTGATGGATGTTTCTATGCTGACATTGTTCAAGCTTCCTTGCGGGATCATTTCGATGCCCATCCTTTCAAGTTCATGGCACAAGGAAAGATCATAGCGCTTCGTCGTCAGACAGTTGCAGTATGACTTGCGACTGAGGGCATCGGCAACTACATTTGCCTTACCAGGATGGTAATGTACTTCGAGATCATAATCTTTAATCAACTCAAGCCATCTTCTCTGCCTCATATTCAATTCTTCTTGAGTGAAGATATACTTTAAGCTCTTGTGATCTGTATACATATTACAGGTACTGCCCAACAGATAGTGACGCCAAATCTTCAAGGCATGCACGACTGCTGCTAGCTCAAGATCATGGGTTGGGTAGTTTTCCTCATGTCGCTTAAGCTGTCGTGAGGCATAAGCAATTACTCGTCCTTCTTGCATCAAAACACAGCCCAAACCAGTACCAGACGCATCACAGTATACATCGAAGGGTTTCTCGATATCTGGTTGAGCTAGGACTGGTGATGTAGTTAGCAGTTTCTTCAGGGCTTGAAAGGCTTGCTCACAGGCTGGTGACCAAACGAAATCCACGGAATTCTTCAACAACTCTGTGATAGGCTTGGCGATTCTGGAGAAATCTGGGATGAAACGACGATAGTATCCAGCCATTCCCATGAAGCTGCGAACTTCGCGGACAGTGGTAGGTGGCTTCCAATCCAAGATATCTGCCACTTTTTCAGGGTCAACTGACACACCTTCAGCGGACAGGACATGACCAAGGAATTGAATTCGATCTAGCCAGAATTCACATTTACTGAACTTGGCATACAGCTGGTGATCTCTGAGACGAGAGAGAACGATGCGAAGATGCTTGGCGTGATCTTCAGGAGTTCTTGAATAGACAAGGATGTCGTCAATGAACACGACTACAAATTTATCGAGCTCTGGCATGAACACAGAGTTCATGAGATACATGAAATGAGCGGGGGCATTGGTCAAGCCAAAGGACATGACCAAGTACTCATATAGGCCGTATCTGGTGGTGAAAGCTGTTTTAGGAATGTCTTCTGGACGGATTTTTATTTGATGATAGCCAGATCTGAGATCAATCTTGGAGAACACTCTGGCTCCAGACAACTGGTCGAAAAGAAGATCAATGCGAGGCAAGGGATATTTATTTTTGATGGTGACCTCATTGAGTGGGCGATAGTCAACGCACAGGCGAAGACTTTTGTCCTTCTTCTTCACAAAGATAGCAGGACAGCCCCAAGGAGATGAACTTGGGCGAATGAGACCCTTATCCAAAAGCTCTTGCAATTGGATCTTCAGCTCTGCCAACTCTCTGGGAGGCATTCGATAAGCTCTACGGGCTATAGGAGCAGTCCCGGGCTTTAGCTCTATGGCAAACTCAACATCACGGTCGGGAGGCAGACCAGGTAGATCTTCTGGAAAGACATCAGGGAACTCACAGACCACGGGAATATCCCTGACTTCCCAAACACAGGTGGCATTCAACTGAGTGGTTGCTGGTTTTTGAGGCATAGGAAGTTGGAGAAGGAGTTTGGAAGTGCTGTTAGGAATATCCACTCTCACAACTCTATTCAAGATGTCTATCAAGGCTTTATACTGACACATCCAATTCATGCCTAAGATGACATCTATCTCTTGATTGCGCAGTACTATCATGGTGGTAGGAAAGACATGTTCCCCCAACATTACTGGTATACTGCGGACCACTTCCTTAGTATTTATCCGCCCTCCAGGCGAAAGTATGCAAAAACTTTCTTTTAACTCCCCCATGGGTAACTTATGCTTGACGACAAAAGTGCGACTGATGAAGGAATGCGATGCACCAGAATCAAACAAGACGACTGCAGGATGATTGGCAACAAGGAACCTACCGAGCATGACGGGCTCTCCTTCTGGGATGTTACTGACGGTGGTGAAGTAGACTTGCCCGTGCTTCTTGACAAACTTGCCCTTCTGGACGTGCTGCTGCGGTGCACGGTGTTGCTGCTGTGATCCTCCAGGGCCTTTCTGTGCATGCTGGGCATTCTTCTTTGGTTTTGGGCACTCGCGAGACCAGTGACCAACTTGGCCACAGTTGTAGCATGGATGGTTGTAAGCTGTTTGAGGGGTGGTGACATGAACACCTGGGGCGTTCGGCTGAGTGGCACTTTGCTGGTTGGCATTATGAGTGGTGGCCGCGGTACGAACGACCACTTGCTGATGAGGGTATGGGGCACGGTTTTGGTGGTGGCTGGGGTGATAGATGATTCTTGGGCGCTTATGGTTGCTGGAGAAGCTGCTAGACCCAGCCTTCTTCTTCTTCTTCTCCTCCTGATACTGGCGGTTACTTTCCTCGAAAGCGACAGCACGGTCAACGACATCATGATAAGATCCGTTGAGGTTGTTGGATAGACCTCTGCGAATCTTAGGGTGCAGACCCCTAAGGAAACAATCTCTCTTCTTTTCCTCTGTGTTGACATAGTCGGAGGCATACTGGCTCAGGTGGTTGAACTGTCCAACGTACTGCATAACGGTGGAATCTTTCTGTTGCAGGGCTAGGAACTGATCAAGCTTCATCTTCGTTAGACCTGACGGGATGTGGTGTGCACGGAAAGCGGTGCAGAACTCTTCCCAGGTCAGCTGGTGACCTTCAGGCTGGGCAGCCAACAGGTTGGCGTACCAGGCACTTGCGGGACCACGGAGCTGCTGAGAAGCGAACCGAGGCTTCTGGATCTCTGTGCAGTACAGAAGACTGAACTTCTGTTCCATGGTGCGTAACCAATCGTCAGCCTCGAGAGGTTCATCGGCCTTCGTGAAGACCGGTGGACGGGTTTCAGTGAAGTCCACGTAGGTTGTCTCTTGGTTGTTGCGACGACCACGGTTGCCGTTGTTCTGTTGTCCTTGGTTCTGAGCCATCAGGTTGGCAGCGGCGGCCAAGGCTGTAATGGCATCTGCCAGGGTAGCAGGAACTGGTGGAGGGTTTGGAAGGTTGGCACCTCCGGAACTTCCGGCTCCAGTGCGGGTGTTCACAGGCATCTGTTAAGAATTTGGGAACTTAGCATCCAAGATTGATTTTGAACGAAACTGACTGATAAGATTCATTGATGCAAGGGTAGATAACTGATACAGAGGTTCGATAGATAGCTACTAACTGACAAAGGAAAGGTACAAGACACGATACAGACTCGACTAGACAGAAGACCAACTAACGCCCCAAACCTAGACTTAAGGCTTTAGGTGAGCAGATGGCATAGACACACGAATCTAGTCGTCATCGATGATGATCATCTCTTCATCGTCATCTTCATCTTCGATGATGAGTTCGGGCTCTTCCTCCTCATCCTCGTCCTCAACGTGAACATCTTCAGCAGGTTCCACTTCTTCATTCTGGACTGGCTCATGTTCTACTTCAGGTTCCTCCACGACTCCATCTTCTGGATCCTCAGCAACAGGTGGAGCCACGGGGTGAAGTTGGTTGTGCAGCTGATGTACCTCCTCATGAAGCATATCATTGTACTGCTCAATCTGGGCAGTGTACTGCTGCAGTCCATGGAGCTGGGCTCTAGTGACGTCCTCGCGGATCCAGGTTGCGTCACGTTGCTGGATGGCACGAACCACATTCTTGTTGGCTTCCTCCAGAGCGGCTCGTGTCTCATAGAACTCCAGGCGGGAAGTGTAGAAGTCATGCTCCATGTTCTCCATCTCAGCCTTCAGATTCTTGATTTCCTCCTTCAGCTGTTTGCGCGTCTGACGGGGAAAACGACGTCCATTGGAGGATTCTCCAGTCTCTTCTCCGGTGCGTGGCGCCAGCTGGTGACGCGGCACACCATGCGGTCCAGTCGACTTGCGAGCGGTGAACTTGATACGGGCCATGTCTGGATCAGATAGATAGAAGAGAAGCATAAGGCTAGCAAGAAAAGGTAAAGGCATACTAACCCAACAGACTTAGAGAGGAAGTTATTATCTTAAGTGATTATGACATGATGCATGAATCGTTCCTACGGAACAAGGTAATGCAACTACTAAGGTAAAGTACATAGGGCTTATACAAGTTGTCTTGCTACAAGTTGCCAAAGATTAGATGAGATGAGAGAAGCAATTTGGACTCAAAATAGTCAAGTTTAGTTTTTGGACTCAAAAACCTTTTGAAGTTTTCGCAAAAAGATTGCAACGTCGTAGTGAGATGCTCCGATACCACTCTGTGACGTAACGGCCCTAATCCCATGGCCCACTGATCACTGTCAACCACTGACAGTCGATCCGTACAGCCAAGAGACTAAGACCGGGTTCCGCCACTGGGCTACATCAGTGCCCGATGTCCGCAGGATCATCTCACAATTCAGTTACAATCTCTTGAACAGTTTGACAAATAACATCGGAGTAAATAGCGGAAGACTTAAATAACATTAGTTTACAAAACCAGGGTTCAACATAAAATTAAAGTGAAGTTATTACAGACCATAGTTCAAATAGATAGAGTTGGCAGGGTAGCATATGACAACAACTAAGAGATAAAGATACATCACCCAGCCCGAGGGTGAATAATCACTCATCGGCCTCATCGGCCTCTTCCTGAACAACAGTCACACAGCAGGGTCCAAGGCATACTGAGGAATCTGCCATACCTGCAACATGGGTAAAAGAACCCTGAGTACAAAGGTACTCAACAAGACTTACCCGACTAAAGAAAAGGGAGAAGACTCAGGAATGCAGGCTTAGGGTAGTCAAGGTAAGGCTTAAGCAAGTTCGAGTATTTTGCAGAAAAGCATTTTTGGTAAACCTTATTTTAATTTTGAAAGATTCGGTATTCCTTGTTCCATCATAATCCTTGATTCATTTTACTTTCCAAAACAGACCTAGTTGAGAACCACTCCCTGTTGACAGTCAGTGACTAAGTCTCCATAACCGAGGAGCAGCGTTAATCCGGATAAATAATACTCAGCTGAGGGTCCCTATCCACACTGCATATGTAGCACCCAAGCTTGCATATGCCAACTCGTCTACCACGATTCCTCCAAGATTGGGCCCGGTCCTACGCCACCCGGAAGTACAGTACACCACTCCATTCCGGGACTCTAACCCACGTGGGTACATGCTACTTCCGCCATCTCTCCACTCCCAGTGCGCGGTTGTCGGTCCAATAAAGGATTCCTCGGAGCCGAAGCTTTCCGTAGTATGTGAATAGTTGCAAGTCTTAGTCCGCAGGCCCCCATACAGGTGGTCCCTAAATTTTCCAGCCAGCGACAAGCACCTCGGGACTCTAACCCAAGAATACAGGTCCTGTCAGTTTTTCAACCCTGTCCCGGTCGGTGTCAACTGTTGAGTCCCGGACTACAACATGACGGCACCGTACACAAGGACAACCTCTCCTTCCCATGGACTAGGTACGGATCAGATACTTAGCCAATGGTGGGAGTAAACCAGAAATTCCCATAAATATTCTTAAAGTGATCACACTTTTGAGATTGGCATTTTTATTGCAAATCTATCATATAGCATTGCTAAGCATTTCGCAAATAGTTTTTGAAAAGCGGGTATCGGGTGTATCATTGGTCAAGGTAGATAATGCATCAGATAGGATTTCACTCAACTCCTATCAACCTAATGCAATAATTTAACTCAAAACATTTCAAGAAAACATTTATAAAAGCAAGGTAGGGTTAAATGCACCGGGGCTTGCCTTGGATGGCAAAAAGAGCAGACTCGGGGTAGGTATAGGTGTCGGAGCTCGGGGTTGCCTCGGGGACAGATCCTTCGGTGGCTACCTCGACTTCAGGGCCTTCTTCGTCAACTATACGGATGCAATGATGAATGCTCATGAGAATGATGATATGGACTTAAGGTGCAAGACAATACCACAGATTCAAGATTACTCTTAGGCAAGGCATAATCGAAATCTAGGTTGAGCATAAAAGGTAACCATTTCTTCCTTAAGCCAATTGATTAAACTATACTTTATCATAACTATCCTAAGCATCAACCAAACATAGCATCACAAACATCATAGACCAAAGGGTAGGGGTCTATGAACATCAAGCAATCCCAAAAGTCACATCACAGGGCATTCAACGCTAACCATAATCACCTTTTCTATTTTTCCTAATTATTTAAAAAGGTCATTTTATGAAGGTGCTCCAAAAATTACCAAATTAATCACACAAGTTCATTAGGGTACAAGTATATGGCAAAACAAATTTCATAATTTTTGGAGGTCATTAAGGTGCTCAATTAAATCTAGACATTTAATTAACAAAAGGCACTATTCCTTAATTAAAATAAAGCTCAAAAATCAACTTGCTCCAAATGACTTCAAAATTTCACCAGAGACTTGTCATGGCATAACTAGCTCACAAAAAGTGATCTCATAAATTTTGGAGTTATAAATCATTTTCTAAAAATCCAAAACCATCATTTATTAATTAAAAGGGAGATTTTTCATTTTCAAATTTTTGTACAAAACTCAAGTTTCATATTTTTATAAAATACTTCAGAGCATAAAGAGTCTACCACAAAAATTTCAGAATTTATAGATCAACACAGAAAATCACACAAAAAGATGAAATCTGAACACTATTCACATGTATGAGAAAATAGAAAAAGAGCACTGTTCTTCTCCTCCGCTCGCCGGCGACCACCGACGACGGCGGCGCTGCTACGCCGGCCACGACGAGGCGTCTCAGGCGAAACCGAGGAGATGGGAGGCTTCAGGAGCTCACCGTGAGTCGATTAAGCGGCTCGGCGAGGGAAGGGGATGAACGGAGGGAGGTGGTCGACGGTGGCCGGCGGAAAACTCACGGCGGCGATCGTCGTCCCGATGATCCTGCGCGACACAAGTGACCGCAAGGGGTCAGTCAGAGGCGCAAAGGGGTAAGGAAGGTGATGCGGGGGTCGGAGGGAGATGATCAAGGCCGGGGAGGGAGTATTTCATGATCCCGACCTCGACGGGATTCTCGCCGGAGATGACAACGGCGAGTTACGCCGGGCAAACAGGGACGGTAGAGACCAAATTGAGGAGTGGGGAAGCTTCACCAGATCAAGGCGGAGCTGCTGAGCTAGGTGGTTGAGCTCGGGAGGCGCTGGTGTGAGCTGGCGACGGCGGCGGAGCTGAGTGGGGAAGCTCGGGCTCCGGCGGCCTTCTTATAGGCGCGGCCAGGGGCCGGTAGAGGCCTCGGGGTGGTGTGGATGAGCACGGCGAGCGCGTGCGCACTCGATTGCGCTCTGGCGGGGGTGATGGCGTGCAGCCGGGGCTCGGGCGTGTGCTCGCCGGTGATGGCCACGCGGCGGCGGCGCGCGGAGCTCTGTAGGGGACGGGAGCGCGGGTCAGCGCTCGCGTGCGGGCGTGGAGGGGACAAGGGAACATCGGCGACAGGTTGGAGGCGCGTGGGGAGCAGCCAGGCGTGCGGTGCGCGCGACGCCGGCGGGGCGCCATGGCCGGGCCCCCCCTGACCCTAGGAAGAAGAGGAACAGTGCTAGGGGTAGGGTTTGACTTTTGGCTAGTTTCTGAAATTTGCAAATTACTTCCAAAATTTGAACTGCGCGACAAAAACTCAAAACACCAAAGTTGCTCAGAAAAACGAGATCTACAACTTTGTCAATATGAACATTTTCAAATTCCAAATAGTTTTTGAACAATATTTAAAAACAGAAAAGGGGACACTTTTTCAAACTTGATTCAAATCAACATTACTCTGGATTTCAAACTGAAACTTGAAAATCTGTAAACATGAAAGTTGTTCATTTTGCCAAAACCTACAACTTTGCTATTATACACTTTTCCTAAAACTCATTAGTTTTTGAACTCATTTTGAAAACTGAAAAGGGGACAAAAACTGGAGTTTGATTGAATTTGAAATAACTCAAAACTTTGTACTGTAACTTGAAAATTTGTAAATACCAAAGTTGTTTCTCTTTGATAGATCTACAACTTTGCTTTTTGGACCAACCTCAATTTTTGAATAATTTTTGAATTACAAAAGAGGTGTAAAATCCAGGGTGTGGAAATCAGGGTTTTTGCAAAGAGATTTGAAATCAAAATCTGATTTTTGAACTTTGGCCAACACAACAAAACTTCAAGACATCCAACTGAACAAGAATTACACAAAACTAGTCACAGAGATGAAATTACCATTTTGCCCTTGTAGAGAGAAGTGGGCTTAATTAGGGTTTTTGCAAAAGATGTAATTCACATAAAATGATACACTTAGCAAAATGCATACACATGAAATCATGATCAAGATGCTTAATGATGATAATGATGATATGTCAAGTTAATTACATGCTAAACACCAGAGGTGTTACATCAGCGCGGGCATGCCGCCCAGCCTCGTCACCGCGCTGGCGCTCGTCACGGGGAACGAGGCGCCCACTGCTTGATCCTGAAGCAGGTGCAGTTCGTCCACCTCGACGACCTCTGCGACGTTGAGGTCTTCCTGTTCGAGCACCCGGCCGCCGCCAGACGCTATGTATGCTCCTCGCACGACGCCACCATCCATGGCCTCGCCGCCATGCTCAGGGAGAGGTACCCGGAGTACGTCATCCCGGAGAGGTTCCCCGGGATCGAGGACGACCTCTAGCCCATGCACTTCTCGTCCAAGAAGCTGCTAGACCATGGGTTCGCTTTTAGGTACACGGTGGAGGACATGTTCGACGCCGCCATCCGAACGTGCCGGGAGAAGGGCCTCATCTCGCTCGCCACGGCCGCCGGAGAGGAGGGCTCTGCGACTGCCTCAGTGCAGGCTCCCGGTGAGATGGATGCGGCGTTTGGTGCCTCGTCGCGTACCCGCCGCCGCGTCGCTCCTGCCTCCGTACCCGCCGTGTCGCTCCCAGCGTTGTGCCCCTTGATTATCGAGCTTGCGTCATTTGGGATGGAGTTGTCTCGTCCTCCAGGTTTCATTTTTCATCCTTAATTATCTATATCTTGCTTTATGGTTCTGTCAAATTATTTTCAGTAGTACACTCTCTGTTACGGATACTCTGTTAAAAATTAATGATTACTGTTTCTCAACTTTATTTTATATGTTTTCTTTTACTGTAGTTCTGGTAAGATTTATGCCTATTTAATCCTTCATGTCTCAATAGCCAAATGCAATCTTGTCCCATGTGAGTAGCTTGTTTGTGCGATTTTAACAAGGATTTCAAATATTCTGCTATGTGAGCTTGAAATAAATTTATGCTGCAAACTTACCAAATGATCAAAGTTGTGATGATGGGATTCAGAAAGTAGAGCTGAGAAGTATTCAGACTTGAAAAATAATTAAAAAATAAATAAATGTTCAGACTTGACATACTCCCTCCATCCTTTTTAAGTGTTGTCCGGAAAGCGTGTCTGTGAGGGAAACACGGATTTCTAGAGACACTTATTTTAGAACGGAGAGAGTAGGCTGTAATAGGCATATCCGTCACGTGCAGGTCCTATAATACTGAGGTACCAGTCATGTTCACTTCTTATAAAGGCTGAAATTTATTGCATTCTACTGTGTCTGAGATAAATATTCGAGCAATGTTGCATTGTCTCTTGGTCTTTTATTTATCTGTACTGTCTAAGATCGCTTCATGATGTGTACTGGAAAACTGTACTTTGCCGAGTGCCTCAGACTTTGCCGAGTGCAAAATATCATGGCACTCGGCAAAAGCTATATTTTGCCGAGTGTAGCACTCGACAAAATTTTGCACTCGGCAAAGTAGTGCACCCGGTAAATCTAGACTTTGCCACATAAGCGCTCGGTAAAACTTAGGTGGACAGTGACGGCGGCCACCTACCGTTAGCTTTTGCCAAGTGTCATTCGTCATGCACTCGGTAAAAAAATATATTATTTTTTTGAATAAACTTTGCGGAGTGCCATCCTTGGCACTCGGCAAAGTTTTTTTATTTTTCTGAAAATAAATTTTGCCGAGTGCTTTCTAGCCCCGGCACTCGGCAAAATATATTTGTCGAGTGCCATCCCTAAGCACTCGGCAAAGTTTTTGATTTTTTCTGAAAACCAACTTTGCCGAGCGTTTTCTAATTCGGGCACTTGGCAAAATGTTTTTTTATTTTTTTAATAAACTTTGCCGGGTGTTTTCTAGCCCGACACTCGGCAATTTTTTTTATTTTTTTAATAAACTTTGCCGAGTGTTTTCTAGCCCGTCACTTGGCAATTTTTTTTTATTTTTTTAATAAACTTTGCCAGGTGCCTCCTGGGCCGACACTTGGCAAAGTAATTTTTGCCGAGTGTTCCACCATTGCAATGATTTGGAACAAGTTGCAACGCATGATGCCTAAAACCCTGACATCACATGTGATAACTGTTATCACATGTGGAGATGTTTGAGTTTTAGGTATCGTGCGTCCCGACTTGCTCCAAATTGTTTCAAATTTTTACCACAACCTTTGCATGCGATAACAAGATGCCTCCACAAGTTTCGTGATTTTCGGACTTTATGTGGATTTTATATAATTTAAATTCACTTTTTCTGCAAATAACTTGACATGTTACGTTAACGAGATGCTCAAGATTTCATGTGACTCCCTGGATACGGCCCCAACATACGCTAAATATCATGAATATCAATTTTTGGATGACCAAATTCCATTATTCCATGGACCTGCAGTTCAAATTTGAAATACGTCGAAAAAATTAACAAACCAAAATAAATTAAAGAAATATACAAAAAAAGTCAAAATTTCACCAAATTTTAAATTAGAGTTTTAAATACTGTCATAAGACTACACAGAAAAATTTGGATCCAAAATCAAAAAATATATATATTTTTTGCCGAGTGCCGTGGGGAACACTCGACAAAATTTACTTTGCCGAGTGCCCAGCCCAGTGTGCACAATAAATTAAAAAAGGCCGGGGCCTAAATGACCAAGTGGCCGGCCCGGCCCACGCCACCCCTCCCGTCCCCAAACCCTCGCGCCCGCGCTCCCAACCCTCGGCTCCCACGCGCCGCGCCGCCCCTCCGCCCGCCCGCCGCCGCCAACGCGCCGCGCCGCTGCCTCACCCGCCGGTGAGCCACCGCCCCCGCCGGCGAGTCCTCGTCCCGGCCAGCCTCCATCCCGGCTCCTCCCTGCCCAGGCCAGGTGCCGCCGCGGCTCCCCAGCGCCCCGACGCACCCGCCCCGCCGGCGAGCCCCCGCCGGCGAGTCCTCGCCCCGGCCCGGTCCTTCGGCGTCATCTTCCGCCCCCGACAACTTCGTCTACGGGGCAGTCCGGCGCCGGGAACAACTGGGCCAATGGCGCCACTACACCGAGAGCGCCGAGCTCATCGACGTCGGACTTCCAAAAGCTGTGTGTTTGGTTCGTATCTGCAATCAGGCCTCCGCGTCTACTTGGCAATTGCCTGCGCATAGTGCCATAGTGCGCAGCAGTGTATAGCTAACCTCATGGCATCACTGGGAGTCTGTCTGGAACATCTAAAGCTTGTTTCTTTTTTGCGACAGATATTTTCCCATGCCCTGTGTCGTTCCATCTTGTTTGCTAGAGGCCATTGAAACATCAGTAACAGCTTCTTGATAGAAATGCATATTGAACCTTTCCAGATGTTTTGCCTGCCCCCCAACAATTTAGTAGTAATGTTATTGACATCAAATTAAATGTCCACGATTCTGCTAAGTGGGTTCGTAGACTTGCAGTACGATTAGTTTCGAAAGGCATTATCTTCCCTCTTGAATGTATTAACCATATCTTGTGTCGCTTCATCTTGTTTGCTAGAGGCAATTAAAGCATCAGTAACAATTCCTTGAAAGTATTGTGTATAAAACCTTTCCAGATGTTTTGCCCCCGACAATTCAGTAGGCGATATTGTTATCAACGTCGGATTGTCCATTATTCTGCTAAGTGGGTTTGCAGACTTGTAGTACGTTACCCTTTGAAAGTCATTCTCTTTGCTCTATTATATTCTGCCGCTTCCAAAAGCTTGTTATAAATTGTGAATTCTGTTCATCAAGGTGCCACAGCTGTGTACTGCTAGGGAAAGCAAGCGCCTTAAACATCGCCTTTCCAAGATGATGGTTTTCCTATCTTAGATGAGACATGCTACTTAACCTTATGAAGCTTGTTATGTCTGCTTAGCCTTTTTGGAAACTCGAAGGTTTCATTCTCATAACATTAATTCACAATGACATGCTGATCATCTCTTATCACTTGTTTTTATTGTCCTGCCCCTTTTGGTGGTGGCATTGCACCGGTTATTTCATTAATGTTGCTACAATCTTATCCTTTTCTCTGTAAGAAACTCACGAGCAATGTTTTCAAGGCGGTAAGGTGAGGCGTGGCGAGTGACTACCGCCTTACGCTTAAGCGACTAAAGCGTGAGGCGAGGCGAGGCGACGCCTTATGAATATAAAAAAAAACTTTAAACAGCAGCTTAGATCTGTAGATGATGAAGAAAAAAGAAAAGGAAAAAAGAAAAAGAAAGGATGAGTAAGAAGTGGGCTGGCCCAGCCAACCAGGCGGCCCATGTGCCCCTCCCCCTCCTGGCGTGGCTTATCGCCCAATCCCATCCAGCTCCAGCGTTGCTCCTCTCTCGTTCTCCTCCACTCGTTCTGCATCCGCTCGTCTCTCCGCGGCTCCGCCCCTCCGGATGTGCTGCTCTGCTCCCCTCTCTCTCCGGATGTGCTGCTCTGCTCCCCTCCCTCGCTGCTCCCCATCCAGATCTACAGCCGTCGCCGTCCCCTTCCAGATCGAACAGATGGCGGCAAGGAGACGGGTGGAATCGAGAGAAATCGAGCAGATGGCGGCAAGGAGACGGCGGAATCGAGAGGAATCAAGCAGATGGCGGCGACGAAACGGCGGAATTGACGAGGAGACGGCGGAATCGACGAGGAGACAACGGAATCGAGGGGGCATCAGCATGCACATAAGGCGACAAGGCGCCGCCTTACCCCTAAGGCGAGCCTGGAGCGCCCCGACGCTTAAGCGTCGTTTAAGCGACGATTAAGCGACGCCTTGAAAACATTGCTCACGAGTTGTGTGTTTTGTTGTGGAATAGGTATATGATGTCACGAAGTTTTTGGAAGACCACCCAGGAGGTGATGATGTTCTGCTGTCCTCAACTGGTATGCCATCTTGCCTTTATGTACCAGCAGTACCACTAACCAATACCTTTATGAAGTCTTTTACCGGCAGCATTTTAGTGTTTCTAGAATAGATTTTTATTTGTGCCAAATAGATGTAGCTGTGGATATCACTACTTCTTTTCAAGTCAGTTTTTTGGAAGTGTAGTCTATGCAGAACAACTAAGAAATAGGTAAGTAAGGATTAAAAAAAGTCACATGGTATACAACATATTCTTTGTAGCAGAGATAATATGCAGGTTTGATTTGTACATACCCAGAGATAAGATAACAAATCCAGTCCAGTTGTGGCATTTTTAACTGGTGGAGCTTGGATCATTGGGTAAGTAAAAATTTTCTCACATATCGCAATACATTACAGGGTTCACATATAGTGACTTCCTTGTTACTTATGTGTCTTATATTTAGTTGCAAGGCATATGGTGCTCTTCTTGGAAAGCAGCTAGCAACAGAGGAATTACAGTTGCTTGTTGTTGGGGCGGTAGCCCGGGCGTGAGCTACCTGTTTTCGCCTGGCGGAGCTTTCGTCCCCTAAGCCGAAAGCCACACAGCCGCGAAGGTGATAGCCGCCAGCTAGCGGTTTCGCGGGTCAGCCTTTCGCGCGAATGAGTGTGGCGCGGAAGGCGGACTCGTGTGCCTTTCGCGCGAATATAAGATGTCCGCAAGGAGGACTAGCTGGGAGGCCTCGAAGGACCCGCTTTCGCGCGAAAGCACAGCGAGCCACGAGGCGCTCGCGCCACATGAGCTTTCGAGCGAAAGCCGAATGTTCGCTGCAGACTTGCGTTTCTCCCTTTCGGTCTTTGGCCGTGTGTTCTCCTTTCGCAGGGTCCTCCGGACGGTGGCGCGGAGGGGGCCCGCAGGTCAGAAGGAAGGGCACGCGGGTCGCTTCGCTTCCGCGTGCAATTACGGTGGCACCCCGCGGGCCCAGGAAGCCAGGGAAGCCGCAAGGCAGACTGGGAGAGGGCCTTTCTGTAATTATGGCGGAGTGGTTAGAAGGACATCTTTGTACTTTTAAACAGTTTGAGATTAATATAAAAGGGGCTCCCGACCCTCCACAGAGGGGGGAACACTGTTCACTTCTACCATTTTCCATACTTTCCTGTACGTGTTCCGCTTTCGCTTCGTGCTTTCGTTCGTGCGACAACCCGCTGTTTCGGGGTCTCGGTCCCGAAACAACATTGGCGCCCACCGTGGTTGTCGCCCGAGCTTACCATGCCGCCAAGGAAAGCGCCGAAGACGGTCGACAATCCGGAGACGATCGTCGCGAGAAAGGATACTTTCGGCACCGTCGCGGTTTCAGTCCCAGCTAGCCAGGTCCCACCAAACGCAGCCGCAGAGCCACCACCTTTCGGCGGCGCTCTGTCGATAGAAACGCAGCCGCCGCCGGGAGCATCGACGAGCCAGGGTGTGCAGTCTCAGGATCAGCGGACCTTGGGCAGAGACAGCACGCCGGATGGGCACGTCGAGGACGAGGATGAAGACGACGACGAAATCACAAAACACGCCCAAGCAATCAAGACGCTGGCTCAACAGCAAGGGGAAATCGAAAGGCTGTTGTTGCAAAGAGACCAGCTGCAGCAGCAGTTGGCGGCGAAAGCAAGAGAAGACGAGACTCGCAACGCCATTCGGCGAGCTGAGGCGCAGAGGAGGCAACTCGAGAAGGAAATTCAGGAGCTGCGAAGGGCCGGGGCGGACCCCAATCCGATAGCATAAGAAGACGTATTCATACCAAGGAGAGAGCAACCGCCAGCTTTCGGCAACGCTATCGACGAAACCTCTCCACTCTTGAGGGAGTTGCAAGCTCATCCGTGGCCACTCAATTACAAGCCTCGCATTCCGACTTTCGACGGTAAAGCGAACCCGCGCAAGTTCTTGGCAAGCTATGAGACAGCTGTCTTTTCGGCAGGCGGAGACAATCAGGCTTTAGCAAAATCTCTCATCCTGGCAGTCGAAGACGTCGCTCACGATTGGTACACCACTCTCAAGCCACTGTCTATCCATTCGTGGGCACAGTTGAAGGCCGAATTGCTGGCCACTTTCCAAGGATTTCGGCCAGATGTCAAGACCACGCGGGACCTCATGAATTGCACCCAGCAAGATGACGAACCCTTATCCGAGTACCTCAAACGCTTCATCCAGCTAAAGGCTCAAGCGCCGAATGTGTCGGAAGCCGCGGTGATCGCAGCAGCCATCGAAGGCTTGGGGACTGGGCAGTGCGCCGCTCACTTGTCCAGGGAGCCGCCGAAAGATGTCAAGGAATTGTTCGATGTAATGAATGCGTACGCGAGGTCGGATGATGACTTTCGGCGACGCAAGGTCGCCCGCCTGACGCAGAGGCAAGCGACGAAAGCAACTTGACCGCTGCCCGTGCCGAATCAAAGAATTGTCAGGCCTTTTCGTTCAATCAACAATTTGCAGGAAGAACCAGCACAATCAGCGGCAGGCACGGAGAGGCCTGACATGGCTGACTTCCAGCCCCAAAGAGGGTTTGATCAACCTTTTCGTGGAGGACGCGGTGGAAGGTCAGGCCGCGGCGGTCAAGAAGGTAGAGGCCGCGGAAGAGGACCCAGGCCATCGTATTGTGTCATTTGCGACGGCAATTTCGGCCACACCACTCGGGACTGTAAATACAGCAAGATGGCGAAAGAGCTGAAAGACAAGGATCAAGCTTCAGCCTCTGCCGAAAGCTCCAAGCATGTTTTCCACAATTCGCAAGACCCGGCAGCAGTGGCGGCAGCATGCAGCAATTACGCGAGCACGCCTATGCATCCCCCGCAGTACATGCATCCCCAAAATTTGCATTGGTACAATCCGGCGTATCAGGGCTATCAGCTTCCGGTCTTTGCGCCGCATTCGGTGGCGGTTTCGTCACCTATGCATTATCAGCGTCAGCCAACGCCGCCACCGGCGCTTCCGGCTCAAACCCAACCACAGGGGCAGCAGGGGCTGGAAATGGAAAACGAAACTAATGCAGTCAACAACATCCTCCCGTCAAGAGGCCACATTTTCGCCATCACGGGTGGATCTAACCTCGAGCACAAAAGTAAGAGAGCTAGAAGGGACTATCACCGAAGAGTCCAGACAGTATCACCAAGACTTCCACTGAACAGGCCAGCTTGGTCACTAGCGCCGATACGCTTCGACGAGTCCGACTTCAAAGTCCGCGACTACCCGCATTGTGACGCTTTCGTCGCCACGGCCAACGTGGCCGGCTTCACTTTGCATAACATTCTGATTGACACCGGAAGCTCGGCAGACATCCTATTTGTCAAAGCTTTCGAGGCGATGGGATTCGACAGGCGAAGTTTGGACCCCGCCGGCAATTCGCTATACGGCTTCGGGGGAAGAAAGATTGATGCTATCGGCAAAAAGCAAATCCCTGTATCTTTCGTCGAAGGGGAAAAAGTCCGCACTGAAACGCTGACTTTCGACATAGTGAACATGGACTACCCCTACACTGCCATTTTCGGCAGAGGTTTCACGAACAAGTTTAACATCGTCATCAAACAAAGCTACCTGTGCATGAAGATGCCATCCCCTTTCGGCATTATCGCTATACATGGAGATCAGCAAGCTTCTAGAAGAATTGAGGGAAAACCAACCCCAGGCTACAGCCTTATCAATGAGGTGGCTAATAAAGACGAAATGCAAACAACCACCGAAGAGCATGCTATCGTCAGCCCGTCGGAATGCAAGGTTGGGGCAGCCGAAGAAACGGTAAGAATTCCGCTCGTGGCCTCCAGGCCCGAAAGAGCCGTGCACATTGGGTCAAGCATGCCGGAAGAAGAAAGGAACGCTTTGGCATCTTTCCTTGCGACCAACGATGACATTTTGGCTTGGTCAGCAAGCGACCTGCAAGGCGTTAGCAGAGATCTCGCCCAGCACAGTTTGAACATCGCAAGCGGCGCTAAGCCCAGAAAGCAAAAACTGAGAAAGATGTCAAACGAAAGGGCAGACGCGGCGAAAGCCGAAGTGCAAAGATTACTCGATGCTGGAGTAATCCGACCAGTCCAGTATCCCGAATGGCTGGCGAATGTCGTCTTGGTGAAAAAGAAGAATGGAAAATGGCGAATGTGCGTCGATTTCACCGACCTCAACAAATGTTGCCCGAAGGATCCGTATCCTTTGCCTCGTATCGACAAGCTTGTCGACATTGCATCTGGTTGTGAAATAATGAGCTTGCTAGATTGTTTTTCAGGCTATCACCAGATCTGGCTTCATCCCGACGATGAGGAGAAAAGCAGTTTCATCACCCCTACAGGTACATACTGCTACCGGCGAATGCCGGAAGGGCTGCGGAATGCAGGCCCTACTTTCTCGCGGATGACCGACAAGGTGTTCGAAAGCCAGAAGCAAAAGAAAAACTTGTTGGCTTACGTTGACGATATAGTGGTCAAGAGCGATAGACAGGAAGATCATCAGGCAGACTTGCTCGAGACTTTCGGCAATCTCCGAAAGAGTGGTTTGAAGCTCAACCCTGACAAGTGCATTTTCGGCATCAAGAAAGGCAAGCTCCTCGGTTGCCTGGTATCGGCAAGAGGAATTGAAGCTAATCCCGACAAGATAGCGGCAATCATCAACATGCAACCGCCCTCAAACCGAAAGCAAGTGCAAAAGTTGACAGGAAGGCTGGCTTCTTTGAACAGATTTATCGCAAGGTTCGCTGAAAAAGGACTGCCTTTCTTCCGAACTCTGCGTAGCTCCGACCCTTTCGATTGGGGGAAGAGCAGCGGCAGGCCTTTCAGCAACTAAAGGAGTATTCGACAAAACTGACCACGCTATCCAAGCCGTCGCCGGAAGCGACACTCTTGCTGTACCTTGCAGCATCGCACACGTAAGCGCAGTACTGGTGGAAGAGAAGGAGCATGCAAACAAGATGACGCAGTTCCCAATCTACTTCGTCTCCGAGGCCCTTTCAGGTGCAAAACTGAACTACTCAGAGCTGGAGAAGATAGCTTACACAGTAGTAATGGCTTCTAGAAAGCTGAAGCACTACTTTCAGTCTCACCACATCACAGTCCTTTCGGCTCAGCCGTTGGAAGCATTGTTTCGCAACAACGAAGCTATCGGCCGAATCGGCAAGTGGGCGGCAGAGTTAAACGAATATGTGATCGATTTCCAGCACCGGTCCGCAATCAAGTCGCAGGCGTTGGCGGATTTCATAGCAGACTGGACTCCCGCCGCTTTCGACACAACTCTCGAGTTCGAGGAACCCGTGTGAACTGTGACGGCGCATGGGGAATGGCTGGAGCCGGAATCTCGGCGATCCTTACGCCACCAAGAGGACCGAAGGTGAGATTTGCCGCAAGGCTGCAGTTCCTCACAACCAACAACACTGCCGAATATGAGGCCGTGCTTTTGGGTTTACGAAAGCTCCGAGCAATCGGAGCGAGAAGATGCATAGTCAAGTCGGATTCCCAAGTCGTTGTTGGTCACGCCGAAAAGGATTTCACAGCAAGAGAACCAGAGTTAGCCAAGTATCTGGCAGCAATCAGCAATCAGAAGAATGGAGAAGTATTTCGCTGGTTTCACCTTACGTCACATTCCAAGGGCCGAAAACGCTGAGGCAGACGAACTGGCCAAAGCCGCAGCACAAAATTTACCACTTCCACCAGATGTGTTCTATCAAGTCCTTTCAGCCAAGGCAGTGAAAGAGAAGGAAGATCATCCAAGTTCGGTACACGCTATCGTCAGTGATGACTGGAGGTCGCAGATATTCGCTTATCTAGCCGGGACTTACGAGCCGGAGTCTAGGAAGGATGCCGAAAGGATGGCCAGCAGAGCGAAAGGTTACTCAATCATTGGAGAGCAATTGTTCAAAAATGGAATAACAGCTCCTCTTCTGAAATGCATAAGCAAACGCGAAGGCATTCAGCTACTCGAAGAAATGCACGCCGGAATGTGCGGTGCACACAGAGCAATGAGGCAAGGTTTCTACTGGCCGTCTGCCGCATCAGACGCCAGAGAGCTGGTCAAATGTTGCAAAGGATGCCAGATGTTCGCCAAAACCCAGAAAGCCCCAGCATATGAAACCACGCCGATAGTGCTGACCTGGCCCTTGCAAAGATGGGGCATCGACATAGTCGGCCCGCTACCGGCAGCTCCAGGCAACTTGCGTTTCGTAGCGGTTGCTCTCGAGTATTTCACCAAATGGGTGGAAGCGAAGGCCCTCGCCAGCGTAACTTCCACCTCTTTAACAAAATTCGTCTGGCAGAGAATAATCTGTCGTTTCGGTGTTCCGTCATTCATCACCTGCGACAATGGGAAGCAGTTCGATTGCACCGAATTCAGGAATTTTTGCGATGAGCTCAGCATCAAGCTTAACTTCGCCTCAGTAAATTACCCCCAGGCAAACGGGGCTGTCGAGAGAGCAAATGGCCTAATCTTCTCGGCATTCTCGAAAACCTTGCACGACTCGCCGAAAGGCAAGTGGGCCAACACCTTAACAACAGCTGTATGGGGACACAACATCTCACGGTCCAGAGCTACCGGCTTCACCCCGTTCAGATTGCTTTACGGCGAGGAAGCAGTTACCCCGGAAGAGGTAAAGCTAGGTTCCTTCCGAACCGAAATGGCTCCAACGTCTCAAGAGCAAAGACACCTCGAACTCGACACTATCGAAGAAGCAAGATTGCAAGCTGCAGACAATCTCGAGAAGTACCACGCTGAAACGAAGCATCACAGAGACAAGACGATAGTCCGAAAGGACATCAAGCCTGGAGACATGGTCACCATTCGGCAGCCAGACAAGCAAGGTAAGCTGCAATCGCAATGGCAAGGCCCTTTCATCGTGGCAAGCATGGTAGCACCCGGTGTATTCCGGTTGTTGAATGACAAGGGCGAAGAATCAGCCCACACATGGAACGCGAGCAATCTGCGCCGCTTATACCCGTAATTTATCTTTTTTGAACTATGATGTAATTCTCTCTTCCATCTTTCACCATTTTTTGTAATCGAAGGCCGGCTGCGCTCTTTTTCCTCGCCGGGGAAGCCCTTCATCGGGGTGCGAGGTTTTTTAACGAGGCAGCCGAATGTAACCGCTACATTGCGAAGGTAAACGTAATTCCCCAAAAATATCACGTGGCTCGCTAAAAGACGAAGTCAACCAAACTTAAGGTTGAGACATTCGTCACCAAAATGTGATGAAAAGAGAATGTCGGGGAGGTAGGGCGAAAGAGACCCTTCACCTCCACCGACAATCTCGAAAGCCTGCGGGCTATGTAAAAACCGACCCTCTGACAAAATGCGAGGGCGGAACGAAAGCCTGCGGGCTATGTAAAAACCGACCCTCCGACAAAATGCGAGGGCGGAATGAAAGCCTGCGGGCTATGTAAAAACCGACCCTCCGACAAAACGCAAGGGCGGAACGAAAGCCTGCGGGCTATGAAAAGACCCACCCTCCGACAAAACGCGAGGGCGGAACGAAAGCCCATAAAATGCGAGGGCGGAACGAAAGCCTGCGGGCTATGTAAAAACCGACCCTCCGACAAAATGCGAGGGCGGAATGACAGCCTGCGGGTTATGTAAAAACCGACCCTCCGACAAAACGCGAGGGCGGAACGAAAGCCTGCGGGCTATGTAAAAACCGACCCTCCGACAAAATGCGAGAGCGGAATGAAAGCCTGCGGGCTATGTAAAAACCGACCCTCCGACAAAACGCGAGGGCGGAACGAAAGCCTGCGGGCTACGTAAAAACCGACCCTCCGACAAAACGCGAGGGCGAAACGAAAGCATGCGGGCTATGAAAACACCGACCTTCCGACAAAACGCGAGGGCGGAACAAAGGCTCGCAGGTTATGTAAAAAACCGACCCTCCGACAAAACGCAAGGGCGGAACGAAAGCCAGCAAGCAAAACGAGCAGTCCCTGCCAGACGGCAAGGATAGCCGGTAGGCCCCAGTAGCCTTTAATAGCATAAATACCATATTAACCTTTTACCCACCAAACGCCCGCAAGTACAGCCAAGGGAGTAAACTCAACCCCATCGCAACAAAGGTAAGGCAATATAAATAGACACCCGGGGGCAAACCCCCCAACAGCCATCCAAAAATTACCCAGCCTCTTCCAATGTCAAGCCGCGAAAGGGTTGGCACAGCCGCAAAAGTGCGAATAGGAAGCATCAGGAGTCACCCTTTCGTTTTGGTGATTGTGTCATCGGTGGCACGTCCGCCCATTGTCACCAATCCGGTAACTGTAGGTGGCAGTCCCATCGAGTGGCACTCCCATCTTAAACCAAAGACAGGAGATGAACCAAGCCATGCATGCGGCTGGACAGCAATACAAGCAATGTCGCAGTTATAGCTGGTGGCAAACCTCCCTTTCGCAATATAAAAAGGCACTTTCGTCAGCTAATTTTCCCAACCTCGACAGGCAGTTAACTCAACAGATCTTGCGTGCTATCAGCCGAGGGGCTCGCACCGAAAGCTCCCTCGCGCGAAAGCCTTCGCCCCTCGTCTAAGTGTTTGGGGGGCGGGCGCGTCTATACTATCGGCCGAGGGGCTCGCACCAAAAGCTCCCTCGCGCGAAAGCCTTCGCCCCTCGTCTAAGTGTTTGGGGGGCGGGCGCGTCTATACTATCGGCCAAGGGGCTCGCACCGAAAGCTCTCTCGCGCGAAAGCCTTCGCCCCTCGTCTAAGTGTTTGGGGGGCGGGCGCGTCTATACTATCGGCCGAGGGGCTCGCACCGAAAGCTCCCTCGCGCGAAAGCCTTCACCCCTCGTCTAAGTGTTTGGGGGGCAGACGCGTCTATACTATCGGCCAAGGGGCTCGCACCAAAAGCTCCCTCGCGCGAAAGCCTTCGCCCCTCGTCTAAGTGTTTGGGGGGCGGGCGCGTCTATACTATCGGCCGAGGGGCTCGCACCGAAAGCTCCCTCGCGCGAAAGCCTTCGCCCCTCGTCTAAGTGTTTGGGGGGCGGGCGCGTACTATCGGCCGAGGGGCTCGCACCGAAAGCTCCCTCGCGCGAAAGCCTTCGCCCCTCGTCTAAGTGTTTGGGCGCGGGCACTTCACAAAAACTCGTCGAATTACTCGACGGCTTAACCGCGCGAAAGTTCCGCAGCGAACGCCTAATCGCCGAAAGTGTATGCTTTTCAACACTCGAAAAAGGACGCAACGATAAAAAATAAAAGCTTTATTAAGGCGAAAATTACATTTCACAAAGGAACCGCACCGCATAAAAGTCTAAGCGTCCCTCACTGTACCAAGGGACATGCTGTATCTACGAGCGTGGGGGGAAAACGAATAGTCCTCCGGCTCTTGTTTTATAATCGGCCCTTCGCGAGCATCCAGGGCCGCTCGTTTGCTATCGCGCCGTTTTCGTCTTTCTTCTAGTCGCCGAGGATCGAAACCACGATAGAATTCCCGAAGTCTTTCCTCGACCCGTTGGAGTTTCCGGGCGCGCCTGCTCAAGTATGACGAGAGCGTCGCCGCGGGAAACCTCGCGTGAAAGCTCCGCCACAAATCGCCGCCAACACACAAGTTACCGGATTTAATCATCAGAGGGCAGACGTCAAGAACCTTCGTAGTTCCAGCGCCCGGAACCTGGAGGAACATAGTGCCAAAATTAATGAGTACATTACACAGGTTTTCGGCGTTCTCTTCTGTTTCGCCCAAAAGTACAAAACATCCGCCTCCCAGTCGACTATGTGGCTACCCTATCATGGTTTTCGCTCGTAGCACGCGCAGCTCCGGCAGCTGAGCTTTCGGGGTTCGCTTCAGGAGTGGCACCGGTAGCGTCGCCCTCGTCCTTCTCGACCTCCTGGCTCTGGCGCTCGGAGATGTAGGCATTGAAAATCTGTCGGATTTGCGTCCGCTCCTCCGAAGTCTGCGCTCAAACAGAATTTAGTTCGCAAATGACAAAAGCATACAAGCAAAAAAAGGGAGAAAAGGAGCCCCCTCAAATTAACCTTAGCACGGCCGACGGCGGATTGGACCAAAGCCATGTCGTTGCCGCCAGCAAGCCAAAACTCCTCGAAAAATTTCTTGCCGAGAACTTTCACTTCGGGAGGAGTCCACCAGCAGGCGTCCACATCCGCCACCGCAAGGTCGGCGGTATGCGAACACCCAACATTCAGCAGGCTGACACCGATGGCCTTGATGCCTGCAGCCGAAGCGTAATCGCGCGAAAGGGACATATGCCCCTCCAGCGCGTCCAGCTCCGTGCGAAGCCAAGCCAGGCAGCTGCGTAAGTCGTTTTCGCCTGGGCCATCCGAAAGTACGCCAGTGCTTTTTAAGCATTGTACATGCTTCGTGACAAGGCCATCAGCGAGGGCCGAAATGTCCGCGCGGTCATCTTCGAAGGAGCTCCTTAGCGCGGTAAGTTCTTCTTTCAGCCTTTCGGCTTCGCGTTGAGCCAGCCGACGGGCAGTCTTTTCGTCTTCCGCCGCCCTTTTCAGGGCAGCGTTCTCCTTCTCCAACTCCTTCAGGCGGCGATCCCTGTCTTGTTTTTCCGTTTCAACTCGGCTTGCGAATAGCTCGCTCTGGCGAGTCTGGCTCCGCGCAAGCACCAGCGCCTGCCAGCAGAGAAAACAACAGCAACAACCAAACACGTTAGAAACCTGTAACATGGCAAAGCCGTGGCAGAAGCGATCAAGCGAGCTAGGCGAAATGCTTACGCTGGCCAGGTGGAAAGACAAGGCGTCACCAAGATGCCCGCTCTCGGCTTTCAACAGATCGCGCTCGACTTCTGGAGCGACGAAAGCTCTCTGAGCACACTCTATAAACTTATTCGTTTCGCCGTCCTCGGCGGTCAGGATACCGAGCTTTCGGCAGTCAAAATGAGAAGCAAGATGAGAGTCGGAAGCTGCACCCAAAAAACGAGCAATCCGATAAGACTCCTCCCGGGCGTCGTCCATTTCGCTCGAAGAGCTCAGCCCGGTATAAAGGCACGGATTTAAGTAGTCCTCAGGCCGACTATCTAACTCGATGCGACCATGGCCCAAAAGCTGGTCATCCACCATAGACTGCGTCAGCCGAATAGACTTTCGATAAGACCACGCCTTACCTTTCTCCACCGCCCGTTCGACCGGCACCCCTTTCCCTTTCTCCGCGGGAGCCAGGGAGCTCTTCGCGCGCTTGGGCGCCGGTTCAACTGCAGCAGGGCCCGCCGGTTTACGAACCCCAGCTTTCGCAGGAGGGGGCACGCCGGAAGAAACGTCGTCGTCGAAGAACGAAGCAGCCCCAGCCTTGCGCGACGCCATGTCCGCTGACCCAAGCGAACCCTGAAATGGACGAATAAGGTGTGTTCCAGCATTCAGAGGTAACTTTCGCCAAGCTAAAGCGAAAGAATGCAATAACAAATAGGCAAGGGTAAAAACAAAGCGAAAGCGGTAAAGCGCCGATACGCGAAGTCACGCTCTACCTCAGCGCTGCGGATCGTATCGACGTTACTGATCTGACGCGGAGTTTTTCTTCGGCGTTTACCAACCGGTTTCGCGATAACGCGGCAAAGACGAACATCCCCGGGCTCTGAGAGTTTGCGTTTTCGCGATGCCGGGGCTTTACTTTTCCCTGCCACGACCTGCCTCCCTCCGCCCGGTCATCATCAGCTGGCAGGGGCCTTTCCCCGTAGGCGACCCCCATAGCGTCGAAAACACGGTTCAGTCGACCTCGACCACCTATAGAATTTATCTTGAATTCGCGCTCCTTCTTTAGGTACGGACCGCAAATCTTGTTCGCCTCCTTCTCGACATGGCTCACAAATGCGGCGTCGTTCCGAAAGTTCGCCGGACGCCCAACCAGAAGCGTCGGCCCTCGGTAGCCACCAACACTGACAATGTTTTCAAATTCGGTCTCCGAGCAGAGGGGGTTTTGGCCGACAGCAATCCACTCCTCGATGAGGTCTCGGCTGATCTGAAACTTGGAAGTTAGGGCGAAAGCATCGCCACACGCAATGCTTTCGCCATCTGTCAAAGCCGCCGGCGGCGCATGAAGTCCGACAAACTCCCTCAGCACAGACACAAGAGGACACGGCCTTTCCAAGCCTTGCTCTTTCGCCTCCCGAACAGCTCTATTCGAGCAGACGCGGACGTGAACCAAAAATCCGTCCATTGAGGCCATTTGTTCTTATACGTCGGCGAGATGCAGATGTTGCCTCGAGCCTTTCGCGGAACGAAGTTGATACACCCAATTTCGCTGGGTAGCTCCTCTCGCAAGAAATAGTCCAACACCTGGCTACGCCGACGGTGGATATCATAATATTTCACGAAAACCTCGGCACGCAGCCTACATCCCATCATCTTCAGGGCCATCGCGAATATGCTCAGGCGCGAAAAGGCATTCGGCGTGAGCTGATGGAGCTGGATCTTGAATGTGTCCAACACGCCGCCAACAAAATCCCCCAGAGGAAAGTCCAACCCGGCCACAAAGTAGTCCCGGAAAACAATAGCTTCATATGGCCGGGGGCTTGGGATCGCTTCTTCTCCAGGCGCCCGACACAGCGAAAGCACACGTTCGCTTATGATGCCTTTTTCGGCGAAACCTTGCAAGACAGACGGGGTAACTTGGGAGCAGCCCAGATAGAACGAGCAGTCTTCCGGGATCGGAGTCGAAATCGAAACCCCTTCATCCGAATGGACGCTCCCAGCGCGCCCCTCTACCCGTTGGTCGACAGCGCCGGACACAATCGACACGGTCTTGCTCGACTCCGAAACGCTGGAACTCTCGCTACTCGAGTCGGATGTGGACGTGGATGAAGACGAGCTCGTGGACGCCATCTAGCATGGCGGCGAATTAGAAAAAGTGCACGCATATGTAAGCGCTCAAAAAAAAATAATAACAATCGTCGAACCAAAAACAGCAGAAAAGTAACGACACAAAACATGAAAGCGAAAGCGCGCATTCAGTGTGACACTTTCGCCAGACAAACGAAAAATGTACAAAAAGCTCACCTGAAAAAAAACGCGTTGAAGCGCAAACTAGCTTCCCGAGCGAAAGTGTTGAGCGCCGAAAGCGAAAAGATGCTGAATGTAAGAAGGAAGCAAAGGACCAGGGAGTGCGCGCGGCCTCTGGCGGGCGGGGCGATCCCCGTTTTATACCCGCGCGTACGGGCGCGGCCCGGAAACCGAGGGGTACGGAGCGGCTCGGAACACGAGGAGACGCTTAAATACGCCTCGAAACGTCAACCGTCGCTCCTTGATACAACAACTGACACACCGCGTGCGCTTAAACTATACATAAATATATATATAGAGGGCAATAATAATAATAAAAAATCTTTATATATACAGTAAAAAAAACAACAAAACGCGCGTCAAGAACAGGCGAAAACAGGAGATACTTTCGCATGTCCTCTCGCGGGCGGGCGTACCGTAAGCAAGCAACGTCGATCCGCGGCCCCGCGCGGCACGGCGTTGAGGGGCTATTGTTGGGGCGGTAGCCCGGGCGTGAGCTACCTGTTTTCGCCTGGCGGAGCTTTCGTCCCCTAAGTTGAAAGCCACACAGCCGCGAAGGTGATAGCCGCCAGCTAGCGGTTTCGCGGGTCAGCCTTTCGCGCGAATGAGTGTGGCGCGGAAGGCGGACTCGTGTGCCTTTCGCGCGAATATAAGATGTCCGCAAGGAGGACTAGCTGGGAGGCCTCGAAGGACCCGCTTTCGCGCGAAAGCACAGCGAGCCACGAGGCGCTCGCGCCACATGAGCTTTCGAGCGAAAGCCGAATGTTCGCTGCAGACTTGCGTTTCTCCCTTTCGGTCTTTGGCCGTGTGTTCTCCTTTCGCAGGGTCCTCCGGACGGTGGCGCGGAGGGGGCCCGCAGGTCAGAAGGAAGGGCACGTGGGTCGCTTCGCTTCCGCGTGCAATTACGGTGGCACCCCGCGGGCCCAGGAAGCCAGGGAAGCCGCAAGGCAGACTGGGAGAGGGCCTTTCTGTAATTATGGCGGAGTGGTTGGAAGGGCATCTTTGTACTTTTAAACAGTTTGAGATTAATATAAAAGGGGCTCCCGACCCTCCACAGAGGGGGAACACTGTTCACTTCTACCATTTTCCATACTTTCCTGTATGTGTTCCGCTTTCGCTTCGTGCTTTCGTTCGTGCGACAACCCGCTGTTTCGGGGTCTCGGTCCCGAAACAACACTTGTGTTCGGTGGAATGACCATGTGAGATGTGGCCGGTGCTTACTGATGTCATGCTAAACTGCATTTCATATGTATAGCTATGGACATTGCTGGACTGAGGTAAATACTTACTTTTCCATCTTATTAGGTTCCATTCGAATCACTACTTTTTTAGTTTCCTGGACAGAGCTACGGGCCTTCCAAATAGAGACCAATGCAGCTCCATTTTGAGATTGTGATGCTAGTTTACCAAATTAATAAGCTGTCCCTTGATTGTTAAAATTTATGAACTCAAACTAAGTGTACCACCTGGAGTGAATAATGAGAATTCAAGGGGGATGACTTCTGAAATATGTGTGTGCTTGTGATATATAATGCATGTTGGTGATATAGCTGTCATGATTGATGTGTGTATATATATATATATATAATATCTGTTATAGTGGATTGAATTTTTTTTTTACAAATCTCGGTTACTTTGCCGAGTGTTTTTCGATTTTTTTTCTCAAAACAATCTTTGCCGAGTGCCTTGAGAAAAACACTCGGCAAAATATATTTTTATTTTTTTTAAATAATCTTTGCCGAGTGCTTTAAGCAAAAACAATCGGCAAAGTGTATTTCTTATTTTTTTTAAATAATCTTTGCCGCATGCCTTAATAAAAACACTTGGCAAAGTATGTTTTTTATTCTTTTTAAATAATCTTTGTCGAGTGCCTTGATAAAAAAACACTCGGCAAAATATGGTTTTTATTTTTTTTAAAATAATCTTTGCCGAGTACCTTGAACAAAAACACTCGGCAAAGTTTTTTCGAGAAAACAACGATACAAATTTTGCCGAGTGTTTTAGGGCACTCGGCAAAATAACAGTTAACGGCAAGCGGCGTAACGGCCGCAAAAATTTTGCCGAGTGCTTTACCCAGCACTCGGCAAAATAATAATTTATTTTGCCGAGTGCCCGAGAAAAAGTACTCGGCAAAGTCTCTTTGCCGTGAATTATGTTGCCGAGCAAACTTTGCCGAGTGTCTTGCTTAAAAACACTCGGCAAAGCCTTTGTCGAGTGTTTTTAGGCTCTTTGCCGAGTGTAAAAACACTCGGCAAAGTGCCCGTCTGCAGTAGTGATTCAGCCCCAAAAACGGGGTCTGGTGTTAACTATACGTGAAAAATGGAAATATCAATTTACTTATGTTGTATATATATAATATTGATCCTGTCGTCATCCCTAGGCCTGGAATGTCATACACGTCTTTTTTTACTTATGGCGTGATTATAGTTTAATGAACATTTTCTATTTATTCTGAATTTATAGAGGATGCCCATGCAGGAAAAGGTCCTGGTCCATCAACTAAAAGGTTCTTTGCCTCATATGCCTATGTTTTTTTTACCTGAATCTTGGAGATTAGTTGGATGATTCCCTCCCAATTTCATGTAGCTCAAGTGCGGTGCCTCCTTTATTGCGGAGGCAAGCCTATTATTACTTTTAGTTTTCGTTAGAACCTAAGAGGATTATGCCACAATATAATTGGCTTGTTTTTGTGCAAGTGTGCTGCGGAGGGAAACATCAGTGCGAGGATATCGCCTGTGAATTTTTCTCAGCCCCCTGGTTCCCATCCTTGTTGCTCTGCTGCACCGGTCTTCTTTGCCAGATCCAAACCATGCATGAAGTTGAGTTTTTGACACATATTCATAATCCTCATATGGTCTGCGGATAAAGGGTGCGCAAACACCAAAGCTTCGTGCCCCCTCTCTATTACTGAATACACATTTACAAAGTGACCATGTTTCCCCCATTCAACTACATTTGGAGTAGGAATGCATGAGCTCGGTCAAGCTGTTGTAGTACTCCCTTGGTGAACCCCATCCCTGTCAAATAAAAACCAGCTAGGTGGCTGATAATACATGCCATGAAGCTCCGATGCAGTGGCAACCAGGCCACATCACCAACAGCAGGATGGTTTCAGTAGGTTATTGTGACTAGTGACCAAACCATAGGCACCATGTGTAAGACACCATTTTGAACTGATTTTTTTTTGGTTTCATGTGTATTCATTTCAGATTATTCTTCTATTAGTATCTTAGATTGGATCTCCCATAAACACTTAGATTGGATCTCCCATAAACACCAGTATTCTGTTTGATGACGATTTCATTCAGTGAAACAATGTTTGCTACCTGGTGTAATGCACTTCTATGTTCATGTCTCTTATTTTTAGGGTTAATATTTTTTATCTAACTTTGAATTTAAGATGCTATCCAAAAAAATATGGCTATGCTGTAAATGATGCCTGGAAAATGATATATGATTATTACAATTAATTATTGAGTTGTGCATCGATTAGTACAATTAACATTATATCTAAGCTAGTTTGTAAAGCCTTTAAATTCGTGTGAGTTCAACCATTAGCCATTCTCATGCTCTCCACTAGCTCAGTTCATAAGGTAGTGGACAGTGGTAGACTATTTTTTGTTTTACAACTTGCATGCCAAATATTCATTCAAGTGCTTAACTGAATTTATCCTACCTTTTATATCAGGAATAACACGGGCTAGAGTGATATATTAACTTTTTCTATAATTTTCACATATGCATGTTTATGGCTTTATGCAATCTCACGCATGCTATACTTGTAAGGCCATTAGGTCTTATTGATAGTAACATAGTAGCATGCTACAAAAGCATTGCACATATATACATTGCGAATATCAAAGAATGTTTCTTTTATTTTTTAGACCCTATGAACCAGGCTAGTTTGCTTTAATCTTTGGCCTTAGCACCATGTATGAGTGTATAGTTAAACTGATGGTTCCTGAATAGTTTAATTGCTGCATTGCCGGAGAAACACTAAAATTTATATCCTATGCACACACCCCATTAGTATGTTCACTGCAGGCATGGTGCTTCTAAGACCAGGATCTGAACCTGTCTTGCCCACCTATGCTAAAATTAATTTGTCTGACTAAAAATAAGAATTTTTAGACGTTGTTAGTCTCGTCCTGTTTATGCAGCGAGGAACGAGAAGCAAGAGAGCAATACCAGAGTGTTCAATTGGTGTCCCTTGATCCCTTCATGGCTTTGAGTATTTTGTGGTTCCTCTCAGAAGCCATTTTATTGTAGACTATCAGGTTACATCTTCTGTTTTGGCTCTCAAGTGTGTCAATTGCTATTTTAGCACTTTTCCTCTTCGATCTTAATGCAATGATATGCAGCTCTCCTCTATACTCTAGAAAAGCATCCAAGTGTCACCAACAAGGTATGTTAGGCAAAACATATTTGCGGCAGACGGTCCCATAAGCAATTGATGCTAACTATGGTGGATTCACTTATTCAGTGATGGAAACTGATGGATTCACTCATTCAGTTAACCATTAATTCGGAGACACAAGAGTTAGGACTATGATTAATTTATGGCATTATAAGTGTTGCTGCTGTGATATAGTAACTATGTTGGATTATATATATAGCACTATAGCAGCTCCTTTTTTGATCGCTGCATAAGCATGGGAAATTAAAACTTGAACTTGATCATCACTGCAGCTGAAGTTCTGTCAATTTTGATTGAAGATCTAGCTATCCAAGTAGTTATGCGTCGGCGACTTCACTTAATCTATTGCTTGGACATATAAGTCGTGTATCAGTTCAATTTTTACCGTTTCCATTGGAATATGGAAACATTTGCATTGCAATCTGTTGTGATGATTATTGAGGACTGAAATAATATGGTAGTAGGTTTCTCTGATCTGTTCAAAGTCTAATGCATCCTTCTAGAAAATAGTTTAATAAATTAAATAGATCTATTACTGCAGTTGAAAGATAACTTGAGCATTTAAAGCTGGACTACAGATAATTTGTCTGCACGGATCACACATGTACTCCTGATTCAATTTAACTTTGCTTAGAGACCCCGCTTGAACTCCATGGATGAATTAGTAACAAATATGATTCCTATTCTGTTATTTCATTTGACATCCTAGTTCTGTGTTTTGAAGGACTGATCAAAGTATATTTACTGTTTTTATTGAATGATTTGAAAATTTTGTATATGTTTTTGTTTAAGTCAGATGTGATTTAGTGATAAATATATGGATGTATATTATCAGTTTGTGATTCCATGTTTTCTCAGTTCTGCATATGGATTATCTAGGCAAGATGAGATATACTAATGCATGCAAAGGTTCATGTATGAAGATCCACTTGCAGACTTTCTTATGATTTCTTTATAATTTTCAGTCATGCAGATTCAATTAATCTATAGCATCCAAGTTTGCTCTGATGGGCTGACATAGTTAGGCTCAGAACAGCCCAGGAAATGTCATTTTCTCAGTATTCATAGATGATATCTTTACTTCTAAATAATTTTTTTAGATGTTCAATTATGAATGGGCAGGTCATAAGGAAGAGTACAAAACAAGCTCTTATTATTTATTGCGCTTTAGGGGTAAGGTAGACACATATAGCCGTTGGTGGCGCCTCCTAGCTTTAGTTGGTTTTCTTTGCTAGATCATACTTCCTTTTTTTCATTCAAATTTTTTGATTCATTTATGTTTATCCAGTTATTTAAGAAAGCACAAATCAGTACCTGAGTTTGTAGGAAAACATCTCTTTTTGTCCATTATGGACTACCACAGAATTGGATGTTAAGTCTAGAGAGCAACTTTTCTTCCCTATTAGGTTTGATTATCTGCATCTAGCAATTTCACTTTCAAGCCAAATTTATGGTTTACCATTTAACAGGCAATTCTTATGTGGATGGATGCTTTCAATTGATTACCACAGACAGAGGTCTTTGCCACTTTTTTCTAAACCAATTACCACATCCTCACAGCCTAGCGCTTAGGTAGGATCCAATTGAACTGCCCAATGCTTATCAATTTAAGTTCAATCAACACTAAGCACAGTGACATGCAGCTACTAAGAATTGCAGGCCTAAAAATAGTAGTTTAATATTGTCATGCTTAATTTGGAGATGTCATTCTTGAAGTAATTATAACCGTTTATAACCCTACAAAGTATAATGAGCTTACACACATTGACTGAAACATTGCGGTGATCATGGCATTAACAATTTGTGTAATTTACATTCTGGTTTGGGTGACTAATTACATAATTATTTGTGATATATGCAATAAGGATAACTATTGGTGCTAATTTGATCACCGCACACATTTTTCTGATGACAAAATGTCGGTTATTATTTTAATAATAATTCTCTGCAATTGAGTATTTGTCATAGGAAGTAAGTGTTATCAATATCTTGTACTGTGATGATAATGAGGATGTTTTATATGAAATGCTTTGCCTTTTCGACGGACCATTCCACTAACAGAGTGCTTCAGGTACACAAAGAAGCAGGAGGAAACTAAATTATTATCTGGGCAATGTACTGAGGTATATGCTTATGTGCACAAAGATCTTGTTGCTGCAAATTAGCTTTTTCTGTTCCAATACTAATTAATGACAATGTTTGTCTAACTTTTTATCATGCCACATGACACTGTCAGATTTGGGCCATATTTCTCCCAGCCAGTCATTGCTGGACCTGGAGATGACAACATACCATTTATTTGTACCATGGACTGCAACAGCTCAGGACATATCCATTCATATGTATACTCTGTGTCAGTGTGTCTCCCATTCAGTCTCTCTCTCATCTCATCTCTCTGCCTCAGTCACGTGGTCAGTAGATAATTTCTGTCCAGGTTAATTCATGTGCAAGTGTAAGTGGTTACTAGATGATTACTGTCCACGTTAATTCTTGCGTGCAAGTATATATTTTAATGCTAATCCATGTTAATTGAAATCGTAAATGGATAAATGTACTGTAAAGTACAGTCCTGATCAAGACAGTCAGCTTGCCATTGCGGTTGGCCACGCAATCTGTTTGACATAACCCATAGATGAATAAATGATCAACAACTGATCAAGGCCCTAACTTAATTTCTCTTTACGGAAATTGTATTTTTTATCCTTGCATATGCATATGATCCATCGCGTACAACTTCACCTATCTTGGACTCACAATAAATAGCCGAGCAAGGGGATTGGGAGGCATGGGTCAGAGGCTCCTCTATTGTTGTCTACTTGCAGGCATGGCCATAAGACAACATGGTCACTTCAGGTTGGTTTGGTTTGTTTAAAATCTGCAGTAGACATATATCCCTAATCTTTGCCATGGTCCATTCATTTCTCTCCTTCTGTTTGTCCATTCATGCTAGCTACTTTCCTTTTTTTCAGATTAAGCAGGAAATTAAACAGAGATGGGTCAATATTACATCTAAGGTACGTCCCTCCCTACAATTCATAACATGCAACATAATTCACTTCGCCTGGATTGTCTTAGCTAACTATTTCAACTAGTATGTCAACCATGCTGCAAATGCTCATACTCGACCTGTAGTGATTTGTCAGTTGCCATAACTATATATGTTAGAACCACATATTTTTGTATTGAATACCATACCAATGTTGCATTATGAAAACTAATCCTTTTATGACCACCGGAACCACTAGGCATAACATTTCTGTTTTAATCATAAAAACTATCTAATCATGAAAGATTGCTTCAGTGTTGTTATGGTTTGCTTGTGCTTTTGCAAAATGACAGGGTATGGAGCCACATTGACTATGCTTATATCTCACTATTCATGCTACATGCGTCGGCCACAGTTCGTGCAGCTAGAAGGGTTAGAGAGCTACAATAATGTCTCGACCATTATCGGCAGTCTTAAAGATGATGTCGAAATTCCCTGCAGTGTTAAATTTAGCCGGCTATACATATTTTTAGGGTCTTCTGATCAAGCATATTATCAGTGTATATATTATTATTTTTTATTAGACTTTCAGTTTCAAATGTTGATGATTGGTTCGGTCACACAATTAATTAACAAATAGTTATTGGTAGAAGAAAATGAAACTTTATATTTATATGATGATTAGTGCTGGAGCATACTATTGGCTTTTGGTGCAATTAACACAATAAGTATGATATGTTAAATTATTTATTGTTGTTTGAATAACTTTGGTCATGCCGTATAACAAAATTGTTTAAACAAATCGATGACGACGGCTGTCTTATCCAGCTCAAACAAAAAGAAAGTCTGAGACCACACTATGTCATTTTAAGAATAAGTTATTTCATAGCGGGTTACAGGCTCTTTACCATTATGAAAATTGAGTCATTTTATTTTTGGACGTTCACCCATCCTAAATAGCAGCAGGACAAAAGAAAATAGTAGAAAAAAAATCGGCAACGCATTAGCAAAAAAATCAACCGCAAGAAAAAATTCGAAAAATAGAAAAATTGACCGCATGAAAAATGGAAAAAAAAACAGCCGCATGAGAAAAAGGTGTCGACCACAACTGAAAAATGGAAAAAGAATCCGGTCCTTGGTTGGTGCAGGCGCGCGGGTGAATGGTCAGCCAAAAAGGAGGGTCGGATACTAAATAAGTAATCAGTACCCTGGTACCCTGGGTACTAATTAGCGCGCTAATTAGTAGTCTGAGTAGTGAATAGTTATTCAGTACCCAAGGCCATCTGCGCACACGAACGATGCTAGTCGATTTTTCTCCTGCCGTGGCCGCTTCCATCCAATCGTTTTGTAGCCGGTTTTTTAGTTTCTGGGTGATTCTTTTTCGTTTCTGAGTGATTTTTTTTTTCTTTGAGCCTGTTGTCCACCTCGAGCCTATGTTTGTTTCTGATCGATTTTTTCTGTTTCTTGTTTTCGATCGATTCTTTTTTTTGTTTGTTTTTGGCTGATTTCTTTTTGATCTTATATTTTCGCGAGGCCTCCACAGATGTATATATTTGGCCATTTTTTCTTTGTGTATCAGGTTCCTTATCATGAATTATTTATCAAAAATAGTAATTCATTATCTAAACTATAAATATAATTTTAATTTGATCATTACAAACATATCTTCTCAGTAAGAATAGTACATGCTGCTAATCACAAATAGCATTATTTGGTTCGTTAACATAGTTACAAGGAATCTGTAGGCCTACTCTTTGGGATAGCTTGAACCAAAAATTGTAGCAATTAGGTAAGAAAGGAGATGGTTTATGAATTCCATGGCTTGATTCTTTTAAAAAAACCAAAGCTTGATCACAGCGAGGACACCTCCCTAGACGAGGGAGCCCGACAGATAAAGAACTCTCAGTAGAAAGTTACGCAGTGGATTCTCCTTGAGAAATTCAATTCCTTCGCTCCTATGTCACTAACACCCACCTTGTGTTCTCCACTCCACTATACCATGTCGCCTGCTCGGGTGGCCAATTTTTGGTGGAGGGTGGGCTGCCGCACATCCTCTGCTATAGTTCCCAGCCTCATTCGCTCCTCTGCCCTGCTGACCAATCTCATCCATCCTGCCAGCCACTATGCTGTTTATTTTCTCACCACATTTGTATGACTGACCTGCAAGAGGGAACACAGGTTATGTTACAACATATATGTTCGTTGAAATAAGTTGAGTTTAAAAAGTACCTTTTATACTAAATCAATTATAGCTGCTTAAATGTGGGAAACGTTTTCACATTACATGTGAAGGACTATCAGTGTCTGTGATACCGAAGCAAATATATGTCTAAGGATCTAAGCAAAAAAAAATCGCATGATAAAAACACAGAAAGGTTGCTGCAAATTGGACATGGATTAGTATTTACTACTGTGATGAATCTATCAGATAAACATATAGTATTGTAAATGTATTCATTTGTCCAATTATTATATAACAAAATACAACTCTTTATTTTATAGCATGTATTATTGATCCGTTCAGTTACAATTTTTAAAAATGAATTACATAAAGTAAACTTCAGCCGCAATGAACACCTATAGGTATAGTTTTTATGAATCAAACAAAAACTGCTATGCCTAGTGGTTCAGAATAAAAGGACTGTTATCCAAAAACAAGATCATATCAATGTACATATTTGACTATTGGTGTACATATAAAATATTGGCACCTCCTTGTCATGCTAGGTGCTTTAGCAATTCCTCTAAAAACAAAATCAGAGCCCCGTTTCAAACAAACTAGAACTAATATTGAATTCACAGGAAGGAGATATGATCCAAAGCTAAAATTTAACTAGATCCGATGCTGACCTGCTACCGGTGCATACCCACATTTACAGTTTACACACAAATGTATTGAGGTTGCCATATCTGTCACGCCAGGGATATGTTGGGGTGACTCTGGAGCAGCTGCAACAATAGGGGAGTCACATCAATATAGAGGAGGCATGAAGCTGCATACTGGTGGAACACTAAATAATATAAATATATCAAACCATAGATAAATATCTAGAAGCCTTGTTCGACAACAAACACAAGAAAGCTTTGCTTCCATCCAAAATCCAATTCTATTAGGGAGCTTGTTAACTAGATAAAACTTTATCTCTATATATTATCATAAATTGTCTACTCAGGGAGAGGAACAAATGAACACAACATAGATAATTGGACAAACAAAACCTAAAGTGTATCCCAAAGGGATATGTAAACCATATACAACTCAACATACCTCTAACTGGTTTCAGAAAATGTCATCACCTATGATAGTAATGTGGACCAACAGCATGAAGAATGAAAAGAGAGTAGAGAGAGAACCTTATGTGCTGGAGGAGACTAGAATCAAGAAATCCTCATAGACGCACATCATTCTTGTTTGAAAAAAATTAGCTGCAGATTAAGGATATTCTAAGACTAAAACTTCAATGGACGCATTCTATATTTTCAGTAGAGATGCAAAATCAAGTGATTTCACTTCAACTATAAGGTGGAAGAGTGTCTAATCCAATGTTAATCACATTCATGTACTGTTTCAATTGAGCCACAAAAATAATCTCAGTTCAAAGCTTTTCTTCAAACAAATTGAGCAAATTTTTTTCTCGACCAACGCAAGAGAGCTGTGTCATTTCATTATCATTAAGTAAAAGAACATAAATGAGGGGAGGTTAAACCCTCCTAGTACATACAATCCTGACCAAAAACAAAAGACTCGACTCAATAATGATCTACAACAAGCGACCTAGCCAAAAGCCTATGCAACAAGAATGCCCCTACCAAGCACCACAGCGGCACAAAAAAACCCACAAACACCATAACCCTGACTGACTAACCAAAGAAAGCCTGGGATCTGCACACAGAACAAGACAAAGAACAAAAGAGAAGAAAAAACAGCACGATCAAAGATACAATGGACTTAAAAACAACATAGTACCTCTGGCATCTGACAAATAACGAGTTAATAACCAAAACTGATCAATCGTTGATGTTTGTTGAATTAGGCTGACAAATAGCAAATAATAACATTTAGTATCATAAAAAATGCATACAAACAGTGTGAATTTAGAGCCGTAAAACATAAAAAGTTTGCTAATGATTGAAATAAATCTATGAACATATGTTTTCCTATAAATTGAATTGTCAACTATTGCATAAAAGATAATGCACAAAAACAACATAACAAAAGGTTGGTTTTAATACGAGGCACGTTGTCCATACACTGACCATAAATCACAGGAAAGTAAAATTGATATGGCAACATAAAAAGAAGTTGATTTGACTCTAAACACTCTAACAAAACAAAAATATGAATCAATAGCATGTCCAAATAAGCCATAATAAATGACAAAAGGGAAGACAACCTAGAAGATTGGATGTCATCTCTGGTGTATCAATTATTAGTATTACAAAATGAAGTATAGATATTTGTAAAATAGGTTATATGTATCATAAAAAAGATGTCAGATATAGTTTCTTGGTTGCATACTGTTGGGAGAAAACCTTCGGAACGTTCGCCCCTATCTAAGGAGAGGGTAGTCTAGTCAGTTCAACTTGTTGGTTCTCATCACAAATAAGCCAAGCTATCAAGCCCTATCAGAAGGAGCATTGCATCAGTGCCCAAGCCTATCATCTCATGGCACCAATATAATCTTAGAAGAATGTCTATTTCAAAAGCAAAACATTCTCAACATTGTTTTCAGAGAGTTTGCATCACTCACAAAAATTTGCGTGAAGTGTCGCCTTCATTTTCTAGGAGTCTACATGGGTACCTAGAAACATGTTGTGATCTCATAAGAATTCGATTGGGTTTGATAACACCAAACTACTTGCAAGCCAGCCCTTAAATTCATAATCTACAAGATAGACCTGAAATTAGCCTAATTTTGGACTAGAATAATCAATTTTCTTAACTCAGAAATCCTATGAGTATACAGTTTGATTCGTGAGGTGGAGCAGCTAGGTGAGTTGAAATTGCCTACGATATCTTCAAAGTGAATATGAAAGGTAAATCTAATTTGGTCAAGGTCAACCTCTGGACCCGAATTGGAAGATGTGAATTAACTCAGGTTAGTTTTAGTAGTCACACAAAGAAAACAGAGGTAGAAGAAAACTACCTGCAGTGAAGAGCTGCATTCGGGTTGTTGCCAATTGCCATGACTACCAGGCACGACTAGCGTGGTGGGTTGACGTGGAGCGGACCAGCATATAACGATGCCCGGTAACGCCTAAGCTTTGCCAACATAACCTGTTGTCACAGATCTCATCTGGCGATGACAAGACAAGGTGCATCGTCATCTTCATTGAGAAAGATGTGAAGGAGGGCGGAGCCCGACAGTGGTGGAGCTCAACCAAAATTTAGCTAGAGCAGAACGTGAACATATAACTAATATTATAAAAAAAAATCACATACGCACATCACATTCTCATTAATATCCCACACCAATGGATAATATATGACAAATTTATAATCTCTTAAAGAATAAAGATGGTACCTATTGTTAAAAAGCAGTTGTCCATCGCAAGCTAGCAGCACCTTCATATAATTCACTAATTCAGCATACACCAATTAACTAAGATTCAATCCAAGAGCTAATAAACCTGTAAATTTAAAGAATAAATCAATTACGGTATAATATGTGATAATACCTTTGTACTTTAGAACTAAGGCGTAGCCATGCTTATATTGAAGGCAAACGATAATAGAGTCTGCTGTGGATTCCAGCTTATAGTGATCTCCAGACCCAGTTAAGGAAAAGACTAGCAGACAACAACACAAAAGGAAACAAAGCGATAAGCTTGCACCATTAACTCTATCTATATAATATAATACATTTATACACCTATGAAAAGAAATAGCACAACAAAGTACTAATGCATTTTGATAACGGACTGTAACAATCAACTCGTGAATCATAAAATCAGCTGTCAATAGCAATTCATACCAATAGGGGATTTTTCAAAAAATTTTGACAAAAAATCTTTGATAAATTCAATCTAGTCGCAACGTTGCCTATGTGAACCCTAGTTTCGACACGCTGGGTCATCCCAAACCAGATGTTTCCCATCCCAACAACATTTCCCATCCCAACAGATTTAGAGAAAAAGAGAGAGCAGCAGGGTTGGAGGGGGAGATTGAGCTAACAGACCTGGTACATGTTCGTGAAAGGCAAAAAAAAAATCGTGGAAGGTGTTGTTGCTGCCGCGGATGACGATGACCGCCGCCGTGGCCGTCTCCAAATCTCTCGGCATGAGGAAGATGGCGCGTGGTGGCTGGTGGCCTGCAACTGACGCCAGCAGCCAGGACACACGACGCTACGGCGGTCGGCGGCGCGACGCCGTCATGCGGCACCGGAGGGGTGGGGAGTGGTGCCGGTGGGATGCGGGCGGTGCCGATGGGGTCACAACCTAGAGGATCTGAGCAGAACTGCACAGGACGTGGTGGAGGAACCGCAGCTTGTGGGCTCAAGCGGCGTTGATGGCGGCGAGCTGAGACCATAACCGGTGTTTCCCTAACTCAGCTCCCACGATCTGGTCCAGATTTTTTTTATTTGCTAGGTAGCATGCCCGTGCGTTGCTACGGTATAATAAACTTTTATACTAAAAACACATGGATCACATCATAAGATAACTAAAATTAACAGAGTTATGGATTGTGTGGTGTCGTGGATTCATAAACTCTATTGTATAGACTTTTTCTATGATACTCGCAGCTAAGATAATACAAACTGTAGTTGACATGTCAACATGATGGTAGAGGCTACAAATCTGGTATCTTATGACAAATAGACAAAAACTACGAACTATGTTTGACATGGACGAACCTGAGTTTCCTAAGACAAATGTACGCAATGATGCAATTGAAGCTTGCAGATTCTTGTCATCTACAATGCAAAAATTATAAATAACCTACAATGCATTCTTGTCACTATCGCGTTAAGAAAGGAAGATGAGGCCGGACGAGGGCACGTCCTTCGGTCGATGGCACATGACTCCTAAGTCTACGCTACGATGAAGGCGTGTCCTCTAGTCTATCTAGTCTATGTGGTCCTTGTTTCGTGTACTGTGGATCGAGGAATGTCGATGACGATGGTGTGGGCGAGGACGACAGTGTCGAGTGATAGCCCACGACTCCCAAGTCGATGGTGGAGAGACAAAGGCATATCCTCTAGTCTCAGCTGTCCTTCTTGTTGGCGCTCCGTCAACCATGGATCGGGGCGGGTTGAGGACGATAGGTGTGGGTGAGTATGATGGCACAGGCCAAAGCTCCTTCTAGGCATGGCCTTTTGGTGGTGGCACGACTTCGTCGTCATGAGGGAAAGGAGGCGGCGATGTGAGCGAGCGTGGGCGCAAACCTTGAATCATGCCAGTGTGGTTGCAACCAGTGAAAAAATATACCATAATATTTTAAGTCCAAGCGGACACATCATAGCTCTCGGTCATCACCACAGCACCCACCATCCGGCACCCACCGCCTTGCGCTCCACACCCCAAACCCACACCTAAAGTGTCATGTCCTTTAATTATGATGATATCCCAAAACTGTTATATATGGGTTAAACAATATCAGGGACACATTTGGATTGAAATAGGCATGTTATTAAGAGCTATATTGTACAAATTGTACAATACATGTAAGTGAAATATTTATTCTAGATGCAAGCCAGGTTCTACCACTACGTGAACCAAACAGTTCCAAACTTTATACATTTTCTACTAAGATGACAATGCAGAACTACAAATTGTTTTTCCTTGCTAACAAGCTAAAGTTATCAGTTGAGGACTACTAACAAAGCAAATGCATAATGAAGCGTAGTCGAACGATATGAGATCAACATAGTACCACATGAGCTATGACAATATCAATTTTTCCAGCAAAATTTTCTCTCCTCTTCTCACTCTCCGTGGTCTGAACAAAAAGAGTGTAGTCAAATTAGCACTATACACGCAATTAATCATTGCAGAATAATATAAAGAATTTATCGAGAAACCTTCCTCCTGAGCTCTCATTCCTGGCAGACAATGGATTAGGATTAGAGACAGTTACTACGAACATAGTAGAGGAAGCTGACCTCAGGGGTGCATGGGCGCTAGGATAGATCGGTCTCCGGAGCAGGCAAGGTAGCAAGGAGGCATCTGGCCCAACAACGTTGCAGCGGATGAGTAGATTGGGAATGCCACTCACTAAAAAACAATGACATAATATAAAGGCAGCAACAGATATATAAAAAGTGTTTGCCCCTAATTTCAGAGACCTCTATCATAAAGATATGCGAATAAAAAAATCTGAGATGTAAAGTAACATGCCTAAGACAAAGGAAGAGAGTTCACTTACAATCAGATCTTCAAGACCAATCTAATTGAATAATATGGTACATAAGATTGTATGAAGGCTAGTTCATGATAAAATTATTAATATAAAAATTAGTTATTTTTTACAAAGTTGAGTTTATTCTTACCAAAAGTCATTTTTCTACTTTTTCTTATGCCATATAATCATCCACCCATCATAATAATATCTAATTTTGTTAGCATTTACTCTAGCAATTTTACATTTTTAGCGACAAAAGTAGCAGCTCGTTCTGATCTAGCTGTCAGCCAATTACTACTACAGCAGTGCAGCTCATTAATTCAGAATGGTTGTATCTAGCTGTAAACTTTGCCCACTACACTAATTTTTCAGAAATTATTTATCATATATATTACAGTCTAATTTTAAATTCATCTAGCTGTCAGCCAATTACTACTACAGCTAGTGGCTCCTCCCACACCTAGAGGTGGTAAAGGGTCCTCTAATTTAGCCTAGCAAATTTAAGGATTGGTGTCAATAAGGCTCGGGTCATAATACTATATGATTTTAAACTAAAATAGGAAAGGATCAAATTGGATTGTGAATGAGGAATAAGGGTCATGATCCATTACCACCCCTACCCACACCATGCATCATTCTCTATCAAGTACCCATGTCGTGCATCCATCCTCTATTCAAGTAACCATTAGTAGTATGTCTTTGATTCTAAATATCACCATAGACTACAAACTCAAATTATCTCCCTATCCATCAGTAGTATGTGTTTAGAAGCTATTTTGTAGCACCTCAACTGTAGTTAACATTAGTTATTCTCTTTTGGTAGCCAAAAGAACTTAGTATTACTGCTGGGCATTACAATATCTCTAAAAAAAGTCAATGGAAAACGGATTCAAATACTAAAATCCTTCACATTAAGCATTATGAGAGCAAACAAAAAAATAAACAGACCATATAACATAACAAGGGGATCACAGTACCTTATCTACTTGAATGAAAAAAGCCAGCCATTGACGCGCGGTTCTCGTGCGTTGTTCGAGAAAAGAAAAGAAAAAGGCATCCATGATTAAGACACAATATAAGCCCAATGGAAACATACCAAAACTTGATACTTTATCATATTGGTAACTGAAAATCTCCTATAACATAAGGGTCAAACATTTCATGAAGAGCAAACAATAATTTCATCTTAAGCTATCGTCATCAGTCTCTGTTGTGTAGCAACCCTGTGAAAAATTAATCACCATGTTGCCATTCCATGAGCTCATGTATTCATTTGTACCCAAATAACTCTTGATCAGAAAAAGGATGAACAGAGGATGGGGTTACCAGAGGACGGGGGTTACCAGCTGTCCTTCGCAAATATGAAATGACGGTCAAATTAATAATTGACTGAACTGCATCCAAAACAGAAATTCAGTGAAATTGAACTAAATTGTTGCTTGCATATACACCTTAGTTGAGTAGGTTACCTTGAAAATTCCCATACAGTAGTTGTTCCCATGAAAACAAGAGCTAGATCAAATAAGACCCTAGAATAAATGTCAGAGCACATTGCATCCTCACCTCTCTGCGCTGAAACAGCCTTGAACATGCACAAATTGACAAGATTTAGCCCCCTAATTACCCAACCTGAAACTGCCCTGAACATGGAGAGAAAGAAAGGGGAAATATTCTGTTAATTACCTAAGCCAGATCAGAATTTCTTACAGTCTCTTGTCCTCTGGCCGCTCTCCTCTCTTGCCTGGCACTTCCTGGTCATGTTTCCTGGCACAATAGGAGCATAAATCAATTAACTAATAATACAACAGCGGTAGGTGTCGAGTGGCGAGGAGTGAGAAATTGGAGGGGAAACGATGAAAAGGAAACCAACCTTTGCAGGGGTGCTGAGTGGCGAGGAGTGACACATTGGTGTCGAGGGCAAGCCGGAGGTGGAAGTGGCCATAGACTACAAACTCAAATTATCTCCCTATCCATCAGGAGTATGTGTTTAGAAGCTATTTTGTAGCGCCTCAACGGTAGTTAACATTAGTTATTCTCTTTTGGTAGCCAAAAGAACTTAGTATTACTGATGGGCATTACAATATCTCTAAAAAAAGTCAATGGAAAACGGATTCAAATACTAAAATCCTTCACATTAAGCATTATGAGAGCAAACAAAAAAAATAAATAGACATCTTAAGAAATAGACGACGAGCCAGCAGCGGCAGCCGAGGGAGCAGCCGGAGGTGGAAGTGGCCTCGACGACGAGCCAACAACGGCAGCCGAGGGAGCAGCGCTACAAAATCGGATCCCGCAGCCCAAGCCTCGCCGGTCTCTCGCAACCCTAGCCTGTGCAGCTGGATCCCACCGCCCTTGTGCTGCAACTGCACGTGCCCCAATGGTCGTCGTTGCCCCGCAGGCGTGGTGTAGCCCCACACCCTAATCTCGTCGGTCTTGCTGCCGTGACCGCCATCGGCTCCATCCGTAATGCCCCAGGGATCCCTCCGTGGAGCCATCAAGGATCGATTTAGGGAGAGTACATCGGCTTCCTCGCCTTCACCCGAGCTTGATCTACTCCTTCATGGAGGCTGACACACGTACATTTGTGAAAGGGAGAAACAATGAGGGAGAGGAAGAGGGCAGGGATAGGGAGAGGGAGGGGCTCACCTTCGGCCAGATTGGGCGCGGTGATCAGTGGATCCCGGTCGGGTTGCGCACAGATCTTGATTGGATCTCGGTCGTGTTGCGCGCAGGCGAGGACGGCCGCGACAACAATGGCGAGGGCGAGGGCGGCAGCGGCGGCAATAGCGAGGGCGAGAACGGTCGCGGCGCGCTGCAACCTCGAAGGCGTCGGGCGGCGCCGGGCGGATCTGACGGCAAGGGCGGAGAACCGCGTCGCACGATGAGTGAGGGCGGGGATGGGGGCGAACCGCGTCACGCGATGAGCGAGGGCGGGGATGGGGGCAAAGGGCGTGCGTGGGGATGGCGATCGTGGAGAGGTCCCACCCGTCGGCGCCTTCCACTCTCGGTATCGCAAGGGGGCGGACCGAAGGAGCGTAGCGAAATTTTTCCGCACCAAACTGGTGTCCCATCTTTAGTCTTTTTAGTTGTGAGAGATTTGATTGCCGATCTAAATCTAAATAAAAAAAAATGTACGAGGAGCCAGTGGGTGGGTGCGGGAGAAAAGAAGAGCGGATCGCTGCTGGGTTAGCTCGGTCATACCGGCTGGGCGGGTATGGTTGTATTGGGTCCCAGTGTACAATATAGAAATACTAATATATATAGGACGCATACACCTCACCTCACATGGAATATATTGAAGGAATATATTAAGCAATATCAGCGCTAATGATCATCGTTACGAGCCCTCATGATGGTGATGATGATGTTGTGCGCCGTGGGACTTGCCCCTCTGTGACACTCCAATTTTAAGAACAAAATTGGAGCACAATATATGTATGCCAGGATTAATTTTCATACATATATCCACATCATAGTAAATATCAAAACAATGCTTTATTATTAATATCGAACTTTGTTACATAAATGACCCTCGGGTCTGAAATAAAAAGTACAGACTCTCATGATAACTGACTCTAATGAAGACTCTGATGTAGATGCGGAAATCTGGACTCCATCTCTATAGGAACGTCGACCGGGGTAGCGCCATCCTAGTACAGGTCGTCAGGGTCGTAGCCATCGTCCTCTGGATACTCCTGCTCCTCGTGCGCGTAGTCGCCAGCGTCTGGGTGGGGTAGCAGGGGGACAAAGAGGAAGGGTGAGTACATCGAAATATACTCCGCAAGTGTAGGAAATATATGCTTATGAGGCTTATAACAAAGGTAGGCTGACTTTGTTTGACTCAAGCGCCTAAAGCGACACATCCTATTAATCCTATGCACCTATCTACTAGGTTATAGACACCGACACTGTGGAAAAAGTAACAACACTCGGAGTCGCACCGAGCAAGACCACACTCGGAGTCACACCGAGCAACCAACACTTGGAGTCACACCAAGCAACCGCACTTGGAGTCGCACCAAGTACCCACACCTGAAGTCCATCAGGCAACCGCACCTGAAGTCCATCAGATGACCCGAACCAGTAACCAGTAACCAACTAATCTCGAAGAAGTCCAAGCCGCTCATGACCGTGAGCACGACTGATATATCAGTTTTACACTCTGCAGAGGTTGCACATCGTTACCCATGAGTCGTGCAGTTCCTGTCACGCTAAACACTGCCAAGGTGCATAGCGGGTTGCACTGCAAGGCTTTTACAAAGCCCCCTCCAAGTCCGTTCCACACGTACCTCTAAGGTTTCACCCCGTACAAAGGTCTACGACCCCCAGGGCCCCCTCGTGAGCCACTAAAACAAACCCCGTGTGGACCCTCAACTTAGAGGTTACTAATTAATTAGCCAGGTCCAGCCCATCCAGATCTCATGGTTGCGCTGTTAAGCCGGGTTACAGGCTTCGAGAACCGGGTCCTAGGGATCCTAGGCAGGATAAATCTAGCACGAGCCCAGAACCAAAAACCAAAGCCAGCTGCCGAGTCCCACGGCACAAAACCACCAGTACGGGTCCATCCTGCCGGATTTACCTAAACACCATGTTGCTACAAAATTACCATGTCCACATTTGTTTCATAGTTCATTAAGCAAGTTTATTGACATTTAACTCCCATCCCAACCATGACTGCAGGACTAAGCAAGACACCTACCCGAACATCCCAAAACAGGCGACAAGGATAATAGAGCAAAAGCTAGTAAACCATAACATAGGATTCAATTTAATGACAAGCATGCATCTACAGGATCTACTCTACTCTAATACCAAAAGTAAAATAAATCATAGGTGCAAGATGTTCAAGAACACTTGCCTGCGGGCTGGGTCGAATCAACTGGATCACAAGGAAAATCTGGAGCGTCCTCGAACTCCGCACTCTCTGGCCCAATCAACATACATGGCACAATATAACAAAATAAATAATAGTACAACAAACAGTACAAAAACAGTAAACTAATGGATCTACTGCGTAGAGAACGAAATTATGAAACTAACGCAAGTTGAATGGGTCGAAACGGAGTTAAAACGCAAAAGTTATAAGCATTTGAATCTGAGTGGCAAAAATGTAAATAGTTGGAACTCATTTTCGTATTTTAAATAAATAAAAACAGAAAAGGAAAAGCGGCTGGACTTGGCGTCAATTTGGCGAAACCCTGGGAACTAGACTGCAAATGTTCGGCTGACTCAGAGTTCTGTGCACAGGACCGTGGGTTAATACATGGAAACTAGGGGGACGTTTCTGCAAAACGCGCGGAGACAGCGGCGTTTGCAAGTGCTGGTGCCACGTGGCAACACGCCACTGGCTACGGTGCACAACTGTGCCGTGGACTGCGACTGCGGTGGGCGATGGATCGGGTTCACGGTGTGGTGCGCTGGCGTGGTGGTCCGGGGGTCCACGCCTCACTTTGCTGAAAAGAGAAGGACCCCATCGCAAAAAATACCGTGACCCAGTGCACAGTGTCATTTGTAGTGTGGGTTGATTCTAGGAAAATGCGGGGTCTCTTTTGCCAAACGACCAGATCCGGTCGGCGTGGATGCTGACTGTGCTGATGTGGCGCCGCGTGGCGGGTTCTGGTTGGCTCGGTGCACCGCGTGGGTGTGAACTGGCTGACGCGGCCGGTGTGTACCACGCCCATAGCTGGTGATCCCGGTGTATACCGGTTCGAATAAATAGCTTCTAATCCTAGCCATCCATCTAGATCTGGACGGCCAGGGACGAAAAAAACGAAAGCGTGCGGCCGCCGGCGGCGTGCACGCGGCGGCGCTCTATCTCTCCGCGGCGGCGCCATGAGTGGCCGTCGGAGTTCGCGCGGAGGATGCCCTAGAGACCAGTAGAAACCTAGGGAACCGGAGGGGAAGAAAGCGGAGGAGACGGGGAGCTCACCGAGGGGGTTTTCGCGGTCTGAGGAGGCTCGGGTAGCGTGCGCGACGATGGGGAAGGCGTCGCGTGGCACGGGCTCCGTCGTGGTCGAGGCAGAGAGAATCCCGGCGCCGGTGTTCACCGAGGAGGGGTCCCACGGATGCGGCGCGGCTCCGTTAACTCCAGTTGACGTCGGAGAGGGGCCGGTGGTGGCCTTCTCGGTGCGGTCGGGAGCTCGGCAGAGCTTCTGCAATGGCGGCGGCGGTGATCCTGGGAGGCTCTGGAGGTGGTGTGGGGGCTCGGCGAGTAGCTTGGTGGAGGCGGCGCGGCGTAGGGTTCGTGGGTTGCGGATAAGGGTGGCGGCTGGGTCTTATAGCCGGTTGCGCACAGTGCACGGGGAAGGGAGTCTGGGCGATCAGCGCACGCGAAGGGCGGAGATGGAGGTTAGGGGAGGCTCTGACCGGCGGGGCCCGTGGACCAGTGAGAAGGAGATGGGGAGGGGGCGCGGTGGGCTGGCTGTGGCCGCACGAAGCAGGCCGGGGGAAGGGTTTTGGGCCGCGGGGAGAAAGAGAGGTGGTGGGGGAGCGGTGCGGGCCGGCGCGGCGGATGGGCTGGGGAAAAGGGAAAAGGAGGAGGGCGGCCCGCGTGCGGAGAGACGAGGGGGAAGTGGGTTGGGCCGGCGGGAGGAAATGGGAAGGTAGGGTGGCGACCAGTTGGGCTGACTGGGCTTGAAAGGTGAGGGAGTCGTGCCTTTTCTTCTTTTCTTTTTATTTTCAAGTTTTGCAAATTCCTTTTCCATATCAAATTCAAATCTAATTTGAAATCAAAACAGTTTGCAACATTTGAAATATTTTCCCTAGGTTTTCAAATAAAACTTTGAATTTGAAATTTTTTTTTTACAAAACTTTTATTTGTTTTCTAAATAGAATAAATTCGATACGCCCTATACGGGTTTATAAATTTATTTTCCACTCAATAAAAATATGCAATGGCATGAATGCAACATGAAAATGATAAATAAATTTTATTTTCCTCCTCTAATTAAATAGACAACCTATTTAATTTCTAATTTCTTTTATTAATTTGAGGAAAATTTAAATCAGGGTGTTACAAACCTACCCCCTTAGAAGAATCTCGTCCTCGAGATTAGGAAGAGTCGGCGAAGAGGTGGGGAAAATCTGCCCGAAGATCATCTTCCTTCTCCCATGTGGCTTCTTCTTCGGAGTAATGCTTTCATTGCACTTTGCAGATTTTGATCCTCTTGTTGCGAGTGCCTCGTTCCATCGTGTCTAGGATCTTGATCGGCTCAGAGAATGTCAGATCATCTCGTAGATTAAGCTCCTCAAGTGGCAACTGCTCCTCCGGAACTCGGAGGCATCTCTTCAGCTGTGATACATGGAACACATCATGAATACCTGCCAGACGTGCAGGCAACTCCAGCTGATAAGCAACTGCACCTTTCTTGTCAATCACCTTGAAAGGGCCAATGAATCTCGGGGATAGCTTCCCTTTGACATTAAACCTTCGAAGACCTCTGAAGGGGGACACCTTCAGATAAACAAAATCCCCAATCTGGAACTCCAGCTCTCGTCGTCTGACATCTGCATAACTCTTCTGCCTAGACTGAGCTGTCTTCAGGTTGCTTCTGATCTGCCTGACCTGTTCTTCAGCTTCCTCTATAGACTCAGGGCCAAAGACTTTCCTTTCTCCAACCTGATTCCAGAATAGAGGAGTTCTGCACTTCCTGCCATACAGTGCTTCGAACGGTGACATCTTCAGACTGGCCTGATAGCTGTTGTTATATGAGAACTCTGCATATGGTAGACTCATATCCCAACTCTGGCTGTTCTGGAGTGCACTAGCTCTCAACATGTCCTCCAGAATCTGATTCACCCTTTCTGTCTGACCATCGGTCTGCGGGTGATAAGCTGAACTGAAACTGAGGCGGGTATCCATAGACTCATGCAACCGCTTCCAGAACCTGGATGTGAACTGTGTTCCCCGGTCAGATACTATGATCTTCGGCACACCATGCAAGCACACAATGCGGGACATGTACAACTCTGCAAGTCTATCGCCCTTATATGTTTCCTTGACAGGAATGAAGTGAGCAACCTTGGTCAACCGGTCAACTATGACCCAAATAGAATCATATCCAGACTGTGTCCTGGGCAAACCAGTGATGAAATCCATGCTGATCTGTTCCCATTTCCACTCTGGAATCTGCAGAGGCTGTAGCAAACCAGCTGGTCTCTAATGTTGGGCCTTAACCCTCTGACATGTGTCACACAAGGCCACATACTCTGCTACTTCCCTCTTCATCCCATACCACCAGTAATACTGCTTCAGATCCTGGTACATCTTGGTACTGCCTGGATGGAGAGAGTAGGCTGAATCATGAGCTTCCCTCAGAATCAACTCCTTGATAGCCTTCACATCTGGAACACAGATCCTGCCTCTGAACCATAAGACACCCTGATCATCCTCTGTGAACCCTGGGGCTTTGTCCTCCTTGATCAACTGTCTGATCTCCAGAAGATACTCATCAGTGAGCTGCCCTGCTCGGATATCATGCTCCAAGGTTGAATCAACCTCCATGGCTACTGCATCAGTATGACCAAGAATACCCAAGTTGAGCTTCACAAAATCATCATGCAACTCAGGCTGCTGCTCCTTGACCTCAAGCACATTGCAATAGACCTTCCTGCTCAGGGCATCTGCTACAACATTCGCCTTGCCCGGATGATAGTTGATACTCAGATCATAATCTTTGATCAACTCTAGCCATCTCCGTTGGCGGAGATTCAGATCTGGCTGGGTGAAGATGTACTTCAGGCTCTTATGATCAGTGTATATCTCCGTCTTCTTACCCATCAGATAATGCCTCCAGATCTTCAGAGCATGAACAACAGCTGCCAACTCTAGATCATGTGTAGGATAATTCAGCTCGTGCTTCCTGAGCTGTATCGAGGCATAGGCAATCACATGACCTTCCTGCATAAGCACACATCCCAGGCCCTGACGAGAAGCATCACAATAGACCGTGAAGTTCTTCTAGACATCTAGCATGACAAGAATAGGAGAAGAAGTCAACCTCGCCTTCAACTCCTCAAAACCAGCCTGGCATTCAGGGGACCATACAAACTTGGCACCCTTCTCAGTCAGCTTCGTCATCGGCTTCACGATCTTGGAGAATCCTTCAATGAATCTGCGGTAATATCTAGCCATACCGAGGAAACTCCGTATCTCAGTGACACTCTCTGGTACCTTCCAGTCTAATATATCTTGGACCTTGCCTGGATCAACAGATACTCCACCCTTTGAGATAATATGCCCCAAATACGCAACCTTCCTCAACCAGAACTCACATTTGCTCAGTTTCGCATACAACTGATGCTCTCTGAGCTTCTGCAATACTAATCTCAGATGCTTCTCATGCTCTTCTTCATTCTTCGAGAATACCAGGATATCATCAAGGAACACCACGACGAACAAGTCCAGAAACTCCATGAAAACCTTGTTCATCAGATACATGAAGAAAGCTGGGGCATTGGTCAAGCCGAAGGACATCACTGTGTACTCATATAGCCCATATCGAGTCACAAATGCCGTCTTCGGAATATCAGCTTTACGAATCTTCAGCTGATTATAACCTGTTTGCAGGTCAATCTTCGAGAACACATGAGCACCCTTCAACTGATCAAACAGATCATCAATGCGAGGAATAGAGTACTTGTTCTTGATGGTGGCTTCATTCAATGCGCGATAATCAACGCACATCCGTTGGCTTCCATCCTTCTTCGGAACAAAGATCATAGGGGCTCCCCATGGGGATGTACTAGGACGAATATGCCCCTTCTCTAACTGCTCCTGAATCTGCGACTTCAGCTCAGCTAGCTTTTCGGCATCCATTCTATATGGTCGCCTGTATATAGGTGAAGTACCAGGAACTAAATCAATAGAGAACTCAATCTCACGATCAGGTGGCATACCTGGCACTTTCTGGAAGACATCAGGGAACTCCTCGACCACTCGGATATCAGGTACCACAACAACCTCATAAACTCTGGCTTCCTTGGTCATCTTCGTTGGTGCCTGATACACAAGCTTCGTGCCATCTGGATGCTTCACTGTGATGATCCTCTGAGCACAATCAATAACCCCTTGATATTTGCTCAGCCAGTTCATTCCCAGAATGACATCTATCCCCTCAGAATCCAGGACGATGAGATCAAAAGGAAACTCTACCCCCCTTATGTTTATGCTCAGATTCCGACACACCTGCCGGGAAACCATCTCTCCTCCGGGAGATGTAACTATCAAGCCTCTAAGCATAGGTGAAACACAACGCAAAATGAGAGTGACACCGTCCTCCTCGGGTTCAGGGCGAGACAAGCTCTTGTTCTTGAGCTTTTCGCCATCCAAGCTTTGATCTGCTGGAGTGGCTTGTAGCCCGACACCGAGTGCTTAATGAATCATCCATTCCTCTGAATCCAAGGATCAAATTCGTGGTGGAATTCGCGTTTTGATTTTGTTCTTCGTGTTCTTCGCGTTCTCCTTTTTCTCCACGATTTTCTCCTCCCCCGATCTCCCTCTACGCTGTGTCTTTTGCGATTCTGTTTGAATCAACTTGTTCTTTGATGTGAGGGGAACATTTTGACCGAAGGAATTCATCCCTACCCTCACGAACAGGTAGATCGAGCCGAAATCGTTTTCGTTCTCCATTCTTCCCCTTTTCCGGTGTTCTTCGGATTTCTCATGGTTGAGTTGGGTTGAAGCAATGATATCCTAGGATTAGCTTTCCAACACATAGAAGAACACTTGGGTGAAGTTTGGTCGTAGCCCCATTCGATTTGGTGAAGATCCGATCGATTTTGTTTTTGTCCCGTGAGGATTTTGTGGTTTCTAGACAGTGGCGGACTGTCCGCCGTTTAAGTGGCGGACTGTCCGGCCATCGGGTTCAGCCCGTCCAGAACACGCGCAGCGCGCACTGTACGCGGTCCTTTTGACCGGCGCACAGTCCGCCATGTAAGGTGCGGACAGTCCGGGGCTGGCATCGGACGCTGCACAGGGCAGCACCGGACGCTCCGAGTTCACTATTTAGTGAACCGCGGACAGTCCGCCGTTGACAGGCGCGGACAGTCCGCGAGTCGCGTAGGGGAGGATCAGCAACCTTGCTGTTTGGCTCTTTTAGCCGACGGACAGTCCGCCGTCTGAGCCCGGACAGTCCGCCGTTGGGCAGACAGTCCGCAGCCGTATCCGCGAACAGTCCGGGATCCTGCTGTGAGCTGATTTTCAGTGCGTTGGCTCTCCCGGCTTTTCCGCTTTGTTTCCGGACTCCTCGTTTGCTCCTATAGTTCACCTAGGAACCTCTCTACATATCTTTGCTACGCGTTAGCATCGGTATTTGGAGGAATCCCGACGTAGCTCTCTATCTACGTTTGGGAGTGGTCTTTTAGGCACGAACTTGACTCGGAGTTTTGGGAGTTTTGTTTTGCTCCCTTGTGCGGTGCCTCGCTGTGATCCTAGGGATCATCCACCCTCTTTCTAGGGTCGTGGGCATCGCGTTTGAGTCCAAAGCTTTTGGGGTTGATTTTGTTGGGACAGAGGCCGTAATTTCGAGAAGAAATTTTTTAGGCTCCCATTCACCCCCCCTCTGGTCGCCTTGCTTTAGCATTTTCGGTCCTTCAATTGGTATCAGAGCCAGTTAGGGATCTCTCTACCTTAACCGGTTCCGGATCCGCGAAGGCGACCTTTTAGAGTGGTTTTTCCTCTGGCGTGGTTTGCCGAGGTGTTAAGCTTCTGTTTGGCTAACACTAACGGTGCTTTTCGAGATGGCACCAAGTTCTTCTTCCAGTGTGTCTTTGTCCTTAGGTTTGAGTCTTGGACATGTGATCGAGGACGACACTTTGGCAAGAAGGAGGAGTACGACTCTTGAGGCGGAACGCGAGGTGGATGCTTTGCTGGGCTTCCTAGGAGATGATGAGCATTCGACGGAGGATCGCATATGCGAACTTGGCAAAGCCAAGAAAGGTATTCTTGCTGCTTGTCTTGGGACCTTATCCCAACAATTTGAAGCTTGTTGTGATGATAACTTGAGATATGATGAGCTTTGCGATACCTTGCATAGGAAGATCAAGAAGTTGAAATGCTCCATTGATAGGTTAAAATGTGGCCTTTTTCATTGGAAGTCTAGTGCATCTTTACCTTGCACCTCTTGTAGTGACATGGTTAGGAAGAATGATGAGCTATGCTTTTCTCTTGCTAGCTTAGAATCTGAAAATGAAACATTAAAATCAAATGCTTCCATACCATGTCTTGTTTGCTTTGACTTGCGCAAGGACCTTGTTTATGCTAAATCTGAAATAGCCTTGCTTAGGTCAAAAGCTTCTTTGCCATGTGGTTCTTGTGAGTTTTTGCATGCTGAAATTGATAAACTAAAATTGACTCACACCACATGTGTAGATGAACTTGAGCATGCTAGGGCTGAAATTATTGAGATAAATGCTAGGCCTTGTAGCTCATGCTCTTTGAATAAAGATGCTTGCCATACTTCTTGTGCTAACCATGATTCTTTGCTTGATGTGAATGGTGATGTTTCTTCCACCGATTTCATTTGCACATCATGCATTGATTTAGAAAAAGAAGTTTTGGCTTTGAAGGTTTTGCGCGATGATATGAGCGCTAAGTTGGTTGAGCACAATGATATGAGTGCCAACCTTGAGAGGGAAGTTGAGCTCTTGCGTACCACATATGCCGAGTGCATAAAAGAGGAGATGGAGAATTTGAAAAACACTCCTTGTGGTACTTGTGATCGCCTCATGTTTGAGAATGAGGTTTTAGCCAAAAGGTGCAAGAGCCTTTGTGCTAAGTCGTTTGAGTCACGCATTTCTTCCAACTCTGATGTTGATGTTTCCAAGTCTGCGTCTTTGCGACCGGAGTTGAGTTTTTGTGTTGCGCGTGAGTCTTTTGACGATAGCACTAGTGTCAAGGTTTTGGATAGCTCTTTCATAGCTACTCCCAACCTTGCTGTTTCTTCGAGTGATGTCCAAGGGACTTCTCTTGACAAGGGTGCTTCTCATATTTTTGGGACTCGTCCTCCCAATCCAGTTTTTCATTGCACCTTTTGCAAGGAGGGACATTCGCTCGATTTTTGTTTTCGCCGTGTCAAGCACGAGCGGCGAATTCGAGCTAAGGCTTTTAGGAAGCCGCGTAGCCTTTCTCATGGCACGTGTGCTCCGAGTATTGGCACCAAGGTGGTTGTTGATGCTTCTTGTTCTAAGTCCCAAGGGACTTCTCGCTTGTCGGAGAATGGTGTGCCTTCCAGTAGGCCTTTGTACCATTGCTCTTTTTGTGAGAAAGATGGGCATCAAGAAAGCTTTTGCTATCGGCGTGCCAAACGTTTGCACCAAGCTCGCTCTTCTAGGAAGATGGTGGTGCATAGCCCTTCTCATGGCATGAACACTTGTGCTCCTAGTAAGAAGCCCATTTTTGTTGATGGGATTTATGACTCCTTTTCTAGTGGGGTAGGTCATGGTCGTGGACATGCTTCTAGTGCATCTTCTCTTGGTCCACGTCATGCTTTTCATGGTGCTTCTATTGGTTCTTCTACAAAGACCTTGGAAGATGTTTGCCTCTTTTCCCGTGGTACGACTCGTTCTTCTCCTCGAGTTGTCCTTTTGAGGAATGCTTCCAAGGGTGTTTCAAAATCGCTTTTGAACCAGCATTTGCATCATGCTAACCCACATGAGAAGTTGAGATTTGTGACCAAGTCCTGGATCCCCAAGTACATGCTTGCTAACCCTTCGGGATCCAAGGCTCGGGTTACTTTGTCCTCTTGTGTGTAGATATGAGGACGCGAGGTGGAGAACATGCGCATGATGGAGCTTGATCTTTTAGATGTGATCAAGATTTGATGGTTCTCTACACCCCGCCTAGATTTGCCTCCAAAGAGGCTTTTGCTACTCGGTGAGCTTTCATATGCACTCATACCTTGTACATCCATGATCTATGTCTTGTGGTATGAGATGGTTCTTCATGTGCTCACTTGTATAGTTATTACATGTACATTTTCTTTTGTATCAAGTTTTTGCTTTAGTCTAGCATGTGCTATCTTGTATATCATGTCATGCTAGCCTTGTGTATAGCTTTTGTGGAATATCCACTTTTCATGCTAGTCTGTGATCCATATGAACTTTATGCCATGCTTTACCTGATTTCTCCATGAGCTTTACATGTATAGGTATGATGTTCATTAGGTGTCACTTTTCAGGTGCTAGTTTTGGTTAGCTACATGTATCCTGTTGATATGATTAGTTTGAGCATTAGCCTTTCCTCAATTTTATCATGTTACATGCTTTTGGATCTATTGCTATCATTATCTTGCATTGTAGCATGTGTTGAGACCTAGGCTATGTTTGGGTTGATCATGTCTTTAGGCTGCATTTTGCTCCATAGTGCTTTATCCTGTTGCATGGTAGTCTTGTCTAGTTTGGATTCATATCTCCCTACGAGCAAGTAGATCGGGTTGATTTTGTTTTCGTGGCGCTTTTTCGGTTCATCCACCTTCCCTTTTGATTTCCCGGTGATTGACTCGATTTGAGCGGATGATTTCTTGGGGATAGTCTCCTAACTACCCCGTGATCATCTTCTCCAAGTTTGGGAACTTGGGATTTTGATTTGGATCGGATTTGAGAGGTTTTGGGAGAAGGGCGACTGGAATCGCCCTCTCTGTTCATCCGCGGACAGTCCGCCATTGGACCCGCGGACAGTCCGCGCGTCGGGATCGAGCCAGGTCAGTGGCTGCGGGTCTCGGTCGCGTTACTGTTCCTTGACTGGCGGACAGTCCGTCGAAGGAACTCGCGGACAGTCCGGGAGTCGTCCAGGGACTGTTCAGCATCTTCGCTGTTTTAGCATTTGACCGGCGGACAGTCCGCAGTTGGGTCTCGCGGACAGTCCGGGAACGTCCAGTGGACTTGCAGCAGCACTGTGTTTTTGCTCGTTTGGCAGGCGGACAGTCCGTGACCTGAGCCCGGACAGTCCGCCACTGGGCAGACAGTCCGCGACCGTACTACCGGACAGTCCGGGACTTGCCTGAGTGCTCCGGTTTAGTGCGTTTTCTCTCCCGGCTTCTACGCTTGGTTTCCGGACTTCTCGTTTGGTCCTAGAGTTGACCAAGGAACCTCTCTAGGTATCTTTGCTACTCGTTAGCATCGGTATTTGGGGACTTCTCGACGTAGCCGTCTATCTATGTTCGGGACTTGGTTTTTGGGGTTATGTTCGAGCCGGAACTTTTGGAGTTTGGTTTGCTTCTTCTTGGTGGTACTTCGCTGTGATCTTAGGGATCATCCACCCTCCTCCAAGGGTCGTGAGCATCACGGTTTAGGTCGCCGTTTCTCGGGGTGGATTTTGGGACACTTGGCCAAAGTTTAGAGAGGAATTTGATTGGCTCTCATTCACCCCCCCTCTGGTCGCCTTGTTTGTGCTTTCTCGGTCCTTCAGACAGACTACATGCTGATGCGAACCTCGCTGTTATGAAAGAATGTGATGCACCAGAATCAAAGAGTATTGTAGCTGGATGGGAATTAATAGTGAACATAACCAATACCACATCTGGAGCCGTCTGAGCTGACTCCGCTGCAACATGGTTCACACGACCTCGTGCGAACGCCTGGGGTGGTCCTGCCTGATGGGACTGCTGCGGGGTCTGCTTCCTCGTCGGGCACTGGTTGGCGTAGTGCCCCATCTGGTTGCACTTGTAGCATGGACCGATCTGTCCTGCCCCCTGTGCTGGATGGGGCTGCTGCGGAGTTGGAAGACCCGGGCGAGGTGCCTGAGCCTAGCGGGGCGGCTGCTGCTGCTGGTGCTGGGGTGGATCCTGGTACTGGGAAGCGGGCTGCCGGAACTGGGGTGGCCGGTAGTGCTGCTGCTGCTGGGGATACTGCCTGGGAGCTGGAGCAGGTAGAGCGTAGCGGGGACGGGTGGAGCTGCTGGAGGACTGTCCCGGAAAGGCCATCTTCCTCTTGCGATCTACATCGAGGTCCTTCCTTTCCCTCTCCACTGCGAAAGCACGGTCAACCAGCTTCTGGAATGAGGAAAACTCATTTGAAGCCAGGGCGTAGCGGAGTCCGGGGTTGAGCCCATGCCTGAAGCAATCCTGCTTCTTGTCATCTTCATCCACGTCACCCGGGGCGTAACGGGACAGCTGGGTGAACCGCGTGAAATACTCACGCACTGACATCGTGCCCTGCCTGAGGTCCTGAAACTCTCGGCGCTTCACCTTGATCTCGCCGGTGGGGACGTGCTGGTCGCGGAAGGCCTTGCGGAACTCCTGCCAGGTGATGGTGTTGGCGTTCGCGCGAGCGGCGGTGTAGGCAGTCCACCAGTCTTTCGCCGGGCCCTGAAGCTGGTGTGCAGCGTAGAGAACCTTATCCTGGTCCCCAACATGAGCAAGCTGCAACTTGCCTGCAATAGCCTCAAGCCAATCATCAGCGCCCATCGGCTCGATCGCGTGGTGGAACACGGGAGGGCGCGTCGTCATGAAGCTCCTGAGAGTGTCATCCGGTCGGGGTGGCGGTGCAGCTCCTCCACCCTGAGCACCCTGGGCACCCTGGGCCATCTGCTGCAAGTACTGCATGATCTGGGCCATGTTCTGCATCATCTCATTCTGCACCTGGGCCATCTGGAGCGGGTCGTACGGGGGCGGAGGTTGATGAGGCGGCTGGTTGCCACCTGCCCCGCCAGTGTTACCGGCGTTACCCGCGCTGCTCCTAGTGTCAACCATCTGTTACATTTTCCAGGAGTAAAAGTGAGACATGATAGATAGATATATAACAACCCTGATTTGGTTAATTAATTCGATTAGTAAAACATTTTAAACAAATGATGTCGCTGCAACCTGACGGTCGCAACACACCAACAATCATTAGAAAGAACCAAAACATTACATATGCACAAGTACATGTCATACAACGACCTATGAGATCACATAATTATGGTGGGCTTCTTACGAGTTTGGAGGACCTACTTTAAAACAAAGTTTGAATTTTCAGCAGAGACAGGCTACAGAAGTGGGAAAAAGGGTTAGGCTTTTAAAAATAGTTTTGTAAACTCGACGACTGACTAGGGTAGCGTCCTACGGTCAACACGGCTCTGATACCACTCTGTGACACCCAAATTTTAAGAACAAAATTGGAGCACAATATATGTATGCCAGGATCAATTTTCATACATATATCCACATCATAGTAAATATCAAAACAATGCTTTATTATTAATATCGAACTTTGTTACATAAATGACCCTCGGGTCTGAAATAAAAAGAACAGACTCTCATGATAACTGACTCTAATGAAGACTCTGATGTAGATGCGGAAATCTGGACTCCATCTCCACAGGAACGTCGACCGGGGGTAGCGCCGTCCTAGTACAGGTCGTCAGGGTCGTAGCCATCGTCCTCTGGATACTCCTGCTCCTCGTGCGCGTAGTCGCCAGCGTCTGGGTGGGGTAGCAGGGGGACAAAGAGGAAGGGTGAGTACATCGAAATGTACTCCGCAAGTGTAGAAAATATATGCTTATGAGGCATATAACAAAGGTAGGCTGACTTTGTTTGACTCAAGCGCCTAAAGCGACACATCCTATTAATCCTATTAATCCTATGCACCTATCTACTAGGTTATAGACACCGACACTGTGGAAAAAGTAACAACACTCGGAGTCGCACCGAGCAAGACCACACTGAAAGGTCCTAATTGGCTAGAGGGGGGGGTGAATAGCCTAATTAAAAATTCTACAAAGCACTAGAGCAATTTGTTAGATAATAACAAAGCGATAAATGCGGTTGCTCTAGCTCTATGTCAAATGCAAGCCACCTATTTTCAAGTCTAGTTAATTATGATCTCTAGGCCACACAAGGACTAAGTCACTTCTTTACTAAACTAGTGAGCTACACAAGAGAGCTAGCAAAACTAAACTAGCTATACTAGCAAGGCCACTACTATTATTAACAAGGGAAACAAGTTACTCTATAATAAGTATGAACAAAGGAATACAAGAGAGTGGTAGTGTGATTTTACCGAACCGGGCAAGTGAAGATAATTGATATCACAAAGGAATGCCAATCACCAAGGGACACAATATGAACACAAGATTTATCCCCGAGGTTCACGTGCTTGCCGGCACGCTACGTCCTCGTTGTGTCGACCAAGGCTTCGTGGTTCGGTGGCTAATCGGTATCACACACCGAGCTCTCCACAAGAGCGCCACAAGAACCTACCCCAAGCAATGGTAACTCAATGACACGCGCAATTTACTAGGAGTTACCTTTGGCTCTTCGCCGGGGAGGTACAAGCCCCTCACAAAGTCGTTGGGATGGCCACGAACAATCACCAACTCGTGCCGATCCTCCTCCGCTGCCACCAAGCCGTCTAGGCACCGGCAAGTGCCAAGAGTAAAAAGAAATCCGCAGCAACAATCACCAAGATGCCTCTAGAATGCAAGAACACAATGCAAGCTCTTGGTTTCACTCGATCTCACTTGGATTAGCACTAACAATCAAGAGATCGGAGGGAGGGATTGGATCTCGCTCAAGAGGATGTTCAAGAGGTTAGAAAGTCAAGAAGGAGTCCCCACTAGCCGGCCACGACCTATATATAGAGAGGGGAGGACGGCGGCTCGACCCCCACCTTTCTGCGCTTGGTCGGTAGTACCGACACCTCCTGGGCGGTACTACCGGCTTGGTCAAACTAGCCGTTTACTCACAACCCGCTGGAAAAAACGAAGCACCGACTCTTGGTCGGTACCTCCGAGGTCGGTAGTACCGGCCCTATGGCGGTACCACCGACAGGCTAAACTGGGGACTGCACAGAGATTTCCCAGACAATTTCCTGACCTCGGTACTTCCGAGGGCGGTAGTACCGACATAATGGCGGTACTACCGCCAGGCCAAAACTGGCCGCTTCCAGAGAGTTCTGCGGAAAACGAGCTACTACCGACCTTGCATCGGTACCACCGCGGGCGGTAGTACCGAGGTAATGGCGGTACTACCGCTAGGCCATTTTCAAAACCTACAGAGAGCACTGCAAAACGCCCCATGGCCACGGTACCACCGACCATCCGGTCGGTACCACCGCCGGCGGTGGTACCGAGGTAATAGCGGTACCACCGCCAGGCCAAAAACGCCTCGGAACAGAGAGGTCCGCACGCTGCATCCTTGGGCGGTACCACCGACAACCCAGGGTCGGTACCACCGACAACACACAGAAAACTTCATTTTCTTCCCTGTGTTGATCCAAAACAACTCCAACAACTTCTCCTTTGCAAATGTGCTAACACCAACAAGTGTACGCCACCTTGTGCAAGTGTGTTAGCATTTTCAAAACATTTTCAAAGGATTTATCGCCTCATTTTAGTTATGTCATATGCAAATGCAACTAGAGGCAACTTGATAACCATATACTATGAATTTCTCCTCTTGATAGTACGGCTATCTACCCTAAATACACTCACACCCTCTATGGTGTCTTGAGTGCCAAAAACAAAAGAGCCTATTGGTTATACCTTTGCCTTGAGCTCTTTTATTTTCCTCTTTCTTCTTTTCTTCTAGTGAAGATATGGACCATCTTACGACCAATCACTTGATCATTGCATCACATGTCCATCATCATGCTTCACTTGAGCCATGGACCACCTTTTGCTAATCAAGCACTTAATGACAAAGGTTAGTCCAATGGGTTTCATCAATTATCCAAAACCAAACTTGGGCTTTCAATCTCCCCCTTTTTGGTAATTGATGACAACCCTCATACAAGATATTATGATAAAGATTTGAGACACCAAGGTAGTATTTGCTCCCCCTACATATGTGCTATAGAGTTTGGTTCGAGGTTCGGCACATATGCATGGATATAAAATTTTGGGTGAGCAATTACTAACTTGTGATACTAAGGTTTAAAGAATGGACCTTTGAAGCGCGATACCAATCGGAGTGCAAAACTCATGATCATCCTTAGCACCACAATGAACTAGATACAACTTGTAAGCCAACTTTTAAGCAAATATATTGGCAAAAAAAGTTAAATTTCAAAAGTCTAGTTCTACCCTATGCATGCTAGTACTTCATTTCATCATTCAAGTTCTAGTCTAGCAAGCAACACACAAGAGAGATACTGCTTGAAAACACAAACTAATGCAAGACAATGCAAGCAAGCATATGTAAGATGCACATTGCAAATGCATTCAATCAAGTTCATAGGCTTGCTCCCCCTACTTGTGTGCTTAAAAAAAAATTTATCCCTTTCTTTTCATAAATCTTTCTCATTGTGCAACTTCTTCTCCCTTTTTGCATATCTTTTATGCCATTTTTCTCCCCCTTTGTCATCAATGACCACAAAAGGTGAGTTTTTCATTTGTAAAGCATGGGAGTAGAAATTGATCAAATTGTGGTTCAACTATAAACAATTGCATACCATATATAGCACGGTTTGCTCTAGAGTAAGCTTCTTCACACATCTTGCAATGGTTATCTTACTCATGTCGGTTATATACTTCAATGCTCATGTTTATAGTCAAACACTAGGATTGCAAGCCCATAAACATGTCATATGCCACCACTAGATCATAACAATCATAGAAGCAATAGTAGTACCATACCAACATCAAAGTCATTTGATTTTCAATGAATGAGGTGCAAAACCTACTAGATATGCCTAGATGCTCTAAACAATTCCTTAGCAAGGTATGAGATGCAAATGTCAAACAATAATACCTTTGCTTGGGCTTGGAGGAGAGGCAAGTCATATAAGTGGGGTGCATTATCAACACATATTTGAGAAATCTAGTATGTTCAACTCATTCCTTAGCTTGCAAAACCTCTTCTCATCAAGTGGCTTAGTGAAAATATCCGCAAGTTGATCATCGGTCCCAACACTCTCAATAGATATATCTCCCTTTTGTTGATGATCTCTAATGAAGTGGTGCCTAATGTCAATGTGCTTGGTTCTTGAATGTTGCACCGGGTTGTTTGTGAGCTTCACCGCACTTTCATTGTCACATAGCAATGGCACTTGTTTGAATTTTATTCCAAAGTCCTTCAAGGTTGCCCTCATCCATAGGAGTTGTGCACAACAACTACCGGCACTAATATATTCGGCTTCGGCGGTAGAGAGTGCCACACTATTTTGTTTCTTTGAAGACCAAGATACAAGTGACCTTCCCAATAATTGACATGTGCCCGATGTGCTCTTTCTATCAACCTTGCAACCCGCATAATCGGAATCGGAGTACCCAATTAATTCAAAGTTTGCTCCTTTGGGGTACCACAACCCAACATTTTGTGTAGCCTTCAAGTACCTCAAGATTCTCTTTGTTGCCTTCAAATGACTCTCTCTTGGAGAGGCTTGGAATCTTGCACACATGCACACACTAAACATGACATCCGGCCTTGAAGCGGTCACATAGAGTAAGCTTCCAATCATAGACCGATACAACTTTTGATCCACCATGTTGCCACTAGCATCACCATCCAAGTGTCCATTTGTTCCCATTGGTGTACTAATAGCTTTTGCATCATTAAGACCAAACTTCTTGAGCATATCTTTGATGTACTTGCCTTGACTCACGAAAGTACCATTCTTCATTTGCTTGATTTGAAGACCAAGGAAGTAACTAAGCTCTCCAATCATGGACATTTCAAACTCTTTTGCCATCATATTTCCAAACTCTTCACAAAAATCTTGGTTGGTTGAGCCAAATATGATATCATCAACATAGATTTGCAACACAAACAAGTCATTCCCTATCTTCTTAGTGAAGAGAGTGGTGTCAACCTTTCCCATTTTGAACCCTTTGGATAGAAGGAAGTTCCTCAATCTTTCATACCATGCCCTTGGAGCTTGCTTTAAGCCATACAATGCTTTTCTCAATTTGTAGACATGGTTGGGCTTCTTTTCATCTTCAAAACCGGGAGGTTGCTCAACATATACCAACTCATTGATGTAGCCATTGAGAAATGCACTCTTTACATCCATTTGATATAGCTTGATGTTATGAGCACAAGCATAAGCTAATAGAATTCTAATTGCTTCCAATCTTGCAACCGGTGCATATGTTTCTCCAAAGTCAAGCCCTTCAATTTGAGTGTAACCTTGTGCTACCAATCTTGCTTTGTTTCTCACCACTAGGCCATCTTGATCTTGCTTGTTGCGGAATACCCATCTAGTACCAATAACATTATAGCTCTTAGGCCTCTCAACCAATTCCCAAACTTCATTTCTTGTGAAGTTGTTTAGCTCTTCATGCATGGCATTAACCCAATCAACATCCTTCAAAGCTTCTTCAATCTTGGTTGGTTCAATAATTGACACAAATGAATAGTTCCCACAAAACATTGCCAATCTTGATCTTGTTTGAACACCACTTTGAATGCCACCAATAACCAAATCTAAGGGATGATCTCTTGCTATACTTGAAGGTTGAAGCACTTGATTCGCATTGCTTGTACTCGGTTGATCCGCTTGTTGCACATTGGGAGATGATGAACTAGCCACTTGTTGATTTTGTACTTGAGAATCACTATCTTGCTCATTTGGGATGGTGACCACTTGCTCTTTGTCATCTTCAACATCAATCACTTCTCTTGGCCTAATATCACCAACATCCATGTTCTTCATTGCATTCACCAAATGAGTGCCTCTCACATCATCTAAGTTCTCATTTTCATCTTGAGATCCATTGGTTTCATCAAATTCTACATCATGAACTTCTTCAAGTGTTCCACTAGCCAAGTTCCATACTCTATATGCTTTGCTTGTAGTTGAATATCCAAGTAGGAACCCTTCATCACATTTCTTGTCAAACTTGCTCAATCTTGTGCCCTTCTTCAATATATAGCACTTGCAACCAAATACTCTAAAGTATGCAATATTGGGCTTTCTTCCATTCAATAGCTCATATGGTGTCATTTCCAACATAGGATGGCAATATAGTCGGTTGCTAGAGTAGCAAGCCGTGTTGATAGCTTCGGCCCAAAAGGATTGACTCACATTGTATTCACTAAGCATGGATCTTGCCATATCAATCAAGGTTCTATTCTTTCTTTCAACTATCCCATTTGATTGAGGAGTGTACTTTGCCGAGAATTGATGCCTAATGCCAAAATCATCACATAGCTCTTCAATTCTTGTGTTCTTGAACTCACTTCCATTGTCACTTCTCACTTTCTTGATAGTTGTCTCAAACTCATTTTGACTTCTCTTGACAAAAGATTTGAATGTAGCAAATGTTTCACTTTTGTCACCAAGAAAGAATACCCATGTGTATCTAGTGAAGTCATCCACAATCACATAACCATATTTATTGCCACCAATGCTAGTGTATGTAGTTGGCCCAAATAAATCCATATGCAATAGCTCAAATGCTTTAGTGGTGCTCATTTCACTTTTCATAGGGTGAGTATTTCCAACTTGTTTGCCGGCTTGACAAGAGCTACAAAGTTTATCCTTCTCAAACACAACATCTCTCAAGCCCTTAACTAGGTCATATTTGATCAATCTATTTAGTTGCTTCATCCCAACATGACCAAGCCTTCTATGCCATAGCCAACCCATACTAGACTTAGTGATCAAGCATGTTGTCAATTGAGTTTCCTTTGCATCAAAATCAACTAAGTATAGGTTTCCATATCTAAATCCTTTGAATGCTAGGTTGGTTCCATCATTACTAGTGATCATCACATTATCAACACCAAAGTTGCAATTGAAACCAAGATCACATATTTGAGCTACCGATAGCAAGTTGAAGTTCAAGCTCTCTACTAGCAAGACATTTGAGATGCTCAAGTCATTGGATATTGCAATCTTACCAAGTCCCTTGACCTTGCCTTCACTATTGTCCCCAAATGTGATGCTATCCACCTTGAAGTCTTCTTCATTTGTGTTGATTGAGTTGAACATTCTAGAATCCCCGGTCATATGTTGAGTACACCCACTATCAAGCACCCAATGCCTTCCTCCGGCTTTGTAATTGACCTACAAGAAGATTCAATGCTTAGGTACCCAAATCTTGTTGGGTCCTCCAAGGTTAGTGACTAAGCTCTTAGGTACCCAAATGGCTTTCTTCTTTGAGCCCTCCTTAGGTGTACCAACAAACTTAGCTCTTACACTATTAATACCCTTGTAAAGCACATAACAAGAATCAAACTTAATTGATTTACCAAGGTTGGTTGGTTTGTTCTTGTTTAGGTTCTTTTTATAGCAATTATGCTCGGTATGCCCGGATTGCTTGCAATTTATGCAATAGCGTCCATTGCCCTTCACAAAACTAGTCTTGTGAGGAGCAAAGGCCGCCTTGCCCTTCTTGGGGGTATAGCCAATCCCTTCTTTCTTATGGGAAAATCTTTGGCTACCCAAGCACTTAAGCAAGCGGGCATCTCCACCATAGGCTTTGCCTAAGGCACAAGTGAGCTTATTCACCTCTTTCTTTAAGGTTTCATTTTCCACTATTAATGATGCATCACAAGTAAAACCATCTTTTATGTTTGAGTTAGATGCATCGGTGGAGCATGAACTAGATGAAGCATTGGGAGGTGCAATGACAATAGGTGTGTAAGATGTTTCATTGATTAAGTCACATGTTATACCTATGTCACATGTTTGAGCAAAGTCCTCAATCTTGGTTTGAGTGAGGAGAGAGGAGTGGGCTTCTTCAAGCCTAGTGTGAGCTTTATCAAGTTTCTCATGGGCTACCTCTAGCCTCTCATGAGTTAGCTTGAGCTCATCAAGAGATTGCTCAAGAAGGCTAACCTTCATGCGCAATTCCTTGCACTCCTTCCTCTTCTTCTCAAAGCAAACATGAGCTTGCTCAAACATGTCCATAAGTTCTTCATTAGTGTATTCATTTTCATTATCATCATCATCATCATCATCACTCTCATCATAGGAAGGTACCTTGGATGGCCTTGCCATCAAGCATGTAGATGGAGTGTCAAAGATAGAAGGCTTTTTGTTGACAGCAATACTTGCAAGTGCCTTCTTCTTCATCTTGTTGTGCTCTTCATCATCACTATCGGATGATGCATCACTATCCCATGTCACAACATAGGATCCACCTTTCTTTTTCTTGGTGAAAGAGAGCTTCTTCTCCTTCTTTTCCTTCTTGTCCTTCTTCTTCTTTGCTTCATCATCATTGTCACTATTTTGAGGACAATCGGCTATCATGTGATCTTCACTCTTGCACTTATAGCATCTTCTCACATAGCCCTTGTTCTTGTTGTTGTCCCTTCTCTTTCTTGCACCATAGCCTTTCTTCTTCATGAATCTTCCAAACTTCCTTACTAGAAGTGCCATAGCCTCATCATCATCACTAGAATCTTCATCTTCACTATCACTTGATTCTAGCTTTGCCTTGCCCTTGCTCTTGCTCTTGGATGAAGAAGTGGCTTTGAATGCCAAGCTCTTCTTCTTCTCCTCTTCCTTCACCTCCTCATCATCACCACCATCATTGTATTGATCTTCGGTCATTACATCACCAAGAACTTCATTTGGTGTCACATTTTGCAATCCTCCTCTCATGATGATGGTCCTCAATGTCTTGAATCGCTTGGGCAAGCAACTCAAGAACCGGTGGGTGAAGTCTTCATCCTTCACTTTTTCCCCCAAACTCTTGAGATCATTTATGATGCATTGGAGCCTATAGAACATCTCCGGGATTGTTTCATCCTCTTTCATCTTGAAGCTTGTGAGCTTATCTTTGAGCATGTACAATTTGGCACTTTTTACCGTTGAAGTGCCCTCATATGTTTCTTCTAGTCTTGCCCATACTTCACTTGCCTTCTCAAGATCTTTGATTTGCTCAAACACTTTTGGATCAATGCCATTGTATATAGTGTTGAGCGCCATTGTGTTGCATTGCTTGCTTTCACGCTCTCTAGGGGTGGGGTCTTCTTCATTGACAATAACATAACCATCTTGTGTGACCTCCCACACCCTATCATTGATGGAGCCAAGGTACATCTTCATCTTTCTCTTCCAATAATCAAAAGATGACCCATCAAAGTACGGTGGTTTGCCCCCAACATGGTTGAACACAATTTGAGCCATATTTGCACCGTAGGTTGTTAAGCCTTTGAATCAAACGGTGTTTGGCTCCGATACCACTTGAAAGGTCCTAATTGGCTAGAGGGGGGGGTGAATAGCCTAATTAAAAATTCTACAAAGCACTAGAGCAATTTGTTAGATAATAACAAAGCGATAAATGCGGTTGCTCTAGCTCTATGTCAAATGCAAGCCACCTATTTTCAAGTCTAGTTAATTATGATCTCTAGGCCACACAAGGACTAAGTCACTTCTTTACTAAACTAGTGAGCTACACAAGAGAGCTAGCAAAACTAAACTAGCTATACTAGCAAGGCCACTACTATTATTAACAAGGGAAACAAGTTACTCTATAATAAGTATGAACAAAGGAATACAAGAGAGTGGTAGTGTGATTTTACCGAACCGGGCAAGTGAAGATAATTGATATCACAAAGGAATGCCAATCACCAAGGGACACAATATGAACACAAGATTTATCCCCGAGGTTCACGTGCTTGCCGGCACGCTACGTCCTCGTTGTGTCGACCAAGGCTTCATGGTTCGGTGGCTAATCGGTATCACACACCGAGCTCTCCACAAGAGCGCCACAAGAACCTACCCCAAGCAATGGTAACTCAATGACACGCGCAATTTACTAGGAGTTACCTTTGGCTCTTCGCCGGGGAGGTACAAGCCCCTCACAAAGTCGTTGGGATGGCCACGAACAATCACCAACTCGTGCCGATCCTCCTCCGCTGCCACCAAGCCGTCTAGGCACCGGCAAGTGCCAAGAGTAAAAAGAAATCCGCAGCAACAATCACCAAGATGCCTCTAGAATGCAAGAACACAATGCAAGCTCTTGGTTTCACTCGATCTCACTTGGATTAGCACTAACAATCAAGAGATCGGAGGGAGGGATTGGATCTCGCTCAAGAGGATGTTCAAGAGGTTAGAAAGTCAAGAAGGAGTCCCCACTAGCCGGCCACGACCTATATATAGAGAGGGGAGGACGGCGGCTCGACCCCCACCTTTCTGCGCTTGGTCGGTAGTACCGACACCTCCTGGGCGGTACTACCGGCTTGGTCAAACTAGCCGTTTACTCACAACCCGCTGGAAAAAACGAAGCACCGACTCTTGGTCGGTACCTCCGAGGTCGGTAGTACCGGCCCTATGGCGGTACCACCGACAGGCTAAACTGGGGACTGCACAGAGATTTCCCAGACAATTTCCTGACCTCGGTACTTCCGAGGGCGGTAGTACCGACATAATGGCGGTACTACCGCCAGGCCAAAACTGGCCGCTTCCAGAGAGTTCTGCGGAAAACGAGCTACTACCGACCTTGCATCGGTACCACCGCGGGCGGTAGTACCGAGGTAATGGCGGTACTACCGCTAGGCCATTTTCAAAACCTACAGAGAGCACTGCAAAACGCCCCATGGCCACGGTACCACCGACCATCCGGTCGGTACCACCGCCGGCGGTGGTACCGAGGTAATAGCGGTACCACCGCCAGGCCAAAAACGCCTCGGAACAGAGAGGTCCGCACGCTGCATCCTTGGGCGGTACCACCGACAACCCAGGGTCGGTACCACCGACAACACACAGAAAACTTCATTTTCTTCCCTGTGTTGATCCAAAACAACTCCAACAACTTCTCCTTTGCAAATGTGCTAACACCAACAAGTGTACGCCACCTTGTGCAAGTGTGTTAGCATTTTCAAAACATTTTCAAAGGATTTATCGCCTCATTTTAGTTATGTCATATGCAAATGCAACTAGAGGCAACTTGATAACCATATACTATGAATTTCTCCTCTTGATAGTACGGCTATCTACCCTAAATACACTCACACCCTCTATGGTGTCTTGAGTGCCAAAAACAAAAGAGCCTATTGGTTATACCTTTGCCTTGAGCTCTTTTATTTTCCTCTTTCTTCTTTTCTTCTAGTGAAGATATGGACCATCTTACGACCAATCACTTGATCATTGCATCACATGTCCATCATCATGCTTCACTTGAGCCATGGACCACCTTTTGCTAATCAAGCACTTAATGACAAAGGTTAGTCCAATGGGTTTCATCAATTATCCAAAACCAAACTTGGGCTTTCACACACTCGGAGTCACACCGAGCAACCAACACTTGGAGTCACACCAAGCAACCGCACTTGGAGTCGCACCAAGTACCCACACCTGAAGTCCATCAGGCAACCGCACCTAAAGTCCATCAGATGACCCGAACCAGTAACCAACTAATCTCGAAGAAGTCCAAGCCGCTCGTGACCGTGAGCACGACTGATATATCAGTTTTACACTCTGCGGAGGTTGCACATCGTTACCCAAGAGTCGTGCAGTTCCCATCACGCTAAACACTGCCAAGGTGCATAGCGGGTTGCACTGCAAGGCCTTTACAAAGCCCCCTCCAAGTCCGTTCCACACGTACCTCTAAGGTTTCACCCCGTACAAAGGTCTACGACCCCCAGGGCCCCCTCGTGAGCCACTAAAACAAACCCCGTGTGGACCCTCAACTTAGAGGTTACTAATTAATTAGCCAGGTCCAGCCCATCCAGATCTCATGGTTGCGCTGTTAAGCCGGGTTACAGGCTTCGAGAACCGGGTCCTAGGGATCCTAGGCAGGATAAATCTAGCACGAGCCCAGAACCAAAAACCAAAGCCAGCTGCCGAGTCCCACGGCACAAAACCACTAGTACGGGTCCATCCTGCCGGATTTACCTAAACACCATGTTGCTACAAAATTACCATGTCCACATTTGTTTCATAGTTCATTAAGCAAGTTTATTGACATTTAACTCCCATCCCAACCATGACTGCAGGACTAAGCAAGACACCTACCCGAACATCCCAAAACAGGCGACAAGGATAATAGAGCAAAAGCTAGTAAACCATAATATAGGATTGAATTTAATGACAAGCATGCATCTACAGGATCTACTCTACTCTAATACCAAAAGTAAAATAAATCATAGGTGCAAGATGTTCAAGAACACTTGCCTGCGGGCTGGGTCGAATCAACTGGATCACAAGGAAAATCTGGAGCGTCCTCGAACTCCGCACTCTCTGGCCCAATCAACATACATGGCACAATATAACAAAATAAATAACAGTACAACAAACAGTACGAAAATAGTAAACTAATGGATCTACTGCGTAGAGAACGAAATTATGAAACTAACGCAAGTTGAATGGGTCGAAACGGAGTTAAAACGCAAAAGTTATAAGCATTTGAATCTGAGTGGCAAAAATGTAAATAGTTGGAACTCATTTTCGTATTTTAAATAAATAAAAACAGAAAAGGAAAAGCGGCTGGACTTGGCGTCAATTTGGCGAAACCCTGGGAACTAGACTGCAAATGTTCGGCTGACTCAAAGTTCTGTGCACAGGACCGTGGGTTAATACATGGAAACTAGGGGGACGTTTCTGCAAAACGCGCGGAGACAGCGGCGTTTGCAGGTGCTGGTGCCACGTGGCGACACGCCACTGGCTACGGTGCACAACTGTGCCGTGGACTGCGACTGCGGTGGGCGATGGATCGGGTTCACGGTGTGGTGCGCTGGCGTGGTGGTCCGGGGGTCCACGCCTCACTTTGCTGAAAAGAGAAGGACCCCATCGCAAAAAATACCGTGACCCAGTGCACAGTGTCATTTGTAGTGCGGGTTGATTCTAGGAAAATGCGGGGTCTCTTTTGCCAAACGACCAGATCCGGTCGGCGTGGATGCTGACTGTGCTGATGTGGCGCCGCGTGGCGGGTTCTGGTTGGCTCGGTGCACCGCGTGGGTGTGAACTGGCTGACGCGGCCGGTGTGGACCACGCCCATAGCTGGTGATCCCGGTGTATACCGGTTCGAATAAACAGCTTCTAATCCTAGCCATCCACCTAGATCTGGACGGCCAGGGACGAAAAAAACGAAAGCGCGCGGCCGCCGCCGGCGTGCACGCGGCGGTGCTCTATCTCTCTGCGGCGGCGCCATGAGTGGCCGTCGGAGTTCGCGCGGAGGATGCCCTAGAGACCAGTAGAAACCTAGGGAACCGGAGGGGAAGAAAGCGGAGGAGACGGGGAGCTCACCGAGGAGGTTTTCGCGGTCTGAGGAGGCTCGGGTAGCGTGCGCGACGATGGGGAGGGCGTCGCGTGGCACGGGCTCCGTCGTGGTCGAGGCAGAGAGAATCCCGGCGCCGGTGTTCACCGAGGAGGGGTCCCACGGATGCGGCGCGGCTCCGTTAACTCCAGTTGACGTCGGAGAGGGGCCGGTGGTGGCCTTCTCGGTGCGGTCGGGAGCTCGGCAGAGCTTCTGCAATGGCGGCGGCGGTGATCCTGGGAGGCTCTGGAGGTGGTGTGGGGGCTCGGCGAGTAGCTTGGTGGAGGCGGCGCGGCGTAGGGTTCGTGGGTTGCGGATAAGGGTGGCGGCTGGGTCTTATAGCCGGTTGCGCACAGTGCACGGGGAAGGGAGTCTGGGCGATCGGCGCACGCGAAGGGCGGAGATGGAGGTTAGGGGAGGCTCTGACCGGCGAGGCCCGTGGACCAGTGAGAAGGAGATGGGGAGGGGGCGCGGTGGGCTGGCTGCGGCCGCACGAAGCAGGCCGGGGGAAGGGTTTTGGGCCGCGGGGAGAGAGAGAGAGGGGGTGGGGGAGCGGTGCGGGCCGACGCGGCGGATGGGCCGGGGGAAAGGGAAAAAGAGGAGGGCGGCCCGCGTGCGGAGAGACGAGGGGGAAGTGGGTTGGGCTGGCGGGAGGAAATGGGAAGGGAGGGTGGCGACCAGTTGGGCTGACTGGGCTTGAAAGGTGAGGGAGCCCTGCCTTTTCTTCTTTTCTTTTTATTTTCAAGTTTTGCAAATTCCTTTTCCATATCAAATTCAAATCTAATTTGAAATCAAAACAGTTTGCAACATTTGAAATATTTTCCCTAGGTTTTCAAATAAAACTTTGAATTTGAATTTTTTTTTACAAAACTTTTATTTGTTTTCTAAATAGAATAAATTCGATACGCCCTATACGGGTTTATAAATTTATTTTCCACTCAATAAAAATATGCAATGGCATGAATGCAACATGAAAATGATAAATAAATTTTATTTTCCTCCTCTAATTAAATAGACAACCTATTTAATTTCTAATTTCTTTTATTAATTTGAGGAAAATTTAAATTAGGGTGTTACACCCTCGCTTGTTCCCTAGGCAGCAGTATAATGGCGCATGATGGCCGTGGGACTTGCTCCCTGCTGAGTCCCGAGGCGTCAACCTCAAAAGCATCGGCGGTGCTCATCCATGGTCGTGCTGATCTACCTGCGCGAGGCGGTACGCGCAGCTGTGAGATACAAGACGCCGCAGCGGTGTGCCTGGAGACGGCGGGCGAGCATGACGAATGGCGGTGCGCTGGCGCTGCTGGAGCTCGATGGTTGTCCCTGACGTGTCCGAGAATAAAGCTGGTGGTGCTCCTATAAAGTCTTCGCCGGAGAGAAGACCAACACACGAGCAGAAAGAAGGAGATCGGCAAGCGAACCAGAAGCAGAGCCTCAGTGAGCATAGCAACACCCACACACACATGTAGCCTCTCACCCACCTTATTACATAGCAGTAGCGAGCGTGAGCGGGTGCCTCGCCTGTCCCAAGGTAAGCTTGTGCTCCGTCCGTCCGGGGCTTCCCGAAAGGGAAAGCCGTATGTAATCGAGTCTGTTTTAATGGAGTAGTCGGTCTTTGAAAATCCCTGCTGCTCTTTGGTCTGGTCTCACGAGATGAGCGTCTACGCTAGGGACCCTATAGGAGAAACCTCTGCGTGTGTTTTGTTCTCGTTTAGCCTGAGTCTGGCACCTGTGAGAACCCTTGTTGCGCGTGGAGAAGTGTTGCCTTTGGGTGGAACTGCCTGGGGAGACGGTGTTAGCTCGTCGAAGTGTGTCCTGGCTAGGAAATATTGAGAAAAGACGGTCCGTTCCTTTGAATATCGGCTTGAGAGAAGTATGGTGAGTATCGAGTAGGACTTATACACCTGAAGCACGCACGAGTCTGTCGTCTTGTAGGCCTCGCAAGCCTCCGAGATCCTGTACACACGCACGTCGTCCGCATATCATATACAGATAATATACTCGAATAGCACCAGCATATACTGAAGCATACCTGAGTAATAAATATCTGCTACTAATACACAGATACTATATTTTACTCTATATATCTAAAATATATATACTCTATATATATAAGCTGCTTGATATCCTGGTGTGTGTGTGTGTATATATATATATATATATATATATATATATATATATATATCCTACTATTGGGAGCCCAGGGCTTCCAATAGCCAACCTCTCCTTGTCGGGCTTCCAATAGATAACCTCTCCTAGCCCGCCCAACCAGCCAGGTGCTGATGTGCGTAAGAGCCAGCCCAACCATCCAGGTGCTGACGCGCATAGGGAATCAGGTCAGAGTGCATAAAAACGTTTTTGTCGCAACGATGCATAAAAACTAGTAGTTGAATGAATGAAAATCAATTCATTATTGCATAAAAACCTCTCAACGAGTTGGCCTTCCATCTGACATGGGCTGACGCATGCTGACACAGGCTGACATGCACACATGCACTCTAATATTTTCCATTTTTTGTGATAATTCTTCAACGAAACATCCGATTCAAAAATGATTTTCACCATTGAACTCCTGACATTTTTGTGCACAATTCAAGATCCATTGTGAATATATTTTTGAAAAATTTTAAAATTCATATTTTGGCACATTAGGATATTCGTATATGCTTCTGTTTACGCATAAAATCTTGTGAGCAAGAGCATAGTAACATTCGAACCATCTTTGTTTTTCTCGTCTTTCTTCAAGATTTAAAATTTAAATCATGGCACGTGATACCAGGTTGGATGCATAAAATCAAAAGTCAAGATGCCGCAGAAAAGTTTTTGCCAATGACACAACAAAGAAATTAGTGATTGAATGAATAAAAGATAATTTTACTAACGCGTAAAAACCTCTCCACAATACACTCCACTTTTGACCACAACCATGAATGCTAACCATCATGAATCTGAATAAGGGGATGTATAATTAATATGGGAACAATGCATACCACATTGGGGACCTGAAGTGTAAAAACATGTTCCAAAATTTGAAATTTTGGAAAAACAACACATGATGAACGATCATATTCATAAAAACAATGATTAAGATATAACAATGTATGTCAAAGGGTACATGTAATTATTACAAGATTGTATGTCAGAGTGTTATAACAATGCATAAAATATGTTTTAGTACACACAAAAAGATATTACAACACAGTTTCACCATGCATTAAAACTTTTGCTATAAAGCCTAAAAACTATAACACAGTTCCATTCGGGTCGAGTGGTAGTGAGAGGACGCCGTTGTGTCTAGTTGAGCTCGCAAATTTTGTTTCACCGTGCACCTACCGTCGTTGTCCCGTCGCTAGATCTAGCACCACAACTCTGCCTTCGCAAAGCCACCGCCGTCATCGTCCACCATCTACCCCGCAAATTGAATAAAAATTAGTTGAAGCCAAGTTGCATAAAAATAAAGTATTGATTGTAATAAACTCTACGTAGAGTGTTACACATAAATTAAATGTTTGCTACATAAAAAATTCATCCAGCTAGAATCAAATGTAAAAAATACACGTTTCTCCTAGTGTATAATCAATATAGAAACAGTGCATAGAAAACCAGAAATCAATTTGAATTCAAATCACACAATGTCACAAGGAAGCATAATTTTTTTTAAAGATTATGACACCTCCCACCCAACCATGTTTCCCAATCACAAAATTATCTCTCGCTAGATATATCAATATTTTGAATCAAAATTGCATAAAAACCTGCCGTTGCTGGCATAAAAACCACAGGGTAGGAAGTAATTGTGATGTAAATAAAAATTAGATTTCTATGCATAGAAAATTTTCGAACAAAATCTTAAATTTCTATGTATTGTGGTTGCTTACACCGTCGAATTCTTGCTGCTCCAATTCGTAAAAGATCAAAACAATGATTAGTTAGTGGAATAGTTAGAAAATACCTTCATGAACGTGGCCTTTAGCAACGGGTGCTTTGGTACAGCAGCACGTGGGTGCAGCGCAGCAGCGACTCCGCCTGCGGCACCACGCCGCGCATCACAGCAGGTGCTCTGGTACAGCAGCACGTGGGTGCAGCGCAGCAGCGACTCCGCCTGCGGCACCACGCCGCGCATCACATCGACGTGCATCGTCGTGCCCATGGCGTCGCTGCACTCCGCTCCTACCAAAACCATGCCTCCCACCGGAGTCATAATTAACAGAGGAATGATGCATAATTAACAGATAGACAATACGTATAAAAAAATATAGAAACATGTTTTAGCATGAACAGAAACCTACGACAACTAAAAGACATAGAAATATGTTTTAGCATGCCTAAAAACCCATTTGTCAAATTAATATCAGATATATTAATGCCAAAATCATGACAAAAAAACTGAAAAAATTATAGGTTTATGTAAAAACCCAAACAACAGCTCACACACAATCTGGACCTCCTAGATATACCCATGCAAACACCCATTTAACCAGATAAAGACAGAGAGCAAAGAAAAAAGGGTCCATGGGCATCAGATTCATTGAAACTAAGCAGACAACTATAATCATTTGAAAAAAAATTGAACTCTATCAGCACTATTTTTTTGTCGACCTTCTCATTTTGTGATTTTCAGTTATATGTGAGAGGGAGAGATAGTGGTTTTCCCATGGCCGTAGCCACCCCAATTTTTTTTTTGCACTTGCATAATTCATAAATAAATGACCGGCGTGCTAATAATAATGAGAGCCCCCACATTGCATAAATATAGAACATTGATATGAAGATAACAAACACAAAAGGAAAGGTTGTTCACGCACCTCAAAAGCACCCGTGAAACTCCACCTGAGTTGGTTTGTCGTAGACGAGGAATGACAATAGAAAGAACAGGTATACTGGGCATGTACTTGGCAGTGAGCCTGCAAATCATTTAGATATACATGAGACCAATTTTCACTAATCTTAAACTACAGCCCTGTACAAGCAATATTCATTTGTATATATATATACCTTGCAGCCCGTCCAGAAGAGGTGAAGCAAATGATGACTGATGTCTTAACTTTAATAGCAGCTCGCACCTGGAAAAGTAGTTTATGGCAATTTAGACAAAAAATCAGTGTCATGACAATTCATTTGTGCATAAAACTCTATTCTTAATGACATAAAAACCAAAAAAACTTTGCTGGAAATTTAAAATGCACAACTAATCTAAGAATGTATGATTAACAACCTACCAATACATAAAACCCCTAGGGGTTAATGTTTGTCTTTGAATAAACAAATCAATATTCTGAGAAGCCTATCACTACATAGAACTGTAGCGGCTAATATATAATTATCAGTCTACCAGAACCCGAGAGGTTAATGTATAATTATCAGTATAGATACATAAAATCGTCCGACCAGGCGTTCAGCACAATCTTCATGGCAAACACAACACCAGACAATCCAATTGCGGGCTCATCACAGTACGCGATATGGTCACCGAGCAAGAGTACGCCTCTGGACAGGAGCAGCGAAATCATTGGCTGATTCATCCTAGCACAGTTCGGTGTCCTTACTGGAACTCGAAATCGAGTTTGGGTATAACATTGTCGAGTAAATTTTGCGGCGAAATAAAAAAAACAAAAACAATTTCGTTATAAAAATGAGTGAAAATAGTTGAAATCCTAAATCTTGAAGCAATTCGCATGTTCAGTCCTATTTTTTGAAAGACAGATAAATTGACTCTTAAATCTTGCGAGGCGTGCGAATTGAGTCCCAAATATTGAAATTTTCAATATCTGGGACTCAATTCGCACGTCTCGCAAGATTTAGGAGTCAATTTGTCTACCTTTCAAAAAATAGGACTAAACATGCAAATTGCTTCAAGATTTAGGATTTCAACTATTTTCACTCATTTTCACTTTGTATTTAATCTTTCCACATCTGCATGCCACCTAAAACGACTAAACTGCCCCTGCCCGGAGCGTGGTGCAGTGGGTGCGCGAGCACCTCCACCAGAAAGCGCGACCCCGCGGCTGCAGGGGCGGCCGGACACGTAGGTGCAGGAGATGCTGCAGGCGCTCGAGATCACGCTGCTCTGCGCCAGCACGTGGCCTCAGGACCGGCCGACCATGAAGGACGTGGCGGCGCTGCTGCGCGGCCTTCGGAGCGACGACGGCGCCGAGGCGCGGAAGGTCAGCGGCGGCGGGTGCGGGGCCGGGGCGAGGCCGCTGGACTCGGCCAGGTGGGCCGTTGCGGCATGCTGCAGGGCCGTACGTCGGCGTGCTGCCGGCCGGACCGCCGCTCGCCGCTACGGCGCGAGATAGAACGAACTAGCGGCGGACACTCATCATGAAGTAGGAGGCGCACGGCTGGGCTGGGGAGGACGAAGGCGCCACCGTACCATGCATGTAACGATGAAAACGGAACGGAAATATCTCGAACCGAACCGTATCGTTTTCTATATTTAATCCGATTGTATTCGTATTTTCTTATCCGAGTTCACCGTTTCCGCTTCCGTTTTCGTAGTTCAAATGCAAGTAGAAAACGGTTGAGGAGTTTTTCGACCGAGTTTGACCGTTTTCTATTTTTCTACTTTTAATCTGAAATATCCTTAATTCAAAATTCATTTTAAACCGAATTTTGTTGTCGGTCATTACTGTCTAGGCAAATAGGCAAAGATAAGTGTGGAGTACTGATGTCCATGGACCGCATTATATAGGTAGCTCACCCCGTCGCGCCTCCCTGAGTCGTTGAGGTGACATTAATCACTCGCACGGTGCTGCACGACTGTATCTGGCTTTACGCGGTGCTGTTGTTGCGTTGCATGTGACAGGGCCGACCAAAAGAGAGAGCTAAATGGACTAGGCCTTGTTGCTATCCTTTCTAGTCTAGTTATGACTTATGATGACATCTCAAATTTTCCTTTTTTTTTCTTTTTTTTCTCTTATGAAAGAAATTAAATTGACAAGTGCTTTTTCTTGGGATCCAAATTTGCCACTGTGGGTCGGTATTTCGTATTGATTTTTCGTATACCTTCCGTGTTCGGTATAATTCCGCTCGAATTGGTCCGTTTTCGAAATTCTGGATATTCCGCACGTTCGTATTCGTTTTCGTGTCCGGCTTTACTGCTTTCGTATTCAAATGTAAAAGTAGAAAATGGTTGAGAAGTTTTTCGACCGTTTTCATCCACACATGCATCTAAGCAGGCAATAGTTCTCCTTATTCCATTGTACCATACGCATAGCTCATGTAGAACAGTACGTGTATGTTACCCGATGATCAATTGCATTGGTAACCTGATTTATCTAATTAATCCTGGGACAAAAGGATAACATTGTTCTTCACCAGGTATCCATTAATCCCAGCACACCAGGTAACCTGATTTGGTGTTCGCGCTCGTCGCGCTCCTTGCCGCCGCGGCGTTCCTCCTCGCCGGCCGCTGCAGGCGCTCCTCGGACGAGGACGGCAAGGACGCCGAGATGCTTCCGCCGTGGGACGTGACGCTGTACCAGAAGCTGGAGATCAGCGTGGACGACGTGGCGCGCAGCCTGACGCCGGCCAACGTCATCGGGCAGGGCTGGTCCGGGTCGGTTTACCGCGCCATCGTACCGTCCACGGGCGCGGCCATGGCCGTGAAGAGGTTCCGGTCATGCGACGAGGCGTCCGCCGAGGCGTTCGGGTGCGAGGTCGGCGTGCTGCCCCGGGTGCGCCACCGCAACATCGCACAGGATGTTCTATTGAGGCAGGGGCAGTTTGGTCCTTTTAGGTGGCATGAAGAGGCGGAAAGATTAAAGATAAAATGAAAATAAGTGAAAATAGTTGAAATCATAAATCTTGAAGCAATTCACATGTTCAGTCCTATTTTTTGAAAGGCAGACGAATTGACTCTTAAATCTTGCGAGGCGTGCAAATTGAGTCCCAAATATTGAAATTTCTCATTATCGATTGACGCTTGCTGAAAAAGGCTCGTACCTCAAGGATGAGCTGCGGGTTGAAGGAGACGCTCGTGAGCGAGGGCAGGAACCCGTCGAGCGCGCCGCGACGGAGGTAGATGAGCGTGTTGACAGTGAGCGTGTCCGACTCGCCGATGAGGACCACGCCGTGGCGGAGCAGGGCTGGGGCCGCGTCGCCGCGTGAGGCGGTGGGGCGCCGGGGTGGTGCCGACGAGGCCGCGCCGCGCGAGGGGCGGCGCACGTGCACCACGGGCGGGCCAGCAGATCATCGTGGCGGCGACGGGCTTCACGCGGGGAGGGCGCGGTGGGGCACGCGACGGCGCACGGTGAGGGCGTACGCATGCGGCGCGGTGGAGCGCGGCGGCGCTGGGGTCGGGGGCTGGGGCCTGGATAGGTGAGGGTTTGGGGTGCCATTTATATGGTCCGAGATAGTGGGTTTTGTGGGCCAACAACATAGTGTTGGTTTGGTTGGACCAATTTATATGATTTGGACAGGGCTTCCGATAACTATTGGAAGCTCATGACTTCTAATAGTATATATGTATACTATTATATATATAATATAATATAATATATATATATATATATTATATAGTAGTATTTCTATATTGTACCTAGGTATAGAATAATATTCAGTACCCACTATCTAGCAGCACCCCGTCTGCTCAGACTCTCTGACTTGTCGAGGCCCGTCCTCTTGGCTCGTAGGCCCGGCCAAGTTACTTTCTCTCGTCAGCTCCCCACCACACCCACGATGGCACGATCTTTTCAGTTACCTCAGACTCATCCGCTCGCCTGCTCCGTTGCCGCTCGTCAACCCAGCCTCTGCTAGCGCTGCAACAACCGGCGACGGCCCGACCCGTGGCACACCGGCGGCGCGCCCCCTCCCACTACGGACGGCGACCACAGGTGGCGCGCGCCCCAATCCGTGGAGCGGCAGCTCTCAGCGACGACGCCCCAATCCGCGTCGGCAGCCCCGGGCGGCTCCTCTCCCTCGTCCGGTGGCGGGCCACCTCTCCTTATCCGTCTGCCGGCTGTGGTCCCACTCTCGGCCGGTGGCTGGCCCTCTCCCGCAAAGGAGCTCAAGCGCGAGAAGCAGGTCACTGCACTCCTTCCCTTGGTACCTCCAGACATGGTGGTCATCCCATCCCCACCGATGGCGGCAGCAGTGGGTTCTCTCCGGCCTCATTGCGATGCGTGATGGCGTGGCCGGAGCTTCGCGGCGTCGGCCCCATCGTGGCAGCTCTCCTCCGGATGTAAGCAGCTGACCCTCTACCCTGAATGGGTTGGATCTTGGTCCCCTAAAATTCCAGTGTTGTTCCCTCTGCATCAGCTGGGTTCGGAGGTGGACACAGGCATGTCTGATCCGGAGGAGAATAACAAAGGCAGATCGTTAATCAAGCCCAGGGTAATGTCCCACTCTTTAGCCCCTCGTTTTTATCTGCCAATTGATAATTTGTTGTTCGTTTATACAGAAATGTTGTATACTTTGTGTTGCATGCGATTTCTGTCCCTATTGATGGATCGACAAGAAGAGGGTTGGTGCAAGATCAATGTATGGCAGCGGGAGCTGGGAGCATAGCTGCTGGCAGTAGTGCTTTGTTTGCAGGAGCGAGGATGTTTCATCTGTATCTGTGGAGGAAAAATTGATGGTTACATCAGCATGATGGGTGCTATTATGCTAAATTGGTTTTTGGCAGAGGAGTGAATGAGGCAAGGAATCAGAGTGAAGGACACATGGCAGCCCTCCCTCAACCACAAATTGGCCACGCGAGCAGGCGACATAGTATAGTGGAGAAGCAGAGGGTGGATGTTAGTGATATATCAGACAAGGAAACAAATTTCTCAAGGAGAATCTAGTGTGCAACTTCCTACTGAGAAGCTAAACATTTAACATTTGGCTGATGTACTGGACTGGAATGCCCAATTTGTTTATTTAGGTATTTCATTTATTCCTACTTCAGCTATACCTGCTTGTGATTACAATGTGATCTATATGTTTTGTTTTGCTAATTTTCATTCCCCAAAGTTACTTCTTGTAAAGGATAGATTTTGTTTCCAACAAACATCAGATTAGTACCTAGACATGAATTATTCCTGAAAGTATTTGCAATTTTAACTCATCCACACAGGTTTCATATGTTTTCTCTGTTTCATGTACCCTCCATTCCACTTTCTTTGTTCAATTCAATTGTCATACTCTTTTAGGTTAAAGCCTTATGGATGTATCATCGTCAGCTGGTATGCCAAAGATTAGCTCAAGCTAGGCAACGTCTACCATTGGCAGAACTAATTCTTCTAATCAAATCCTGCTATGATTGTGGAAACTGGAAGGAGCTTGATAAGTTATTTTCAAAACTGAGAAAAATTATGCTGCTCCATTTTCTATTATTCTTCGATTGATGCAGTTAATACATGGATACCCAAACAAGTTTCTGAATTTCCAGGGTCCTTCTGTTTGATTTCGTAATATTTGCTTCCTATATTATTCCCATGCTTCCATTTTTTTAATGGTGAACAAACAGAAAGCAATCATTCTTGATTTTTATTTTGCTGGAAGTGGCTAGATAATCCTGATCTTCATTGAACATAAAAGGCGAGCTTTTAGATAAACACAGTTGTTGTCACTTTATTATCCTGAAGTCCCAATAGAATTGGGCAGTGATCGGAATCCTCTGAAGCCATACTTTGGAGCAAGAAATTAGGGAATTTATCCTCCCAGTCAACAGAACAAAGAACCCTGTCCAACCTTACCAAAGTCAGGGAATCTTGCTGATTAGACCAAGTGTATTTGCGACCATGGAGGGGAATTTCCTTGAGTGCCACTTTCTAATCTCGGACTTATGTTTTGGGCTAATGATCACCTAGTCAGTGCTAGCAAGGCAGTAGTCAGTCACAATCTCTTGTCTCTCACGCACCCTCTTACCGATACAAGTAAAATGCAGAAGATTGAAGAACACCCAGAGAAGGCCAATCACAATCCTATCAAAGAAACTAAATTCCTCTTGCTCATACAGGTAAAATGTGGTGGATTTAAACACCCACCTCTTGCTCATATAGGTATACAGTAGATTTTAACACCCAGAAAATTAAAGCCCCCACCACGGCAGCGCGTGGTCCGCCACTGTAGTGCCCCGCTGCTCCAAAAACCCTAAGGGCTAGCAATGCTAAGATTATAAAAAGGAGAAGAATATAGATTGGATGAGAGACTTTCCCACCAGCATCAAAATCGCAAGTAAAAAGTAGCAGTAGTAAATAATATAAATAATGTATCGAGAATGTCTGGTATAAATTAGGGGACTTAAATGTACAGCTATTTGTAGTATATGTATATAAAGAAAAGAAGGTTAGTTTGTACTCTGAACAGGTTGATACAGATTGTAAAGATTATTTTGAGCTAAAAAACTAGGAGTCTTGATATTGCTATCTACAAACTCCAGAACCTGGTACTGTCCTGCTCCTTCCTACATATGAATAGAGTAGAAAAATAAAAATCACTTGACAATTTAATCAGAAAAGGGTCGAAAGTGGTCTGAAATTTGACAGAAGATTCCAGTTCAGGTGACTAATTAAGTATTTTACGAACACACACTAGGATCCAGAATAATCCAAAAAAGGAAAGGATCTAGGGACATAATCCACACGAGGGTGTCCCATCTGCATGCAAATTAGTAGCGGCATTAGACTAATGACTTACAAATCAAATATGGAAATTAGAATTGGAACAAAAAGAATTGGGAGCTCAAATAATCGCCAATTTGCCGGACATTCATCAATTTTTTTTAAAAAAAAATGGACTCCGGATTCGTTCATATTACTGAAAGAGCATCAGGTTAAGCCATCCTGATTGGAACCTTCTGCCATGTCCGATAGCAATTTCAGTATTACAAGACGTACTAGTGCTAGATAGCAAGAAAATTCTTCATAACTTCGAATTGGCTGTCACGAGCCATCAACTAAAGGGGTCCAACATGTGTGAACTCATCGGATCAAAAGGAAATAGAAATAGAAATAGAAAAAGGCAGACCATAATGTGGGACGACCTTACCTTTCAGGAATGCACAGGCCAGAGAGCAGCTGCACGAGGTAACCATGATAGCGGTCACCGGCTCGCATCTCCTTTCCGACGTCCACCTCACAAGTCTGCTCTTTCATTTGCCAACACCTGCATCAACACCACAGTCTAAAATGTGACATAGACTTTTGATTTCTAAGAATATATGTACCCTCAAATAAAAATATATATGTTGTAATGTAACAAATTTTTTTAAAAAATGGGAATGGAGAGAGTCCTAGCCTTTCAAGAAGGCTTAAATGTTGCTACCTACTGGAATTGAACTCACAGCCTCAAAGAGCGGCACTCTATCCTGCCTCCTGTGACCAGCTGGCAACACTACCCTCCCTCAATGTAAATGTGTTTTCAATGAAGAATCCAGAAGTACTAATTCTATGTTCTCAATCCACACGGTCGTTGACTTATTGATGATTAATTAAATTGACTATTTGACCAACAGAGATCCTAACACATGCAGATGGAATCATCCACGGTCGTTCAACATGCAGTTGGAATCATCCACACAGTCGTTGACATAATGATCATTAATTAAATTGCCTAATTGACCAACATAGATCCTACAACTTGCAGTTGGAATCAGAGGGAGCAAAGATGAAGGTTCGATATCTAGTTCGTTACTTCCAGCTAAAGGAGAACTTCAAACATATTCACATGGACGCAAAGGACAACATATTCATATAGTTGTCCTGCATTTAACAACTATATGGTTTAGCTACCAAGTATTAGCATGTCTTTTTCAACCAGGAATGCTACATATAAAAAATATAGTAGTTACCAAATTAGAATAATACTCCATCACTTTTGGACTTATTGAGTCCATACCCCTTTTATAATACTAGTGGCAATGCACGTGCGACACACACGTGTTTTATAAAAAATATAATGTATAATATTATAACTTATAAAAAATATGAAAGGAAGCAAACAATCTGAACCACCCTACATTGTATATGATTGCAAAGGTAAATTAAAGATACAGGAAAGCAAGCAAATATAATCTATTGGAGGCTTTATCTGCCACGAAAATCATCAACCAAACAACTTGTATATCAAATCCTACTTCTCACTTTGTCAAATAAATTTATGCATGATTGCATATAATCACACCTGAGAGGTGGTTCTAGTCTACTCCATATTATGAAACAAACAAATAAGAAATGATAGTAGTTTGTAAAAGATATTTTCATAAACCAGTTATTGCCCATTTATGTGGTGCTTCCGCTAATCAGATACACCTCAAATGCCACCATTGTCATTTTCCCACCAGTACCAAGCCACCACGACCAGCATTCATCTTCTCAATTCAGACTAAATTCCTAAGAAAAAATAAAAGTAACGTAATCAGAGCAAAACAGGATTATTGATCATGGGATAGTACGTGACTCTTTTCCCATCAGTTTGGTGGTTTAAATGTGTCAAGTTAAAGTATCAATAATATAGCAAGCAAAAAAAGGAAGGATAATTAACTAACTGCTTGGTGGCGCACTTGGAGGCTGTGTACCCGCCGAACAATACCCCTGACACCAAACAAGCCGATGCGGTAGAGCAGAGCCTCATGGTGCCAGTCACCACTGCCACCAAACCACCCAGGTCTATGCCAGCCGAACTACGCCAACTCAATCCCGTTGATTCATAAAAAAAATCCTGATTGGTATTCTCAGTTCTCAGATAGTCAAATATGACTCGTGCACATGATCATAGGAAGAAGAAAACATAATTACATAAAAATGTCATCTTCACCCTAGGTAAAGCAATCTGTTTTTTGTCCTGAAATTTTCATACAGTAGATGCTGAGCAATCTGATGTTTTTTTTCTGAACTTTGTTTTCAAATCCTGGTTTATCAAGCACAAAATCTATCTGCATGAGTATTTTGAATTCTAAAGAATCAACTACAGTCAAGCAAGAGACCCAATTCTACATCTCGTACCTCCAAGATCGATGCACACAGGATTGGACGGCCGGCCTCTTCTCAGCAAGAAAACATGATTATGCTACTTGCTCAAATTGAGAAGCCAAAGCCTTCCAATCGCTTATGCACGTCTAGACCATACCACCTTGGATCTGTGAAGAGTGAGATAGATGGGACCAGGGCTCACCTGCTCGCGCCGCCACGGATAGGGCCGGCTGCCTCGTCCGCTTGCGCCGCCCTCGGTGTGTGTATATATATATATATATATATATAGAGGGCCTGTTTGGCACAGCTTCACCAACAGCTTCATGAGCTATTGTGAGCTATTTTTTTGCCAAACACTATTTCTCAAAATAGCTTCATGGGTGAAGCTATTTTTTCCCTCCTCTCACAAAGAGATGAGTTGAGATGAAGCTGAAAAAAGTAGCTTATCTCAGCTTTAGCTCTCTTAGGTGGGTCCCATTGATGTCACATCTGCCCACGTGCAGTCGCTGGTGCGCCGGTGTCTTTGGGATGCAGACTGCCGAAGGCATGGCCGTCATGGCGCGTCCACCGGCGGCGTGGGTCATCTGGCCGCAGCTCGCACCGGGGCTGGATCGTCGGAGGAGCAGTCACCGGGCGCGGTCCGCCAAGAGCACGGTCGACGGCTGCGGCCGCGGCTGCTAGGAGCATAGCTGCCACAGGCCGGCAGACAAGAAAGAAAGCCACGAAGACAAGAAAGGAAAGAAGATACGCATACGAGGACGGAGGACGTCGGAGAAGTTGCGGATGCGAACGCGGCCTGCCGGAGTGCTGGGGGCCGGCTACCTGAGGTGCAATTGCGGCGGGCATGGCCGCCGGAGACGCACAGGCTGCCCAGGCCGTGCTGTCGCGGGCGTGGCCGTCGGGGACGTGCAACCCGCCTAGGGCCCGGTCTGCAGAGGGCGTGGCTTGTCGAGCGCACCGCCGCTGCTGTCGCTGCCGTGGGGCGAGCCGGGAGGCGCTGCCGTGGGGCAAGCCAGGATGCGCCGCCATGGATGCGTCGGGATGAAGGCTACGAGTGCGTGCGGCTCGGAAAAAGGCAGTGCGAGGAAGATTGGGGAAAGAAAGGGCATTATGGTAATTTTGGTCTTTTTCTATCACATGAAGCTGTTTAGCCAAACAGGATGAAAAAATATATCAGCTTCACTGAAAAAGTTGTTCATCTATTCTATACCTAATTATATTATATTATATATATCTATATCTATAACTATATATATATATCTATATCTATAACTATATATATATAATATATATATAATAATAATAATCTAAATCTAAACCTAATAATAAAGAGACAAAATTTCCGCCTCTTTTTTGGTACCATTTTTTTGGTATGGCCTTCTATAACTAACTCTGTGAATGTAAAGATAACTAGAAGTCCTAATCTGTTTACAACATTGTTGTTGTTCTAATCTAAATACATCATAGAGGCAAAATTTATGTACACTAATTTTTTTGTCTAACCGATAATCATGATCCGACTCAGCCTCGGCCATTAACTCCTAAAAAAATATGGTATGTTTGCTTAACGGAAATGTTTCCTCTTTTTTTTTCCGTTTTTTATTTTCTTTCGATTTCCACTTCCCCACATGCTGTCGGTACGTGACTTTTTCTTTCTTTTTTTCTCCTATTTTTCCTTATCTATATAATAATAAAGAGGCAAAATTTCCGCCTCTTTTTTGGTACCATTTTTTGGTATGCCTCCTATAACTAACTCTGTGAATGTAAAGATAACTAGAAGTCTTAATCTGTTTACAACATTGTTGTTGTTCTAATCTAAATACATCATAGAGGTAAATTTTATGTACACTAATTTTTTTTGTCTAACCGATAATCATGATCCGACTCAGCCTCGGCCATTAACTCCTAAAAAAATATGGTATGTTTGCTTAACGGAAATGTTTCCTCTTTTTTTTCCGTTTTTTATTTTCTTTCGGTTTCCACTTCCCCACATGTGGGGCCTCCTATAACTAACTTTGTGAATATAAAGATAACTAGAAGTCCTAATCTGTTTACAACATTGTTGTTGTTCTAATCTAAATACATCATAGAGGCAAAATTTATGTACACTAATTTTTTTGGTCTAACCGATAATCATGATCCGACTCAGCCTCGGCATTAACTCCTAAAAAATATGGTATGTTTGCTTAACGGAAATGTTTTCTCTTTTTTTTCTGTTTTTTATTTTCTTTCGGTTTCCACTTCCCCACATGCGGTCGGTATGTGACTTTTTCTTTCTTTTTTTCTCCTATTTTTCCTTATCTATACCTAATAATAAAGAGGCAAAATTTTCGCCTCTTTTTTGGTACTATTTTTTTGTATGGCCTCCTATAACTAACTCTGTGAATGTAAAGATAACTAGAAGTCCTAATCTGTTTACAACATTGTTGTTGTTCTAATCTAAATACATCATAGAGGCAAAATTTATGTATACTAATTTTTTTTGTCTAACCGATAATCATGATCCGACTCAGCCTCGGCCATTAACTCCTAAAAAAATATGGTATGTTTTCTTAACAGAAATATTTCCTCTTTTTTTCCGTTTTTTATTTTCTTTCGGTTTCCACTTCCCCACATGCGGTCGGTACATGACTTTTTCTTTCTTTTTTTCTCCTATTTTTCCTTATACACAAATAAAAATAATAAATAACAAATGTAGTACTATAGATCTTTTAACTCTTCATGTCCTTCTATAATCTAATCTATATATATACCTAATAATACTTAAAAAACCAAAATTTCTGCACACTAAATTTTTTCATACAAATCAATGACTTACATAATTTATAATCTAATCCAATCTATCTATATATTCATATGAGATAGGATTACTCAAGTAGAGTATTGATATGAAGTCTAATTATAAAATATATTATATTTTGCTCAACTATGTAGTGCAAGTCCATATAGTTGTCGTGAATAGTAATAACAAGTCAATTGGTGTACATATTTTCCCAACAAATTTAATGTTAAACTTACATGAACGTATGCTATGAAAACGAGCCTCCTGTGCAAACTATAGAAACTCTAATCAAGACCACACGAATCTAATCTGATGGTTAGAGGTGAAGGTGGGTTATTTTAGCACTTAGACCCTTTCACTGTGCTCACGCCTGTTTGTATTAAGATGAGATGAGTGGAGAGATTTAAGTGCTAAAATAACACACCATCGGATTAGATTCCTGTGGTCTTGATTAGAGTTTCTATAGTTTGCACATGAGACTGGTTTTCATAGCATACATTCCCAACTTACATAAGTTAAATTAAATAATGGTATATTCATAATACTTGAATCCATTAGAATATTTGACTATGTTTAGAATTTTTTTATCATGTTAGCCTTATACCAACTATAATTAACGAGTTCACATCCAAGTCTTAAAATTTCTCCTCTGCCTCTCTCCGAATATCAAAATTTAAAATCAAGAAGAGTAGTTCTCTCATCCATCCTCTCGATGAATCCTTAAATCAAGATCAAAGATCCAAATAGATTGCATATTCCACATGTTGTCTTCATCATTGATGAATAATATTTCAAATCAAAATCGAAACCGACAAAAAACTAAACACCTGATATTACACACATTGAGCTTCATGGTTGGTGAATCAAGATTCAAATCAAATTCAATATTGAGAAAAATAAAATATCTAGATATTGTACAATAATACGCGTACAAAAATTAAAAAAAAATAACAAAACAAAAAAGTTAAGTCATATCGCTATCGGTGAAACATCTTGCCAGAGAATGTACATGCAGGTCGATATGAAAAAAAAAGTTAAGGACCACCACGACCATGGGCGGATCTATATGAAGTCTGCTGGGTGCGGGCGCACCCACAAAATTTTCGAAAAACAGTGATTAATATCAAATTTTCACTATATTCGCACCCATATAATAAAATCATATGCAGCCACAAAGACAAATGCACTCCTCTCATATTTGCTCTAGCTCCGCCACTGACCACGACCTTTTTCTCTTACGCCAACAACTCCTCTCCCCTGCTCTCCTCCTCTTAGACACCCCGCACCCCATCATTGCCCATAGCCCCACCACGATGCAATAGGATTTTGCCAGAGCTTCGACCATGGAGCTCCACTGAAACTTTAGCGCACTTATGGCAACCTCCTTCTTCACCCTCTCGTTGTTGCCATATCCATACTCACCGACAAGCATCCTCGTCTCATCCTGGTCCGGTCGCCTCCACCGCCACTAGGACTACTAAACTGCCCTACTGTCGCCCCCACCGAAGTTGGGGAATAAGAGGGTAAGGTAGGCGTGCGTGCGGTGGGGAAGATGAACAGTGCATGGTGGGACCCAATAGGTGCATTGGTGGGGTAGGCATCGAGCACTGAATGTGTGGATGTATGAAGGGGGGAAACACGACTTGTATTAAGTTATTACCTATATGTATAGGTGGATTCTTAAAGGTATGTATATTATGTTTGTATTAAACTTGTACCAATAACAATACATTTATACGGTCTTCACTCATATACCGTAGCAACGCACGAACAGTTTTTATATGGTCTTCACTCATATACCGTAGCAACGCACGGACATTTTACCTAGTATATAATAATAATAAGACAAAATTTCTGCCGTTTTTCTTCGTCTGGTAATTTTTTCGTCTGTCCACTCTAATCTAATCCGTCCTGGGCTCAATCACAATCTACAGAAGGCCCTCTAATGGACTCCTGTACAAAATCCAATAGAACACTAAACTTCGATCAGCACTTGTCGCTCTTTCCCAAAATACATAGTATGATTTAGATCTCTCTCGAATCTCCTTTCCGATATCGAATCAAAACTTCTCGTTGTTTCCCAAAATAAATAGTACGATCCATATCTCTCTGGAATCTCCTTTCCACAAACCCAATCAAATATAATACAAAGTTCAATACAAAACTTATCTATTATATTATATATATATATATATATATATATATATATACCTACCTAATAATAAATAGACAAAATTTTCGCCTCTTTTGTGGTACTATTTTTTTGGTATGACCTCCTATAACTAACTCTGTGAATGTAAAGATAACTAGAAGTCTTAATCTGTTTACAACATTGTTGTTGTTCTAATCTAAATACATCATAGATGCAAAATTTATGTATATATATTTATTAATAATACTAAAGTCTATACCTTAATAATAAAGAGGCAAAATTTCCGCCTCTTTTTTGGTACCATTTTTTTTGGTATGGCCTCCTATAACTAACTCTGTGAATGTAAAGATAACTAGAAGTCCTAATCTGTTTACAACATTATTGTTGTTCTAATCTAAATATATCGTAGAGGCAAAATTTATGTATATATATTTATTATTTTTTTATATATTATATATAATATATATATATATATAATACTAAAGAGCCAAAATTTCTGCGCACAAAAAAAATTTCGTCCAACCGACCCTGTTACCGATCGGCAATCTGCTTCTCCGAATTAGTTTTCTTTTCTATTTTTCCGTTCAACATTTATTCCATATACTAGGCCCGCATCAGTTTTTCTTTCTTTCTTTTACCGTTGTGTTCTTAATGTCCAGATTTTCATGTGCTGCTCCACGCCCGCATCATTTTTTTCCTTTTTTGGCCATATCCGTTGTTTTGTTTATGTCGGATTTTCATGTGCTGCTCCTTACGTAACTTCCATTTTATTTTATTTTTAATATACGAATCGGTTTTCTTTTCTATTTTTCCGTTCAACATTTATTCCATAAACTAGGCCCGCATCAGTTTTCTTTCTTTCTTTTACCGTTGTGTTCTTATGTCCAGATTTTCATGTGCTGCTCCACGCCCGCGTCAGTTTTTTTTCCTTTTTTGGCCGTATCCGTTGTTTTGTTTATGTCGGATTTTCATGTGCTGCTCCTTACGTAACTTCCATTTTATTTTATTTTTAATATAAATTGAGTATTTAATATTTTTTCTTGTAAACAAATTTTTTGACTGATTTTTTTTAAAAAATACGATGCTTAGCGTATGTGCGGGTGCGTACGTATCTTCTTTCACCCGTCTTCTCCTCTTCTCGTGTCGCCCTCGCCTTCATCTTCCTCTACCCCAAACAAATTTTTTGACTGATTTTTTTTTAAAAAAAATGCGATGCTTAGTGTATGTGCGGGTGCGTACGTATCTTCTTTCACTCGTCTTCTCCTCTCCTCGTGTCGCTCTCGCCTTCATCTTACTCTGTCCCACATCATCAGCCGGTCTCGCCGAGCTCCCTACCATCAGCGAGACACTTTTTACTCCTCCCCTCCCCCATGGCGCTATGGTGAGCTCCGTCAAATCCACCTGACATCTCCGCCCCTCCTTGGATCGGCCATCGTTGCTGCCATCAGGGCCCCAAGCTCCATCCAACGGGGGCTCTTTATTATTAGGTATAGATTAACTGGACATTATGATATTATCCTACACTACGAATCCATCATAAAGAAAATTATAGCTCAAAAAATTAATAGATTGGAACAAATATAAATATTTAGGTATTTAACATTCATGTCTTATTTTGTGTTAATGACCTTGTTTGCTAAAGCTTATGATCAGTCAAAGTTGGTCAATGTTTTTCTATCACAACAAAATAGCAACAACCGCCATAAATCATGCCGAACAATCCTAATGTATTTTTTCCCGATACAGTGTACGGGCATATGTACTATGAAATTAAATTTTAAAATAGATCTCCTTACATCACTTTCATATTTTTAAACTAAACCCAAAAGAGTTTATTTATAGTTAGAGTTTAAAAATTTAAACTTCGGATTAAACTCAACCTAAAAGAATTTTAGAGTCTCTTTCTTCTTCTGTTGCAACGCACGGGCATTTGTCCTAGTTAATACCAATAAGTAGAGCCAAAATTTATGCCACAAAATCTTTCGTCCAACCAAGAGATTGACTCGATTACGTTTATATTATTTTTGCTATTTTCTCTATATACCTAATAATAATTTTCCCAACCCTATTTTCGTCCGGCCCATTATATTTAGATCTAACTTTCTGGCCCACTCGCTCACATGCGCTCGTGTTCCGTCGCTGCCGGCCCACTCGCTCATGATCGCCCCCGTCCCGTCGCTCCTCTCGACATAATGCTCGTTTCCCCGTGATGGCGGTCGGTCGCGGCAAACAACGACGGCGGCAACCCTGCTCGCTTGGACTAAGTGGAGATTGCTCCCTTAAGAAGATAGGGGCAGAAACAGAGAGGAAAGCTGCTGCTCGCTCGACGTTCGCGCGGCGCGTGCCGGAAGGCCCGGAGGCGAAGCAGGGGAAAGGAGATGGTGAGAGGAGAGATTCTCGAATACGTGCCGGCAATGTGGGTGGTGATTTAGTGCAATCAAAGTCAACTTCTGGGAATGCAGTTCGACCGGGCCTGCCAGCCGGCACCGGCACGCCGCCACGCAAGCTCCTGCAAAAGGGAAAGACAGCATCAATTTTAGAAGGACGAGGAGGCACGACTATGAGGTATGAGGTGGAGTGCGCGATGGTACGTTGGGCGGCGGCCGGCCAAATTGCTTTGGCGTGGCACGTGCAGCTGCTAAGATGGTTGTGCGCAGATGCTTCTCATCACGAGCATGAATGCACGATGCGTGCGAGCCTGAGCGAAGTGCGGGTAACAACTGCGAGGACCCGGAAGCGTGATGGTTTTGCGCAAAGCAAGCAAGCTCACACGACTGGAGGTAGGATCGTGATGCTGGACGATGAAGCCGCGCGGGCGCGCAAGCGGCGGCGGTGTCTTCTTCAACCTTCGGGAAGAGGAAGGAGAGAGATCAAGGAAGAAAGGAGACTGGGTGGGTCTTTGTCAATTTGGCCCATGCGGAGGAGAGAGGTGGCCCAGGCAGAAAGAGTAGATTTAGGCTATGATGGAAGGTTGAGTCCAACAGAGTTTTAATCCTTCAAATATTTTATTACAAAAATATTTTAAAACGAATTTTAAACGTATGATACTATGCGTATTTAAAAAATAATTTTACAAAAAAAATATATCATGTTTATTTTAATTTACCAAAAATTAATTTTGTCCCATAACAAATTAGGTCTTAGCACTAATTAATTCTAGAAAACTTTAAATTATATAAAAAACTGAATTAGGATATTACAAGCATCTTGAAAAAATATACATCTCATAGGATTTAAGAAGTTCATCCATGTGTATCTACTCCTTGTAAGTATGAAACCAGTTACCTTATGATATTACACTTACAAAGACATAGTATGTGTTACCGTTGCAACGCACGGGCTTATGTCCTAGTGAAGCTAAAAACCAAAAAAACAGCTTTAGTAGTGAAGCTGTGCTGTGCCAAACAGGACCATAGTATTAATATATGGTACCTGAACCAAATAATATTGAGTACCCGAGTCCAAACGGGCACTCGACCCAGCACCGGCAGCACCCCACCGGTCGTAGGTACCGGGCGCACGCGCACCCCCTCCGCCTCTCTCCCTGGGTCTGGGTCCCGACCCAACCCAACCCACGTTCGCTCTCACAAAAAAAAGACCACGTTCTTTACGGTTTTTGGCCTTTCATCATTTGGAAAAAAAACAAATCAACTCCTCGATCCAGTTCGCCCTTCCAGCTCCCGTCGTGACCCCACTCTCCGCCGCCGCCCCGCACCTCTCCGACGCCGCTCTGCTCCCCACCCATCTGACGCGGTGCCACACCGCACCCGATGGAGCCGCCGCTCACCACGGCCAACCCGTCGTTCTCCCCCTCCGCCACCCATCCATCATCACGAAGCCTGCATCCGAGATCCACATGCCCTCCTCGTTTGAACGCACGAAGCCTCGTCGTCTAGGGTGGGTGTTCTGTAGCAAACTCCGGCAAAGTCGGCAACAATACAAGCTGCGGCCGCCGGTCCCCTCTCAGTTTGCGGTCTCCTTGCACAAGGTGCAGGACGACATTCATGCTGGCCCCATCTCCCCTGAGGTTATTCTGCTTCTTGATGAATATGACATATCTTTTTTAATTCATGGTAGGAGATTGTATTATCCTTTTTATTGAACACGACACCCATATCTACTATATTCTCCATGAGTTTTGTGATATACGATAATCTTAGCTTTGTCTTATCATAAGGATGATCAGTATGGCATTAGTGTGGACAATATGTTAATTAATCAATACTGATTCGATTGGCGACGACACCATGATTTTAGGCGTTGCTAAGATCCAGGTTATGAATGTGTGGTTTTGCAATGTCCACCTCTTTTAACTCGCATGCTATTTTTAGGTTGGTTGTAAACAGAACATTCAAGTTTTTTTTTCTTTATTTATTATCATTTCACACTTTCATGCTACTAAACAATGAAAAATTAAGTAAATACTATGTCCTAAGTTGCTATTTATGATTGAATTGGACAATATTTTATAGTTCAATATTTATACTTTGGTATAGATACTAGTTCACGGCAAGGATCTTAGGGCTTAATAGGAATTTTTTTATAATTGGAGTATGTATCAGAAAAGATCTTTTATTGTTGGATTGACTTGGCAGAGCATCAGTTGGATTTCACTGCACGTCTGCATCGAGCATCCTCATTCATCCATTTTTCAGAAGAATTTTGTTCCTGCTAGTTTACTTCATCTTAATCCTGCACGTGCTGTGTGTACGAGCTTGCATCATTCATGCTTATCACCATGCACATTATATTTTAAAACCTTTTTCCTCCTCTATTTTTTACACTGATAGATACGGTGCTGTAATTAACTCAGATCAAGCTGGATGGTGGTTTAAAGCAAGTGGCCAACAAGCTGAGATAGCAGGTCCACGAGAAAGCAGGTCAGCCAAATAACCAAAACTTCAAGTAATGATCTAATAGAAAGCTGGATTACTTATTATCCTGTGACGAGTCCAACTTGCACTTGGTTTACTCCATCTACAAGAATATTGAGGATACTCCATCTATGTTTAGTTTTTTTTAGAAAAAATGGAAAATATGATCCTTCTGCACTGCTCCTTATAGTTGATACTTGGCATTCATCATAGATTGTCTCGGGTTTTCAGTATTTATTGATTGTGTATCTAGTGAACTTTTAAATTTAAATCCCCAAACAAGAGGACATAGTAATGTCAGTAGCCAGCCCACATTAGCAGGGTTGAGTTTCGTTAAGGCTAACATGATGGCTATCCCTGTCCTTTTTTTATTACCACTATATATGATGTATATTCCTTTGTTATACTATAAAATAACCATCAAATTTCTACATAATATGTTAATTGGCCCTTGCAGCTTTTGGTTCTATGCTCCGCCACTGCCTACTAGGTAGGCTCTAGGTCCACCCCTCCGCTTAGGCTCCTAGGGTCTGTCTAGTTTTTTTTTTCTTGCCAAGTGCCACGTGAATGACTCGACAGCATCGCTGGTCCCTCCCCCACACGGCCACACCTCCACATCCCTACCCACTTTCCGAGTCTATTTGATGTCTATCTTTCAGATTTCCAGTTTAGTAAAATAGCATATTTATCATATTGACATAGACGAAGAGCTTCAATCATGTGTGTTCAACTGTTGATGTTTGATCATCCCGATCCATTGGGGTGCAACTATTAGTCTATGCTGCTAGTTGATTACAATTTATATGCAATATATATTCTTGTTTGGTTGAAATGTAGTCAAATGTATGCATTTTACCTGCATGTGCTTCCTGTTTAGTTTATGGCCAAGGAGTTCTGGGTCTTCTTTAGTCTCTAGCAACTGTCTTTTGCTTTTATTTGTGTGGACTATTTCAAATAGAGCTATGTGTCCCCCATCTATGTTCTAAATTTCTGTACTGCTATTCTGGATTCAACTATATGTTTGGAGCACAATTTATTAAATGAAAAAACTACTAAACTGTGTGCACGGTCAGAAATCAATCATCAAATGGGCAGAAAACTATCCAACTATTCCTGATTTTACTTTCATATCTGATAATTTGTAGGAAAAATAAAAGGTTCTAGAAATTATTGAAAGAATTTTTTATGCTTAAAAATGATTGCAATGCATGGAACCTGCCAGCTCTGCTGTTGCATAGGAGCAGCACTAGCTCCTCCATCACAGCACATCTATCGTGCCTGTGTCTGTGTATTCGACAAAACTACAAAAGATTGCTGGACATGGATATACAAAAACATAAAAACAGAAGCGCTCAACAGAGTAACATCTATCATCTAAGGTCAAGCCATGCCAACTTGTCTAGATTTAGCTCCTAGTTGTTTTCCTGTTTAGCTTTTCTGATATCCTCGGTTAGTTCTTTCTTCCAAGAAGAGAGGATACATAGGCTCATGCAAACAAAAGAAAGAATTCTCAACTGTGTTATCATCAGCTAGCTCTTTCTTCAAAGAAGAGGATACAATGATAAAACATTTTTATGAGCAGTCAAAACCATCTAACAGTTAGTAGTGCACAGAAAAATCTGTTTGACCCTGGTTTCTAGATTTTTTTCTGTTATATGTTACTTCTATTTGTTTAATTGTGTATTGACACATATAAAATAATTTGGTGTGGTTAGAATTTTTATTATAAAGCACAGGCTTTGCTTACACTAAAAGAAGCAGGACTGCTGGAATCCATAGTCTCCCTGACATGGGGAACCAGGTACTGTAGCACCGATCTAGGAAAGAGAGCAAATGTGACTTTTTTGATAAACCATGGACTCCATTTATACTTCGGTTCAAAAGGAAACCAAATTATCACTTTAGACAACTCAAGTTGGTCTTGCTTTGTTCAGAAAATGTCATAATTGTAGTAGCTCTGAATTAATACTGAATTATTGTAGTTCATAATCAATTTGAAGGACATTTTTTCTTTATCTGACCGATCAACTCTCATTGTACACTATAACATGTGGCCAATTTTTTCTTTATCTAGCTCCATGTTGTTTATGCAATTTCATACTTATTTTTTCACTATTAAGATATGTGTCTATTGCACATGTCTATCACAACCCTGAAATTAATCTATCAAGCTCTTGAATGTTGGTAGATGCATTGATAACAAACTTATGTTACTGTATAATGTGAAGTCATGAATGTTGCCGACATATTTGGAACATTTCCCATATACTAGCCGGACCATGTATTATGATAGTTTATATCAAATTGACTCTTGTGATGGTTTGGTGGTTTTTTTTAGTGATAGAGCTGATGGCTATGATCACTCAGGTGCTGAATGAGAAGCGTTGGTCAGTTGAGACATCATTTGTCCATGTTTGTGTGCTCCTGGTAATTTTGTCTTCCTCCTATGTTGCTCTCAATTGACTCTGCCTTCCTCTATGCTGCATCAGTCTTTGATTTATTTTATGTTCAGAATGTGCTATGCTGGTTTTGATTATTGAAGGGATGAATCAAATTAGATAGATTGATTATGAGATATTGTCTGTGAGTCGGTATGTTGGGGGAGACACATAGGGCACCCTATTTTTCCTTTTGTTCCCAACCGATGAACTAATACAGAACATTATTTGTTCCTAGAAGACCCCACAAGGAAGACTAATGTAATAGTTTCTATCCTTAAGGTAATTACCAACAATTACCAAAAATGATTATGTAATAAAATAATTTAGCTCCTAATCTTGGTTACACCTTGTGGCTGACTATTTTAAGGAAGTTTTAGCTTTAGGGCAGCCATTACTGGTGATTGCATGGATGTTCCTTTATGATGACAGAATTTAACACCTTCAGGGTGCATACGACATACCATCTCATTGTAGCACGTTGTAGTGATTAGGATCATGAGTTATTCAGATTTAATATCTTTACTGACTTAAAATATGTCTTCTCTGCACTTGAATGATAAACTGCAACATAATCAGTAGCTAACTTTATATTGCTTGCTGAATGTAAAGGATATGATACAAAATTCAACTTGTTAAGGTCTAGTGTTCTGCAATTTGAAGAGCCTATATGTTTGAGAATCATTGGGGTCAATAGCTAACTTTAGCATTATTAATTGTTATTTCTCGACTAGTTATCAAGCATTCCAGCATAGCTATTGAAGCATATTTTTATCAAATAACTGTAGGGGCAGTCCCCTGCTAGTTATATATTAAATAAAAGAGGAAATGCTATTTACAAGAAAAAAAAGAAAGAACAGAAAAATCAGGAGCACAAACTAATTAATGTGAAGACTTTAACTGATTACTACTGCGGGGAAGTATCTCTTCTTTAGCTCAATGCATAAGCATTTGAAATTAAGACTTAAATTTCATCATCACTGCAGCTAGTTGGGTCAAATTGATTGAAATCCAGCTATCCAAGCAGTTATGTGTTAGAGACTTTATTTATTCAACAGTTATCCAAGCATGTTGTGCCACTATAAAGGGTATGATGTCATCAGATCAGGGCCTCAAACACCATGCATTGGTCAGTTCAGGTACCATGTTAATTGGTCCGAGCTGTTTATAGAAAATATTGTAAATTGAACTATCATTAGCTATAACATTTTCTATAAACAGCTCAGACGCATTGGTTAGGATTTTATATTCTTTTCTACTGAGCACAATGGTCCTAGTTTTTCATATTATCTGTGAGATGTATAATCCTACCTTTTGTCCTAATGTGAGATAATGTCGTATCATATGACATTATTTCAGCTAGGCACCTAACTTGATTCCCGATTGCACATCTCTATGTTTTTGTATTTACACATGACAATATTTATGATGAAGCTAGTTCAATTGGAATTAATTGATGTTTTAATGCATTCACTTCATTTCAAGTCAGTGAGTTTTTTACATGTACATATGACATTATTTTAATGATTCATCCACTTCATTTGAAGACTGAGTTTTTTACATGTACATATGACATTATTTCTCTTTAGGAACCTAAGTTTTAGAAAATTTTGGTTTTAGTGACTTGCTAAAATAGTATGAAAAATAAGATAATATAGATAGAATTTTCATCGCTTAGCAATGGCCAGCTGTTGTTCTCTATACAACTACTGCTATCTGTATACCCATTTTCTAAAGTCATGGACTAGTACTTGCTCTTGCAAAATCTATTCATGTAGGTGAAACCACTACCATAATCTGTTTGTGCACTTTACATTGTGTTGACTTATGTGTTGCATCGGCTCATTCTTCTTTTATTTATGTTTGGTGATAATTTGCTTAGTTTATTGAACTAAAATACGTGATCTTACAAATTTCATTGGGCTAATTAGATTTTTTTGCAATAAAATATTTATGGCTTGAGATTTTTACAGTTCAACTATACTCAGTTGTACTGTGCACCTTAGCCTGACATGTGATCAATCGATTCCCTTTGTCTTGAGCTTTAAGCTGAACTCAGTTACATAGCTAGGTTGAAACCAAGTCACGACTTGCATATCTGTTGAAATAGCAGATTGATTCAACTTCACTAGCAAAATGCTTTATTTTGTATCGGCTCATCATATCATCATATTTAGATGCCTTCTATTTATATTTTGTACACAACATTTGTTGATAATTTCTTGCTCATTTGTTCACGTGCAGCAAGGTCAAAGTTTGATTATTAATGTCGTTGGTATCAACAAGAGACTGGTGAGCGGGAACTTCGACACTTCATTTCTGCAGCCAAGAAACAAGCGTGACAACATCGGCATGGACGCATGGCGTCATGCTGCTGGATGCTGCTGCTATCAAGAGAGCACATCATGCATCTGTGGTAGGTGTTACGATTGTTGGAAGCTGGGGAACTGAAGATGAGCCGGTGGCTACCCTTCAGCAGCCTTGCAAGTTCATCAATCCACATCACCTACAACCACGCTGGCCATGAATGTTGGATCAGTTGGGGTGACACTAGCTCCTGTCCTGCTCCACCAGGAGACCAAAGTGTTGCTGCTTTAGTGTAGATTTTTGTATTAGTTTTAGATATGGATATTATGGAGTGATTACAAATTTTTGAATCTCATGTAAATTTGATTCATGTTCTCTGGTGTCCAGGGCGGGCACCACATTTTACTAGCATCCATGTGGCCAGTTTTGGCATGTGCAACTCATTCTAGGTTTTTAGCCTTATTATTGCGCAAATGTAATATAATGTCTTCGTCGTCGGTTAATTACTAGAATATATAGCATGTCCTAACTGAATCATGATTTTATTAAACTAAAATAAGTATTAAACTTTTTATGCACGGTTTGCTGCCACTATAAACGGTTTACTCATTTTTAAATCTTTGGTGAATAAACAATAAAAAATCCTATTCCACATGATTATTTCTTTAAATCACGGATGCCAAAAAGTTGCATGAAAAAATAAAATCAAAGACGTAAAAAATGCACCGAGAAGAAAAACTGTACGCAAATAAAAAAAATCAAATCAAGGACGTCAAGAAAATTCACGGAGGTAAAAAACTGCACTCAGACAAAAAAAACTACAAGACGTTAAAGAAATTGCACGGAGGAAAAAAAATTATAGTAGACAGAAAAACTGCATGGAGAAAACACGGAAAATCACCTTGGACAGGGAAAAAAAGTACGCAGAGACACAGTCCGTAGATCGCTAGGCTATCAGGTGGGTTTTGGTATTGAATAACTATTCAATACCCGGGTACCAAATAGCGGAGTCATATATACCCGGGTACCTATTGGGAGCCCAGAGCTTCCAATAACTATTGGAAGCCCCAACCAACTAGCCCCAACCTCCACCAGACCACCCACGCCCCACGGCCGATGCGCGCACGAGTGCAGGAACAGTGCGCGCCCAGCAGACCAAATGCGTAGAATCCTGGGTCGCGCTGCGTAAAAATAGTTTTTCCGCCGATATTGCATAAAAACTAGTGATTGAATGTATAAAACTAACTTTGTTACTGCATAAAAACCTCTCGGCGGGATGGACATCTCACCTGACACAGGCCTGACAGCACTAACGCATGCATGCATGCAAAGAACCCAATCCAATTTCTTTTATTTTTTCACGATAACTCTTCAACGAAACATCAAATTCAAAAGCGGTTTTCACCATTTGAATCCTGACATTATTATGCACGATTCAAGATCCATTTTGAATATTTTTTTTGAAAATTTTGAAATTCATAATTTTATACTTTAAGGTATAGAGTTTAATGCTTCTGACTACGTATAGGATCATGTGACTGTGAGCATAGAAACCGGTGGCCGATCCGATGTTCTCTAAAAATTTGAAATTTGAATCAAGGCGCATTGATACGAAAGTTTTCATCATATAGTACTGTATAATTAGCAAAGAAAAAATGCATAAAAACCCTACAAAGCATAGAATCATTCTCCCCTTCCCTCTCCTATGCGGGGTTATTGTTTCGAAAACCGTATCAGGTGTGACGGAACGACCCTAATCCCATGGCCCACGTGTCCCTGTCAACCTCTGACAGCCGAACCCATGTTCCATGTGATTAAGACCTGTTCGCCACCGGGCTACATCAGCGCCCAATGTCCGCAGGATCATCTCACAATTCGGTTACAGCATTGCATACTTTTACAAATAACATCGGAATAAAGAGCGGAAGACTTAAATAACAATAGTTTTACAAAGCAGGGTTCCAAATAGAAATTAAGGTGCAATTATTACAAACCAAGTTCTGATAATAGAGATAGACATAGGCAACGTAGTGGGGAACAGCAAAGATACTTTTAATCACCCAGCCCGAGGGTGTACAACTATTCTTCGGCCTCATCGGCCTCTTCCTGGACGATGGTCACGCAGCAGGGTGCAAGACACATCGGGGACTCTGTCATACCTGCAGCATGGGTAACAAACCCTGAGTACTGGGGTACTCAACAAGACTTACCCGACTAAGAAAAAGGGAGAAGACTCAGGAATGAGAGGCTTAGGGTAGTCAAGGTAAGGCTTAAGCAAGATCAAGTATTTGCAGAAAAGCATTTTTGTAAACCTTATTTTATTTTGGAAAGATTCAGTATTCCTCAATTCTTCATCGTTCCTGATTCATTTTACATTTCAAAACATTCCTAGTTGAGAACCACTCTCCGTTGACAGTCAGTGACCAAGTCTCCATAACCGAGGAGCAACGTTAATCCGGATAAATAATACTCAGCTGAGGATCCCTATCCACACTGCATATGTCGCACCCAAGCTTGCATATGCCAACTCGTCTACCACGATTCCTCCAAGATTGGGCCCGGTCCTACGCCACCCGGAAGTACAGTACACCACTCCTATCCAGGTACGACGACCACGTGGGTACATGCTACTTCCGCCATTTTTCCACTCCCAGTGCGCGGTTGTCGGTCCAATAAAGGATTCCTCGGAGCCAGAGCTTTCCGAAGTATGTGAATAGTTACAAGTCTTGACCAGCAGGCCCCCATACGGATGGTCCCTAAAGTTTTTACGTCAGCAACAAGCACCTCGGGACTCTAACCCAAGAGTACAGGTCCTGTCGGTTTTTCAACCCTGTCCCGGTCGGTGTCAACTGTTGAGTCCCGGACTACAACATGACGGCACCGTACGCGCGGACAACCTCTTCTCGATAATGACCACATGCTAGCTAGGCAAGCAGTCATCGAACGGGAAGTAAAGCCAAATTCCCATAAAAATTCTTTCAGTGATCACACTTTTAAAAATGGCATTTTATTGCAAAGTCTAATTCAATAAGCATTGCTAAGCATTTTTAAATACTTTTGAAAAGCAGGTATCGGGTGTATCAGTGGTCAAGGTGGATAGTGCATCAATTAGGATAGCACACAACTCCTATAAACCTAATGCAATCATTTAACTCAAAAGCATTTAAGGAAACCATTTTATAAATTCAAGGAAAGGGGTTAAATGCACCGGGGCTTGCCTTGAAGAGCAAAGAGGGCAGGCTCGAGGGCGGCAGGGCAGTTGTCGGAGCTCGGGGGTAGCCTCAGGGACAGGTTCGTCAGCGGCTGCCTCGATCTTGACGCCTTCTTCGGTGACTACACGAATGCAATGATGCATGCTCATGAGTGTGCTAGCATGAACAATGCAACACAGGGCATACAACATGAACTCTACTTGATTTTTTTTATTTTTCCTAATTATATAAAAAAGGTCATTTTATGAAGTTACTCCAAAAGGCCTCAAAAATCTACCAGAGACTAAGCATGACATAACTAGCACATAAAAATTTATCTCATGATTTTTTGGAGCTACACATGTTTTTCTAAAAATCTAAAACCATTCATTTCTTAATTAAAAGGGAGATTTTTCATTTTCAAATTTTTGCACAAAGTCCAAGTTTCATATTTTTCTAAAATACTACAAGGTATAAAGAGTTAACTGTAAAATTTTCAGAATTTTTGGAGCAACACAGAAAATCATACAAAAAGATGAAAAAGGAACACTATTCACAACTTCCAAAAAGGAAAAGAGCACTGTGCTCCTCCCTCGCAGGGCTCGGGCGAAGCGGAAACAAACGGCCGTCCGAGGCCTGGCCGGGAGGCTCGGGCGAGACGGAAAACGATCGTTTCGTCCGAGGCCTGGCCGGGAGGCTCGGGCGAAGCGGAGGGTGCATGCTTGCTCGAGACTAGGCTCGGCGAAGCTGAGGGTGCGTGAGTCCGCTCGAGGCTAGGCTCGGGCGAAGCGGTGTGTGAGTCCGCTCCGAGGCTGGGCTCGGTGAAGTGGCGAGGGTACGTGTCTGCTCGAGGCCTGGCTCGAGCGAGTGCTTGCTCGAGGCCTGGCTCGGGCGAAGCGGAGTGGAAGCAGAGACCGGGGGCTTCGAGTGCTTACCACGGGTCGGAGGCAGGACTCGGCGGGACGGAACAAGGTGGTCGACGGAGCTCGGCGGGCGTTCACGGCGGCGCTCGGCGCTCCGGCGATCCTGTGCACCGCACGAGGTCACAATGGCACGGTCAGAGCCGCAAGAAGACAGGGAAGCTGACACAGGGGTCGGAGAAAGATGATCATGGCCGGAGAGTGGGGATTTCCCGAACCCGAGCTCACCGGTGTTTCGCCGGAGTTTGGGAAGATGGGGTTACGCCGGGCGATTGGAGGCGGCGGAGGTAAAATTGAGGGGCTGGGAAGCTTCGCGAGCTCAAGGCGGAGCTTCTGGGCTAGGTGGTGGAGCGGCGGAGACTCTGGAGTGAGCTGGCCACGGTGGCGGGGTGAGTGCGGAGCTCCGGCCACCGGCGAGCCTTTTATAGCCGCGACCAGGGGCCGATAGAGAGCGCGCGGGGGTGGATAAGAATGCCCGTGGCGCGTGCTATCGATCTCATGATGAAGAAGGGACGGAAATCAGTTTGGGACCCGGGCGTCGTGCTTGCCGGCGACGGCCACGCGGCGGCGACGTCGGGGAGCAGTGGGGGACGGGGGCGGAGGTCAGCGCTTGCGCGTGCGGATGCGGAATGATGGCGCGGACAGCGGCGGCAGGTTGGAGGCAGGCGAGTAGCTGCCAGGCGCGTGGCGCACGCGGCGCCGGTGAGCTGCCATGACCGGCCCCCCTGGCCCTAGGTAGAAGATGAACAGGGCTAGGGTGTAGGGTTTGACTTTCTGTATTTTGCAAATTTCTCCCAAAAATTAAACTGAGCAGCAAAAACTCAAAATACCAAAGTTGTGCAGAAAAAGGAGATCTACAACTTTGTCAAAAAGAATATTTTCAAATTTCAAACAGTTCTTGAATTATTTTCGAAATCAGAAAAGTGGACACTTTTAAGATTTGAATAATTTCAAAATTACTTTTGATTTTATATAGAAACTTGAAAATATGTAAAAACCAAAGTTGTTCCTATTGACAAGATATACAACTTTGCTTTTTGGACCAAGTCAAAATTTTGAATATTTTTTAAATTATTAAAAGAGGGGTAAAAGCCAGGGTTTGGAATTTGGGATTTTTCAAAGGGATTTGAAATCTGTTTTTGATTTTTGGGTTTTGAACAACACAACAAAGCTTCAAGACACTAAACTGAACAAGAAATACACAAGACTAGGCACAGAGTTGAAATTACCATTTTGCCCTTAAAGGAAGATTTGGAGATTTAGGGTTTTTTGAAAAGAGATCACTACACAACAAAATACCTTTTAGGAAAAGGTAAAGGCAAGCAACCACTAGACAAACATTAATGCATGACAAGAATGATTATGACTAATGATGATGACATGTCAGGTTAATTACAGATTAAACACCAGAGGTGTTACAGCCTTCCCCCCTAAAAGAAATCTCGCCCCGAGATTCTGCGTCTTAAGAAGAACAAGGGTAAAACCTTACATCTACAGAGTATCGAGAAAGTCGGGATAGTTCTTTGCTAAGAAGTCTTCAGACTCCCAAGTGGCTTCTTCTTCAGAGTGTTGGTTCCACTGGATCTTGTACCATCTCGTGGTAGTCCTCCGGGTAACACGGTCCTTGTAATCCAACACACGAACTGGATATTCAGAGTATGACAGATCGGGTTCTAATTCAACACCTTCAACTTCCACCACGTGTTCGGGTACTCGGAGACACTTCTTGAGTTGGGAGACGTGAAACACATTATGGACGGCGGAAAGATGATCGGGCAACCTTAGCTTGTAAACTACCTTGCCATAACATTCCAGAATTTCAAAGGGACCAATATAGCGAGGTGCTAACTTCCCTTTAACTCCAAAACGCGTGACTCCTTTGGTGGGTGAGACTTTCAGGTACACATAATCTCCAATTTGAAACTTCAGAGGTCGACGTCTTTTGTCGGCATAGCTCTTCTGTCGAGATTGCGCAATTTTCATATTCTCTTGTATTTGCTTGACTTTTTCTTCCATATCTTTCACTAGGTCAACTCCAAAGAATTCTTTTTCTCCAGGTTCAGACTAACTGAGAGGTGTACGACAACAGCGACCGTACAGTGCTTCAAAGGGTGCCATTTTGATGCTCTCTTGGTAACTGTTATTATATGAGAATTCTGCCAAAGGCAAACAGTTATCCCAAGTATCTGCGAAGGTGAGCACACATGCTCTCAACATATCCTCTAACACTTGGTTGACTCGCTCAGTTTGTCCATCTGTTTGTGGATGATATGCTGTACTATGCAAGAGCTTGGTTCCAAGTGAGGTATGGAACGCTTTCCAGAACTTTGCGACAAACTGAGTACCACGATCAGAGACAATGGTCTTGGGTATGCCATGGAGTTTCACTATGTGGTTCTTGTACAAAGTGGCATATGTGGGGACGGTGTAGCTGGTTTTGACTGGCAGGAAATGAGCTTGCTTAGTGAGGCGATCCACGATCACCCAGATGGAATCAAAACCTTTTGGTGTCTTTGGTAGTCCATTGATAAAATCCATACTGATATCGTCCCATTTCCAAGCAGGTACAGGTAAAGGTTGCAATTCTCCTCCGGGCCTCATGTGCACGGCTTTGACTTTCTGGCAAGTATCACACTGAGCGACATACCGGGCGATCTCAATCTTCATCTTTGTCCACCAGAACCTTTACTTCAAGTCCTGGTACATCTTGTTGCTGCCGGGGTGGATGGAGAATCTAGTCAAGTGTGCTTCATCAAGGATTAACTTTCTTAACTCAGGCACTTTAGGAACTACTAACCGATTCTTAAACCATACTACTCCTGTATCATCAATCCCGAAACAATCAGCCTTTCCGGATTGGACCTTTTCGATGATGTGCTTGATTCCAGGGTTATCTTTCTGTGCAGCGATGATCTGCTCTTTGATAGGGGTTTCTATTCTGATATTATTCAGAGTTTCTTGTGGAATCATTTCAATATTTAACTTTTCTAGCTCATAACACAAAGAAGAATCATAGGGTTTCTTCATCAGACAGTTGCAATAAGACTTGCGACTGAGTGCATCGGCGACCACATTCTCCTTACCCGGATGGTAATGCACTTCAAGATCATAATCCTTAATTAACTCAAGCCATCTTCTCTGCCTCATATTCAGTTCCTCTTGAGTGAAGATATACTTCAGACTTTTGTGATCAGTGTACACATTATAGGTACTGCCCAACAGATAATGACGCCAGATCTTTAAGGCATGCACTACTGCTGCTAACTCGAGATCATGAGTTGGATAATTCTCTTCATGTCGCTTAAGCTATCGGGAGGCATATGCGATCACTCGACCTTCTTGCATCAAAACACAGCCCAAACCAGTACCAGATGCATCACAGTAGACATCAAAGGGCTTCTCGATGTTCGGCTGGGCTAGCACTGGTGATGTAGTTAACAGTTTCTTCAGAGTTTGAAAGGCTTGCTCACAGGCTGGTGACCAGACAAACTTCACAGAATTCTTTACTAACTCAGTGATAGGCTTGGCGATTCTTGAGAAATCTGGGATGAATCGACGATAATATCCGGCCATTCCCATAAAGCTGCGGACTTGATGAACAGTGGTAGGTGGCTTCCAATCCAGAATGTCTGCCACTTTACCAGGGTCAACTGACACACCTTCAGCGGATAGGACGTGACCAAGAAACTGTATCTGATCTAACCAGAACTCACATTTACTGAACTTGGCATAAAGCTGATGATCTCTGAGACGGGATAGAACGATACGAAGATGTTCGGCATGATCTTCAGGGGTTTTTGAGTAGACAAGGATGTCGTCAATGAACACGACCACGAATTTATCAAGCTCTGGCATGAACACAGAGTTCATGAGGTACATGAAATGAGCAGGGGCATTGGTCAAACCGAAGGACATGACCAAGTACTCATATAGGCCATATCTGGTGGTGAAAGCTGTTTTAGGAATATCTTCAGGACGAATCTTTATTTGGTGGTAGCCAGATCTGAGATCGATCTTGGAGAATACTTTGGCTCCAGCTAACTGGTCAAAGAGAAGATCAATACGAGGCAAGGGATATTTATTTTTGATAGTGACCTCATTGAGTGGGCGATAATCAATGCACATTCTGAGAGTCTTGTCTTTCTTCTTTACAAAGATTGCAGGACAGCCCCAAGGAGACGAGCTTGGGCGAATGAAACCCTTGTCCAACAAATCTTGTAATTGGATTTTTAGCTCTGCCAACTCTCTGGGAGGCATTCGATAAGCCCTGCGGGATATGGGAGCAGTCCCGGGCTTTAGCTCTATGGCAAACTCGACATCACGGTCAGGAGGCAGACCAGGCAAATCCTCAGGAAAAACATCAGGGAATTCACAGACCACAGGGATGTCTCTGGTTTCCAGGACAGGCGGTATTTATTTGAGTGGCTGCTGGTTTTCGAGGCATTGAAAGTTGGAGAAGGAGTTTGGAGGTGCTGTTAGGAATGTCCACTCTCACAACTCTATTCAGAATGTCGATCATGGCTTTATACTGGCACATCCAATTCATGCCTAAAATGACATCTATCTCCTGATCACGTAGCACTATCATGGTGGTAGGAAATACATGTTCCCCCAACATTACTGGTATACGGCGAACCACTTCCTTAGTACTTATACGCCCTCCAGGCGAAAATATGCAGAAACTTTCTTTCAACTCCCCAATTGATATCTCATGCTTAACGACAAATGTACGACTGATGAAGGAATGCGATGCACCAGAATCAAACAACACGACTGCAGGATGATTGGCAACGGGAAACCTACCGATCATGACGGGCTCTCCTTCTGGGATGTCGCCGACAGTGGTGTAGTAGACTTGCCCATGCTTCTTGACAACTTTGCCTTTCTGAACATGCTGCTGCTGGACACGGTGTTGCTGCTGCTGCTGAGATCCTCCAGGATTCTTCTGAGTATTCTGGGCATACCTCTTGGGCTTTGGGCACTCACGAGACCAGTGACCAAGCTAGCCGCAGTTGTAGCAGGGATGGTTGTAGGCTGTTTGTGGAGTGGTGATACGAACACTTGGGGCGTTCGGCTGTGTGGCACTCTGCTGGTTGGCATTATGGGTGGTGGCCGCGGTACGGACGACCACTTGCTGGTTGGGGTAAGGTAGGCGATTTTGGTGGTGACTGGGGTGGTATATGATCCTCTGGCGCTTGTGATTGCCAGAGAAGCTGCTGGATCCTGCTTTCTTCTTCTTCTTCTCCTCTTGGTACTGACGGTTGCTCTCTTCAAAAGCGACAGCCCGGTCAACAACATCATGATACGAACCGGTCAGGTTATTGGACAAACTTCTGCGGATCTTAGGATGCAGACCTCTAAGGAAACAATCCCTCTTCTTTTCATCTGTGTTGACATACTCTGAGGCATACTGGCTAAGATGGTTGAACTGACCCACATACTGCATCACTGTGGAGTCCTTCTGCTGCAGTGCCAGAAACTGATCAAGCTTCATCTTCATTAATCCCGAAGGGATGTGATGTGCACGGAAAGCTGTGCGGAACTCTTCCCAGGTCAACTGATGACCTTCTGGCTGGGCAGCCAATAGGTTGGCATACCAAGCGCTTGCTGGACCACGAAGCTGCTGGGAAGCGAACCGGGGCTTCTGGATGTCGGTACAGCGGAGAAGACTGAACTTTTGCTCCATAGTGCGGAGCCAGTCATCAGCTTCCAGGGGTTCATCTGCTTTGGTGAAAACTGGTGGACGGGTCTCGGTGAAATCCACATATGTGGTCTCGTTGTTGATGTTATGGCGACCACGGTGACCATTGTTCTGCTGCCCCTGATTTTGAGCCATCAGGTTAGCAGCGGCTGCCAAGGCTGCAATGGCATCTGCTAGCGTAGCAGGAACAGGTGGAGGGTTTGGAAGGTTGGCATCATCAGAACCTCCAGCTCCAGTGCGAGTATTCACAGGCATCTATTAAGCAACTTGGAACTTAGCATTCATAGATTGGGTTCTGAAACAACTGACTGATAAGCTTCACTGATACAAAGGTTGATAGATTGATAAAGATGACTGACAGATAACAACAGACTGATAAGGGGGAAAAAGGTACGAAAAGAAAGATACAGACTGACTTAACAAAAGATAGACTAACGCTCCCAAACCTAGACTAAGGTTTTAGGTAAGCAGGTGGTACAGACACATGGGAACTCCATCTCCTAAAGACGGGTCTAGTCCTCATCGATGATGATCATTTCTTCGTCGTCGTCTTCTTCGAGGATGAGCTCAGGCTCTTCTTCCTCGTCCTCGTCTTCAGCGTGGACGTCCTCAGCAGGTTCAATTTCTTCGTCCACGTCTGGCTCTTGTTCCACATCGGGTTCTTCCACTACTCCGTCCTCAGGGTCTTCCATAACCGGGGGTACCAAGGGGTGGAGTTGATCATATAGCTGATGCACTTCCTCATGAAGCATATCATTGAACTGTTCAATCTGAGCTGTGTACTGCTGCAGTCCGTGGAGCTCGGCTCTGGTGACGTCCTCGCGGATCCAAGCATCATTGCGCTGCTCGATAGCGCGAACCGTGTTCCGGTTGGCCTGCTCCAGGGAAGCTCGTGCCTCATAAAACTCCAAGCGTGAGTGGTAGAAGTCATGCTCCAAGTTCTTCAGCTCAGCCTTCAGATCCTTGATCTCCTCCTTCAGGTTCTTACGGGTGCGGCGGGGAAAGCGACGACCATTGGAAGATTCGGCAGTCTCTTCTCCAACACGTGGTGCCAGCTGATGGCGTGGCACACCATGCGGTCCAGTCGACTTGCGGGCAGTCAGCTTGATGCGAGCCATGTCTGGATAAGAGAAGATGGATGAGAAAGGCTAGCAAAAACAGGTAAAGACATACTACCCCAACGAACTTAGAGAGGAAGTTAACTTAAGTGATTATGACATGATGCATGAATCGTTCCTACGGAACAAAGCAATGCAATAAATAAATAAGGTACATAGGGCTTAAAACATGTTGTTCCACTAGCTAGTGTTGCCATATGAGAGACAAGATGAGAGAAGCAATTTGGACTCAAAATAGTCAAGTTTAGTTTGTTTGGAGTCAAAAGGTCTTTTGAAATTTTTCACAAAAACGAACACTGCAACGTTAAAGTGAGATGCTCCGATACCACTCTGTGATGGAACGACCCTAATCCCATGGCCCACGTGTCCCTGTCAACCTCTGACAGCCGAACCCATGTTCCATGTGATTAAGACCTGTTCGCCACCGGGCTACATCAGCGCCCAATGTCCGCAGGATCATCTCACAATTCGGTTACAGCATTGCATACTTTTACAAATAACATCGGAATAAAGAGCGGAAGACTTAAATAACAATAGTTTTACAAAGCAGGGTTCCAAATAGAAATTAAGGTGCAGTTATTACAAACCAAGTTCTGATAATAGAGCTAGACATAGGCAACGTAGTGGGGAACAGCAAAGATACTTTTAATCACCCAGCCCGAGGGTGTACAACTATTCTTCGGCCTCATCGGCCTCTTCCTGGACGATGGTCACGCAGCAGGGTGCAAGACACATCGGGGACTCTGTGTAAGTGCATCTAGCCCTTAGTGGGTTTTGGTGAATTGAGTGACAACATAATTAAAGGTCTAACAAGTTTGCTAAGTGTATCAAAGGTTCAACAAGAAAAGCAAACTTGATGATATTCCACATAGTGTTGAAATGAAGGCCAAAATTGTGTATTGTTTTATTGGAAGATCATGGAAACAATCTTGTTCAAGCAAAAGACAACAATGCAAATAGAGTTGATGATATGGCTTCTATGTTGTGGGATATCATGGCATCATGAGAAAGCAAGCATATTTGTCAAATGACAAGTGAGACATGGATTGATGATTTTGGAATGGTCTCAACAATGGGTTGCTTTTCATGAGCGAGAAGAGTTTGATAGTGAAATAGCTTTGATCAAGGTTGAAGAATGAATCAAGAATGCATAAGTGAGTAAATGGCAAGCAAAGTTGAAATGACAAAGGACACAACTCATATTGGATATAAGTCATTCTCTACTTTGGTTTGCTTGTATGGATAAATGTTTGGAGAATCACTTTGCATTGATTTGATCAAGCTAGAAGTATGAAGATGGAGATTGAAGTGAGTGTTGAGTGTCAAGCCAAAAGGAGAGGATATTAGGAATCGTGAATTGGCTTGACCATATTAATGATGATCCATATATGTCTCTATGTGAGTCAAACTAAAGCTTGATTGATCTCAACATGCATATCTACAAGATGTTCAAGCAAGGATCACAATATTGAAGAAATGGTTTTCAATGGATGCTCAATATGATGTGACTTGAGTGTGGCTTGATAAGGTGAAGATAGCAAGGAAAGGGCTTCGAGGTACTAAGCGACGGTGAAGGTCAAGAGACCGAAGTACTATGGCTAGGGTGAAGAAGAGAGTACTTGCATTGAGTCGAGGTACTAATCAAGCTATGAGGATTCATATTGTGTTGAGGATCAAATCATTAGTGGAAGTGACTTGAAGCCATGGATTGAACTCATATGTGTGGAAATGGTTCAAGTCACATGCTCAAGGTGTGTTTGCTCAAAGAAAGGAGACAAAGATGATTGCAACCCCTTTCGAAGTGATATCAAGAAGAAATGGCATATGAAGACATTGAAGACTCAAGTGGTTAAAATGGTTATATTTTCTTTGTCTTGAGTATAGTTATGCCGTACTATCAAGGGGGATGCAATACGAATCATAGACAAGTCTCAAGTGCTCAAACTAACCGAACCCGAGTGTTAACATGAGAGAAAACACTTAGCACTGCACCTGCACTTGTTTATCTTGGGCTTGTTCTCTGTAGGGTTGGATAGCCCTCGAAACAAGCTTTCCGGAAAGTCCAAGATCACTGAAATCGGAGTTCGGAGTAAAAAGTTATGGCGTTTTTCGTGAGGTCACCTGTGCTGTCTCAGGGAGCTGCGGCAGTGCCGCTCTGTCGAGCGGCAGTGCCGCTCCCCGGCAGTGCCGGGCTAAGTGCGGCAGTGCCGGGCCTGTACAGCCAGTAACGGCTAGTTTCTGACCTCCAACGGCTAGTTTTGGGTGTGGGGGGTATATATACCCACCCCACGCCTCCAGAGCTGGCTGCTGGTGCCCAAAACACTTCTAACACATCCAAAGCCATTTGAGAGCTCTCCCCAACCCTCTCTTGTGAGAGTGACATGCTTAGTGCATGATTAAGTGTTGGGGCTGTGTGATTAAGAGCTAGAGAGCATATTAGAGCCTTCCAAACCTTGAGCACTTGTCAGGCTTCGTCGATCTTCGTTGTGCATCTTTTACTCTTGGAGGTGAAGCCTCCTAGACGGCTAGGCGTCGCCCGGCGAGCTCCCGTGCTTGTGGTGAGCAGCGGGAAGTTTGTAATCCTCTTGTGCAGCTAGTAGAATTACCCCTCACTTCAAGGATTTGGTTCCTTGACTTGAGACCGAGGAAGAGTTGCAAAGCTCTTGACCTAAGTGGTCATCCTCAACAACGTGGAGGTAGGCAAGCCTTGGTGGCGAGCTGAACCACGGGATAAATCACTTGTCTCTTGTATTTACTTGTGTTCATTCATCATACTTGTGAGCTTGTGATTGATTCTAGGATTTGGCCCCGATCTACTTCATACAACATATTTGGCTTGGTTGAGTTGGTTCTGCAGGTTCAGGAAACCAAGAGCAACACTTCTATTTATATAGAATTGGTTTCCTGTGGCTAGTTTTTGAATTGCAGGCTCGGGCAGTTTGTTGGCGCGGCAGTACCGGGCTGAGGCCGGCAGTGCTGGGGTGCGGCAGTTCCGGGCTTAGGGCGGTAGTGCCGGGCATCTCTAACAAAGTTTTGAGCTGTGATTTTAAACAGGCCTATTCACCCCCCCTCTAGGCGACATCAAGGTCCTTTCAATTGGTATCAGAGCCTGGGCTCTCAATTACGGGCTTAACCGCCTTGAGAGACGATGTCGACAAGTGAGGAAGTATCTCTAGAACTTTTACTTTCCGATGGCTCAAATTATACATCTTGGTCTGCTAGTATACTTGATGTTTTTAGGGCCATGGGTCCTCAACTCGAGCAGATTGTAGATGTGAGCATTTCACCTCCTAGTGATGATTTGGACTATCTAACTAGAGAGGAAGTGAAATGCTTACAACTCAATGCTCAAGCTACTAATGTCTTATTTAGTGCCTTGAGTGAAGATGTACTTGATGCCGTCATATTTGGAGATGGTGAACCACTTGAGGATGCTCATCTCATTTGGACCACACTCAAAGAAAGATATGATAAGTCCAAATGTGATGAGAGGTTGCTCTCATTAGAGGAATCACTTGAGGAGTGCTCAACTTCACCAACAAATAAAGAGCCTCAAGTGATTCTCTCAAAAGGTTTAGGTGATCATGACTCATCCACTCTCACACCAACATATGCTTTTACATATGGTACTTCTACTTCCTCTAGTTCTTGTGAGACTAACATTTTTAAGGAAGAAGAAGAGTGTGATCGGTGGAGGCCAAATGATGAGTCCACTTCACCGAGATGCTCAACTCTCTATGCCACTTCTCATATGGGCCTCATGGCAAAGAAAGAGAACAATGTGGCAAGTGAGAATGAGAGTTCAAGTGAAAGTGAAAGTGAAGATGAGAGTGATGATGATGATGATGAGCTTGATCCACTCCTTGCACTCTTAAGCAAGAAAGACAAGTTGATGGTGCTCAAGCTCATAGATAAAATTGATGAGCAAGAAGAAGCACTTCACAAGCAAGAAGATTTTCTCATCGAAAAGATCAAATGCTTGGAGAAGTTGACCAAAAGGCATGAAACGCTTAAGTGCTCTCATGCTACTTTGGTTGAAAGGTATGAAAACTTGTCAATTGAGCAAACTTGTACTATTAACTCTCTATGTTGTGTTTCTCAATTAGAAGATGAAAATTATATGCTCAAGGACAAAGTGGAAAAGCTCACTAGCAAGAATGAGACATTGCAAGAAAATCATGATGAGCTCTTGTGCTCTCATGAGAAGCTTATGGATTCTCATATCATGCTAGAAATCAGTCATGAGGTTGTGGTAACATCGGTAAAATCCTTCCAACCTCACAAGTGCACATGTACACAAGTTCAATTTGATTTATCTCATGCTAACCCTTGTTGTTCGCAAGGAAATATGTCTTGTGTTGAGAATGTGCTTGTAGAGTCTTGTGATGACCTCATTGTGCAAGAGAATGATGAACTTAAAGAAGAGGTTGCAAGGCTCAAGGACTTGATTCAATTGAAGGGCAAGTGCATTGCTCAACCTTCTCAAGATAACCGTGAAGACATGGTGAAGAAGCTTGAGAAGGGATCAACTGCAGCATGCATGAAACCCCATCAACAAGGTCACAAGTCCGACAATGGCAAAGCCAAGGAGCATGTTGGAAAAGTGTATTTTGTCCATAGTGCGGAAGTGCCGTGCCCACCCACGGAAGTGCCGCGACGCGGTAGTGCCGCGCACAAACGCGGAAGTGCCGCACTTGGGCAAAACAGAAAAGCTCCCAAGGCCACCAAGAAAGAAGAGAAGGGCATGAGCAAGATTCAAGAGAAGAACAATATGGATCATGTCAAGTGCTCCAACATGGGACACAATGCCTCGATGTGTTCCAACAAGGTTGATGACCAAGCCACACTTCCAAACAAGAAGACAAGAAGAAGTAAGAGGAAGTGTTATGAGTGCAATGAGAAGGGTCATGAAATTGCATCATGCCCCTACATGAAGGACAAAGGCTTGATATCATCAAGAAAGAGGCTCAGTAGCAAGGTAGCAAGCAAATTGCAAGAAAACAAGGCTAAGAATAACAAGACACGCCTATGCTACACTTGTAGAGGAAAGGGACACCTAAGTGTGGAGTGTCCCATGGGTAACACTCTTAAGCCAAACTTGTCAATTGATTCAAAATTGCTTAGGAGGCCCAAAAATGACACTTGTGCTAGAAAGGTGATTGGTTCACCATATACTAGCACAAAGGCCATTTGGGTGCCTAAGTCTCTTGTGACTAACCTTGATGGACCCATCTTGGTATGGGTACCAAATTGTGCTTAATAAGTGTTGTAGGTACTTGAAGGTGATATGAAGCCTTGGGGTGCTTGAGCAAGTCTTATTGAAAATATCATCTCAAGCTATCAATCTTATTCATATTGACTATTCTATCAAGATTGACCCAAGGATGAATTGATGGATATATCTCTAACTTCATACTCATCTCGGTAACAAGTACCTAACCCTTGCTAGCTAGCCACTTGACTTGTGTAGTCTCTAATAGTTCACAAATATGTGTATGTTTGTGAATTATTAGGAGTGGCTAGAGTACTTTGAGTTCAAATGAATCATCTTTCATATGATGCTTTTAATGGCTCTCTAGTAGAGCAAGATCTTATTCATGTTGTAGGTAATGAGGAACCACTTTGTGAGACAATCAAGAAAATGCCCATTGGTGATATAAGACCACAAGAAGTTCTGGGTACAAAGATAGGAGATCCTCAAGCTACTATTGCACCAAATTCCGCTGACATCTCTGATATGGTAGTACCATGCCTCGGAGCGGCAGTGCCGCGCCTCAGAGCGGCAGTGCCGCCCCTATGCAGACAGTAGTGGCTGAGATAAGTCCAAGCAATGGATGAAGTCTACAACATGATGATAAGCAAATCACTTAGGGAAGAAACCACTTGAGGATATGTATTGGTTGTTGGTCATGGAAGAAAAGTATGATTGGAATTTCACAACAAGCAACATACATGACTTGGTGTTCTTTGTGGACCTTAAACCAAGAATTTCAAGAAAGCTCAAGTAGAAGCACTTATCACTCAAATCTCAAGAACTCTCTACTTAATGAAATCTTGTCATATGGTAGATTGGCAAATTCTCATTCTCATCTTATGGCCATCTACATGCTCAAATGGTTGTGAGTATTTCTTGGCATAAGTTAAAATTGATTATTCTATTGTTGCCATGACCTAGACATAGAGTAAAATGCCATGTTCTTAAATGAATAGAGTGCTATGTGAGAAATTCAAATACTTAGAGCACTTATAAAAGGGGAATTTACTCTATGACTAGAGTTGTGAGACTAACCATTTCTCTAAGTGATTTATGTAGTCTCACTAAATGAGAATGTATTTCTTAAATGGAGTGTGCTATCATATCAATGCCATCAATCCAGAACTATGTGATGTGTTCTCTCTAGTTAATTTTGGGTTGGTTCGTCTATGTTAGCCACTCACCATAATATGGCTTAAATCTACCCTTTGGACTTAATTGACCAACCATGCACATTCACATTTCCATTCGACTCAAAAGAGTGTGCATGCGGCATTAAGGGAGATTTAATCCATGTTATGAGGTTTCTCTTTTTTGGTAGCTCATTTGCCTTCCACACATAAAAGGGTTACTAAATGAGAAACTAGTGCTTGTGCTACTAATACCTCTTGTGTTGAGCTTATTCATAGGAAATCAATAAGAAGAGGTTGTGCTTATTCATTTGGATGCATCACAAGCCTAAAGGTTACTCTTCACCTAAAGCAAGATGAGGTTGGTAGAAGTCGGAGTGTGTTGACTCACTCTCAAGATGTGGAGGCTCCTCATGTTGAAGATAATCTACAACCTACTGCTGATGTGCGAGCAGCAGTGCCGCTCAGCGGGCAGCACTGCCGAGCCACGGGCAGCACTGCCGGGCCACGAGCAGCACTGCCGGGCCATGAGCAGCACTGCTGCACCATGAGCAGCACTGCTGCGCCACCTCCACACACAGCAGCTGACAACCGTCCATTTTGTGGACCTAGAGCATGATGTTGAGGTTGAGTTGGATATGCTATATTGGAAGAACTCATAATACTACAAATATTGATAAGAGGACTGAATGGTAATGACATCTTGTGAGTGTTCTAAGCCAAAACCACCTCATTATTGGACAAGAAGAGAAGAATTGTAAAAATTATCAAATCTGTCCAGAAATCTGAAATTTTGAGTTAGCTGCTTTCAAGCATGGATTTGGAGGTTCCAACACTGATGAATTGACCTGAAACTTTGTGAGCATGCTATATATATCTAGTACTTGTTGTTGTACAGTTGGGATGCAGTTTGGTTTAGAAGAAAATCAGTTTCAGTTGAATTTTGTCAGCCTCAGCACTGCAGTTTCAGACTTGAGCAGTTTTGGTAGAAAATAGATTTGACTGATAAAATGGAATCCAAATGGGCTGAAATTTTGACAGCAGTTAGAGGACTCATAGATGAACATTTCTACCAAATTTCATGTATATTGGCTTAATGGTCTGAGAGATATGAATTTTTCTCCAAGGAAGACAGAATCTGAAAAGTTGGATTGCAAGCATCTTGAAGGAGTTTGAAATGAGTTTGAACATAGTGTAGACTTCTCCTTTGACCTCATTGTTGATGTGCATAGGTGTGCTTTGTGTACTCTTGTATGCACAAATTGAAGGGGAGTTTACTTTCTATCTCATGAGACAAAATGCTCTCTCTCAAGCTCATATTGTGTAATCTCAAACATTGGAGAAAGAAGAACTTCAAAGGAGGATGGATAGTTCCAATGGAATCTTTGAGTGCTCCAAAGATTATTCTTGGAGGTCTCAGTCTTTATAAAGTGAATGCTCCTAGTTTTGTTGTCGGATGCCCCAATCCTTTGGAGGAACTATATTTATGTGAGTTGGAGAAAAGAAGTGAAGAATGGATGTTCATTGCTAATTCTCCATCTAAAGCTCATCAAGTCACTTGGATCCATCCCATTAATCACCCAGGATCTCATCAACAAGAGTGGTAACTCCTAGTTCATAATTTGCAAATTTCATGAACTTTACCATTTGCTTTCTATGTGAGTTGCTTTAGGTAGAGAAAGAACTAGGAACCTAATGTGGATATTGGATGATCACAAGAGCTTTAAATTCACCATGAATCATCAAGTGAAAAACTATGGCCATCCATATCATCAAGTCTCACTTATGATGGTCATATCAATGAAAATCTATGTGGTGATCTCTCTACCTAAGTGGTGGTATGTTCTCTTTGGCATAATTTCAATTGTTGCAAATTTGGTGTGCCTTGACCAAGATATAGCATGAACTCCTCTAGACTCTTAAAGTGATTCAAGTGCATTTCACAAGTAGTTCGAGTACTTGATGCACATATTAAGGGGGAGTCTATTCTATGTCTTATGTCTTTTGAGACTAACATTTTCTTCTAGTGAACTTGTGTAGTCTCTTGGTGAGAATGAGTTTCTCATGGGTATGCTACATAGCCAAATCAATCCAAAATAGTAATGTTATCTCTCATATTCATTTGGATTGCAATTTTAACTCTTATGTAGCTACTCTCCATAATATAGCTTCATTTCCCTTATTTAGACTTATTTGACCAAAAGTGCATATGTTTTGCTTTCCACATACATATGTATGCACTATCAAATAAGGGGAATTTAGTTTATGTTATGAGGTTTTGCAATTAGTGATCCACATGCTTTCCACATTCAAATGGTCACTAGTTGTAAAACTATAGCTTGTGCAATTTAATGCTATCTCTTGTCTCCGTGAGCATTCCCTAGGTCGACATCTAGGTGATATTATGAGATACAAGCATCCATTCCTATTGGCATCAACTTGTGAAGATTCCTTCCATTGGTGTCAAACTATGAAGATCATATTTCAATTGATATTGGTGGATAACCTTTCAATTGGTGTATCAAGAAATTTGTCTTCAATTGGTATCTCAAAATGACAACAAGAGCTAGCAATGGACTTTCAACTAAGATGAAACACAAGTTTAAAATGTCTCCTTGAAGATGATGAAAAGGAGAGATGGGCACAAATGAGATCCTTTTCCTAATGAAATGCTAGGCCCATCAAAGCACTAAATTCAAAATCATCATCATGGTGGAGATTATGAGGCTTAGAACAAAGGTATATCACTCTATGAACATTCGTATTACCTTTGTGCATCTAGGCCCTTACATGCTAGAGTGTGCATGTGTATGCAATATTTTGAGTCACACCATGAGTTTGTTCTTATGGTGACGATTAGAGAATGAGTTAGATATTTGGTTGATACCTCTTGTGGTGATTATGTAAGTTTGTCTCATGTTATGTCACCTATGTGAGGTATGAGCTAAATATGCTAACCTCTTGAGAATCTTGACTTAAAGTGTTGCATACTTTGTTTGGTAGAAAAACATAGAAGAGAAATTATATATGCTAAACTTTTACCTACCTCTATCCCTCACTTGTCTACCATCATTTCCTTCCTTTTGGTGGAGAGATCCTTTTTGGAGATTAATGCCAAAGGGGGAGAAATTTTGGGGGACATTGTAAGGGAAGAGAGATTGATATGAGGATGGAAAGGGGTAAAGGAGAGGCATATAAGATTTATTATGTGGTGTGTGCAAGGATAATTTAATTTGATGCTCTTGGCAAGAATCATTTATGCTGCCTTGAGTGCTTGTGCTTGTTTCTCTAGTGTTGGTCAGGCAAGTGCGGCAGTGCCGCTCTCTAGTGCGGCAGTGCCGCTCTCTGCTGGCCAGCAATCTCTGAGTGCATGAACTGTCTCTGAGCATCACGGTTATCATGTTGACACCTTGCACCCCACGAATGCTAAGATATAAGAGAGTTTCCACACTTTGTCTCAAATATGTGCATTTGGCATTTGAAGCCAAAATTTGAAATTCCTTTCAATGCACACATTTAGGGGGAGCTCACTATATCATAGGATTCAAAATCTTAATGTTTATCAATCTCTTGTAAGCTTTAATTGTGTTGTCATCAATCACCAAAAAGGGGGAGATTGTAAGTGCATCTAGCCCTTAGTGGGTTTTGGTGAATTGAGTGACAACATAATTAAAGGTCTAACAAGTTTGCTAAGTGTATCAAAGGTTCAACAAGAAAAGCAAACTTGATGATATTCCACATAGTGTTGAAATGAAGGCCAAAATTGTGTATTGTTTTATTGGAAGATCATGGAAACAATCTTGTTCAAGCAAAAGACAACAATGCAAATAGAGTTGATGATATGGCTTCTATGTTGTGGGATATCATGGCATCATGAGAAAGCAAGCATATTTGTCAAATGACAAGTGAGACATGGATTGATGATTTTGGAATGGTCTCAACAATGGGTTGCTTTTCATGAGCGAGAAGAGTTTGATAGTGAAATAGCTTTGATCAAGGTTGAAGAATGAATCAAGAATGCATAAGTGAGTAAATGGCAAGCAAAGTTGAAATGACAAAGGACACAACTCATATTGGATATAAGTCATTCTCTACTTTGGTTTGCTTGTATGGATAAATGTTTGGAGAATCACTTTGCATTGATTTGATCAAGCTAGAAGTATGAAGATGGAGATTGAAGTGAGTGTTGAGTGTCAAGCCAAAAGGAGAGGATATTAGGAATCGTGAATTGGCTTGACCATATTAATGATGATCCATATATGTCTCTATGTGAGTCAAACTAAAGCTTGATTGATCTCAACATGCATATCTACAAGATGTTCAAGCAAGGATCACAATATTGAAGAAATGGTTTTCAATGGATGCTCAATATGATGTGACTTGAGTGTGGCTTGATAAGGTGAAGATAGCAAGGAAAGGGCTTCGAGGTACTAAGCGACGGTGAAGGTCAAGAGACCGAAGTACTATGGCTAGGGTGAAGAAGAGAGTACTTGCATTGAGTCGAGGTACTAATCAAGCTATGAGGATTCATATTGTGTTGAGGATCAAATCATTAGTGGAAGTGACTTGAAGCCATGGATTGAACTCATATGTGTGGAAATGGTTCAAGTCACATGCTCAAGGTGTGTTTGCTCAAAGAAAGGAGACAAAGATGATTGCAACCCCTTTCGAAGTGATATCAAGAAGAAATGGCATATGAAGACATTGAAGACTCAAGTGGTTAAAATGGTTATATTTTCTTTGTCTTGAGTATAGTTATGCCGTACTATCAAGGGGGATGCAATACGAATCATAGACAAGTCTCAAGTGCTCAAACTAACCGAACCCGAGTGTTAACATGAGAGAAAACACTTAGCACTGCACCTGCACTTGTTTATCTTGGGCTTGTTCTCTGTAGGGTTGGATAGCCCTCGAAACAAGCTTTCCGGAAAGTCCAAGATCACTGAAATCGGAGTTCGGAGTAAAAAGTTATGGCGTTTTTCGTGAGGTCACCTGTGCTGTCTCAGGGAGCTGCGGCAGTGCCGCTCTGTCGAGCGGCAGTGCCGCTCCCCGGCAGTGCCGGGCTAAGTGCGGCAGTGCCGGGCCTGTACAGCCAGTAACGGCTAGTTTCTGACCTCCAACGGCTAGTTTTGGGTGTGGGGGGTATATATACCCACCCCACGCCTCCAGAGCTGGCTGCTGGTGCCCAAAACACTTCTAACACATCCAAAGCCATTTGAGAGCTCTCCCCAACCCTCTCTTGTGAGAGTGACATGCTTAGTGCATGATTAAGTGTTGGGGCTGTGTGATTAAGAGCTAGAGAGCATATTAGAGCCTTCCAAACCTTGAGCACTTGTCAGGCTTCGTCGATCTTCGTTGTGCATCTTTTACTCTTGGAGGTGAAGCCTCCTAGACGGCTAGGCGTCGCCCGGCGAGCTCCCGTGCTTGTGGTGAGCAGCGGGAAGTTTGTAATCCTCTTGTGCAGCTAGTAGAATTACCCCTCACTTCAAGGATTTGGTTCCTTGACTTGAGACCGAGGAAGAGTTGCAAAGCTCTTGACCTAAGTGGTCATCCTCAACAACGTGGAGGTAGGCAAGCCTTGGTGGCGAGCTGAACCACGGGATAAATCACTTGTCTCTTGTATTTACTTGTGTTCATTCATCATACTTGTGAGCTTGTGATTGATTCTAGGATTTGGCCCCGATCTACTTCATACAACATATTTGGCTTGGTTGAGTTGGTTCTGCAGGTTCAGGAAACCAAGAGCAACACTTCTATTTATATAGAATTGGTTTCCTGTGGCTAGTTTTTGAATTGCAGGCTCGGGCAGTTTGTTGGCACGGCAGTACCGGGCTGAGGCCGGCAGTGCCGGGGTGCGGCAGTTCCGGGCTTAGGGCGGTAGTGCCGGGCATCTCTAACAAAGTTTTGAGCTGTGATTTTAAACAGGCCTATTCACCCCCCCTCTAGGCGACATCAAGGTCCTTTCACTCTGTCATACCTGCAGCATGGGTAACAAACCCTGAGTACTGGGGTACTCAACAAGACTTACCCGACTAAGAAAAAGGGAGAAGACTCAGGAATGAGAGGCTTAGGGTAGTCAAGGTAAGGCTTAAGCAAGATCAAGTATTTGCAGAAAAGCATTTTTGTAAACCTTATTTTATTTTGGAAAGATTCAGTATTCCTCAATTCTTCATCGTTCCTGATTCATTTTACATTTCAAAACATTCCTAGTTGAGAACCACTCTCCGTTGACAGTCAGTGACCAAGTCTCCATAACCGAGGAGCAACGTTAATCCGGATAAATAATACTCAGCTGAGGATCCCTATCCACACTGCATATGTCGCACCCAAGCTTGCATATGCCAACTCGTCTACCACGATTCCTCCAAGATTGGGCCCGGTCCTACGCCACCCGGAAGTACAGTACACCACTCCTATCCAGGTACGACGACCACGTGGGTACATGCTACTTCCGCCATTTTTCCACTCCCAGTGCGCGGTTGTCGGTCCAATAAAGGATTCCTCGGAGCCAGAGCTTTCCGAAGTATGTGAATAGTTACAAGTCTTGACCAGCAGGCCCCCATACGGATGGTCCCTAAAGTTTTTACGTCAGCAACAAGCACCTCGGGACTCTAACCCAAGAGTACAGGTCCTGTCGGTTTTTCAACCCTGTCCCGGTCGGTGTCAACTGTTGAGTCCCGGACTACAACATGACGGCACCGTACGCGCGGACAACCTCTTCTCGATAATGACCACATGCTAGCTAGGCAAGCAGTCATCGAACGGGAAGTAAAGCCAAATTCCCATAAAAATTCTTTCAGTGATCACACTTTTAAAAATGGCATTTTATTGCAAAGTCTAATTCAATAAGCATTGCTAAGCATTTTTTAAATACTTTTGAAAAGCAGGTATCGGGTGTATCAGTGGTCAAGGTGGATAGTGCATCAATTAGGATAGCACACAACTCCTATAAACCTAATGCAATCATTTAACTCAAAAGCATTTAAGGAAATCATTTTATAAATTCAAGGAAAGGGGTTAAATGCACCGGGGCTTGCCTTGAAGAGCAAAGAGGGCAGGCTCGAGGGCGGCAGGGCAGTTGTCGGAGCTCGGGGGTAGCCTCAGGGACAGGTTCGTCAGCGGCTGCCTCGATCTTGACGCCTTCTTCGGTGACTATACGAATGCAATGATGCATGCTCATGAGTGTGCTAGCATGAACAATGCAACACAGGGCATACAACATGAACTCTACTTGATTTTTTTTTTATTTTTCCTAATTATATAAAAAAGGTCATTTTATGAAGTTACTCCAAAAGGCCTCAAAAATCTACCAGAGACTAAGCATGACATAACTAGCACATAAAAATTTATCTCATGATTTTTGGAGCTACACATATTTTTCTAAAAATCTAAAACCATTGATTTCTTAATTAAAAGGGAGATTTTTCATTTTCAAATTTTTGCACAAAGTCCAAGTTTCATATTTTTCTAAAATACTACAAGGTATAAAGAGTTAACTGTAAAATTTTCAGAATTTTTGGAGCAACACAGAAAATCATACAAAAAGATGAAAAAGGAACACTATTCACAACTTCCAAAAAGGAAAAGAGCACTGTGCTCCTCCCTCGCAATGCTCGGGCGAAGCGGAAACAAACGGCCGTCCGAGGCCTGGCCGAGAGGCTCGGGCGAGACGGAAAACGATCGTTTCGTCCGAGACCTGGCCGGGAGGCTCGGGCGAAGCGGAGGGTGCATGCTTGCTCGAGACTAGGCTCGGCGAAGCTGAGGGTGCGTGAGTCCGCTCGAGGCTAGGCTCGGGCGAAGCGGTGTGTGAGTCCGCTCCGAGGCTGGGCTCGGTGAAGTGGCGAGGGTACGTGTCTGCTCGAGGCCTGGCTCGAGCGAGTGCTTGCTCGAGGCCTGGCTCGGGCGAAGCGGAGTGGAAGCAGAGACCGGGGGCTTCGAGTGCTTACCACGGGTCGGAGGCAGGACTCGGCGGGACGGAACAAGGTGGTCGACGGAGCTCGGCGGGCGTTCACGGCGGCGCTCGGCGCTCCGGCGATCCTGTGCACCGCACGAGGTCACAATGGCACGGTCAGAGCCGCAAGAAGACAGGGAAGCTGACACAGGGGTCGGAGAAAGATGATCATGGCCGGAGAGTGGGGATTTCCCGAACCCGAGCTCACCGGTGTTTCGCCGGAGTTTGGGAAGATGGAGTTACGCCGGGCGATTGGAGGCGGCGGAGGTAAAATTGAGGGGCTGGGAAGCTTCGCGAGCTCAAGGCGGAGCTTCTGGGCTAGGTGGTGGAGCGGCGGAGACTCTGGAGTGAGCTGGCCACGGTGGCAGGGTGAGTGCGGAGCTCCGGCCACCGGCGGGCCTTTTATAGCCGCGGCCAGGGGCCGATAGAGAGCGCGCGGGGGTGGATAAGAATGCCCATGGCGCGTGCTATCGATCTCATGATGAAGAAGGGACGGAAATCAGTTTGGGACCCGGGCGTCGTGCTTGCCGGCGACGGCCACGCGGCGGCGACGTCGGGGAGCAGTGGGGGACGGGGGCGGAGGTCAGCGCTTGCGCGTGCGGATGCGGAATGATGGCGCGGACAGCGGCGGCAGGTTGGAGGCAGGCGAGTAGCTGCCAGGCGCGTGGCGCACGCGGCGCCGGCGAGCTGCCATGACCGGCCCCCCTGGCCCTAGGTAGAAGATGAACAGGGCTAGGGTGTAGGGTTTGACTTTCTGTATTTTGCAAATTTCTCCCAAAAATTAAACTGAGCAGCAAAAACGCAAAATACCAAAGTTGTGCAGAAAAAGGAGATCTACAACTTTGTCAAAAAGAATATTTTCAAATTCCAAACAGTTCTTGAATTATTTTCGAAATCAGAAAAGGGGACACTTTTAAGATTTGAATAATTTCAAAATTACTTTTGATTTTATATAGAAACTTAAAAATCTGTAAAAACCAAAGTTGTTCCTCTTGACAAGATATACAACTTTGCTTTTTGGACCAAGTCCAAATTTTGAATAGTTTTTAAATTATTAAAAGAGGGGTAAAAGCCAGGGTTTGGAATTTGGGATTTTTCAAAGGGATTTGAAATCTGTTTTTGATTTTTGGGTTTTGAACAACACAACAAAGCTTCAAGACACTAAACTGAACAAGAAATACACAAGACTAGGCACAGAGTTGAAATTACCATTTTGCCCTTAAAGGAAGATTTGGGCATTTAGGGTTTTTTGAAAAGAGATCACTACACAACAAAATACCTTTTAGGAAAAGGTAAAGGCAAGCAACCACTAGACAAACATTAATGCATGACAAGAATGATTATGACTAATGATGATGACATGTCAGGTTAATTACAGATTAAACACCAGAGGTGTTACATCAGGTCCACCCTAACAGGGAGGATGTATTATTAGGAGGAGAGTGGATAGAATCATGTGACCGTGAACATAAAAACATGTGCACCATTCGATGTTTCCAATAATTTTGAATTATGGCATGGTCCATACGAAGGTTCTATCATAGAACAATGCATAATTAACAGGTGAGCAATGAACAAAAACCCTACAAAACATAGAATCATGTCCCCTTTTCTTACAATTTGAAATTTGAATTTAACCGAGTCTATGAGGTATAGAAACTTATGTCTTCATGTATAGAAATCTAGGTACTGTCCTTTTGTTTTGAATTTGAAATTTGAATTCCACTTGGCCTAATGTATAGAAACTAGTAGCTCGATGTATAGAAATCTATATTTTACTATAAAATTTGAAATTTGAATCGTATTGCCATCGAGATTCTATTATTCTCGCGGACTCTTCCGACGCATAGAATGTTGAAGACAAGAGCATAGAAATAACATAACAAATGCATATATTCATATAAGAGCATAGAAATAACATAACAAATACATATATGTCCAGCATCACTTTTACATCATGCATAGAAATCTAATAAACTCAGGATAGGAATCACAAATATTTCTGAAATGACAGTTTCAACAATGCATACAAACCTATGATTGTAAGCATAAAAACACTATTTTTCTCTTCATATTTACAGTCACAATTTTCGCTATGCATAAAGACTTATGCTTAGAAGCATAAAAACTACCTGTCATCACCGCTCGACGTCCGCCGCCACGCGCAACCGTGAGCTCCAAGACGTCATTGTAGTCTCCACACATCGTCGTGGACCCGCCATCACCATCCTCATCATCATCCTAGATCTGACATCGCAACACCTAGAGCGCGCACCACCGTCGAAAAATAGTAATAGTGGTCACATCCCTGCAAATAATTTAACTCACAAATTTGTATTCAAATCGCAGACATGAAATGCATAGAAATTACTGTTTTTGTGCATAGAAAACACAGTAAAAAGAGAAACACTGCATATAACAGTGGAAAAATGAGTGCATAAACACATAGTGGCGAAGCTGTGGCTGCCCCGAGAGGGAGATGCGCTCGCCGTCGTAAATTAAAGTGTTCTAACAATGCATAAAAGTATACTCCAACAATGCATAGAATTATGTAAAAAGTATAGAGATAGCTGTTCTAACAATATATAGAAATATGCTCTAATAATGTATAAAATTTTTTTGCACAATGTATCAAATTTAACCTTTGCTTCTCATGGTCAGATGTATAATTAATAGAGAAATAATACATATAATATAGTAACCTCTCCTCAAGGGAGATTATTTTATCTAAAACCGTTGAAGCTCTATCCTAAAATCATATGATTGTTATCTTTGGGGCGTATAACAAATAGAGAAATAGTGCATAGAAAACAATCCAAACAATCTATAGAACGATCCATCAATAGAAAAATAAATATCTAATCTCAAAAGCTATGCAATCAGTAGATGGAAATGGCAGGGCATCAACAAGGCTACAAACGGCAGTGCAGATTTGCTCTAACGATCCAGACACTAAATCTGCAGGCTGTAAAGAACACATAAATCAATGGAAAGAAAAGAGAAGAAATTGAAATAGAAAGTTTAGAGGCCATCTAGCACCTGTAGATGGGTGCACGCAGGCTATCCAGGAGGGCGTGGGCAGGTCTCCGCATGGCCGGCGTTCAGCTGCTTGCTGCTGCACGCGTCGGAGTCGGAGTCGGAGGAGAGCCAACTGGGCGCTGGAAGCCTCGAACAGTAGGGCGAGTTGCAGACCTGTACTATGGCGTGGGCAACATACGGCAAGCGTTCTCCTGCGATCGTTAGCAGATCAGCGCACAGACCGCTCGCCACCGCGCGTGGTGGGATGAGCTGCAGCTTTCGGGCGCCTTGCCGATCTGCACGCTTCCCATCCCACACGAAGCTCGCAAGGACACGGTGGTGGCGGGATTTCTCGGACGCAGGTGACGGAGAGGTGATGCGCTCGGGAGGCCCTTCCTGGTCCTCACCGCGCCTCTGCTGACCGGGCCAGAGAGGGGCGCCGCCGCGAGCGGTGGTTCGGGTGTGGGGAGCGCGGCGCAGGGTGGGAGCGGGCGGGGGCGGGTGGAATTAAATTGGGTCCACCTCAGGTGCATCTAAATGGCTGTATACTTTCACGGTGGATTGTTGATACGTGTCTAGGGAACTAGATTCTACGTCCAGCAAAATTCGTAACAACTAAGTCCTCGCATGTTGTGGGCGATTTTCTAAATTTAGTCTCCATACATGTTGCCCAGTGTCCGTAAGATATTCTTTTGTACCACGTGTCAACAATCCACCATGGAGATGTACAGACATTTGGGTGCACCCGGGGTGCACCAGGTGGGTGGGGCTGGCTAGCTAGGGTTTAGGTGTTTATATTGTGCCCGAGAAGATGGGTTTGGTGGGCTTGTGGGCTGATGACTGGTCTGATTCGACTAGATACGTGTATATGAAAGTACTTTTCAAGACAAATTTATTTATATGATTTTTACATTTTTAAACTCAACAATTTAAAAGTTATTCATGATTTGTATTCTCAATCTTTGACTCAAACCCTGTCCTGTCCAAAATACTAACATCTATTTTCCATATGAAGGTAGTATATTGGTTGCATTAATTAATCACAGATAAGACTGCAATGAGTTAAACGGAAGGTATTTGAAAAAAAATACTTTCCAAGTATTTGGCAGGAAGCCTGAGTGCCTTCCAAGCAATGACCGATATATGTATCGCCCTTAGAACAAAAAATGACCAATATGCATATTTATCTTTAGTTACTGAATAACCGATGAGTTGGACATCGTTGTTGTTTAGTTTGTTTTTAGGTTCTACTAAACATCACCTAAAAACAGGGGGGCATATGTTGACACTTAAAAGTGTCATAAGCACATAATAAGGCTAAAAGACGCATTCGGGTCATAATATGAAGCCGAATTCATCTTCAAGTAGTCTGTGTTTATAAGGTCAGATATTCTAAGAGGAATTGGTCTGGTCGCTTGATTCACTTATTACTATAAGTATATCTCGATGAGTTACGAGACTTCCGACTAGGTGACACTGGTCGGAAGCATTAGAATGTTGATGAACACCAATTCGTGGTCATTAGGGTGTTAATTTAAAGATCTTTTCTCTGATTTTACTGAGATTATAAAGATATGTTAATCGACTTAGTCGGTTTGGGCTATTATCTACTACGTTAAAGCCCCATTAAACATGTTTAGTCGGTTTGAAGATCGGTCGAATTGAGTTTACTTTTTCTAGTCTGGATTGGACTCTTGAATTCCATATCTTAATGGAGTTCGGATAGGAAAATTGGAGATCACGATATGAAGATGTTTCCTATTGGGATAAGACCAACCCCTCTATATATATATGAGGGGATCATGGCCGATTGAGGAGCCAACCCTAATCGTTCAAAATCAATCTATTATCCTCTTTTACCTTTTTTCCTCTCTATACTTTGTTGTTCGACGCATCTCCTGGCGAGATTCGGTGGCGTTCTAGGCGACCTAGCTGGTCCCAGAGCAACCTCTACGTGTTTCTCCCCGACGGGTCTTCCCGGGAGGAGTTCTAGAGTTATCAACACAAGGAATCAAACCCTAAACTGGCCAAAACCGGTCTCTAGATCGGTTTCACCAGTTTCGTCAGATCCCTTGCTGTCTCAGATTGATCTACAACCTTTTCGGACGTTCTAGCTCTGCTGGTGTGTTATTCGGATCACTTTCGACGTCAACACTTTGTTAATCTCAAGATATGCCGGCCCAGTGTTTCCGAGATATTTTCGTATGAATAAGATATATGGTGCCCGTGTATCCTTCTAGGAAGGCTATCGCAAAAGACCACTCGGTTGTTTAAAGCTACCATATCATCATCCTTTCATGTTCCAAAAAAGTAGTAACATCTAGAAGCAAACAGATTGACAGAGGGAGACAGATAGAGATTGAAGCTTCGTTTAAGGAACGGCAAAACCTCTGCCGTAACTTTTGTTGGATGAAGAAAAATAAAAAGATAAGTGCCGGTCGAGTTTTTATTGGAAACCGGACTTAAAAAACAACACAATTAGGGAGAGTGTATAACTCCTGCACAATATTGGCACCATCTCTGAACAACTAACAACTTCAGCTCAGGTAAACTGCATCGAGCCAACTTGTCAATGGAGAGTGGAGACCCAGCTAACCCTTGAAACGAACGACTCTCTCTAGCAACTAACAGAGAGCACAACTAACAGACTCGATACGTTCTCCAGCACCACCAACCGAACAACTAAAGTGCTACCATGGGCCCATGGCCAAACAGCGATAACAGAACATCATCGGAGCTGATGAAGCATAGCAATACCGTCAGAAAGGGAACGACATGCATCATGTCGTCAAGTATGTTGCATACAATGCAAGTGGGCATCCGAGTCGTATAGTAGAGACAACTTTAATTAGCTGGCCAAATCGACAAGCGCATCATCAATCTGTTCATTTTTTTTTTAAAAAAAAAAATATGGTCCCTTTCCGTTCCTCTAACAAACGAGTTTTGCCAAACAACCAAATTGTTACACGCCGATGCAAAATTCGCAAATGAGATAGCATGCTGCCAAATTGCGTTGTAATTGAGAAGCTATCCAAATGAAAACCAACAGCTGTGGTGAAAACAGAGTATCGAACCAGCAACACGTGGAATCTGAAAATCAAAATTACTTGTAGCTTCAGTACACAGAAAACATCCTTCCAAGTGAGTCCAGAGAACATGGCAAAATCATCGCTAATGTTTGGCTAGGAGCGTGATGTCACCTTCGACAGTGACCGTGAAGTCAATTTTATTGGCAGGAGATCAATTTATGGTTACTATCTGCACAGGTCAAAATGCTCATATAGGCACTCCTTACGGAAATAGTAACTCCAGGTCATTGATCTCATCATCCTAATTCCATCATTTTGTCCTAATGTTTTTATTTTATGTAAAAGAAATACACAATAATTTCCATATGATGACATGCAGAAGCTAAGGTTAGGCCTTTCTTTTACAAAATTCTTTTAGTGTTTCTCTTTTTTTTTTTGGGTGGGGTGGGTGGGGAGGGGGCGGGGGCTAAAGGTTGCCCATTGCATGTAGTACTAAAAAAAACACATCCCGAGGGTACGACACCCCGAATTTGTATTAAAAAGATTTTCTCACACAAGTTCAGAAAACTCCCGAATCTTTCCCGTATCTATAAATAACGACACAATAGCCTATATGAGAACATCCACGTGGATGTTGCACATGTAACTGGCTTCTTTTGACAAGTTTAAGTGCATGAGACCAGTCTCAGTGAGAGTTTCATCTGAGTTTTATTTGCATTAAATATGATGTCATATAAGCGTTTTTGATGACATGGCAGTGTATTTAAGAAGAAAGAGATGGAATGATGAAATTCTTTTGGCACGAATACCAACTCTCTATGAGTCATGAAATTTAATGTTTATGAAACTGTAGAATAGAGAGTTTCATTCAAGTTTCATTTTATTTCATATGACATGACAGTCTTAGAAACAACGTAATAAAACTCAACATTGAGATGGGTCTGAAGCACCTAGAAATTTTATTTTTTTTTTAATTAAGGAAAGAGGTTCGTGAACTTACATTCTCTGATAATGTTGTTCAAGAAAGATTGTCTACTTATTTATTCTCCGAAACTTAGGAAAAAAATATTTATGTTTAGGACAATGCTACAGTACTTTCTTTACTTACTAGAAGGTAATACCTTAAATAAATTTGGGTTCTCGATTCTTTTTTAAAAAATTTGTAGACTAATTAATGAATTAATTGACGTAGGGAAAAAATCTTGCCAAAACCCATATATCATGTCTAAAGTTGCAAAATAAAAAAGATTTATCATATCTGTCACATCACACATGCATCAATTAAATCTAGGAAAAATACTTTTTATATCTTAAACTTTCCTTATCTATCATACTTTACAAATAAATATATATATATATATATATCACATATTAACCGTTTGATCTACAAAAATGAATGGTTCGCAGTTATTTGAAGTACCACAACAAAGTCCTTATATTTATCAGTTAACCACATAAAAATAATTATCAATGTCTCACAAAACCAATAGTTTTTGTTCATCAAGAAAGAAAATAAAAATGTCTTTTTACAAGTTAGATACGGACATTTTAAGGGAAGTTTGTACTCAAACCCAAGCGAGTAGGTAGAAACAAAATCAGAGGGTGTTTACTTCCCACCAAAAAAAATTCACCTATTAGATCGAATGTTTGGACATATGCATGAAGTATTAAATGAAAAAAAATAACTAATTATACAAATTGCGATAACTTTACGAGATGATTTTTTATGCCTAATTAGTCTATAATTTTATAATATTGTACTACAGTAAATATACGCTAATGACGAATTAATTAGTCTTAATAAATTTGTCTCACGATTTTCTAACTGAATATGTAATTTATTTTTTATTAGTCTATCTTTATTAGACTAAATTAGTGCCGCAATAAACCATATGACATCCAAAAACTTTCCATCCACTGATTAGACACCCCCTCAGTTCTCTTCCGACCTCAGCTCCCTTTGAATTCAGTGTAGAAACAAAAATTAGTTTTCTTGCGGCCTCCGTATTGAATAAGCAATGGCCAACTCATGCTGCAAAAATGGTTACTCGGCAACAGGTTCGTTGCCGATGCATTATTCTCTTGTTGTGCTTTAAATCCATGTCCTATGTAGTACACACTATGAATTGGCCGCCAACCAAACAATATGCATGCATACATCCACGCACATACATGCATATACGGGTGATGGGTCTGGCTACTAATAAAGGTTCATTGACATAAGTCGCTTGCTGATTGTGTGGTATCCTTGCACCTTACTCCTCATGGTCCATGGGAAAACTTCACGCATAACACATCTGTACTGTACTGTTGTTACAGTTAGATACCCTTCATGGTCCATGCATTTCATGGAAAAGAAGGGATAATGATGCTTTGTCTGAGACCAAGATATAACTTGGACCTAGATATCTAAAACTGTAATTATATTCATTGTCAAGTTACAAATAAGTGGACATTTTATCACTCTTAGATGTAAATAAATGATTGTATATATAGAACCCGCTTACTCCTCGTTATCTACTACTTTCTTTATCCCAAAATAAATCAGCAACGTTGTCCTAAGTCAAACTAATTTAAATTTAACCAACTTTATAGAAAAAAACACTAATATTATTTATGACATCAAACAAATATGAAGATATATTTCATGGTGTATCTAATAATATAACAGTTTATTGTCATAAACATTGGTGCTCCCTCTTTTTGATAAATTCAGTCGAACCTAAAAATGATTGACTTAGAATAACTGTAGAAGTTGATTTCTTTTTAGATAGATAGAGTGCTCCGTCTGTCATGAAGTACAATTCTCTGATATGGGAGAATTGAATGGCAATATTTTTCCGAAGAAAAGTTTATCAAAAGCCTTAAACTACATGGATACACATGAAGTGTGGTGGATCCAATTATCCAAACCTCTCAAAAAAGGAAGAGAGTAAAAGACAACAATTTGTTAGGTATGGTGGTCTTGTCCATCCATCACTGTGCCTCTTGAAGCAGTTCACTCGTAGGGGAGGCCCAGCGTGCCTTGTTTAGTTGCAAAATTTTTTGCTGTAGCGTTTTCGTTGTTATTTGACAAACTTTGTCCAAATATGAACTATATAGACTCCAAAGATTCGTCTCGACATGTACATACTAAAAGTACAATTAGTTATTTTTTACCTATATTTAATTTTTCTTGCATATATTTAAAGATTGATGTGATGAAAAATCTTGCCAATTTTGCAAAATTGAGGGGAAACTAAACAAGGCCCGACTTGTTTAGATGCAAAAATTTTGCAAAACTTTTCACTGTAACATTTTCGTTGTTATTTGACAAAATTTGTCCAAATATGGACCAACAAAACTCAAAAGATTCGTCTCGACATGTACATACTAAAAGTACAATTAGTTATTTTTTTATCTACATTTAATACTCCATGCATGCGTCTAAACATTGATGTGATGGAAAATTTTGCAAATTTTTTTTATCTAAACAAGCCCGACATGGTAGTGTCCGTGCACTGAAGATATGGCCGGGCGTCTGAATGTCACTTTCAGTGTGCAAGAGGAGACTGTGCCATCCTCCTACTCTGCCTCATAAACACTCGTTAAGATTGCGGTTTTCAGCTGCCAATGCAAGTAAAGAATTCTCTTAGACATACATTTAACCAATAGGGTGCAACCCCTCCTGATTGCTTCAGAAAAAAACAAATGATCGAATCTTCTCTGGAAAAATTTAAGGACGCAACATGCAGGGTACCATTCAGAATTCCTTGTGAAGGGTGTCTAGTATGTATATATGTTGCTCAGAATCGTCAGAGACAACATTCTGATAAGATGGCATGCAGTCAGAAAAGATGAGAGGACACGATCCAGTTTGTTCCGCTTCAGTTTTCCGTTAGGTGAGCAACAACACACACTCCACAAAAAGTCAATCGATCATATGGATCGCAAGCAAAACCATGTGTAGCAAAATGAAAATTTAAAGCTGATCCGTATGTACTATTGGCTAATCCGGAGGCTTGCGGTACGGAACTAAAGCAGAGAAACATGACTGGAAATGTGGTACTCCGATCATCTCTTGATTTCTAATCTGATCCGCGTCTCTGCATTGCGAAGCTAAGAAATTCGAAGCCGTTGAGAAAATTAAATGAACTTATGTATCGAGTGTAATGTCAGTGGGTTCGTTGTCTCCAGAGTCCATCAGACTGGAGCAAACTAAATGAAATGCATGTACTCTCTCTTTTTCTTTCCTTTTCTTTTTTGAGATAGCTAGTACCGCAGCAAGTGCATGCTTATTAGGGCCTCTTTGTCACAGCTATGGTCCCTGATTCTCTGCCTCCTAGATTCTCTAGTAAAGTGATTCTGTGGCTGAAAGTAATTCTCTTTGAATTTTTAACATAAATCAGGATAGAGAATCACTTCACAGAATCAGGTAAAGCTATTTTTTTTACAGTTCTCAGCCTCGTGACTTATTTCGTAAAATAACTTTACAAAATCAGCAAAGAATCATTTGTCACTGAAAAATACGTTTGACAGCCACATATTCTCCCTAAGAATCTGCTCCATGGTGTTATATATGTTCCAAATTCAGTTCACATTATATTGACCGACTTCTGATGGAGCGAAGCGAAGTAGAGGCCCGGCCCATTGGACGGGACCCCGAGGACGCTTGGGGGTGCGGGGGGAGCCCCCTGTGGAACGGTATACATACCCGTCGTTAGGATTTCACCTTCATCATAATCTTGTAAGCCGTCATACGACGTTGTAACCCGACTCTTGATTATAGTGACGAGTATTTGCTTGCTGGCGCCCGTGGTTTTTACCTTCCGCATTGGGAGAGTTTTCCACGTTAAATCTTGTGTCTCTTTGTGGTTTGATCTTGCGTTCTTCATCGTTTGTTCGTCGTCATTCACAACACATGGAGCTCTGCCAAACGGGCACTTAGGTACCTCGGACTCTGATCCCATTGGTTGCTTAATTGCTTGCGATCCGCTTAGGACCCGTTTAGTACAACTCAGCTTCACTAGCGAAGCTATTTTTTATGAGCAACTTCCTAGATAAAGCTAGTCTGTTTTAGAAAAAGTGTTTACCAAAACAGCTTCACCAACAACTTCATGCATGGTTGAGAGAGAGAAATGTGGTGTAAGCTATGAAAATATTTTTTTTTTCAATTTCATCTCAATTTATGGTTTTGTGAGAGGAGAAATAAAACAGTCTCATGGGTGAAACTGTTTTGGAAAAATGTGTTTGACAAAAAAAAAACAGTTCATAACAGCTCATAAAACTGTTGTGAAGTATACCATCATGCGCTAGTTGGCTACTACGTATTAGGAAGAAGACGACGACGGGATTAATTAGCTAGCAATAGCAATATAGCAGCAATACACGGCAGATGGACGGGTAGGCGCCGGATGGCCATCTAATCTCGGCGGCACCAGAAAGGGGCGGCTAACAATGCGCCACCCTACCCTACAGTCCCTTCCATCCATCCATCATCCATCGACTCCGCCACGAGCGACCCGAAGGAGACCAATCACCACCAGTCGACTCCGTCCATATCAATCTGCCCGCCCTCCCCCAAATTGTCAGTCACTAATGAGGATCCAAATCCATATTTTTAGCTCCGCACTGTCGGCAATGCAATTTGCAAGAAAATGGACACAAATCCTTTATGACAAGTAGGAATCCGCACACACCCAGCTGCGTATCTTTTGTGTTTTTTTTCCATAAAGATAAACTTCACTTGAGTTCAAAGTTTTTTTCTCACGCTCGAATCTTTGTCCAATCTAAGAATGTCACATTTAGTTTTTTTTGAATGTCACAATTAGCCTCCTTCTCTAACCCCGCCAAGATTAGGGTTTGAATAAGAGTTCGGAGTCTTATCTGAATCCAGCGGACTTATCCAAGGGATTATCGGTGGAGAAGGTGTCACACCCCAAAATTTATATTTTTGAAATTAGAGTTAAAATGGTTTATTTATGAATTTATGTGCTCATAAAATGTAGGAAAATAATTTTTTTTCTCTAAAATAAAATTAATCCTAGGGTTTAGAAACATGTTTGTGCATTCATGTTGGAGCATTTGAGTTTTTGTGATGTGTGGTTTTAACAAAAAAAAAATATTTTGAATTCAAAATGGTTTGAAAACAATTTAAAAATGAATTTCATAGAAAAGATTTTGAAAATAAAGACTTTTTGTTTTTCAAAAAGTTTGGAAAAGATAAAGTTTCAAAACTTTCTGTTTCTCTCAAAGATTCAAATCAAAATTCAAATTTGTTTTGGAAATGTTTTGAAAATCCTTTTGGGAAATCAAACTAGAAAAAAGCTTTTTTTTCTTCTCCTCCCTCTCCTCCTTGGTTTTCGGCCCGAGCTGCCCAACCAGCCCGGCCTCACTCCCCTTTTCTCCTCCTCCCCGCGCGCAGGCCCGGTGGCCAGCCGGCCTGACTCCGGCCCAGCGACTCCTCTCTCTGCAGCGGCCCGCTCGGACCTCCCCCTCCCCGCCATGGGCCTCCCTGCCGACCGGCTCAACTTGGGCAAAAGCCTTGCGAGCGCTCCCTCTCCTCTCCACTACATTCCGCGCGGCCCAACTCGCGCCCAGTCAGCGCCCACACCGACCACGTCGCAAGCCCGTGCACAACGCCTCTTTCTCCCACTAATGCAGCGGCCCCACGAGTCAGCCGCTGGGGTTATCACATGCGTTCCCTCCTTCTCTCTCTGCCAGGTGGACCCCGCCTATCGGTCGTCTTCTTGCTCGTATCGTACCCAACCAAGACTCCAAGCCGACTCCGCCCCAGCTACGGGATCGCCCTCTCCTTTGCTCCTCGGACAAACTAGCGCTCCTATAAGAATCCCCGTACCCCTCCGCCTTTGCCTTTCCCAAAATCCCGAGCTCTTGAGACCTATCTTGCGTCAACCGCCGAGTTTGGATCTTGCTGAGCAAAAGCTAGACCCGCTGCCGCTGTACCCGCCCTTCGTCGCTCCAACGCCGTCGTAAGTCTATCTCCGAGCCTCACCTTGATCTTGCGAAGGCAAAGCACCTTCCCTCCCTCTCTGTTTTCCCCTAATTTGACTAACCGAGCTCGCCATCACTCTGCAGAGATCGCCGCCCGCCTCACCTTGCTATTCGCCGTCCCCAAGCCGCTTCAGTGCCTGCTGTTGCCCTAGGTGAGTCCGCGATGAGCTTCTCGTCCGTTTGCACCACCTCCCGTAATCTATACTGCCCCATACCCTCGGGTCGGTTTCCGCTGCTCAACTCCGGCGATGGCGCCACCGCGCCTTCGTCCTCTCCAGCGACAGCATCTGATGTGAACAAGGGTTCCCGATCTTCCGAAAGGTTCTGGTAACTCTCGATTTGGTGGAAACGAGACACAAGTCGATCCGGCTTTCGAACAACACGATCCGAAACCCCGCAATCTCAGCACCACGTCTCCTCTGGTTATCAACCGGCATTGCACTGTTGACCTTGCCAAGAAGGCTAAAGTCCTTGCCTGCGAATCGAAGAACACGAGTAAGAACAAGGAAGAATGCAACCAAATTGCAGATGTATTATTAATCTCACGAGTTGGAGTCTCACAAACCGATGAAATGGCGAAACTGTTATGAACAGAATAATCTAAGCAAAACCCAAAACCCTAACGAGGGTGACGGCTACTTTTTATAGCCCCTAAGGGTCGTCACCCCCTGGACGCGCCCTTCTAATGGGCTCACTGATGATACACGACCCAACGGACCAAAAACGGCGACGCAGCACCGGGACAGATTCTGTGCGCTGACTTGTTTCGACGATTCCTGTTGACTCAAGATGAATTTTGATATGAGACCAGAACCATTGGTTAGCTTATCGAAATAGCTTTCCAACGATACCTGGTTCGTCAAAAACGGAGTCCGTACGCAACCTGGGTGACCAGTTTAGTGCTGACTGCTCCTGGACTCCGAAACTGACTCGAAGTCAACTTGATCTTGGTCTCCAACTTGCATCAGGCGCCCTTGCTGGTCCTCCACGCCTCCAAGCCTTCCTCTATGCATCTCTGGGTCCTCTCCATGGTTCCTAACCAACACATAATCATTAGGTAGCAATCTATTCTCAAAAACATTTAAAGTGTTACATAGGAACGAATTCACCTCTAAGTTTAGTTGACGCGCGCGAGCTCGTGTCATTGGACCATGATAACTCAGCGGAGGATCGTTGTGTGTATCCAAAGGAGTGATGTCCTCATCAGCATCGCCCTGAGCTCCCAGGTCTAATCTGATCCCTCCATCTCATATCCGACGACCACCATCTCCCGATACCCCTTCGATGGCTATCTTTTAGAAAACTCCTTATAAGTTTCTACGCCTAAACCCGCAGTCCAACTCGTCCTGTTCAGTGAGTCTTCGCAAATTTCTAACCAAGCCCCTGCGCTTTCCTCTAAATGAGGCGCAGTTCAGCCGATCTGAAATTTCATTTTATTTATTTAAGTTTGCAAATTCATATTTGAATAAACTACAGTTTTGCCACTGGTTTTGTTTTAGCCATAAAATCTTTGTTTTAACTCTGATTTGATCCGTTCTACTTGCGTTAGATTCATTTTGAAAAGATCTTTATAACTATATAATTTTCAATACTGTTTTCTATAATTAAAATTTAAGTTAAATCTAATCTAGTAATTAGAGTTCTGTAACTTGTTTAGTTTATATCTTTTCCGTTTCAACTCCGATTAGTGTGATCTTCGCGTCTGCGTGATCGTAGTGAGACGTAGATCAGTTTTCAAAACTCTTTATATTATTTTATTATGATTGATGTACTGTTCTAATTATAGGCTTTGTTTTGCTTTGCATGATTGCTTTTGGATGTATGTGTGGTGTTCTATGATTGTATGTCCAGTCGGTGAGTTGTACGTTGGCGATCAAGAAGAAGTTCGTGATCAAGGGTCAACCTTTGGAAGTCTACAAGTCAACAGAAGAAGGATCTTAAGTTTAAGGCAAGTATAGCATGGGACCATCCTTGTTACCTATTCACCGTAATCATTTAATTCATATTGCATATGTCTAATTTGAATGCCATTACGGTTTACCTAGTTCTTGTTATCCATTACCTTGTCACCTTTGGGATATCATGCATTTGGGTAGTATATTGCTAGTGCTCAACTTAAACCGACATGATCTGATCACTGTTAATGATTAATGATGGATGATTATGACTTATGTTAATGATGATTAAAACTTGCCGATCTGTCAGCAAAAGCTGGGACATACAGTGCAACCATGAGGGTTATATGGTTCTGACCTTAGCTCAGTATGAGGACCTTTTCTACCTTGTTAGTGGTTACCCGAAAGGGCGCATAAGGCGCTTGCCGAGACGGGTATAGTGCGGCTTCTGTCCACGTGTGTATAGGCTGCGTGTTATTGTGCCACCTGGAAGGAGGGCTCTACATCCCCTTGCCTTAAGACCTAGCGGCCCTAACTTGTTAGACGAATCTTTGAAAGGCTGCGCAGTGAACCCAACCATGCACCTTGGCAGTGTGATATGGGACTAGCTATCCCTGGCAAACGGGAATCACTACTCATCGGGTAAAGTGTACAACCTTTGCATAGTGTAAAACTGATATATCAGTCGTGCTCACGGTTACGAGCGGCCCAGAAAACTCACAGAAAAACTGGTTAAATGGTTAATTAATGTTTAATACTGGGTATGTGAATGATATCATGATGATGTTGGAATTAATGTGATCATATGGTTTATCTGGGTTTAAGCATAACATACGTTTACCTACTGCTAAAATTATGGCAACTAAAAGCTAATGCAGTTAAACCAGTGTCAGCTTTTTGAGCCTCATGAACCCCATGTTATATTTGTTAAGTACGAGATGTACTTATGCTTGTTTTACTTTTCAATCCTTTGGAAAAATCCTGGATGGGTACCAGTTTGCTAGAAGTTGGAGAAGTTGGGCTTGTGATCAACCAGTCAGTTGTTCCCTGTGAAGTTGATGCCTTCAACTGAAGATCGGAGTGTCTTCCCACTGTCTGCTTCCTAAGGCTATGTTCTTTGTTTTAAATACGTTATGTACTTAAGCATTGTCTTTCGATATTACCCCTTATTTGTGGCCATATATGTGAGATTTGACTTCCTGGGCTCACATATGGTGTATAACTGGTTTTGTTTTTTAAAACCGGGTGTGACATAAGGTCGGCCTGCAGATGCAGAGGCAGCTGGGCCAAGACGCGGTGGAGCCACCAGGCAGTGAGGGAAGGCGGTTGGGTGAGGCAAGGGCAGAGACAGCGTGACAAAGGTAGGCTAGCGACACCCAGTGGGTTAGCGTGGAGGTGGTGGAAGCGGTAGGGCGTCAAAGCCGGGCGAGAGGCGGTGGTAGCGGGGAGCTCGACCGAATATGAAAAGAAGATGAGCAAGAGGCATATCCAATGGATTCAGATCGAGGCCAAGGTGGTTAGAGACGGATCCGGTGGTAGAGGGGAGCTCGACCGAATATGAAAAGAATATGAAAAACAGAATGACTTATAATTTAGATCGGGGGCAGTATTATAGATTGTTTTACAGTATTCCACGGTGGCCTTTAAGTCAATTTCATCTGAGTGTAGAACTGTATATGCATGTACAATGTATATTATGTATTAGTGTCTGCGTACGTATAATATGATTCATAAAAAAGACAGGGCGCTAGCTGTCCGTTATATTCAACTATAGAATCGACACTCTTTCCTACGTCGTAACACACAGGAGAGAATGATTGGTTTAGACTGCCATCTTTTTTGGTAATATAATCTGGATTCAAAGCTCGTGAACTGCAATTGTCTAGGAGTAGGAGGTGTGGCCGCCTCGCCGGCCGGGCTGCGACTACTTGTCTAGGAGAAGTATTGGTTGGCCAAGCAGCGACTACTCTGCACCCAATTTTATCTGCTTTGACGACCTCCCAACTCTCGATGGAGCCCGTTGCTTTGGGCGTGCGGCGTGCCATACATAAATCGCCATCGCCGTTGCTTTGGTTTATGGCGAATTCGATAACCCCAGAGCATCCATCCCCACGCCAACCAGGTCTCCACTTCCTCCGCGTGGCTCGTCATATGGTCTGCACTCTCCACTGCCACGACTCCCGGCCACACTAACCAAGTCGGCTCTTCCATCCCTCGCCTGGCGCCTGCACAAGCCGCAGCTGATGATGATCAGTGCATGATATATTGGGCGTCCCCATGTTGCTCCGTAGTAGAATTGTCTCGCCGGCGTCCATGGAGAACCACCACCAAGTGCTGGCTGTGCTGCTGCTGCTGGTGCTGGTCTCCGAGCTCCCTGACCTCGGCACCTGCAACGATGCCGAACAAGGTAGGTACAGTGAGAGAAGACCATCGAATCCATGGTTATTACCTTATTAATCGTAGTGTTCCAATTTTTTATGTTACAAAGCTTTGTCACTCAGTTCTCACGCCTTGGGAATTTGATACATGTTTGGGTGATGCTAACTGGCCGTAGGAGGCGCGACTAGGAAAGCAGAGAAAGATATCGTCACGGCCTCCCAAGCCAGGTGAGATTCTCTCGACCTAGCTACGTAATCCTGAGCCGGAACAATTTTAGTTTTCTTTGAGAATTCCCAGTTTTGGATTGTTCCTCCCAAACCAGCTATAATAGTAGATAGACACAACACAATGTGAGCTTGGAACCATCCACTGGCTGTCAGGAATTGACAGCTGAACCACCACCACCACCAAGCAGGCCATCGCCTCGCTCTTTGTCAGATTGTTCTTCGCCTCTTGCGCTCACACGCCCCCCCCCCCCCCCCCCCCCCCCTTTTTGCCTCCGATCAATTATTGGCACCAGGAAATTCCTGCAAGAGCAGCAGCAGCACAACAGGTACTGGGCCGGGTATTTCGGCAACAAGGCGTCGGTGGTGCCAGATTCCACCGAGTACCCTCCGACCGGGGGAGAAGGCCCGCCATCGACGACGTCCACAGCAGACCAGCAGCCGCAGTGGCCGCCATGGCTGCCGTGGGCGCCCAAGGCTACGCCGCCGATGACGAGCTTTCCACCAACGCAGGCCCCGGCACCGTCGCCGGCGGCGGTCTCAAATAATCCTTCGCACAGCATCGCGCTGCCCCCACAGCCGGCGGTGATGGTACTACCATCCGACGGCGGCGGCAGTAGCCGGCAGGTGGTTGCGGCCGGAGCGGCGAGGCCGCACTCTGGCGTTAGCAGGCCTGTCTATGTCATTGCGGCGGCCGGGGCGTCCCTTGCGGCGGCCGTGTCGGTGGCCCTCTTCGTCCTCTGCTACCGGTCCAACAAGGTGGTCACCGTCAGGCCCTGGGCGACAGGGCTCAGCGGCCAGCTGCAGAAGGCATTTGTCACCGGCGTGCCGTCGCTGAAGAGGTCGGAGCTCGAGATCGCCTGCGAGGATTTCAGCAACGTCATTGGCTCCTTGTCGGATTACATGGTGTACAAGGGGACGCTGTCGACGGGCGTGGAGATCGCGGTGGTGTCCACGACCAAGAACTCTGCCAAGGAGTGGTCCAAGCACTGCGAGTCACAGTTCAGGAAGAAGGTAAAAAAAATTCTACTCTCTGAATCCGACAAACTGTCTGTCTCTGTCTGTCCAATAAAACTAGTAACAGACTGGCATCAAGCCTAAAGTGCTGCTAATGCAAATCTTTCAATTTCAGTAATAAAGCTACTAATGGATGGTCGGTCACTGTTTCACTTTCAGATAACCAGCCTGTCCAGAGTGAACCACAAGAACTTCGTGAACCTGCTGGGCTACTGCCAGGAAGAGCAGCCCTTCACAAGGATGATGGTGTTCGAGTACGCGCCAAACGGCACGCTCTTCGAGCATCTACACGGTAATCACCTGGCCGCACGTACTGCATTGGATTGGAGCACAAGTCATCATCAGTTCATCACGAGGCGGGCGGTGCATGAAATTTGACAGTAGAAAGAAAGAAAGAAAGAAATTAAAGGTCTGCCACTGATGATATGATGTGCGCGCTGCAGTCAGAGAAGACGGTTACCTGGACTGGCCGACTCGCCTGCGCGTGGCGGTCGGCGTCGCCTACTGCCTGGAGCACATGCACCAGCTGAGCCCGCCGGAGATCCTGCGGGCGCTGGACACGTCCACCATCTGCCTCACCGACGACTTCGCGGCCAAGATCTCCGACGTCTTCTTCTGCGACGAGCCCCGCCTGTCGCCGGCGCTGGCGGACAGGGAGAGCATCGTGTACAGCTACGGGATGGTGCTGCTGGAGACCATGACCGGCCGGTTCACGGCGTCGGACGGCGGCCTGCTCGACAGCTGGGCCGCGGCCTACCTCCGAGAGGAGCGGCAGCTCAGGGACGTGATGGACCCCGCCCTGCGGAGGTCCTTCCACGCCGCCACCGTCGACAGGCTGGACGGCGTCATCAGGAGCTGCACCGACCGGGACCCCAGGCGGCGGCTGGCCATGCCGGAGGTCGCCAAGCGCCTCAGGGAGATCACCGCCATGCCACCCGACGCGGCCACCCCCAAGGTGTCGCCGCTGTGGTGGGCGGAGCTGGAGATCATCTCCACGGAGGTCAACTGAACCCAAGACGGACGTGTCAATATAATGTTATGTTAACAAATTAAGATATCGATCCAAATCCTAAAATATGAATGAAATTTCCAGGACAATCTTTACTTGAAATGCACATGAAAAAACTGTTTGGCACGTAGTAGATAATACAACACTGCTACACAACGCGGGCTTTGGCCGATTCTGAAAATCACCGTTTGTCTCGGCGCTTTTGCCGCCCGGGACTAATAGACCCTTTAGTCCCGGTAGGTAAAACGGACCGGGACTAAAGGGTCTGTCCCAACGGCTACTGCGCAGAGCTGTTGGGGCAGGGATCCTTTAGTCCCGGTTCGTGTTACCAACCGGGACTAAAGGGCACTCTTTAGTCCCGGTTGGCGCCACGGACCGAGACTAAAGATTTAGCCACGGTTTGTGGCTTGCCCCGGGATAAATGATAACCTTTTAGCCCCAGTTTTTAATACAAACCGGGACTAAAGCTCCTCGGTTTATAACATGCCAACTTCATGATGTAAGCAGGTTTGTAAGCATCGTACGTGACAACTTGCTCGAAACTTTCTCAGTTTTTTTTCGCGGCATACGTATATGATGTAACAACATCTCGCCAAGTTTCGCGATTTTCGAAATTCATTTACATTTTCTATAATTAAAAAACCGCCCGCACGTAATTTGGAGGCGTTGTCCCGTGAGCACGTTGATCGAAACATCATGTCAGGTTTTGGATTTGGCCTCAACATACGGTTAAGAACAAGAATAATATTTTTTAAATCATGAAAATCCATAATTCGATGCACCCGCTGTTCAAACTTGCGTCTTCCGGGAAAATTCAACAAAACGAAATAAAGTCAAAAAATATAACAAAAAGTTTTGAAAAACTGTCAAATTTGAATATGCTGTCTATGACGGTGTGGAAGTGCCTCAAAAAAAATTTAGTGGCAAAATTAAAAAAAAAATAAAAACTTCGCCGAGTGCCAGAGGCCGGCACTCGGCAAATAGAAGCTCTTTGCCGAGTGTCGTGCCAGCTGGCACTCGGCGAAGCCTTGCTTGCTGGTCTGCCACGTGGCCCCTCTTTGCCGAGTGCCAGATCGGCTGACACTCGGCAAAGTACCCCTCTTTGCCGAGTGCCAGCCGATCTGGCACTCGGCAAAGTCGTTCAAAAACTAAAAAAATATACACCCGCCACACAGACGCACACACAATCACACACACTCACACACACTCACACGCCCAATGCCGCCGCCGCCCGCCCCGCCTCCCCTGCCCGTCCCCGGCCGCCCCGCGCCCCCGCCTGCCCGCGAGCACGCCGCCGCCGCCGCCCCGCGCCCCTGGCCTGCTCGCACGCCGCCGCCGCCGCTTCGCGCCCCCGGCCGCCGCGCCGCGCCCGTACCTGCCCGGACCGCGCCCCCGGACGCCGCACCGCGTCCGCGCCTGGCCGGCCCGGGTCCCCGGCCGCCGCCCTCGCTCGCGGCCCCGGCCGCCGCCCTCGGCCGCGGCTCGCCGGCCCGTGGCCCCGGCAGCCGCCCTCCACCGCGCCTCCCCGGCCCGCGCGCCCGGCCCCCGCCCCCGCCCGCGGCTGCCTGGCCAGCGCAGCCGGCCGCCGCCCCGCCCCCCCCCTCGCTTCTTGCCGGCCCAAGCCGCGAGGAGGAAGAAGAAGAGTCGGAGGAGGAGGGAGGAGGAGGAGGGAGAAGGAGAAGAGGAAGGAGAAGGACGTCCCCGTCGTCATCTTGCCATTGTCAACTTCATCGTCCGTCGCCAACAAGGTAATTAGTAAGTAGTTAGTAGTAATATTGGTAAGTAGTTATTAGTAGTAATATTAGTAAGTAGTTAGTAGTAGTAAGTAATTAGTAGTTAGTTAGTAGTAGTAGTTGTTGTGTTAGTAGTAGAAGTAGTAATATTAGTGGAAGTATGCAAAGAAAAGTTAATTACATGGCTTCTGTGAAGATATATGTGGTTGTTGGCCTTCGTGCCGACGTTTTCTGCAGGTTTTGGGAACCTCCCCGTGTGGGGGAGGTGCTGTCGAAATTTTCGGTCGATACTAACCAATTGCTCTATTTTTGGTAGGAGGACCCATGGGAGGGACTCGGCGACCCCGATCGTCTTCGTCGGCGTTGCGGGTCTGCCTGCACCGCGTCGTCTCGCCACTGCCCCGACTCACCACTGCCCCGCTACCCTGACCTCACCGACACCTTAGGTATAACCCCTCTATCCATATCTTTAGGTATCTGGAAAGGTCGCGTAACCTAGTTAGACGTCTCCCGTTCGAAAGAGATACAATCTTAGATATACAGACCTTTGCATATCTGCGACCGTATCTCTTTCGGATTGTCCACGTATTTTGGACAGCCCGCGGATGCGTAGATGAGCTAGTTTCCATGTTCTGCTCCTGTCAGAGTCAGAGTTTCGGCACCACCTCCTCGTTGTTCTCCGGATACACACTCTCCCTGCCAGGACGTGTATCGGGAGAACAGCGAGGAGGTGCTGCCGAAATTCTGTCTTGGGTAGGAGTAGAACATGGAAACTAACCCATCTGCGCATCCTCGGGTGGGATTAGGACCTATCCTTTTCCTATTAGATGGTAGGAACGCCGTGTAGATGCAATTGCTGGTTTTATTACTCGCTTACATATGTATATGCCAGAGGATGGATAACCGTGACTGGATGTACACGGGCCACGCAAGTAAGAGCACAGAATGGGTTACTAAGACCAATGCTTTCTTAGAGTATGCGTTTGGTCCGGCTGCTAAAGGGTCGAGTCGGATGCCGTGTCCCTGCAGCAAATGTGGGAACAAGAAAAGAAAATATAAGGATAACGTGGGGGTAGATCTTTACAAGTACGGATTCGTTGAAAACTATACTTGTTGGGTCCACCATGGTGAAGCCGATCGGATTAGAGAGGAGGTGGTGAGACAACGTCTCGAGGAGTATGATGGAGATGCCGGGGTAGCAGACATGATGGGAGACTTTCAAGAGGCTCAATTCGGTGAAGGATTGGAGGAGCCAGAGGACACCACAAAGGCGTTCTACGACATGATGTCTTTGGCACAGAAGCCCCTTCATGAAAAGACAATGGTTTCACAACTGGATGCCATTGGACGCCTAATGGGGTTCAAGTCCCAGTATAGCTTGAGTCGAGACGCCTTCGATGGCATGTTGGCAATTTTGGGCACCCTGTTGCCAGAGGGTCACATTCTGCCGAAGAACACGTACGAGTCACAGAAACTTCTTCGTGCACTTAAGATGCCGTATGAGCAGATCCATGCTTGTCCAAAAGGGTGCGTCCTATTCAGGAAAGATCACGAGAAAGCAACACACTGTCCAAAGTGCAAAGCCTCTAGGTATGTGAAGGTAGACCATGGAGATGGCAAAAAGGAACAACTTGATATCCCCGAGATGGTCCTACGGTACCTTCCTTTCATACCTAGGATCCAACGACTGTACATGACAGAGGACTCTGCGAAACAGATGACATGGCACAAGAATGGCAAGAGATACAATCCTGACAAGATGGTACACCCATCGGATGGTGAAGCATGGAAGCACTTCGATGCCATGCATCCTGGCAAAGCTATGGAGGCTCGAAATGTACGTCTGGCGCTGGCAACAGATGGGTTCAACCCGTATGGAATGATGGCGGCCCCGTACACTTGTTGGCCTGTGTTCATGATCCCCCTCAATCTCCCTCCTGGTGTTATGTTTGACCCTAAGAACGTATTCTTGTCGCTGATAATTCCTGGACACCCGGGGAACAATATGGGTGTGTTCATGGAGCCTTTGTTGGATGAATTGTTCGAAGCTTGGGAAAACCTGGTACTGACATATGACCGAGCAACAATGAAGAACTTCAAAATGCATGTGTGGTACCAGTACTCCCTGCATGACTTCCTGGCGTATGGCTTATTTAGCGCTTGGTGTGTTCACGGGAAGTTCCCATGCCCAATATGCAAGGCATCTGTGAAGTTCACTTGGTTGAAGAAGGGAGGGAAGTATTCTTCATTCGACCAGCATCATCAATTCTTGCCTCTTGACCATCCGTTCAGACGTGACATCAAGCACTTCAGGAAAGGTGTTCAAGTCACCAACCCCATTCCTCAGTTCAAGAGCGGTTCCGAGGTCCGTGCCGATATAGAGGCTTTGAAGTTTGATAAAGACAACGGTCGTTTTTTTGGGTACGGAGAGGAACACATGTGGACCCATAAATCGGGCTTGACTAGACTCCCCCATTTCAATGACCTTCTTTGTCCGCACTACATCGATATAATGCACACAGAAAAGAATATCGCTGAGGCAGTCTTTGCAACACTCATGGACACAGAAAAGTCAAAGGACAACGTTAAGGCCAGACTGGACCTGCAAGAGATGTGCGATAGACCAAAGCTAGTGATGAGGGCTCCTAGTGCTGGCAAGAAATGGAAAAGAGGTCCGGCCGATTATATATTGAAAAGAGACTATAGGAAGAATGTACTACAGTGGATCCAGGCGTTAAGGTTCCCTGATGGGTATGCGGCGAATCTGAGGAGGGGAGTGAACTTGTCTACTATGCGAGTGTTAGGGATGAAGAGTCATGACTACCACATATGGATCGAGCGGCTCCTTCCTGCGATGACCCGGGGATACCTCCCTGAGCCTGTGTGGCGCGTGCTGGCAGAGTTGAGCTATTTCTTTCGCTAGCTTTTTGCCAAGGAGCTATCTTATGACGTGATTGCTAACCTAGAGGAAGTGGCACCTGTGTTGATCTGCAAGTTGGAGATGATCTTTCCACCCGGCTTCTTCCTGCCGATGCAGCATCTGATTTTGCAGCTACCGTACGAGGCACGGATGGGGGGGCCCGTGCAGTGCCATTGGTGCTTTCCAGTCGAGAGATGTCTAAAGGTTCTTCGGAAAAGTGTAGAAATAAAGCCAAAATAGAGGCTTCCGTGGCAGAAGCATTTATTCTGGAGGAGGTGTCGAACTTCACAACAACATATTATAAGGATAACCTTCCTAGCGTGCACAACCCACCCTCTCGTTACAACGTCGACGAGAGTTTATCGAACCTTAGCCTTTTCAAAGGCCAACTCGGAAGAGCAAGCACATCGAGGACCAAGATGTTGCGGCATGATGAGTGGCACACTATCATGTTGTGCTGTTGAACCTTGACGAAGTGACTCCTTATGTGCAGTAAGTTCTCAATGAGCTTGTTACATGCGTCGTCACTATCTTCAATCTTTTGATTCGACGTCCTTGTTTTTAAGGAAATTTATTGATGAATACTGGAGAGAGGATAGGGAACCTTCCTCTGAAGAACAAGACCATCTTCTCAAAAATGGTGTGCCCGATTTCATTTCGTGGTTTAGTACGAAGGTACGACCCAACTAACCTTGTATTTCATTTCATTTCTTGTTTCATTTGATGAAACGATCTACCCTGTCTCAACTTACAGGCCCGCACAGATGCGGAAATGATGGATGAGTTGAAATAGGTTGCCAATGGCTTCGACTATAGGGTCAAGTCATTCACCGTTTATGATGTGAATGGCTATCGCTTTCACACAAGCAGCTACGAGCAGAGTCGGCCCAATCGAAAGACCTCAAATACCGGAGTTCGTACGCCCGGCACCGATGAGCGCGACTATTATGGCATAGTCGAAGAAATATATGAGCTCAACTTTGAGGGTACCAAAGCTATTAATCCAGTGGTATTCAAATGTCATTGGTTTGATCCTGATGTCACGAGAAGAGCCCCTGAGATTGGGCTAGTCGAAATTCGACAGGACACCGTTTACAAGGGAGACGATGTCTATATTGTGGCTCAACAGGCCACACAAGTTTATTATCTCCCATGGGCGTGTCAAGAAGACAACAATCTTATGGGTTGGTACCTTGTGCAGTTAGTATCGCCGCGCGGTAAAGCGCCTCTCCCAAACGATGATGACTACAACTTCGACCCAAACACATATAACGGAGAGTTCTTTCAACCTGAGGGGCTAGAAGGGAGGTTTGGCATTGACATTTTTGAGCTGATGGACATGGCAGAAGACGATGACAATGATATTGATGAGGACGATGGTGATGAGGTGCACAATGCCAAGGACTTAAGAATGCTTGAGCGATTATAGTTTGGTGGTGACATTGATGAGGACGAGGGTGATGAGGATGATGGAGACGACGCTGATTGTTTCGGCAATATTGATAGTGATGGCGACACACGTGTGCCACGAGCCAACACACGAGGGGCACTAGCCACTGACAATCGCGGAGATAATTTTTAATTCATGTAATGCTATATTGTTATAATTATTTTGCAATTATGTTTCGTTCATTTTGTGTCTCTTTATAAATACTTATCGTTTATTTATGCTAATTGATTTTATCTTTGTAATGGCAGGCAGTCGACAAAATGCTGGGCGGAAGGCGGCAACAGCGGCGGGTCAACTCGCGCTACCAGAGGTCCAGCTCACCACCCACCGCAGCCGAGGAGCCGTCGATGAGGAGGGCGAGGACCGGCCGCCCCCGCGGACGTCCTAGGAGGGAGCCGACTCCCGACCCGACTCCTGACCCGGTGCAGACCACCTCGGACGACGACCAGGGGGACGCCAGAGGGACGACCAGGAGGACGTCGGACGACGACACCACTTCCTCGAAGCGTCGCCAGGGGGACCAGGGGGACGAGATCGTAGGTGCCTCAGGAGGGGGTTCCACTTCCTCTGCTTCGAGCAGAGTGTACTTGCGCGGCCCCTCGCAGCTCCCGCAGCAGCGGATCGCACCTAGCCGCCGCCCGGTGATTCGACCTTATGGCGACAAGTAAGTTACCATTAATGTTTTCACTACTTGTTCACATGACATATTCAAAATTGAACTTCCGACTAACAGTTGTTCTTAATGACTCATGCAGGAACTGGGAACTTGTGGCAGGGGGCAAGACATGCCATATCAATGGCACGTTAAGTCTTCTGATTCGGAAGAACTATCCTGGCTTGGTCACCTACGCCGGGGTTAGGTCACCGCCCTGGACGTGGGACCACTTCGGTGCTGCTGTGGACCCCACGTACACCACCGTTGCAACGCGGATTAGGGCCGAGTTCTGGGTGAGTCTTGCTCGCACAACATTTCTCAATGATACGTATTTGTCGGACGTTCTTCAAATAATGAAAGGGTACTTTGCGTGCAGGAGTACTTTGCGTGCGAGGCGGGGAGAGAGGCCGCGTTGCACGTGCAGGACAGGGTCTGCAGGTCCCGGCTAGCGGATATGTACCACGAGGCGCGGATCCAGTGCATCATCAACTACAACGCCGACGTGTTAGGGATGGCGGTGAAGAAGACGGATGCTAGGCAGATGATGCTCACCAGGGAGACCGACCTCACTAGGGAGCAATACATCCAGGTACGTACAAAACAGTAATACTGATTGGTCCATCCATCACTTAGCGGCTCTTCTAACATATTAAATACTTATTGTCTTGCAGTTCTGTCCTGGTTGGTGCGCCAATCACCTAGACTGTTGGGTGGCCATTGTGGACAAGTGGAGATCGGACGAGTGGTACGAGAGGCACAGTGCCCGCCGAGACTGCCGCCTGCAGATGCCTGGGGTGCCACACCACCAAGGCAACCTTAGCCTCGCTGCGTACGCCGACAGATGGGTATGCTCTACTGATTTTTTTTATTCTAACACTCAATTACTCATTACTTGTAATCATCTGTGTTTTCATCGCAGTCCCAGTCGCATGGTGGTGAGGAGTGCCTCCCTTTCAAGGCGTACCACTTGTCGCACCAGGGCAAGGCGACTGCAGCGAGCACCCAGTACAACCCAAACGCCAGGCCCGAGGCGTTCACCAACACTAACACCTACACCAAGGTCACCGAGTACACCACTGTGGCTCGCGAGCGCCATGGGGAGGACTTCGATCCGGCCACCCAGCCCCTAGATACAGACCTGGTGATGAGGCTGGGAGGAGGGAAGCAGCACGGCCGGTACTGGATAGCCAACAACGCAGTTGACTCGTCCTCTGTTCCCAACCTCACTGAGATTCGAGCTGCCAGCACGAGCTCCTCTGTCCCCATACGACCTCGGTAGCCGACCTCACAGCAGATGATGGCAGCACTTCAGGTAAGTACTTGTTCTATTCGTCGTTCATTGCTTTTACACATATACCTTGTCTTTGCATTGTTTAAACCTTACGGGATGAATTTTGCAGGCCTAGATGCAGGCCCAGGCGGACCAGATGCAGAGGTTGCAGGCCATGCACGAGGCCGAGGCGGCGGCCCATCGTCGCGACTTACTGGCCGTCCAGCAGCGGGAGGCGCAGAGGACGCAGGACATAGCTCACTTCTTTGGGAGCCTGAACATCCCGGGTGTTGTCGTGCCTCCCTCGCTGCTCACTCCTTTTGTGCCTCCTATTACTCCTACGACAGAGACTCCGGTGAGTATATATGGTTGTTTATATTTCTTTAACTTTTACGGCTGTCCTCCAGGTGCTAACGAATTTGTTTCTCCTTTGTGCACTCACAGTCGGAGGGTTCGACACCGACTCCTCAACCTGGCCTTCCTCCGCACACTCTGCAGATCACTGGTGGCCCTCCTCCACAGCCTGGGTGGCTCCCCGGTGGCCCTCCTCCGCCCTATGGGTGGCCAGGTTACCCTCCTCCGCAGTCAGGGTACACCGGGTGGCCATCTGGACCTCCGCCGCCTGGGTGGCAAGGTTGGCAAGGTGGTCCTTCGGGCGGGTCGTGGGACGCGGGGCAAGGTGGGGGTTCTTCACAATCTGAGCACCAAGGTGAGCAGTGATGGCCGACTTAGATTTGTGATGGACTTGTGAGATGGATGTGATGGACTTGTGAGATGGATGTGATGGACTTGTGAACTTGTGGACTTGTGATAAACTTGTGAGCTTGTGATGCATGGAGACTGAACATGTGATATTTGTTTGAAATGGATATGTATGTTATGGATGTGTGATATATATGCATGTGATATTTGTCTGAAATGGAATATGAATGTGTGATATGTTTTCTGTGTAGGGAAATGAAAATAGAAAAAAAAAATTCCATTTTTCCCAGCTTTGCCGAGTGCCACACTCGGCAAAGAGGTCATGGCACTCGGCAAAGCTGGGCAAATTTTTGCTCAGCTCGGCCTCTTCGCCGAGTGCCTTGACCATGACACTCGGCAAAGAGGCCCTCTTTGCCGAGTGCCGGACTACCTGACACTCGGCAAAGAGGGCCCCTTTGCCGAGTGCCAGCCTACGTGGCACTCGGCAAAGAGGCCCCTTTGCCGAGTGCCGGCCTACGTGGCACTTGGCAAAGAGGCCCTCTTCGCCGAGTGCCGGCCACGTGGCACTCTGCAAAGGGGCCCTCTTCGCCGAGTGCCACGTAGGCTGGCACTCGGCAAAGAGGCCGTCAAGTGACGGCTCCCGTTTGCTTCGCCGAGTGCCCGATATTTGGCACTCGGCAAAGAAATCGTTGCCGACAATTTCTTCGCCGAGTGCCTTTCGCCGAGTGCGGCACTCGGCGAAGCCTTCGCTGAGTGCGAGAAGGCCTTCGCCGAGTGCAGCCAGCACTCGGCAAAGCCGGCGTTCCCTGTAGTGTGTCTTTTTAGTTAATTTTCTTTAAAAAATATGGAATTTATAATAGTTTGCAACGACGAATATAGAGAGTAGACAATGTGGAAATTGGTATTATTATATCATATTTTTTGATTATCTAAACAAATAGATAAATTTAGAGTCTTTTTTATTTATAATTGTTTAGAAAATTAGGAATTTGGATGTAATAGTTTAAAAAATGAGTATGGATATCGTAGATGGCAACCGTGACCGGGTCCTCAGCCTCTCATCATCGGGACCCAAAGCGTTTGCGGCCGGATCTTCCTCTCATTGCTTGCGGCGAGTGTAAGCAGAAAATTGTGAAGGAGTACCGAGTGAAAAAAGAGGGAATCAACAAGGGTCGTATATTCTACAAGTGTCTGGACCATGAGGTGGGTTATTATTATTTACCTGCATTTGATTAATATAGTTCATTTGTATCGGTTTTGCTTGATGATGTTGTTTAAATTTCTTATTCTTTGTTCTAATTGCAGTGGGAGGGCACCGACGGATGTAAAGGTTGGTACTGGGAGGAAGAGTACGTTCAACACGTACGAAATTCTGTTGCACAGGAGGTTGCCGCTGAAGGTGATGAGGCAGTGAGTCAATGGTAGCATCCCATCCATGCTGATGAAGCGAATGATCTATCTATTTTAGTTGGGATCGGACGCGAACTAATAATGTTGCTTAAGTGCATTTTAGTTTTAGTTTTTTTAGTGCTAGCTGCGATTGTCTTCGTTGTAGTCAAGCTTGCTTGAATTAATCAATCATGTGATGTTATGAGTGTTGTGCAATAACATGAGAAACTACTAAGTGCATGGTTGTAATATTTAATGCAAATGTTGTCACGCAATTGGATGTATAATGTCGATCGCTGCTCCAAAGAGTTCATTGCTGGTGTGCACTATTTCTTAGGTGTGGCTGAGACAAACAAGCAGGATGGTTTCATGTGCTGCCCATGCGTCGTCTGTAAGAATTTGAAGGAATATTCATGCTCAAGGACTCTTCATACGCATTTGTTGAAGTCAGGTTTCATAACAAACTATATTTGTTGGACAAAGCATGGAGAAAGGGGGTTGTAATGGATGATGGTGAATAAGGTGAAGAAGAATTGGCCCACGCTGATATTATTGCTCAGTACGGTGCATTCTATGATGATCCAGTAGGGGGAGATGGTGAAGAAGATGTGGCAGCGACAGAAGATGTGGCAACTGATGTTGATGCTCTTGGTGATGCCATTCGTGATGCATAAAGAGAATGTGAAAGTGACAAGGAGAAGGTAAAGTTCGAGCGCATGCTAGAAGATCATAGGAAATTGCTATATCCCACTGCTGAAGATGGCCAAAAAAGCTAGGTACTACACTAGAACTGCTGCAATGGAAGGTAAAGAATGGTACATCCGACAAGACATTTGGGCAGTTATTGAAGATAATGAAAAAGATGCTTCTAAAACCGAATGAATTGCCCACCACTACGTACGAAGCAAAACAGGTCGTCTGCCCTTTGGGATTAGAAATCCAGCAGATACACGCATGTCCTAATGACTGCATCCTGTACCGTGGGGAGAAATACAAGAATTTGGATGCATGCCCAGTATGTGAAGCATCGCGGTATAAGATAAGGCGAGATGATCCTGGCGACGTAGAGGGTGAAGAACGTCCAAGCAGGAAGAAAATCTCCTCCAAGGTTATGTGGTATGCTCCTATAATACCACATTTGAAACGTTTGTTCAAAAATAAGGACAATGCAAAGTTGTTGCGGTGGCATAAAGAAGACCGTAAGGTAGACAATATGCTGAGGCACCCAGCTGATGGATCCCAGTGGAGAGCGGTAGACAGAGAATTCCTAGAGTTTGCAGATGAGGCTTGAAACTTGAGGTTTGCTTTAAGTATGGATGGTTTTAATCCTTTTGGGGAGCAAAGCAGTAGTCATAGCACTTGGCCAGTTACTCTATGTATCTACAACCTTCCTCCGTGGTTATGCATGAAGCGAAAGTTCATTATGATGTTGTTGCTCATCCAAGGGCCGAAGCAACCTGACAACGACATCGATGTCTACCTGAGGCCATTAGTTGAGGAACTTCTACTTCTATGGAGCAAACCAGGCGTACGCGTGTGGGATGAGTACAAACAGGGACACTTTGACCTACGAGCTTTATTGTTCGCCGGCTCTAAGTAATCTTTCAGGCCAGACAAACAAGGGATATAATGCATGCACACACTGTTTCGAAGACCTTGATAGTTTATTTTTGAAAAAGTGTCGGAAGGTCGTGTATGTTGGGCACCGTCGGTTTCTTCCCATGGGCCACCCAGTAAGAAAGAAAGGCAAACATTTTAAAGGTAAGGCAGACCACCAAACCAAGCCTCGTAACCGAACCAGAGATGATATACTCAAAATGGTGAAGGATACGAAAGTAGTATTTGAAAAGGGACGGGGCAGCGAACCTGTTCCCAAAGATGCTTTGGGACACGCACCCATGTGGAAGAATAAGTCCAAATTCTGGGAGCTACCCTACTGGCATGTCCTAGAGGTCCGCCATGCCATCGACGTGATGCACCTGACAAAGAACCTTTGTGTGAACCTGCTTGGTTTCATGGGTGTCTACGAAAAGCCTAAGGATTCACTTGAAGCACGACAAGACTTGCAGCGCATGAAAGAACGAGACAACTTGCATCCGGAGAAGACAGATGACGGGCGCCAGTACTTAAGCCCTGCTAGCTACACTCTTAGCAGAGAAGAAAAGGAAAGCATGTTTGAATGCCTTAACAGCATCAAGGTCCCATCTGGATTCTCCTCCAATATAAAGAGAATAATTAACGTGCCAGAGAAGAAGTTCTGTGACACCCTGAAAATCTCTTTTGAGAAAATAGAGTTTAATATGACTTTGTTTATTTATCTTCCATGAAACATATAGGCAAAATAATAATTTTTGGTGAATTAATAAAATATCTCGGGGCGTAGAAACATTTTTGTTGCATTCATGCTGGAGAATAATATTTTGTTTGAGTGTAGGAATAGTGTTGAGTGGTTTGAATTCAAACCTAGTTTGAATTTGAACAAAAAAAATCCTTTTCAAAATAAAAAGAAAAGTGTTTTCTTTTCTCTCCTCCCCCTCCTATCCTTTTCGGCCCGACCAGCCAAAGTGGCCAGCCAGGCAGCCCGCTCTCCTCCTCTCCCTTCCCTCTCCCCGCGTGGGCCTGGCCCAGCTTGGCGCCAGCGGCCCACTCCCTCCTCCCCTCGCGCGCGGCCCGTTCTTCCCTTTTCCCCATTCGCGCGCATAACCCGCTCAGCTTGGCCCATCCCGGCGCCGCAGCCAGCTCCGCGACCCAGCCGACCCTCTTGCCCGCGTTGCTCCCTCTCCCCGCTGACAGCCCATCCCCACCCGTCAGCCGCACCGCCCCGTCCGACACCCCGACCCCACGTGTCAGTGCCTGAACCCTTCCCCTTCCTCACGCCGGCTGCAATGCCGCCGCCGCTCCCCGTTCCCCTCCCGAAACCGCCCGAGTTAGTGACCTTTATGGCCACTCGGCCATCAATCCGCCCTCGGTGGAGCACTACTAGCCGCCACCGCACTCGCCCGAGCCCTATAAAGCTTGGGGCGAGGCCCCGAGCCCTCTCCCTCGCACTCCGCTCGTACCCCTCTCGCTGCCGCCGCTACATGAGCCTCCCCGGCCGTTGCAGAGCCCTCCCCGACACCGCGAACCCCTCAGCCGAGTCGGTGGTAATCTCCGCTCACTCCCCATACCTTTCCCTTTGTTTTTAGTGCGCTGAATCGCTCTTTCGCCGAGCTCCGAACCCCATCAACGGCGCCGCCGTGAGGAGGTGCCATCCCAGTGGTCTCCAGAGTCGCCAAGCCCCACCCTCGAGTTCGCAGCGCTCCGGCGACCTCTCTGGTGGTCTCGATTGAGTCCCCGGTGGTCCAGAGCTCCATCCCGGCGGTCCGCCGCCGACCTCCGGTCTCCTCCTATGGCGCGCCGCCGTGAGTCGCGCCGCTCCGTCGACTAGCTTCGCCCAGCTCCCTCTGAGCCGTTGGTTTGATCGCGGACGGCTCAGATTAGAAGTTACCCTTTCGGGTCATAACCGGTCCACCGGGCCACTCGTGGACTCGGTCCACAGCTCCTGCCCCCTCCGGTCCAAGCCAGCATGGTGGACCGCGCCTATAGCCTCGCGCCGCGTGGCGGCCGCGTCAGCAGTTGACGCGGTCAGCATCGGCAAGCCCCGTGGTTTTTGCAGAAAAGCCCTCGTGCTTTCTGAAAATCAACCCGCAGTCCAAGCTAGTTCAAAACAGTTTCTTTTCAGTCCTGTTTTCTTGCGTTATAGACCCTGCAGAACCCAGTTTTGGTACCCGCCATCCAGGACCCTGCTTTTCATGTGCTAGCCCCGCAAGTCTACCGTTAATTGCGTTTAGATCCTCAGTTTTCGCGAGTTAGCCCCCGAAAAATGAGTTTTATTTATAAAAGTGCCCCTGAAACTTGTTTTCTTTATAACTTTCTCGTTTTAGATCCGATTAGAGTGATCTTTACGTTCGTGTGATCGTATCGACGCGTAGAATAGTTTTATAACCTTTTTACCTTGTTTTAGTACTATTCGGTGTAATGTTCTAATAGAAATATATTTGTTTGCATGTGATGACTGGTTTGGATGCTTGTGTGGTGCCTTTGATCCCGTTTAGAGTCTGAGCTATCCAAGGTCGTCGTGAAGAAGATCTTTGAAGAAGTGGAACCATCAACATGAGTTTTTGGAAGGCAAGTGTAACATGAGTTCCTTTGTTACCCAGCAACCATTTAATCACTTTTTCATATGCATGTGTCTAATATGATGAACCCTAGAGATTTACCTAGAACTTGTTATTCCTGTATTCCTTGTTACCTTGGGTTGTGCATATGGGTAGTTCTGCTTAGCCTGCAAATACCAAATATTAAAGTGATAATCTTGATTAATGACTTATGGAACAAATGTTGGTTCTGAATCTTAAAGCGGCAACCCAGGATTTACAGTACAACCATGAGGACTACATGGCTCTGGTCTTAGCTAAGTACTCTGAGTGTTCTAGCTTGTCAGTAAGCTTACCGAAAGGGCAAGAGGTGGGTACCATGTAGTTATGGCCCGGTCCCACTAGGGTAATTGCTTTGGAGGATAGAGGGTTACCTTAGTGGGGAGGTTGTTCATAACTCTTGGGAGACTGAAACCTTAGCGGCTACGACTTGTTAGACCAACTTTGGAAAGGCTTCGTAGTGATCCCTGCCGACTTACCCTGGTAGTGAGTCAAGAGGCTGATCACCTCGGGCAAAAGGGCAATCACGACTCGTGGGTAAAGTTGTACACACTCTGCAGAGTTAAGAATAAACTGATATATCAGCCGTGCTCTCGGTCATGAGCGGCCTGGATCCTTTTTGAGATAGATCTATGAATAATGTGGGTGACAATAATCTTGATGATACTTAATTATACTTTCACCATGGGAGCTTAAGCATGACATAGAGACATAGGTTAATAAATAAAATATGACCAACTAAAAATGCTTACCGCAGTTCAGCCGTGTCTAGCCTTTTGAGCCTTGCATCCCTCATGTTATACTTGTTGAGTATGGTGCGCTCACCCTTGCTTTGCGTACAACCTATGAAAATCCTGGATGGGTACCAGATGGTGGATTCAAGAGAGAAGTTACCGAAGATGTTCCAAGAGTTCTAGGCGAGTGTTCCCCCAGTCAACTGTCCCTGTGGAGTTTGGAGTCCCGAAGATTAGTTTCCGCTTTGCTTTGTTTTAGATGTAAGTCTTGTTGTATCTATGTTTCGATATATAATAAAGCATTGTCTTTGAGAAATTCCATATTTGTTGCTATATGTGTCTTGTGGACTTCCTGGGCACACATATAGAAGTCACTTGGTATTCTTCGGAAAACCGGGTGTTACAAATTGGTATCAAAGCAATGTTGATTGTAGGACGCAAGCCTAGGTAGAACTGGACGTCTTAGCATGCTTTCATCCTTGCTTAGTTCTTGCCTTCTATCCAACCTTGTTATTTGATAAAAGAAATGCTACTTATATCTCTGCTCTATTACAAAACTTTGCTTCTTTTCTAGATCTTCTCTCCCTTTTAGATGGACCATAACAAAGAAGTCACCAACACCAAAAGTCAGGAGGACCAAGCTATGTTACCCAAGAATGCTTTTGACAAGGAGAAACTCTTAGCTATGCAAAGAAAAGTATTAGAAGGTATGGCTCAACATGGGAATTCTATCAAAGGGCCAGTGAAGAGACAAGTAGCAGAAGCTTGGAGGAATGTGAAATCCATTGAAGATGTAGACAGTAAGATGTTTGGAAGTCAGAATCATCAATGTCGATGTTGTAAGCATTATGGCTTTCCCTGTCTGCAAAACAAGTCAACTAAGAAGCGAATCATGGAGGACCCAAATGATAAGACCAATGTGGATAGGAAGAGAAAGGCAGTCTCAATGGAGAGCAACCAACAGTCTGCTGGAACAAATTCACATGAGGTATACATTGATGGGTGGACCATCACCTATAAGGAGTTCCAACCGCGAAAGACCAAGCAAGCCAAGAAGCAAGCTAATCAGATAAAGTTGAACCCTATGAGTCAGCAAGATAACAACATATCAGGTGACGATCTGAACACGAGAGATCCAACCTATAAGGACTGCGGATGTTGGCGCTGGATGTGTCGTGGCGCCTCCCGAACTGAAGATACCTCCCCCTCAACAGCAGCTGGCGCCTCCTCGGGTACAAAAGGTACCGCTCGAGGTGGCGGTTCCCACGACCCCCAAGTCGTCGAAGAAGAAGGATCGGGGCCGTGAGTGGTAGTAGAGGCCGCTCTTTGCGGCACAGCAGGTGGAGGTGGTGCTGGGTCATCCATCCCTTCAGCACCCTCGTCCTCATCTTCAAACAGAGGCTCGCCAACCTCATGATCACCTGCACGCTCAAAACGAGAAGAAGGACAAACCATGGTCTCGTTGAAGGTGACATCGGATGTCTCCATGACTCGGTTAGTATCAAGGTTAAGTACACGATATGCACGAGTATGAGTGTCATAACCCAAAAATACACCGTCAGAAGAACGAGACTCAAACTTGTCCAAGTTGCCCTTTTTGAGTATAAAACAATGGCAACCGAAAACTCTAAAATAACTCACTTTGGGCTATTTTCTAAAACACAACTCATAAGAAGTCTTTTTCAAGAAAGCTCGGAGAAAAATGCGATTGGAAATGTAGCATGCAGTGATCATAGCTTCGGCCCAATATCGCCTAGGAGTACTATGCTCATCGAGCATCGTCCTGGCCATCTCTACAAGGATCCGATTCTTCCTCTCTACAACACCATTTTGTGGCAGTGTGTAGGGGAAGAAAACTGATGCTCTAAACCCAAAGAATTACAAAACTTCTCAAAATCTGAATTCTTGAATTCGGAACCATTATCACTCCTAATAGCTCGCATCGAGTTCAAAGGGAACTCGTTCTGAAGACGCAAAATCAGATTGCGAGCAAAAGAGAAAGTCTTAGTCTTCTCAGTCAAAAAGAAGACCCACGAATATCTTGAAAAATCGTCAACAACAACAAGCACATACCACTTTCCCCCAACCGAGCTCACCCGAGCCGGACCAACAAGGTCCATGTGTAAAAGCTCTCCAGGGCGCTTGGTCATGACCTGAGTCACTGGATGGTGGGGAGCGGCAACCATCTTCCCATGTCTACAAGAATGGCAAACAAGATCCTTCTCCATGGATAACTTGGGCAATCCTCGGATCAAGCCAAGTGAACTAAGCCTTGCAAGCAAGTCGAAGCTCAAATGACCAAGTCACCTATGCCACTTCCAAAGATCAGAGGAGGAAGGTCCAGCCACAAGACAACGAGAAGTGCCAAAAGACTCCGAGAAATTCGCACGAAAGACTTTCCCAAAGGGCGAAATCAAACAAACAAGATTGCCCCGAGGATCCAAAAGACGACTGAGATTCAGCTTAAAACAAATCTCATAGTCATCATCAAAGAGTTGCGAAACAGAAAGAAGGTTAAAATGCAAGTTAGAAACAAGAGCAACATCGCGCAACACAAAGTGCTCATTAACTCGCACCGACCCACGAGACAACACTTTACCTTTGCTATTGTCGCCGAAGGTGATAAACTCCTTTCTGGCAACAGGACTAAGACTAGAGAACCACTTGGCATTTCCGGTCATGTGTCTCGAACAACCGGAATCCACCAACCAAACGTTCTCCAATCGTTTTACCTACATCAATAAAAATACATAGGGTGAGCATACGGTCCAACACTGGGGTTAGTGAAGTAGGGAGAATACCAGTGTTGGGCCGGCTGCTCAAAAGAACGGTTAGCAGAAAAACCATTCCTAGCACGCCTACGGGAAGAGCGATCACCACGTCGAGGAAAACGTGATCCGCTAAGGGAGGAGCGTCCATCGCGATACTCAAAACGCGGTGGTGGAAAACGCTCAACTACAAAGCCACCGCCACGGGGTCCATAACCCACAACAGCAGGCTCCCGCCGGGCACAACCTCCTCGCGGCCGAGGCCTAGGTACTTGAGGTTTTGGACCTCTAGGCCTAGCAGCACGCCTCTGAACATTCGGCACGTGTACATCTTGGAAAGGATGGTACATGTCTGTGTTGTTCATCTCCTTTGCACGACGCGCCTCTCTCTTGCGTCGAAAGCAAAACTCACTCAAGTGTCCATCTCTCCCACAATGCTCACAATGGTACCTCACCGCTCTCATAGGGGGTTGTTGGTACTCACGGTAGTGGGTAGGATCACTTTGCCCTTCTGTGGCATGAGCTCCTCCTAGATAGGTGGCATGGTGTCAAGCTTGTTCTTGAGATGGTTTGGTTTTGGAGCCCATGATTGTTTCTTGGGTGGAGCTCTCGGAGGTTCAACAAACACTCCATCCTTGGTGTTAGGCTTGAGAGGCTCTTTGGGTGGAATTTTGGTAAGCTTGGGAGTAGTGGTAGAGTTGGGCTTCTCACATGGGTTAAGGCCACTCGACTCTCCAATCTTCCCAAAAGATGAAACATCAACACCCTGAGCAAAGCCTACACCTGGACCTCCAGCAGCACGCTTGAATTGGGAGATCATCATCCCAAGCTGCGGCTCACCACTAGACACCCATGACAAGATGGTCCGAAGGTATGTGTTTTCCTCCTCGGTTTGCATCTTGTCATGCTTCACATTCGCAATGTCCATCTCCAAACCCTCACAAAGAACACACCTAGACACACAAGTGCTACCCGAGCCGGCCTTCTCAAGAGACACAATCTTGGCATTCTTCTCTGCCAACTCGGATTGCAAGCCCGCACAGGACTTGCACGCACCCAACAGCGAGGATCTAGCCTTAAGCTCATCCACCTCTCCAACCAACGCCGCATACTTACCTCTCAAGGTGAGAAGGTCAGTCATGTGCGTGGTGCACATCTCGGACTCAGCCTCCTCAGAAACAACTACGGTGGACTTGGCAAACTCAAGCTCCTTCACCGTATCCTCCCACTTCTGCCTAAACTCCTTCCGCTCTCTAGCTGCGCGCCTAAGCAACTTATCTTGACTAAGAAGGGCGACAGTAAGCTTCTCGACCTCAGCAGAAAGCTCATCGGGGGTCAGAGATACCTGGGAGGTGTCGTCGTCGTCGTCGTTCCGAGGGATCTCGTCCAGCTCGCCGTCGACCTCCTTAACGAGGGCCATGGTGCAGAACCCCTCGTCGTTGGCAAAGAAGCAGAGACCATTGAGCTTGTCCTCGATCCTCTTCTTCTTCTCGGACTCGTTGTCGCTTGAGGAAGTGGAGTCGTCATCCGAGTCGTCGACGTCGCTGAGCGTGGCGAAGAATGCACGCTGCTCAGCCTGGGCCTTCTCCAAGTACTTCGTCTTGATGTACTCCTTGTTGAAGCCGCCCTTCCGCTTGTGCTTCGCGGGGACATACTTCTCATTGCGCTTGCCGGAGTCGTACTTGTGCCCATGGTCCACCTTGCCAAAGATCTGCTTGTTCTTCTTCGGGCAATTGGCGATGAAGTGGTTGGGGTCGCCGCAGTCGAAACATCCCGAGCGTCCTCCTCCGCGGCAACGGTTCATGCGGTTGTTGTGGAACCGCGAGAACCGGTTGGCGAGCAAAGCTAGCTCGTCATCCCCCATGAACTCCAGCTGCTCCTCTATGATATAAAGAAGAGAGGAAAGTGCAAAGCCTCCAGAGGTGTTGGCAGAAGAGCCAGAAAGCAAAGCCATCGATGGGCCAGAAGGATTTTCATAAGAAGCCCTCGCCATGGCATCGATCTCACTAGACTTGAGCTTACTAAAGAGCTCGTCGCACGTGAGGGTCTCATAGTTAGGTGATTCGATGATCGCCTGAACTTTGGAATCCCACACCGATTGATCAAGGGTATGTAAAAGCTTCAAAGCCCTCTCATGATTGTCGAAAGGCAACAACTCCTTGTTTGCCCTCATCCTGTAGACAATCACCTGAAAGCGTGCGAATAAACTTTCTATGCTCTCGCCAAGCATATGTCAAAAGTTCTCATACTCTCGCTTGAACGACTCGTAGAGACGGGTTTTGACTTGAGTGGTTCCCTCATGGAAACGCATAAGGGTAGCCCAAATCTCCCGAGCCGTAGCGAGGTGAGAAACGCGATCAAACTCACTCATGCTCAGGCATGAGAAAAGAGCATTACGGGCTCAGCTATTGGCATCGTGCTCATCGATCTGATGCTGAGTAGCGCGAGCAGCCAAGACCACGTAATCAGCAGAGTTGCAAATATCCCAGATGGAAGCACCCAAACTCTGCAGATAGGCCGACATGCGTATCTTCCAATACGCATAGTTCGTCCCATCGAAAAACGGCGGTTTGCCCACGCCGCGATCCATGTCGCCTTCTGTGGATCTGGAACTGGCTAAGGTGGAAGATCCTTAACCTGCTCTAATACCAATTGAAGGACCGAAGATGCTACCAGAAAGCGACCAGAAAGCGTCCGATGCCCCCGACGCAACACTGTTATTCCGCGGATTCAACCCGATCTCCTCCGAATCAAAAGCTCTAAAGCTTAGACTTGGTATGAGGAGTTCCAAGTGAGTTAGTGAGCTATCCCAAAGAGATCATGGCTCGAACCTAACTCCAAATCGGTGAATCGGAAGAATTCGGGGGAAAGGAGCAAAACTCGATTCGAAACGAAAATCAACCGATCTACTAGCTCGTGAGGTTAGAGGTGAATTCCTTCGGTGGAAAGAAGTGCCTCACAATCTAGAACATCTTGGTTCAAACGGATTTGCAAAAGACACACCAAGTAGAGAGATCGATCAACGGGAAAATCATAAAGAAAAGGCAAAACGCGAGGAACAACTCCAAAACGCGAATCACAGCCACGAATTGCAACCGTGTGGCTACCACACACTACCACAGTGAGATTACGGTATCACTTCCTCAAAATCTCACGGACACAGAGGTATGATTGTCTTCTCTATGGATCTCAGTTCGCTACAACAGAGGATGAGGAGAGCAGGAAAACCTAGAAGGCAAAATAGCAAATGACTAAGATAGGATGAGAGGTGGGTGTCTCCCTCTACTTATCCTAATTCTAATTCCCACTCTACCCCTAACTAATTACAGAGCGAACCAGCTAAACTCTATGGTTATTCTGGGCCAACTCAAGATAGTGGTGATCCGACGGCCACGCCCGCACAACTGGTAGCGTTGCCTCGACGCAACCTCACTGATTGCCGCCACGTGCCGCCACCGCTCTGCTCGTCCTTTTCCCGGACTTCGCCCCCCAGTTTTGAGGCCCAAACCGGGAAATCAGCCTTTACGATCAACCCCCGGTTTTGAGGCCCAAACCGGGAAACCAGCCGTCCATTGCCTGAGTTTTGTGGCCCAAACTCAGAAACCCGCAGCACCCAGGTTTTGTGGCCCAAACCTGGAAACCGTCCTCAGCCCGAGTTTTGTGGCCCAAACTCGGAAACCATCAGCACCCAGGTTTTGAGGCCCAAACCTGGAAACCGTCCACTCGGTGGTTTTTCCGTGGCTCAACCACCAAACCGAGCCGTAGAGGGGATGCACCGCCCGTGCACCCCGTCCACCGACACGTGTCCCCAGGTCCTCGACCCAAGCAACACCGTGCCCGCAAGTCTTCGCTCGTCGCTGTCCCAGGCTGCCAGCCACCACAGCTGATCCTCGGGCCACCGGTCCCTCAGTCCAAGCCTCACGTCCGCCCTTCGCCACTCTCGGTCCATCGGCACAGCACGTCTCTACTTGACCTTCACCTTGCCTTTGATCACTGTATCCGTGCTCGACACCTGCACAACACAAGCCAAAGAACATGCTCATTATCCCAGTTGACAATCACTCATCACTCAGAGACTCGGCATACACCCTTGTATCCGCACAACCACTAGGACCTCATGCACAGAAATATGTCTTTCACTGTGGGTTCCTTGTGAGAGATTGGATTCCGATAAGTGCCCGTGAATGGAAAGAGAGACAAAGTGCTCTCGAGATCAGTTATGTCTCCAATCGTGACAAGCAGCTAGTCTGGGAAGACATCGAAGAGCATTTCTCGTTTGACACAAACGATGAGGAGTTGAAGACGTGAATTTAGGAGTGGACAATGAAGAAGATGGCCACACTTTTTCAGGACTGGAATAAGAAATTGTACTACAACTTTGTGTTGAAGAACGAGACGCCAGATTTCAACTCTAAGGCGTATGTCAAGTTAAGGGCCGATTGGGATGAATTTGTACAGTACAAAAGATCACAAGAGAGCGAGGCTCGTATCAGAGTAAACAAAGAGAATGCAGCTCAGAAGAAATACCACCATCATTTAGGATCAGGTGGCTATAAGACTTCCCTTCCAAAGTGGGAGAGACAGGAACAGGAGATGCTTGCCAGGGGGGTAGTCCCGGAGACAATAAGAAATTGGAGTAAACGGTCCAGGAATTGGTTCTACGCTCATGGGGGAACCATAAACCCTAATGATGGGGAGCTTGATTGGGGCCCGGAAATTTCAAGAGCAGCACAGAGGCTAGTTGAAGCACGAAGTGCGGTGTTGGCTGGCGAGTTCAAGCCCAACAGAGAGAATGATGAACTCACGTACGCGCTGGAGAATTCTGAGCACGGTGGGCGTACGAGAGGCTTTGGGGCCGTTTCATGGCTGCATTCCTTCGAAGCAGATCAAGAAAGTTACAGAAGCCGCCAGAGAAAGAAGGACGAGGAGGCAGAGCGGATCTACAAGTTGGAGGAGTATGTTCTTCAAACACAAGAGCGTGACAAATCTCATGAAGAATGGATGCAGGAGGAAATCAAAAGGCAAGTGCAAGCGACACTTAGTCAAATGACGAGTGGGCAAGGTACATCATCACAACAACCTCAAGCGAACATTAGCCCCCCCAGGTCAGATGAAAAGCAGCTGCGCCTCCATGGAAGTACCAACCATTCAAGATGACTCCAAGCTACGCTTCCCCGTGGATGACGTTAAAGAACCTTTTACTACTTGTGAGCTGCACATTCCAGATGCAAATGCCACGAAAAAGGTGGCTATTGGTGTTGTAAACCCTATCGACCACACAAGAACACCAAGAATCCATGGTCAACCAGTGCCAGCCGGATACGCTAGCGTCTCGGTGGATAGGGTTGAGACAGGTTGTGGCAGCGAGGCACTGGAAATCGAAGGGGGAGATGGGGAGAAGACTTTAGGTGAAGCAGAGAAGACATTTATTTGCTGGCGCAAGTGCTTGATTATAATTACTGAAGTGTCACCTCCGCAACCTCCTCCTACTGATCAGGATCCTCACCATAGGTAGTGCGCGTGAACGAGAAACAATTTTTATTACACTAACTTCCTATATGTATATATTAATTGGATGCTCACATCATTCGTTGTTTTGCGTAGCAGGAACTATAGTCCAGTTCGTCATTCCCCAGTGCATCATAGTGCTGCGGGCGGTGACGATGTGTTGGAGAACACGGCTTTAACCCCATCTCGTGCACAAAGATCTCCACAGCGCGCTCCAACGCCACAACCTCCACCGCGGGCTCCAACACCGCCACCGGCCCCACCATCTCCTCCACCGCGGGCTCCAACGCCACAACCTCCACCGCGGGCTCCAACACCGCCACCGACCCCACCATCTCCTCCACAGCGGGCTCCAACACCCCTGCCTCCACCGCGCGGCCCTATGAAGCGGTCCGCCGCCACAGAACCGAAGGCCACACCTCCAAAAAAGAAGGCTCCTGCATCATGAAAAAAAGCCCAAGAGAAATTAGCTTATGAAAAGACTGATGAGGAGTTAGAAATTTCGGTGAAAAAAGATGTGCGAAATTTTTTAGAGGAAGCAAAGGTCAATGCTCAAGCGAAGAGAAACCCAGAGAAGCCTTACCTCTTGTTAAACCCACAGGAGTTAAGGAAAAGGGTGGACCAACATGGTATCAAGATGCATGAAGCCCGAAAGGCTCCGCAAAAATCAGACTACGAACGCTCTCTAATCAAGTCTGCAAAAGAACAACAATCCAGCAAGAAGAAAGTGGGAAAGGGTGTTCCACAGCTCGGGGAAACATCAAGACCTTTGTCCCCGTTATTTGTGGAAAATCAGTATGGTTCAAACATGGGCAGAGTACAGAGGAAATCTGTAGAGACCAGTAGTTTGTCTGAGATGGACTTAATGGAAAAAAATTTCATTGACAGCGGTCTGCCGTACGACACGATTGCCAATATTGCTACTGGGCTGGAGTTTCCACGAGCGGAAGTAGTTGATGAATGGAGGAGAAATTTTGCACCGGGCAGGAGTCTAATGAACCCCAATCACTTACATGTACTTGGTACGTAAATGTTTGCAATCAACAAATGGTGCATGGAGGCTTCTAAAGACGGTGATGTTAATTGGATTTCTGTCCGAATTCGGAACCATCGCTACTTCTGTGGCGATGACCTAATCTTAGTCCAGATAGAGGAATTACACCAGCTATGTCATATGGACGCACTGGACAAATCGCTCCTTAGCTGCTATTGTTTGTAAGTGTTTCTTTTATAGTTTTCATTGAACTCTCTAGTATGTGTATATAGTATGTAGTATTCTTACACACATACTTGTGGATCGACTCGATATTGCAGGTATCAGATGACTCAGCTCAGAGATAAACATGACAATTCTGTTGGGTTTGTTGATCCATATGTTGTTTCAAGGCTCCAAACCCTTCAGCGACTTAGAGCGATGAGTCATGTATGAATCTCATGAGGTTCTTCATGAACCAAAAAGATAGATTAAGAATTCTCTTCCCATACAACTTTAAGTGCGTGAGACATATATAATTAATAATAAGTATGTGCACATTTTATTTTACTTAACCCTATTAATCTATATATATGAATCATGTGTATGAACAACTATCACTGGATACTGATGGTCATCGATCTCAAACACAGCAATGTGTTAATCTATGACTCGTTGAGCAAACCGCAAGAAGATTACCAAGATATGATAGACATCCTCCAAAAGTATTTTTTCGATCCCTAGCTTGCATGCTTAAAGTATAGACTAAGCTTGTACAAAGGGTACTAATTAAATAATGATCCAACTAATAATGTTTCATTAGGGTTTGGGAAAAATTCACTGCTCGGGAACATATGAGTCAGTGTAAGGCGCCACTTACAATAAAGCCACGACTACCAGTAAGTTTACACTTTCATCAATGTACGTGTATCTTTATTATATCTTGTCATATATCATATCTTTATTACGAGATGAATCTTTTCATTCTACAGTGGATTTTGAGACAAAAACAGGGTACCAACTTATGTGGATTCTATGTTTGCGAGTACATGATGATAGAATTAAATAGAATTCCTGAAGAAATCATCATAGTACGTAATAACATGTTTCTTTTCATTTTTTATATACTTAATATTGATAATATAGATATTACTAATATCTTCTCTAATTCAAATTGAAGACTGACTGGTTGAAGAAAAAGTGATGCTACAAGGCCAATTGAAAGCAATACAAGAGACAATAGCAGGATTTCTTCGGGAACACGTCATAAATCCAAACGGCGAGTTCTATTATAATACCAACGAGAAGTTGATTCCAAACAATGATGATCATTTGTATGCCCTGTAGATCTTTAGATGGAGTACAACTTGTAATAGGTTTACAGTACTAACTTTGGAGTACAACTTGTGTAGATAGATATTTGGACAACTTCTATGTATATTGCTTGTAATTTTATGTACATATATTTATATATATATAGTTCTATAGTTCAATTATATATGCATGCAATAAGGCTTATTGTGTTATGCTGCTAATATATATATAATATATATATTAGCAGCAAAGAATATATATTGGAAAACCTATCAAATAAATAAACAAAACTAAAAACAGAACTGAAAAGACAATAAATACCAGCCGGGGCTAAAGGGTGCTGCTGCGGGGCACCGCTGGCAGCACCCTTTAGTCCCGTCTGGTATTACCAATCGAGACTAAAGGGGGGGCTTTAACCCCGGTGACCGGAGCCGGGACTAAAGGGAGGCCTTTAGTCCTGGAAGATTAGTCCCGGCTCAGCAACCAGGGCTAAAGGCCCTTGCCGATCGGGGCTATAGCTCATTTTTGTTGTAATGCAGGTTGCTTCTTTTTGCTAATTCTTTTTTGGGTTTCTGTTGAAGTTTCTGTGTCCATCTGTACATATGTACAAAAGGAAGCGTGCAACCAGAGCGGTTTTTTTTTTAAATAATGTTATTTTACAAGTAATGATTAACTGTAAAACATGGTCCCTCCGTCCAACAAAACATGCAATTCTCGCTTATCGAGTAATCAAACATTTCAAATTTTGACCAAAATTATATAAAAAAGTACTAACATTCTTGATAAAAAAATATACCATTAGATTAGTAATAGAATATATTTTTATAATAATTTTATTTAACGATATGAATACTAATATTTTTTATTATAATAGCATGTTTTTATGGACGGAGGGAGTAATTACAAAAGTAGCAACCTGTCCCAGTTAGGCCAATCTCAATGGTGAGTTTCATTTTGTTCTTTCCAAGACTCCCATGTCATATCAAATAAAATGAAACTTGAATGAAACTCTCCATTGAGAATGAGAGTTTCATCGTAAAGTTTCATAGGCATTGAATTTCATGACTCATAGAGAGTTGATATTCGTGCCAAGAGAGTTTCATTTAGATGAAACTCATTTCTTCTCTCACTTCTTAAATACACCGTCATGTCATCAACAGTGCCTATGTGGCAACCTATTTAATGCAAATGAAACTCCCATTGAGATTGGCCTTATACGGACAAACCGGTCTGGGAAGGCTGATAGCCTTACGTGTCACCGACGTGGCAGTTGTCGCCCGTCAAGACCCCAAGATCGTGTTAGCGGCTCAGCGCCAATAACTCTCTAACGGCAGTCCCAATGGTAGAAACTAGACATGATTTCCATAGTATCCATGTCATCTAAAAACTATATATGGAAACTACCTTACATTTACACAATGGAGGTGTCTTTAAGTAATAAATATGGACGGCCCAATGGCTGGCGAGTCCTCTCGGCTATAGGGTTGCCGACAGGCCTACTGACGATATAGGTCCTGTTAGTTTCACCTAAAAACCTTTTACATATTATATCAAAAAATATTTAGATACATAAATTAAATATTAAATATAAACTTAAAAATAACTAATTACTTTCTTCGTCCCAAAAACATAATTGTAAGACACGAAGAAGACAAAATGCTAAAGAAATGATAGAAATGCCCCTACATTAACTAACAAATTAAAGAACCCTATATAACTAGAACTTTCTCCTGCCGCGGCTGCTGTATATTTTATTTTGCTTCCGAGAAGGGGTACGATACGGGTACGATACATATTTTCATGAGACGATACTTCTGGAGTCGTGGTCTGGACGAGAGCCACCGTGCTTGCCTGAGAAAGGATTTGACAGGTGGTTTGGTACCCTGCTAGAGTTAGAGCTACAAATGCATTTTTTCTGGGACATTTTTTGAACCTCAGAATTGCAGTCTTTGGCGGACGGAAGGAGTACAAAGATTACGATAACTTTACAAGTCAATATTTTAAGCTTAATTAGTCCATAATTTAATAATGTTATGCTACAATAAATATACGCAAATGACGGATTAATTAGTCTTAATAAATTTGTCTCATGGTTTTTAGACAGAATATTTAATTTGTTTTTTATTATTTTATTTTTAATAGATCAAATTAGTATCACAACATTCGATGTGACACCCAAAAACTTTTCATCAACCAACTAAACACCCCCACCCCTGTAGCTTTTAGTAACCTAATAGCTGACATAGTTGTCGGCAGTATAATGACCAACATGTGTATTTCATGCTCCTCCAACATTTCTAGTTATTTCAACGAAGAAAAATCGATATAAAATAATTATTTTTCAAATGAAGTGTGAAATACAATGCTATAGATAACATCTTATTAGACAGGCGCTTTTATATTATAATATGACCTACAATGGCATGTCTCAATATGTCTTAGGCGGTGTCAAATCCAGTCCAGTTTAGAATTTAGTCCATAGTGGTTCATGCACATGTTACTGAGATATTACAGAGGGTTTAGTCTCACCTTCATTATTTGTAACGTGGGTTAGATCAATATATAAGGCTTTTAGACTCTATCCCACCATCCTCGTATCCTTTTACGGGAAGCGAGGATAAAAGCGTAAATGGGATGGTGGTAGGTGTGGTTCGTTTAGGGTCACTACAAGAAATGCTTATTTTTATGACAAAATCCTTCATGGCAGGGCCTGTTTTCATCATATAATGTGCCATAATATGACGCAAAATTATATTTCGTCATAAATCTATGGGACTCGGAAATATTTATGACGACATTGTTTTTTATGTCACATAAAGGTATCGAGTTTCGTCACAAATTGTCATGCGCCAGGAGTCGATTGGCGGTTATGCTTTTGTGACGAATCATAAAGTTTTTATGTGACGATATCAGTCCGTCACTAAATTTTTTATTAAATATGACGACCCCGAATGTCATAAAATGCCCAGTACGGGCTGGACCCTTGACCCATGTTTGTTTAAATCAGAACTGGGCCTCGGCCCACGTAAAAGTGTAACGAACGCCTGGGTGGAGCGAGGCAGGCCAGGCCTCAAATAGAAGGACCGAAAGATGTTTTTTTTCTTCTTTTTCTTTTTCTTTTTAATTTATAAATCACTTTAGAAGCATCTATGATGCCACTTTATTAAAATCATTTCATTCTTTTTCCTGGAGTTTAGGTGGCCAAAACATATCATCACACCAAGTTTGAGGATTTTTTTGAAAAACTAGTGAATTACTGAATTTTTTTCAAGTTCTAGGGATTTTAAAGCTTGACAGCTCGTAGATGAAATTTGGGACACTAAATCATCTCTAATGACGAAGTATTGAGTACCAAAGTTGTAGGTAGTGACATCATTTATATCTTTTGTATAGGTCATCCCTTCATTTGGCACTTTTTATATAATGAAAGATTTAAAATTCAAATTTTGAGAGAGTTTTGTGCGGCAAATGGATTTAAAAGTGGCTCTAATGAAAAAGTTTTGAATACCAAAGTTTAATGGGCCAACAAGATCTATAACTTTTATTTTGCTCATTTCTTCATTTGACACTGTTGTAGCACACGTTGACCACATCTATTCTAATCTTTCATAAAACTCACTTAAACTCTATAAGAGAGGTGTCCACTTGTGAAACATCTATGATGCCACTTTGTTGAAATTATTTCATTCTTTTTCCTGAAGTTTAGGTGGCCAAAACATGTCACCACTCAAAAAATTAGGGGTTTTTGAAAAAACTAGCGAATTGCTGATTTTTTCAAGTTATAGGAATTTTAAAGCCCGACAGCTCGTACATAAAATTTGGGACACTAAATGACCTCTAATGAAGAAATATTGAGTACCAAAGTTCTAGGTACCAACATCATGCACATCTTTTGTATAAGCCATCCCTTCATTTGACACTTTTTTATATGATCAAAGATTTAAAATTCAAATTTTGAGAGAGTTTTGTGTGGCTAAGGGATTTAAAAGTGGCTTTAATGAAAACGTTTTGAATACCAAAGTTGAAGGGGACAACAAGATCTATAATTTTTGTTTTCATCATTCCTTCATTTGACACTGTTATAGCACACATTGTTCACATCTACTTTAATGTTTCATAAAACTCACTTAAACTTTATAAGAAGGGTGTCCACTTATGAAGCATCTATGTTGTTAAAATCATTTCATTCTTTTCTCTAGACTTTAGATGGCCAAAACATGTCACCACACCAAATTTGAGGATTTTTTGAAAAACTAGTGAATTACTGATTTGTTTTTTAAGTTTTAGGAATTTTAAAGCCCGATAGCTCGCGGATAAAATTTGGGATACTAAATTACCTCTAATGAGGAAGTGTTGAGTACCTAAGTTGTAGGTACCAACATAATGCACATTTGTTGTATAGGACATCCCTTCATTTGACACTTTTTTATGTAATCAAAGATTTAAAATTCAAATTTTGAGAGAGTTTTGTGCGGCTAAGGGATTTAAAAGTGGCTCTAATAAAAACGTTTTGAATACCAAAGTTGAAGGGGACAACAAGATCTACAACTTTTGTTTTGGTCATTCCTTCATTTACTCCAATCTTTCATAAAACTCAAACTTTATAACAGAGGTATCCACTTGTGAAACATCTATAATGTCATTTTGTTGAAATCATTTCATTATTTTTCCTGGAGTTTAGGTGGCCAAAACATGTCACCACACCAAATTTGAGGATTTTTTTAAAAACTAGTGAATTACTGATTTTTTTTAAGACAGCTCATAGATGAAATTTGGGACACTAAATTACCTCTAACGAGGAAGTGTTGAATACCAAAGTTATAGGTATCAACATCATTCATATTTGTTGTATTGGTCATCCCTTCATTTGATATTTTTTATATGATCAAAGATTTGAAATTCAAATTTTGAGAGAGTTTTGTGCGACTAAAGGATTTAAAAGTGGCCTTAATTAAAAAGTTTTGAATACCAAAGTTGAAGGAGACAACAAGATCTACAACTTTTGTTTTGGTCATTCCTTCATTTGACACTGTCGTAGCACACATTGTCCACATCTACTCTAATCTTTCATAAAAGTCACTTAAACTCTATATGAGATGTGCCCATTTGTGAAGCATCTATGATGCCACTTTGTTGAAATGATTTCATTCTTTTTTATGGAGTTTAGGTGGCCAAAACATGTCACCACACCAAATTTGAGGATTTTTTTTTTAAAAACTAGTGAATTAAATTTGTTCTTTAACTTCTAGGAATTTTAAAGCCTGATAAAATTTGGGACACTAAATAACCTCTAATGAGGAAGTGTTGAGTACCAAAGTTGTAGGTACCAACACCATGCACATTTTTTGTATAGGACATCCCTTCATTTGACACTTTTTATGTGATTATAGATTTGAAATTCAAATGTTTAGAGAGTTTTGTGTGGCTAAGGGATTTAAATGTAGCTCTAATGAAAAAGTTTTGAATACCAAAGTTGAAGGGAACAACAACAGCTACAATTTAAGTTTCAGTCATTCCTTCATTTGACACTGTTGTAGCACACATTGTCCACATCTAATCCAATCTTTCGTAAAACTCGCTTAAACTTAATAAGAGACCTGCCCACTTGTGAAGCATCTACGATGCCACTTTGTTAAAATTATTTCATTCTTTTTTCTAGAGTTTAGGTGACCATAAAATGTCACCACACCACAGCAAAATTGATTAGCTTGCACCATGTTGATCAAAGTTGGCTTGAGTTCAAATCCGTTGTCCCCCACATTGACTGTTGGTCCAGTCCTGATGTTGGCAGTGGTTGGTGCAGAGAACTCGCGGAGTGTCCTGTCGGCCATGTTGTCCAATACTGGTGTTAAGCTTCTCCTTATCTGGCTAACTTCTGGTAGTGGTGCTGAGGGTCTCTTAAGTTTGCGTCTAGTTTTCCTTAGTAAAGCTTCGGGATCCTCAGTGTAGTTGTTCGGAAGTTGGAAACCAGTCATACATCACCCTGCATAAGATATAAAAGATAAACAAAGCCAGGGTAAGTCTGTAAAAGTAAATAATTAGTGCATTATCACATGTGTGTAAGTAAAATGATATGTTCTAGCTACCGTTTTAAATGCTGCTAATGCAATGTCCTTATCAATGTTCATAAAGATTTTAATGAAAACCCTAGGTACCATCCCTAGTTGAATTGATGTGGTCCCCGACAACGGCGCCAGAAATGCTTGTTGACACTCCTTAATGGATTCACTCTAAGAATGAGTCACATAAAATAATAAACTAGTGAAAGCACAAAAGAGTGTACGGGACACTACTAACTCCACTTAACGTCAAGTTGTCATCCCCAACATTGTCACACCCCAACTTTAAGGATAAAGTTGAGTCAACATACTCATGTGTGCCCAGGAAATAATCACACACATAAGTAGACAAATTACAAGAGTGGCATCATCACATTGTTTATTACATCACGATAGTATAAAAACAAGAGTCTTACATCAAACTGAACAACAGATCACTGAGCTGCTAACAACACTAACTAACTCCATAGGGAAACGTTGGCTGGGGGAACAGCTAGCCTAGTAGTCTTCAGGAAAGTCGCCAACTGCACCTTCATCTGTTACCCATCCGGGATTTTGCCCAAAAAGAAGATAAATAACAAGCGTAAGTACTTCACGTACTTAGCAAGCTAACACAGGGTTCATGAGGCTCAAAAAGGCTGACACTGTCTGACTGCAGTTAGCTTTTAAGTTGGTCAAGTTTTAGCATTAAGGTAAACGAGTATTGTGCTTAACCCTTAACCCATGATCCATTTGTCCAACAAAGATAATTAAGACATCATAAGGTGCCATCAACATAAAGTAACAGTTATTCAAGTATCATAGTTCTGCTAGTTTTCCGGGCCGCTCGTGACCGTGAGCACGGCTGTTATAACAGTTTTACACTCTGCAGAGGTTGTGCATCTTTACCCATAAGCCGTGTTACCCTTGTGCCCGAGGCGGCCAACCTCTTGATCCACTTCCGAGGTAGATCGGCAGGGCACACTATGAAGCCTTTCGCTGGTTCGTCTAACTGGTCAGGGCCGCTAGGTTTCCTTGGCAGGCAGATGTAGTAACCCCCCTTTCCTATGGCACAAGGCCATCGCAGCTATACACATAGGAACAGGAGCAGCCCTACACCCAAAGTGGCAAGCCCCTTTTGCGCCCTTTCGGGTCACCGCTGCCAAGTCAGAAAAGGTCCAGTTTACTAAGCTAAAACCAGAGCCATATAGCACTCATGGTAGCACTGTCAATCCCAGCTTTTGCTAACAGCAAGTTTTATTAACCGTTTAACAACATATCATCATGAGAACAAATTTATCATTGGACTGGATCAGTTATAAGTCAGTTAGCACTAGCATTCTACCCATATGCATATATCCCACGGAAACAAGAACATCACAGATAACAAAGCTAAGTGAGTTTTCTAAGGTTGCTCAATTGGACACATGCATAAATGAGTGATTAAAGTAAAGTGTATAGGTAAACAAGGAGGTCCCATGCTAACTTGCCTTGGTTGTTGAAAAACTGATCTTCCTGCTGGTCACTGAACGAGGGGTCCTGATCGCACCACACCGACTCACCGTCTACTCGATCACAAAACATCACCACGCATTCCAGGTGCAAACATACACGATGCAAACAAGGCTATTATTAGAACAATACACCAACCAGTAATAAACTGAAATAAAACTTTGGTAAAACTGAAGTACGCATTTCTATGATCACAACAAGTTTTGGTTCATCGAAAACGGAGTTACGGCGCGAGAGCTACGACCGAAACGGTATATATAAAGCCCTAAACAAGATTAACTTGGACCCTACATCTAACCTGTCCAAAACAGACTAACAGGGACATAAACGGATAGAGCACTAAATTACGAAGCTAACGCAATTTGAACGGATCAAATCGGAGCTAAAACGTGGATTTTATAAGCAAAACAGTGTAGTGGCATTTCTGTAAATAGACTGAAATACATTTGAATTTAAATCGGAAATTAAATTGAATTTTAAATTAAATCCCGCAGCCGGCTGGACTGCGCCTCAATTCCGAAGAAACGCAGGGGCCAGGCTGCAAGATTAACAAGGCAAAGCGAATAGTGTCAGGTGGAGTGCGGGTTGATTCCCGCTTTCCACGGGGTCTCTTTAGCAAAAACGGTCGGCGAAGGGGTACTGGGCGCTGTCGGCCGTCGGATCGAGGACGGACGGCCCAGATTAGACCAAGGGGCTGTGCGCGCGGGGGCAAGCCGACGGCGCGCCGCGCGCGGGCTCTGGCCGCGACGTCGCGGGGTGGCGCGACGGCGTGCGCGCACCCGCCATGGATGGCGCGCGGGCGCTTGCGGACCCGGCCGAAGGAGGCGCCCCGAGACAAACCAAGAGAAGGGAGAGAGAGCGGAGCTCAAGGGGAACCCTCACCACGGCGGAGGAGGCGGCGGTGAGGCTCGGACGGCGGGGAACGACGGCGGGCGACGGAGCTCCGGGCGACGGCAGCGAGCTGCAAGAGCGGAGAGGCGGTTAGGGCGGAGCCAAACGAAGGAGAAGGAGGGGGAAGGCTTGGCGGCTTCACCACGACGCGGCGGAGCTTGGAGGGAGTTGAATCCGGCCGGAAACTCGCCGGACGGCGAGGCGACGGCGGCGGTTGGCGGCAAAGGTGCGGAGGCGCTCGGCGCGGGTGCTCTGGTGCTCTGAGGCAAGAGCGAGAGAGGGAAAAGAGGGAGAGCGGGGCGGCGCGACCGCTTTAAGCACGAGGAGGAGATGAGGATGTGGGCGCGGCTGCACGACGCGCGGACGACCCGGGACGGCGGTTTCGCCCTGCGCTGCGGGCGGCATCGCGCGGAGGGGGAAGAAGAGGGCGCCGACAGGCGGGCCCGGGCTGCCAGAGAGAGAGAGGGAGAGGGGCGCGGCAGCTGCACGCTGGCGCGGGCGGGCCGGCCTGCTGGGCCGCGCGGAGGAGAGAAGAGAAGGAGGGAGGGAGGCCCAGCGCGCGGAAACGAAGGGAAGGGGGAAGGGCGCGCCGGCGGGCCTGCCAGGCCGCTTGGGCCGAAAAGGAGAGGGAGAGGGGAGAGAGGAAAGAAAACTTTTTTTTTCATTTTATTTAAAGGCTTTTCAAACCATTTTTAATTGAAATTTGAATTCATTTGAATTTTAGCCAAAAACCAAACACCCAAATAAATATAGTGCACCAGCATGAATGCATAAACATGTTGCCACTATAATTTTAGTTCAACAAAATTATTTAACCCCTATGTTAAATGCTCACAAAAATCATAATTAAAGCATTTTCATCTATTTGGCTTTGGAGAAATTTTAGGGTGTTACAACTCTACCCCTCTTAAGATGAATCTCGTCCTCGAGATTCGACTGGAGCTTACTCAAACAACTGGGGATAAGATTTCCGAAGATCTTCTTCTCTTTCCCAGGTAGCCTCTTCTTCTGTATATCTGTTCCACTGAACCTTGCACATCTTGATAACTCGGCTCCTGGTAACTCTTTCTGCTGTCTCCAAGATCTTGACAGGGTACTCTTCATAAGTGAGATCCTCTCCTATCTTGATCTCTTCCAGGGGAACTTGCTCTTCAGGCACTCTCAGGCATTTCTTTAGCTGAGAAACATGGAACACATCATGTACACCTGACAGCCTCTCAGGTAACTCAAGCTGATAGGCCACTTCTCCACGCCTGGCCAAGATCCGGAAAGGACCTATGTATCTGGGTGCCAACTTTCCTTTCATGTTAAACCTCTTTACGCTTCTCATGGGTGACACTTTCAAATACACATAGTCTCCCACTTTGAAAACTAAGTCCCTCCTGCGAGTATCTGCATAACTCTTTTGTCGGGACTGAGCTATCCTCAAGTTATCCCGGATCATCCTTACTTGTTCTTCAGCATTTCTAAGGACATCCGGTCCGAACACTTGAGTTTCTCCTGTCTGATTCCAGAACAAGGGAGTTCTACACTTCCGTCCATACAAAGCTTCGAAGGGAGCCATTTTCAGACTCTCCTGGTGACTGTTGTTGTATGAGAATTCAGCATATGGCAGGCTTTTATCCCAACTAGCCCCATGCTGAAGTGCACATGCTCTCAACATGTCCTCCAAGATCTGGTTTATCCTTTCAGTCTGCCCATCTGTTTGTGGGTGATATGCAGAACTGAACGTCAGCTTAGTTCCCAGAGATTGATGTACCTGATGCCAAAAGTGAGAAGTGAACTGTGTCCCTCTGTCAGACACTACTTTCTTTGGAACACCATGCAGAGACACAATCCTCTCCATGTACAGTTCTGCTAACCTTGCCCCAGAATAGGTGGTCTTTACTGGTAAGAAGTGAGCGACCTTAGTGAGACGGTCGACTATTACCCATATAGAATCATAGCCTCTTTGTGTGCGAGGTAATCCAGTAATAAAGTCCATTCCCACTTCTTCCCATTTCCACTCGGGTATCTGCATAGGCTGTAACAATCCTGCTGGTCTTTGATGTTCAGCTTTGACCTTCTGACAGGTGTCACATAGAGCCACATATTCTGCTACATCTCATTTCAAACCATACCACCAGTATTTTTCTTTCAGATCCAAGTACATTTTGGTGCTGCCGGGGTGTATGGAGTAAGCTGATTCATGTGCATCCCGCAAGATGGCATCACGGATAGCTTTCACTTTGGGCACACATATCCTTTTTCCAAACCAAAGAGTCCCATTATCATCCATCCTGAATCCTGGTGCCTTTCCAAGCACTATGTTCTCTGCTATCTCTTTCAATTTCTCATCTTTCAACTGACCCTCACGGATTTCTTTCTCCAAAGTAGGTTCAACTGACATTTCCACCACATTGTTGGCAAAACATAGATTAAGGTATGCCATTTCAGCTCTCAACTCTGCTGACATGTATTCCACTTGCAGACCGTTTGCATAGTTTTTTCTGCTCAAGGCATCGGCCACGACATTGGCCTTTCCTGGGTGATAATGTACCTCTAGGTCATAGTCTTTGATCAATTCTAGCCAACGGCGTTGCCTCAAATTCAGATCTGACTGAGTAAATATGTACTTCAGACTTTTATGATCCGTGTACACATCACACTTATGCCCAACTAGATAATGTCTCCATATTTTCAGAGCATGGACAACAGCCGCTAACTCCAAATCATGAGTTGGATAGTTCACCTCGTGCTTCCTCAGCTGTCTAGATGCGTAGGCCACTACTCTTCCTTCTTGCATTAGAACACATCCAAGTCCAAGATGAGATGCATCACAATAGATGGAGAAGCTTTTGTTCAAGTCTGGCAGAACTAGGACTGGTGCTGAGGTTAATCTCTTCTTTAACTCTTTGAAGTTTGCTTGGCATTTATCAGACCACACAAACTTAGCATTCTTCTCTAACAAGGCAGTCATAGGCTTTGTGAGCTTGGAGAATCCTTCAATGAACCTCCTATAATACCCGGCCAAACCCAGGAAACTTCGGATTTCACTGGCATTAGTTGGCGGGTTCCAATCCAACACATCTTGCACCTTGCTAGGATCAATGGATATACCTCCGTTAGAGACAACATGCCCTAAGAAAGAGACTTCTTTCAGCCAAAATTCACACTTGCTCCTCTTGGCATAGAGTTGATGCTCTCTTAACTTCTGCAGAACCATTCTCAGATGTTCAGCATGTTCCTCCTCTGTTTTGGAGAACACTAGAATATCATCTATGAATACCACCACGAACTTGTCTAGGTATTCCATGAACACTTTATTCATCAGATACATGAAGTAAGCTGGGGCATTGGTCAGTCCAAAAGACATCACTGTATACTCATACAGCCCATACCGCGTTGTGAAGGCGGTCTTAGGAATGTCTGTGTTCCGGATTTTCAACTGGTGATACCCAGATCTGAGATCTATTTTAGAGAACACACATGCTCCTCTAAGTTGGTCAAATAGATCGTCTATCCGGGGTAGAGGGTATTTGTTTTTAATGGTAACCTCATTTAAAGACCTATAGTCCACACACATCCTTTGGCTACCATCTTTCTTATCCACAAAAATCACCGGTGCTCCCCAAGGAGAAGCACTAGGGCGTATATACCCTTTCTCTAACAACTCCTTAAGCTGTTTCTTAAGTTCTTCTAATTCATTTACCCCCATTCTATAAGGTCTTTTAGCTATTGGTGCAGTTCCAGGCAGTAATTCAATAATGAACTCAACATCGCGATCAGGTGGCATACCTGGCAGATCATCCGGAAAGACATCAGGGAACTCGTCCACCACCCGATCTTGCTCTGCACCACTAGCATCCATCTGGTTGACCGTGGCAGTTGGCTGCTCTTTCATCACCACTTGCACACAGATTCTGTCTCCCTTAGGTGTAGATATAACAACTGACCTTTCTTGGCACTGAATGACAGCCCCATGTTGCTTCATCCAGTCCATACCCAAGATGAGATCTATACCTGCTGTTCTTAGCACTATAGGCTTTACTTTAAAGTCTACCCCCCTTAGGTTGACACTAGAGGTGGGGCTCCAGAAATTTGCAGGCATACTACCCCCTGGTGAGTTTACTATGATTGTTTCTTTCATTGCACATAAAGGCACACCATGCATTCTAACAAATGACTGTGATATGAAGGAATGCGAAGCACCAGAATCAAAAAGTACGGTTGCTGGGATTGAGTTGATGCTGAACGTACCCATCATGACATCCGGTGCATCCAGGGCAGTATCGGCCACTACATGGTTCACTCGTCCAGTGTGAGGTGGGCGAGCATTCTGCTTCTGAGCTCCTGCCTGGTTCTGTGGGGCCTGGGGGTTCTGCTTCTTGGGGCACTGGTGAGCATAGTGCCCTGTCTCCCCGCAGCGGTAGCAAGCGTTGGGGTTCTGCTGAGCTGCATTCTTCATGGGGGCGGGGTTGGGTGCTCCCTGGCGTGAGGCTTGACTGCTCTGCTGTTGGAACCTCTGTCCTCCTGGCTGCTGCTGAAAACGCTGACCACCTGACTACTGTTGGTATGGAAGGCGCTGCTGGTTCTGGCTGTTCTGGGGGTGCTGTCCCCTGTTCCACTGGTTGCCTTGACTCCTCTGGGGGTAACCTTGTTGTGGGTTGATTCGGGAACGAGTGTTGCTCCCCGATGACTGGCCTTAGAAGCTTCTTTTCTTTGCCTCCATTTCCTTCCTCTTGTTGTCAATAACGATCGCCCTATTGACCAGGGCCTGATAGTTCGGGTAGGTGTTCGACATGAGCTGGAGCTGCAACCCATCATAAAGACCCTTCAGAAATTTGCGCTGTTTGTCTTTATCCTGGGCCACATCCTGGGGAGCGTAGCGCGACAGTTGAGCAAACTTGTCGCGGTACTCCGCCACTGACATGGACCCTTGTTTCAGAGAGCGGAACTCCTCTTGCTTCAGCTCTACAAGTCCCTCAGGGATGTGGTAGGATCTGAAGTTCTCCCTGAACTCCTGCCATGTAACAACTGGAGCATCTTGGGGACGGGCAAACATGAACGCATCCCACCAATCTTGTGCTGCTCCCTGCAGTTGCCCCGAGGCATAGAGCACCTTCTCATAGTCGGTGCACTGGGCAATGTTCAGCTGTTTCTCCACTGCACGGAGCCAGTCATCCGCCTCCAGTGGTTCAGAGGCGTGAGTGAACACAGGTGGATGGCCCTTCAGGAACTCTCCTCGACGGTCCCTGACTTGAAGAGGTTGAGGTGCTGCAGCGGGCGCCTGATCCAGGCGGTTCATCATGGCGTGCATAAGCTGATTCTGCGTGGCCATCAGCTGTTCGATGGTCACTGGCGGCGGTGGCGGGTCCATAGGAGCACCACGCCCACGGCCACGGCCTCTTCCGCGTCCACCCCTTGCTGCCATCTGCTTACCAACAAATGCGCAAGAGTTAGACCTTTATATCCAACAAAGAATGTATATATGAACATAAATAAACATTGCTGAAAATTTCTGTGCACATCCTTGTCAACAGCAGCACACTAAAACGGGCATAACTCGAGCTACAGAAATCCAACAGGGATGAACCAGACATCGTTGGAAAGCTTAAGAAACCAGCTACAACTTTCATATAGAACACTTTCTCAGATTCGACCAGATTCTGGGTCGAAAACAGCATTGAACAGAACCTATTCTGGATGACAGACTGTGCAGAAACATCAACTTCAAAAAGGCATATCTCCCAGATCCGAACAGATAAAGACTTGGTTCCAGATTTGTTTGAAAGGTACATCAGTCTAGATACTCCCACAAAAATTTCATAATTTTTTTGGGGACACGGGTTAAGAGATATACAGATTTAACCACAGGCTGCTCCAGAAAACAGCAACACAGATAAGGGATAAACAACTTTATTCACCACAGAGATATGATTTAAACTTGGAGAAGCACAGACAAAACCCATACTTCACCACACACAAGCAAAGATCCATCAAACATAGTTCACAAACATAAACCACACATCCACAAAAGGTTCACCAAACACAAACTGAAACTTAAACAACGTGTCTAACGGGATAACTGAACATGGTAGGCAAGCTACTGGGCTCCACCGGGGGCGTCGTTGGCTCTGTACTTCTTCATGTAGACAGCTGCATAGTCTAGCTCACCACGAAGGTAGTCCACTTCGCGCTCCAAACGCCTTATCACCTTCTGAGCAGCACGCAGGTCATCCTGCACCTTGTCGGCCTTCCTATGCACCTCATAGGCATGCTGGGCGGTAGAGACCAGAACCGGGTACTCCACTGGAGGAAGCAGGGTTCGCCACGAGCCCTCCATGTCACTTTGGGGCAGGTAGCGGAAGCGGTCGTTCCTCATCATCTGGAAGCGAAGGCCATGGTAGTGCAGGTAAGCATCCTGCGCTGCGTCCTCCATACTGGCGAGAGCATCACCACGCTTGGTGGTGGTCCTGTGAACCGTCTCTACGACGTGGGCTTGATCCGCAGCTTTCCAACCTGTAACCATCAGGTCGGACTTCCAGTACGCAGCCTCCAAAGGGTGGGTGTACTCGCCACAGTGGTACTGGAGCTTAGCCTCCATCTCAGGGTAGTACTCCTCCAGCAGACGGACCAGCATACTATGGTAGTATGCTGTCTCGTCGGGCTTCTTGAACATGAAGCGACGATCCCAACCAAGGTCTTCCACCACCTGCGCTGCTGGAGCGGCAGGTGCTGCGGGGACTGCTGGGACGGCGGGGGCCTCCACGACTGGTGGAGCGACAGGCGCCACAGGAGCGGGTGCCTCTGGAGCAGGGACCTCAGGCGCTGGCGCCTCAGGAGCTGGCGCCTCAAGCACAGGCTCCACAGGAGCTGGCACCTCCGGAGCTGGAGACTCAGGAACTGCTGCAGGGGGCGGTGGTGGCGCTGCTAGCTCCTCAGAGACAGACGGGGTAGAGGTCAACTCTTCATCCTCCACGATGAAGGCGGTGTTGGAGGAGCTAGAGGAACCGTCACTGTCGGGGATGTGGACCACAGGGGGAGCAGGTGGGCTGGTGAAAAGAGCACGGTAGGCACGGGTGTTCATGCGAGGCATCCTGACGTTATAAAAGTAAGATAAGATAAGCGGAAACAATTAGTTTTACATAATAGAATAAGAATAAGAAGCATGTAAATTTTAATAAAGTAACAAGATAATAAAATAAGCATGAATAGGTAACAAAAAGGTGTTAGAACGGCCATTTCCTAGCTAGGCTTGCGTCCTATAGTCAACAAAGCTTTGATACCAATTTGTCACACCCCAACTTTAAGGATAAAGTTGAGTCAACATACTCATGTGTGCCCAGGAAATAATCACACACATAAGTAGACAAATTACAAGAGTGGCATCATCACATTGTTTATTACATCACGATAGTATAAAAACAAGAGTCTTACATCAAACTGAACAACAGATCACTGAGCTGCTAACAACACTAACTAACTCCACAGGGAAACGTTGGCTGGGGGAACAGCTAGCCTAGTAGTCTTCAGGAAAGTCGCCAACTGCACCTTCATCTGTTACCCATCCGGGATTTTGCCCAAAAAGAAGATAAATAACAAGCGTAAGTACTTCACGTACTTAGCAAGCTAACACAGGGTTCATGAGGCTCAAAAAGGCTGACACTGTCTGACTGCAGTTAGCTTTTAAGTTGGTCAAGTTTTAGCATTAAGGTAAACGAGTATTGTGCTTAACCCTTAACCCATGATCCATTTGTCCAACAAAGATAATTAAGACATCATAAGGTGCCATCAACATAAAGTAACAGTTATTCAAGTATCATAGTTCTGCTAGTTTTCCGGGCCGCTCGTGACCGTGAGCACGGCTGTTATAACAGTTTTACACTCTGCAGAGGTTGTGCATCTTTACCCATAAGCCGTGTTACCCTTGTGCCCGAGGCGGCCAACCTCTTGATCCACTTCCGAGGTAGATCGGCAGGGCACACTATGAAGCCTTTCGCTGGTTCGTCTAACTGGTCAGGGCCGCTAGGTTTCCTTGGCAGGCAGATGTAGTAACCCCCCTTTCCTATGGCACAAGGCCATCACAGCTATACACATAGGAACAGGAGCAGCCCTACACCCAAAGTGGCAAGCCCCTTTTGCGCCCTTTCGGGTCACCGCTGCCAAGTCAGAAAAGGTCCAGTTTACTAAGCTAAAACCAGAGCCATATAGCACTCATGGTAGCACTGTCAATCCCAGCTTTTGCTAACAGCAAGTTTTATTAACCGTTTAACAACATATCATCATGAGAACAAATTTATCATTGGACTGGATCAGTTATAAGTCAGTTAGCACTAGCATTCTACCCATATGCATATATCCCACGGAAACAAGAACATCACAGATAACAAAGCTAAGTGGGTTTTCTAAGGTTGCTCAATTGGACACATGCATAAATGAGTGATTAAAGTAAAGTGTATAGGTAAACAAGGAGGTCCCATACTAACTTGCCTTGGTTGTCGAAAAACTGATCTTCCTGCTGGTCACTGAACGAGGGGTCCTGATCGCACCACACCGACTCACCGTCTACTCGATCACAAAACATCACCACGCATTCCAGGTGCAAACATACACGATGCAAACAAGGCTATTATTAGAACAATACACCAACCAGTAATAAACTGAAATAAAACTTTGGTAAAACTGAAGTACGCATTTCTATGATCACAACAAGTTTTGGTTCATCGAAAACGGAGTTACGGCGCGAGAGCTACGACCGAAACGGTATATATAAAGCCCTAAACAAGATTAACTTGGACCCTACATCTAACCTGTCCAAAACAGACTAACAGGGACATAAACGGATAGAGCACTAAATTACGAAGCTAACGCAATTTGAACGGATCAAATCGGAGCTAAAACGTGGATTTTATAAGCAAAACAGTGTAGTGGCATTTCTGTAAATAGACTGAAATACATTTGAATTTAAATCGGAAATTAAATTGAATTTTAAATTAAATCCCGCAGCCGGCTGGACTGCGCCTCAATTCCGAAGAAACGCAGGGGCCAGGCTGCAAGATTAACAAGGCAAAGCGAATAGTGTCAGGTGGAGTGCGGGTTGATTCCCGCTTTCCACGGGGTCTCTTTAGCAAAAACGGTCGGCGAAGGGGTACCGGGCGCTGTCGGCCGTCGGATCGAGGACGGACGGCCCAGATTAGACCAAGGGGCTGTGCGCGCGGGGGCAAGCCGACGGCGCGCCGCGCGCGGGCTCTGGCCGCGACGTCGCGGGGTGGCGCGACGGCGTGCGCGCACCCGCCATGGATGGCGCGCGGGCGCTTGCGGACCCGGCCGAAGGAGGCGCCCCGAGACAAACCAAGAGAAGGGAGAGAGAGCGGAGCTCAAGGGGAACCCTCACCACGGCGGAGGAGGCGGCGGTGAGGCTCGGACGGCGGGGAACGACGGCGGGCGACGGAGCTCCGGGCGACGGCAGCGAGCTGCAAGAGCGGAGAGGCGGTTAGGGCGGAGCCAAATGAAGGAGAAGGAGGGGGAAGGCTTGGCGGCTTCACCACGACGCGGCGGAGCTTGGAGGGAGTTGAATCCGGCCGGAAACTCGCCGGACGGCGAGGCGACGGCGGCGGTTGGCGGCAAAGGTGCGGAGGCGCTCGGCGCGGGTGCTCTGGTGCTCTGAGGCAAGAGCGAGAGAGGGAAAAGAGGGAGAGCGGGGCGGCGCGACCGCTTTAAGCACGAGGAGGAGATGAGGACGTGGGCGCGGCTGCACGACGCGCGGACGACCCGGGACGGCGGTTTCGCCCTGCGCTGCGGGCGGCATCGCGCGGAGGGGGAAGAAGAGGGCGCCGACAGGCGGGCCCGGGCTGCCAGAGAGAGAGAGGGAGAGGGGCGCGGCAGCTGCACGCTGGCGCGGGCGGGCCGGCCTGCTGGGCCGCGCGGAGGAGAGAAGAGAAGGAGGGAGGGAGGCCCAGCGCGCGGAAACGAAGGGAAGGGGGAAGGGCGCGCCGGCGGGCCTGCCAGGCCGCTTGGGCCGAAAAGGAGAGGGAGAGGGGAGAGAGGAAAGAAAACTTTTTTTTCATTTTATTTAAAGGCTTTTCAAACCATTTTTAATTGAAATTTGAATTCATTTGAATTTTAGCCAAAAACCAAACACCCAAATAAATATAGTGCACCAGCATGAATGCATAAACATGTTGCCACTATAATTTTAGTTCAACAAAATTATTTAACCCCTATGTTAAATGCTCACAAAAATCATAATTAAAGCATTTTCATCTATTTGGCTTTGGAGAAATTTTAGGGTGTTACAAACATGAAGCTAGCAATGTAATTATATCAGGGCACTGGATTTAAGAGATAGATATTTATCCACAAGGGCACAGATAAACATACCTGTTGTAGAGCATTTCACCCAAGCTAGTCTCAGGTATCGTTATTTATATTTTTGCCTAGAGACTAATCAATTCAAGATATGATGGTAAGGTAAAGACTTAACAGTATTTAATATGGCACACACTTGTAATAAGACTGATAACACACTAGCTACTATGAACAAGAATCAGGTACAGAGTAAATGATATAGTAAATAATTGATAAAGGATAGCAGAGATCAGATCAATCAAGGATAAACTTAGAACAATACTGCCTAGCAATATGATGATTAGAACAGGTATTAATAAGGAACATTCCTAAGTTATTCTAATTATAAGTCATAGCATACAGTGATTAGTGCAATTATATATGACAATCATTGGCTAGGTCACATCATATTTATAATCAAGAGGCAACTCCATAGCTAAAGTGTTAAACAAAGTAACCCTTAAACCATGAGTTAACTGAGCCATACTGAACACTATATTCGGGAGGTGGAATACAGAGGACTCAACAGGTCTGTCACACCCGCGATCTACCACTCTATCCGGAACATAGGACGTATTCGCAGATAAATAATGTATAGGCACCATGCCTACACAGCATTCATCACCCACCCGTTGTACTTTAAGATGAGCGCTATACGAACATGAGCATAAACAATAAGATGAACTATCTATGGCAAATATATAATCAAAGCAGACTATAAGCATTATAACTAAGAATATAATCATTGATGTCTTAATCATATCAATTGTATTGCTATCTAGAACATGATAATGAACAATAAGGTGAATTAGGTCATCGAGAAGAACTAAAGTACGAACTAGAACATGAACTAGAACAAGATTATGATCTAAATAATGAACTAGACGATGAACATAAACTAGACGATGAACTAGAACATAAACAATGAAGAACAATGATGAACTAGAAGAGCAATTATGAAATAGATCCATAATGTTAATACAAGAGAGAAGATCTTGGTTTTACCGAGCCTTCTCGTGACTAGATCAGGAATCCAAGCGAAGCTTGCCTCCTCTAATCCTATTCTATCTACTAATCTAGGTGGATGTAGTCCTAAAGCTTCCGATTGATCTCCTTCTGGTTGGTCTAACCCTGATGAATGAATTGCCTGAAACCCTTATTGCCTGAGAGGGGGGTCAGGGGTCTGTTTATATAGCCCTGGGCGATGAATCATGGCCCTTGGATCAAACCGACTTGAGGTACGGTCGAGATGCATCCTGGAGGTCGGTGGAAGTAGCTTGCAGAGGACGGAACCCAGCGGGCCCAGGGGGCGACCGATCGGTCACCTGGTGGGACCGGTCGGTCCCACCAGTCGGCCTCTGGTGGTGTCCTTCCTTGTGGTGTCTTCTTACGTCCCCTGGAGTCTTCTAGAAGTATCCCGACGTGGCGGTTGCGTTATCTCCCGACGGTTTCCTTCTATGGGAAGCTATTGGTGCTAATTTCCTGGTTTAGTCCCTGCAGAACCATAACTCACCAAAACTCATGGAATATTGTCAGTTGGAACCCTAAACCTTTGTTGGTGATCATATTCTTGCCCTTTTCATATTTATTTATCTCTTAATTATGATAGTTAACCAGTGTCAACAATTCCCCCAAGCTTACCTTTTGCTAGTCCCTTAGCAAACAATCATGATGAATCTGGAACTGTTACTATGCCTCCACATATGTTAAAACAAAAATCTTCCTTGGTTTAGAGTTAACTATTCTGACTTTCTCATATTACCTTTAACTATGGAGCTTTTGCCTTCACCTGGGTCTTTAAACCATTGAAAGATAGAGCAATCAAGTTAAGCATTGTATCTCTAATTCTTTGATCAACCTTCATTCTGGAGTTTTTATATATTTTCAAATGAAAATCAGAGATTCCTTTGTATGACACTCTCAAATCGCTCTTTTATATTTTATAATTCCTCACTGAAGCACTTTTCCTTCCTTCTATGGATAAATATCTGGAGCTTTAAGAAGTGAAAAGCATATTTTACCAAGTCAAAGTTCAAAGTTTAGGAAGAAAGATGTCATACTCATAGATCAAGATCTTAGAAAATTTGAAATTTGTCATCTCTTGCTGGCATATTGTAATTAGAGGAACCATGGGCTATCATTCTTTTTCTCATACTTTTATCATAACTTTCTTCTCTTTTTTTTAAGGTAGTTGGACACTTGTCCCTTTTTATTTCCTCCTTTTATATTTTTGCATAGCACATGCCTCTAACACAATACTACTTTGGAAGAGTGAATCTTTTAATAAAACATTCTTGATCTCTAGAGCATGATAAATTTCTCAACCATAACTAAAAACTTAGAACAAAGCAAGTAGCCTTATCTTAAAATCATATTAATGGCTCTAGGTAGGAATTCATGTTATGTCATACAGGATCTCATCATGTGTTTTTAATCTTTTCAAAATGTAAATCTCCAGAACTCTAGTATCTCTAGGAATTAGATAAACAACAGCTCAAACCTTTTTATGTCATATCTCACAATTTTCTAGGTTTTAGATCAAGCAATTGCCATCCACAGGTTTTAGGTTCAGAGTTTATTCAGAATAACTTTCTCAAGAAAATCTAAGTTTAAACACTAGGTACTAAAAATGAATTACAGCGGGGCAATTGTTTATTATTTTTATTATGAGCAAAATTAATCTTTTATCCACCTAGATATTTATTCATTATATAATATCTTTATTTGGTTTTGTAATAGTTATTTATCTTTTTTAGGAATTTCTATATGTTTATTGACCTGATCTAACTAAATTGAACTAATAGTAATAGATAAAAAATAGTGATACTTATCGTGGTAACTGAGGGTGCTCTCCCCCAAGCTGGATCTTGACTTATTCTTTTTCTCCAGAAGCCGAGTAGACCGTTAACAATTTCTTAAGTCCTTCTCTTCTTCTCTTCCTGCTGAATTCAAAGATAGACAATACAACTAGTGGAACTTGATTAAAGGTTAGTGAATAATATTCCTCCATTTGTCTAGTTGTTTTAAAGCTCTTAAGATTATTTATGTTCTTCCTTTCCACTAAGAAGAGTTTCAGCAGTGTTTCCATAGTGTCTCTTTTTAGATTTAATGGTGAGCCTTCATGTGCCCATAATTTTTTTGTTGTTTTGAATTTATTTATGAAAAACTTGAGAGGATAGAGATACTTATGTGAATACATGGGGGTGCTTTCCCCCAAGCTGAATGTTGATGTTGTTAAGACAGTACTCAAACAGTGGATGGAGCATTCACTTGTTCGTCAGCTTTTCTTGGCCTTTTGCGGATACATGGGTGTATGCCGAGTCTCTGTGTGATGAGTGATTGTCAATGGAGATGATGCGCATGTTCTTTGGCTTGTGTTGTGCAGGTGTCGAGCACGGAGACAGTGATCGATGGCGGGTGAAGGTCAAGTTGCGACGTGCCGTGCCGACGGACCGGGCGCGATGAAGGATGGGCGTGCCGTGCGGCGGACGTGCCATGCCGATGTATCGGACGGTGAAGGGCGGACGTGGACTTGGACTGATGGACTGGAGGCCGGAGGATCAGCTGTGGTGGCTGGCAGCCTGCGACAGCGACAGGCGGAGAAGTGCGATCATGTCGGTGGAAGGGGTGCACAGGCGGTGCATCCCCTCTACGACGCCGGTTTGTTGGTAGAGCCCGGGAAAAACCAACGGTGGACGGTTTCCAGGTTTGGGCCTCAAAACCTGGGTGCTGGGTTTCCAGGTTGAGCCACAAAACCTGGGCGCGACGGTTTCCAGGTTGAGCCTCAAAACCTGGGCGTGGGCCGGTTTCCGAGTTTGGGCCTCAAAACTCGGGCGCGGACGGTTTCCGAGTTTGGCCACAAAACTCGGGCTGGAGGCTGGTTTCCCGGTTTGGGCCTCAAAACCGGGGGCTGATGGAAAAGGCTGGTTTCCCGGTTTGGGCCGCAAAACCGGGGGTGCAGAGTGGTGGCGGCACGTGGCGGCGATCTGAAGGTTGCGTGGAGGCGACGCGGAAGACCGTGCGGGCGTGGCCGTCGGATCTACCTACCACCAGCGGGTGGACTAGAATAGCCTTAGGGTTAGGCTGGTCCGCTCTGTAAATTAGAGTAGAGAGGGGTAGAGTAGGAAATAGACTTAGGCTAGGTTAGTATAAGTAGTCTAGGGGAGACACCCTCCTCCCTATCTCAATCTCAGTTAGCGCAGTCATTTGCTTCCTAGCACCTAGGGTTTCCACTCTCCCATCCCCTGCTCTAGCTAGTTGAGATCCGCAGAGAGACTCCACTCTGTGTACTGTTGATTTGAGGAAGTGAGGCCGTATCCTCACTTTGGAGCACAGATCGATGGCTTGATTTGCGTCCTTAATTCGAGTTCGTGGCTGTGATTCGCGTTTTCTTTGTGTTCTTCGCGGAATCCTTTTTCTCCACGATTTTCCCGTCGCTTGATCTCTTTGCTCGGTTCATCTTTTGCAAAACCGTTTGAACCAAGTTGTTCTAGATCGTGAGGCTCTCCTTTCCACCGAAGGAATTAAACTCTAACCTCACGGTCTAGGAGATCGATCGATTTTCGTTTTGGATTGCGTTCTTGCCTCCATGCCCCGAAATTTCTTGATTCACCGATTTGGAGTTAGGTTCGAGCCATGATCTCTTAGAGATAGCTCACTAACATCCTTGTGACCCCTCAGATCGAATCCTAGGCCTAGAGCTTTTGATTTAGAGGAGATCGGGTTGAATCATCAAAGAACTGCGCTGTTTTCGGGAGCATCGGACGCTATCACGGGAGCATCGGACGCTAGGGTCCCTAGCATCGGACGCTCCGGTGACGCGTGTCACGTTTTCGGCGTTTTAGCTTGCATCGGACGCCAGGCATCGGACGCGTCCGTTGTCCATCGGACGCGCCGGAGCCTTTGCATCGGACGCTGGGTGATTACTGTTCACAGCGTCCGATGGTGGAACAGTAAGGTTCCAGAACCACCCAGTCTGCATCGGACGCTTCCGGTGGTCTGGCATCGGACGCAGGCCAGCGTCCGATGCGACTGGTTTCGCACGGTTTCGTCCGCGGTTCGCTCGTTCTTTGTCGGAATTGATTTCCGTCTTTTGCGTTGGCTTTCTAGAGTTGTCTAGTGTCTCGCTGTGCTTCTAGGAAGCATCCACCCTACATATAGGGTCGTGGACATTAGCAAGCTCTAGGGTTCGCTCTTGGGGTCGATTTTGGGACAGTGGCATCTAGTTTCCGTAAGGAAATTTTGAAGCTCCCATTCACCCCCCCCTCTGGTCGCTTTCGGTTAGCTTCTCGGTCCTTCAATTGGTATCGGAGCGGGTTAAGGATCTTCCACCTTAGCCGGTTCCAGATCCACCGAAGGCGACATGGATCGCGGCGTGGGCAAACCGCCGTTTTTCGATGGGACGAACTATGCGTATTGGAAGATACGTATGTCGGCCTATTTGCAGAGCTTGGGCGCTTCGATCTGGGATATTTGCAACTCCCCTGATTACGTGGTCTTGGCTGCTCGTGTGACTCAACAGCAGGTCGATGAGCACGATGCCAATAGCCGAGCCCGTAATGCTCTTTTCTCTTGTTTGAGCATGGGTGAGTTTGATCGTGTTTCTCACCTCGCTACGGCTCGGGAGATCTGGGACACTCTCATGCGTTTTCATGAGGGCACCTCTCAAGTCAAAACCCGACTCTACGAGTCGTTCAAGCGAGAGTATGAGAACTTTAGACATCAACCTGGCGAGAGCATAGAAAGTTTATTCGCTCGCTTTCAGGTGATTGTCAACAGGATGAGGGCTAACAGAGAGCAGTTGCCATTTGACGATCATGAGCGTGCTTTGAAGCTTTTGCACACTCTTGACCGTTCGATGTGGGACTCCAAGGTTCAGGCAATCATCGAATCGCCGAACTATGAGACTCTCACCTGCGACGAGCTCTTCAGTAAGCTCAAGTCCAGTGAGATTGATGCTATGGCGAGGGCTTCTTTTGAAAATCCTTCTCGCCCGTCCATGGCTTTGGTTTCCGGCTCTTCCTCTAACCCCTCAGCTGGCTTTGCGCTTTCTTCTCTCTTTTCTGTGACAGAGGACCAGCTGGAGTCTTTGGGAGACGACGAGTTGGCTTTGCTTGCCAACCGGTTCTCGCGGTTCCACAACAACCGCATGAACCGTCGTCGCGGAGGAGGACGCACCGGATGCTACGAGTGCGGCGACCCCGACCACTTCATCGCCGACTGCCCCAAGAAGAAGAACAAGCATCTTGGGAAGGGCGATCACGGCCACAGGCGCGACTCCAAGTACAAGGAGAAGCACGTTCCCCCAAGGCACAAGAAGCGGGGCGGCTTCAACAAAGAGTACATCAAGAAGAAGTACTTGGAGAAGCAGCAGGCTGAGCAGCGAGCGTTCTTCGCCACGCTCAGCGACGTCGACGGCTCGGATGACGACTCCGCTCGATCGAGTGATGACGAGTCCGAGAAGAAGAAGCTGGAGGACACGTTCAACGGCTTGTGCTTCTTCGCCGGCGACGAAGGCCTGTGTACCATGGCGCTCGGAGATGAGGTCGACGGCGAGCCGGAGCGTACCCCTCGGAACGACGACGACGACGACACCTCCCAGGTATCTCTCACCTACGACGAGCTTTCCTCCGAGGTTGAGAAGTTGACTGCTGCCCTCCTTAGTCAAGACAAGTTGCTTAGGCGTGCCGCTAGAGAGCGCAAGGAGTTTAGGCAGAAGTGGGAGGACACGGTGAAGGAGCTTGAGTTCGCTCGGTCCACCGTGGTTGTGTCGGAGGAGTTGGAGTGCGAGAGTTGCGCCGCGCACATGACGGATCTTCTCACTCTGAGGAGTAAGTATGCTGCGCTGGTAGATGAGGTGGATGAGCTCCGAGCTAGACCGCAGCTGTTGGGTGCGTGCAAGACTTGTCCTGTCTTGCAATCCGAGTTGGCAGAGAAGAATGCCAAGCTTGAGTCTTTTGAGAAGGCCGGCTCGGATAGCACTTGTGTCAAGAGGTGTGCTTTGTGTGAGGGCCTGGAGCAGGAGATGGCCAATGTGAGGCATGACAAGGTGCGTACCGAGGAGGAAAACACATACCTTCGGACCGTCTTGTCATGGGTGTCTTGTGGTGAGCCTCAGCTCGGGATGATGATCTCCCAATTCAAGCGAGCTGCTGGGGCTCCTGGTGTAGGTCTTGGCCAGAGTGTTGATCTTTCAGCTTTTGGTAAGATTGGAGAGTCTAGTGGTCTGAACCCCTGTGAGAAGCCCAACTCCACCACTACTCCCAAACTAACCAAGCTTCCACCCAAAGAGCCTGCCAAGCCTGTCACCAAGGATGGAGTTGTAGTTGAACCCCCCAAGGCTCCACCCAAGAATCCACAATGGCAACCCAAGCCCAATCACCTAAAGAACAAGCTTGACACAATGCCACCCATCCGAGAGGAGTTGCCACAGAAGGGCAAGGGCAAGGTGAACCATACCCACATCCCTGCAAACCAACAACCCCCTTTGCGCGCGGTGAGGTTTCAGTGTGACTTTTGTGGGCGGGATGGTCACCTGAGTGAGTTCTGCTTTAGGCGCAGGAGAGAGGCGCGCCGAGCTAGGGAGATGCAGAACCCGGACATGTTTCACCCAGCTCGTGGTGGACATGCTCCGAAGCCTCAGGGGAGAGCTGCTAGGTCTGGAGGGAAGCATACCCAGCCTAGGCAGCAGGAGAGAGCCCCTAGGAGGGAGACTAGGCCTAGAGGTAGAGCACCTCAGTTTGTGAGGCCTAGGCAGGAGAGAGCTCCGAGGAGAGACGCTAGAGTTGAGCAGCAGGCTCCTAGGCGTAGACCTCGTAGAGAGCGTGCCCGACGAGGTCCTGTTTTGCAGGTAACGGACCCCGTGGCGGAGGCTTTGTTGAGCGCCTTGTCCCACCGCAGGTAGAGTTTCGCGGTGAGCGCTTCTTCCCCAGCGGACCACGTTTTCCTGTGCGTGGTGATCGCTATCCCCCTAGACAGGATGGTTTTTACACTGACCGTTCTTTTGAGCAGCCGGCCCAACACTGGTTTCCTTCTTATCTTACTAACCCCAGTGTTGGACCGTATGTTCACCCTATGTCTTTTTATTGATGTAGGAGGAGCGGTTGGAGGACATTTGGCTTGTGGATTCCGGTTGCTCGAGGCACATGACCGGAAATGCCAAATGGTTCTCCAGCCATAGTCCGGTCGCCGGAAAAGAGTACATAACCTTCGGCGACAAAGGTAAGGGCAAGGTATTGTCCGTTGGTGCAGTGCGGGTTAATGAGCACTTTGTGTTGCGCGAGGTTGCTCTTGTTTCTAACCTGCATTTCAACTTGCTTTCTGTTTCGCAACTTTTTCGTGAAGGCTATGAGATTCGTTTCAAACCGAACCTTAGTCCGGATCTTAGATCCTCAGGGTGATCTTGTATGTCTGATTTCACCCTTTGGGAATGTCTTTCGCGCGAATTTCTCAAAGTCGTTTGGATCTTCTCGCTGTCTTTTGGCTAGTCCTTCTTCTTCTGATCTTTGGAAGTGGCATAGGAGGCTCGGTCACCTGAGTTTTGACTTGCTTGCAAGACTTAGCTCACTTGGCTTAATCCGAGGATTGCCCAAGCTTTCGTTGGAGAAGGATCTAGTTTGCCATGCTTGCCGGCATGGAAAGATGGTTGCTGCTCCCCACCATCCTTTGACCAAGGTTATGACCTCGCACCCCGGAGAGCTTTTGCATATGGACCTTGTTGGTCCGGCTCGGGTGAGCTCGGTTGGTGGGAAGTGGTATGTGCTTGTTATTGTTGACGACTTTTCGAGGTATTCGTGGGTCTTCTTTTTAGTTGAGAAGTCCGAGACATTCTCCTTCGCTCGCGATCTGATTTTGCGTCTTCAGAACGAGTTCCCTTTGAACTCGATGCGAGCGATTAGAAGTGATAATGGTTCCGAGTTTAAAAATTCGGATTTTGAGAAGTTTTGTAAATGCCTTGGTTTGGAGCATCAGTTTTCTTCTCCCTATACACCACCCCAAAATGGTGTTGTAGAGAGGAAGAATCGGACCCTTGTTGAGATGGCCAGGACGATGCTTGATGAGCATAGGACTCCTAGGCGCTATTGGGCCGAAGCTATGAACACTGCATGCTATATTTCGAATCGCATTTTTCTGAGAGTGTTTTTGAAGAAGACCTCTTATGAGTTGCGTTTTGGTCGCCAGCCCAAGGTGAGTTATTTTAGAGTCTTTGGTTGCCACTGTTTTATATTGAAAAAAGGCAACCTAGACAAGTTTGAGTCTCGTTCTTCTGACGGTGTGTTTTTGGGTTATGGCACTCACACTCGAGCTTATCGTGTACTTAACCTTGACACTAACCGAGTCATGGAGACATCAGATGTCACCTTCGACGAGACTCTTGTTTCTCCTTCTTCTCGTTTTGAGCGTGCAGGTGATCACGAGGTTAGGAGAGCCTCTTTTCGATGACGAGGAAGAGGGTGCTGAAGGTATAGATGATCCAGCACCCCCTCCGCCTGCCGCGCCGCCGGGAGCGGCTTCGACGACGACCCGTGGCCCCGAGACGTCTTCTTCCTGGGGGCCGTGGGATCCACCTCGCGCGGTACCTTTTGTACCCGGGGTGGAACCAGCTACTGTTGAGGGGGAGGTTACTTCTTCCCGGGAGGCGCCACGACACATCCAGCGCCAGCACCCCCCTGAACAGATGATCGGCGACATCGACGAGCGAGTTACTCGCTCCAGGTCACAGCACATCTCGCACTTTGCTCATTCTGCTTTTGTTGCGTCTTTTGAGCCCCGAGATGTTGGACACGCATTGACGGATCCGGATTGGGTCAATGCCATGCATGAGGAGCTAGAGAACTTTGAGCGAAATCGGGTTTGGGTTCTAGTGCCACCACCTCCTGACTGTAAACCTATTGGGACAAAATGGGTATTTAAAAACAAGCAAGGAGAGGAGGGCCACATTGTGAGAAACAAGGCCCGGCTTGTAGCGAAGGGTTATAGTCAGAAGGAGGGGATAGATTATGAGGAGACCTTCGCTCCTGTAGCTCGTTTGGAGGCTATTAGGATACTCTTGGCTTATGCTGCATCCATGGGTTTCAAACTTTTTCAAATGGATGTCAAGAGTGCCTTCTTAAACGGCTATATTGAGGAGGAGGTCTATGTCCAGCAACCCCCCGGTTTTGAAAATCCCAAGTTTCCAAACCATGTCTTTAAACTCCACAAAGCTTTGTATGGTTTGAAACAAGCCCCTAGAGCCTGGTATGAGAGATTAAAAACCTTTTTGCTAGCTAAGGGTTTTAAAATGGGATGTGTAGATAAAACGCTTTTTCTCCTCAAGCAAGGCAAAGATACTCTCTTGGTCCAAATTTACGTGGATGATATCATTTTCGGTGGTTCTTCTCACGTTTTGGTTGCCAAGTTTGCAGATACTATGAGCAGGGAGTTCGAGATGAGCATGATGGGCGAGCTGACTTTCTTTCTCGGGTTGCAAATTAAGCAATCCCGAGAGGGGACGTTTGTGCACCAGGGCAAGTACACAAGGGACTTGCTGAAGCGGTTCGACATGGGTGAGGCTAAGCCTCTTCCGACGCCCATGTCGACGACGACTGCCCTGGATGCCGACACGGATGGAGAAGCAGTGGACCAGAAGGAGTACCGCAGCATGATTGGATCGCTGCTCTACCTGACGGCGACACGGCCGGACATTCAGTTCGCCGTGTGCTTGTGCGCGGCTTTCAGGCTTCGCCACGCATTTCTCACCGTCAGGCGGTGAAGCGCATCTTCAGGTACCTTCGTTTCACGCCCGAGCTCGGGATTTGGTATTCTGCTTCCTCCACCTCTCTCGCTTTGTGGCTTTTCTGATGCTGATTTTGCTGGTTGTCGCATTGAGCGCAAGTCCACTTCAGGGACCTTGCCAGTTTATTGGATCTTCTCTGGTGTCGTGGTCTTCTCGCAAGCAGTCTAGTGTCGCTCAGTCTACCACGGAGGCTGAATATGTTGCTGGCGGCTAGCTGCTGTTCCCAGTTACTCTGGATGATGCCACTTTGCGTGATTTTGGTTTGAGCTTTACTCGAGTTCCTTTGCTTTGTGACAGCACGAGTGCCATTTAGCGTTGCTAAGAACCCTGTGCTTCACTCGAAAAACCAAACACATTGATGTGCGCTTTCATTTCTTGCGAGACCACCCAGGAGAAGGGTGATATCGACCTTCGCCATGTCGATACTCATCACCAATTGGCTGATATTTTCACCAAGCCTTTAGACGAATCAACCTTTAATAGGTTGAGGGGTGAGCTTGGTGTGTGTTTCCCCTTTTAGATGGGGGAAGCATTTTGAGATGTACAGACTGACTCTTTTATTTTGAGGCTCTTTTCTTTTGAGTTTCTTGAGTCTCTCCTTTTGGTATCTTCTTTCCTTCAGTTTTGTGTCGGGCATACGCATTTACATTCTGAGCTTCATGTCTATATTCACTAGAATGTAATTATGCTCTTGTTAGTATTGCTCCGATACTTATGATGATGCTTGTAGCTTATGCTCTTTCTGATCACTGTTACATGTTATGAGCGAGCTATTTTTTTGGAATGGTGAATTATGCCTAATGTATATAAATCTGAAAATGTTCACCATTGAGATATGCAACTAGCATGTGTAGGGGTGTGTTGAGTCCATTCCTGCTTTTCATATATGCTAGGTTGCTATGTCTCTAGTTCTGAGTCATTCACTTGCTTGGTTGTTCATAACTTGCTTAAAATCTGAACCAAGTATTGTTGAATTGAAAAGATCGAGAATGGGATTGCTTGTCAACACCTCATGGTATTGAGACTGTTTCTCATTGCACTTTGAGTTAAACTTGAGCCATGTAGTGTATGACCGAAACCGTTGCTTTAAGCTTCTGATTGCTTCGGCATAGGCTTCGCACGGTTGAAAAGTTAGGCGATGACAAGCTTTCAACCTCTCGCAATCACATGCTAAAAATGAACTTGTGAATTCTTTTACCGCTGCAACTCCGATATGAATTTGAAATCACAAGTATATGCTTCATTCCTATGCATGATGATTGAACTTTGCTAGGGGTAGTTCACCTTGTATATATGCTTAGCACTTGTTTGGATTCCTTCTATACATGTCTAGTGCTATGTTGATGGTGACTATCCTTTTGGCTTAAAAACTGCTCACATGCTCATATGCTTCATATTCGTATAAGTGATCAGTTTGAGCCTTTGCTATTTGAGTGCTTAATTTGAGATGTTGGAGCTACACTGATTAGAGCATCTTTGCACTCTTTTGACTATATACTTGAAGCTCCTAACTTGCATTTTGACTTCAATATGCATTGTGGAAGGAGATCTTGTGTTCAGAGGGAGTTTTAGTGAAGAGAGTTGCTTCTCCGATACCTTTTGGCCTTGATAAGTGCATTTTCAACTAGGGGGAGAAAAGTTTACGCAAATCATATGCCCTGAAAATCTTTTGTCCTAGTTGCTTGCATTTGTCGAGGGGAGTTGCTAGTTGTGTTGAGCCGTTGCCTCTGTCTTGAGGGACTAGCAAACGTTCCTAGCTTCTCATGAGCTTTCATAAGCTTTTTCATTGGCTTCAATTGGTATCGTCTGGTGTGCATTCCCATTTGGTTTGGGTTGAATTTCCAATTGGTTCGGAGTGATTTCTTGCTAGTTGTGTTGAGCCTCTGTGCCTCTATCTTGAGGGACTAGCATTTTGCCTCTGTTGTCCTCCGATCTTCAATTGCTATCTGCTAGCGGTGTTGAGCCTGTTCTACCTCTTCTTGAGGGCTAGCCTTGCTTTGCTTGGTTGCGTCAGCCGTTGCCCATGTCTTTGGGGACCAAGTTTTTGCTTCATCCACTTGACCTTCTTCGGCTTTTGTTAGGCTTCTGGGTCATTTGGTGGGTTTCTCTTCCCACTCCTTCCTACCTCCTTCTTCTTATTCATGATTTGTTGTGGAGTTGACAATGCACTCATCAAGGGGAGATTGCGGATACATGGGTGTATGCCGAGTCTCTGTGTGATGAGTGATTGTCAATGGAGATGATGCGCATGTTCTTTGGCTTGTGTTGTGCCAGGTGTCGAGCACGGAGACAGTGATCGATGGCGGGTGAAGGTCAAGTTGCGACGTGCCGTGCCGACGGACCGGGCGCGATGAAGGATGGGCGTGCCGTGCGGCGGACGTGCCATGCCGATGTATCGGACGGTGAAGGGCGGACGTGGACTTGGACTGATGGACTGGAGGCCGGAGGATCAGCTGTGGTGGCTGGCAGCCTGCTGACAGCGACAGGCGGAGAAGTGCGATCATGTCGGTGGAAGGGGTGCACAGGCGGTGCATCCCCTCTACGACGCCGGTTTGTTGGTAGAGCCCGGGAAAAACCAACGGTGGACGGTTTCCAGGTTTGGGCCTCAAAACCTGGGTGCTGGGTTTCCAGGTTGAGCCACAAAACCTGGGCGCGGAACGGTTTCCAGGTTGAGCCTCAAAACCTGGGCGTGGGCCGGTTTCCGAGTTTGGGCCTCAAAACTCGGGCGCGGACGGTTTCCGAGTTTGGGCCACAAACTCGGGCTGGAGGACTGGTTTCCCGGTTGGGCCTCAAAACCGGGGGCGATGGAAAGGCTGGTTTCCCGGTTTGGGCCGCAAAAACCGGGGTTGCAAGAGTGTGGTGGCGGCACGTGCGGCGATCTGGAAGGTTGCGTGGAGGCGACGCGGAGACCCGTGCGGGCGTGGCCGTCGGATCAACCTACCACAGCGGTGGACTATAATAGCCTTAGGTTAGGCTGGTCCCGCTCTGTAATTAGAGTAGAGGGTAGAGTAGAGAATAGACTTAGGCTAGGTTAGTAATAAGTAGTTCTAGGGAACACCCTCCTCCCTATCTCATCTCAGTTAGCGCAGTCATTGTGCCTTCCCAGCACCTTAGGGTTTCCACTCTCCCTCCCCTGCTCTAGCTAGTTTGAGCTCCGCGAGAGACTCCACTCTGTGTACTGTTGAGTTGGGAAGTGAGGCCGTATCTCCTGGAGCACAGATCGATGGCTTGATTTGCGTCCTTAATTCGAGTTCGTGGCTGTGATTCGCGTTTTCTTCTTTGTGTTCTTCGCGGAATCCTTTTCTCCACGATTTTCCCGTCGCTTGATCTCTTTGCTCGGTTCATCTTTTGCAAAACCGTTTGAACCAAGTTGTTCTAGATCGTGAGGCTCTCCTTTCCACCGAAGGAATTAAACTCTAACCTCACGGTCTAGGAGATCGATCGATTTTCGTTTTGGATTGCGTTCTTGCCTCCATGCCCCGAAATTTCTTGATTCACCGATTGGAGTTAGGTTCGAGCCATGATCTCTTAGAGATAGCTCACTAACATCCTTGTGACCCCTCAGATCGAATCCTAGGCCTAGAGCTTTGATTTAGAGGAGATCGGGTTGAATCATCAAAGAACTGCGCTTTTTTTGGAGCATCGGACGCTATCACGGGAGCATCGGACGCTAGGGTCCCTAGCATCGGACGCTCCGGTGACGCGTGTCACGTTTTCGCGTTTTTAGCTTGCATCGGACGCTAGGCATCGGACGCGTCCGTTGTCCATCGGACGCGCCGAGCCTTTGCATCGGACGCTGGGTGATTACTGTTCACAGCGTCCGATGGTGGAACAGTAAGTTCCAGAACCACCCAGTCTGCATCGGACGCTTCCGGTGGTCTGGCATCGGACGCAGGCCAGCGTCCGATGCGACTGGTTTCGCACGGTTTTTCGTCCGGTTCGCTCGTTCTTTGTCGGAATTGATTTCCGTCTTTTGCGTTGGCTTTTCTAGAGTTGTCTAGTGTCTCGCTGTGCTTCTAGGAAGCATCCACCCTACATATAGGGTCGTGGACATTAGCAAGCTCTAGGGTTCGCTCTTGGGGTCGATTTTGGGACAGTGGCATCTAGTTTCCGTAAGGAAATTTTGAAGCTCCCATTCACCCCCCCCCTCTGGTCGCTTTCGGTTAGCTTCTCGGTCCTTCACCTTTTAAATCCTGTGAAACCATAGACAACAAAACTTGTGGAACAGATTAAGCATTACGATTGGCCACTCTAGCCTTAGTTGTCTAGAATTTCAGTAAGATCTCTTTCTAATAATTATATTATTTTTATGCCACAACGATGAACATTCCTGTGGTTTTTACACCATAGAATATCACATGGGGCTTAAAGTTTCCAAATATATATATATATATGTATTTTTTTCTAATGCAATATAATTGCTTAAGAAGTAAATATGATGCTAATAGTAAATGATCATGCTTTATCTAATTATGCAATGATGAATTTAATGCTAATATTTTGATAACTACCGAATTACCTCCGGCGAGGATCGACGTTTATAGTCTATCGAAAGGCTTTTTGTATGCTCTTTATTCTTCCTTAGGTGTATCAGCGGATCCTGAGAAGGACCTTGATGATTGCACGTCATTAAACTTTCTTTCTTCTCCATACTTGCTTGACTGGTGGACTTGTCTCCTTGACTTCCTCGTCCTTCGTTCCTTTAATGGGACATCTTCACTCCTGGTAACTTCTCCTTCATAGTCAGCCCATCCATCCTTGATTTGTCGTCTCTTGTTGTGTTGGGACGTGCGGCGTCTCCTCCTTGAGTGGTTCTTCTTTTCCTGTACATTAGTGGCATAACCATTGAAGTAACAGCGTACCTTCTCTCTGAAAAACTAGAAGTGGATCTCTCCAGATCTCATGTAGATGATAGCGCCAGTGGTGTTGAGGAAGGGTCTTCCTAGGATGATATGAATGTCGTCTTCTTTTCCCATGTCTAGTACTTAAAGTCGGTGGGAACATAGTGGTCTTTAATTTGGATCATCACGTCCTTTACTATTCCCTCCAGAAATCGATAAGTTTGGTCCGCCATCTGCAGCTGCACATATGTCGAATACATAGGTCTATTTTTATATAAGTGTTCATATGTTACCTTAGACATTATATTGACACTTGAGCCAATGTCGCAGAATGTCTTGTGGAATGTACTTCCTTCGATCTTGCAATCGATGGTGGGTACGCCTGGGTCATCTCTCTTAGCGAGGAATGGTGATGCAAGAAGGTGGTCGTATTCTGTTTGAACAGAGTTGACCATCCATACTGTGTCTTGATGGGTTGTGTAGCCTTGTTCTTCCTTCTTCTGTTTCTATTCTTCTCTCTTCGATGATATGATGTTTGCATCTTCGTAGGGCATCTGAGGGTGGACTTTGTAGTGAGTGTACGGCTCTTGAAGCTGAATCTCTCTTTGTTGCCTGCGATTGTGAAACAGATCTTGGCGCTGTCCGCGTAGATGATGGCTTTGGTTGAGCTTAGGAACGGGTCCAAGAATGATGGGTGCTCTTTCGTTTCCACCTGTTTCAATGATCATAAAGTCTGCACACACATACGAGCGTCCTACTCGTATACAGATGTCTTCTAGAATTCCTAATGGGTAGCACAGTGTCTGATCTGCAAGCTGCAAACACATGGTTGTATATAATAGAGGTGCACCATGTATTTGTTCATATATTACCCTTGGCATAATGTTGACGCTTGCTCCAAGGTCACAGACTGCTTCTTCAAAACTGTGAGGTCCAATATGATTTGGAATCACAGGTCTTCCTGGATCTCCTTTCTTTGGGGCAATGGAGTCATCCATCCATTCCCTCGAAGGTCTAGGTATGAGGTGTCCTGCATCAAAGATGTCTACAAGATTTGCAGTTTCTAGTTCTTTTGGACTTCCTGGAATCTTACCGTTTTCAGTCATAGGGACTGAAGCTGCTAACTGAGATAACTGAGATTCTATCATCTTATTAAAGCTATGCTGATTCTTTATGGCAGAAGTAAAGCTATCCATTCTAGTATTAATATTTTCAAGTAGTTTATCATTGGAAGCTATCTTCTTAGACATATTATCAATAATTTTATTTTGATTAGATATCATCTCTCTCAAAGGTGGTTGATTAAAAGTATTACCTTGGTAGTTACCTGAGTAATTAGGCCTTGATTGCTGGTTCCATCCTTGAGCTTGTTGAGGACGATAGTTGGTGTTGTTGTTGATGTACTTTGCATCCTCTTGAGTCTCAGGGCAGTTGCTCCCTGAATGACCAGTGCCTCCACACTCTTCACATGTCATGCGAGATTCGTAGATTTGCTTGACGTCTTCTCTCTTGGGAGTGTGTTCATCAATCTTCTTCATGTAGGTCAAGTTTAGCAGACAACATGTCTACTTCCTTTAGTTGATGTATTCCTCCCCTCTTGCGTGGCTGAGAGCGTTCCTCATTCCATCCTTGGTTCGAGGCCATCTTCTCTATGAGTGTAGTTGCATTGTTGATTGTGAGTGATAAGAATGATCCTCCAGCAGCGGCATCTACATTCTCACGGGTATTGAAGTGAGCCCGTGATAGAAGGTCTGCATGAGTAGCCAGTTCTCCATCCCGTGGTGAGGGCATTCTGATATGTAGTCTTGAAAGCGTTCCCAAGCTTCTGGGATTGATTCTTCATGTTGTTGTTGGAAAGTTGAAATCTTGGCACGGAGGGCATTCGTCTTGCCCACTGGAAAGAACTTTGCTAGGAAGGCAGTTGAACAGATCGCCCAGGAGGTATTTTATCTTTGTTGGCGTAGAACCATTGTTTTGCTTTCCCAAGAGTGAGAATGGGAACAAGCGAAGTAGAATGGCGTCCCTTTCGACTCTTTGATGGTGAAAGTGCTGCAAATCTCCAGAAAGTGTTGGAGATGAGCGCTTGCGTCTTATGTGCCTTTCCGCAAAATTGATTAGCTTGCACCATGTTGATCAAAGCTGGCTTGAGTTCAAATCCGTTGTCCCCCACATTGACTGTTGGTCCAGTCCTGATGTTGGCAGTGGTTGGTGCAGAGAACTCGCGGAGTGTCCTGTCGGCCATGGTGTCCAATACTGGTGTTAAGCTTCTCTTATCTGGCTAACTTCTGGTAGTGGTGCTGAGGGTCTCTTAAGTTTGCGTCTAGTTTTCCTTAGTAAAGCTTCGGGATCCTCAGTGTAGTTGTTCGGAAGTTGGAAACCAGTCATACATCACCCTGCATAAGATATAAAAGATAAACAAAGCCAGGGTAAGTCTGTAAAAGTAAATAATTAGTGCATTATCACATGTGTGTAAGTAAAATGATATGTTCTAGCTACCGTTTTAAATGCTGCTAATGCAATGTCCTTATCAATGTTCATAAAGATTTTAATGAAAACCCTAGGTACCATCCCTAGTTGAATTGATGTGGTCCCCGACAACGGCGCCAGAAATGCTTGTTGACACTCCTTAATGGATTCACTCTAAGAATGAGTCACATAAAATAATAAACTAGTGAAAGCACAAAAGAGTGTACGGGACACTACTAACTCCACTTAACGTCAAGTTGTCATCCCCAACATGAAGCTAGCAATGTAATTATATCAGGGCACTGGATTTAAGAGATAGATATTTATCCGCAAGCGCACAGATAAACATACCCGTTGTAGAGCATTTCACCCAAGCTAGTCTCAGGTATCGTTATTTATATTTTTGCCTAGAGACTAATCAATTCAAGATATGATGGTAGGTAAAGACTTAACAGTATTTAATATGGCACACACTTGTAGTAAGACTGATAACACACTAGCTACTATGAACAAGAATCAGGTACAGAGTAAATGATATAGTAAATAATTGATAAAGGATAGCAGAGATCAGATCAATCAAGGATAAACTTAGAACAGTACTGCCTAGCAAGATGATGATTAGAACAGTATAATAAGAAACATTCCTAAGTTATTCTAATTATAAGTCATAGCATACATTGATTAGTGCAATTATATATGGCAATCATTGGCTAGGTCACATCATATTTATAATCAAGAGGCAACTCCATAGCTAAAGTGTTAAACAAAGTAACCCTTAAACCATGAGTTAACTGAGCCATACTGAACACTATATTCGGGAGGTGGAATACAGAGGACTCAACAGGTCTGTCACACCCGCGATCTACCACTCTATCCGGAACATAGGACGTATTCGCAGATAAATAATGTATAGGCACCACCATGCCAGCTACACAGCATTCATTCACCCACCCGTTGTACTTAAGATGAGCGCTATACGAACATGAGCATAAACAATAATATGAACTATCTATGCCAATATATAATCAAAGCGACTATAACCACATTATAACTAAGAATCATAATCACTTGATTGTCTATCAATATCAATTGTATTGCTATCTAGAACATGATAATGAACAATAAGGGAATTAGGTCATCGAGAAGAACTAAAAGTACGAACTAAACATGAACTAAAACAAGATTATGAACTAATAATGAACTAGACGATGAACATGAACTAGACGATGAACTAGAACATAAACAATGAAGAACAATGATGAACTAGAAGAGCAATTATGAATAGATCCATAATGTTAAACAAGAGAGAAGATCTTGGGTTACCGAGCCTTCTCGTGACTAGATCAGGAATCCAAGCGAAGCTTGCCTCCTCTAATCCTATTCTATCTACTAATCTAGGTGGATGTAGTCCTAAGCTTCCGATTGATCTCCTTCTGGTTGGTCTAACCCTGATGAATGAATTGCCTGAAACCCTTATTGCCTGAGAGGGGGGTCAGAGGTCTGTTTATATAGCCCTGGGCGATGAATCGTGGCCCTTGGATCAAACGACTGAGGTTACGGTCGAGATGCTCCGGAGGTCGGTGGAAGTAGCTTGCAGAGGACGGAACCAGCGGGCCCAGGGGGCGACCGATCGGTCACCTGGTGGGACCGGTCGGTCCCACCAGTCGGCCTCTGGTGGTGTCCTTCCTTGTGGTGTCTTCTTACGTCCCCTGGAGTCTTCTAGAAGTATCCCGACGTGGCGGTTGCATTATCTCCCGACGGTTTCCTTCTATGGGAAGCTATTGGTGCTAATTTCCTAGTTTAGTCCCTGCAGAACCATAACTCACCAAAACTCATGGAATATTGTCAGTTGAAACCCTAAACCTTTGTTGGTGATCATATTCTTGCCCTTTTCATATTTATTTATCTCTTAATTATGATAGTTAACCAGTGTCAACAGTCATGCATCCCGTAGCCTGACAGCACGGCCCGAAGCACGGTATTTTAGCCCGGCACTAGAACGACACAACCCAGTGACTAACGAGTTTGGGCTGGCCCGATACGTTGGTTAGGGCCGTGCCTGGGCTACTGTCTAGGCACGTCGGGTGGCAGGGCTCGGCCCGATAAAATACGACAGAAACAGTGGTGGTCCGTGAAGGACCGAGAACTCTACCAGAAAGCGACTAGAGGGGGGGGGGTGAATGAGAGCCTAAAAATTTCTTTTGAAACTTTGGCCTCTTTCCCGAAAATCAAGCCCCAAAAGCTTCGAGTACAAGCGTGATGCCCCACGACCCTTGAAGAGGGTGGATGATCCCTAGGATCACAGCGAGGCACCACCGAACGAGAGCAAGCCAAACACCGAAAACTTCGACTCAAGTTCAACTCCAAAAACCGACTCCCGAACGTAGATGAAAAGCTACGTCGGGAAATCCCCAAATACCTATGCTAACAAGTAGCAAAGATACCTAGAGAGGTTCCTTGGTGAACTCTAGGGCCAAACAAGAAGTCCGGAAACCAAGCCAAAAAACCGGGAGAGCAAACACACTAAAACTCGACACTCAGCCAAATCCCGGACTATCCGGAGTCCCAATCTCGGACTGTCCGGAGTCACAGTCCCGGACTGTCCGCACCTACTGCGGACTGTCCGCGGATGGATGACGGACTGTCCGCCGGCTGAAATCCCCAAAACACAGTGTTGCTGAAACCTCCCTGGGTGATCCCGTACTTTCCGCAGATCACAACGGCGCACTGTCCGCCAGTAAAAAAGAACTCAAGTCGCCCGAGACACGCAGACACTGGTCTGGCCGAGCCCGACGCGCGGACTGTCCGCACCCTGAGTGGCGGACTGTCCGTGACCACTCAGGGAGGATGATTTCAATCGCCCTTCTCCCAAATCTTACCAAATTCGATCCAAATCAAAATCCCTCGATCCCAAACTTGGAGAAGATGATCACAAGATAGTTAGGAGACTATCCCCAAGAAATCATTCGCTCAAATTGACTCAATCAACGGGAAATTGAAAGGGAAGGTGTAGGAATGAAAAAGTTGCCACGAAACTTGAATCGACCCGATCTACTTGTTCGTGAGGGTAGAGATAAATTCCTTCGGTGGAAATGTTCTTCTCACATCAAAGAACAAGTTGATTCAAGTGGATTCGAAAAAGACGCAGCGAGGAGGGAGATCAAGTGACGGGAAAATCATGAAGAAACGAAGAACGCGAAGAACAAGTTCAAAACGCGAATCACAATCACGATTGCCAGCCGAAATTCGTCCCCACGAGGAGACAACGGGAATCCGGTCCCGTTTCCGCAAAATCCAAATACACAGAGGTATTGTTCACCGTCTCTGCGGATCTCAATAGCTATAGCAGGGATTGGGAGAGCAGGAACCCTAGAATGAAAATAGCAATTGCTGAGATAGTCTGGAGGGAGGGGTGGCCTCTCCTTATATAGCCTAATACAATTATTCCCCATCTACCCTTACAGCTAACGAGCGAGCAGGCTAACCCTAAGGGTATTCCTGACCAACTCAAGGTTGATGTTGATCCGATGGCCACGCCCGCACATCAGGTGGCTTCGCCTCGACGCGACCTCACCGGATGCCGCCACGTGCCGCCACTGCGCCGCTCGTCCTTTTCACGGACCTCCCCCCGGTTTTGAGGCTGAAACCGGGAAACCTGTCGTCCGTCGCCTGAGTTTTGTAGCCCAAACTGAGAAACCAGCCAGCGCCCAGGTTTTGAGGCCCAAACCTCGAAACCGTCCTCAGCCCGAGTTTTGTGGCCCAAACTCGGAAACCGGCCTCACCCAGGTTTTGAGGCCCAAACCTGGAAACCGTCCACTCGGTGGTTTTTCTGTGGCTCAACCACCAAACCGACGCCGTAGAGGGATGCACTGCCCGTGCACCCCGTCCACCCGCAAGTCTTCACAAGTCGCTGTCCCAGGCTGTCAGCCACCACGGCCGATCCTCAGGCCACCAGTCCGTTAGTCCAAGCCTCACATCCACCCTTCACCGCTCCGGGTCCATCGGCACGACAAGTCTCTACTTGACCTTCACCTTGCCTTCGATCACCGTATCCGAGCTCAACACCTGCACAACACAGGCCAAAGAACATGCGCATCATACTAGTTGACAATCAATAATCATCTCAATATCCAGCATACACCCATGTATCCGCAATCTCCCCCTTGATGAGTGCATTGTTAACTACCAACAAAAATTATATGAAGGTAGAGGAAAGAAGGAAGAAGAAGTAAGCGAACTCAACCAATCGACCAAAAGCGAAGCAAAGCCAGAAGAAGTCGAATGGAATGAGCGAGACAACTTGGTTCCCAAAGACATGGGCAACGACTCGACGCAACCAAGCAAAGCAAAGCTAGCCCTCAAGAAGAGGCAGAACGGGCTCAACACCGCTAGCGAGAAGTCCAGAGCAAAGAAGCCAAAAACTGAGTAAATCAGCTAGTCCCTCCAGAAAGAGGCAAAGGCTCAACACAACTAGCTGAAAAAAGCTCTGAACCGATTGAAAAACGCTTCGAACCAATTGACCAACAAAACTTGTCAAATAAAACAAGTGAGCAAGCTCCCCCTTCAATAGTGCACACAACTAAGGACATGATTTGTCAAATTTCCCCCCTTAGTTGAAAATGCACACACAAGGCAAATGCACATGAGTCACAAATGCAGGTTAGCAGCTTCAGGTATATAGTCGATCGAAAGAATAGATGCTCTAAAAAATGCTGATCCAACGATTCAACAATAAGCATAAATGCCAGCAAAGGCTCAAACTGATCACAAAATACAAAATATGAACATATGAGCAAAGTGAGCAGTTTTAAGCCATTCAGAAAGGGTTTCACCATCAAATAGCACTAAACATGTATAGACAGGAAGTTACACAAGTGCTAAACATGTATAAAATGTGAACTACCCCTAGCAAAGTTCAATCATCATGCTATAGAATGAAACATAGACTTGTGCTTTCAAAATTTTATCGGAGTTGCAGCGGTGATTACACATGTTTGAAATTTCAGCATGTGATTGCGAGAGGTTGAAAACTTGACATTGCCTAACTTTTCAACCGAGCTAAGCCTATGCATAAGCAATCAGAAGCTTGAAGCAATGGTTTCGGTCTTACACTACACGACTCAAGTTTGACTCAAAGTGCAATGAGAAACAGTCTCGATACCGTGATGTGTTGTCAAGTAATCACGTCTCGATCTTTTCAATCCACTTAGACTTGGTTCAAAATTTTTAACAGAATATGAACACACCAAGCAAGTGAAGGACTCAGAACTAGAGACATAGCAACCTAGCATATATGAAAAACACAAGTGACTTCAACACCTTCTACACATGCTAGTTGCCAAACTCAATGGTGAACATGTTTCACTTTTTATTGTGAATTATGCATATTCACAGTTCTGAAAAGTAGCTTAGCTTACAATATGTATCAGTGATCAAAAAGAGCCTAAGCTACAAGCATCATCATATATCATTAGAGCATACACTAAATAGAGCATAGATTCATTCTACAGATTATAGACATGAAGCTCGAAAATAAAATGCAAATATGATGAAATGCAAAAACTAAACAAGAACAAAATAAAAGAAGTCAGTCTATGATACAAGAACCAAAAGGTTTTCCCCAACTAAAAGGGGAAACATACACCAAGCTCACCTCTCAACCTAGCAAAGGTTGATTGGTCCAAAGGCTTGGTGAAAATATCTGCCAACTGAAGATGAGTATCGACATGGTGAAGGTCGATATCACCCTTCTCATAGTGGTCTCGCAAGAAATGAAAGCGCACATCAATGTGTTTGGTCTTAGAATGCAACACGGGGTTCTTAGCAATGCTAATCGCACTCGTGCTGTCACAAAGCAATGGAACTCGAGAAAAGCTCAGACCAAAATCACGCAAAGTGGCCATCATCCACAACAACTAGGAACAGCAGCAAGCCGCAGCCACATATTCAGCCTCTGTGGTAGACTGTGCGACACTAGACTGCTTGCGAGAAGACCAAGATACAAGAGAAGAACCCAAAAACTGACAAGTCCCAAAGGTGGACTTGCGCTCAAGTCGGCAACCAGCAAAATCAGCATCCAAGTAACCGCAAAGGGAGAGGGTGGAAGAGGCAGAATACCAAATCTCGAACTCAGGTGTGAAACATAAGTACCTCATAATGCGCTTGATCGCCTGATGGTGAGAAGTGCGTGGCGACGCCTGAAAGCACGCGCAAGGGCACACCGTGAACTGAATGTTCGGGCGTGTCGCCGTCAGGCACAACAGCGACCCGATCATACTATGGTACTCCTTCTGGTCCACAGCTTCTCCATCCTTGTCCGCATCCAGGGCTGTCATAGTCGACATGGGTGTTGGAAGAGGCTTGGCCTCACCCATATCGAACTTCTTCAATTTGTCCTTGGTGTACTTGCCCTGGTGCACAAACGTCCCTTCTCGGGGTTGCTTGATTTGCAACCCGAGGAAAAACGTCAACTCGCCCATCATGCTCATCTCAAATTCCCTGCTCATAATATCTGCAAACTTGGCAACCAAAGCATGAGAAGAACCACCGAAATGATATCATCCACGTAAATCTGAACCAACAAAGTGTCATTGCCTTGCTTGAGGAGAAAGAGCGTTTATCAACACATCCCATTTAAAACCTTAGCAAGCAAAAGGTTTTCAAAACACCCATACCAGGCTCTAGGGGCTTGTTTCAAACCAAACAAAGCTTTGTGAAGTTTAAAAACATGGTTTGGAAACTTGGGATTTTTGAAACCAGGGGGTTGTTTTACATACACCTCTTCTTCTATGTAGCCGTTTAGGAGGCACTCTTGACATCCATTTGAAAAAGTTTGAAACCCTTGGATGCAGCAAAGCCAAGAGGATCCTAATTGCCTCTAAACGAGCTACAGGAGCAAAAAGTCTCCTCATAATCTATCCCCTCCTTCTGACTATACCCCTGGGCTACAAGTCTGGCCTTGTTTCTCACAATGTGGCCATCCTCTCCTTGTTTGTTTTTGAAAACCCATTTTGTACCAATAGGGTGACACTCGAGAGGAGGTGGAACAAGAACCCAAACCCAATTTCTCTCAAAGTTTTCTAACTCCTCATGCATGGCATTAACCGAGTCTGGATCAGATAAAGCGTGTCCAACATCTCGGGGTTCAAAATCAGCAACAAATGCAGAATGAGCAAAGTGAGAGATTTGTTGTGACCTTGACCGAGTAACGTGTTCGTGGATGTCGCTGATCATCTGTTGAGGTGGGTGTTGGCGCTAAATGTGTCATGGCGCCTCCCTTGCTGAAGTAACCTCCCCCTCAACAGTAGCTGGTGCCTCCTCGGGTACAAGTGGTACAACCCGAGGTGGTGGATCACACGACCCCCATGTAGTGGAAGAAGACGGGTCGGGGCGCGAGCAGTCGTGGTCGAAGTCGACCCAATCGGCACAGCAGGTGGAGGAAGTGCTGGATCATCAATCCCTTCAACACCTTCTTCCTCATCATCAGAAAGAGGTTCGCCAACCTCATGATCGCCAGTACGCTCAAATCTTTGCTATTGTCGCCGAAGGTGATAAACTCCTTACGACAACTAGACTAAGACTGGAGAACCACTTGGCGTTTCCGGTCATATGCCTTAAGCACCCGGAATCCACCAACCAAATGTCCTCCAATCGTTTTACCTACATCAATAAAAAGACATAGGGTGAGCATACGGTCCAACACTGGGGTGAGTAAAATGGGAAGTGTACTAGTGTTGGGCCGGCTGCTCAAAAGAACAGTTAGTAGCAAAACCATTCCTAGAATGCCTACGGGGAAAGCGATCACCACGTATAGGAAAACGTGGTCTGCTAAGGGAAGAGCGTCCATCGCGATACTCAAAATGCGGTGGGGGGTAACGCTCAACAACAAAGCCACCGCCACGGGGTCCATAGCCTACAAAAGCAGGATCCCGTCGGGCACGTCCTCCTTGTGGCCTAGGACCTTGAGGCATTGGACCTCTAGGCCTAGCAGCTCTCCTTTGAATTCGGTGCATGTACATCATGGAAAGGATGGTACATGTCCGTGTTGTTCAACTCCTTTGCACGACGCTCTTCTCTCTTGCGCCGAAAGCAAAACTCCCTCAAGTGTCCATCTCTCCCAGAGTGCTCACATTGGTACCTCACCGCTCTCATAGGGGGTTGTTGGTACTCACGGTATTGGGTGTGGATCACTTGGTTCTTTTGTGGCATGAGCTCCTCATGGATTTGTGGCATAGTGTCTAGCTTGTTCCTGAGGTGGTTTGGTTTTGGAGCCCATGTCTATTTATTGGGTGGAGCCCTTGGAGGTTCTACAAACACTCCATCCTTGGTGTTCGGCTTGAGAGGCTCTTTGGGTGGAATCTTGGTTAGTTTGGGAGTAGTGGAGGAGTTGGGCTTCTCATTCGGCTTAAGACCACTTGTTGACGCAAAATGTGGTCCGCGCCTCACACACAGCAAGCCGGAAAAAGCGTGGCTTCAATCGGGTGCCCGGACGGTTTGGAATCCGGAGACGTGCCAGTCGGTTTGACCTAAAAGCCAACAAGGGATAAAACTGTGAGAATAAAACTGGAACATGCCGGATGAGACCAGACAGTTCCATATTTACGGCCCTGAAGCCACTCACAACAGCATACAACTATGGAAGCTGTCTGCTGAACATGTTTATAAGATCATTCGGCAAATACAAAAAGAAAGCATATAAACGCGTTGGTTGCCGAATACACATGTAGGAAAAGGACATGCTTGAATACATCATCAAGACGTGAAGAATTATAAACAGGTAACTTGTAAGTATAAATCTATTCAAACATCACATGCATAAGTTAAATCCAACTAGTCTGCCGCACGTCTAGTCTTCATTAACCCATCAAGCGTAAACTCAAATGAAGTAATACTCACTATAAGTCTACACCACTTCCTACGATCAGATCAATCCACCGCATGATACAATCTAACAATAAAAAGCTAAAAGCATGTATATATCTGAACAGATCTACAAATACTCATTACTCGTGTAAACTTAACCAAGCTTGGCAAACTAGCCGAGTTAGGGTCCATGAAGAAGGAACATACAACCAAGCATGATTAAACCAATCTAAAACCTGCATCTGCCGCACGATACCTAGTTTTATCAAAGCTCAAACGTAATTGACATGCATGAACCCACAACATGTAACAACCTAGATTGGAAATTGATTCGGCCATCATGATTGTGCAATTATTGGAAACACAAGTAAACTTGTGAAGCAAGGCCGAACAAAGATCAATCTAGATTGGGCAAAAGAGTGTTACAGAATTAATTAAAACATGCAACACATGATAACTTAATGAATCTACTAGATCTTGCCAAATCTAATAGAGCCGATAACTATCTCGCTTTTGCTAAACATATGAATAAACGCCTGCCGCACGGTACCTATTCATAAGCAAAGCATAAGCAAAGACTTCTTGATCGCTAACAAGGGTCCGCCGCACGACCATTGAAAAACAAACAAGACTACTTGCATCATATCTAAATCCACCGCATGATACTAGACACAATAACAAGGTTGTCAGGACTTACGGAGGTCGACGGATCGATGATTCCTCTCGAAGAACTCGACGACACGACTAAGGACTCAAAGGTGGCACGGGGCCGGTTTGTATTGATATGGTTGTGAACAGTTTTTACAATGGCCAAGGGTTGATATTTATATCCTGGGCGAAACACGAGTCCTAGACGACTACGATTTCTACAAGGAAACTAGGAAAATACGAGTCCTATTCCTATTTTCCTCTTGGCGTCCTCCATCGCCACGTGTCTTTTCGTGCAAGTCAGCTCCACTTGCCATATTTGCTCCCCGAATAAAATCACCGTCTTGCAAAATAGCCGACCGCTTATGCACTTGCCGAAACTCCGAGAATTAACTGATCTTGGTCATCTGCCGAATGCATCACATGACCATCTCTCGCAGACTGGCCCATTTGTCATTTCCTTGTGTGTGCGAAAATCTGGTGTTAACACCACTAAACTCTCCATCTTTCCCAAAAGATGTAGCACTCTCAACACCCTGAGCAAAACCAACACCAGGACCTCCAGCAGCACGTTTGAATTGAGCAATCATCATCCCAAGCTGCGGCTCACCACTAGACACCCATGACAAGATGGTCTAAAGGTATGTGTTTTCTTTCTCAGTTTGTATCTTGTCATTATTCACATTCGCAATCTCCATCTCCAAACCCTCAAACAAAATGCATCTAGACACACAAATGCTATCCGAGCTGGCCTTCTCAAGAGACACAATCTTGGCATTCTTCTCTGCCAACTCGGATTGCAAGCCTGCACAAGACTTGCACGCACCCAGCAACACGGGTCTAGCCCTAAGCTCATCCACCTCTCCAACCAAGCAACATACTTCCCCCTCAAAGTGAGAAGGTTAGTCATGTGCTTGGAGCACATCTCACACTCATCCTCCTCAGTTACGACAACGGTGGACTTGACAGACTCAAGCTCCTTCACCGCATCCTCCCACTTCTGCCTAAACTCCTTCCTCTCTCTAGCAGCACGCCTAAGCAGCTTATCTTGACTAAGGAGGGCAGCAGTAAGTTTATCGACCTCAGCAGAAAGCTCATCGGGGGTCTATGATACCTGGGAGGTGTCGTCGTCGTTGTTCCGAGGGATATCGTCCAGCTCGCTATTGACCTCATCGCCGAGGGCCATGGTGCAGAAGCCCTCGTTGTCAGCGATGAAGCAGAGACCGTTCAGCTTATCCTCAATCTTCTTCTTCTTCTCGGACTCATCGTCGCTTGATGCAGCGGAATCGTCATCCGAGTCGTCGACGTCGCTAAGCGTGGCGAAGAAAGCACGCTGCTCAGCCTGGGCCTTCTCCAAGTACTTCTCCTTGATGTACTCCTTGTTGAAGCCACCCCTCCACTTGTGCTTGGCGGGGACGTACTTCTCCTTGCGCTTGCCGGAGTCGTACTTGTGGCCATGATCCGCCTTGCCGAAAGCTTGCTTGTTCTTCTTCGGGTAATTGGCGATGAAGTGATTCGAGCCTCCACACTCGTAGCAGCCACCTTGTCCTCCTCCGCGGCGATGGTTCATGCGGTTGTTGTGAAACCACGAGAACCGGTTGGCTAATAGAGCCAACTCATCGTCCGCCATGAACTCCAGCTGCTCCTCTGTGATAGAAAGAAGAGAAGACAATGCAAAGCCTCCAGAGGGTTAAGCAGAAAGAGCCAGAAACCAAAGCCATCGACGGGCCAAGAAAGATTTTCATAAGAAGCCCTCGCCATGGCATCAATCTTACTGGACTTGAGCTTACAAAGAGCTCTGTCGCACGTGAGGAGTCTCATAGTTAGGCGATTCGATGATCGCCTAAAACTTGGAGTCCCACACCGACCGATCGAGTGTGTAAAAGCTTGAGAGCCCTCTCATGATCGTCGAAAGGCAACAGCTCCTTGTTACCCCTCATCCTATTGACAATCACCTGAAAATGCGAGCAAATAAACATTCTATGCTCTCGCCAGGCAATGTGTCAAAAGTTCTCATACTCTCGCTTGTGCGACTCGTAAGGGACGGTGTTTTGACTGAGTGGTTCCCTCATGAAAACGCATGAGGATGCCCAAATCTCCCGAGCCATAGCGAGGTGAGAAACGCGATCAAACTCTGATATGCTCAAATAGGAGAAAACAGTATTACAGGCTCGGCTATTGGCATCGTGTTCATCGACTCTGATGCTGAGTCACACGAGCAGCCAAGACCACGTAATCAGCAGAGTTGCAAATATCTCAAATAGAAGCACTGTTGATGGCTTAAACACCTGTTTTTAACATCAACATTTGACCCTAAAGTCCACCCAAAAAGGCATGAAATGTAGTCGAAATAGGTTTTCAAACTACCAAATTCCACATGTCCATAGAATTTTATTTTGAATGCAGAATTTGAACCAAAATGTGACATATGGACCCACCAGGCCAGCCCACTCAGCAGGGCCCAAATGGGCCTAAGAGGGGTGGCGCCCGCCACCCCTAGTGGCGCCCGCCACTTGGGTTGGCCTCCCTGCCACGTCACCGACCGTGTGACCTCCCCAGGGCCAAATCTTGGCCCTTGTCACTAGGCCAGTGGCATCAGACGACTCAGGATGAAGTGGCATGGATCAAGGCTGAATGGCGGTTTGCTAGGACATGCAACCGACCCTCCAAACCGCCTTGGACAACCACCTGGATGCCGTTGAAGCCAAGGCGGTGCATCCAACGTGAGGGAGGTGGCGGCCGCCACCTAGGCTGGCGCCCGCCACTAGGGTTAGCCCTAGGTCGGCTGGCTGCCCTCTATAAGAACCCCCTCACTCATTTGGGCTATAAATACCCCCCTTGGCGACACTACTTCATTAACACCATCACACATTACCATCCAAGGAAGCAAAGCAAGAGAAGCAAGTGAGAGTTAGGTTAGAAGCTCAGAGAGCTTAGGCAAGTAGGTTAGCTAGTAGAGAGAGTATAGCTCTAGTGCCCTCGCTACAGCGCGACTCTTAGTTTAACACAGCTTAGCCTAAGTTCTTGGCAGTATAGCGTAGAGCTTGCTAAGAGAGAAGCGGGTGCGAGAGACTGACATCGGAGGTCGGTTGATTTCCCGCGTCTCTGTCTGGTTTGCTCCTTGTATCTCAGGTACATTTATCTTTATCTCAGTATTACTTTAAGCATTACTTTAAGCATTACTTTCAGTATTACTTTATCAAGTACCTGATGTGACCTAGCTATCCTACAGTTCAATTCACTTAGCCATAGTAGTTATCTCTAGTGAGCTTAGTGATTGATCTTTGCCAATAGGTTGCCTAGTTAGTTTAGTGTTTATCTATTAAGTCAAGTGTTTGCTCTGACGTCCACAAGGGTGTCTCTATTCAAAGCTAGGTTTGAGATAGTTAGAATATAGTTAAGCTTGGTGCTTAGTTATAGACTTACCTTCATATACGGCTGGACCCCCGGATAGCTGTGGTAGCAAGCAGGTGGTGACAGCTGTAACACCTCTGGTGTTTAGCATGTAATTAACTTGACATATCATCATTATCATCCTTAAGCATCTTGATCATGATTTCATGTGTAGCATTTTGCTAAGTGTAGCATTTTATGTGAAGTACCTCTATTGCAAAACCATAATTAGCCCACTTCTCTCTACTAGGGCAAAATGGTAATTTCATCTCTGTGACTAGCCTTGTGTAATCCTTGTTCCTTTGGTGTCTTGAATTTTTGTTGTGTTGGCCAGAGTTCAAAAATCAGAATTTGATTTCAAATCTCTTTGCAAAACCTGATTTCCAAACCTTGATTTTATCCCTCTTGTTGTGATCACAAATTATTCAAAATTTGAGGTTGGTCCAAAAAGCAAAGTTGTAGATCTGTCAAAGAGAAACAACTTTGGTATTTACCAATTTTCAAGTTGCAGTATAAAGTTTTGAGTTATTTCAAATTCATTCAAACCCCAACTTTTGTTCCCTTTTCAGTTTTCAAAATTAGTTCAAAAACTAATGAGTTTCAGGAAAAGTGTTTAATAGCAAAGTTGTAGGTTTTGATAAAGGAACAACTTTCATATATAAGGATTTTTCAAGTTTCAGTTTGAAATCCAAAGTAATTTTTGATTTGAATCAAATTTGAAAAGTGTCCCTTTGCTGTTTTTGTATATGGTTCAGAAACTTTTTGGAATTTGAAAATGTTCATATTGACAAAAGTTAGATCTTTTTTTCTGAGCAACTTTGGTATTTTGAGTTTTTTTCGCTCAGTTCAAATTTTGGAGATTTTTGCAAAATACAGATACTGGCCAAAAGTCAAACCCTAGCCCCTACACTGTTCTTCTTCCCGTAGAGCCAGGGGGAGGGGGGGGGGGCCGGCCATGGCCCGGCGCTGCGCCTGCAGCGCATACGGCTTGCTCCCCACGCGCCCTTATCCTGCCGCCGCTGTCTCCCTGTTCCCTCCGCGCCCGCACGCGAGCGCTGACCCTCGCTCTCTGCCCCTACAGTGTCCAGCGCGCCGCGCCGCGTGGCCATTGCCGGCCAAGCTTGCGCACCGGCCCGGCTGCACGCCAGCCCCTCCGCCTTAGCGCAATCGAGTGCGCACGCTCCCGCCGATCTTATCCCGCCTCGCCTTGCTCTCTACCGGCCTCTGGCCGCGGCTATATAAGCCCGCCGGAGCCCCGAGCTCTCATCCTCTCCGCCACCGTGGCCAGGCCAGTCCAGTGCCTCCGCCGCTCCACCACCTAGCTCAGAAGCTCCGCCTTGAGCTCGTGAAGCTTTCCCACCCTCCAATTTTCACCTTCCCCGCCTCCATCGCCCGGCGTAACCCCATCTTCCCAAACTCCGACGGAACCCCGGTGATCTCGGGTTCGTGAATTCGCCGTCTCCGGCCATGATCATCCTCACCGACCCCGTGTCGTGTTCCTTGGTTCCGTGCGACTCTGACCAGGCCCTTGCGGTCTCGTGTGTTGCGCAGGGTCGCCGGAGCGCCGCTCGCCGCTCGCCGCCGAAGGAGCTCCACCGAACCACCGCCCCTCGAGCACGTGTCGAGCCTCCTTCCTCGAGCCTCACCCTCGGGCACGTGCCGAGCCACACCCTCGAGCCCTGCCTCCAATCCGTGGTAAGCACCCGAGGCCTCCGGCCTCTGCTTCCACTCCGTCTCGCCCGAGCCCAAGCCTCGGCGAGCGCATGCTCTCCGCTTCGCCCGAGTCAGGCCTCGGACGGAGGCTTACTTCTCCGTCTCGCCCGAGCCTCCGGGCCAGGCCTCGGACGAAGCTGTCGCTTCCATCTCAACCGAGCCCGTCTCGACCGAGCCCGTCTCGACCGAGCCCCGCGCGATTCGCCCGAGCCCCCGCGATTCGCCGAGCCCGGCCTAGAAGGAGCACAGTGCTCTTCTCTTTTCTGAGAGATGTGAATAGTGTTCTGTTTTTCTCTTTTTTATGATTTTCTGTGTGCATCCAAAAATTCTGAAATTTTTGTGGTAGACTCTTTATGCTCTGGAGTATTTTATAAAAATATGAAACTTGAGTTTTGTGCAAAGATTTAAAAATATAAAATTCCCCTTTTAATTGAAAAATGGAGGTTTTGGTATTTTTGGGGAGTGATCTATAACTCCAAAAACCTGGAGATAAATTTTTATGTGCTAGTTATGCCTTTCTGAGTCTCTGGTAAAATTTTGAAGTCTTTTGGAACAAGTTGATTTTTGAGCTTTTATTTAAATAGTTGAATAGTGCCTTTTGTTAATTAAATGTCTAGATTTAATTAAGCACCTTAATGACCTCCAAAAATTATGAAATTTGTTTTGCCATCTGTTTATGCCATAATGAACTTATGTGATTAATTTGGTAATTTTTGGAGCAACTTCATAAAATGACCTTTTAAATAAAATAAGAAAAATAGAAAAGATGGATTAGGGTTGGTAATAAGTGTTTAATGATGTGATCTTTGATTGATTGATGTTCATAGACCCCTACCCCTCTGGTCTATGATGTTTGTGATGCCTTATGATGTTTATGCTTAGGTTTAATAAAGTTGCTTAATTAAATTGTTAATATTGCTAAAAAGGGAAAAGTAATCTATCGTCCACTTAACAACCACTTATACTTTGCAAGGCTATACTCTAGTTTGTCCTATGCACTTTGTTCATACTAGCATACTCATGTGCATGCATCATTGCATACGTATAGTGACCGAGGAAGAAGGCCCTGAAGTCGAGGTAGCCACCGAAGGATCTGTTCCCGAGGCGACCCCCGAGCCCCGTCAACTGCGCTGCTTACCCCGAGTCTGCTCTCTTTGCCATCCAAGGCAAGCCCCGGTGCATTTAACCCTTTCCTTGAATTTATAAATGTTTCCTTAAATGTCTTTGAGTTAAATATTGCATTAGGTTGATAGGAGTTGAGTGAAATCCTATCTGATGCATTATCTACCTTGACCAATGATACACCCGATACCTGCTTTTCAAAAACTATTTGCAAAATGCTTAGCAATGCTATATGATAGATTTGCAATAAAAATGCCAATTTCAAAAGTGTGATCACTTTAAGAATATTTATGGGAATTTCTGGTTTACTCCCACTATTGGCTAAGTATCTGATCCGTACTTAGTCAATGGGAAGGAGAGGTTGTCCTTGCGTCCGGTGCCGTCATGTTGTAGTCCGGGACTCAACAGTTGACACCGACCGGGACAGGGTTGAAAAACTGACAGGACCTGTACTCTTGGGTTAGAGTCCCGAGGTGCTTGTCGCTGGCTGGAAAAATTAGGGACCACCTGTATGGGGGGCCTGCTGACTAAGACTTGCAACTATTCACATACTACGGAAAGCTTCGGCTCCGAGGAATCCTTTATTGGACCGACAACCGCGCACTGGGAGTGGAGAGATGGCGGAAGTAGCATGTACCCACGTGGGTTAGAGTCCCGGATTGGAGTGGTGTACTGTACTTCCGGGTGGCGTAGGACCGGGCCCAATCTTGGAGGAATCATGGTAGACGAGTTGGCATATGCAAGCTTGGGTGCTACATATGCAGTGTGGATAGGGACCCTCAGCTGAGTATTATTTATCCGGATTAACGCTGCTCCTCGGTTATGGAGACTTAGTCACTGACTGTCAACAGGGAGTGGTTCTCAACTAGGTCTGTTTTTGGAAAGTAAAATGAATCAAGGATTATGATGGAACAAGGAATTTTTGAGTCTTTTCAAAATAAGGATAGAAAAATGCTTTTCTGCAAAATGCTTGAACTTGCTTAGAGCCTTACCTTGACTACCCTAAGCCTCTCATACCTGAGTCTTCTCCCTTTCTTAGTCGGGTAAGTCTTGTTGAGTACCTTTGTACTCAGGGTTCTATTACCCATGTTGCAGGTATGGCAGATTCCTCAGTATGCCTTGGACCCGCTGTGTGACTGTTGTTCAGGAAGAGGCCGATGAGGCCGATGAGTGATTATTCACCCTCGGGCTGGGTGAAGTATCTTTATCTTTTAGTTGTTGTCACATATGCTACTTTGCCAACTCTATCTATTTGAACTATGGTCTGTAATAACTTCAATTTAATGATGTGAACCCTGGTTTGTAAAACTATTGTTAATCTAAGTCTTCCGCTATTTATCCGATGTTATTGTCAATATGTTCAAGAGATTGTAACTGAATTGTGAGATGATCCTCCGCGGACATCGGGCACTGATGTAGCCAGTGGCAGAACCGGTCTTAATCTCTTGGCTGTACGGATCGACTGTCAGTGGTTGACAATGATCAGTGGGCCATGGGATTAGGGGCGGTTACGTCACAGAGTGGTATCAGAGCATCTCACTACGACGTTGCAACATCTTTTTGCGAAAAACCTTCAAAAGGTTTTTAAGTCCAAAACTAAACTTGACTATTTTTGAGTCCAAATTGCTTCTCTCATCTCATCTTGTCTTTGGCAACTAGTAGCAAGACAACTTGTATAAGCCCTAGTACCTTACCTTAATAGTTGCATTGCCTTGTTCCGTAGAACGAATCATGCATCATGCCATAATCACTTAAGTATATAAAAGAGTTCGTTGGGATAGTGTACCTATACCTTTTTCTTGCTAGCCTTCTCATCTATAACCTTTTGTCCAGATATGGCCATTATCAAGCGGACTGCTCGCAAGTCGACTGGACCGCATGCGCGTGCCGCGTCACCAGCTGGCGCCACGCACCGGAGAAGAGACTGGAGAATCCTCCAATGGTCGTCGTTTTCCCCGTCGTACCCGCAAACAGCTGAAGGAGGAATCAAGAATCTGAAGGCTGAGATAGAGAACATGGAGCATGACTTCTACCTTTCCCGCCTGGAGTTCTACGAGGCACGAGCCTCTCTGAGGAAGCTAACCAGAATGTGGTTCGCGCTATCACAGCAGCGTGATGCAACATGGATCCGGAGGATGTACCACCAGAGCCCAGCTCCATGGACCTGCAGCAGTACACCGCCCCAGATCGAGCAGTTCAATGATATGCTTCATGAGGAAGTACACCAGCTGCACAACCAACTTCACCACGTGGCTCCACCTGTTGCTGAGGATCCAGAAGAGGGAGTCGTGGAGGAACCTGAAGTAGAACATGAGCCAGACCAGAATGAAGAAGTGGAACCTGCTGAAGATGTCTACGTTGAAGATGAAGATGAGGAGGAAGAGCCTGAGCTTATCATCGAGGATGATGATGATGACGAAGAGTTGATCTTCATCGATGACGACTAGACTCCTTGTGTCTGTACCATCTGCTTACCTAAAACCTTAGACTTGGTTTGGGGCGTTAGTCTGTCTGTTGCCAGTCTGGCATGTATCTTTCTTTTCATACCTTTTCCCCTTATCAGTCTGTTGTCATCTTTATCAAGCCAGCTATCTTTGTATCAGTGAAGTTATCAATCAAGTCGTTTCAAACCTTTGTCCATATATGCTGATTCCGAGTTCCTTATACAGATGCCTGTGAACACCCGTACCGAGCCGAGGTGCTGGAGTGACCGTCTCCCAAACCCTCCACCAGTTCCTACTACCCTGCAGATGCCATTGCAGCCTGGCCGCCGCTGCCAATCTGATGGCTCAGAATCAAGGACAGCAAAAATCAGAACATCGGCAACCGTGGTCGTCGCAACAACACACCAAGAGACAACCTACGTGGACTTCACTGAAACCCGACCACCGGTCTCACGAAGGCCGATGAACCTCTCAAGGCTGACGACTGGTTACGCACCATGGAACAGAAGTTCAGTCTTCTGTACTGCACAGAGATCCAGAAGCCTCGGTTCGCTTCTCAGCTCCGTGGTCCCGCAAGTGCCTGGTACGCCAACCTGTTGGCTGCCCAGCCTGAAGGTCACCAGCTGACCTGGGAAGAGTTCCGCACCGCTTTCCGTGCACACCACATCCCGTCAGGTCTGATGAAGATGAAGCTTGATCAGTTCCTAGCCCTGCAACAGAAAGATTCCACCGTTATGCAGTACGTGGGACAGTTCACCACCTGAGCCAGTATGCCTCCGACTATGTCAACACAGAGGAAAAGAGAGAGATTGTTTTCTCAGGGGTCTGCACCCTAAGATTCGCAGAGGTCTATCCAACAACCTAAACGGATCCTATCATGATGTCGTTGACCGTGCTGTCGCTTTCGAGGAAGTAACCGCCAGTATCAGGAGGAGAAGAAGAAGAAGAAGGCTGGGTCTAGCAGCTTCTCCAGCAACCATAAGCGCCCAAGAATCCTCTATACCCCAGCCACCACCAAAACCGTGCCCCATATCCCCATCAGCAAGTGGTCGTTCGTACCGCGGCCACCACCCATAACGCCAACCAGCAAGTGCCACTCAGCCGAACGCCCCAGGTGTTTCGTGTCACCACCCCCTCAAACCTTACAACACCACCCATGCTACAACTGTGGCCAAGTTGGTCACTGGTCTCGCGAGTGCCCAAAACCCAAGAAGAATGCCCGCATGCCAGAAGGCCCTGGAGGATCACAGCAGCAGCACCGTGCACCGCAGCAGCACGTCCAGAAGGGCAAGCTTGTCAAGAAGCACGGGCAAGTCTACTTCACCACCGTCAGTAATATCCCAGAAGGAGAGCCCGTCATGCTCGGTAGGTTCCCTGTTGCCAATCATCCTGCATCGTCTTGTTCGATTCTGGTGCATCGCATTCCTTCATCAGTCGCACTTTGTCATCAAGCATAAGTTACCCATGGGGGAGTTAAAAGAAAGTTTTGCATACTTTCGCCTGGAGGGCGGATAAATACTAAGGAAGTGGTCCGCAGTATACCAGTAATGTTGGGGGAACATGTCTTTCCTACCACCATGATAGTACTACTGCGCAATCAAGAGATAGATGTCATCTTAGGATGAATTGGATGTGTCAGTATAAAGCCATGATAGACATCTTGAATAGAGTTGTGAGAGTGGATTTCCTAACAGCACCTCCAAACTCCTTCTCCAACTTCCTATGCCTCAAAAACCCAACCACCCCCAGTTGAATACCGCCTGTGTTCCGGAAGTCAGGGATATTCCCGTGGTCTGTGAGTTCCCTGATGTCTTCCCAGAAGATCTACCTGGTCTGCCTCCCGACCGTGATGTTGAGTTTGCCATAGAGCTAAAGCCCGGGACTGCTCCTATATCCCGTAGAGCTTATCGAATGCCTCCCAGAGAGTTTGGCAGAGCTGAAGATCCAATTGCAAGAGCTATTGGATAAGGGTCTCATTCCGCCCAAGTTCATCTCCTTGGGGCTGTCCTGCTATCTTTGTGAAGAAGAAGGACAAAAGCCTTCGTCTGTGCGTTGACTATCGCCCGCTCACATCAGAGGTCACCATCAAAATAATATCCTTTGCCTCGCATTGACCTTCTTTTGACCAGTTATCTGGAGCCAGAGTGTTCTCCAAAATTGATCTCAGATCTGGCTATCACCAAATAAAAATCCGTCCAGAAGACATTCCTAAAACACGCTTCACCACCAGATACGGTCTATATGAGTATTTGGTCATGTCTTTTGGCTGACCAATGCCCAATGCCCCCGCTCATTTCATGTATCTCATGAACTCTGTGTTCATGCCAGAGCTCGATAAATTCGTAGTCGTGTTCATTGACGACATCCTTGTCTATTCAAGAACTCCTGAAGATCACGCCAAGCATCTTCGAATCGTTCTCTCTCGTCTCAGAGATCACCAGCTGTATGCCAAGTTCATAAATGCGAATTCTGGCTAGATCGAATTCAATTCCTTGGTCACGTCCTGTCCGCCGAAGGTGTGTCAGTTGACCCTGGAAAAGTGGCAGATATCTTGGATTGGAAGCCACCTACCACTGTCCGCGAAGTTCGTAGCTTCATGGGAATGGCTGGATACTATCGTCGATTCATCCCAGATTTCTCCAGAGTCGCCAAGCCTATCACAGAGTTGTTGAAGAATTCCGTGGATTTCGTTTGGTCACCAGCCTGTGAGCAAGCCTTTCAAGCCTTGAAGAAACTGTTAACTACATCACCAGTCCTAGCTCAACCAGATATCGAGAAACCCTTCGATGTATACTGTGATGCATCTGGTACTGGTTTGGGCTGTGTTTTGATGCAAGAAGGAAGAGTGATCGCTTATGCCTCGCGACAGCTTAAGCGACATGAGGAAAACTACCCAACCCATGATCTTGAGCTAGCAGCAGTCGTGCATGCCTTGAAGATTTGGCGTCACTATCTGTTGGGCAGCACCTGTAATATGTATACGGATCACAAGAGCCTAAAGTATATCTTCACTCAAGAAGAATTGAATATGAGGCAGAGAAGATGGCTTGAGTTGATTAAAGATTAGGATCTCGAAGTACATTACCATCCTGGTAAGGCAAATGTAGTTGCCGATGCCCTTAGTCGCAAGTCATACTGCAACAGTCTGACGACGAAGCCCTATGATCTTTCCTTGTGCCATGATCTTGAAAAATGGGTATCGAAATGATTCCGCAAGGAAGCCTGAACAATGTCAGCATAGAAACATCCATCAAGGATCAAGTCATTGCTGCTGCAGAAGGATAACCCTGGAATCAAGCACATCATCGAAAAGGTCCAGACCGGAAAGGCTGATTGTTTCAGGATCGATGATGTAGGAGTTGTTTGGTTCAAGGACCGTCTAGTAGTTCCCAAGGTGCCCGAATTGAGACAGTTAATCCTTGATGAAGCACACTTGACCAGATTCTCTATTCACCCCGGCAGTAACAAGATGTACCAAGACTTAAAGCAGAGATTCTGGTGGACTAAAATGAAGATTGAGATTGCCCGGTATGTCGCTCAGTGTGATACCTGCCAAAGAGTCAAGGCAGTACACATGAAGCCTGGAGGAGAATTGCAACCTTTGTCAGTACCCGCTTGGAATGGGACGACATTAGTATGGATTTTGTCAATGGACTACCCAAGACCCAGAAAGGTTTTGATTCCATTTGGGTAATCGTGGACCGACTCACCAAACAAGCTCACTTCCTGCCAGTGAAGACCAGTTACACCGTCCCCCGTATGCCACTTTGTACAAGAACCACATAGTGAAACTTCATGGCATACCCAAGACCATTGTCTCTGACCGTGGTACCCAGTTTGTCGCTAAGTTTTGGAAAGTGTTCCATACCTCACTTGGAACCAAGCTCTTGCATAGTACGGCATATCATCCGCAAACAGATGGACAAACTGAGCGAGTCAACCAAGTGTTAGAGGATATGTTTGAGAGCATGCGTGCTCACCTTCGCAGATACTTGGGATGACTGTCTGCCCTGGCAGAATTCTCTTATAATAACAGTTACCAAGAGAGCATCAAAATGGCACCCTTTGAAGCACTGTACGGTCGTCGTTGTCGTACACCTCTCAGTTGGTCTGAACCCGGAGAAAGGGAATTCTTTGGAGTTGACCTGGTCAAAGATATGGAAGAGAAAGTCAAGCAGATACAAGAGAATATGAAGATTGCCCAATCTCGACAGAAAAGCTACGCTGACAAGAGACGTCGACCTCTGAAGTTTCAAGTTGGAGATTATGTATATATCAAGGTTTCACCAACCAAAGGAGTCACTCGTTTTGGAGTCAAGGAAAGTTAGCACCCCGCTACATTGGTCCGTTTGAGATTTTGGAATGTTGTGGCAAGGTAGCTTACAAGCTGAAGTTGCCCGATCATCTCTCCGCTGTCCACAATGTTTTCCATGTCTCCCAACTCAAGAAGTGTCTCCGAGTACCAGAACATGTCGTGGAAGTTGAAGGTGTCGAGCTAGAGCCTGATCTATCCTACTCAGAATATCCAGTTCGCGTGTTGGACCACAAGGATCGCGTTACTCGAAGAACTACCATGAGATGGTACAAAATCCAGTGGAACCAGCACTCTGAAGAAGAAGCCACTTGGGAATCTGAAGACTTCTTAGCAAAGAACTATCCCGACTTTCTCGAATCTCTGTCTATGTAAAGTTTTGCCTTTATCCCTTCTTTGTCCTTTCGTAAGACGTGGAATCTCGGGGCGAGATTTCTTTTAGGGGGAAGGCTGTAACACCTCTGGTTTTTAGCATGTAATTAACTTGACATATCATCATTATCATCCTTAAGCATCTTGATCATGATTTCATGTGTATGCATTTTGCTAAGTGTAGCATTTTATGTGAAGTACCTCTATTGCAAAAACCATAATTAGCCCACTTCTCTCTACTAGGGCAAAATGGTAATTTCATCTCTGTGACTAGCCTTTGTAATCCTTGTTCCTTTGGTGTCTTGAATTTTTGTTGTGTTGGCCAGAGTTCAAAAATCAGAATTTGATTTCAAATCTCTTTGCAAAACCCTGATTTCCAAACCTTGGATTTTATCCCTCTTGTTGTGATTCATAATTATTCAAAATTGAGGTTGGTCCAAAAAGCAAAGTTGTAGATCTGTCAAAGAGAAACAACTTTGGTATTTACCAATTTTCAAGTTGCAGTATAAAGTTTTGAGTTATTTCAATTCATTCAAACCCCACTTTTGTTCCCTTTTCAGTTTTCAAAATTAGTTCAAAAACTAATGAGTTTCAGGAAAAGTGTTTAATAGCAAAGTTGTAGGTTTTGATAAAAGGAACAACTTTCATATATAAGGATTTTCAAGTTTCAGTTTGAAATCCAAAGTAATTTTGATTTGAATCAAATTTGAAAAGTGTCCCCTTTGCTGTTTTTGTATATGGTTCAGAAACTTTTTGGAATTTGAAAATGTTCATATTGACAAAGTTGTAGATCTCATTTTTCTGAGCAACTTGGTATTTTGAGTTTTTGTCGCTCAGTTCAAATTTTGGGAGATTTTTGCAAAATACAGATACTGGCCAAAAGTCAACCCTAGCCCCTACACTGTTCTTCTTCCCGTAGAGCCAGGGGGAGGGGGGGGGGCCCGGCCATGGCGCCGGCGCTGCGCCTGCAGCGCATACGGCTGCTCCCCACGCGCCCTTATCCTGCCGCCGCGTCTCCCTGTTCCCTCCGCGCCCGCCGCGCGCGCTGACCCTCGCTCTCGGCCCCTACAGTGTCCAGCGCGCCGCCGCCGCGTGGCCATTGCCGGCCAAGCTTGCGCACCGGCCCCGGCTGCACGCCAGCCCCTCCGCCTTAGCGCAATCGAGTGCGCACGCTCCCGCCGATCTTATCCGCGCCTCGCCGTGCTCTCTACCGGCCTCTGGCCGCGGCTATATAAGCCCGCCGGAGCCCCGAGCTTCTCATCCTCTCCGCCACCGTGGCCAGGCCAGTCCAGTGCCTCCGCCGCTCCACCACCTAGCTCAGAAGCTCCGCCTTGAGCTCGTGAAGCTTTCCCACCCTCCAATTTCACCTTCCCCGCCTCCATCGCCGCCCGGCGTAACCCCATCTTCCCAAACTCCGACGGAACCCCGGTGATCTCGGGTTCGTGAAATTCGCCGTCTCCGGCCATGATCATCCCTCACCGACCCCCGTGTCGTGTTCCTTGGTTCCGTGCGACTCTGACCAGGCCCTTGCGGTCTCGTGTGTTGCGCAGGGTCGCCGGAGCGCCGCTCGCCGCTCGCCGCCGAAGGAGCTCCACCGAACCACCGCCCCTCGAGCACGTGTCGAGCCTCCTTCCTCGAGCCTCACCCTCGGGCACGTGCCGAGCCACACCCTCGAGCCCTGCCTCCAATCCGTGGTAAGCACCCGAGGCCTCCGGCCTCTGCTTCCACTCCGTCTCGCCCGAGCCCAAGCCTCGGCGAGCGCATGCTCTCCTCCGCTTCGCCCGAGTCAGGCCTCGGACGGAGGCTTACTTCTCCGTCTCGCCCGAGCCTCCGGGCCAGGCCTCGGACGAAGCTGTCGCTTCCATCTCAACCGAGCCCGTCTCGACCGAGCCCGTCTCGACCGAGCCCCGCGCGATTCGCCCGAGCCCCCGCGATTCGCCGAGCCCGGCCTAGAAGAAGCACAGTGCTCTTCTCTTTTTCTGAGAGATGTGAATAGTGTTCTGTTTTCTCTTTTTTGTATGATTTTTCTGTGTGCATCCAAAAATTCTGAAATTTTTGTGGTAGACTCTTTATGCTCTGGAGTATTTTATAAAAATATGAAACTTGAGTTTGGTGCAAAGATTTAAAAATGTAAAATTCCCCTTTTAATTGAAAAATGGAGGTTTTGGTATTTTTGGGGAGTGATCTATAACTCCAAAAACCTGGAGATAAATTTTTATGTGCTAGTTATGCCTTTCTGAGTCTCTGGTAAATTTTGAAGTCTTTTGGAACAAGTTGATTTTTGAGCTTTTATTTAAATAGTTGAATAGTGCCTTTTGTTAATTAAATGTCTAGATTTAATTAAGCACCTTAATGACCTCCAAAATTATGAAATTTGTTTTGCCATCTGTTTATGCCATAATGAACTATGTGATTAATTTGGTAATTTTTGGAGCAACTTCATAAAATGACCTTTTAAATAAAATAAGAAAAATAGAAAGATGGATTAGGGTTGGTAATAAGTGTTTAATGATGTGATCTTTGGATTGATTGATGTTCATAGACCCCTACCCCTCTGGTCTATGATGTTGTGATGCCTTATGATGTTATGCTTAGGTTTAATAAAGTTGCTTAATTAAATTTGTTAATATTGCTAAAAAGGGAAAAGTAATCTATCGTCCACTTAACAACCACTTATACTTTGCAAGGCTATACTCTAGTTTTGTCTTATGCACTTTGTTCATACTAGCATACTCATGTGCATGCATCATTGCATACGTATAGTGACCGAGGAAGAAGGCCCTGAAGTCGAGGTAGCCACCGAAGGATCTGTTCCCGAGGCGACCCCGAGCCCCGTCAACTGCGCTGCTTACCCCGAGTCTGCTCTCTTTGCCATCCAAGGCAAGCCCCGGTGCATTTAACCCTTTCCTTGAATTTATAAATGTTTCCTTAATGTCTTTGAGTTAAATTATTGCATTAGGTTGATAGGAGTTGAGTGAAATCCTATCTGATGCATTATCTACCTTGACCAATGATACACCCGATACCTGCTTTCAAAAACTATTTGCAAAATGCTTAGCAATGCTATATGATAGATTTGCAATAAAAATGCCAATTTCAAAAGTGTGATCACTTTAAGAATATTTATGGAATTTCTGGTTTACTCCCACTATTGGCTAAGTATCTGATCCGTACTTAGTCAATGGGAAGGAGAGGTTGTCCTTGCGTCCGGTGCCGTCATGTTGTAGTCCGGGACTCAACAGTTGACACCGACCGGGACAGGGTTGAAAAACTGACAGGACCTGTACTCTTGGGTTAGAGTCCCGAGGTGCTTGTCGCTGGCTGGAAAAATTAGGGACCACCTGTATGGGGGCCTGCTGACTAAGACTTGCAACTATTCACATACTACGGAAAGCTTCGGCTCCGAGGAATCCTTTATTGGACCGACAACCGCGCACTGGGAGTGGAGAGATGGCGGAAGTAGCATGTACCCACGTGGGTTAGAGTCCCGGATTAGAGTGGTGTACTGTACTTCCGGGTGGCGTAGGACCGGGCCCAATCTTGGAGGAATCGTGGTAGACGAGTTGGCATATGCAAGCTTGGGTGCTACATATGCAGTGTGGATAGGGACCCTCAGCTGAGTATTATTTATCCGGATTAACGCTGCTCCTCGGTTATGGAGACTTAGTCACTGACTGTCAACAGGGAGTGGTTCTCAACTAGGTCTGTTTTTGAAAGTAAAATGAATCAAGGATTATGATGGAACAAGGAATTTTTGAGTCTTTTCAAAATAAGGATAGAAAAATGCTTTTCTGCAAAATGCTTGAACTTGCTTAGAGCCTTACCTTGACTACCCTAAGCCTCTCATACCTGAGTCTTCTCCCTTTTTCTTAGTCGGGTAAGTCTTGTTGAGTACCTTTGTACTCAGGGTTCTATTACCCATGTTGCAGGTATGGCAGATTCCTCAGTATGCCTTGGACCCTGTTGTGTGACTGTTGTTCAGGAAGAGGCCGATGAGTGATTATTCACCCTCGGGCTGGGTGAAGTATCTTTATCTTTTAGTTGTTGTCACATGCTACTTTGCCAACTCTATCTATTTGAACTATGGTCTGTAATAACTTCACTTTAATTTTATGTTGAACCCTGGTTTGTAAAACTATTGTTATCTAAGTCTTCCGCTATTTACTCCGATGTTATTTGTCAACATGTTCAAGAGATTGTAACTGAATTGTGAGATGATCCTGCGGACATCGGGCACTGATGTAGCCCAGTGGCAGAACCGGTCTTAATCTCTTGGCTGTACGGATCGACTGTCAGTGGTTGACAATGATCAGTGGGCCATGGGATTAGGGCGGTTACGTCACAACAGCCCTGTGTGCCTTGAATTCCACCACGCAGTTGACCCAGTTTAACAGTAAGGCTCGTTGTGCTAGCGTTCAACCTAAGTAAGTGGTAAAGGCTAGTACGCCTCGATACTTGACAAGATAGGAATAAAACTTTACTCAACTTAGTTGCTTTATTGTCTTTTGCCTGCCTTGCTTCGTAACTATCTCGCTTCGTAGTTATCTTGCTTTGTAGTTATCTAGGAGTAGTTAGTAGTAGTTAGTTAGTTATCTTTAGTTATCCTAATCTATCTATCTAGTTATCCACCCTACCTTAGCCATCAACTTCACCCTTACCTAGCCATCCATATATTCTTTCTAGCCTTCCATCCTTTCATCTTCCCTTCTCCCCTTTTCTCTTTTCTTATTTCTTCGACTCTCATCCCCTCCTTGACTCAACTCATGCACCACCCTAGCCTTCCCTTGGGATCAAATAAATCGACACCTGGTACTCCCAGGCGAAGTGCTACTACGATAGTTCTGTGCGCTTGCAGAATCTCCTCCTGGTATAGTGACCGGTCTTGCTTCAAGCGTTTCTGACGCCGTTGCCGGGGATAGACTCCATAGTCTACTCCTAGTAACAACGTTAGCAAGTGCCAACAAGCATTCCTGGGCTGTTACCGGGGATAGTTGCCTAGCACTATCTTTAGTGAAGCTAAGAACTACCAACTAGTATTTCTGGCGCCGTTGTCGGGGAAGGCAATCAGTGTATCGGTTGAGTCCCTGTCGAATTTATCTTCGCTTAAGCTCCCGCTTAGCGAATCCCATCTTACCCCCATTCTTTCTTTCCTTAGTCCTTCTTATCTTTTTCCTTCATCTTCTTCAACTTCTTTCTTTCTTATCTCGTTCTATCTTCACGATGGCCAATAAGACCATTCGTGAGTTTTCTGCTCCTTCTGCCGCTAATGTAGCGATAGGACTGTTGATGGTTCTTAACAACATATTTCTACCGCCAACATGACCCATAAAAAGGAAGAAAGTCACATATTCTACTCACATATACCTTTACCGCTAACCAATTTCCACATGTATTGCAAAAGTATGTTTTGTAGACCATAAACTTGTATACAGGTGGAAAGCGGATAAAAAGGCGCAATTCGACACGATCAAATGCGCAAAACAACAAGAGGAATAAAAGCCCATACAAAAGTGCTACAAACTTCAACCAGATTCAGACTCAGCACGACATTTCAGGCCAAATGGGCTTTGGCCCAGCCCACGGGGGCCCAGCCAGGGGGCGGCGGCCGCCTCCCTGGAGACGCCACCTGTCCACCGCCTTTGCAGAGGCGGTACAATCAATGTTCTAAGGCGGTGCTGGTGAAATTTGCAGCAAACCCCCTATTGAACCGACCTAGAACCCTATATAAGCATGGGGAGAGGACCTCTCAAGACATCAAGTATCAAGATACAAGAGAAGAAGTAGAGAGGAAGAGCTTCACTCATATCCTTAGCCTCTAGGTTAGGAATAGAATAGGGAGCGAGATAGAGAGTAGAGTAAGAGAAGTAGCAAGTGACTGGCTCCATCCCCTAGTTGCACTAGTCGGGAGCCGCCGAAGTGTTGACTACTTCCTGCGCTGTACCTCTGCAACCCGACTTACTACATTGGAGTAAGAAAAGGTTGAGTTCTACTTTTGTTCTAGTAAGTTCTCGAGCATTGTTATCTTGTTCTTACAATCTTGCGGGTTCGTTCTTTGGTGGATACTCTAGTAGAGGAACCTCTGAATCATTTGGAGGGGTTCCTGGCCAACGCTAGAGTAGTAGCTAATAGCGTAGACGTGGTGTCTAAGCTAAGAGCTACCCTCGTTTGCCTCGTATCCCACGGGTGAGGGGTCGGCGGCAGGTGGTGACAGCCCTGTTTGCCCTTAGTTTCCCCCATGTTCGGATACAGCGTAGAGCTATAGGCCGGAGTTACTTGGCAGACCAGGTATAAGCCGGTGCCCGAAGTAAGGTTGTGAAAACACGTTACCTTGTTTGAGGCTTCTAAGCATTAGAAGAACCTCGTTACCCAAGTCATTCCCTCTTTTCTCTCTAGGGTTTATTAGATCCGTGACCTTGAACACTTCCGTTCCCTGAGAAATTACGATACCCTGTATACCACCGGGTGAAATGCTACAACGGTATTTCCGTGCGCTTGCGGACTTTGGCTGCTTCGCTAAGATTTACCAACTATCGTGCGGTATATGCTTGGCATATCACAAGGCAATGGCGCTATCCTTGTGGCATGTTAAGAAATACCGACACGACACTTCTTGGCGCTTTTGCTGAGGATAGCTTAAAACCCTATCTTCTGTGATTGCGTTAAGAAATGTCAACAAGCATTTCTGGCGCCGTTGCCGGGGAACGGTTGTCGTTTTTAGTCTCTGAACCTAGTTGCCCATGTATCCTTGTGTTGAAAAAAAATCTTTATCTTTTATCCTATGAAACACAAATACCATTCCCGTAAACCTACCACCATGAAGCTGGATTCAAAGCCAAACCCTTTTTGCTTCATCAGAGGAGTTCCACAACCCAACCACACCTTGTTTGAGGAGGCAAATTGCTTTTTTCTCTCGTTCACTTCACACTTGGGTGAAATTGAACGACCTTTAACCTCGCTCAAACCAAAGTCATGTCCCTCTGGCCTAACAATTGTTGTTCTCGATGGTGGCCGAATCAACAAGTGGTTCTGCATGACACATCTTGGAGAATAAAACTCCCCTGGCCAAGGACATGCCCGAAACAACAACCCTAGAGACCAAACCAGATTCCACTTTTGAGCATGTTAACCTTACTTTTGAAACATCTCATGTTTCATGCTCACCCATGGAGTCTCTAGAGTTTGTTTTGTTTCGGACCATATGCATCTATGTGGATCACAACCATTCTTGATTCTTGTTGTCTAACTTTTCGAGAGGATGGTTGTGGATGCCTATGTTTTTCATAGACATTGCAAACCCCGTAGTCGCATGATGGTGTTGACCTTGCAGCTTGAACGCTTGTGCTCAATGTTTGGTGGTGTAGCTGGGAACTACACCACCATTAATAGCTGCAAGACAAGATTCCCATGGTCAAGCTTATGACCCTAATCAAAGCACTGCCGGGAGATACCCCGGATTATCATAAAAAAATAGTTATCATGCATAAATTCCTTCTAAAAAATAATAATAAAAACTTGCATAAAAAAATTAATAAAATATGAAAAAAAATCTTATATTGCTTTTGCATGAACTCTTGCAAAATGGGTTTGAAAACTTTAAAATAAAAAGAGGCATGCATTTAAAAAAATATAATAAAATAAAGTAAACACCATCTTTCCTTTTTAAATAAAAGCAAGTTTATATATCAAGTTAGTATGCACCTTCGGGTATTCTTGTCACTAACCATTACAGGTGGAGACTAGAAGAACAAGGATGCATACAAACAATAAGGAGCTACATCAACCTTAACCTTGATGACCCTCGGTGATGGAATGCACTTAAAGGAAACCCTAACTCAACACTCAGCTTTTACACAAAAGTTCAAGTGTGGGGGAGGACGACAAGAACATCATAAACACTAAAGGTTATGCTAGCTCACCTTGCTAAAAAAAAAGGGAAGAAGGAGAAGGACTTGGGCCATCACAAACGCCCATGTGCCTTCCAAAAAAATGAAAAAAAAGAGATTGAAAAAAAATATTTATATATCTAAAAAAAAAGAGAATAGGAAAGGAAGGAGGAGCAGAGTGGTCTCATCATGATCCACCTGACTCCACCTCGTGCATACAAGTCTTGGTACACTCATCATCTCATACAAGACTTGCATCGCCATATTCCACGACCTTTGCTGATGACATCAAGGCCCATGGTCTATACACATTACTCGTGTATGTGTGTGTGACCAAGCCTTGGTGCCCACCTGAGTACGATCTTCAAAACACCGCTACAGCTGGTTCAAAATTCAAGACTACAGATGCTGCCGATAAAACACACTCAGGTATGCAAAGGTAATAAATGTTCACCAACCCATTTGCTCATATTTGTCCCTTTACTTTTAAAATTCATGCTTCCTTTTCTTATGCCATATGCTCTAGTTTGGATGGATTCCAACGATACATCCATAGGCTCTTTAAATTAAGCATGGTGCTTAGGTTAAACTAGCCTCCTTTAATCAAGTTTAAACATGGTGTTTAATTTTGATTAATGAACTTTGAGTTGTTAACATAAATAATAGAAATAATTCTTTTGCTAGAGATAACCAAGGCTAGATTTGTGCAGCATGCTTTACCTTAGCCTTGTTTGAGTTAAAGAAGCTTGGTGAACAAATAAACTCTTGAAAAAAAACTCTCTCGCTTTCTCTTTTCAAAATAATGGCAACCTTTTTTGATCCATGTTCTTATGAGCTTTGTGTTTCTCAATTTCCCTTAAGCGTGGATATGTTCTTTCTCTCTGTTGCTATCAAAAAAAATTATGATGATAATAATAATAAATAAATAATAATAACTTTAGCCAATAAAAAAATTAAAATTTTGGGTTCTCGGTAATCAAGCCGATAGAACCTTTGCTTGTTGTTGTTTGTTTTGTTTGTTTAATAAAGACAGGTACAGGCACAAGTGTGGGGGAGATCTCTCGAGCATAAACTCACACGAACTCGAGATCTCCCCAACACAGTGCACAAACACCATCTGAACCATCATGCGAAGGACAAGTATGAATTCAACTTTTACAAAACTCCTTCATCTTCAACGGTGGTTTGTGCAACTCTACTCTCATGTTGTTCCTAAGTTTTTAATTTTAAAATAAATAAAATTAAAGATGCAAAACTTTTGGACATCGTATAAATTCCACTCTTATATGTGATGTAAGATATGAGCTTCTTCCTCGTTGAAATGATGAATAGTTGCTCTGTTTTATTTCTCACCTATGCCTAGCTTATAACTTAGTTTCCACCAAGATTTGGGTTTATTGGTAAATAGCTCACTTAAGAACTTGAAACTGGTGGGATGCATATGCTTACTCTAGTCTAAAGTTGTTGCTAGTTATGACTTGGTATAAACAGAGAATTGCTATGACTTTGTTTTAAGAAAGCGTGACATCCGGTGAATTATTTCAAAAAAAAAACTTAAAATTCAAAAGTCCTCATATGCTGCTTATACTCACATTGAGCTTTGTCAAATTGTTGTGACCAATGTTGTAGATTCTTGTCATGTACTTATGATTTGAGATTCACGCACACTTGTCATCCATCAAATAAAACTCTTGTCAATTTTTCTTTCTCAAAAAGAATTCAAGAAGGAGCTATGGGCTATGCAAAAAAATGATGAATATCCATGCCAAAAGGCATGTTGGAAAAAATGGGCAAGTGCCCGCTGTAGAATTAGGGGTATGCAAATACCCACAGAAAGGAAAAAAATGAATATCCATGCCAAAAGGCATGTTGGAAAAAATGGGCACGTGCCCGCCAAAGTAGAATTAGCCGAAAAGATAGCCCATACTCTCAAAGGAATTCTAAAAGAGAAGAGACTTTACAAAGAGTTCAAAAAGAACAAAATATACCACGCACTTGCACATCTCAATCAAAAGTTTATGACTTGCATCTCCAATGGTTTGGTTTTTGACTTAGCAATAAATGTGAAACATTTGAGGAACTTACTTTGATTTTCAAAAAAAAAAACTCCGGATTAAAAGCTGCTCTAAGAACAAAAGAAAAGCATCTCTGTGAAAACCAGTCTGACATGCAGCAACCAAGGATTGGACGAGGCTAACAAGCCCCACAGGTAACAAGGTACAAGGGTGAGTAATCAACCAGTATATCAAACCCTGGTAGACACTTTGGTAAAACCTGGCATTAGTGAAAAATAACCGGCATGGAAGCAACTCCTGATCAACAACCATATCCTTAGCTTTTGCTCGAGGACGAGCAAAGGGTAAGTGTGGGGGAGTTTGTTGACGGTTCTTAACAACATATTTCTACCGCCAACCATGACCCATAAAAAGGAAGAAAGTCACATTCTACTCACATATACCTTTAGCGCTAACCAATTCCACATGTATTGCAAAAGTATGTTTTGTAGACCATAAACTTGTATACAGGTGGAAAGCGGATAAAAGGCGCAATTCGACACGATCAAATGCGCAAAACAACAAGAGGAATAAAAGCCCATACAAAAGTGCTACAAACTTCAACCAGATTCAGACTCAGCACGACGTTTCAGGCCAAATGGGCTTTGGCCCAGCCCACGGGGGCCCAGCTAGGGGGCGGCCGCTGCCCCCCTGGAGACGCCACCTGTCCACCGCCTTTGCAGAGGCGGTACAATCAATGTTCCTAAGGCGGTGCTGGGTGAAATTTGCAGCAAACCCCCTATTGAACCGACCTAGAACCCCTATATAAGCATGGGGAGAGGACCTCTCAAGACATCAAGTATCAAGATACAAGAGAAGAAGTAGAGAGGAAGAGCTTCACTCATATCCTTAGCCTCTAGGTTAGGAATAGAATAGGGAGCGAGATAGAGAGTAGAGTAAGAGAAGTAGCAAGTGACTGGCTCCATCCCCTAGTTGCACTAGTCGGGAGGCCGAAGTGTTGACTACTTCCTGCGCTGTACCTCTGCAACCCGACTTACTACATTGGAGTAAGAAAAGGTTGAGTTCTACTTTTGTTCTAGTAAGTTCTCGAGCATTGTTATCTTGTTCTTACAATCTTGCGGGTTCGTTGTCCATCTTTTGGTGGATACTCTAGTAGAGGAACCTCTGAATCATTTGGAGGGGTTCCTGGCCAACGCTAGAGTAGTAGCTAATAGCGTAGACGTGGTGTCTAAGCTAAGAGCTACCCTCGTTTGCCTCGTATCCCACGGGTGAGGGGTCGGCGACAGGTGGTGACAGCTCTGTTTGCCCTTAGTTTCCCCCACGTTCGGATACGGCGTAGAGCTATAGGCCGGAGTTACTTGGCAGACCAGGTATAAGCCGGTGCCCGAAGTAAGGTGAAAAACACGTTACCTTGTTTGAGGCTTCTAAGCATTAGAAGAACCTCGTTACCCAAGTCATTCCCCTCTTTTCTCTCTAGGGTTTATTAGATCCGTGACCTTGAACACTTCCGTTCCCTGAGAAATTACACGATACCCTGTATACCACCGGGTGAAATGCTACAACGGTATTTCCGTGCGCTTGCGGACTTTGGCTGCTTCGCTAAGATTTACCAACTATCGTGCGGTATATGCTTGGCATATCACAAGGCAATGGCGCTATCCTTGTGGCATGTTAAGAAATACCGACACGGCACTTCTTGGCTTTTGCTGAGGATAGCTTAAAACCCTATCTTCTGTGATTGCGTTAAGAAATGTCAACAAGGACCAGACGTGATCGATGCCAACCTCAATTTGATTTGAAGTTGAAACGGCTCTGATCACGATGGTCCAAGCTAGCGCCCGTTCTGTGGCAAGGCTCATGAGGATGCCAATGCTCACCTCCAACAATTCTTGGAGATTTGCGACACCTTCACCATTAAGGGGATAACCCAAGAAGCCATCCGTCTTCGCCTCTTTCCTTTCTCTTTGCTAGGAAAAGCGAAGCAATGGTTCTATACCGATCGCAACGCTGTAGACACATGGGACAAATGTTCCAATGCTTTTCTCGCCAAATTCTTTCCTATGGGCAAGACGAATGCTCTTCGCAACAAAATCTCCAGCTTTACGCAACAAGCCGAGGAATCTATTCCCGAGGCTTGGGAGAGGTTGCAAGAGTATGTCGCTGCTTGTCCACACCATGGTATGGAGGACTGGCTATTGATCCAGAACTTCTACCATGGCCTAACCCCTCTCTCTAGAAGCCATTTGGATGCCGCCGCCGGCGGTGCATTCTTTTCCCTGAATATTGCACATGCTAAGGCTCTCACAGAGAAGATGGTGTCGAACCAAGGATGGAATGACGAAAGACTACAACCCCGTAAGCGAGGTATGCATTCCCTTAAGGAGGCCGACATGATCGTGGCCAAGATGGACCTGCTGGCAAAGAAGCTGGACAGATGTGAGAAGATGAACCAACAAGAGAGTGTCCAATGTCTGGAATCCTACATGACTTGTGAAGTCTATGGAGAAACCGAACATTCTGGGAGCCACTGCCCCGAGCTACATGAGGATTTGAACTTCATCAACAACAATAACTGTTTCTGTCAACAGAATCAAGGATGGAATCAGCCTGCAAACTCTCAAGGTAACAATTCATTGCCTCGCTCTAATTTTCATAATTCTGATAATTTCTCATTCTTGAAGAATTTAGTTCACTCACAAGATAAAACTACTGATTTCTTGACAGAGAGATTAATGGCGAATGATAAATTCTTGAGAATATAAATGCTAAATTGGAAGATTTCTCATCTGTTCTGAAAAATCAACTTAGCTTTAATAAGATGTTAGAAACCCAATTAGCTCAACTTGCTGCTATCATACCATCTTTTGAATCTGGCAAAATCCTGCTAAACCTGACATGGAAACTGCAAATATGGTTGAAATAAAGTATTATGAAGATCAAACCATGATTGTTAAAAAGGGTGATCCTGGTATTCCCATAATTAGATGCTCAATCTTTGGTGAAGTCTTTAAAAATGCCATGTGTGATTTAGGATCGAGTGTGAACATTTTATCTAAAGATTTCTATGAAAACTCATTCTTTCCACCCATGTCATCCACATCTGCCTATGTTGTGCTAGCTGATCAATCCACTTGCTATGTAGAAGGAATAGTTAATGATTTACCTGTTCATATTAGAGGTTCATATGTTCCTACTGATTTCATAATACTAGATATGGAAATAGGAAAGATGTGCCCCTAATCTTAGGTAGACCCTTCTTGAATACTGTTAATGCTTGCATATATGTGGGAAGTGGTAAAATTCAAATGACATTAGGAGGAAGGAAGGAAATATTCTCCTTCTCTCGTGGTCCCGCATATGCCGCTAACATGCAGGAAGCAAAACCCGTTCGTACCAAGAAGAGGCGCCCAAGAACAGGGTGGAGTAGAAAGAGGGAACCACCTCCTCCTAAGTTGTGTGATTCACATAACAAGGGAGAGGTGCCAGAAGAAGAAGAACCTGATGGAGTACTAAGAGAAGAAGTGCCCAAGGAAGAAGATCCACCCGATAAGGATGAAACTCCATGGACCTAAGGTATGGTTTTACTTTTAATTTTTCCCTTTTCGAATAAATAACATATGTCATGCATGTAACTAAAAAAAATATCAGTTATCATTAGTTATATGCATAGGTATATGTTAACTTAGTTAGAATAATAAAATATCACAATAGGATAGTTTCCCTTTTCAGAACATTAGATAGTTTCCCTTTTAATAAAATGAGAACAAGAGCTCCGACCGAGAAAGAAGAAGACCCTTCACCAAGCAAGAAGCCAGCTTGGGGGAGACTCCCGCTCTGATAAGGTATGTCTCAAGCCTACACTTTACATTCAGTTCTTAAATTCTATATCTTTTGAATGTCACATGCTTGCCTAAATAACCACTCCATGAATAAACTGATAATATCTGCTTAAACAAGTTGAAACCTGAATAAGATTTGAAATATGTCATGCAAATGCTGTTGTTATGGTTTGAATAACTGGACTTATCTAAGTTGTAGCTTTTGTGGGTTGCACATGCTTTAACTGAAATCATGCTTCGTGAATAAAGTTAGTAAGAAATGGAGTAATTCTTTAAACTTGTTAAGGTTAAATTAGGACCTAATCTGGAGGATTTCTTTTAAAAAATTATGAAAACCTTGCTAAAAGTTCCTCCTAGATTTTATCCCATCCCACCACCAGCCTAATATTTGCTAGTCATTAGTCAAAACCACAAAGAGCTTTGTTTGTGTTGAGCTTTGTTAGACCTCATAGATCTTAGTAGAGAAGCTTATCATATCTTTTGAATCAAGATTCACGTACACCCACCATAATTTGCCTACTTTCCACTTTGGAAGTTTGCAACCACCAAATAAATTGCTTATTCTCTACACCGGAGATATGCAATACCCTGCCAAACATCCCATTGCTAGCCTTATGCTTATTCCTACACTGGGAATAAGCATTTCTCTCCCTTTCCCTACTCATTTCTGAAATCCTTTCCTATAGATGTCTGGGGAAATCTAGAGCTAAAAGAGAAAAAAAATGAGCAAAGTAGCTCAAGAAAGGACTATGTCCTGAAGAAAAAAAAGTGAGCAAAGTAGCTCAAAAGAGGACTATGTCCTAAGAAATGTGAGGACACATCTTTTGTCTACTCACTTTGTATCCAAAAAAAAGAGAGAATTATTGTTAGCTCTAGACCCCAGAAATTAACTAGGAAGGATTACGAAATATCTCTCTATACACTTTCACATAACCACACATGCACATCTTGATCAATTTGTATGATTTGCTGCTCCTTATGATCTGAGTGTCTAGCTTGGCAATAAACATCAGACAATTTGCTCATGGTTCTTAGCCTACCTATAACTCCACATATCATTCTTTAGAAATAGGAGAGGCTACATTTTGGCCTAAGTGAGGATTTAAACACCATTGAGTGATTGAGTGAATCTTGAGGACTTAAGCAAGTTGTTATCTTTTGAAAACCTTGAAAAACCTCCAGACAGAATCCTAGTCAAACCTAAGCAAGATAAAAGTTTCCTATCTACTGCTTTATTTCACTCTTGCATGTTTGAAGTGGAAAAAACTATAAGCCCCACATTGCTATGATTTATGATACATGCTAAGTTATTTCTCACTATACAATATGCACTTGCAGACATCTTAAGTTGCTATCCATTTCATGCTCAATGCTTAAACCGCATTGTTGCTCGAGGACGAGCAACAGGTTAGCTTGGGGGAGCTTGTTGACGGTCCTTAAACACCTGTTTTACCATCAACATTTGACCCTAAAGTCCACCAAAAAAGGAATGATAGTTCAAATAGGTTTCAAACTAACCAAATTCCACATGTCCATAGAATTTTATTTGAATGCAGCATTTGAACCAAATTTGTGGACATATGGACCCACCAGAGGCCAAGCCCACTCAGCAGGGCCCAAATGGGCCTAAGGGGGGGTGGCGCCCGCCACCCCTAGGTGGCACCCGCCACTTGGGTTGGCCTCCCTGCCACGTCACCGATCCGTGTGACCTCCCCAGGGCCAAATCTTGGCCCTTGGTCACTAGGTCAGTGGCATCGGACGACTCAGGATGAAGTGGGTGGATCAAGGCTGAATGGCGGTTGCTAGGACATGCAACCGACCTCCAAACCGCCTTGGACAACCACCTGGATGCCGTTGAAGCCAAGGCGGTGCATCCAATGGTGAGGGAGGTGGCGGCCACCACTAGGGCTGGCGCCCGCCACTAGGGTTAGCCCTAGGTCGGCTGGCTGCCCCCTATAAGAACCCCCCTCACTCATTTGGGCTATAAATACCCCCTGGCGACACTACTTCATTAACACCATCACACATTACCATCCAAGAGAAGCAAAGCAAGAGAAGCAAGTGAGAGTTAGGTTAGAAGCTCAGAGAGCTTAGGCAAGTAGGTTAGCTAGTAGAGAGAGTATAGCTCTAGTGCCCTCGCTACAGCGCGACTCTTAGTTTAGCACAACTTAGCCTAAGTTCTTGGCAGTATTAGCGTAGAGCTTGCTAAGAGAGAAGCGGGTGCGAGCGACTGGCATCGGAGGTCGGTTGATTTCCCGGTGTCTCTGGTCTGGTTTGCTCTCTTGTATCTCAGGTACATTTATCTTTATCTCAGTATTACTTTAGGCATTACTTTCAGTATTACTTTATCAAGTACCTTGAGCGTGACCTAGCTATCCTATAGTTCAATTCACTTAGCCATAGTAGTTAATCTCTAGTGAGCTTAGTGATTGATATTTGCCAATAGGTTGCTTGGTTAGTTTAGTGTTTATCTTATTAAGTCAAGTGTTTGCTCTGACGTCCGCAAGGGTGTCTCTATTCAAAGCTAGGGTAGAGATAGTTAGATATAGTTAAGCGTGATGCTTAGTTATAGACTTACCTTCAGATACGGCTGGACCCTCGGATAGCTGTGGTAGCAAGCAGGTGGTGACAGCCCTGTGCACCTTGAATTCCACCACGTAGTTGGCCCAGTTTAACAGTAAGGCTCGTTGTGCTAGCGTTCAACCTAAGTAAGTGGTAAAGGCTAGTACGCCTCGATACTTGACAAGATAGGAATAAAACTTTACTCAACTTAGTTGCTTTATTGTCTTTTGCCTGCCTTGCTTCGTAACTATCTCGCTTCGTAGTTATCTTGCTTTGTAGTTATCTAGGAGTAGTTAGTAGTAGTTAGTTAGTTATCTTTAGTTATCCTAATCTATCTATCTAGTTATCCACCCTACCTTAGCCATCAACTTCACCCTTACCTAGCCATCCATATATTCTTTCTAGCCTTCCATCCTTTCATCTTCCCTTCTCCCCTTTTCTTTTCTTATTTCTTTGACTCTCATCCCCTCCTTGACTCAACTCATGCACCACCCTAGCCTTCCTTGGGATCAAATAAATCGACACCTGGTACTCCCAGGCGAAGTGCTACTACGATAGTTCTGTGCGCTTGCAGAATCTCCTCCTGGTAGATTGCATTCTCTCTAGCTAGCTCCTACTAGTGTCGGGATTGACAACCCCGCTTGGCATTAGTAGATAGCTGCTTTAGCTCCACTCCTTTAGGTATAGTGACCGGTCTTGCTTCAAGCGTTTCTGACGCCGTTGCCGGGGATAGACTCCATAGTCTACTCCTAGTAACAACGTTAGCAAGTGCCAACAAGCATTCCTGGGCCGTTACCGGGATAGTTGCCTAGCACTATCTTTAGTGAAGCTAAGAACTACCAACAAGCACCCATGCTCTAAGATAGGCCGACATGTGTATCTTCCAATACGCATAGTTCGTCCCATCGAAAAACGGCGGTTTGCCCATGGCGTGATCCTTGTCGCCTTCTGTGGATCTGGAACCGGCTAAGGTGGAAGATCCTTAACCCCCGCTCCGATACCAATTGAAGGACCAAGAACTCTACTAGAAAGCGACCAGAGGGGGGAGGGTGAATGGGAGCCAAAAAATATCTTTCGAAACTTTGGCCTCTGTCCCGAAAATCAAGCCCCAAAAGCTTCGAGTACAAGCGTGATACCCACGACCCTTGGAAGAGGGTGGATGATCCCTAGGATCACAGCGAGGCACCACCGAACGAGAGTAAGCCAAACACCGAAAACTCCAACTCAAGTTCAACCGCAAAAACTGACTCCCGAACATAGATGGAAAGCTACGTCGGGAAATCCCCAAATACCTATGCTAACAAGTAGCAAAGATACCTAGAGAGGTTTCTTGGTGAACTCTAGGGCCAAATGAGAAGTCCGGAAACCAAGCCAAAAAGCCGGGAGAGCAAACGTATTAAAAACACAAAACTCAGCCAAATCCCGGACTGTCCGGAGCCCAGTCCCGAACTGTCCGCGCCTACTGGGACTATCCGCGGATGGATGGCGGACTGTCCGCCGACTGAAATCCCCAAAACGCAGTGTTACTGAAACCTCCCTGGGTGATCCCGGACTGTCCGCAGATCACAACGGTGGACTGTCCGCCGGTCAAAAAGAACTCAAGTCGCCCGAGACACACAGACACTGGTCTGGCCGAGCCCGATGCGCGGACTGTCCGCGCCTTGAGTGGCGGACTGTCCGCGACCACTCAGGGAGGGCGATTTCAATCGCCCTTCTTCCAAATCTTTCCAAATTCGATCCAAATCAAAATCCTCGATCCCAAACTTGGAGAAGATGATCACAAGATAGTTAGGAGACTATACCCAAGAAATCATCCGCTCAAATTGACTCAATCAACGGGAAATCGAAAAGGAAGGTGTAGGAATGAAAAAGTTGCCACGAAACTTGAATCGACCCGATCTACTTGCTCGTGAGGGTAGAGATAAATACCTTCGGTGGAAATGTTCTCCTCACATCAAAGAACAAGTTGATTCAAGTGGATGCGAAAAAGACGCAGCGAGGAGGGTGATCGAGTGACGGGAAAATCATGAAGAAACGAATAATGCGAAGAACAAGTTCAAAACACGAATCACAATCACGATTGCCAGCCGAAATTCGTCCCCACAAGGAGACAACTGGAATCCGGTCCCGTTTTCGCAAAATCCAAATACACATAGGTATTGTTCACCGTCTCTGCGGATCTCAGTAGCTACAGCAGGGATTGGGAGAGCAGGAACCCTAGAATGAAAATAGCAATTGCTGAGATAGTCTGGAGGGAGGGTGGCCTCTCCTTATATAGCCTAATACAATTATTCCCCTTCTACCCTTACAGCTAACGAGCGAGCAGGCTAACCCTAAGCGTATTCCTGACCAACTCGAGGTTGATGTTGATCCGACGGCCACGCCCGCACATCAGTAGCTTCGCCTCGACGCGACCTCACCGGATGCCGCCACGTGCCGCCACTGCGCCGCTCGTCCTTTTCACGGACCTCCCCCCAGTTTTGAGGCCGAAACCGGGAAACTTGAGCCATCCCCTGGTTTTGAAGCCGAAAACCGGGAAACCTGTCGTCCGTCGCCTGAGTTTTGTGGCCCAAACTCAGAAACCAGCCAACGCCCAGGTTTTGAGGCCCAAACCTAGAAACCGTCCTCAGCCCGAGTTTTGTGCCCAAACTCGAAAACCGTCCGCACCCAGGTTTTGAGGCCCAAACCTGGAAACCGTCCACTCAGTGGTTTTTTTGTGGCTCAACCACCAAACCGACGCCGTAGAGGGATGCACTGCCTGTGCACCCCGTCCACCCGCAAGTCTTCACTTGTCGCTGTCCCAGGCTGTCAGCCACCACGGCCGATCCTCAGGCCACTGGTCCGTCAGTCCAAGTCTCACATCCGCCCTTCACCGCTCCGGGTCCATCGGCACAACACGTCTCTACTTGACCTTCACCTTGCCTTCGATCACCGTATCCGAGCTCAACACCTGCACACACACAAGCCAAAGAACATGCGCATCATACCAGTTGACAATCACTCATCATCTCAAGATCCAGCATACACCCATGTATCCGCAGTCCGATAAAATGCGTCAAACTGCTCCTATCGTCAGCAGTTTTGTAGAAACACCACGGCGGCGCCCACAGGAAAACCATATACCACCACCAGCCCCTTGCGTGACCCCCACTGGACCCCGCCTTGACTTGACACCTCACCTCGTTGTTGTCATGAATCTCATGGACTACGAAACTTGGAGGCCACGCCCATCCTTGGAATTCCCCTGCCCATTCTCTCTTCTTCAGTTCTTCACTTTCATGTTTTCTGTATTCTCCGTTCCATAGACTATCCGCACTCATCTTTCTTTATTTTCATCCTCTATATTGCCTGGTCATCAAGATTCTCTCCTCTATACTTATTTCTCTCGCATCCATCCATCCTCTATATCATCCTCTATCCACTATGGGCCCACTTGTCACTTTATCTAAATATATCCATGCGAGATCTAGTTTTGAAGAATTAATTGCAACGAATTCAATGGTACAATCGGAATTTAATTTAGTTTTACGGTTTGTGAGTTATAACATTTTTTGTTAGAGAAAAAAGTAGGGCCCCCCAAAGATAATTCTCTCTCTCACTCTCCTGCTTCTGCCTCTCTCATGTGCGCATGCGCAGCGCCTGCCACAGCCCCACCCTGCAGTTTACTGTGCTTCCGCTACTTCGCTTTATTTAGCGGATACGCGGTCGTCGAGTAAGTTTTAGCGTATGCCGCTGCACCATTTTTTCACGCTATATATTACGCTACTTGGTTTTAGCGGATAGGATACCGGAACCAGTGTGGTTCGTCTTATCTCGTGACTTCATGGCTACCACACTCGCCGCCACTTTTTTCTCCCACTGTTGCTCGCCTCGTGTTGACGTCAGAAGTGATCCGAATCACACACCAGCAGGGCTAGAACGCCCGAAGAGGTTGCGGATCAACCTGGGATAGCAAGGACCTAGGTAAACCGATAAAAACCAATCTAGAGACCGGTTTAGGTCGATTTAGGGTTTTTGATCCCTTGTGTTGATAACTCTAGAACCCCTCCCGGAAGACCCCCGTCGGGAGAGGCACGTAGAGGTTGTTCTAGGACCAGCAAGGCCGCCTAGAACGCCGCTGAATCTCACCGGGAGATACGTCGAACAATAGTGTAGAGAGGAAAAGGGGTAAAAGGGGTAGTAGGTTGATTTTATCGATTAGGGTTGGATGCCTCAATCGGCCATGATCCTTTGATATATATAGAGGGGGTTGGTCTTATCCCAATAGGAAACATCTCCAGATACGATCTCCAAGTTTCCTATCTGGACTCCATCAAAATATGGAATTCAAGAGTCCAATCCGGACTAAACAAAGTAAACCTGATTTCGCCGATTCTTAAACTGACTAAACCGATTTAATGGGCTCTGTAAACAACAACCAAACTGGGGAGAAAGGATCCTCGAATCGGTACCTGGATCAGCATTCATCATCATTCTTAAAGTTTCTGACCAGCGCACCTGGTCGGGAAAAAAAGTAACTTGTCGGAAGACATCAACAACCAGACTCATCTCACTTAGAATATCCGACCTTTTAGATACAAAGCATTTATAAGATAAATTCATCTTCAAAATATTATGAGCCGAATACATCTTCTAACCTTACTATTAGCCTATGACACTTTTGAGTGTCAACATATGCCCCCCTATTTTTAGGTGATCTTTAGTAGAACCTAAAAACAAACCGAATAACAATGATGTCCAACTCATCGGTCATTCAGTAATCATAGTCATTTTTTTCTAAGGGCGATACATGTATCGGCCACTGTTTGGAAAGCACTTAGGCCTCTTGCTAAACACTTGGAAAGTACTTTTTCAAATACCTTCCGTTTATTGCTCTTGGGAGATTTTCACCTTGTAATGTCTCTAGCATATATGCATTCTCGAATATCACTTTGATCACTTTATAAGGACCTTCCCAACTTGGCGACCACTTGCCAAACTTATTGCTCTTTGATCCAAGCGGCAGTACAGTTTTCCATACTAATTCTCCCACTTGAAACGATTTACTCTTCACTTTCTTGTTGTAAGCTCTGGCAACTCGGGCTTTGTCTTTCTCCATCTCCTTAAGAGCCTTCAATCTCTTGTCGGTCACTTCATCAATGTTGTCCATCATGGCATCATGATACATAACAGTAGATAAATCATTTTGCTTGGCAAGTCTTTATGCATCTAGATTTACCTCAACAGGCAACACTGCTTCGTGGCCATATACCAACTCGAAAGGAGTAACTTTTGTAGCGCCTTGTTTTGATATACGATGAGCCCATAGAGCTTCAGACAAAACCTCATGCCACCTTCTCGGGTTATCCACAATCTTCTTCTTGATAAGCTTGATCAAAGTCTTGTTACTAGACTCAGCTTGGCCATTAGCTTGAGCATAGTATGGAGATGAATTAAGCATCTTTATCTTATATAATTCGGCAAAATCTCGCACTTCTTTGAAATAAAAGAAGTTCCTTGATCTATAGTAAGCGTCTAAGGAATGCCAAATCTATGTATAATATGCTCAGTAATAAATTCAATTACCTCCTTATGTGTCATGTTCTTCAAGGCACTGCTTCAGTCCATTTAGTGAAATAATCTGTAGCAACCAGGACAAAACGATGTCCCTTTGAAGATGGGGGATGAATTTGGCCAATGAAGTCTAGTCCCCAACCACGAAAAGGCCATGGCTTGATGATAGGATGATGCATAGCAGCAGATGCAAGCTGTATATTTCCAAACCGTTGACACTCTTCACATCCTTTGTAATAACGAAAATAATCGGCCATCATAGTAGGCCAATAAAATCTGGCTCTACGCAGTAACCATTTTATTTTCGGGGCCGATTGATGCGTACCATAAATACCTTCATGGACCTCTCCCATAGCTACTTTCGCCTGATCAATCCAAAACACTTAAGTAGTAAATCTTCAGCTGTTCTTTAGTAAAGCTCATCATTGTGCAATACATATTTGAATGCACTTCACTGAACGCTTTGATCAACTCTAGTATTTGGATCACGAAGATATTTTAACAAGGGAGTCCTCCAATCCTCTAAATCGGCCTCATTCTCATTAGTATTAAATTGGACCGATCCGTAAGATCCGCAGAAGAGCCAACTTGACCAAACGTTACAAGATCGACCAGGTCAATCGGACGAACTAGTTGACCTAATTCACAGCCAACTTGGTCGGTCAAGCAATCCGACCAAGTAAGCTAAAAACCTACCTGGTCTCCTGAGTAAATCGGCTGTATCGGTTCAAAACCAAACTGGTCGGCTAAACGAGTCGATCGAACTGGTTCTTTGTGACTTGTACATAAAACTTCCGAACACTGATGCATCGTCTTTATGTGAAAATTACGCCTACTGACACTATAGCCAGATGCTTGCTGGGCTAACATGTTGGCTTCATGATTTTCATGCCTTGGTATATGCCGAATTTGGAATTCGGTAAAGTGAGCAATGATATTAAGGCACATATCAAGATAAACATTCAGCGACCCTTCTAGACATTGAAATTCACCAGAAACTTGTTGTACTACTAACAAGGAATCGTAGTAAGCCTCAACATGTTTACTCCCATGGAATCTAGTATTTCTAAACCGAACAACAAAGCTTCATATTCGGCTTGATTATTGGTGCAAAAATAATCTAGTCGGCTTAACATCTCAAATTCGGCACCATTAGGAGAAATAAGGATCACGCCAACACCTTGGCCCTCCTTACAAACCGACCCATCGAAATAAAGTTTCCATGGTGTAAAAGTAAAGTAACTGATCTCATCTTCTAAATCAATATCATGCTCAATAATGAATCAGTAAGAACTTGACCTTTCAATGTTTGCAATGGTTCATAAGTCAAGTCATATTCAATTAATGCATATGCCCATTTGCATATCCTTCCACTAAGGATCGACCGATATAACATGTGCTTAATCACATCGGCCTAACATGCAACCACACATGTACTAGACAGTAAATAATGCCTCATCTTAGCACAAACATAGTATAATGATAAACATAACTTCTCAATATGGGTGTACCTTGTCTCGGGATCAAGAAGATGGCGACCAATATAAGCGATCACATACTCTTTGCTTTTGTCTTCTTGTGTCAAGATAGCTCCAATGACCTTCTCTTCGGCGGCAATATTAATCTGAAAAGAACTCCTCTCTTAGGTGCACAAGAACAAACGATGGAGATGACAAATATTCCTTTATTTTCTCGAATGCTTCTTGTTGCTCTGCCCCCTAAGTGAATTCAAATTCATCCTTCAACTTAGTATGGGGGTAAAAGGAATAATCTTCCCGGACAAGTTTGCAATAAATCTTCTTAAGTAGTTCACCTTTCCTAAACTTTTGCAAGTCCTTTTTGCATTTAGGGCGCCTGAACTTTCTTATCTTTTCTATCCTTCTTGGATCAAACTCTATGCCCTTGTCATGAATAATAAACCCCAAGACTTTCCAGCCGATATACCAAAGGCACACTTCAGTAGATTCATCTTCAATCCATAGCGGTGCATCCTCTCAAATGCTAGACACAAATCGGCTAAATGAGACATATAAGCAGCCGATTTGATCACAATGTCATCAATATATACTTCCATGATTACACCAATAAATAAATCATGAAAGATCTGATTCATAGCACATTGATAAGTAGCACCTGCATTCTTCAAACCGAATGTCATTACAACCCACTCAAAGAGACCAACAAACCCAAGACAAATGAAGGCCGTTTTAGACATATCTTCTTCGGCCATAAATATCTGTTTATAACCAGCGTTGCCATCAAGAAAGCTGACAATTTTTGGTGTCCTGAAGCATCCGTTGATCAAACATATCGGCTATGGGCATAGGATACTCATCCTCAGGAGTGCTCTATTTAAATCTCTAAATCAATACGGACTCTGATCTTACCAGTGTCCTTTCTTCTCAATAGGCACAATATTAGAGACCCACTTTGCATACCTGCATGGCTGGATAAACCCCGCTTGCAGTAACCGATTAATTTCTTCTTTAATCCGGTCATATATCGTAGAGTTAAAGCGGCGAGGATGTTGCTTGAAAGGCCTGAACCCAGGTTTAATAGGAAGCTAATGTTTTAACAAGCTCCTCGGCTTAATCCAGGCATTTCTGTGTAATTCCATGCAAAGCAATCAACATATTCTCTCAAAAGCGCGATTAAATCTAGTTTATAATCGGCTTCCAGGTTTTGATTTACAAAGGTCGGCCTAGGTAGAGAACTATCCCCAATATCAACTTGTTCTAAGGGGTCAGCCGACGTGAAACCTTGGCCCAACTTATTGAGTTCGTCAAAGTCATAAATAGCTTCACAAGCATCGGTCTTACAAGTCCGATATTGTTCAACATGATGTCTTAACCAATCAACATTAGCATCCATTAAATTACATGATAATGTTGAACCAATTATTAATCGGCTTTAGAAATACCAAAATCTTCCTTAGTAATGCTAATGAATTGAAAATCAGAAAGGTCCCGACCAGATAAACAAGCAAATAACATCATGCCCCCCGAGCAAAGGAGCATCGGCCGCAGCTATATAGGCCGATGAATCTGAATGCACAATTTCTGCATCGTCGCCCACCACTGAATGAGAAACTGATGCAGAGTAGAGGGAATGCACCGATTAGCATGAATCCAATCACGCCCAAGTATAAGGTTGTAACTACCTTTTATGTTGGCGACGAAGAAAGCAGTAGCCAAAGTCTTACTCCCAATGGTAAGCTCCATGGACGTAGTGTAACAGAACCGACCAATTTGCACCAGATTAAGCACCGAATCGCTGCTTTCGCAGAGATTACAAGTACTTAAGCTCGTACAAACCCGGTAGTCCGGAAATCTCGAAGGATTTCAAGTCATTCAACTTTAACCAAGATCGTAATAGATTAGCGTACATGCCCACAAGGTACATTCAGTTCGCACATAGTTCAAATACATCGGAGTTCAACAATTATTACAAGCCATAGTTTGAATTCAAAAGCGGAAGCAACATAGTTTTGAAACACAAGTCCTTAGTTCACAATACAGTGCCATATGCTTGATCGGTCCACAAAAGCATCAGGGAAGATAAGAGTTGACCATGCCCATGGTCTAGTCACTGCCCTCGACGGGGGTACAGACAGTTCTCGCAATAGCCGAAGAAGCATTGCCCATCTGCAACAACAAGGGATAGAACCCTGAGTACGAGAAGGTACTCAGCTAGACTTACCCGTCATAAACCAGAAATAACCGACACCAAGGATTATGCAAGGTTGTATCTGGGTTGGCCACACTTACCTTTTTGCATAAAAGCACTTTATTATTAACTAATCATCATTAGAGCATTAGCAGTCACTTTTATGTAATCAGCCTGATTATCTAGATTTGCACCTGATCTAGAGCAAACACTTGACTACTTATTCAAGCAAGAGTGACTATTTCATCAATAGCCTTTCAGATTCATCAACCATAACCATCATTAATTCCATATATTACTACGGTAACACATGCTCAGTCAAGTTACTCACTAACCAGGAGCGATGGCGATTATAATCGATTCCTACCAGCTGGGGATAAAAATGCCGCACACTCGCCCGACACACCCTGCCAGGTGGCCGTTGGCGACCACTTCAGGAGGTTCGAGAACACAACACGCGGGACGGTCATGGGCCCTTCTACACCGGGGGTTATCTCAATGCCAGGTCGCTCAAGCTATTAACTGCCCACGGTCATGCCAGGTCGATCAGGCCCTGCCTGCCCTCGGACCATGCCAGGTCGATCAGAATAGTTGCCCACGGTACATCTGAGGCCCTGGGTGTTAGGCGTCAACATCTCCGTCACCGGCTCGAAAAACCTTACTCGGCTTCACGGGAGGTACCCGCACCTGCTCCGTTAAGTGATTGACGCGTTCAAAATGACTGAGGTGTGCCTTCGTCGGTTCCTGATCGACACAGACGGGAGACTACTAGCACACAGAACCCATGTCCTGCTGCTCCTACATCCCGCCCGGTCTCAAATTAATTATCACATGGTTATCTCCATGATAGCACAAGGCTAAACATGATCAGTATCCACCTATATGCGGGAGACAGGAAATCACCCGACTTTTACCGGTCTAAGCAGGCTAAGCATAAACGAGCCTAGACTTATCAGGGATAACAAGGTAATATTTGCAGGTGGACAAGGATAACTAATAATGCATCAACGGTAGCAATCAATTCCTATAACCTAATGCAACATCCATCATCAGGTTAAATAGAAACATTTGCAAACCGTAGGAGTTAGAATGCTCCGGGGCTTGCCTCGCTCGAAGTCGGCGGGGCGGTGATCACGGCACTCCGGCAGGTCTTCAGCGTCTCCTTCCGGGATCCCCTCCTCGGGTGTCTCCTCCTGACGCTGCTCCTCCGGCGTCTCCTGGGCTTCCACTACCGATCCTGCATGATGCGGTACATGAATGAACAACATGAATGCACATGGGATGCATGGTGATGCAACATGGAGTAACCATTCAGGAGATAAGCATATGTCATCTACTGCTACTCACTTATTTAATTTGACATACTACTTACCAAGTCTTGTTGTCACCGCATCAAAGTTGCTTAACGGGTTTATTACCCTCTAATTATTTGTAGAATTAAATCTAGTTAAATAGGCCCATAACAGTAACCTATCCTAGACAGCTTCACAAAAACCTATAAAAATTACTGGAGATGAATAACACTTAATCTAACCCTCTGTCCAAATTTCATCCCATTTGGACCTAGACTTCATCCTCTATGAAAAAGACAAATTCTATTATGGAAAGGTGCTTTGAACTACACACCCTAGCAAAAAGTATCAAACAACAGATTTCTTATTTTTCTACTGAACTTCCTAGCATAAGAGCAATGTGCTTAAATTCTCAGGTTCGTATTCTTCATATTTTAATTACTACAAAATAAACAAGGAAACAACATTTAAGCATTTTAAAAGCTACTGTCAAATTAATTCATAGAACAACCTCATATTATATTTTTCTCTGAAACTACACATTCATACGAACCTAACAAAACTGGAATCACATTTTTCTGACTTATATATAATTAGTTATGCATTTACCAAGTTATCAGCACTTTTCTAAATTAAATAAATCTACACATAAAAGTATCACAAAAAATGCATTTAACAGTTTTCACTGATAGATCTAAACATGCTTGACCTAACAAAATTTGTTTCATAGGATTTGGACTTAAAATGAGCCTTGTAGGAATTTTTGAAGCCATTACATAATTCTGCAAAAACAAACTAAAAAGGAAACTCAAGCCTAAACGTACGGACTCCAACTTGGTTCGGCCGAGGCATAAGACCAACGCTCAGCACACCCGGCGCGATTCGGCTGAGGCCCGAGGCATAAGACAAACGCTCAGCACACCCGGCGCGATTCGGCTGAGGCCCGAGGCAAGGCTTCGGCACATTCGGCGCGACTCGGCCGAGGCTCAAACACACTCAACCGATTCGGCCGAGGCTCGAGGCAAACGCTCGGCACGCCCGGCTTACCGAGGCCTACGGCACCCAACGCTTCCCTTTCTTTCTTTCTTGCTGCCAGTCGGGGCCCGCTGGTCAGGGCGACCAAGCTACCGAAGCCAGGCTCGGCACGTTACCGTGCGAGGCCAGGCTCGGCGGTCAACGGCGGAGTTTTGCGCCGTGGTTGTTGACCGGCCCTAGCTCGTTGACGGCGACACTTCTGGCGACACGGAGACCATTACCGGGTGCGGGTTTGCGAGGCGAACACATCTAACCGACTCGCTGAGACAGAGGGATACCGGAGCAAGCTCGACGGCGGCCATGGCGGAGCGGCGGCTCTGGCGACTCGGCGGCGGAACTCTTCCCGGCGGCTTGCGACTCGGCGAGACTAACACTAGCCTAAGCAAGTCACAAGTGACCTATTGGAGCAACTCCCGGGCTTCGGCATCCCCGGCATTGTCCGGCGCGATGCACGGCGGCGGTCCATGGCGGACACAGCGCGACTGGCCCGCGGTCCGGTGAACTCAGGACACGAGAGAGGTCTCCATCTGACTCTAAGCTACTACGACGGTAGAGAAGACTAGAACATGGCTCAGCTCAGGGTAGCATGGCCGGAGATGACCGGTCCACGTGAAGGTCACGGTGGCGGCCATGGCGGAAGCTTGCGGATGGCGTCCGCTGTTCCGGCAGCTAGAGAGGGAGAGAGGGGAAACCAACCCTTACCGGAGAAAGAGGAGATCAGGGCGGAGGAACTGGCGAGAGGAATTGGACGGCGGCGCACGGTGGAGCGAGTAATCGCTCGCTGAGGTTCGGCGGGCGGCGGCGCTTTGCTTTCTCCCCTTTTCCCGCTCGAACGCCGGCGAGAGCAGAGAGCGAGAGAGAGGCGCGAGCGCGGGGAACAGAATGGAGGGAGGAGCGGGTTCGGACAGGGCGAGGGCGAAAGCATGCTTGCCACGCCGCGCGCGGACGCTGGCTTGGCCGGCCGTCGAGCGCCACGCGGCGGCAACGTCCTGGCGCTGTCGGCCACGACGCCGCGCGCGCGCCGGCACGGCACGGCCCGGCCCGATTCAGTGCCATCAGGCCGACTGACGGCCAGACTTTGAGCGCGATTAACTCCTAATCCACTTGATGAAAAGCTAAACCACTTGCTCCATTGCTTAGAGCTACATACCGACTACCACTTTGGTTACAAGATTGATCTTTGGTTCGGCCTAGATTGCTCCCGAGAAAGCTCCAAAGATGGCTAGATGAAACTGTTTTGGGCAGTTAGGACTTAGAGAATTTTCTAAGTCTAAACTCCCTCAAATCTGCCTTGTGGTCCCAAAACACCTTGTTAAACTCATTTTCATGAGTTGGGCCCTAAACAACTTTTGTTCTACTCTAAATTCTACACACTTTTGGTTAAGGGCCCACAGCCATGCAAAGCTTCTATCAAGAAGGTCTTAGTTAGTCAAACAAAAGGACTCCTAGGGCTCTATTAAGGCAACTAGGGTTAGAGACTTGGTTAGCCAACATGACCAACATAAACCTAGCTTCATTTTGACTCCTCAACAAGGTTCAACTACTAAGGAGACTTAAACACTCCACAAACAAGACACACAAGCATTCAATCAAGCATAGCATCACAAAGGGTCACATGAAATGACACTTAACAAAAGAAAGAATGCAACATGAAATGATGATGCTTTATGCTCATGAGATGTCAAATTATGCACTTAGGGTTGCTTAACACCTAGGGTGTTACAGCCCTCCCCTCCTTAAAGGAATCTCGTCCCGAGATTTGAGTTACTAACCAGTCCTTATAAAACTGTGGATATACTTCCTTTAGATAGTCTTCCGTTTCCCAAGTGGCATCTCGGTCGTCTTGCTCACTCCAAGATACTTTATATTGCTTCATGACTTTTCCGTGAGTCACTCTTTCTTTCTCGTCGAGTACTCGATATGGCTTCACCGGGTAAGTAAGGTCGGATTGTAACTTGATATTGGCCGGTTGTACTTCCTCTTCTGGAACTCGAAGACATTTCTTTAGTTGTGACACATGGAAAACAGGGAATATAGCTTTCAAATGTTCAGGTAACTGTAGTTGATAAGCTACCTTTCCCCTCCTTTCCATTATCCTGTAGGGTCCCACAAACCTTGGCGCTAACTTTCTTTTCACGCCAAAACGTCTAACTCCTTTCATGGGTGATACTTTCAAATACACATAGTCACCTACTTTGAATTCAAGCGGCCTTCTTCGCTTATCAGCATAGCTCTTCTGTCGGGACTGTGCCGCGGCGATATGTTGTTGGATTACTCTAACTTGTTCTTCTGCTTCCCTAACGAAGTCAGTTCCATAGTAACGACGTTCTCCTGGTTCAACCCAACTTACTGGTGTTCTGCATCTTCTGCCATACAGAGCTTCAAAAGGTGCCATCTGAATACTTTCTTGATAACTGTTGTTATAAGCAAATTCTGCTAATGGCAACCACTTCTCCCAAGATCCCTTCGCGGATATCACACACGCTCTCAACATATCCTCTAAAACCTGATTCACTCTTTCAGTTTGCCCTGAAGTCTGGGGATGGTAAGCTGAACTATGGATTAACTTGGTACCTAATTCCTTTTGCATTTTCTCCCAGAATGGTGCAGTGAACTGTGTTCCGCGATCCGAAACTATGACTTTGGGTATACCATGCAATCGGATAATCTGATTGATATAGATCTCCGCATAATCCGGTACTCGATAACAGGTTTTAACTGGTATAAAATGAGCGGTCTTGGTGAGACGGTCTACTATTACCCATATCGAATCATTTCCCCTCTGAGTAGTAGGCAAACCGGTGATAAAATCCATACTCACCTCTTCCCACTTCCATTCAGGTATTGATAAGGGTTGAAGTGTTCCGGCTGGCTTCAGGTGAATAGCCTTCACTCGACAACACGTGTCGCATTTGGCTACATACGCGGCAATTTCCTTCTTCATTTTGGTCCACCAAAATCTTGGACGCAAATCTTGATACATCTTAGTGCTCCCGGGATGAATAGACAACTTGGAAAGATGAGCTTCATCCATGATCTGATTTTTGAGTTCCCTATTCTTGGGTACCACTAAGCGATTATCAAACCATAACACTCCCTTATCATCAACTCGGAAATGTTTTACGGGTTCAGTGGCAGCTCTTAGCTTTTCCTTGATATAATAGATTCCCTTGTCTGTTTTCTGCCCTTCTAGAATCTGATCAACTAAGGTGCTCTGCAGCTCGATGTGACGCAAGATCACAGGGTGTTCGAGACTAAACTCGTCCTCTGGTTGTAACCTCAAGTTATTACAATGCGATTTCTGACTCAAGCATCAGCAACCACATTTGCTTTTCCTGGATGATAATGTATCTGCAAATTGTAATCCTTAATCAACTCAAGCCATCTTCTCTGCCTCATATTCAGTTCAGGTTGAGTAAAGATATACTTGAGACTTTTGTGGTCCGTGTACATGTTACAGACGTTACCAAGCAGATAATGTCTCCATAGTTTTAGAGCGTGTACCACAGCAGCTAATTCCAAGTCATGCGTAGGATAATTAACTTCATGTTTTCTCAACTGACGTGAAGCATAAGCAATCACTCTGCCTTCTTGCATAAGAACACAGCCTAAACCAACTTTCGATGCGTCGCAGAAGACATCAAACGGCTTCTCGATATCTGGTTGAGCTAAGACAGGGGCAGTGGTTAATAGTTTCCGCAAGGTACGGAAAGCTGTTTCACACTTCTCTGTCCACTCAAACTTCTGATCCTTCTGCAGCAAACTTGTCATGGGCTTGGCAATCTTGGAGAAATCGGGAATGAAACGACGGTAATACCCTGCTAAACCGAGAAAACTCCGAATCTCCCCAACTGAAGTTGGAGCTTCCCAATCCATTACTTCTTGTACTTTGCTAGGGTCCACAGAGATTCCTTCCTCTGACAGGATGTGACCAAGGAATTGTACTTGCTTCAACCAAAACTCGCATTTACTAAACTAAGCATAGAGTTTATGTTCCCGGAGTCTTGTCAAGACGATCCTCAAATGTTCTGCATGGTCGTCCGGGTTCTCCGAATAAACCAAAATGTCATCAATGAACACCACTACAAACTTATCTAGTTCTGGCATGAATACCGAGTTCATCAAACTCATAAAGTAAGCTGGAGCATTCGTCAATCCAAAGGACATGACTAAATACTCGTATAGTCCATATCTGGTCGAAAAAGCAGTCTTTGGAATATCTTGTGGTCGGATTCTAATTTGATGATATCCTGATCTCAAATCGATCTTGGAGAATACTTTGGCTCTGGATAACTGATCAAACAAAATATCTATCCGTGGCAACGGATATTTGTTCTTAACGGTCACGGCATTAAGCGGTCGATAATCCACACACATCCGTAGAGACTTGTCCTTTTTCTTGACAAACAAAGCTGGGCATCCCCACTCTGACACACTAGGTTGAATGAAACCCTTGTCCAAAAGTTCCTTAATCTGCGTCTTGAGTTCGGCTAATTCATTGGGCGGCATACGATAAGGTCTTCTCGAGATCGGTGCAGTCCCTGGTAACAGCTCAATAGTAAACTCTACAGCCCGCTTGGGCGGTAAACTCGACAACTCATCTGGAAAGACGTCTGGGAAATCCCGAACAACTGGAATTTTTGACAGGTCCTCTATAGATAAGGTACAAGACAGATCAACAAAATCTGCTCCTCGAGGAAGAGAGATACGTATCTTGGTGTTAATCCTTGCATCAGATAAGGTAAGAGTTCTATCTGCAGTGTCTAACACCGCTTTCCACATACTCATCCAACTCATTCCTAGGACTACATCCATACTGAGTCCTGGCAAAACTACTAAATTGGCTCCAAACTTATGCCCTCCGATGTCGATGGTTGCATCACGTACCATCTGCCTAGACAATACACTACTCCCCACAGAGCTTACGCGAAACCCATAATCCATTTCAGACACCTCTTGATTATGCTTTTGTGCAAATGCTTTACTCATGAACGAATGCGATGATCCAGTATCAAACAAAACAACTGCAGGATGATGGTTAACAAGACACATACCAGCAGTCACGGACTCTCCAGCACGAGCTTCTTCAGCGGTCATGTTGTGCAGGCGTGCGGGGTAGTTGGCCTGTTGCTTCTTTGGGTAGGGGCAGTACCTTGCGAAGTGCCCCTCTTGGTTGCAGTTGTAGCATGGTCCCCGAACCAACGGTTTGTTCCCTGAAGAACTGCCTTGACCTCCACGAGCCTGAGCAGCAGCTATCTTGTATGGCTTCTGATTGCGCTGAGCTTGTGGCTGATTCTTCTTCTGCGGCGGCCTAAAACGTGCCCCCGGCGCTGGTGGTCGATACAGATTTCGCTGAGCTGGTGGTCCTCTGGGTTGTGATGATCCTGATTCAAAGGTCCTCTTCCGGGCCTTGCTAGCAGCATGCTTGTTGTTATGGTTCTCTTGAATCAGACAGTCGCTTATGAAGTCATTGAAATTGGTACGGGAAGATGTACCCACTGACTTTCCCATTTTAGTGTTCAAGCCTCTCTTGAAACTAGCAATCTTCTTAGCGTCTGTGTCAACGAAGTCTGGGATATAGCGAGCCAACGAGTTGAACAGATGATGATACTCTGTGATAGACCGAGTTCCTTGAGTCAGATTCATGAACTCTGCCACTTTCATCTGGGTCAAGCCCGACAGAATGTAATGACCTCGAACAGCAGCAGTAAACACTCTCCAAGTGATAGGAACATTGGCAGGATAGGTGGTACGATGATGTCCCCACCAAATCCCGGCTGGTCCCTGCAACTGGTGCGCGGCATATTCTGCTTTCAGTTCTTCTGTGAGCCTGAGCAAACGAAACTTCTGCTCCAAAGTATGCAGCCATTCTTCTGCCTCCAATGGTTCTGTAGCTTCCTTGAAGATTGGTGGTTTGGTATCCAGGAAATCCTTGAAAGAACTATATTGGTTTAGCTCTTGGCGTTGGTGTCCTTGCGCCAAGTTCTCCCTCAGCAAAGCTTCGATGTTGCGCTGGCTTCCAAGAAATTGAGCAAAAAGTTGCTCAGCCGTCGGGGATGGAGGAGGTGGTGGATTGCGGTTTTCTCTGGGGTCCTCATTTCCACCACTACCGCCTGCTCCACTACGAGTTGTCGTCATCTGCATATAGGATAGTAAGCGACCATTAGGCGAAGTTGCAACTTGTAGAGAACAATAATCATACCCACTGAAATTATTCAGAAAACAATTCACCAAACAATGACAGAGGTACAATAAATTTCAATCCACATCGCATCAACACATAACAAGATCACTTAATACATCATGCAAAAGATAACATAGCATCCATCGTTTTGCCCATACATATGGGACTTTCCAAGGCCTCACACCACATCACATAGGTCCATACTCATGCTACATCTTAGCACCTAACAACAAAAGATCGGGCCACTACAACACAAAAGATCACTAGTCGATAGCGCTAACTAGTCTACTCTCTCATGGCGCCATCACCACTACCACCGTCGCTAGACATATCTGAAGAACTACTAGAAGAACTAATCGGCTCCGGATCCTCCTGGGGAAAGATGGGGTTCCTCTCATTCTCCCTGCGGTGGATCTCCTCGTGCAGACGGTCGTTGTAGTCCTGCAGGTGATGGAGTTGGAGCTCCAGGTCTCCCACTCGCAACCTCAGCAGCCTGTTCTCCTCTGAAACACGAATGCCCTCGACACAAACTCCTCGAAGCACCTCCTCAGTCTCCCTCATGACCGAGGCCAAGAAAGTAGTCGACCCCTGCTGAATGGCAAGCTGATGAGCAGTCTCCTGCTCCCTCTGATGTGCCTGGTCTCTCTCTACTGTCAACTGAGCTAGCTGTGTAGTGAGGAGGTCTATCTCTGTAGTGTGCTCCTCCTACCGGCGACGTTGTGCAGCCATCTCCTCGCTAAGAATATGATCCAACTGCTCATAGCTGCGGGATAAGCAGCCATAAGTAGCCATAAGTGCAGCCATGGCACTCCCTGCTGGCCCGGCACAATGCTCCCTCTCAAGCGAACTACCCTCCAAAATAGTAGCTCCTGGCTGACGCCACACTGAAAGATACGGATCCACTGTCGGGAAGATACTGGCAGTAGCCTGAGCAACCACCTCCGGATGGTCCTCCATGATGTCCCGAAGAACGGTATAAGCAACCTGGTTGGCTGCATCCCAGGGGGTCCTCCCCTGCAAAGCAAACACTCGGCTGCACCAGACGTGATCCCGGTCCTCACGGCTAGGCACGTCGACCTCCACCGTGTACACGTGATGATCCTCTGACAACTGCACACGGTGCCAGTCGTACTGTGGCTCCTGGCCCTCCTGATATCCCACCAGGTGCAGAACTCTCCAAAGAATAGTGGGCATCCCAAACTCCTCTAGAAAGTCCTCTGATCCCTCATCGGTCCATGGCCCCAGCATGTAGTTAGGCCTCTTGCCTCCCGTGGACTTGCGAGCAGTGCGCTTGGTGCGTGCCATCTGTAAGAAGTTTATCCACACAGTTTTTAATTAGTTGAAACAACTTTTATTAGAAAAATGGGACAGAAACCATAAGGAAGGAAGTAAGATTAATGCAAGATTATATGATCATGATGCATGCACGTTTCATATGTCCTCACTGCCTAACAATCTAACGGCTAGACGGTGGCATACACGTTCACTCATAGCGTTAACTATACGTGCTACACGTTCGCGAGTTAGCGTACCTGCAGAAACTCACTTCAGCCCTTCCCACAGTATGAATATCATGCACTGCGGAAATTTAAATCTAATACTCACTTAGGTGTACACCCGGTATACACGTAAGCAGTATATGCACCCATCAAAAATTATTACTCCCACACTCAATACTTTCACATATACTTGTGTGGAACAGGTATACGCGTCGGTATCATATAAGCACTTCCCTAGATTGGCGGTTATCCAATCATGCTCTCACAACTCTCATTACCTTTAACGTAGAGGCAATTGATCCATACATTACCATTCCGAAGAATAGCATCCATACAATTTCACCCTTGCCGTATGGACGACAGAATAACAGAAAATAAGTATGATGCACGACCCCCAAAGTTAGTACTTAAATAGCCACCTAAGTTCCTATTGGGCATAAGGACTTGATCAATGGCACACCTTACTCTTGGTCAAGAAGGTTTTTCAAATCCTAATATAACTTATAAGTTCTTGTCAAATAGGAATTTTAATTGAAAATACAGTTTTTCAAATACACTTGTGAACAGTAACGCTAACCACGCTCCGATGCCAGCTGTAACAGAACCGACCAATTTGCACCAGATTAAGCACCGAATCGCTGCTTTCGCAGAGATTACAAGTACTTAAGCTCGTACAAACCCGGTAGTCCGGAAATCTCGAAGGATTTCAAGTCATTCAACTTTAACCAAGATCGTAATAGATTAGCGTACATGCCCACAAGGTACATTCAGTTCGCACATAGTTCAAATACATCGGAGTTCAACAATTATTACAAGCCATAGTTTGAATTCAAAAGCGGAAGCAACATAGTTTTGAAACACAAGTCCTTAGTTCACAATACAGTGCCATATGCTTGATCGGTCCACAAAAGCATCAGGGAAGATAAGAGTTGACCATGCCCATGGTCTAGTCACTGCCCTCGACGGGGTACAGACAGTTCTCGCAATAGCCGAAGAAGCATTGCCCATCTGCAACAACAAGGGATAGAACCCTGAGTACGAGAAGGTACTCAGCTAGACTTACCCGTCATAAACCAGAAATAACCGACACCAAGGATTATGCAAGGTTGTATCTGGGGTTGGCAACACTTACCTTTTTGCATAAAAGCACTTTATTATTAACTAATCATCATTAGAGCATTAGCAGTCACTTTTATGTAATCAGCCTGATTATCTAGATTTGCACCTGATCTAGAGCAAACACTTGACTACTTATTCAAGCAAGAGTGACTATTTCATCAATAGCCTTTCAGATTCATCAACCATAACCATCATTAATTCCATATATTACTACGGTAACACATGCTCAGTCAAGTTACTCACTAACCAAGAGCGATGGCGATTATAATCGATTCCTACCAGCTGGGGATAAAAATGCCGCACACTCGCCCGACACACCCTGCCAGGTGGCCGTTGGCGACCACTTCAGGAGGTTCGAGAACACAACACGCGGGACGGTCATGGGCCCTTCTACACCGGGGGTTATCTCAATGCCAGGTCGCTCAAGCTATTAACTGCCCACGGTCATGCCAGGTCGATCAGGCCCTGCCTGCCCTCGGACCATGCCAGGTCGATCAGAATAGTTGCCCACGGTACATCTGAGGCCCTGGGTGTTAGGCGTCAACATCTCCGTCACCGGCTCGAAAAACCTTACTCGGCTTCACGGGAGGTACCCGCACCTGCTCCGTTAAGTGATTGACGCGTTCAAAATGACTGAGGTGTGCCTTCGTCGGTTCCTGATCGACACAGACGGGAGACTACTAGCACACAGAACCCATGTCCTGCTGCTCCTACATCCCGCCCGGTCTCAAATTAATTATCACATGGTTATCTCCATGATAGCACAAGGCTAAACATGATCAGTATCCACCTATATGCGGGAGACAGGAAATCACCCGACTTTTACCGGTCTAAGCAGGCTAAGCATAAACGAGCCTAGACTTATCAGGGATAACAAGGTAATATTTGCAGGTGGACAAGGATAACTAATAATGCATCAACGGTAGCAATCAATTCCTATAACCTAATGCAACATCCATCATCAGGTTAATTAGAAACATTTGCAAACCGTAGGAGTTAGAATGCTCCGGGGCTTGCCTCGCTCGAAGTCGGCGGGGCGGTGATCACGGCACTCCGGCAGGTCTTCAGCGTCTCCTTCCGGGATCCCCTCCTCGGGTGTCTCCTCCTGACGCTGCTCCTCCGGCGTCTCCTGGGCTTCCACTACCGATCCTGCATGATGCGGTACATGAATGAACAACATGAATGCACATGGGATGCATGGTGATGCAACATGGAGTAACCATTCAGGAGATAAGCACATGTCATCTACTGCTACTCACTTATTTAATTTGACATACTACTTACCAAGTCTTGTTGTCACCGCATCAAAGTTGCTTAACGGGTTTATTACCCTCTAATTATTTGTAGAATTAAATCTAGTTAAATAGGCCCATAACAGTAACCTATCCTAGACAGCTTCACAAAAACCTATAAAAATTACTGGAGATCAATAACACTTAATCTAACCCTCTGTCCAAATTTCATCCCATTTGGACGTAGACTTCATCCTCTATGAAAAAGACAAATTCTATTATGGAAAGGTGCTTTGAACTACACACCCTAGCAAAAAGTGTCAAACAACAGATTTCTTATTTTTCTACTGAACTTCCTAGCATAAGAGCAATGTGCTTAAATTCTCAGGTTCGTATTCTTCATATTTTAATTACTACAAAATAAACAAGGAAACGACATTTAAGCATTTTAAAAGCTACTGTCAAATTAATTCATAGAACAACCTCATATTATATTTTTCTCTGAAACTACACATTCATACGAACCTAACAAAACTGGAATCACATTTTTCTGACTTATATATAATTAGTTATGCATTTACCAAGTTATCAGCACTTTTCTAAATTAAATAAATCTACACATAAAAGTATCACAAAAAATGCATTTAACAGTTTTCACTGATAGATCTAAACATGCTTGACCTAACAAAATTTGTTTCATAGGATTTGGACTTAAAATGAGCCTTGTAGGAATTTTTGAAGCCATTACATAATTCTGCAAAAACAAACTAAAAAGGAAACTCAAGCCTAAACGTACGGACTCCAACTTGGTTCGGCCGAGGCATAAGACCAACGCTCAGCACACCCGGCGCGATTTGGCTGAGGCCCGAGGCATAAGACAAACGCTCAGCACACCCGGCGCGATTCGGCTGAGGCCCGAGGCATAAGACAAACGCTCAGCACACCCGGCGAGATTCGGCTGAGGCCCGAGGCAAGGCTTCGGCACATTCGGCGCGACTCGGCCGAGGCTCAAACACACTCAACCGATTCGGCCGAGGCTACTGACTCAACCGAGGCTCGGTGACTTAGCCGAGGCTCGAGGCAAACGCTCGGCACGCCCGGCTTACCGAGGCCTACGACACCCAACGCTTCCCTTTCTTTCTTTCTTGCTGCCAGTCGGGGCCCGCTGGTCAGGGCGACCAAGCTACCGAGGCCAGGCTCGGCACGTTACCGTGCGAGGCCAGGCTCGGCGGTCAACGGCGGAGTTTTGCGCCGTGGTCGTTGACCGGCCCTAGCTCGTCGACGGCGACACTTCTGGCGACACGGAGACCATTACTGGGTGCGGGTTTGCGAGGCGAACACATCTAACCGACTCGCTGAGACAGAGGGATACCGGAGCAAGCTCGACGGCGGCCATGGCGGAGCGGCGGCTCTGGCGACTCGGCGGCGGAACTCTTCCCGGCGGCTTGCGACTCGGCGAGACTAACACTAGCCTAAGCAAGTCACAAGTGACCTATTGGAGCAACTCCCGGGCTTCGGCATCCCCGGCATTGTCCGGCGCGATGCACGGCGGCGGTCCATGGCGGACACAGCGCGACTGGCCCGCGGTCCGGCGAACTCAGGACACGAGAGAGGTCTCCATCTGACTCTAAGCTACTACGACGGTAGAGAAGACTAGAACATGGCTCAGCTCAGGGTAGCATGGCCGGAGATGACCGGTCCACGTGAAGGTCACGGTGGCGGCCATGGCGGAAGCTTGCGGATGGCGTCCGCTGTTCCGGCAGCTAGAGAGGGAGAGAGGGGAAACCAACCCTTACCGGAGAAAGAGGAGATCAGGGCGGAGGAACTGGCGAGAGGAATTGGACGGCGGCGCACGGTGGAGCGAGTAATCGCTCGCCGAGGTTCGGCGGGCGGCGGCGCTTTGCTTTCTCCCCTTTTCCCGCTCGAACGCCGGCGAGAGCAGAGAGCAAGAGAGAGGCGCGAGCGCGGGGAACAGAATGGAGGGAGGAGCGGGTTCGGACAGGGCAAGGGCGAAGGCATGCTTGCCACGCCGCGCGCGGACGCTGGCTTGGCCGGCCGTCGAGCGCCACGCGGCGGCAACGTCCTGGCGCTGTCGGCCACGACGCCGCGCGCGCGCCGGCACGGCACGGCCCGGCCCGATTCAGTGCCATCAGGCCGACTGACGGCCAGACTTTGAGCGTGATTAACTCCTAATCCACTTGATGAAAAGCTAAACCACTTGCTCCATTGCTTAGAGCTACATACCGACTACCACTTTGGTTACAATATTGATCTTTGGTTCGGCCTAGATTGCTCCCGAGAAAGCTCCAAAGATGGCTAGATGAAACTGTTTTGGGCAGTTAGGACTTAGAGAATTTTCTAAGTCTAAACTCCCTCAAATCTGCCTTGTGGGTCCCAAAACACCTTGTTAAACTCATTTTCATGAGTTGGGCCTTAAACAACTTTTGTTCTACTCTAAATTCTACACACTTTTGGTTAAGGGCCCACAGCCATGCAAAGCTTCTATCAAGAAGGTCTTAGTTAGTCAAACAAAAGGACTCCTAGGGCTCTATTAAGGCAACTAGGGTTAGAGACTTGGTTAGCCAACATGACCAACATAAACTTAGCTTCATTTTGACTCCTCAACAAGGTTCAACTACTAAGGAGACTTAAACACTCCACAAACAAGACACACAAGCATTCAATCAAGCATAGCATCACAAAGGGTCACATGAAATGACACTTAACAAAAGAAAGAATGCAACATGAAATGATGATGCTTTATGCTCATGAGATGTCAAATTATGCACTTAGGGTTGTTTAACACCTAGGGTGTTACACGTAGCTCCTTTGACTGGAATAGGATCTCCTCCTCCGACTCCAGTGATAGTCATGTTGGTCTAGATCAGCTCTTCATCGGTGCCACCAAGCTTCTGGTAAAGCGAGTATGGCATCAGGTTCACAATCGCCCCGCTGTCGACCAACATCTTGTGGACTGGTGTACCATTGATATGACCCTTTACATGTAATGGCTTGAGATGATTGACAGAGTCCTCTGGCTTCTGGAATACAGCGCTCTGCGTAGCGAAGTTGAACTCCGCTACTGTCGAATCATCTCCGACCACATAGTAGTCGGCCGATATGTAAACCACATTGACCTCCGCCCTCTCTAGGGAAGGTTCGTAATCCACCATTTCTTCATCTTGTTCTTCAGGTAATTCTTCACTGGTCGTGACAACACTAGCGGAGGAAACAAGACCACAAGGGTATACATCAGATCCCACTGGAACATCAGGAACCGATTCTGCTAGCTTGGGACATGGTCGGGTCGGCTCAACTCTCAACTAAGTAGTGGCTGACTTAACTTGTTCAGGTCCTAAGTTGGTCGATGCATGACTCAAACTGGTCAGATTAGGACCCGACCTGATTGGCTCCGAAGCTAATTTAGCAGAATCGATGTCTAAACTGGTCAGCTTAGGATCCGACCTGTTTGGTTCCATAACTGTCGAAGTCAGCTTTTGATTACAAGCTGACTCTTCACCTCCTCGCTTGCCCTGAGGGAACATGGGATGTGTTGAGTTAAATATATCTTCCCTCATTTTCTCAAGCTGCTCCCGCCTTTGTGAAGGACCGAGAATGTACTAGCAAGGCGACCAGAGGGGGGGTGAATGGGAGCCTACAAAATTTCTCTCGAAACTTTGGCCAAATGCCCCAAGATCAACCCCCAAAAGCTACGACCGAAACTGTGATGCCCACGACCCTTGGAAGAGGGTGGATGATCCCTAGGATCACAGCGAGAACCGAGTCCCGAACGTAGATAGACGGCTACGTCGAGAAATCCCAAAATACCGATGCCAACAAGTAGCAAAGATACCTAGAGAGGTTCCTTGGTCAACTACTCGGCCAACCGAGAAGTCCGAAAACCAAGCGAGGAAGTCGGGAGAGCAAACGCACAAAACCGGAAGCTTCAGCGATTCCCGGACTATCCGGACCTAGGGTCCCGGACTGTCTGCCCCTACTGCGGACTGTCCGCGAGGGGATGGCGGACTGTCCGCTGGCCAAACACCAAAAACAGCAAAGCTGCTGAAGTCTCCCTAGACAGTCCCGGACTGTCCGCGGATGACAGCGGCGGACTGTCCGTCGGTCAAACCGAAACAACACAGCCGAGCCGCGCGACCACTGACTCGGTCGAGGCCCGACGCGCGGACTGTCCGCGACCCCAGCGGCGGACTGTCCACGGATGAACAGAGAGGGCGATTTTGGTCGCCCTCAACTCAAATCTTCTCCAAATCGATTCAAACCAAAATCCCACGTTCCCAAACTTGGAGAGGATGATCACGGAGTAGTTAGGAGACTATCCCCAAGAAATCATCCGCTCAAAACAACTCAAACACCGGGAAATCGAAAGGGGAGGAGTATGAACCGAAAAAGCGCCACGAAAACGAAATCAACTCGATCTACTTGTTCATGAGGAGTTAGATGAATTCCTTTGGTCGAAATGACCTCCTCACTATAAAGAACAAGTTGATTCAAACATATTTCGCAAAGACGGACAAGAGAGGTAGATCGAGTGACGGGAAAATCGCGGTGAAACGAAGAACGCGAAGAACACGAACCAAAACGCGAATCAACACATCGATCTGCAACCGTGTGGCTACCACACGCTACAACAGTGAGGTTACAGCCTCACTTCCTCAAAATCTCCAGTACACAGAGGTATGGTTCTCTGCGGATCTCAGCTAGCTACAGTAGGGGATTGGGAGAGCAGGAAACCCTAGAACCAAAGAGCAAATGACTGAGAGAGAATGGGAGGAGGGTGTCTCCCTCTACTTATCCTAATTCTATTTCCTACACTACCCCTCAACTAATTACAGAGCGAACCAGCTAAACCCTAAGGTTATTCTGGACCAACTCGATGGTAGGTGGATCCGACGGCCACGCCCGCACAACTCGTAGTGTTGCCTCGACGCAACCTCCCGATTGCCGCCACATGCCGCCACCGCTTTGCGTCCTTTTCCTGGACGTCGCACCCCCGGTTTTGAGGCCCAAACCGGGAAACCAGCCTTCACGACTAACCCCCGGTTTTGAGGCCCAAACCGGGAAACCAGCCTTCCGTAGCCTGAGTTTTGTGGCCCAAACTCAGCAAACCCGCAGCACCCAGATTTTGAGGCCCAAAACTGGAAACCGTCCTCAGCCCGAGTTTTGTGGCCAAACTGGGAAACCGTCCGCGCCCAGGTTTTGAGGCCCAAACCTAGAAACCGTCCACCCGATGGTTTTTCTCTGGCTCTACCACCAAACCGAAGCTGTAGAGGGGATGCAACGCCCGTGCACCCCGTCCACCGACACGTGTCCCCAAGTCCACGACCCAGGCAACACCGTGCCCGCAAGTCATCGCTCGTCGCTGTCCGAGGCTGCCAGCCACCACAGCTGATCCTCAGGCCACCGGTCCCTCAGTCCAAGCCTCACGTCCGCCCTTCACCGCTCCCGGTCCGTTGGCATGGCACGTCTCTACTTGACCTTCACCTTGCCCTCGATCACTGTCTCCATGCTCGACACCTGCACAACATGAAGGACCGAGAATTCACTAGCAAGGCGACCAGAGGGGGGTGGTGAATGGGAGCTCAAAAATTTCTTTCGAAACTTTGGCCGATTGTCCCAAAATCAACCCCCAAAAGCTACGACCGAGAACATGATGCCCACGACTCTTGGAAGGGGGTGGATGATCCCTAGGATCACAGCGAGGCACCACAAAGCGATAGCAAACCGAATGGCAAAAGAACCGGCACAAGTTCGGCCCTCAAAAACCAAGTCTCGAACGTAGATAGACGGCTACGTTGAGAAATCCCCAAATACCGATGCTAACAAGTAGCAAAGATACCTAGAGAGGTTTCTTGGTCAACTACGAGGCCAAACGAGAGGTCCGAAAACCAAGCGAGAGAGCCGGGAGAGCAAACGCACCAAAACGCAACCTCCAGGCAAATCCTGGACTGTCCGGACCTGGAGTCCTGGACTGTCCGCCCAAGGTCGGACTGTCCGCGGTTCCCTGGCGGACTGTCCGCCGGCAGAAAACGTAAAACAGCAGAGTTGCTGCAAACTCCCTAGACAGTCCCGGACTGTCCGCGGTTTACACCGGCGGACTGTCCGCCGGTCAACCGAGACCCAAATCGCAGAGACTCGCGGCCACTGCTCTGGCCAAGTTCCCGACGCGCGGACTGTCCGCGCCTGGGGTGGCGGACTGTCCGCCAACACCTAGTGAGGGCGATTTCGGTCGCCCTTCACCCAAATCTTCTTCAAATCGATTCAAACCAAAATCCTACGTTCCCAAACCTGGAGAGGATGATCACGGAGTAGTTAGGAGACTATCCCCAAGAAATCATCCGCTCAAATTGACTCAAACACCGGGAAATCAAAAGGGGAGGAGGATGAACCGAAAAGCGCCACGAAAACAAAATCAACCCGATCTACTTGTTTGTGAGGAGTTAGATAAATTCCTTCGGTGGAAATGATCTCCTTTCAAATACGAACAAGTTGATTCAAACGGATTTTGCAAAGACGCACGAGAGAGGGAGATCGAGTGACGGGAAAATCACGGAGAAACGAAGAACGCGAAGAACACGAATCAAAACGCGAATCAACACATCGATCTGCAACCGTGTGGCTACCACACGCTACAACAGTGAGGTTACGGCCTCACTTCCTCAAAATCTCCAGTACACAGAGGTATGGTTCTCTGCGGATCTCAGCTAGCTATAGCAGGGGATTGGGAGAGCAGGAAACCCTAGAAGCAAAGAGCAAATGACTGAGATAGATGGGGAGGTGGGTGTCTCCCCCTACTTATCCTAATTCTAACTATTCCGAATTCCCACTCTACCCCTAACTACTTACAGAGCGAATCAGCTAAACCCTAAGGTTATTCTGGACCAACTCGATGGTAGGTGGATCCGACGGCCACGCCCGCACAACTCATAGCGTTGCCTCGACGCAACCTCCCGATTGCCGCCACGTGCCGCCACCGCTCTGCCGTCCTTTCCCGGACGTCGCACCCCCGGTTTTGTGGCCCAAACTAGGAAACCAGCCTTCACAGCCAACCCCTGGTTTTGAGGCCCATACCGGGAAACCAGCCCACCAAGCGTCTGAGTTTTGTGGCCCAAACTCAGCAAACTCGCAGCACCCAGGTTTTGAGGCCCAAACCTGGAAACCGTCCTCAGCCCGAGTTTTGTGGCCAAACTCGGAAACCATCCATGCCCAGGTTTTGAGACCCAAACCTGGAAACCGTCCACCCGATGGCTTTTATCTGGCTCTACCACCAAACCGAAGCTGTAGAGGGGATGCACCGCCCGTGCACCCCGTCCACCGACACGTGTCCCCAAGTCCTCGACTTAGGTAACACATGACCCCAAGTCTTCGCTCGTCGCTGTCCCAGGCTGTCAGCCACCACAGCTGATCCTCGGGCCACCGGTCCCTCAGTCCAAGCCTCACGTCCGCCCTTCGCCACTCTCGGTCCATCTGGACGGCACGTCTCTACTTGACCTTCACCTTGCCTCTGATCACTGCATCCGTGCTCGACACCTGCACAACACAAGCCAAAGAACATGCGCATCATCCCAGTTGACAATCACTCATCACTCAGAGACCCGGCATACACCCATGTATCCGCAATCTCCCCCTTGATGAGTGCATTGTCAACTACTCACACAAATCATAAAGGAAATAGAAGGAGGAAGAAGGAGAGAGAGAACTCGACCAAATGACCCAAAAGCATAGCTAAGCCAAAGAAGGTCAAGTGGAAAGAGCGAAACAACTTGGTTCCCAAAGACTTGGGCAACGGCTCGACGCAACCAAGCAAAACAAAGCTAGCCCTCAAGAAGAGGTAGAACAGGCTCAACACCGCTAGCAAATACCAATTGAAAAAAGCGAAGCAAAATGCTAGTCCCTCAAGATAGAGGCACAGAGGCTCAACACAACTAGCAAGAAAGCTCGACACCAATTGAAAATCTGAAGGGCGAATGCTAGTCCCTCAAGAAAGAGGCAAAAGCTCAACACAACTAGCAAAAACGCTCCGAACCAATTGGAAAGTTCATAAACTCATCATGAGCAAGCTCTCCCTTGCATCGTGCACACAACCGATTCCTCTCCCCTTTGAACATGGGAGGTATGATTTGTCCTAATTCTCCCCCTTAGTTGAGAATGCATCATCAAGCAAAAAGAACCGAAAGCAAATTTTCTCCCCCTCAGAAAATGCACCATCAAAAGTGCCAACAAGAGAATTGCTCCCCCTTCCAAAATGCATGAGTCACGATGCAAGTTAGCAGCTTCAGGAATATAGTCAAGAAAATGCAAAGATGCTCTAAACAGTATAGCTCTAATGACTCACTGGAAAGCATACAAGCTAGTGAATGCTCAAGCTAATCACCAAATATGAAATATGAACATATGAGCAAAGTGAGAAATTTTTAGCCAAAAAGGTATTCACCATCAAAATAGCACAAGACATGTATAGACAGGAAATCCGATAAGTGCTAATCATGTATGCAAGGTGAACTACCCCTAGCAAAGTTCGATCATCATGCTATAGAATTAAACATAGTCTTGTGTATCTAAATTTTATCGGAGTTGCAGCGGTTAAGATTACACAAGTTCAAATTTTAGCATGTGATTGCGAGAGGTTGAAAGCTTGTCATTGCCTAACTTTTCAACTGTGTGAAGCCTATGCATAAGCAATCAGAAGCTTAAAGCAACAGTTTCGGTCATACACTACACAGCTCAAGTTTAACTCAAAGTGCAATGAGAAACAGTCTCGAAACTGTGATGTGTTGAGAAGCAATCCCATCTCGATCTTTCCAATTCACTTAACTTGGTTCAGATTTTAAACAGAGTATGAACATACCAAGCAAGTGAATGACTCAGAACTAGAGACATAGCAACCTAGCATATATGAAAAGCACGAGTGAATTCAACACATCCTACACATGCTAGTTGCATATCTCAATGGTGAACATTCTCAAGTTTTATGTTTGTTAAGCAGATTCACCATTCAAAAATAGCTCAGCTCACAACATGTATCAGTGATCAGAAAGAGCATAAGCTACTAGTATCAATAAATAGCATCGGAGCATACTAAACAGAGCATAGTTATATTCTAAAGATTATATACATGAAGCTCAGAATGTAAAAGCGTATGCTGAAAATGTGAAAGAAAAACAAAGACAAACGAAAAAGAGTCAGTCTGTCATATAAGAGCCAAAATGTTTCCCCCATCTAAAAGGGGAAACACACACCAAGCTCACCTCTCAACCGATTAAAGGTTGATTGGTCCAAAGGCTTGGTGAAAATATCAGCCAGCTGATGATGAGTATCGACATGGCGAAGGTCGATATCACCCTTCTCATAGTGGTCTCACAAAAAGTGAAAGCGCACATCAATGTGTTTGGTCTTCGAGTGAAGCACGGGGTTTTTAGCAACACTAATCGCACTCGTACTGTCACAAAGCAAAGGAACACGAGAAAAGCTCAGACCAAAATCACGCAAAGTGGCCATCATCCAAAGTAACTGGGAATAGCAGCTAGCCGCAGCAATATACTCAGCCTCCGTGGTAGACTGGGCAACACTAGACTGCTTGCGAGAAGACCACGATACAAGAGAAGAACTAATAAATTGGCATGTCCCAGAAGTGGACTTGCGCTCAATCCAGCAACCAGCAAAATCGGCATCGGAATAACCACAAAGGGAAAGGGTGGAGGAAGCAGAATACCAAATCCCAAATTCTGGAGTGAAGGATAAGTACCTCATAATGCGTTTGACCGCCTGACGGTGAGAGGTGCGCGGCGAAGACTGAAATCGCGCAGAGACACACCGCGAAATGAATGTCCGGGCGTGTCGCCGTCAGGTACAGCAGCGACCCGATCATACTCCGGTACTCCTTCTGGTCCACTGCTTCTCCCTCCTTGTCCGCATCCAGGGCCGTCGTGGTCGACATGGGTGTTGGAAGAGGCTTGGCCTCACCCATATCGAATTTCTTCAGAATGTCCCGGGTGTACTTCCCCTGGTGCACGAACGTCCCCTCCCGGGATTGCTTGATTTGCAACCCGAGGAAAAACGTCAGCTCGCCCATCATGCTCATCTCAAATTCCCTGCTCATAGTATCTGCAAACTTGGCAACCAAAGCGTGAGAAGAACCACTGAAAATGATATCATCCACATAAATTTGGACCAAGAGTGTATCAGTGCCTTGCTTGAGGAGAAAGAGCATTTTATCTACACATCCAATTTTAAAACCCTTAGCAAGCAAAAAGGTTTTCAACCTATCATACGAGGCTCTAGGGGCTTGTTTCAAACCATACAAAGCTTTGTGAAGTTTAAAAACATGGTTTGGAAACTTGGGATTTTCAAAACCGGGGGATTGTCTAACATACACCTCCTCTTCTATGTAGCCGTTTAAGAAGGCACTCTTGACATCCATTTGAAAAAGTTTGAAACCTTTGGATGCAGCAAAAGCCAAGAGTATTCTAATAGCCTCCAAACGAGCTACAGGAGCAAAAGTCTCCTCATAGTCTATCCCCTCCTTCTGACTATATCCCTAGGCTACGAGTCTGGCCTTGTTTCTCACAACATGGCCATCTTCTCCCTGTTTGTTTTTGAAAACCCATTTTGTCCCAATTGGGTGACACTCAGAAGGTGGAGACACTAGAACTCAAACCTGATTTCTCTCAAAGTTCTCAAGCTCCTCATGCATGGCATTGACCCAATCCGGATCCGTCAAAGCGTGTCCAACATCCCGGGGTTCAAAATCAGCAACAAATGCAGAATGAGCAAAGTGAGAGATTTGCCTAGACCGGGTGACGCGTTCGTCGATGCTGCCGATCATCTGCTGAGGCGGGTGCTAGCGCTGAATGTGTCATGGCGCCTCCCTTGCCGAAGTGGCCTCCCCCTCAACAGCAGCTGGTGCCTCCCCGGGTACAAAAGGTACCGCTCGGGGTGGCGGATCCCACGGCCCCCAGGAAGAAGAAGTGTCGGGGCCGTGAGTCGTCGTAGAAGCCGCTCCTAGCGGCAAAGCAGATGGAGGGGGTGCTGGATCATCCATACCTTCAGCACCCTCGTCCTCGTCATCAAAAAGAGGCTCACCGACCTTGTGATCACCTGCACGCTCAAAACGAGAAGAAGGACAAACCATGGTCTCGTCGAAGGTGACATCGGATGTCTCCATGACTCGGTTAGTGTCAAGGTTAAGTACACGATAAGCTCGAGTGTGAGTGCCATAACCCAAAAACACACCGTCAGAAGAACGAGACTCAAACTTGTCCAGGTTGCCCTTTTTTAGTATAAAACAATGGCAACCAAAAACTCTAAAATAACTCACATTGGGGAGTTTTCCAAAACGCAACTCATAAGAGGTCTTTTTCAAGAAAGCTCGAAGAAAAATGCGATTGGAAATATAGCATGCAGTGCTCATAGCTTCGGCCCAATATCGCCTAGGAGTCCTATGCTCATCGAGCATCGTCCTGGCCATCTCTACAAGGGTCCGATTCTTCCTCTCTACAACACCATTTTGTGGCGGTGTGTAGGGAGAAGAAAACTGATGCTCCAAGCCCAAAGAGTTACAAAATTTCTCAAAATCCGAATTCTTGAATTCGGAACCATTATCACTCGTAATAGCTCGCATCGAGTTCAAAGGGAACTCGTTCTGAAGATGCAAAATCAGATTGCGAGCAAGGGAGAAAGTCTGGGTCTTCTCAGCTAAAAAGAAGACCCACGAATATCTCGAAAAGTCGTCAACAACAACAAGCACATACCACTTCCCCCCAACCGAGGTCACCCAAGCCGGACCGACAAGGTCCATGTGCAAAAGCTCTCCAAGGCGCTTGGTCATGACCTGAGTCACTGGATGATGGGGAGCGGCAACCATCTTCCCATGTCTACAAGAATGGCAAACAAGATCCTTCTCCATGGATAACTTGGGCAATCCTTGGATTAGGCCAAGTGAACTAAGTCTTGCAAGCAAGTCGAAGCTCAAATGTCCTAGTCTCCTATGCCACTTCCAAAGATCAGAAGAAGAAGGTCCAGCCACAAGACAACGAGAAATGCCAAAAGACTCCGAGAAATCCGCACGAAAGACTTTTCCAAAGGGCGAAATCACACAAACAAGATTGCTCTGAGGATCCAAAATGCGACTGAGATTCGGTTTAAAACGAATCTCATAGTCATCATCAAAGAGTTGCGAAACAGAAAGAAGGTTAAAATGCAAGTTAGAAACAAGAGCAACATCGCGCAACACAAAATGCTCATTAACTCGCACAGACCCACTAGACAATACCTTACCTTTGCTATTGTCACCGAAGGTGATAAACTCCTTTCCGGCGACTGGACTAAGACTGGAGAACCACTTGGCGTTTCCGGTCATGTGCCTCGAACACCCAGAATCCACCAACCAAATGTTCTCCAATCGTTTTACCTACATCAATAAAAAGACATAGGGTGAGCATACGAGCCAACACTGGGGTTAGTGAAGTAAGGAGAATACCAGTGTTGGGCCGGCTGCTCAAAAGAACGGTTAGCAGAAAAACCATTCCTAGCACACCTACGGGGAAAGCGATCACCACGTTGAGGAAAACGTGGTCCGCTAAGGGAAGAGCGTCCATCGCGATACTCAAAACGCGGTGGGGGAAAATGCTCAACTACAAAGCCACCGCCACGGGGTCCATAGCCTATAACTGCAGGCTCCCGCCGGGCACGTCCTCTCCGCTGCCTCGGCCTGGGAACTTGAGGTTCTTGACCTCTGGGCCTAGCAGCTCTCCTTGGAGCTCCCCTCTGAACATTCGACACATGTACATCATGGAAAGGATGGTACATGTCCGCATTGTTCATCTCTCTAGCACGGCGCGCCTCCCTCTTGCGCCGAAAGCAGAACTCACTCAAGTGTCCATCTCTCCCACAATGCTCACAATGGTACCTAACCGCTCTCATAGGGGGTTGTTGGTACACACGGTTGTGGGTGTGGATCACTTTGCCCTTCTGTGGCATAAGCTCCTCCTGGATAGGTGGCATTGTATCCAGCTTGTTTTTCAGGTGGTTGGGTTTGGGATGCCACACTTGGTTCTTGGGTGGAGCTCTCGGAGGTTCTTCAAACACTCCGTCCTTGGTGTTGGGCTTGAGCGGCTCTTTGGGTGGAAGCTTGGTAAGTTTGGGAGTAGTGGTGGAGTTGGGATTCTCACTCGGGTTCAGACCACTCAACTCTCCAATCTTTCCAAAAGCAGAAACATCAACACCCGGAGCAAAACCTACACCAGGACCTCCAGCAGCCCGCTTAAATTGGGAGAGCATCATCCCGAGCTGTGGCTCACCACAAGACACCCATGACAAGATGGTCCGAAGGTATGTGTTTTCCTCCTCGGTTTGCATCTTGTCATGCTTCACATTCGCAATCTTCATCTCCAAACCCTCGCACAAAGCACACCTAGTCACACAAGTGCTACCCGAGCTGGCCTTCTCAAGAGACACAATCTTGGCATTCTTCTCTGCCAATTCGGATTGCAAGACAGGACAAGTCTTGCACGCACCCAACAGCGAGGGTCTAGCCTTCAGCTCATCCACCTCTCCTACCAACGCACCATACTTACCTCTCAAAGTGAGAAGGTCAGTCATGTGCGTGGTGCACATCTCACACTCCTCCTCATCGGTAACAACCACGGTGGACTTGTGCCCATGATCGCCCTTCCCAGATGAGTGCTTCTTCTTGGGACAGTTGGCGATGAAGTGGTCGGGGTCGCTGCACTCGTAGCATCCTGAGCGTCCTCCTCTGTGGCGACGGTTCATGCGGTTGCTGTGGAACCGCGAGAACCGGTTGGCGAGCATTGCCAACTCGTCATCCCCCAAAGACTCCAGCTGGTCCTCTATGATAGAAAAGAGAGACGAAAGAGCAAAGCCTCCAGAGGGGTTAGCAGAAGAGCCAGAAACCAAAGCCATAGTAGGGCCAGAAGGATTTTCATAAGAAGCCCTCGACATGGCGTCAATATCACTAGACTTGAGCTTACTAAAGAGCTCGTCGCAAGTGAGGGTCTCATAGTTAGACGATTCGATGATCGCCTGGACCTTTGAGTCCCACACTGACCGATCAAGAGTGTGTAAAAGCTTCAAAGCCCTCTCATGATCGTCAAAAGGCAACAGCTCCTTGTTTGCTCTCATCTTGTTGACAATGACCTGAAAGCGAGCGAATAAACTCTCTATGCTCTCGCCAGGCATGTGTCGAAAGTTCTCGTACTCCCGCTTGTGCGACTCGTAGAGACGAGATTTGACTTGAGAAGTTCCCTCATGGAAGCGCATGAGGGTAGCCCAAATCTCACGAGCCGTGGGGAGGTGAGAAACGCGATCAAACTCGGACATGCTCAAACAGGAGAAAAGAGCGTTACGCGCTCGACTATTGGCATCGTGCTCATCCATCTGAAGCTGAGTAACATGAGCAGCCAAGACAACGTATTCATCCCTGTTGCAAATCTCCCAAATAGAAGAGCCCATGCTCTGAAGATAGACCGACATGCGTATCTTCCAATACGCATAGTTCGTCCCATCAAAGAACGGCGGTTTGCCCACGCCGCGATCCATGTCGCCTTCTGTGGATCTGGAACCGGCTAAGGTGGAAGATCTTTAACCCGCTACGATACCAATTGAAGGACCGAGAATTCACTAGCAAGGCGACCAGAGGGGGTGTGGTGAATGGGAGCTCAAAAATTTCTTTCGAAACTTTGGCCGATTGTCCCAAAATCAACCCCCAAAAGCTACGACCGAGAACGTGATGCCCACGACTCTTGGAAGGGGGTGGATGATCCCTAGGATCACAGCGAGGCACCACAAAGCGATAGCAAACCGAATGGCAAAAGAACCGGCACAAGTTCGGCCTTCAAAAACCAAGTCTCGAACGTAGATAGACGGCTACGTTGAGAAATCCCCAAATACCGATGCTAAGAAGTAGCAAAGATACCTAGAGAGGTTTCTTGGTCAACTACGAGGCCAAACGAGAGGTCCGAAAACCAAGCGAGAGAGCCGGGAGAGCAAACGCACCAAAATGCAACCTCCAGGCAAATCCTGGACTGTCCGGACCTGGAGTCCCGGACTGTCCGCCCAAGGCCGGATTGTCCGCGGTTCCCTGGCGGACTGTCCGCCGACAGAAAACGTAAAACAGCAGAGTTGCTGCAAACTCCCTGGACAGTCCCGGACTGTCCGCGGTTTACACCGGCGGACTGTCCGCCGGTCAACCGAGACCCAAATCGCAGAGACTCGCGGCCACTGCTCTGGCCAAGTTCCCGACGCGCGGACTGTCCGCGCCTGGGGTGGCGGACTGTCCGCCAACACCTAGTGAGGGCGATTTCGGTCGCCCTTCACCCAAATCTTCTTCAAATCGATTCAAACCAAAATCCCACGTTCCCAAACCTGGAGAGGATGATCACGGAGTAGTTAGGAGACTATCCCCAAGAAATCATCTGCTCAAATTGACTCAAACACCGGGAAATCAAAAGGGGAGGAGGATGAACCGAAAAGCACCACGAAAACGAAATCAACCCGATCTACTTGTTCGTGAGGAGTTAGATAAATTCCTTCGGTGGAAATGATCTCCTTTCAAATACGAACAAGTTGATTCAAACGGATTTCGCAAAGACGCACGAGAGAGGGAGATCGAGTGACGGGAAAATCACGGAGAAACGAAGAACGCGAAGAACACGAATCAAAACGCGAATCAACACATCGATCTGCAACCGTGTGGCTACCACACGCTACAACAGTGAGGTTACGGCCTCACTTCCTCAAAATCTCCAGTACACAGAGGTATGGTTCTCTGCGGATCTCAGCTAGCTACAGCAGGGGATTGGGAGAGCAGGAAACCCAAGAAGCAAAGAGCAAATGACTGAGATAGATGGGGAGGTGGGTGTCTCCCCCTACTTATCCTAATTCTAACTATTCCTAATTCTCACTCTACCCCTAACTACTTACAGAGCGAACCAGCTAAACCCTAAGGTTATTCTGGACCAACTCGATGGTAGGTGGATCCGACGGCCACGCCCGCACAACTCGTAGCGTTGCCTCGACGCAACCTCCCGATTGCCGCCACTGCTCTGCCGTCCTTTCCCGGACGTCGCACCCCTGGTTTTGTGGCCCAAACCGGGAAACCAGCCTTCACAGCCAACCCCCGGTTTTGAGGCCCAAACCGGGAAACCAGCCCACGAAGCGTCTGAGTTTTGTGGCCCAAACTCAGCAAACCTGCAACACCCAGGTTTTGAGGCCCAAACCTGGAAACCGTCCTCAACCCGAGTTTTATGGCCAAACTCGGAAACCATCCACGCCCAGGTTTTGAGGCCCAAACCTGGAAACCGTCCACCCGATGGTTTTTCTCTGGCTCTACCACCAAACCGAAGCTGTAGAGGGGATGCACCGCCCGTGCACCCCGTCCACCGACACCGCTGGGAGACTTACTTGACCATCACCTCCTGGAATGAAGGTTTGGACACCGAGCAGCTTGAGTCTACCCACAACCATGGGGCCCGACGGCAGACACTGTACTCCAGCATAGAAGATGTTGCGGAGGTGGCTTACTTGCATTATCATGGTCGTCGTTTTGAGGCCATGAGACATGACAAGTACAGGTACCTGCCACGCAACAGGCCAGAGGAGGGTACTTGGGCTGTGTTGATGCCCCCTGGCGTCAACCCCGTCATGGACGCTGCAGTGGATCACCTGTGTGAGGTGCAGGTCCACAAGGACAACCTGATGATTGAGCTAGGCAATGCTCAAGCTGCTGCACGGCGACATCAAGATGAGATCGACCACCTCAGGGCACAATTGGGAATGCCCCCACTCTACAAGGAGAATGAGGAGGCCTACACCTACACCGACACAGCGCCATAGACTAGTTGTCATGCCTTGTAATAATCGTTACTAGATCGTTATTCGTGTCTTATGAGTGTGTTTTGGAACTTGTTGATCATTTGCTTATTATTATGAACATGGTTGATTTGTATATTTCTATGATTGTGAGATTGTGGGTTTGTCCGCATATCTCTTAGATGAGTTTTCATATCAGTTAGTAAAGTTTCTGGGTTATCGTATATGTTGTCTCTGTTGTTCTGTTTGGAGCAGTCTGTGTTCTTTTTGACATATCTCCAGATCCATATGACCAAATATAGTGAAAGTTTTATGGTAACAACTAGACTTCCATATCTAACAAACCTCACTAGAATCACCTAAAAAGCATTTTTCGTTTGTGAGATATGGCCGTTGCAAGTTGAGGTTTCTGCACAGTCTGGAAGACAAAACAGTTTCGGTTGTGCTCTGTTTTTGGGTACGTTAATGACAGGATCTGGGAAAATGATCTGAATAAAAGTTGTAGATAATTTCAGTATATTTCCAACAGTTTAAAGAACGCCTTAATCCGATATCTGGAACTCGAGATATGACTGATTTACCTGACTGTTACTGCTGAAACCGTTTCACTTCTATTCCATATGCTTACCCCAATGCTACTCTCTGATCACTAAATGAACTTGCATATTTTTGGAACACAGATGGCTGCTAGAGGAGGTGGAATTGGAGGTGGACGTGGACGTGGCCGTGGTCGTGGAGCACCCGTGAATCCACCACCACCACCACCCCCAGTGGACATCCAACAGCTGATGGGCATCCAGGCCCAATTCATGCAAACGATGATGTAACACCTGCACAACCAGCCAGCTAGAGGACCACCGCCGTTGCACGTGAGGGACAAAAGGGGAGAGTTCCTGAAAGGGCACCCTCCAGTGTTCAGCCACGCAGTGGATCCGCTGGATGCAGATGACTGGCTGCGTGCAGTTGAGAAGCAGCTCAACATAGCTCAGTGCACCGACCTCGAGAAAGTTCTATATGCTTCAGGGCAACTTCAAGGGGCTGCTCAGGATTGGTGGGAGTCCTTCGAGTATGGGCGTCCCAACAATGCACCTGCCGTCACCTGGCAGGAGTTCAAGCAAGTGTTCCGCTCTTATCACATACCGGATGGTCTGGTGGAACTGAAGAAGGAGGAGTTCAGGGCCCTGAAGCAAGGGCCAATGACTGTGGCAGAGTACCGTGACAAGTTCTCACAGCTATCATGTTATGCTCCCAATGATGTGGCAGAAGACAAGGACAAGCAACGTCATTTCCTTATGCGGATACATGGGTGTATGCCGAGTCTCGAGTGATGAGTGATTGTCAACGGGTTTGATCGCAGGTTCTTTGGCTTGTGTTGTGCAGGTGTCGAGCACGGAGACAGTGATCGAGGGCAAGGTGAAGGTCAAGTAGAGACGTTCCTTGCCGACGGACCGGGAGCGGTGAAGGGTGTGACGTAACCGCCCTAATCCCATGGCCCACCGATCATTGTCAACCACTGACAGTTGATCCGTACAGCCAAGAGATTAAGACCGGTTCTGCCACTGGGCTACATCAGTGCCCGATGTCCGCAGGATCATCTCACAATTCAGTTACAATCTCTTGAACATTTTGACAAATAACATCGGAGTAAATAGCGGAAGACTTAAATAACAATAGTTTTACAAACCAGGGTTCAACATAACATTAAAGTGAAGTTATTACAGACCATAGTTCAAATAGATAGAGTTGGCAGGGTAGCATATGACAACAATTAAAAGATAAAGATACTTCACCCAGCCCGAGGGTGAATAATCACTCATCGGCCTCATCGGCCTCTTCCTGAACAACAGTCACACAGCAGGGTCCAAGGCATACTGAGGAATCTGCCATACCTGCAACATGGGTAAAAGAATCCTGAGTACAAAGGTACTCAACAAGACTTACCCGACTAAAGAAAAAGGGAGAAGACTCAGGTATGAGAGGTTTAGGGTAGTCAAGGTAAGGCTTAAGCAAGATCAAGTATTTTGCAGAAAAGCATTTTTGTAAACCTTATTTTATTTTCGAAAGATTCGGTATTCCTTAAATCTTCATCGTTCATGATTCATTTTACATTTCAAAACATTCCTAGTTGAGAACCACTCCCTGTTGACAGTCAGTGACTAAGTCTCCATAACCGAGGAGCAGCGTTAATCCGGATAAATAATACTCAGCTGAGGGTCCCTATCCACACTGCATATGTAGCACCCAAGCTTGCATATGCCAACTCGTCTACCACGATTCCTCCAAGATTGGGCCCGGTCCTACGCCACCCGGAAGTACAGTACACCACTCCAATCCGGGACTTTAACCCACGTGGGTACATGCTACTTCCGCCATCTCTCCACTCCCAGTGCGCGGTTGTCGGTCCAATAAAGGATTCCTCGGAGCCAAAGCTTTCCGTAGTATGTGAATAGTTGCAAGTCTTAGTCAGCAGGCCCCCATACAGGTGGTCCCTAAATTTTCCAGCCAGCGACAAGCACCTCGGGACTCTAACCCGAGAGTACAGGTCCTGTCAGTTTTTCAACCCTGTCCCGGTCGGTGTCAACTGTTGAGTCCCGGACTACAACATGACGGCACCGTACGCAAGGACAACCTCTCCTTCCCATTGACTAGGTACGGATCAGATACTTAGCCAATAGTGGGAGTAAACCAGAAATTCCCATAAATATTCTTAAAGTGATCACACTTTTGAAATTGGCATTTTTATTGCAACTCTAGGGTATAGCATTGCTAAGCATTTTTCAAATAGTTTTAAACAGGGTCAGGGTTTGACGGTGGAGGTAAGTAATGCAAGAGTTAGGTCATCACACAACTCCTAAAACTTAATGCAGTAGTTTAACGTAAAACATTTAAGGAAAACTTTATAAAAGCAAGGAAGGGTTTAAATGCACCGGGGCTTGCCTTGGATGGCAAAAAGAGCAGACTCGGGGTAGATATAGGTGTCGGAGCTCGGGGTTGCCTCGGGGACAGATCCTTCGGTGGCTACCTCGACTTCAGGGCCTGCTTCGTCAACTATACGGATGCAATGATGAATGCTCATGAGAATGATGATATGGACTTAAGGTGCAAGACAATACCACTGATTCTAGATTACTCTTAGGCAAGGCATAATCGAAATCTAGGTTGAGCATAAAAGGTAACCATTTCTTCCTTAAGCAATATTGATTAAACTAGACCTTATTATAATTATCCTAAGCATCATCTAAACATAGCATCACAAACATCATAGACCAAAGGGTAGGGGTCTATGAACATCATTCAATCCAAAGATCACATCAGTAAACACTTATTACCAACCCTAATCCACCTTTTCTATTTTTCTTAATTTATTTAAAAGGTCATTTTATGAAGTTGCTCCAAAAATTACCAAATTAATCCCATAAGTTCATTCAGGTATAAACAGATGGCAAAACAAATTTCATAATTTTTGGAGGTCATTAAGGTGCTCAATTAAATCTAGACATTTAATTAACAAAAGGCACTATTCCTTAATTAAAATAAAGCTCAAAAATCAACTTGTTTCAAAAGACTTCAAAATTTCACCAGAGACTTGTCATGACAAAACTAGCTCACAAAAATTGATCTCATAATTTTTGGAGTTATAAATCTTTTTCTAAAATCCAAAACCATCATTTATTAATTAAAAGGGAGATTTTTCATTTTCAAATTTTAGTACAAAACTCAAGTTTCATATTTTTATAAAATACTACAAGGTGTTAAGAGTCTACCATCAAAATTTCAGAATTTTTGGATCAACACAGAAAATCACACAAAAAGATGAAATCTGAATACTATTCACATAACACTGAAAAAGGAAAAAAAAAGGACACGGCGGCGCTGCTCGACGCCGGCGACCACAAACGGGCGGCGCTCGGCACGCCGGCCAAGCCAGGGGGTCCGGGGTGAAACCAAGAGCACAGGGAGCATAAGGGAGCTCACCGGCGTCGATTGAGCGGCACGGCGAGGGAAGGGGATGAACGGTGGAGGAGGTCGACGGTGATCGGCGGGAAGCTCGCGGCGGCGACAGGCGTCCTGGCGACCCTGTGCAACAAACGGAGCCGCGATGGCCGGGTTAGAGTCGCACGGGAGTAAGGAAGGTGATGCGGGGGTCAGTGGAGGATGATCAAGGCCGGAGACGGCGAATTCCACGAACCCGAGTTCGCCGGGTTTCTGCCGGAGGCGGCAACGACGAGCTACGCCGGGCGAACGGGAATGGTAGAGGTGAAATTGGAGGGTGGGGAAGCTTCACCAGATCAAGGCGGAGCTGCTGAGCTAGGTGGTTGAGCTCGGGAGGCGCTGGTGTGAGCTGGCGACGGCGGCGGAGGTGAGTGAGGGAGCTCGGGCTCCGGCGGCCTTCTTATAGGCGCGGCCAGAGGCCGGTAGAGACCTCGAGGTGGTGTGGATAAGCACGGCGAGCGCGTGCGCACTCGATTGCGCTCTGGCGGGGGTGATGGCGTGCAGCCGGGGCTCGGGCGTGTGCTCGCCGGCGATGGCCACGCGGCGGCGGCGCGCAGAGCACTGTAGGGGACGGGAGAGAGGGTCAGCGCTCGCGTGCGGGCGCGGAGGGAACAAGGAGACAGCGGCGGCAGGTTGGTGGCGCGTGGGGAGCAGCTAGGCGTGCGGTGTGCGTGTCGCCGGCGGGCTGGCCATGGCCGGACCCCCCCCTACGCGAGGAAGAAGAACAGTAGACTAGGGTAGAGTTTGACTTTTGAGCAGTTTCAGAAATTTGCAAATTGCTCCCAAAATTTGAACTGTGTGACAAAAACTCCAAATACAAAAGTTGCTCAGAAAAATGAGATCTACAACTTTGTCAATATGAACATTTTCAAATTCCAAATAGTTTTTGAACAATATTTGAAAACAGTAAAGGGGACACTTTTTCAAACTTGATTCAAATCAAAATTACTCTGGATTTCAAACTGAAACTTGAAAATCTGCAAATATGAAAGTTGTTCATTTTGCCAAAACCTACAACTTTGCTATTATACACTTTTCCTGAAACTCATTTGTTTTTGAACTTATTTTGAAAACTAAAAAGGGGACAAAAACTGGAGTTTGATTGAATTTGAAATAACTCAAAACTTTGTACTGCAACTTGAAAATTTGTAAATACCAAAGTTGTTTCTCTTCGACAGATCTACAACTTTGCTTTTTGGACCAATCCCAAATTTTGAATAATTTTTGAATTACAAAAAGAGGGATAAAATCCAGGATTTGGAAATCAGGGTTTTGCAAAGAGATTTGGAATCAAATTCTGATTTTTTTGAACCTTGGCCAACACAACAAAACTACAAGACACCAAAGGAACAAGAATTACACAAAACTAGTCACAGAGATGAAATTACCATTTTGCCCTTGAAGAGAGAAGTGGGCTAATTAGGGTTTTTTGCAATAGAGGGACTTCACATAAAATGATACACTTAGCAAAATGCATACACATGAAATCATGATCAAGATGCTATAAGATGATAATGATGACATGTCAAGTTAATTATATGCTAAACACCAGAGGTGTTACAAAGGGCGGACGTGAGGCTTGGACTGAGGGACCGGTGGCCTGAGGATCAGTTGTGGTGGCTGGCAGCCTGGGACAGCGACGAGCGAAGACTTGCGGGACATGGTGTTGCTCGGATCGAGGACCTGGGGACACGTGTCAGTGGACGGGGTGCATGGGCGGTGCATCCCCTCTACAGCTTCGGTTTGGTGGTAGAGCCAAAGAAAAACCATCGGGTGGACGGTTTCCAGGTTTGGGCCACAAAACCTAGGCGTGCTGCGGGTTTTTGAGTTTGGGCCACAAAACTCGGGCTGAGGACGGTTTCCAGGTTTGGGCCTCAAAACCTAGGCACTGCGGGTTTCTGAGTTTGGGCCATAAAAATCAGGCGTTGGCTGGCTGGTTTCCCGGTTTGGGCCTCAAAACCGGGGGTGGACGTGAAGGCCTGGTTTCCCGGTTTCGGCCACAAAACCGGGGGCGGAGTCCGTGAAAAGGACGGCAGAGCGGTGGCAGCACGTGGCGGCAATCGGTGAGGTTGCGTCGAGGCAACGCTACCTGTTGGGCGACAGTCCACCATCCCAGCCGCGGACAGTCCGCGCGTCGGGACTCAGCCGAGCAGTGGCTGTGTGTCTCGGTGAACAGTGTCGAAGTTTGACCGGCGGACAGTCTGCCGTTGGTTTTCGCGGACAGTCCGGGAACTGTCCAGGGGACTTCAGCAACATTGCGGTTTTGCTCTTTTGGCCGGCGGACAGTCCGCCACCTGAACCCGGACAGTCCGCCACTGGGCAGACAGTCCGCGACCGTACTGCCGGACAGTCCGGGATCTTTTGTTCTCCCGGCTTGTTCGCTTAGTTTCCGGACTTCTCGTTTGGCCCTACAGTTGATCAAGGAACCTCTCTAGGTATGTTTGCTACTTGTTAGCATTGGTATTTGGAGATTTCTCGACGTACCGTCTATCTACATTCGGGACATGGTTTTTAGGGGTCGTACTCGAGGTGGTGCTTTTGGCGTTTGGTTTGCTATCTCTTTGTGGTGCCTCGCTGTGATCCTAGGGATCATCCACCCTCTTCCAAGGGTCGTGGGCATCACGGTTTCAGTTGAAGCTTTCCGGGGTTGATTTTGGGACATTTGGCCAAAGTTTCGAGAGAAATTTTTGTGGCTCTCATTCACCCCCCTCTGGTCGCCTTGCTAGTGCTTTCTCGGTCCTTCAATTGGTATCAGAGTGGGTTAAGGATCTTCCACCTTAGCTGGTTCCCGATCCACAGAAGGCGACATGGATCGCGGCGTGGGCAAACCGCCGTTTTTCGATGGGACGAACTATGTGTATTGGAAGATACGCATGTCGGCCTATCTCTAGAGCATGGGCTCTTCTGTTTGGGAGATTTGCAACAGGGATGATTACGTTGTCTTGGCTGCTCATGTTACTCAGCTTCAGATGGATGAGCATGATGCCAATAGCCGAGCGCGTAACGCTCTTTTCTCCTGTTTGAGCATGTCCGAGTTTGATCGCGTTTCTCACCTCCCCACGGCTCGTGAGATTTGGGCGACCCTCATGCGCTTCCATGAGGGAACCACTCAAGTCAAATCCCGTCTCTACGAGTCGCACAAGCGGGAGTACGAGAACTTTCGACACATGCCTGGCGAGAGCATAGAGAGTTTATTCGCTCGCTTTCAGGTCATTGTCAACAAGATGAGAGCGAACAAGGAGTTGTTGCCTTTTGATGATCATGAGAGGGCTTTGAAGCTTTTGCACACTCTTGATCGGTCGGTGTGGGACTCAAAGGTCCAGGCGATCATCGAATCGTCTAACTATGAGACCCTCACTTGCGACGAGCTCTTTAGCAAGCTCAAGTCTAGTGAGATTGACGCCATGTCGAGGGCTTCTTATGAAAATCCTTCTGGCCCGACTATGGCTTTGGTTTCTGGCTCTTCTGCTAACCCCTCTGGAGGATTTGCACTTTCTTCACTCTTTTCTATCACAGAGAACCAGCTGGAGTCTTTGGGGGATGACGAGTTGGCTTTGCTTGCCAACCGGTTCTCTCGGTTCCACAACAACCGCATGAACCGTCGCCGCGGAGGAGGACGCTCGGGATGCTTTGAGTGCGGCGACCCCGACCACTTCATCGCCAACTGTCCCAAGAATAAGCACACATCTGGGAAGGGCGATCATAGGCACAAGTACGACTCTGGCAAGCGCAAGGAGAAGTACGTCCCCGCGAGGCACAAGCGGAGGGGCGGCTTCGACAAGGAGTACATCAAGAAGAAGTACTTGGAGAAGGCCCAGGCTGAGCAGCGTGCGTTCTTCGCCACGCTCAGCAACGTCGACGGCTCGGATGACGACTCCACTTGCTCAAGCGATGATGAGTCCGAGAAGAAGAAGAGGATCGAGGACAAGCTGAACGGCCTCTGCTTCTTCGCCGACGACGAGGGCCTCTGCACCATGGCTCTTAGTGATGAGGTCGACGGCAAGCTGGAGGACACTCCTCGGAACGACAACGATGACGACATGTCCCAGGTATCTCTCACTCACGATGAGCTTTCTGCTGAGGTCGAGAAGCTTACTGCCGCCTTGCTTAGTCAGGATAAGCTGCTTAGGCGTGCCGCTAGAGAGCGCAAGGAGTTTAGGCAGAAGTGGGAGGACACAGTGAAGGAGCTTGAGTTTGCAAAGTCCACCGTGGTCGTGTCTGAGGAGGTTGAGTGTGAGATGTGCACCAAGCACATGACTGACCTTCTCACTTTGAGAGGTAAGTATGTTGCTTTGGTTGGAGAGGTGGATGAGCTCCGGGCAAGACCCGGGTTGTTGGGTGCATGCAAGACTTGTGCAGGCTTGCAATCCGAGTTGGCAGAGAAGAATGCCAAGATTGAGTCTCTTGAGAAGGCCAGCTCGGGTAGCACTTGTGTGACTAGGTGCGCTTTGTGCGAGGGTTTGGAGATGGAGATTGCCAATGTGAAGCATGGCAAGATGCAAACCGAGGAAGAAAACACATACCTTCGGACCATCTTGTCATGGGTGTCTTGCAATGAGCCTCAGCTTGGGATGATGATTGCTCAGTTTAAGCGAGCTGCTGGAAGTCCTGGTGTTGGTTTTGCTCCGGGTGTTGATATCTCTTCTTTTGGGAAGATTGGGAAGTCGAGTGGTCTGAACCCGTGTGAGAAGCCTAACTCCACCACTATTCCCAAACTTACCAAGCTTCCACCCAAAGAGCCTCCTAAGCCTAACACCAAGGACGGAGTGGTTGAGGAACCTCCGAGAGCTCCACCCAAGAACCAAGTGTGGCATCCCAAACCCAATCACCTGAAAAACAAGCTAGATACAATGCCACCTATCCAGGAGGAGCTTGTGCCACAGAAGGGCAAAGTGATCCACACCCACAACCATGTGTACCAACAACCCACTTTGAGAGCGGTGAGGTACCATTGTGAGCACTGTGGGAGAGATGGACACTTGAGTGAGTTCTGCTTTCGGCGCAAGAGAGAGGCGCGTCGTGCTAGGGAGATGAACAATGCGGACATGTACCATCCTTTCCATGATGTACATGCGCCGAATGTTCAGAGGCGTGCTGCTAGGCCCAAAGGTCTAGAACCTCAAGTTCCCAGGCCTAGGCAGCGGAGAGGACATGCCCGACGGGGCCCTGACTTTGCAGGATACGGACCCCGTGGCGGAGGCTTTGTTGAGCGTTTCCCTCCACCGCGCTTTGAGCATCGCGATGGACGCTCTTTCCTTAGCGGACCACGTTTTCCTGTGTGTGGTGATCGCTATCCCCGTAGACCTGCTAGGAATGGTTTTTACACTGACCGTTCTTTTGAGCAACCGGCCCAACACTGGTATTCTTCCTACTTCACTAACCCCAGTGTTGGACCGTATGCTCACCCTATGTCTTTTTATTGATGTAGGTAAAATGATTGGAGGACGTTTGGTTGGTGGATTCCGGTTGCTCGAGGCACATGACCGGAAACGCCAAATGGTTCTCCAGTCTTAGCCCTATCGCCGGAAAGGAGTTTATCACCTTCGGCGACAATAGCAAAGGTAAAGTGTTGTCTCGTGGGCATCACGGTTTCGGTTGAAGCTTTCCGGGGTTGATTTTGGGACATTTGGCCAAAGTTTGGGACATTTGGCCAAAGTTTCGAGAGAAATTTTTGTGGCTCCCATTCACCCCCCCCCCCCCCCCCTCTGGTCGCCTTGCTAGTGCTTTCTCGGTCCTTCTTGTGTTGCGTGATGTTGCTCTTGTTTCTAACTTGCATTTTAACCTTCTCTCTGTTTCGCAACTTTTTGATGATGACTATGAGATTCGTTTTAAACTGAATCTCAGTCGCATTTTAGATCCTCAGGGCAATCTTGTTTGTATGATTTCGCCCTTTGGGAAAGTCTTTCGTGTGAATTTCTCGGAGTCGTTTGGAGTTTCTCGTTGTCTTTTGGCTGGACCTTCCTCCTCTGATCTTTGGAAGTGGCATAAGAGACTGGGACATTTGAGCTTCGACTTGCTTGCAAGACTTAGCTCACTTGGCCTAATCCGAGGATTGCCCAAGTTGTCGATGGAGAAGGATCTTGTTTGCCATTCTTGTAGACATGGGAAGATGGTTGCTGCTCCCCACCATCCAGTGACTCAGGTCATGACACAACGCCCTGGAGAGCCTTTACACATGGACCTTGTTGGTCCGGCTCGGGTGAGCTCGGTTGGGGGGAAGTGGTATGTGCTTGTTATTGTTGACGACTTTTCGAGGTATTCGTGGGTCTTCTTTTTTACTGAGAAGACCGAGACTTTTTCTTTTGCTCGCAATCTAATTTTGCGTCTTCAGAACGAGTTCCCTTTGAACTCGATGCAAGCTATTAGAAGTGATAATGGTTCCGAATTCAAGAATTCAGATTTTGAGAAGTTTTGTAACTCTTTGGGTTTGGAGCATCAGTTTTCTTTCCCCTACACACCGCCCCAAAATAGTGTTGTAGAGAGGAAGAATCTGACCCTTGTAGAGATGGCCAGGATGATGCTCGATGAGCATAGGACTCCTAGGCGATATTGGGCCGAAGCTATGAACACTACATGCTATATTTCCAATCGCATTTTTCTCCGAGCATTCTTGAAAAAGACTTCTTATGAGTTGCGATTTGGGAGACAGCCCAAGGTGAGTTATTTTAGAGTCTTCGGTTGCCACTGTTTTATATTAAAGAAAGGCAACCTGGACAAATTTGAGTCTCGTTCTTCTGACGGTGTATTTTTGGGTTACGGCACTCACACTAGAGCTTATTGTGTACTTAACCTTGATACTAACCGAGTCATGGAGACATCCGATGTCACCTTCGACGAGACCATGGTTTGTCCTTCTTTTCGTTTTGAGCGTGCAGGTGATCATGAGGTTGGTGAGCCTCTTTTTGATGACGAGGACGAGGGTGTTGAAGGTATGGATGATCCAACACCCCCTCCACCTGCTGTGCCGCAAGGAGCGGCTTCTACTATGACTCACGGCCCCGACACTTCTTCTTCATGGGGGCCGTGGGATCCGCCACCCCGAGCGGTACCTTTTGTACCCGGAGAGGCACCAGCTGTTGTTGAGGGGGAGATCACTTCTGCTCGGAGGCGCCACGACACATTCAGCGCCAACACCCACCTCAACAGATGATTGGTAGCATCGACGAACGTGTCACTCGGTCCAGGTCACAAATCTCTCACTTTGCTCATTCTGCTTTTGTTGCTGATTTTGAGCCCTGAGATGTTGGACACGCTTTGACGGATCCGGATTGGGTCAATGTCATGCATGAGGAGTTAGAGAACTTTGAGCGAAATCGGGTTTGGGTATTAGTTCCACCTCCTCCAGACTGTAAGCCTATTGGAACAAAATGGGTTTTCAAAAACAACCAAGGAGAGGATGGCTACGTTGTTAGAAACAAGGCCAGGCTTGTAGCGAAGGGCTATAGTCAGAAGGAGGGGATAGACTATGAGGAGACTTTTGCTCCTGTAGCTCGTTTGGAGGCTATTAGGATACTCTTGGCTTTTGCTGCATCCAAAGGTTTCAAACTTTTTCAAATGGATGTCAAGAGTGCCTTCTTAAACAGCTACATAGAAGAAGAGGTTTATGTTGAACAACCCCCCGGTTTTGAAAATCCCAAGTTTCCAAACCATGTTTTCAAACTCCACAAAGCTTTATATGGTTTGAAACAAGCCCCTAGAGCCTGGTATGATAGGTTGAAAACCTTTTTGCTTGCTAAGGGTTTTAAAATGGGATGTGTGGATAAAACGCTCTTTCTCCTCAAGCAAGGCAAAGACACTCTCTTGGTCCAAATTTACGTGGATGATATCATTTTCGGTGGTTCTTCTCACGCTTTGGTTGCCAAGTTTGCAGATACTATGAGCAGGGAGTTCAAGATGAGTATGATGGGCGAGGTGACTTTCTTTCTCAGATTGCAAATTAAGCAATCCCGAGAAGGAACGTTTGTGCACCAGGGCAAGTATACCAAGGACTTGCTAAAGTGGTTCGATATGGGTGAGGCAAAGCCTCTTCCAACACCCATGTCGACCACGACGGCCCTGGATGCGGACAAGGATGGAGAAGCTGTGGACCAGAAGGAGTACCGAAGCATGATCGGGTCGCTGCTCTACCTGACGGCGACACGCCCGGACATCCAGTTCGCGGTGTGCCTGTGCGCGCGCTTTCAGGCGTCGCCGCGCACTTCTCACCGTCAGGCGGTCAAGCGCATTTTCAGGTACCTTCGTTTCACACCTGAGTTCTGGATTTGATATTCAGCTTCCTCCACCCTCTCCCTTTGCGGTTATTCCGATGCCGATTTTGCTGGTTGTCGCATTGAGGGCAAGTCCACTTCTGGGACTTGCCAGTTTATTGGTTCTTCTCTTGTATCTTGGTCTTCTCGCAAGCAGTCTAGTGTCGCTCAATCTACCACAGAGGCTGAATATGTTGTTGTGGCTAGCTGTTGTTCTCAGTTGCTTTGGATGATGGCCACTTTGCGTGATTTTGGTCTGAGCTTTTCTCGCGTACCTTTGCTTTGTGACAGCACGAGTGCGATTAGCGTTGCTAAGAACCCTGTGCTTCACTCGAAGACCAAACACATTGATGTGCGCTTTCACTTTTTGCGAGACCATTATGAGAAGCGTGATATCAACCTTCTCCATGTCGATACTCATCACCAGTTGGCTGATATTTTCACCAAGCCTTTGGACGAATCAACCTTTAATCGGTTGAGGGGTGAGCTTGGTGTGTGTTTCCCCTTTTAGATGGGGGAAACATTTTGGATCTTGTATCATAGACTGATTATTTTCTCGTTTGCCTTGTTTTTCTTTTGCATTTCAGCATACGCTTTTACATTCTGAGCTTCATGTATATAATCTTTAAAATGTAATTATGCTCTGTTTAGTATGCTCCGATGCTATATGTTGATGCTAGTAGCTTATGCTCTTTCTAATCACTAATACATGTTGTGAGCTGAGCTATTTTTGAATGGTGAATCTGCTTACTGAACATAAAACTTGAAATGTTCACCATTGAAATATGCAACTAGCATGTGTAGGATGTGTTGAATTCACTCGTGCTTTTCATATATGCTAGGTTTCTATGTCTCTAGTTCTGAGTCTGTCACTTGCTTGGTCTATTCATATTCTGTCAATAAAATCTGAACCAAGTTTTAAGTGAATTGAAAAGATCAAGATGGGATTGCTTGTCAACACATCACAGTGTCGAGACTGTTTCTCATTGCACTTTGAGTTAAACTTGAGTTGTGTAGTGTATGACCGAAACTGTTGCTTTAAGCTTCTGATTGCTTCTGCATAGGCTTTGCACAGTTGGAAAGTTAGGCAATGACAAGCTTTCAACCTCTCGCAATCACATGCCAAATTCTGAACTTGTGTAATTTCACCGCTGCAACTCTGATTAAAATTTGGATACACAAGTCTATGTTTCATTCTATAGCATGATGATTGAACTGTGCTAGGGGTAGTTCACCTTGTATACATGTTTAGCACTTATCTGATTTCATGTATATACATGTGTAGTGCTATTTTGATGGTGAATACCTTTTTGGCTAAAAAACTGCTCACTTTGCTCATATGTTCATATTTCATATTTGGTGATCAGTTTGAACCTTCGCTAGCTTGTACACTTTTCAGTAAGACGTTGGAGCTATACTATTTAGAGCATCTTTGCATTCTCTTGATTATATTCATGAAGCTGCTAACTTGCATTTTGACTCATATGCATTTTGAAAGGGGGAGATCTTCTCTTGTTGGCACTTTTGATGGTGCATTTTCTAAGGGGGAGAAAATCGCTTTCGGTTCCTTTTACTTGATGGTGCATTTTCAACTAAGGGGGAGAATTTGGACAAATCATGCCTCCCATGTTCAACTAAGGGGAGAGGAATCGGTTGTGTGCACCATGCAAGGGGGAGTTTGCTCATGATAAATTTTTGAAATTTCCAATTGGTTCGGAGCGCTTTGCTAGTTGTGTTGAGCCTTTGCCTCTATCTTGAGGGACTAGTAGTCGCATCTTTGCTTCAGTTGGTTTTGAGCTTTTCAGTTGATGTCGAGCTTTCTGCTAGTTGTGTTGAGCCTCTGTGCCTCTGTCTTGAGGAACTAGCATTCTGCTTTCATTTTTCAATTGGTATCTGCTAGCGGTGTTGAGCCTATTCTACCTCTTCTTGAGGGCTAGCGTTGCTTTACTTGGTTGCGTCGAGCCATTGCCCATGTCTTTGGGGACCAAGTTGTCTTGCTCTTTTCACTTGACCTTCTTCGGCTTTGCTATGCTTTTGGGTCATTTGGTTGAGTTCTCTCTTCTCCTTCCTCCTTCATTCTATTTTCATTATGATTTGTGTGTGTAGTTGACAATGCACTCATCAAGGGGGAGATTGCGGATACATGGGTCTATGTCGAGTCTCGAGTGATGAGTGATTGTCAACGGGTTTGATCGCAGGTTCTTTGGCTTGTGTTGTGCAGGTGTCGAGCACGGAGACAGTGATCGAGGGCAAGGTGAAGGTCAAGTAGAGACGTGTCGTGCCAACGGACTGGGAGCGGTGAAGGGCGGACGTGAGGCTTGGACTGAGGGACCGGTGGCCTGAGGATCAGTTGTGGTGGCTGGCAGCCTGGGACAGCGACGAGCGAATACTTGCGGGACATGGTGTTGCTCGGGTCGAGGACCTGGGGACACGTGTCGGTGGACGGGGTGCACGGGCGGTGCATCCCCTCTACAGCTTCGGTTTGGTGGTAGAACCAGAGAAAAACCATCGGGTGGACGGTTTCCATGTTTGGGCCACAAAACCTGGGCGTGCTGCGGGTTTCCGAGTTTGGGCCACAAAGCTCGGGCTGAGGACGGTTTCTAGGTTTGGGCCTCAAAACCTGGGCGGTGCGGGTTTCTGAGTTTGGGCCACAAAACTCAGGCGTTGGCTGGCTGGTTTCCCGGTTTGGGCCTCAAAACCGGGGGTGGACGTGAAGGCCTGGTTTCCCGGTTTCGGCCACAAAACCGGGGGCGGAGTCCGTGAAAAGGACGGCAGAGCGGTGGCGGCACGTGGCGGCAATCGGTGAGGTTGCGTCGAGGCAACGCTACCTATTGTGCGGGCGTGGCCGTCGGATCACCACCTACCACGAGTTAGTCCAGAATAACCTTAGGGTTTAGCTGGTTCGCTCTGTAAGTAGTTAGGGGTAGAGTAGGAATTAGGAATAGTTAGAATTAGGATAAGTAGGGGAGACACCCACCTCCCAATCTATCTCAGTCATTTCCTCTTTGCTTCTAGGGTTTCCTGCTCTCCCAATCCCCTGCTGTAGCTAGCTGATATCCGCAGAGAACCATACCTCTATGTACTGGAGATTTTGAGGAAGTGAGGCCGTAACCTCACTGTTGTAGCGTGTGGTAGCCACACGGTTGCAGATCGATGTGTTGATTCGCGTTTTGGTTCGTGTTCTTCGCGTTCCTCGTTTCTCCATGTTTTTCCCGTCACTCGATCTCTCTCTCTCTACTGCGTCTTTTCGAAATCCACTTGAATCATCTTGTTCTTTATAGTGAGGAGGTCATTTCGACCAAAGGAATTCATCTAACTCCTCACGAACAAGTAGATCGGGTCGATTTCGTTTTCGTGGCGCTTTTTCAGTTCATACTCCTCCCCTTTCGATTTCCCGGTGTTTGAGTTGATTTGAGCGGATGATTTCTTGGGGATAGTCTCCTAACTACTCTGTGATCATCCTCTCCAAGTTTGGGAACGTGGGATTTTGGTTTGAATCGATTTGGAGAAGATTTGGGTGAAGGGCGACCAAAATCGCCCTCACTCGGAGTTGGCGGACAGTCCGCCATCCCAGCCGTGGACAGTCCGCGCGTCGGGACTCAGCCGGGCAGTGGCTGTGTGTCTCGGTGAACAGTGTCGAAGTTTGACCGGCGGACAGTCCGCCGTTGGTTTTCGCGGACAGTCCGGGAACTGTCCAGGGGACTTCAGCAGCATTGCGGTTTTGCTCTTTTGGTCGGCGGACAGTCCGCCACCTGAACCCGGACAGTCCGCCACTGGGCAGACAGTCCGCGACCGTACTGCCGGACAGTCCGGGATCTTTTGTTCTCCCGGCTTGTTCGCTTGGTTTCCGGACTTCTCGTTTGGCCCTACAGTTGACCAAGGAACCTCTCTAGGTATCTTTGCTACTTGTTAGCATTGGTATTTGGAGATTTCTCGACGTAGCCGTCTATCTACGTTCGGGACATGGTTTTTAGGGGTCGTACTCGTGGCGGTGCTTTTGGCGTTTGGTTTGCTATCTCTTTGTGGTGCCTCGCTGTGATCCTAGAGATCATCCACCCTCTTCCAAGGGTCGTGGGCATCACAGTTTCGGTTGAAGCTTTCCGGGGTTGATTTTGGGACATTTGGCCAAAGTTTCGAGAGAAATTTTTGTGGCTCCCATTCACCCCCCCTCTGGTCGCCTTGCTAGTGCTTTCTCGGTCCTTCACCTTAAGGGGTTGCAGGACGGTCTGCAGTTGCAGCTTATGGCCAATGTATATGCTGATTACCAGACATTGGTCAATCGCGCAATTGTCATAGACAATAAGCGCAAGGAGATGGAGGCCAAGAAAAGGAAGTTCTTGGGGCAGTCATCCAACAACAACACTCACCCCCGCATGAATCCTCCACCCCAAAACCAGCTGCGTATTCAAGGACCCCCGAATCAATGGGGAGGAGGACAGAACCAGCAACGGAATCAGTTCCAACAACAACGTCAGCAGAAGCAGATGCAGGGGGGTCAACAGGTGCCTCGTCAAGGAGTTCCTGCCAACAATCCAGCAAGAGGGGGAGCTCCAAATAACCCCAACATGTGTTTCCATTGTGGAGAGCAGGGACATTATGCCAATCATTGTCCCCGAAAGAAGAATCAACCCGCACCCCAAGGGCAGAACAACAACCAGAAGGGGAACTACCCGAAGCCAGCACCAAATGTTGGGCGGGTGAACCACGTGGCTGCTGAAACTGCACAGGAGGCGCCCGAAGTAATGATGGGTACGTTCAGTATCAATTCCATCCCTGCTTCAGTTCTTTTCGATTCCGGTGCTTCGCATTCTTTCATCTCGCAAGATTTTGTTAGAATACATAGTGTGCCTTTGTGTGCCATGAACACCCCTATAGCAGTAAATTCACCTGGGGGTTATATGAGGGTTGCATATCAGTGCCCTTCAGCTAGCGTGAGTCTAAGGGGGGTAGAGTTCCAAGTGAGACCCATTGTGTTGAGGACAGCGGGGATAGATATAATTCTCGGAATGGATTGGATGATGCAACATCAGGCAGTGATTCAGTGCCAGGAGAAGGTAGTGATGTTGACAACTCCTAGTGGGGACAGACTCAGAGTTGATGTGGTCATGAAGGAGCAGCCGACGGTTGTGGTGAACCGGTTAGAGAAAGATAACCAACCACAAGATCGGCTATTGGAAGAATTCCAGGATGTTTCCCCGATGATCTGCCAGGTATGCCACCTGACCGAGATGTTGAGTTTATTATTGAGTTATTGCCTAGAACTGCACCTATAGCTCAAAGGCCATATAGAATGGGGGTAGATGAACTAGAAGAACTAAAGAAACAATTAAAAGAGTTACAAGAAAAGGGTTTCATTCGTCCTAGTTCCTCACCTTGGAGGTCACCGGTTATTTTTGTTGATAAGAAGGATGGGGGCCAGCGTATGTGTGTTGATTATCGGACCCTGAATAGAGTCACGATTAAGAATAAATATCCTCTACCTAGAATTGATGACTTGTTTGACCAGTTAAAAGGTGCTTGTGTATTCTCTAAGATTGATCTTCGATCGGGGTATCACCAGATCAAGATTCGAGCTACAGATATCCCTAAGACAGCATTTGTTACTAGATACGGGCTATATGAGTATACTGTTATGTCTTTTGGATTGACTAATGCCCCTGCACACTTTATGTACATGATGAATAAGGTTTTCATGGAGTACCTAGATCTATTCGTGGTAGTGTACATTGATGATATTTTAATATATTCTAAGAATGAGGAGGAACATGCAGAACACCTAAGATTGGTGTTGCAAAAACTCCGTGAGCATAAGTTGTATGCAAAACGGAGTAAGTGTGAGTTCTGGTTGAGAGAAGTTGCTTTTCTGGGTCATGTTATCTCTAATGGAGGAATAGCTGTGGACCCAAGCAAGGTTAAGGATGTGTTGGATTGGGATCCACCTGTGGATGTAAGTGAGGTTCGTAGTTTCCTGGGGATGACAGGATACTATCGACGGTTCATTGAAGGGTTTTCTAAAATAGCTAAACCTATGACCTCCCTACTAGAGAAGAATGCCAAATTCCTATGGACGGATAAGTGCCAAGCCAGCTTTGAGGAGTTGAAGAAGAGGTTGACTACAGCTCCAGTTCTAGTCTTACCTGATCTGAGTAAGAAGTTTTCTATCTACTGTGATGCTTCTCATATGGGTCTAGGATGTGTTCTGATGCAGGAAGGTAGAGTTGTTGCTTATGCATCGAGGCAATTGAGGAAGCATGAGTTGAATTATCCTACTCATGATCTGGAGTTAGCCGCAGTGGTTCATGCACTGAAGATTTGGAGACACTATCTTATAGGACATCCTAGTGATATCTATACAGATCACAAAAGTCTGAAGTACATTTTCACCCAGCCAGATCTGAACCTAAGGCAACGTCGATGGCTAGAGTTAATTAAGGACTACGACCTGGAGGTGCATTATCATCCAAGGAAGGCCAATGTTGTAGCCGACGCCCTTAGAAGGAAGAGTCATGTGAATGAGATTCTAGCCACGGAGTGGTCTGAAAAGTTATGTGAAGAGATGGCCTATCTGAATCTGGGTTTTGTCACTAATGCAGTGGAGATGGAAGTAATGCCAACACTTGAGAAGGAGATACGTCAGGCTCAGCTGTAGGATAAAAAGTTAAAGGAAATATCTGAGAATATAGTAATTGGGAAGGCACCTGGTTTCAGGTTGGATGAAGATGGTACCTTGTGGTTTGGTAAGAGAGTCTGTGTACCAGATGTGAAGTCCATTAAGGAGGCTATTTTGAGAGAGGCGCATGAGTCAGCTTACTCTACTCACTCGGGTAGCACTAAGATGTATTTGGACCTGAAAGAAAAGTATTGGTGGTATGGTCTGAAAAGAGATGTAGCAGAATATGTGGCAATATGTGATACCTGTCAAAGAGTCAAGGCTGAACACCAGCGACCTGCCGGATTACTGCAACCTATGAAAGTACCGGAATGGAAATGGGAAGAAGTGGGTATGGATTTCATAGTTGGTTTACCTCGCACCCAACGAGGGTATGACTCAATTTGGGTGATCGTGGATAGACTAACTAAGGTTGCTTATTTTCTACCAATCAAGACCACTTATACAGGGGCAAGATTGGCAGAACTATATATGGAAAGAATAGTGTGTTTACATGGAGTCCCTAAGAAAATTGTGTCTGACAGAGGCACTCAGTTCACATCACATTTCTGGGAAAAGATCCATGAATCATTAGGAACAAAGTTGACTTTTAGTACAACTTATCACCCTCAAACAGATGGACAGATTGAGCGAACCAATCAGATTCTAGAGGACATGTTGAGAGCCTGTGCTCTGCAGTATGGGACCAGCTGGGATAAGAGTTTATCATATGCAGAGTTCTCTTACAACAATAGTTACCAAAAGAGTCTTAAGATGGCACCATTTGAAGCCTTGTATGGACGGAAATGTAGAACCCCGCTATTCTGGAATCAAACGGGGGAGAGTCAAGTGTTCGGACCGGATGTGCTCAGGGATGCCGAGGAACATGTGAGGAAAATTAGGGTAATTTGAGGATAGCCCAGTCCCGTCAGAAAAGTTATGTTGACACTCGTAGAAGAGACCTAAACTTTAAGGTAGGAGATTTTGTGTACCTTAAAGTATCTCCTATGCGCAGTGTAAAGAGGTTTAATATGAAGGGCAAGCTAGCACCCAGATATGTGGGACCGTTCAAGATTCTGGAAAGGCGTGGGGAAGTGGCATACCAGTTGGAGTTACCAGTGAGTTTGTCTGGGGTACACAATGTGTTCCATGTCTCCCAGTTGAAAAAGTGTTTACGGGTTCCAGAGGAACAGATACCACTGGAGGAACTGACTGTGAAGGAAGATCTGACATATGAGGAGTACCCAGTGAATATTTTGGAGACAGCTGAAAGGATTACCAGGAGCCGAGCTATTAAGATGTGTAAAGTACAGTGGAATCGGTATACCGCAGAAGAGACTACTTGGAAAAGAGAGGATGATCTCAGAAAAGCATACCCGCAGTTGTTCGAGTAAGCACCAGCCGAATCTCGAGGACGAGATTCATGTTAAGGGGGTTGGTTTGTGACACCCTAAATTTTTCTTTTATTTTAAATAGGCCAATATGATTTATTTTAAATTGGATATGGCATTATAACATAGGCAAAATAAATAAATGTTGGGGAAATAAAATTTATTCTAGCCTAGCAACAAGTTGATGCATTCATGCTGCTACATTCTTTTGTTTGAGTGAAGTTTAAATTTAAAAACTAGAATTCAAATTCAGTTTGGAAAAGGTTTTGAAATCATTTGCAAATAAAAGGAAAAGAGTCGACAATTTATTCCTCTCCTTCTTCTCCATTTCGGCCCAAGGCCACCCTTTCGGCCTGCCCGTTTCCGTTCCGGCCCGCGCACCTCCTCCATTCGCGCGTGGCCCAAGCCGTTGGGCCGGCCCAAGAGCGCGCAAGCCGCCGCACTCGCTCGTCGTCTCGCTGACCGCCCGGTCCCGCGCTCGCGCTCACTGACAGGTGGGGCCCACCTGTCAGCGCGGTCGTCCCCAACCTCCCGACGAAATCGGGAGCGACTCCCGCCGCCGCGCCTCCAAATCCTCCCCTTCGCGTCCGATTTCTCCAGCGCCAAGCCTATCCCGAGTGCGCCAGGCTTCTATAAAACGCACCACCCTCTCGGCTGCCTCTTTTTCCCCATCTACTAGCCGCCAACGCCGTCAGTCGAGCTCTCCGCCACCACCAAACCCTAGCTTCGGAGCCGCCGAGTCCATCTCGCCGTTCCTCTGCCTGGCCATCGAATCCGAGGCTCCAAGGAGTTTCGCCATGCCGTAAGGAAGCTCAGGAGCTTTTTTCCATCTGTTTTTCCTCTCCATCTACTCACTAATTGATCGTCGTTCCTGCAGAACACCGTCGTCCGCCCAATCTCGTCGTGCGTCGTCTCCGGTCGTCGCCAGTGCTCCACTTCGGGCTTGGTGAGATTCCCTTCTTCTCCTCTACCTCCCGGACCCTCTCCCGCGTTGAACCGTGGCCTGGAGCGCCAAATAGGCTAACTCCGGCGAGGTTCCCTCAGCCGCGGCCATGGAGCCACCGCGCCGTCGCCAAGCAAGCCGGCGGCACCGCCGAAAACCCTCCAGATTTAATCTGGAGCTTTCAGTCCCGATCGGACGGCCACAATCGGCCGATACCCTTTCGCGGGCAAAAATGCAAAAGAGCCCCTTGGTTTCAATCTAATCAACCCGCGGTCCCTGACCAGCGCGGAATTAATTCATTTTCCAATTCTTTTTAATTCAAAAATTGTTCGATCTATTTATAGAAATGCCACTGCACCATTTTGTCTATAACTTGCTCATTTTAACTCCGTTTTGATCCATTCAAATTGTATTAGTTTCGTAATTTCGTACTCTATGCAGTAGTACCACTGTTGTTCAGTTTTGCAAAAGTTTGATTTCACGTTTAAGTCAGTCTCGTTTAGGCCTTTTATAATCTTGTTTAGGTCGTATCTTTCGCGTTTTAAATCCGTTTTCGGTGATCCAAACGTCTATGTGATCGTAGCGACGTATAGATCTATTTTACAACTTTTATTTATTTATTTAAATCTGTTGGTGTACTGTTCTAATGTTATATCTGTTTGCAATGCATGTGTGTGCGTGGATGCTTGTATGTTGCGTTGTATTCGAGTTCAGACGGTGAGCAGTACGTGGGTGACAAGATCAGATCTACTACGACCAGCAGGAGAACCAGAACCAGGAATACGCGGATCAAGGCAAGTATACATGAGATCATCCTTGTTACCTACGCACTTTAATCTATAAATCATGTGCATGTGTCAAAATGATAACCGTAGGATATACCTAGATGTTCAACATGTACCTTGTTACCGTGGAATATGTGCATATGGGTAGATCTGCTAGTGTTGTAAACCTTCAAATAAGATCTAATAAAATGACTAATGGTATGCGCAACTTCTGATCTTATCTTGTTCTTGGTAATGTGAACCCGGGCGTGGGAGCCTTCGTGCTCTTGGCCCTCCCTAAATGATCTTTTGCGGGCAAAAGCTGACACATACAGTACAACCGTGAGGGCTACATGGCTCTGGCTTTAGTTGGTTCGAGGACCTCTCCTCGTTTGATGGTGGTTACTGTTTCGCCAGAAAAATACAGGAAAATATTTCTCTGCGTGTAGGAAATAATGTGCGGGCGTGCCAGTGTACTAAAGTACACAAATAAAGATAGGAAAGAGTATTTTATTAATCACCACGAATTAACAAATACAAGTTCCCAATAATAGATGCGCTCCATGGCCTGCTGGCGGCGATCTGACTGGGCGTCGTGCTCTCTGGTTCCTGGGGCCTCGGAAGGCTCCCAGTTAATTACCCCTGCAAGTCAAGCTCACAGAGTACCTCCGATTCTGCTGCTGTGGTCGTCGTCTTCAATCTTCGCTTCACGTCTTCATGCTTGTGGTGTTGGTGTAGATGTAGATGGCGTCGGCGTGATGGCCTCGTCGGTCCATGAGCCGGTACAACGGAGCTGGGAAAATTAGCTACGCCCGCCTGCGTCGTTCGCCTCGTCGGTATCGAATGGCGCGTAGTGTGGTCGTGGTAGTAGCACGTGCATGGTTGGTGTAGTTTGGACTGCTTCGGACGGCCTCGGCGACGTCGTCGTAGTACGTTGTAGAACTTGATCATGTAGAGTTGAACTTGTAATGGTTGATGAAGACTTGCGCCTGGCGTAGTAGATGCATCTGGCTTGGCTTGTACGTGCATGCATGTGCACTGTACGCATGCTTGGTATAGATGCATCTGCATGGTCTTGTTAGCTTCTTCTTGTAGCGGTGGTGCGGACACCATCTTGATCATCTGGCATGTCTCGGCGGCCGTAATACACGGATCGGCCCCTCACTCCACATCGTGATACTAGCGCCATCTCGATTGACTGGCTGCTGTACAAAATAGATAAAATAATTAATTAGATTAGTTTCTTCCCATGGCAAACGGCATCTCCTCCCGCTCGTCGCTGTTGACTCCTAGCTGCTGGAACCGGCCTCCTGCTGATTCGCCGAGAGATGAAGATGAAAAAGCCTGGCTGTGGTTCTCCTCCTCGTTGTGATTGTGATTTTTGTGATTAGATTGTGATTGTGTCCGTCCCCCTGCGTGAAGTCCCGGGGGCCTCTTATATAGGCAGTCAATAGGGGCGCCAGGCCTTTAGATGTGCGCCGCCAGGAAGTTGTTAGCCAGCACGTGATAACCGCAGCTGTTTTTGTTTTCTTCGTGTGCAAGTTGGAGTAGGTACTTATCCTCCCGATAATCACGTTTGTGGAATAAAAAGAAAAGCTCAACTTGCCAATTAGCTGAGATATTTTCTGGCCACATATATACGTACGTAGTAGTTGTTCCATCCAAAACCGATTTTAATTAGCACCTCTCACATGCAGTCCATGACACGTGGACCCGGCAATATAGAGTTTCGGCGCATAATCATATCGTGAAACAAATCAAGATACGTACGTACGGCGGCTTGCGACCGGGGCGATAGATATACGTGGTCTGACGATCAACATGCATATTTGTCGATCATATTTTGGATATTTCTACTCTGTATATACGAAATAGACTATTAGCTCAGTAATGAACCTGGAATAAACCATAAGCTTACATTCAAGTTCTCGGGCTCGCGGGTCATGCGCATGATGATATTTTTCATGCAGTCTTAAAATACGGGCTTAATAAAATAAAGCTCCGTTCATCGGTGTACAAATATATACTACACAAGCCGGCGTACGTGCGAACTCTACGGCCGGTTCAAGTCACGTACACGTACATGACATGGGGGCTCTCTGCTAGCTCCTCTTATTTGCATGTCGTGATTAACGAGAAGCCCACTGTACAATTGTTGTTAGCTTTTTTCTATATATATGTAGCACATGAACGTACATGCACATTTTCTATATATTTTACTTATGTACACGTACTAGCACGTAGGATGCTATACGTGCGTACTATAGAGAATTCAGGATTACCAAAAATCCGTCAAACAGTTACCTTTCACGGCACAAAAGGGGGCTTGACGAGACAGATATAGGACAACCTCTGGTATCATGTGTATAGCCGGGAGGGAATGTGCCATCGGAAAGAGGGTTCCTATGTCTGCTTACCGATTGGAAACCTAGTGGCCACTATCTTGTTAGGGGAACTTTGAAAGACTTCATAGTGTACTCTGCCGCACTTCCTTGGTAGAGGTGATATGGGCTTTGCAACCCCTGGCACATGGGGATCACGGCTCACGGGTAAAGTTGTACAAACTCTACAGAGTATAAAACTGATATATCAGCCGTGCTCACGGTCACGAGCGGCTCGGAAAACTTGCAGGCTAATCACTTAAACGAAATTTACTTTTGTTCACGTTACTATCATATTTGTGGTTCTGATGATGTTGCTCATATTATTATTCATATGGTATAATTGGGTTTGCAAGCACAACTTGATGACTACTTAGATCTAAAATCTTGACCCAATTAAAAGTGCTAATCGCAGTAAACCAGTGTCAAGCCTTTTTGAGCTGCATAACCCCATGTTGCTCGCTGAGTACGAGATGTACTTACGCTTGTTATATTTTCTTCTTTTTGGATAAAAATCCCGGATGGATAACAGATGGATTTGAGTATGAGCAAGATAAGTTCCCAGAGGATTTCTAGTCTTGCGGTTCACCAGTTGACGTCTCTGTGGAGTGGAGCTATCATTGAGAGTTATTTATCTTCCGCCTGTCTATGTTTAGTTTTATTTTGATGAGTTGTAATAATAACGCTATGTAATAAGCACAGTGATGATGCCTTCGTTGTAGTTTGTCTCTTATGTGTGCGACTGTTTCCTAGGTGCACATAAATTTATCCATTCAATTTTGTTCTTAAAATTAGGTGTGACAGGAAAGCATTCTGAGCAGGCCGTAGTTTGATATAAAGATATGGCAAGCTTACACTTCTCTTGCCCTTGCATGTTCCAGTTGATGCCTTGCTATCCTAGCTAGATGAATCTAAAATGAGGCCCAAGCTATAATCGGCATTCAACAGTTAGCAAATCGCCGTTGCATGTACAACAACTGATATATCATGATTTTTGGCCCTGCATTCAGGCAAAAAAATGTTGGCATGAACAGTTTGTAGATGATTACCATATCACATTTCTAAACCATGCTAAGTAACTACGATATTGGTTTATAGAAAATTTATGCATTGAAGGTGCTAGAGAGGATATCTAACTGAAATCAAGAGTTTCTATTCTTAAAAAAATCAATCTAATATTATAATCACACACAAGCATATTAAAATGAATAATTTCACCACAGTTTAACATCAATATTCATATTTAGTTAAATAACAGGAACATAGATGAATACTAAAAAGAAAAAAAACTATTATTTCTTACCTTGTCTAATTGGTAATTTTAAAAGGTTGTTTAAAATTAATAAGTTATATGGAGCATCATACATACTCTTCTATGAACAGTCATTTTAACATTAGTATTGAGGGACAATGCCCAAAAGAACACTCAATGAGATATGCTTTCACAAAAGATATGTATTGAGCCACAAATTAGTATACCAGTAATACAGATGGACCTGCTATCCATAATCTTTTAAAATTATGATATGGAAATGCAGGTAACAACTGCATCTTTGGGGATCATATATTGCATCAGAACATACATGCTAGTGACACATGATATAGTTAATCGCATACATGCTAGTGACACATGATATAGTTAATCGCATACATGCTAGTGACACATGATATAGTTAATCGCTCCATCAGTTATGTTTCGGTCAAGCAAGGTACAGGTTCAATGTACCCCCAACTTTAAAGTCGATGGCATCATGACAACATATTGGCATCATCTAAATCTAAAATTGTATAAGTTGACAAGGAAGGCGACACAATCAATGTAGGTTGTGATTAGGCTGAAGAATTCAAATGAATCATAGCCCCACTCCCACCACCACCGGCAATAAAAAATCACAAGCAATAGCACCTTAGCTCAACAAATTTAATTTATAGCCTAGCAATTGATCATGAATATCAACTGAAGAAGGTTCTTAAATAAGCAAATGTTTATATTTACAGTTGTTTTACAGGTTATCAAATTGCGGCATAAAGATTATGATGTACATATTTTTTGGCCTCATAATATCATGCATGCTCTCAATACTTTTAACTGAAGTTATCTTGACAATGTGACATAATTGTAATTTTCCAATTCTCAGCTAAATGCACAAACACCCAACTGCGTACTGACAAAAGGCCAAAAGCACAATACTAACCTGAACAAACAATTTTAATTGTAGTGGCAATATATAGCTAGCCAGAATAATTAGAGCCTACAAAGAAGACATGATAGTCTTGAATGAGCAAAAATTGCAAAAAAAAAAGTCATGATAATTGCCATATACTTGTGCGATTACTTTAATCCAGATCCCTGCATCAGTGTTAGTGCAACAACAAAATGATTAAATACTGGACAATTTCTTCAAATTATTTTAACTACCTATTCATTAAACATTGATGCAATCAATTCACCTATGGAAAATAGATTACTATTAACAATTGCAGTTTTGACCAATATATGAGATACTAAGATCGATAATGGATTAATAGATCAGGAGGTTCAGAGAAAAATTACTACATGCAGAAACTGATGAATATTACAATTTTAATTGTGAGACATATACTTTGTTTTTTTTTGCTGAGAACACTTGCTTTCCTCTCATTGGGTGGACATGCTAGTACTCCCATCTATATAAACCTGCACAAAAAATCAGGCTTGATGATGCCTGCAGGGATTTGTGGGATCTAAGTTGTTGTGCATGTCTCCAACTAAGGGGGAACAACGTATTCTAAGATCAGGAAGCATGCAAGAAGAATGATGCATACCTGAGGGATCCTGAAAATGGAAGTTGAGGATGGTACTGCAGTATCTCCTGGAATATAAGTCCCTTGACATCCTATTTGGTAAAACTTTGTTCAAACTCAAATTCCATTTTCGAAATTGGTTGACAGGATGGTTCTCTCTCCCCTTTTGCAATGCCTTTAAAATAGGGGTCAGCCAATGCCTGGTTATACGTAAAACACAATTATTTTTGTTAGAACATAATTTTGCAAAGTAACAGAAATATCTCATTAAAACAAAGCTAGCTACTTCTTCAGTCATTGGTCGATCCTTAGGATCAAATGTTGGAAGCCTTTGTAAGAGCTTGAGCGCAAAAGAATCTGCATTGGGGAACTTCTCTAAAAAGGGTATTGGCAGTTTCCTCCTCATGTTGCTCAGACACCATTTCGAATCTGTAGACGAAGGAAAAACATTTGAGCAATAATTTATGCTTGATATTATTGAGCAGTGACCTAACTTAAGTCTTGAAACTGACACTGCGGGAGCTAATAGATGAAACCCCCAAGAACCTTTAAAAACAATCATTTATCATCAGAACTGCTAATTTTCTAATTCTCAATTTCTCATCATCAAACCACAACATAACATCTATTCATCATAAATTGATCAGAAAAGACTAACATGACTAAATTACCGTCGCAAATGCAAAATTAATCAGAATGTGGCCTATCAGGCTAAATTATTGTTGCAAATGTTTTTTTCCCTCTGTAGGGAACACAACACCCAAATCAACATCACAAATCTAACGAATTATTTGAATTTACCAAGAAGATTGCAAGGGGTGCCTCACCTCGTGGAGCCACCGGTCGTCCGCGGCGTCAGTAAGGACGAAGCTGACCGAACCACCGATACCATCCTCGAGCTCAGGCATGAGGCCCTATAGCGAGAGGTGCACAAGCGACAGCGCGAGGAGAACTCCAGCACGGTACGGTCAAACACAAACTAAACCAAAGGAGAAGTTGAGGGACCACCATGGACGTTCTTTTTTCTAAATGAAAAAAATAGAACCGAAGGAGCAAATAATTTGGCATTCACACACTCACCTTAGGAGCTTCAGCCATACAGGGCTATAGGCAACACCATAGAGGACGTCTATTGAAGTGACGATATAATATTATCATGTGGACATTCTGAAAATTAGAATATTATCATTGTTCAACAAACATTAGCGTGGTACAGTAATGTCACATTTCATGTTGAAATATCCAAATGTTGAAACTCAAATAATTAACATTTACCTTTTCATGGAAACCATTTCATGTTGAAATATCCAATCCAAAATAGATATTGCATGTCGGTCATGACAACTGATAATGCTGATCTCCAAAGATACTACAAAAATGTGGATCAGACCAGAGACCAAGTGGAGCCAAGAAACTGGCCTAATAGATTAGTCACCTGAAAGGGAAACAAGAATGTATCATTCTTTCTGTGTAACTTTTGATCAAAGAAATTATATACGACTATATGTGAATCGTAATGGATGCTCTAGTGTTCCATTTAGTTAGCACCAGGGGTAAAAATAAGAAAATGTATGGTAACTTGGTAAGTTTTAATGAGACACACTCAACTCATCTCAACAAGTTAAATACACAATACGACTTATTTCAAAAGTATCATCTAATGTCCTTGCACTCAACACAGAATAATGTTGGAAGAATATGGTTCTCCTGAAGAATTTACAGTTTAATATGAGGCATACCTTTCATCCAGAATCTGGCATAGATTGATCATTCATCGCCATCATCTATCGTGAACATCCTCATTGATGGTCTCGTGCTAATGCTACGATGATATCAGGTATTACAAATCAAACTTAAATGTGCTATATACACTCTAATCAAACATAGAATGCAATTGAATTATGATTAAAAAATAATACAAAGACAAAAAGGAAAAAAGAAGTCAAGCCAAGCCTCATATCTACCCCAAGGGTGGCATTCATATTCCTCATGTCAAGCACAAGGCAACCATTCAAGATGGCTAGCATATAGCAAATTGCTAGATACTCCTAGCTTACTGCAATATGTTTTTTTTTTCAAAACCCTGAAATATGAAAATGTGTAACCAAAACACCCTAATAAGGAGTAGCTCCTATGTCAAAAGAAAAGAAACAAGTTTTCATCGCCAAAATAAGGTCCACTAAATCACTGACATGGCAACAAAGTTCTTCAATTTAAACTTAAAGAACCAATCAAGTTGGATAGCACCTAACACATAGTGAACTGCATAAAGAACATTGCTGAACTAACACTCAATTAGATAACAACAAAGCATGGTAAGTAGGTGTGACAAGCTTGAGGGTGATAAATAAAATATCCCACTTCAATATCAACTCGGCAGTAACTATCTTCCCAAAGGGATCAAATAAGTAGTTCAGCTACCAACATGAGCCAATCAGGACTGGGTTGCCAAGTCCCCTGACAGGTAAGGTAATCAAACTATAAATAGACTTGGGGTGGAGCATATTAGCTTACAGGTAAGAGTGGCCAGCTTTAGCATGCGGAAGATGTCATACAGTACCTTATTATCCAGCACCATTCACTCGTCGGCGTTCTCCATGAGCTGATGGACGGCGAGCATGGCGTTCTCCATCACTGTGTCTGACACCTTGTGAGATGGGAAGACGGTGAACATCAGCATCATCCGATCCGGATACTCCTCCCTCATCTTACTCTCACCTGTAAATACCGCAACGATCAATGCACAAAGAGGAATCTGTTGACACTCAAAAGTGTCACAGGTAAAAATGAATTTAGAAAAGGTATTCGGCCTGTAATATTAGAGTCGAATTTGTCTTTTAGTATTTCATATTTGATAGGTCGAATGTTCTAAGTCAAATGGGCCTGATCATTTTGGACTTCCGACCAGTCATGTTTGTGTCCGACCAGGTGGCGCTGGTCGCAGGCCTTATGGTTACGATGAATGATGAGTCCGGTGTTGATGTATAAACCTTTCTCTTGTAAGGTCGGGCTGATAAAGCCCATTAAACTGATTTAGTCGATTCAAGGATCAGCGAGGTCAGGTTTATCTTGTTATGTCTAGATTAATTTCTAGGATTCTATATTTTGATAGAGTCCGGATAGGAAACTAGGAGATCGTATCTGGAGATGTTTACTATTGGGATAAGATCAGCCCCCTCTATATATATGAGAGGATCATGGCCGATTGAGGTATCCAACATCAATCGATCAAAACCAATCTACTATCCCCTTTACCCTTTTTCCCCTCTACCTTGCTGTTCGGCGCATCTCCCGGTGAGATTCGACGGCGTTCTAGGCGGCCTTGCTGGTCCTAGAACAACCTTTACGTGCTTCTCCCCGACGGGTCTTCCCGGGAGGAGTTCTAGAGTTATCAACACAGGAGCTCAAAATCCTAGATCGATCAAAACCGGTCTTTAGATCGGTTTTCGTCGGTTTAGTCAGGGTCCCTGCTGTCTCAGGTTGAACCGCAACCTCTCCGGGCGTTCTAGCCCTGTTGGTGTGTGATTCGGATAACTTCCGACGTCAACACACTTTTTGGCGACTCCGCTGGGGAAGATTGAAATCTCATCTACTACCAACATGGGTGGCAAAGACGGTGCTACCGATAAGGATAACATCGTTCGTCCTGCGGGCATTGACGAGCTCCCCGATGAATTGAAGCAACAGGCGCAGGCCAAGCTCGACGCCGTCTTGAAGGCTTTCCTGAAAAGTTGTTCAAAGGATCGGCGCGGTAGGGTCACTCAAGACAAGGAGCCGAACTTCAGCGAGATCGTCCCTACCACGACAAATACAAACGCTGAAGACGCTTCTGACAAGGTAAAAAATAAGGTACCTGAAGATCCTTACCCCACCCATGCTGATTATTCCGCAATGCTGGTAGATTCTTCAAAAACTCTTACCAATACTATCCAGCATTCATTTAAATTGCTTAGCGACCGCATGGATAAGATAGAAGGCAAAACTGTCGAACCCGAAGTACCAACTGGGCAACCACAGTTCAGCATGCCTTTTAATTCTTTTAGGGGACAGACTTCACTCGTTAATTTCGGATAATTAGGGTCTACTAAGACCAGGGGTGGTGAAGCCGGTACCTCGACAACTACCAATCACGTTCATCATGGCACTGGTCGGACTATGCAGACCGACCAGGGTACCTCAGCAAACAGGACTTCGGGAGGACAGGGAACGGTGTTACCTAATCCGCCGAAGTCACCAAGCCACAATCCCATGCATGGTGGTACCAACGAGCTCGCCAACACCGATTTTGGACGAGCCATAAATCGGTTTAAGGAAGAAATAACTAGGTCGCTTGAGACTAGTTTAGGGGTCCAATTCAAGCCTACCAGGACCACTTATTCTAAACCATACCCTTCATATTTCGATTTTATGAAAGCACCTGACGGTTGGAGGGTACCAGATTTTTATAAGTTTAGTGGTGACGGTAGTAAAACAACTATGGAACACGTCAGCATGTTCCTCGCTCAAATGGGCGAAGCTAGTACTTTAGATTTTATGAACATACGACATTTTCCTTTGTCTCTTACTGGTACAGCTTTCGCCTGGTTTACGTCACTACCAGAGTGCACCGTAGGTTCTTGGGCCGAATTAGAAGAAAAATTTCATAATCACTTTTATGACGGAGTCCAAGAAACTAGGTTATCACATCTTACATCGGTTCGGCAAGGACGTAGTGAGTCTGTAGTCGATTTCTTTAAACGTTTTAAAGAAATTAAAAGCCGATGTTTCCATTTGAGGATCTCCGACAGAGATCTAACAGATCTATGTCTAGCCGGCCTACGTCGAGAGATCAAAGACAAACTTGAGCATCATGATTTCTTTAACATAAATCAACTGTTGCAAAAGGCCATTTCGATAGAATCGCGCTTCAAAGAAACCTATGATCCTCATAAGACTCATCGATCGGGCGTGCATATTGCCGAGATAAATTCTGATAGTTCCGACGATGAGTCTAAAGATTGCTACACTGCTGAAGTTTTATGGCCAGCGCAAAATAAACTGATCCCTTGTCCTTCCCTTAAACCGATTCAGAAGAATCGGGGTGAGGAGGTGAAATTTACTTTTGATTTCTCTAAATGTGACCGAATATTTGATGAATTACTTAAATTCGGTTATCTTAAAATTAATTATACTTTGCCGTCACCCGACGAATTAAAAAGGAGGGCTTACTGCAAATTCCATAATTCTTTCTCTCATACCACTAATGATTGCAATGTTTTCCGTCGGCAGGTCCAATCGGCCCTCAATGAAGGACGATTGAGTCTAACTGAGATGCAGATCAGTACTACTTCTTTCCCACTACACATGGTGGAAGTAGGGGATCCTGCTATCATAATTCGTCCAGAGCAAGCTGATATGACCAAGGAAAAGAATGTGGTCATCGGCGAACCACGAGGAACACCGAATACCGAGAACGATTCGGGGCGCAAGGTGGTGCTCGAGAAGGGTGACAATGGCAAAAGTAAAATCACAATCACTGCAGGGTCAACACGACACCTGCATAGACAAAGGTATTTTGAGACCAGGGCAGCACAACAAAGGCCGACCAGGACGGGTCCTCAAGCCGACCAGTCCGGTTCATCTTCAAAGCAGCCGGAACAGAAGGCCGACCAGGTAAGGTCGGTCTCTACCAGTTCCAGTAGGATCGATAAACCGACTGAGACAGTCGGTGTAACCGTATCTAAAGACTCTACCCCTTCCAGAGTACGCGTCATCCGCACTTTTGTCCCGTAGAAACCTGGAGTTGGCACTTGAAAGACTAATGCGGACAGAAATAAGGGGAAGGTCGCTAGAGAACCATGTGCTTTTGACAAGCTCATGGCCAAATACAAGCAGCAGAAGGCCGATTCCCAGAATCAGCCCTTAAAAAAGAGAGATTCTACTCCTCTGAAGCGTGAGGATGAGAAATTTGTGGATACATGGGTGTATGCCGAGTCTCTGAGTGATGAGTGATTGTCAACTGGGATAATGCGCATGTTCTTTGGCTTGTGTTGTGCAGGTGTCGAGCACGGATACAGTGATCGAAGGCAAGGTGAAGGTCAAGTAGAGACGTGCCGTGCCGAGAGACCGAGAGTGGCGAAGGGCGGACGTGAGGCTTGGACTGTGGGACCGGTGGCCTGAGGATCAGCTGTGGTGGCTGACAGCCTAGGACAGCGACGAGCGAAGACTTGCGGGTGGACGGGGTGCACGGGCGGTGCATCCCTTCTACAGCTTCGGTTTGGTGGTAGAGCCAGAGAAAAACCATCGGGTGGACGGTTTCCAGATTTGGGCCACAAAACCTGGGCGTGCTGCGGGTTTCCGAGTTTGGGCCACAAAACTTGGGCTGAGGACGGTTTCCAGGTTTGGGCCTCAAAACCTGGGTGTTGCGGGTTTGCTGAGTTTGGGCCACAAAACTCAGGCCATGGATGGCTGGTTTCCCGGTTTGGGCCTCAAAACTGGGGGATGGAATTGAAGGCCTGGTTTCCCGGTTTCGGCCACAAAACCGGGGGTGGAGTCCGTGAAAAGGGCGAGCGGAGCGGTGGCGGCACGTGGCGGCAATCGGTGAGGTTGCGTCGAGGCAACGCTACCAGTTGTGCGGGCGTGGCCGTCGGATTACCAGCATCTTCGAGTTGGTCCAGAATAACCATAGGGTTTAGCTGGTTCGCTCTGTAACTAGTGAGGGGTAGAGTAGGAATTAGAATTAGGATAAGTAGAGGGAGACACCCTCATCCCATTCTATCTCAGTCATTTTGCTCTTTTGCTTCTAGGGTTTCCTGCTCTCCCAATCCCCTACTGTAGCGAACTGAGATCCACAGAGAAGAGAACAATACCTCTGTGCCCGTGAGATTTTGAGGAAGTGAGACCGTAATCTCACTATTGTAGCGTGTGGTAGCCACACGGTTGCAAATTCGTGGTTGTGATTCGCGTTTTGTTCTTGTTCTTCACGGGTTGCTTTTCTCCACGTTTTTCCCGACGATCGATCTCCTTGTTCGGTGCTTCCTTTGCAAATCCGTTTGAACCAAGATGTTCTAGATCGTGAGGCACTTCTTTCCACCAAAGGAATACACCTCCAACCTCACGAGCTAGTAGATCGGTCGATTTTTGTTTCGGGTCAAGCTTTTCTCCCTTCCCCCGATTTTCTTCGATTCATCGATTTGGAGATAGGTTCGAGCCATGATCTCTTAGAGATAGCTCACTATCCTCCTTGTGACTCATCTCTCCAAGTTTGATCCCTAGAGGATTTGTTTTGGGAGAACTTGGATCAAATCAGTGAACGAACAGGTCGAGGTCGGGGTGACCGGACGTTGGCTTGATACTGACCGGACGTGTCCGGTGGTTGAATGTCGTGCGATGACTTTGCTGTGACCTGACCGGACACTGCTCCTAATCTCGGACCGGGCTCACTCCTTCTACTGTTCACAGTTTTCGTCCTGACTGACCGGACGTAGGGGTGTGACCAGACGCTCAGTGACCGTGAGTCTGGTCACAAACAGAGAGCTCCCAAATCAGTTTTGACTTGACCGGACGCGTCCGATGCTCACAGACCGGACGCAAGTGTGACAGAACCGACCAATTTGCACCAGATTAAGCACTGAAACCTCCGCTTAACGCAAAGATCCTCAAGTACTTAAGCTCGTACAAACCCGGTAGTCCGGAAATCTCGAAGGATTTCAAATCATTCAACAACATCCAGCCAAGATCGTACTAGTTCAGTGAACATGCTCACAGATTACAACACAGTTGCACATAGTTCAAATTACATCGGAGTACGAAATAATATTACAAACCATAGTTTAATAGAAGTAGCGGAAGCAACGTAGTCTTTAAACATAATATTTGGATTGTTCATAATACGGTGCCATCAGTTGATCAGGTTCACAAAAGCAACAGATGAGATAAGTGGCGACCATGCCCTTGGTCTAGTCATCTCCCGTCACCGGGTACAAGCAATTCTCACAGTAGCCATAAAAGCATTGGCCATCTGCAACAACAAGGGAATAAAACCCTGAGTATAAGAAGGTACTCAGCTAGACTTACCCGACAAACCAGAAATAATGAGACACCAAGGATCATGCAAGGCTGTATCTGGGGTTGGCCATACAATGACTCCTTTGCATAAAAGCATTTTCATTATTAAATAATCATCACTAGAGTATTAGCAGTCAATTTTATATAATCAACCTGATTAACTAGATTTGCACCTGATCTAGAGCAATCACTTGGCTAATTAATCAAGCAAGAGTGACTATTTCATCAATAGCCTTTCATATTCAACATCATAACCATCTTTAGTTCCATAAGTTCTACGGGCGATGATCTACAGTCAACTGCTCACTGTCCAGGAGCGATGGCGATTATAATCGATTCCTACCAGCTGGGGATAAAATGTCTCACACTCGCCCGGCACATTCCGGCTACGGCAGTCGTAAGCTACCAGTCAGGAGATTCGAGAACACAACGCGCGGGACGGCCATGGGCCCTTCTACACCGGGGGTTATCTCAGTGCCAGGTCGCTCAATCTATAACTGCCCACGGTCATGCCAGGTCGATCAGGCCCTGCCTGCCCTCGGACTATGTCAGGTCGATCAGAATAGTTGCCCACGGTACAGCTGATGCCCTGGGTGTTAGGCGTCAACATCTCCATCACCGGCTCGAATAACCTTACTCGGCTTCACGGGAGGTACTCAGACCTACTCCGTTAAGTGATCGACGCGTTCAATTTGACTGAAGGGACATTCCCGAACGGGTCCTATGCGACACAGACGGGAGCCTACTAGCACACAGAACCCATGTCCTGCTGCTCTTACATCCCGCCTCTGTCTCAAATTAATTATCACATGGTTGTCTTCATGATAGCACATGCTAAACATGATCAGTATCCACCTAATGCGGGAGACAGGGAATCACCCGACTTTTACTGATCTAAGCAGGGCTAAGCATTTAACGAGCCTAGACCTAAACAGGGATATCAAGATATATTGCAGGTGGTCAAGGATAAGTAATAATGCATCAACGGTAGCAATCAATTCCTATAACTTAATACAACATCCATCATCAGGTTAATTGTAAAGCATTTGCAAACCGTAGGAGTTAGAATGCTCCGGGGCTTGCTTTTCTCAAAGTCCGACGGGCGGTGGTCGCGGCACTCTGGTAGCTCGTCGGCGTCTGTCCCTCCGGCTTCCTCTGTCAGGTTCTCCTCCGGACTGGGTTCTTCCGGTGTCGACTGGGTCTGGATCTCCTCCGCTGATCCTGTATGATGCATAATGTGCATGAATAGGATGAATGCACATAGAATGCATATGTGATGCACATGATTAACAGCAATCAGGAGATAAGCACATGTCATCTACTGCATTCTCTTCAACAAGGTAGTCAACATTATCCCAACTATTTAACCTATCATAATCAACTCATTAAGCTATGTTGTCACCACATCAAAGTTTACTTAATGAGTTTATTACCCTCTAAATAAATCTATTTAAACATGCTTAAAACAGCAACCCAACCTAGACAGCTTCAGAAAAATCTACAGAAATTACTGGAAGTTAACAACACTCAAACTAGCTCTCTGTCAAATTTTCAACCCATTTGGACTTAAACTCTATCCCCTATGAAAAAGACAAATTCTACCATGAAAAGGTGCTTTGAACTACACATCATATTAAAAAGTATCAAACAACAAATTTCATAATTTTCTCCTGAACTTCTTAGCACAAGAGCAGACAGCAAAAATTGTCAAGTTCATATCCCTCATATTTTAATTACTACAAAATTCACAAGAAAACAACATTTAACCATTTTAAAAACTACTGCTAAAATAATTCACAAAACAACCTTATATTATATTTTTCCCTGAAACTATATATCCATACAAACCTAACAAAACTAGAATCATATTTTTCTGACTTATACATAATTAGTTATGCATTTTCCAAGTTAACAGCAACTTCCCAATTTAAATTAATCTACACATAAAAGTATCACCAAAAATGCATTCAACATTTTTCACAGATAGATCTAAACATGCTTGACATAACAAAATTTGTTTCGCAGGATTTGGACTTAAAATGAGCCTTGTAGGAATTTTTGAAGCCTTTACATAATTCTGCAAAAACAAATTAAAAGAAAACTCAATCCTAAAACGCTACGGACACCCAACTTGACTCAGCCGAGGATCGAGGCAAACGCTCGGCACACCCGGCTTTCCGAGGCCTACTGTACCCAGATTTTCCTTTTTCTCTCTCACACTCTCTCTTTGTCTCTGTCGGCGAGGCCCACTGGTCAGGCGACCAAGTTACTAGGCGAGGCTAGGCTCGGCAGTCAACGGCGGACTTTGGCGCTGTTGTCGTTGACTGGCCCTAGCTCGTCGGCGACGAAGCTTCCGGTGACGCCGAGACCACCACTGGACGCGGGTTTGCGAGGCGAACACGACTAACTGACTTGCTGAGCCAGAGGGATACCGGAGCAAGCTCGACGGCAGCCATGGCGGAGCGGCGGCTCTGCGACGCGACGGCGAAGCTCTTCCCGGCGAGCTTGAGGCTCGGCGAGACTAATACTAGCCCAAGCAAGTCCTAAGCGACCTATTGGGGCGACTTTCGAGCCTTATCATCCTCAGCATTGCCCGGAGCGATGCACGGCGGCGGTCCACGGCGGACATGGCTGTGACAAGGCTCGGTTCCGGCTGAAACATGGCGAAAGAGAGGTCTCCATCGAAACCTAGGAAACTTCAGCGGTAGAGAAGACTAGAACAGGGCTTGGTTTGGGATGGCTTGGCCGGAGATGGCCGGTTCACGTGAAAGTCACGGTGGCGGCTATGGCGAGAATCCGAGGATAGCACTTGACGTTCTGCCGGCTAGAGAGGAAAAGAGGGGGAACCAACCCTGGCAGGTGGAAGAGGAGGTCAAGGCGGAGAGGATGGCGGGAGGAATCGGGCGGCGGTGCGGTGAGTAGCGAGTAATCGCTCGCCGGAGTTCAGCGGGCGGCGGCGGTGCTTTGCTCTGGTGAAGATGGGGTGGAGTGGAGCGAGGGAGAGAGTGAGCGATGAAATGCTCTTCTGGCTTGCGAGCACGAGGCGGAGCGAAGGCAAAGGGAACGAAGGGCTGGGTGCATTGCACCTGGCCAGTTCCCGTCGGGGAGGAGCTCCCGACCGGGCGCGGCGGCGTCAGGCATCGTGCGCCACGCGGCGAGCGAGCACCGGGCGCCAGGGCGACGTGGCGAGTTTGGCACAAACCACGGGCGGCGATGACGGTGGTTTGGCCGGCCGGCGAGGCGGTCTCGCGGCGGCGGGCAGTTTCTGCCGGCGCGAAGGGAGCGGCGTGCGCGCGGGTGAGAAGAAGGAGAGGCTGACAGGTCGGGCCCACTAGGGTTTAAACTAATGAAGTTTGGTTAAAAACTTTGATGCTCCATAACTTCCAAACTAAGCCGAATTAGGAAAAAGTCCTAAAAGCAAAGTTGCTTAGAATTTTGTAAGGAACAAATCATCTTTAAGGCTCAAGTCCAAATTCTGCTTAGAAAAAGAAATTTACTTCTAATCCATTTTTCTAATGCAAGAAATCACATTTTAACAACTTTTTCTGAGAAAGTGCTTTTAAACAAAGTTGCTCCTTTCATCAAGATCTACAACTTTATTTTAAGGCACTAAGCCAGAAACAAAAAGCAAACAAGGTTACACCAGAGACTATGCAAGGACTTAAGCACTTATTCAAACATATGCATATGAAATGATGAGATGCTATGCTTATGCCATGACAAATTATGCAGTTTAAGGAATGCTTAACACCGAGGGTGTTATAGCAAGCCAGAGTCCGATCAAGTTCAGGTTGCGCTGTTTCGTTCGCAGTTTGTTCGTTCATTGTCGATTTTGATTTCCGGCTTTTGCGTTGGGTTTCTAGAGTCGTAAAGTGTCTCGCTGTGCTTCTTGGAAGCATCCACCCTATCTCTAGGGTCGTGGACACTTACGAGCTCTAGGGTTTGCTCTTGGAGTTAATTTACGGGACAGTGGCGACAAGTTTCGGAAAGGAATTTTGAAGCTCCCATTCACCCCCCCCCCCCCCTCTGGTCGCTTTCTGGTTGCATTCTCGGTCCTTCAATTGGTATCAGAGCGGGTTAAGGATCTTCCACCTTAGCCGGTTCCAGATCCACAGAAGGCGACATGGATCGCGGCGTGGGCAAACCGCCGTTTTTTGATGGGACAAACTATGCGTATTGGAAGATACGCATGTCGGCCTATCTTCATAGCATGGGCTCTTCTGTTTGGGAGATTTGCAACAAGGAGGATTATGTTGTCTTGGCTGCTCATGTCTCTCATCTTCAGATCGATGAGCACGATGTCAATAGCCGAGCGCGTAATGCTCTTTTCTCCTGTCTGAGCATGTCCGAGTTTGATCGCGTTTCTCACCTCCCCATGGCTCATGAGATTTGGGCGACCCTCATGCGCTTCCATGAGGGAACCACTCAAGTCAAATCTCGTCTCTATGAGTCGCACAAACAAGAGTATGAGAACTTTCGACATATGCCTGGCGAGAGCATAGAGAGTTTATTCGCTCGCTTTCAGGTCATTGTCAACAAGATGAGAGCGAACAAGGAGCTGTTGCCTTTCGACGATCATGAGAGAGCTTTGAAGCTTTTGCATACTCTCGATCGGTCGGTGTGGGACTCAAAGGTCCAGGCGATCATCAAATCGTCTAACTATGAGACCCTCACATGTGACGAGCTCTTTAGTAAGCTCAAGTCTAGTGAGATTGACGCCATGTCGAGGGCTTCTTATGAGAATCCTTCTGGCCCGACTATGGCTTTGGTTTCTGGCTCTTCTGCTAACCCCTCTGGAGGCTTTGCACTTTCTTCTCTTCTTTCTGTCACAGAGGAGCAGCTGGAGTTCATGGGGGATGACGAGTTGGCTTTGCTCGCCAACCGGTTCTCGCAGTTTCACAACAACCACATGAACTGTCGCCGCGGAGGAGGACGCTCGGGATGTTTCAAGTGCGGCGACCCCAACCACTTCATCGCCAATTGCCCGAAGAAGAACAAGCACAGCTTTGGCAAGGCAGATCATGAGCACAAGTACGACTCCGGCAAGCACAAGGAGAAGTACGTCCCCGCGAAGCACAAGCGGAAGGGTGGCTTCAACAAGGAGTACATCAAGACGAAGTACTTGGAGAAGGCCCAGGCTGAGCAGCGTGTGTTCTTCGCCACGCTCAGCGACGTCGACGACTCGGATGACGACTCCGCTGCCTCCAGCGACGACGAGTCCGAGAAGAAGAAGAGGATCGAGGACAAGCTGAACGACCTCTGCTTCTTCGTCGACGATGAGGGCTTCTGCACCATGGCCCTTGGCAAGGAGGTCGACGGCAAGCTGGAGGACACCCCTCGAAACGACGACGATGACGATGACACCTCCCAGGTATCTCTGACCCACGACGAGCTTTCTGCTGAGGTCGAGAAGCTTACTGCCGCCTTGCTTAGTCAGGATAAGCTACTTAGGCGTGCCGCTAGAGAGCGCAAGGAGTTTAGGCAGAAGTGGGAGGATACGGTGAAGGAGCTTGAGTTTGGGAAGTCCACCGTAGTCGTTTCTGAGGAGGTTGAGTGCGAGATGTGCACCACACACATGACTGACCTTCTCACTTTGAGAAGCAAGTATGTTGTGTTGGTAGGAGAGGTGGATGAGCTGAAGGCTAGGTCCTCGCTGTTGGGTGCGTGCAAGTCCTATGCGGGCTTGCAATCTGAGTTGGCAGAGAAGAATGCCAAGATTGTGTCTCTTGAAGAGGCCAACTCAGGTAGCACATGTGTGGCTAGGTGTGTTCTTTGTGAGGGTTTGGAGATGGGGATCGCTAATGTGAAGCATGACAAGATGCAAACCGAGGAGGAAAACACATACCTTCGGACTATCTTGTCATGGGTGTCTAGCGGTGAGCCACAGCTCGGGATGATGATCTCCCAATTCAAGCGAGCTGCTGGAGGTCCAGGTGTAGGTTTTGCTCCGGGTGTTGATGTTTCATCTTTCGGCAAGATTGGAGAGTCGAGTGGTCTTAACCCATGTGAGAAGCCCAACTCCACCACTAGTCCCAAGCTTACCAAGATTCCACCCAAAGAGCCTCTCAAGCCTAACACCAAGGATGGGGTCTTTATTGAACCTCCGAGAGCTCCACCAAAGAAACAATCTTGGGCTCCCAAACCAAACCACCTCAAGAACAAGTTGGACACCATGCCACCCATCCAAGAGGAACTTATGCCACAGAAGGGAAAAGTGATCCATACCCACTACCGTGAGTACCAACAACCCCCTTTAAGAGCAGTGAGGTACCATTGTGAGCACTGTGGGAGAGACGGTCACTTGAGTGAGTTCTGCTTTCGGCGCAAGAGAGAGGCGCACCGTGCTAGGGAGATAAACAATGCAGACATGTACCATCCTTTCCATGATGTACATGCGCCGAATGTTCAGAGGCGTGCTGCTAGGTCCAGAGGTCCAGAACCTCAAGTTCCTAGGCCTAGGCAGCGGAGAGGACGTGCCCGGCGGGAGCCTACAGTTGTAGGCTATGGACCCCGTGGCGGTGGCTTTGTTGTTGAGTGTTTTCCCCCACCACGTTTTGAGTATCGCGATGGACGCTCTTCCCTTAGCGGACCACGTTTTCCTTAGCGTGGTGATCGCTTTCCCCGTAGGCGTGCTAGGAATGGTTTTTCTACTAACCGTTCTTTTGAGCAGCTGGCCCAACACAGTTATTTGCTTTATTTCACTAACCCCAGTGTTGGACCATATGCTCACCCTATGTCTTTTTATTGATATAGGTAAAACAATTGGAGAACGTTTGGTTGGTGGATTCCGGTTGCTCGAGGCACATGACCGGAAACGCCAAGTGGTTCTCCAGTCTTAGTCCAGTCGCCGGAAAGGAGTTTATCACCTTCGGCGACAATAGCAAAGGTAAGGTATTGTCTCGTGGGTCTGTGCGAGTTAATGAGCACTTTGTGTTGCGCGATGTTGTTCTTGTTTCTAACTTGCATTTTAACCTTCTTTCTGTTTCGCAACTTTTCGATGACGACTATGAGATTCGTTTTAAGCCGAATCTCAGTCGTATTTTGGATCCTTAGGGCAATCTTGTTTGTGTGATTTCGCCCTTTGGGAAAGTCTTTCGTGCGGATTTCTCAGAGTCTTTTGGCATTTCTCGTTGTCTTTTGGCTGGACCTTCCTCCTCTGATCTTTGGAAGTGGCATAGGAGACTAGGACATTTGAGCTTCGACTTGCTTGCAAGACTTAGTTCACTTGGCCTAATCCGAGGATTGCCCAAGATGGTTGCCGCTCCCCATCATCCGGTGACTCAGGTCATGACCAAGCGCCCTGGAGAGCTTTTGCATATGGACCTTGTTGGTCCAGCTCGGGTGAGCTCGGTTGGGGGGAAGTGGTATGTGCTTGTTGTTGTTGATGACTTTTCGAGATATTCGTGGGTTTTCTTTTTAGCTGAGAAAACTGAGACTTTCTCTTTTGCTCGCAATCTGATTTTGCGTCTTCAGAACGAGTTCCCTTTGAACTCGATGCGAGCTATTAGAAGTGATAATGGTTCCGAATTCAAGAATTCAGATTTTGAGAAGTTTTGTAACTCTTTGGGTTTGGAGCATCAGTTTTCTTCCCCCTACACACCACCTCAGAATGGAGTTGTAGAAAGGAAGAATCGGACCCTTGTAGAGATGGCCAGGACGATGCTCGATGAGCATAGGACTCCTAGGCGATATTGGGTCGAAGCTATGAGCACTGCATGCTATATTTCCAATCGCATTTTTCTCCGAGCTTTCTTGAAAAAGACTTCGTATGAGTTGCGTTTTGGAAAACTGCCCAAAGTGAGTTACTTTAGAGTTTTTGGTTGCCATTGTTTTATACTCAAAAAGGGCAACTTGGACAAATTTGAATCTCGTTCTTCTGACGGTGTATTTTTGGGTTATGGCACTCATACTCGAGCTTATCGTGTACTTAACCTTGATACTAACCGAGTCATAGAGACATCCGATGTCACCTTTGACGAGACCATGGTTTGTCCTTCTTCTCGTTTTGAGCGTGCAGGTGATCATGAGGTTGGCGAGCCTCTTTTTGATGACAGGGACGAGGGTGCTGAAGGTATAGATGTGTAACACCTCTGGTGTTTAGCATGTAATTAACTTGACATATCATCATTAAGCATCTTGATCATGATTTCATGTGTATGCATTTTTCTAAATGTATCATTTTATGTGAATTACATCTTTTGCAAAAACCCTAATTAGCCCACTTCTCTCTACTAGGGCAAAATGGTAATTTCATCTCTGTGATTAGCTTTGTGTAATTCTTGTTCCTTTGGTGTCTTGAAGTGTTGTTGTGTTGGCCAAAGTTCAAAAATCAGAATTTGATTTCAAATCTCTTTGCAAAACCCTGATTTCCAAACCCTGGATTTTATTCCTCTTTTTGTAATTTAAAAATTATTCAAAATTTGGGGTTGGTCCAAAAAGCAAAGTTGTAGATCTGTCAAAGAGAAACAACTTTGGTATTTACAAATTTTCAAGTTGCAGTACAAAGTTTTGAGTTATTTCAAATTCATTCAAACCCCAACTTTTGTTCCCTTTTCAGTTTTCAAAATTTGTTCAAAAACTAATGAGTTTCTGGAAAAGTGTATACTAGCAAAGTTGTAGGTTTTGATAAAATGAACAACTTTCATGTTTACAGATTTTCAAGTTTCAGTTTGGAACCCAGAGTAATTTTGATTTGAATCAAGTTTGAAAAAGTGTCCCCTTTACTGTTTTCAAATATTGTTCAAAAACTATTTGGAATTTGAAAATGTTCTTATTGACAAAGTTGTAGATCTCATTTTTTTTGAGCAACTTTGATGTTTTGAGTTTTTGTCGCACAGTTCAAATTTTGGGAGAAATTTGCAAAATACAGAGATCAGCCAAAGTCAAACCCTACCCCTAGCACTGTTCCTCTTCTTCCTAGGGTCAGGGGGGGCCCGGCCATGGCGCCTCGCCGGCAACTCGCACGCCGCGCGCCTGGCTGCTCCCCACACGCCTCCAACCTGCCGCCGCTGTCCCCTTGTCCCCTCCGCGCCCGCACGCGAGCGCTGACCCGCGCTCCCGTCCCCTACAGAGCTCCGCGCGCCGCCGCCGCGTGGCCATCACCGGCGAGCACACGCCCGAGCCCCGGCTGCACGCCATCACCCCCGCCAGAGCGCAATCGAGTGCGCACGCTCTCGCCGAGCTTATCCACCCCACCCCGTGCTCTCTACCGTCCCCTGGCCGCGGCTATATAAGCCCGCCGGAGCCCCGAGCTTCTCACTCAGCTCCGCCTCCGTCGCCAGCACAGTCCACAGCCTCCATCGCTCATCCACCAAGTCCAGCGGCTCCGCTTTGAGTTCGTGAAACTTCCCAGCTCTCCATTTTCACCGCTACCGCCTCCCACCGCCGAGCGCGAGTCCTTCTTCCTCAGCTCCGGTGAGAAGCCGCCGTCTCGGATCGACGGGATTCGCCGCCGTCGCTCCATCCCTTCTCTCTCTGACCCTAAATCTTCATTCCTTGATTCATTGCGTTCCTAACCGACTACTGGTAACCGTGCCTGGTGCACAGAGTCGCCGGATCGCCGGAGTGCCGCCGTGGTCGTCTCCACCCTCGAGCGCGCCTTCGTACCGCGCCCCTCGAAGCACCCGAGGCCACCCTCAGCCTCGGGCGAGTCGCGACTACCCTCGACCGTCTCGAGCCTCAGCCTCGAGCACACCCTCGAACCCCACCCTCGAGTCGCAAGCCTCGATTAGGTCGAGGCCACCCTCGAGACGTCTGCCGAAAGAGAATCCGCCGAGCCTCGCCTCTGAATCTCGGTGAGCCCAGCCTCTGTTCTTCCCAGCCGAGCCTCGAGCCTCGACGCTGAGCCCGCTCCGACTCGAGCTCCGTGCTCTTTTCCTTTTCAAAATATGAATAGTCTTGCTATTTCATCTTTTTGTATGATTTTCGGTGTTGATCCAAAAATTCTGAAAATTTTACAGTTGACTCTTTAGGCCCTGTAGTGTTTTATAAAAATATAAAACTTGACTTTTCTGCAAGAATTTAAAAATGTGAAATCCCTCTTTTAATTAATCGATGGATGGTTTTGGATTTTTAGAAAAACATTTATAACTCCAAAAATCATGAGATAAATTTTTGTGAGCTTCCTATGCCATGTTTAGTCTCTGGTGAGATTTTGAAGTCTTTTGGAGCAAGTTTATTTTTTTGAGCTTTATTTTAATTCTTAAATAGTATCTTTTGTTAATTAATGCCTAGATTTAATTGAGCACCTTAATGACCTCCAAAAATTATGAAATTTGTTTTGCCATGTATTTATACCATAACAAACTTATGTGATTAAATTGGTAATTTTTGGAGCATCTTCATAAAATGACCTTTTTAAATAATTAAGAAAAATAGAAAAGGTGATTAGGGTTAGCGTTGGATGCCCTGTGATGTGACTTTTGGATTGCTTGATGTTCATAGACCCCTACCCTTTGGTCTATGATGTTTGTGATGCCTTGCTATGTCTATACTTAGGCTTAATAAAAATTGCTTAAATAAACTTGTTAATATTGTTAATAAGGGATAAGTAATCTATTGACCACTTTAACCACCACACATACTTTGCAAAGCTATACTCTAGTGTTATCCTATGCACTTTGTTCATACTAGCATTCTCATGAGCATTCATCATTGCATCCGTATAGTTGACGAAGAAGGCCCTGAAGTCGAGGTAGCCACCGAAGGATCTGTCCCCGAGGCAACCCCGAGCTCCGACACTTATACCTACCCCGAGTCTACTCTTTTTGCCATCCAAGGCAAGCCCCGGTGCATTTAACCCTACCTTGCTTTTATAAATGTTTTCTTTAAATGTTTTGAATTAAATTATTGCATTAGGTTGATAGGAGTTGAGTGGAATCCTATCTGATGCATTATCTACCTTGACCAATGATACACCCGATACCTGCTTTTCAAAAACTATTTGCAAAATGCTTAGCAATGCTATATGATAGATTTGCAATAAAAATGCCAATCTCAAAAGTGTGATCACTTTAAGAATATTTATGGGAATTTCTGGTTTACTCCCACTATTGGCTAAGTATCTGATCCGTACCTAGTCAATGGGAAGGAGAGGTTGTCCTTGCGTACGGTGCCGTCATGTTGTAGTCCGGGACTCAACAGTTGACACCGACCGGGACAGGGTTGAAAAACTGACAGGACCTGTACTCTCGGGTTAGAGTCCCGAGGTGCTTGTCGCTGGCTGGAAAAATTTAGGGACCACCTGTATGGGGGCCTGCTGACTAAGACTTGCAACTGTTGACATACTACGGAAAGCTTCGGCTCCGAGGAATCCTTTATTGGACCGACAACCGCGCACTGGGAGTGGAGAGATGGCGGAAGTAGCATGTACCCACGTGGGTTAAAGTCCCGGATTGGAGTGGTGTACTGTACTTCCGGGTGGCGTAGGACCGGGCCCAATCTTGGAGGAATCGTGGTAGACGAGTTGGCATATGCAAGCTTGGGTGCTACATATGCAGTGTGGATAGGGACCCTCAGCTGAGTATTATTTATCCGGATTAACGCTGCTCCTCGGTTATGGAGACTTAGTCACTGACTGTCAACAGGGAGTGGTTCTCAACTAGGTCTGTTTGGAAAGTAAAATGAATCAAGGATTATGATGGAACAAGGAATACCGAATCTTTCAAAATTAAAATAAGGTTTACCAAAAATGCTTTTCTGCAAAATACTTGAACTTGCTTAAGCCTTACCTTGACTACCCTAAGCCTGCATTCCTGAGTCTTCTCCCTTTTCTTTAGTCGGGTAAGTCTTGTTGAGTACCTTTGTACTCAGGGTTCTTTTACCCATGTTGCAGGTATGGCAGATTCCTCAGTATGCCTTGGACCCTGCTGTGTGACTGTTGTTCAGGAAGAGGCCGATGAGGCCGATGAGTGATTATTCACCCTCGGGCTGGGTGAAGTATCTTTATCTTTTAGTTGTTGTCATATGCTACCCTGCCAACTCTATCTATTTGAACTATGGTCTGTAATAACTTCACTTTAATTTTATGTTGAACCCTGGTTTGTAAAACTAATGTTACTTAAGTCTTCCGCTATTTACTCCGATGTTATTTGTCAAAATGTTCAAGAGATTGTAACTGAATTGTGAGATGATCCTGCGGACATCGGGCACTGATGTAGCCCAGTGGCGGAACCCGGTCTTAACCCCTTGGCTGTACGGATCGACTGTCAGTGGTTGACAGTGATCAGTGGGCCATGGGATTAGGGCCGTTACGTCACAGAGTGGTATCAGAGCATCTCACTACGACGTTGCAATCTTTATGCGAAAATTTCAAAAGGTTTTAAGTCCAAAAACTAAACTTGACTATTTTGAGTCCAAATTGCTTCTCTCATCTCATCTTGTCTTTGGCAACTAGTAGCAAGACAACTTGTATAAGCCCTATGTACCTTACCTTAGTAGTTGCATTGCCTTGTTCCGTAGGGACGAATCATGCATCATGTCATAATCACTTAAGATAATAACTTCCTCTCTAAGTCGGTTGGGTTAGTATGCCTTTACCTTTTTCTTGCTAGCCTTTCTCACCTATAACCTCTTGTCCAGATATGGTCATCCTCAAGCGGACTGCTCGCAAGTCGACTGGACCGCATGGTGTGCCGCGTCACCAGCTGGCGCCACGCACCGGAGAAGAGACTGGAGAATCCTCCAACGGACGTCGCTTTCCCCGCCGCAACCGCAAGCAGCTGAAGGAGGAGATCAAGAATCTAAAGGCTGAGATGGAGAACATGGAGCATGACTTCTATCTTTCCCGCATGGAGTTTTATGAGGCACGAGCTTCCCTGGAGCAGGCCAATCGGAACACGGTTCGCGCTATCGAGCAGCGCAACGGTGCTTGGACCCGCGAGGACGTCACCAGAGCCCAGCTCCATGGACTGCAGCAGTACACTACCCAGATTGAGCAGTACAATGATATGCTTCATGAGGAGGTACATCAACTGTACAACCAACTTCACCCCGTGGCTCCACCTGTTGCTGAGGATCCAGAAGATGGAGTCGTGGAGGAACCTGAAGTAGAACATGGGCCAGTCCAGAATGTAGAAGTGGAACCTGCTGAAGATGTTCACGTTGAAGATGAAGATGAGGAGGAAGAGCCTGAGCTCATCATCGAAGATGAAGATGACGATGAAGAGATGATCATCATCGATGACGACTAGATTCGTTGTGTCTGTGCCATCTGCTCACCTAAAGCCTTAAGTCTAGGTTTGGGGCGTTAGTTGGTCTTCTGTCTAGTCGAGTCTGTATCGCGTCTTGTACCTTTCCTTTGTCAGTTAGTATCTATCTATCGAACCTCTGTATCAGTTATCTACCCTTGCATCAATGAATCTTATCAGTCAGTTTCGTTCAAAATCAATCTTTGGATGCTAAGTTCCCAAATTCTTAACAGATGCCTGTGAACACCCGCACTGGAGCCGGAAGTTCCGGAGGTGCCAACCTTCCGAACCCTCCACCAGTTCCTGCTACCCTGGCAGATGCCATTGCAGCCTTGGCCGCCGCTGCCAACCTAATGGCTCAGAACCAAGGACAGCAGAATGTTGGTCACCGTGGTCGTCACAACCAAGAGACCACCTATGTGGAGTTCACTGAAACCCGTCCACCGGTTTTCACCAGAGCCGATGAACCCCTCGAAGCTGATGATTGGCTCCGCACCATGGAGCAGAAGTTTGGTCTCATCCGATGCACTGAAGTCCAGAAGCCCCGGTTTGCTTCTCAGCAGCTTCGTGGTCCAGCAAGTGCTTGGTATGCCAACCTCTTGGCTGCCCAACCTGAAGGTCATGAGTTGACCTGGGAAGAATTCCGCACCGCTTTCCGTGCACACCACATCCCATCAGGTCTGATGAAGATGAAGCTGGATCAGTTCCTAGCCCTGCAGCAGAAGGAATCCACAGTGATGCAGTATGTGGGACAGTTCAACCACCTGAGTCAGTATGCCTCCGACTATGTCAACACGGATGAGAAGAAGAGAGATTGTTTTCTCAGGGGTCTGCACCCTAAGATTCGCAGAGGTCTATCCAACAACCTCAACGGATCTTATCATGATGTCGTTGACCGTGCTGTCGCTTTCGAGGAAAGTAACCGCCAGTATCAGGAGGAGAAGAAGAAGAAGAAGGCTGGGTCTAGCAGCTTCTCCAGCAACCATAAGCGCCCAAGAATCATCTATCACCCCAGCCACCACCAAAACCGTGCCCCATACCCCCATCAGCAAGTGGTCGTTCGTACCGCGGCCACCACTCATAACGCCAACCAGCAAAGTGCCACTCAGCCGAACGCCCCAGGTGTTCGTGTCACCACCCCTCAAACAGCTTACAACCATCCATGCTACAACTGTGGCCAAGTTGGTCACTGGTCTCGCGAGTGCCCAAAACCCAAGAAGAATGCCCAACATGCACAGAAAGGCCCTGGAGGATCACAGCAGCAGCACCGTGCACCGCAGCAGCACGTCCAGAAGGGCAAGTTTGTCAAGAAGCACGGGCAAGTCTACTTCACCACCGTCAGTAACATCCCAGAAGGAGAGCCCGTCATGCTCGGTAGGTTCCCTGTTGCCAATCATCCTGCAGTCGTCTTGTTCGATTCTGGTGCATCGCATTCCTTCATCAGTCGCACTTTTGTCATCGAGCATAAGTTACCCTTGGGGGAGTTAAAAGAAAGTTTTTGCATACTTTCGCCTGGAGGGCGGATAAATACTAAGGAAGTGGTCCGCAGTATACCAGTAATGTTGGGGAAACATGTCTTTCCTACCACCATGATAGTACTGCGCAATCAAGAGATAGATGTCATCTTAGGCATGAATTGGATGTGTCAGTATAAAGCCATGATAGACATCTTGAATAGAGTTGTGAGAGTGGATATTCCTAACAGCACCTCCAAACTCCTTCTCCAACTTCCTATGCCTCAAAAACCAGCAACCACCCAGTTGAATGCCGCCTGTGTTCCGGAAGTCAGGGATATTCCCGTGGTCTGTGAGTTCCCTGATGTCTTCCCGGAAGATCTACCTGGTCTGCCTCCCGACCGTGATGTTGAGTTTGCCATAGAGCTAAAGCCCGGGACTGCTCCTATATCTCGTAGAGCTTATCGAATGCCTCCCAGAGAGTTGGCAGAGCTGAAGATCCAATTGCAAGAGCTATTGGACAAGGGTCTCATTCGTCCAAGTTCATCTCCTTGGGGCTGTCCTGCTATCTTTGTGAAGAAGAAGGACAAAAGTCTTCGTCTGTGCGTTGACTATCGCCCACTCAATGAGGTCACCATCAAGAATAAATATCCCTTGCCTCGCATTGACCTTCTTTTTGATCAGTTGTCTGGAGCCAGAGTGTTCTCCAAGATTGATCTCAGATCTGGCTACCACCAAATAAAAATCCGTCCAGAAGACATTCCTAAAACAGCTTTCACCACCAGATACGGCCTATATGAGTATTTGGTCATGTCCTTTGGCTTGACCAATGCCCCCGCTCATTTCATGTATCTCATGAACTCTGTGTTCATGCCAGAGCTCGATAAATTTGTAGTCGTGTTCATTGACGACATCCTTGTCTACTCAAAAACTCCTGAAGATCACGCCAAACATCTTCGAATCGTTCTCTCTCGTCTCAGAGATCACCAGCTGTATGCCAAGTTCAGTAAATGCGAATTCTTGCTAGATCGAATTCAATTCCTTGGTCATGTCCTGTCCGCTGAAGGTGTGTCAGTTGACCCTGAAAAAGTAGCAGATATCTTGGATTGGAAGCCACCTACCACTGTCCGCGAAGTTCGCAGCTTCATGGGAATGGCTGGATACTATCGTCGTTTCATCCCAGATTTCTCCAGAGTCGCCAAGCCTATCACAGAGTTGTTGAAGAATTCCGTGGATTTCGTTTGGTCACCAGCCTGTGAGCAAGCCTTTCAAGCCTTGAAGAAACTGCTAACTACATCACCAGTCCTAGCTCAACCAGATATCGAGAAACCCTTCGATGTATACTGTGATGCATCTGGTACTGGTTTGGGCTGTGTTTTGATGCAAGAAGGACGAGTAATCGCTTATGCCTCACGACAGCTTAAGCGACATGAGGAAAACTACCCCACCCATGATCTTGAGCTAGCAGCAGTCGTGCATGCCTTGAAGATTTGACGTCACTATCTGTTGGGCAGTACCTGCAATATGTATACGGATCACAAGAGCCTAAAGTATATCTTCACTCAAGAAGAATTGAATATGAGGCAGAGAAGATGGCTTGAGCTGATTAAAGATTATGATCTCGAAGTACATTACCATCCTGGTAAGGCAAATGTAGTTGCCGATGCCCTCAGTCGCAAGTCATACTGCAACTGTCTGACGACGAAGCCCTATGATCTTTCCTTGTGCCATGAACTTGAAAGGATGGGTATCGAAATGATCCCGCAAGGAAGCCTGAACAATGTCAGCATAGAAACATCTATCAAGGATCAAGTCATTGCTGCTCAGAAGGATAACCCTGGAATCAAGCACATCATCGAAAAGGTCCAGACTGGAAAGGCTGATTGTTTCAGGATCGATGATGTAGGAGTTGTTTGGTTCAAGAACCGTCTAGTAGTTCCCAAGGTGCCTGAATTGAGACAGTTAATCCTTGATGAAGCACACTTGACCAGATTCTCTATTCACCCCGGTAGCAACAAGATGTACCAAGACCTAAAGCAGAGATTCTGGTGGACTAAAATGAAGATTGAGATTGCCCGGTATGTCGCTCAGTGTGATACCTGCCAAAGAGTCAAGGCAGTACACATGAAGCCTGGAGGAGAATTGCAACCTTTGTCAGTACCCGCTTGGAAATGGGACGACATTAGTATGGATTTTGTCAATGGACTACCCAAGGCCCAGAAAGGTTTTGATTCCATTTGGGTAATCGTGGACCGACTCACTAAGCAAGCTCACTTTCTGCCAGTCAAGACCAGTTACACCGTCCCCATGTATGCCACCTTGTACAAGAACCACATAGTGAAACTTCATGGCATACCCAAGACCATTGTCTCTGACCGTGGTACCCAGTTTGTCGCTAAGTTTTGGAAAGCGTTCCATACCTCACTTGGAACCAAGCTCTTGCATAGTACGGCATATCATCCGCAAACAGATGGACAAACTGAGCGAGTCAACCAAGTGCTGGAGGACATGTTGAGAGCCTGTGTTCTTACCTTCGCAGATACTTGGGATGACTGTTTGCCTTTGGCAGAGTTCTCTTATAATAACAGTTACCAAGAGAGCATCAAAATGGCACCCTTTGAAGCGCTGTACGGCCGTCGTTGTCATACACCCCTCAGTTGGTCTGAGCCCGGAGAAAGAGAATTCTTTGGAGTTGACCTGGTCAAAGATATGGAAGAGAAAGTCAAGCAGATACAAGAGAATATGAAGATTGCCCAATCTCGACAGAAGAGCTACGCTGACAAGAGACGTCGACCTCTGAAGTTTCAAGTTGGAGATTTTGTATATCTCAAGGTCTCACCAACCAAAGGAGTCACTCGTTTTGGAGTCAAGGGAAAGCTAGCACCCCGCTACATTGGTCCCTTTGAGATTCTGGATCGTTGTGGCAAGGTAGCTTACAAGCTGAAGTTGCCCGATCATCTCTCCGCTGTCCACAATGTTTTCCATGTCTCCCAACTCAAGAAGTGTCTCCGAGTACCAGAACATGTCGTGGAAGTTGAAGGTGTTGAGCTAAAGCCTGATCTATCCTACTCAGAATATCCAGTTCGCGTGTTGGACCACAAGGATCGTGTTACCCGAAGAACCACCACAAGATGGTACAAAATCCAGTGGAACCAGCACTCTGAAGAAGAAGCTACTTGGGAATCCGAAGACTTCTTAGCAAAGAACTACCCCGACTTTCTCGAATCTCTGTCTATGTAAAGTTTTGCCTTTATCCCTTCTTTGTCCTTTCGTAAGACGTGGAATCTCGGGGCGAGATTTCTTTTAGGGGGGAAGGCTGTAACACCTCTGGTGTTTAGCATGTAATTAACTTGACATATCATCATTATCATCATTAAGCATCTTGATCATGATTTCATGTGTATGCATTTTTCTAAATGTATCATTTTATGTGAATTACATCTTTTGCAAAAACCCTAATTAGCCCACTTCTCTCTACTAGGGCAAAATGGTAATTTCATCTCTGTGATTAGCTTTGTGTAATTCTTGTTCCTTTGGTGTCTTGAAGTGTTGTTGTGTTGGCCAAAGTTCAAAAATCAGAATTTGATTTCAAATCTCTTTGCAAAACCCTGATTTCCAAACCCTGGATTTTATTCCTCTTTTTGTAATTTAAAAATTATTCAAAATTTGGGGTTGGTCCAAAAAGCAAAGTTGTAGATCTGTCAAAGAGAAACAACTTTGGTATTTACAAATTTTCAAGTTGCAGTACAAAGTTTTGAGTTATTTCAAATTCATTCAAACCCCAACTTTTGTTCCCTTTTCAGTTTTCAAAATTTGTTCAAAAACTAATGAGTTTCTGGAAAAGTGTATACTAGCAAAGTTGTAGGTTTTGATAAAATGAACAACTTTCATGTTTACAGATTTTCAAGTTTCAGTTTGGAACCCAGAGTAATTTTGATTTGAATCAAGTTTGAAAAAGTGTCCCCTTTACTGTTTTCAAATATTGTTCAAAAACTATTTGGAATTTGAAAATGTTCTTATTGACAAAGTTGTAGAACTCATTTTTTTGAGCAACTTTGATGTTTTGAGTTTTTGTCGCACAGTTCAAATTTTGGGAGAAATTTGCAAAATACAGAGATCAGCCAAAGTCAAACCCTACCCCTAGCACTGTTCCTCTTCTTCCTAGGGTCAGGGGGGGCCCGGCCATGGCGCCTCGCCGGCAACTCGCACGCCGCGCGCCTGGCTGCTCCCCACGCGCCTCCAACCTGCCGCCGCTGTCCCCTTGTCCCCTCCGCGCCCGCACGCGAGCGCTGACCCGCGCTCCCGTCCCCTACAGAGCTCCGCGCGCCGCCGCCGCGTGGCCATCACCGGCGAGCACACGCCCGAGCCCCGGCTGCACGCCATCACCCCCGCCAGAGCGCAATCGAGTGCGCACGCTCTCGCCGAGCTTATCCACCCCACCCCGTGCTCTCTACCGTCCCCTGGCCGCGGCTATATAAGCCCGCCGGAGCCCCGAGCTTCTCACTCAGCTCCGCCTCCGTCGCCAGCACAGTCCACAGCCTCCATCGCTCATCCACCAAGTCCAGCGGCTCCGCTTTGAGTTCGTGAAACTTCCCAGCTCTCCATTTTCACCGCTACCGCCTCCCACCGCCGAGCGCGAGTCCTTCTTCCTCAGCTCCGGTGAGAAGCCGCCGTCTCGGATCGACGGGATTCGCCGCCGTCGCTCCATCCCTTCTCTCTCTGACCCTAAATCTTCATTCCTTGATTCATTGCGTTCCTAACCGACTACTGGTAACCGTGCCTGGTGCACAGAGTCGCCGGATCGCCGGAGTGCCGCCGTGGTCGTCTCCACCCTCGAGCGCGCCTTTGTACCGCGCCCCTCGAAGCACCCGAGGCCACCCTCAGCCTCGGGCGAGTCGCGACTACCCTCGACCGTCTCGAGCCTCAGCCTCGAGCACACCCTCGAACCCCACCCTCGAGTCGCAAGCCTCGATTAGGTCGAGGCCACCCTCGAGACGTCTGCCGAAAGAGAATCCGCCGAGCCTCGCCTCTGAATCTCGGTGAGCCCAGCCTCTGTTCTTCCCAGCCGAGCCTCGAGCCTCGACGCTGAGCCCGCTCCGACTCGAGCTCCGTGCTCTTTTCCTTTTCAAAATATGAATAGTCTTGCTATTTCATCTTTTTGTATGATTTTCGGTGTTGATCCAAAAATTCTGAAAATTTTACAGTTGACTCTTTAGGCCCTGTAGTGTTTTATAAAAATATAAAACTTGACTTTTCTGCAAGAATTTAAAAATGTGAAATCCCTCTTTTAATTAATCGATGGATGGTTTTGGATTTTTAGAAAAACATTTATAACTCCAAAAATCATGAGATAAATTTTTGTGAGCTTCCTATGCCATGTTTAGTCTCTGGTGAGATTTTGAAGTCTTTTGGAGCAAGTTTATTTTTTTGAGCTTTATTTTAATTCTTAAATAGTATCTTTTGTTAATTAATGCCTAGATTTAATTGAGCACCTTAATGACCTCCAAAAATTATGAAATTTGTTTTGCCATGTATTTATACCATAACAAACTTATGTGATTAAATTGGTAATTTTTGGAGCATCTTCATAAAATGACCTTTTAAATAATTAAGAAAAATAGAAAAGGTGATTAGGGTTAGCGTTGGATGCCCTGTGATGTGACTTTTGGATTGCTTGATGTTCATAGACCCCTACCCTTTGGTCTATGATGTTTGTGATGCCTTGCTATGTCTATACTTAGGCTTAATAAAAATTGCTTAAATAAACTTGTTAATATTGTTAATAAGGGATAAGTAATCTATTGACCACTTTAACCACCACACATACTTTGCAAAGCTATACTCTAGTGTTATCCTATGCACTTTGTTCATACTAGCATTCTCATGAGCATTCATCATTGCATCCGTATAGTTGACGAAGAAGGCCCTGAAGTCGAGGTAGCCACCGAAGGATCTGTCCCCGAGGCAACCCCGAGCTCCGACACTTATACCTACCCCGAGTCTACTCTTTTTGCCATCCAAGGCAAGCCCCGGTGCATTTAACCCTACCTTGCTTTTATAAATGTTTTCTTTAAATGTTTTGAATTAAATTATTGCATTAGGTTGATAGGAGTTGAGTGGAATCCTATCTGATGCATTATCTACCTTGACCAATGATACACCCGATACCTGCTTTTCAAAAACTATTTGCAAAATGCTTAGCAATGCTATATGATAGATTTGCAATAAAAATGCCAATCTCAAAAGTGTGATCACTTTAAGAATATTTATGGGAATTTCTGGTTTACTCCCACTATTGGCTAAGTATCTGATCCGTACCTAGTCAATGGGAAGGAGAGGTTGTCCTTGCGTACGGTGCCGTCATGTTGTAGTCCGGGACTCAACAGTTGACACCGACCGGGACAGGGTTGAAAAACTGACAGGACCTGTACTCTCGGGTTAGAGTCCCGAGGTGCTTGTCGCTGGCTGGAAAAATTTAGGGACCACCTGTATGGGGGCCTGCTGACTAAGACTTGCAACTGTTGACATACTACGGAAAGCTTCGGCTCCGAGGAATCCTTTATTGGACCGACAACCGCGCACTGGGAGTGGAGAGATGGCGGAAGTAGCATGTACCCACGTGGGTTAAAGTCCCGGATTAGAGTGGTGTACTGTACTTCCGGGTGGCGTAGGACCGGGCCCAATCTTGGAGGAATCGTGGTAGACGAGTTGGCATATGCAAGCTTGGGTGCTACATATGCAGTGTGGATAGGGACCCTCAGCTGAGTATTATTTATCCGGATTAACGCTGCTCCTCGGTTATGGAGACTTAGTCACTGACTGTCAACAGGGAGTGGTTCTCAACTAGGTCTGTTTGGAAAGTAAAATGAATCAAGGATTATGATGGAACAAGGAATACCGAATCTTTCAAAATTAAAATAAGGTTTACCAAAAATACTTTTCTGCAAAATACTTGAACTTGCTTAAGCCTTACCTTGACTACCCTAAGCCTGCATTCCTGAGTCTTCTCCCTTTTCTTTAGTCGGGTAAGTCTTGTTGAGTACCTTTGTACTCAGGGTTCTTTTACCCATGTTGCAGGTATGGCAGATTCCTCAGTATGCCTTGGACCCTGCTGTGTGACTGTTGTTCAGGAAGAGGCCGATGAGGCCGATGAGTGATTATTCACCCTCGGGCTGGGTGAAGTATCTTTATCTTTTAGTTGTTGTCATATGCTACCCTGCCAACTCTATCTATTTGAACTATGGTCTGTAATAACTTCACTTTAATTTTATGTTGAACCCTGGTTTGTAAAACTAATGTTACTTAAGTCTTCCGCTATTTACTCCGATGTTATTTGTCAAAATGTTCAAGAGATTGTAACTGAATTGTGAGATGATCCTGCGGACATCGGGCACTGATGTAGCCCAGTGGCGGAACCCGGTCTTAACCCCTTGGCTGTACGGATCGACTGTCAGTGGTTGACAGTGATCAGTGGGCCATGGGATTAGGGCCGTTACGTCACAAGATGATCGAGCACCTCCTCCACCTGCTGTGCCACAAGGAGCAGCTTCTACTACGACTCATGGCCCTGACACTTCTTCCTCATGGGGGCCGTGGGATCCGCCACCACAAGCGGTACCTTTTGTACCCGGGGAGGCACCAGCTGCTTTTGAGGGGGAGATCACTTCGGCAAGGGAGGCGACACGACACATTCAGCGCCAGCATCCGCCTCAACAGATGATCGGCAGCATCGATGAACGCGTCACCCGGTCTAGGCAAATCTCTCACTTTGCTCATTCTGCATTTGTTGCTGATTTTGAACCCTGGGATGTTGGACACGCTTTGATGGATCCGGATTGGGTCAATGCCATGCATGAGGAGTTAGAAAATTTTGAAAGAAATCGGGTTTGGGTTTTGGTTTCACCCCCTTCTGAGTGTCACCCAATTGGTACAAAATGGGTTTTCAAAAACAAACAGGGAGAGGACGGCCATGTTGTGAGAAACAAGGCTAGACTTGTAGCCCAGGGGTACAGTCAGAAGGAGGGGATAGACTATGAGGAGACTTTTGCTCCTATAGCTCGTTTGGAGGCAATTAGGATACTCTTGGCTTTTGCTGCATCCAAAGGTTTTAAACTTTTTCAAATGGATGTCAAGAGTGCCTTCTTAAACGGCTACATAGAAGAGGAAGTTTATGTGAGACAACCCCCGGTTTCGAAAATCCCAAGTTTCCAAATCATGTTTTTAAACTTCACAAAGCTTTGTATGGTTCGAAACAAGCCCCTAGAGCCTAGTATGATAGGTTGAAAACCTTTTTGCTTGCTAAGGGTTTTAAAATGGGATGTGTGGATAAAACGCTTTTTCTCCTCAAACAAGGCAATGATACTCTCTTGGTCCAGATTTACGTGGATGATATCATTTTTGGTGGTTCTTCTCACGCTTTGCTTGACAAGTTTGCAGATACTATGAGCAGAGAGTTTGAGATGAGCATGATGGGTGAGTTGACGTTTTTCCTTGGGTTGCAAATCAAGCAATCCCGAGAGGGGACGTTCATGCACCAGGGCAAGTACACCAGGGACATTTTGAAGAAGTTCGATATGGGTGAGGCCAAGCCTCTTCCAACACCCATGTCGACCACGACGGCCCTGGATGCGGACAAGGATGGAGAAGCTGTGGACCAGAAGGAGTACCGGAGTATGATCGGGTCGCTGCTGTACCTGACGGCGACACGCCCGGACATTCAGTTCGCGGTGTGTCTTTGCGCGCGATTTCAGTCGTCGCCACGCACCTCTCACCGTCAGGCGGTCAAGCGCATTATGAGGTACTTATGCTTCACTCCTGAGTTTGAGATTTGGTATTCTGCTTCCTCCACCCTTTCCCTTTGCGGTTATTCCGATGCTGATTTTGCTGGTTGTCGCATTGAGCGCAAGTCCACTTCTAGGACTTGCCAATTTATTGGTTCTTCTCTTGTATCGTGGTCTTCTCGCAAGCAGTCTAGTGTCGCCCAGTCTACCACGGAGGCTGAGTATGTTGCTGCGGCTAGCTGCTGTTCTCAGTTACTTTGGATGATGACCACTTTGCGTGATTTTGGTCTGAACTTTTCTCGCGTTCCTTTGCTTTGTGACAGCACGAGTGCGATTAGCGTTGCTAAGAACCCCGTGTTGCACTCTAAGACCAAACACATTGATGTGCGCTTTCATTTTCTGCGAGACCACTATGAGAAGGGTGATATCGACCTTCGCCATGTCGATACTCATCATCAGTTGGCTGATATTTTCACCAAGCCTTTGGACCAATCAACTTTTGCTAGGTTGAGAGGTGAGCTTGGTGTGTGTTTCCCCTTTTAGATGGGGGAAACATTTTGACTCTTGTATGATAAACTGACTTTGTGTTTTTCATTTGATTTCTTCATGCATCTTTGCACTTCATCTTGCATATTTACATTCAGAGCTTCATGTATATAATCTTTAGAATGTAACTATGCTCTGTATAGTCTTTGCTCCGATGCTTTCCAATGATGTTGTAGCTTATGCTCTTTCTGATCACTGATACATGCTGAGCTATTTTATGAATGGTGAATTTGCTTAATGAACATAAAACTTGAAAATGTTCACCATTGAGATATGCAACTAGCATGTGTAGAATGTGTTGAAATCACTTGTGCTCTTCATATATGCTAGGTTGCTATGTCTCTAGTGTTGAGTCATTCACTTGCTTGGTTTGTTCATATTCTGTTTAAAATCTGAACCAAGTTAAGTAAATTAGAAAGATCAAGATGGGATTGCTTGTCAGCACATCACAGTTTCGAGACTGTTTCTCATTGCACCTTGAGTTAAACTTGAGCTGTGTAGTGTATGACCGAAACTGGTGTTTTAAGCTTCTGATTGCTTCTGCATAGGCTTCGCACAGTTGGAAATAAGCCTGGACGAAAAACTCGAAACTCGCTAGCTCGCTCGACTCGCTCGTTAACGGCTCGGCTCGAGCTCGACTCGTTTTATAATGAGCCAGCTTGTTTTATAACGAGCCAGCTCGATTTATAACGAGCCAGCTCGAGCTGGCTCGCGAGCTGCTCGTTAGCTCGTATGAGCCAATTAATTTATAAGCCAACAAACTTAAATTAGCTATTGTAGAATGTTCAGGCGTCCAGCAATGTGGTGGAAAACATATTTGTTCTTACATGTTGTTCACATATAGGTAAGAAGATATAATCATATAAGGGAATTTATGTTTTTATATGTAGATATTATTTTTTGTTAAATTTACATGTAGTTTGAGAAATTTTGTTTTTATGATTTGGCTCGCGAGCCAAACGAGCCAGCTCGAGCTCTATAACGAGCCGAGCCGAGCTGCTCTTCTAGCTCGTTAGTATAACGAGCCGAGTCGAGCCAGCCTGCTAACGAGCCGAGCTATAACGAGCCGAGCTGGCTCGATATCCAGGCCTAGTTGGAAAGTTAGGCAATGACAAGCTTTCAACCTCTCGCAATCACATGCTGAAATTTGAACTTGTGTAATCTTAACCGCTGCAACTCCGATAAAATTTTTGAATACACGAGTCTATGTTTCATTCTATAGCATGATGGTTGAACTGTGCTAGGGGTAGTTCACCTTGTATACATGTTTAGCACTTGTTTGAATTCCTGTCTATACATGTTTTGTGCTATCTTGATGGTGAATACCTTTTTTCGGTAAAAACTGCTCACTTTGCTCTCATGTTCATATTTCGTATTAAGTGATCAGTTTGAGCCTTTGCTAGCTTCTTTTGGATGTTGTTGAGTCATTGGATCAGAACTGAGTAGAGCATTTTTGCACTCTCTTGATTATATTCCTGAAGCTGCTAACTTGCATTTTAACTCATGCATTTTTGGAGGGAGATTTTCTGTCGAGGGGGAGCAACTTGAGTGCTTGTGCACATTTGCTCGCTGGTGCATTTTCAACTAAGGGGGAGAAATATTGACAAATCATGTGTTCCCTGGGTTGTGTGCACTATTTGAGGGGGAGTTTGCTAGTTGTGTTGAGCCTTTGCATCTTTCTTGAGGGACTAGCAAACATTTTTTCAGCTCTTTTCAGCTCTTCAATAGGTATCGAACTCTTTTGGTTTTGAGTTGGTAACAGTTGGTATCGAGCTTCCTCGCTAGCGGTGTTGAGCCTGTTCTGCTTCTTCTTGTGGCCTAGCTCTGTTTTGCTTGAATTTCAGTTGATCTTTCAATTGGTATCAAGTTTTCGTGCTAGCGGTGTTGAGCCTGTTCTACCTCTTCTTGAGGGCTAGCTTTGCTTTGCTTGGTCGCGTCGAGCCGTTGCCCATGTCTTTGGGGACCAAGTTGTCTTGCTCTTTCCACTTGACCTTCTTCGGCTTTGCTATGCTTTTGGGTCATCTGGTCGAGTTCTCTCTCCTTCTTCCTTCCTTCTTCTATTTCATTATGATTTGTGTTGGTAGTTGACAATGCACACATCAAGGGGGAGATTGCGGATACATGGGTGTATGCCGAGTCTCTGAGTGATGAGTGATTGTCAACTGGGATAATGCGCATGTTCTTTGGCTTGTGTTGTGCAGGTGTCGAGCACGGATACAGTGATCGAAGGCAAGGTGAAGGTCAAGTAGAGACGTGCCGTGCCGAGGGACCGAGAGTGGCGAAGGGCGAACGTGAGGCTTGGACTGAGGGACCGGTGGCCTGAGGATCAGCTGTGGTGGCTGACAGCCTGAGACAGCGATGAGCGAAGACTTGCGGGTGGACGGGGTGCACGGGTGGTGCATCCCTTCTACAACTTCGGTTTGGTGGTAGAGCTAGAGAAAAACCATCGGGTGGACGGTTTCCAGGTTTGGGCCACAAAACCTGGGCGTGCTGCGGGTTTCTGAGTTTGGGCCACAAAACTTGGGCTAAGGACGGTTTCCAGGTTTGGGCCTCAAAACCTGGGTGCTGCGGGTTTGCTTAGTTTGGGCCACAAAACTTAGGCCATGGATGGCTGGTTTCCCGGTTTGGGCCTCAAAACCGGGGGATGGACTTGAAGGCCTGGTTTCCCGGTTTCGGCCACAAAACCGGGGGCGGAGTCCGTGAAAAGGGCGAGCGGAGTGGTGGCGACACGTGGCGGCAATCGGTGAGGTTGCATCGAGGCAATGCTACCAGTTGTGCGGGCGTGGCCGTCGGATTACCAGCATCTTCGAGTTGGTCCAGAATAACCCTAGGGTTTAGCTGGTTCGCTCTGTAACTAGTGAGGGGTAGAGTAGGAATTAGAATTAGGATAAGGAGAGGGAGACACCCTCCTCCCATTCTATCTCAGTCATTTTGCCCTTTTGCTTCTAGGGTTTCCTGCTCTCTCAATCCCTTGCTGTAGCGAACTGAGATCCACAGAGAAGAGAACAATACCTCTGTGCCCGTGAGATTTTGAGGAAGTGAGACTGTAATCTCACTATTGTAGCGTGTGGTAGCCACACGGTTGCAAATTCGTGGTTGTGATTCGTGTTTTGTTCTTGTTCTTCGCGGGTTGCTTTTCTCCACGTTTTTCATGTCGATCGATCTCCTTGGTCGGTGCTTCCTTTGCAAATCCGTTTGAACCAAGATGTTCTAGATCGTGAGGCACTTCTTTCCACCGAAGGAATTCACCTCTAACCTCACGAGCTAGTAGATCAGTCGATTTTTGTTTCGGGTCAAGCTTTTCTCCCTTCCCCCGATTTTCTTCGATTCATCGATTTGGAGATAGGTTCGAGCCATGATCTCTTAGAGATAGCTCACTATCCTCCTTGTGACTCATCTCTCCAAGTTTGATCCCTAGAGGATTTGTTTTGGGAGAACTTGGATCAAATCGGTGAACGAACAGGTCAAGGTCGGGGTGACCGGACGCTGGCTCGATACTGACCGGACGTGTCCGGTGGTTGAATGTCATGCGACGACTTTGCTGTGACCTGACCGGACGCTGCTCCTAATCTCGGACCGGACTCACTCCTTCTACTGTTCACAGTTTTCGTCCTGACTGACCGGACGCTAGGGGTGTGACCGGACGCTCAGTGACCGTGAGTCCGGTCACAAACTGAGAGCTCCCAAATCAGTTTTGACTTGACCGGACGCGTCCGGTGCTCACAGACCGGACGCAAGCCAGAGTCCGATCAAGTTCAGGTTGCGCTGTTTCGTTCGCAGTTTGTTCGTTCGTTGTCGGTTTTGATTTCCGGCTTTTGCGTTGGGTTTCTAGAGTCGTAAAGTGTCTTGTTGTGCTTCTTGGAAGGATCCACCCTATCTCTAGGGTCGTGGACACTTACGAGCTCTAGGGTTTGCTCTTGTGGTTGATTTACGGGACAGTGGCGACAAGTTTCAGAATGGAATTTTGAAGCTCCCATTCACCCCCCCTCTGGTCGCTTTCTGGTTGCATTCTCGGTCCTTCAAAATCCAAACAGATGGTGGTGTCTCAGGCGACATATCCGGCACCAAAGGCTGGCTCGTGTTACCATTAGTGGGCCCCTCCTATTTCGCCATCACTGCAATGGGGTCCTCAAGGGGTGTGGGTGCCCTACCCTATGCCGACACATATGTATTATCAGCCAAGATGGGGAATGCCCACTAATCAGCCTGCAAGAGTCTCAGTATTTGATCGCTTTGGTGATCAACCGAGTTCTAGCCAGAATCGGTCAGTCGTGCCAAAGACTTTAATATCTCAGGAGACCAGGAAGACGCCGACGCGATGGGTCTATGTACCTAAGAAGGTGCAGAGTGTTCCTATTGTCTCTCCGACCAGACCCGACCCGGTCCCTACTATTACAATCGGGTCTATGGAAGTCCCTCTTGCCAATGAACCTGAGCCGATGGTGGTTGAGGAGCCAGCAACAGAAGAGGTCTCAGAGGCTCAAGATACTCCTGCTAAGGCAGAAAAGCCTGTCGAGCGTGACCCCAAATACATGCAGCCCAGATGGTGTCCTCCTGGTTTGACTAAAACTCAGCGAAGAAAGTTGCAGAGGGCCCGCTGCAACAAACAGAGGAAAGAACGGCTCGACAAAATGAGGGAAGACATATTTAATTCAACACATCCTATTTTCCCTTAGGGCAAACGAGGAGGTGAAGAGCCGGCTTGCAATCAAAAGCCGACCTTGACGATAGTAGAGATAAACAGGTCGGATCCTGAACCGACCAATCTGAATGCCGAATTTACTAAAGAGGCTTCGGAACCAACCAAGTCGGACACCAATCCGACCACCGCAGTACAGGTGCCGACCAGTTTATCGGTCGAGCAGAGTGAGCCGATTACTGTTGGATCATAAATTGAGCCGGCCCGACCAGGGTCTGTGACCGAATCGGTTCCTAATATACTGATGGGATTAGGCTCGCTTCTTGATAATCCTGATTCCTCCACTGATGTTGCTGCAACCAGTGGAGAATTATTTGGGGAACAAGATGAAGAGATGGTGGATTATGAACCTTCCCCAGAGAGGGCGGAGGTCAATGTAGTTTACTTATCGGCCGACTACTACGTGGTCGGAGATGATTCAACGGCGGCGGAATTTAACTTCGCTACATAGACTGTTGTATTTCGGAAGCCAGAGGAATCCGTTAATCATCTTAAACCTTTGCATATAAAGGGTCACATCAATGGTACGCCAGTTCACAAGATGTTGGTCGATAGTGGGGCAATCGTAAACTTGATGCCTTACTCGCTTTACCAGAAGCTTGGCGGTACTGATGAAGAACTGATCAAGACCAACATGACTATCAATGGAGTTGGAGGAGGAGATCCAATTCCGGCCAAAGAGGTTGCATCCATGGAGCTGACCATTGGGAGCAAGACTTTGGCCACTGCCTTCTTCGTCGCCGACATACAAGGTAGTTATAACCTTATACTTGGACGTGACTGGATTCATGCTAATCGGTGCATACCTTCTAGTTTACATCAGTTTCTCATTCAGTGGGTGGGAGACGATGTTGGGGTGGTGCACTCAGATTCATCGGCCTATGTAGCTACGACCGATGCTCCTTTACTCGGGGGGCATGATACTATTGCTTGTTTATCTGGTCGGGACCTTTCTGATTTTCAATTCGTTAGTGTTACTAAGGAGGGTTTTGTACCAGTGTCTTTAAAGCCGATTGACAATTGGTTCAACATTATCATGTAATTTAATGGATGCTAATGTTGATTGGTTAAAGCATCGTGTCGAACAATATCGGGCTCATGAGACCGATACTTGTGAAGCTATTGATGATTTTGATGAGCTCAATAAGTTGGGCCAAGGTTTTACGTCGGTCGACCCTTTGGAACAAATAGATATTGGAGATGGTTCTGTACCAAGGCCGACCTTTGTGAATCAAAATCTTGAGGCCGATTATAAGCTAAAATTAATCGCCCTATTAAAAGAGTTTTTTGATTGCTTTGCGTGGAATTATACGGAGATGCCTGGGCTAAGTCGAGAACTTGTCGAGCATCGGCTTCCTATCAAGCCGGGGTTCCGACCTTTCAAGTAGCATCCTCGCCGTTTTAATTCTACGATACATGACCGGATTAAAGAGGAAGTTAATCGGTTATTGCAAGCGGGGTTTATCCGACCATGCAGATATGCGGAGTGGGTCTCTAATATCGTGCCTGTGGAGAAGAAAGACACTGGGAATATCAGGGTCTGCATAGATTTTAGAGATTTAAATAGGGCCACTCCCAAAGATGAGTATCCTATGCCTATAGCCGATATGTTAATCAATGATGCTTCGGACATCAGGTTGTTAGTTTTCTTGATGGCAATGCTGGTTATAATCAAATTTTTATGGCTGAAGAGGACATGTCCAAAACGGCCTTTATTTGTCCTGAGTTTGTTGGTCTCTTTGAATGGGTCGTAATGACATTCAGTTTAAAGAACGCGGGTGCTACCTATCAACGCGCTATGAATCTGATTTTTCATGATTTGATTGGGGTAACCATGGAAGTTTATATTGATGATATTGTGATTAAGTCGGCTGCCCATGTATCTCATCTGACCGATTTACGTCTAGCATTTGAGAGAATGCGCCGTTATGGTTTGAAGATGAACCCATTGAAATGTGCTTTTGGTGTGTCGGCTGAAAAGTTCCTAGGGTTTATCATTCACGACAAAGGCATAGAGGTTGATCCTAAGAGGATAGAAAAGATCCAGAAAGTTCAAGCGCCTACATGCAAAAAGGACTTGCAGAAGTTCTTGGGGAAAGTGAACTACTTGAGGAGATTTATTGCAAACTTGTCCGGGAAGATTATTCCTTTTACCTCTATACTAAAGCTGAAGGATGAAACCAAATTCACTTGGGGGCAGAGCAACAAGAAGCGTTTGAAAAGATAAGGAATATTTGTCATCTCCACCAGTTCTTCGGGCGCCTAAGAGAGGAGTCCCTTTCCGATTGTATATCGCCGCTGAAGAAAAGGTTATTGGAGCTGTTCTAACACAAGAAGATGGAGGTAAAGAATATGTAATTGCTTAAAATGGTCGTCGTCTTCTTGATCCCGAGACAAGGTACGCCCATATTGAGAAGTTATGTTTATCCTTGTACTATGCTTGTGCTAAAATGAGACACTATTTACTATCTAGTACATGTGTCGTTGAATGCCAGACCGATGTAATTAAGCACATGTTATATCGGCCTATCCTTAGAGGAAGGGTTGGCAAATGGGCGTATGCGTTGATTGAGTTTGACTTGACTTATGAACCATTAAAAACTTTGAAAGGTCAAGTCCTTGCTGATTTCATTGTTGAGCATGGTATTAATTTGGAAGATAAAATCGGTTATTGTACTTTTGCTCCATGGAAATTTTATTTTGATGGATCGGCTTGTAAGGAGGGCCAAGGTGTTGGTGTGGTCATTATTTCTCCTAGTGGTGCTGAATTCGAAATGTTAAGCCGATTAGATTATTCTTGTACTAATAATCAGGCCGAATATGAAGCTCTTTTATTCGGTTTAGAAATTTTATGTTCCATGGAGGTTAAGCATGTTGAAGCTTATGGTGATTCCTTACTAGTAGTATAGCAAGTTGCTGGTAAATTCCAATGTTTAGAGGGATCGTTAAATGTTTATCTTAACATGTGCCTTGACATCATTGCTCATTTTATCAAATTCCAGATTCGGCAATACCAAGGCATGAAAATTATAAAGCCAACATGTTAGCCCAGCAAGCATCTGACTATAATGTTAGTAAATGCAATTTTTACATAAAGCCGGTGCAGCAGTGCGCAGAGGTATTATCGGCTTCTATGGCCGACCAGTTTGTTTTAAGACCAGTTCGGTCACCTTGCCATGGAGACCAGGTATATGTTGAGCATACTTGGGTAAGTACTATGACCGACCAGGTTATTTATGATACAAGTCAGTTAATCCGTCCGATTGACCTGGTCGATCTTGGAACGATTAATTTGTCTGAAGAAACTCTAAATCGGTCCGAAACAAATGAAACTGATTTGGAAGATTGGAGAACTCCCCTACTTAAATATCTTAATGATCCAAGTACTAAGGCTGACCAAAGTGTTCGGCGGAGTGCATTTAAATATGTACTACATAATGATGAGCTTTACCGAAGAACTGCCGAAGACTTGTTGCTTAAGTGTTTGGGATCTGATCAAGCAAAGGTGGCTATGGGGGAAGTTCATGAAGGTATTTGTGGTACACATCAATCGGCGCCTAAGATGAAATGGCTATTGCGTAGAGCTGGGTTTTATTGGCCCACAATGATGGTCGATTGTTTTCGTTACTACAAAGGATGCGAAGAATGCCAACAATTTGGAAATATACAGCTTGCACCTGCTGCTATGCTTCATCCTATTATCAAACCGTGACCTTTTCGTGGTTGGGGGCTAGACTTCGTTGGCCAAATTCATCCCCCATCTTCAAAGGGACATCGTTTTGTTCTGGTCGCTACAGATTACTTCACTAAATGGACTGAAGCGGTGCCTTTAAAGAATATGACACATAAGAAGGTAATTGAGTTTATCACTGAACATATCATACATAGATTCGACATACCTCAGACGTTAACCGCAGATCAAGGGACATCTTTTATTTCTAAAGAAGTACGAGATTTTACCGAATTATACAAAATAAAGATGCTCAATTCGTCTCCATACTATGCTCAAGCTAACGGCCAAGCTGAGTCTAGTAACAAGACTTTGATCAAGCTTATCAAAAAAAAGATTGAGGACAACCCAAGAAGGTGACATGAGGTTTTGTCTGAGGCTTTATGGGCTCATCGTGTGTCAAGGCATGGTGCTACAAAAGTCACTCATTTCGAGTTGGTATATGGGCAAGAAGCAGTGTTACCCGTCGAGGTAAATCTGGATGCATATAGACTAGCTAGACAGAATGATTTATCTGTTGTTATGTACCATGATGCCATGATGGACAACATAGATGAAATAACCGATAAAAGATTAAAAGCTTTTAAGGAGATGGAAAAAGACAAAGCCTGGGTTGCCAGAGCATACAACAAGAAGGTGAGAAGCAAATCGTTCCAAGTGGGAGAGTTAGTATGGAAAACTATACTACCACTCGGGTCGAGAAGCAACAAGTTTGGCAAGTGGTCGCCGAGCTGGGAAGGTCCTTATAAAGTGATCAAAGTGATATTTGAGAACACATATATGCTAGAGACGTTACACGGTGAAAGTCTCCCAAGAGCAATAAACGAGAGGTATTTGAAAAAGTACTTTCCAAGTGTTTGGCAAGAAGCCTGAGTGCTCTCCAAGCAATGGCCGATACATGTATCGCCCTTAGAACAAAAATAATCAGAAACATTCATTTTTAGTTACTGAATGGACGATGAGTTGGACATCGTTGTTATTCGGTTTGTTTTTAGGTTCTGTTAAAGATCACCTAAAAACAGGGGGGCATGTCTTTTAGTATTTCATATTTGATAGGTTGAATGTTCTAAGTCAAATGGGCCTGATCATTTCGGATTTCCGACCAGTCATGTTTGTGTCCGACCAGGTGGCGCTGGTCGGAGGCCTTATGGTTACGATGAATGATGAGTCCGGTGTTGATGTATAAACCTTTCTCTTGTAAGGTCGGGCTGATAAAGCCCATTAAACTGATTTAGTCGATTCAAGGATCGGCGAGGTCATGTTTACCTTGTTATGTCTAGATTAATTTCTAGGATTCTATATTTTGATAGAGTCCGGATAGGAAACTAGGAGATCGTATCTGGAGATGTTTACTATTGGGATAAGATCAGCCCCCTCTATATATATGAGAGGATCATGGCCGATTGAGGCATCCAACATCAATCGATCAAAACCAATCTACTATCCCCTTTACCCTTTTTCCCCTCTACCTTGCTGTTCGGCGCATCTCCCGGTGAGATTCGACGGCGTTCTAGGCGGCCTTGCTGGTCCTAGAACAACCTCTACGTGCTTCTCCCCGACGGGTCTTCCTAGGAGGAGTTCTAGAGTTATCAACACAGGAGCTCAAAATCCTAGATCGATCAAAACCGGTCTTTAGATCGGTTTTCGTCGGTTTAGTCAGGGTCCCTGCTGTCTCAGGTTGAACCGCAACCTCTCTGGGCGTTCTAGCCCTGCTGGTGTGTGATTCGGATAACTTCCGACGTCAACAGAATCGATGGCAAAAAATGAGGGATCCGCCTCCCTGGATGTGTAGGATGTCCCTCATCTTACTCTCACCTGTAAACACCTCAAGGGCGAATCGATGGCTAACAATCCCCAAATGAATGAACAAAAAAACGAAATCCACCAAAATTCATGGATCCGATGAAACTCAGTATCAATTTGACTGCAACATTACCTCAACGGGAAAAGTAATCGAACAGCGGCATGCTTTGGCCTCTTCTCGTCGGCCGCACCTTTTGGTCCCGTCGAGCGGGACGGGTTTGGCTTAGGGTTCTAGCTAAGTCCCAAGATCTGCGCGGTGGGCTTCACCAGCGCCACGCAATGGCTAGGGCAAGAGGGACAACGCAACGACGTACGAGTGAGGCTTGAGGGCGACGGCGACGCTCGGATCCTCGGAGACAGAGATAGAGACAGTTTTTTTAGCCCTGATTGTGGCCTTGCGGGGGGCATGCGGGGAAGGGGCGAAGCGCCTGCCGCCCAGGCCAGCGGGGAAGCGAATGAAAGGCCGAGAGGTCCCACCTGTCGGCGCCCGGACTCGTGCGATATCGCAACCGGAGGCAGACGGAGGAAGTGAAAAAAATATGGCACGAATAAAATTTCCACGTCTTGGTCTTTTTTAGTTTTATTAGATTACCTCAACGGGAAAAGCAATTGAACAGCGGCATGCTTTGGTCTCTTCTCGTCGGCCGCACCTTTTGGTCCCGTCGAGCGGGACGGGTTTGGCTTAGGGTTCTAGCTAAGTCCCAAGGTCTGCGCGGTGGGCTTCACCAGCGCCGCGCGATGGCTAGGGCGAGAGGGACAACACAGCGGCGTACGAGCGAGGCTTGAGGGCGACGGCGGCGCTCGGATCCTCGGAGACAGAGACGGAGACAAAGCTTTTTTTAGCGCTGATTGCGGCCTTGCGGGTGCATGCGGGGAAGGGGCGAAGCGCCTGCCGCCCAGGCCAGCGGGGAAGCGAATGAAAGGCCGAGAGGTCCCACCTGCCGGCACCCGGACTCGTGCGATATCGCAACCGGAGGCAGACGGAGGAAGCGAAAAAATATGGCATGAATAAAATTTTCACGTCTTGGTCTTTTTAGTTTTATTAGATTATTAGATATTGTCGTCTACGTAAAACTCTAATAGAGTGTTTGGTTTGTGTAATCAAGTCATCCTTCATGAGATAATGCATCATAAGTTCATCCTATGAATTTTGGTGGAACCAACTTATTCCTCATCCCTATTAATTATTGGCTTACGAAGAATGAGGTGATAATGTATCAACTCATTCCATTCTATCAATCAAATAGAAAAAGTCACAAGTAAGAAAATGATGAGCTTGTCATTCTTCAAACCAAACCCCTCATAAAAAAACAGAGCCTACCCCGACCTAAAACCCGCGGCGCGCAAATTTTTCTCTTCGTCGCTAGGGTTTCTTCCCGTCGCGGCAAACCGTTTCAAAGCACCAAAGAACGCCAGCTTTCGTCACTCTCCGCCCTCCACCTCTTCGTCGCTAGGGTTTCTTCCCGTCGCGGCAAACCGTTTCAAAGCACCAAAGAACGCCAGCTTTCGTCACTCTCCGCCCTCCACACCACGCTCCGCCTGCTCCCTGGCGCCGACTCCCGTACTCCCTGACGCCGCGGCCGGCGGCAGCGGTAACATGGCTTCGGCGATCGGTTCGCGGCGGCTAACGGTGCTGCGGGAGTTCCGTCCTCACGGGCTCGCAGTCGAGGAGGCCGACGGCGAGGGCGCCCCCGGGGCGCCGCCGCCGCAGGACTACGATTACTTCCTCTTTGACCCCGCCCTCGCCGTTTCCCCCAGCCCTGACCCCAGCGATGAGGCCTCCTCCTCCGGTGCAGACGGCGACCACGAGCTCTTCATCCGTGGCAATCAGTGCGCCTCGCCCCCTTTCTCTCTCTCAATAGCTCTCGATGAAGCATTGAAGCGGAAATGAGAACTCCGAAGCAGCAATAGCTAAAATTTTAATGCAGTAGTAATGATAAACATTGAGTTTCGAATTCCCCTGCTCAACTTCAATCATTTTCCCCCCTAGCTAATTCGCATCTGACTCTTTTGCCTGCATACCTTGTAAGGTGGCTGTTACGGTGATTTACAATGTCAATCGCGTGCTTGCTCTTTTGCAATGCTTGAATGGTCTATAATTTCTCTGTTGCTCAATTTTGTCTATTTACTCTCTGACGATGGTATATGGAATTGGTTATGTAGTCTTGCTGTGAAAGAATAATATCAAGCCATTTTTACCATGCAGCAGTTTGTAACTAGTATCTCCAACTCGAAGCCAAATGCCAACAGTAGTGCTTAAAGAGTTCACAGGTGTGGGTACCACTAATATATTATATGAATCTTAAATTGGATCCTGGAATTGTATGACAAAATAGTGCATTTGGCTAGATGTGTGCTGTTGGTGTCGTGTCAGAAAGCGTGGCATGATCCTTTTGTATTTAGAGGCTGCCACCTCTTTTTTTTTTTTGTTGGGGGTGGGGGCATCAGTTCACTTTCTCATGCCAAATGGATTCCGCTTACATTGCCAAAGAATTGGATGAAGGTCCACAAAAAAAATACTAGTATAACTGAATTGAGTTCAATATTAGTTATTGATACTAAGTTTTGTGCTATATTTTTCTTTATATTTGCACTTTAGTTGATTCTTGCATTTTTTTTTTGCCTTTGTTGAAGTCTTGACCATTAATATCATCTGTTCTGTTTTCTCTTCCTTCTAGGATAATATGGAGCAATGGTTCTCGAGTTCACAAAAGATATGTATCACCTAATACAGTCATTATGGTATGGTTGCTTTTATGCCGTGGTTTCACCTGAATTTTTCTCACTCCACCTTCTCTTGTATTCTGCGTTTTCGAGAAAAAACCTTCTCTTGTATTTCTTCTATATTCCTATATATTTAACTTTTCTTCTGCATATCCAAGCTGGTTTCATTGTTTCAAACTTGTCACATTTGACTTTGCATGGTCTTTGATGCATATCTGGCAACTAATATTCTTCTAGACTATATTTTATTGCAGTATTTTTAGTACAATTCTCTCTATAAATTACATGTTTTAAGCTAAATATTTAAAAGTTATTGATGTTAGTAGTTTTTAAGGTTTGACTAAATCCTGTTCTAAATTACATGTTTTTATGACTGAAGGTATGAAAAACGGATGCCTTTACTAATATCTAGTTTACATCTTTCTCGAAATATACAAGAACTGACGTAGATATTGTGTGACAGAATATAAACTAGTTCTTGGGAGAATTTTTAACCTCCTTTTTGCTAGCCCTACCGTTCATTTTTTTTTTCATTTTACTCATCATGTTTCTGATTTACTTAACGGCAGTTCTCATTTGGTGATGCAAAATTTAAACAGGCTTGCTGGTGTAGAATGAATGCAATCAGTGATGCTCTTCTAGGTGTCCTGCAAGTTGATACTTTATCTCTATACAATGTAACTGGTTAGTTTACCCTGTTGGCCTATTATGATGCCACGTAATATTGAAATTTAATGTCTTCAATTTTCTGAGGCTTGTGATGTATGCATATGTTGCAGGTGAAATTGTTAGTATTCCCCTACCTTATGCTGTTTCATCAATATGGCCACTCCCTTTTGGTCTTCTACTTCAGAAATCAACTGATGGAGGTCATATGGTGTCATCCTCGAGTTCACTGCTAAATGCAAGGGATTTAAATCGTCCAAGCAAGGAATATGGATTGACCTACAATGTTCCATTCCATGCAAACACCTTGGAGACAGACAGCAAAGCTAATGGAGCCATTATCTCGTCACACCTCATCTTGAAACATCCACTTGAAGAGCCTCAGGTATATAATTTACAGTATCATCTTTGTCATGTACACTTGGTCAATGTACTCATTGTTCTGCAGCGATGTTATTATTTTGTATAATTTCTGTTACTGGTTGTGCCATGTGGTTTTAATATTTTAGCGGAGACTGCCTGCCTGGTGCCATTTTGATTTCATAACCAATAACTATTTACAGGCAACATATATTGAAGAAAAGGACAAACTAACTATGATGAGAGATTTTGATGAAAAAACTATCTGGACAAGTGATGTGATACCTCTAATAGCATCATATCATAAAGGTTTTTGTTTCACATTTCTCGTCTTGTGTATTCCCTTTTTTTTATTGAGTTAAGAAATTTAGTTGTGACATGCAGGGAAGTTTCAGCATTCTGTCTGGCAAATTGATGTTGCTAGTTACCAGGAAGCAGTGAATGAAAATACAATGCTACCTGTCAATATTTCTTCACATAAATATGCATTCCGCAAGATTTGGCAAGGGAAATGCTCCCAGTCTGCTGCTAGTAAGGTTGCTCCATTCTAATCATGTATTAGATATGCTTATCTCCATCTTCCTTGTCTTCTTTTTCGGTCTGCCTTTTGACCTTTTTTTTGACAACTCGTTTTTATCAGTTAGCAGCATCCGCTGTTTTTAACTCATTAGGTAATAGCAGGCATGTTCAGTTGCATTCTTTTTCACCTGGGTAATTTTTGGTGCTGTACCACATCAAAACAATCGGTGGTTTTCTTGCAAGTATTTTGACAGAGACAATTTAGGATATGGTTTCACGATGTAATTGTTGCTGCAAAATGAAAGAAAATAAGTGGTTGGGGACCTGTACAGGATTTTGGCTTTTATCAAAACATAGAATATTTTTTCATTACAGTTTCAATATATCCAGGTTTCACATTAGCATGTTAAAGGTGCAATGGACACATGGATATTATTGAAGACTTCATTTTCTTTCTATTTCGTCTTTCATGTTCCTTAAACTGTTCATGGTAGCAAAATATTTTACTCCAGTTATTACTTGTTCTTGACTCCAAATTTTCATATCAGGTTTTCTTGGCAACTGATATTGATGGGATGCCAATAATTAGTTTTTTACTGCATGAGCAAAAAATATTGCTTGCTGTAAGGATTCAAGTCGATGATACTACTGAAGAAGCTTTGGGTGATATTAAGCCTCACATGAGCTGGAATATTCCTGCATTTGCTGCTGTGCCAGTTGTTGTGACTCGTCCAAGGTGATTGCCTAAGCACATTGTTTTGGATCCATAGTCTACTACCGCTAATGTTTCTATGTTATCTGCAGAGTATGGGTTGGAGTTCTTCCCTTTACAGACATCCTTGTTCTGAGTTCAGACAATGATCTACTTCTCTATGTAGGTTCCCTGTTGTTCAAACTATGCCATTTGTATATATTTTGTTAGGTATAGATATGATCATGAAGCCAAGTTCACGCTGTTTTTGTAATTTGGTCTTGAAGACCCAGCAATATTTATCACATGGAAGGCCCCAGTTGTTCATTGCTTTATCTGACCAGAAATTGATATAATTAAATTCTATTGCATTATGAATTCAAACAGTTTTTAGAGTTGAAACATCAGTATGTTTAGGTATTGTAGTTCTTCTTGAGCTCCCAATCTGAATTGAATTTTGAAGAGTTGATCATTACGAGTCTTGTGGAATACCATTGTGGGTTGCACCTTCTTACGTAGAAGGAGATTATGGCCGCAGCTACACAGGTGTCATGGGCATGGCGATAAGCTTATATGCTAATTAGTAAAGGTTGTTAGGGCTGGCTTATATAAGGCTTGCAGGCACATTGCGTTCTTTTAACAAGAAACATACCTAAAGTTTTCCCCATTCAACGGATCTGTGATCAGAGCCTCCTCCTCCATGGCTTATGACTTTATCAAGTCCAGCTGAGTTAAGTGGCATCTAACTTACCTAGGGCCCCTGTTCATATTAAAAAGCTGTACAGACAATTCATTTTGAATACTTTTTTTAAAAAGAGATCCTCACTTGAGACCTTATTGTTTGGTTATTGAATAGTGTGCCTTTTGATTGCTTTTTTATAAAGTTCCCTGACAGTTCAGTGTTGATATTATCCAAAAAGGACATCACTAGCAAATTCTGGTTGTACTGTTCAACGTTTTGTTATTCTCTTTGCAAGATGTAAATTAGTAATAACTGGCTCTTTTTAACATGTCAAATGCAGTCTGGGAAGCAGTGCCTCTGCAGATATACTCTCCCTAATGAATTGGGAAAGGGTTTCTTTTCAAATCATGAGCTAAATTCAGATACTTACTCTGATCTGAAGATCACAAGCATAGCTGATGCTGTTGAAGGCCGTATAAATGTGACATGCAGTAATGGCCTGGTAGGATGTTCATGTTCTTTGTCCTTAAGTGTCATGGCTTACTCCACATATAGGTTTATAACTGTTTTTGTTCCTTTCTTTTTGACAATTAATGCCCTTTACAAAGGGTGTGATATGTTGGGGCTGAGTTTTGATCCTTTGTTCTGCATTGGCTCTGTTTGCTGTGTTCATTTTTTTTCTCGAACACACACGAGAGCTGCGTATCATTTCATTGAAAGGAGAAGAAAGAGTTGTACATAGATCCGAACACACACACAAAATCTTGCTGCGCTATGTCTGTTGGTGTGGCAACAGTTTGTGTGGTTTTGTTGCACTGTACATTGTAGAGACTGAAATGCAAATCAATTGCTTTGGTTTTATATTTTTTGCATGTTGGTCATTGACTAATCTATTATTCTAGCACGAATATTCATAACTTTCCTATGTGATCTATTCTGAAAATATTAATTAAGAAAGTTGTTTTCCTCAATTCTACAAAAACTAAATTTTATACTGTCCTTTTCAACTGTGCTCTTTTTCTCACTGTAATTTTCAATCTTAGGCTGCTTTGATATGTAGCCTTCAGTTGATCTTATTGCAATTTTGTCCATTTACTTCTTTCCAGATGCTCAGATGTTCATTGCGCAAAAATCCTTCCTCTTCTTTGGTTAGTGACTGCATAACTGCAATGGCAGAGGGTTTGCAGAGTTGCTTTTACAATCAGTTTGTTTCTCTGTTTTGGGGTGATAGTGATGCTGCCTACCTATATTCAAGCTCTCAGGTGGATTCAGAATGGGAATATTTTAGTCATGAAATAAAAAGAGTTTGTACGAAGTATGGACAAACTTTGTCAACTAAATCACTCACGTTGCCAAGTAAAGCTTGGGACTTCCTTATCAACAGCAAATATCATTCCAAATACTGCAAAAGGGCCCTATCATCTTCCAATTCATTTTTGCCGGTGTCATATAATACATGCAAAACTGTCTTTAATCCCTTTCTCCAGGATGAGCATAGTTCAGATGTGCCATATAATATTCAGTTCATGAGAGAAACATTGGAGGCATTGCATGCCCTATATGAGAACCTGAAGCTTAACATTTTGCGGAAAGAGTTAAGTTCTGTTTCTTTCTTTTGTTTAAAGTATCTTGTTGATATTATTTTTTTTTCCAATTTTTCGGATGTTAGTTTGTTTTATAGTGTAGATATTCACTGAGAAGTAAAACATTTGGTTAAACATATGTTCGTGTCCTTTAGTTATGTATGGCATTCATGAAAGTCATAGTTTAATGCAATTATCTGTAAAGATCTTTAACTGTTGACCAATGTTTTCAGATCGTATTATCGAGGCTACTCGTATGACCACCGATAAGACGACTAATCACGATTAGTTGTCGATCAGGGAAGATTAGTCGGTCCTTATCAGTCTAATCGGCTAATCGGACATTTAGTCGTCCTTGTGCCTAGATGACCTTATCGACCATGTATATACTATATATATATGACATAAATATATGTAACCAAGCACGGTTTGACATGTAATCATGTCTGTAATGAATCATTGTCATGGTGATTTGGCCACTTACCTTTAACTGCTGCTTGCTGATGCCTGATGGTGAGTGCTGACTGCTGACTTGTGGCTGAATCTGAAATTACAAATAAAGAAGATAATCAGTTAAATAGGCAAAATAGCAGAAAAAGAAGACTAAAGATTAAAGAAAATGTAAAGAGTAGTAGACAGTAGAGCAAGGCAAAACAACTTAACCAAGTAGTCAAGTACACAAATTTAACAAATAAGAACTAACAGCAGTTCACACAGTGCACACTGTGCACAGCAGTACATAATATTCGTGTTGGAATATATGTATCTAGGCCCATGAGGCCCATGTATGCAACTGTATATAGCTACCCTTCCTAGGGTTAGCCCAATAATCCAATCACTCTTTCCAACATGGTATCAAGCTAGGGTTTCTTTTTTTCCTTCTTCCACCTCCAGCAGCCAGCCGCCGCCGCCTCCTCGCCGCGGCTCCCGCGGCCATGGCCGCCGGCCGGCCGCCTCCTCCCTTCCCCAACTCCTCCTCCTCCTTCCCTCCCCTTCCTCGCGTGACCTGGGCGCAGCTCGTAGCGCTGCGACCTGACCAGCCGAGCGCCGCCACCCTGGTCGCGGCCGCGGGCGGGTCCGGCGCGGGCGGCCTGGGCGCGGGCGCTGGCGGCTCCGGCGCGGACGGCCGGGGCGCCGCCGACCCCGACCCGCCCCTGCTCGGCGCGGGCGGAGGCCAGGGTGGCCAGCCCCTGGGCGCCGGCGCCGGCGACCCTCCTCTGGGCGCGGGCGGAGGCCAGGGCGACCCTCCTCTGCTCCACGACGACCCTCCTCTGCTCCAACCTCTCCACGGCGACCCTCCCCTGGCCGCCGGCGACCCTCCCCTGCAGGGCGGCCAGCCTCTGCAGGGCAGCCAGCCTCTGCAGGGCGGCCAGCTTCTGCGCGGCGGCCAGCCCCTAGGCGCGGGCGGCCCGGGCGGCCAGCCCCTGTTTGGCAACCTCAGCCAGCTCTCCGGCGCCTTGGGCCCGGGCTGGGGGGCGCTCGCACTCGGCGCAGCAGCCGATGGCTCCTTCCCCGTGCCACCCCCTCCACCGCTTCTTCCCCAACCCGACTACGCTCTCGCCCCTGCTCTGGTCGCCGCACGGGCAGCAGCCGCCGATGGCCAGGCGCGAGTGCGTGCTGCTGCCCTCATCTGGGAACGTGAGCGTGACGCGGCTGATGCTCTCGCTCGTCAGCTCCTCGAGGTGGAGCAGCTCCTCGGCGGCCCTGTGCTGTTCGACACCGGTGCCATGTCCTCCGGGTCCCGCGTTCTGCGGTCCTCTCCTACCTCGGTGCCCGACTCGGCTGACCCTCTCGTCGCTCAGCTCCACTACCAGGCCGGGGCCGTCTAGAACATCCGCAGTCTGGTTCCCATCGTCCTCGACTCCGAGTCACCTTCCTACGCCCGCTGGAAGGAACTAGTCCTCCTCACCCTCCGTCACTACGCCCTCGACGACCATGCCCTCACCACCACTCCAGCAGCGGCTCAGACCTTCGTGTGGCAGCGCCTTGACAACATCGTCCTCTCGTGGATTCTTGGGACCATCTCCCTTGATCTGCACGACCTCGTTCGTGCTCCACCGGAGGGCACACCCGCCACCGCCCGTCGTGCCTGGCTTGCTCTCGAGGGCCAGTTCCTGGGCAACGCCGAAGCCCGGGCACTGCGTCTCGATGCGAGCTTCCGCACCTTCGTCCAGGGTGACCTCCCTGTCGGTGAGTACTGTCGCCGGATGAAGGGCATGGCTGATGCACTCGGAGACCTGGGTTGTGCCGTGGAGGACTGGATCTTGGTCCTCAACGTCCTCCGCGGCCTCAGCGAGCGCTACGGCCATCTTCGGACCTGGATCACTCGGCAGCGGCCGTTCCCCTCCTTCCTTCAGGTTCGAGATGACCTCGTCCTGGAGGAGCTCACTCAGGGCATCCAGCCAGGGTCCCTCTCCGCGCCGGGGTCCTCGTCGTCCTCGACTGCTCTGGCTGCCACTCCTCCGCCGCGCCCCACCGCTCCGCCTACGTCGTCTCTTCTTGGTCCTCCTCCTCCCGGGCCGAGCGGGGGTGGGGGGGGGGGGGGGCGTGGCGGTCGCCGTCGCCGCGGCGGCGACGGCGGAGGTGCGGGCGCTGGTCGTGGGAGCACTCCGGCACCTCCACGCGGTGTACCCTGGCCATCCTACAACCACCCATGGTCAGGGCGCATCTCAATGTGGCCCTTTCCGGCGGGTGGCGGCGCGTCTCGTCCTCCGGCGGCCATGCTCGCTGGGGGGGTCCCGGGAGCTCAGTGGACTTCCGGGGCGGTCGTCCCTCCGCTTCCGTGGACTCCTCCCCCGGGGGTTGCGCCTGGCCCTGTCGGTTGGGACCCGACAGCCCTGGCACACTCCTTCAGCACCATGAGTCTGACTCCACCAGTCAGCCCGGACTGGATTGCTGACTCGGGTGCCACCTACCACACCACTCCTGACCCTGGTATACTCTCCTCGGTTCAATCTCCTTCCTCCTCTCACCCTTCGTCCATCATGGTCGCAAATGGTTCATGCCTTCCTGTCACATCTGTGGGTGCTGCCGGCACTCATGGCTCCTTTCGTCTTCCTGACGTTCTTGTTGCTCCGTCTATGGTTCACAACCTCCTTTCTATTCGTCGTTTTACCACTGACAACTCTTGTACTGTTGAATTTGACTCATCTGGTCTTACTGTGAAGGATTTGGTTTCCCGGCGTCCACTCCTCCGATGTAACAGCGCGGGGCCCCTTTACACCCTTCGGTTTCCTCCACCGCCTTCCACTTCGTCCGCTGCTTTCGCCGCCGTTTCTTCCTCCACTACCTGGCACCGTCGGCTCGGACATCCCGGTCGCGACATTTTGAGACAGCTTAGTCGTAGTTCCGATATTCCCTGTACTCGGGCTCACGATGAGCATGTATGTCACGCGTGCCAACTGGGCCGTCATGTTCGCCTCCCTTTCTCCACCTCTTCTTCACATGCGACCCGTATTTTTGATCTTGTTCATTGCGACCTGTGGACATCTCCTGTACTGAGTATTTCTGGCTATAAATACTATCTTGTGTTGGTGGATGATTTCTCTCACTATTCCTGGACTTTTCCCCTTCGTGTGAAGTCTGACACTTTCTCCACGCTTCTTCACTTCTTTGCCTGGGTGTCTACACAGTTTGGCCTCACCATCAAGGCCGTCCAGTGTGACAACGGGCGTGAGTTCGACAACTCCACGTCTCGTGCCTTCTTCCTCTCTCGCGGCGTGCAGTTGCGCATGTCGTGCCCCTACACCTTCTCCCAGAACGGCAAGGCCGAACGCATGATTCGCACCACCAACGACACCATACGCACCCTTCTCTTGCAGGCCTCCTTTCCTGCTCGCTTCTGGGCCGAGGCTCTTCACACCTCCACATACCTCCTCAACCGTCTTCCTTCCACTGCCTGTCCTGCTCCCACTCCACACCACGCCCTTTTCGGTACCCCTCCTCGCTATGACCACCTCCGAGTCTTCGGGTGTGCGTGTTACCCTAACACCACTGCCACTGCTCCCCACAAGCTCGCTCCCCGATCGACTCGGTGCGTCTTCCTCGGTTACTCCCCGGATCACAAGGGGTACCGTTGCTTTGACCTTTCCTCTCGTCGCGTCCTCATCTCCCGTCACGTTGTGTTCGACGAGTCTGTTTTTTCCTTCTCCACCACCACCACTACTACCGCCTCCCCACCACCCACCACCGATCCTAACCTCTCCTCCCTGTTTCCCACTGACGCGGTGGCCCAGCCACCATTGCTGTTTTACCCTGCAGGTCCTCTCCAGCGTCCTCCGCCGGGCCCTTGCCCGGCCCGCCGACCTCGGGACCCGTGCCTGACCATGCACCCTGCGCGGTTCCGGCGGCCGCGCCACCAGGTGCTGCGTCGGCCCCTGCACCTTGCGCTGGTCCTGTGGCTGTGCCCGACCCTGCGCCCACCGCGGGTCCGACGTCTATGGCACCTCCTGCGTGGTTCGCCCAGCCGGTGCGTGTCTACTAGCGCCGTGCGCGGGTGGCCCCACCGCCCCCGGTGCTGGCTCCGTCACCGTCGTCGCCACCTCGGTCTCCTCTCGTGGCCGGCTCTCCGCCGTCGACGCCTACGCCGCCGCCTCCACCATCGCCGGCTGCTCGGGTCGAGCCGCCCGTGTATCACCCACCGATTCTTCACCGCGACCCGCGTCATGTTCACCCCATGGTGACGCGGCATGCGGCGGGGGTGTTGCGGCCTCGGGCTCTTGCCGCGACCCACGACGACACGCGGGTCTCTCCGGTACCCTCTTCCGTGCGCGACGCCCTGGCCAACCCTCACTGGCGTCGTGTGATGGAGGAGGAGTACGCGGCCCTTCTCGCCAACCAGACCTGGGATCTGGTGCCACGTCCACCTGGTTCCAATGTTGTCACCGACAAGTGGATATGGACTCACAAGCGTCGGGCGGATGACACTCTTGATCAGTACAAGGCTCGCTGGGTACTACGGGGTTTCACTCAGCGACCTGGAGTTGACTATGACGAGACGTTCAGTCCAGTGGTGAAGCCAGCTACAGTCCGCACGGTTCTCTTACTGGCTCTCTCGCTCCTGGCCTGTGCATCAGCTGGACGTCAAGAATGCTTTTCTCCACGGGACACTTGCTGAGACAGTCTACTGCAGTCAGCCGGCGGGTTTCGCTGACTCTACTCAGCCTGATCTGGTCTGCTGCCTCAACAAGTCACTCTACGGCCTCAAGCAGGCTCCTCGGGCGTGGTACTCTCGCTTTGCTACATTCTTGCTCACTCTGGGGTTTGTGGAGGCCAAATCAGACACTTCGCTGTTCATCTACCACCATGTTGTGGAGACTGCCTATCTGCTGCTCTATGTGGATGACATTGTGCTCACCGCTTCCAGCCCGACACTACTGCGGCGGATCATCTCCTCTCTTCAGCAGGAGTTCGCGATGAAGGACCTTGGTGTACTCCATCACTTCCTTGGGGTCACCGTTGAGCCTCGTCCGGGGGGGCTCTTTCTTCACCAGCGGCAGTATACTCTTGATATCCTGGAGCGTGCTGGGATGACTGACTGCAAGCCCTGCTCCACCCCTGTTGACACTCAGGCCAAGCTGTCAGAGACCGAGGGCGCCTCTGTTACTGACCCTACCGCCTACAGGAGTCTTGCGGGGGCGCTTCAGGACCTCACCTTCACCCGCCCGGACATCACATATGCAGTTCAGCAGATTTGCCTTCATATGCATGATCCGCGGGAGCCTCACCTCACGGCCCTCAAGCGCCTCCTCCGCTACCTCCGCGGCACCGTCGACTACGGCTTGCTTCTCCACCGGTCTGCCTCCACCGAGCTCGTCGTCTACACCGACGCGGACTGGGCCGGGTGTCCGGACACTCGCCGGTCCACCTCCGGCTATGCTGTCTTCCTCGGCGGCAACCTGGTGTCCTGGTCGTCCAATCGCCAGCCGGTGGTCTCCCGCTCCAGTGCCGAGGCGGAGTACCGCGCTGTTGCTAACGGCGTGGCTGAGGCCTCGTGGCTCCGGCAGCTCCTCGGTGAGCTCCACAGTTCCCTGAGCCGGAGCACGTTGGTCTACTGTGACAACGTTAGTGCGGTGTACCTCTCCACAAACCCCGTTCAGCATCAGCGGACCAAGCATGTGGAGATCGACCTCCACTTTGTCCGTGATCGGGTGGCCATCGGTGATGTTCGGGTTCTCCACGTCCCGACCACCTCCCAGTTCGCTGACATCTTCACCAAGGGCCTCCCGTCGTCGACGTTCTCCGATTTTCGCTCTAGCCTCAACATCACTAGTGGCTAGTTGAGTCTGTGGGGGGCCTCGTGTTGAGTTGTACTTCTTTTCGTACTCAGTCTTGAAACTCCGCTGCGCCGGTAGTTCAGACTGCGGGGGGTGTTGGAATATATGTATCTAGGCCTATGAGGCCCATGTATGCAACTGTATATAGCTACCCTTCCTAGGGTTAGCCCAATAATCCAATCACTCTTTCCAACAATTCGGCCATCTAGAGAAGTAAATCTGCGTCCACATGGAAGTCTTCATTTCCATCATTTGTTGCCAGTCTGCCTGAGTCTTCCTCCCCTCCCTGGTCCTCCATTTCTTCTTCTTCATCTGTTGCACTTGCACCTTGTGGCTGTTCTGGTGCAACTCTGTCTTCCTCTTCTTCATGATCACTGCTTTCAGTTGCTGGTGTATCTGACCTTGGACTTGGACATTTCCTTCTCTTATTCCTCCCATATGTGCGGGTGACAATATTCCTCCCACGAGCAGCAGCAGCCCTAGGCATATTGCGGCCTCTAAGCTGGTCGGTTGCACCAACAGCATCATCAACATGTGTCCAGAGCATATCACTGCCATTAGATGCATGAACTGGGTCACAGTTGATGTCTACCCACTCATTTTCCCATTGAAACTCTTCTAGCAGCAATGGGTTGGATTTCTTGCCTTTAGAACCGAGCTCACGAATTTTCTGAAACCCAATTGTAATCTTAAGGTTGTAGCTAACAAATACCAATTTATTCAACCTAATGTGCTCCAAACGGTTCCTCTTTTTAGTATGCACCTGCAGCCATAGAAAAGAGGAGCAAATTCATAATTCATTAGATGTCTGCAGCATATAAGAATGCATTAGTATGCACCTGCAGCCATAGAAACTGCACTTACATGAGCAAATGCGCTCCAGTTGCGCTCACAACCAGAGACTTGGGGCCTGTTTGGTTACCTGGATTACTCCCAGCCTGGCTAGAAAATAAACCAGGCTAGCCTAAGCCTGTCTCCAACTAGCCAAGATAGACTTGTTTGGTTGCCTATACTTAACTAAGCCTGGCTAGCATGTAGTTTGTTTGGTTGACTGATTTAGTTTGGATGGAGTCACCTCTTCTTTATACAAGTAACTTCACCCCCTTTAAGAAAATTTATCGAACACATGCTATGCGTCCAAATCCAAACACTGGAATCCACCTAAAATCTAATTAAAATCAGTTCTATCCAATTCAGTCCTAATTATTAGTACAGGCATCAAATCCAAACCAATCTAATTTCATAAAAATCCAAATCTCCAACACTTCTGATACTAATCTACAGGTGTGCAGCAAAGCACACATAGCCAGCAGAGCTTGCCAATCAATGACGACGGATGGTGCTGCTGCACTCGGACATCCAGTCCACTACGCAAGCGAAGCGGGATGCCAGTGGCCGTCCTGTCATCGCCGTCCCCACAAGATCATCCGACCTCGCTCGTGCCACCGCAAAATCAGGCTAGGAACAGGACGGAGGCGCACCTCGCTTCCGGCTCCAAAGCCATGGCCGTCGAGGCATTCCTCCCCGGGTCCCATGCCGACGAGACGACTGCCTCCTCCACACAAGTGGTGAGTCCGCTCCCTGGTCATGGCAGGAGAGGCCAGTCGTGGCGAGGCGCCACTGCCCAGAGCAAGCCACCGTAGGGCCCTGCCTGGCGAGTTCACGAATGAGGCGCTGCACGGTGCAACGGAGCGTGTCGAGCTCCCATCGCATCTTGTCGGTAGCGGAGAAGAAGCGGTGGGGGTCTGCTCGGTTGACGGGCTGAGCGCCAGCAGTCAAGCTCGTCGGCGCGTGGAGGAGAAGGAAAGCTCTGAGCCAGCTACCAACAGGGAGGAGCGCCAGCGGGGAGCGAAGAGTAGCAGGGACCTCCGGCGGGAAGGGACCAGCGGGGTAAGCACGAGGGAGGTGGTGACGGGAATAGCCTGTGCGGCTAAGCCAAGCCTGGCCAGGAAAAAACGACCAACTCCTGCGTTCATTCCTAGCCTGGCTAAGTCCTCTAAAGTGGCTCTGCAGGGCCTGGCTTCAGTCTGTTTACAGGCAACCAAACAGCCAAAGGGTGGCTTCCTAGAGCCTGGTTGGGAGTTAGCCACCCAACCAAACAGCCCTTACAATCTGTTTTGCTAAACTCTGTAGCTCGAAGGCAAGGCCACCAAAAGCATCCCACCATAGAATTGCAATTGCAGATTAGAAGCAAAACAATAATATAATCAGCAGCTCATCACATAGAGAACTATAACTTAATTAAAAGAAAGTGTTGAGTGCTCAACTGCTTATTACTTACTAGGATTTTTGCTATTTCTCTCTATTATTGCTAATCTCTTTGAGAAACATTCACCCTCAACCCTGTCATAATCATCAGCTTGCTTGCTTATTTTCCTTGCCTCACTTTCATTAGGCACCATCTTCCATATAATGTCATTAAACATGCACTTTAGCTTTGTAGCTTGTCTCCTATCCTTTTCCTTTATGGCAAAGTACTTTCCAGGATTCAAGAAAAGGGCTGATCCATATAGTTTTTGCTCCATCTGGTTCTCCCATCTCTTGTCATAGCATTCCATTACTAAATCCAGTAATGATGGTTTGTCTGCCAAAGTTTCCTTGATGGTCTTCTTTGCAACATCCATTGCTGCCATTATCTTAGGGGCTGCTGGTGTTTTATCACCATCTGCTATCCTCACAGCAATGAGAAGGGGCTGTGTTGCTTTTATACAGTACTCCACTTTTCTCTAAAATTGTATGGAAAGGATTGTGTTCTCAGCCTGCCGCCCCTCGGCACTTTTTGACAAGTTGTTGGAATGCCATTCCTCACTCACAAACAAACTCCTCAGCCCCTGTTTATTCTTATGCATGCTTGCTAATGTGCGATAGGAAGTAGCAAAGCGAGTAACAGCAGGCCTCACAAGATCACCACAAATCTTCTCTCTCATAAGATCCAGTATCCTCCCATGCTTGTAGAGAAACCTACACACCTTAGCCGAATTAATGCAAGAGCTAAACTCAGGTATCTTCCCAATGTCCTCCATCATCAAATCCAAACAGTGGGCAGCACATGGTGTCCAAAACAAAGTTGGGATCCTCTCCATAAGAATTCTTCCAACTGCCTTGTAGTTTGATCCATTATCTGTGACAATTTGCACCACATACTCCTTCCCAACCTTGTCAATTTGATTCTCTAATAATTCTGCTAACATAGAAGCATTGGCTATTTCACTTGAAGCGTCAACTGAACCTAAGAAGAATGTTCCAGCTGGGCATTCACAAGAAAGTTGATGAGATGATGGTGGCTAGTGTTAGTCCATCCATCTGACATGATTGTGCAGCCATATTCCCTCCAAGCATCCTCATGCTTCTTTCTTAGCTCCTCTGTTTTGCTCACTGCCCTATCAAGTAGTTGATTCCTAATCTCATGGTACGAAGGTGAACGATACCCAGGACCATATTTGTAGAATAACAGAGAGATGAGGGGAAACACCACATTCCCAACGTGGGGGGTGACCTTCATATATAGGGCCAATATGGCTGAGTGTACATGCAATACATGGCAGGTGCTAATCACACTAAATATGGACTTGTCTAATGTGACTTGACTAATATACACTTGCCTAATGTACATATCTATCACTCGCCCTCAGTCGAAGTGTTAGGATTTCGGATACAGAAACTGGACCGAAAATCCTCAAACAGCTGAATCGGCAAACCCTTTGTCATGATATCAGCGAACTGATATTTGGATGACACATGGAGAACGCGAACCTCGCCGAGAGCCACCTTCTTACGGACGAAATGGATGTTGATCTCAATGTGCTTGGTACGGCGGTGGTGGACCGGGTTGGCTATCATATAGAGAGCGCTGGCGTTGTCACAGTAGACAACTGTGGCGACCTGCAAGGGAACGTTAAGTTCCTGAAGTTGTCGAAGCCAACAACATTCTGGGACCACATGAGCAACAGCCCGGTACTCGACCTCCGCACTGGACCGGGACACCGTGGTTTGCCGTTTGGACGACCAGGACACCAGGCTGTCGCCGAGGAAGACGCAGAAGCCTGATGTGGAGCGGCGGGAGTCTGGACACCCTGCCCAGTCAACGTCGGAGTATGCAATCAACTTGTTGTTAGGCCCAGTGCCGATGTGGAGGCCAGCCGGCAACGTGCCCTTCACGTACCGAAGGATGCACTTGATTAGCGTGAGGTGAGCTTCACGTGGGTCATGCATGAAGAGGCACACCTGCTACACAACATACGCCAGGTCGGGGCGAGTGAGCGTCAAGTACTGGAGAGAGCCGGCGAGACTCCGGTACGTGGCGGGGTCGGCGATGGGAGCGTCCTCTGAGGCAGAGAGCTTGGAACGAGAGTCAACAGGTGTCGATGTCGAGTGACACTTTGACACGGACTCCTGCAACGACTTGAGGGCGTCGGCCAGGGACTTGAGGTCAGTGAGTCGCCCATGGCTAGTAGCGGGCTGGCGGCTGGTGGTGGGCTGGAACGGGAAGGCGAGGATCTTCTGGAACGTGATACCAGGTTGTCAAGGGCGTCGAACCCTTGGGTAGCTGGACCTCGGCTACGTAGTTCGTAGCCGCGATCCGTCTTCTAGGGCGAGGTTATACCCCTCTGCTTCCTAGGCTTGAGAGCACGGGAGGAGATAGATTGATTTGATAATATCTTTGCTTGAATTCCCAAGTGCCGGATTACAAATGAATATATAGTCCTTGATGGATCTAAAAATAGAAACTAACCAATCTAAACTTTTAGGGACTCTAACTGATATTTCCTAACTTAGGGACCCAATCCTAAACCTTTAGGGACTCTAACTGATATTTCCTAACTTAGGGACCCAATCCTAAACCTTTAGGGACTCTAACTGATATTTCCTAACTTAGGGACTCGGTGGGCTAGACACCTGTTGGGCCGGGCCCAACGGCGTGTATGTGCGCCTCCACATGACAGGCACTCTGGAGAGGTGCAGGTGGAACCATAGGCGGCCACCATGGCAGAGGCAGCCGTGGTCTTCTCGTCGTTGGCGAGACGCAGCTCTTTGAGGGAGAGCATCTCTCGCGCCCTGGAGAAGGATGGCAGCTCGGCAGAGTTGGCGATGTCGTCGGTGGTGGCGGTGTAGCGAGGGTTGAGGCCGAGGAGGAGGCCGAGGATGAGCTGGGAGTCCTCGACGGTGTGACCGACGTCTCGCAGAGCGGCGGCCTTGATCTTTAGCCACTGGTAGTACTTGTCGATCGTCAAGTCGCCCTGCTTCAAGGAGTGAAACTCAAGCAAAAAGACAGCCCGGGGCGCGCGATTGGAGCGAAAGAGGCCTTCAATCGCCACCCATAGCTCGCAGGCGGATTGGTTCTCGTCGGTGATGGCAAGATCAAGAACTGAGTCGTCGACGGTGTTCAGGATCCAACCGCGGACAGTGCACTTAGCAATGTCCCACGATGGATCATTGACGGGAGGAGGAGCAGGCCCATCGATGTGGGGGCGAAGACTGAATTTCCCACACAAGGCCTTGAAGAAGGAAGCCCACTTGGTGAAATTGAGATTCTTCATTTCCAGGGTCACCGGAATGTGGGTCTTCACGTTGATGGCGGTGTAGGGGTGGGCGACGACAGCCTGCGGCGAGGCAAGGGCTGGGGCAGCGGCAGCGGCAACAGCAGCGGCCGCGACAGCGTCGGCGTTGTCAGGCATCGCGAGCGGCTGCAGGCACATGGAGGAGCGGCGCATAGCCGGAGGTGGACGACGGCGTTGGATGACAGCCGCCGGGAGAGGTGGAGAGGGAAAGAGGCGGAAGCAGAAGGTCCGGGATCTAATTGATCGCGGTCTGTGATACCATGTAGAATAATAGAGAGATGAGGGGAGGGGAAACACCGCACTCCCAACGGGGGGGGGGGGGGGGGGTGACCTTCATATATAGGGCCAATATGGCTGAGTGTACATGCAATACATGGCAGGTGCTAATCACACTAAATATGGACTTGCCTAATGTGACTTGACTAATATACACTTGCCTAATGTACATATCTATCAATATTGCCCAATGGACTCAAGCATAATCTCCTAGCGTCTTGAGTTAACAACATTTAATGGTATTCCATTCTCATAAAAAAAATCAGCCACATGGTCATCTACAATTTTCTTTGCGTCCTTGCTCTTTGTGGAGTACTCAAGAGTGGGTTGTGACATCTTGGACTTGTGCCTTTCGGCAACCACTTCTTCTGGACTCTTGCAAAGCAAGGAACTCACTGACTTGGAATGCTTCTGTGGTTGAGGTTTTGGTGGAGCAGAAACCACAAAGTTCGTGATTGATGCTTGAGCTATCTTTTTTGCTTGCTTTGATTTTGTCCCAGAACTTGGAACTTGCTTTGACTTTGTCCCAGCGCCAGCATTTGGTTCATTTTCAGCGGCAGCAGAAGCACCACATCCACTTTGATCTGTTCCTTCTTCTGTTTCTGTCTCCAAATTCTCCTCTCCACTGTCCGCAGCTACCCGAGTCCTTGACCTTTTGACCAAGTAACCATCCATCTCACGCCTAACTAGTTCAGGTGCTTTACCACGTTTCACTGCATCAGAATAGCCTCCAGCAAGGTGTTGCTTGGACCTTTTAATGCCTGAAGGGATAACCTTTTTGCAGAAAATACATTAGACGAACTCTTTCTTCTCTGTCTGGCCAAAACCCATATTTCCATCCAGGATCTGATGATTTTGCCTTCCTCTTCTTATCTTCATCCATGACAGCAAGATCTGGCGGCAATTTAGCTATGGCTTGAGCTACTAGAGATGCTTCCGTTGGAGCAGCCGACGACGCTGATACAGAATTACCCTGAACCCCTCCTGAGACAACATCATGCAAAGCTTCATTCTCAGGTAGATAGAGCTCAACAGTTGCAAGGCGTCGAGCATCCTCTGCAAAGCTGCACAACCACACAAATGTGTCACAAATTGGAGGCAACAAGCGATACACAAGAACAGAGGAGTAGAGGCAGACTAACGTAGACATGAACCTTCAGAGGAAGCAGAGTGTTGGCTCATCTTGATGCTTGAGGCCTCCGCCTCCCACGTCCGCCTCCAAGCCATTGAGGAAGGAGCTCAGACTCAGAGCCACAAAGCCTCAGAGGCGGGTGGAGGCCGTGGGCGCGGGGTCGCGGGCGGAGGTGGAGTCGTAGGTGGAGCTGCTATGGGAGTGTGGATGCCGGCGAGAGGTGTTGGCGGAGCTGCAGAGGCCGCCAGTGAGGGAGCTCTGGAGAGGCAGGCGTTAGGCAGAGCCACGAAGGAGTTGCAAACCGGACACTCGAGACGGAGGAGACGCCGGCGGCTGCGAGGGAGAGCAGAGCTCGAGCGGGAAAGAGGAATGTGCTGAGCGGGAGGAGCAAAATGTGCGGTGGCTGCAGCTTCACTGGCTCACTCTCCTTTTCGTCTAACCCTAATGGGCCAGTTAAAGGTGGGCCGAATTCTACGTATTCTTGCAGTGGCCCAACTAGTTGTCTGGCTAAGCTTATCGGACGACTAATCATGATTAGTTGCAACTTATCGGACGATAAGGATTCTAATCGAATTAAACTAATCGAGGGCCCTTATCGAGCACCTTGTTACTATAAGGATGACAAATCGCGATTAGTCGTGCGATCTGAAAACATTGCTGTTGACTCATAGGAGAGTAGCTTTGCGTATTTGAATAACAGACTGCTGACTGGTTCCTCTTTCTGGTTGCCACTTGTTATCTGATTAATATTCTAAATTTTAAAAAGGTAGTAGCATTCATTCCCCTGTTTTCGAGAACAAAGGCCTCATGCATCAAAACAGCTGCCTTGGCACTTGCTATATGCGTGGAAATAATGGTAGATACATCAAGTAATGTTATCTTCATGGCATGCAGTTATAGCATTCATCAACATATAAATAATCAAGTAGTAATGGAAAACTTAAATTTTGCGGTTTTCTTCACGGCTCATGGGCAACTCAGCCTCTTTTGAGTTTGATATTGGAGAATGCAGCTAAGGGCATAATAATTCCATTCTAGCCAGCAAATAGTATGTAATGTGGGGCAGACACTTCAGCCGCCGTCGCAGGAACCAAGGCACGGCGCACGCCGGCGGGCACGAGGGCCACGAAGAGGCAGAGGCGGCTGAGGTTTAAGGCTCACAGGGCTCAAGAAGAAGAGGAGCAGTCAAGAGTAATTAGCAGCCATGCAGTTATTAGCTGGCATTAGTTCCAAGGAGTTAAGCTCCTATATATTGTACTCAAGCATCGACTTTTGGATTAAGCAAGAAATCAGTTATCTCCCTAATCTCACCTACTGCTGTCCTCAATCCCATCTCCCTGCTGTTAGGCGCCAGAACTCTGGCGCCTCCTTCCCCTACCTCCAACTACGAGTTGAGAAGCCGTGGTCCGGCTACTCTTGGAGAGAAGTGTTAGAAAAGGACTGGCAGAATAAGTATGATCACAACCACTAGAGACACCGTATGTGGAAACTCCACGGGAAACCAAGACACAAATACACAAAGGTAATCTTCACTATTCAATATATCTGGAGGTCTACAAACGGAAGGGATTTACAACTAGTAACTCAACCCAAGCATATTACAAGAGGAATAGGAGAAACACAGAATGTCTCTGCAAAATATGTTCTATCTCTCCGTATGACATCGCTAGCTTATATAGGCGTAATAGTCGTACATGCAGCCACATAATATGAATGGTTGGATAGAAAGATAACATGCAACCACAAACTCTTTAGCAATTCAGGTGATGCTAATTTAGTCATCGTCCAATAGCAGGTGCATGCGGCTTTTAGGATTCGGAGCATATATCAACAAACTCCACCTTGAGACGAATTCCCTTCTTCAATTGAATTAAGAATCATTGATAAAATGCCTTTAATGACAACAATCACCATGAGCCAAAAAAAAAAAAATCCTTCAAACGGTAACACCAATTAAACTTGAGCAAAGCTTAAACTTATTAGTAGGAACAGACTTTGTTAGCATGTCTGCAGGATTGTCATGAGTACTAATCTTGCAAACTTTGATATCACCTTGGGCAATAATTTCTCGAATGAAGTGATATCTAACATCGATATGCTTTGTTCTCTCATGAAACATTTGATCCTTTGTAAGGCATATAGCACTCTGACTATCACAAAATATTTTGGTGCAAGATTTATCACCACAAAGCTCATTGTACAAACCTCTCAACCAAATAGCTTCTTTGCATGCCTCAGAAATAGCCATATACTCTGCTTCAGTTGTAGATAAAGCAACTGTAGCTTGCAAACTCGCTTTCCAACTAACGACACATCCACCAATGGTGAAAACATAACCTGTGAGTGACCTTCTTTTATCTAAATCACCAGCATAATCAGAGTCCACATAACCAACAAGTTCAGTTTTAAATTTTCCAAATTCTAGACATACGTTTTGAGTACCACGCAAATATCTGAAAATCCATTGGACAGCTTTCCAATGCTCTTTACCTGGATTAGCCATGTATCTACTGACTACACTCAATGCATGAGATAAATCTGGCATACATAAGAGAACCAACTGCGCTCGAGTACGGAACTTTAGACATGTACTCCGCATCTTCATCTGACTGTGGACATAAAGTTGTAGATAATCTAAAATGTGCAGCTAAAGGTGTACTCACTGGCTTAGCTTTATGCATGTTAAAACGATGAAGAACTTTCTTAATATACCCTTGTTGACTAAGGTATAATTTTCCAACATGTCTTTCTCTAATGATTTCCATGCCTAAAATCTTCTTGGCTGCTCCCAAGTCCTTCATATCAAACTCACTATTCAATTGTGCCTTTAATTTTGCAATTTCCTTTTTATCTTTTGCAGCAATTAACATGTCATCAACATACAATAGCAAATAAATGGTTGAGCCTTCAGTAGTTTTTAAATAAACACAACTATCATAATCTGATCACTTAAAACCTTGAGAGATCATAAATGAGTCAAATCTTCTGTACCACTATCTAGGAGACTGTTTTAAACCATACAGTGATTTCTTTAACTTGCAAACCATGTCCTCTTTTCCAGGAACAACAAAACCTTCCGGTTGATCCATATAGATGTCCTCTTCCAATTCCCCATGTAAAAATGCAGTTTTAACATCCAACTGCTCAAGCTCATAGTCATGCATGGCAACAATACTAAGTAAAGTTCGAATAGAACTATGCTTCACAACAGGGGAAAATACATCATTGTAGTCAATTCCTGGAATTTGGCTATAACCTTTAGCAACCAACCTTGCTTTATATCTCACTTCTTCACTTGGGGAAATTCCTTCTTTTCTTTTAAAAATCCACTTGCAACAGATAGGCTTCTTTTCTTTTGGTAATTTTACCAAGTCCTAAGTGCCATTCTTTTCAAGTGACTCCATTTCATCATGCATGGCAGTCACCCAATTCTTGTGGTCAGTTGAATTAATAGCCTCAGAGTAAGTACAAGGTTCAGTATTACCTTCAATTTCTTCTGCCACGCTTAAAGCATAAGCAGCAATATTAATTTCATTAATCAATCTCTTTGGTTGAATAATTTGCCTTCTAGGCCTATCAACAGCAATGGAACGTAGTTGCGGCGGTGGCGACTGTGAAACAATAGGAGCTTCCTCTAGTAGAGGAATCCCTAGTAATAGGTTCATCAGGAATACTATTACTTTCTTTTCTTGGTGCATCCACAAACTGCTCGACCTGAACACTTGACTTTTGTTGACCATCAACAGGAAAATTAGTAGTGTTGTCTTGTAACATAGCATGTTCGTTAAAGACAACATTTCTACTAATCACAACCTTTCTAGTTTCTGGATTCCACAACTTATATCCCTTGACTCCAGATTTGTATCCTAGAAAGATACATTTAACAGCTCTAGGCTCCAATTTTCCGTTATCAACATGAGCATATGCAGTACAACCAAAAACTCTCAATTCTGCATAGTTTGTCGGTGAACCAGACCAAACCTCAATTGGAGTTTTCCTATTAATAGCAATAGATGGTGACCGATTAATGAGATAACAAGCAGTGGAAGCAGCTTCTGCCCAAAAATGTTTACCGAGGCCTGCATTAGACAACATGCAACGAGCCTTTGATATGATTGTTCTGTTCATACGCTCAACTACACCATTTTGCTGAGGTGTGTAAGGAATTGTGTAGTGTCTTACAATGCCTTCAGATTTACAATAAGAATTGAACTCCTCCTAACAGAACTTCATCCCATTATCGGTGCGAAGCTTTTTCACCTTTTCGGTTTGCTTTTCAACCATTACCTTCCAATCTTTAAAAGCTGAAAATGCTTCTGATTTATTCTTCAAGAAATAAGACCATACTTTCCTAGAGTAATCATCAATAATTGTCAACATATAAGAAGCACCACCAAGTGATGTCTTACGAGATGGCCCCCATAAATCAGAATGCACGTAATCAAGAATACCTTTGGTTGTATGTGTTGAGGTATTGAACTTCACCCTCTTGTGTTTTCCAAACACACAATGCTCACAAAATTGTAACTTACAAATGTTACCATCAAGAAACCCTCTCTTACTTAGCTCTGCCAAACCAAGTTCGCTCATATGTCCGAGACGCATATGCCAGAGCTTTGTAGCATCAGAATCAGATAATGACTTTGAAATTGTAGCAGCATTACCTAAAACTGTAGTACCTCGCAAAAGGTACAAATTGGCAGACTTCAAATCACCTTTCATGACAACAAGAGAGCCTATTGTTACATTCATAACTCCACCTCCAGTGGAGTATCGGTACCCTTTCAAATCTAGAGTACTTAATGAGATAAGATTTCTTGTCATAGTTGGAATGTGCCTCACATTAGTCAAGGTCCTGATAACTCCATCTGACATTTTAATTTGAATGGTCCAATGCCTACTATCTTACGGGGTGTGCTATCACCCATTAACACTGAGCCACGACCTTGCACAGAATCATAAGTGGCAAACCATTCTTTATGAATGCATATATGAAAAGTGCAGGCTGAATCAAGAATCCACTCATCATCAATATTTGCACATCCAGCAAAAGCAACAAGCACGTCACCTTCACTATCACTTTCAATAGCAACTGAAGCTTTTCCTTCATCTTCAGTTTTACCTCTTGACTTAGATGTGCCATTTCGCTTTTCCTTATTTTTCAACTTATAACACTCTGTAATATAATGATTGTCTTTCTTGCAATAATTGCAGAATTTATCACCCTTGACTCTAGACTTTGAACGGCCCCTGTAGCCACTTGAACTTTTACCTCTGGATCCACTATAGCATCCCTTCTCCTTTTGCCTACCCCGAACAAACAAGCCTTCTGCTTGTGAACTTGAACTTTCAACAGATACCATTTCTTTCATCTTTTCCTTGGCATGCAAGGCTTCATAAACTTCATTTAGGGTGAGAGTATCACGGCTATATAGTATAGTATCTCTGAAATTTGAATATGAAGTAGGTAGGGAACACAAAAGAATAAGACCAAGATCCTCATCATCATATTTTACCTCCATTGACTCAAGATCAGCAACGATCTCTTTGAATTCTGAAAGGTGATCTAACACCTTTCCTCCATCTTGCAACTTGTGCAAAAACAACTTTTGCTTAAGATGCATCTTGCTAGTGAGATCCTTTGTCATACATAGCTGCTCCAACTTTAACCATAGTGCAGCAGCAGTTGTCTCCTTTAACACTTCCTGCAAAATACTATTTGACAAATGGAGATGAATTTGACATAGAGCCTTATGGTCTCTCCGCCTTTCAGCATCAGACCAATCTGTGGTATTCTTCCCACCAAAACTGTCTAGTGCATCATCCCATTCAGCATGCGTCAGAACTGCCTGCATCTTGACTTGCCACAGAGAAAACCGTGTGTCTCGATCCAACAATGGAAGATCATACTTTAAGGATGCCATGTTGAAGAAGCCCGAAGTGAATGGGCAATGTACCTAGCTCTGATACCACTTGTTAGAAAAGGACTGACAGAATAAGTATGATCACAACCACTAGAGACACCGTATGTGGAAACTCCACGGGAAACCAAGACACAAATACACAAAGGTAATCTTCACTATTCAATATATCTGGAGGTCTACAAACGCAAGGGATTTACAGCTAGTAACTCAACCCAAGCATATTACAAGAGGAATAGGAGAAACACAAAATGTCTGCAAAATATGTTCTATTTCTCCGTATGACATCGCTAGCTTATATAGGCGTAATAGTCGTACATGCAGCCACATAATATGAATGGTTGGATAGAAAGATAACATGCAACCACAAACTCTTTAGCAATTCAGGTGATGCTAATTTAGTCATCGTCCAATAGCAGGTGCATGCGGCTTTTAGGATTCGGAGCATATATCAACAAGAAGGACCACGACAACTTGGTATCAGGTGTCCGTCGATCCGCCGACACTCGCTCTGCTTCCGCCTCTGCCCCATCATCCCCCACCCGCTCATCCGCCTCCTCCGCACCCACCATGTCCGACCAGGCCATCTCCGACCTCTCCAAGCAGGTGGTCGACCTTGCCAAGGGCTTGGCTGCTATGCAGCAGCAGCTTGCCGCGCTACAGACCCAACCGCCCCATTCCTCATCATCGTCGGGCGCGGGCGGCTCTGGTTTCGGCAACGGCCGTGGAGAACGGCCGCCCCGATTCCAAAAGCTCGATTTCCCCAAATTTGATGGGAAATCGGACCCGCTCGCCTTCATCAACAAGTGTGAGTCCTATTTCTTGCAGCAGCGCATCGTTCCAGAGGAGCAAGTCTGGATGGCCTCCTACAACATGGACGGCGTCGCGCACATGTGGTACATGCAAGTCCAACAGTCCGAGGGCACGCCGCCCTGGCGCCGCTTCACCGAGCTGCTTAACCTCCGCTTCGGGCCGCCTCTCCGCTCCAACCCCCTGGGCGAGCTGATGGCCTGCCGTCGCACGGGGACCGTCGAGGAATATCAAGAGCGCTTCGAAGCTCTGCTTCCGCGAGTGGGTCCTCTGGAGGAATCGCATCGCATTCAGGCGTTCACGGCGGGCCTTGGACCGCCGCTAAGTCACGCCGTGGAGATGCAGAACCCGCTCACTCTCATCGTCGCCATGAGCTTCGCTCGCAAGCTGGAGCAGCAGGAACAGAGCACGCGCGCGCTCCAAGCTCCAGCGGCGGTCGCGCACGCTCCCCGCCTCGCGGGCCGGGGCCTCCTGAGCGGCCCCAGTCAGCAGCTGGCGTTGCCCGCGCCTCCTCCGGCAGGCCGCCCCGTCCAGATGGCGCCCGCTGACAGTCGCCAGGTGCGCCGGCTCATGCCCACGGAGATGGACGAACGACGCCGCCAGGGCTTATGCTTCAACTGCAACGACAAGTACTCGCGCGGCCACAACAAGATCTGCCAGCGCCTGTTCTTCCTGGAGCTCACCGAGGACGATGAATCGGAGGAGCTGCCGCCTCTGGTCAACCTCGGCGATCCCACAATCTCTCTGCTGGCCATCGCCGGCGTCCGCATCGCCGACACGATGCAACTACACATCAACTTGGGGGGCGTGTCCCTCCTGGCCTTGCTCGACTCGGGATCCACTCATAACTTCGTCGCGGCCGAGGCAGCGACGCTCACTTCCCTCCGTCTCGACCTCTTGGGCGGCATGAAGGTCACGGTTGCCAATGGCGAGCGCGTTCCCTGCCCGGGCGTGTACCGGCGGGCCACGTTCTCCATCGACGGGGCGGCGTTCGCGGCGGACTTCTACGCCCTTCCCCTGGCCGGCTACGACGCCGTGCTAGGCACCCAGTGGCTGGCGACCCTAGGGCCGATCCTCTGGGATTTCGGCTCGCTCTCCATGACCATCCAGTACCAGGGACGTGATCTCCGCTGGCAAGGCATCGCGGGGCCATCCGGTCCCCGACTCAAGGCTTGCCGTGACACGGAGCTCCTGCCAGCGCTTCTCGATGAGTTCCAGTCCGTTTTCGAAGAGCCCCAAGGTATGCCGCCGCCGCGCTCACAAGATCACGCCATCACTCTTCCAGGATCAGCGCCAGTGGCCGTTCGCCCCTATCGGTACCCCGCCGCCCACAAGGATGAACTGGAGCGGTAGTGCGGGGCCATGCTCCAGCAAGGGCTGATACGACGCAGCTCGTCGGCCTTCTCGTCGCCGGCCTTGCTCGTCAAAAAGGCCGACGGCTCCTGGCGTTTCTGCGTTGATTATCGGGCGCTCAACTCCATCACGGTGAAGGACGCCTTTCCCATTCCCGTGGTGGACGAGCTCTTGGACGAGCTGAACGGCGCCCGATTCTTCTCCAAGCTCGATCTCCGGTCCGGCTATCACCAAGTCCGTATGCGGCCCGAAGACATCGAGAAGACGGCGTTCCGGACACACGAGGGCCTCTATGAGTTCCTCGTCATGCCCTTTGGCCTATGTAACGCGCCGGCCACCTTCCAAGCCTTGATGAACGACATTCTGCGGCCGTTTCTCCGCCGATTCGTGCTCGTCTTCTTCGACGGCATCCTCATCTACAACCGGTCAATGGCGGAGCATCTCAGCCATGTGCGCGCCGTCCTCACTCTCCTCCAGCACCACCGGCTCTTCGTGAAGAAATCCAAGTGCGCGTTCGGCTCCCCCACCATCTCGTACTTGGGCCACGTGATCTCTGAAGCCGGGGTCGCCATGGATCCTGAGAAGGTCCAGGCGGTTGCAGACTGGCCGACACCGCGCACGGCGCGCGCAGTGCGAGGTTTTCTGGGCCTCGCTGGATATTACCGGAAATTCATCCAAGACTTCGGCGCCATTGCCGCGCCTCGCACCGCTCTTCTCAAGAAGGAGGGGTTCCAGTGGTCGGCCGCCGCGGCGCACGCTTTCCAAGCCCTCAAGACGACGGTCACCACAGCGCCCGTGCTCGTGCTGCCTAACTTCGCCATGCCATTCATCGTCGAATGCGATGCATCCACCTACGGGTTCGGTGCCGTCCTTCTCCAGGAGCAGCACCCTATCGCCTTCTTCAGCCGACCCGCAGCTCCTCGCCACCAGTCCCTCGCCGCGTATGAACGCGAACTTATTGGGCTGGTGCACGCCATACGCCATTGGCGGCCATACCTCTGGGGCCGCCGCTTCCTGGTACGCACGGACCACTACAGTTTAAAATTCTTGCTTGATCAACGCCTCGCTACTATCCCGTAGCACCATTGGGTGGGAAAATTGCTCGGGTTCGACTTCACCGTGGAGTACAAGGCCGGCTCCACCAACACCGTTGCCGATGCCTTGTCTCGCCGCGACACGGAGGAACTCGCGGTCATGGCGATCTCGGGTCCCACGTTCGACTTCATCACCCGTCTGCGCTAAGTGAATGCGCAGGACCCGGCCTTGCGCGCCCTCCACGATGACATCGCCAACCACCAGCGCGCCGCGCCGTGGTCCATCATCGACGGCATCGTGGCGTTCCAGGGGCGCCTCTACATTCCGCCGGGCGCGCCCCTGCTCCATGAGATCCTGGCGGCGGTCCACGAGGACGGCCACGAAGGCGTGCAACGTACCCTGCATCGGCTCCGCAGGGACTTTCACTCCCCCAATCTGCGCGCCGTCGTCCAAGATTTCGTCCGCGCCTGCGCCACCTGCCAGCGCCACAAGTCCGAACATCTACACCCGGCCGGACTCCTGCTGCCTCTGCCGGTTCCGAAGGCAGTCTGGGCCGATATCGGCCTCGATTTCATTGAAGCTCTGCCCAAGGTGGGCGGCAAATCGGTGATACTGACGGTCGTCGACCGCTTCAGTAAATATTGTCACTTCATCGCCCTTGCCCATCCCTACTCGGCGGAGTCCGTGGCCCAGGCCTTGTTCTCCGACATTGTGAGGCTCCACGGCATTCCGGAGTCCATCGTCTCGGATCGCGACCCGGTTTTCACTTCCATCTTCTGGAAGGAACTCATGCGACTCACGGGCGTCAAGATGAGGATGATTACGGCCTTCCACCCGCAGTCCGACGGCCAGACGGAAGCCGCCAACAAAGTGATCGTGATGTATCTTCGGTGCATGACCAGTGATCGTCCACGGCAATGGCTCCGATGGCTGCCGTGGGCAGAATTTATCTACAACACGGCGTTCCAGACCGCGCTCAAGACCACGCCCTTTGCCATGGTCTACGGGCGGGACCCCCCGTCCATTCGTTCCTACGAACCGGGCGAGACTCGAGTCGCCGCGGTCGCCAAGAGCATGACGGAACGGGACGCGCTGCTGGACGACGCCCGTACGCGCTTGGAGCAGGCCCAGGAGCAGTACAAGCGCATCTACGACAGACACCATCGGGAGATGTCCTATGCCGTGGGGAACTGGGTTTGGCTTCGACTTCGCCACCGCCACCCAGCTTCCCTGCCCGGTGTCGCCAAAGGCAAGCTCCGGCCGCGCTACTACGGGCCTTATCGCGTGGCTGCCGTCATCAACCCAGTGGCCTACCGCCTGGAGCTTCCACCAGAGGCTAAGCTGCATGATGTCTTCCACGTTGGGCTCCTCAAGCCGTTCGTCGGCACCCCCCCTGCCGTGCCCCCGTCCCTGCCTCCGACGCACCACGGCGCCACCCAGCCAGTCCCAGAGCGCGCCACGCGTTCCAGGCTGGCTCGCGGCGTTCGACAAGTCCTTATCCAGTGGCAAGGCGAGCCCGTGGCGTCGGCCACCTGGGAGGACTTGGAGAGCTTCCAGGAACGCTATCCCACCTTCCAGCTCGAGGACGAGCTGCTCGTCGAGGGGGGGAGAGAATGTAATGTGGGGCAGACACTTCAGCCGCCGTCGCAGGAACCAAGGCACGGCGCACGCCGGCGGGCACGAGGGCCACGAAGAGGTAGAGGCGGCTGAGGTTTAAGGCTCACAGGTCTCAAGAAGAAGAGGAGCAGTCAAGAGTAATTAGCAGCCATGCAGTTATTAGCTGGCATTAGTTCCAAGGAGTTAAGCTCCTATATATTGTACTCAAGCATCGACTTTTGGATTAAGCAAGAAATCAGTTATCTCCCTAATCTCACCTACTGCTGTCCTCAATCCCATCTCCCTGCTGTTAGGCGCCAGAACTCTGGCGCCTCCTTCCCCTACCTCCAACTACGAGTTGAGAAGCCGTGGTCCGGCTACTCTCGGAGAGAAGGACCACGACGTAGTATGAATCATGTGTCTGTCAGCCAAAAGGCAGTTAAGGCGCCTGCAAAAGTGATTTCACTAGATCTTTTTTGTGTTATAGGCACCAAATCTTACATAGAATCTCCCCCCCCCCCCCCCCCCCCCCCCCCCCAAGTTTTAGTTCATTTTAGTTTTTTCGTAAATCAAACCCTAACTTTGACCAAGTTTTTTTTAGAAAAAAACTGCATCAACATCTATAAAATAAAATTAGTTGTATTGAATCCACCATGAGTTATGTCTTGACAATGCATTTATTTGGTATTGTAGATGTTAATATATTGTTCAATAAACTTTGTCAGAGTTAAAGAAGGTTGACTTAGGACAAAACTTAAACAACCTCAATTTTGAATTGCTCGGAGTAAGTCTCGGTCTGTGTTTAACTTCAGTTTACAGTACAAAACTCAGTGGTCTTGAATGGCTCGAGACCTTTTGTATTTATTATAATCAGTGTTATCTTACTATCTATATGGCCATATTTCAAATCAGTTTTTGACTTTTTGGATTACTTTTTCAGGGATCTAGGATGTCTCGCTTCATTGTTATGTACTGTTGCTTCATCTCTGGCGGAACATAGTTATGTTGATTATTATTGCCGTGACTTTCCGCTCAACTTGATTGAATCACCATCCCTAGTCTCTTCAAATTCTTTAACAACTCCCCCGTCCCTGTTTCGTTGGTTTGAATACTGCCTATGCCATGGTTTGGACTCGGCAAAGCTGGAAGACATTCCTACTCTAATGCGCAAACAGAAAGTTTCTTCTGTGAGTTGGGGTAGGAAGGTGTTGTCATTTTATAGTTTGTTGTTAGGAGCAGAAAGGAAAGGCAAAAATCTCTCTTCTGGTGTGTATTGTGATGTTGCTAGTGGTTCAGCCAGAAACACTGAGGAACTTACTGTTCTGGCTATGGTTGCTGAAAAGTTTGGTCATCAGCAAATGGATTTATTACCAGTTGGTGTATCTCTTGTGCTTCGCCATGTGAGACAACTCTCTATTCTATATTCTGATATGGTGCAGTTGAATTTTTCTTGAGACATGGTTTCATATTACAGGCACTGGACAAATGTCGTGACTCTCCACCTGATGATTGGCCTGCAACTGCTTATGTTCTTGTCGGCAGGGAAGACCTAGCTACAGCAAAGATGGGGACAGTTAGGAAAGAAAACCTGTTGTGGAACAATGATAATTTGACATCAATGTCAGTCCCTTATATGCTACATCTGCAATCTGTAATCATACCGACAACTGCACCTGACATCCCTGCATCAGAAGTTTTGAACTCTGATGATTCAGATTCTTCTGTCTATAAATCTGTTGAGGATGGTATGGAACATATCTTCACTTCAACAACACAACTCCGATTTGGTCATGATTTGCGCTTGAATGAGGTTTGTCCTTTCATTTGAGCCAACCTGTCTTTCTGAATTACTGGATTGCAATTGCATTGCTATTTGCTTAATAATTTTTTGATATTTTGATTCTTACTTCCAATTATGTGAGCCTTTTGCTTTATTTGTATGATTTTATGCTTCATATATTTGTGCGACAGAAACACTCTGGCTTGTGTAAGTCACATTAGTCTGCTGTACCTTATTTCATTCCTTATATGTCTGGTTAAAATTCTGTCATATTCATTGTTCACCTACATAGCCATTTAGCTCGTTTACATGTCATGTAAATGCTGCACAGTGGCTTGTCGTGTCTGTTTAATCAGCCGTTTATCCCGTTTAATAACGGTTTACTCCGTTTAAATGATCATTTAGCCTGAATAAATATCTGAATTATAGGTAACCGTTTAGTCTGTTTAAACGTTTAGGCTAACACTGTTCATATTCTTTTGATTAGGTTAGACGGCTCTTATGCTCAGCAAGGCCAGTGGCTATACAAACACCTACTAATCCTACCGTGTCAGACCAAGACCTACATCAGGTATTATTATTTCTTTCTCATTTGCTCATAATTGCAGATATTAAGCTATTAGTTAGTAAACACAAACAAAGCCGTAGTTCCTTGGTCTTTGGCCTTGGATCCCTATGTCCTTTGTTGTTTGAGGCTGCTGGTCGTGCCGTGTTTCCCTAGTTTATTTTCTAGTAGGTGTGCCTGGGATGGGGTTCCTTACTTCCCTCCCTTTTGTATCTTTTTATTCTTCTTAATGAAATAACACACAACTCTCCTGTGTAGTTCGAGGGGGGAAAAAGCAAATCTATAGCTGTGCTTCAATGTACTTATTTCCTGCTTCCTGTACCACCACCAATGTCTTCGATCTTCTTGATACTTTCTTGTACACTTATTTTCAACATCTCATTTGTTAAGTTCTTTCATGTTCTTAAATATATCACTACTATGAGTTACTGAGGAACAATCATTTTAATCAGAGCATCTCTTTCATTACCTTTTTCTGGATTTCACTAATTATGAACTGTCCTTGTTACTGATTTTTTCCATGCATTTTCAGCAACAACTATGGAATTTTGCACAAAGGACAACTGCTTTACCTTTTGGGCGTGGGGCTTTTACTTTAGCTACAACTTACACTTTGTTGACCGAGGTAAGAGTGCGTACCAAAATGCCATGATAACCTGGATGGTTGATGTTAGTCTCTTTCAATGTTTAATATTGCAGTTGCAGGCAGCCAGGCACCAGTCATTTCCTCCTGTTTCAGTACCTTTTCCCTTTGCTGCAGGTTCTGGTGTTCCCAAAGCTTGTGTTGGCTGGTCGATTGCCTGCACAGCAGAATGCAACAGTAATCCTTTCCTTTTTTTAGTTTCAATTCAATTTCTTCATGGTTCTTTTGCTATGTCCAGAACATCACTATTCATGTCACTTGAGGGAATAGTACCGTGTTAGCAGTACTTAAAAATGATTTTCTAGTTCTACTAGCTCATATTAGGAATTCAGTTCTCAAAGATGATTAGATGTGGGTAGAAAGTCGAATAGCAAACCTCACTACTGTTATGATATTAAGTAGAATTTCTGAGCTTTTGGGCACAATGCCTTATGATAGGTTGCTAGTTCTCACTTATATCTTTTTCCTAACTGCATTTTATACAGGTAAATCTTGACCTAAGTAGTAGAAGTGTCTCAGAATTCAAATCTTGGGCTGAGTTTCATAATGGTGTTGCTGCTGGCCTGAGGCTTGCCCCTTTTCAGGTTATACACAAGATAAGGGGCTACTGTAGCAAAATTCAGAGTTCACTGACTCTGGCAGATGTTTCTTTTATGCTATTGTGTTGTTTTCCGGTACTTATAAGTGGAGCTTATTATAATGCTTTTTGCAGGAGGAAATGTTGAGAACTTGGATACAATACAATAGACCTTCTGAACCAAATTTTAGTCATGCTGGTTTGCTGCTAGCATTTGGCTTGCATGAACATCTAAGAGTCCTAACTATGACTGATGCATATCGATACCTCTCACAGGTGACATTCTTATTCTTCTTTGGTTTTTTGTCATAGGCTTGTGTTTTACGGTTATAATGGAGGTGATAGTTGTGGTTGATGGGAGAATAATGGCACTGGGTGCGTTGTCACCATGTCACTATTATGGCAGGAGAGAGAGAGAGAGAGGGGGGAGGCAGGGGTACCCTAAGAAAATAAAGACTTAACATATTCATACTGAATCAATTGAAAATTATGCTTAAGCTAATAAATAGCAAATAAAGCAACACTCTCTCCGTGCCAAAAATTTTGCAATCCTACAGTTTAAAGTGTCCCATAAAAAACACTCAAACAGGAGCACAGGCTATGTGTCAAGCTGTCAGCTCGTGGGGTCCAATTGAACGGAGAAAATTGCAACATGACTTTCCCGTAAAAAAAACAGAGAAAAAATCGTCCAGAAGCTCTGCATGCACGTGGTCTCCTCCTGCCCACTCGTTTATCTTACGTTGTTTGATGACGTGTGTGCTGCTGCTGCAAACCAGATAGGCTGACTATCTGTACATAGGGGCATTTTGGTAATTTTGCTAACTGTATTGGTACCCGTGCCTGGCCCTACAATTGCGTTTTTTGTGGGCGGAGGGAGTATGCGATAAAAGGCTCATCTCTTGGACTGAGTGAATGGTGGGGTAATGGCATAGCTACTGCTGTTCTTGGCCTGCCCAGAATAGGTATCGCCACACTGCCAAACATGACTGTTTGGTCCTTCGTCAGAAAAAAAATTTGTTTCACTGTCTTCGGGTGTTCTTTGGTGTAGCATTATGTTCACATCATTTTTGGAGAGTGCCTCTGAATTTTATTGAGTAAATTTAGCAAAACTTATCTGGTCCAAGTTATCGCAAAACTATAATTAAGTTGTATGACAAGACTACAGATTTAACATGTCATAGTTTCACAAAACTACGGAATTAAGAATTTATATGACAAAGGTACAAATCTAACGTGCCACACTATCACAAACCTACAGATTCATCATGCTGTGTATCACAAAACTGCATATTTCACTTGTCCAAATCTACAGTTTTATGACACATTATTGGATTAAATATGTAGTTTTGAGATGCATTGCACACCAAATCCGTAGTTCTGCGATTGACATGCTAAACCTATAGTCTGTGATGCATCTTCTTAACCTGTAGTTTTGTGAAATTTACTCTATTGTTCAGTAAATGAGCATATGTATATTTTGTATAATTTGATTAATTGTCTGAGTGCAGGAGCATGATATAACAACACTTGGTTTGTTACTTGGTTTAGCAGCATCTCATAGGGGAACAATGGATCCTGCAATATCAAAGGTATTAACCTAAGTATGTTGGATGTGTATGTATACAGTTACTAGGTGGGTTTATTTACTAATCATGGATGTAAGTGAACTTGTTTAGGCCTTGTTTGGATGCCCATGTATCCTCCTCAATCCATGTGTGTTAGGGTGGCACATGGATTGAGGAGGATACATGGGCATCCAAACATGACCTTAGGGGAGTGTTATTCAAAGTGTTGTATTCCAGTATTGCACATACAGATCTGTTTGTTTTTTGGGAATTTGATTCATTTTCTCCGTAGGTAATTTCATTTTGCTGTAGTTTCACTTCCCCATCTGATATTATTGTTACTCAACTAATTTTTGAGAATGTGAAAATGTACTGAACAGCTGGAACATGGTAGCCACTGTCTGTCTTATGAAATTTTGCTGATATCCAATTCTGTGAAAAAGGAGCTGAGAGTATTTGTTTAGTACCTTTCTACTTTTAATATCTCTTTTGGTTTGTGTACTCTTGATGCTTTCTTGCTGTTAGTTGCATCCAGTGTTAGGTTAATTGTGCATATGACCTCAGTCGCTATAGGGTCTGATTGCTTGCGTTAGCCTTAGCCTGCATTTGACCTTATGCAGCACGTATGCAATGTCTTGGTCTTTGGTTATTCTGGACAGGCAAGCTGCATTTGATAAAATAGTGTTTGGCTGTTTACGTTTTGTTACATGTAGTCACATTTGTTAAGTGTATAATATCAAGGCCCATCCTATAGGCCCATATAGCCCATGAGGCTCTCTATATATGGTTATCTCCACTAATGGAGGACTTGTCTATTCTTCAAGGTCCTCAATTACAAAACTCAACCGAGCTCTCTTTCCATTGCTGGCTTCACTATTAGATGTACAACCTGGTTGGTCTCATTCTAACATGGTATGAAAGCTAGGATTTGTTCACATATTCCCTCCAGCGATCTGCCAACCCCGCCACCCGTCGTGCCTGCTCGGCCCCGCGCCACGACACATGTGCGCCCTATAGCCTGCACGCGCTAAGCCGCGGTCAACCTAGCCGGCCCAGTGCGCCTTCTTGCGGCCACCCGCGCAGCAAACCATGTGTCGCCGCAGTTAGCCGGCCTTGCGCGTCGCCGCTGTGGCCCCGCTGTCCCGGCCACTGTGCGCCATCGCGTGCGCTGCCTCCGTGGCCCCGTGTGCCTTCGCGCCGGCCCTCATCCGCCCGAGTGGCTTGAGCCGACCGCCTGCCCTCTTTCCGCGCCGCTTTCTCTCTTGCGGTCTGCTCCTGCGTGTTCCCTTGTTTTTCCTCTTGTAGCACTGCCTATGTCGTCCCCGTCCTCAGCGGCGGTGAATGGGGATTCCTTTGGGGGTGGTTGTGATGCCTTCACTCTTCGAGGGCCTTGCTCACTTTCTGTCGTGCAGTAGGAGGTCCTTGCCCTGTTCTGCAGTCTCATTGCCTCTGCGTCGCCTTTTGCAACCCCTCCTCCCACTCATTCACGCATCTCCTCCAAGTGGTTCTTGGATTCTGGTGCCTGTTTTCACATGGCTCTTGACCCAACTCATTTGTCATCCATGTCGTCTCCCCATTTGTCAACCATTATGCTTACTGTTGATGGAACATCTCTTCCTGTTATTGGTCTTGGCACTCTCACTACCTCCTCTTTTCATGTTCCTACTGTTTCGCATGTCTGTGAGCTTACTATGCAATTGATGTCTGCGGGTTAGATCACTCTCCACGGCTGTCGTATCGTTCTTGGGGCAGATTCATGTGTTCAAGATATTCGTACGGGCCTTCTGGTGGGGACTGGGCCACGCGTCGTGATTCTCAGGGTCTTTGGGAGCATGATTGGTTTCGCCGTCCTTCACCTCCTTTGGCTACCCAGCCGTCTGGCTCTCCCGCCTCTGTGTCGGTTGCATGCTCTGCCTCTACATTTGTTCAGTGGCATCGACGTCTATGTTATCTATCTGGCTCTAGACTGTCCACTTTAGTCGGTAGTGGTGTTCTAGGTCTCTAGTGAGAGTGCTCTCCGCTGCACTGGTTGCTAGCTTGGTATCTTCCAGTGACTGTCTGTCCCAACATCCTTTGATCTTGTCCATTCATACATGTGGGGCCGTGCTCCCTTCACATCTATGATAGACCTCTATAATTCTTGTGCTTATCTATTAAGAGTAGTTGGTGGCTGTGTCCCCACCTTATCTCTAGCTTGCCTTAGCATCTAGATTAGCATAGCCTTCTTAACAACCAAGTTTGCTACTCCTATATGTACCTAATGCTGCCATTATTTGTGGCAAGGCTAATGAAATCTGAATGTAGCCCCAAACCTGTGTCTATCTTCTAATAAATGGTATCGAGAGCCTAGTTTCTTCTTTGGGTCTCTTTTTGCCTATCCCAATCCCGTAAGCCATGACTAGTAGACCCCGTTCCCAACCCTCTGCTGTGTACCGGAGGCGCTCAACAGGCGCAGGCGGAGCCGATGCACCTGTGCTGGAGGCCCTCGACGCGGAAGACGCTCTGGCCACAACACTGGAGGACCAGCGGGCGGCGGACGCTCGTGCGGCTCATGTTAGAGATAGATCACAGGTTTTTGGGGGCTAGATCTCAGATTTATTAGCCTTGAAGTCAATGGAATTAGTGCAGGGATACATATAGGGGCAGCCAACTTGAGAGCCAAGAAAGCTTCAGCATATTCCAACCACTAAAGTAGATGCTAATTGTGATAAGGTGGTGACTCAGCCACCAGCTACTCTAGATAGATATCCTAGATACATAAGCCAAGACTTATAGCTGTCATTCTCCCCCTAAGTCTTGTGCGGTGCCTTCTGGGGAATTGGAACCATCCCAATCGTAGCGCGAAGCTCTTGGAACTTGATCCACCCATGGGACTTGGTGAGAAAGTCAGCGAGCTGGTCCTGGGTGTTGATGTAGTTGGCCTGGACACTCCCCTCGTCCAAGCAACCCCTGATGAAGTGGTACTTGACCTGGATATGCTTGCTGCACACATGGAAGACGGGGTTCTTTGCCAAGTCCAAGGCAGACTTGCTGTCCACGCTTAGCTCCACTGCTTCAGCGTCTTTGCCAATGAGCTGTCCACCCGGATATGTTATCTTTATTGATGATTATTCACAATTCACTTGGATTTATCTGATGTCATCTCGTGATCAGTTTCTTTCCATATACTAGCAGTTTGTATTAGGATATGTATATATCCAGCATTAATTAGAGATTGATTGTAATCCTCTAGATAGGCTAGCTGCCATATTTAGCCTAGGATAGTTTCTATGTATAGCCTAGGATTGTTTCCTTGTACAGGGAATTCATCCCATGTATGTAACTTCCTTTTATGCCTATTGGCTATATATATGAAAGGCTCCCCACCCAATCAGGGTGTGTGGTGATTCTCCCCATTCCTTTCCATTCTACATGGTATCAGCCTAATCGTTCCTCTTCTCTCCCACCGCATCCCTGCTGTGCTGCTCCTCCACCCAGGTCGCAATGTCGACCAATTCCAGCACCAGCTCCAGCTCCTCCTCCAGCACCTCGAACAACATGGGCACCAACTCTGCCCTTGCTGTCTTCATCGCTCCATATGCGACGATCAACGTTAAGAACCACATCCCTGTCACCCTTGAACTGATGAAGCCAAACTTCAATCGGTGGGAACCCTTCTTCACCTCTCTGTGCGGGAAATTCGGTCTCCTCCCTCACATCACGGAGGAGGCTGCCACCGCTGATCCTGCCTGGGGCATCGCCGACGCTTGCGTCCGCAGCTGGCTCCTCGGATCCGTCGGGCAGGACGTCCTCGGCCTGGCGGCAGCGCCAAATCAGACTGCGCGCCAACTCTGGGTCGCCATCCGGCGTCTCTTTGAAGCCAACAAGGCACCACGTGCCATCTTCCTGGGTCACGAGTTCTACTCCATGACCCAGGGCGACTCCTCCGTCAACGACTACGCCCAGAGGATGAAGGCCACCGCCGACGCGCTCCGCGATGTCGGCCGCGTCATCATCGACTCAGAACTCGTCCTCAACCTCATGCGCGGTCTCAACCCCCGCTTCGCCAGCACCGCCGACAACATCACCGATTCACACCCGCTGCCGGACTTCGCCACCACGCGCGAGAAACTCGTGCTGAAGGAACTCCGCCTCACCAACAAGGGCACGGTGGCGGCCCAGGCGGCGTTCCACGCCGCGAGCGACATTGGCTGCCGCGCTGTCACCAGCACTACCGGAGGCGGCTTTAGCGCTGCCCATCAGGGCGGCTATGGTGGCGGTTCCAGCAGCAGCGGCGGTGGGAAGGGCAGCGGCAACGGTCGCTGGAAGAAGAAGGGCAAGGGTGGCGCCCCAAGTCGGCTGCACCACCGGCGGCTCCCTGGCTCTGCTACCCCCCTGGACCGCCGGGGTGCACCAGCAGCCGTGGCGTCCACTAGCGTGGGGCGGCCATGGCGTCCTCGGGGCACCACCTTCGGCCCAGGCGCACACCGCCTTCGCCCCTGCCCAGTTCTCCGGCGCTGCGACCCCCGCTCCTCAGCAGTAGGGCGGCTGGGATCAGGCCGACCTCATCGCCGCCCTGAACCAGATGTCACTTCAGGGGTCTTCCCCCTGGGTCCTCGACACCGGCGCCACTGCCCACATGTCGTCCTCGGATGGTATACTTCTGTCCCGCTCCCCCCCTCCTTCAGGCATCACGGTCGGCAATGGTACCACCATTCCTATCACCTGTCGTGGCCCATCCAGCTTATCCTCTCCACACTCTGTTTTTCATCTTAATGATGTTTTGGTTGCCCCAGCTCTTGTACGCAACCTTCTCTCCGTTCGTCAATTCACCCGTGACAATGCTTGTTCCGTTGAATTTGACTCTTGTGGCTTTTCTGTCAAGGATTTGCAGACGGGGCGCGTGACTCTTCGCTGCAATAGCGGTGGCGACCTCTACACGTTCCCCTCCACACCAACTCCCGTCTGCAGCCTCGCCATCACGTCGTCCCCGTGGCATCACCGCCTCGGTCACCCTGGTCCTTCCAGCCTCGCCACTCTGCGGAGCATGTTGGCCATTTCCTACAATAAGAGTTCGCCTTGCCTCTGCCACGCCTGTCAACTTGGCAAGCACGTGCGCCTCCCATTTAGTCATTCCACCTCTGTAACGCACGCTCTATTTGATTTACTGCATTGTGATGTGTGGACATCCCTCGTGCTTAGCAACTCTGGGTTTAAATATTATCTTGTTTTACTCGATGATTTTTCCCATTACTGCTGGACTTTTCCGCTTCGCCACAAATCTGAGGTGCATCGCCACATTGTCGAGTTCCTTGCATACGCCCAAACCCAATTTGGCACAACACCCAAATCCCTCCAGGCAGACAATGGCACCGAGTTCGTTAACCACGCCACCACCACTTTCCTAGCCAGCCAGGGCACTACACTCCGCCTCTCCTGCCCTTATACCTCTCCCCAAAATGGCAATGCTGAACGCATACTCCGCACAATCAACAACACCATCCGCACCATGCTCCTCCATGCGTCCATACCTCCTCCCTACTGGGTTGAGGCCCTCCACACAACCACCCTACTCCTTAATAGGCTTCCTTCCTCCTCCATCCGCCACCAAGTACCCCACCAACTCCTCTACGGCACCCTCCCAGACTACGTGTCTTCGGGTGCCTTTGCTACCCAAACCTCTCCGCCACCGCCCCTCACAAACTAGCTCCTCGCTCCGCACCCTGCGTTTTCCTCGGATATTCCTCTTCTCACAAGGGCTACCGCTGCCTCGACACGCACACTCGCCGGATTATCATCTCTCGTCATGTCATTTTCGACGAGTCAGTATTCTCATTTGCGGCAGCACCATCGGCGGCCTCTGTGCCTTCCTCACTTGATTTACTGATGCAGGGACTCTCTCCCTCACCGCCGTCAGTGAGCACTCCTTCGTTGCTCTCTGACACTGACGAGGATCCACACCCGACGCTCCTGGACTCAGCTATCCTCCAGCTGGGTCCCCTGGCTGCCTCTACGGGGGCGCGGGGGGGGGGGGGGGGGGAGACCCTCCGATTGCTCCACCTGCGGGCGGGCAACAGCCAGTCCCTCCTGCCGGCGGACCACAGCTGGGGCACTGGCGCTTCGGCATCGTCTTCTCTTGCCGCGCCCGGGCAACTGCCTAACCGGAGGTGGCTCCTACGGCTGCTGTACCGGCCACCGAGGGCGTGGCTACAACAGCTACCTCCGTGGCTCCCCCGGTGGCACCGGTAGCCTCCACACCGCCACGTGCTGCTCCTGCACGCCGGACTGTGACGCGCGCTCAGACCGGATCCCTGCGCCCCGTTCAGCGCTACGGCTTCTCCGCCTCCGTCGCCTCGTCACGGCAAACTATCGCAGTGCCCTCGCCGACCCCAATTGGCGTGCTGCGATGGCCGACGAATACAAGGCGCTCATCGACAACGGCACTTGGCGTCTTGTCCCTCGGCCCCCTGGTGCTAACATTGTCACTGGGAAGTGGCTGTTCAAGCACAAGCTTCACTCCGACGGCTCCCTCCACCGGCACAAGGCACGTTGGGTCGTCCGCGGCTTCTCCTAGGAGGCCGGCGTCGACTACGACGAGACCTTCAGCCCGGTTGTCAAGCCGGTCACAATCCGCACCGTCCTCAGCATCGCTGCGGTCCCGAGATTGGCCCATACGCCAACTCGATGTGAAGAATGCCTTCCTCCACGACAACCTCGAGGAGACGGTTTACTGCGAGCAGCCCAAAGGCTTCGTTGACCCTGCTGCCCCTCACTCTGTATGTTTGTTGCAGAAGTCCCTGTATGGACTAAAACAGGCGCCGCGAGCTTGGAAGCAGCGCTTCTCCGCCTTCATCAGCAGCATCGGCTTCATCACATCCAAGTCTGATGCCTCCCTCTTCGTCTACAAGGCTGGAGATGACATGGCCTACCTTCTCTACGTTTATGACATCATCGTCACTGCATTGTCACCAGCTCTTCTCCAACACGTCGCCTCCCGACTCTCCTTGGAATTCGCCATGACGGACCTCGGTGACCTCCACCACTTCCTCGGCATCTCGGTGACACGGGACAGCAGCGGCCTGTTCCTGTCCCAACGGCAGTACGCCGTTGAGCTCCTTCAGCGCGCTGGCATATCGGAATGCCACCCAACAGCTACCCTGGTGGATGTCCGGACCAAGCTGTCCTCTTCCGAGGGCGCTCCCGTCGCTAACCCCTCTGAGTACAGGAGCCTCGCCGGCGCCCTCCAGTACCTCACTCTGACGAGGCCGGACCTGGCTTATGCTGTGCAGCAGGTCTGCCTCTTCATGCACGATCCTCGCGAGCCACACCTTGCGCTGATCAAGCGCATCCTGTGCTACGTCAAGGGCTCTCTCTCTGCTGGACTTCACTTGGGCTCCGGTGCCGTTGATCAGCTCACAGCCTACTCTGATGCCGACTGGGCTGGCTGCCCAGACACACGTCGCTCCACCTCAGGATGACTAATCACGATTAATCGCAATTAGTCGTCCGATCTGAAAACATTGCATGGAACTCCGCCTTTTCTTCCCTCGCTCTAGTTCTCTCTAGCTCCAAGCATAGTCTGATGCGACCTGGGCGAGTGACCACACTGATCGTTGCTCTCTCTCAGCTTATTGTGTTTTCCTTGGCTCCTCCTTGATTGCCTAGAAAACCAAGAAGCAGACTGCTGTTTCCCGCTCGTGTGCTGACTGCGGAGGTGACATGGCTATGATGGCTTCTCGAGGATTTTGGTGTGTCTGCCACTGCACCCACTCCTCTCTCTTCTGACAGCACCGGTACGATTAATATTGCTCAAGGCCTGGTCAAGCATGAGCTCACAAAACACATTGGCGTTGATGATTCCTACATGAGATACCAAGTGCATGATCAGGTTGTGATCCTCCACCATATGCCTTCAGAAGAAGTTCAGCTAGCAAATTTCTTCACCAAGGCACAAACACGGGCCTAACATAGATTCTTGCTCTTCAAACTCAGTGTTGTAGATCCACCATGAGTTTGAGTTCTAGCAATACAACCTGGTTGGTCTCATTTTAACAGCGATAACCATAAATAGAGAGAGCCTCATGGGCTATATGGCCCTATAGGATGGGCCTTGATATACAGTTAATAACATTCATGTTCCAAAAGGGGGTCTTACGGAGTTTTGTTCCAAACACCTCGTGTTTTCTATAGGTGCACTATGTTCCAAAAGGTGTACTTTCAATATCATTTAAAACCCACAGGTGTACTCTGAAATATACTCTTACGGAGTTTTGTTCTGTAATTCCATCGTTGCTGCATGTGCACTTCTGAGTTTTGTGACCACCTAATATTCTGCTCTATGGCAACTTAAATGACTGTGGCTTTACTCTTCTCCCTTTTCCTCTCTTTAATTTAATACAAAAATACACAGCTCTTGTGTCCAAGAAAAAAAATGACTGGCTTTTTATGATAACTTTACAGATGCTCTACTTTCATGTTCCTTCTCGACATCCATCTTCTACTCCGGAGCTGGAGTTACCAACTCTTCTACAGGTAAAACTGCAGTAGGCTACTGTTTTATTGCATGTTTCTCCTTTTAGTTTAATATACTTTTGAACTTGATACTTGATTTTATTTTGTAGTCTTGTTTGTGTTTATGATATTTATACTAATGTTTTAGACAGGAGTCTAGTTTGCATAGGATACATTCCCAATATTTTAAGGGTCATTACTGAATAAGATGCTAAACCATGCAATTCTACACAAGTTTTATTGGTTGTTTAGAATACTGACTTGACATAGTACATGATTTGCTTTTTGTCTTTGTTTCTGCCACTCTGATGGGATGTTCAGGTGTAGGTCTGTATCTAGCCTTAGATGCTATCAATGAACAAGGAATGTAGCAAGAAAAAGTAAAAGTTATGGATAGTAGAGATGTGGATACAGTTAATCCACATAGTTGACATAATGTTATGGAGAGTTCTTGTGCTAATAGGTAATGGACTTTCACGGATTTTTCATATATATGTATATATATAGAAGATTTTGTAAGTCTAATAATTTGGATGCCTTTGAGGATAGACTTAGAGCCCATTTGGCAGTCTATGAATCTTTTCTGTTTCTCATAAGAAATGGTTGAATCAGAGCCAAACAGGGCACCGATTCTGGCTCAAAACGATTCTCCATCCCTGCCTGGGAGCTGAAAATGGTGGTAACCTGGTTTTGACTGCTGTTTCTTGCCTCTTCTCTGCACCATAATTTTTTCAGTTCATCCTTTGTACAACAAGTTAAAATGGGTTGTATTTAAGTTATTCTTCATCCACAAAAAGTTCTGAATTTTTTATATAATCATTTTATGATTTTTTGTGAATCAGAATCCAGCCTACTCTTTTCTTGAAAAACACAGGAGATCTGCGCATCATTATACGTTAATTAGAACACGGGTACAAGAACCCGAAGCACACCCATACACAACACGAACAACACACACAAGGTCTCACAAACACCCACACCCACACCCACATAAGTACACAACACTACAGACACGACTCATGTCAAGGGCGTCGAGCCCTAGGGTAGCTGGCCCTCGGCTACGGAGATCGTAGCCTCGGTCCGTCTTCTCTGGCGAGGTTTTGCCCCTCAGCCGTAGGCTTTCGTTGAGAGAGAGATTAGATAGGATGATAATTGTTGGAGTGTATATGTCTTAGGCCCATGAGGCCCATGTAAGACTACAATATGGCTACCCTCCTAGGGCTGGCCCAATAATCAATTCACTCTTTCCAACATGGTATCGAGCTAGGGTTTCCTCACCTCCGTCCCTCCCTCCCCTGCAGCAGCCGCCGCCTCCACTGCTGCCGCCGGCCATGGCCTACGGCCCCCCTCCTCCTACCTCTCCCTCCTCTTTCCCCTCCCTTTCCTGCTCCTGGGCGCACGTCGCGTCCTCCCGTCCGGGCGCGCTGCACAGCGACTGCCATGGTCACAGCCGCAGGCGCGGGAGCTGCTGTCGCGGGCGCTGCCGCCGCGAGCGCCGCCGGCGCGGCCACGAGCGCGCCTGGCGCTGGCACAGGCACGGGCGTTGGCGCCGGCCTGGGCGCCCTTCCCGGCGCTGCGCGAGCGGGCGCGGCCACTAGCGCCGGCCTGAGCGGCGCTGGAGCAGGTGCGGCCGCCGGCGCGGCCACAGGCGCCGGCCTGGACGCGGGGGTCTTTCCCGGCCTCCTCCCTCGCGCCCCTGCTCTCTTCTCCGGAGCACGCTCGCGGCTGGGCGGGCCTGCAGCCGCCGGCGCCTCTCCTCCCCCTCTGCTCGACGCATCCCTTCCAGCAACCGTCTCTTCCCCGCCTCTGCTCGGCGCGTCCCTGGGCGTGGGTGGGGGACTCCCCATTTCCAGCGAGGGCGCGGGCAACGGCGCTACCCCAGCGGCTGCTACGCGGGCTGGGGCCAGCCTGCCCCCGAGTGTGAGCTCCGCCGTTGCTGCAGTCCCCCTCCTCGGTCCCTGCTGCTGCTGCTATGCGAGCTGCGGCTGTGCTGCCCCCCGGCGCGAGCTCTCACACCGCCGGCGACCCCCTTTTCTTCCCCTCCGGCACTGCTGCTGCGCCCGGGCTGCGTCTCGACACTCGTCCTGCCGGTGCGGGTGGCCTCCTCCAAGCCTGTGCGCAGGCGGCTGCCAAGCATCTCGGCACTTCTCCTTTGCCACACCAACAAGCAGTGCCAGTGCCCAGCAGCTGTTCGACAGCCGTCGTTTGCCACCAGCTGTGCAGCAGCCCAGTCGACCCGACGCGGCTCTCAACTTTTCCCGCCGGTGCCACCCCTGTCGGGGCCTGTCGTTTGGGATCCCCCCGCGGCCGGTTCGTCTCTTCCCCGACCGTCGCCTCCGCCTATGTCGTCCCTTCTTGGCCCTCCTCCCGGGCCGAGCAGGTGTGGGGCGGGCCGTGGGCGTACACCGGTGACCATGTTCGCTGGGGTTGTCCCAGGCTTTACCCCATTCCCGTCGCTGCTTTCGCCACCTCCCGGAATCCTACCGGGGCCTGTCGGTTGGCATCCGACGGCCTTGGCCTGCTCTTTCAGCACCCAGGGCCTACCACCGCCAGTCAGTTCCGACTGGATCGCTGACTCGGGAGCCACGTACCACACCACTCCCAACCCTGGTCTCCTCTCTTCCGTTCACCCTCCCTCTTCGACTCACCCTTCGTTTATAATGGTCGCGAATGGCTCTTGCCTTTCGGTCACGTCCCTGGGTGCCGCTGACACTCATGACTTCTTTCTTCTTCCCGATGTCCTTGTTGCTCCCAATATGGTTCACAACCTTCTGTCTATTCGCCGTTTCACAGCTGACAACTCCTGTTCTGTTGAATTCGACCCTTCTGGTCTCACTGTAAAGGACTTGGCTACCCAGCGTCCTCTTCTCCGATGTGACAGCACAGGGCCTCTTTACACTCTTCGGTTTCCAGCTTCCGCTCCATGGTCTTCCCCTCCCACTCCGTCTGCTGCTTTCGCCACCACCACCTCCTCTACTACTTGGCACCGTCGCCTTGGTCACCCTGGCCGCAATGCCTTGACCCAGCTTAGTCGTAGCTCTTCCATATCATGTACTCGAGCTCGTGATGAGCATTTGTGTCATGCGTGCCAACTGGGCCGACATGTTCGTCTTCCTTTTCCTACTTCTCATGTGGCCCATATCTTTGACCTTGTCCATTGCGATCTGTGGACATCCCCTGTCCCTAGCATTTCTGGCTACAAATACTATCTTGTGTTGGTGGATGATCTCTCTCACTATTCCTGTACTTTTCCTCTTCGTGCCAAGTCTAACACTTTCTCCACGCTACTCCACTTCTTTGCCTGGGTGTCCACTCAGTTCGGCCTCACCATCAAGGCCGTCCAGTGTGACAACGAGCGTGAGTTCGATAACTCCACGTCTCGTGCCTTCTTCCTCTCTCACGGCATGCAGTTACGCATGTCGTGCACCTACACCTCCTCCCAGAACGGCAAGGCCGAGCGCATGATTCGCAACACCAACGACACCATCCGCACCCTCCTCTTACAGGCCTCACTTCCTGCCCGCTTCTGGGCCGAGGGTTCACCTCCACCTATCTCCTCAATCGTTTACCTTCCGCTGCCTGTCCCGCTCCCACTCCTCACCACGCCCTCTTCGGTACCCCTCCTCGCTACGACCACCTCCGTGTCTTCCGGTGTGCGTGTTACCCTAACACCACTGCCACTGCTCCTCACAAGCTGGCTCCCCGGTCGACTCGGTGTGTCTTCCTCGGGTACTCCCCGGATCACAAGGGGTACCGTTGCTTTGACCTCTCCTCTTGTCGCGTCCTCATTTCCCGACATGTTGTGTTCGACGAGGCCGACTTCCCCTTCTCTACCACCACCTCTCCTCCCACCTCCACACCACCTCCCACCTCTGACCTTGACCTCTCCTCCTTGTTTCCCACTGACGCGGTGGTCCAGCCACCTTTACTGTTTTACCCTGCAGGTCCTCCACCACGCGCTCCGCCGGGCTCGTGCCCCGGCTCTCCTGCTTTCCCGCGCCCTCCGTCGGGCCCATGCCCCGGCTCGCCGTACACCGGGGCTGCGCCGGTCCAACGACCCCGTCCCCCGGGGTTGCGCCTGACCCTGCGCCTTGCGCCGGTCCGGCGACCACGTTCCCCGGGGCTGCGCCCGACGCGGGTCCGGCGCCTGCGGCACCTCCCGCGCGCTTCGGCTAGCCGGTGCGTGTCTACCAGCGCCGTGCGCGGGCGGCCTCACCGCCACCGGTGCTAGATCCGTCATCGTCGTCGCCACCTCGGTCTCCTCCCGTGGCCGCTTCTCCACCATGGACGCCTACGCCGCCGCCTCCACCGCCGCCGGCTGCTCTGGTTGAGCCGCCCGTGTAACACCCCTCATTCTTCATCGCCACCCGCGTCATGTTCACCCCATGGTGACGCGGCATGCGGCGGGGGTGTTGTGGCCTCGGGCTCTTGCCGCGACGCACGACGAGACGCGGGTCTCTCCGGTACCCTCTTCCGTGCGCGCCGCCTTGGCCGACCCTCACTAGCGTCGTGCGATGGAAGAGGAGTACGCGGCTCTTCTAGCCAACCAGACCTGAGATCTGGTGCCCCGTCCGCCTGGCTCCAATGTCGTCACCGGCAAGTGGATCTGGACTCACAAGCGCCGGGCTGATGGCACTCTTTAGCGGTACAAGGCTCGCTGGGTTCTCAGGGGTTTTACTCAGCGGCCTGGAGTTGATTATGATGAGACTTTCAGTCCAGTGGTGAAGCCAGTTACAGTCCGCACCGTTCTCTCACTGGCTCTCTCGCTCCTGGCCAGTGCATCAGCTGGACGTCAAGAATACTTTTCTCCACGGGACACTTGCTGAGACAGTCTACTGCAGTCAGCCGACGGGCTTTGATGACTCTTCTCGCCCTGATCTGGTCTGCCGCCTCAACAAGTCCCTCTACGGCCTCAAGCAGGCCCCTCGGGCGTGGTACTCTCGGTTTGCTGCATTCCTGCTCACTCTGGGGTTTGTGGAGGCCAAGTCAGATACATCACTGTTCATCTACCACCACGGTGGGGAGACTGCCTATCTACTGCTCTATGTTGATGACATTGTGCTCACCGCTTCCAGCCCGGTACTACTGCGGCGGATCATCACCTCTCTTCAGCAGGAGTTCGCGATGAAGGACCTCGGTGTGCTCCATCACTTCCTCGGGGTCACCGTTGAGCCTCGTCCCGGGGGTCTCTTTCTTCACCAGCGGTAGTATACTATTGATATCATGGAGCGAGCTGGGATGACTGACTGCAAGCCCTGCTCCACCCCTGTTGACACTCATGCCAAGCTGTCAGAGACCGAGGGTGCCACAGTCAGTGACCCTACCGCGTACAGGAGTCTTGCGGGGGCGCTTCAGTACCTCACTTTCACCCGCCCGAACATCATATATGCAGTTCAGCAGATTTGCCTTCATATGCATGATCCGCGCGAGCCTCACCTCACGGCCCTCAAGCGCCTCCTCCGCTACCTCCGCGGCACCGTCGACTACGGCCTGCTTCTCCACCGGTCTGCCTCCACCGAGCTCGTCGTCTACACCGACGCTGACTGGGCCGGGTGTCCGGACACTCGCCGGTCCACCTCCGGCTATGCTGTCTTCCTCGGCGGCAACCTGGTGTCCTTGTCGTCCAAGCGTCAGCCGGTGGTCTCCCGCTCCAGTGCCGAGGCGGAGTACCGCGCTGTTGCTAACGGCGTGGCTGAGGCCTCCTGGCTCCGGCAGCTCTTGGGTGAGCTTCATAGTCCCCTGACCCGGAGCACGTTGGTCTACTGCGACAACGTCAGTGCCGTGTACCTCTCCACCAACCCCGTTCAGCACGAGCGGACCAAGCATGTCGAGATCGACCTTCACTTTGTCCGTGACCGAGTGGCCATCGGCGATGTTCGGGTTCTCCACATCCCGACCACTTCCCAGTTCGCCGACATCTTCGCCAAGGGCCTCCCGTCCTCGACCTTCTCCAAGTTTCGCTTCAGCCTCAACATCATTAGTGGCTAGTTGAGTCTGTGGGGGGCTCCTGTGTTGTGCTTCTTTTCGTGCCCAGTCTTGAAACTCCGCTGCGCCGGTAGTTCAGACTTGGGGAGTGTTGGAGTGTATATGTGTTAGGCCCATGAGGCCCATGTAAGACTACAATATGGCTACTCTCCTATGGCTGGCCCATTAATCAATTCACTCTTTCCAACAATAATCTTGCTTAATTCTCAATTGTTTGATTACAACAATTATATGGCCAGAGGCCCAACCGAAAGGGAGCTAATTGCTCCTAAAATCATGCAACCGAAAGAGGGAAACTATCCCAACTTTCCTATTTGAACCCCTAGCTGACCCTGCGTCCCACGCGTCGCCGCACGCGCCCTCCATGCGTGCCGCGCGCTCAGCAGCTCGACGCACGTCTCTGGCCCGGTGGCACCTAGTATAAGTGCGCCCCCACATGACATCTCTCCCCTCCTCGAGATTCAGCTAGTCCTCGAGATGAAAGGCGGGATACTTGGCGCAGAATGGCTCAATGTCTTCCCAAGTCGCAGACGCAGGTGATTCTCCCTTCCACTGGATCAAGACTTGGAGCACGCCGCGAGCCAAGCGAAACCGAATAGCACGTTCCGGCTCCGGAGCCACAACACCGTGATGGATAGACGGCAAAGGCGGTGGTGCATCAGGAGGCGGCCCGTTGTACTTCAAGAGCCCGATGTGGAAGACATCATGTAGGCGGGCGCGAGGGGGCAGGGCGAGGCGGATAGCCACGTCATTGATCAGCTTGGTGACGCGATATGGCCCGTAGAAGCGAGGCTTGAGCTTGCCGGTGACCGCCTGGGGCAGCGATGACGCCGCACGATGCCGGAGCTGAAGAAGAGCCCAGTCGTCGACTTGGTACGTGACGTGACGATGGTGCTTGTCGAAGTGTAGCTTCTGTACTGCCTGGGCTTGCTCAAGCCGGTAGCGGATGTCAGTGAGGAATTCCTCCCGCTCCTCCACGCTCTTGGCGACGACCGCGACTCTGGTGTCCCCCGGTTCATACGACCGGATGGAGGGCGGGTCACGCCCATAAACGACGCGGAACGGCGTGTCCTGAAGAGACGACTGGTAGGCGGTGTTGATGATATTGTGCTCACAGCTTCCAACCCAACTCTACTGCGACGGAGCATCACCTCCCTTCAGCAGGAGTTTGCGATGAAGGATCTCGGTGTGCTCCATCACTTCCTCGGGGTCACCGTTGAGCCTCATCCTGGGGTTCTTTTTCTTCACCAGCGGCAGTACACTCTTGATATCCTGGAGCGAACTGGGATGACTGACTGCAAGCCCTGCTCCACCCCAGTTGACACTGTTGGTCACTGGACCAGCAACTAAAGTGAGCAGACCCTGCTCTCCTTCCCTCTCCCTCTCCCCTGACCCAAGGTTGAAGAAGAGCTGAGCTCTCTCTGCCCTCTCCCTCACAGAGCACACAGTTCAGCAGTGGCTGAAACCTGAACACAGGAAGATTGTGGCAAAGAAGCTGCCTTTTTCCATTGCATATGGGTACATATATATAGACATGCATAGTCGGTCACTTGCTACTCCTAGCAGCTGTGAAACAACACAAGCAAAATCTAATTTGACTACTACTACTAGCTGTCCTTTCTTACATGCCAAGAAAACTTAAGGACTAAGATATGCTACTTGCTGTACAAGAAAACAGCAGCAAGGAAACAACAGCAGATTACTCAACAATTCTTCCCCTAATCCTGCTTGCTAACCCTTGACTTCCACCGTGCCGATCATGCCCCTGAGCTCCATGAACCTTAGGTGTCCGAGCGACTTGGTGAGGATGTCAGCGAGTTGCCGACCCGTGTCGATGAACTCGATGACGAGCTGCCCCCCATCGACGCAATCACGAAGGAAGTGAAACTTCACGTCGATGTGCTTGCTTCGGTCGTGGAGGATGGGGTTCTTTGCCAACGCGATCGCTGGCTGGTTGTCCACCTTGAGCGCCGGCGGCTGAGCCTGAACTCCGGTGAGCTCGCTCAGCAACCGGTGCAGCCAGACTACCTGGCATGCCGCAGTGGCCGCCGCGCTTGGGGAAGACAATGCCCAGCTCCACTGAGCCCTGTATGTAGCGCAGCAGTCGCTTGACCGCCATCCAGTGGTCCTCCCTTGGGTCCTCCATGAATCGGCTCACGTAGCCTACCGCGAAAGCGATGTCTGGCCGCGTGTGCGTGAGCCAGCGCAGCCCGCCGACGATGCTCCGGTAGAGCGTAGCGTCCACCTTCACCGCGGTGCTCTGCTTCGAGAGCTTGATGCGCTCCTCCATCGGTGTGGCCACTGCCTTGCAACCCGCCATTCCTGCCCGCTCCAGTAGCTTTTGTGCGTAGGCCCACTGCCCGAGTGTGATGGAGTCCGGCCCCTGCTTTACCTCGACGCCGAGGTAGTAAGACAGGGCGCCAAGGTCACTCATTCGGAACCGCGCGACCATCTCCTCCTTGAACGCAGCAATGTCCACCGCCCGCGCTCCGGTGACGATGAGGTCGTCCACGTACACCTCGACGATGAGATGCTCCTTCCCCCGTCGGCGGGTGTAGAGGGCGTGCTCCGTGGCACACCGCGCAAACCCAAGCTCTGCCATGGTGGTGTCGAGCTTGGCATTCCAGGCCCGCGGTGCTTGGCGTAGGCCGTAGAGCGCCTTCCTCAGCCGCAGCACCTTGTGCTCTGCTCCTTTGACGATGAAACCCGGCGCTTGCTTCACGAAGACTGTTTCCGCTAGGTCCCCGTTCAAGAATGTCGACTTGACGTCGAGGTGGTGGATCGGCCAATCCTTGGCCGCCGCAAGCGCGCGCAACAGCCGCACCGACTCCATACGCGCCACCGGTGCGAATACATCCTCGAAGTCCACCCCTTCACGCTGGACGAAGCCGCGGGCGACGAGCCGCGCTTTGTGCTTAACCATAGCGCCGTGCTCATCCTGCTTCACCTTGAACTCCCATTTGAGCCCGATCGGTCGGCATCCTCCCGGCGGATCGACCAGCTCCCAGGTGCGGTTCTCCTCGATCGACATCATCTCCTCCAGCATCGCCTTCCGCCACGCCGCGTCGCGCTCCGCAACTGCGAACGTAGCCGGCTCCTCTACACTCATCAATAGCAGAGTAGGGTCATCGTCAAGCAACCTCGCCGCCAGCCCTGGTACCGCCGCTTCGCCGACGACGTTGTCCATGCGCCGGAATCGGACCTCCTCTCCTTCGTGGAAGGCGTCCACGAAATCCGAGACGTTTGATGGTGGTGATGCGTACTCGATCGTTGTTGCTGCCGGCATCCCTTGTTCTGGCGAAACAGGGGATTGCCCCTCCATTGGCGGGGAGTGGCCCGCTCTGCCTGGGCTAGGTGGCTCCTCCACCTCTGCAACAGCCGGCTGCTCCGCTTCCGCCGCTGGAGGTTCTGGTGCTTGCGCTTCCCCGGCCACCGGCGCCTCCACAGCCTCATCGTAGCCTTGGATCACCAATTGCTCGACGACGAATGAGTCGCAGAGACCGCCGCCGCCTTGTTCTTTCCCTGCCTCTGGCCCATCCCACTTCCACGACGCGGCCTCGTCGAAGACCACATCCTGGGACACCACCACCTTGCCGCCGACCGGATCATACCGGCGATATGCCTTTGATCCCTCCTCGTAGCCGAGGAACACCATGCGTGTGCTCCTGTCATCCAGCTTGCCGAGGCTCGGCTTGGTGGCCTTCACATGGCCGATGCAGCCGAACGTGCGTAGGTACGAGACATTGGGCTTGCGCCCATGCCATGCCTCGTATGGCGTCACCCCCTTCAAGGCCTTGGTTGGTGACCGGTTGAGGATGTGAACCGCGGTGGTGACCGCCTCTCCCCAAAACGCTGTCGGCACCCCCTTGGCCTTCATCATCGACCTCGCCATGCCGACGATGGTCTGGTTCCGGCGCTCCACGACATCGTTCTGCTGCGGCGAGTAGGGCGAGGTGGCGCCCTACCCCCTCCTCCGCGCAGTAGGCAGCGAACTCCACTGTCGTGATTTCGCCGCCGCGGTCCGTCCTCAGCACCCGCAGCTTCTTCCCGGACTCCATCTCTGCGCGCGCTTTGAAGCGCTTGATGGCGTCCGCCACATCGCTCTTGCTCTTCAGGAGCTGGAGCCACATGCACCGGCTGTAGTCGTCCACAAGCAGGAGGAAGTACCGCCGGCCGCCGTGTGTCGCCGGCGTGATTGGCCCGCAAAGGTCCTCATGGACCAGCTCGAGCGGATCCGTCGCCTGGTACTTCACCGCCTTAGGGAACGATAGCCTCCTCTGCTTCCCGCCAGGCAGCTGTCGCAAAGCTCGCCGGCGTGCTTGATCTGTGGCAGCCCCGTCACCATCTTCCCGAGCTGCCTGAGCGCGTCGAAGCTCAGGTGGCCGAATCGGCCGTGCCACAACCATGGCTCCTCGGTACATGCGGCCGCCAGACACACCAGCTGCTCCACCTTCAGATCGAGAAGATAAAGCCGGTTACGGGAGCGCATTATCTTGGCGAGAAGATGCCGCTCCTTGTCCCTGATCCGCAGCACCCCATCGCGGATCAATACTTCCGCACCGCGCTCGTCCAGCTGCCCCAAGCTTACGATGCTCGAGTGCAGCTGCGGGATGTAGTACACATCCGTCAGCGCGCGGTGCTTGCCGTTTCGGCACCAGAAGAGGACGGTGCCTTGGCCGCGGATGTCAACCCGCGACCCATCGCCGAACTTGACTGAACCGGTCTTGTTCTTGTCGAGGTCGGAGAAGGCGGCGCAACATCCCGTATGTGGTTGCTCGCCCCGGAGTCGAGATACCACCTGTGCTCGAGCTCGTCGCCGACCGCGCCCAGATGGACTTGCGCGCGCGGCTCGTCAAGGTCGACGTCCTGCGGCGCAATCCTCTGCTCCGCTACCGCCTCCCCTGCTTTGCCTTCCTGCAACGCACATTACTCGCCCATCAACAATGCGTGCTCGTTGTCGCTGTTCTCCCGAGCCAGGTGCACCTTCTCCTCCTTCGGCTTCTTTTCCGGACACTCCCGCGCCCAGCGCCCCACCTTCCCGCAACGTCTGCACGCGTTGGGGTCGGTGATCTTCTTCTTTCCTTGTGGCGGCTTGCTGCGCTGCTTGCCGCCGCCGCCGCCACCATCGCCGCCGCCGCCACGGCTGGAAGAGCCTTCCCCGGTCCACCGCTTCTCCTTCATGCGCTCGGTCCACTCCTCCTCGGTCAGCAGCAGCTTGCTGCTGTCCTTCTCCTTCTCCAGTGGCGCCGGCGTGCGATCCTCCACCGCACGGAATCGCCCGGCCACATCCTCTAGAGACAATGTGGCCATGTCCAGCATGGTCTCGATGGAGAGGGCCAGCTGGGTGTACATGGCCGGCACGACGCGAAGAAGCTTGGCCACGACGTCCTCCTCGTCCATCGGCTTCCCGAACGCGGCCAGCTGGCTGGCCACGGACTGCAGCCGCAGCGAGAAATCCTCCATGGACTCGCCATGACGGAACTTCATGTCGTCGAACTCGCGATGCAGCTGCTGCGCCTTGGCCTTCTTGGCTCGATCCGAGCCGACGCGGAACGTCGCAAGCATCTCCCACGCCTCCTTCGCCGTGTTCTTTGCGCCGATCGCCTCATGGAACTCGGCCGGAGTGGATGCCAGCAGCGCCTCCTTGGCACCTACCTCCGCATCCTCACCGGCACCTCCAGTCTCGACGGCGGCCCAGCAACGGCGGGCGCGCATCTTCCACTTCATGTGGACAACCCACTCGCCATAGTTGGTGCAGGTCAGCATCGGCCAGGAAGTGCTGCTGACCTCCCACACCGTGCGCACCTCCACCATGGGCTGAGTGGCCAGGGGAAGCTCCTTCCCGGAGGTCTCAGTACCCTTCGGCACAGCAGTGGCGTCATCAGCCATCGCCGGTTGTTAAGCGCAGCGACGGTGTACGGCTCCGATACCACTTGTTGGTCACTGGACGAGCAACCAAGGTGAGCAGACCCTGCTCTCCTTCCCTCTCCCTCTCCCTTGACCCAAGGTTGAAGAAGAGCTGAGCTCTCTCTGCCCTCTCCCTCACAGCACACAGTTCAGCAGTGGCTGAAACCTGAACACAAGAAGATTGTGGCAAAGAAGCTGCCTTTTTCCATTGCATATGGGTACATATATATAGACATGCACAGTCGGTCACTTACTACTCTTAGCAGCTGTGAAACAACACAAGCAAAATCTAATTTGACTACTACTACTAGCTGTCCTTTCTTACATGCCAAGAAAACTTAAGGACTAAGATATGCTACTTGCTGTAGAAGGAAACAACAGCAGATTACTCAACAGACACTCAGGCCAAGCTGTCAGAGACCGAGGGCACCGCAGTTACTGACCCCACTGTGTACCGGAGTCTTGCAGGGGCGCTTCAGTACTTCCACCTTCACCCGCCTGGACATCACATATGCAGTTCAGCAGATTTGCGTCCATATGCATGATCCGCGTGAGCCTCACCTCACGGCTCTCAAGCGCCTCCTTCGCTACCTCCGCGGCACCGTCGACTACGGCTTGCTCCTGCACTGGTCGGCCTCCATCGAGCTCGTGGTCTACACCGACGCCAACTGGGTCGGCCTCCATCGAGCTCGTGGTCTACACCGACGCCAACTGGGCCGAATGTTCTGATACTCGCCGGTCCACCTTCGGCTATGCTGTCTTCCTCGGCCCTGATGTCTTGGTCGTCCAAGCGCCAGCTGGTGGTCTCCCATTCCAGTGCCGAGGCGGAGTACCGCGCTGTTGCTAACGGCGTGGCTGAGGCCTCCTGGCTCCGGTAGCTCCTTGGCGAGCTCCATAGTCCTCTGACACGGAGCACGTTGGTCTACTGCGACAACGTCAGCGCGGTGTACCTCTCCACCAACCCCGTTCAGCACCAGCGGACCAAGCATGTGGAGATTGACCTCCACTTTGTCCGCGATCGGGTGGCCATTGGAGATGTTCGCGTTCTCCATGTCCCGACCACCTCCCAGTTTGCTGACATCTTCACCAAGGGCCTCCCGTCCTCGACGTTCTCCGAGTTTCGCTCCAGCCTCAACATCACTAGTGGCTAGTTGAGTCTGTGGGGGGCTTGTGTGTTGTACTTCTTTTCGTGCTCAGTCTTGAAACTCTGTTGCGCCGGTAGTTCAGACTGCGGGGGGTGTTGGAGTATATGTGTCTAGGCCCATGAGGCCCATGTAAGGGATACTATATTGCTACCCTTCTAGGGTTAGCCCAATCAATTCATTCACAATCCTTAGCACTTTTAACCGGAATTGTTCAGCTCGAGAGCTGTAAATCAGATTACAGCTGGTTCTATAACAGGTCACATAAGCAAAATGTAGAAATAAGCCTAATGGGGCTTAGTATTTAATTTATGGGTTTTTGTTTTTTTACTATTTGTACGACCCTGATATCATGAGTGTCAGAATGGAATTAATAAAATCTTGTAATGTGGCTTGCTGCTTTATATCATTGTTGTAGTTTCACACATTGATTCTGTAGTTCATCTTTACACAGCTATTCATAAACTGTGATAAAAAATAAGTTGCTTAGTAATCTGTTACTGTTCTGTTGTGTCATCTGAGCAATAGTCAAGCTGATTAATTGTTATTAGCAGAAAATATTAGAGATCTTCTTAATTCTTTTATCCGTTCAGTCAGCAGCAGTAATGGGAATTGGACTTCTATATGAAGGCTCAGCTCATGCACTCACCATGAAGATACTTCTGGTAATCATGACAATAAGTCAAAGGCTCCCTTTCTTCTCTTTTGATTCTGTATCAAGTTATCCTTGTCTTTTCTTAGGTTTTAACCAATGAGCAAAGAAAACATTGGTTCAATTTTCCTTATATTACCATGCATACGCATTATATTTTGCTTAATCCTTTTGGTATACTATAGTTCTTGCAAAATAGAAAAAAAATGAACCTTCTGTATTTTTAAATGTTCACACTATTACTATAACTTGTACAGTTATACTCCCTTGAGTCACAAATAAGTGACATTTTGAGTTTATCGCAAGTCAACCTGTACAAAATTTGACTACGGAATACTTTTTGCGTATTGAGTTTGATATTTGGAAGACATTAGATTTGCCTTTGAAAAAGAGTTTGTAAAATGTATAAGTTTTCTTATATTTTATAGACACATTATGCTAAAAAGTTGTCAAAGTTCCAAACAGCCTCACAACGTCACTTGTGTGTTGTGTGACTGGGGAGAGTACTACATTAATATTTTTATAGTAGTACTATCTTTTTTTTGTCATCTGGCTCTTGTGAGATTTCATCTCTAGGCTACCCCAACTTGCTTGAAAGCTGGGTTTTGGAATTAAATATCTTTTGTTGTATCTTTAGGGTGAGATTGGCCGAAGAAGTGGTGGTGACAACGTGCTAGAAAGGGAAGGGTATGCCGTTGCTGCAGGTTCTGCATTAGGATTTGTTGCCTTGGGTGAGTTAAATTTCATGACAGTATTCCTATTGTATTTTTGAAGTAACATGCATGCAGAAAAGTAACAAACAGCTTTTCATAGGTCATGGCAATCGTGCATTTGGATTCATGGATACTTTCATAGATCGACTTTTTGAATATATTGGTAGTAAAGAAGTCTACCATGTAAGTTTTTTTTTTTCATAGCCTTATATGCTTCATAAATATAATTTTTCTGTTGCAGGATATGGAGAGTCCTTTAGGATAAACTACTCTCGTACTTTAACTTTTTCAGAATATGCCACTCTTATGTCCTGTTTCATTTATGTCATTAAAATTCAACTTTGAGCAGCAAATACTGTAACCCCCCTTAGGATATTTGTTTCTTGATTTCATGGTAAGTATACCACCTTAGGATATTTGGTTCTTGATTTCATGATAAGTATTTTATACACAGTTATCAATGGTCCTACAATAGTGATACCCATGTTGCGCAGCTATTAAAATGATGAATCTATGGATCCAAATATTTAATTTGACTAACTGAATTCACGATCTGAAATGTGATACATAGGATGGAGCAAAAGAGACTATTTTCCATGAGGTTAGTAACCTATATCATACCTTAACAGTTAACACTAAATCCAAACTAAAGTAGGTACCAGTGAACATGTTGCACTTCTAAGTGGCCATGGATGGTGTTGAATTTGGGGAAGGTTCTGTCTGGTCTGTTCCCAGACCCGTGCTCTCTATTCTATCTTCTTACTTTTACATATAAGCCCCTTTACAATTTATTATTTACACCAACACTCCCCTCAAGATGGGCTAAAGATATCTATCATGCCCATCTTGCTACAACTCAACTCATTCTCGCTAGGTCCTAAACCCTTTGTAAAACAATCAGCTAGTTGACCACGTGATTTTACATATTTTAACCTTAGGACCCCACCGTCTAGCTTCTCCTTGATGAAGAATCTATCAATCTCCACATGCTTAGTGCGATCAAATTGCACCGGATTATTTGCAATATTGATTGCAGCAATGTTATCACAGTGAAGCATCATGGTCTCACTTCTCAGCAGCCGCAGCTCCTTCAGCAAGCCTTTTAACCACAGCATCTCACATAAGCTCACTGACATCGCCCTATATTCAGCTTCTGCAGTAGATCGTGCCACAACAGCTTGTTTCTTACTTCGCCACGGAACAAGATTTCCTCCCACGAACACACAATAACCAGAAGTAGACCTCCTATCATCTTTGCTACTTGCCCAATCAGCATCACAGTATCCCTCCAAGTCCAGGTGCCCATTCTTTTTAAACCATAGTCCTTTCCCGGGAGTTCCCTTTAGATACCTCAAAATCCTGTAGACCACCTCCATATGTCCTGTTCTTGGATCATGCATATACCTGCTCACCACACTCAATGCATAAGAAATATCGGGCCTTGTATGGCATAGGTATATTAGTCTTCCCACCAATCTTTGATATGTTTCTTTGTTCACACAATCTCCACACTGGGCACTGGTTTGATGATTTTTATCAATAGGAGTGCTACATGGCCGACATCCCAACATGCCAGTTTCAGCCAACAGATCAAGGACATATTTCCTTTGAGAGAGAACTATCCCTTTAGGTGACCTAGCAATTTCAATCCCAAGGAAATACTTAAGTGGTCCAAGATCCTTTACCTCGAAGGTTTTTCCCAAATTCTCCTTCAAGCATTTGATTTCCTCCACATCATCTCCTGTAATGACAATATCATCCACATACACCGCCATAATAGTAATAAATGCTCCTCTATGCTTATAGAAGACTGTATGATCACCATTGCATTGAGTATAACCCATACCACAGACCGCCCTCCTGAACCTGTCAAACCATGCTCGGGGTGATTGTTTTAGTCCATAGAGCGATTTTTTAAGTTTGCACACCTTGCCAACAGTTTGGCTATTAGCAAACCCCGGTGGAATTTCCATATAGACTTCTTCCTGTAAGTCACCATGAAGAAATGCATTCTTCACATCCATCTGATGTAGAGGCCAATCAAAGTTAACAACATAAGAGATTAAGGTCCTAACAGTACCCATCTTTGCCACAGGAGCAAAAGTCTCATCATAATCAATACCATAAGTTTGACTATAGCCTTTTGCAACCAGCCTTGCCTTGTACCTGTCCACCTCTCCTTTTGGGTTTTGCTTCACAGTGAAGACCCACTTACAGCCCACAGCTTTTTTCCCTTTTGGAAGTGGGACTAGTTCCCATGTCTTGTTCTTCTGAAGGGCATACATTTCTTCTCTCATTGCAGCATTCCAGTTAGGATCCTGTTTTGCACACCTCCAGTCCCTTGGAATAGGCACTGTTTGTAAAGATGCAACAAATGCTCTATATGCAGGTGAAAGACGAGAGTATGAGAGAAAGTTGGCAATGTCATGATCTACACTAGGATGCTCAAAACCATAACGAACAGGAGGTTTACCAAAGTTGGATCTAGTATCCCTACGTTGTGCAAGAGGTAGCTCAACAAGTTCAGGATTAGAGGATACATTACCACTCGACCCACAGTGAGTCGAGGAGCTCAACGGAGAGAGATCTGAGGAGAGATTTGGGACTGAAGAACCAGGCTGTCGTGGCTGCGGTGTATTGATTTGCTCCTCCTGGCTCCTAAACCTTCTCCTCCGATACACGATCGGCTCTTTTTCAGCTGCTTGCTCCCCCTGACTCTTAAACCGTCTCCTTTGGTACACTATCGGCTCCTTCTCATTCTCAACATTTACCTCTTCACTTCCTTCGTTACTTGCCTCCTCATTCCCATCACCACTTAACTCATCACCAACTATCTCTTCTCCTTCACAGTCACTATTTCTCACATCCACACCATTATCTTGATGAATTACCTCCCCCTGAGGTTCAGGCCTATCCATTGGACATGGGATGGTACCAACAATCACCTCCTTTTGACCATCAGCTCCTACATTCTCCCCCTCTCTGCTGTCACCCTCAGTGACTGAAGAGAATTCCTCCAGGAACGGATCAAGATCCCATGGTTTTGTATAGTATGGTTCAGATTCTCTGAATGTCACATCCATACTCACAAACAATTTCTTTCCACTGGGGTCCCAACACTTGTAACCCTTCTGTGTAGAAGAATATCCAACAAAAACACACTTCACCGCCTGAGGATCCAACTTACCAACTGAAGGCCTATGGTCCCTGACAAAGCACACACAACCAAATACTTTTGGGGGTACTTTAAACTCTTGTTGTCCCAACAACAGCTCTGCAGGTGACTTCATACCAAGAATCCTAGATGGCATACGATTGATTAAATACGCTGCTGTTAACACCGCTTCACTCCAGAGATATTTGAGCACATTCATCTGGAACATGATGGACCTTGCTACCTCTAGCAAGTGTCGATTCTTCCTCTCAGCAACACCATTTTGTGGTGGGGTACTAGGACAAGTAGTTTGATGTATAATCCCATGCTCCGAGAGATATGCCTCAAAATCATGGTTTACATACTCCTTTCCATTATCAGTTCGAATAATCCGAATTCTAGTATTGAATTGGTTTGCAACTAACTTATGAAAATCCTGGAAGCACCGAAGGACCTCATGCTTACCCCTAAGCATATAAATCCACGTCATACGAGTATAGCAGTCAATAAATGTGACAAACCATTTAAATCCACTCAAAGATGTAACTGAGCAGGGACCCCAAACATCAGAGTGTATTAACATAAAAGGTTCACAACTCCGAAGGCCAATACTAGGATAAGTTGTCCTTGTATGTTTCCCAAGTTCACAAGCATCATACACAAGTTTCTTTATGTCCACATCCTCAAAAACATCAGGATATAAATTATTCAAGCTTCCAAAAGGTACATGTCCTAACCGGCGATGAAGCAAGTAGATCTCCCTCTCTTGTGTTCCAGTAGCTGCTGCCAATGCTGACTGTTCTTGGTTGATGAACCACAGCCCATTACGCCTGACTCCAGTCCCAATCACTCTCCCCGTCCTCTTCTCCTGAAAGACACAGAAATTTTCATCAAATGTAACAGTGCATTTGAACTGGTCAACAAGTGAACTAACTGAGAGGAGATTGACTGGGAAGGAAGGGACATGCAAAACAGAAGATAAGTGAAGAGATGGAGTGCACTCTATGGATCCTACACCATGAATGGGTTGAGAGGTACCATCCGCAGTTTGAATAGTTTCAGAATAGGAATGTGAGTTATATGTTTTAAAAGAACTAGATATGCCTGTGACATGTTTGGAAGCTCCTGAATCAATGACCCATTCTATGTTATGCATGTGGATGCAAGTGCCTGTGCCTGAGTACCTTTGCCCAAGTGGGCATAGTTGGCAAAGTTACCAAAGTGACTGGTGGTGGCAATCACAGAACCAACTGGAGTGGTACTGGGGGCTTCAGATGCTTTAAACTTCTGCCATTGTTCCCACTGCTTGACCTGTTCCCCAGTTAAGGTGAGGGACTGAACTTCAGGATTAACTTGAGGACCACTCTCTGTGGTAGAACTCTCCAGGGCTGCATTGGCTTGAGGGACACCACGGCCTCTGCCACGTCCTCCTACACGTCCACCACCACGACCACCACGACCTCCTTGATCGCCGCGAGCACCACCACGACCTCCCCGAGTTCCACTCCTGCCACCATAGTTTTTTGGAAGGGGACAACTATAGCTCATGTGTCCCTTCTCACCACAGTTGTAACACAACCTCTCTGCCACACTAGTATATGCTGACTTCACAAGATTTTCACCTCTCATCATGTGCAGCCTGCTCTCCTCAATGACCATGGCTGATACAGCCTCTTCCATGGTAGGTAAACTCTCCTGGTGGCAGAAGGCAGCCCTCCTACTCTCAAACTCAGGGTCCAGGTTCTTCAGAAAATGAGTCACCCTTCTGTCCTCTACCCACTTCTGAACATCTCGAACATCCCCTGGATCTCTCATCCTAAGTGGAGCATAGTGGTCCAGCTCTCCCCATAGATACTGCAACTCACTAGCATATTGCTCCACTGACCTCCCTGCTTGTTTCACTGCATCAGCCTTATTCTGAATTTTCATCATCACCATCACATTCCCTCGCTTGGAATACATGTTGCTTAGGGTTTTCCATATCTGCGCCGCCGTGGGCATAGCTTCCACCATTTTACCAACAGACGGTGACATGGATGCCAATAACCACGCCACTATAGTAGAGTCTGTTGCGCGCCACACCTTCCACTCGGGGCTAAGCTTGTTGGCTGGCTCAACACAATCCTCCGTCAAATAATGCTCTACTCCTTTTCCTCCTAGGATCACTTGCACTCTTCTAGACCAACTCAAATAGTTCTTACTTCCTTCCAACTTCACATCATTTGGTACAAGCTCCAACTTCAGCTTAAGTTCCGGTGCCCCCCTAGGAACACTCATAACTGCCTCCAGCAACCCCTGAATCATGGACTTCATCTCATCCCTGGTAACTAGTGAATCACCTCCACTACCACCACCATTATCCTCACTGCCTTTTGGCTTCAACGTCTCCTTTTCAGTGCTCATGTTCTCAACAGACCACTGTCACTCAGCAGCAGCACCTTCTATTTCCTTTTGCCAGAACACCAACCTTTCTTCAGTTCTTCCCCCAAACTCCAAATCCAGTAACCAAGCCTCCACCTTCCCAAATCACAAAGTCACAGCACCTCAAGAGCAGCACCACGCAACAGCCCTCTCTTTTGCTCCTGGAACCCAAGGGCCTGGAACAACACAACACGGACCGAGCTCTCTGCCTGCCTCTGCGCGAGTGCCGCCATGCCCGCCTCCACGCGAGTCCGCGACCTGTCGCCTCTGCACGAGCGCCGCGCGAGTCCGCTGCGCGAGCGCCGCCAAGCCTGCCTCCGCGTGCGCACCTTGCACGCGCGCTGCACGCACCTCCTCCTGAGCGCAAGCGCCGCCGCGCCTCCTCCTGCACCGCACGCTCACGCGAGCTCGCCGGCCAAGCACTGGACTGCAGCGCCGCCACCACCTCGCGAAACCCTAACTTTGGCTCCGTATACCATGTTGAATTTGGGGAAGGTTCTGTCTGGTCTGTTCCCAGACCCGTGCTCTCTATTCTATCTTCTTACTTTTACATATAAGCCCCTTTACAATTTATTATTTACACCAACAGATGGAATGACCTAGTGTTAAATAGTCAAGGTGAATATGCTATACAGCTATACTGATGAAGATGCCCCTCAAACTTTGGTTCAAAAGATGCCAGTTTGCAAGCTATGTTTTCTTGGTTAAAATTTTCATAATTGATTGAGCAGCAAGCAGGTAGGTATTGGTGATATGTATCCAGTTTGGTAGATATTTGCGTGTTCCCGGTCGTTTAGTTCCTAAGAGTAAGGAGTAAGTTTCTTTGTTTTGTTTTAGACTGGGTTCAGGCTCTGTCATGTAACATTCTGGGGTTTCCCTACCCCTTGTTTTTCTTCTTAATATATTGATGCGCAGTTCTCCTGCGTGTTCGTGAAAAAAAAAAGATATTTGCAGCAAGCTATTTCTTCCATAGAGATTGTATCCATTTTGGTGATGGAAGGTGGATAGTGAGCTTCAGTAAGGTGTTTACTGAGCTGGGCCTTTAAAGAAGCTCTTACTGATCGGGCTTGGGTTCTTGATATTCGTGGTAATTTGACAGTAGAAGTGATGGTAGAATTTCTCAAGGTCTGGGATCTTCTCTACGATTTTCAGCTACAGCCGGAGATTGAAGACGCCCACGTTTGGCGTCTCTCTTCTAGTGGCCAGTACTCTGCCAAATCAGCTTATGAGAGTTTATTTATAGGATCCACTCATTTTCATCCTTATGAAAGAATTTGGAGATCTTGGGCTCCTCCCAAGTGTCGTTTCTTCATGTGGCTGGTCGCCCATGATTGATGCTGGACGGCTGACCGGCTTGCTAGGCGGGGACTGCCACATCCAGAGGAGTGCCCCCTTTGTGATCAGGAGGAAAACATTAATCATCTTCTGGTTTCTTGTGTTTTCGCCCGACAATTTTGGTTCTCCCTGTTCCAGCGATATGGGATCCAACGACTCTGTCCACAGCCCTCAGTTTCGTCTTTTGATGAATGGTGGGAAGTTTCAAGTAATGCTACTGCTGGGTTGATAAGGAAAGGTGTGTGTTTGATCAGAATAGATGTGTGTTTGATGGTGCTGCTCCCAGCTTGGGTGGTGCCTTGGGTTCTGCTTTGGATGAGGGCCAGCTTTGGGCGATGGCGGGAGCTCGTGGTCCGTCCTTCTTGAGTTCCCAGCCTCCCCCTCCAACTGATATGGTGTAACCTTATGGTTATAAGTTAGGTCGCCTTTTTATAGTCTCAGGCGCGTATGTAATCTTCTCTTGGAGTGGCGTGGTGTGTGTTGTACTTGTGGTCTCCCCTCTCTTTTCTTCTTAATATAATGAAGCGCAGTTCTCCTGTATTTTCGAGAAAAAAAAATAAATAAGTAAATGACTAACCCCTTTTCACAACAGCACTGAATGTCTGTTTGGTTGGCTGGAGGGCCAATTTGCACTGATGGGTGTGTATAGAGAATTTGGTTACTTACACAGACAGATGCAAAATGAAAATCATATGGCACCCAATATGGTGTGTGGGCTGGACATCCTGGCCATTTTTTTCTCGAACAATGCAGGAGAGCTGCGTGACATTTCAGTAAGAAGAAAAAGTACATAAAGGATGTTGTGTGGGTGGGTGGGTGGGTGTGTGGGTGGGTGTGTGGGTGGGTGGGTGGGTCGATCCCATGTCCAGCTCGCCGTGGAGGGTGGTGCCGCTCATCGTGATAAAGAGTTGCATCGCTTGCTCATACAGATACCCGCAATCGCTCGTAGCGAGACTTGGGGGTCTTTGTCGATGTTCGGATTGTTGGGGCCATCGTCATAAGCTACGTCATCTACGTCGAGGTGGCCCCGACCAAACTTCTCGTTGCAGTTGAGGTAGAGGCCGAGCCGACAACTGCTTGACTTGGCGGCCCTCCACGGAGACCGCCGTGGCAGTTGGTGCCGGCAGCGCTAGGGCTGTGGTTGGCGCAGGGAGAGCCCTAGGCGCCGGAAAAACGCCTCTGCCGTGGAGGTGGGTGAGCGTGGCCGCCACCAAGGCCACGAATTGCTACCTCGAACTTGCGGGCCAGGCTCATAGCCGCCGCTAGGGAATGAGGGTTGTGAACCTCCACGTCCATGTTGAGCGGTGGCTGCAGACCCGCGGTGAAGAGCTGCACCTTCTGTGTCTCGGTGAGGTAGCCTGCGAGCGGCAGTAGCGTGCGGTCCTGAAAATCCTCAACAAAGCTGGTGCACTTGCATGCGGTTAGCTCACCCAGGGGGTTAGATCAGAGGGGCGGACCGGAACGCAGGTTCAGGAGGTCTGAGAAACGGCGCCATGACGGTGTTCCTTCGTCCATCTTGATCTGCATATACCAGAGTTGAGCGGCATTGGTGAGGTTTTACGATGCCATCCATACCTTTTCTTCCTCGAGGATGCGCTGCTGGAAGAAGTACGATTTGCAGCGGTTGAGGAAAGGCAATGGATCACCCCTGCCGTCGTACTTGGGCAAGGGTGTCCATCTTTTGGAACCTGGGCGGCCGGTCGCTGTGGTGCTTGCCCATCCGGAAGGAGCCTGAGGAGTCCCCACGGTGCTGTGGGAGCTAGCGGCCCTGCTCCAGGCGCTTTATCGCCTGAGAATGGCCGGTGGTCGTGGTAGTCAGGTTATTGACGGCGACGGTGAGGGTCTTGAGTTGGGCTGTCAACACAGCGAGCTGCGCATTGACGTCGTCAGTGCCGGGCATGGTGGAGTCTTTGGCTGCGTGGGAGTTTTCAGCGGCGGAAGGGGTAGGGGAGGATGGCCTGGCTCTGATACCAGGATGTTATGGCGTCGGTAAGGCGGCAATGGAGGAGGCAGAGGTAACTCACCCCGACTACAAAGATCGTAGTTGTGGCTGGGTCGAGTGAGGTTTTGCCCCTCGGCTCCCAATTTTGGTTAGAAGGGGATGAGATTAGGACTAGTTCTTCATTCATTGCCCGATCCGTGGAGTGCCAATCGGCTTACATAGCAGTAGCAAAGTGACATGTAGCTAAACTTAGTTCGGCTGTTGATCTATTCCCAGCCATAGAATGCCATGCAGCTAACTAATGGGCTGTTGAGTTATTCTCAGCCGTGCAACTAAAAGAGACATCAACTTAGTCTATTTGCCAATCTTCTTCTTAGCCACTCGCTGGCCTGGTTGGTGACTTGGCCTTCTTCCCTATTTTGGAGTATTATTTGCCCCACATGACACACACACCCTGAGTAGATATCAGTGTTTAATGTTTCTTTCTGTCTTTCCCTAGTCAGAACATATTCTGTAGTTCTTTATTGAGGTTTATCAGTGTCATGATTCCTTACTTGTAATTCTGTTTTACATGTTGACAATATTCTCAGGAGAAGTACCTAAATGCAACAACTGCCGATGATCAAAGTTGCAACCCTGGACAGGTCATTTTTTACTTTACTCCGTGATTTACAAAGTTCCATAAGCAGCTGTATATTTTGAATATGTTTTTCTATCTTTTTTTTTTTGAACAGATGATGGATGGAGCACAAATAAATGTTGATGTTACTGCACCTGGAGCAATAATTGCTCTAGCGTTGATATTTTTGAAGGTATGTTTTCTTAGTCACTTGGAATCTCCTTATACCTTTATTATTTTTTTGTGCAAGCAACACCTGATTTCTGTACTATTTTGGCTGATATTACAGGCCGAGTCTGAGGAGATTGCAGCTAGACTCAATATCCCCAATACTTACTTCGATTTGCTGTATGTGAGGCCTGATTTTGTTATGCTTCGCATTATAGCCAGGAATTTAATATTGTGGAGCAGGTAATCTTGTTATTTCTACCTGAAGTCCTTGTGCGGCTTGATGATAGCAGCATGAAATGAATCTAAATAATATTGTCACTTTTTAGAATACAACCTGCCAAAGGATGGGTTGATTCTCAAATTCCTGAAACAGTCAAGTCTGGTGTTTCCAACATAAGTGAAGGAACTATTGACAGTGATGAATTGGATGCTGAAGCGCTTTTTCAAGCTTATGTTAACATAGTGACTGGAGCATGTATTGCACTTGGTGAGTCTATTGTTTTTTGTGGCAGCTCTGACATGAGTCACTAACTGTTTGCGCTTCATTCATAATTTCTTGTAATATTAGTTTGATTTGGTCTTTATATTGATATCAAACAACCAACAATTGTCATTGTTAAGTGTTTCTCTTGTGAAGGAGAATAGATTTGGTGGAATTGGATTCTATATTGTATTGGGCCTCATGGTCTGATTATATAGAGTACATAGGACTAACACCCCACGTGGGTAGACAATGTGGTACTATTCCTATTTACTCTAACATCCCCGTAGTGACCGCAGTCACAGCGGGAGCTAACATTCCCCGCAGTCATAACGGTAGATGCGTTGTGTATGCCGTGGCTAGAGAAAAAGTGGTTGAGTCCTCATGCAAGGTGGTAGCCTTTTGTGTCGATGTTAAGGTAGCCGAGCGTAAGGGCGCAGCTGTGGTCGAAGAAGCTGTGTTGAAGATGGCCAAGGGCGCCATGGGGAGGACGGAGACGTGCCGAGGCAGTCATTGTGGAAGGGAGGCCATGCCGAAGTCGACGTAGTTAGGTCCGTCGTGGATGTAGAAGAAAGGCAATGACGCAATTGAGGCAGACAGGGTGGGAACGGGAGGGTCGATGCTGTCGATGCAGTTAAGTCGCCTGAGCGCCGAGGCGCTACTGGGTTTGCTACACCCAACAACGCGTCGGGGACAAAAGCACGCGTCAGTGTTGCCAATATCGGACGCACAAGAGAGGGCCCCAACCACGATGACGCTGATGACGTGTTTGTGCTGGACGAAGGAGCAGTGCAGTAGTGGACACATCGGCGAGCAAGGCTCAGCGACAACGCGTGGGGGCAGCCAGTGAGTAGGGCTCAGCGACTGCGTGAGATAGTGGTAGCTCCATGTTGAAGACCTAATCATCAGGACGAAGGCCTTGTGTAGACGGATGGCGCAACAAAAATTGGGCGGCACAGTCGTCGATGCACAGGGGAGGGCGATGTAGATGCAACGGCGAAACAGATGGCGACACAGCAGCAAGCCAACAACCTTGTTGCTCGGTGATGGTGTCGATGATGAGCCGATGATGGAGATGTCGGTGTAGTCGATGCTGGAGTAGGTACATGCGGGATTGCAAGCGTTGGGCAACTCAATGCTGATCAGTGATCGGGCAAACCAAAAAGATACAACAGAAGCAGACCAGGTGTACCCAACCTCGATCAAGTGGCGCGGGGCGCACAGTGGGTCGTGGATGTGCGGGGTCGACGGTGCCGAAGTAGAATGGTGTCGACACGGCAGCAACGAGTAGATCCGGCCGACAGTAGCGACACGCCGGATCTGGCTACCTCTAGCAGCACAGGGTCAAGGCGTGTGGCTGGGCCTGGCTGACACCACGGCGGCATGAGATGTGGCGAAATCCATCTGCCTTCATGCGACGAAGATCACGAAGGTGTTGACGGCGACAACCCAGTAAAGCCTGGGGACGAGGTGACAACTGACCGACGACGAGCCTGGGGACGAGGTGACGACCCGACGATGACGAGGAGATCCCAATCTGCTGCACGACGACGACGATGGCAGCGGGATCAATAGGATCCGATGCCTAAAGTATGGCGCTGCCATCGGAGGAGATCGATCTTTCCCTGGGGGCTTGCAGTACGGAAGTGGCGGTGCCTAGGGTTAGGATCTAAACCTAGGTGAATGATACCATAAAGGAGAATAGAATTGGTGGAATTGGTTTTATATTGCATTGGGCCTCATGGGCTGATTATATAGAGTACATAGGACTAACACCCCATGCATGTAGGCAATGTGGTACTATTCCTATTTACTTTAACATCTTGGGCTGCCTGCTAGCTATATACTGGCCGTACAATTCTCTTATGCTGTTGTGTTACTACAGAAGAGCATCTCCTTTGTTTTATTTTCAGCATGGTTTACTTTACTATGGGTCTGATTGGTTGCAACATAACCTAAGTCTGCGTAAACGTATGCAATGTCTTGGTGTTTGGTTGTTCTACATAGGCAAGCCGTATTGGTAAAATTGTGTTTGGTTGTTTACATTTTGTTCCTTGTAGTCACATCCACGTTCTAGTTGAGGTCTCATGTTTCTAGTAGAGGTATGGGGGATGAGAATATTTGATTTTTGTGTGCACATCGGCTTTTGCAAACCTGCATTGTCTAATACAACCAAATCTGACGTAGCTAACCCTATATTTTCTGTTTTTGGAAACTTTTTATGCTTATATTCTCTGACTGACCATTTGGTGTAACCAAGTACTCATGAACTGGAATTCATTAGTGTGTTGCAGAACCCATATTTGGTTAACCTGTAGAAGCCACAGTGGTTATTCTCGTGGACCTATAAGATTCCCATGTTTTCTGCCCTTTTACAAGCATAGCTAATGTTTGCAGGACTCAAGTATGCTGGCAGCAGAAATAATGATGCCCAAGAGCTACTCTACGCTTACACCGTCCATTTTCTAAATGAGGTATGTGCATCCAGTTCAACTGTTACTGTAATGGTATATCGGTAATATAATTGCTTATTTTTATGCAGATTAAGCACTTACCTGTTCGAACATCAAATATACTACCAAAGGGATTACTACAATACGTTGACCGTGGAACTCTTGAACTCTGCTTGCATCTTATTGTTCTATCTCTCTCTCTGGTGAGAAAGTGTTCATGTTTTTTTACATAGAATTGTTCCATAGTTTGGCCTCATAATGGGTTGGGTTCTCAATGGGTATACATTGGATGGGTGAGAATAGGTTTATATTATATTTTCAATGGATTTGGTTGAGTTGAGTGTAATAGAAAATTGGGTTGGATATGGCTTGATCGGGTCCCTTTTTTCGAATGGGTTGAACCCATGGGTTAGTGTTGGGCTTTCTCTCATATATGCTGTGTAGGGGCAGACCGGGGAATGATCAAACCAAAACTGAGAGTGCCGTGAAGATACCGAAGGATCCGCTTGGCAGCAACAAGATGAACTTCCCGGGGATCATGCATGTGAAGGCAGATTTGCTGAACGGCGTACGCAATATCAGGCCGGGTGAAAGTCAGGTACTGAAGAGCATCCGCAAGGCTGCGGTAGGCTGTGGGGTCAGCCACAGAAGGACCGGCATCTGCAGGAACTTTGGCACATGTGTCGACAGGAGTGGAACAAGGCTTGCAATCGCTCATCCCATGGCGAGTGAGAATGTCCAGAACGTACTGGCGTTGGGACAGAGTGAGACAATCCTTGTGGTGCTGAACTGCTACACCTAGAAAATGATGAAGGGGGCCAAGGTCCTTCATGGCAAATTCTTGCTTCAGTGCAGCAATCACACGATGTAAGAGCTGTTCGGAGGAGGCAGTAAGAACAATATCGTCGACGTATAGCAGCAGGTAGACTGTTTCAGATCCTCGGCGGTATATGAAGAGAGATGTGTCTGACTTTGCTTCACTGAAACCCAGAGAGAGCACAAAACAGGCAAATCGGCTGTACCATGCACGCGGAGCTTGCTTTAGACCGTAGAGGGATCTGTTGAGCTTGCAAACATGTCCAGGAAGTGCAGGATCAGCAAAACCGGTGGGCTGGGAGCAGTACACAGTTTCTGATAAGGTCCCGTGAAGAAAAGCGTTCTTCACATCAAGTTGGTGAATTGGCCAGTCCTGGGAAAGAGCCAAGGTGAGGACAGTACGGACGGTAGCAGGCTTGACGACAGGGCTGAATGTTTCGTCGTAGTCAATGTCGGGACGTTGGGTGAACCCGCGAAGCACCGAACGAGCCTTGTACCTGTCTAGGGAACCGTCCGCATGAAACTTATGCTTGAAGATCCATTTGCCGGTGACCACATTCGCCTTGGCAGGGCGAGGAACGAGATCCCAAGTTTTGTTGTCCAGCAAGGCAGTAAACTCTTCTTCCATGGCCCGACGCCAGTGAGGGTTGGCGAGAGCGTCACGACAAGACCGCGGTAGTGGTGATAGAGCTTCAGTATGCAGAGCGAGGCACAGCTGTCGGTAACCGGACTTCCCACGGGTCGCCATACCGTGACTGTTGGTGACAGGTGGGATGGAGACAGTTCCTGGTGGAGGATCACTCTTGACGTAGCGAGGTGGGGAGGGAACCATGCTGGAACGTCGAGGAGGAGGTCCAGCAGGGGACCCAGGTGATGAGCTGGGGGCCGGAGCACGCCGAGAGTAGACGTGGATGACCGGAAGCTTGTCGAGGAAGGACGTCGGAGGCGGCTGTGCAGAGACCGTGGCCACGGGCGCCTGAGGAGGCGCAGCAGGAGCCGAAGGCGACGGTGGAGTGGGCGCCAAGGGCGCCGGCGAAGGGGGCGCCGTGGGCGCCTGGACAGCAGGCGGCGCCTGCACAGGTGCCTGAACAGACCGGGCTGCAGGCAGCTGTACAACAGTGGGGGGTACTGGTGCGTCCAGGAAAGGCATGACGGTGCCGCGCTGCCTGGGCGCAGAGAAGCCCGGCGGAGGCAGCTTGGACACCGGTGTGCCCAAGTTGGGCACCAGATGGTGAGGCACTGCAGCCCTTGGGGTACCTGCAGATGGAAAAGGAGCTGACGAAGAATCGTCGTTAGTTAGAAAATCAAGCTCGTGTGGGGGTGGTGAAGGTCGATGGCGGGAGAAAGGGAACGTTGTTTCGTCGAAGACAACGTGACGGGAGATGATGACTCGGTTTGTGGCGATGTCAAGGCACTTGTATCCCTTGTGGTCAGGGGAATAGCCAAGAAAGGCGCACAAGGAAGAGCGTGGGGCGAGCTTGTGAGGGGTGGTGGCGGTGAGGTTGGGGTAACAGGTACATCCAAACGCCCGGAGGTCATGGTAGGAAGGGAGGGTGCCATGGAGGGCAAAGAAAGGAGTGCTCATGTTTAAAGTTTTGGTTGAGAGACGATTGATGAGTAGGGTGGTAGTGGCAAGGGCATCAGCCCAGTAGGAGGGGGGCGTGGATGCTTGGATGAGTAAAGTGCGAGTGACATTGTTGGCGGTGCGGAGCATGCGCTCGGCTTTGCCATTCTGCTGCGAGGTGTGGGGGCAGGACATGCGGAGGGTGACACCTTTGACAGAGAAGAATGCGCGAGACGTGGAGTTGTCAAACTCACGCCCGTTGTCACATTGCACAGACTTGATGGTGCAACCAAACTGAGTGGACACAGGCGAAAAAATGTGAAAGTACAGTGAAGGTGTCGGATTTGAGTTTTTTTTTCCACCACGGCAAAGCCGAATTTCATTACTTAGAGCAACGAAATTACAAACGTTTTTGTCTGATTGAACATTAGCCCCCACACACCGCCTTGGAAAGAACACGAAGGGTTCCTCCAATCGGTGCAAACACACCACGCCGCCCAAAAATAACTGCCCTTGTGTCGCTAAACGATATCCACGATAACCAGAAACGTCGCTAAAGACTGCAACATTACATGCCCAGACCGGCACAAGGCCACCAAAAGGTTTGCTAAACTACAAACTACCAAACAAAACAACTCCAGCAGCTTGAAAGGCTGAAGATGTTCACACGATCGCCATCCTGTTGTCGCCTCCGTCCATCCGATCTTTCTGGTGAAATTGAAGAGCTGTCTTCTTGAGAACCTCTACGCCTTGCTCCAGCTGCAAGGATGTTTCCTTCAAGCTGCTGGAGTTTAAGAGGGAAAGTCCACACAAAATGCGAGCAATCATCAACAATGACAAGGTAGCATTTGAAACCAGATACACTGATCACAATGAATGAGATCAAAGTTTTTAGATGCTCGCGACAAGGAAATGGTAAAGGGCAGGCGAACATGATGCCCAAGCTGACAGGCATGGCAGAGGGTGTCATCGTCGGGCTTGCTGCAGATGATGGAGGAAGACTTGGCGAGAGTCTGAAGGGCAGCTTTCCCGGGGTGGCCGAGACGACGATGCCAAGTAGTCGAAGATGGGAGTGGCCACGAACGCGCAGGAACCGTAAGAAGAGGACGGGAGCTGCAAGGTGTAGAGGGGTCCTGTGCTGTCACAACGAAGGAGGAGGTCCCTGGTGCGAAGATCCTTCACAGAAACACCAAGAGGGTCAAACTCAACAGAGACAAGATTGTCAGTGGTGAATTGATGAATGGACAAAAGATTGTTAATGATGTCAGGGGCAATAAGAACATTGTTGAGGCGGAATGGGCAGTGATGGTTGAGTAACCAGTACCAACAACTGGAAGAGTGGCGCCATTGCCAACAACAATGGAAGAAGCAAAAGAGGAGGCTGGGGACATGGTGACCATACCAGGGTTGCCAGCGATGTGAGAGGAGGCGCCCGAGTCAAAGACCCACTCGGAGGGGCTTGGCGGCGGAGTGAGGGCGACAGTGCTGAAGGCGCCGGCGAGGGAATCAGGAGTCCAAGGCGACCAGGCTGGAGAGACCGCCTGAGGCGACCAGGCCGGAGAGGCCGCCTGAGGTGGTGTCGGGAAATGAACCCCAGGAGCCAGAGGAGGAGCGTAGTAGGCTGCCAGAGCGTGCTGTGGTGGAGAGCCGCGGGGTGGGGGGCCGCGCGGACCTCCAGGGGTGGAACCGGGTCACATGTGGATGGACCCGGTCCACGGGTTGAGGACGGAGGGCCACGGTGCGCCACCTGGAGCGCCTCCCTGAGCGGTGCCATGAGCAGCGCCCTGCGCACTGCCGTGCGTCCCGCCCGTCGGGGTGCCCTGGCCGGCCCCGCCGCGGCGACGTCGCCCACGGTTGTTGCCAGGCGAAGACCCGCTGGCCGCCTGGGGCAGACGCAGGAAGGCAGGAGCAGAAGCCGACGAGGGAGCAGGGGACTTGCTCGGCGAGGAGGCGATGAGAGCCGAGGAAAGGCCGAAAGAAGGCGCCATGTTGAGCTCAGCCAGACGTAGGTCCGTGCGGACGTCGGCGAAAGAAGGGAATGGCTTCTGGCGAGTGACGAACTGGGACATGAACTGGTAGCTCGTTGAGGCCGCGCAGAATGTTCAGAACAAGGGTACGATCCTGAACGGGCTCGCCAAGATCAGCAAGAGCGTCAGCCATGCCCTTCATCTTGTGGCAGTAGTCGATGGAGAGGGCACCCTGAGAGAGGGTGCGGAACTCGGCGTCGAGGAGCATGGCACGGGACTCGCGATTGTTTAGGAACTGTTGTTCGATGCCAAGCCAAGCTGCTCGAGTGGAGATGCCGTCGCGCTCGTGGATGACGTCGAGAAGGTCGGCGGAGATGGCGTTGAAGAGCCAGGAGACGACCACGCAATCCATGAGGGACCAAGCAGGGTCGGCGAAGTGGGAAGTGTCGCTGAGGACGTGGTCCTTCAGCGCAAACCGGCCGAGGGCGAGGAGGACGTAGCCATGCCATTTGGAGAAATTGGATGACTAAAGATCAAGAACAATTGGAATTAGGTTCTTGACATTTTGGACAGCCGTCGCCTGGCCGTGCAGGTGGGCGATGGCCGCAGCTTCAGAGGAGATGAAGCGTACGTCGTGGGAGGCGGCGTCGCGAGGGGCATCCGTGCGGAGACGGTCCCTGAGGGCGGTGGCTTGCTGTTCCAGAGCGTCAGCGAGCGCACGCTCCTTGGCGAGGGCGCCAGCGGCGTCGCGGACGCGATCCTAAGCCGCGGCGGCGGATTTGAGGTCGGCCTCCGCCTGGTGCTGCTCGCTGCGCTCGGTGTTAGAGGAGCGCAGAGAGGCGACCTCCTGTTCCAGCGTCACGACAGCAGCAAGGGCTTCGTCACGGAGCTTGGTTGCGGTGGCGACGGCCGAAGCGCCGGAGCTGGAGGCGTCGGGGGCCATAAGAGCGCATGGTGGAAGGGTACGCGCGGCGGAAAACAGAGGATCACGAGCACGCGGCAAGCGGCGGGGCGGGTGCGATGGGAAGAGGGAGCGCGCGGCGGTCGGCTGGTGGTCCGGCGGTCAAGCAGACACGCGCGGCGGCCGAGGGAGAGGAGGGGCGTGGCTCGAGGAGGGCGCGGCAACCGAAGGAATGGGGCGCGGGCGCTGAGGGGAGCGGAAGCAGAGGAGAGAGCGCCCAGGATTTAGCGTGATACCCTATTGGAGGAAAGCCAACAGGCTTGTATTGCATTAATCAAAGGATTACATTTGGTTTACACTTATATAGAGATTAGAGGGGAGCCCAAAGGGCCAGCCCAGCCTAGAAGGTGGTACAACAAGCTAGGAGTAGCTAAGGGAATACAAATATACTCCCTCCGTACTCGTAAAACATGTCGTTTTGAAAAAGGTTTAGGTCAAACATTGGAAATATAAATTGTCAATAAATTTTAGTTGTTGAGTTTGAAAATGTGAAAATTATATGCATAGATTTATCTTGAAAAATACTTTTATAAAAGTATACACATATCAACTTTTCTATAAATATTTTTATAAAAAATAAGAGGTCAAAGTTGTGCTTTGGAGACCGTGTCACTGTCCTGAACGACATCTTTTGAGTACGGAGGGAGATGTCTGCATATGTCTGTTGGTTTGAAATAGGTTGAGTGTACTAGATGCTTTAGCTAGCATAGGTTAATTTGTTGTGGGACTCACATGTTCAACTACTTGTGCTAATTGGTATGATGTAGCTTTTTATTGCATTAAATTAGTTACAACAAAATTTCAGTCAATTTCACTAAAAATTTTCAGGTGTCAACGTGAGACTGTAGTTTTAGGGTCCAGATTTTGATGGGGCTCATATGTTGATCTTGTCATGTAAATGGTAGAGTAGTTTCATGTCACTCTGAATCATTTCCAACAAATTTCAGTCAATTTGGCAAAAATATTAAGGGATGAACATGAACCTTAGATCCATGGTCTGGCTTTTGATGCGGGACCAGATGCAGATCGTTTCGCTCTAATTAGCACAAAGTAGACCTAAGCATTTCTTGAGCCGGATCGTAAAAAAATCCCATAACTTAGGCTAGACTTGAGGCAATATTTTTTTGGGTTTGCATTTCACTGTCCCTGTCCTCTAATAGTCACAAGTTGAGCCGAGAGTGGTGGGCTCGGGCCAAGCCAAAAATGCTCGTCTAGCACAAAGTAGCTTCATGCTACATTTTAGTTCTAGGGTTTGACTCTGATGTGGGGCCCGCATGTTGATCTTGCAGTGCTAACTAGCACAAAGTAGCTCCCTAGCAAATTTTAGTCATTCTTGATAAAATTTTAATGTGTGAACACAAGGTTTTAGTTCTAGGTCCAGCTTTTGATGTGAGTCCACATGTTCTATTCAAACTCGTATATTGCAAACACATGGGTAGTAGTAGTGAACCCATGGGTTATACTAGGTGGTGGGTTGGAACTGTTAATTTGTATAGACATATGTGGCTTTCTGTGTCTTCTCTCTTTGTGGCCCATGTGGGCCTTATGGCCCATTTGGCCCGTACTTTTATATACACTTGTAACCCTAGCCTGAATGGAGTTTGTGAGGCCATTCTTCTCTAGCAGGAACAATAAAATTTTGGTGGCTTGTTTGGTTGCACTTGTATCCACCTCAATCCATGTGTATTGAGATTGATTTGGGTGGAAAATTAACCATCTTAGGTCTTGTTTGTATGTAGTCGGATTAGCATCAATCCACATGTGTTGGGGTGGCCGACTACATCCAAAGAAGGCCTCAATACTCGTTGATTGAGGTGGATATGAATGCAACCAAACAAACCCTGGGATGGACAATAGAGTTAATTTGCTATTGGTTGGGTTGGGTAAGGGGTGAATTTTAACCCATTAGTTGGGCTATCCATAGTACACTCATTACAGATGCTGTTTGTACACATTCGTTATGTTTTATGGATTTATATCATTTTCATTGTCCTAATAAACAGTTTTCTGCACCTATGTGTTTTGATTTCTCGGCATTTTCCTTTGTTAAGGTAATGGCAGGATCTGGAAATTTGCAGACTTTCCGCTTACTGCGTTATCTTAGAGGAAGAATTTCTTCAGAAGGACAAGTGAATTATGGATTGCAGATGGCTGTAAGTATCATCAATAGCTCTGATTTTTTTCTTGAACACGCAGAAGAGCTGTGTATCATAAAACAGATTACATTCACACCCGTTAGAGATTAGAAGACAAAAACCGACCCGACCTAGAGAGCCTAGCTATCTGATAAACCTGCAAGGGAGCCGGGTCGACCCCTTCAGATCTACGGTCCGCTCCTAAATTTGGCCCGCGGTTTGGAGCGGTTTGATCCTAACACGAAGAGGTTCGAAAGGATGGGATCCAAATCGAACCTAGGGTCGCCTCGTTCAGTTCACAGTGTTCAGTCCCCGGCTGTTGTGGCCTATCGCTCCCGCCAGCGGCCAGCCTCGTGGGCTCCTGCAGTCGGCAACTCGGTGTAGGACTCCTCCGCACTCCAGAGCGAGAGCGTCCGATTTTTGCCCTGCTGATACTGCCTCATCGATCGACAGATCGATCTATTGAGATTGCGCCGGCCAAGGTTCTTTGACGAGGCGACAAAGTATCTCAACTGATGAACTGGATCCTGACGAAGCATTGCGTGGAGTCTGACGGAAAGGATGCAGCAACCGCCCATGATGACCCATTTAGTAGTAGATTTAAATCACAATCCTCTCGTCGTCTCATAGATTGATCTCATTGGTTCATAGCATCTTTTTGTATATAGTGTTGTCCTGTTCAGTACTACTAACACCAATGGTTGTGGTTCTGTGGTCTTTCAGTGAACCATAGGTATGGCTCTTTTATTTCTTCTGCCTATGTTGGATTAGTAGTAACATCATGCATTTTTTTTCGAGGAAGCTTGAACCATTGTTCCAATTTTTTTATGTTCAAATTAGTTAGAAACAGTGTAATTGTTTTGCTTCTTGCATCAATTACAAAAGCTAATTTAGCACTGAGGCTGAACGGTCTCATCAGATCGATAGAAGCTAATGCCAAAAGCTAGCTAGCGCCATGCTTACAAGTCTCTCCCTTGGAAACTCTATTCTGTGAATGAGGTTTGAACCTCGGTGCATCGCGGGTATATAATGCCAGAGAAATAAAGGTTCGAGTCGAACCGTAAACCTCATTTTACTTCAACGGAGCAGGGGGTCGACAAAAGGTTCACTCTGATCCAGCCCCTTTGCAGGCGGACTATCTGAGCCTGAGCTAGGGGCTCTGATAAAGGATAGCCCATTGGCTCATGCCACACTTTATATCTAGCACTCCTTACCAGCAAAAGTGAGGGCCGTGGGGATCCTTGGGGCAACACCATTAAAAACACACTTGTTCTTGTGTTTCCAAATACTCAAAGATCCAGTGTATCTGACACTCCGGATTGGCTTGTCAAACTGAGAGCGCACCCTGGGACAACAAGAGCGGATGTCACACGGATCAGAGTAGAGGCGGCGATGCTGGGACGACCGGCGTGGAGACCGTGTGGTGGAGGTCCCTGGCGGCACTAGGAGGGGTGCCCCTGCACGCACCGCACGCTAAGATGGGTGACATAGGTGTCAACGAGGAGTGCCCGGTGGTGGCGATGCAAACCTGATCAGTGACTGGGAAGAAGAAAAATACAGCAGCAAGGGATCCTCTATGTACAACACTTCGGGGTGCACATTGGCGATGGGATTCGGCAGTGGATCATTGGAACCTGTCATTTCTGATCCCAAATGTTATCTGGCTGCTAGGATTGATGGGAAAGAGAATTGAGGGAGCAGCAGCAGCCGTCGTGCTACAGTACCCATGGCGCTACAGTACCCGCGTGTAGAATGATAAGATAGGGAAACACCTTACACCCAACATGGGGGGTGACCTTGATATATATAGCCAGTACAATGGCAAGTTGCATGCAATACATGGCAGGTGCTAATCATACTAAATATAGCCTTGCCTAATATACACTTTCCTAATTTACATGCAATACATGGCAGGTGCTAATCATACTATATATAGCTTTGCCTAATATACACTTTCCTAATGTATATATCTATCAGCCGCCCTCGGTCGAAGCGTCAGGATTCCGGATGCACAGACTGGACCTGAAATCCTCAAATAGCTGAATCGGCAGTCCCTTTGTCATGATATCAGCAAACTGATACTTGGATGGCACATGGAGAACACGAACCTCGCCAAGAGCCACCTTCTCACGGACGAAATGGATGTCGATCTCAATGTGCTTGGTACGGCGGTGGTGGACCGGGTTGGCTGTCATATAGACAGCGCTGACGTTGTCGCAGTAGACAACTGTGGCGACCTTCAAGCCAACAACACTCTGCGACCACATGAGCAACAGCCCGGTACTCAGCCTCCGCACTGGACCGGGACACCGTGGTTTGCCGTTTGGAGGACCGGGACCCCAAGCTGTCGCCGAGGAAGACGCAAAAGCCTGAAGTGGAGCGGCGGGAGTCGGGGCACCCTGCCTAGTCAGCGTCGGAGTAGGCAATCAACTTGTCGACAGGCCCAGTGCCGATATGGAGGCTAGCCGATAGTGTGCCCTTCACATACCGAAGTATGCGCTTGATCAGCGCAAGGTGAGCTTCGCGCAGATCATGCATGAAGAGGCACACCTGCTGCACAGCGTACGCCAGGTCGGGGCGAGTGAGCGTCAAGTACTGAAGGGAGCCGGCGAGACTCCGGTACGTGGCGGGGTCAGCGACGGCAGCGCCCTCCGTGGCAGAGAGTTTGGCACGAGAGTCGACAGGCGTCGATGTCGAGTGACACTCGGCCATGCCCGCCTTCTGAAGATCTATCGCGTACTGCCTTTGGCTGAGGAAGAGCCCGTCGGAGGAGCGAGTGACGGAGATCCCCAGGAAGTGATGGAGCTCCCCAAGGTCTGTCATGGCGAACTCAGAGTGAAGGCGATCGATGATGCGGCGGAGCAGAGCATCCGAGGAAGCCGTGAGCACGATGTCGTCGACGTACAACAGCAAGTAGGCACTGGCGCCACCCTCAGTGTAGACGAAGAGGGAGGTGTCAGTGGCAGAAGCGACGACACCGAGTTGTCGAACGTATGTGGCAAAGCGCTGGTGCCACGCCCGCGGGGCCTGCTTGAGGCCGTAGAGGGAGCGCTGAAGAAGACAGACGGCGTCGGGGCGCGCCGGGTCGATGAAGCCGGGGGGCTGCTGACAGTAGACCGTCTCGTGCAGATGACCGTGAAGAAAGGCATTCTTCACAGCTGGTGGATGGGCCACTGACGAGAGGCGGCGATGCTGAGGACGACCCGAATGGTGGCAGGCTTGACGACGGGGCTGAACGTCTCGTCGTAGTCGATGTCGTGGCGCTGGGTGAAGCCGCGAACGACCCAGCGAGCCTTGTGACGAGCCAGGGTGCCATCAGAGTGGAACTTGTGTCGGAAGATCCATTTGCCTGTCACCACGTTGGCACCTGGGGGCCGGGAAACGAGTCGCCATGTGTCGTTGTCGACGAGAGCCTTGTATTCCTCAGCCATGGCCGCACGCCACTGAGGGTCGGCAAGGGCCCCTCTGTAGTCGCGGGGTATGGGTGAGGCAGTGGAGGCGGCGGCGACGTGAGCAGACGGTGGGAAGCCGTAACGATCAACAGGCTTCAGCGAGCCTGTCTGGAGGCGCGTCACAGGGCGGCCCGAGGTAGGAGGCGGTGGAGGAGGCGGAGGTGGCAGAGAGGCCGCCACAGCTGGAGTAGGAGCCGGCTGTTCTGGAACAGCGGGCGCCGGCAAGCGCACCTCCCCTGCTGGTGCAGTTGGTGGTGCAGGAGCCGGCTCAGCGGTCGGTGCGGAAGCACCAGCACGCCGCCGAACGTAGACGCGTAGAGGTGGACCCGTCGGAGTAGGAGCAGCCGTACCAGGAGCAAGGACCGGGCCAATCTGTAGGATGGCGGGGTCCTCAGCGAGCTCCTCCAGTTGAGCTCGGTGTCGCGGCTGCTCAGCGACGACTAGCGACGGAGCAACCGCATGGGGCACCATGGTGGCAGTGTGATGCACCAGCCCTGCAGGACCTGTAAGAAAATCCAGAGAGCTTGGGGGCTCGCTAGTGGGGTCAGTGCTGAACGTAAAGTGAGTCTCGTCGAAGACAACATGACGGGAGATGATAATCCGTCTAGTTGTGAGGTCGAGACACCAATAACCCTTGTGAGAGGAGGGGTATCCGAGAAAAACACAGGTTGTGGAGCGAGGAGCTAGTTTGTGTTTGGAAGTGGCGGTGAGGTTGGTATAGCAGAGGCAACCGAAGACACGAAGGATAGTGTTGTCTGGGGGCTGCTGGAAGAGTTTCTCATAGGGGACGCTATGGTGAATGGCTGAGCAGGGGCGCCTGTTGAGGAGATATGTGGCTGTGGCTAGCGCTTCTGCCCAATATTTGGGTGGCATGTGGGCGTGGATGAGCAGCGTGCGACATATGTTGTTCAGAGAACGGATGATACGCTCAGCCTTGCCGTTTTGAGGGGAGGTGTAAGGGCAGGAGAGGCGTAAGTGAATGCCGCTAGAGGCAAAGAAGGTGGCGAGGGCATTGTTGATGAATTCAGTGCCATTGTCGGCCTGAACAGCTTTGACAGGAAGGCTGAACTGTGTGTGGACGAAGGCGCAGAATTGAGTGATGTGAGTAGCTACCTCAGACTTATGGACTAGGGGGAAGGTCCAGCAAAAGCGTATAAGCTCAAACGGTAAAGAGGAAACTGAACTGGAATTTTGAAATGGCAGCCGCACATGCTTGCCAAGTTGGCATGAGTGACATAGAGTATGAGCTGATTTATTACATGAAATGGAATTATTTTGTCTAAGTAAATGTTGGGCAGCAGCTCCTGAGTGACCTAGACGATGATGCCATAGGTCGGTGGAGATGGCGAGGTTGGCTTGTGGCGTGGCAGGGACGGTGTAGAGGCCGTCGGAGCTATTGGAGCGAAGAATCACTCGTCTGGTCTGCAGGTCCTTAACAGAAAAACCAAACGCGTCAAATTCGATAGTGCAATGGTTGTCACGAGTGAATTGGCGAACTGAAATTAAGTTGCGCACTAGAGAGGGGACAACTAGAACATTGTGAAGCGAAAAGGGAGACGCGTGGCCTGGTAATGTGGAGCTGCCGGAGCAAGAAACAGGAAGATGATGACTGCTGCCAACAGTGATTGATGAGATGGAAGAGGGTTGACGGGAGAGTAGTATAGCATCAGAGTTGTGCATGTGGGAAGTGGCGCCGGAGTCCATGACCCAGCCGGAGTTCTGGAGTGCCATCTGGTTCAAGGCGGCGATGAGGCCGGACTGATCCCACACTGGAGTGGATGGAGCTGGCGGAGGGGAAGCGAAGACGGTGTGGGCCTGCGGATTGGCGCCCATGATGCCTTGGCTGCGCCCACCCTGGGCACCGTGACGGGGCCAGCCACCAGTGTTGTTGCCCTGCTGCCAGCCGCTGCCTGGAGGAGGAACGCCGCCCTGGAAGGCCCATGGATTGTAGCAGAACCAGGGCCCCATGGGACGGTTGCCCCCTTGCTGTCCACTGCTGCTGCCCTGCTGCCAGCCACCTTGGCCGCGCCAATTGCCTTGTTTCTTGCTGCCCCCGGAGCCCATGGGAGCAGCGCCAGTGGCCATAGAGGAGAGGCGGCACCCTGGAGAAGTGCAGGTGGAGGCAGAGGCAGCCACCATGGCAGATGCAGCCGTGGTCTTCTCGTCGTTGGCAAGGCGCAGCTCTTTGAGGGAGAGCATTTCTCGCGCCCTGGAGAAGGAAGGCAGCACGGTGGAGTTGGCGATGTCGTCGGCGGTGGCAGTGTAGCGCGGGTTGAGGTCGCGGAGGAGGCTGAGGACGAGCTAGGAGTCCTCGATTGTGTGGCTGACGTCCCGAAGGGCAGCGGCCTTGATCTTGAGCCTCTGGCAATATTCGTCGATTGACGAATCATCCTGCTTCAGGGAGTGGAACTCCTCCAGCAGGAAGACGGCCTGGGGCGCGCGATTAGAGCTGAAGAGGCCCTCGATTGCGACCCAAAGCTCGTGGGCAGACTGGTTCTCGTCGGTGATGGCGAGGTCGAGAACCGAGTCGTCGACGGTGTTCAGGATCCAGCCACGGACAGTGCACTCTGCAGTGTCCCACGATGGATCAGCAGCAGCAGCAGGAGGGCCGTCGATGTGGGGACGAAGGCTGAACTTCCCGCACAATGCCTTGAAGAACGAAGCCCACTTGGTGAAGTTGGGATTCTTCATCTCCAGGGTCACCGGAATATGAGTTTTCACATTGACGGCGGTGTAGGGGTGGACAACAACAGCCTGCGGTGGGGCTGCAGGAGCGGCGGCGGCGGCAGCAGCAGCTGCGGCGGCGGCTGCGGCGTCGTCACTCATGGCTGCCAGGAGGGGTGGAGGGGGGAGAGGAGCGGAAGCAGAAGGTCTGGGATCAGGGATCAATGGATCGTGGCTGATACCATGTAGAATGATAAGATAGGGAAACACCTCACACCCAACATGGGGGGTGACCTTGATATATATAGCCAGTACAATGGCAAGTTGCATGCAATACATGGCAGGTGCTAATCATACTAAATATAGCCTTGCCTAATATACACTTTCCTAATTTACACGCAATACATGGCAGGTGTTAATCATACTAAATATAGCCTTGCCTAATATACACTTTCCTAATGTATATATCTATCACCGCGAGTACTATTCACGGCAAAAGTGATGGTGGCGGCTAGGGCTGCTAGGGAGAGAGAAGGCCAGCCAAGGGCCTTTGCCCACGTCCGGGCAAGAGAGAAGAGTTTTCCTTTTTAAGTCTTGCTTGATTAGATTGTTACATCTCTCCTTATATAGAGAGGTTTACTTGACTTCCATGCAAGGCTTACTTGATTCCTAAGTAAGCGACCCTTATCTCTAATTAACCCTAACGGGCTATACCGCCAACGAGACCCAATAGGCCCATGACATACTCTAAGAACCAAAGATTCCTAGGACGTCATCGCCGCGACATGCATCAGAAGCGACCGTGCTCGCAGAGCCACCTAGTAGAAGTTGCGTTAGGAGTGGGATTGCTTGGTGTTTTGGTCGGGCGAGGAATTTGATGACTTTTTCTCTTTTTCTCTCCAGCCTGATGCAGCAACGAGGAGAATGCTGTCGAGAAGTTCCTCTGCGTCGTCCACGCAGGTCACCTTGGCGATGGAGACACTGCTACACCTCTCCGAGCTAACAATTGAGGAGGTGATGGGGTGACTCAAGGTTGTCGGCGACCGCGATGAGCAACCCCTTGCTCAGCGGGTCACCTTTGGTGGCAAGCTTCTCTTCACCGAGTAGTGGCTCGCTCGCAAGGAGCGGAAGAAGGGGCGGGCTTCAGGTTTGACCAGCGGCCGCAAGCGCAGGTCGCGGAAGAAGGACAAGGGCCCCCGAGCATAGAGGCATTGATGGTGGCGCTGCCGGTGAGTGTAAGGTCACCCGGGTTGACACTTGCCTCAATTGTGGCAAAATACGCCATTGGGCCAAGAACTGCTGATGGGCAAAGCGCGGCGACCAGGCTTATGTTGCACAAGCTGAGGGGGGTGATGACCTGGCTCTCTTCCTAGTACACGGGAGCATCGATATTACCGATAATGGGACAGCTGCTACACGTATGGATCTTCACTTGCAGCTTTGTCCTACTGATGGGTTACCTCTTGAGGATCCCTCTCGGTATCAACATATTGTGGGTAGCCTTGTTTGTCTCACTATCACCAACACTGATACTGCCCATGCAGTTCATATTTTGAGTCAGTTTTTTTATGCCCCAACTTCTATTCATTTTGGACATTTACTTCGCGTGTTGCGTTACTTACAGGGGACATCATCTATGTGAGAATATAGGAGCATACAAATTGATAATGATTTTGTGAAGCATGATCTTACAAAGCATATTGGTGTGGATGCCTTTACTCGTTTCATTGTCATAAGAAAACTATTTCTCTCCAGTTGCAATTGGCTGACTTTTTCACTAAAGCACAAACTCAAGAGCAGCATCGACTTCATTTGATCAAACTCAATGCTTCAAATCCTCTGCTTCCACCTTGAGTTTGAGGGGGGTTGTTAAGTGTATGACGGCCCTTATACTATGGGCCGTATAGCCCATGAGACAAACTATATATAGTTATCTCCACTTGTGAAGTGCTCATCGACTCAGATCCCCAAGTTTAGTAACAGTGGGGACGTAGGCTCGAGCATGGGTGGCCCGTAGTGATGTGTGAGAGGTTTGGATGGCGGCGGCCCATGGCTCTGTGGCAGGAGGGGGGGACCCCTTCATTTAAGGGGAGATGAGCAAGATATTGGTGGCCACCAAAAAAAAATGGAGGGTGGTTGGGGGATTGTTGGAGAAGAAAAGGTGACCCATCTCCAATTTGACAGTTTTATGGGGATGAGGGGTGGGATTGTTGGCTACTTGAGATGCTCTTAGTGGTGATGTATAGAGAGAGCCTCATTGGCCATATGGTCATATACTTGATAACACACAAAACAAGAGAGAAAGAGGGGTGCTAGACTATACCATTATTGGTTGCGACTAGTATCAAGTGTTTGAATAGGCGCCCATATATGGGCTGACCATCTGGGAATCGGTGCCTAAGCCTTATGGCTGGGTTGCCCCAGGGTTTGTATGGTAGATGATTACATGGAATAGGCAAGGATCTCCGTTGATTGGGTGTTTCTATAAACCCTTGATCCTTGCCTATTGCCTTTATATTTGTACCCTCTTGTACTCATAATCAATCTACTATTCCCTTGGCCATAATTGCTTATCAGCTGCCTAGGTTACTTTCGCTGCCTGCCCCGTGCGCTAGGCCCTGCCGTGCAGCGCCCGCGCGCCGGCCTCCGCTGTGTTGCGCCCACCAAGCCTGGCACCAGCCCGCCGCTCTCTCCCTCGACTAAGCTGCCTCCTCTATCCAGGACACGAGCTCGCTGCCCGACATGCCTAGGCGCAGGACAACGCCGCCGCCGCCCGAGCACTCGAGAAGGAGCGCCAGGTTGCTCTAGCACGCACTGCCCAAGCCGAAAAGGAAGCCGCCACCAAGGAACGCGATGCGGCTGCTCGTCGTGCCAGCGAGGCTCTAGCGCGCGCCGCCAAGGAGCATGCCGCTAGCTGCGGCTCCTACCTCCGGTTCCTCCAGCATCGCCTCGAAGCCACCCTCGGACCTTGCCTCCGCCATGCTGCTCCACGATGCTCTCGCGCTGCTGAACCTCCATGCCCAAACCGTCGCCATCAACAACATTCAGACACATCTCCATCGTCCTTGACGTTGGCTCTGACAACTCTGGTCGTTGGCGGGATCAGTTCCTGCTTGTCATCTGCAAGTTTTCCCTCCAGGACCATGTCTTCCTCGCTCCTTCGGATCCCCGTCTCCCCCGACTGGGCTCAGATGGATTTCGTCGTCAAGTCCTGGATCGTTGGAAACCTTACCAACGACCTCACCGAGATCATCTCTGCCCAAGGCCCTACTGCTTGCCACGCCTGGTTCGTCGTCGAATCCCAGTTACTAGGCAACAGGGAAGTGCGCGCCATTCACCTTGAGATGAGATTCCGCAACTTCGTCCAAGGCGATCTCTCCATCACAGAATACTGTCACCGCCTGAAGAAGATGGCTGATGACCTTATGGCGCCTCTGCGAGGTTGTCACCGATCGCACTCTTGTCCTCAACATGATCCGGCGCTTCAGCCATGTTTGGCGCCCTCCTTCGTTGCGCTCGCCCCTTTCCTTCTTGGAGGCCCGGGATGACCTCATCCTCGAGGAACTTACCCTGGAGAATCGACAAGATGTACCTGCCATAGCCCTCGTTGCTTCCACTTGGTGTGTTGAGATTAGGGGTTTTCCCCTTCTCTTTTGTACGTTTTCTCTTTCTTAATGAAATGACACGCAGCTCTCTTGCATAGTTCGAGAAAAAAAAAAAAACTTCGACTGCTACCTCACCATCTCCTGGCATGGGCTCCGGGGGCGTCGGCGGCTCCAAGCCCTCCAACAATCGTCGCAACAAGAGCGGCGGCGGTGAAAAGGGGGGCCAACAGCAGCCGACGACATCTGGTGCTGGTCTGCCTCCCTTCGGTGCCTGCTCCTGGCCATCTGTCTACAACCCCTAGATGGGGTCCATCCAGATGTGGTCGGGTGGGCCGTGTCCTCCCTTGGGGCCCATCCCGCTGCATCTGCAGCCGGAGGCTCTCCTCACCAAACAGCAACAACAGCAGCAGCAGCGGGCGCTCCTTGCCCAATAGCAGGCAGCTGCTGCCTTGCCGCCGACGACACTAGTCCATGGATTGCGCCAGGCTACTACAACTCCGTCACTGGACTCCTTTCCTGGGATCCGTCGGCCCTTGCTTCCACTTTCAATACAATGACGTTGACTCCACCCCCGTCGAACCAGTGGTATTTCGACTCAGGTGCTACCTCCCACATGTCTTCTCAGTCCGCTGCTCTTTCACATGTCCATTTTCCGCGGTATCCAGCTCCTATTATTATGGGTATTGGTTCATCCTGTCACTGCCACTGGCTCTACAGAGCTATCACCTTCTTTACGTCTTAATAATGTTCTTGTGTCACCACAACTTATTAAGAATCTTATCTCCGTTCGCCAATTTACTACTGACAATAATTGCTCTGTTGAGTTTGACCCTGTTGGTTGTTCTGTGAAGGCTCTTCCGTCCCGGATCGAGATCATCACGTGCAATAGCTCCAGGCCGCTCTATCATTTGCGCCTTCCTCCAAGACACTCCTTGGTTGCCCAGGCTACCTCTCCCTTGTGGCATCGGTGTCTTGGCCACCCTGGTCACGAGGCTCTGTCCAAGCTAGTGTCTAGCGTTTCATGTCAGATAGAAGATTGCTCAGATTTGTCTCATGCTTGTCAACTAGGGCGTCATGTTCGTCTGTCCCTTTTATTCGTCCACCTCTTGTGCGTCTAGCAAGTTTGATCTCATTCACTGTGATCCGTGGACATCTCCAGTTAGTGTCTCTGGTTATAAATATTATTTGGTCATAATTGATGATTGCACTCATTACTTATGGACTTTTCCTCTTCGCATTAAATCTGACACTTTCAACACGCTAGGTCACTTCATCACCTACGCCTCCACCCAGTTTGGCGCCAACATCAAGGCGGTTTAGTGCAACAACGGGAAGTTTGGCAACTCCAGCACCCGTATCTTCTTCCTTACATAAGGCATCCACCTTCGCATGCCTTGCCCTTACACCTCGCCTCAAAACGGTAAAGTTGAACGCATCATTTGTTCAATCAATAATGTCATTCGCTCCTTGCTATTTCATGCGTCCATGCTTGCCTCATACTGGGTCGAGGCCCTCTCTACGACAACATTGGTTCTTAACATCCTGCCCACCAAGACTCTACAGCTCTCTACGCCACACCTTGCCCTCTTTGGCACACCGCCGGCGTATGATCATCTGTGCTTTTTTGGCTGCAAGTGTTACCCCAACCTGCCTGACGCTACTCATAAGCTTGCTCCTAGGTCTGCGCTATGCACCTTCCTAGGATATTCCACTCATCATAAAGGATACCGCTACCTTGAGCTCTCCACATATAGTCATCATTTCCAGGCATGTCATCTTCGATGAGGATGCCTTTCCTTTTGTTGAGTGTGATGGTCCTCGTACCTCGTTGGATTTCGAATTTCTTGATGTCACTGATGTTGTGCCCTGATGGTCCTCGTCCTCACCAGGTGTACATCCCACCTGCTCTTTGCGCCGGCTCACTGTCATCGGCGTCCCTTGCAGGCTCTCTAGCACAGCCACCTTGTGGACCTCCACTTGGCTTCCCCGAGCGCAACTTCTACGTCTATACACGTCGTCCTCACCCGCAGCCTACTCCACCTGCGCCCACTCCAGCTGCCCCAATGCCGCTTCCCACGGGTGTTGTTGCTGTCCCAATCAGGACACTATGGCCACGCATGCGAAGAGTGGCTATCGGATGCCTATTGTGTTCCACGTTCTGCCTCTTTCTCTGGTGTCGAATGTTGGAGTATATGTATTTAGGCCCATGAGGCCCATGTAAGTGACTGATATAGCTGCCCTTCCTAGGGTTAGCCCAATAATCCAATCAGGGCCTGTTTGGAACACAGTTTTTTCAAAGGAATTTTGGAGGTTCTCATTCCTATGGGAAAAAAACCTGTGACTGTGTTTGGAATATAGGATTCGTAGTTTCCCTTCCGAAGGAACGGCAGCCAGGTACGTGTGTTTCACGGGAAATAAAACATCCACCGTGACTCAAGGGAAAGCATCTTCTCGTTCTTTTCTCTCGCCGCCTCTTCTCTTTGTTTCACGGGAAATTTTCATGCAATCCAAACAACAAACTTCAAGGATTCCTCTGTTTCAGATTCCTGTGGTTTTTCGCTTTATACCGCATCTTATTCCTGTGTTTTTTCCTATTCGTCTGTTTTTCATTCCTGTGTTCCAAACAGGCCCTCACTCTTTCCAACATGGTATCAAGCTAGGTTTTCTTTTTTTTCCTTTTTCCACCTCCAGCCGCCAGCCGCCGCCGCCTCCTCGCCGCGGCTACCGCGACCATGGCCGCCGGCCGGCCGCCTCCTCCCTTCCCCAACTCCTTCTCCTCCTTCCCTCCCCTTCCTCGCGTGACCTGGGCGCAGCTCGCAGCGCTGCGGCCCGACCAGCCTGGCGCCGCCGCCCTTGTCGCGGCTGCGGGCGGGTCCGGCGTGGGCGGCCTCGGCGCCGGCGACTCGCGGCCCCGCGACCCTCCTGCGGGCGGCCTGGGCGCGGGCGAGACGGGCGCCGGCGGCTCCGGCGCGGACGGCCGGGGCGCAGAAGACCCTGACCCGCCTCTGCTCGGCGCGGTCGGCGGCCAGGGCGGCCAGCCCGACCCGCCTCTGCTGGGCGCGGGCGGCGGCCAGGGCGGCCAGCCCCTGGGTGCCGGCGACCCTCCTCTGCTCGGCGGCCAGCCTCTACAGGGCGGCCAGCCCCTGCTCGGCCAGGGCTGCCAGCCCCTGTTCGGCAACCTCAACCAGCTCTCCGGCGCCTTGGGCTCGGGCTGGGGGGGCCCTCGCACTTGGCGCAGCAGCCGGTGCCTCCTTCCCCGCGCCACCTCCTCCACCGCTACTTCCCCAACCCGACTATGCTATCGCCCCCGCTCTGGTGGCCGCACGGGCAGCCGCCGCAGATGGACAGGCGCGAGTGCGTGCCGCTGCCCTCATCTGGGAACGTGAGCGTGACGCGGCTGATGCTCTCGCTCGTCAGCTCCTCGAGGCGGAGCAGCTCCTCAGCGGCCCTGTGCTGCTCAACACGGGTGCCACGTCCTCCGGGTCCCGCGCTCTGCGGTCCTCTCCTACCTCGGTGCCCGATTCGGCTGATCCTCTCGTCGCTCAGCTTCACTACCAGGCCGGGGCCGTCCAGAACATCCGCAGTCTGGTACCCATCGTCCTCAACTCCGAGTCACCTTCCTATGCCCGCTGGAAGGAACTGGTCCTCACCCTCCGTCGCTACGCCCTCGACGACCATGTCCTCATCACCACTCCATCAGCGGCTCAGACCTTCGTGTGGCAGCGCCTCGACAGCATCGTCCTCTCGTGGATTCTTGGGACCATCTCCCTTGACCTGCACGACCTCGTTCGTGCTCCACCGGAGGGCACACCCACCACCGCCCGCTATGCCTGGCTTGCTCTCGAGGGCCAGTTCCTGGGCAACGCCGAAGCCCAGGCACTGCGTCTCGATGCGAGTTTCCGCACCTTCGTCCAGGGTGACCTCTCTGTCGGTGAGTACTGTCGCCGGATGAAGGGCATGGCTGATGCACTCGGAGACTTGGGTTGTGCCGTGGAGGACCGGATCTTGGTCCTCAACGTCCTCCGCGGCCTCAGCGAGCGCTACGGCCATCTTCGGACCTGGATCACTCGGCAGCGGCCGTTCCCCAACTTCCTTCAGGTTCGAGATGACCTCGTCCTGGAGGAGGTCACTCAGGGCATCCAGCCGGGGTCCTCGTCGTCCTCGACTGCTCTGGCTGCCACTCCTCCGCCGCGCCCCACCGCTCCGCCTATGTCGTCTCTTCTTGGTCCTCCTCCCGGGCCGAGCGGGGGTGGGGGGGCCGTGGTGGTCGCCGTCGCCGCGGCGGGGGCCGAGGTGCGGGCACCAGTCGTGGGAGCACACCGGCACCTCCACGCGGTGTACCCTGGCCATCCTACAACCACCCATGGTCCGGGCGCATCTCAATGTGGCCCTTTCCGGCGGGTGGCGGCGCGTCTCGTCCTCTGGCGGCCATGCTCGCTGGGGGGGTCCCGGGAGCTCAGTGGACTCCGGGGGCGGTCGTCCCTCCGCTTCCGTGGACTCCTCCTCCTGGGGTCGCACCTGGCCCTGTTGGTTGGGACCCGACAGCCCTGGCACACTCCTTCAGCACCATGAGTCTGACTCCACCAGTCAGCCCGGACTGGATTGCTGACTCGGGTGCCACCTACCACACCACTCCTGACCCCGGTATACTCTCCTCGGTTCACTCTCCTTCCTCCTCTCACCCTTCGTCCATCATGGTCGCAAATGGTTCATGTCTTCCTGTCACATCTGTGGGTGCTGCCGGCACTCATGGCTCCTTTCGTCTTCCTGACGTTCTTGTTGCTACGTCTATGGTTCACAACCTCCTTTCTATTCGTCGTTTTACCACTGACAACTCTTGTACTGTTGAATTTGACTCATCTGGTCTTACTGTGAAGGATTTGGTTTCCCGGCGTCCACTCCTCCGATGTGACAGCGCGGGGCCCCTTTACACCCTTCGGTTTCCTCCACCGCCTTCCACTTCGTCCGCTGCTTTCGCCGCCGTTTCTTCCTCCACTACCTGGCACCGCCGGCTTGGACATCCTGGCCGCGACATTTTGAGACACTTAGTCGTAGTTCCGATATTCCATGTACTCGGGCTCACGATGGGCATGTATGTCACGCGTGCCAACTGGGCCGCCATGTTTGCCTTCCTTTCTCCACTTCCCCTTCACATGCGACCCGTACTTTTGATCTTGTACATTGCGACCTGTGGACATCTCCTGTTCTGAGTATTTCTGGCTATAAATACTATCTTGTGTTGGTGGATGATTTCTCTCACTATTCCTGGACTTTTCCCATTCGTGCGAAGTCTGACACTTTCTCGACGCTTCTTCACTTCTTTGCTTGGGTGTCTACACAGTTCGGCCTCATCATCAAGGCCGTTCAGTGTGACAACGGGCGTGAGTTCGGCAACTCCACGTCTCGTGCCTTCTTCCTCTCTCGCGGCGTGCAGTTGCGCATGTCGTGCCCCTACACCTCCTCCCAGAACGGCAAGGCCGAACGCATGATTCGCACCACCAACGACACCATACGCACCCTTCTCTTGCAGGCCTCCCTTCCTGCTCACTTATGGGCCGAGGGTCTTCACACCTCCACATACCTCCTCAATCGTCTTCCTTCCACTGCCTGTCCTGCTCCCACTCCACACCACGCCCTTTTCGGTACCCCTCCTCGCTATGACCATCTCCGAGTCTTCGGGTGTGCGTGTTACCCTAACACCACTGCCACTGCTCCCCACAAGCTGGCCCCCCGGTCGACTCGGTGCGTCTTCCTCGGGTACTCCACGGATCACAAGGGGTACCGTTGCTTTGACCTTTCCTCTCGTCGAGTCCTCATCTCCCGTCACGTTGTATTCGACGAGTCTGTTTTTCCCTTCACCACCACCACTACTACCACCTCCCCACCACCCACCTCCGACCCTATCCTCTCCCTGTTTCCCACTGACACAGTGGCCCAGCCACCTTTGTTGTTTCATCCTGCAGGTCCTCTCCCGCGTCCCCCGCCGCCGGGCCCGTGCCCCGGCCCGCCGACTTAGGGACCTGTGCCTGACCCTGCGCCTTGCGTGGGTCCGGCAGCCGCGCCACCGGGTGCTGCGTCTGCCCCTGCGCCTTGCGCCGGTCCAGTGGCTGTGCCCGACCCTGCGCCCCTCGCGGGTATTCAACGTCTACGGCACCTCCTGCGCGGTTCGCCCAGCCGGTGCGTGTCTACCAGCGTCGTGCGCGGGCGGCCCCACCACCCTCGGTGTTGGCTCCGTCAACGTCGTCGCCACCTCGGCCTCCTCTCGTGATCGGCTCTCCACCGTCGACGCCTACGCCGCCGACTCCCCCACCGCCGGCTGCTCGGGTCGAGCCGCCCGTGTACCACCCCCTATTCTTCACCGCCACCCGCGTCATGTTCACCACATGGTGACGCGGCATGCGGCGGGGGTGTTGTGGCCTCGGGCTCTTGCCGCGACGCACGACGACACGCGGGTCTCTCCGGTACCCTCTTCCGTGCGCGACGCCCTGGCCGACCCTCACTGGCGTCGTGCGATGGAAGAGGAGTACGCGGCCCTTCTCGCCAACCAGACCTAGGATCTGGTGCCACGTCCACCTGGCTCCAATGTTGTCACCGGCAAGTGGATATGGACTCACAAGCGTCGGGATGATGGCACTCTTGATCGGTACAAGGCTCGCTGGGTACTGCGGGGTTTCACTCAGCGGCCTGGAGTTGACTATGACGAGACGTTCAGTCCCGTGGTGAAGCCAGCTACAGTCTGCACGGTTCTCTCACTGGCTCTCTCTCGCTCCTGGCCTGTGCATCAGCTGGACGTCAAGAATGCTTTTCTCCACGGGACACTTGCTGAGACCGTCTACTGCAGTCAGCCGGCGGGTTTCGCTGACTCTACTCAGCCTGATCTGGTCTGCCGCCTCAATAAGTCTCTCTACGGCCTCAAGCAGGCCCCTCGGGCGTGGTACTCTCGCTTTGCTACATTCCTGCTCACTCTGGGGTTTGTGGAGGCCAAGTCAGACACTTCGTTGTTCATCTACCACCATGGTGGGGAGACTGCCTATCTGCTGCTCTACGTGGATGACATTGTGCTCACCGCTTCCGGCCCGACACTTCTGCGGCGGATCATCACCTCTCTTCAGCAGGAGTTCGCGATGAAGGACCTCGGTGTGCTCCATCACTTCCTTGGGGTCACCGTTGAGCCTCGTCCTAGGGGGCTCTTTCTTCAACAGCGGTAGTATACTCTTGATATCCTGGAGCGTGCTGGGATGACTGACTGCAAGCCCTGCTCCACCCCTGTTGACACTCAGGCCAAGCTGTCAGAGACCGAGGGCGCCACAGTCACTGACCCTACCGCATACAGGAGTCTTGCGGGGGCGCTTCAGTACCTCACCTTCACCCGCCCGGACATCACATATGCAGTTCAGCAGATTTGCCCTCATATGCATGATCCGCGGGAGCCTCACCTCACGGCCCTCAAGCGCCTCCTCCGCTACCTCCGCGGCACCGTTGACTACGGACTGCTTCTCCACCGGTCGGCCTCCACCGAGCTCGTCGTCTACACCGACGCGGACTGGGTCGGGTACCCGGACACCCACAGGTCCACCTCAGGCTATGCTGTCTTCCTCGGCGGCAACCTGGTGTCCCGGTCGTCCAAGCGCCAGCCGGTGGTCTCCCGCTCCAGTGCCGAGGCGGAATACCGCGCTGTTGCTAACGGCGTGGCTGAGGCCTCCTGGCTTCGGCAGCTCCTTGGGAGCTCCACAGTCCCCTGACTCGGAGCACGTTGGTCTACTGCGACAACGTCAGTGCGGTGTACCTCTCCACCAACCCCGTTCAGCATCAGCGGACCAAGCTTGTGGAGATCGACCTCCACTTTGTCCGCGATCGGGTGGCCATCGGTGATGTTCGGGTTCTCCACGTCCCGACCACCTCCCAGTTCGCTGACATCTTCACCAAGGGCCTCCCGTCGTCGACGTTCTCTGAGTTTCGCTCCAGCCTCAACATCACTAGTGGCTAGTTGAGTCTGTGGGGGGCCTCGTGTTGGGTTGTACTTCTTTTCGCACTCAGTCTTGTAACTCCGCTGCGCCGGTAGTTCAGACTGCGGGGGGTGTTGGAGTATATGTATTTAGGCCCATGAGGCCCATGTTAGTGACTGATATAGCTGCCCTTCCTAGGATTAGCCCAATAATCCAATCACTCTTTGCAACATCGAAGTCCTTCCGCAGCGCTCTTGCTGACCCCAATTGGCGAGCTGCTATGGAAGAACACAGGCCTTACTGCAGAACCACACTTTGGATCTCGCGCCTCGCCCACCTCGGGCCAACGTTGTCACCGGCAAGTGGATCTTCAAGCACAAGTTTCAGTCTGATGGCTCTCTTGAACGGTACAAGGCGCGCTAGGTTCTCCGTGGTTTCACACAACGTCTTGGCATGGATTTTGATGAGATGTTTAGTCCCGTGGTGAAGCCTACTACTGTTCACACGGTGCTCTCCTTGGCTCTATCTCGTCGTTGGCCTATCCACCAACTTGATGTGAAGAATGTCTTCCTTCATGGCAACCTTACTGAGACAGTATACTGCCAACAGCCATCAACTCATCCGGATTTTGTCTGTCACATGAAGAAGTCACTCCATGGCCTGAAGCAGGCCCCTCGCTCTTGGTAGAGTCGGATGGCTACCCACTTGTTATCCCTTGGGTTTGTTGAAGCCAAGTCAGACACCTTGTTTTTTATCTACCGACACGGATCAGACACAACTTATCTGCTGCTCTATGTTGACGATATTGTTCTCACTGCTTTTTCACCTAGCCTTCTTCCGTGGATCATCTCAGCTCTTCAGCAGGAATTCGCCATGAAGGACCTTCTCGGTATGCATGTTCAGCGTAGTGGTGATGGTCTCCTACTTTCTCAGCGGCAGTATATGTTGGACATCCTTGATCGCGCCAGGATGGTAGAGTGCAAGCCGTGCACCACTCCAGTTGACACCAATCTGAAGGTAGCTGCAGCAGATGGTGCCCCTGTGTCTGGTGCCTTATAGTACTTGACTTTCACTTGGCCCGATATTGCCTACATCGTGCAGCAGGTCTATCTCCACATGCGCGACCCTCGTGAGCCTCATCTTGCAGCTCTGAAGTGGATTTTGCACTACATTCGTGGTACTCTTCAGCTCAACCTCTTGTTGTGAGCTTCCTCGACTGATCTTGTCGTATGCACTAATGCTGATTGGACTGGTTGTCCAGACACACGCAAGTCCACCTCTGGCTATGTCGTGTTTCTTGGTAACAACCTCGTCTCTTGGTCCTCCAAGCATCAGAATACGGTGTCACGATCCAGCGCCGAAGTCGAGTATCGCGCGGTGGCGCTCGAGCTCCATGCCCCTCTCCGGCGCGCCACCCTGTTGTATTGTGGTAACATCACTGTTGTCTACATGTCCTCCAACCTGATTCAGCATCAGCGGACCAAACACATTGTCTTCACTTTGTCCGGGAGTGTGTTGCCATTGGTGAGCTTCGTGTCCTGCATGTTCCTACCTCTTCACACTATGCGGATATCTTCACTAAAGGACTTCCTTCCTCGGTGTTTTTGGAGTTTTGATCCAGTCTGAACGTGCAGAATGGTTGACGATCTGACTGCGGGGGCGTGTTAGAATAAACGCCCATATATGGGTTGGCCATCTGGGCCTCAGCGCCTAAGCCTTATGGCTGGGCTGCCCCAGGGTTTGTATGGTAGATGGTTACTTGGAATAGACAAGGATCTCTGTTAATTGGATGTTTCTATAAATCCTTGATCCTTGCCTATTGCCTATATATTTGTACCCTCTTGTACTCAATCTACTATTCCCTTGGCCATAATTGCTTACATCAAGGAGCAGCAGTGGTCCTGTATGCCTATGGTTGAGGATCAAGGAGTCCAGGGACACTGGAGGGACGACTATACCACTGGGGAGCAGGTCCTACCGCCAAGAACTGCTACTGCCATGATGTATCATGCAGGATATTAGGGATGAGGCAGCAGCTAAAGTCTTAGAACCATCTGGCCGTAGATTTTGTGTTTCGGTCGCTGGTTGTTGTTGTATTTTTTTCCTTGCAAAGCTGTATTAACTCTTGACCTATTGGGCCTGTAGGAGTCTTCTTAGACTCCATCTTCTTAATATAATGATGCACAACTCTTCTATGTGTTTGGAGAAAAAAACTCAATGAAAGATTGAAAAAGCAAATAGGTGGCGGAAAATCCTTGGTATTAGCTGGTTTTTTCACTTGGTTTTCTTGATCCGCCCTTTGGCCATTACTACCCTTTGATCTTTTATTAGCTTACTATGTGAGAATAGACTGATCTCGTTTATCACAATGTAGGTAAGCTTGGCAATAGGATTCTTGTTCCTTGGAGGTGGGACACACACATTTTCAACTCAGAATAGCGCAATTGCTGCATTATTGATCTCACTTTACCCACGTTTACCCACTGGACCAAATGACAATCGCTGCCATCTCCAGGTCATTCCCTTACTTCCATGTCTCCCTGAGCTCTCACCTTCATTGTATATCATACCTTTGTTTGTTGCAAACAAATTTAAGTCTCTGTGTGACTGTAAGTAGGCATTCAGACACCTATATGTAATAGCTACAGAGCCTCGATGGGTTCAGACAGTGGACGTCGACACAGAACTTCCAGTGTATTGTCCATTGGAAGTGACAGTTGCTGAAACAGAGTATTATGATGAGACAAACTATTGCGAGGTGACACCTTGTCTTCTTCCAGAACGCTCAGTGGTACGTATGTTTGATTCGACTTATGCTTACTGGTCAAATAGTGTTCTAAATAAAATTAAACTTTAAACATGTACAACATATGTTTATCATTTAACACAATGCTCTAAGTACTGACATGTTCACCAATTCATTTTCTCTGAAGTATTGGCATGTAGAAGTACTCAGGATAAGTTCCTGTATATCTGGTATTAGATTATTGTTATATTTCTGCTCTTTCTCTCTTGTCAAGACAAGTACAACTATTTTGATGCACTAGTTCAGCAGAAACCTTTTCTTCAATTCTAGATACAATATGAGCTATAAGTTATATATATAGTCGGTGCTCAGCCAGTGCCATGCCTTTGTCTTTGTCCCTGTGTGCACACTACCTTTGCCATTTGGTTCATCTGCACCATGCTGTAGGCTCAACCACACAACCAAGCTTTTGTAGGGTAAGGTGCACCTTGGCTTTCACCCTGCCTTGTATTTAATCACTTGCGGACAAATTGCTCGCCTCCTTGGCTCAGAAAGGGTACCTCCAGAGAGATGAAGTGCGCCATATGTGCAGGGTTTTCTGCCTTCTTGTTCGTTTCTGATGATTAGAAATGAGATGCTGAAGAACCAAGGAAAGTAGGGATTTTTTATAAGGTGGAGGTTTCTAAAGTTTGTTTTTTTTTTTGTTTTGTTTTTTTTTTTTTTGCTAAAACTAGTTTGATATTGATTTTCTTTATTTTCTAAGGGTTTGTAGGAGGTTTAAGGAGCTGAATGAGATATCACTCCTGTACTGTTGCCAAATCAAAATTTTAAAGTAGTAGACTCCAGGAGCTCCTTGCCAGGTCGCTGTCCTTGGCCGCATGTAGCTTGTGTCTACATTGGTTAGGGTTTTAATTGTTGCTTCTTTTTATTTTTCTGTAAGAGTTTCCTTCCTGTTAGTGGTGTGTGTGTGTGGTGGGGGGGGGGGGGCGGGGGGGCGAGGGGGTGTTGAATTCTTTGTAATTGGGCCGGTTCCTGCTGGCCCTCTGTTTTTTCCTTAATGAAATGACACGCAGCTCTCCTGCGTTGTTTGAGAAAAAAGTAGTAGTGATTGTCTTCAATATGACATGATATAAAAGCATGATAGCATTTCATCTTGCCCATTCTTTCTAACTGAAAGTCAGACTCTCTCTCTCTCTCTCTCTCTCTGTGTGTATTTAATCTTTCCTTTGTACCCCCTCCATTTTGCAAAATTTCATGAAAGATGGTATTGCTAAAAGTTCCTAGTCGTTCGAGAAAAAAAAAACTAAAGTTCCTAGTGTTCAACAATGTTTTTAGCTCCCTTTCTTTTGGTGTTTTACAGTAGTCAACTTTGATCATGAATTTTTCGGGGTTACATGTTATCTTCCCTCTTTGTACTTTTTTTTAGAATTTTGGGAAGTATATGGAAAGTGCATAGGTTTAAACCAGGTGGGAGAGCCAATAAAGTTCTCAATCTAAAAGGCTAATTCTGTTGCAGCTTAAAAGCATTCGAGTTTGTGGGCCTAGATATTGGCCTCAGGTGATAAAACTTGCACCTGAAGGTATAGTACTTATCCTGAATACTTCACAACTTGTCAACTTGTTAAAAAAAGTTGCATTATATTCTTATCATAATTCTCAAATAGACAAGCCATGGTGGAGATCTGGAGACAAGACAGATCCATTCAATGGGGGAGTACTCTACATAAAGCGAAAAGTTGGATCATGCTCCTACTCTGACGATCCAATTGGATGCCAATCCTTGATTTCACGGGCAATGCATGAGGTTAATGTTTTGTTACAATTGTCCAGATATGCATCTTAGTTTCTCGACTATAGGTTATATTGACTATTAATTTTACTTCTCTTACATGAACTTCAGGTCTGTGATGCACCATCTGCTAGTTGCAGTAATCAACCAAACCGCACTAGTGATAGCTACTTGAGAGTTGATCAGCTAGTAAGCACTTTCTCGGCCAATCCAAGCTTGATTGCTTTTGCAAAACTGTGTTCCATGTCATGGAAGAGCAGGCAAGTGATTTTTTGTCTAATTTCCTCTATCTGCAGAAGAGTGTTACCTGGATAATAAGCACTATGTATACATGTCATCTGGCCACTATGTATAATGTTGTCTTCCAACTGCAGATGCAATAGCAATTTTCAGGAGTTCTGCTCTCAGGTGCTGTATGAATGTATGAGCAAAGATAGACCATCACTGTTACAGGTTTCTTACTGTAAACATCTATTTCATTTTTTTTTTGTTGCTCAATTCTTATCAACTACTCCTTCCATTTCAAATTATAAGACGTTTTGCCTTTTCTACTTTTACCGTGCATCTAGACATAATATATATCTAAGTACATAGCCATAACGTCTTATAATTTGGAACGGAGGGAGTAACTTACATTTGATGACTGGCATGTTTCTCTCTTCCAGGTCTATATCAGTTTTTACACAACAATAGAGTTAATGTGGGACCATTTGAAGACTGGGCATTTTCCTTTGTATGATCCCCTTTTCCTTCCCAACTTGAAGGTTGGAATGAACATTCTATTCTGTGACATGTTGGTCTTTATTGCCAGTTTGCATTTGTTTCGGTCTCCATTCGAAAACTTGTTTCAGGCCCACTGCCAAAGTTTATTCTTTTATTATTTGGGTGACCATCTTGTGTTCTTTTTTAAAGTTTCATCCCCCCTTTAGGCCTTTTTTGAATGCATATGTATCCACCTCAATCCACATATGTTGGATTGGAATGAAACTTAAATTAATTTCCATTCTAATTCACTTCAACACAAGTGGATTGATGTGAATACATGTGATTCTTTCCAACTTTTGGTGATATTCCTGTGATTTTTCTTTCCAATGTGTAGGTCGCTTTGGCCTACAACGAAGCATTAGTTGATGCTAGAATCACAAATGGAGGAATTATTCATTCAACGTTCTTGGAGTCACTTATGAAGCGAGTGGGAGACATCTTTGCGGAGCTGCCAAACCTCAAGGACAACCTTCACCGTTACTTGAGCACGGGCACATGGCCTGACACCCAAAACGACGTGGTGGTCCTCTTGTGGTATCTCCAGTGGTACAATATACCGCCGCCTCATGGTGTGGCTTCTGCAGTTGAGAAGGTCAGGAACGGAGTCCCTGCTGGTGTATCTATGCTCCCTCTGCTTCGCCTCCTGCTGCCAACCACGCACCTTGTGGGACTGATGGAGATCGAGAAGCTCCAGGTTGTCATGAAATACTGAAAGATGAGCGTCGTAAATTCAATGAACGTTAGGCTTGTGTGCATGCGGGTTATTAGTGCAAATACGTAGTCATGGATCGGTATGACAGCAAGCATTGGTGAGTGCTCTTGTGATGAAAATCTGTGTTACTACTACAGCTGTTCTGAACTAAGTGGGTTAGTCAAAGGGTACATTTGTACTGTTTTTGAATCCATGACGGAGTTTATTTATTGGCAGAATTGGCTGGTGGACACTCCTCAAGGGTGGCTTTTGCCACAGACCACTAAGGTCTTATTTAGTTCGTTGGTGAAAAGTTTGAGTGTCACATCTGATATTCCGACGTTAATTTAGTCTATTAAAAATAGACTAAAAAGAAAAAAAAATATATTCTGTCTAGAAACCATAAGATGAATTTATTTAGACTGATTAATTCGTCATTAGCACATCTTTAATATAGCACAAGATATCAAATTATAGACTAATTAGGCTAAAAAAATGAATCGTAAAGTTATTGTAATATGTGTAGTTAGTTATTTCTAGTCTATTTAATACTCTATGCATGTGTCTAAACATTTGATGTGATAGGTGAAAATTTTTTGCGTGGCTTTGTTAGAGGACATTACAGATGTGCTCCAATTTGCTACAAAACACTACAACATTTATAATAATATTTCACACCCAAACATGTCACTTACACATTGATGGACTCTTGTCGGAAAAAAGGACATTAAGTAGTACGTTAGTAACAATAAGACATTAATAGATAGTACGTTAGTAACAATAAGACATTACATAAATTCATAAGTTTTACATCAATAGATAGTAGAGAGTAGTACTATTAGGCCTCGACATGCATTTGAACCTTTAGATATTTTTTTACCCATGGGCAAACGGGTATAGGGATTATAAGAACATACCCATACCCACGTATCCGTTGGGTGAAGGTTTTCTCTCGATTAAAGACCCTAATGGAGTAAATACCCATCGGGTCTTGAGTCACGGGTCCCCATTGACATCTTTAGGCTAGGACGTCAAAAACACACATACAGTGACAAAACAAGGCAGAAACTAGAAGTTATGCTTTATTACATATCTATAATCATTCATTACATATGTACTATTGCTTGCCGATGTCACGTGCCAGCTACCGCAACTGGTCCACCGGCCTCCTGGTCCCTCAGTAAGCCTATGGCAGAACCTCCTAAAATATATGACCCGCATGCACTAGTTATTGTCTCTAAGTGTCCGTGCTAAGAACCGTGGGGGTGTAACCGGACCGACAAGTAAATTTGTATCTAGTTGGGGGACGCAGTGGGGAGAGATGATGGACACAGGCATTTATACTGGTTTGGGCAGGAATATCCTTACGTCCAGTGTGTGGCGTTCGCGTTGCCTGCGCTCGTGTATGTAGTAGGGGAATACAAACTGGTCAAGAGAGAGGTTGGCTCTCAGGTCTCTAAGTGTGCTCAGTGTGAGCTTGTTTGATGTAGTGTCTGTGTGAGAGATGTCTTCGGGTTCCACTTGCTTTCTAAAATGAGGTGTCGAACCCCTCCTTTCATAGCCCAAGGAGGAGGCCAACTGCGTACATTTTATGTGTTTTCTATGTGGGTGGTGGGGTCGCATGACCCGCGGAGAGTAGTCGAAGGAGCTCTGATGGCGGTCTCCCTTGCCTCCGCAAACTTGGTACCTTCGTCCGCTTGTGCATATGTCGTATGCTCGCGGCCACCGTGGGTGCGTTGTACGTCTTGCTCCACGTGGTCGATGTGTCAGCGTCCCATTGTGGTTGTACCTCTTCCGTGTGAATGGAGTAAGGGTCTAGTTGACAGGACGTGGTGCTTTTGCAAGCCTGCAGAGTTCGAGAGGACCTGGGGCGGACCGACCACTGTGTCGGTTTGGTCGTCCATATCATATAGGACGTGGGGTTAGTTGTAACCCTGTATTCAACGTGTTGTCGGATGGTGCCCATGGCGAACAAAGGGAGTTGGTGTACTCGTTATCCTTATCCTGGTTCGTGGCTCATGTGGCGCCTCCTCACACTTGGCAGGTGAAAGGACCGTGACGCCTAAGAGGGGGGGTGAATTAGGCAACTAAAAATTCTACTCTAAACTATGGCCTCTAATTTCCACCTAGTCAAAACCTATGTGAGAAAGTAAACTATCCAATGTGCAGCTAAGGTTTTGCTAGGTGTGTTTGCTATCTCTAGCGCAAAAGGAAGTTATGCAACCAATGTTCCAATCCTATCAACTAGCCTATCAACTAAGCTAGGAAAGGTAAACCACATAAACAAGGTAGCAAAATAAATGCGGAAGCTAAAGAGTGAGATAGAGATGCAAACTCCCGTCGACGACTCTGATATTTTTACCGATGTATCGAGAAGCGCGCAAGCTTCCCCCTAGTCCTCGTTGGAGCCCCTCGCAAGGAATCCCACGCAAGGGCCAAGCTCCCGGTCAGGCAACTCCGTGGATAGCTCCGGTCCTTCCCCACACGCAAGTGGGTCTCCGGTTAAGCCACTCGTGGCAAAGCCTCTCCCCGATGCTCCACGTCGTCTTCACTATCAAGCTTTCGGCCGAACCGCCGCGGGCCTTGTTCCCTTCGGTACACGGAGGCGGCCACACCACAAACGCAGTTGGTGTGGTCTCGCAAGACTACAAGCCCTGTCGATGTACAACAACGGTGCGCGCAAGCACCGGTAGACAAGAGGTTTTCAACCTCACTAAACACTAGGCCTAACACCTAGAGCAAGCGCAAAGCGATGGTCTAACTAGCTTAAGTACTTCGCAAAGCACCTACACTAATCACCTAGTATATCACTTGAGCACTTTGGTGGCTAGAGCAACTAAATATGTGTCTAAGCACTTGGTATACTTCCTTGAGCTCCAACTTTCTTGTTTTGGCTGGCCATGGGGATATATATAGGGCCCCAAGCAAATAGAGTCATTGGGCACCAAAGATGGTCTTTGTTGGTAGTTCTTAACTACACCTAGGATAGGGTAGCTAAAGCAGCTATTTACTAATGTCAAATGGGGTTGTCAATCCCGACACTAGTAGGAGCTAGCTAGAGAGATTGCAATCTACCAGGAGGACATTCTGCAAGCACACAGAACTATCGTAGTAGCACTTCCCTGGGAGTACCAGGTGTCGATTTATTTGATCCCAAAGGAAGGCTAGAGAGGTGTATGAGTCGAGTCAAGGAGGGGATGAGAGTCGAAGAATAAGAAAAGGGAAAAAGGAGAAGAGAGGAGATGAAAGGGATGAGAGAGGATTAGAGACTAGAAAGAATATATGGATGGATAGATAAGGATAAATGAAATGGCTAAGGTAAGGTGGATAAATAGGTAGATGGATAGAATGGGATAACTAAGGATAGCTAACTAATAACTTCTCCTAGATAACTATGAAGCAGGATAGACAAATGTCAATAAAGCAACCAAGTTAAGTATAGTTTTATTCCTATCTTATCAAGTACCAAGGCGTACTAGCCTTTACCACTGACTTAGGTTGAACGCTAGCACAACGAGCCTTACTGTTAAACTGGGCCAACTACGTGGTGGAATTCAAGGCGCACAGGGCTGTCACCACCTGCTTGCTACCACAGCTATCCGGGGGTCCAGCCGTATCTGAAGGTAAGTCTATAACTAAGCACCACGCTTAATTATATTCTAACTATCTCTACCCTAGCTTTGAATAGAGACACCCTTGCGGACGTCAGAGCAAATACTTGACTTAATAAGATAAACACTAAACTAACTAAGCAACCTATTGGCAAAGATCAAACACTAAGCACACTAGAGATTAACTACTATGGCTAAGTGAATTGAACTGTAGGATAGCTAGGCACTCAAGCAATCAATCAAGTATACTACTCAATACTGGTAAGTAGAATAAAGTAATACTTGAAATGATGAAATAGAATATAGTAAAGTGCTTGAGTAACAAGAGCAAAACCTGAACTGGAGATGAAGGAAGACTCTTCCCAGCTCCAGGACCGATTACTCGCACGCCTCTACTCTTGAGCTAAGCCTTGAGCAGCGCTCCCGCGAGGGCAATAAGGCAAGGATGCCTTGCTCTACTAGCTACCTACTTGCCTAAGCTTGGCTAAATCCTAAGCTACTAGCTCTTTAGCCTTGCTCTCTTCCTTGCTTCCTTTCTTTCCTTGCTTGAAATGAAGTGACGCCTCCAGGGGTATTTATAGCCCAAGTGAGTGAGGGGTGTACTTATAGGGGGCAGCCAACCGACCTAGGGCAAACCCTAGTGGCGGGCGCCAGCCCTAGGTGGCGGCCGCCACCCCCCTGGCCGTTGGATGCACCGTCATTGATCCTACGGTCTCCAGTGACTCCTCCAGGGCGGTTGCATGCCCAGATAACCGTCGTTAGGTCATGATCCACGCCACTTCCCTCTTGAGCCCTCTGATGCCACTGACCTAGTGACCAAGGGCAAAGATTTGGCCCTGGGGTGGTCACACGGATCGGTGACGTGGCAGGGAGTGGATTTGGGCCAACTCAAGTGCCGGGCGCCACCTAGGGGTGGCGGGCGCCACCCCCCCTGAGGCCCAATTGGGCCCTGCTGAGTGAGCTTGGCCTTTGATGGTTCAAATATCCAAATTTGGTTCAAATCCTACATTCAAATCAAAATCTATGGACATGTGGAATTCGGTTAGTTTGAAACCTATTTGACTACTTTTCATGCCTTTTTGGTGAATTTTAGGGTAAAATGTTGATGGTAAAATAGGTGTTTAAGGACCATCAACAAGCTCCCCCAAGCTAACCTGTTGCTCGTCCTCGAGCAACAATGCGGTTTAAGCATTGAGCATGAAATAGATAGCAACTTAAGATGTACACAAGTGCATATTGTATAGTAAGAAATAACTTAGTGTTTATCATCAATCATAGCAATGTGGGGCTTATAGCTTTTCACTTTAAACATGCAAGAGTGAAAATAAAGAAGTATATAGGAAACTTTTATCTTGCTCAGGTTTGACTAGGATTCTATCTGGAGGTTTTAAAATTTTCAAAGATAAAACTTGCTTCAAGTTCTCCAAGATTCACTCAATCACTCAATGGTGTTTGAAAACTCGCTAAGGCCAAAGAGTAGCCTTCCTATTTCTAAAAGATTATATGTGGAGTTATAGGTAGGCTAAGAATCATGAGCAAATTGCACAATGTTTATTGCTAAGCTAGACACTCAGATCATAAGGAGCAGCAAATCATAAAAATTGATCAAGATGTGCATGTGTGGTTATGTGGAAGTGTATAGAGAGATATTTCATAGTCCTTCCTAGTTAATTTCTGGGATCTATAGCTAATGATAACTCTCTCTTTTTTTGGATACATTGTGAGTAGACAAAATTGTGTCCTCACATTTTCTTAGGACATAGTCCTCTCTTGAGCTACTTTGCTCACTTTTTTTCATATCTCTTTTTTAGCTCTAGATCTCCCCAGATTGTCTATAGGAAAGGATTTTAGAAATGAAAAGGGGGAAGAGAGAGAAATGCTTATTCCCAGTGTAGGAATAGCATAAGGCTAGCAATGGAACGTTTGGCAAGGTATTGCATATCTCCAGTGTAGAGAATGAGCAATTTATTTGGTGGTTGCAAACTTCCAAAGTGGAGAGTAACAAATTTATGGTGGGTGGGTGTATCTTGATCAAAAGTTATGATAAGCTTCTCTACTAAGATCTATGAGGTCTAACAAAACTCAACACTAGCAAAGCTCTTTGTGGTTTTGACTAATATACAAATGTTTGGCTAGTGGTAGGATAGGATAAAATCAAGGAGAAACTTTTAGCAAGGTTTTCATGTTTTAAAAGAAATCCTCCAGATTTTGTCCTAAGTTCACCTTGGCAAGTTTAAAGAATTACTCCATTTCTTACTAGCTTTATTCACTAAGCATGATTTCAGTTAAAGCATGTGCAACCTACAAAAAGCTACAACTTAGATAAGACCAGTTATTCTAACTATTACAATAGCATTTGCATGACATATTTCAAATTCTATTCAGGTTTCAACTTGTTTAAGCAGATTTCATCAATTTTATTCATGGGATAATTACTTACGAAGCATATAACATTCAAAAGATATAGAATTTAAGAACCGAACATAAAGAGTAAGGTTGAAACATACCTTATTGGCGCGAGGATCTCTCCCAAGCTGGCTTCTTGATTGGTGAAGGGTCTTCATCTTTCTCGGTCGAAGCTCTTGTTCTTATTTTATTAAAAATGAAACTATCTAATGTTGTGAAAAAGGGAAACTATCCTATTATGGTATTTTATTATTCTAGCTAAGTTAACATATACTTATGCATATAACTAATGATAACATATTTTTTTTAGTTGCATGCATGACATATGTTATTTATTTGAAAGAAGGGAAATTTGAAGGGAAATTTAAAAGTAAATCCATACCTTAGATCCATGGAATTTCATCCTTATTGGGTAGATCTTCTTCCTTGGGTGCTTCTTCTTTAAGTACTTCATCGGGTTCTTCTTCTTTTGGCACCTCTCCTTTGTCATGTGAATTACACAACTCAGGAGAAGGTGGTTCTTTCTTTCTGTCCCACCTTGTTCCTGGGCGCCTCTTCTTGATATGAACGGGTTTTGCTTCCTACATGTTAGCGGCATATGCGGGACCATGGGAAAAAGAGAATATTTCCTTCCTCCCTCCTAATGTCATTTGCATTTTACCACTCCCCACATATATACAAGCATTAACAGTGTACAAGAAAGGTCTACCTAAGATTAGAGGCACATCTTTCCTATTTCCCGAGTATTATAAAATCAGCAGGAACATATGAACCTCTAATATGAACAGGTAAATCAGTAACTATTCCTTCTACATAGCATGTTGATTGATCAGCTAGCACGACATAGGCAGATGTGGATGACATGGGTGGAAAGAACGAGTTTTCATAGAAATCCTTAGATAAAATGTTCACACTCGATCCTAAATCACACATGGCATTTTTAAAGACTTCACCAAAGATTGAGCATCTAATTATGGGACTACCAGGATCACCCTTTTTAACAGTCATGGTTTGATCTTCATAATAGTTAAAATATTTTATTTCAACCATGTTTGCAGTTTCCAGGTTAGGTTTAGCCAGAATTTTGCCAGTTTCAAAAGATGGTATGATAGCAGCAAGTTGAGCTAATTGGGTTTCTAACATCTTTTTAAAGCTTAATTGATTTTTCAGAGCAGATGAGAAATCTTCCAATTTAGCATTTATGTTCTCAAGCATTTTATCATTCGACATTAATTTCTTATTCAAAAATTCAGTAGTTCTACCTTGAGAGTAGACTAGATTCTTTAAGAACGAGAAATTATCAGTACTTTGGAAATTAGAGCGAGGAAATGAATTATTACCTTGAGAGTTGGAGTGCTGATTCCATCCTTGATTTTGTTGACGGAAACCGTTGTTGTTGTTGTTGTTGTTGATGAAGTTCAAATCTTCATGTAACTCGAGGCAGTAGTTCCCAGAATGTCCGGTTTCTCCATAGACTTCACAAGTCATGTAGGATCCCAGAGATTGGACACTCTCTTGTTGGTTCATCTTCTCACAGCTGTCCAGCTTCTTTGCCAGCAGGTCCATCTTGGCCACGATCATGCCGGCCTCCTTAAGGGAATGCATACCTCGCTTACGGGGCTGCAGTCTCTCGTCATTCCATCCTTGGTTCGACACCATCTTCTCTATGAGAGCCTTAGCATCTGCAACATTCAGAGAAAAGAATGCACCGCCGGCGGCGGCATCCAAATGGCTTCTAAAGAGTGGGGTTAGGCTAGGGTGGTGTATGAGTCGAGTCAAGGAGGGGATGAGAGTCGAAGAATAAGAAAAGGGAAAGAGGAGAAGAGAGGAGATGAAAGGGATGAGAGAGGATGAGAGGCTAGAAAGAATATATGGATGGATAGATAAGGGTGAATGAAATGGCTAAGGTAAGGTGGATAAATAGGTAGATGGATATAATGGGATAACTAAGGATAGCTAACTAATAACTACTCCTAGATAACTACGAAGCAGGATAGGCAAATGTCAATAAAGCAACCAAGTTAAGTATAGTTTTATTCCTATCTTATCAAGTACCGAGGCGTACTAGCCTTTACCACTGACTTAGGTTGAACGCTAGCACAACGAGCCTTACTGTTAAACTGGGCCAACTACGTGGTGGAATTCAAGGCGCACAGGGCTGTCACCACCTGCTTGCTACCACAGCTATCCGGGGGTCCAGCCGTATCTGAAGGTAAGTCTATAACTAAGCACCACGCTTAATTATATTCTAACTATCTCTACCCTAGCTTTGAATAGAGACACCCTTGCGGACGTCAAAGCAAATACTTGACTTAATAAGATAAACACTAAACTAACTAAGCAACCTATTGGCAAAGATCAAACACTAAGCACACTAGAGATTAACTACTATGGCTAAGTGAATTGAACTGTAGGATAGCTAGGCACTCAAGCAATCAATCAAGTATACTACTCAATACTGGTAAGTAGAATAAAGTAATACTTGAAATGATGAACTAGAATATAGTAAAGTGCTTGAGTAACAAGAGCAAAACCTGAACTGGAGATGAAGGAAGACTCTTCCCAGCTCCAGGACCGATTACTCGCACGCCTCTACTCTTGAGCTAAGCCTTGAGCAGCGCTCCCGCGAGGGCAATAAGGCAAGGATGCCTTGCTCTACTAGCTACCTACCTGCCTAAGCTTGGCTAAATCCTAAGCTACTAGCTCTTTAGCCTTTCTCTCTTCCTTGCTTCCTTTCTTTCCTTGCTTGAAATGAAGTGACGCCTCCAGGGAGGTATTTATAGCCCAAGTGAGTGAGGGGATACTTATAGGGGGCAGCCAACCGACCTAGGGCAAACCCTAGTGGCGGGCGCCAGCCCTAGGTGGCAGCCGCCACCCCCCTGGCCGTTGGATGCACCGTCATTGATCCTACGGTCTCCAGGGACTCCTCCAGGGCGGTTGCATGTCCAGATAACCGTCGTTAGGTCATGATCCACGCCACTCCCCTCCTGAGCCCTCCAATGCCACTGACCTAGTGACCAAGGGCCAAGATTTGGCCCTGGGGTGGTCACACGGATCGGTGACGTGGCAAGGAGTGGATTTGGGCCAACTCAAGTGGCGGGCGCCACCTAGGGGTGGCGGGCGCCACCCCCAATGAGGCCCAATTGGGCCCTGCTGAGTGGGCTTGGCCTTTGGTGGTTCAAATATCCAAATTTGGTTCAAATCCTGCATTCAAATCAAAATCTATGGACATGTGGAATTCGGTTAGTTTGAAACCTATTTGACTACATTTCATGCCTTTTTGGTGAATTTTAGGGTAAAATGTTGATGGTAAAACAGGTGTTTAAGGACCATCAACAGTCTTCACTGCGCAACATCGGACGCTGGAGTCGTGACCATCGGACGCGTCCGATGCTCCTTTAACGGCTAGATGCCAGCCTGTCACTGAGTCGCAACAGCTACTCAGCGTCCGATGCCTGATCATCGGACGCGTCCGATGCTGCCAGAGCCTCTCTGGAACCTTACTGTGTAGGCATCAGACGCAGGGTCGCAGCGTCCGATGTATTCGGTCTCAGCGTCCGATGCTCTGCTGGCGCTGACATGGGCTAGGGTTTACCACCGGACGCGTCCGATGCTTGGGAAAGTAGCGTCTGATGACCCTTTCTCTCTGTTTCTTTGCATTTTCTTGTGTCGTCTTGGTTCCATTCTTGTGCCTTTGACTTTGCTTAATCTTGAGAGTCTTCTACTTAGCTTCAGATGTCTTGCTTGAGGTGTTGATCATCGGATCACTACGTCGCCTTAGTCCAAGTCACCTTAAGCACCCTATTGGACTACAAAACAAACACTAGCAAACTCATTAGTCCAATTTGGTTATGTTGTTCATCAAACACCAAAATCTAAAGTCAAATGGGCCGAGGTCCATTTTCCTTACAATCTCCCCCTTTTTGGTGATTGATGACAACACGACCAAAGCAAGTAAATAATAGATACAAAATTTAACATGCAATCTACTTGCTAGGATGCAATGGAAGGGCAAGATCAAATGATGCTAAAAGATGCCAAATTTGAAACAAAACTATTATTACTTATCTAGCCCTTGCCAATGAGTCCCTTTGTGGTATTATGGATTTAAGTCTCCCCCTATCTCCATAATCCACTTTCTCCCTTTCTCGGACCATCCCAAAGATATAACCATAAAAATTTCAAATTTTTGGTTTTGGTTTTGGTTATTTTATTTGTTTTGGTTTGCTTTGGTCCCTCAAATTCTCCCCCTTTGGAATCAACCACCGAAAAGGAAGACATTAGAAGCACAAGGGAGGGTCAAATTTTGTGATCTTTTATGTGGAGTGAAATTGATCACAAAACTTGACTCTCACATTATATAAACTGAACTCCCCTAAGTGTATGCAAACATATGGTGTAAGACAAAGCATATGCATAACACGCAAATTAATGCACAAAGGAGTCTAATCTATATAACGCGTTGAGAAAGCATATAAGAGTACCAAATTGAGATCAACATAATGATATTGGTTAGGAATACCACATGTAGATACCAATTAGATTTTCACCACACATGATGCTTATCTCTGGGAACCCCATTTTCCTTGCAATGAGACTACTACACACATGATAAACTTAAAAGTAGTGTTAGTCTCAAAGCTTCCAAATTGTAGAATAAACTCCCCCTAAAAGTGTGCATACAAGTTTGAAATACTTGTGAGAGACATGCACATTGACTTGTAAAGTCAAATTACCATTTTGCAAGTTGTCATCACTAGAGGTGTGACACCAATTGAAGATGGTAATCGGGGTAGTTTATCTACTATTTGGATTTTGGCACATATAAGATAAATACAAGTAAGAGAAGCTATGGGTCATGCTCCTAAACAGTTTAAACCATGTAGATTTGCTCCAAAGATGAGAGTGATACCGAGCAAAACTACCATATGATAAACCTATTGTATGCATGACAAAGGATTTAAATATGCAAATGCAAACCTAGGTAATGGAAGGAACTAGATGCTAAAAGAAATTGCAAGAATTTAAATCTAGTTACCTCACATGGGAGTGGGAACTTGGGTCCATAGTACCTACTAATATACTTGGCAATGACAGGATCCAATGTGATGCACCCCATGATATGCACCCAAAACTTTGCCAAGTCTCCAAGTTCCCCGTCGTCCACTTGACTACTTACTTCCCTTTCGGGACCCAAACCTTTTTGGTGCTCTTCATGGTTGTGATAATGTCCTTAGGCACCCAAATGCGTTTGGCCCCATTGTTGGCTTGCTTGTTCACCTTGATGGCCACCACATTGTCATTCTTCTTTTTCTTCAGGAGATAGGGTGTGGTAGCCTTCTTGTTCACCTTGTTGGTGTAGGTGTTGGAGAGCTTGCTTGTTTGCTTTTTGTTTTTCTCTTTCCTCTTTTCTCCCCCATGCTTCACCTTGCACACATAGGACTTGTGGCCTTCCTTGTGGCAAACATAACAAACCACGGTTTGCTCCACATCAAGCTTCTTCACTCCCTTGATGGTGTTATCTTGATGAGTTCGGGTTTGCTTCGCCTTGCCTTTTGCTTGGGTCAAGTCCTTGGTGAGGCGAGCCACTTCTTGCCTTAGTAGCTCATTCTCCATTGCAACCTCTTGTGTGCATGTTTCTACAATCATACTCTCAACACAAGCTTGTTTGCATATGGGTGAGTCTAAATCAAGTAAATCAATGCAAGAAGAAGAGGCATCCTTTTTAGGTAAATTAGAGATTGATTTCTCAATTTTAGGTGCCTCGGTGGGGTTTGCTCCGATGGTTTCAAGATTAGCAACTTTGTTAGTTAGCTCATCACAATGCTTGCACATAATTTCCATTTTAGAAAGCAAACTTTTGTAAGCATCTTGAGTGCTAGCTAACTTTGCTTTTAGTTTTTCATTTTTCTTAACAAGTTGCTCATCATTACTTGTGCTATCACATGTGCTTGTACTAGCCTCAAGTTTCTCAATTTTGTTAGATAGCTCAACATTAAAATTTGAAAAGGTTTCATATTGTTCAAGCATGGTATTGTAGGCTTGTTGAGCGCTATCTAATTTTTCTTTTAAAGCATTGATTTTCTTTTGTTGACTAGTACAAGCTTTAGCATAATTGAGATTATCTTGCACAAGTTCATTATAAGAAGGTAGCTCATCATCACTATCACTATCGCTATTACTAGAGATACAGCTTGAGTTACCTCGTGCCATAAGGCACATACGTGAGGAGCTTGATGAGAGCTTGCGGCCATGCCTCTTGTGATGGGCTTCATCATCACTTGATGAATCATCCCATGTCTTGATGGTGGTGAGAGCTTTGGCCTTGCATCCCTTCTTTTTCTTGTCGTTGGGTGTGGGCTTTTGTTTTGGAAAATCTTCCACAAAGTGCCCTTTCTTGCCACATCTATAACATCCCTTTTTTCTTTGCTCTCTTCTTTGATTGGTGAAGAGGCAATCTTCTATGGTGATGGGCACACCCTTGACATTGAGCTTGCGGATCATCCTCTTCACTCCTTTCATAAGCTTGATTGTTTCTTCTTCATCTAAGGAAGAGTTGGATGAGGTGGAGGCTTGATCATCATCACTTGATTCTTCATCTTCATCATCCTCTTCTTCACTTGAGGAGCTTGAGCTTGTCTCAACTTGCTTTTTGCCCTTCATCTTTTTGTGCTCATCACATGTGAGAGCAATGCCTTTGCTTGATGAAGTGGCTTCTTCTTGACCCATCTTGTGTGACATCTCAAATGCCACCAATTTGTCAATGACAATGGCCGGGGTCATGGTGCTCAAGTCCTCCATGTTGTGGAGGATGGTGATGATGGTTGCATACTTATTCTTTGGAAGCACGGAGATGATCTTCCTCACAATATCTGCATCACCTAACTTTGTAATTCCTATAGAATGGAGCTCATTGATAATTAGATTCAAACGAGAATACATATCACGGACAAGCTCATTATCATTCATTTTAAAGGAATCATAATTTGTTTTAGTTAGGTGATGTTTTTGCTCACGTACATTACTTGTACCATCATGGAGCTCATGTAGTTTTAACCAAATTTCATGAGATGTTTGCAAAGTAAAAACTTGGTTAAAGACATCCATGCTAATAGATTCAAACAAGCAATTTTTAGCTCTAGCATTAAGATGAATTTCTTTTTCGTCACCCGCAGTAGGCATCTCGGGATTCTTAATGAGTTTCATCCCGTCGCGGGTGACTCTCCAAACACCTAGATCAACGGCTTCTAGAAAGCAAGCCATACTAGCACTATAATAAGGGAAGCTAGTGCCATCAAAGTGTGGAGGCCTAGAGGTATCCATCCCAACCACTCTTAGGGGTGTCGGCTCGAAGGCGATGAAGCCAAGAGTCCACAAGAGAGCCAACTGGCTCTGATACCAATTGAAAGGACCGTGACGCCTAAGAGGGGGGTGAATTAGGCAACTAAAAATTCTACTCTAAACTATGTCCTCTAATTTCCACCTAGTCAAAACCTATGTGAGAAAGTAAACTATCCAATGTGCAGCTAAGGTTTTCTAGGTGTGTTTGCTATCTCTAGCGCAAAAGGGAGTTATGCAACCTATGTTCCAATCCTATCAACTAGCCTATCAACTAAGCTAGGAAAGGTAAACCACATAAACAAGGTAGCAAAATAAATGCGGAAGCTAAAGAGTGAGATAGAGATGCAAACTCCCGTCGACGACTCCGGTATTTTTATCGAGGTATCGAGAAGCGCGCAAGCTTCCCCCTAGTCTTTGTTGGAGCCCCTCGCAAGGAATCCCTTGCAAGAGCCAAGCTCCCGGTCAGGCAACTCCATGGATAGCTCCGGTCCTTCCCCACACGCAAGTGGGTCTCCGGTTAAGCCACTCGTGGCAAAGCCTCTCCCCGATGCTCCCCGCCGTCTTCACTATCAAGCTTTCGGCCGAACCGTCGCGGGCCTTGTTCCCTTCGGTACACGGAGGCGGCCACACCACAAACGCAGTTGGTGTGGTCTCACAAGACTACAAGCCCCGCCGATGTACAACAACGGTGCGCGCAAGCACCGGTAGATAAGAGGTTTTCAACCTCACTAAACACTAGGCCTAACACCTAGAGCAAGCACAAAGCAGTGGTCTAACTAGCTTAAGTACTTTGCAAAGCACCTACACTAATCACCTAGTATATCACTTGAGCACTTTGGTGGCTAGAGCAACTAAATATGTGTCTAAGAACTTGGTACACTTCCTTGAGCTCCAACTTTCTTGTTTTGGACGGCCATGGGGATATATATAGGGCCCCAAGCAAATAGAGTTGTTGGGCACCAAAGATGGTCTTCACTGCCCAGCATCAGACGCTGGAGTCGTGACCATTGGACGCGTCCGATGCTCCTTTAACGGCTAGATGCCAGCCTGGCACTGAGTCGCAACAGCTACTCAGCGTCCGATGCTGCCAGAGCCTCTCTGGAACCTTACTGTGTAGGCATCGGACGCAGGGTCGCAGCGTCCGATGTATTTGGTCTCAGCTTCCGATGCTCTGTTGGCGCTGACATGGGCTAGGGTTTACCACCGGACGCGTCCGATGCTTGGGAAAGCAACGTCCGATGACCCTTTCTCTCTGTTTCTTCGCGTTTTCTTGCGTCGTCTTGGTTCCATTCTTGTGCCTTGGACTTTGCTTAATCTTGAGAGTCTTCTACTTAGCTTCAGATGTCTTGCTTGAGGTGTTGATCATCGGATCACTACGTTGCCTTAGTCCAAGTCACCTTAAGCACCCTATTGGACTACAAAACAAACACTAGCAAACTCATTAGTCCAATTTGGTTATGTTGTTCATCAAACACCAAAATCTAAAGTCAAATGGGCCGAGGTCCATTTTCCTTACAGCAGGAAGAAACCATTCTCAGGTGTGGCCTTGCTATCAGGCGAGACAGAGCTGCTCTCGGACGAGCCCTCGTTCTCGGGCGATCCCTTGCTCTCGGGCAAGGTAGTGCGGCGGCGTGGTCTCATCCAAGTAGCCTGGTACTGTGGAACAGCAGAGCGCCTTTCTTTTAAGAACCCTTCCACTTTCAAGAACCCTTCTGACTTTGCACTCGAGGACCAATGTTTGTCTGGCCCCAGGAAACCATTGCACGCCTCCATTACCTTTTGGGAGGCCTACGCTCCATAGAAACTGTCTACCTAAGATTGTCCCTTGACCCGCGGGTCTGACACAAGGTTAGAATCCGAGCTCTTCCACTCATTTTATTAGCAATCAAAACTCTTTCCTGCTCTTGCACTGACATTCAAATAGCAAAGCAAGGGAAAAATATATGGTATGTACTTCTTTTTTGAATCCACAAATGTATTCCCTAACTCGTTACGAAGAAGGGGGTAGGTGCCATAGTGGATTTGCACGTTCTGATGTGTTTATCAGATTCATAGGGATGGGTTTGTCGATGGGTCGCCCCTATCGAGGCATGGACGCCATGCAGCCATTGAGGCGTAGCAGCGAGGTAGTCTGGCCCTTATCGCGTAGGGGTGTCAGGCGATTAAATGACCGATCGGCGAAGCGTGGCTGACTGGTCCTGCGGAGTGGTGGGCGCAGGTCCCGTGATGGCCAAGCTAGGCGCCTGACCCCGTCATCGCACGGATAGAGAGGCGTGCCGAAGAGGTCGCCGTCTCATTAGGTTGTACCACATTACCTAGTCGATTACGCGTGCTATGGTTGAGTGTGCTTGGTTTGACGGGGGGAAGTCAGACATTAGGGAGGCAGGGTCCGTGACGTCTAAAAATTGCACCCAGGAGTCGGGCGAGGGGTGCCATCTCCTCGGGGGAGGAGTCGGGCAAGACAGAGATTTCAGTCGAGGGGTCGAGATCGCCCGAGCCCCTTTGGTAGGTTTCGCGCGAGTTGGGCCTTGCCTCAGACCAGAGTTGATCAGGCTCTGGGCCTGTTCAACTAGGCTGGATATGGCAATGTTTGCGCCTTGGTCCTTCGAGTTTGCTTGCATGTTTTTGAAGCGCTCGATTATAAGGGAGTGAGGAATACTACCTCAGAGGCTTATGCGTGTTTTCGAGTTTGCGCCTTGGTACTCAATAGTAGCTCCTGAGCCTTTGGGGAGTGAGGAATACTCCCTCAGAGGCTTATGCCCGAGAGAACGTATGAGGGACATGTTTGGTGTTTTTGACCGGTGGGTGTGCCTGAGCGCACCCGTTGGGTGTAGCTCTCAAGGCCTTGGAGGGATGGCAGATCCCTTTAAGGGCTCCGGTCGTGCGGTGGTTGCACCTCTTTGTCGCTTTTGCTTTTGACTGGGCGACATGGGCCTTAGGTCTTCAGTTGTATGAGCGTGACCGTTCGCTTGGCCTCCCCCTACACGTCTGGTTGTGCTATCGTGGGGGGAACCGTCGTTCAGCCATTGTGGGAAATCGGTTAGGTTCTGCACGTTGCCCCATAATGCCCCCTCATGATTTGCCACGGATCACAGGAGTTGGAAGGGTGTAGTTATTATGATGTTAGGAAATCGAAGGGTTTTCGGGTGACTGGAGTCAGGCTTCCTAGAAGTCCCCATAAATAGGAGCTCCAATCGTCATCCCTTTCTACCTTGCCAATTGCCCTCTGCAAATTTCCTGAACTCGCTGCTCGCTCATCGCCATGTCCCGTAACGATGGACAGTAAGTGTGTTGTTGAGGGCCCGCTAGAGGGGGCTTCCTCGAGCAGCTCTTGTCCAAGGTCGCCACCTCAGGTGTCGTCGGAACTCTTTCATTTGCAGGAATGCTTGCAGGCCGCAGAAGGCACCATGCGTGCCTCGGCGGATGAGGCCTTGGTGGTCCGCCAATAATTGGCATAGTCCAATGGTCGGGTGGCAGGTAAGGCTCTTTCCACGTTTGTCATGGCGGATTACCTGGCCCATTGCCTCTAGCGTGGTTTGGCCTTTCGGTTCTGGAGGCTGAGCTGTAGGAGTTCTAGGAGGTGGGGACTGTTGTGGCTGTTGGTAGTTCTTAACTACACCTAGGATAGGGTAGCTAAAGTAGCTATCTACTAATGCCAAGCGGGGTTGTCAGTCCCGACACTAGTAGGAGTTAACTAGCGAGAATGCAATCTACCAGGAGGAGATTCTGCAAGCGCACAGAACTATCGTAGTAGCACTTCCCTGGGAGTACCAGGTGTCAATTTATTTGATCCCAAAGGAAGGCTAGGGTGGTGTATGAGTCGAGTCAAGGAGGGGATGAGAGTCGAAGAATAAGAAAAGGGAAAGAGGAGAAGAGAGGAGATGAAAGGGATGAGAGAGGATGAGAGGCTAGAAAGAATATATGGATGGATAGGTAAGGATGAATGAAATGGCTAAGGTAAGGTGGATGGATAGGTGGATAGGGGAAAAGATAACTAAGGATAACTAATATAACTAACTAATAACTACTAACTACTCCTAGATAACTACGAAGCAAGATAGGCAAATGCCAAATAAGCAACCAAGTTAAGTATAGTTGTATTCCTATCTTCTCAAGTACCGAGGCGTACTAGCCTTTACCACTGACTTAGGTTGAACGCTAGCACAACGAGCCTTACTGTTAAACTGGGCCAACTACGTGGTGGAATTCAAGGCGCACAGGGCTGTCACCACCTGCTTGCTACCACAGCTATCCGGGGGTCCAGCCGTATCTGAAGGTAAGTCTATAACTAAGCACCACGCTTAATTATATTCTAACTATCTCTACCCTAGCTTTGAATAGAGACACCCTTGCGGACGTCAGAGCAAATACTTGACTTAATAAGATAAACACTAAACTAACTAAGCAACCTATTGGCAAAGATCAAACACTAAGCACACTAGAGATTAACTACTATGGCTAAGTGAATTGAACTGTAGGATAGCTAGGCACTCAAGCAATCAATCAAGTATACTACTCAATACTGGTAAGTAGAATAAAGTAATACTTGAAATGATGAAATATAATATAGTAAAGTGCTTGAGTAACAAGAGCAAAACCTGAACTGGAGATGAAGGAAGACTCTTCCCAGCTCCAGGACCGATTACTCGCACGCCTCTACTCTTGAGCTAAGCCATGAGTAGCGCTCCCGCGAGGGCAATAAGGCAAGGATGTCTTGCTTTACTAGCTACCTACTTGCCTAAGCTTGGCTAAATCCTAAGCTACTAGCTCTTTAGCCTTGCTCTCTTCCTTGCTTCCTTTCTTTCCTTGCTTGAAATGAAGTGACGCCTCCAGGGGGTATTTATAGCCCAAGTGAGTGAGGGGGGTACTTATAGGGGGCAGCCAACCGACCTAGGGCAAACCCTAGTGGCGGGCGCCCGCCCTAGGTGGCGGCCGCTACCCCCCTGGCCGTTGGATGCACCGTCATTGATACTACGGTCTCTAGGGACTCCTCCAGGGCGGTTGCATGTCCAGATAACCGTCGTTAGGTCATGATCCACGCCACTCCCCTCCTGAGCCCTTCGATGCCACTGACCTAGTGACCAAGGGCCAAGATTTGGCCCTGGGGTGGTCACACGGATCGGTGACGTGGCAGGGAGTGGATTTGGGCCAACTCAAGTGGCGGGCGTCACCCCCCTGAAGCCCAATTGGGCCCTGCTGAGTGGGCTTGGCCTTTGGTGGTTCAAATATCCAAATTTGGTTCAAATCCTACATTCAAATCAAAATCTATGGACATGTGGATTTCAGTTAGTTTGAAACCTATTTGACTATATTTCATGCCTTTTTGGTGAATTTTAGGGTAAAATGTTGATGGTAAAACAGGTGTTTAAGGACCATCAACAAGCTCCCCCAAGCTAACCTGTTGCTCGTCCTCGAGCAACAATGCGGTTTAAGCATTGAGCATGAAATAGATAGCATCTTAAGATGTACACAAGTGCATATTGTATAGTGAGAAATAACTTAGTATATATCATTAATCATAGCAATGTGGGGCTTATAGCTTTTCACTTTAAACATGCAAGAGTGAAATAAAGTAGTAGATAGGAAACTTTTATCTTGCTTAGGTTTGACTAGGATTCTGTCTGGAGGGCTTTTTAAGGTTCTCAAAAGATAAGAACTTGCTTAAGTCCTCCAAGATTCACTCAATCACTCAATGGTGTTTAAATCCTCACTTAGGCCAAAATGTAGCCTCTCCTATTTCTAAAGAATGATATGTGGAGTTATAGGTAGGATAAAAATCATGAGCAAATTGCATAATGTTTATTGCTAAGCTAGACACTCAGATCATAAGGAGCAGCAAATCATAAAAATTGATCAAGATGTGCATGTGTGGCTATGTGGATATGTATAGAGAGATATTTCATAATCCTTCCTAGTGAATTTCTAGGGTCTAGAGCTAATGATAACTTCTCTTCTTTTTTTTGAATACATTGTGAGTAGACAAAAATGTGTCCTCACATTTTCTAGGACATAGTCCTCTTTTGAGCTACTTTGCTCAATAACTTTTTCTCTCTTTTTTTTAGCTCTAGATTTCCCCAGATTATCTATAGGAAAGGATTTTTGAAATGAGGAGAGAAATGTGCTTATTCCCAGTGTAGGAATAGCATAAGGCTAGCAATGGGATGTTTGGTACGGTATTGCATATCTCCAGTGTAGAGAATAAGCAATTATTTGTGGTTGCAAACTTCCAAAGTGGAAAGTAGGCAATTTATGGTGGGTGTGTGTATCTTGATCAAAAGATATGATAAGTTTCTCTACTAAGATCTATGAGGTCTAACAAAGCTCAACACTAGCAAAGCTCTTTTGTGGTTTTGACTAACATATATTTGGCTAGTGGTGGGATGGGATAAAATCCAGGAGGAACTTTTAGCAAGGTTTTCATGATTTTTAAAAGAAATCCTCCAGGTTTTGTCCTAAGTTCACCTTGGCAAGTTTAAAGAATTACTCCATTTCTTACTAACTTTATTCACTAAGCATGATTTCAGTTAAAGCATGTGCAACCCACAAAAGCTACAACTTAGATAAGACCAGTTATTCTAACTATAACAATAGCATTTGCATGACATATTTCAAATCTTATTCAGGTTTCAACTTGTTTAAGCAGATTTCATCAATTTTATTCATGGAATGGTTACTTAGGCAAGCATGTAACATTCAAAACTTCAAAAGATATAGAAATTGAAAACTGAATATAAAGTGTAGGCTTGAGACATACCTTATTGGAGCGGGAGTCTCCCCCAAGCTGGCTTCTTGCTTGGTAAAAGATCTTCTTCGTTCTCGGTCGGAGCTCTTGTTCTCATTTTATTAAAAAGGAAACTATCTAATGTTGTGAAAAAGGGAAACTATCCTATTATGGTATTTTATTAATCTAGATAAGTTAACATACCTATGCATATAACTAATGATAACTTTTTTTTAGTTACATGCATGACATATGTTATTTATTCGAAAAAGGGAAAATTTAAAAGTAAATCCATACCTTAGATCCATGGAATTTCATCCTTATTGGGTGGATCTTCTTCCTTGGGTGCTTCTTCTTTAAGTACTTCATCGGGTTTTTCTTCTTTTGGCACCTCTCCTTTGTCATGTGAATTACACAACTCAGGAGAAGGTGGTTCTTTCTTTCTATTCCACCTTGTTCTTGGGCGCCTCTTCTTGGTACGAACGGGTTTTGCTTCCTGCATGTTAGCGGCATATGCGGGCCCACGGGAAAAGGAGAATATTTCCTTCCTCCCTCCTAATGTCATTTGCATTTTACCACTCCCCACATATATGCAAGCATCAACAGTGTTCAAGAAAGGTCTACCTAAGATTAGAGGCACATCTTTCCTATTTCCCATATCTAGTATTATAAAATCAGCAGGAACATATGAACCTCTAATATGAACAGGTAAATCAGTAACTATTCCTTCTACATAGCATGTTGATTGATCCGCTAGCACGACATAGGCAGATGTGGATGACATGGGTGGAAAGAACGAGTTTTCATAGAAATCCTTAGATAAAATGTTCACACTCGATCCTAAATCACACATGGCATTTTTAAAGACTTCACCAAAGATTGAGCATCTAATTATGGGACTACCAGGATCACCCTTTTTAACAGTCATGGTTTGATCTTCATAATAGTTAAAATATTTTATTTCAACCATGTTTGCAGTTTCCATGTTAGGTTTAGCCGGAATTTTGCCAGTTTTAAAAGATGGTATGATAGCAGCAAGTTGAGCTAATTGGGTTTCTAACATCTTATTAAAGCTTAATTGATTTTTCAGAGCAGATTAGAAATCTTCCAATTTAGCATTTATGTTCTCAAGCATTTTATCATTTGACATTAATTTCTTATTCAAAAATTTAGTAGTTCTACCTTGAGAGTAGACTAGATTCTTTAAGAACGAGAAATTATCAGTACTTTGGAAATTAGAGCGAGGAAATGAATTATTACCTTGAGAGTTGGAGTGTTGATTCCATCCTTGATTTTGTTGACGGAAACCGTTGTTGTTGTTGTTGTTGTTGATGAAGTTCAAATCTTCATGTAACTCGAGGCAGTAGTTCCCAGAATGTCCGGTTTCTCCATAGACTTCACAAGTCATGTAGGATCCCAGAGATTGGACACTCTCTTGTTGGTTCATCTTCTCACAACTGTCCAGCTTCTTTGCCAGCAGGTCCATCTTGGCCACGATCATGCCGGCCTCCTTAAGGGAATGCATACCTCGCTTACGGGGCTGCAGTCTCTCGTCATTCCATCCTTGGTTCGACACCATCTTCTCTATGAGAGCCTTAGCATCTGCAACATTCAGAGAAAAGAATGCACCGCCGGCGGCGGCATCCAAATGGCTTCTAGAGAGTCGGGTTAGGCCATGGTAGAAGTTCAGGATCAATAACTAGTCCTCCATACCACGGTGCGGACAAGCAGCGACATACTCTTGCAACCTCTCCCAAGCCTCGGGAATAGATTCCTCGGCTTGTTGCGTAAAGCTAGAGATTTTGTTGCGCAGAGCATTCGTCTTGCCCATCGGGAAGAATTTGGCGAGAAAAGCATTGGAACACTTGTCCCATGTGTCTACAGCGTTGCGATCGGTATAGAACCATTGCTTCGATTTTCCTAGGAGAGAAAAGGGAAAGAGACGAAGACGGATGGCTTCTTGGGTTATCCCCTTAATGGTGAAGGTGCCACAAATCTCCAAAAATTGTTGGAGGTGAGCATTGGCATCCTCATGGGCTTTGCCACAGAACGGGCTAGCCTGGACCATTGTGATTAGAGCCGGTTTTAACTCAAAGTTGAGGTTGGCATCTATCACAGCTGGTCCCGTCGCTACATTAGCGGCAGAAGGAGCAGAAAATTCACGAATGGTCTTGTTGGCCATTGTGAAGATAGAACGAGATAGGAAAGAAAGAAGTTGAAGGAGATGAAGGAAAAAGATAAGAAGAGTTAAGGAAAGAAAGAATGGGGTAAGATGGGATTCGCTAAGCGGAAGCTTAAACGAAGATAAATTCGACACGGACTCAACCGATACACCGATTGCCTTCCCCGGCAACGGCGCCAGAAATGCTTGTTGGCACTTCCTAACGTCGTTACTAGGAGTAGACTATGGAATCTATCCCCGGCAATGGCGCCAGAAATGCTTGTTGGTAGTTCTTAACTACACCTAGGATAGGGTAGCTAAAGTAGTTATCTACTAATGCCAAGCGGGGTTGTCAGTCCCGACACTAGTAGGAGTTAACTAGCGAGAATGCAATCTACCAGGAGGAGATTCTGCAAGCGCACAGAACTATCATAGTAGCACTTCCCTGGAAGTACCAGGTGTTGATTTATTTGATCTCAAAGGAAGGCTAGGGTGGTGTATGAGTCGAGTCAAGGAGGGGATGAGAGTCGAAGAATAAGAAAAGGGAAAGAGGAGAAGAGAGGAGATGAAAGGGATGAGAGAGGATGAGAGGCTAGAAAGAATATATGGATGGATAGGTAAGGATGAATGAAATGGCTAAGGTAAGGTGGATGGATAGGTGGATAGGGGAAAAGATAACTAAGGATAACTAATATAACTAACTAATAACTACTAACTACTCCTAGATAACTACGAAGCAAGATAGGCAAATGCCAAATAAGCAACCAAGTTAAGTATAGTTTTATTCCTATCTTGTCAAGTACCGAGGCGTACTAGCCTTTACCACTGACTTAGGTTGAACGCTAGCACAACGAGCCTTACTGTTAAACTGGGCCAACTACGTGGTGGAATTCAAGGCGCACAGGGCTGTCACCACCTGCTTGCTACCACAGCTATCCGGGGGTCCAGCCGTATCTGAAGGTAAGTCTATAACTAAGCACCACTCTTAATTATATTCTAACTATCTCTACCCTAGCTTTGAATAGAGACACCCTTGCGGATGTCAGAGCAAATACTTGACTTAATAAGATAAACACTAAACTAACTAAGCAACCTATTGGCAAAGATCAAACACTAAGCACACTAGAGATTAACTACTATGGCTAAGTGAATTGAACTGTAGGATAGCTAGGCACTCAAGCAATCAATCAAGTATACTACTCAATACTGGTAAGTAGAATAAAGTAATACTTGAAATGATGAACTAGAATATAGTAAAGTGCTTGAGTAACAAGAGCAAAACCTGAACTGGAGATGAAGGAAGACTCTTCCCAGCTCCAGGACCGATTACTCGCACGCCTCTACTCTTGAGCTAAGCCATGAGCAGCGCTCCCGCGAGGGCAATAAGGCAAGGATGCCTTGCTCTACTAGCTACCTACTTGCCTAAGCTTGGCTAAATCCTAAGCTACTAGCTCTTTAGCCTTGCTCTCTTCCTTGCTTCCTTTCTTTCCTTGCTTGAAATGAAGTGACGCCTCCAGGGGGGTATTTATAGCCCAAGTGAGTGAGGGGGGTACTTATAGGGGGTAGCCAACCGACCTAGGGCAAACCCTAGTGGCGGGCGCCAGCCCTAGGTGGCGGGCGCCAGCCTCCTGGCCATTGGATGCACCGTCATTGATCCTACGGTCTCCACGGACTCCTCTAGGGCGGTTGCATGTTCAGATAACCGTCGTTAGGTCATGATCCACGCCACTCCCCTCCTGAGCCCTCCGATGCCACTGACCTAGTGACCAAGGGCCAAGATTTGGCCCTGGGGTGGTCACACGGATCGGTGATGTGGCAGGGAGTGGATTTGGGCCAACTCATGTGGCGGGCGCCACCTAGGGGTGGCGGGCGCCACCCCCTGAGGCCCAATTGGGCCCTGCTGAGTGGGCTTGGCCTTTGGTGGTTCAAATATCCAAATTTGGTTCAAATCCTGCATTCAAATCAAAATCTATGGACATGTGGAATTCGGTTAGTTTGAAACCTGTTTGACTACATTTCATGCCTTTTTGGTGAATTTTAGGGTAAAATGTTGATGGTAAAACAGGTGTTTAAGGACCATCAACAGTGGCCAACGCGGTCCGCGCACGCGGTGATCGCCTCGTTGATCGCATGCTGGTGGTCCTAGTGCGCGTAGCGGACATTGTGGGGCACGACGTCTACCGTGGCACCGTGGCAACGCTTATAGTAGCCGAGACTTGCTCCGGCCGCCATCTCTCCCACCTTGTTGGACTCCCGGAGGGGACCTCCTCGACGACCTCATGGTGAACCCTGAGTAGTTCACCGAGGCCGCCAGGGCTGTGGTTCTGCTGGTGCCACTGGCGGAGTGTTGACATCTCTTAGTATCGCTTAAGTTAGGTTGTCATGCCCAACATGACACTAGAAATGTGGTTGTATTTATGATCATGCACTTATAAAATATTAAATAAGGTTATCCGCAAGGGCACATATAAAATACTCTTGTTGTAGCATTTCACCCACGAAAGATCCAGATATCGTTATTTATAATTTTACCACTAGGAAGACACAGGAGATATATAAAGCTCCACTAGATCATCTCAAAACAGGGATCAATCATAATAGAAGATAAATAAGATAAACAGATCAAGATAAATCTAAAAGGGGTTCCACAGAGCATTTTCCATCCCATGCATGATCATAACAAGAACTAGAAAGAATAAGGATATACTCCTAAGGATATTCTAACTATAGGTCACGAACTATATTGATTATTGCAATTTCATTTAGAAATCATGGTTAGGATTAGTTATGTTTATACGCAGGAGACATTACTTATGGCGGATCAGGAACAGAGCAAGGTCAAGCCACGTAACCAGGTCTTACTTGGCCTATATACGGGGAGTGGACTACAGAGGATTCAACAAAGCTATAAGAGTCACCTTCGCGAGCTACCACTTGTTGGCCCGACATATAGGGTGTATTCGCAGGTAAACAACGTATAAGCACCACGCTTACACAATGTCGACCACCCACCCCTTGTCTGGGTCTGCTTATATAGCCCCGGAGGATGAACCACAACCCTTGGATCAAAGTGACTTGAAACAATGGTTGAGATGCGTCATAGAGGTCGGTTCGAACACGCCACGCAAAGGAGAGGAGGCTTCCTGGTGGGCCTAGGCCAGCTGGCCTAGGGTTGAGGCCGGCCGGCCTCCCCTAGCCGCTGCCAGCCTCCCCCTTTGTTCTAGTGTCTTCTGGACTCTTCCACATCCTTCTAGTGTCACTTTTCGATCCGTTTGCGCAACTAATTGTGTTGTGGTTGGATTCTTCTCTTTCCCATCTGCTGGATAAATCCCTGGAAAATAATAATTCACTGAGCTGGGAAATTCTTGTCGGATTAGCCCCTATACTTGTGGTAATGATGGTTCTAGTGTCTTCCAAGTCGTATCCATCGAGGGCTCTTTTTGCGGAACTCTGAATATGGCAGTTATTATGTCCATTTCGATCATCTTCATGAGCACTTCGCAATGGTGTGCTCAGATTTATCACTTGAGATACTCTTCTTATGATAAAATGTTGAATATCCTATATAACAAGTGAGAACAACACAACTCATGGAACTCATTAGAATAAAACACTATAACTATAGACTTGGATTCATTTTAGGTCATTTTATGAAATTGTTGACGGTTTAATATTGGAGTTAATTGCTGTCAACAAGCTCTCCCAAGCTTACTCTTTGCTAGTCCCTTAGCAAACAATAGATAGAATTATTCTGATGAATCGGGAGTTGCTACTATGCTTTGAAGGACCGAGAACGCTAAACACAGGCGAGCAGAGGAGGGGTGAATGGGAGTCTGAAAATTTCTTTCGAAACTTTGGCCGCTGTCCCACAAATCAACCCCCAAAAGCTTTACACACCAACGTGATGCCCACGACCCTCAGAAAGAGAGTGGATGATCCCTAGGATCACGACGAGGCACCACTAGAGCAAGCAATCCAACAAACACAAATCCAGAGTTGAGACAACACCTAAAAACCAAACCTCAAAGCATGAATGGACGGCTAGCTCAAGATTCTTCCAAATACCCATGCCAACACGTGACAAAGATACCTAGAGAGGTTCCTTGGTGAACTCTAGGATGCACTAAATAGTGCTTTGCTGCCCAGGCTCGGACTGCCTACACCCCTGGTCCCGGACTGTCCGTGCAAGGCCGGACTGTCCGCGGTCTCCTGGCGGACTGTCCACCGGTCAAAAGGGCAAAAACACACTGTCGCTAGACTGCCCTGCTCGAGACCCGGACTGTCCGCGTCTGGAGTGGCAGACTATCTACTGGTACCCCGACGGCCACACACTGAGATGACCGGCCACTGATTTGGCCGAGCCCCAATGCCCGGACTGTTCGCGCCCTGATGGCGAACTGTCTGCGGCTGTCCAGAGAGGGCGAAAAATTTCGCCCCTTCCTCAAATCCAACCCAAATCAAAACCAAACGATCCCAAACTTGGAGGAGTTGATCTCTAGGTAGTTGGGAGACTAATCCTAGAAAATCAACTGCTCAAACAACCTCAATCTCCGAGAAACGAAGTGGATTGGTGCAAGAACGAAAAATCCTCCATGAAACTTGAATCGTCCCGATCTACTTGCTCGTGAGGATTTGAACAAATTCCTTCAGTGGAAATGATACTCTCACGACAAAGAACAAGTAGAAACAAACAGATCGAAAAATAAGTCACCAGAGAGAGAGATCAAGCCATGAGAAGAAAGAGGAGAAAAGAGAAACGCGAAGAACACAACAAGAACGCGATTTCAACTCCAATTTCAGAAATATCCCCAATGAGGAGACAAAGGGATTACGGTCCCTTTTCCTTGAATCAAAATACATAGAGGAATTGTAGCACTCTGCGGATCACAAGCAACTACAGACTGGGAAGACCTAATAGAGGAAAGGTGAGTCTGCGGGAATAAAAATGCTTGGATAGAATGAGAGGAGGGGTTGCCTCTCTATTTATACTCCTAATACATTATTCCCCATCTACCCCTAGATACAAGAGTGAACGGGCTAACCCTAGGGGTATCCCAGTCCAACTTTGTCAGGTCCTGATCTGACAGTCACGCCTGCACATCTGGTAGCTTTGCCTCGACGCGACCTCACAAGATGCCACCACGTGCCATCGCCGCCCAGCAGATCTCCTCAAGACCTCCGCCGCTGGTTTTGAGGCCAAAACCAGCAAACCGTCCTCCCCGAGTTTTGTGGCCTGAACTCAGAAACCCAGCAGAGCCCAGGTTTTGAGGCCCAAACCTGGAAACCGTCTGTCAGCCCGAGTTTTGAGGACCAAACTCGGAAACCGGCCACCCGATGGTTTTTCTGGGTCTCTACCACCAAACCAAAGTTGTAGAGGGATGCACCACCCGTGCACCCCGTCCACCAACACGTGTCCTCAGGTCCACGACCCGAACCACATCGTGTCCCGCAAGTCTTCGCTTGTCGTTGTCCCAGCATGTCAGCCACCATGGCTGATCCTCCGACCATCGGTCCGTCAGTCCAAGTTCGAGTCCGCCCTTGGTCCATCGGCACGACACTCCAGCACTTGACCTTCACCTTGTCTTTAATCACTGTCTCCGAGCTCGACACCTACACAACACAAGCCAAAGAACATGTGCATCAACTCCGTTGACAATCACTCATCACAAGATCCAGATCACAACCTGTCCATCTGCAGAAACCCTAACCGCCTCCTCCTCCCTTTTTATACGGCGCCGCAGAGGGGCGCATTTGGCCTCTAGGCCGCGCTTGTGCCACTAGGTTGCTGAAAGGTCCTTGTTTGGTTTTGGTAATTGAGTGACAACTTAGGTGGACTAATATGTGTTTGAAGTGAATTACACAGGTGATTAGTCCGCAAGTGATCATGTGTGAGCAACATATGCCATAGAGGTGAAATGGCTTGGAGGATGTTGCAAGGCTCACACATGTGAAGAAGGAGCTTAATGCACATGAAACATGACATGTGGTCATGTGGCTAAGATGGTGAAGATCAAGGCAAGACTTGGCTTGATGGACCGGTTGCGAAGGTGAAGGGCAAGTTGGAGGCTTTGAAGCCGTTGGTACCGAGTGTCGGGAGGCTTAAGCAAGACTTGGCGCCGAAGGACCGAAGCAATGGTGAAGAGCAAGTGATGTCAAGATCGATGGACCATGGAGGCCATGTGATGATATGAAGTGGATCATATCATTTGATGAAGAGGTTGGTGCATGTGTTGCATCAACACATGGAGGAGATGGAATGGAATGCGCAAGTCAAAAGTATACTTATAGGGAATTTCATTTCACCGGTCATAGGTGTGTAGAGAAGATTATGACCGGGTTTAGGATAGATGGCCGTACTATTAAGAGGAGCAAACTTGTTTGCATATCGGTCATCTAGTGCCACTTGAGCGATCTAACTTTGCGATGATTGTTAGGATCGAGTGGCGTGGTGAGAGCAAGTGAAAATCCTTTGAAAAATTGATTGTGAAAATGCTAACACACATGAACTTGATGGTGTACACTTGGTGGTGTTGGCACATTTGCAAAGGAGAAGTTGTTGGAGTTGATTTGGATCAACACAGAGAAGAAAATGAAGTTTTCTGGGTGTGGTCGGTAGTACCGCCCATAGGTGCTGCGTGCACCCTTCTCTGTGTTGAGTTTGATTTGGCCTGGCGGTAGTACCGCCATAACTTCGGTACTACCGCCGGCGGTGGTACCGACCAGAGGGTCGGTAGTACCGTGGCTCTAAAGGGTTTTGCGAGGCTCTCTGTGTAGTCCCAGGATGACCTACCGGTAGTACCGCCATAGGGCCGGTAGTACCGGGCTCGGTAGTACCGACCAGGGGGTCGGTAGTTCCCTAGTATGGAGGAGTTTTGGATGCTCTCTGTGTAGATCCGATTTTGGCTTGGCGGTAGTACCGCCATAACCTCGGTACTACCGCCCGCGGTGGTACCGACGCAAGGTTGGTAGTAGCTTGTTTTTCGCAGAGCTCTCTGTTCGTGGCCGATTTTGGCCTGGCGGTAGTACCGCCATAACCTCAGTACTACCGACCGTTGGAGGTACCGACCAGGAGTCGGTTGTTCGTTTTGGTCAACGCGCCGTGTGTAACGGCTAGTCCTGACACTGTCGGTACTACCGCCCAGGGGGGGTCGGTACTACCGACTGAAGCGCAGAAAAGGGGAAACGGCTAGTTGGCCGCTCCCCTCTATATATAGTCGTTGGGGCCGGCTTTGGGTCGTGTGTTGGAGCACTCCAAAGCCTTGGTGGCTTGTGTGGATGTGCTTGGGAGCCCTCTAACTCGCTTGTGCTTGCTAGTGTGCGAATCTATTGCGAGTGAGCGATTCTAGTGCGTTGCTTTGAGAGATTGCATCGAGTGGCACTAGGTGTTCGTGTTGCAAGCCGGTGGTGCTTGTTACTCTTGGAGGTTGCCACCTCCTAGACGGCTTGGTGATCGAGTCTCCGTCGTGAAGCCCGCGTGAAGATTGTGCGTGGCTCCGGAGAAGGATTGTGAGGGGCATTGTGCTCGCCCCGCGGGGATCGCGAAGAGCAACTCTAGTAGAGCGTGTCATTGAGTTACCCTCACTTGTGGGTGAGTTCTTGCGGCGCTCGAGTGTCGAGCTAGGTGTGGTGCCTATTAGCCGCCGAACTACCAAAGTGGGTGGTCGACACAACGGGGACTAGCTTGGTGGCAACCAAGTGAACCTCGGGAGAAAAATCACCGTGTCAACTTCGCGTTCATCTTCTCGGTGGTTTGCAAACTCCATTCACTAGCTTGTATTTAGTTGTTCATATACTTGTGCTAGTATAGTTGCTCTTGTAATTAGTTAGCTTGTGTAGCATGCTAGTTACCTTCTTAGCTTGTGTAGCATAGAAGTTAATCCCGTGAGTGACTAGTTGACTTGTAGTCTTGCTAATCACATTGCTTAGTTTGTGTAGCTAAGTTGAGCTCTCTAATTTGGCTTTTGTAGCCTTGTTTTTGAGCATTGCTAGTGAGCTTAGGCTTTGTGCTTTTGCTTAGTGGCATGTGTAGGAGCTCCCCCGTTGATTGAGTACTAGTTGCTTAGGTTTGTGTAACCTTGCAAGCTAGAATTGTTTAGGTGAGCTCTAGCTAGCCCGACACCTTATTTGCATTGTTTAGGATCTTTTATAAGGTGTCATAGAATATAAGTAGAGGGGTGTAGTCTTGGCTAGACCGATAGTTTTAATTCCGCATTTGTTTCGGTTAGCCGGTGCGATTATTTTTAGAAAGGACTATTCACCCCCCCTCTAGTCCGCCATCTCGACCCTTCAGTTGCGTGCCTGGCCAGGCACGCGGTCCAGCGGCGTTCGCGCCCACGCCGCTGGGCCGCGCGCCTGGCCGACTGGCTGGGCCGCACCCGTGTCGCTGGGCCACGCGCCTGGTTGCGGGCCTGGCCGGCTGGTTGGGCCGCGGCCCCTTCCCCTGTTGGGCTGCTTGCTACCTAGGGTCGTTTTCTCTCTTTCTTTTATGTTTAGATTTATTTTTCTTTTATTATTTTCTGTTCAGCAGTATAGTTTGCTAGTTGGATTATTGCAAGAACATTAGTTTATTTGTATGATTGTTATTGCTCTGTACTTACTGAATATTGTCATTATACATATAATTTGTGGTTTGATTATATTATATAATTATGCAATGGCTTTTCTATTATATTTTGGAAGTATGTGGTGCACCTAAACACCGTTCGCACCACATACATATTACATTTGTGACGTCATTAAATTATTTTGGGATATGTTGATGCATCCAAACCTCCCGTTTTGCACCAACATAATAGTTACACTTGTAATTGTATAATAGAATTAGGTATGTTGGTGCCCCAAACCATAATTTTTGCACCACATACAGTTAAATTTGCTAGCAGACTTAGTTGCAATTTAACTATGGCTTCCATAGAATTAAAATTTTATTTTCTATAGGATTGAAAATGCAATATAAAATATCTTTTTATTTTTAGTTAATTAACACAAGGTAATGGAGTTTATGGCAAAGGGCGCATTTAATTCTTTAAGAATTATTCTGGATAGAGACCGTGCCATAACAGTGATTTAATCACCCATTACTAAGAGGTCTACATCTTGTTTCTCTAAAACTTGATGACTACCTATATTGTGTCTTTAACCAAAATAAAGGTTTTTGGATTATTATATCATCATATTATTTTGATATTACACAAGGTAGTAGAGTCCTAAGCAAAGGCTGCATTTAATTCACTTGTGAATTATCTAGCCCTGACACCGTGCTTAGCAGCAATCTAATTGCCTACTATACAAGATCTACTCTATGTCTTTTGACTTAGAGATTATCTTTCGCGTGTTTATCAAAATCTATGATGACTTAGTTGTATGGTCTACACACTTTAGTGATTACCTACAACAATCCATTAACTATGATAAGATATAAAATATAAAATATTGCATTTATCATTACAACATTACCATGTTGATTTTAATTTATCATACGGTAAATCAATTAATCCATGGTTGTCCATATAGAATTATGGCTACTAGGGAGTTTGACGAACTCGCTTTAGACGATAGCAATTACCCTATATGGGCATCAAATATCAAGATTACGCTTGCATCTCATGGTCTTTTGGCTACAATTCATGAATCCCGGGATGGGGTTGCCTAGCAAGAAAAACACACTTATAGTGCTTTGGCTTTACCACGGTATTATGTCTGAGATCCTTATGATCGAGAACCCCCGAGAATTATGGGTCGCTCTTAAAGAGCGATATGAACAACAAAAGGAACTCATTTGGCACGAGGCAAATCATAAATGGAACCACTTACGTCTCCAAGATTTTAAATCTGTGGCAGACTATAACCACGTTGTTCATAAAATTTTCTCTAAGTTGAAATTTTACGAGAAAGAGCCAACAAATTCAGATAAAATGGAGAAAACACTCTCTACCATGCTTTTGTCTGATAGAGTATTGCAACAGCAATACAGGGCTCATAATTACCAGATTTAATCTCAGTTTATTCATACATTGACTTAGGTAGAAAAATATGATGAACTTCTTTTAAAGAATCATCATAAGCGCCCTGTTAGTTCGACGCCTCACCCTGAGGTTCACAATGTACAGAAAAATGCTAAGAATAAGTTCAATGGAAATTTAACAAAGAACAAATCTGGTAAACGCAAACACAACAGGAGGCAAAGGCTTAATTCAAACAAGAAGAAGAAGGATAATGCAAAAGCTCCCAAAAAATGACAACAAATGTCATAGATGTGGAGATTTTTCGCATTTTGCCAAGAATTGTTGTACTCCAAAGCATTTAGTTGTTTTTTTTTACCAAAAGTCTCTAAAAGAAGTTAAGCCAGCTGGAGATAAAAGATATGAAGCACACTTCAATCTTGCATCTGAGGCTAATAAGGAAGCGGGTTATTCAAATATAGCCCCTAAAGAACAAGTGAACAACAAATCTCTTAACATAGAAGAGACCATTCCATCAATAGACAACATGCTCCTAGATTTCAAATCGGAAGATATGTTTAGAGATTTGGAATAATCTCTAGTCCAGACCTTGATACCTTATATATATATGATTGCTATTTAGCTCGCAGAGCGCTAGTCAACTAATGAAAAGTTCCGCAACCATAAAAATTCACTCATAACCATAAAACTACAACCTACCACACCTTATGGTCGTACTTACCACCGTAACCGTATATTTTATACTACAACCGTAAAAGTACAAAAAATTATTTTTACCTAATATAAATAGCTTTCTAACCCTAATCTATCACTCTAATCTTTTTTTCTCTCCTCCCATCTCTCCAATACGATAGCGGTGGCGGCGCCTCTCCCGCTCCCCCATCCACCGACGGCCCCTGCCTTCCACCCGGTGGCCTCCAGCGGTGATGTCACCCATCCACCTACGGCGGCATCTACATCCCATGATGAGGGACGACCTGATCTTCCGTGAGGTAGCGATAGGTTCGATTGGTGGAGATCTCGATGTTGGCGATCCAGCTTCAAATCAGACACGATTCGAACTCTGCAACCGTTACACCACTGCTCCGTTGGTTATCAACCAAGCACAACTTGATTGACCTCGCCAGGAAGGCTATTCCTGCAAGCGAATCGAAGAACACAAGCAAGAGGGTAAAAACACGCAATCTGAAATTGCAAATATGAATGACGCGAATATCAAGAGGGGTTCAAGAACTCGGTTCCAAAGGACTAATCGACACAGTGGAGGAGATCAAGAACGGGGGCCCTGGATCACTGTAAAAGGATTCGACACCACAGTTACAATGAACGATTCAGTTCCTCGATGGAAAACTAAATTCTAAAAAAACCCAAGACCTAACGACGACGGCGGTGGCTAATTATAGGGTTTAGGTCGTCATCCCTGCTGGACGCGCCCCCTAATGGGCTCTAAGACGATACACGGCCCATCGGACCAAAAGACGGTGTCGCAGCACCCTGGCAGATTCTGGACACTGACTTGTTTCGACGATTTCCGTTGACTCCGGACGTATTTTGACATGATTCCAAAGCCATTGGTTAGATTATCAAATTATCTTTCCAAGCATATCTGGTTCGTCGAAAAAGGAGTCCATATGCGTCCGGGGCGTTGATTTTACCCGGGACTGCTCCTGAATTCCAAGGGTGACGAGGTAGCTGGGTTGGAGACGGATTGCAACTTGGGGAAGACCATGGCGTCGGTGTGTCCAGCGTGGCGATGTCCTCATCATCCTCCCCTTCTTGAATTGGAGTCGTCCTCGACTCCATCTTGGCGATGTCCTCATCATCCCCTCCTTCTAGAATTGGAGTCGTCCACGACTCCATGTCATCTCCAAGCTCCTGCAAAAGGTTAGTGACCGCACAATACGAACCACAAGGTATAGGATCATGTGCAGCAACACTAACATGTCGACAAAGCATAGTATAACAAGGAGCATCATTATTATCACATAACGCAATAGTAGTAGAAGTTGTAGCAAGAAAAGCACCTCCTTTTAACTTAATCTCATTATTGTTAGCAATGTCTGTTGGAGGTTTATTTTTATTTTTAATCTCTTTGGCATGTTTAATAATATCCGTAGGAGACAAAGGCAGCAAAGTAATTTTCTTGTCCTTATGTATGATAGTGTATGTATTAGTTCTACCATGGTGTAAAACATCATTATCAAATTTCCATGGGCGACCTAATAAAATGGAACAAGCTTGCATAGGGACAACATCAAAATCAGCAGTATCATGATAAGAGCCTATGAAAAAGCTAATGTGTGCTGATTTAGTTACCTTAGTCATACCATTATTATTGAACCATTGAAGTTTATACGGATATGAATGCTGTCGTGTGGTCAAGCCAAGCTTCTCAACCAAATCGAACTCACCAAGTTGTTGCAACTCCCGTTATCAATGATGGTGAGAACACGATAACCCTGCACAATGAGATACATGTGGAACAAATTGTGGCGTTGAATCTTCATCTCTTCTTCTTCATGTCCCACACGTGTACTCAACACTCGCTGCACAAGAAGACTAGGATAGTCCGCAGCAGCAGCCACAGAGTCAATGGTGATGGTCTCCTTGTCTTGATCATCCTCGGTGGAATCTTCAACAATGTTAGCAGTAAGAGCTAAATCATCTTCAACATCACTAGTACTTACATATCCATCCTCGGTATCAATGAAAGCACGACGACTGGGGCAATCCTTTATGACATGTCCCATGCCTTTGCATCAGTGGCAAATGATTGTAGAGCTGGATGAGGAAGATCTAGTAGAAGCACCCGAAGTGGCACCTTTCTTGAATTGTGGAATCTGCACATTAGACAATTTACTTACCCCTGAAGGTGTAGATGGCTGTGGTGCTGCAGGAAGCGTGGGCGTCTCCGGCTCGGAACGTTGCTGAAAAAGCCTCCCATTGTTATACCTGAAAGGTTGGTGTTGTTTGCGTCCCTGTACTTCTCGTTCAGCTTTAAGAGCAAAATGATATAATTGGCTGAACCTATTCCAATCTTTGTAATCAAGAATATCCTAGATATCACGATTCAAACCACCAAAGAATCTAGCACTAGCATCATCATCATCTTCATGTATACCACAACGTGCTAAACCAATAAGCAATTCTTGATAATATGCCTCTACCCTTTTATCGCCTTGTTTTAAAGTTTGCAGTTTTAAACGTAAATCACGTTGGTAATAAGGAGGAACAAAATGAGATTTCATGCGTTGCTTTAATGCATTCCAAGTTTGAGGCACAGCAGCAGCATTATTAGCATTGCAAAGATCGCTCCACCAGAACAAGGCAAAATTAGTAAACTCACTAGTAGCAAGTCTAACTCTATGCTCAGCATGAACATTATGAGAATCAAATTTTCGTTGAACAGCAAGTTCTCAATCTAAATATGCCTCTGGATCCATATTACCAGCAAAGGAAGGTAGGCTAAATTTAATTTTAGCAAAAGGATCATTATTATGATTATTACCTCCCATACCGCGACGATTGAAGTTGAGGCGGCGACGGGGACCAGCATCAGCATCCGCATCGTCATCACCAAAAGCATCCGCATCTTTGTCATCACGATGAGGTTGAGGGCGTTGTTCAAGCTGTTCAATGCGGTTGACCAGATTGTTCACGTTGCGCGTCAGCTCGGTCATGAGGTTGCGTTGTTCATTCATGAATGTTGTAAGCTCGCCTTTGGACACACACTCATTGAAGTCCATTGGAATTCCTGCCATTGTTAGAAGATAGAAAAAGACAACATCAAAGTATTATCCCTATCAACTAAAAGGAACCAAGTGGTGGTGGTGGTGGTGGTGAAAGTGGAATGCAAAATCAGAAGCGTCTTACCACCGTCTGGCCTGTATTCTTACCAACGCCAAACAAGAGCAAAACCAAAATAAAGAAGCAATCAGTTGTTGAGCGTGGGTAACAGTTGCAAGAGTAACCTGTGCTGACAGAAGAATATGTGGAGCTATGGGCAGGCACAATATGACAGCAAGAATTAGCAATTAACGAATGCATATTAGCAAAGTTCAATAAGTATCCAAAGCACAAGTCACAATTGCTGGCTAAGACGTACGTAGACGTAGCGCAACAAGATGAAACAAAGAACGATGGAAAGAACTCACAGAACAAGCAAAGAACCTGAATTTTATCTTTTTCCTAAATTTCCCCCTGATTTTCCAAAAAGGTACTAGTAGGAATCAAACTTTTTTATTTTTTCACTATTTTTTTATATTTTTCTCTGAACAAGGATCACAAAATATGCAACCACAAAAATTGGCACCTTCAACTGAGGTGGGATGTGGTCTACACAAAATCTGCAAGTTCTCTGAAAAGCGTGCAGAAACCTTGACAATTTTTTTCTTTATTTTCCCGAATTTTTTTTGGCAATTTTGAGGGGACCAAACAGGGCAAAGCCGAGCTTGGGTCGGCTCCAAACGGTGTCACGAAACCGCACAAAAAATTTTAGATTTTTTTGACAAACGAGCGAAAAGTTATGTCTATTTAGTGAAGGTATCTCTAGTTATTTTTTCCAGAAGGCACAACACGAAAATAGCAGTTAGGGCAACGCGACAGCGGCAGTTAGGGCAAAGCGACTCTAAACTCCAACACCGATCACAAGAGCAAGCGTCCTTGTGACTAACAGCAGCAGGTAGATGCAAGATGATATAAGGAGGGCAGTGATGCAGACAAAAAATTAGAGCGGTTGGCAACCTATCTAGGGTTTGCGCGGCGGCGAGAAGTTACACAAGGCGGCTAGCGGGGCAAGTCGAGTAATGTGGTGGCTTCGACTTGTTATTTAGGAACGGTGGATGGGATAGTGGCGGAAACAAAGAAACAGCAACGGGCACGTTGAACTACGACGACGAACACAACCCTAAACCTGCAACAAGACTCGACCACAGACACAAACTCAACAATGCGAATCTGAAACAAAATTGCAAAGGCACAAAAGGCGATGGGACAGCGGAAATTGAAATATTTTTTAGGCTTTTTGTGGACTCTAGGTAATGAACAAATATGAATCTAAGGGCAAACGAGATTATACCTCGCGGGAAACATGAAATATCCGATACCAATTGATGAAGGACGGCCCGATCTTCCGTGAGGTAGCGATAGGTTCGATTGGTGGAGATCTCGACGTTGGCGATCCGGCTTCAAATCAGACACGATTCGAACCCTGCAACCGTTACACCACTGCTCCGTTGGTTATCAACCAAGCACAACTTGATTGACCTCGCCAAGAAGGCTATTCCTGCAAGCGAATCGAAGAACACAATCAAGAGGGTAAAAACACGCAATGTGAAATTGCAAATATGAATGACGCGAATATCAAGAGGGGTTCAAGAACTCGGTTCCAAAGAACTAATCGACACAGTGGAGGAGATCAAGAACGGGGGCCCTGGATCACTGTAAAAGGATTCGACACCACAGTTACAATGAACGATTCAGTTCCTCGATGGAAAACTAAACTCTAAACAAAACCCAAGACCTAACGACGACGGCGGCGGCTAATTATAGGATTTAGGTCGTCGCCCCTGCTGGACGCGCCCTCTAATGGGCTCTAAGACGATACACGGCCCATCGGACCAAAAGACGGTGTCGCAGCACCCTGGCAGATTCTGGACGCTGACTTGTTTCGACGATTTCCGTTGACTCCGGACGTATTTTGACGATATTCCAAATTCATTGGTTAGCTTATCAAATTATCTTTCCAAGCATATCTGGTTCGTCGAAAACGGAGTCTGTATGCGTCCAGTACGTTGATTTTACCCGGGACTGCTCTTGAATTCCGAGGGTGACGAGATAGCTGAGTTGGAAACGGATTGTAACTTGGGGAAGACCATGGCGTCGGTGTGTCCAGCGTGGCGATGTCCTCATCATCCTCCCCTTCTTGAATTGGAGTCGTCCTCGGCTCCATTTTGGCGATGTCCTCGTCATCCCACTCTTCGGCCGCATCCCCTCCCCTCTTCTGCGACCACCGTGGCGTTGGCCCCTCTCCTCCTCCTCTGACTGAATCCATGCAGGGAGGCGGCGATGGCAGATCTGTGCGGGGACGCGGTGACGTTGCGATGAGGCCGCGGTGGTGCTCCTCTCTAGATTCAGCCGCAGCCCCTCACGCCGTAACTGGATTCGGCGGCAACCCCTATGATTGCGGTCTGTCAATCCATCCCATATGGTGGTAGGTATGACGCGCGTCGATCCCTCTGGTGGCGGTGCAGTTGTTGGGTCTTCTCCGGCGAGAGCACTTCTCTCTGCAACGTTCCAGCGTATTCGAGCACTTCGTCTGCAGCAGCACATCACATCACCCTTCCCCCGATGCAAATGTGTGATTCGCTGGATTAGATAGATGTTAGTTCATCAATTCGATCATTCTTTGATACAGATGTGATGGATGTGAGACTGTATAAATGTTACTGTGCGTTTTTGGTTTTTGTACAATTTTCATTGAATTATGTTTAATACTTCGAGCATTCGGGAATGTTTACATAAAAAAGATTGACTTTGGTAATAAAAAATACTAGTAGCTCCTGATACTGATATGATCATTCTTTTTCTATTTATGGTTATATCAAAGTTTATAAGTTAGCTAACCACTCAATATTTATTGTTTATGGTTACTGGAGCTAGGTGAGCTGGTGTGGTTACGTTTTCTAGTTGCCAGATACATTTTTACTCTTTTACCATAAATAATTACTACTTAAATTCAACGATTTTACTCTATTATCGTAAATAATTATATTTTTTGACAAGATAAATAATTACTACTTGAAACAACGCAACTGAGTCGAACTAATACGGTTTACTAGATTTTGGGTAATAAAATAATTCTAAAATTAATAGTCTATAAAGAATCAATCGATATTATCACTGATTTCCTTAATTAAAGGCATTAACAATGTGTAAAAACAAAAAAAGCTAACTTTTATGGTCCTTATGTTTGGTCGGTTACCGTATCAAGAGAGAGTGTCGAGAATGGTGTAGATAACTTTTACGGCTATGAAATTAGAATTAGTAGTAACTTTTACGGTTGCGGAAGGAAGGAAGAATGATGTGGTTGTCTTTTATGGTTGCGGGATGAGAATTAATAGTAATTTTTACGGTTGCGGGAACAAGGTTGACTGATGGCTAGTGAAGCTCTAAATAATATTTAGAGCGCTGCACTCCAAATAACGGAGTCCTATATATAAGTTAGCCCGAGCCAGCCACCCCAGTCATCCACGCCCACGTCCAGACCACCCACCAAACAACCAGACCACCCACGCCCACGGAGCTGACACACGCGCAGGTGGGGGACCAGTGCACTCCCCAGTAGACCGGACGCGTTGAATCCTGGGTCGCACTGCGTAAAAACAGTTTTTCCACAGTTATTGCATAAAAACTAGTAATTGAATGTATAAAACTAATTTTGTTACTGTATAAAAACCTCTCGGCAGGATGAGCATCTCACCTGACACAGGCTTGACGCGCTGACGCATGTCTGCATGCAAAGAACTCAATGCAATTTCTTCCATTTTTTCACGATAACTCTCCAACGAAACATCAAATTCAAAAACGGTTTTCACCATTTGAATCCTAACATTTTTATGCACGATTCAAGATCTATTTTGAATATTTTTTTTGAAAATTTTGAAATTCATAATTTTATACTTTAAGGTATAGAGTTTAATGCTTCTGACTACGCATAGAATCATGTGACTGTGAGCATAGAAATCGGTGGACGATTCGATGTTCTCTAAAAAATTGAAATTTGAATCAAGGCACATTGATACGAAAGTTTTCGTCGTATAGCACTGTATAATTAGCAAATGAAAAATGCATAAAAACCCTACAAAGCATAGAATCATTCTCCCTTTCTCTCTCCTCTGCGGGATTATTGTTTCGAATGCCGTATCGGGTCCACCCTAACAGAGAGGATGTAATATTAACATGAGGGGAGTGCATAGAATCAATGTGACCGTGAGCATAAAAACATGTGCACCATCCGATGTTCCCAATAATTTTGAATCATGGCATGGTCTATATGAAGGTTCCATCATAGAACAATGCATAATTAACAGGTGGGCAATGAACAGAAACCTTACAAAACAAAGAATCATATCATCCTTTTCTTACATTTTGAAATTTAAATTTAACCGAGCCTGTGACGTATAAAAACTTATGCCTTGATGTATAAAAATCTAGGTACCACCCTTTTGGTTTGAATTTGAAATTTGAATTTCACTTAGCCTAATGTATATAAACTAATAGCTCGATGTATAGAAATCTATATTTTATTGTAAAATTTGAAATTTGAATCCTATTGCCATCGAGATTCTCTCATTCTTGCAGACTCTTCCGACGCATAGAATGTTGAAGACGAGAGCATAGAAATAACATAACAAATGCATATATTCATATAAGAGCATAGAAATAACATAACGAATGCATATATCTCCAGCATCACTTTTACATCGTGCATAGAAATCTAGGAAGCTCAGCATAGAAATCACAAACATTTCTGAAATGACAGTTTCAACAATGCATAAAAACTTATGATTGCAAGCATAAAAACATAATTTTTCTCAACATATTTGCAGTTACAGTTTTCGCTATGCATAAGGCCTATGCTTCGAAGCATAAAAACTATCCGAAGGAGGAGCAGGCCCACGCATCGCAGCTAGACGAGGCAGCAGCGCTCCACGTTGGGGGTCGGGTCGCAGCTAGAAAATCCATTTAGAGGATACTGCAACTGTCGTGCTAGTGTTATGGCCATCCGTCATCCCTCCTAGTGTCGTTCCTTGGAAGGACCGGTCATGAAAAAGAGGTAGTGTTGAACTTCAGTTAGAATATCATAGAACTCATCAATGTTTAATCATCGTATCAAGACTAGATCTGAACATGTACAGACCTAACTTATGAAGCATAAAATCAAAAACTATTATTTTTTAATTTATTGCACATCATACTAATGGAAGAAAAACAAAAGGAGAAATAAAATAATCAAAGAGGTTCAATATTTACGGGAAACAATATAAAATTCTATGCATAAAAATTAAGATTTAAATTTTATTGCATACTTATCAAGGAGATGCATACCAAATCAAAACCAAGGACATAGAAATTATACTTGTCTGCGTTGGTAGCTCTTTATTTTTCGCAAACCATCTACAACTGTGCTTGTATCCGCCCATCCTCAGCATCTCCAGCATAAAGCAACTGGGTTCGTCATCCAATACAGCCCCACATACTTGTACGAAATACTATAAAAAATAGAAAAATTGGATCATAATTTTTATGCATATTAATCAGTATTAGAGCTTCCAAAAAGATAAATATTGAGCCATAATTTTTTATGCAAATTATCAACATTTTACGTGATGCTAAGTGTGGTGTTGCCGGTCGTGCATTAATATCGTCGAATCAGTGCTAACACACAGGATGTAGTGTATAAATAACTTTTTTCACAATGTATATAAAGGTATTCTAATAATACATAGAAATATGCTCCAACAATGTATAGAATTTTGTAGAAGTGCTTAGATAACTGCTCTAACAATTTATAAAATTATGATGTCAATAAAAAATAGATTTTTATGCATAGAAAACTTTCTAACAAAATCTTAAAAATTTACACATTGACAGAATGGTGTCAGGGTATAGAAACATGTTTTAACATGCGCAAAAACCTATTTGAGCAAACAGAGTTTTCTTTCTTAGGAAAAACACAATCTCTCAGTTTATTCACCTGTGCATGGAGCTTTTTAGTTTCTCTAACCATATATTCAACCAAAGATCCTTCAAAACCATCTATGTGGAAAGCATTGCTATCATGTGTATCAGCGTTGTAACAAAACTGGGCTCTCTCCAAGAGGCCGAATATGACGCTGTCTTCTAGTCTAATCAAAACCTGTCTGATGTTATCCAGTATCAATATGTCACTTCGATCAACCCTCTGTTCCCTAATAAAAGTGCAACATTAAGATAAAAAATGATCAGTTCCTGGGCTCTCTCCAAGAGGCCGAATATGACGCTGTCTTCTAGTCTAATCAAAACCTGTCTGATGTTATCCAGTATCAATATGTCACTTCGATCAACCCTCTGTTCCCTAATAAAAGTGCAACATTAAGATAAAAAATGATCAGTTCCTTCACTATAACTAAAAGTAGGTTTCTTAGAAAGAAAGCAATCAAGCATCACATAAGACAGTAAGCCAGTAAGCCTTTGTGCAAAAAGCAACAGGGTTAATATATATAGTCGTCCATGTCAATTTCCTCCTCAGGACTCCACATGCATATCTGGAATATTTTCACAAAAATCAAGCAGACTGTTACGAAACGGTGTCTGTCTCTGAACAGACACCTCTTCACGGTGATCTCATCCCGTCCGTACTGACGGATAGGACTAGGAAGTTACTTAACAGTTAGTTATGTCACCGAAGGGACATGTCCTTTGGATCATTAGTGAACTGCCGCGTCCGTACGGACACCACTCTTAGCGAATAGTCGCGTCCGTACGACGCACCCCCTGTACATGTATATAATCCTAAAAGATAAATGAAAGCAATAGTTGTTCCTCTCTATTCATTTACATTCATTCACAACACGTTATCAGCACGAAACGCTCGCAACATTTGTGCTCTCGTGAGGGAGTTCACAAGAAGGAGAACGTTGGCACGAAGACCAGCGGGAAGAGGAACGCCTGCGAGATCCAGAAGTCCGAAGGTACAATGTCGCCATTTCACTACGTACCTCAGGCGATCTTCCTCGTCGACCTCGTCTTCATGATTTTCCACCACGCCGTTGACAACGGCCGGTCCCGCACCGCCGCTGCGGCCAGCCGGCGGTGGCTGGCCCTCGGTGGCCATGGCCCCTACGGCCTCGGCGGTGCCACCTCTGGTGCGTCCCGGCTGGCCTCCGCCCGGCCACGCGCCCCGCCGGCCAACGCCCAGCGGCTGGCCTCGGCCCGGCCACGCGACCCGCCGGCCAACGCCTGGCGGCTGGCAAGCCCCTGCCTCGTGATGCGCTCGGCGGCCGGCTTGGCCCCGCGCCTCGGCAGCCTGCGGTTTTGCGTCGCGCGCTTCGGTGGCGGCGGCCCAGGCAGCCGGCGGCCCCGTGCCTGGCCTCGCGCGCAGCCAGGCAGTCGACGACCTGCGACAGCGGTTGGTGGCGGCCGACTCCCGCGCCTGGCTGGCCAGCGCTGCTCGCTCCCGTGCGGTTGCTCCCAAGTGAAAAGGTTGCAACCTGCGATGAACGGGACGGCGTCCCTCACGGTGGAGTCCGAGGGAATCTTTCCCCTTTTTTCCCGTGAGTCCATCGGTGGGATGGATGGATAAGGTCATGCATTTATGCATGAACACCCTTATTTCCTGTGAATTAAATAATAGTCTAAATAGATTATTATTAAATATATTCCAGATTTATGTTTTAATCCTCAGATTTTAACATATCTACGGTGTACTGTTATTTACCTCATGTAAATAATACTTTATGATGCACAATATTTACTTCATGTAAATAATATATTTTTTTTAGACCACCGATCTTCAAAAATATTGTATCATAATATGTACTACTGCAGAAGATGAGTTTATCACACTAAATTCACACATTCCAGTTCCTAGATTTTCTGGAATTTCTTTTATGTGTTCAAAGAGTTTGCTCTATGGCATTCTCAATAACACATACTATCATGGTTACATGTTCAAAGTGTTTGTTTATGGCAATTCTCAATAACATGTACCATATGTGTTGAATATATTGTTCAAAGTGTTGCCCTTAGGCATTCCCAATAACAATATATTCCATATTATTTATCGCATTTTACTTTATGCAATTTATATATTAAGTTTTCAGCTTTCCATACAAGCACTTAATATACATACATGAAAATGCTCTAGGTTGATTTCTCATGTTTCCGAATAACACTATGTTTCTCAATTTTGATATTGGCCATACACAAGGTAGTACCCTAGTACTACTGTGGGATTTTCATCCTCAACGTGCGTACCCAATATCAAATTTTAAAATATTTGGTCTACACTTTGGAGTGTCTATCTTTATTTATTTTCAAATTGACCATACACAAGGTAGTACCCTAGTACTACTACGGGATTTTTATCCTCAACGTGCGTACCCAATTTGATAAATAAATTATACAAGGGACACTTGAGTGATTACCATGGTTCTTTTTCACATTAGCCATACACAAGGTAGTATCATAGTACTACTGTGGGATTTTATCCTCAACGTGCGTACCCAATGTTGAAAAATGAGTCCAAAGTTGACACCATCAGGTGCTTAACAGTATTATTCAACATAAGAATATCCCACTTATTCAAGTTTACCTTGATTTTTTGCACTTTGCATTTGCTTATTCAACTTTGCCAAAGATTTTTAACAAATCTTGGCCCTACTTATGTAGGCACAATCCACTTATATTTTTAAGTTTCAAGCCTTTAATTTGTTTCATGCAGATACTTATGTGATTACCTCATCATTTGTGTATAGTGTTCTGAAATTTGCATATTGGTCATACACAAGGTAGTACTAGTACTACTGCGGGATCTACACTATACTACACATAGTGATTATCCTCAACGTGCATATCCAATATGACATTTTCGAACATATGACCTTCACCTTCACGGTGACAACTTTTGTTTATTTTTCAAAATTGGTTATGCACAAGGTATACTACAGTACTACCATGAAATTTTCATCTTCCGTGCACGTACCAACTTTGAATATGAATTACAAAGAGGTCTACACCTACAAGTGATTGCTAAAATTCATCTCTTAGATTGACCATGCACAAGCTAGTATCTCAATACTACTGCAGGATCTACACTATGTCATCACATAGTGATTATCTGCATGTGCTTATCCAATCTGAATATGAATTGCATAAGGTTTACACCATGTGGGTGTTTACTTTTAAGCAATGGTCTCACCATCTGAGGTCTACATCATGTTTCTATAAACACGGTGACTACCTTTGAGTTGAATCACCCAATAAGGTTTATGTCATGTTCATAACATTTGACTACCTTCAAAGTGTGATCAACCTATATTATTATTAGCAACGCACAAGTAGTGGGATGACATCTACTGCATATAGACATACTTGCAGACTATGCTCCCCTACTACAAGGTCACCAATTTGGTTTGCACCTTCAATGTGCCAATATGCTAATACATAATGATTGAGACTATTTTTTGGTAATAATTATTGTACACAGTGATCTTATTAGTGATTCTCTGTCACTTATTCAATATGAGGTAAACACTACATATGATTCAAGATTCATCTTGAATTCATAATATTTTGCATATGCCAATTCAAGACACATCTTGAATCTGAAGTTTATACAGTTTACTATCAAGTAAATTGATACATGATCAACTCATGTTGGACATGGCTAATATTTTCCGGTTCAAAATATTTCCAACCTCGCATTAGATAGAATTTATTTTCCTACCACGAGCATTAAGATATCAACAATATTAGTGGGGGCATATGGCATCACAGCTATGGCTGCTCAACCCCAACTAAATGCTCAATCCATTCTGGATATTGCCACACTTTGCGTTGATGCATTTTTTTTATGCAACTCATGCACTTGAATTTTTCAATTCTGAGTGTTCAATGAGTGAGATCCATCTACCTTTTGCAAATATCTCATTGGGATTTCAACAAAGGATGTAACATTGCTCAAATTATAAATGATTGTTCAATCATTCATTTATCAAAGATCTTTGATCCATGGCAATGCAACATAATGGATTCTCATGAACGCAATATCATTTTCATTAAGAAAAGTGATCTTGTGTGACAAGTCTCACATTTTTCAAAAAAAATGTGATTGTACAGTCCATGTACATAGAAACGTCAAATCAAATATTTGGCTCTACTATACCTCCAACTCATTGGAGGCAAGCGAGTTCTTTGGAACAATTAGGAGTTCACTTTGGCAAGCAAACACTTGCAAAATGTCTCCATATTTTTATTGGATATATTATTTGCCTAATGTCATACTACCATATGTAGTATGTTGTCCATTTCCACAAATACCATGTATCTTATACATGGTATACATATTCTATATGAGTGCAAATTCATACTTGAATATTGCTAAACTCTATATAGAATCATATGAGATTCAACCAGGTGGAAAGAAAGTGGACCATCGTACCGCTAACACAATTATGAGAGATTACAATCTCTCCATGGGTATTCAAATTAATCATGGATGCGCCGATGTATCCTGATTCTATAAATACCACATGATATTTTTCATGTATTAAGTTGCATGGTTTCCAAACGGGAATCCAATACTAATGAGCGATGATGAAATTCTTCACTCGCCTTAGATGCAACATATATAAAAAATTATAATTGTGTATATTGCTTCCACATCAACTGGAGTGTATTATACATACATCAATCTCATATCACTAGTTGTGTACAAAATAATTTTCTCTCTTGATCTCATCAAGATTGGGCATAGAATGATGAGAAAATTATTTTCAGTTCTATTGGTCACAAAATTAATATGAGTCACGTAATTTCTTAGAGAAATTCAAGATCATATATGTGATTCTGTTTGTCATTTTATGTGGACCATAAAGATACTATGTAATACACATCTATGCATCTACAATGTTGTCCTAAGTGTGCGCCTTACTCATAAGGTACCACAAATTTACCAAACTCATTGCTCAAATTCTTCAATTTAGAGCAAACGATCCTGGACGCGGGATCCAATCCATGTAAGTGGAATTGTTTGGTTCTTAGGACTACATCATTAAGTATCTTATGCTCATACATAATGGCCAAACTAATACTCTCAGTGAGAGAATTAAGTTTGTTGTTTGATGACCCAAATATAATTGCTATTTACCAACATCTAGTTGGTGACATGCGGTTTTACACGCTGCTGACTTAATTCAATTGCGACCAACTGCATATCATGTAGTTTCCCCACTGCAATTAGTACGTGGGAATATGCCTAATATTTCCCATCTGCAAAAATTCGGTTGCGCTGTATACGTACCGATCTCACTGACTAAGCGTACCTCTATGGGTCCACATAGGAAACTTGGTATCTATGTGAGATATGAATCTCCATCGATTATCAAATACCTCGAACCCCTTACAGGGGACTTATTCACGGCCCGGTACGCTGATTGCATATTCAATGAGGAGCATTTTTCGGCATTAGGGGGAGACTACAAGTACCAAAACGAATGCCAGGAAATCGACTGGAATGCCCAAGGCATTTCCCACTCAGATCCACGTACTCAAGAAACTGAACAACAAGTTCAGAAAATTATAAATTTGCAACATATTGCAAATAACCTGCCAGAAGCATTTACTGATTATAAGGGTGTCACGAAATCCTCTTATCCTGCTCGCAATGCGCCCGAAAGAGTGGAGGTACCAATAAAAACCATTCAGCCCCCACTTCCAAAGAAGAGGGGGAGAAGTACGGCCGCCCCAAGGATAATGCTTCAAATAAGCGTCCGAGGATACCGAGGACTAAATCCTCTAAATCGGTAAATCCAAACCAACCTCAAGTTGGTAGACACCCGATAGTGGATAAAAGTTCAACGCCAGGACCTAATCCACAACCCGGATCAACGGTGCACCCAAACACTGATCCTGGGACATCGGAACACCTGACTCCATAGTTTTGGGAAATGTCGAGTCACAATATGGGGTGAAAGAAATTTCCATCAATTTCATTGAAACTGGAGAATCATACGATCGTAAGACTACTGTTGTCGACATGTACTTCTTCGCAGCCATTGCAGAAATCTTTCTCAATGACCCAGAACCTAAGACCATGACAGAGTGCAAAAAGCGCTCGGACTGGGCCCAATGGAAAGAAGCAATCCAAGCTGAGATAGCCTCTCTCACTAAAAGAGGGGTATTCACATCTGCAATGCCCACACCTTCTAAAGTCTTTCCCGTAGGCTTTAAATGGGTTTTCGTCTGAAAACGGAATGAAGACAATGAGGTGGTGAGATATAAAGCAAGGCTAGTAGCACAAGGGTTCACGCAGAGACCCGACATTGATTACAATGAAACATATTCTCCGGTAATGAGTGGAATTACTTTCCGATACTTAATATCATTGGCAGTTCAAAATCATCTATTTATACAGTTGATGGATGTGGTGACAACATATTTATATGGGTCACTTGATTCAGACATATACATGAAGATTCCTGATGGAATCCAAATTCCGAATCCAAATGCAAATCGCAACATGTATTGTGTAAAGCTACAAAAGTCATTATATGGCTTAAAGCAATCGGGTTGGATGTGGTACAACCGACTTAGTGAATTCCTTCTAAAGAAGGGATACACCAACAATGATGATTGCCCATGTGTCTTCATTAAGAAATCTCCAACGGGATTTTGTATTATATCTGTATATGTTGATGATTTAAATATCATTGGCAATTCAAAGGATATAAAGGAAGCACGTAATCATTTCACGAAGGAATTCGAAATGAAGGATTTGGGTAAGACCCGGTATTGCTTGGGCTTACAAATTGAGCACCGTTCTACAGGGATTTTAGTGCATCAGTCAGCCTATATCCAGAAAATTTTGGAGAAATTCAAAATGGACAAATCATACCCCTTCATAACACCGATGGTTGTTCGTTCCTTAGAAGTAGGGAAAGATCAATTTAGGCCACCGGATGTTGGTGAAAAGATATTGGAATCAGAGGTTCCATATCTCAGTATCATTGGTGCACTTATGTATCTTGCAAATTGCACCAGGCCTGATATCGCATTTGCAGTAAACTTACTAGCTAGGCATAGTGCGAAACCCACTCGCCGTCACTGGACGGGAGCGAAGTGTATCCTCAGATACCTTAATGGCACAAAGGATCTTGGTTTATTCTTCAAGAAGAATCATGATCCCAGTATGATTGGCTACACAGATGCCGGTTACTTATCTGATCCTCATAACGGAAAATCTCAAACAGGATTTGTATTCCTTCGTGGAGGTACGGCTATTTCATGGAAGTCTTCTAAACAAACCATGACGTCCACCTCTACTAATCATTCTGAAATCATTGCTCTATATGAAGCATCACGCGAATGCGTGTGGCTTCGCAGAATGATCAACCACATACAACAATCATGTGACATTGGTTCAATTGAATCACCTACAATTATCTATGAGGATAATTCAGCTTGTGTTACTCAGATGCAAACAGGTTACATAAAGAGCAATATCACAAAACACCTTATTCCTAAGTTGTTTTATCACCATGAGCTACAAGAAAATGGGGAAATAGACATCTTACGAATCAAGTCTTGTGATAATCTTGTAGATCTTTTTACTAAGTCCTTACCATATTCTGTATTTCATAAATTGGTACATGGAATTGGTATGCGGCGACTTCGAGACTTGCAAGAATCAGGGGGAGAGATCTCCTAGATATCACCTGTACTCGCATCATGTTATACTCTTTTCTTTAACGAGTTTTACTCACAAGGTTTCTTGTTAAAGTTTTTAATGAGGTAATATTAACATAAGCGTGTGTCATATTTTCTATTTTCCCCATCGGGGTTTTTATAGTAAATATCAAAGACACATATTGCCCTCACAACTATTCATGGTTTTTCCTTAGAAGGTTTTTCACGAGAGTTATCCTAGAGGCAATACCAATGATATGTCGTCATATTTTCTCCTGAATTTTCCAACTGGGTTTTGCAAGAGTTTTAGCGACCTATCCATATTATAATACTCCTCATATTTTCATAAATGGTTTTTGGAGGAATCATCGATATGTCGTATCTCCAATATTTTTCCCGCTGGGTTTTTAATTGAAATACCAATGACATAGTGGTTTATTTAATCACACATATATGCTACATTCTCCTTATTTTCCTACAAGGTTTAAAGGAGTTTTATAGCATATCTATACATACACATTCCTCAGATTTTTCCCACAGGGTTTTTCGAGGAATCCAAGCTTGCAGCATCATTGATCTCAACAAAGATTCAATCAAGGGGGAGTGTTACGAAACGATGTCTGTCTCTAAAGACACCTATTCACGGTGATCTCATCCCGTCCGTACGGACGGATAGGACTAGAAAGTTACTTAACAGTTAGTTATGTCACCAAAGGGACATGTCCTTTGGATCATTAGTGAACTGCCGCGTCCGTACGGACACCACTCTTAGCGAATAGTCGCGTCCGTACGACGCACCCCCTGTACATGTATATAATCCTAAAAGATCAATGGAAGCAATAGTTGTTCCTCTCTTCATTTACATTCATTCACAACACAGACATCATCACAAAGGAATTACAACATCTGAGTCATCAGAGGTGCCCACAGTTTATTTACAACAATGTAAATACATAGTGCCTACAACAACCTGAAGCTATGTCCTTAGAGATTCATGGCAACCAAAGCTTATCAGGCCTTGAAACTTGAAAATTCCAAGTTACCGTCTAGCTTAAGTCAAATAAGTTTCCAAAATTTGAGGGCTGCAGTCCTCAAAATCAGTTCAAACGCACTGAGGCCTATGGATTCTTCTTTCTTCTATGTCACATGGTCCTTCCGAATGAGGCCAAATAATACCTATGGCATTCTGCATGAGATAAAACTGCAATGAACCATTTACTCGCTCATATGAATCATGGAAGACAGCATCTACATCATCCAATGGTGTGTCATATTTATGGTCAAATTCCAGACGCTTGTAGCCCTTTTTAAACAACCCGTCCTCCAGTATTCCAAGGATTGTAATTCTTATTTTAGGCAAAGAGAAAATAGCATCAATCAATTAGCACTGCTGAATTAGACGAAAACATATATATGCAACGGTTAATAACCCCCAATGGTCATGCACAGATCGGCTTCGATCCAGCTACAGCAATGCAATTAAAAATGCAGATATAGTCCACCCGACAACAAAGAGGCGATCTAGATTTAAGCATTACCTAACTACGCAGAAAAAATCTCTATAGGCTAAAAACAGCATGCGCATCAGAAAACACCAGAAAATTTAATCATGCATAAGAATGAATGTCTGCGTGTATAAAAAGTGTATAAAAACTTTTTTCTCGAATACGAAGGAGAGCTTCGTATCTTTGTATTATAGGGAGAAAGAACCTAGTGGGTTTTTAGCTATGCTGCGGCTATCAGGTGGCAAATCAGCTGCAATCGGGCAACAAAACAGGGCCATAACAGAAATAATTTACAATTGCACAATTTATTTAATTAAGAATTAGGATGTATCTTAAGGTGTATGGGTAAGTCAAGATCATAACGTGATTCATTCTTGAGGGCCTGTTTGGAACACAGGAATTTCACAGGAATCACGCAGGAATTTCATAGGAATCAGTTCAATTTCACAGGAAAAACGCAGGAACGGGAAAAAAATCCCGCGTTCCAAACAGGCCCTGAGTAATTACAATAAATTCATGCAAAAGACCAAAGATGATAACAGAACAAGTATGAAACAAATAATTCAGATATGGTTACCGGATAAAACATAATAATAGAAATTTACTGCATTTTAAATAGTTCAGATGCCAATGCCAGATAAATCAATAATCTAGAATTTGTACTGAATTTCTATTAATAGAAGTTAACATAGAAAATGCTCCTCCCATGCACTGACAGTGTTCGATACCGAGCAGCAGCTCCTCCCATGCCAGCAGGCCGTCGAGCAGGGATAATTGCCTATGCATAAAACCTTATCCATAGAAGCGCAAAAGAAAAATTATCACTCACTAAAAAGTACATAGAAAACTTCATTACTTACAAAAAAAAGCTCAATAAGGGAAAGCAATTGTGATGTAAATCAAAATGCATAGAAAACTTTCTGACAAAAAAAATCTATACATTAAGTTAAGAAAAATCAACTTTTTCACGTATAATGGTTTCTAAGAAAGCTCCTACTAGTGAGTGACATCCCTGCAATTAATTTAATTTATAATTTGCATTCAAATCACATGGACACATGATGATAAGGAAGATAAAAAATTTAACACACAAGGTCTTGCATGCTGCTAGATGTTCTATTTAACAGGTCGTGTGTGTGGAGGCCATATGGCAAATTGTGCATAGAAAAATAACATGAGAGGTCACCTTCATTGGCCAAGATACAAGTGGTCTTCAACAATCAAGGCATACTGGCATCATGATGTCATATCACCTACAGTGGGCAACCGTAAGATTTTTTTTTTACAAGCTAGCTGCACTTCCAAATCAGTATGCCAAGACGAGCCCAGGAGCAGGCCTAGCATGCTCCCTTTAAATCACTGAATGGATGCATAAAAACATAGTAAGTACAAATCAAACATTAAAGAAATCAAACACAATACCAGAATGTGTAGAAAATTAAATACAGTTTTACCATGCATAGAAAATCATGCATGCAAGCATAGTAACCAAAACGACAGCAAAAAAATAAATTTCTAGAACTAGTGGCTAGCATGCTAGCCCTAAATCGTTGAGTGGATGCATAAAAACGTAGTAAGTACAAATCAAATATTTCTCTCAAGTATAACACACAACTTCTATATAGAAACTCATGCATAAACATATTTTTATTATTATAATTAGATCTCAAAACACAGTTTAACCATGCACGAAAAATTATGCATGCAACCATAATAACCAAAATAAAGCAAAGAATAAATTTCTAGAACTAGCGGCTAGCATCCCACAAATAATTTAATTCATAATTTGTATTGAAATCACAAAAGACACACTGGGTCAGATGTCAAATGTAACTGCAAACCAGCAATCCTGAACTGCATAGAAACCTTGCTGCTAGAAGAAACAAGAAGCAAGCAAGCTCCATGGACATTTCATCATGCAAGGTGCATAGCAGATATTAAAACCACTTGAAACTAATAGTAGAGAAATCAGCGATATATCATCACATGCAGCCAACGATAAAAAGAAATTCAATATTTTATAAGCTATTATACGGTCACGAGGACACACAATAAAATAGAAAAAATGAGGTCATGAGATTGGTATTGAGTTCAGTATTCAAGTCATTCACCTTAAAGAATCCCAAAGTCTAGCAATACTGAAAAAATCATTAACCTTGAGTGCTAAAAAGAATCTAATATAAGCAAATTGGTTCATTGAACAATATCAGGGCATATCATCGAGCACCTACAAGGCAACAACTACTCACCAAATCCGAGTGCGAGCTGCGAGCGTGCCTGGGCCGTGTCCGCCTCGAGGCGCGCCATCTCTGCAAGCTGGTCGGACACATCAGGAAAGAAATAATCCAACACACACTAGTTACCTACCATCTCTTAGAGCACATCGGGGCAGAGTTGCATCAGCACCTGCAGGATGCGACCGTCCACACCGACACGATGCCAGACCGTGCGTTGTGCGTTGTGGCGAAGCCCGGCCGTGCGCTGCGCAGGGCAGGTCGCCCCGGCCGTGCCTAGTTGAGCGGGCAGGCCGTGCGACACGCCCCTGCCGAGTCGTCCACGGGAAGGCGGAGAAGCGTGGTCAGGACGTCGTCGGGCAGCACGCTAAGCCGGTCCACGACGACGTCGTCCTCGGAGGGCTTGGCGGCGAGCTTTCATTGGAAGGCACGGGATCTGCGTCGCGCCGTCGGGTAGATCGACGGGCTCCAGGGGGCCGCCCACGAACGAGCCTCGCTCAGCAGGGGGCGGCGAGCGACAGGGCGTGACGGCCAGGGTTGGGTGGGTGGGGATTTGGGTTTGGAAGATTTTATATGGTCAGCAAAGATGGGCCTGGTGGACTGACCGATGGGCTAGCGGGCTGGTGGGAGCTGGTTTGGTTGAACCAGATCAGCTGGTCTGATTAGGGCTACCGATAACTGTTGGAAGCTCATGGCTCTTAATAGAATATATATATATATATATAGTGAGTTTTCTATATTCTCAGAAGTAGTTACTTCTATCTTCAATAAATCACATTGCATGTGTATATACATATTTATCAGTTTGAGTATATTTATATACTTATTTTAAGATCTTACTTATGTGAAATTTTTCAAAAGAGCATATACTTTTTATTATATTACTAAAATGCCACTACATAGTATATAAAATAAGTATGATCATATACTCTATGTATGCTTGCATACTTGACATTTATGGTACTCTAGAATATCTAGTATGATCATATACTTTGTCTACCTTCACTTCGCCGGGTCATAAACTCCATAAATCAAAAGATATACAAATGTGAGTAATTACTCCCTGTGTTTTGTAATAAGTCTAAGTCACGTTTTGTTTGGGTTATGTTATTTTGTGTGCTTGTGAGTTGTATAGACTTGTTTGGTTTGTCAAGTTTGTATCAACTTATTAATATTGTAATATCATACTCATATATTTGATATTCAATATATTGTATAATTCTATATGTTAGTTTGTAGTTTTTATTTACATTTACTTTTCATATAGATGTTTGTTGAACTTAATCTAATGGAGGAAGAATTATGTAGTATGGACACAGGGGCCACAAACTCTATACTTAGAGAAATTAAATATTTCCAGACTCTTAAGAAAAGAGAAGGAAACATCTTGACCATTGCAGGTCATGATGCTTTGATAGTTGGCTCAGGACAAGTCATTATTACTCTCTCAATGGGTACACAGATTACGATAGAGGATGCCTTGTTGTATCTCAAATCGACTCGTACCCTTCTAAGTTTTAGAGACATCCGTAAGAATGATCTTCATGTGGAGACACATGAAGATAGTAAAGAGGAATATCTTCTCTTTACCAAACTTACTGATTTTGACAAATGAATTTGTGAAAAGATTTCTTCACTCCAACATGGATTGTATTTCACATACATTAAACCTGTAGAACATGTTGTTTATAATATAATTTTCCGAGATGTCGATACATTCTGTAACTGGCATGATCGACTGTGACACCCTAAAATTGGCCAAATTTAAAATAGGTGAAAATGTTCCTTTATTGAATTTTTGGTGTGCATTTAATCTAGGGATTAAATAATTTTCACAAAATTAAAATCAAACTAGAGACATGTTGTTATGTTGTTGCATTCATGCCCTTGCATTTTAAATTTCTGTGATGAGTGATTTTTGTCAAATTTTGTTTGAATTCAAAAATCCTTTTGAAAATGGTTGAAAGGTGTTGAAAATAAAAAGGAAAAGGTCTTTTTTTTCCCTCTCTCCCTTCACTCCCTCTCTTTTCGGCCCGACCGGCCTGATGGCCCAGCGCGCCGTTGGCCGCCTAGCCCTAACACCCCCTCCCCTCGCCTAATCAGGGCCGTTCGGACCCCATCCGACGGCCTAGAACGTCCAATACCCCTTCAGGGGACTTTTGCAAAAGAGACCCTAGAGAAACCAAGAATCAACCTGCAGTCCTTCAGCTGGTTGAATCCGCTTTAAAATTTGATTTAAATTCCGTTTAAAATCAGTTTTGAATTCAAATGGATTTCAGTCTATTTACAAGTCTGCCACTACACTGTTTCGCTTATAAAATCCACGTTTGAGCTCCGTTTTGATCCTTTCAAATTGTGTTAGCTTCGTAATTTAGTTCTCTGTCCGTTTATGACTCTGTTACCATGTTTTGGTCAAGTTAGCTATAGGGTCCTAGCCAGTCAAGTTTAGCGCTTTAGAAACCCCGTTTCGGTCGTATCTTTCGCGCCGTAACTCCGTTTTCGGTGAACCAAAACTTGTTGTGATCGTAGAAACACGTGCTATTGTTTTCCAAATGTTTTATTTCTGTTTATTACTGTTTGGTGTACTATTCTAATGAAAGTTCTTGTTTACAATGTATGTATGCACCTGGAATGCATGTGATGTTGGTTGTGATCGAGTAGACGGTGAGCAAGTGTGGTACGACCAGAAACCTTCCTTCGAGGAGCAGCAAGAAGACCAGCACTTCAGCAACCAAGGCAAGTTAGCATGGGACCATCCTTGTTACCTATTCACTTTATAACGCATTTACTCATTTTGCATGTGTCTATCTGAGCAACCTTAGAGACCCACTTAGCCTTTGTTATCTGTGATATTCTTGACACCGTGGGATATATACATATGGGTAGAATGCTAGTGCTAACGGATTAATAATGATCCCGTCCAATGATGAATGTTCTCATGTTGGTATATGTTGATAAATGGTTAATGAAACTTGCTGTTAGCAAAAGCTGGGACTGCCAGTGCTACTATAAGTGCTATATGGCTCTGGTTTTAGCTCAGTAAACTGGATCTTATCTGACTTGTTAGAGGTGACCCGAAAGGGCGCAAGAGGGGCTTGCCACTTTGGGTGTAGGGCTGGTCCTATTCCTATGTATATAGCTGCGATGGCCTTGTGCCATAGGAAAGGGGGTTGCTACATCTGCCTGCCAAGGAAACCTAGCGGCCCTAACTTGTTAGACGAACCAACGAAAGACTTCATAGTGTACCCTGCCAATCTACCTTGGAAGTGGATCAAGAGGTTGGCCGCCTCGGGCACAAGGGCAACACGGTTTGTGGGTAAAGATGCACAACCTCTGCAGAGTGTAAAACTGTTATAACAGCCATGCTCACGGTCACGAGCGGCCCGAAAAACTAACGGAACTATGACACTTACATAAATATTACTTTTTGTTGATGGTACTCTTATGTTGAATTATTTATCATTGATGGATATTGTGGATCAGGGGTTTAAGGGTTAAACACAATACTCGTTTACTCTAATGTTAAAACTTTGCCAACATAAAAGCTAACTGCAGTCAGACAATGTCAGCCTTTTGAGCCTCATGAACCCTATGTTAGCTTGCTAAGTACGAGGAGTACTTACGTTTGTTGTTTATCTTTCTTTTTGGACAAAAATCCCGGATGGGTAACAGATGACGGTGGTGTTGGTGACTACCCGGAAGACTTTTAGGCTAGCAGTTCCACCAGTCAGCAGTCCCTGTGGAGCTTGTCTATGTTTAACAGTTTAGTTTTCTTTTTATCCGCTGTGTTGTAAGACATGTTATGACTTATTGTTATGTAATAAACATTGTGATGATGCCACTCTTGTAATTTGTCTAGCTTATGTGTGCGACTGATTCCTAGGCACACATGAGTTTGTTGCCTCAATTTTATCCTTAAAGTTGGGGTGTGACATCGACTTGGGCATCCTGGAATAGGGATGATGAGGAAAAGAATTAACAATTTCATTGGTCATGACATGCAAAAAGCAAAATTTCCCAAAATAAAGATCTCTGTTGTACTGCTTATGTTACAGAAAAATTAATTTTAAGACCATCCCATCTTCAAATTAGAGTTGAACCACTTAAATTCCTTGAAAGGATTCAAGAAGATATTTGTGGTCCGATTCAACCATTATCGCGGCCATTTAGGTACTTCATGGTTTTAATAGACGCATCTACAAGATGGTCTTATGTGTGCCTTTTATCGATATGCAACCATGCCTTTGCCAAAATAATGACCCAACTTATCAAGTTGAAGACACATTATCCTGAACATTAGATTCAATCGATCTGCATGGACAATGCTGCTGAATTCTCATCCCGTGCTTTTAATGATTATTGCATGGCATTGGGAATTCAGTTTCATAGGTACATACACAAAATGGTTTGGCTAAATTGTTGATAAAAAGGATCAAGCTCATTGCAAGACCATTGTTGATGAATTATAAATTGCCTACGTTGTGTTGGGGTCACACAGTTTTGCACGCTGCTAACTTAATCCAATTACGACCTACTGTATATCACAAAACATCCTCTTTGCAGTTAGTACGTGGGAACCCTCCGAGTATTTCCCATTTGCATAAGTTTGAATGCGCTATATATGTACTCATCTCACCACCTCAGCGAACATCAATGGGCCCTCACAGGAAATTGGGTATCTATATCAGATACTCATCTATGTCAATCATCAAGTGACCTCTGACAGGGGATCTATTTACTGCCTGATTCGTTGATTGTACCTTTAATGAGGATCATTTCTCGACATTAGGGGGAGAATTGTACCAAAAAGAATGCTAGGAAATAGATTGGGATGCCAAAAGCATCTCATTTTTTGATCCACGTACTACAGAAACTGAACTACAAGTTCAAAGAATTATTGATTTGCAAAATATTACAAACAATCTGCCAGACGTTTTTTCTGATTATAAAGGTGTTACAAAGTCTCTCCATCCTGTAAGGAATGTGCCCAAAAGAGTGGAGGTACCTAATAAAACCACTCAGCCCCCTATTGGCAAAAAGAGGGGGAGAAGGACTTCCAAGAGGCAAGATGTGATTGCCGGCAAGCAAAAGAAGATTGGAAATGCAACTCAACCTTTGGTTGAAAGACACCTAGAGGACATACAATGTCCTGTGGACAGAAGTGATCCACAATCTAGCTCAGTTATGCGCATAAACACTAAGGCTGGAATATTGGAAAACCCAAGATTCATCGTTTTAGGAAGTCATGATGAACCTTTAAGGGTAGAAGAAATTGCTATAAATATTATAGAGACTAAAGAGTCTTATGATCGTAAGTCTATAATAATCGACATATATTTCTCTGAAGAAATTGCGAATATCCTTCAAACTGATTCAGATCCTAAGTCTATGACCGAGTGCAATTGAAAGGTAGCAATTGAAACAAAGATTGCCTCGCTTTATAAGAGGGAAGTGTTTTTGGCTCTAATGCCAACTATTGACGGTTCTTAACTCACATTTTATACCACCAACTTTCTTCCAAAACCTGCCATATCAAGAACCAAAACTTAGGATTAGACATTAAACTCACAATTTTCACGAGTTTTGGATGTATCAATTGTTTTGCAGGAATCATGGGAAAACCTTACCTGAGATGGGCCAAAAGTGCATACCAAATTCAACGTGTCAAAGCTAGAGCACTTTTGGCCCATCCAAATGAAGAGAAATGAAGACCAGGGCCCATCACACTCCACAACTAGGCTGGAAACCCACATCACAAGCATCAGGGACCAGCCAGCAGTCCACCACGCGAAGGCGGTGGCCAGAGGTGGGGCCAGGGGTGCGCCCGCACCGACGCTGGCCCCCTGTAACACCCCAGTGTTTAATTAATTAAATTAAATTAGAAAAATTAGGAAACTGACCAAAATCCTAAAAGGAGGAAAATCCTAGCCAGATGTTTGTTGCATTCATGCCGTTGCATAATTTTTTTTGGGTGAAAAAAAATTATTAAACCCGACTAGGGCGAACCGAATTTATTTTATTTAGAAAATGAATAAAAAGATTTATAAAAAATTTGCAAAAGCAAACTTAGATTTTATTTACAAAACCTAGGAAAATATTTCCAAAATTTTGCAACTGTTTGATTTTCAAATTGATTTGAATTTGGATTTGAAAAGAGTTTGCAAAGGAAAGAAAAAGAAAAGAAAAAGAAAAGGGCACTGGGCTCAATTCCCCTTCTCCCTCTCCCATCGGCCCGCCTGGCTTCTCCCTTTGTTCCTCCCGCCGGCCCACACCTTTCTCTCACCCAGACCGAGCCACGCACACCGCCTCCGCTCCGGCCCGCTACCACCGAAGCCCACCCCTCGCCCACACTTCCGCACAGGCCAACAACGACGCGCACGCGGCCCACGCCACCCCGTCCCACGGGAGCCAGCGTCGGCCCAACCGACCGCTTGCAAACGCGCGCCCTCCCCTCTCGGTCTTACTGCCGCGCGGGCTCACCTCGTCAGCTTCCTCCCTTACCTCTCCAGCCGCGCGAGCCCCTCCTGCACCGAACCCTCCCGCAGTAGCCGCTCCGCGTCGCCCTCATCAGCATCCGCTCTTCCCGGGATCGACCACGGCAAGCGGATCGCGTAGCCATCTTCTCCCCCCCTCTTCCAGCTTACATAAGGCATCACCGTTCCAGCCCTACCCCTCCCTTTTCTTCTCCTCCACCGATCTGCACGCCGCCGTTGCCAAAGCTCCGCTCGAGCTCGCCTCCTCCCTGGCGAGGCAACAACTGGGAATCCCTCCACTTTCCGTCGAACATCGCGCCGCTCCACTCTCCTCTGGATCCCATCTCCTCTCCCAAATCCACCGAGGCGCCGCCTCCATGAGCCTCCATTGCCGAACTCAGCGAAGAACCCGACTCGACCCACAGAGGCCACCACCGGCCTTGTTCTTCCCTTCACCGGCATCGCAGACGCACGGCTCATTCGAAGGGCCCGAGCACAAGGGAAATCGACGCCGAGAAAGCCACCTCCGCGACCTCGCCAAGCTCGGTGCCATGGGAAGCCGCTGCCGCCATCGTCTTTCCCCGCCCAGCCCCCTCCAACCGCGCGGTTTCCCCTTGGTGAGCTCCTCGTTTCCCCTCCGCTCACTTCTAGTGCGTTTAGTTGATCCACAGAGGCCTGTAGACATGGTATGCGGCCATACCAGCTCTTGTATCTAGGGGTAGAAGGGGACTATTGTACTTAGGCTATAAATAAGAGAGGCGCCCCTCCTCTCTCTCTATCCGGGCAGTCACTTGTTCCTGAGCTTTCTCTCTAGCCCCCGCTTAGGTTCTAATCATACCTCGCTGCCTGTGATTCGCAGAGACGAGAATCATACCTCTGTGTATTTGGATCTTTTGAGGAAACGAGACTGTAATCTCGTTGTCTCCTCATGTGGAGGAGTTTCGGCTGGAATCAAGATCGAATTCCCGTTTTGTTCTTCGCGTTCTTCGTTTTCCCTTCGTCGTGATTTTGTGAGAACTTTTGATTGGAGGGATGGATTGCGATTCCGTTTGAACCATCTTGTGCTTTGTTGTGAGAGGCATCTTTCCACCAAAGGAAATCTTCTAATTCCTCACGAGCACATAGATCGGGCGAATTTCGTTTTCGGAGTCAAACTTTTCCTCTTTCCACGAAATTTGCAATTGATGATGATTTAGTTGGATTCGAGCCATGATCTCTTTGGATTAGCTCACCAACCTTGTTGTGATCCTTTGTGCAAATTTTGAAGTCAATCCAAGTTGATTTGATTGAGTTTTGGCGATTTGTTCTTCAGCTCGAGCTGCTGATTTCAGGTCGCGGAACCTCCGCGGTTTGGAGCCTCCGCGCTGAGCCGCGGAACCTCCGCAGTCTGTAGGCTGTTCCAGGGTCTCGCGGAGCCTCCGCGTTGAGGTGTGGAACCTCCGAGGTCTGTAGGTTCTTTCACCCTACAGACCGCGGAACCTCCGAGCCAGCTCGCGGAACCTCCGGACTTGCTAACTGTTTTTGGCCTTTTGAGTCTCCCGAGTGTCCGTTTCTCAATCCGTTTGGTTTTGATGGGTTTCTAGTTTACCTAGGAACTTTTCTAAGTCATCAAACCACCAGTTGGTTTGGGTGATTTAGGTTTGTGCTCTTTTCTCATTTCCATCGAGTTAGAGAGCGCCATTTTGGATTTTGGGTTAATCTCGCTGTGCAGTGTGTTTTCCACGGTGGTGAGTGTTCCACTATGTTCGTCGGTCACACTGAGAACATCTAGCCACCTGTTGGCTCGTGAACACCACCAGTGTGAGATTCTTGCTTTTAGGGTGACTTTCTGGGACAGAGGCCATTAATTTCTCGAGAAGAAATTTGAGGCTCCCATTCACCCCCCCTCTGGTCGCCAATTCGGTCCTTCAATTGGTATCGGAGCCGGTTAAGGATCTTCTCTACCTTAATTGGTTTCAGATCCTAAGGGAGACATGGATCGAGGGAACGGCAAGGCTCCCTATTTTGATGGGATGAACTATCCCTATTGGAAGATTCGGATGCGTGCTTATCTCAACAACATCGGATCTTCTGTGTGGGAGATATGCGAGGATGCCGATTACGTGGTTCTTACGGCTCGAGTTGGTCAGCACCAAATTGACCAACACGAGGCCAACTCTAAGGCCCGTAACGCGCTTTTGGCCAACATCTCCCTTCCTGAGTTCGAGTGTGTTTCCGAGCTTCAGACTGCTCGAGAGATCTGAGTGAAGCTTCAGAGCTATCACGAGGGGACCGCTCAGGTCAAGACCAGACTCTTCGAGACATACAAGCGGGAATACGAGAACTTTGTTCAGTTGGAGGGAGAGACGATTGACGCTATGTTCGCTCGTTTCCAAACGATTGTGAACAAGATGTATGCCAATCGGGCCAACCTACCCTATGACGATCATGAGAGGGCTCTCAAGTTGCTATACGCCCTGGATCGGAGGGTATGGGAGGTGAAGGTGTCGACTATCATTGAGTCTCCTTCTTATGACACCCTCACCGTGGACGAGCTATTCAGCAAGCTCAAGTCCACCGAGATCGATCACTTGAATCAGGCCAAGCTAAAGAACCCTTCTTCTCATTCCATAGCTTTGGTCTCAGGCAAGGGTGGACCGACTCTTTCCGTTGACGCTTCATCACCTCTCTTTGCTTTGTCTTCTTTGCTTTCAGTGACTGAGGAGCCGGTGGAGGCGTTGGACGATGACGAGCTCGCCCTCATCATCACTCGGTTCTCGCGGTTTCACAACAACCGCCTGAATCGCCGGCGTGGTGGCACACGTGAGGGCTGCTACGGATGTGGAGATCCAGATCACTTCGTCGTGAGCTGTCCCAAGCGCGACAAGAGCTTCCCCGGCAAGAACCGCAACTCCAGACGCAAGGGCAAGCCGGAGAACAAGGCCGGGAAGAAGAAGAAGGGCAGCTACCGCCGAGAGGACGTGGAGAAGGCTTTCGACGCCGGTCGGCATGCCTTCCTCACCACCATCAGCGATGGCGAGAAGACCTCCGACGGCGACTCCAGCGACGATGGGTCCGAGCACAAGACAGAAGAACGCTTCAACGGACTCTGCTTCTTCGGCCACTCCTCCAAGGGCCTCTGCACCATGGCCTTGGACGAAGAGGACCACAAGTGCCAGGCAAAGGACGCCGACGCCGACGTCGCCGCCGCCGCCGACGACGACGACAATGCTTCCGAGGTATCAACCTCTTCTCTTATCGATCGTCTTACCGGTGAGCGTGATTGAAAGCCCTAGTTTGGTTTTGGCTAATTGATGAAACCTATTTGGTCTAATCCTATTGCTAAGCATGTGTGTAGCTTATAAGAAAGGATTATGACCAAGCCAAGTGGTGGAGCTAGCAAGGTGGCAACCATGGAGGATGGTGTTGACCACAAGCACTCAAAAGATCAAAGTACTCTACCATTGGTGAAATGAAGAAAAGAAGAGATGGAGCAAAGAGGCCCAAAGGCAAAGGTATAACCTATAGGGCTCTTTGTTTTGGTGATCAAGACACTTAGCGAGTGTGATCACATTTAGGATACATAGCCGTACTATTAAGAGGAGATTATTCACGGCTTATGCGGTGTTCAAGTGCCACTAGGTGTTCTCTAACATATCGATGGTATAGACCTAGTGAGAGACTAACAAAACCCTTGATAAATGCTTTGCAAAATGCTAACACACGTGCACAAGTGTTGGAACACTTTGGTGTTGGCGCATGGGAGCAAGGGTAGAAGTTAGAAAGTAAAAGATGCTGAGTTAGGGGCATCAGACGCTGCTGGCGGCAGCATCGAACGCTGGGCCGAGCGTCCGGTGGCAAACCCTAACCACTGACAAATGTTGAAGGAGCATCGGACGTTGGCAATGGACGCTGAGGAAACACTGTTGCAGAGTCCGATGCAGGTGTCGTGGCACAAGCATGCTTTCCAGGGAGCATCGGACGCTGGCCTGCGTCCGATGCAGAACCATCGGACGCGTCCGATGTGTTTTAACCCTCTCTGGAACCCTTCTGTTGTGTCATCGGACGCAGGGGTTGAGTGTCTGATGCAGGTGTCCCGGAGCGTCCGATGTAGCGCAGAAAAGAGCTTAAATGAGCAGCGGCATCAGAGCGTCTGATGCCTGGCATCGGCGCGTCCGGTGTCACTTTGACAGTGGCGCGAAGGAATATGACCGTTGGGATCGGGCGGCCTGTTTTCTTAGCTGAGGGACATGTGGCTCCATCCGGAGCATCGGACGCTGAGGTAGCGTCCGATGGTCGAGCACCGGCGGGTCCGATGCCCCCGATTTCAGCCCAACGGCTAGGCCGACTTGTGTGGCCTATTTAAGGGGCTTGGCCGGCTTGCTAGAGTTCGCTCTTGCACACTTTGATTCCTAAGCATTCTAGTGAGCCTTGGCAAGCCTCCCAACTCATCTCCCAAGTTGATTTGTTCAAACCAAGTGAGATTGAGTGATCTAGTGCGGTGATTTGAAAAGAGTTCAATCTAGTGGCACTAGTTCTTCACATCGACATTGAGTTTTCTTGTTACTCTTGGCATTTGCCGGTGCCTAGACGGCTTGGAGGTGTTGAGGTGGTTGTTGGCAAGATTGGTGATTGTTCTTGGCCACCACCGTTCGAGATTGTGAGAGGTTTTGGAGCCTCACCTCGCCGGAGCGGCAAGAGGCATCCTTAGTGGATTGCTCGTGTCATTGAGCTACCTCATTAGTGGTAGATTCTTGTGGCGCTCTTAGTGAGCTTGGCTTTGCGCCGATTAGCCACCGGGTCACCTAGTGTTGGTCGACACAACGGGGAGTAGCGTGCCGGCAAGCACGTGAACCTCGGGATAAATCTTGGTGTCCCATGATTCTTATTGTGATTGCGCATTCATCTTGGTGATTGGTCTTCATATTCACATTCTTGGTGATTGGCATCACAAGCGAATTTCACCGGTGATTGGCTTGCTACTAGACGACCCTGAAGGCTCGGTGAAATCAATTCTATCTAGCTTGTTTATTTTGTGCATTTACATTGAGCTATTTCTCTTGTATAGATACTATCATTTGTTGTATATCTCTTGTTCTATTACTTGTGTAGCTATTTGTGATTAGCTTGCTTAGTCTATCTATTGCACACACTTGTCTCATATACTTTTTATATCATACTTGTACTAGAGCTAGATAGCTTTATTCCACATTTGATATTAGCTCTAGTTGATTGTGTGACATAGAAATATTAGATAGAATTTGTGGATAGGTGGCTTGCAACGCACTATTAGGCTAGCGCAAGAAGCTTCGCCATTTGTTTTACTAATAGTGTTTGCCTAAGTGATTTTGTAGATTTTTAATTAGGCTATTCACCCCCTCTCTAGCCAATTTGGACCTTTCAAGTGGTATCGGAGCCGTGGTCACCGTTTGTTTGAGGCTTAACATCCTCCGGTGTTAAAATGGCTCAAATCAACTATATGGGGAAGCCACCACATTTTGACGGCACCAACTTTGATTGTTGGAAGAGGAAGATGTGTGCATTCACAAGAGGAATGAATAGGAAGATTTGGGAAGTGATTGAGCATGACTTTGCGGTGATTGATCCCGCAAGTCCTACTACAAGAGAAGAAGAGAAGCTACAATGGAATGATGTGGCAATCAACTTGTTCTATGAAGCATTTGATACAAAAGTCTTTGAGCAAATCAAGGACCTTGAAAGAGCAAGTGAGATATGGGAAAGATTGGAAGAAACATATGAAGGCACCAAGGCGGTCAAGGGCGCCAAGCTATTTATTCTCAAGGACAAGCTTGCCATGTTCAAGATGCAAGATGATGAAAGCATACCGGAGATGTTTCACCAGTTGCAAGTCATTATCAATGACTTGAAGGCCTTGGGAGAGAAGATAGAGGACAAGGACTTTTCTCACAAGTTCTTGAGATGCTTACCACCAAGGTTTGATACTTTGGTAACCATCCTAGTGAGAGAAGGATTGGATACAGTAACCCCAAACCAAGTACTTGGTGATGTGGTCACACAAGACACATACCGTGTGGAACGGGATGAGGGAGCCCAAGAGGAAGAGAAGAAGAAGAAGACCGTGGCATTCAAAGCTTCATCCTCCAAGAGCAAGAGCAAGGGCAAATCAAAGAAGGAGGAAAGTGATGATGAAGTAAACACAAGCTTGAGTGAAATGGATGATAAAGAGATGGCTCTATTTGTGAAGAGATTTGGCAAGTTCATGAAGAAGAAAGGCTATGGAGCTAGAAAGAGAAGAGATGCAAACAAGAGCACAACCAAAAGGTGCTATAGATGCAAGAGCAAGGATCACTTCATTGCGGATTGTCCATACTCTAGTGATGAAGATGATGATGACCGCAAGAAGAACAAGAAGAAGGACAAGAAAGAAAGAAAAGAAAAGAAAGAGAAGAAGATGGGAAAGAAGAAGGGTGGTTCCTATGTTGTGACATGGGATAGTGATGCTTCCTCAAGCGATGATGATGATTCTAGTGATGATGAGAGGAAGACCACCAAGAAGAAGGCTATGGCTAGTCTTGCTATTTCAAGCAAGCCTTCTATCTTCAACACTCCATCGACATGCTTCATGGCTAAGGCCACTAAGGTATCATCCGATGAGAGTGAAAGTGAAAGTGAGAGTGATGATGATGAGGAGTACTCAGAGGAGGACCTCATGAGCATGCTACAAGATGCTCACTCTTACATTGAGACTAAGAGGAAGGAGTGCAAAGAATTGCGCAAGGCCAACAAGGCCCTTGAGCAATCCTTTGATGAGCTCAAGTCCACTCATGAGAGGCTAGAGGAAGCCCATGAGAAGCTTGATCAAGCTCACACTAGGCTTAAGGAAGCCCACTCCTCCCTCCTTGATCAAAGTAAGATTGAGGATGTTGTAGAGGCATGCAATGTAGGAGTAACATGCGATATTCTTGATGAATCCTTTTATGCTCCTATTATTGTTGCTCCCACAAATGCATCATCATCTAGCTCAACCAAAATGCCTACTTCTACTACATGTGATTCATCATTAGTGGTAGAAAATGAGAACCTTAAGAACAAGGTGTATGAGCTCACTCATGCTTTAGGCAATGCCTATGGTGGAGATGCCCGCTTGCTTAAGTGCTTGGGTAGCCAAAGGTGTCCACTCAACAAGGAGGGACTTGGCTATACCCCCAAGAAGGGCAAGGCCGCTTTTGCTCCTCACAAGACTAGTTTTGTGAAGAGCAATGGTCGGTATTGCTATAATTGCAAGCAATCCGGGCACATAGAGCAAAATTGCTTTAACAAGAACAAGAACAAGAACAATGCTCATGTTTCATCTATTAGACTTGATTCTTGTTATATGCTTACAAAGGGCACTAATGGTGTGAAGGCTAAGTACATTGGTGCACCCATGGTTGGCCCAAAGAAGAAGGCAATTTGGGTGCCCAAGAGCTTGGTAACTAACCTTGGAGGACCCAAAAAGGTTTGGGTACCTAAAAAGAATTGATCTCTTTTGTAGGTAAACTATAAAGCGAGAGGAAGGCATTGGGTGCTTGATAGTGGGTGCACTCAACACATGACCGGAGATGGAAGAATGTTCAAATCAATCAACACTAGTGGCAATGATCATGCGGATGCTATCACATTTGGTGACAACAAGAAAGGCAAGGTCAAAGGCTTGGGCAAGATTGCAATATCCAATGACTTGAGCATCTCTAATGTGCTATTAGTGGAATCTCTCAACTTCAACTTGTTGTTCGTGGCACAATTATGTGATTTGGGATTCAAATGCATATTTGGTGTTGATGAGATAGTGAGTGTTGATGGAAGTGACTTGGTGTTCAAAGGATTTAGATATGAGAACCTTTATTTGGTGGACTTTGATGCAAGTGAAGCTCAATTGACAACATGCTTATTCACCAAATCAAGTATGGGTTGGCTATGACATAGGCGCTTGGGACATGTTGGAATGAAGCAACTAAAGAGGCTAGTGAAGCATGACATGGTTAGAGGACTAAAAGATGTTCACTTTGAGAAAGACAAGTTATGTTGTGCATGGCAAATGGGAAAGCAAGTTGGAAACACCCATCCAAGCAAAGGAATGATGAGCACTACACATGCACTTGAGTTGTTGCACATGGACTTGTTTAGACCAACTACATATGCAAGTATTGGGGGAAACAAGTATGGTTTTGTGATAGTGGATGACTATACAAGATACACATGGGTCTTCTTTCTTGTTGATAAGAGTGAAGTGTTTGGCATATTCAAAACCTTTGTCAAGAGAAGTCAAAATGAGTTTGATAGAAGAATCAAGAAAGTAAGAAGTGACAATGGAAGTGAGTTTAGAAACACAAGAGTTGATGAGTTATGTGATGAGTTTGGGATCAAGCATCAATTCTCGGCCAAGTATACACCTCAATCCAATGGGATAGTGGAAAGGAAAAATAGGACACTCATTGACATGTCAAGATCCACGCTTAGTGAATACAATGTGAGTGATTCTTTTTGGGCCGAAGCAATCAACACGGCATGCTATTATAGCAACCGGCTCTATTGTCATCCCCTCTTGAAGAAGACACCATATGAGCTCCTCAATGATAGAAAGCCCAACATTGCTTATTTCCGGGTCTTTGGGTGCAAGTGCTACATATTGAAGAAGGGCACAAGACTTGGCAAGTTTGAAAAGAAGTGTGATGAAGGGTTTCTACTTGGTTACTCTACTGCAAGCAAAGCATATAGAGTGTGGAACAACACATCAAGAATAGTTGAAGAAGTCCATGATGTTGAGTTTGATGAAACCAATGGCTCTCATGAAGAACAAGATAATCTAGATGATGTGAGAGGAACACAATTGGTGGAAGCTATGAAGAACATGGACATTGGTGATATAAGGCCAAAGCAAGTGATTGACATAGAAGATGACAAAGATCAAGTGCTCTCTCCTTCAACCGTGCATGGCAATGATGTTGCAAGCTCTAGTGGTTCTCATGATCAACAAGATGCTAGTGCAAGCGCAAGTGCTCAACCGGAACAAGTGCTCCAACCAACACACATTGCAAGAGATCATCCTCTAGATCAAATTGTTGGTGACATAAGAAGAGGTGTGCAAACAAGATCAAGATTGGCTTCATTTTGTGAACACTACTCATTTGTATCATCTGTTGAGCCAACAAAGATTGATGAAGCTTTGATGGATGTTGATTGGGTAAATGTAATGCATGAAGAGTTGAATAACTTTACCCGCAATGATGTTTGGGAATTAGTGGAAAGACCAAAGAACACAAATGTTATTATCACAAGATGGGTCTTCCGGAACAAGCAAGATGAAGATGGCATTGTAGTAAGGAACAAAGCAAGATTGGTTGCACAAGGGTACACTCAATTGGAAGGCATTGATTTTGGAGAAACCTATGCACCGGTTGCTAGATTGGAGGCCATAAGAATCTTACTTGCATATGCTTGTTCTCACAACATCAAGCTTTATCAAATGGATGTCAAGAGTGCTTTTCTTAATGGATTCATCAATGAGCTAGTGTATGTTGAACAACCTCCCGGATTTGAAGATTTGAAGAAGCCCAACCATGTGTACAAGCTCAAGAAGGCATTATATGGGTTGAAGCAAGCTCCAAGAGCATGGTATGAAAGATTGAGGGATTTCTTGTTAGCCAAAGGATTCAAAATTGGGAAGGTTGACACCACTCTCTTCACCAAAAAGATTGGAAGTGACTTGTTTGTGTTACAAATCTATGTGGATGACATCATATTTGGATCAACCAACCAAGACTTTTGTGAAGAATTTGGAGAAATGATGGCTAAAGAGTTTGAGATGTCTATGATTGGAGAGCTTAGTTACTTCCTTGGTCTACAAATCAAGCAAATGAAGAAAGGCACATTTGTTAGTCAAGGCAAGTACATCAAGGACATGCTCAAGAAGTTTGGGTTAGATGAAGCAAAGGCAATAACCACTCCAATGGGCACAAATGGACATTTGGATAGTGATTCTAGTGGTGACATGGTGGATCAAAAGCTATATCGGTCAATGATTGGAAGCCTACTCTATGTGACCGCATCAAGGCTGGATGTCATGTTTAGTGTGTGCATGTGTGCAAGGTTCCAAGCTTCACCAAGAGAAAGTCATTTGAAGGCAATCAAAAGAATATTGAGATATTTGAAGCACACTCCAAATGTTGGACTATGGTATCCCAAGGGCTCTCAATTTGAATTGATTGGATACTCGGATTCCGATTATGCGGGATGCAAGGTGAATAGGAAGAGCACATCGGGCACTTGTCAATTGCTTGGAAGATCACTTGTCTCATGGTCATCAAAGAAGCAAAATAGTGTTGCACTCTCTACCGCCGAAGCCGAATACATATCCGCGGGTAGTTGTTGTGCACAATTGCTATGGATGAAAGCAACATTGCAAGATTATGGAGTCAGGTTTGGACAAGTCCCATTGTTATGTGATAATGAGAGCGCCGTCAAAATAGCCACCAACCCGGTTCAACATTCAAGAACAAAGCACATTGACATAAGGCATCACTTCATTAGAGATCATCAAGCAAAGAAAGACATATCTATTGAGAGTGTGGGCACCGATGATCAACTTCCCGATATCTTCACCAAGCCACTAGATGAGAGAAGGTTCTGCAAGCTAAGGAATGAATTGAATATCCTAGACTTCTCCAACATGAGTTGAATGCACCCCCACTTATGACATGCCTCTCCTCCAAGAAAGCAAAGGTGAAATTGTTTGGCATGTGCATTCATTCTTATTAGGTTGTGATCTAGTTCATATAGCCATCACATTGCTTATCTAGGATCATTCATGGTAAATCAAATGAATTTGAAGTATATATGGTACCACTATTGCTTCTATGTTTGACTTGATCTAGTGGTAGCATATAACTTGTTTGTGAGCTTGTAACTCTAGTGTTTGATCTAGTAAGTGAACAATAGGTGTTTAACCAACGTGAGTAAGATAACCATTGAAAGATGTGTGAAGAAGCTTACTCTAGAGCAAACCGTGTTAAATATCCTATGTTCATGAGCTAGATTAAGCCATAACTTGACTTAGTTTGATTCCCACATATAAATCTCATAATGAAGATTGTCTCCTTTCCTTAAAATATGCCCCACCTTTATGATAATTGTTGACAAAGGGGGAGAAAACGATGACAAAGATATGAGGGAGAATGCTAAGATAAATAAAAAGAGACATGCTAAGTAAACCTTCAAAGTGCTTCAAGTGGGATCGGAGCACACAAATAGGGGGAGCAAGCTCATAAACATGTATGTTGCATTTGAAATGTGCATATTCATATGATTGATTGCATTGCATAAGCTATTTTTGTTGATGTTCATGCTTATGTGGTAAATGCTAGTGTTAGGACATGATTGATGATATGACTCACTAGTGATTGATGATATGACTCACTAGCATGAATAGGTTGATAACTAGACATACTTGTATTCTCGTATTTTCAAGTGGTTCAAGAGCCATATTATAATGTTGATCTCACGGGGTTCTTGAGTTTTGGTGTATGTCTAGTAACAAATGGTGCTAAGGATGGTATAACATGTGCACTCCGATTGGTATCACGCTTCAAAGGTCCATTCTTATGCCTTAGCATCATCATTGGTAGTATTGCTCATCCACATTTCATATCCATACATATGTGCAAAATCTAGAACCAAACTCTATAGCACATATGTAGGGGGAGCTAATACTATCAATGTGGTTACTCAATTTTAAAATCACATATCTTTGTATGGGTTGTCATCAATTACCAAAAAAGGGGAGATTGAAAGCCCTAGTTTGGTTTTGGCTAATTGATGAAACCTATTTGGTCTAATCCTATTGCTAAGCATGTGTGTAGCTTATAAGAAAGGATTATGACCAAGCCAAGTGGTGGAGCTAGCAAGGTGGCAACCATGGAGGATGGTGTTGACCACAAGCACTCAAAAGATCAAAGTACTCTACCATTGGTGAAATGAAGAAAAGAAGAGATGGAGCAAAGAGGCCCAAAGGAAAAGGTATAACCTATAGGGCTCTTTGTTTTGGTGATCAAGACACTTAGCGAGTGTGATCACATTTAGGATACATAGCCGTACTATTAAGAGGAGATTATTCACGGCTTATGCGGTGTTCAAGTGCCACTAGGTGTTCTCTAACATATCGATGGTATAGACCTAGTGAGAGACTAACAAAACCCTTGATAAATGCTTTGCAAAATGCTAACACACGTGCACAAGTGTTGGAACACTTTGGTGTTGGCGCATGGGAGCAAGGGTAGAAGTTAGAAAGTAAAAGATGCTGAGTTAGGGGCATCGGACGCTGCTGGCGGCAGCATCGAACGCTAGGCTGAGCGTCCGGTGGCAAACCCTAACCACTGACAAATGTTGAAGGAGCATCGGACGCTGGCAACGGACGCTGAGGAAACACTGTTGCATAGTCCGATGCAGGTGTCGTGGCGCAAGCATGCTTTCCAGGGAGCATCGGACGCTGGCCTGCGTCCGATGCAGAACCATCGGACGCGTCCGATGTGTTTTAACCCTCTCTAGAACCTTTCTATTGTGTCATCGGACGCAGGGGTTGAGTGTCCGATGCAGGTGTCCCGGAGCGTCCGATGTAGCGCAAAAAAGAGCTTAAATGAGCAGCGGCATCGGAGCGTCTGATGCCTGGCATCGGCGCGTCCGGTGTCACTTTGACAGTGGCGCGAAGGAATATGACCGTTGGGATCGGGCGGCCTGTTTTCTTAGCTGAGGGACACGTGGCTCCATCCGGAGCATCGGACGCTGAGGTAGCGTCCGATGGTCGAGCACCAGTGGGTCCGATGCCCCCGATTTCAGCCCAACGGCTAGGCCAACTTGTGTGGCCTATTTAAGGGGCTTGGCCGGCTTGCTAGAGTTCGCTCTTGCACACTTTGATTCCTAAGCATTCTAGTGAGCCTTGGCAAGCCTCCCAACTCATCTCCCAAGTTGATTTGTTCAAACCAAGTGAGATTGAGTGATCTAGTGCGGTGATTTGAAAAGAGTTCAATCTAGTGGCACTAGTTCTTCACATCGACATTGAGTTTTCTTGTTACTCTTGGCATTTGCCGGTGCCTAGACGGCTTGGAGGTGTTGAGGTGGTTGTTGGCAAGATTGGTGATTGTTCTTGGCCACCACCGTTCGAGATTGTGAGAGGTTTTGGAGCCTCACCTCGCCGGAGCGGCAAGAGGCATCCTTAGTGGATTGCTCGTGTCATTGAGCTACCTCATTAGTGGTAGATTCTTGTGGCGCTCTTAGTGAGCTTGGCTTTGCGCCGATTAGCCACCGGGTCACCTAGTGTTGGTCGACACAACGGGGAGTAGCGTGCCAGCAAGCACGTGAACCTCGGGATAAATCTTGGTGTCCCATGATTCTTATTGTGATTGCGCATTCATCTTGGTGATTGGTCTTCATATTCACATTCTTGGTGATTGGCATCACAAGCGAATTTCACCGGTGATTGGCTTGCTACTAGACGACCCTGAAGGCTCGGTGAAATCAATTCTATCTAGCTTGTTTATTTTGTGCATTTACATTGAGCTATTTCTCTTGTATAGATACTATCATTTGTTGTATATCTCTTGTTCTATTACTTGTGTAGCTATTTGTGATTAGCTTGCTTAGTCTATCTATTGCACACACTTGTCTCATATACTTTTTATATCATACTTGTACTAGAGCTAGATAGCTTTATTCCACATTTGATATTAGCTCTAGTTGATTGTGTGACATAGAAATATTAGATAGAATTTGTGGATAGGTGGCTTGCAACGCACTATTAGGCTAGCGCAAGAAGCTTCGCCATTTGTTTTACTAATAGTGTTTGCCTAAGTGATTTTGTAGATTTTTAATTAGGCTATTCACCCCCTCTCTAGCCAATTTGGACCTTTCAAGTGGTATCGGAGCCGTGGTCACCGTTTGTTTGAGGCTTAACATCCTCCGGTGTTAAAATGGCTCAAATCAACTATATGGGGAAGCCACCACATTTTGACGGCACCAACTTTGATTGTTGGAAGAGGAAGATGTGTGCATTCACAAGAGGAATGAATAGGAAGATTTGGGAAGTGATTGAGCATGACTTTGCGGTGATTGATCCCGCAAGTCCTACTACAAGAGAAGAAGAGAAGCTACAATGGAATGATGTGGCAATCAACTTGTTCTATGAAGCATTTGATACAAAAGTCTTTGAGCAAATCAAGGACCTTGAAAGAGCAAGTGAGATATGGGAAAGATTGGAAGAAACATATGAAGGCACCAAGGCGGTCAAGGGCGCCAAGCTATTTATTCTCAAGGACAAGCTTGCCATGTTCAAGATGCAAGATGATGAAAGCATACCGGAGATGTTTCACCAGTTGCAAGTCATTATCAATGACTTGAAGGCCTTGGGAGAGAAGATAGAGGACAAGGACTTTTCTCACAAGTTCTTGAGATGCTTACCACCAAGGTTTGATACTTTGGTAACCATCCTAGTGAGAGAAGGATTGGATACAGTAACCCCAAACCAAGTACTTGGTGATGTGGTCACACAAGACACATACCGTGTGGAACGGGATGAGGGAGCCCAAGAGGAAGAGAAGAAGAAGAAGACCGTGGCATTCAAAGCTTCATCCTCCAAGAGCAAGAGCAAGGGCAAATCAAAGAAGGAGGAAAGTGATGATGAAGTAAACACAAGCTTGAGTGAAATGGATGATAAAGAGATGGCTCTATTTGTGAAGAGATTTGGCAAGTTCATGAAGAAGAAAGGCTATGGAGCTAGAAAGAGAAGAGATGCAAACAAGAGCACAACCAAAAGGTGCTATAGATGCAAGAGCAAGGATCACTTCATTGCGGATTGTCCATACTCTAGTGATGAAGATGATGATGACCGCAAGAAGAACAAGAAGAAGGACAAGAAAGAAAGAAAAGAAAAGAAAGAGAAGAAGATGGGAAAGAAGAAGGGTGGTTCCTATGTTGTGACATGGGATAGTGATGCTTCCTCAAGCGATGATGATGATTCTAGTGATGATGAGAGGAAGACCACCAAGAAGAAGGCTATGGCTAGTCTTGCTATTTCAAGCAAGCCTTCTATCTTCAACACTCCATCGACATGCTTCATGGCTAAGGCCACTAAGGTATCATCCGATGAGAGTGAAAGTGAAAGTGAGAGTGATGATGATGAGGAGTACTCAGAGGAGGACCTCATGAGCATGCTACAAGATGCTCACTCTTACATTGAGACTAAGAGGAAGGAGTGCAAAGAATTGCGCAAGGCCAACAAGGCCCTTGAGCAATCCTTTGATGAGCTCAAGTCCACTCATGAGAGGCTAGAGGAAGCCCATGAGAAGCTTGATCAAGCTCACACTAGGCTTAAGGAAGCCCACTCCTCCCTCCTTGATCAAAGTAAGATTGAGGATGTTGTAGAGGCATGCAATGTAGGAGTAACATGCGATATTCTTGATGAATCCTTTTATGCTCCTATTATTGTTGCTCCCACAAATGCATCATCATCTAGCTCAACCAAAATGCCTACTTCTACTACATGTGATTCATCATTAGTGGTAGAAAATGAGAACCTTAAGAACAAGGTGTATGAGCTCACTCATGCTTTAGGCAATGCCTATGGTGGAGATGCCCGCTTGCTTAAGTGCTTGGGTAGCCAAAGGTGTCCACTCAACAAGGAGGGACTTGGCTATACCCCCAAGAAGGGCAAGGCCGCTTTTGCTCCTCACAAGACTAGTTTTGTGAAGAGCAATGGTCGGTATTGCTATAATTGCAAGCAATCCGGGCACATAGAGCAAAATTGCTTTAACAAGAACAAGAACAAGAACAATGCTCATGTTTCATCTATTAGACTTGATTCTTGTTATATGCTTACAAAGGGCACTAATGGTGTGAAGGCTAAGTACATTGGTGCACCCATGGTTGGCCCAAAGAAGAAGGCAATTTGGGTGCCCAAGAGCTTGGTAACTAACCTTGGAGGACCCAAAAAGGTTTGGGTACCTAAAAAGAATTGATCTCTTTTGTAGGTAAACTATAAAGCGGGAGGAAGGCATTGGGTGCTTGATAGTGGGTGCACTCAACACATGACCGGAGATGGAAGAATGTTCAAATCAATCAACACTAGTGGCAATGATCATGCGGATGCTATCACATTTGGTGACAACAAGAAAGGCAAGGTCAAACGCTTGGGCAAGATTGCAATATCCAATGACTTGAGCATCTCTAATGTGCTATTAGTGGAATCTCTCAACTTCAACTTGTTGTTCGTGGCACAATTATGTGATTTGGGATTCAAATACATATTTGGTGTTGATGAGATAGTGAGTGTTGATGGAAGTGACTTGGTGTTCAAAGGATTTAGATATGAGAACCTTTATTTGGTGGACTTTGATGCAAGTGAAGCTCAATTGACAACATGCTTATTCACCAAATCAAGTATGGGTTGGCTATGACATAGGCGCTTGGGACATGTTGGAATGAAGCAACTAAAGAGGCTAGTGAAGCATGACATGGAGCGGCAAGAGGCATCCTTAGTGGATTGCTCGTGTCATTGAGCTACCTCATTAGTGGTAGATTCTTGTGGCGCTCTTAGTGAGCTTGGCTTTGCGTCGATTAGCCACCGGGTCACCTAGTGTTGGTCGACACAACGGGGAGTAGCGTGCCGACAAGCACGTGAACCTCGGGATAAATCTTGGTGTCCCATGATTCTTATTGTGATTGCGCATTCATCTTGGTGATTGGTCTTCATATTCACATTCTTGGTGATTGGCATCACAAGCGAATTTCACCGGTGATTGGCTTGCTACTAGACGACCCCGAAGGCTCGGTGAAATCAATTCTATCTAGCTTGTTTATTTTGTGCATTTACATTGAGCTATTTCTCTTGTATAGATACTATCATTTGTTGTATATCTCTTGTTCTATTACTTGTGTAGCTATTTGTGATTAGCTTGCTTAGTCTATCTATTGCACACACTTGTCTCATATACTTTTTATATCATACTTGTACTAGAGCTAGATAGCTTTATTCCGCATTTGATATTAGCTCTAGTTGATTGTGTGACATAGAAATATTAGGTAGAATTTGTGGATAGGTGGCTTGCAACGCACTATTAGGCTAGCGCAAGAAGCTTCGCCATTTGTTTTACTAATAGTGTTTGCCTAAGTGATTTTGTAGATTTTTAATTAGGCTATTCACCCCCCCTCTAGCCAATTTGGACCTTTCAGCGATTCTCTTGTCGACATAGTTCTCGGTCAGGACAAGCAACTCAAGCGAGCTATCCGAGAGCGCAACGAGTTTAAGGCTAAGATGAATGAAGCGCTTAAGGAGCTTGAGTTCGCTAGGTCCGAGGTGAAGGTGACCGATGAGGAGGAGTGTGAGGAGTGCACGATGCATATGACAAACTTTGCCACCCTGCAAAACAAGTATGCCTCTTTGATTGAGGTGTATGATGAGCTGAAGAGTAGGCTAGACTTGGTGGGTGATTGCAAAGAGTTTTCCTCCCTGAAGAAGGAGTTGGAGGAAGTGAAGGCGATGCCTTCTTTGCTGGGTGCGTGCAAACTTTGTCCTAGCTTGCGAACTGAGTTGGCAGGAGTTAATGCCAAGCTTGCTGAAGCCTTGAAGGCCAGCTCAGTTAGCACCTTGTCCGCTCCGTGTGAGCGATGCGTGGGGATGGAGCTTGAGATTGCCAACTGTCGGCACGACAGGATGCAAACCGAGGAGGAAAACACGTACCTTCGGTTCATCCTGAGTTGGGTGTCATGCAGTGAGCCGCAGTTGGGCATGATGATCAGTCAGTTCAAGAGGGGAACTGATTGCTCGGGAGTAGGCTTTGCTTCAGGTGGGAAGGGTGCTAACGTCTTTGGCAAGATCGGTGAGTTTAGCGGAGTGAACCCTAGTGAGAAACCATATGCTATCCCTATGCTTACCAAGATCACCCCACCTGAGCCTCCCAAGCCTATCACCAAGGATGGCATCCTTGATGAACCTCCCAAGGCTCCACCTCGCAAGCAAGCGTGGGTACCTAAACCTAACCATCTTAGGAACACACTTGACACCCTTCCTGACGTCTCTAGTGATCCCCTTCTGAGAGGCAAGCAGCCGACTAGAGTGCACAACCCTCGCAACCATAGGAACCAACAACCCAAGAGAGTGGTGAGGTTCGAGTGCGAGTATTGTCACCGTGAGGGTCACCTAGCTGAGTTTTGTTTTCGGAGGAAGAGAGACGCTAGGAAGGAGTTGGAGCTGAACAACCAGGCCAGGCACCACCCTCTCCATGGTGTGCAAGGTCGGGGAGTTCAGAAGCAGGGCGCTAGACCTGGAGGTGCACTCCCTCAGGCGGCTAGGCCCTAGGAAGCTAGACCACAGGGTGGTGGTCTTGCCCGTCGCGGACCCGGTCGTTCTCAATACGATCGTGAGCCGAGTGTAAGAGGCTTTGCTGCACAGTCCCATAGCGGACCACCTTTTCAGCTTGGTGGTTATCGCTTTGCTCAAATGGGACATGCTGGTGAGTTTGGAGGTTTTTCGTTCCATAGCGGACCACCCTTTCAGTATGGTGGTGATCGCTATCCACCCATGGGACGAGGACAGTTTGGTGTTGCTTCTAACACTTTTTCTGGGCCTATGACACAACACTGGTATCCTTCTCAGTATACTAACCCCAGTGTTGTGCCATATGCTCACTTCCTGCCTTTCTATTGATGCAGGAACTTCGGTTGGAGAACATGTGGCTTTATGGATTCCGGATGTTCGCGCCACTGTAACGTCCCGCCTCCTCGAGGCCGGGCCCGCTTACATCAGACAGCTTTCATAGGACCTAGACTATCCCCACAGACCAACACCAGTCTTTTCTGCGCACTTTGTCCTCACTCATGCGTACCCGGGAAAGACTTCCCGGTCGGTCACCCATCGCTCCAAGCCAAGCACGCTTAACTTTAGAGTTTTTAGGAGATGGGCTTCCGGAAAAGAAGTTGCAACTTATTGGTATGAGTATTCTATTAATCCTATTAAGCCCTGAGCCGAGATGTTACAATCTCACCCCCTTAAGAGATCGACGTCCTCGTCGATCAATCCCAGGCCAGGAACGTCCTCTCTTGGCCACGTCCGTATGCCCAATGCCAGCGCATATGCCATGCTGTGTGACCACTCCGGATCCACACCAGCCATGCGCACTATGCCTGTGCAACTGCGACACACGCGCCCGTGAAACCGCGAGAGTCGGCTCCGATACCATTCTGTAACGTCCCGCCTCCTCGAGGCCGGGCCCGCTTACATCAGACAGCTTTCATAGGACCTAGACTATCCCCACAGACCAACACCAGTCTTTTCTGCGCACTTTGTCCTCACTCATGCGTACCCGGGAAAGACTTCCCGGTCGGTCACCCATCGCTCCAAGCCAAGCACGCTTAACTTTAGAGTTTTTAGGAGATGGGCTTCCGGAAAAGAAGTTGCAACTTATTGGTATGAGTATTCTATTAATCCTATTAAGCCCTGAGCCGAGATGTTACAGCCACATGACCGGAAAGAAAGAATGGTTCTCCAGCCTAGACCCCGTGGTGCACAAGGAGTACATCACTTTCGGGGATAACAGTAGAGGTAAGGTTGTTTCTCATGGAGCTATTCGGCTCAATGAAAACTTCGTTCTTAAGGATGTTGCTTTGGTTTCTAACTTGCATTTTAATTTGCTTTCTGTTTCGCAACTCCTTGAGGATGATTTTGAAGTGCATTTTAAGAAGGGTTTGAGTCGTGTTTTAGACCCTCGGGGAGATCTGGTTTGTTGGATCGTTCCTTTTGGTCGTGTTTTCAGAGCCAATTTTTCTCGCTTTTTCGGCTCTGCTAGATGTTTGATGGCTGGTCCTTCTTCTGATTTGTGGAAGTGGCATAGGAGGCTCGGTCACTTGAGTTTTGACTTGCTTGCAAGACTTAGCTCACTTGGCCTAATCCAAGGATTGCCCAAGCTTAAGTTTCAGAAGGACCTTGTTTGCCATCCCTGTCATCACGGGAAGATGGTGGCTGCTTCTCACCCACCTGTTAATCAGGTGATGACAAAGCGACCCGGCGAGCTTTTACACATGGACACAGTTGGTCCAGCTCGGGTTTGCTCAGCGGGTGGGAAGTGGTACGTTCTAGTGATCGTTGATGATTTTTCGAGGTACTCTTGGGTATCCTTCATGGAGGTTAAGGATGAAGCCTTTTCTTTTGCTCATGATTTGATTTTGAGGTTGAAAACTGAGTTTCCCCCTGATACTATTTGAGCTATTCGTAGCGATAATGGTACTGAGTTTGATAACTCACAGTTTGCCTCTTTCTGTTCTTCTCATGGGATCGAGCATCAGTTTTCTTCTCCTTACGTCCTCCAGCAGAATGGTGTTGTTGAACGCAAGAACTGGACCCTTGTTGAGATGGCCAGGACGATGCTCGATGAGCATAGGACTCCTAGGCGTTTTTGGGCCGAGGCGATCAACACCGCTTGCCATGTTTCGAATCGCATCTTTCTTCGAGCTTTCATGAAGAAGACTTCTTATGAGTTGCGTTTTGGACGGGTACCCAAGGTGTCTCATTTTCGGGTGTTTGGGTGCAAGTGCTTTATCCTGAAGCAAGGTAATTTGGTCAAATTTGAATCTCGCTCTACGGATGGTGTGTTTCTTGGTTATGCTTCTCATTCGCGTGCTTATCGAGTTCTTAACCTTGAGACTAACCGGATAGTGGAGACCTGCGAGGTCACATTCGACGAGACTATGCCTAGTGTTTCTTCTGCTTTTGATGTTGCAGGAGAACGGGAGCTAGGAGAGACCATCTTTGTGGAGGAGGAGCAGGAAGATGCCGATTGGGGTGATCCCGAGCCAACTCCACTGGCTGCCCCAGTCGACCCTGCGACGACTACTTCAGCTCGAGGACTGTGACGTAACGGCCCTAATCCCATGGCCCACTGATCATTGTCAACCACTGACAGTCGATCCGTACAGCCAAGAGATTAAGATCGGTTCCGCCACTGGGCTACATCAGTGCCCGATGTCCGCAGGATCATCTCACAATTCAGTTACAATCTCTTGAACATATTGACAAATAACATCGGAGTAAATAGCGGAAGACTTAGATAACAATAGTTTTACAAACCAGGGTTCAACATAAAATTAAAGTGAAGTTATTACAGACCCTAGTTCAAATAGATAGAGTTGGCAGAGTAGCATATGACAACAACTAAAGATACTTCACCCAGCCCGAGGGTGGATAATCACACATCGGCCTCATCGGCCTCTTCCTGAACAACAGTCACACAGCAGGGTCCAAGGCATACTGAGGAATCTGCCATACCTGCAACATGGGTAACAAACCCTGAGTACGGGGTACTCAGCAAGACTTACCCGACTAAAGAAAAAGGGAGAAGACTCAGGAATGAGAGGCTTAGGGTAGTCAAGGTAAGGCTTAAGCAAGATCAAGGATTTTGCAGAAAAGCATTTTTGTAAACCTTATTTTATTTTGAAAGATTCAGTATTTCTCAAGTCTTCATCATTCATGATTCATTTTACATTTCAAAACATTCCTAGTTGAGAACCACTCTCCGTTGACAGTCAGTGGACCAAGTCTCCATAACCGAGGAGCAACGTTAATCCGGATAAATAATACTCAGCTGAGGATCCCTATCCACACTGCATATGTAACACCCAAGCTTGCATATGCCAACTCGTCTACCACGATTCCTCCAAGATTGGGCCCGGTCCTACGCCACCCGGAAGTACAGTACACCACTCCAATTTTCCGCCAGCGACAAGTACCTCGGGACTCTAACCCAAGAGTACAGGTCCTGACACATGGGTACATGCTACTTCCGCCATCTCTCCACTCCCAGTGCGCGGTTGTCGGTCCAATAAAGGATTCCTCGGAGCCAGAGCTTTCCGTAGTATGTGAATAGTTACAAGTCTTGACCAGCAGGCCCCCATACGGATGGTCCCTAATTTTCCAGCCAGAACTATACCTTGGTCATATCTCACCCAAGCGTAATAGTCCTGTCAGTTTTTCAACCATGTCCCGGTCGGTGTCAACTGTTGAGTCCCGGACTACAACATGACGGCACCGTACGCGCGGACAACCTCTTCTCGACAATGACCACATGCTAGCTAGGCAAGCAGTCATCGAACGGGAAGTAAAGCCAAATTCCCATAAAGATTCTTAAGTGATCACACTTTTGAAAATGACATTTTATTGCAAGTCTAATTCAATAAGCATTGCTAAGCATTTTTCAAATACTTTTGAAAAGCAGGTATCAGGTGTATCAGTGGTCAAGGTGGATAGTGCATCAATTAGGATAGCACACAACTCCTATAAACCTAATGCAATAATTTAACTCAAAAGCATTTAAGGAAATCATTTTATAAATTCAAGGAAAGGGTTAAATGCACCGGGGCTTGCCTTGGATGGCAAAGAGAGCAGACTCGGGGTAAGCAGCGCAGTTGACGGGGCTCGGGGTCGCCTCGGGAACAGATCCTTCGGTGGCTACCTCGACTTCAGGGCCTTCTTCCTCGGTCACTATACGTATGCAATGATGCATGCACATGAGTATGCTAGTATGAACAAAGTGCATAGGATAAAACTAGAGTATAGCTTTGCAAAGTATGAGTGGTGGTTAAAGTGGACAATAGATTACTTATCCCTTTTTAGCAATATTAGCCAACTTTACTAAGCAACTTTTATTAAGCCTAAGCATAAACATCATAAGGCATCACAAACATCATAGACCAGAGGGGTAGGGGTCTATGAACATCAATCAATCCAAAGATCACATCATTAAACACTTATTACCAACCCTAATCCATCTTTTCTATTTTTCTTATTTTATTTAAAAGGTCATTTTATGAAGTTGCTCCAAAAATTACCAAATTAATCACATAAGTTCATTATGGCATAAACAGATGGCAAAACAAATTTCATAATTTTTGGAGGTCATTAAGGTGCTTAATTAAATCCAGATATTTAATTAACAAAAGGCACTATTCAACTATTTAAATAAAAGCTCAAAAATCAACTTGTTCCAAAAGACTTCAAAATTTTACCAGAGACTCAGAAAGGCATAACTAGCACATAAAAATTTATCTCCAGATTTTTGGAGTTATAGATCACTCCCCAAAAATACCAAAACCTCCATTTTTCAATTAAAAGGGGAATTTTACATTTTTAAATCTTTGCACAAAACTCAAGTTTCATATTTTTATAAAATACTCCAGAGCATAAAGAGTCTACCACAAAAATTTCAGAATTTTTGGATGCACACAGAAAATCATACAAAAAAGAGAAAACAGAACACTATTCACATCTCTCAGAAAAAGAGAAGAGCACTGTGCTCCTTCTAGGCCGGGCTCGGCGAATCGCGGGGGCTCGGGCGAATCGCGCGGGGCTCGGTCGAGACGGTCTCGGTCGAGACGGGCTCGGTTGAGATGGAAGCGACAGCTTCGTCCGAGGCCTGGCCCGGAGGCTCGGGCGAGACGGAGAAGTAAGCCTCCGTCCGAGGCCTGACTCGGGCGAAGCGGAGAGCATGCGCTCGCCGAGGCTTGGGCTCGGGCGAGACGGAGTGGAAGCAGAGGCCGGAGGCCTCGGGTGCTTACCACGGATTGGAGGCAGGGCTCGAGGGTGTGGCTCGGCACGTGCCCGAGGGTGAGGCTCGAGGAAGGAGGCTCGACACGTGCTCGAGGGGCGGTGGTTCGGTGGAGCTCCTTCGGCGGCGAGCGGCGAGCGGCGCTCCGGCGACCCTGCGCAACACACGAGACCGCAAGGGCCTGGTCAGAGTCGCACGGAACCAAGGAACACGACACGGGGGTCGGTGAGGGATGATCATGGCCGGAGACGGCGAATTTCACGAACCCGAGCTCGCCGGGTTTCTACCGGAGATGGGAACGGCGAGCTTACGCCGGGCGATTGAGGGCGGTAGAGATGAAATTGAAGGGTGGGAAAGCTTCACGAGCTCAAGGCGGAGCTTCTGAGCTAGGTGGTGGAGCGGCGGAGCTCCGGAGAGGTCTGGCCACGGTGGCGGAGGTGAGTGCGGAGGTCGGAGCTCCGGCGGGCTTATATAGCCGCGGCCAGGGGCCGGTAGAGAGCTCGAGGTGGGGTGGATAAGCTCGGCGGACGCGTGCGCTCTCGATTGCGCGCAGGCGGAGGACGGGCGTGCAGCCGGGGCTCGGGCGCAGACAGCGCCGGCGATGGCCACGCGGCGGCGACGCGCTGGAGCAGTAGGGGACGGGGCGGAAGTCAGCGCTTCGCGCGTGCGGGTGCGGAAAGATGTCGCGGGCGCGGGTGACAAGTCGGGGGCAGACGAGCGGCTGCCAAACGCGTGGCGCGCGCAACGCCGGAGGCTCGGCCACGGCCGGGGCCCCCTAGCTGTAGGTGGAAGATGAACAGGGCTAGGTCTTAGGGTTTGACTTTTGGCTGATCTCTGTATTTTGCAGATTTCTCCCAAAGTTTGAACTGTGCGACAAAAACTCAAAATACCAAAGTTGCTCAGAAAAATGAGATCTACAACTTTGTCAATATGAACATTTTCAAATTCCAAATAGTTTCTGAACCATATACAAAAACAGAAAAGGGGACACTTTTCAAATTTGATTCAAATCAAAATTACTTTGGATTTCAAACTGAAACTTGAAAATCCTTATATATGAAAGTTGTTCCATTTGTCAAAACCTACAACTTTGCTAATATACACTTTTTCTGAAACTCAATAGTTCTTGAATTAGTTTTGAAAACTCAAAAAGGGACAAAAACTGGAGTTTGAATGAATTTGAAATTACTTCAAATTTTATATAGAACTTTGAAAATCTGTAAATACCAAAGTTGTTTCTCTTGGCCAGATCTACAACTTTGCTTTTTGGACCAACCTCAAATTCTGAATAATTTTGAATTACAAAAAGAGGGATAAAAATCCAGGGTATGGAAATCAGGGTTTTGCAAAAGGGAAAATCAAATCAAAACTAATTTTTGAACTTTGATCAATGCAGCAAACATCAGGGCACTAAATTTGAACAAGAATTAAATAGAACTAGGCACAGAGGTGAAATTACCATTTTGCCCTTATAGAGAGAATTGGGCTTTTAGGGTTTTTGGAAAGGGAATCAAAGCATAGTAATTAGGCAAATCAAATGCATCACAAGAAAAGATTAATGCTTAAGATGATGACATGTCAAGTTAATTACATTTAAACACCAGGGGTGTTACAGCCTTCCCCCCTAAAAGAAATCTCGCCCCGAGATTCCACGTCTTAAGAAGGAAAAGGCAAAACCTTACATCTACAGAGATTCGAGAAAGTCGGGATAGTTCTTTGCTAAGAAGTCTTCGGATTCCCAGGTGGCTTCTTCTTCAGAGTGCTGGTTCCATTGGATCTTGTACCATCTTGTGGTGGTTCTTCGGGTAACACGATCCTTGTGATCCAACACACGGACAGGATATTCCGAGTATGACAGATCTGGTTCTAGCTCAACGCCTTCAACTTCAACCATATGTTCAGGTACTCGGAGACACTTCTTGAGTTGGGAGACATGAAACACATTATGAACTGCTGAAAGATGATCGAGCAAACTTAGCTTGTAAGCGACCTTGCCACAACGATCCAGAATCTCAAACGGACCAATGTAGCGGGGTGCTAGCTTTCCTTTGACTCCAAAACGAGTGACTCCTTTGGTGGGTGAGACCTTCAGGTACACATAATCCCCGATCTCGAACTGCAGAGGTCGACGTCTCTTGTCAGCATAACTTTTCTATCGAGACTGTGCAATCTTCATGTTCTCTTGTATTTGCTTGACTTTCTCTTCCATATCTTTTACTAGATCAACTCCAAAGAATTCCCTTTCTCCGGGTTCAGACCAACTGAGAGGTGTACGACAACGACGACCGTACAGTGCTTCAAAGGGTGCCATTTTGATGCTCTCTTGATAACTGTTATTATAAGAGAATTCTGCCAAGGGCAAACACTGATCCCAAGTATCTGCGAAGGTAAGCACACAGGCTCTCAACATATCTTCTAACACTTGGTTGACTCTCTCAGTCTGTCCATCAGTCTGCGGATGATAAGCCGTGCTATACAATAGCTTGGTTCCAAGTGAGGCATGGAACGCTTTCTAGAACTTAGCGACAAACTGAGTACCACGATCTGAGATGATGGTCTTGGGTATGCCATGGAGTTTCACTATGTTGTTTTTGTACAAGGCGGCATACACAGGGACGGTGTAGCTGGTCTTGACTGGCAGAAAGTGAGCTTGTTTGGTGAGTCGGTCCACGATTACCCAAATGGAATCAAAACATTTCTGGGTCTTGGGTAGTCCATTGACAAAATCCATACTAATGTCGTCCCATTTCCAAGCGGGTACTGACAAAGGTTGCAATTCTCCTCCAGGCTTCATGTGTACTGCCTTGACTCTTTGGCAGGTATCACACTGAGCGACATACCGGGCAATCTCAATCTTCATTTTAGTCCACCAGAATCTCTGCTTTAAGTCTTGGTACATCTTGTTACTGCCGGGGTGAATAGAGAATCTGGTCAAGTGTGCTTCATCAAGGATTAACTGTCTCAATTCAGGCACCTTGGGAACTACTAGACGGTTCTTGAACCAAACAACTCCTACATCATCGATCCTGAAACAATCAGCCTTTCCGGTCTGGACCTTTTCGATGATGTGCTTGATTCCAGGGTTATCCTTCTGAGCAGCAATGACTTGATCCTTGATGGATGTTTCTATGCTGACATTGTTCAGGCTTCCTTGCGGAATCATTTCGATACCCATTCTTTCAAGATCATGGCACAAGGAAAGATCATAGGGCTTCGTCGTCAGACTGTTGCAGTATGACTTGCGACTAAGGGCATCGGCAACTACATTTGCCTTACCAGGATGGTAATGTACTTCGAGATCATAATCTTTAATCAACTCAAGCCATCTCCTCTGCCTCATATTCAATTCTTCTTGAGTGAAGATATACTTTAGGCTCTTGTGATCCGTATACATATTATAGGTGCTGCCCAACAGATAGTGACGCCAAATCTTCAAGGCATGCACGACTGCTGCTAGCTCAAGATCATGGGTTGGGTAGTTTTCCTCATGTCGCTTAAGCTGTCGTGAGGCATAAGCGATTACTCGTCCTTCTTGCATCAAAACACAGCCCAAACCAGTACCAGATGCATCACAGTATACATCGAAGGGTTTCTCGATATCTGGTTGAGCTAGGACTGGTGATGTAGTTAACAGTTTCTTCAAGGCTTGAAAGGCTCGCTCACAGGCTGGTGACCAAACGAAATCCACGGAATTCTTCAACAACTCTGTGATAGGCTTGGCGACTCTGGAGAAATCTGGGATGAATCGACGATAGTATCCAGCCATTCCCATGAAGCTACGAACTTCGCGGACAGTGGTAGGTGGCTTCCAATCCAAGATATCTGCCACTTTTTCAGGGTCAACTGACACACCTTCAGCGGACAGGACATGACCAAGGAATTGAATTCGATCTAGCCAGAATTCGCATTTACTGAACTTGGCATACAGCTGGTGATCTCTGAGACGAGAGAGAACGATTCGAAGATGCTTGGCGTGATCTTCAGGAGTTCTTGAATAGACAAGGATGTCGTCAATGAACACGACTACGAATTTATCGAGCTCTGGCATGAACACAGAGTTCATGAGATACATGAAATGAGCGGGGGCATTGGTCAAGCCAAAAGACATGACCAAATACTCATATAGACCGTATCTGGTGGTGAAAGCTGTTTTAGGAATGTCTTCTGGACGGATTTTTATTTGGTGATAGCCAGATCTGAGATCAATTTTGGAGAACACTCTGGCTCCAGATAACTGGTCAAAAAGAAGGTCAATGCGAGGCAAAGGATATTTATTCTTGATGGTGACCTCATTGAGCGGGCGATAGTCAACGCACAGACGAAGGCTTTTGTCCTTCTTCTTCACAAAGATAGCAGGACAGCCCCAAGGAGATGAACTTGGGCGAATGAGACCCTTATCCAATAGCTCTTGCAATTGGATCTTCAGCTCTGCCAACTCTCTGGGAGGCATTCGATAAGCTCTACGGGATATAGGAGCAGTCCCGGGCTTTAGCTCTATGGCAAACTCAACATCACGGTCGGGAGGCAGACCAGGTAGATCTTCTGGGAAGACATCAGGGAACTCACAGACCACGGGAATATCCCTGACTTCCGGAACACAGGCGGTATTCAACTGGGTGGTTGCTGGTTTTTGAGGCATAGGAAGTTGGAGAAGGAGTTTCGAGGTACTCTTAGGGACATCCACTCTCACAACTCTACTCAGAATGTCAAGCATGGCCTTATACTGGCACATCCAATTCATGCCTAAAATGACATCTATCTCCTGATCTTTCAACACTATCATGGTGGTAGGGAACGCATGATTTTCCAACATCACTGGTATACTGCGAACCACCTCTTTGGTGTTTATACGCCCTCCAAGCGATAAAATGCAAAAACTTTCTTTCAACTTCTCAATTGATATGTCATGCTTAGAGACGAAGGTACGACTGATGAAAGAATGCGACGCACCAGAATCGAACAAGACGACTGCAGGATGATTGGCAACAGGGAACCTACCGAGCATGACGGGCTCTCCTTCTGGGATGTTACTGACGGTGGTGAAGTAGACTTGCCCGTGCTTCTTGACAAACTTGCCCTTCTGGACGTGCTGCTGCGGTGCACGGTGCTGCTGCTGTGATCCTCCAGGGCCTTTCTGTGCATGCTGGGCATTCTTCTTGGGTTTTGGGCACTCGCGAGACCAGTGGCCAACTTGGCCACAGTTGTAGCATGGATGGTTGTAAGCTGTTTGAGGGGTGGTGACACGAACACCTGGGGCGTTCGGCTGAGTGGCACTTTGCTGGTTGGCATTATGGGTGGTGGCCGCGGTACGAACGACCACTTGCTGATGGGGGTATGGGGCACGGTTTTGGTGTTGGCTGGGGTGATAGATGATTCTTGGGCGCTTATGGTTGCTGGAGAAGCTGCTAGACCCAGCCTTCTTCTTCTTCTTCTCCTCCTGATACTGGCGGTTGCTTTCCTCGAAAGCGACAGCACGGTCAACGACATCATGATAGGATCCGTTTAGGTTGTTAGATAGACCTCTGCGAATCTTAGGGTGCAGACCCCTAAGGAAACAATCTCGCTTCTTTTCCTCTGTGTTGACATAGTCGGAGGCATACTGGCTCAGGTGGTTGAACTGTCCCACGTACTGCATAACGGTGGAATCTTTCTGTTGCAGGGCTAGGAACTGATCAAGCTTCATCTTCATCAGACCTGATGGGATGTGGTGTGCACGGAAAGCGGTGCGGAACTCTTCCCAGGTCAACTCATGACCTTCAGGCTGGGCAGCCAAGAGGTTGGCATACCAAGCGCTTGCTGGGCCACGAAGCTGCTGCGAAGCAAACCGGGGCTTCTGGATTTCAGTGCATCGGATGAGACCAAACTTCTGCTCCATGGTGCGGAGCCAATCATCAGCTTCGAGGGGTTCATCGGCTCTGGTGAAAACCAGTGGACGGGTTTCAGTGAAATCCACATAGGTGGTCTCTTGGTTGTGACGACCACGGTGACCAACATTCTGCTGTCCTTGGTTCTGAGCCATCAGATTGGCAGCGGCGGCCAGGGCTGCAATGGCATCTGCTAGGGTAGCTGGGACAGGTGGAGGGTTTGGGATGTTGGCATCATCAGAACCTCCAGCTCCGGTACGGGTGTTCACAGGCATCTGTATAAGCAACTCGGAACTCAGCATATATGGACAAAGGTTCTGAAACGACTTGATTGATAACTTCACTGATACAAAGATAGCTGGCTTGATAAAGATGACAACAGACTGATAAGGGGAAAAGGTACGAAAAGAAAGATACATGCCAGACTTGGCAACAGACAGACTAACGCCCCAAACCTAGTCTAAGGTTTTAGGTAAGCAGATGGTACAGACACAAGGAGTCTAGTCATCATCGATGAAGATCAACTCTTCGTCATCATCATCATCCTCGATGATAAGCTCAGGCTCTTCCTCCTTATCTTCATCTTCAACGTGGACATCTTCAGCAGGTTCCACTTCCTCATTCTGATCGGGCTCGTGTTCCACTTCAGGTTCCTCCATGACTCCGTCTTCGGGGTCCTCAGCAACTGGTGGAATCACGGGGTGAAGCTGGTTGTGTAGCTGATGTACTTCCTCATGAAGCATATCATTGAACTGCTCGATCTGGGCGGTGTACTGCTGCAGTCCATGGAGCTGGGCTCTGGTGACATCCTCTCGGATCCATGTTGCATCACGCTGCTGGATAGCGCGAACCACATTCTGGTTAGCTTCCTCAAGAGCGGCTCGTGCCTCGTAGAACTCCAGGCGGGAAAGGTAGAAGTCATGCTCCATGTTCTCTATCTCAGCCTTCAGATTCTTGATTTCCTCCTTCAGGTTCTTGCGGGTGCGGCGGGGAAAACGACGTCCGTTGGAGGATTCTCCTGCCTCTTCCCCTGCTCTTGGTGCCAGCTGGTGACGTGGCACTCCATTGGGTCCAGTCGACTTGCGAGCGGTCCGCTTGATAATGGCCATATCTGGACAAGAGGTTATAGATGAGAAAGGCTAGCAAGAAAAAGGTATAGGTACACTATCCCAACGAACTCTTTTATATACTTAAGTGATTATGACATGATGCATGATTCGTTCCTACGGAACAAGGCAATGCAACTATTAAGGTAAGGTACATAGGGCTTATACAAGTTGTCTTGCTACTAGTTGCCAAAGACAAGATGAGATGAGAGAAGCAATTTGGACTCAAAATAGTCAAGTTTAGTTTTGGACTTAAAAACTTTTTTGAAGTTTTCGCAAAAAGATTGCAACGTCGTAGTGAGATGCTCCGATACCACTCTGTGACGTAACGGCCCTAATCCCATGGCCCACTGATCATTGTCAACCACTGACAGTCGATCCGTACAGCCAAGAGATTAAGATCGGTTCCGCCACTGGGCTACATCAGTGCCCGATGTCCGCAGGATCATCTCACAATTCAGTTACAATCTCTTGAACATATTGACAAATAACATCGGAGTAAATAGCGGAAGACTTAGATAACAATAGTTTTACAAACCAGGGTTCAACATAAAATTAAAGTGAAGTTATTACAGACCCTAGTTCAAATAGATAGAGTTGGCAGAGTAGCATATGACAACAACTAAAGATACTTCACCCAGCCCGAGGGTGGATAATCACACATCGGCCTCATCGGCCTCTTCCTGAACAACAGTCACACAGCAGGGTCCAAGGCATACTGAGGAATCTGCCATACCTGCAACATGGGTAACAAACCCTGAGTACGGGGTACTCAGCAAGACTTACCCGACTAAAGAAAAAGGGAGAAGACTCAGGAATGAGAGGCTTAGGGTAGTCAAGGTAAGGCTTAAGCAAGATCAAGGATTTTGCAGAAAAGCATTTTTGTAAACCTTATTTTATTTTGAAAGATTCAGTATTTCTCAAGTCTTCATCATTCATGATTCATTTTACATTTCAAAACATTCCTAGTTGAGAACCACTCTCCGTTGACAGTCAGTGGACCAAGTCTCCATAACCGAGGAGCAACGTTAATCCGGATAAATAATACTCAGCTGAGGATCCCTATCCACACTGCATATGTAGCACCCAAGCTTGCATATGCCAACTCGTCTACCACGATTCCTCCAAGATTGGGCCCGGTCCTACGCCACCCGGAAGTACAGTACACCACTCCAATTTTCCGCCAGCGACAAGTACCTCGGGACTCTAACCCAAGAGTACAGGTCCTGACACGTGGGTACATGCTACTTCCGCCATCTCTCCACTCCCAGTGCGCGGTTGTCGGTCCAATAAAGGATTCCTCGGAGCCAGAGCTTTCCGTAGTATGTGAATAGTTACAAGTCTTGACCAGCAGGCCCCCATACGGATGGTCCCTAATTTTCCAGCCAGAACTATACCTTGGTCATATCTCACCCAAGCGTAATAGTCCTGTCAGTTTTTCAACCATGTCCCGGTCGGTGTCAACTGTTGAGTCCCGGACTACAACATGACGGCACCGTACGCGCGGACAACCTCTTCTCGACAATGACCACATGCTAGCTAGGCAAGCAGTCATCGAACGGGAAGTAAAGCCAAATTCCCATAAAGATTCTTAAGTGATCACACTTTTGAAAATGACATTTTATTGCAAGTCTAATTCAATAAGCATTGCTAAGCATTTTTCAAATACTTTTGAAAAGCAGGTATCAGGTGTATCAGTGGTCAAGGTGGATAGTGCATCAATTAGGATAGCACACAACTCCTATAAACCTAATGCAATAATTTAACTCAAAAGCATTTAAGGAAATCATTTTATAAATTCAAGGAAAGGGTTAAATGCACCGGGGCTTGCCTTGGATGGCAAAGAGAGCAGACTCGGGGTAAGCAGCGCAGTTGACGGGGCTCGGGGTCGCCTCGGGAACAGATCCTTCGGTGGCTACCTCGACTTCAGGGCCTTCTTCCTCGGTCACTATACGTATGCAATGATGCATGCACATGAGTATGCTAGTATGAACAAAGTGCATAGGATAAAACTAGAGTATAGCTTTGCAAAGTATGAGTGGTGGTTAAAGTGGACAATAGATTACTTATCCCTTTTTAGCAATATTAGCCAACTTTACTAAGCAACTTTTATTAAGCCTAAGCATAAACATCATAAGGCATCACAAACATCATAGACCAGAGGGGTAGGGGTCTATGAACATCAATCAATCCAAAGATCACATCATTAAACACTTATTACCAACCCTAATCCATCTTTTCTATTTTTCTTATTTTATTTAAAAGGTCATTTTATGAAGTTGCTCCAAAAATTACCAAATTAATCACATAAGTTCATTATGGCATAAACAGATGGCAAAACAAATTTCATAATTTTTGGAGGTCATTAAGGTGCTTAATTAAATCCAGACATTTAATTAACAAAAGGCACTATTCAACTATTTAAATAAAAGCTCAAAAATCAACTTGTTCCAAAAGACTTCAAAATTTTACCAGAGACTCAGAAAGGCATAACTAGCACATAAAAATTTATCTCCAGATTTTTGGAGTTATAGATCACTCCCCAAAAATACCAAAACCTCCATTTTTCAATTAAAAGGGGAATTTTACATTTTTAAATCTTTGCACAAAACTCAAGTTTCATATTTTTATAAAATACTCCAGAGCATAAAGAGTCTACCACAAAAATTTCAGAATTTTTGGATGCACACAGAAAATCATACAAAAAAGAGAAAACAGAACACTATTCACATCTCTCAGAAAAAGAGAAGAGCACTGTGCTCCTTCTAGGCCGGGCTCGGCGAATCGCGGGGGCTCGGGCGAATCGCGCGGGGCTCGGTCGAGACGGGCTCGGTCGAGACGGGCTCGGTTGAGATGGAAGCGACAACTTCGTCCGAGGCCTGGCCCGGAGGCTCGGGCGAGACGGAGAAGTAAGCCTCCGTCCGAGGCCTGACTCGGGCGAAGCGGAGAGCATGCGCTCGCCGAGGCTTGGGCTCGGGCGAGACGGAGTGGAAGCAGAGGCCGGAGGCCTCGGGTGCTTACCACGGATTGGAGGCAGGGCTCGAGGGTGTGGCTCGGCACGTGCCCGAGGGTGAGGCTCGAGGAAGGAGGCTCGACACGTGCTCGAGGGGCGGTGGTTCGGTGGAGCTCCTTCGGCGGCGAGCGGCGAGCGGCGCTCCGGCGACCCTGCGCAACACACGAGACCGCAAGGGCCTGGTCAGAGTCGCACGGAACCAAGGAACACGACACGGGGGTCGGTGAGGGATGATCATGGCCGGAGACGGCGAATTTCACGAACCCGAGCTCGCCGGGTTTCTGCCGGAGATGAGAACGGCGAGCTTACGCCGGGCGATTGAGGGCGGTAGAGATGAAATTGAAGGGTGGGAAAGCTTCACGAGCTCAAGGCGGAGCTTCTGAGCTAGGTGGTGGAGCGGCGGAGCTCCGGAGAGGTCTGGCCACGGTGGCGGAGGTGAGTGCGGAGGTCGGAGCTCCGGCGGGCTTATATAGCCGCGGCCAGTGGCCGGTAGAGAGCTCGAGGTGGGGTGGATAAGCTCGGCGGACGCGTGCGCTCTCGATTGCGCGCAGGCGGAGGACGGGCGTGCAGCCGGGGCTCGGGCGCAGACAGCGCCGGCGATGGCCACGCGGCGGCGACGCGCTGGAGCAGTAGGGGACGGGGCGGAAGTCAGCGCTTCGCGCGTGCGGGTGCGGAAAGATGTCGCGGGCGCGGGTGACAAGTCGGGGGCAGACGAGCGGCTGCCAAACGCGTGGCGCGCGCAACGCCGGAGGCTCGGCCACGGCCGGGGCCCCCTAGCTGTAGGTGGAAGATGAACAGGGCTAGGTCTTAGGGTTTGACTTTTGGCTGATCTCTGTATTTTACAGATTTCTCCCAAAGTTTGAACTGTGCGACAAAAACTCAAAATACCAAAGTTGCTCAGAAAAATGAGATCTACAACTTTGTCAATATGAACATTTTCAAATTCCAAATAGTTTCTGAACCATATACAAAAACAGAAAAGGGGACACTTTTCAAATTTGATTCAAATCAAAATTACTTTGGATTTCAAACTGAAACTTGAAAATCCTTATATATGAAAGTTGTTCCATTTGTCAAAACCTACAACTTTGCTAATATACACTTTTTCTGAAACTCAATAGTTCTTGAATTAGTTTTGAAAACTCAAAAAGGGACAAAAACTGGAGTTTGAATGAATTTGAAATTACTTCAAATTTTATATAGAACTTTGAAAATCTGTAAATACCAAAGTTGTTTCTCTTGGCCAGATCTACAACTTTGCTTTTTGGACCAACCTCAAATTCTGAATAATTTTGAATTACAAAAAGAGGGATAAAAATCCAGGGTTTGGAAATCAGGGTTTTGCAAAAGGGAAAATCAAATCAAAACTGATTTTTGAACTTTGATCAATGCAGCAAACATCAGGGCACTAAATTTGAACAAGAATTAAATAGAACTAGGCACAAAGGTGAAATTACCATTTTGCCCTTATAGAGAGAATTGGGCTTTTAGGGTTTTTGGAAAGGGAATCAAAGCATAGTAATTAGGCAAATCAAATGCATCACAGGAAAAGATTAATGCTTAAGATGATGACATGTCAAGTTAATTACATTTAAACACCAGGGGTGTTACAAGGACCCGATCCCATGACTTCCTCTTCCTGGGGTCCTCTAGAGCCACCTCTCCAGCGAGCACCCGCTGCACCTGAGGGAGCGATAGCATCTGGCGAGAGGGAGGCTACTTCGGCGAGGCAAGCGCCCCGAAGCGTTCAGCAAGCACACCCCCCGCTGCAGATGATCGGCGGCATTGACCAGCGAGTCACGCGGTCGCGAGCGTATGAAATCTCACACTTTGCTCATTCTGCATTTGTTGCTTCTTTTGAGCCCAAAGATGTTGGACACGCTCTTTCTGATCCTAACTGGGTTAGTGCCATGCATGAGGAGTTAGAAAACTTTGAGCGAAACCAAGTTTGGACCCTAGTTCCACCTCCACCAGAATGTCATCCTATAGGTACCAAATGGGTTTTCAAAAACAAACAGGGTGAGGATGGGATGGTAGTGAGGAACAAGGCTAGGCTAGTAGCCCAGGGTTTTTGCCAGAAAGAGGGGATAGATTATGAGGAAACCTTTGCCCCTGTAGCCCGTTTAGAAGCCATTAGGATCCTTCTAGCCTTTGCTGCTTCGAAGGGTTTTAAGCTTTACCAGATGGATGCAAAGAGTGCCTTCTTGAACGGGTATATAGAGGAAGAGGTTTATGTTAGACAACCCTCTGGTTTCGAGGATCCCAAGTTTCCAAATCATGTCTTTAAACTGTCAAAAGCTTTGTATGGTTTGAAACAAGCCCCGAGAGCGTGGTATGAGCGTTTGAAGACCTTTTTGCTCTCCAAGGGTTTCAAAATGGGACGGGTAGATAAGACTCTGTTTCTCCTCAAGCATGGCAATGACACCCTGTTAGTCTAGATTTACGTGGATGATATCATCTTTGGTGGCTCCTCTCACGCACTTGTTGCCAAGTTTGCAGATACTATGAGCAGGGAGTTTGAGATGAGTATGATGGGTGAGTTGACCTTCTTCCTCGGGTTGCAAATCAAGCAAACCCGAGACGGGACGTTCGTGCATCAAGGCAAGTACACGAAGGACATCCTGAAGAAGTTCGACATGGGCGAGGCCAAGCCTCTTACGACGCCCATGGCGATGACTGCTGCGATGGACGCGGACCAGGACGAAGAGGCAGTTGACCAGAAGGAGTACAGGAGCATGATCGGCTCGCTCCTGTACCTGACGGCAACGAGGCCGGACATACAATTTTCTGTGTGTCTGTGCGCTCGCTTTCAGGCGTCCCCTTGGACTTCCCACAAGCAAGCGGTCAAGCGCATCATGAGGTACCTCCGATACACTCCTGAGTTCGGACTTTGGTACTCTTCTTCTTCGACTCTTTCGCTTTGTGGTTACTCCGATGCGGATTTTGCCGGCTGTCGGCTTGAGTGCAAGTCTACTTCTGGGACTTGTCAGTTTCTTGGCTCTTCACTGGTTTCGTGGTCTTCTTGCAAATAGTCGAACGTAGCCCAGTCTACTACGGAAGCCGAGTATGTTGCCGCTGCTTCTTGTGCTTCACAACTTTTATGGATGGTTGCTACATTGCGTGATTATGGTCTAGATTTCAGTCGGGTCCCTTTGCTTTGCGACAGCACTTCTGCCATTAGTGTAGCAAAGAACCCTGTTCTTCACTCCAAGACCAAACACATCGATGTTTGCTTTCACTTTCTTCGTGATCACTACGAGAAAGGCGACATTGGGCATATAGACACCCATAACCAGGTTGCAAATATTTTCACCAAGCCATTGGATCTCTCAACTTTTGCTAGGTTGAGAGGTGAGCTTGGTGTGTGTTTCCCCTTTTAGATGGTGGAAGCATTTTGTTTGATGTACCATAGACTGACTTTTTGATCCTTTTTGTTTTTGAGTCTTGAATCTGTTTAGTTTTGTTTTTGCTCCGATTCTGACTTCATCATGTATACATCTTGCATTTTCGAGCTTCATGTCTATATTCCTTAGAATGAACTCATGCTCTGATTAGTGTATGCTTCGATGATATATGATGATGCTTGTAGCTTAGGCTCTCCTTGATCACTGATACATGTTGTGAGCTAAGTTATTTTTCAGAATGATGAACATGCTTAATGAACTTAAAATTTGATACATGTTCACCATTGAGATTAGCAACTAGCATGTGTAGAATGTGTTGAGGTTATTTGTGTTATTTCATATATGCTAAGTTGCTATGTCTCTAGTTCTGAGTCTTTCACTTGCTTGGATTGTTCATATTCTGCTTAAAATGAACCAAGTTTTAGTGAATTGAAAAGATCAAGATGGGATTGCTTTGTCAGCACATCACGGTATCGAGACTGTTTCTCATAGCACATTGAGTTAAACTTGAGCCGTGTAGTGTAAGACCGAAACCGATGCTTTAAGCTTCTGATTGCATATGCATAGGCTTAGCTCGGTTGAAAAGTTAGGCAATGACAAGCTTTCAACCTCTCGCAATCTCATGCTAAATTTGACCTTGTGTAATAACCGCTGCAATTTTCTCCGATAAAATCTGAAAACACAAGTCTATGTTTCATTCTATGGCATGATGTTGGAACTTTGCTAGGGGTAGTTCACCTTGTATACATGTTTAGCACTTGTTTGACTTCCTGTCTATACATGTTCAGTGCTATTTTGATGGTGAAACTCCTTTCTGAACGGCATAAAACTGCTCACTTGGCTTATGCTTTCATATTTCGTATTTGGTGATTAGTTTGAGCCTTTGCTAGCACTTTTGCTTGCTGCTTTGTAGTCGGATCAGCACTCTTTAGAGCATTCTTTCACTCTATCGAGTATATACCTGAAGCTGCTAACATGCATTTTTGACTCATGTGCATTTGCTTGACTCCGATAGGCATGGCCTAGCTTCGTTTCGCTTAATTGAGCTCTTTTCCATTCTCTTTTGATTGCAAATTGCCCCCAAGGGGGAGAATTTTTCCAAGGGAGAGAGGGGAGAGTGTCTTGATGTGGTGACAATTTGCAATTTATGCTTCACTTGCTGAGGGGGAGTTCTTTGAGTGAGGGGGAGCTTTTCTGCTTTGCTCAGAGTCGGTTTTTATTTGGTATCGATCGTTTCAGCTAGTTGTGTCGAGCCTCTGTGCCTCTGTCTTGAGGGACTAGCTGTTTTCACCATGATTTGGTGCTTCTTAATTGGTATCGAGCTTACTTCTAGTTGTGTTGAGCCTCCGTGCCTCTATCTTGAGGGACTACCAATAGTTGTCTTTATGCAGTCTTCATTTGGTATCGAGCTTTCAGCTAGTGGTGTTGAGCCCTTCTGCCTCTTCTTGAGGATTAGCTTGATCTTGACTTGGTTGCGTCGAGCCGTTGCCCATGTCTTTGGGAACCAAGTCTTTTGCTCCATTTTGATCGAGTTTTGCTCTTTGATGAGTTGTTGCTCCGATCTTTTGCTTGGTTGAGTCGAACCGTTGCCCATGTCTTTGGGGACCAAGATTTGCTTATCTCGATTTGTTCTTCTTCGGCCTTTTCTCTGGCTTTTGGACATCTCAAGTGAGTTTTCTCCTTCTATCTAATTCTGCTTTCTTTTTCTTTTTGATTATGGTTACTATGAGTTGACGATGCACTCATCAAGGGGGAGATTGCGAACACAAGGTTGATATGTGCCCTTGTGGTTCCCTTCCTGAGTGATGAGTGATCGGTCAAGGAGCAACATGTCTCTTGGCTGTGTTGGTGTGCAGATGCGGAGCTCGGAGACAGTGGTCGAAGGTGAGGTGAAGGTCAAGTAGAGACGTGTCGTGCCAACGGACCGGGAGCGGTGAAGGGCGGACGTGAGGCTTGGACCGACAGACCGGGAGACCTGAGAACCAGCTGTGGTAGCTGGCACGTGGCATCGGCAAGCAAGAGCACATGGGGATGTGCGGTGCATCGGCCGAGTTGGGAGGAAGGTGATGGCGTCGTGACACTTGGCGAGAGGCCGAGAAGGAAGGCGAATGCACTGTGCCCGGCGTGGAGGCTGGACATGCTCCGGCATCGGTGCTGGAACTCGGGGTGTACGAACCACATCCCGCCTACGGCGCAGGTTCGGTAGCTGAGCCTCAAAAAGCTACCCTCGACGGTTTCCGAGTTTGGGCCTCAAAACTCGGGGTGGCAGGTTTCCGAGTTTGGGCCTCAAAACTCGGCATGGACGGTTTCCAGGTTTGGGCCTCAAAACCTGGGCACGTAGGTTTCTGAGTTTGGGCCACAAAACTCAGCCGGAGGACAGGTTTCCCAGTTTCGGCCTCAAAACCGGGGGAAGGCCCAGGTTTCCCGGTTTCAGCCTCAAAACCGGGGGGGGGGGAGGTCCGCAAAAAGGACGGTCGACGCATGGCGGCGTGGAGAGGCTGGCACGGCGGCGCAGCTATCCACGAGGAAGGCGCGGCGGTCGACAGGGCGGCACGTGGCGGCATCCTGAGGCTTGCGTCGAGGCGAAGCTAAGGGTGAGGAAGGCGCGTGGCCGTCGGATCGGCAATCAGTAGAGTTGGACCGGGATACCCCTAGGGTTGGCCGCTTCGCTCTTGTATCTAGGGGTAGAAGGGGACTATTGTACTTAGGCTATAAATAAGAGAGGCGCCCCTCCTCTCTCTCTATCCGGGCAGTCACTTGTTCCTGAGCTTTCTCTCTCTAGCCCCCGCTTAGGTTCTAATCATACCTCGCTGCTTGTGATCCGCAGAGACGAGAATCATACCTCTGTGTATTTGGATCTTTTGAGGAAATGAGACCGTAATCTCGTTGTCTCCTCGTGTGGAGGAGTTTCGGCTAGAATCAAGATCAAATTCCCGTTTTGTTCTTCGCGTTCTTCGTTTTCCCTTCGTCGTGATTTTGTGAGAACTTTTGATTGGAGGGATGGATTGCGATTCCGTTTGAACCATCTTGTGCTTTGTTGTGAGAGGCATATTTCCACCAAAGGAAATCTTCTAATTCCTCACGAGCACATAGATCAGGCGAATTTTGTTTTCGGAGTCAAACTTTTCCTCTTTCCACGAAATTTGCAATTGATGATGATTTAATTGGATTCGAGCCATGGTCTCTTAGGATTAGCTCACCAACCTTGTTGTGATCCTCTGTGCAAAGTTTGAAGTCAATCCAAGTTGATTTGATTGAGTTTTGGCGATTTGTTCTTCAGCTCGAGCTGCTGATTTCAGGTCGCGGAACCTCCGCGCTGAACCGCGGAACCTTCGCGGTCTGGAGCCTCCGCACTGAGCCGCAGAACCTCCGCAGTCTGTAGGCTGTTCCAGGGTCTCGTGGAGCCTTCGCGCTGAGGCGTGGAACCTCCGAGGTCTGTAGGTTCTTTCACCCTACGGACCGCGGAACCTCCGAGCCAGCTCGCGGAACCTCCGGACTTGCTAACTGTTTTTGGCCTTTTGAGTCTTCCGAGTGTCCGTTTCTCAATCCGTTTGTTCTGAAGGGTTTTTAGTTTACCTAGGAACTTTTCTAAGTCATCAAACCACCAGTTGGTTTGGGTGATTTAGGTTTGCGCTCTTTTCTCATTTCCATCGAGTTAGAGTGCGCCATTTTGGATTTCGGGTTGATCTGGCTGTGCAGTGTGTTTTCCACGGTGGTGAGTGTTCCGCTATGTTCATCGGTCATCACCGAGAACATCCAGCTACCTGTTGGCTCGTGAACACCACCAGTGTGAGATTCTTGCTTTTGGGGTGACTTTCTGGGACAGAGGCCATTGATTTCTCGAGAAGAAATTTGAGGCTCCCATTCACCCCCCCTCTGGTCGCCAATTTGGTCCTTCAATTAATGTTTGTGTTTATCTTTGCTTATGCATTCTTATCGTGTTCTAGCTTGTTGCTTTCGTAGCTAGCTGGACCGGCCGTTCACCTTCGGGTGGGTGCTCTAGTAAGAGGGCGCAAGTTCTAGCTACCGCCAGAGTAGTGGCCCTTAGCGTAAACGTGGTGTTTAGGCTAAGTGGTTACAGGTTGGTTCCCTAGGTCTCCACGGTTGAGGAGGTAGGCGGCAGGTGGTGACATCCCTGTCCGTCCTTCGTAATCCACCCACGTTCGGGATTCTAGGTAGAGCTGCATCGGCATAGACAGGGAAACCAGTTTCCACCCGTTGACCGAAGCAGGCTACGCTTAGTTAAGACTAGATCACTTAGGAGTACGTTGCCTAGAGAAAACCTCATTATCCTAAGTTTGTTCTTCTTCTCATCCTAAGCCGGGAGATCTATACTGTTGGATGCACTCTTGCCCTACCTCCGCACACGAGCAGGGGAGTGGCGAAGGTGGCCAATCGTCGGAACCGAGAGCGAGGGTAAGAAAGGGAAATTGGAAACAGTAATGTGGTAGCTCTATTCCCCAAAAAACCATCCCTTTACACTGTTCACCTCCCGATATTTATAGGGGATGCCAGGGGGCGTTGACCAAATTACAAAAGGGTACAAAAAAGATTCCTCCCTGCTGTACAATGGAAGGGCAGAATCGTACAAACACGAGAGGCGCAGGAACCCTAGCCTGCTTTCCATGCACCCGCCGCCGCTCGGCCTGCGCTCACCCTCGCGGGAAGGCGAGGGCCGACTTCCATCTTGCGAAGACACCCGTCCAGCCGCGAGGTCCTGGTCCCTTCGCCATCGGTCGGGCCTGAACCTTTGTGCGCAGGTGTGCGGGATGCGCGAGGGTTGCTTCCAGCGCTCTTCATGACCTTTGCCTGTGGGAACTTGCCAAACATAGCGAAGGTTTTGTCAGTACTCGGTGGCTTGATCGGTGATTTGAGGGACTTAACAAATAAAAGAGGCGAGTTTTGGCGAGGGTGCGCGGGACGCGCGAAGGCCGTTTTGTTGATCCAGCCTGCGTGGAGCCACTGCCGAGGGTCCCTTCCGCCAACAGTAGCCCCTCGTTGCCTTGGTCCAGAAGAACAGTGTTTGGGCCCAAGCAGCGCTCTTTGATGTGATAGGACCCTTGGCAGCGACGCCCGCGGCTGACTTGGGTCGGGCCGTTATACTGTTGTTTTGTACTGTTTGGGTCCGTTTCGTTTTTTGCGCCGAGGATTTCGGTTGTCGTGCCGCTTTCGTAGGGTGGGGTGACTCGTCTCCCGGCCTATAAAAAGAAGGGGTTGGTGGGGGCTTGAAGCTGTGCCCTCCTTAGCTCTAGCCGTCCTGCTGCTGCGCAAAACTTTTTGCGAAGGTTGCTTTAGTCTAGTTGCGAAGGCTCTGCTTAGTTTGTTTTGTGAGATTCGCTTTTAGAGAGATGGCGAGGTCTAAGCAAACCGCTCGTGTTGTTTCTCCTTCTGCTGCGGATGAAGGAGTAACCTTCGAGTTCGGGCTCAGTCGGGTTTGTACCTCAGAGCTTGCGGCTTATATTAAGCGAGGCTGGATCGAGGAAGGGAAAGCGAGGACTAGCGCTGGAGAAACTATGCCAAAGCCTGATGCAGACGAGGTTGTTGTTTTTGAGGAATTCTTCGAAGCTGGGCTGCGCTTCCCCATTGATTCTTTTGTGACAGAGGTTCAATCTGAAGTTCCATCAGCTTACACCTTTGTGCTTTACGAAGATGTCAGTGTATGTTTGGGCATGCCGCTCATAAGGTATTGTTCCTCAAGTCGAGGGTTTCGTTCGGACCCACCGCGTGCACATGCAGCCTCGCAAGATAACAGATCGCGAGGGTAACACCAGTCTGGGTCAGTTTGCTGTGTATACCTTTTGCCACCGCGCCGGATCGGACTTGCCAGTGTAGGCGCAGAAAAATAGGTGGACCAGCGGGTGGCAAGAATTCTGGTTTTACTATAAGCTTGATGGAGTGTCCGAGCTTTGTGGCGAGCTTCCGCCTCTTGGCGACGTGAGTGCTGAAGCTCAGATGAGCCCCGAGGCGCACGCCGCGGTTGACTGTCTGAGGGTGGTCGCGCGTCCTCAGTGCGCTCGCGATTTAGTCAAGGAGTACTGCTGCGCCAATGCGTGGCCCCTCAGCCGGAGATAGATCTGGTTTCCGGTTGAGGAAGACCCGAAGTACGAGGGTAGGGGATTGAAGAAACCGAAGCTTGATTTGAGCAAGATTTGGGAGAGGGTCCTAAAGAAATTTCCTAGGCGTCAAGATGGTATTGAGGCCATTTATAAGCGCGTTCAGCAGAGGGCTGAAAATCTCATTGGGAAACTGTCCACCCTTGAGATTAAGGCTATCCACAGCTCGGTGGGAAGCGGGGGTCGTGTTAACAGGGTTTTTGACATGCTCGGGATCTAGTATGCTAACTGGCCTGCTCCGTCGAGCGAGGATGCGCGAAAGAAAAGGAAGTGTGCTTCTGCGGAGGAGAAAGGGATTGTTTCGCGGCCGAAGAGGGGTCGTGGTCGTGGCGGCGCCGGCGGCCGGGTGAAGGCAGTTGCTACGAAGGTCGCAGTAGGTTCGGGTGCTACTGGCACTTCCTCTTCCTCGGCCATTGTTTCGAGCGGTCGAGGCATTGGTAAGACTGGAGGACGGGTGCCCCGCGTGGGCGGTATTAGTGCTTTAATCCAGATCTCAGATGACGAAGGTGTCTCCGATGATGATGAAAAGGAAGAGGAGAAAGAAGAGGAAAAGGAGGGGAGAACTGAAGAGGACTCATCCGACGGGGATAGTGATACCTCTAATGGTGAAGGTAACTCCGATGAAGATGTGTCCATTGAGGACGATCGAGGAAAAGGGATAGCCTCGTCTAGTGCTGGTGCTGCTGCTGCTCGAAGCATTGATGATATTTTACGGGACTTCGAGCCCGAGAGTCCGGAGCGGAGGGCAGTGCCCGAGTACGGGGGATCTCATATTTGGGTTGATGGTGTCGAGGTGGTCGGTGGACTTGAATCTGATAAAATTCCGGGCAAAAGGCCTTATGGCGAAGCTAGCCGGAATGCCCTGCCGTATTATGCTAGCAAGCTTGGTGTTACTGATCTGGCCACAGAGCTTTTCACTAGTCCGGAGCTTCGAGAGTGTCATTTGCAATGCGCTCCAGAGGAAAGGCGTTTCTTGGGTCAAGTATTCGGCAGGGTTTGTGTGCCGGAGGCGGAGCTTCGATTGACAAACCAGCCGTTGGGTGAGCTTCAGGACGACATAGATGTGAAGCTGGCTGAGTTGATGCTTCTTAACCGTTCTGCGCATCGAAGGGCAGGCTACAACCATGATTAATGAGCACGCAGTTGGCGAAGGTGGAGAGAGAAAATAAAGATCTCCGACGAAGCTTGGAAAGTAAAGAAATTGAGCTAAAAAGTGCTTTGGAAAATGTTAAAAAGTCTCGAGAGGAGGCGCAGGAGGCTGCGAACAGCAACGCGGAGCTTTTGGCGGCATGCCGCCAGAAAGACAAGGACTCGTTGACAGCGAATACTCGCATAAATGAGCTATCGACGGAGGTAGCTTCGCAAATGAAGGCTTGGCAGGGGTGTATGGCGAAAATTAAAACCAAGCTTGATAACTGTTTGATCGAGGCCGGAGGTTCTGCTGGGGAACTGCTGCCTGCATCTAATGCGGAGGACTTCGAAGGTTGGCTGAGTAACGAGCTTGATGTCTTTAGCTCGTTGGTTGGTAACGCGGCCGACTTTGGTGGCTATGCCGGAGCTTTGGCGATGGCGAGTACATTTCGTCAAGCGGATTGCGAGCACCTTCGCAAGATCAAAAGGCCAAACCATGCCTTTCCGACAGTTGACGAGGTGCGCCGGATGAAAGTTGATGACGCCGAGGTTCGGAATTGTGCGATGCGGTTGCTTCGCAAGTTCTGGATTGCTGGTGGCGGCCGAGCTCTTGCTTTTGAAGAAGCTGCTGAGGCTACTCGTTAGGTTTGTGGTATTTGGAGAGAAATTGGCTTTTAGGTTTGTTTCAGCGATGATGGAGTTAGTGTTAATTTTTTATTTTTGTTTTTTATTTTGCTTGCAGGCTCGGAGAGAGGCGATGCCTTCGCCGCCTGCGGCTGTTGATGCTGGTGATAGTTCCGAAGTTGTTCCCGCGCCCAGCTCTGCGGAGGTTCCAGCCATCGAGGTTGAAACCTTGACTGAGGACGCTCTGGTGACTGGAGAAGTTAACATCGAAGAGGAGGCAGCGGAGGAGGCTCGTGGTGAGGGCTCGGGTGTTGCCACTGGCGGAGGTCTAGATGTTGTTGCCGACGAAGCTGTGGCGGATGAGCATGGGGAAGCCGGGCATGTGTGAAAATTTGGGATTGCTCGGGCGAGAGGGTTATTTGTAAAAAGTGTGGTAGTTGTAAAAACTTGTTGACACTTTCCTATTTTGTGAAAATGCAGGTTCCTGATGGAACCGTGCTAGAAGTGTTTGATGTGACGCCACTGACGCTTAATTATCAAGATACTTTTATAACTGGTGAATCGTGGGCTCAGGCTAGGCTAAAACATCTTTCGCTGACTTTTGAGCGCTTTTGGTGGTCGAAAGTGCGAAAGTACGATTTGAAGAATAGCAGGTCGAGTCGTTTTTGGCGCGAAGCAGACTTACTGATCGACAGGCCACCCGCTATTTGTTTGGTTCCACTTCGTCCTCGCAAGCTGACATTGATGACGATATTGATGAGAATACAGCTTTGGATTACTTGTTTGGGCGAAGCAAACTAGATCTAGGTTCGGATGGGTCACTTGTGGTTCCAAAGGAGGAACCTTCGGAAGTTAGTGATGTAGGTCATAGATATATGTATAGGGTGAGGGTTTTGTCCGGGAAGCTGCCGATTGTCCCTACAGCTCCTTTGTTGTGGGGACCCATAGTTTCGGTGGAGACAGGGTTAGAGGAGGCTGACGAAGGTTATGCAGATTTAATGTTAATTGAAGGAGGTGATGGTTCCTTGTAATTTTACAACTTTTACCGATTGTTTGTCGTTGTGACGTTGTTTTGTAAATGAACGGAAACACTGTATGTCTGTTTTGTATGAATACATTTTACTTTTGTAAATTTTTGGAGGTTGGGCATTTGACCCTCGGTTAATGCTGGCTAGGCCTGTTTTGGTTTTGCACTGTTGGATTTGTATGAAGTTTGGAAAAAACAGCGACGTACCAATGTTTAAGACGTTTAGTAAAAACAGCGACGACCCCTTTCTTTTTGGCGAGGCTCGCTTTTCGTTTATACAGAGATGTTTAGTAAAAACAGTGACGCCCCCTTTCTTTTTGGCGAGGCTCGCTTTTCGTTTATACAGAGATGTTTAGTAAAAACAGCGACGGCCCCTTTCTTTTTGGCGAGGCTCGCTTTTCGTTTATACAAAGATGTTTAGTAAAAACAGCGACGCCCCCTTTCTTTTTGGCGAGGCTCGCTTTCGTTTAAACAGAGAATGTTTAGTAAAAACAGCGATGCCCCCTTTCTTTTTGGCGAGGCTCGCTTTTCGTTTAAACAGAGAATGTTTAGTAAAAACAGCGACGCCCCCTTTCTTTTTGGCGAGGCTCGCTTTTCGTTTATACAGAGATGTTTAGTAAAAAATAGCGATGCCCCCTTTCTTTTTAGCGAGGCTCGCTTTTCGTTTATACAGAGATGTTTAGTAAAAAACAGCGACGCCCCCTTTCTTTTTGGCAAGGCTCGCTTTCGTTTAAATAGAGAATGTTTAGTAAAAACAGTGACGCCCCCTTTATTTTTAGCGAGGCTCGTCTTTTGTGGTGAAAAGTGGAGGTAGAGTTTGCCTTGCTTGTTCGACATTTTGGTACTTCGCGCCTCCCCTTGTCTTAGGTGGAGGTGATGCTTGCGTTACGAGCCTTAGCATGACTTGCGAGCTCCTGGCGTTTTTTGCGAGGGTGCTTGATTTTTTGTACTTCGTGCCTCCCCTTGTCTTAGGTGGAGGTGAAGTTTGCTTTGTGAGCCCCTAGCGTGGCTTGCGAGGGTGCTCGACTTTTTGTACTTCGCGCCCCCCCTTTCTTTGGTGGAGGCGAAGTTTGTTTTTTTGCAAGCCCCTGGCGTGTTTTGCGAGGGTGCTCGACTTTTTTGTACTTCGCGCCTCCCCTTGTCTTAGGTGGAGGTGAAGTTTGCTTTTTTGCAAGCCCCTGGCGTGTTTTGCGAGGGTGCTCGACTTTTTTGTACTTCGCGCCTCCCCTTGTCTTAGGTGGAGGTGAAGTTTGCTTTTTTGCGAGCCCCTGGCGTGTTTTGCGAGGGTGCTTGACTTTTTTGTACTTCGCGCCTCCCCTTGTCTTAGGTGGAGGTGAAGTTTGCTTTTTGCCAAGTTTGTTTCGAAAAAGTTTGTTTTTCGAAGCAATCTTCGGGGTGTATACATCGATTGTAGCACTCTTGGAGAAGAGCTGCTTTTTCGATGTTTTCTAGATTAAGTAAACATATTGGAGTTTTGCTTTTTCCGGGGGTTCTAGCCTGTATTAAGGATTTGAATGCTGCCTCGTTAAAAAACCTTATGCCCCTTTGTAAGGAAAAAGAGTGCAGCTCCTTTTGTTTTTGTTACATGCATAGAAATGGAAGAAAACATGAATGAAAAAGCAAATTACATATTGCGAGGGCTCGCTAAGGCTCCGCTATGGGTAGTATTTGCGAAGGTCGTCGACGTTCCAGGTATGAGGCAAGATGTTTCCCTCGCTGTCAGAGAGGTGAAAAGAGCCGGGACGGTTGCATTCTGTTATTAGGTATGGACCCGTCCATTTTGGCTGAAACTTCCCCGGCATGGTGGCGTTTTGTTTCCGAATGAGAACGAGGTCACCTTCCTTGAGTTCTTTGATTCTCACCTTTTTGTCTCTCCATCTTTTGGTTTCTTCCTGATACTTGCGAAGGTTGTGCACTGCGTTGCATCTTGTTTCTTCGAGTAAGTCTTTGTCAAGCAGTTGGTTTGGTTCGTCAGTTGCGAAGGTTGTTCTGAGTGACTCGTACTTTAATTCTTCTGGTAACACAACTTCTTCCCCAAACAGGAGCCTGAAGGGTGTGAATTTGGTGGCTCTGCATTCTGAGGTGTTATGGGACCAGGTGACAGAGGTTAGCTCTTCTGCCCACTTTCCCTTGGGCCTGCCTTGCAGTTTCTTTGATATGGCTTGGAAAATTGTTGCATTGGCTCTTTCGACTAAACCATTGGATTGAGGGTGCCGAACTAAGGCGAAGCATAGAATTGTTCCGATTTGAGCACAGAATTCTTTGAAAACCTCGCTGTCAAACTGAGTGCCATTGTCGACGGTTAAATATTTGGGGACTCCAAACCGACAAACTAGTTGCTGCCAGAAGAATTTTTTCACTGCGAGGGAGGTGATGGAAGACAACGGTCTTGTTTCAATCCACTTTATGAAGTATTCCACGGCTACCACCGCGTAGCGAAGGTTTCCTAGGGCTGTCGGTAGTGGGCCCACGAGGTCCATTGCCCATCTTTGCAGAGGCCAAGTTGGGCACATGAGAGTTGTAGGAGCCCCTGGGGCGTTCTGCATTTTTGCCGTTAGTTGGCAACCCTCGCAATGTTTGACGATGCTTTTTGCATCTCTTAACGCTGTTGGCCAGTAGAAACCTTGCCGCAAAGCTTTCCCAACTAACGCTCTCGGGCTGTTGTGTGAACCACAGATGCCTTCGTGAATAAGCTTGAGAATGTCATTTCCTTCAGACTGTGACACGCATTTGAGCCTTGGCGAGGTCACCGAAGATTTGTACAGAATGTTGTCCACAATCTTGTACCCTCGTACTCTTTGTTTTAGTCTGTTTTCTTCCTCTTTGGAGTCGGGTTCATGGAGCCCTTTGATATAGGCTATGATAGGTGCTCTCCAGTCCTCGTTATGGTTGCACTGATCAACTTGGCGCTCTTTTCGGAGGTTTCGAAAGCTGATTGAGTCGCAACCTCGTGGAACACATCTTGCGGCAGCTGTAGTTGTTGTGCTGCTGCTTTAGCTAGGCAGTCTGCCTCGTTGTTTTCTGACCTCGGTATCGCTTTTACTGTTATGCCGAGGAAGAAGGATTCTAACCTTCGGACATATTGGAAGTATTTTTGTAGCTCTGGATCTTTTGCTTTGTAGTTTTTCTCAATGTGCCCCACGATGACTTGTGAGTCTGTGTTGATGACTGCCCTTCGGACTGACAATGACCGAAGCCTTGAGAGTGCTAGTATTATAGCTTCGTATTCTGCGGAGTTGTTTGTGCATTTGAAGTCGAGTCTTCTTGCATATCTTAGCTTCGACCCGGATGGCGAGACTAGAATGGCCGAGGCCCCTGCTCCAGTTGCACCCCAGGCTCCATCGACATATGCAGTCCAAAACGGGTCTTGTTGAGGTTCATCTCTACGAGGGTCTGGGGTCCACTCAGCTATGAAATCTGCTAGTGCCTGTGATTTGATTGCTGTTCTGCCGACGAAGGTTATAGCGTAGCTATTGAGCTCAACTGCCCATTTCTCTATTCTTCCAACTGCCTCGTTGTTCTTGAAAATGTTATCGAGGGGGTATGCCGAAGGTACATGGATCTCATATGCCTGGAAATAATGCTTGAGCTTTCTTGATGCCATGACCACGGCGTACGCTATCTTCTCAAGCTCTGAGTAGTTTCGTTTGGGACCTTCGAGGGTTTCTGATACATAGTAGATTGGGGCTTGCCTGGTCCTGTTGTTCTTGTGTAACTCTTTGATCAGGACTGCGCTTGCTGCATGAGGCGAGGCTGCGACATACAGCAGTAGTAGGTCTTCTTTGCTCAGGCTGGTTAAGACAGTCAAGTTGGTGAGATATTTTTTTAGATCCTCAAAGGCTTTTTGCTGCCGAGGTCCCCAATTGAATGGAGCTGCGCTTCTCAATGTTTCAAAGAAAGGTAACCCTCGCTCAGCGGACCTGGAGATGAATCTGCTGAGAGCTGCTAATCGGCCTGACAAACGTTGAGCTGCTTTTTTGGTTGTCGGGGGTTCCATATTGATGATAGCATCAATCTTCTCGGGGTTGGCTTCGATTCCCCTTGCTGAGACGATGCAGCCCAGCAGTTTTCCTTCGCTTACCCCGAAAACACATTTTTCGGGGTTCAGCTTTAATCCGGCGGACTCGAGGTTGTTGAACACTCTCGATAAGTCCGATATGTGGTTTTCTTTTAGCTCACTTTGAACAACCAGATCATCGACGTAGGCAGAGACGGCGTGTTCATCTTTGAAGACTTCAGATGTCATGCGAGCGAAGGTTGTGCCTGCGTTTCTTAGGCCTTCTGCCATTCTTCGAAAGCAAAAAGTGCCCGAAGGTGTAATGAAGCTCGTTTTTTCCTCATCTTCTTCATTCATCCAGATCTGGTGATATCCTGAGAAGCAGTCGAGGAGGGATAGCATTTGGCAGCCAGCTGCTCTGTCGACCAAGGTGCTTATGTTAGGGAGGGGGAAGTCATCCTTCGGACAAGCTTTGTTCAGACACGTGAAATCTACACACATTCGCCATTTTTTGTTCTTTTTCTGAACTAGGACCACGTTTGAGAGCCATGTTGGATATTTGACTGGGCGGATGACACCTGCGTCCAAAAGCCTTCTTACCTCAGCCTTTGCTGCCTCTTTCCTTTCTTCTGACATTTTGCGAAGCTTTTGCTTAACGGGGCGATAGCCTGGTTTGATGTTTAGGCTGTGCTCTATCAGAGTTCTGTTTACCCCCTTTAGGTCCTCTGCAGACCAAGCGAAGGTGTCAGAGTTTTCTTTGAGGAAAAAGACAAGGTCGTTCTCTGATTGGGGATCTAGATTGGCTGAAATAAACACCTTTCTTTCGGTGTTGCCCTCAAAGAGTTGGACTTGTTTAGTCTCTTCCTTGGGTGATGCCTTTACTCTGTCAGTGCAAATTTCACCTTCGTCGCTGAGGTTTGTAGCTCGAGGCTTTGATAAATTGTGGACATTACGTTGCCCTGGTGCTACTGTTCCCTCAGCTGCCCTTGCAATGTCTTGGTCTCCATATACTGCAACCACCCCCTTCGGAGCGGGAAGCTTCATGCAGAGGTAAGCGGGGTGGATGACTGCATTAAATGCATTGGTGACCCCTCGGCCAAATATTGCATTGTACGGATAAAACATGTCGACCACATCGAAGGTTATGTGCTCGGTTTTGCAGTTCATTTGGTCGCCGAAGGTCACGGGCAAAGATATTTTCCCGACGGCTCCCACTTGTTGACCGCTGAAGCCGTATAGAGGGTTGTCAGCGGGTTGCAGGAGGTTTCTATCAAGCTTCATGTTGTCGAAGGTTGATGCGAACAGGATGTCTGCGGAGCTTCCTGTATCGACCATAATTTTGGTGACTGTCCACCCTGCTAGATTGGTCTCGATCACCATAGCGTCGGTGTGAGGGTAATCTCTCAGCTTCATATCGCTGGAGTCGAAGGTTATAGGGATGTGAGACCATCGGCCGAATTTGTGAGGTCCTTCGACGGCTACATGGTGTACTCGTCTAGCATGTTCCTTCCTCTGCCGCTTGTTGCCGTGATCTTCATTTGAGCCTTCGGTGATGGCTAGTATTACACCGAAGGTTGATGTTGGGTTGTTGATGGTCGTCTGGTTCTGGGCTTCGGATTTGACAGGTTGAGGTGCTGGTAGTGCTGGTATTGGTGGTGGTGGTGGTAGAGCATTGTTGACTTGTTGGTTGGTTTGGGTTTGGGTTTGGGGGGTTGTTGGGTATGTGACGGTATATGGTGCATTTTGGCGTTGTGGGATCGCGGTTGGCTGATAAGAGGCTTGGTTGTAGTGTGGGTGGTGTGCGTAGATAGGTTGTTGCGAAGGTAGGCCGTAGTTTATGGGGGTGTAGTGGTATGGAGGATTTGATGGGTGGAAATTCGGTTTCCTGGTGTGGTTGATGGTTCGGTTGTCTGCCGAAGCGGCTCTTTTGGACTCCTGGTACTCTTTTCCCTTGGCGAAGCACTCGCATTGTTTGGTGGTGTGCCCCTTTCCAACACCACAAAAATGACAATACATTTTCGCGGGATCTTTCTGCTGGTTCCGTTGATCCGGCGGGGGTGGCAAACCTTGAGGGTTGTGGTTGCTCGGAGGTTGAGCGCCCCGTCTTTGGTCTTCATAGTGGACTGCTTTGTTGATAGCACCAATGTTGCATTGTTCTTGGCGAGGGTTGTTTTCTCTCGGTTGAGGCCTCGACTGTGGCTTCTGTTGTGACCTCCGAGCATCGGACTTTGCCCTGAAGTCCATGTCCGCTCTACAGTATCTTTCCATTGTCTCATGTAATTCCTTGATTGTGTTTGCCGGCTTCCTGGCAAATTTCGAAGAGCATGGGCCTGGACGCAGTCCGCTGACTGCAGCGAGGATGACAGCCTCGTCGGATATCCCCGGAGTTCTTGCTCTGATTTGGATAAACCTTCGCCAATAATCTTGAAGTGGTTCGCGCTCTTCTTGTTTGCAGTTGAACAACTCAATGGGGTTTGATGGGGCTGCTGTAATACCTTTGAAATTTGTACAGAGCCTATCTCTGAGGTTGGCCCATGAATCGACGGTTCCGGGGCGAAGGTTGTTGTACCAAGTTTATGCGATGTCACGCAGGATGATGACAAAAGACTTTGCCATTGTTGATTCATCACCCCCCGCCGCGGCGACTGCTGCCTCATAGCTCATTATGAATTGGCGAGGGTCGGTAAGTCTGTCGTAGCGGGGTAGATTTTTTGGATTGTAGCATGGTGGCCAGGGTTGGGTTTGGAGTATCTGGGAGAGTGGTGACTTTGGGTCAAAGGGCATTTGGTGTTGCTGGGCTCTCCGTTGGTTGCGAAAGTTTGGCTCTCTCTCATCTGGGTAGAGTTGGCGAAAGTTTGGTTGTCTCATGGGATATGGTTCTGGGTGATTTGGTGGTGGGGGGGGTGGTGGATGGTGGCGGAGGTTGTCTCGGCCCTGCTCCTCATTCCCCTCCTGAAGTGGTGGCATTTCCCCATCATTCCAACCCTCGGCTTCAGCTTCAGCTGCTGCGAGGGACTCCTCCATTCGGCGAAGCTGTTCCCTAGCCTCGTTTGCCTTTTGCCTGATAGCGCGCAGCCGGTTGTGCCTCTCGAGCTGGTCTAAGCGCCTTTTCTTCTCCTGCAACTCAGCTTGAAGTCTTTCAAGGGCCTCGAGGCCCAATTCCTCCTCGTCAACTCCCTCTCCTTCTCCTGGAGTGTGGGGGTGCGGTTGCGCCGCCGTTCGGGTTTGAGGGCCCGGGACTTCTGAGTCTGGAGTAACATCTTCTGCTCTCGAGGGTTCCGGGATCTCTTCGGCAGGTGGAACCACCGCCGCAGCTTCTCTAGCCGCGCGAAGGTCTCTAGTAGTGGTCGCCCTTCTGTTTCCCGCCATTTCGATCTTCGGTCCCCACGGTCGGCGCCAAACTGTTGGATGCACTCTTGCCCTACCTCCTCACACGAGCAGGGGAGTGGTGAAGGTGGCCAATCGTCGGAACCGAGAGCGAGGGTAAGAAAGGGAAATTGGAAACAGTAATGTGGTAGCTCTATTCCCCAAAAAACCATCCCTTTACACTGTTCACCTCCCGATATTTATAGGGGATGTCAGGGGGCATTGACCAAATTACAAAAGGGTACAAAAAAGATTCCTCCCTGCTATACAATGGAAGGGCAGAATCGTACAAACACGAGAGGCGCAGGAACCCTAGCCTGCTTTCCATGCACCCGCCGCCGCTCGGCCTGCGCTCACCCTCGCGGGAAGGCGAGGGCCGACTTCCATCTTGCGAAGACACCCGTCCAGCCGCGAGGTCCTGGTCCCTTCGCCATCGGTCGGGCCTGAACCTTTGTGCGAAGGTGTGCGGGATGCGCGAGGGTTGCTTCCAGCGCTCTTCATGACCTTTGCCTGCGGGAACTTGCCAAACATAGCGAAGGTTTTGTCAGTACTCGGGGGCTTGATCGGTGATTTGAGGGACTTAACAAATAAAAGAGGCGAGTTTTGGCGAGGGTGCGCGGGACGCGCGAAGGCCGTTTTGTTGATCCAGCCTGCGTGGTGCCACTACCGAGGGTCCCTTCCCCCCAACATATACCCAGAGATTATAGCACACCGTTCCCTGTGGAAAATACGATACCCTGAAATACTTCTGGGTGAAGTGCTACAACAGTACTTTCGTGCGCTTGCGGACTTTTGCTGCTTACGCTAAGAAAAGAGATTAAGGCTCGATACACGAACAGTCGCAAACGGTCTAGGCATCCTTCACGGTATATCAAATAAGTACGATGATAGCGTGCTGACGCTAGACTTCCACGTCTTTGACATTCAAGACTTCGATGTCTTGATAGGGCTCCCCCTATGGAAACTGTTGGAAGAACCTCCAACGACTGGGGAATTAGATGTCAAGCTAGGGAGGGACACCTTTTCTGTGCCAATCTTACAAGCCACAAACTCAGTAGCAGAACCCCTCTCTACCTCCTATGAGCCCGAGACAGCTATGTCAGTAGAACCCTTCGAGTCTCCCCGAGTCGACCCTAGAAAAAGATGTTGAACACTTTGTTTTGTTTCCTTGATGGGTATTCAAGATATCATCAGATCCCAATCCACCCTGATGATCGAAGAAAGACAACCTTTACTTGCCCATATGGATCCTACGCTTACAGACGTATGTCTCTCGGGTGGTGTAATGCACCCGCTTCGTTCCAACAGTGCATGATGTCTATCTTCTCCGAGATGATTGAAGAAATCATGGAAGTCTTCATGGACGATTTCTCCGTCTATGGAAAAACTTTCATTGATTGTCTCGAGAACTTAGACAAGGTCTTGTAGAGATGCCGGGAGAAGGACCTGGTACTTAACTAGGAAAAGTGCCACTTCATGGTTCGGGAAGGCATCGCCCTTGGGCATCTAGTGTCCGAGAGGGGGATCGAGGTAGATAAAGCGAAAATTAAAGTAATTGAACAGCTACCTCCCTTGGTGAACATAAAAGGAGTATGCAGTTTCCTAGGTCATGCAGGGTTCTATAGACGGTTCATAAAAGATTTCTCTCGTATCGCTAGACCCCTCACGAACCTGTTAGCTAAGGATGCACCCTTTGAGTTCACAGATGAGTGTCTTACTGCCTTTCATACCCTCAAGAAGGCACTCATCTCAGCGCCAATCATCCAACCTCCCGATTGGACGCTACTATTTGAGATAATGTGTGATGCTAGTGACTATGTTGTTGGTGCGGTTCTCAGCCAAACCAAAGATAAGAAGCATCATGCAATCGCTTACGCTAGCAAGACGCTGACAGGAGCCCAGCTTAACTATGCCACCACAGAAAAAGAGCTCCTTGTTGTTGTCTTCGCTATAGACAAGTTTTGGTCTTACTTAGTAGGAGCCAAGATCATTGTTTTTACCAATCATGCCGCATTAAAATATCTGCTCACTAAGAAAGATGCAAAACCTCGTCTCATAAGATGGATTCTGCTACTATAAGAATTTGATCTAGAAATTAAAGATAAGAAAGGTGTAGAAAATACAGTAGCATATCATCTTTCGCGTATGCAAGTCACTAACCTACGGGAACCACCCATTAATGACTTCCTACGCGACGACATGCTGCTCAAGGTGACGGACACCACCCCATGGTACGCGAACATTGTAAATTTTATGGTTGCAGGGTAGGTACCACCAGGGGAGGGTCACCTTTGGGATGACCCGTACCTATATCGGGTATGCTCTGATGGGCTGTTGAGGAGATGCGTGCCCATAGCAGAAGGGATGCAAATCATCGAGAAATGCCATGCTGGACCATACGGAGGTCACTACGAAGTCTTCCGCACTCAGGCCAAAATCTGGCAGTGCAGATTTTTCTGGGCGACGATGTATGAAGACACGAAGGAATTCATCAGAAGATGCAGAAAGTGTCAGTTCCAGGTAGGCCTGGATATCGAGCCAGCTCGGCTCGTTACAGCTCGACTCGTTATAGCTCGGCTCATTAGTAGGCTGGCTCGACTCGGCTCGTTATACTAACGAGCTAGAAGAGGAGCTCGACTCGGCTCGCTATAGAGCTCGAGCTGGCTCATTTGGCTCGCGAGCCAAATCATAAAAACATAATTTCTCAAAGTACTTATAAATTTAACAAAGAATAATATATACATGTAAAAATACAATTTCCTTTATATGATTATATCTTCTTACCTGTATGTGAATAACACGTGAGAACAAATATGATTTTCACCGTATTGCTAGACGCCTGGACATTCTACAATAGCTAATTTTACTTTGTTGACTTGTATATTAATTAGCTCGTACGAGCTAACGGACAGCTCGCGAACCAGCTTGAGCTGACTCGTTATAAATCGAGCTAGCTCGTTATATAACAAGTTGGCTTATTATAAAACAAGTCGAGCTCGAGTCGAGCCATTAACGAGCGAGTCAGCGAGCTAGCGAGTTTCAAGTTTTTCATCCAGCCTTAGTTCCAAGGCAGCATCACAGCTCGCAATGCCATGCCACTACACTACAACCTTCAAATAGAAATATTTGATGTGTGGGGCGTAGACTTCATGAGACCATTCTCGAAGTCGGAAGATTTTGAGTACATCCTGGTTGTGGACTACGTGTCCAAGTGGGTGGAAGCTCTACCATGTCGAGCAGCGGACTCCAAACACGCTCGGAAGATGTTCCATGAGATAATCTTCCCGTGCTTTGGAGTACCCCGCATGGTGATCAGCGACGGGGGATCACACTTCATCGACAAGAAGTTCCGAGTTTTCCTCGAAGAACTTGGGGCTAACCACAACATCGCTACCCCCTACCATCCACAGCCAAGCGGTCAAGCTGAAACCTCAAACAAGCAAATAAAGAGCATCCTGCAGAAGACGATCAATGACATGGGAAAAGGATGGAAAAGCAAGCTACCTGATGCTCTTCGGGCATACAGGACAGCTTACAAAACCCCCATTGGCATGTCACTATTCCAGCTGGTTGAGCTTGAGCATCGAACTCACTGAGCCATCAAGACCTGGAACATGGATATCAGGCTAGACAGCAACAACCGACAAAAACAAATCACCGAGCTAGAAGAATGGAGGGAGAAGGCCTACCATAATGCCAAGCTATACAAGGAAAGAACAAAAAGAAGGCACGCAAACCGAATCAGACCAAAGGAGTTCAAGCAAGGAGACAAGGTACTACTCTTCAACTCCAAGGTCAAGTTATTCGGTGAAGGGAAACTATGCAGTAAATGGAAGGGCCCATACACCGTCGTCAACACATCACCACATGGAGCAATCACCATACAAGACAACGACGACAACATTTTCAAGGTAAATGGCCAACGTTTGAAAGTTTTCCTTGAGCCTTCTCATAATAACTTAGAATTAGATAAAATAGATTTAATTTCTTTTGACAATTATACCCTTGACTAAAAATTACAAAAAGATATAAACAATTAACTTGCTAACATGATTCATTAATTCAATTTGTATAATAGTCTTTTTCTTTTGCTTCAAGCAAGGTGATCATGTGTAGTTTACCATTTTACCCTCACTAAATCACCATGATCCTTGCACATCTTGATCCGATCACAAGTATCCATGTCATTAATACACTTGATCTTGTGATCCATGCAAATCATACAAATTTGATCATAGTCATAATGTGGAGAATCATAGGTTTTGCACGCCAATGTTTGAATTCAAATTTAAAACCACAATACCTTAATTGTGCATCAACAGAAGAAGCAAGTTGGAGAAAATGGGGCAGGGAGGACCCCCTGGGGGTGCGCCCGCACCGCCAGGGAGCCCCCTCGCCGCCCCCTTCTCCAGTGTTGCTTCCTTCTAGTGCTGATGCCTGTTACCATGGTGGTCACGTCTGTTTTATGCATTTCCATACCAGAGAGGCCCTCTTCTCCTATATAAACACACCCATGGCCTCTCCTCTCCTCAAAACCTCTCAAGCTCTCCCTCTCTCCCTCTGAAACTTTGGTCTTTCCACAAAGTTTCCCTAGTAGCAATGGAGCACACCCTCGCCCTTTACACCGCTGTTGACATCTCTTAGCATCACTTCAGATAATGGCGCCAGAAATATAAGTAGACAAATCTAACAACATTACCTTTAATGCTAGGCTGTCACCACTAGCAGCGACACTAGAGACGTGGATGGTATTTATGATCTTGCCCTTATAAAATATGAAATAAGATTATTTGTAAGCGCATAGATAAAATACATCTGCTGTAGCATTTCACCAAGGAGAGTTTCCTAGGTATCGTTATTTATAATGGAGTCATTCATATCATGAGTTAACCGAATGACAGGAGATAAACATCTACAACTATGACACACACATGTATGATTATGATGAGAGTTCCACTAGATCTATTCTCAACACAGGAATCAATTATAAATGATAAATAAGATAAATGTATTAGAACAGAGTAAACCATATAAAAGAGTTCCAACAGAGCATTCTCACCCAAGGTCGGATCGTAGCCAAAACTAGAAAGAGATAGATTAACTTCCTAATGTGGTTCTAACTATAGGTCATAGACAACATTAATTAGTGCAATTATGTTTAGCAATCAGGGTTAGAATAACTTATATTTATACGCAGGAGACATCACGCATGGAGGATCAGATCTAGAGTCTATCACCTCCAGGTGACCAGGTCTTACTTGTCCTATATTCGGGGAGTGGACTACAAAGGACTCAACGAGGCTATAAGAGTCACCCTCGCGATCTACCACTTGCTGGCCTGGAATATAGGGTGCATTCGCAGGTAAACAACGTATAAGCACCACGCTTACACAATGTTGACCACTCACCCCACGATCGACAAAATGAGCGCTATATGAACAAGAGCATAAACATAGAGATACCCTAGCTATGCTAGACATATAATCAAAGTAGACGATGAACATTATAATTATGAACACGAAATAGTAACAAGTCGTGACATGTATCAACTAGAACACAACTAGAAGATGAATAAGAACTAGATGAACAATTAGAAGTAGGACATAGATGAACTAGAGAGATAATTAGAACTAGATTAGAACACAAAGATGAACTAGAGAGATTAGAAGATGAACTAGAACACAATTAGAACACAAGATAATGAACTAGAAGACAATTACACAATTAGAAGAACAATTAGAGGAACAATGTTGATACAAGAGAGAAGACAAGGCTAATTACCTAGCTCCTCCTGACTAGATCCGGAATCCGAGCTTCCTCGACTCTTCTAATTCTATTCTAGCTACGCCCTTGGATGGTGGAGCTCCTGGTTGTCTAGGCTACCTCTAATCTAAACAACTGATTGACCTATGCTATGAGATATGATGATTCTTGATCTATGAGGGGGGTCTCGGGTTTCTTATATAGCCCGGTGGGATGAACCGCAGCCCTCAGATCAAACCGACGTTGAACAACGGCCGAGATACGTCGAAGAGGTCGATTAGGTCACTTCGCGCGAAGGAGAGCTGGCTGACATGTGGGCCCAGGCTGGCCGGCCTAGGGTTGAGGCCGGCCGGCCTCCCCCTGTCGCCGCCTACCTCGTCCTTCGATCGAAAGTCTCCTGGTACCTTCCTTATTCTCCTAGAGTCCTTGTTCGGTTGGTTTGCGCAACGAGTCGTGGCGTGGATGGATTCCTTGTCGTCTTCTTCCCGTTTGGTCCTTGGATATTCTGGTATTTGTAGTTGTTGGAATCTTGTCTGTTACACCCCTGATCTTTGTATGGATAAGGCTTCTAGAGGGTTCCAGAGTCTTCCTGGTCGTATTCATCGAGGACTCTTGCTCCGAGACTCCAAATATGGCAAGTGGCATGTCCGTTGCGATCGTCTCGACGAGCTCGTCACACTGGTGTGCTCTGATTCTTCACTTGAGATACTTTCTTATGATGAAATATTGAATATCCTGCACAACAAGTGAGAACTACACAACTCATGGAACTCGTTAGAATCAAACCCTATAGCTATACTCTTTGGATCATTGTGGGTCATTTATGAGGTTAGTTGATGGTTTAAAATAGGAGTTATCTACCGTCAACAACCGCCTCCATGTCCGACATCCGCGAAGCGCCGCTTCGCTCGTTAGAGGCCTTATCTGTGGTGCCACTCGCCACGATGCCACCATCCCAGAGCAGTGCAAGCTGGGGCTCCAACTTCACCTCTACGGGCCATTCGATGGCACCTCCGGCTGCTGCGAGGAGGGAGACAGCGACTCCCGTGACCGCTGCGAGAAGGGAGACTACAGCGCCGCACGCCGTCCCAACGCCGGCCTCAAGAGGAAGGCCCCAGAAGCTAGCGATGCTCGACGTGTTGATGTATCGCCTCATGGCTTTGTATCGAGTAGTTTGCTAGGTTCCGACTCCACGGCCCGCCTTTTCCCAACCTACACCGTGTACGGGTACAAGAAACCCGACGGTGGGTATGGGAAAGGACTCATGCACAGGCAACTGCCACTCCCGAGCGAGTCCGTAGAGCAACCCGCGCGAAAGCACGCTAGCACCACCACAGCTGGGTCCTCCTCTCAACCTCTGCGCATCAAACGTAATTACAGGGTTGTTAGAGGACAGCCCAAGGGCTTCCTTAGAGATAGCGACACGGAAACACCGCTGACAGGCCCAACCGTCGCTTCGCTCATGACGTCCTTACGAAGATCGTAAGTGACTTGCGCGGAGAGCAGGCGAGCACACTGCTCACAATTGACGAGCTCAGAAAAAAGCTCGAAGTTGTTAAGTTCGGTCTCAACAACCGAATTAACAAAGTCGCTCGCACTGCCAGTGTGGAGGGTCCACCTCCTCCTTTTGCTTAAAGATCACCCTCCATGCCAAATAAGACTAGGCACATGTTCTTTAGTTCATTTCTCTTTTGAAATTGCAATCCATACCATGTATTATGCCTAGAGTTATCATTCAATAAATTCAAGTGGTTTGTCTCCCTTATTTTTATCTTGTGCAAATTTTGTCCACTTGCTTTTGTATATGTTATCTCGAAAAATAAAAAGATAGGTACAAAAGCAAGTGTGAGGGGAGGCATTCCCCGATTCATCGCGCAGGTATGATCGCATTTCGAATACAATTTCTTCTCATACCTGCCAGTTCCCTAAAAAAATAAAATAAAATAAAAATGATTTATCATAAACACTACTTCTAAAAATTACAAACCCATAAAACTATTCAATCTTTGTTTGAAAATTTGTTCACTCGTTGTTTCAAGAAAATACTTGCAAACTGTGAACAACTTTTATAGGGACCCCATTTTATCTAAGTAATTGGAATATGAGATACAGTAGGATGATTTGACACTTGCCATCCTTTGCAAAAAGATACTTGGGATTTACCTTTTCAAAAATTTACAAAGAAGCATGTTCCTCTATGATGCAATGTCCTACCAAAGCCATATGAATCATTTCAAAGTTATAAACAACCAGTATTCATATGCTACTTGTTATCATTTTGAGCTTAGTCAAATTGTTGTGACTTATGTGAGATTCTTGTCATACACCCATGATTTGAGATTCACGTGCACACCACCATATACATCGCTAACTCTTACACTAAGAGTTACGCAAAATATGTCATACATCCACCACAAATAAAGCTCTGCCCATTCAGTCTACACATCTCTCGCACAAAAATCCTCCAAAAAAGAACTATGGGCTATGCAAAAAAATATCCATACCAGTACGGTATGAGACAAAAAAGAAAAAAATCCATGCCAAAATGGCATGTTGGAAAAAATGGGCACGTGCCCGATGTAGAATTAGGGGTATAAACAAATACCCGCCTGAAAAAAAGAGAGATAGCTCGTAGTTCCTAAACTTTTAAAAGAGAGAGATCCTGACAACAGAGCACAAAAATGTCAAAAAGTTCCACACACTTGCACATCTCAATCAAAGTGTATGACTTGCATCTCCATGTAGTTCGGTCTTTGACTTAGCAATATTATATGATACAAGTATGCTTCGATTTCATCCATACCCAAAAATCCACATATGCCTTGTAGCAGGTAGGATGAAAAAGAAGACACAATAAGCCTTTGGTAAGGATCCACCTACATATATACATGAGCGGCCTGAGAGAATTATATGAGGAACATTTGCTAACTTTTGATTTTCAAAATTCTAGAAAAACCCAAGTTTCTCTTAGCAAAAAGACGAGCAGGAAGATTTAAATCCAGACTGTTCCATTATCTAATCACTCAAGATATTCTGGTAGACACTTTGAATGTTCACAGATGCAGAGAAAAGCCTGGAATAATTTGTGTGCAGGTTCTTCGAATCAAATGAGAATGAATCACCTTAGTCTGAGCTTTACTCGAGGATGAGCAAAGGGCTAAGTGTATGTGGGGGGGGGGTTGTTGGCGGTTCTTAACTCACATTTTATACCACCAACTTTCTTCGAAAACCTGCCATATCAAGAACCAAAACTTAAGACATTAAACTCACAATTTCCACGAGTTTTGGATGTATCAATTGTTTTGCAGGAATCACGGGAAAACCTTACCTGAGATGGGCCAAAAGTGCATACCAAATTCAATGTGTCAAAGCACAGAGCACTTCCGGCCCATCCAAATGAAGAGAAAAGAGGCCCAAGGCCCATCACACTCCACAACTGGGCTGGAAACCCACATCACAAGCATCAGGGCCCAGCCAGCAGTCCACCACGCAAAGGCGGTGGCCAGAGGTGGGACCAAGGGTGCGCCCGCACCGACGCTGGCCCCCCTTGGGCCCATCTTCGGGGGTCGGTTGTATGGCGGCATGCTAAGGCGGTGCAAAGGGGTTTCCAAGTTTATCTCGCCCAAACCAACCTCAAGTCACTATAAAGGCAAGGGTGGAGCTCTCTTCAAATCATGGAAGTGTAGAGCAACATCTTGTAGATTTAGATTAGTCCATTCCCACCTTGTAAAGGATCCATTCTAGAGAAGAAGTAGTGCCTCAAGTATCATAGCTCTAGTAGCTACTTAGAAGAGGGAGCGAGTGAGTGCAAGTCGGAGAAGTGCCGGGGCTGTTGGCTACTTCCTCAAGTGTACTCCTACACTTAGCGGAAGGAACACTGGAATCGCCGGTACAACTTCACTTGTACCTTGGCGAATCGCAATACTATTTGGAGTATTAAGGTTCGTGTTTATCTTTGCTTACGCATTCTTATCGTGTTCTAGCTTGTTGCTTTCGTAGCTAGCTGGACCGGACGTTCACCTCCGGGTGGGTGCTCCAGTAAGAGGGTGCAAGTCCTAGCTACCGCTAGAGTAGTGGCCCTTAGCGTAAACACAGTGTTTAGGCTAAGTGGTTACAGGTTGGTTGCCTGGGTCTCCACGGTTGAGGAGGTAGGCGGCAGGTGATGACAACCCTATCCGTCCTTCATAATCCACCCACGTTCGGGATTCCAGGTAGAGCTATATCAGCATAGACTGGGAAACCAGTTTCCACCCATTGACCGAAGCAGGCTACGCTTAGTTAAGACTAGATCACTTAGGAGTACGTTGCCTAGAGAAAACCTCATTATCCTAAGGTCATTCTTATTCTCATCCTAAGCCGGGAGATCTATACACAGAGATTATAACACACTGTTCCTTGTGAAAAATACGATACCCCGTAATACTTCTGGGTGAAGTGCTACAACGGTACTTCCGTGCGCTTGTGAACTTTTGCTGATTATGCTAAGAAATACCAACACCAACACCTCTGGGTATCTTCCCTGTGAGATACAAATGGCTTTTCATCCATAAAAGGAACGAAAACAATAAAGTGGTGAGATATAAAGTAAGGCTGGTGGCACAAGGTTTTACGCAAAGACCTGACATTGATTTCAACAAAACTTACTCTCCGGTAATGAGCGGAATAACATTCCGATACTTAATAGCCTTGGCAGTACAAAATCGTCTATGTATGCAGTTGATGGACATAATGACCGCATACTTACATGAAGGTTCCCGATGGAATTAGCATACCGAATCCTAAGGCAAATCGCAACATGTATTGCGTCAAGTTGCAGAAGTTATTATATGGCTTAAAGCAGTCGGGCCGAATGTAGTACAATCTGTTAAGTGAAATCCTTAAATTAAAGGGATACACAAATAATGATGACTGTCTCTGCGTCTTCATTAAGAAATCGTCAACAGGATTCTGTATCATATCAGTTTATGTTGATGATCTCAATATCATTGGCAACAAGCCTGATGTTAATGAAGCACGTCATCATTTACAGATGGAGTTTGAAATGAAGGATTTGGGTCAAACCAAATTTTGCTTAGGTTTACAACTTGAGCATTTACCTTCTGGTATATTCATATACCAAGTTGCCTATGTCCAAAAGGTATTGGAGAAATTCAATATGGACAAGTCATATCCAACAAACCCCCCGATGGTAGTAAGATCCTTAGACGTTGAGAAGGATCCTTTTAGACCTTGAGAGAAAAATAAAAAGATACTGGGACCACATTTCCCATATCTCAGTGCCATTGGAGCACTAATATATCTTGCAAATAACACTCGACTGGATATTGCATTTGTGGTTAATTTGCTGGCAAGACATACTGCCGCTCCTACCAAGCGTCACTGGGTAGGAGTTAAAACAGTATTTAGGTACCTCAATGGCACAAGAGATCTTTTTTTTTCTCGAACAACACAGGAGAACTACATGTCATTTCATTAAGATGGAAGAAACAAAGGAAAAACAAGGTTCACAGACCCACCACACACCCCAACTCACGCACACTACACCCTAAACTTCTACAACAGACTCGCCACTAAAACTCGAACACGGCCCAAACCTTAGACATAGAGCATCAGGCTTTAGCAGGCAGTGATATAACAACGAGCTCCTAGAGCTATAAAGCCCCAGCCGAACACCAAAGCCCCCCTTCCTCACTAATGGACCTAAGGACCTCGTGAACCCTTGGTCTCTTATTGTCAAAGACACGAATTGCGATGCTTCCAAATTTCCCAGACCACCAAAATAATCAAGGAATTAAGGCCTTTACGTGGCTTCCTTGGGGACAACAACACTAGACCTCCTCCACCACCCTGAGAAGAATTTTTTTTATTAATAACCCAATTAAATAAAAAATTTCATAAATAACACTATCTATTTTTTTTTTGCAAAACTAACCCTTTTGCCGCGTCGTCCCCAATGGCGCGGCAAAAGCGTTAGCCGCGCCATGCATGGCGGCGCGGCAAAATCGCCACCGTGGCACCGCCCGGCCACGCAGGCCCTGGTGGGCCCCTCTCGTCGCTTTGCCGCGCCAGGCGGGCTGGCGCGGCTAGTGCGTTTGCCGCGCCAGGCGGGCTGGCGCGGTCAACGGATTTGCCGCGCCAGGCGGGCTGGCGCGGTCAACGGATTTGCCGCGCCAGGCGGGGTGGCGCGGCAAAGCCGATCTAGATCTGGCCGCCGCGCCGAGCAGCAGGCTCCTCCTCATTCCTCTCTTCTCCCAAACCAATTCAATCCAATCCATTCCATTTCATTTCATTTCATTCCTCCTCTCTTCATCTCCCTCCCTCAATCAAACTTGTCTACAGGAGGTATTTTGATCCATATTATTGTTCTTTATCCATATTTGCAATGTAGGATTGAACCATATTTTTGTAAGTTAGGGTTTATAGACAATATTTATTTTGATACTGTCGTGACATTAGTTGTTAATTAATGATGGATTTGTTCATGTATTAGACTTTTTATATCTGTTTTGCTTAATATTTTGTTCATTTTGTGTACAATTTTTTGTGTAATATTTGTTACGTCATTATGTAGATTTATAATTAATCATGAATGTATGTGTAGCGTTGACATATTTTTTATTGTTAGGATGCCGCGGCGTGGCAAAGCTAGTAAGGCAAGGTAAGATCGGTACATTGTTGATTTATTTGTCTGTTTTAATGAAGTAATTTTGTGTTATGTTCATTTGTTATTGCGTTGATGATTGTAGGCAGCCTCTCACGGGCAATGCCTATGCCCGTTTGCCATTGCCTAGCGGTGTTCCGGTGCCCATGTGCTACTGCGGCGATGATTGTAAGGTCGCAATATCTGATGAGGAGCACACATACGGTCAGAGGTATTGGATGTGTGAGAATTATGCCTTTGACCCTACACCTAAACAGATCCGTATTGGACTGATGGTGAGAAGCTGATGGCTTGTTCTATACATGAATGAAAAATCATTTATATTTTATTACCTAATTGATTTAGTCGTATTTTGCAGGAGCCTCCACCACTATGTGACTTCGAGCAGTGGATCGACACTGAGATGAAGCCGGAGGACAAGGAGCACGTAGAGAGGATGAAAAAGTGGGCTGCGGAGGACAAGGAGCGTTTGGAGAATAGACGCAAAGAAGAGGCAGCACAAAAGCAGCATGAGGAAGAGGCAAGAATGAGGGATGCAGCTAAGCGTAGGGGGGAGAGGGAGAAGAGGCTTGAGCGTGTGCGCCGTGCCAAGGCTGCCATGGAGCAGGATCCGGATGCTGTGAGGAAGGGAAAATGGCCTCGTTGCACTCAGTAGTATGGTAGGTTCAGTAGTCATTATTGAGTAATGAACATTGTTGTCATTTGGTGGACTTGTTAGTGTATTATACTCTTGGTTTGTACTTCCGTGTACCGTTTATTTCGGATCCTCGATTATGTAGTCTTGAACTGCACTTTGTTCGGCTTTATTATATGTTGTTGTATTGTTTGCGGTAGTTCATGTGTCATTGATTTTTTGTGGGATAAAGTACGAGAAATAGAATAGAGCAAACCATTACACAAACAACAAACTAGTACATGGCATGTGAGGACCTTTTACCGTAACTTGGTTAAAAGGTCCTAGACTAATCCTAACATGCCTTAGGTAATTGATTGGCACAACACAACACGCACATAGTGATCTAAGTAGTCTAGAAGCCGTCCCACATAGCAAACTGAGTAGACCCTTCTCCGTAATAGCCTCCCATTGCGGGTGGTGGTGGTGGTGGCGGTGGTGGGGGCGGCGGTGGAGGCCCCTTGTTCTTGTGATGCGGGCAGTTGCAATATGGATCAAGGCATATTGCTTCATCTGAACCGCCTGCATCGCTGTCGTCATCATCATAGTCCTTGAGCATGCTTTTAACTTCTCTTTCAAGATCGTCGATACGACGCTGCAGATAATAGATGTATTCCTGATGCGGCCATATTGGAGGAGGATCGACCCATCTGGTGAAGCCGCAGTTTTCTTCGGAAATAGAAGACTGTCATTCATAAAATGACTAAGTATTAGCAAACATGAGAGGCATAGCAACAACAATTAAATAAAGTTACCCATGCTCGCGGGCATTTGAAGAAACGTCGGCCTGCCTCCAGGTCGTCGTGGAGCATCTGCACCAAACAGTCCTCACCATGGCGGCATTTTGGCCAGTCCTCTAAACGGTTATCATATCCCCTAAGAGGACGGTCCCGGCTGAAATCCTTTTTGCTCTCAACGGGAAAGTCATATAGTGCCTCTAAGAAGAAATCAGGACCAAGAGATCCCTCCCACACAATGGGAGGTCCCTTCCTCCCACCCTTTCCTCTCCCGCCTTTGGACGAACCTCCAGACATCTCTACTACGAACCTCGCAAGCTCTGCTGAAGTTGTTGAATATGCAAGGCGCTGATGGGTTTATATAGGCGGAGCCCTGGTTTTGAACTTGTGAATTATCTCAGCTGCATTGTGAGTGTGTAGTTAATGCAACTGAAAAGGCTATTCGCTGAAAAATCTAATCACTGAAAAGCCTATATACTGAAAAGCCTATACACTGAAAAGCCTATACACTGAAAAGTCTATGAGAATCAAAACTGCAGAGCACTTATGAGGACAGGACACGACACTGAAAAGGCTGTGCAACAAGATGTCAGCTTTTGCCGCGCCAACCCTGGGGGCGCGGCTGACGCTTTTGCCGCGCCAGGCGGGATGGCGCGGCTAATGCATTTGCCGCGCCACCCCGCCTGGCGCGGCAAAAGCGTCAGCCGCGCCCCCAGGGTTGGCGCGGCAAAAGCTGGCATGAAGTTTTGCAGCAGGCAAAGCCCCAAGGTTTCCCGCCGACTGGTCGAGTTCCTGATCGATCTTTGTTTAAACAAAACATGGTAACAGGTTAGTACAGCGTCAAAAATAATAAAGCATTAAAACAAATGAAAGACATATGTACAATAATAGCAAAAGCATTCAAATAATTAATATAAGTGAAGATAAAAATAATAAAGCATTAAAACAAATGAAGACATATGTACACCTGTTGTGTTTGTCTACGATGGAAGGCTGCATTATGCCCTGGCATGTGGCAAACAGAGCATAGGTTCATGCTCGGTGTCTGGTCAAAGTCCCCCCCGCCATACCTATCCATATTGTCCATGTCACCCTTTAGTCTCTTCTTCCTCCTCCTACCCTTACCTAACTTCAGCAACTCAGGATCAGGCATGAAGTCTCTACCCAAGTATGGAGGCCATTGAGTGGGATCAAGGTAAGGCTCAAAGCTGCTCTGCCATATTGCGACGGTGTTGCTCCGGCGATAGTACTCGGACATATATGGTACAGCCTTGTAGTTATATCCGCGCGCTCTACAGGACGCAATCATGTGAGAGCAAGGGGCATGCATTATCTGCGGCACGTTACAACTGCATTCCACTCTTTCAAGATCGATCCGATAGTTGCGACCACCGTAGCGTTCCCCGCCCATAGTAGTTCCACCCTTTGCTCGAACATTATAGATTTGTCTGGTTGGTCCATAAGCCTCACAAGTTAGCTGCGTTGCCCAGATCTCATTTTCCTGAATGTGCTCCTTTCCCGCCTTTCCAAATTCACCATCCGTTTGTAGGTTGTCTTGAGCAATGGACCACCTTTTCACAAAATACTCGTTGGTCTTGTGAAACGAGTACTCAACGATTCCAGAAACGGGCAAGGCTCTAACACCGGTGAATACCTTGTTGAAAGACTCCGATGAGTTGGTGGTCATTATGCCGAACCGGAAACCGCCCTCATCGTAAGCAAGCGCCCACTTCTCCTTGTGTTCCATCTGTCTCTCGATCCAGGCCCTGGCAGCACTGTTTAACATTTTGTCCAACTCTTCCATTGTTTCTTTGAATTTGTGCTCAGTTTTAACACAACATAGCTCTTTCACCTTGGCACAAACCTCCTTTTTTCTCTGCCGATGCCAGAAATTGGCGGCAAAGTGACGCATGCACCATCTGTGCACTGGAGGAGGACAACCCTCTATCTCCTCCTCTGCGGCACGAAGCAACCCAACATGACGGTCCGAAATCAAACATATTATCCGAGAAGGCCCTAACACTTGTATTCGTAGCAGGGCCATGAACCAAGACCAAGACTCAACGTTCTCCCCCTCAGCCAAGGCGAAAGCAATTGGAACTATCTGGTCCTCGGGATCAACAGCCGCCGCCATCATCAACACACCCTTGTACGCTCCGGTCAAGAAAGTACCGTCCACAAGTATGACTGGACGACAGTACTGATACGCATGCTCTGTTTGTGCAAAAGACCAAAATACACGCTGAAGCACATGTGTAACCTTGCCGGTGTTGCGGTCTATATACTGCCCATTGGTGTGTGGAAACCATTTAAGGCCAGGGTTATAGTATGCCATTGCACACAAAATCCGAGGAATCCTGTTGTACGCTTCATCCCAACCACCCCAACGAATTGCAAGGGCGATCTGCTTCGCACGCCACGCCTTTCCATAAGTCACCTTATAGCCTGTGAATCCAAATATGGAGATAAGCAATTGTGAAACAGATACGTCGGCGTCATCATCAACAAATGCCAAAATGCGCCGTGCAAGGTATCTTGCCGTCAATTGAGGATGTTTTTCTTGTCCCTTATTTGTAAAACAGGTATGCGGTTGTACTACTTTACTGATCCTCCACTTGCCATCAGTTCTCTTGCGAGCATTCAGCCTCCACGGACAACCAAGACTCAAACACTTGACGTGGTACCTCAAATTAATATCAGAATGGCTGACCGTGTACGGTCGATGATGATGCACAACATAGTTCTCAAGGAAAAGCTTCAGCTCAGTCATAGTGTTGAAAATCATACCCTTCTGAAGAATCCAATCTGTATGGTTATGCAGTGTTTGCTTGCACAGATTCAATCCAGTATCACAAACTGCCTGGTCCACCATACTGACATCCCTATAACTTGGAACGCCTCTAAACTGCATGTTAACCGACCTCAATTGCTGCAGCTCTGTCTCAGTCAAAGGATCGGGCGCAACATAATACCTCGCTTCGCTCAAACGCCGCCACGCATCAAAATGTGTATGATCCTCTGGTATATCAGTGACTAGTCTCCCTGGAGGATGCATATTCTGAGGAACCGGTTGTGGCATAGCACGAACCGGTTGTGGAATACCACGAACCGGGTCAGGCATAGCAGAAATATAACTGTCCTCTTCTTCGTCATAATCTGAATCATCATCAGAATCATAGTTTTCATCAAACAATTGTGCCTCCTGGTCCTCCTGCTCCTGCCGCTCTAGGTCGGCCACATCAAAATCATTGTTTATTTGACCGACGTCAGCGTGGACATTTTCAGATGGATACACTGTCTCCTGCGTGGGGTGACCATCAACGTCCATAGTCATTGGAGCTGCATCGTCATCATCCCCTACCTCCTGTGCTTCACCTTCGTTGCCATCATTGGACACCTCTGCCTGCTTCCTCGAACCATCCTCTACTACGATCTCAGCCATGGTCGAATTGGATGCCATAACGATCGTCTGGTATTTTGCCCAGTCAGTGTGACGTAACGGCCCTAATCCCATGGCCCACTGATCACTGTCAACCACTGACAGTCGACCCGTACAGCCAAGAGATTACGACCGGGTTCGCCACTGGGCTACATCAGTGCCCGATGTCCGCAGGATCATCTCACAATTCAGTTACAATCTCTTGAACATTTTGACAAATAACATCGGAGTAAATAGCGGAAGACTTAGATAACAATAGTTTTACAAACCAGGGTTCAACATAACATTAAAGTGAAGTCATTACAGACCATAGTTCAAATAGATAGAGTTGGCAGGGTAGCATATGACAACAACTAAAAGATAAAGATACTTCACCCAGCCCAAGGGTGAATAATCACTCATCGGCCTCATCGGCCTCTTCCTGAACAACAGTCACACAGCAGGGTCCAAGGCATACTGAGGAATCTGCCATACCTGCAACATGGGTAAAAGAACCCTGAGTACAAAGGTACTCAACAAGACTTACCCGACTAAAGAAAAAGGGAGAAGACTCAGGAATGCAGGCTTAGGGTAGTCAAGGTAAGGCTTAAGCAAGATCAAGTATTTTGCAGAAAAGCATTTTTGCAAACCTTATTTTATTTTTGAAAGATTCGGTATTCCTTAAATCTTCATTGTTCAAGATTCATTTTACATTTCAAAACATTCCTAGTTGAGAACCACTCCCTGTTGACAGTCAGTGACTAAGTCTCCATAACCGAGGAGCAGCGTTAATCCGGATAAATAATACTCAGCTGAGGGTCCCTATCCACACTGCATATGTAGCACCAAAGCTTGCATATGCCAACTCGTCTACCACGATTCCTCCAAGATTGGGCCCGGTCCTACGCCACCCGGAAGTACAGTACACCACTCCAATCCGGGACTTTAACCCACGTGGGTACATGCTACTTCCGCCATCTCTCCACTCCCAGTGCGCGGTTGTCGGTCCAATAAAGGATTCCTCGGAGCCAAAGCTTTCCGTAGTATGTGAATAGTTGCAAGTCTTAGTCAGCAGGCCCCCATACAGGTGGTCCCTAAATTTTTCAGCCAGCGACAAGCACCTCGGGACTCTAACCCGAGAGTACAGGTCCTGTCAGTTTTCAACCCTGTCCCGGTCGGTGTCAACTGTTGAGTCCTGGACTACAACATGACGGCACCGTACGCAAGGACAACCTCTCCTTCCCATTGACTAAGTACGGATCAGATACTTAGCCAATAGTGGGAGTAAACCAGAAATTCCATAAATATTCTTAAAGTGATCACACTTTTGAAATTGGCATTTTTATTGCAAAACTATCATATAGCATTGCTAAGCATTTTGCAAATAGTTTTTGAAAAGCAGGTATCGGGTGTATCATTGGTCAAGGTAGATAATGCATCAGATAGGATTTCACTCAACTCCTATCAACCTAATGCAATAGATTAACGTAAAACATTTAAGAAAAACTTTATAAAAGCAAGGAAGGGTTTAAATGCACCGGGGCTTGCCTTGGATGGCAAAAAGAGTAGACTCGGGGTAGGTATAATTGTCGGAGCTCGGGGTCGCCTCGGGGACAGATCCTTCGGTGGCTACCTCGACTTCAGGGCCTTCTTCCTCGGTCACTATACGTATGCAATGATGCATGCACATGAGATGCTAGTATGAACAAAGGGCACAGGACAAAACTAGAGTATAGCTTTGCAAAGTATGAGTGGTGGTTAAAGTGGTTAATAGATTACTCATCCCTTCTTAGCAATATTAACAAATTAATTAAGCAACTTTTATTAAGCCTAAGTATGGACATAGCAAGACATCACAAACATCATAGACCAAAGGGGTATGGGTCTATGAACATCAAGCAATCCAAAAGTCACATCACAGGGCATTCAACGCTAACCCTAATCCCTTTTTCTATTTTTCTTAATTATTTAAAAAAAATCATTTTATGAAGGTGCTCCAAAAATTACCAAATTAATCACATAAGTTTGTTATGGTATAAATAGATGGCAAAACAAATTTCATAATTTTTGGAGGTCATTAAGGTGCTCAATTAAATCTAAACATTTAATTAACAAAAGGCACTATTCCTTAATTAAAAATAAAGCTCAAAAATCAACTTGCTCCAAATGACTCCAAAATTTTACCAGAGACTCATCATGACACAACTAGCTTGCAAATTTTATCTCAAGATTTTTGGAGCTATAGAACACTCTCCAAAAATACCAAAGCCTTCATTTTTCAATTAAAAGGGGAATTTTTCATTTTCAAATTTTTGCACAAAACTTAAGTTTCATATTTTTATAAAATACTTCAGAGCATAAAGAGTCTACCACAAAAATTTCAGAATTTATGGATGCACACAGAAAATCATACAAAAAAGAGAAAACAGAACACTATTCATAACTTGAAAAGAAAAGAAAAAAAACGGGCACGGCGGCGCTGCTCGACGCCGGCGACCTCAAACGGGCGGCGCTCGGCACGCCGGCCAAGCCAGGGGGTCCGGGGTGAAACCAAGAGCACAGGGAGCATCAGGGAGCTCACCGGAGTTGATTGGGCAGCTCGGTGAGGGACGGGGATGGACGGTGGAGATGGTCGACGGTGACCGGCGGGAAGCTTGCGGCGGCGACAGGCGTCCTGGCGACCCTGTGCAACAAACGGAGCCGCGATGGCCGGGTTAGAGTCGCACGGGAGTAAGGAAGGTGATGCAGGGGTCAGTGGAGGATGATCAAGGCCGGAGACGGCGAATTCCACGAACCCGAGTTCGCCGGGTTCTCGCCGGAGACGACAACGACGAGCAACGCCGGGCGATTGAGGGCGGTAGAGGTGAAATTGGAGGGTGGGGAAGCAGCACAAGAACACGGCGGAGCTTCTGAGCTAGGTGGTTGAGCACGGGAGGCTCTGGCTGGTGCTGGCGACGGCGGCGGAGGTGAGTGAGGGAGCTCGGGCTCCGGCGGCCTTCTTATAGGCGCGGCCAGAGGCCGGTAGAGACCTCGGGGTTGCGCGGGTAAGGTTCGCGGGGGCGTGCGCACTCGATTGCGCTCTGGCGGATAAGCTGGCGTGCAGCCGGGGCTCGGGCGTGTGCTCGCCGGCGATGGACACGCGGCGGCGGCTTGCTGGGCACTGTGGGGGACGGGGCAAGGTCAGCGCTCGGCGCGTGCGGGCGCGAAATCATCACGGGACCAGCGGCGGCAGGTCGGGGGCAGGCGAGCGGCGGCCGAGCGCGTGGCGCGCGCAGCGCCGGCGACCAGGCCATGGCCGGGCCCCCCCTACGCGAGGTAGGAGATGAACAGGGCTATGCCCTAGCTTTTGACTTTGAGCAGGTTTTGTATTTTGCGAATTACTCCCAAAATTTGAACTGGGCAACGAAAACTCAAAACATCAAAGTTGCTCAGAAAAATGAGATCTACAACTTTGTAAATATGAACATTTTCAAATTCCAAATAGTTTCTGAACAAAATTTGAAAACAGAAAAGGGGACACTTTTGCAATTTGAATCAATTCAAAATTAATTTGGATTTTATACTGAAACTTGAAAATCTGCAAATATGAAAGTTGTTCATTTTGCCAAAACCTACAACTTTGCTATTATACACTTTTCCTGAAACTCATTAGTTTTTGAACTCATTTTGAAAACTGAAAAGGGGACAAAAACTAGAGTTTGAATGAATTTGAAATAACTCAAAACTTTGCACTGCAACTTGAAAATTTGTAAATACCAAAGTTGTTTCTATTTGACAGATCTACAACTTTGCTTTTTGGACCAACCTCAAATTTTGAATAATTTATGAATTACAAAAAGAGGGATGAAATCCAGGGTTTGGAAATCAGGGTTTTGCAAAGGGATTTGAAATTAAATTCTGATTTTTGAACTTTGGCCAACACAACAAAACTTCAAGACACCAAAGGAACAAGAATTACACAAGGCTAGTCACAGAGATGAAATTACCATTTTGCCCTAGTAGAGAGAAGTGGGCTAATTAGGGTTTTTGCAATAGAGGGACTTCACATAAAATGATACACTAAGCAAAATGCATACACATGAAATCATGATCAAGATGCTTTAAGATGATAATGATGATATGTCAAGTTAATTACATACTAAACACCAGAGGTGTTACAGCCTTCCCCCCTAAAAGAAATCTCGCCCCGAGATTCTGCGTCTTAAGAAAGGATAAAGAAGGGATAAAGGCAAAACTTTACATTGACAGGGATTCGAGAAAGTCGGGGTAGTTCTTTGCTAAGAAGTCTTCAGATTCCCAGGTGGCTTCTTCTTCAGAGTGCTGGTTCCACTGGATTTTGTACCATCTTGTGGTGGTTCTTCGAGTAACACGATCCTTGTGGTCCAACACGCGAACTGGATATTCTGAGTAGGATAGATCAGGCTCTAGCTCGACACCTTCAACTTCCACGACATGTTCTGGTACTCTGAGACACTTCTTGAGTTGGGAGACATGGAAAACATTGTGGACAGCGGAGAGATGATCGGGCAACTTCAGCTTGTAAGCTACCTTGCCACAACATTCCAAAATCTCAAACGGACCAATGTAGCGGGGTGCTAACTTTCCTTTGACTCCAAAACGAGTGACTCCTTTGGTTGGTGAGACCTTGAGATATACATAATCTCCAACTTGAAACTTCAGAGGTCGACGTCTCTTGTCAGCGTAGCTCTTCTGTCGAGATTGGGCAATCTTCATATTCTCTTGTATCTGCTTGACTTTCTCTTCCATATCTTTGACTAAGTCAACTCCAAAGAATTCTCTTTCTCCGGGCTCAGACCAACTGAGGGGTGTACGACAACGACGACCGTACAGTGCTTCAAAGGGTGCCATTTTTATGCTCTCTTGGTAACTGTTATTATATGAGAACTCTGCCAAAGGCAAACAGTCATCCCAAGTATCTGCGAAGGTAAGAACACAGGCTCTCAACATGTCCTCCAGCACTTGGTTGACTCGCTCAGTTTGTCCATCTGTTTGCGGATGATACGCCGTACTATGCAAGAGCTTGGTTCCAAGTGAGGTATGGAACGCTTTCCAAAACTTAGCGACAAACTGGGTACCACGGTCAGAGACAATGCTCTTGGGTATGCCATGAAGTTTCACTATGTGGTTCTTGTACAAAGTGGCATACGTGGGGACGGTGTAACTGGTCTTCACTGGCAGGAAGTGAGCTTGTTTGGTGAGTCGGTCCACGATTACCCAAATGGAATCAAAACCTTTCTGGGTCTTGGGTAGTCCATTGACAAAATCCATACTAATGTCGTCCCATTTCCAAGCGGGTACTGACAAAGGTTGCAATTCTCCTCCAGGCTTCATGTGTACTGCCTTGACTCTTTGGCAGGTATCACACTGAGCGACATACCGGGCAATCTCAATCTTCATTTTAGTCCACCAGAATCTCTGCTTTAAGTCTTGGTACATCTTGTTGCTGCCGGGGTGAATAGAGAATCTGGTCAAGTGTGCTTCATCAAGGATTAACTGTCTCAATTCGGGCACCTTGGGAACTACTAGACGATTCTTGAACCAAACAACTCCTACATCATCGATCCTGAAGCAATCAGCCTTTCCGGTCTGGACCTTTTCGATGATGTGCTTGATTCCAGGGTTATCCTTCTGAGCAGCAATGACTTGATCCTTGATGGATGTTTCTATGCTGACATTACTCAGGCTTCCTTGCGGGATCATTTCGATACCCATCCTTTCAAGTTCATGGCACAAGGAAAGATCATAGGGCTCCGTCGTCAGACAGTTGCAGTATGACTTGCGACTGAGGGCATCGGCAACTACATTTGCCTTACCTGGATGGTAATGTACTTCGAGATCATAATCTTTAATCAACTCAAGCCATCTTCTCTGCCTCATATTCAATTCTTCTTGAGTGAAGATATACTTTAGGCTCTTGTGATCCGTATACATATTGCAGGTGCTGCCCAACAGATAGTGACGCCAAATCTTCAAGGCATGCACGACTGCTGCTAGCTCAAGATCATGGGTTGGGTAGTTTTCCTCATGTCGCTTAAGTTGTCGTGAGGCATAAGCGATTACTCGTCCTTCTTGCATCAAAACACAGCCCAAACCAGTACCAGATGCATCACAGTATACATCGAAGGGTTTCTCGATATCTGGTTGAGCTAGGACTGGTGATGTAGTTAGCAGTTTCTTCAGGGCTTGAAAGGCTTGCTCACAGGCTGGTGACCATACGAAATCCACGGAATTCTTCAACAACTCTGTGATAGGCTTGGCGATTCTGGAGAAATCTGGGATGAAACGACGATAGTATCCAGCCATTCCCATGAAGCTGCGAACTTCGCGGACAGTGGTAGGTGGCTTCCAATCCAAGATATCTGCCACTTTTTCAGGGTCAACTGACACACCTTCAGCGGACAGGACATGACCAAGGAATTGAATTCGATCTAGCCAGAATTCACATTTACTGAATTTGGCATACAGCTGGTGATCTCTGAGACGAGAGAGAACGATCCGAAGATGCTTGGCGTGATCTTCAAGAGTTCTTGAATAGACAAGGATGTCGTCAATGAACACGACTACAAATTTATCGAGCTCTGGCATGAACACAGAGTTCATGAGATACATGAAATGAGCGGGGGCATTGGTCAAGCCAAAGGACATGACCAAGTACTCATATAGACCGTATCTGGTGGTGAAAGCTGTTTTAGGAATGTCTTCTGGACGGATTTTTATTTGGTGATAGCCAGATCTGAGATCAATCTTGGAGAACACTCTGGCTCCAGATAACTGGTCAAAAAGAAGGTCAATTCGAGGCAAAGGATATTTATTTTTGATGGTGACCTCGTTGAGCGGGCGATAGTCAACGCACAGACGAAGACTTTTGTCCTTCTTCTTCACAAAAATAGCAGGACAGCCCCAAGGAGACGAACTTGGGCGAATGAGACCCTTATCCAAAAGCTCTTGCAATTGGATCTTCAGCTCTGCCAACTCTCTGGGAGACATTCGATACGCTCTACGGGATATAGGAGCAGTCCCGGGCTTTAGCTCTATGGCAAACTCAACATCACGGTCGGGAGGCAGACCAGGTAGATCTTCTGGAAAGACATCAGGGAACTCACAGACCACGGGAATATCCCTGACTTCCCAAACACAGGTGGCATTCAACTGAGTGGTTGCTGGTTTTTGAGGCATAGGAAGTTGGAGAAGGAGTTTGGAAGTGCTGTTAGGAATATCCACTCTCACAACTCTATTCAAGATGTCCATCATGGCTTTATACTGACACATCCAATTCATGCCTAAGATGACATCTATCTCTTGATTGCGCAGTACTATCATGGTGGTAGGAAAAACATGTTCCCCCAACATTACTGGTATACTGCGGACCACTTCCTTAGTATTTATCCGCCCTCCAGGCGAAAGTATGCAAAAACCTTCTTTTAGCTCCCCCATGGGTAACTCATGCTTGATGACAAAAGTGCGACTGATGAAGGAATGCGATGCACCAGAATCAAACAAGACGACTGCAGGATGATTGGCAACAGGGAACCTACCGAGCATGACGGGCTCTCCTTCTGGGATGTTACTGACGGTGGTGAAGTAGACTTGCCCGTGCTTCTTGACAAACTTGCCCTTCTGGACGTGCTGCTGCGGTGCACGATGCTGTTGCTGTGATCCTCCAGGGCCTTTCTGTGCATGTTGGGCATTCTTCTTGGGTTTTGGGCACTCGCGAGACCAGTGACCAACTTGGCCACAGTTGTAGCATGGATGGTTGTAAGCTGTTTGAGGGGTGGTGACACGAACACCTGGGGCATTCGGCTGAGTGGCACTTTGCTGGTTGGCATTATGGGTGGTGGCCGCGGTACGAACAACCACTTGCTGATGGGGGTATGGGGCACGGTTTTGGTGGTGGCTGGGGTGATAGAGGATTCTTGGGCGCTTATGGTTGCTGGAGAAGCTGCTAGACCCAGCCTTCTTCTTCTTCTTCTCCTCCTGATACTGGCGGTTACTTTCCTCGAAAGCGACAGCACGGTCAACGACATCATGATAAGATCCGTTGAGGTTGTTGGATAGACCTCTGCGAATCTTAGGGTGCAGACCCCTAAGGAAACAATCTCTCTTCTTTTCCTCTGTGTTGACATAGTCGGAGGCATACTGGCTCAGGTGGTTGAACTGTCCCACGTACTGCATAACGGTGGAATCTTTCTGTTGCAGGGCCAAGAACTGATCAAGCTTCATCTTCATCAGACCTGATGGGATGTGGTGTGCACGGAAAGCGGTGCGGAACTCTTCCCAGGTCAGCTGGTGACCTTCAGGCTGGGCAGCCAACAGGTTGGCGTACCAGGCACTTGCGGGACCACGGAGCTGCTGAGAAGCGAACCGAGGCTTCTGGATCTCTGTGCAGTGTAAAAGACTGAACTTCTGTTCCATGGTGCGTAACCAGTCGTCAGCCTCGAGAGGTTCATCGGCCTTCGTGAAGACCGGTGGTCGGGTTTCAGTGAAGTCCACGTAGGTTGTCTCTTGGTTGTTGCGACGACCACGGTTGCCGTTGTTCTGCTGTCCTTGGTTCTGAGCCATCAGGTTGGCAGCGGCGGCCAAGGCTGCAATGGCATCTGCCAGGGTAGCAGGAACTGGTGGAGGGTTTGGAAGGTTGGCACCTTCGGAACTTCCGGCTCCAGTGCGGGTGTTCACAGGCATCTGTATAAAGAACTTGGAACTCAGCATATATGGACAAAGGTTCTGAAACGACTTGATTGATAACTTCACTGATACAAAGATAGCTGGCTTGATAAAGATGACAACAGACTGATAAGGGAAAAAGGTGCGAAAAGAAAGATACATGCCAGACTTGGCAACAGACAGACTAACGCCCCCAAACCTAGTCTAAGGTTTTAGGTAAGCAGATGGTACAAACACAACGAATCTAGTCGTCATCGATGATGATCATCTCTTCATCGTCATCTTCATCTTTGATGATGAGTTCGGGCTCTTCCTCCTCATCCTCGTCCTCGGCATGGACATCTTCTGCAGGTTCCACTTCTTCATTCAGGTTTGGTTCAGGTTCTACTTCAGGTTCCTCCACGACTCCTTCCTCTGGATCCTCAGCAACAGGTGGAATCACGGGGTGAAGTTGGTTGTACAGCTGATGTACCTCCTCATGAAGTATATCATTGTACTGCTCGATCTGGGCAGTGTACTGCTGCAGTCCATGGAACTGGGCTCTGGTGACATCTTCGCGGGTCCAAGCATCATTGCGCTGCTCGATAGCGCGAACCGTGTTCCGATTGGCCTGCTCCAGGGAAGCTCGTGCCTCATAAAACTCCAGGCGGGAAAGATAGAAGTCATGCTCCATGTTCTCCATCTCAGCCTTGAGATTCTTGATCTCCTCCTTCAGCTGCTTGCGGGTGCGGCGGGGAAAGCGACGTCCATTGGAGGATTCTCCAGTCTCTTCTCCGATGCGTGGCGCCAGCTGGTGACGCGGCACACCGTTCGGTCCAGTCGACTTGCGGGCAGTCCGCTTGATAATGGCCATATCTGGACAAGAGGTTATAGGTGAGAAAAGGCTAGCAAGAAAAAGGTAAAGGCATACTAACCCAACAGACTTAGAGAGGAAGTTAACTTAAGTGATTTTGACATGATGCATGATTCGTTCCTACGGAACAAGGCAATGCAACTACTAAGATAAGGTACATAGGGCTTATACAAGTTGTCTTGCTACTAGTTGCCAAAGACAAGATGAGATGAGAGAAGCAATTTGGACTCAAAATAGTCAAGTTTAGTTTTTGGACTTAAAAACCTTTTGAAGTTTTCGCAAAAAGATTGCAACGTCGTAGTGAGATGCTCCGATACCACTCTGTGACGTAACGGCCCTAATCCCATGGCCCACTGATCACTGTCAACCACTGACAGTCGACCCGTACAGCCAAGAGATTACGACCGGGTTCGCCACTGGGCTACATCAGTGCCCGATGTCCGCAGGATCATCTCACAATTCAGTTACAATCTCTTGAACATTTTGACAAATAACATCGGAGTAAATAGCGGAAGACTTAGATAACAATAGTTTTACAAACCAGGGTTCAACATAACATTAAAGTGAAGTCATTACAGACCATAGTTCAAATAGATAGAGTTGGCAGGGTAGCATATGACAACAACTAAAAGATAAAGATACTTCACCCAGCCCAAGGGTGAATAATCACTCATCGGCCTCATCGGCCTCTTCCTGAACAACAGTCACACAGCAGGGTCCAAGGCATACTGAGGAATCTGCCATACCTGCAACATGGGTAAAAGAACCCTGAGTACAAAGGTACTCAACAAGACTTACCCGACTAAAGAAAAAGGGAGAAGACTCAGGAATGCAGGCTTAGGGTAGTCAAGGTAAGGCTTAAGCAAGATCAAGTATTTTGCAGAAAAGCATTTTTGCAAACCTTATTTTATTTTTGAAAGATTCGGTATTCCTTAAATCTTCATTGTTCAAGATTCATTTTACATTTCAAAACATTCCTAGTTGAGAACCACTCCCTGTTGACAGTCAGTGACTAAGTCTCCATAACCGAGGAGCAGCGTTAATCCGGATAAATAATACTCAGCTGAGGGTCCCTATCCACACTGCATATGTAGCACCAAAGCTTGCATATGCCAACTCGTCTACCACGATTCCTCCAAGATTGGGCCCGGTCCTACGCCACCCGGAAGTACAGTACACCACTTCAATCCGGGACTTTAACCCACGTGGGTACATGCTACTTCCGCCATCTCTCCACTCCCAGTGCGCGGTTGTCGGTCCAATAAAGGATTCCTCGGAGCCAAAGCTTTCCGTAGTATGTGAATAGTTGCAAGTCTTAGTCAGCAGGCCCCCATACAGGTGGTCCCTAAATTTTTCAGCCAGCGACAAGCACCTCGGGACTCTAACCCGAGAGTACAGGTCCTGTCAGTTTTTCAACCCTGTCCCGGTCGGTGTCAACTGTTGAGTCCCGGACTACAACATGACGGCACCGTACGCAAGGACAACCTCTCCTTCCCATTGACTAAGTACGGATCAGATACTTAGCCAATAGTGGGAGTAAACCAGAAATTCCATAAATATTCTTAAAGTGATCACACTTTTGAAATTGGCATTTTTATTGCAAAACTATCATATAGCATTGCTAAGCATTTTGCAAATAGTTTTTGAAAAGCAGGTATCGGGTGTATCATTGGTCAAGGTAGATAATGCATCAGATAGGATTTCACTCAACTCCTATCAACCTAATGCAATAGATTAACGTAAAACATTTAAGAAAAACTTTATAAAAGCAAGGAAGGGTTTAAATGCACCGGGGCTTGCCTTGGATGGCAAAAAGAGTAGACTCGGGGTAGGTATAATTGTCGGAGCTCGGGGTCGCCTCGGGGACAGATCCTTCGGTGGCTACCTCGACTTCAGGGCCTTCTTCCTCGGTCACTATACGTAAGCAATGATGCATGCACATGAGATGCTAGTATGAACAAAGGGCACAGGACAAAACTAGAGTATAGCTTTGCAAAGTATGAGTGGTGGTTAAAGTGGTTAATAGATTACTCATCCCTTCTTAGCAATATTAACAAATTAATTAAGCAACTTTTATTAAGCCTAAGTATGGACATAGCAAGACATCACAAACATCATAGACCAAAGGGGTATGGGTCTATGAACATCAAGCAATCCAAAAGTCACATCACAGGGCATTCAACGCTAACCCTAATCCCTTTTTCTATTTTTCTTAATTATTTAAAAAAAATCATTTTATGAAGGTGCTCCAAAAATTACCAAATTAATCACATAAGTTTGTTATGGTATAAATAGATGGCAAAACAAATTTCATAATTTTTGGAGGTCATTAAGGTGCTCAATTAAATCTAAACATTTAATTAACAAAAGGCACTATTCCTTAATTAAAAATAAAGCTCAAAAATCAACTTGCTCCAAATGACTCCAAAATTTTACCAGAGACTCATCATGACACAACTAGCTTGCAAATTTTATCTCAAGATTTTTGGAGCTATAGAACACTCCAAAAATACCAAAGCCTTCATTTTTCAATTAAAAGGGGAATTTTTCATTTTCAAATTTTTGCACAAAACTTAAGTTTCATATTTTTATAAAATACTTCAGAGCATAAAGAGTCTACCACAAAAATTTCAAAATTTATGGATGCACACAGAAAATCATACAAAAAAGAGAAAACAGAACACTATTCATAACTTGAAAAGAAAAGAAAAAAAAACGGGCACGGCGGCGCTGCTCGACGCCGGCGACCTCAAACGGGCGGCGCTCGGCACGCCGGCCAAGCCAGGGGGTCCGGGGTGAAACCAAGAGCACAGGGAGCATCAGGGAGCTCACCGGAGTTGATTGGGCAGCTCGGTGAGGGACGGGGATGGACGGTGGAGATGGTCGACGGTGACCGGCGGGAAGCTTGCGGCGGCGACAGGCGTCCTGGCGACCCTGTGCAACAAACGGAGCCGCGATGGCCGGGTTAGAGTCGCACGGGAGTAAGGAAGGTGATGCAGGGGTCAGTGGAGGATGATCAAGGCCGGAGACGGCGAATTCCACGAACCCGAGTTCGCCGGGTTCTCGCCGGAGACGACAACGACGAGCAACGCCGGGCGATTGAGGGCGGTAGAGGTGAAATTGGAGGGTGGGGAAGCAGCACAAGAACACGGCGGAGCTTCTGAGCTAGGTGGTTGAGCACGGGAGGCTCTGGCTGGTGCTGGCGACGGCGGCGGAGGTGAGTGAGGGAGCTCGGGCTCCGGCGGCCTTCTTATAGGCGCGGCCAGAGGCCGGTAGAGACCTCGGGGTTGCGCGGGTAAGGTTCGCGGGGGCGTGCGCACTCGATTGCGCTCTGGCGGATAAGCTGGCGTGCAGCCGGGGCTCGGGCGTGTGCTCGCCGGCGATGGACACGCGGCGGCGGCTTGCTGGGCACTGTGGGGGACGGGGCAAGGTCAGCGCTCGGCGCGTGCGGGCGCGAAATCATCACGGGACCAGCGGCGGCAGGTCGGGGGCAGGCGAGCGGCGGCCGAGCGCGTGGCGCGCGCAGCGCCGGCGACCAGGCCATGGCCGGGCCCCCCCCCTACGCGAGGTAGGAGATGAACAGGGCTATGCCCTAGCTTTTGACTTTGAGCAGGTTTTGTATTTTGCGAATTACTCCCAAAATTTGAACTGGGCAACGAAAACTCAAAACATCAAAGTTGCTCAGAAAAATGAGATCTACAACTTTGTCAATATGAACATTTTCAAATTCCAAATAGTTTCTGAACAAAATTTGAAAACAGAAAAGGGGACACTTTTGCAATTTGAATCAATTCAAAATTACTTTGGATTTTATACTGAAACTTGAAAATCTGCAAATATGAAAGTTGTTCATTTTGCCAAAACCTACAACTTTGCTATTATACACTTTTCCTGAAACTCATTAGTTTTTGAACTCATTTTGAAAACTGAAAAGGGGACAAAAACTGGAGTTTGAATGAATTTGAAATAACTCAAAACTTTGCACTGCAACTTGAAAATTTGTAAATACCAAAGTTGTTTCTCTTTGACAGATCTACAACTTTGCTTTTTGGACCAACCTCAAATTTTGAATAATTTATGAATTACAAAAAGAGGGATGAAATCCAGGGTTTGGAAATCAGGGTTTTGCAAAGGGATTTGAAATTAAATTCTGATTTTTGAACTTTGGCCAACACAACAAAACTTCAAGACACCAAAGGAACAAGAATTACACAAGGCTAGTCACAGAGATGAAATTACCATTTTGCCCTAGTAGAGAGAAGTGGGCTAATTAGGGTTTTTGCAATAGAGGGACTTCACATAAAATGATACACTAAGCAAAATGCATACACATGAAATCATGATCAAGATGCTTTAAGATGATAATGATGATATGTCAAGTTAATTACATACTAAACACCAGAGGTGTTACAGTCAGCCTGGTTGCGCAAGGACATCAACGCATAGTTCGCCCTAATCTTGCCACTGTCAAATCTCCCTTTCAACGAGAAATCACCATCGAACTTCTCCTTCAGACGCAACATAAGCTCCGTAAAAGAAGGACGCTCATCAAATACTTCGAGTTCTTGTTCCATGTTATCATCAAACAACCCATCTCGTTTACTAACTGTGCCTCCATAAAACAATCTGAATACAGTGTCCATCTACAAAGTCAATAGTGGAACTAAGGTCAAGTGATTGTCTTCTCAAAAGTAAAGAATGGCGTAACTACTTACTAAGTTGGCTTCACTAACCTAACTAACATATTAACCTAACCTAACCCAACCTAACTAAGTAACTAACTAAATATCCTAACTAACTAACAAACTAACTAACCTAACCTAAGCTAACCCAACCTAACCCAACGAAATAACTAACTAACTTACTTACTTAGTAACTAACTAAACTAATCTAAACTAAACTTACCTAATTCACTAACTAACTAACCAACCTATTAGCACTAACTAACTTACATAATTCACTAACTAACCAACCTATTAACACTAACTAACTAACATAACCTAAAGCACTAAACTAACTAACCTAGACCACTAACTAACCCTAAGTCACTAACTAACCCTAAGTAACTAAACTACCAAATCTAAGTCATTAACTAATATTTTGATAATTAAATAACTAACTAACATTTGCAAAAAAAAATATAACAAAAACTAAAATAAACTAACAAAGAAAACTAACCTTAGCTTCCGGTGCTTAAGCGGGGGAGAGGGAGAGGGGGGTGGCCCCCGGCCACTGCCTGGCCGCCGGCGAGCTCCCCTGCCGTCCGGTTGCACGGAGGCTAGGGAGGAGGGCAGCCGGTGCAAGGAGCAGGAGGTCGGCCAGGCGGAGGAGAGAGCTCCGGCGACCACGGCGGGCTGGAGCGGCGGCGGCGGCGGGCTGGAGCGGCGGCGGCGGCGGGTGTTGCGGGCAGCAGAGGGAAGGAGGAGGAAGAAGGCCACAGCGGCCAGATCTAGATCGGCTTTGCCGCGCCACCCCGCCTGGCGCGGCAAAGCCGTTGACCGCGCCAGCCCGCCTGGCGCGGCAAACGCACTAGCCGCGCCAGCCCGCCTGGCGCGGCAAAGCGACGAGAGGGGCCCACCAGGGCCTGCGTGGCCGGGCGGTGCCACGGTGGCGATTTTGCCGCGCCGCCATGCATGGCGCGGCTAACGCTTTTGCCGCGCCATTGGGGACGGCGCGGCAAAAGGGTTAGTTTTGCAAAAAAAAAGGCAGTGTTATTTATGAAATTTTTTATTTAATTGGGTTATTAATAAAAAAAATTCAATATGGAAAACCTAGGCTCCCTCACGCTGTAAATTTTTCATTTGGTTGGTGTTCCACAAACGTGTTTGGACTGCTGACCGTCTGGCAAAGAAGAACTTGACCCACCCTGAGTCCTGCCCCTTATGTGATCAAGAGTCTGAAACTATTAATCATTTGCTAGTGGGCTGTGTTTTCGCTCGTCAAGTCTGGACCCTGATTTTGCAGCAGATTGGGCTTCTGCACTTATCGCCTCAGACAACTGATGCTCGTTTCTCAGGGAATTTTTTTTATTAATAACCCAATTAAATAAGATATTTTAAAAATAACACTGTTTAATTTTTTTTTCAAAACTAACCCTTTTGTCGCGCCGTCCAGCATGGCGCGGCAAAAGCGTTAGCCGCGCCATGCATGGCGGCGCGGCAAAAGCGCCACCGTGGCACCGCCCGGCCACGCAGGCCCGCGTGAGCCCCACTCGTCAGTTTGCCGCGCCAGGCGGGCTGGCGCGGCTAGTGCATTTGCCGCGCCAGGCGGCCTGGCGCGGTCATCGGCTTTGCCGCGCCAGGCGGGGTGGCGCGGCAAAGCCGATCTAGATCTGGCGCCGCGGCTTCTTCCTCCTTCCTCCTTCCTCGCCCGGCCGCCCGCCCGCTCATCCCGCCGCCACCGCCGTGCCCCGCCCTTCCCGGCGCCGCCCGTCCCGTCGCCCGCCGACGTCCCTGCCTCGGCCGGTCGTCTCCCCCTCCGCCTGCCCGAGCAACCCGCCCTCCAACCGGCCGGACAGGGAGGCTCGCCGGGGGCAGTGGTGCTCGTCGGCCGCCATTGGAGCTCGCCTGCGGCCAGTGGAGTTCGCCGGCGGCCGGCTCCCTCTCCCCGTTCGCTCTCCCCAGCTCAAGCACACAAATCTCAGGTTTGTTTGTTAGTTCATTTTAGTTTTTATTTTTTTTGCAAAGTTAGTTAGTTATTTAGCAAAATGTTAGTTAGTGAGTTAGGTTAGGTAGTTTAATAAGTTAGGGTTAGTTAGTGACTTAGGGTTAGTGAAATAGGTTAGTTTAGTGAGTTAGGGTTAGGTAGTGAGTGACTTAGGGTTAGGTAGTTAGTGACTTAGGGTTAGGTAGTTAGGGACTTAGTTAGTTTAGTGATTTAGGTTATGTTAGTTACTTAGTAACATGGGTTTTTAGTAAAGATATGTTAGGGTTTTAGGGTGTTTAGTTGGGGTATGACGAAATATTACTGAAGACACGTTAGTGAAGCCAACTTAGTAAGTAGTTACGCCATTCTTTACTTTTGAGAAGACAATCACTTGACCTTAGTTCCACTATTGACTTTGTAGATGGACACTATATTCAGATTGTTTTATGGAGGCACAGTTAGTAAACGAGATGGGTTGTTTGATGATAACATGGAACAAGAACTCGAAGTATTTGATGAGCGTCCTTCTTTTACGGAGCTTACGTTGCGTCTGAAGGAGAAGTTCGATGGTGATTTCTCGTTGAAAGGGAGATTTGACAGTGGCAAGACTAGGGCGAACTATGCGTTGATGCCCTTGCGCAACCAGGCTGACTGGGCAAAATACCAGACGATCGTTATGGCATCCAATTCGACCATGGCTGAGATCGTAGTAGAGGATGGTTCGAGGAAGCAGGCAGAGGTGTCCAATGATGGCAACGAAGGTGAAGCACAGGAGGTAGGGGATGATGACGATGCAGCTCCGATGACTATGGACGTTGATGGTCACCCCACGCAGGAGACAGTGTATCCATCTGAAAATGTCCACGCTGACGTCGGTCAAATAAACAATGATTTTGATGTGGCCGACCTAGAGCGGCAGGAGCAGGAGGACCAGGAGGCACAATTGTTTGATGAAAACTATGATTCTGATGATGATTCAGATTATGACGAAGAAGAGGACAGTTATATTTCTGCTATGCCTGACCCGGTTCGTGGTATTCCACAACCGGTTCGTGCTATGCCACAACCGGTTCCTCAGAATATGCATCCTCCAGGGAGACTAGTCACTGATATACCAGAGGATCATACACATTTTGATGCGTGGCGGCGTTTGAGCGAAGCGAGGTATTATGTTGCGCCCGATCCTTTGACTGAGACAGAGCTGCAGCAATTGAGGTCGGTTAACATGCAGTTTAGAGGCGTTCCAAGTTATAGGGATGTCAGTATGGTGGACCAGGCAGTTTGTGATACTGGATTGAATCTGTGCAAGCAAACACTGCATAACCATACAGATTGGATTCTTCAGAAGGGTATGATTTTCAACACTATGACTGAGCTGAAGCTTTTCCTTGAGAACTATGTTGTGCATCATCATCGACCGTACACGGTCAGCCATTCTGATATTAGTTTGAGGTACCACGTCAAGTGTTTGAGTCTTGGTTGTCCGTGGAGGCTGAATGCTCGCAAGAGAACTGATGGCAAGTGGAGGATCAGTAAAGTAGTACAACCGCATACCTGTTTTACAAATAAGGGACAAGAAAAACATCCTCAATTGACGGCAAGATACCTTGCACGGCGCATTTTGGCATTTGTTGATGATGACGCCGACGTATCTGTTTCACAATTGCTTATCTCCATATTTGGATTCACAGGCTATAAGGTGACTTATGGAAAGGCGTGGCGTGCGAAGCAGATCGCCCTTGCAATTCGTTGGGGTGGTTGGGATGAAGCGTACAACAGGATTCCTCGGATTTTGTGTGCAATGGCATACTATAACCCTGGCCTTAAATGGTTTCCACACACCAATGGGCAGTATATAGACCGCAACACCGGCAAGGTTACACATGTGCTTCAGCGTGTATTTTGGTCTTTTGCACAAACAGAGCATGCGTATCAGTACTGTCGTCCAGTCATACTTGTGGACGGTACTTTCTTGACCGGAGCGTACAAGGGTGTGTTGATGATGGCGGCGGCTGTTGATCCCGAGGACCAGATAGTTCCAATTGCTTTCGCCTTGGCTGAGGGGGAGAACGTTGAGTCTTGGTCTTGGTTCATGGCCCTGCTACGGATACAAGTGTTAGGGCCTTCTCGGATAATATGTTTGATTTCGGACCGTCATGTTGGGTTGCTTCGTGCCGCAGAGGAGGAGATAGAGGGTTGTCCTCCTCTAGTGCACAGATGGTGCATGCGTCACTTTGCCGCCAATTTCTGGCGTCGGCAGAGAAAAAAGGAGGTTTGTGCCAAGGTGAAAGAGCTATGTTGTGTTAAAACTGAGCACAAATTCAAAGAAACAATGGAAGAGTTGGACAAAATGTTAAACAGTGCTGCCAGGGCCTGGATCGAGAGACAGATGGAACACAAGGAGAAGTGGGCGCTTGCTTACGATGAGGGCGGTTTCCGGTTCGGCATAATGACCACCAACTCATCGGAGTCTTTCAACAAGGTATTCACCGGTGTTAGAGCCTTGCCCGTTTCTGGAATCGTTGAGTACTCGTTTCACAAGACCAACGAGTATTTTGTGAAAAGGTGGTCCATTGCTCAAGACAACCTACAAACGGATGGTGAATTTGGAAAGGCGGGAAAGGAGCACATTCAGGAAAATGAGATCTGGGCAACGCAGCTAACTTGTGAGGCTTATGGACCAACCAGACAAATCTATAATGTTCGAGCAAAGGGTGGAACTACCATGGGCGGGGAACGCTACGGTGGTCGCAACTATCGGATCGATCTTGAAAGAGTGGAATGCAGTTGTAACGTGCCGCAGATAATGCATGCCCCTTGCTCTCACATGATTGCGTCCTGTAGAGCGCGCGGATATAACTACAAGGCCGTACCATATATGTCCGAGTACTATCGCCGGAGCTACACCGTCGCAATATGGCAGAGCAGCTTCGAGCCTTACCTTGATCCCACTCAATGGCCTCCATACTTGGGTAGAGACTTCATGCCTGATCCTGAGCTGCTGAAGTTAGGTAAGGGTAGGAGGAGGAAGAAGAGACTAAAGGGTGACATGGACAATATGGATAGGTATGGCGGGGGGGACTTTGACCAGACACCGAGCACGAACCTATGCTCTGTTTGCCACATGCCAGGGCATAATGCAGCCTTCCATCGTAGACAAACACAACAGGTGTACATATGTCTTCATTTGTTTTAATGCTTTATTATTTTTATCTTCACTTATATTAATTATTTGAATGCTTTTGCTATTATTGTACATATGTCTTTCATTTGTTTTAATGCTTTATTATTTTTGACGCTGTACTAACCTGTTACCATGTTTTGTTTAAACAGGATGGCGAACCCTCCGGCGTACCCTCTCCTTGAGCCGTTCTACGACGGCGAGCACCGGGCGCACAGGCTCACCGACTACGCCCCTCCGGAGAGGTTGTCCTTGCTGAGGCCGCGCACCCACCTATGGCACCGATGGGACGAGCGCTACGCACCCTTCCTACGGCGCGCGGGCTTCTTGGTGCTAGCCCGCGTTGCCAACGACGTGGTGTTGCAGCTCGACCCCGCGCTCCTCACCGCGCTGGCGGACAGGTGGCGTCCCGAGACGCACACCTTCCACCTAGCCTGTGGGGAGATGACCGTGACGTTACAGGACGTGGCCAAGATTTTTGGTCTACGCCTGGGCGGCCTCCCCGTGACGGGGATTCTTGACACCGACACGTGGATGGACACCGTCCACCAGTTCTGTGGTCGTACGCCCCCCGACGACGCAGACGCTAAGAGGAACAAGTAAGCTAATTTTTTTTTTCTAATTTAGTTGCATACGATGTGCTACTATCATTTCCTAACTTTTACTTTTTGTAAACAAACAGGAAGACTACTGGGGTGCCTTCGTCGTGGATCACCCAGCACTTTTCGTATTGCCCCCTCAACGCTGACCCACAGGTAGTCGAGAGGTATGCCAGAGTGTGGCTGTGGCACTTTATTGGGGCCTTCCTGTTTCCCGACTCATCGGGGAACACCATCAGCTGGATGTTCGTCCCCATCCTCGCACAGCCGTGGGAGAACATCGCCGGCTACAGCTGGGGGAGCGCTGTTCTAGCATGGCTGTACAGACAGCTGTGCGAGGGGTGCCGGCGGAGGCAGGCCTCCTCTAGCTTGGGAGGGTGTCTGCCCCTGCTCCAGGTTTGGGCCTGGCAGCGGCTGCCTGTGGGTCGTCCCAGCGTACGAGAGGAGGCGGTAAGTACATACCTCTTGCGTGCGTGTGCTTTTACAAATTTACAGTCATTTAACTGATTCAAATTGGAATGCAGGTGTGGAGGCACCCGGACACCCGACCCACTGCTCTGTTTGTCTGGTCCACGGCAGAGGCAGTTAGAGGCAACCCCCAGCGCCGCTACCACCTGTACACGGACTTGCTGGACGTCCTGACACAGCACCAGGTAATTCCGGAATGAGTTCAATTTTTTATATTGAAAAAGGAACATGACTAACTATGTCTGTTCATTACAAACAGGTCAGTTGGGACCCCTGGGACCTGTACGACAACGTGTTCGACCCCGCCACGGAGCTGGACCGTGTAGATTGGCGTTGCACCGTCCCTCTTATCTGCTTCTACGTGGTCGAGATGCACTTGCCCATCAGGGTGATGCGTCAGTTCGGCCTACGACAGGAGTTTCCTCCACCTCTGATTAGCACGGATCAGAGGTTGCACAAGTAAGTATCCTCCACAGTGTTGTTCAGTTACTCTAGTAAATTCTATCTTATGCTCTAACAGATGGGTTTCCTTTGCAATGCAGGGTGAAGCGCCAAAGCAGACGGAAGAATCCCGTTGATTGGCGCGCGGAGCACGCCGATCATGTCCTGAGTTGGACAAACAGATACCAGCAGGACGTTGACGACGGCGAGCCGTACGACCAGGGCGTCTTCGACCAGTACCTACAGTGGCTGCACCGGAGCACCCGGTTGCACATTAAGCCACCGTACTACGAGGCCACCGCTGAGGACGAGTCGGACGACGACGAGGACCCGTACGATGCTACCACTAGGGCATCGACTCAGCCTGACAGAGCCCCTCTACACAGCTACGTGGTAATATATCATGTCCTTCAACTATTGTTTGTGTTTCTGTACTTGGTGCACTTACCCCCTGGTCTTGTGTCGGCAGGCGTCGCAGCTGTCTCGGTACTCCGACGAGGCAGCGCAGCTTATACACCACACCAGCTCTACTGGGGACCACGACCCGGTACAGGCTTTTCTGCAGGTATCATAACACATTCGAACTGCACGTGTAAATTTTAAGAAGTCATAAACTGTACTAATATTTATTATTATTATTTTCTTATTTGCAGAAAATCAGGAAGGGCTGCAGGAAGCTTGCTCAGAAGCTTGGGTGCATGGACACAGCGTGGGCCCCACCGCACCTTCCTCAGCCTTCGAGCCCTTTGGTGTCAGACACTGTCCCAGCAGCAGCAGCGTCGTCCGACGCTCGGACGGGAGGCACTTCTGCGGATCCACGCGGAAAGGGCCCCACTGCAGAGGAGCAGCCCGAGGAGGAGGGGGAGGAGGAGGAGGACGAGGAGCAGTACGTCGAGCGCACGACACCACCCTACACGGCTAGTGCAGGCTACATGGCCCTCGGCCATAGCTCGCACTACGCTGGAGGGTCCTCCTCCAGAGGTGGCCTGGACGACACGGCGTGGCAGGTACCTGGTGCTTACGACTACCCTAGTGGCTACTACACCGGCCCTGGCTGGCAGCCTTGGCCAGAGCAGGGCGCAGCACAGGAGCTGGGGTACTCACAGCTAGGTGGAGCTCCACTACCTACTCAGGAGGACGTGCAGGTTCATAAGTTGACCGCTATACATTTAAGTTCGTCAGATATATTTAAGTTGTTTGCTAACATTTATTTTGAATGTTGCAGGGACCTAGTCAGACGCAGGGGTCACCACGCCGGCAGCCACGCGCACGAGACCGCACGGACGTCACGTTCACGCCGAACATGGATCTGTCGCAGCCGAGGCGTCGGAGGCGGCCTCGTCAGCCGTACACACCTAGCTAGGCTTAGTGTTAGACTATATGGATAGGTGATGTATATGTTAGATAACTTGTTTGAGAACCCTATTATGTACTTCGTGGAGCCTGAGCCACTAAGCCTGGTTTTTATGACCGCTATTATGTTTCCGTTTATTCAAATTGTGTCAATGTTTGGTTCCTTGTTATTCCGTTTGCGGAAAAAGACAGGAAAAACGGAAAAAACACATTCGATCAAACAGAGACAACACATTAGGACAAAGATCGATCAGGAACTCGACCAGTCGGCGGGAAACCTTGGGGCTTTGCCTGCTGCAAAACTTCATGCCAGCTTTTGCCGCGCCAACCCTGGGGGCGCGGCTGACGCTTTTGCCGCGCCAGGCGGGGTGGCGCGGCAAATGCATTAGCCGCGCCATCCCGCCTGGCGCGGCAAAAGCGTCAGCCGCGCCCCCAGGGTTGGCGCGGCAAAAGCTGGCATCTTGTTGCACAGCCTTTTCAGTGTCGTGTCCTGTCCTCATAAGTGCTCTGCAGTTTTGATTCTCATAGACTTTTCAGTGTATAGGCTTTTCAGTGTATAGGCTTTTTAGTATATAGGCTTTTCAGTGATTAGATTTTTCAGCGAATAGCCTTTTCAGTTGCATTAACTACACACTCACAATGCAGCTGAGATAATTCACAAGTTCAAAACCAGGGCTCCGCCTATATAAACCCATCAGCGCCTTGCATATTCAACAACTTCAGCAGAGCTTGCGAGGTTCGTAGTAGAGATGTCTGGAGGTTCGTCCAAAGGCGGGAGAGGAAAGGGTGGGAGGAAGGGACCTCCCATTGTGTGGGAGGGATCTCTTGGTCCTGATTTCTTCTTAGAGGCACTATATGACTTTCCCGTTGAGAGCAAAAAGGATTTCAGCCGGGACCGTCCTCTTAGGGGATATGATAACCGTTTAGAGGACTGGCCAAAATGCCGCCATGGTGAGGACTGTTTGGTGCAGATGCTCCACGACGACCTGGAGGCAGGCCGACGTTTCTTCAAATGCCCGCGAGCATGGGTAACTTTATTTAATTGTTGTTGCTATGCCTCTCATGTTTGCTAATACTTAGTCATTTTGTGAATGACAGTCTTCTATTTCCGAAGAAAACTGCGGCTTCACCAGATGGGTGGATCCTCCTCCAATATGGCCGCATCAGGAATACATCTATTATCTGCAGCGTCGTATCGACGATCTTGAAAGAGAAGTTAAAAGCATGCTCAAGGACTATGATGATGACGACAGCGATGCAGGCGGTTCAGATGAAGCAATATGCCTTGATCCATATTGCAACTGCCCGCATCACAAGAACAAGGGGCCTCCACCGCCGCCCCCACCACCGCCACCACCACCACCACCCGCAATGGGAGGCTATTACGGAGAAGGGTCTACTCAGTTTGCTATGTGGGACGGCTTCTAGACTACTTGGATCACTATGTGCGTGTTGTGTTGTGCCAATCAATTACCTAAGGCATGTTAGGATTAGTCTAGGACCTTTTAACCAAGTTACGGTAAAAGGTCCTCACATGCCATGTACTAGTTTGTTGTTTGTGTAATGGTTTGCTCTATTCTATTGCTCGTACTTTATCCCACAAAAAATCAATGACACATGAACTACCACAAACAATACAACAACATATAATAAAGCCGAACAAAGTGCAGTTCAAGACTACATAATCGAGGATCCGAAATAAACGGTACACGGAAGTACAAACCAAGAGTATAATACACTAACAAGTCCACCAAATGACAACAATGTTCATTACTCAATAATGACTACTGAACCTACCACACTACTGAGTGCAACGAGGCCATTTTCCCTTCCTCACAGCATCCAGATCCTGCTCCATGGTAGCCTTGGCACGGCGCACACGCTCAAGCCTCTTCTCCCTCTCCCCCCTACGCTTAGCTGCATCCCTCATTCTTGCCTCTTCCTCATGCTGCTTTTGTGCTGCCTCTTCTTTGCGTCTATTCTCCAAACGCTCCTTGTCCTCCGCAGCCCACTTTTTCATCCTCTCTACGTGCTCCTTGTCCTCCGGCTTCATCTCAGTGTCGATCCACTGCTCGAAGTCACATAGTGGTGGAGGCTCCTGCAAAATACGACTAAATCAATTAGGTAATAAAATATAAATGATTTTTCATTCATGTATAGAACAAGCCATCAGCTTCTCACCATCAGTCCAATACGGATCTGTTTAGGTGTAGGGTCAAAGGCATAATTCTCACACATCCAATACCTCTGACCGTATGTGTGCTCCTCATCAGATATTGCGACCTTACAATCATCGCCGCAGTAGCACATGGGCACCGGAACACCGCTAGGCAATGGCAAACGGGCATAGGCATTGCCCGTGAGAGGCTGCCTACAATCATCAACGCAATAACAAATGAACATAACACAAAATTACTTCATTAAAACAGACAAATAAATCAACAATGTACCGATCTTACCTTGCCTTACTAGCTTTGCCACGCCGCGACATCCTAACAATAAAAAATATGTCAACGCTACACATACATTCATGATTAATTATAAATCTACATAATGACATAACAAATATTACACAAAAAATTGTACATAAAATGAACAAAATATTAAGCAAAACAGATATAAAAAGTCTAATACATGAACAAATCCATCATTAATTAACAACTAACGTCACGACAGTATCAAAATAAATATTGTCTACAAACCCTAACTTACAAAAATATGGTTCAATCCTACATTGCAAATATGGATAAAGAACAGTAATATGGATCAAAATACCTCTTGTAGACAAGTTTGATTGAGGGAGGGAGATGAAGAGAGGAGGAATGAAATGAAATGAAATGGAATGGATTGGATTGAATTGGTTTGGGAGAAGAGAGGAATGAGGAGGAGCCTGCTGCTCGGCGTGGCGGCCAGATCTAGATCGGCTTTGCCGCGCCCTGCCGCGCCACCCCGCCTGGCGCGGCAAATCCGTTGACCGCGCCAGCCCGCCTGGCGCGGCAAACGCACTAGCCGCGCCAGCCCGCCTGGCGCGGCAAAGCGACGAGAGGGGCCTACCAGGGCCTGCGTGGCCGGGCGGTGCCACGGTGGCGATTTTGCCGCGCCGCCATGCATGGCGCGGCTAACGCTTTTGCCGCGCCATTGGGGACGGCAAAAGGGTTAGTTTTGCAAAAAAAAATAGACAGTGTTATTTATGAAATTTTTTATTTAATTGGGTTATTAATAAAAAAAATTCTCCATATCCTTCTCCACAACCCAAACTTGATGGAACCAATAAAGAAGGCTGCATAGGCAGACTGGCTACTATAGGAACCATTCTGTGTTAACTTCCATTTATATTTATCCTGAATTAAGTTGGGTTCTTGATATTAGAGGAGCTCTCATTGTTGAAGTTCTGCTCAAATATCTCATCATTTGGGATATGGTGGACGGAGTGGCACAAGAGATCTTGGATTATTCTATAGCAGAAATCAAGATCCTATTTTGTTAGGATATATAGACGCCGGTTATCTATCAAATCCACACAATGACAGATTACAAACAGGCTTTGTTTTCTTGTAAGGTGGAACAACAATATCTTGGAAGTCTTCAAAGCAGACATTAACGTCCACCTCCACCAATCACTCAGAAATTATTGCTTTATATGAAGCATCACGTGAATGAGTTTAGCTTCGTAGAGTAATACACCACATAACTCTGTCATGTGGTATTGGTGCAGTTGAGACACCGACAATTATCTTTGAGAATAATTCAGCATGTGTTATTCAGATGGAATCAGGTTATATTAAGAGTAATATGACAAAGCATATTATTCCCAAGTTATTCTACTCACATGAGCTCCAAAAGAATGGAGAAATAGAAATCTTGCAAATTAAATCTTATGATAATTTTGCGGATTTATTCACAAAATCTCTACCATACTCTGCATTCCAGAAATGTGTTGATGGTATTGGTACGAGGAGGTTCAAAGATTTGCAAGTATCAGGCGGAGAATCTCTCTAGATATAACCCACTTCATCATTATATTATACTCTTTTTCCTTTATATGAGTTTTATTCTATTGAGAGTTTTCTCACATAAAGTTTTTAATGAGATAATAGTAACACATAGTAATTGTCATATTATCTATTTTTTCTCACTAAGGTTTTTCAAGGATAATATATGACATTTTGATCCTTGATCAAATTGGTTTAGACAGTCTTTAGGATCACTTAAAGGGTCTATTAACATTGTATTCATATATATCATGGTGTTTCTCCTTATTTTTTCATTGGGTTTTTCTACTGGGTTTTTAAGGAGTTTTGTCTGGTATATCGATATACTTTACATTTTTTCCATAGGGTTTTTACATTGATTGATGAACAAGCAAAGGCGTCTACACAAGGACAACTGATCAAGGGGGAGTGTTAAGGATTAATTAGAGATAATTAATTATGTGATCAGTTATTGTAATCATTTTTTCCATAGGGTTTTTACATTGATTGATGAACAAGCAAAGGCGTCTACACAAGGACAACTGATCAAGGGGGAGTGTTAAGGATTAATTAGAGATAATTAATTATGTGATCAGTTATTGTAATCCCGTATTAGTAGGCATAACCGAATAGGCCCCTTGGGCATCAACAAGAACTGTTTCACTTTGAGTCACTGACAAAGGAAACTGCCACTTGTATATATACATTCCTGTTCATCATTATCATACACATCGGTCATTACCCAAGATACAATTTTCTAACAGTTACTATGGCCAAAGGTCATGGGTCCATTAGCTAAAGCAAATGGAAGTTAAATGCTTTTTATGGAATTGAATAATGAGCGTCAAATGAAAGATTGTGCTCGCACTCTGCATGTGCCTATAAATGGATTATACCTATGGACTGAGAGAGGTGCACACACTACTTCTACTAGAAAAGATAACACACATAAAAGAAAGCTATTTCTCTCATCATCAAGAGAACTAAGAAAGGTAAGAAGGTAGACGGGAGAGAAAGATTTCCAGGATGTAAGGAGCAAATATGGCAAGGTGAGTTTGTGTTGATTAGCATATTCATAAGTCTATATTGTGCTATATACATATGTAAAGATGTTTTATTTTGATTAAATCAATTTATGTGTTTTCCAGCTTACATGCTTACAAAAGAGGGGGGGGGGGGGGGGGGGGGGGGGGGCTAGACATATAGGCGCTATAACGCAGCTCTAGCACAAACCTCTACTGTTTGACTTTGCCACATTATTTAGGTATTGCATCGGTGTGCTTGGGCCATTTCTGGAGGTTTTCCCGGATAGGGCTTCGAGACTCTTGATCACATCGCTTCTCATGCTGACTTCCACCAACTGCAAGGTTGAAAGAACGTGTATATTATTGTTCTCTGCACTGCCTGTTTATACAGGTAATATTGAAAACTTTTTGGCGCGAGATATCAATTGGATGAAAACGACAGCAAGATTGAAGTTCGAAGTTGAATCTACCATAGAAAGGGAAAGCATACCAACACATGAAGTATAGTTCCCATAGTCACTACAGGATATACATGAGGCCTGACATCTTACAGGTCCAGCTCATTTGGTATTAAGATTTCGTTGTCAGAGTAAACCAGTTTCATTTCATTTCTCCAGACCTGGAAAGGGGAACAGTTTATGAGTCAGATTTCACCAAAGTACTACTTGCCTAAGATAATAAGGCCATGTTCAATTCCCCCAAAATTTTTGCATAGTACCCGTCATATCGAATCTTAGACACATGCATGAAATATTAAATGTAGATAAAAAACTAATTGTACTTTTAATCTGTTCATGCCGAGACGGAATTTTTGAGCCTAGTTAATCTATGTTTGAACAAAGTTTGTCAAATAATAACGAAAGTGCTACGGGAACTTTTCCCCTAAAATTTTGCAAACTGAACAAGGCCTAAAGGAGAACATTTATACCGTTTCTCTGAATTGAACCCTGATGTGTGGTACATTCGTTCTGTGAATATCATTTCCAGCAGGTCCTCTTTTGAAATAGTTCTTGCCAATCCAGTGCGCCTGCCAAAGATCATATGATTATTTGCTGTGTGCTTTGCACACATTTATACTAAGCAGGTAAGGATCTTCTCTAATATAGTTCCAGTGTCTAAAGAGAGGGCTTTAATGCATGTTGAAGGCCCATTTCATACCATCACTCTAACTAAAGTGAAGGTATCAGGCTTGGAACACACATTAAACTGTTTACAGAGAAGTAGCAAAAGCTCGCTCACCTTGAGAGCATGTGAAAATCCAGATTGATAAACGGAGTTCCTCGCAATTTCACATAAATCACAAGAACTGAGCTTCCAAAGCTGAAACAATCAAAATGGACATTAGTCGCTCATCCCTTTTGGCATGGGCAGCATAGTGTCTATGCGTAAAGGTGTGTGCTGCATACACATGCACACAAATCTCATGCTGCATGTGTGAAAAGACAAAACAGAAGAGCAAAAAAGCAAGGCAAGTAAGGAGTACCGAAGCAGCAATGCTGTATTCTTCCACCAATGGTTCTTTTGTCAGGTGAATTTGCAAAGGGTCGTCCGTAGATAATGAGACATTCAGACCTCGTTGGAAGAACGTTGGAAAAGGGTTGCGATGATAGTCAAGAAACAAGGAGTTGTTGCTCAATGGCGCCACTGCTAGACCAATCTGACAAAATTTAAAGTAACAGGTTGGAAAGAACATCATCATTCAAAAACAGAAACTGAAAAGTGCAAAATGTCATGCAATTTACTGGTGTTGCCCCACTAAACATGTGAAGTTTTAATAAACACTATAGTCCCCAAAACACATCATTTACCATTAATATTAAGTTCTATGTTGACTGTATTCCTTGTGTGCTGATTAGACTTAGGGCCCGTTTGGATGCTTAGAATTGAATTCATTTTAAGAATCATAATTTAAACACATATTAATTAAGCTAATATGATTATATATGGATTATATTTGTATATTATTATTGTTTATACGAGAGAGATAACCATGTGTTATATTTCTACCGTAGGGGAGTGAGTTGAAGAGAGTGTTATAAGTTGCAAAGTAGAAATATATCATAGTGATCTATAGAATCCATTTCCCTCTCCCACCCTATGAATTTGAGATAAGCTTATACGTGGATTTTGGAAAGTGGTGGAATGTCAAATTCCATGGCAGCATATTTGCACTTAGTATTTATCGATAGTATCTAATTAGGCAGTAGCTAATTAGTAGCACGATCAGTGCATGATTGTGCTTTGTGCTTGTATCAGCCTGATTGGAAGGCTTGATTTAGTTTTCTTGTAATAGTTTATTTAAGCATAGCAATACAACCAGAAAATGCTGCTAAGTTTGACAGCACCAAACGAGATCGTGTGCACTATGTTTCGCGTGAGTTGTATGTGTGTGTTCATGGTCGTGACCTTGCCGGCAGCGCTGTTTGCGTTGTCTCACCGACAAGTTCTAACAAGTGGTATCGGAGCTAGTTTCATTGAGACCAAGACTCGATGGGTGATTCCAAGAAGTCAGCCGACGGCTCCTCCTTCTCCAAGGAAGGCGTCATGATCCAGCAGGTGATTCGTGAGGTAGGCGGCGGGAGCAGCTACCCCGTCCTCACCAAGACCAATTACTCCGAGTGGGCATCCTTGATGAAGGTGAAGTTGAGGGTGAGGGTGCTGTGGAACATCATCGAGGCCAGGGGTATCGACGAGCATGAAGAGATGATGGCGCTCGACGCCCTCTACACTGCGGTGCCACAAGAGATGGTGTCGGCGCTCGTGGACAAGACGATGAAGGAGGCGCGGGATGCCATCGCGAAAATGCGTGTCGGCGATGACCAAGTGAAGAAGTCCACCGCAGTGCAGCTCCAGCGGAAGTTTGACTTGGAGTCATTCAACGACGGCGAGACCGTCGAAGACTACGCCCTGCGCCTCCAAGGGATGGTGGCGAGCCTTGCCACGCTGGGTGAGGTGGTGGACAAGTCCAAGATCATGGAAAAGGTCATCTGCAGCATGCCGGTGTGGTTCAAGCAGATCGTCCTCGCGATCACGACTCTGCTCAACGTGTCAACCATGTCGCTCACAGTTCTTGTGGGGCGGTTTAAGGCGACGGAGGACTTGTTTGAGGAAGCGCCGGCGTTGCTGCAGCATGATGGAAGGCTGTACCACACGAAGGAGGATTGGGATGCGTGGCGGAAGAAGCACGAGGTGGAGAACCGGTCGGGCGCCGGCTCGAGCACTGGCTCCAACGGCAGCTCTGGCAGTGCATCAACGCATCGCGGACGCGGTTGTGGAGGTCCACTAGGCCAAAATGGTAAGCCCACTGGTGATGAATGCAGGATGTGCGGGAAGATGGGCCATTGGGCTTGAGAGTGTCGCTCCAAGCCCAAGAATGAGCAGGTCCACGTCGCACAAGAAGAGGAGGCCTCACTTCTGCACATGAGGGAATCAACTTCATCCTCTCGCGCAGCCGCGAACATCCAACCGCTGCCGCTGCCGCTGCCTTCCCCACCTCCGTCGGGCGTAGGCGCACGGATCCAGCTACCGTCGCCCCTCCCATCTCGATCAACGGGCGCGGGCTGATGGGTAAGTCTCTGCATTGGCTGGCCCTTGCGGGAGGCTGCAGCACATGCTGCATTGGTGGTATTGCTGCTCCTCAAGGACAACATATTGACTGGTTGTTAGCACCTTTATTGATGCGAACCCGCTAGGGTTTTTGCCCGATCTTTCGATGAGAAACGGGGATAACTCGATTGGTGGATGGAGATGACGTTCACGGCCCGACTACAGCCCTCAAGACCGCGCCTTAGCAACCGATACACCACGTCCAATAGCCGTCACGATCTTGTGGAGCGCGACAACCAGCCCCTAGGGCTCCCGTCCTGCAAGCAATCGAAGAACTAGCAAGAACGAGGAAACAAGCACTGAATTTGGAAGATGAAATTGAAGGTTTCAAACTGAATCTTAATCAACAATGGGGTTCCGAAGACAAGGAGACGGGCGGCTGATCCTGCACGCGCGCCTACAAGCAAGTAGCTAAGGCAAAACTTGATCTAAACAAAACCCAACCCGACCATGGCGGCTATAGAGGGATATAAGTAGATGGATTGACGACCAAAAGAGTGTTGGGGTCGTCCTCCAACCCTAGGACGCGTCCCTAATGGACCCAACTTGATACATGGGCCATAAGCCCAAAATGAGGTGACGCAGCACCCTGGACAGCAAGACCTGTCGACGGTAATTGGATCATTGCCGCTGCTACCGAACAGATATTGACGTGAGACTTGATTCATATGAAAGTAAACTTGATAAGCTTTCCAACAAGTCCTGAAGCGCCTGAATCCGAATCCGTATGCAACCGTGGTGGCGGTCACAAGTTGGTGCTTTGCTGCAGTCCGAATCCAGCTAGCGCGAGTCCTTCTCCCTTTCGGTCTTCTCCTTGGTTCCTAATCAAAACAAGAGTGCACGCGTTTCCATTGTCTAAACAAGATGGACAAGAGCTTATCATGGAACTCACTTGATGATTAAGTTGACGAGCACGAGCACGAGTAAGAGGACCAGCTATAGGTTGTGTCGGAGAGGATGTATCGCTGGTGTTGATGTCCTCATCATTCTCCCTTTCTTGCATTTGAGTCGTCCTCGACTCAAGCTCATCTTCCTCACCCAAATAAGGCTTCAAATCTGCAATGTTAAATGTGGGACTAACCCCAAAATCTGCAGGAAGATCAAGCTTATATGCATTCTCGTTAATTCGTTGCAGCACTTTAAAAGGACCATCAGCTCTAGGCATCAATTTGGATTTTCTCAGTTCTGGAAATCTATCTTTTCGCAAATGCAACCAGACCAAATCCCCAGGTTCCAGAATCAATTGCTTTCTACCTTTATCTCCAGCACATTTGTACTTAGCATTCATGCGCTCTATGTTTTCTTTAGTGGCTTCATGCAATTTTAACATCAATTCAGCACGTTGCTTAGCATCAAAATTCATTTTTTCAGAACTTGGCAAAGGCATTAAATCAATAGGAGCACGTGGCAAGAAGCCATAGACAATCTCGAAAGGACACATTTTTGTAGTAGAATGCAATGAACGATTATAAGCGAACTCAATATGAGGCAAACATTCTTCCCACATCTTAATATTCTTCTTTAAAACAGCCCTTAACATAGTGGATAAAGTTCTATTTACTACTTCAGTTTGACCATCAGTTTGGGGATGACAAGTGGTGGAAAATAAAAGCTTAGTCCCCAATTTAAACCACAAAGTCTTCCAAAAATGACTAAGAAATTTAGCATCACGATCAGAAACAATTGTGTTGGGCACACCATGTAAGCGAACAATTTCTCGAAAGAACAAATCAGCAATATTTGTAGCATCATCAGTTTTATGACATGGTATGAAATGTGCCATCTTAGAAAATCTATCAACAACCACAAACACACTATCACGTCCCCTCCTAGTCCTTGGTAATCCCAACACAAAATCCATAGATATATCCTCCCAAGGAGCATTAGGAACAGGAAGAGGTAGATACAAACCGTGGGGATTTAACCGTGACTTTGCCTTTTGACATGTTGTGCAACGAGCAACAAACCTCTCCACATCTCTCTTCATCCTTGGCCAAAAGAAATGACCAGCAAGTATGTCCTCGGTCTTCTTTGCTCCAAAATGTCCCATCAAGCCACCTCCATGTGCTTCCTGCAACAACAACAAACGAACAGAGCTAGCTGGAATGCATAGCTTGTTAGCTCTAAACACAAACCCATCACTAACGATGAATTTGTTCCATCCTTTTCCATCTTTACAATGCAGCAACACGTCTCTAAAATCAGCATCGTGAACATATTGGTCCTTAATTGTTTCTAACCCAAAGATCTTATAATCAAGTTGATTCAGCAAAGTATATCTCCGTGACAAAGCATCAGCAATAATATTCTCCTTCCCTTTCTTGTGTTTAATAATATAAGGAAAAGATTCAATAAATTCAACCCATTTTGCATGCCTACGATTCAGTTTTCCTTGACTACGAATATGTTTTAAAGATTCATGATCAGAATGGATAACAAACTCTTTGGGCCACAAATAATGCTGCCATGTCTCTAATGTTCGAACAAGAGCATAGAGTTCTTTATCATAAGTAGAATAATTGAGAACAGGCCCACTCAATTTCTCACTAAAATATGCAATAGGTTTTCCCTCTTGTAACAAAACACCTCCCAGACCAATTCCACTAGCATCACATTCAAGCTCAAAAGTCTTATTAAAATCAGGAAGTTGTAGGAGAGGCGCATGAGTTAACTTATCTTTCAACATGTCGAATGAATTCTCTTGTGTTTTGCCCCACTCAAAAGGCACCCCCTTTTTGGTAAGCTCATTCAATGGTGCAGCAATGGTGCTGAAATCCTTCACAAAACGGCGATAGAATCCAGCAAGTCCTAGGAAACTCCGCACCTGGGTGATAGTCTTTGGGACAGGCCATCCCTGTATAGCTTCCACCTTGGCTTGATCAACCTCAACTCCCTGTGGAGTTACATCATAACCAAGAAAACACACTCGATCGGTGCAAAAGGTGCACTTCTCAAGGTTACCAAATAAACGTGCCTCGCGTAGTGCATTAAAAACAGCACGTAAATGATCAAGATGTTCATCCAATGATTTGCTGTAAATTAATATATCATCAAAATATACGACAACAAATTTCCCAATGAAAGCACGCAAAACCTCGTTCATTAATCTCATGAAAGTACTAGGTGCATTAGTTAACCCAAAAGGCATGACTAACCACTCATATAAACCGAACTTAGTTTTGAAAGCAGTTTTCCATTCATCTCCCAATTTCATACGAATCTGGTGGTACCCACTACGTAAATCAACTTTTGAAAACACAACAGCACCACTCAGTTCATCTAGCATATCATCTAATCGTGGAATAGGGTGTCGATATCGAATGGTGATATTATTAATAGCTCTACAATCAACACACATACGCCATGTTCCATCTTTCTTAGGCACTAAAATTACTGGAACAGCACAAGGGCTAAGGGATTCTCGCACATAACCTTTGTCCAGCAGTTCTTGCACTTGTCGCTGAATTTCCTTTGTTTCTTCCGGGTTTGTCCTGTATGGCGCACGGTTTGGCAAAGACGCACCAGGAATAAGATCAATTTGGTGCTCAATCCCGCGTAATGGTGGCAACCCCGCTGGTACCGCACTTGGAAACACATCGGAATACTCCTGCAAAACGTTAGCAACAGCAGGGGGCAAAGAACATTGCATATCCTCAATTGAAATCAAAGCATCCTTGCATATCAAAGCATAAGCAACAGAAGTGGATGCATTGAACTCATTAATATCTGATTTGGTAGCTATCATACAACGTCCTTTCAGTTTTATCTCATCTTTGTTACCAATTACAGATTTATCATTTTTATTGCTCTCGCTCTTTGCTTTAGTAGCCCTTGCAACATCAGTTTGCATAATAGTTTCAGGGGACATAGGATGCAGCACAATTTTGCGATCATGGTATAGAAAAGAATACTGATTTGATCTACCATGATGCATAGAATCTCTATCAAATTGCCAAGGTCTACCTAGCAGAATGTTACAAGCTTGCATAGGCACAACATCACATTCAACAATATCTTTGTAGGATCCGATGGAAAAATTGATTCTCACAAGTCTAGTTACCTTTGCCTTACCACTGTTGTTCAGCCATTGGATGTAGTAGGGATGCGGGTGTGGTTTGGTGTTGAGGGCAAGTTTCTGCACCATATCGCTGCTTGCCAAGTTGTTGCAGCTACCTCCATCAATGATCATGCGGCAAGAACGCTCTTTGATGACACACTTTGTTTGGAATAAAATATGTCGCTGATTTTGCTCCGCCTTCTCCATTTGTGCACTAAGCACTCGCTGCACGATCAAGCTTTCATAGTGGTCCGCTTCACCTGCATTAATATGTTCTTCTATTTGTTCTTCATTACCTGCATGGTCAGACGCAAGCAGTGCAAGCGTGTCTTCATCAAAATCACTAGCAGATGAGCACTCACCATCATCTTTGACAATCATAACTCGCTTGTTTGGACAGTCACGCATCATGTGTCCATATCCCTTGCACCGGTGACATTGTATGTTGCTTGTTCTACCCGTCGATGCCACGGATGAAGTACTCGCAGCAGGCTTTTGCATCGTCTTTGCAACTGAATTTGTGGGAGCAGCTCGAGTCTTGTCACTAGATGATGGAGTAGACATACGTGTAGATGGAGTTGTAGTCATGCGTTGCTGCCATGAATTAGCCTTCCCTGCAGAAATATTAGTCCTTGCGCTAGCACGTCGTCCCTGCACTTCCCTTTCAGCTTTACAAGCAAGATGAAACAAACGGGTTACACTATTGTATTCTTTGTAAGCGAGGATGTCCTGAATTTCCCGATTTAACCCACCCAAAAATCTAGCCATAGCCGGTTCCTCATCCTCCTCTAGGTTACAACGCAACATACCCGTTTGTAATTCCTGATAATATTCTTCTACACTTTTAGCACCTTGTCTCAATTGCTGCAACTTATTTATCATATCACGGGCATAGTAAGATGGAACAAATCTAGCTCTCATGGCTCGTTTCAGCGCATCCCAAGTTCTAGGTAAGTTATTAGGATTTTTCTTTCCATATTCTATCCACCAAACAGAAGCAAAATCTGTAAACTCACTAGTAGCAGCCCTAACACGTGTAGTCTCAGGAAATTCATGACATGCAAACTTTTGATCAACAGCAATCTCCCAAGTAATGTAGGCATCAGGGTCATATTTACCATCAAAAGGAGGTATCTTAAATTTAATCTTACTGAAAGCATCATCATTATTGTGTACCTCGCGTCGGCGGTTGCCACCCATACCTCTGCGGTTGTGACGTAGGCGTCGTCGATCACGAGCGTCTGGATCATCATGCTCAGTATCAGCAGTGTAGTCATCTTCATGACTACCGTGCTCTCGATCTCCCTCCTTTTCTTCTTTATGCTTCTCTTTATCTTCGGTGTGGAAGTCATCAAATCGCCTTAGAAGAGCAGCAAGGCTTTTATCCACACTAGCAACGGATTCCTCCAAACTTGTAAGCTTGTTGTTTGTGGCCATCTGCGTAGCCTCCAACTGCCCCAGCTTTTCATTTGTCACCTGCAAGTCAGTATCAAGTCCCTCTGTGTGCAGCTTCACCTTCCTTTCAAAATGCTGTATGATGCCCTTAGTGCGAGGTGTATGTAGTGTTTCGTTATCATCATCTCCCCCTGTCATGGTTCAAAAACAAAGACAACAAGAAAGGCAAGTGAAGAAATAAAAGCCCTACAACTACTAGGATGTAGCTACAGCAAGTCTCTCACACTCAACTTGTTACACAAGTTCTTACCAATTCTTACCTTGCTTGACAGGAGGGGTCGTCTACCAACAAGTCTTCAGCAATGAATGAAGTGTATCGGTGCTGCGGCACAAGACCTGTCAAGCTGTAGAGTATGTGGAGCTATAGGTGGGCTGAAACAAGGATCGAACTAGCAGCACGTTAGTTATAAAGGCGAGCTGAATAAACGTTCGACGACGGTACTGTGCTGGTCCTAGGCTAGACCGTGCTAGAGACGCGAGCCTGGACACAAAGGAAAACCACAGCACACCCCTGAAAACAAGGTGGAACAAACCTAAAATCAATATGAAAAACAGCCCCTTTTCTTTTGAATCTTTTCTCTTTTCTTTTTTTTTCCTTTTTTTTTTGGGCAACCTCAAAATCTGATTATATGAACAAAAGAATACAAAGGAGCAATTCGCTACACACACTTTTTCCGAAAGTACAGGGGTATTCCGGTAAGAAGATACTCTCTCTCTCTCTAGAGTAAGGCCGAACAAGTATGGAGTTATCTTTCTTTTGGATCACAGAAGGACTCACGTAGATGGAGTTCAGGATATATTAACAAGCGGACTCCAAGTTCTACTCGGTTTCCACTCAGAACCAACCACAAACGGATTCCACCTATTGCCGAGTTCTACTCGGTTTCCTTTTTTTTATCACGTTGGTGGAACTCAGATTGGAACTCAACTCGATCCGGACCAAGACCACAGTTCAATTCGGACTTCACAACAGATTCGACAGAGAGAAGATATGGTAATACTCGGCTGTGTATAGATGGTGACAAGAACTCGAAACTCTAAAGGACTAGACACTAAGACCAGCAACTCGACACAAACCGAAGCAACGCAAATTCAACAAGCCCTAACTAAACGGTACTAGCCAAGGCACAAAGGTTTAATAGGATTATGGAAAAAAACTAATCTACTATATTTTTTTTGGCTTTTCTGGACTATAGGAAATTAATTAAAAACAGCAATGGATTAGAAGTCTCTCACCGAAGAACCTTGCTCTGATTACCAACTGATGCGAACCCGCTAGGGTTTTTGCCCGATCTTTCGATGAGAAACGGGGATAACTCGATTGGTGGATGGAGATGACGTTCACGGCCCGACTACAGCCCTCAAGACCGCGCCTTAGCAACCGATACACCACGTCCAATAGCCGTCACGATCTTGTGGAGCGCGACAACCAGCCCCTAGGGCTCCCGTCCTGCAAGCAATCGAAGAACTAGCAAGAACGAGGAAACAAGCACTGAATTTGGAAGATGAAATTGAAGGTTTCAAACTGAATCTTAATCAACAATGGGGTTCCGAAGACAAGGAGACGGGCGGCTGATCCTGCACGCGCGCCTACAAGCAAGTAGCTAAGGCAAAACTTGATCTAAACAAAACCCAACCCGACCATGGCGGCTATAGAGGGATATAAGTAGATGGATTGACGACCAAAAGAGTGTTGGGGTCGTCCTCCAACCCTAGGACGCGTCCCTAATGGACCCAACTTGATACATGGGCCATAAGCCCAAAATGAGGTGACGCAGCACCCTGGACAGCAAGACCTGTCGACGGTAATTGGATCATTGCCGCTGCTACCGAACAGATATTGACGTGAGACTTGATTCATATGAAAGTAAACTTGATAAGCTTTCCAACAAGTCCTGAAGCGCCTGAATCCGAATCCGTATGCAACCGTGGTGGCGGTCACAAGTTGGTGCTTTGCTGCAGTCCGAATCCAGCTAGCGCGAGTCCTTCTCCCTTTCGGTCTTCTCCTTGGTTCCTAATCAAAACAAGAGTGCACGCGTTTCCATTGTCTAAACAAGATGGACAAGAGCTTATCATGGAACTCACTTGATGATTAAGTTGACGAGCACGAGCACGAGTAAGAGGACCAGCTATAGGTTGTGTCGGAGAGGATGTATCGCTGGTGTTGATGTCCTCATCACTTCTTCCACGACAGGCGGCCGCAAGCACGACAAGCGTGGCAAGCCGCGCAAAGACGCCCAGGCAGGGGCGCGAGGACGTGCAGCGGGTGATGATCGTGCAGGCGCCCAGGGTGGCGCGGCTGGCAAGAAGCCGGCACGAGACGACCCTTGCCACAACTGCGGCAAGCTTGGCCATTGGGCCAAGAATTGTCGACAGCCACGACGTGGTCAGGCTCACGTCGCGCAGGCGGAGGAGGAGCAGCCGGGTCTGTTCATGGCTCATGCGAGTATCGAACGACCTCCAGCGGCATCGGCCGCAACGACCTCCCTTCACCTCGACGAGCCGAAAGCACAAGCCCTTCTCGGCGACAGCCTCGGCAACAGCAATGTGGATGGGTGGTGCCTCGACACCGGTGCCACCCATCACATGACCGGGCGGCGGGAGTTCTTCTCCGAGCTCGACTCCAGCATCCGAGGCACCGTCAAGTTCGGCGACGCGTCCACCGTGGAGATCAAGGGCGCCGGCTCTGTCGTCTTCATTGCCAAGACTGGTGAGCACCGGCTGCTCACCGGTGTCTACTACATCCCCGCGTTGCGGAACTCCATCATCAGCTTGGGACAGGTAGATGAGAACGGATCGCGCATGGAGATTGAACGCGGGGTGCTGCGCATCTGGGATCGTCGTCGTCGGCTCCTCGCCAAGGTCAACAGGAGCAACCGCCTCTACATCCTTCATGTGCAGGTGGGGCAACCTTTTTGTCTTGCAGCCAGCCGCGACGACGACGCTTGGCGGTGGCACGAGCGCTTTGGGCACCTCAACTATGAGGCCCTGAGGTAGCTCGGTAGCAAGGAGATGGTGCGGGGCATGCCGCCCATCGACCACGTGGAGCAGTTTTGCGACACCTGTGTCCTCACCAAGCTGCGGCGGCTCCCTTTCCCTCGCCAGGTGAGCTTCCGCGCCAAGGAAAAGCTGGAGCTCGTGCATGGTGACCTCTGTGGCCCCGTGACACCGGCTACACCTGGAGGCCGGCGCTACTTCCTCCTCCTCGTCGACGACGTGTCCCGCTACATGTGGGCTATCCTGCTCGACACCAAGGCAGCCGCAGCAGACGCCATCAAGCGCCTTCAAGCTGCTGCAGAGGTGGAGTGCGGCCGCAGGCTTCGAGTCCTACGCACAGACAACGGCGGCGAGTTCACGGCGGCCGAGTTTGCGGCGTACTGCGCCGACAAGGGGATCCACCGCCACTTCTCCGCGCCGTACACCCCGCAACAAAACGACATCGTTGAGCGCCGCAACCAGACAGTGGTGGCCACCGCCCGCGCCCTCCTCAAGCAGAGAGGGATGTCGGCGATCTACTGGGGTGAGGCGGTGATGACTGTCGTTCACTTGCTCAACCGCTCCCCCGCCAAGGCCCTTGATGACAAGACGCCATACGAGGCCTGGCACGGGCGCAAGCCCGCGGTGAGCCACCTCCGCGTCTTTGGCTGTCTGGCCTTCGTCAAGGAGCTCAACCACGTCGGCAAGCTCGACGACCGGAGCACACCAGGGGTCTTCATAGGCTACGCGGAGGGCGCCAAGGCCTATCGCGTCCTCGACCCTGTAACACGGCGTGTGCACACCACGCGTGACGTCGTGTTCGACGAAGGGCGAGGCTGGACGCGGGGCAATATGGTGGATGACGGTTCGACCCCGACGACCAGCGATTTCGTCGTCGACTACGTCCACTTCGAGGAGGCGGGGGGAGCTAGCAGCTCGTCTTCATCGTGCTCGCCTACACCACCACCTCGTTCGCCACCAGCCTCGGCGAGTCCACAAGTTTCGGCGGGTTCACCGACATCGCCGGCTACACCTCGATCCCCTACACCGGCGTCTACCTCTTCAGGCTCGGCGCCGGCAGCTTCGGTCCACGACGAGCAGCGCACGGTGGAGTTCGCCACTCCGTTGTCCAACGACGAGGACCGCATCGACGCCTACCACGACGGCGAGCCTTTGTGCTACCGTATTGTGGACGACCTCTTCGACGAGCAGCCGGTCCCTGGACTGGCGCAGCGCGACTTCGAGGCCGAGCTGCACCTCGCACAGGACGACGGCGAGCCTCGTTCTTTCGCCGAGGCGGACAGAGACGCGGCATGGCGTGCCGCGATGGAGCAGGAGATGGACGCCGTCAAGCGGAACAAGACGTGGGAGCTGGCCGATCTTCCGGCCGGCCACCACGCTATCTCTCTCAAGTGGGTCTTCAAGCTCAAGAAGGACGAAGTCGGCGAAGTGATCAAGCACAAGGCGCGCTTGGTGGCGCGCGGCTTCCTCCAGCAGGAGGGAGTCGACTTCGACGACGCCTTCGCGCCTGTTGCACGGATGGAGTCCGTCCATCTCCTCCTCGCCCTCACAGCCCAGGAGGGTTGGAGCGTCCATCACATGGATGTCAAGTCTGCCTTTCTCAACGGCGACTTGAAGGAGGAGGTCTACGTCCGCCAGCCGCCGGGATTCATTATCCCCGGCAAGGAGAACAAGGTTCTCCGCCTGCGCAAGGACCTCTACGGCTTGCAGCAGGCACCTCGAGCTTGGAACGCCAAGCTGGACTCCACCCTCAGGCAAATGGGGTTCCAGCAGAGTGCTCACGAGGCTGCGGTCTACCGGCGGGGCAACGAAGACAATGCCCTGCTAGTAGGCGTCTACGTCGATGACCTTGTGATCACCGGTTCCAAGGAGAAGGAGATCGAGGCATTCAAGGAGGAGATGAAGGCCACCTTTCAGATGAGCGACCTCGGGCTCCTCTCCTTCTACCTTGGGATCGAGGTCCACCAGGACTGCTCTGGCATTTCTCTTCGCCAGACCGCCTACGCCAAGCGCATCGTGGAGCTAGGCGGCCTCACCGACTGCAACCCAGCCCACACTCCTATGGAGGAGAGGCTGAAGCTGAGTCGTGAGAGTACGGCGGAGGAGGTGGACGCGACATAGTACCTGCGCACTGTGGGCAGCCTTCGCTACCTTGTCCACACGCGACCGGACCTGGCTTTCGCCGTTGGCTACGTGAGCCAGTTCATGCAGCGACCAACGACGGAGCACCAGCAGGCTATGAAGAGGATCCTCCGCTACGTCGCGGGCACCTCTGACTACGGTTTGCACTACCCGAGGTGCCCCGGCGCGGCGCACTTCATCGGGTACATCGACAGCGACCAAGCCGACGACATCGACACGAGCAAGAGGACCAGTGGGACGCTGTTCTTCCTCGGCAAGTGTCCGATCAGCTGACAGTCGGTCAAACAGCAGGTGGTGGCTCTGTCCAACTGCGAGGCAGAGTAAATTGCAGCCACTACCGCATCTACTCAGGCTCTGTGGCTGGCTCGGCTGCTTGGCGATCTCCTTGGCAGAGACGCGGAGGCAGTAGAGCTCAGGGTGGACAACAAGTCCGCCTTAGCCTTGGCGAAGAACCCCGTCTTCCATGAGCGCAGCAAGCACATCCGGTTGAGGTACCACTTCGTCAGAAGCTGCCTGGATGAGGGGAGTGTCCGGGCCAACTACATCAACACCCAAGACCAGCTTGCCGACTTCCTGACCAAGTCTCTTGGGCGAATCAAGTTCCAGGAACTTCGCACCAGGATCGGGATGGTTCAGATTCCTCGCAAGGAGCCACACAAGACTTAGGGGGAGAATGATGGATAAGTCTCTGCATTGGCTGGCCTTTGTGGGATGCTACAACACATGCTGCATTGGTGGTATTGCTGTCCCTCAAGGACAACATATTGACTGGTTGTTAGCATCTTTAGGACAACATCTTGACCACTTTTAAGACAACATTTGCATGGTAGTTTTGCTGCCCTTTCAGGACAGCATCTTGACTAGCATCTAGGACAACATATTAGTATATGCTTGGCTGGCTAGCAGCCCTATATATTTGTAACCCCAACCCCTCAGGTTGGCATGACACTTGTGTAAGATTGTGTGAGAAATAAACCCCAGAAAATTGCCCCATCTCGAAGTGTCATCCTGTCGATGAGAGTTAGGATCTTGCTATCTCCAAGAGCAAGAATCCAGCGACTAACACGGGCGACGCGAGGGCAGGCGCTGGCTCTGCGAGCGCTGGTGCGGCCGACTCGGGCGTGGTTGGCATAGGCACGGTGAGCACGAGTGTGACAGGTGCTCATATCCAGCCGCCGCCAGCGAGCGCGCGGATCCAACTGAGGGAGCAGAAGGTCCTCGCCCACCTTGAAGAAGGAGACAACGATGCCAAGACATGAGTCCTGGACACCGGGGCCACCAACCACATGTCTGGGTGCCAGGAGGCGCTCGCGGAGCTTAACAGGAAGGTGCTAGGGACAGTGCGCTTCGACAACGACTCGGTGGTGCAGATCAAGGGTCGGGAGATGGTCACATTTTTGTGCAAGACCGACGAGACTTGTTCGTTCACCAGGGTCTACTATATTGCCCTGTTGATGATAAATATTGTGAGCATTGGGCAACTCGACGAGGTCAGGTACAAGGTCGATATCGACGACAGCATCATGCGCATTTGGGAGCCAGACTGTCGTCTGCTGGCGAAGGTGAAGCGTGCGGCGAACCGGTTATATGTGCTCAACATCAAAATGGCACCTCCGGTCTTCCTAGCGGCGTGCGACGACACGGAGGCCTAGCGACGGCATGCGCACCTCGGCCATGTGAACATGGCGGCGCTGCGGAAGCTAGTTCGGAGCCTGTTGGAGATCGAGCAAGTGGAGCGCATCTGCGAGGCGTGCCAGGCCGCACCTCATTCCCGGCGCAAGTAGAGTACCGCGCACAGGAGCTCCTCAACTTGGTGCACAGCGACCTATGCAGTCCCATCTCGCCAGCAACTCTGAGGGGAATCAAGTACTTCCTGCTGCTGGTGGACGATCTCAGCAGGTACATGTGGGTAGCCGTGATCCTTTCCAAGGATTGCGCGGTGGCTGCCATCAAGGAGATCCAGGCATGGGCGGAGGGCGAGTCCAGGCGCAAGCTGAGGGTGCTCCGCAACGATCGAGGTGTTGAGTTCACCTCCACGGAGTTCGCCGAGTACTGCACAGTGTAAGGAGTCCAACGCCAACACACCGCACCGTACAGCCCACAACAAAACGGTGTGGTGGAACGCCGGAACAGCACGGTGGTGGCTGCGGCAAGAAGTATGCTCAAGGCAAAGGGGCTGCCTGACTAGTTCTGGGGCAAGGCAGTGAGTACAGCCGTGTATGTACTGAACAGGTGCTCAACGAAGAGCGTGGACGGAATGACTCCGTTCGAGGCCTGGTACAGGAAGAAGCCTGTTGTTCACCACCTCCGGACATTTGGTTGCATCGTGTATGTCCGGAACACAACACCTCACCTCAAGAAGTTGGAAGATAGGGGCAGAAGATGATCTTCATCGGCTATGAGTGTGATACTAAGGCATATCGTGCCCATGACCCTGTGGCAAAGAGCATCCATGTGATGCGGGACGTCGTGTTCGACGAACAAGCCCAGTGGGACTGGGGCACCAGCAGCGACAGCAGCACAGTCGGTGAGAACAACGACGTCCCACGGTGTACTCCGTCATGATCCAGGCTCCTCTAGTGGTCGAGGACACCGCGGAGGCACCTGGAGCTGCTGCTGCAGTGTCTAGGAACGAATAGGCACCGCCATCATCGCCACATGCTGGAGCAGCAACGTCGAGTGGAGCTCCTAGGGCGGAGGCAGTGGAGTTTGCCTTGCCACCAGGCGAGAACAGCAACAACCTGGACGCCGACTTCGACGAGGATGACCCGCTGCGGTACCGGAGGATTGACAACATCCTCAGTCCAGCATCACCGGTTGGATTTGTGCCAAGGGTGCTGGTTGATGAAGGGCTGCTGGTGGTGAGTTCTAATGAACCCAGCACGCTCGCTGAAGCTGAGCGCAGCCCAAGCTGGAGGAAGGCAATGATGGAGATGGAGTCCATCGAATTCAACCAGACTTGGTTGCTGGCAGACCTCCCACCTGGTCGCCAGGGCCGGGTTGAAATGGGTCTTCAAGGTGAAGAGTGATGAGCACGGGGCGGTGGTCAAGCACAAGGCACGCCTCGTGGTGAAGGGATATGCATAGCGGCACAACATCGACTATGATGAGGTGTTCGCGCCGGTGGCGCGACTAGACTCGGTGCGCCTGCTCATCGCCCTTGCGGCACATGAAGGGTGGGAGGTGCACCACATGGACTTCAAGTCAACGTTCCTGAACAGCGGCCTCCAGGAGGAGGTATATGTGGAGCAGTCAGTCGGTTTCGTCATTGCTGGGAAGGAGCACAAGGTGCTTAAGCTGCGCAAGGCGCTATATGGGCTGCACCAAGCGCCACGAGCCTGGAACGTGAAGCTGGATGACACGCTAGTGTTGCTCGGTTTCAGGAGTGTTAGAGTAAATAGGAATAGTACCACATTGTCTGTTCACGTGGGGTGTTAATCCTATATAACCTATACAATGAGCCCATGAGGCCCAATGCAATACATCATCCAATTCCACCAATTTTATTCTCCTTCATGGTATCAATCGTCTAGGTTTAGATCCTAACCCTAGCCACCGCCGCTTCCACAACACGCGCCCACAAGGAGAGTGTGGGGATATTACCTCCATATACCCCCATGGACCTACTTGGGCCGGTCGCCAAGTACGGCCCAACCAGAAGGCCTTGCGGCTCGCGACCAAGCCGTCGCAACCGCCAAGGACTCTACTGAAGCCTTGCTCATCAAGGAAGATCTTAATAGATAGACCCGGATTCCTTACCTAAAGGAACCAATTGTAATCTGTTAGGATTCGGTAAATTGTAACCCTGCTCCCCGGCTATATAAGGCGAGCAGGGACCCCCTCCATTCTCACGCCATATTCCAATGTTGTAATACAAACCAGCCACCACGTAGGGTATTACAGTGACTTGTTGGCCCGAGCCTGTCTAAATCGCCATCTCTTGTCTCTGTGTTAACGCTTGTGTAGACGTCTCGCACGCCTCAATCTAATCTACTACCTTGGGCATACCCCTCGGTAGACTGTCGACCATATTTTGTCGACAGTTCGCGCGCCAGGTAGGAGGTGTGTGCTACGACACCATGATTTGCCAAGCGGTCACCTTCCCTCGCTCCATGGTTCTTCCGGAGGCCGGCACCACTTTCCAGATTGGATCTATGATCTGGACCATCTGCGACTCCGTCCCAGCTCCGGAGACCGTGGAATCTGCGCAGCTTCCTGCGCCGGACGCCTTGCCGTCCACCCAGTGCGTCATCACGCCGACGCCCCGCGCGCCGAGAATCGTCCCCTGCGACGACCTGATCGAAGCCATCGACCGGGCCAATCAAGGGATCGCCAACTGCATCGATGCCATCGAGGTAGCTCGCGTGCAGCTCTCCGACCGCCCTCGTCTCCAACACCGCCAGCGTACGTCATCGGGAGTCTCTAGCGCTCAACCCGCCCGCCGCCCCAGATCGGATTTGCATCCGGCTCGTCGCCACGCCTCGTCAACAAACTCCATGCCCTTCGAACTACGCGGCGTGACATCTATGTTCCATCACCAGGCGCTGCGACAACTCTCCGACCAACTCCAGTCCTTCGGCTCCGACCAGATGGATCCGACCAGGCCTCGCGACCAGGCAACTGCGGCTCCATTCGTCGGCATGGTGACTCTCCACGAGATCTCCGATGACACCGTCTCGGCGACTTCAGCGTCTGGACCTATTACGTCGAGCAACTCCATCTCCACGCAGACTACCACCGTCATCTCCACCGAATCCGGCGCCGGCTTCTCGCCATATCATGGAGGCGTTATCTTCAATGTCTCCACCGAAAGTGCTCCGTAGCCGAACGAGACGGACGCCGAACGTGCCAACCGGGAGCACCGCAACATCGACCGACACGACGATGAACGGCGTGACCAGGAGCGCCGTGACCGGGAGCACCGAGATCGGGAGAACATCGGAGGCCTTGACCTTCTCTACGAATTCGACAGGGTCGATGATCAGCCCGTCTACCCGACCCCAAGCGCCAATCTCGCCGTCGTCGCCAACGAGCTCTCCAAGTTTCCTGTCACCCCGGAGCTTCGGAAGATCGTCGCCCACGTCAAAGCTGCCGCGGTGCAGTGCAACGAGAAAGGGCGTCGCTCCTCTCCATCCGGCTCCTCATACAGCAGGACCCCTCAGAGTCCGCGCCGCTCCCACAGGAGGCAGTCTCCGCCACATCGCGACCAGGAAGTCTCCCAAGGCAACCACGGCGCCCATCGAGCTCCGGCTCACGACGCTTCGACCGGGCCCCGCCCCTTCACCACTCGGCTCCGAGCCGTCCCGTGGCCTCAGGGCTTCAAGGTCAACACGGTGGACAAGTACGATGGGAAGGCCAACCCTGAGCAATGGCTAACCACGTACGAAATCGCCATTCAAGCCACCGGGGGAGGATCTGATGTGATGGCCAAGTACCTCCCTGTCATGCTGTCTTCCTTAGCCAACAGCTGGCTCCATAAGCTTGCCGAAAACTCCATCGACACCTGGGAGCAGTTGAAGGAGGTCCTCATCAAGACGTACAACGTTACCTGCGTCCAGCCAGGTACGCGCTACGATCTCCAAAATGTCCACCAGGACTGTGACGAAAGCCTTCAGAGCTACATCCGTCGCTTCTCCAACATGCGGCTGACGATACCGGAGATCGCCGACGCGGAAGCCATCTCCACCTTCTCCAACGGCCTACGCCACAAGGAGCTCCGCGGGGGGGGGGGGGGGGGGGGGGGGGGGGGTGGAGTACATGTGTTTAGGCCTATGTAATTGCTACCCTTCTAGGGTTAGCTCAATAATCCAATGACTCATTCTAGCAATCTCAGAAGAGACCAAAATCATTCTGGGTTACGGAACTTGGTAACATATTACCTGACCAAGATAGTACAAGTACTGAAGCACAGGAGACTTCCTTAGATTGATTCCATGTGATATGTTGTGACAAAGAAGAAATGTCGCAGCCAAGTGATCGATATCTCCAGCCTGTACGAGCATACCCATTAGAGCAAACAGGATCTGTACTTTCAGAGAGGAACCTGGAATAGATTTTACCTCTCCAGCATGTGGACGGAATTTGATAGTGGTCATCCCCTTTGACTCACGAAGCTGAAAAATTGAACAGAACCATTACCTCTCTGAGAAATATGGAGAAAATTGAGGAAGGGGAGGAGGATATGATCACCTTGTTTAGGGTGAATAAGTTAGCATAGCAGTAGTATGCATAATATGAAAATGCAGGATTGAACACATTGGTCCACTGTTCAGGTGTAGGCATGTGGTGCTTTGTTGGACGCCTTTCTGGTTTACTTTCATCATCAACTAGGTCCAGCCCTACAACCTGCAAGGCCCAGAAAGAGTCAACTGAAGTTGCAATATCACGTACCCGAGATAAATGCATGTGAGCATATTTATATTTATCAATTATCATTACTGAAAAAAACTAATGCTGAAATTTAGCATCAGTTTACCATGTCACACCCACTCGTGGGCTGGCATGTGACACACACACACACTGTGGCATGTTCTCTACAGCGGTCTACTCTCAAGTTGGTGATGCGGCTCATATTCTCTTTTGGAGAGATAGATGGTTTCATGGACAAGCATTGCTGATCTAGCACCGCATCTGGCTGTTCACAATCCAAAAAGGAGGGCAAATAAACGGACTGTTCTTGAAGCCCTCATGGATCTGAAATGGATCTTGTACGTGCAAGGTGCACTTTCAGTGGATGTCATTGTTGAATTCCTTGAGTTATGGGATATTATGTCTGAGATGGAACTACAGCCAGGGGTGGAAGACTCTCATACTTGGAGATTTTCTTTGTGTGGACAGTACACAGCAAAGTCAGCATATGACAGATTTTTCAGGGGACAATAAGATTTGAACCATATGAGAGGATTTGGAAAACTTGGGCACCAGACAAATGCTGCTTCTTATGTGGCTAGTCGCACATAATAGGTGTTGGACAACTGATAGACTAGCACAGCATGGTCTTGATCATCCAACTCGGTGTCTTCATTGTGATCAAGATTCAGAAACTATCAACCATCATCTTGTAGACTGTGTTTGCATGAGATTTTTGGTACAGCCTGCTCCAAAAGATTGGTATGCAAAGTCTCTCGCCCCAGCAGGGAGAGGCGTCTTTCGAGCGCTGGTGGGCCAGAACAAACAAGGCTGTGGATGGTTTGGCAAGAAAAGGCTTGAACTCTATCATCATCTTGGGAGCATGGACACTTTGGAACCAGGAATTGTTGTTTGTTTGATGGAGCTTCACCAAATCTAGCCAGGTCTTTGACTCTTATCTTAGAGGACATGAGTTTGTGGGGTATTGCTTACCTAGCTGGCCTGCTACCTATGTGACACAAAGTCAAGGTCGTCTTTTTTATAGCACAGGCGAACATGTATTTTTAGTTGCTTTGGTGTGAGTTTTGGGGTGTCTGTAAGGGTTCTTTCCCCTTTTTCTTCTTAATATAATGATACAGCTCCCTGCGTGTTCGAAAAAAAAACTGTGGCATGTGAGACACAACAACAAAGTAAATGGTTGATGTGTGAAATGTTGATGCACGACACAAGGCAGAACTACAGTCTATATGCATATTCTTTATAACCAATGATTTCTCAACCTGCTTCAGGAAGACATGGAGCTGCGGGTGTGAAGCTGGATCAATAGTAACCTCAAAAAGAGGAAGGAAAATGTTGTCAAGAAGATTTTGGAATGACGTAACAATACCCATTTCCTTGTACACATTATATAAGCGTGGAATCTGCAAAAGAGTGTCCACAAAATATATCAGAAAAGAATCATCTGTGCATCAAATATTTCACGGGCAAAAAGGGTAATATTTCCATGGTTAAGAACTATTGAACTACATCTTAGGGTAAGTACTCATCTTGGCATTCTGCAAGCTAGACTATTGTCAAGAGTACTTTTGTTCAGCAAAGCCTCACTAGCTATTTCTCTCAACATGCAAACTATCTATCTCATCAGTCCACAATCGGATGCATTTATAACCAACTAGCATTTACAATTATGATCTACTTAATCCATCCGAAATTATAAGATGGACTTTTTTGACACCAAGTTTGACCACTCATCTTATTCAAAAATTTGTGCAAAATATCACTTATTTTGTTGTGGCTTTGTTTATTAATAAAAGTTCTTCAAGAATGACTTAAATTTGACTATATTTATATAAATTTTTAAAATAAGACGAGTGGTCAAACTTGGAGTAAAAAATGTCAAATGTCTTATAGTTTGGGATGGAGTACATGTCAGTAAAACACATCATCTACTAACATGCATTTAGTTATCCACATCAGCGTACCACGTCATCCACTAACATTAACTTATAATTGCTTATCCCTTGGTATAAGTAATTTTATTCTAAATCATCAGCAATTTTGTTCAAGGCGACCTCTCTATCACCAAGCACTGCCAACACTTCACGACCATGGCCAATGCTCTCATTGACCTGGTGGAGTTCGTCTCAGACCATACTCGATGTCTCTTCCCCACCATCCTGGCTGTCCGCTCCGACTTTGCTCATGGAGGAGCTCACCCACTCCAACAAGTTCGCAGGGCCGGCCATGGCTCTTGTCACTTACTCCAGTGACGGATCCAAGATAAATGTTCAGGGGGCTTCTTCAACCTTCAGACAACATCCTCAGACTAAGGGGGGCTCCATGAGTCCAGCAGTTGTCCCTCCGACTCGCCCTCCGCCGCCACATCCATTGCTTTCACTACTGTTTATTCCCTAGAACTCCCTAGTATTAGAGATATGTATAGTCTAACACATGTATACCATGTAACTTGTACTCCAAGTTGTATCTTTATATGAAATCCACTCCTCCCTTATGGGTGTGAGGTGTTTCCCTAATAACTTTCTACAAGGTATCAACAATCTGGGTTCTCCGGTCTCTGCCCTAGCCCCCGATCCCCTTCAAGCGCTGCCAGGCCACGTGTCACCTTTGCTCCACGCGTGCTCGCGCCGCGCGCTCGAACCGCCTCCTCTGCTCCCAGCGAGCCATCTGCTCCGCCCGCTCCCCTACTCCGCGCCGCCTCCTCTGCTCCCCGCGGGCCGTCTGTTCCACCCGCTCCCCTGCCCCGCGCCACTTCCTCTACTCCTCGCGTCGCCAGCCCGTGCAGCCCCAATTTCAACCGCGTCCTTCACCTCCTCGGCCACCAACGACCCCGCCACTAGTGGTGCCATGGGCTCTCTCCCCATTGGCCTGATCGTTCCCCCCTATGCTATGATCATCGTCCGATCTCACGTTCCTGTCGTCCTTGAGCCGCAACACCCAAACTTCCACAAGTGGGTGCCCTTCATCAAGTCCTTGCTCGGGAAGTTCGGCCTTCGTGGTCACATCGATGGGACTGTTCTGGCCAATCCCGCTGATCCCTAATGGGCCATCGATGATGCCTATGTCCATGGTTGGCTCCTCGGGTCCGTTGTCCCTAATGTCCAGGATCTCACTAGGGAGGATGATAAGACAGCACGCCAACTCTAGGTCGCAATTGAGGGCTTGTTTCTCTCCAACAAGGAGACCCACGCTGTCTTTCTACACGATGAATTTTCCTCCATGTGGCAGGGGGGCCTCTGCATCAATGACTATTGTCAGCGTGTTTACACCGTCGCCGATGCTCTCAAAAATGTTGGTCATGTTGTCTCGCCGTCACAGCTCGTCCTCAACCTCCTTCGCGGCCTCAATCCGCGATTTTCCAGCACGCTGGACAACATCGCCGACACCTCACCGCTACCCGACTTCAACACAACCCGCAAGAAGCTTGTTCCCAAGGAACTTCATCTCGCCAATGAAGGCAAGGTCTCCTCTGAGACCGCGCTCCTCACCCCAGCTCGTCTTCTTGTGGCACAGCATGTCGCAGGGCCTCTGCCTGCTATAGTGCAGCACAGGGCCTCTGCCTCCTCTGCTTCCCCGCCAGGCAGTTGTCGCACAGCTCGCCGGTGTGCTTGATGTGGGGTAGCCCGGTCACCATCTTCTCTAGACGGTCCAGAGCGTCGAAGCTCAGGTGGCCATAGCGAGCGTGCCAGAGCCACAGCTGCTCCGTGCCCTGCGCCGCCAAGCACACCGGGTGCTCCACCTTCAAGTCAAGAAGATACAACCGGTTACGGGAACGCGATACCTTGGTGAGAAGTCGACGTTCCTGGTCCCTGATCCGCAACACTCCGTCACGGATCAGCACCTCCGAGCCGCGCTCGTCCAGGTGCCGTAAGCTGATAATGCTCGAGCGCAGCTGCGGGATGTAGTACACATCCGTCAGTGTGCGGTGCTCGCCTTTCCGGCACCGGAAGACGACAGTGCCCTGGCCACAGATGATGACCCGCGAACCATCTCCGAACTTGATCGATCCGGTCTTGTTCTCGTCAAGGTCGGAGAAGGCGGCCCTAAAACCAGTCATGTGGTTGCTCGTCCCGGAGTCGAGATACCACCTGTGCTCGAGCTCGTCGCCGACCGCGCCTAGATGGACTTGCGCGCACGGCTCGTCAATGTCGACGTCCTGCATCGCAGTCCTCTGCTCCGCCTCCTCTGCTTTGCCATCCTGCAACGTGCAATACTCCCCTATCAGGAGCGCGTGCTCGTCGTCGCTGTCCTCCCGAGCCAAGTGCGCCTCCCCTTCTTCTTCTCCAGCCTCTTCTCCAGACACTCCAGCGCCCAGTGCCCCACCGTCCCGCAACGTCTGCACGCGTTGGGGTCGGTGAACTTCTTTCCTTGCGGCGGCTTGCCACCGCCACCACCACTACCGCCGCGGCTGGAAGAGCCTTCCCTGGTCCGCCGCTTCTCCTTCACGCGCGCGGTCCACTCCTCCTCGGTCAGCAGCAACTTGTTGTTGTCCTTCTCCTTCTCCAGTGGCGCCGGCGTGCGATCCTCCACCGCACGGAGTCGCCCGACCACATCCTCCAGAGACAATGTGCCCATGTCCAGCATGGTCTCGATGGAGGGGGCCAGCTGGGTGTACTTGGTCGGCACGACGCGAAGAAGCTTGGCCACGACGTCCTCTTCGTCCATCGGCTTCCCGAACTGGCCACGGACTGCAGCCGCAGCGAGAAATCCTCCACGGAATCGCCATGACGGAACTTCATGTCGTTGAACTCGCGACGCAGCTGCTGCGCCTTGGCCTTCTTGGCTCGATCCGAGCCGACGCTAAACGATGCAAGCATCTCCCACGCCTCCTTCGCCGTGTTCTTTGCGCCGATCGCCTCATGGAACTCGGCCGGGGTGGATGCCAGCAGCGCCTCCATGGCACCCACCTCCGCATCCTCACCGGCACCTCCAGTCTCGACGGCGGCCCAGCAACGGCGGGCGCACATCTTCCACTTCATGTGGACAGCCCACTCGCCATAGTTGGTGCGGGACAACATCGGCCAGGAAGTGCTGCTGACCTCCCGCACCGTGCGCACCTCCACTATGGGCTGAGTGGCCAGGGGAAGCTCCTTCCCGGAGGTCTCAGTCCCCTTCGGCGCAACAATGGCGTCGTCAGCCATCGCCGGCGGTCAAGCGCAGCGACGGTGTATGGCTCCGGTACCACTTGTTGGTTACTAGACCAGCAACCAAGGTGAGCAGACCCTGCTCTCCTTCCCTCTCCCTCTCCCCTAACCTAAGGTTGAAGAAGAGTTGAGCTCTCTCTGCCCTCTCCCTCACACAGCACATAGTTCAGCAGTGGCTGAAACCTGGACACAGAAAGTTTGTGGCAAAGAAGCTGCCTTTTTCCATTGCATATGGGTACATATATATAGACATGCATAGTCGGTTACTTGCTACTCCTAGAAGCTGTGTAACAGCACAAGCAAAATCTAATTTGACTACTACTACTAGAAGTCCTTGTCTTACATGCCAAGAAAACTTAAGGACTAAGCTATGCTACTTGCTGAACAAGGAAACAACAGCAGATTACTCAACACGCTTGGCACTAGTTTGCATCTTGGCATTGGCAGCGTGTCATCCATCATGGCATACTCTGATGCCGACTAGGCTGGATGTCCAGACTCTCGGCGCTCTACATCAGCTGCGTTTTTCTCGTAGACAACCTGGTTTCCTCGTCTTCAAAACGGCAGACGACGATGTCTCGTTCTAGTGCGGAGGCGGAGTACCATGTTGTTGCTCACGCAGTTGCTGAGTGTTGTTGGTTGCACTAGTTGCTTGAAGAACTTAATATCTCGATTCCTTCAGCGACCATTGACTGTTGTGATAATGTCAGTGCAGTCTACATGACCGCAAATCCGGTTCATCATCGTCGCACGAAGCATATTGAGATTGACATTCATTTTATTCAAGAAAAGGTGGTTTTGGGGCAGCTCAGAGTTCTACATGTTCCCTCAACTCATCAGTTCGTGGACATTATGACTAAGGGACTTCTGTATAGTTATTTAATGACTTTAGGTCCAGTCTTTGCGTCTAGATTCCTCCCGCTATGACTGCAGGCGGGTATTAGAGATATATATAGTCTAACACATGTATATCATGTAACTTGTAAGTTGTATCTTGACTATATATACGAAAATCCAACCCCTCCCTTATGGGTGTGAGGTGTTTCCCTAATAACATTCTACACCTAGAATCCAGGGCAGTCAAGAGGGAAATCCCTTGAGCCCTGGACAACACCCACAATTGACTTCCCCTGTGCTCAGCAAGGCCGATGCCAAGCTAGGAGTCGCCCCATCAAAAACACAATGTTTTCGATGTTTAAATTACATAACTTTGGTGGAACAAAAACCAGCAGTAGCTCCATAGCCAAAGAAATAGCAGATACAATTACAAGACAAGGCTTTACTACAGACCAGTAGACAAGGAAGAGGTGAACAAAGCAATCAGGAATCAGGAGCCACAGAACTATCCAACATAGTATATTAGCAATTAGTCCAATAGAAGTAAAGGATACCTGAACCAGCCAGACAACATTTTCACTGTGCAATTCATTGTTCACTATCCAACTCGCAAGTTGGTCCCATTCACTTTGTTTCCTTCCATAGATTGAAATCCTATATTCTGCCAGCTGAAATAGCATATTAGGGCATAAAGTTACAAGATATCAAATAAGAAGTGCCTCTGAATTAAAAACAAAAAAAAGTTGTCCGGCTGACAGTTTACCTGATATTTGCTAGCAGAAAGGTCAGAGAAAACTTGCTTTGTCAACTCGGCAAGAAAACGGCCTAGATTAAAAATATTAAAAATCAATTAGAACTGAATAGCTGAATATAATGATTAATCACGGTTCATGATCAAATCATTCCTCCACAGATCAAAACAAAAAGCATACTATACAGCAACCACATTTTTAAATGAAGTCTAGGCCTTTAACAAAACAGAACGGGGCATGTTGTTAAACAAAGCCAGAAACCAAAACCAAACAACCAGCTTGATCACTTTAGCCTATGTATATATCTAAAGAGTAAGGTTAATAGGCTCAGGAGCACAAAAGGTGGGTTTCGTATATCTCTTCGAATTGTATTATGAAGCTACTTAGGGGTGGTAAAGGGCCCTTCAATTTAGCCTTGCAAATTTAAGGATCGGGACGTAATACTATATGATTTTGAACTAAATTAGATAGGGCTTAGTTGGATTGTGAAGGAAGCATAAGGGCCATGATCCATTACCACCCCTAAAGCTACTCCCTTGGTTTCAAATTATAAGTCGTTTTGCCATTTCTAGTTACACATGTTTTGATAGACAGCGTATATCTTAGGTGCATAGTACAAACTATGTATTTAAAACTAAAACTACTTCTAATTTATACCATCTCTTGAATTGTATGAGGAAGCTAGCATATAAGCGTCGCAAATTGCTGATCGTGGTAGTTTTTCCTCTCTAGAGGTCTAGCACAGTAGCACAGGCACTAATGTAATTTCAAAGCTTGGTGATACATGTGGTGTGGGTATGTTTTTTACGAACATGCAGGAGAGCTGTGTATCTTTGTATTAAGAAGAAAAAGGGGCAGGAGCCGTTACAACACACACCCACACACCTAAGCTCTTAGAGAACCCACGCGCCTTTTACTAAGACAGAAAAAAACGACTTCACCTCCACAAAGGGACCCCACTGGCTATCTACAAGCTCAAGAGAAGGGAAGGAGCTTCCATGAGCCTTTGCAAGATTCCAGTAACATCGTTCCTCACTTGCGAGCAGCAATGCACCAGCCAAGTTACGAGGAGTACCATCAAAAACACATCGATTGTGATGGTTCCAAATTGTCCATGCCCCAAGGATAATAAGCGAGTTGAGCCCTTTTTTGTGTGAAGCATCTATTCTTGACTCTGCCTTGGGCCACCATTCATCGAAGGAGGGTTCATCCTGTTGTGGCGAAAGGGCCTGTAGGCCCACTTTCCACAACAAAACAACCCAAAATTCTCACGCAAACACACAAGATACTAATAGATGATTGATAGTTTCTTCCTCTTGATCGCAGTGGGGGCAGCGAGCAGGATGTGGGAGACCTTGGCATGCAAGCCTGCCTGCGGTCCAACATTTGTTATGTGCTGCCAACCACATAAAGAAGCGACATTTTCCAGGAGCCAAAGTTTTCCAAATATGCTCCCAAGGTCTGAATGTAGTGGAGACAATGAAGAAACCCTCATATGCAGATTTTGCCGAATATTGGCCTGATGTAGAGAGACGCCACACATGAGCATCCTCCACTCCAGGCTGCAGAAGCACCTCTGAGAGAATATATCACAGCGCTAAGAATTCAGTGATGATTCCCACAGTTAGAGCTCCTTGGATATCTGCAATCTAGCCATGGTTAGTAAGGGCTTCCAGCACAGTCCTCTTATTAGCTCTTCTCTTGCTAACAATGGCAAAAATTTGTGGAGCAAGATCAGCTACTTATTGTCCATTGATCCATCTGTCCTTCCAAAATAATGTGTGAGCACCATCACCCACTTCTAAAATGATTGCCATGGAGAAGAGAGCTCTTACTGAATGATGAACTTGGATAGGAAAGGCCGAACATGGTTTATTGGGCTCAGTTTTCTGTAGCCACAACCATCTCATTCTAAGTGCTGGAAATAATTCTTGGATTATTGGGCTAACCCTAGATGGGTAGTTGTATAGTAGCCATACATGGACCTCATGAGCCTAATACTCACGTACTCCAACACCCCCCCCCCCCCCCCCCGCAGTCTGAACTACCGGCGTAGCGGAGTTTCAAGACTAAGCACGAAAAGAAGCACAACACACGAGCCCCCCCCCCCCCCCACAAGACGCAACTAGCCACTAGTGATGTTGAGGCTGGAGTGAAACTCGGAGAAAGTCGAGGACGGGAGGCCCTTGGTGAAGATGTCGGCAAACTGAGAGGTGGTTGGGACGTGGAGAACCTGAACATCACCGATGGCCACCCGATCGCGGACAAAGTGGAGGTCGATCTCCACATGTTTGGTCCGCTCGTGTTGAACGGGGTTGGTGGAGAGGTACACCGCACTGACGTTGTCGCAGAAGACCAACGTGCTCCGGGCGAGGGGACTGTGGAGCTCGCCAAGGAGCTGTCAGAGCCAGGAGGCCTCAGCCACGCCGTTAGCAACAACGCGGTACTCCGCCTTGGCACTGGAGCGGGAGACCACCGGCTGACGCTTAGACGACCAGAACACCAGGTTGCCGCCCAGGAAGACAGCGTACCCGGAGGTGGACCGGCGAGTATCCGGACACCTGGCCCAGTCAGCGTCGGTGTAGACGACGAGCTCGGTGGAGAAAGACCGGTGGAGGAGCAGGTCGTAGTCGACAGTCCCGCGGAGGTAGCGGAGGAGACGCTTGAGAGCAGTGAGGTGAGGCTCGCGCGGATCATGCATGTAAAGGCAAATCTGCTGAACTGCATATGTGATGTCCGGGCGGGTGAAGGTGAGGTACTGAAGCGCCCCTGCAAGACTCCTGTACGCAGTGGGTAAGTGACTGTGGTGCCCTCGGTCTCTGACAGCTTGGCCTGAGTGTCAACTGGGTTGGAGCAGGGCTTGCAGTCAGTCATCCCAGCTCGCTCCTGGCCCGTGCATCAGCAGGACGTCAAGAATACTTTTCTCCACGGGACACTTGCTGAGACGGTCTACTTATGATGGAAATAATTCTTGGATTATTGGACGAACCCTAGAAGGGTAGCTATATAGTAGCCATATATGGGCCTCATGGGCCTAATACACACATACTCCAACACTAAGTGTCCATCCCAGCCTTTGCATGTCAGAGATTCCAAGTCCTCCAAGCTCTGGAGGTCGGCGTACCTTGGGCCATGCCACAAGGCAATGGCCACCTTTCGCATCTTTGTGTCCCTTCCACATAAATCCCCTTCTGATTTTATCTATTGCCTTGAGAGCCCATGCTGGAAGGTACAAGGCCAGTGCCAAATAGACTAAAGTTGATGTGAGTACAAATTGGACTAGTATTCTTCTCCCAGCCCTAGAGAGCAAGTCTGCTTTCCAGCCAGGTAACAAATCTGCAATTCTGTCAATTATCCGCTGGACTTGTGTTCTAGTTAGTTTATCCATAGATAAGGGTATACCAAGATACTTGCATGGGAAATCCAGAATTTCACAAGGCAATCTTTCTTGCAGCACCATAATATCATCCTCTGAGGATTGGACGGGATAAGCATTGCTTTTTTTGTAAATTGGTTGAGACCAGATGCTTCCCCAAAAAGTTGGAGAATGTCCAGGATTAAATCAATGTCACTGGAAGTGGGTCGAAGGAATAAAACAACATCATTCGCATACAGGGAAATCCGATGAGACAAAGCCCGACTTGCAAGGGGTTGCAGAAGTCCCTCAGTCGAGGCCTTTGCCACCATATGAGCAAGTACATCATCACCAATATAATGAGCATAGGAGATAACGGATCACCTTGTTGCAGTCCTCTGCTGTGAAAAATTACCTCACCAGGGACACCATTTACTAGCACCTGTGTTGATGAAGACGCTGTCATGTGGGGACGCACCTACACCCGGCGCAGACGGGCCCGGGACGTGCGGAGGGCCGCGGAACGCGCGAAGCACGTATCGGGCACGCACGGCGTCACGGAAGGCACGGCGTCGGGCGGTGTCTGAGATGGAAACGTAGTTTGTTACTAGCTGTTTTGGAAACTTAGTTTGTTACTTGCTATTTTCAGTCCTTAATTTTAGGATCTTTTATTCTTGCCGTGTGAAGGCCTTAGGCCATATATATATGCTGTAACCGAACACTTGAGGGCAATCAAGAATTATCAATCTAATCTATCTCTCTTCTCTCAACAACAAACCGACGGCTGAGGGGTAAAACCTCGCCGGCGACGACGGAACGAGGCTACGAACTCCGTAGCCGCGGTCCAGCTACCTTGGGCGCCGACGCCCTTGACAACCTGGTATCACGGTCACGTCGATCCTCGCTGTCACGATCCACCCCACCACCACCCTCAGCTGTCGCGCTGCCATCACCTGCGTCATCGTCCGCCGCGTCCTGTGCCGCCGACATGGGTGACGCCTCCGACCTCAAAGCCACCGTTGAGTCCCTCACCAACGCCATGAAGACGTTGCAGGCCTCCGTCGAGGCCAACGCCAAGGCCATCGCTGTCCTCACCTCCAACAGTACGTCGATGTCGGGCACCAAGACGGCCTCCGGCGAGCATCACACCGATCGGCCACCCCGGCACCAGAAGATGGACTTTCCGCGCTACGATGGCAAGTCCGACCCGCTCGTCTTCATCAACCGCTGCGAGTCCTACTTCCATCAGCAACGCATCATGGAGGAGGAGAAGGTGTGGATGGCCTCCTACAACCTCGAAGACGGGGCACAGCTGTGGTACATGCAGGTCTAGACCGATGAAGGTACTCCGTCGTGGCGCCGCTTCAAGGAACTCATCAATCTGCGTTATGGGCCGCCCCTCCGCGCCGCACCGCTCTTCGAGCTCGCTGACTACCGCCACACGAGCACCGTCGAGGAGTACCAGGATCGCTTTCAGGCGCTCCTCCCGCGTGCCGGCCATCTCGACGAAGCGTAGCGCGTCCAGCTGTTCACAGGCGGTCTTCTGCCACCGCTCAGCCTCGCCGTACAGGTGCAGAATCCGCAGTCTTTGGCGGCCGCCATGAGCCTGGCACGACAGATGGAGTTGATGGAGCAGTACTCCGCCGCCCCGGCCAAGGCTGTCCCTCGCGGCATCCTTACGGCCCCGTCGGTGCGTCCAGCGCCAGCGCTGCCGCACGCCGCCAAAGCGGCCATGCCCACGGTGACGGTTGAGGGGCGCCCGGTGAAGCGCCTCACCCAGGCCAAACAGGAGGAACGCCATCGCCTCGGCCTATGCTACAACTGTGATGAAAAGTACGGCCGCGGGCACAATCGCGTCTGCAAGCGGTTGTTCCTCCTGGACTCCGCCGTCGAGGATGACGACGACGATGTCACTGCGGGGGATGCGGAGGCGCCGGTCTTCTCCCTGCACGCGGTTGCGGGCGTTCCCACCTGTGACACGATGCAGATCACTGTGTCACTGGGCACCACTTCCTTCGTCGCGCTCCTCGACTCCGGCTCGACCCACAACTTCATCACCGAGGACGCCGCACTCCAGACTGGGCTGCCCATCCAACCCCGTCCTCGCCTACCTCGGCCACGTCATCTCCGCGGAGGGTGTCGCCATGGATCCGGCCAAGGTGCAGGCCATCCATGAATGGCCGGTGCCTCGCTCAGCGCGGGCGGTACGCGACTTCATCGGCTTGACAGGGTATTACCGCAAGTTCGTCCACAACTACGACATGGTCGCCGCCCCGCTAACAGCTCTCCTCAAGAAGGACAGCTTCTCCTGGACTGCGGCGGCAACTGCGGCTTTCGACGCCCTCAAAGCCGCGATCACTTCGGCGCCAATTCTCGCCATGCCGGATTTCGCCAAGCCATTTGTTGTCGAGTGCGACGCATCTTCACACGGGTTTGGCGCCGTGCTCGTCCAGGAGGGCCACCCGATCGCCTTCTTCAGCCGGCCCGTCGCGTCACGCCACCGGTCCCTCGCTGCTTATGAGCGGGAGCTCATCGGCTTCGTCCACGCCGTTGGCCACTGGAGGCCGTACTTGTGGGGGCGTCGCTTCATCGTCAAGACGGACCACTACAGCCTCAAGTACTTGCTTGATCAGAGGCTCGCGACAATTCCCCAACATCACTGGGTGGGCAAGCTCCTTGGCTTCGATTTCTCCGTCGAGTACAAGCCCGGGACGGCGAACGCAGTGGCTGACGCACTGTCTCGCCGTGATACGACAGAGGAGGGGGCTGTACTGGCCCTTTCGGCCCCCCATTTTGACTTCATCGCGCGTCTCCGCCAGGCACAGCTCACCGACCCGGCCCTCGTCGCCATCCGGGATGAAGTGCACGCAGGTTCCCGCAGGGCGCCGTGGGCGATCGTCGACGACATGATGCAGTACGCTGGGCGCCTGTACATCCCGCCCGCGTCCCCCCTCGTCCAGGAAATTCTGGCGGCCATCCATGAGGAAGGGCATGAAGGCGTCCAGCGCACGCTCCATCGACCGCGGTAGTGGCTAAGCTGGCTACCATGGGCGGAGTTCGTCTTCAACACCGCCTACCAGACCTCCCTGCGGGACACGCCGTTCCGCGTTGTCTACGGGCGGGATCCGCCGTCCATCCGCTCCTATGAACCGGGAGAAACACGGGTCGCTGCAGTTGCCAAGACCATGGAAGAACGTGAAGAGTTCCTCGCAGACATTCGTTACAGGCTTGAGCAGGCTCAAGCAGTCCACAAGCTCCACTACGACAAGAGCCACCGCCAAGTTGCGTACCAAGTCGGGGACTGGGCGCTCCTGCGTCTTCGGCAGCGTGCGGCGGCGTCGCTTCCTCAGGCCACGATCGGCAAGCTCAAGCCGCGTTTCTACGGGCCATACAAGGTCACAGAGCTGATCAATGAGGTCGCGGTTCGTCTCGCTCTTCCGACGGGCGCTCGGCTTCACGATGTCTTCCATATCGGCCTCCTGAAGAAGTTCCACGGGCCACCTCCTGAAGCCCCTCCGCCTCTACCCAACATTCATCACGGCGCGGTGGCCCCAGAACCGGAGCGTGCCGTTCGATTCCACTTGGCTCGCGGTGTGCACCAGGTCTTGAATCATTGGAAGGGTGAGTCCGCGGCTTCAGCAACTTGGGAGGATGTCGACACGTTCCGCGGCAAGTTTCCGGCGTTCCAGCTCGAGGACGAGCTGCCTCTCGAGGGGGGGAGAGATGCCATGTGGGGACGCACCTACACCCGGCACAGACGGGCCCGGGACGTGCGGAGGGCCGCGGAACGCGCGAAGCACGTATCGGGCACGCACGGCGTCACGGAAGGCACGGCGTCGGGCAGTGTCTGAGTTGGAAATGTAGTTTGTTCCTAGCTGTTTTGGAAACTTAGTTTGTTACTTGCTATTTTCAGTCCTTAATTTTAGGATCTTTTATTCCTGCCGTGTGAAGGCCTTAGGCCATATATATATGTTGTAACCGAACACTTGAGGACAATCAAGAATTATCAATCTAATCTATCTCTCTTCTCTCAACAACAAGCCGACGGCTGAGGGGTAAAACCTCGCCGGCGACGATGGAACGAGGCTACGAACTCCGTAGCCGCGGTCCAGCTACCTTGGGCGCCGACGCCCTTGACAGACGCACTAATGATGTCGCACCAAATGACACCGAAACCCATCTTCCTCAGGACTTCTAGGAGGAATGGCCAGGACACTGAATCAAAAGCTTTCATGATATCGAATTTAAGGAGAATCCAGGGTTGTTTCTGCTGGTGGAGAAACCTTCCTGTTTGTTGGATAAGCATGAAGTTGTCCTGGATGAATCTCTTTTTTATGAAGGCTGTTATGTGGCTGCTAGGGTTGAGAGGGGTTGAGGGAGCGGCGGCGGCTGCTGTGCTACAGTAACGCGGAGCCACAGTTACTGTTCATGTAGTAGTAGCGGTGGCGGCGGCTAGGGCTGCGAGGGCGCAGGAAGGCCGGGCGGGGGCCTTTGCCCACGGCCAGACAAGAGAGAAGGGATTTCCTTCTTAATTCTTGTTTGATTGGATTGATACAGCTCATCAGGTTTACTTCACCCCTAAGCAAATGACTTTTATCTCTAATTAACCCTAACGGGCTATACTACCAGCCCAGGCCCAATAAGCCCATGCCATACTCTAACACTACACCTCACCTAGACATGCAGCTCGTCCTCGAGCTGCAACCTAACAAACCTATAACGATGACTTGACTCGACTCAGACCTAACACATAAAAACAAGCCTTTTACATCTCGACTTGTTTTATTATTCTCAAACTGAAATAGACCAGGACTCTTCATTTTTTACTCCTGAAAATAAGGTGGACACCATCCGCACGTCGGATATGCACATGTACAACCACCAGGATCCCATGGAGACCATCTGAATGAAAGAGGCGCATATGTATGGCCACCTGGAAGTGGTTGCAATGAGCAGCAGATCCGCCCGCGCGGCGGCCGGTGGCGGAATTCAGAGGCACTAAGTGGGGGTGCGCTCCCGCCGGTGACCCCATGCCTTCTCCCCGCCAAACGGCCACTAGTCTGCACCACACAAAGAAGAGTAGAGAGCCGTTGAAGATCCTCGATGCAGCGGATGAGAACAAGGTCCTCCGCACGGCGAAGAGCAACTTGGAGGAGCTGCGTGCAAGGCTGAATGACATGCAGATCACGCATCTCCTGCACCCGCTGACGTGCTAGGAGGCCGTGTGCAATAGCTTGCAACCATACCACCGCAGACACCTGATGGGTAAGCATCTTCCCTGCTGGCTCTGTTACGATGTCCGTCGGGTTCTCGATCTGCTTCAACTTCGCAGCCAAAAACCACTGTCACCGTTGGGGACAACATGGTCGCGCCTTCCCATGGCATGGCTGCTGCTGCAGAGAGCCGGTCCGCACGGATGACATGGCGCCGCCGCTTGAAGATGGTGCGTTGCCCGTGCCACAGAAAGGAGCTACAGCAGCAAAAGCAGCGCCGTCGACAAGAAGTAGGCGATGGAAGTTGGACCAGATTTGCAGCGCTGGTGGTGGTCGTAGGGGCAGGTGCTGTCGTGTACACTGGCTCAGCTGGTGGCACCATGGCATAGGACGGGATCATCGATGGGGACGGCGGCACCATGGCATAGGCCGGGATCACCGATGGGGACTGCGGCGTCCCATAGGGAAAGACCAGCGGTAGGGACGTGAAAACCGACTGTGGCGTCGCAATGACGGCAGCGGAGGCGGTTGCATCTCGGCCAAGTAGGACTCGATGACGGCTGCAGTCATCCGCTCCGGTGAGAGAACAGGGAACGCAACGGGCGCCGAGCTGGCCGGCAGCGGCACGAAGTGCGGCAACAACGCAGCGAAGGTGGCTGGCAAGGCAGTGGTGACCGGTGGTGGCGGCACGCCGGTGAAAGGAAGAGAACCTAACATCTCTGACTGATACCAGATTGTTATGTGGCTGCTAGGGTTGAGAGGGGGAGAGGATTGAGGGAGCGGCGGCGGCTGCTGCGCTACAGTAACGCGGAGCTACAGTAGCCACGGTTACTGTTTATGTTGTAGTAGCGGTGGCGGCGGCTAGGGCTGCGAGGGCGCACGAAGGCCGGTCGGGGGCCTTTGCCCACAACTGGACAAGAGAGAAGGGATTTCCTTCTTAATTCTTGTTTGATTAGATTGATACATATCCTCTTCTTATATAGAGAGGTTTACTTGACCCCTAAGCAAACGATCCTTATCTCTAATTAACCTAACAGGCTATACTACCAGCCTAGGCCCAATAGGCCCATGTCATACTCTAACAAAGGCACTTTGACTAGTTGAGACCATCTGATCAAGATGAGAGGCCAGCCTATTTGCAAGGACTTTTGTGATCAATTTAGCAAAACTATGCACCAGGCTTATAGGATGAAAATCCTTGACATTTCTTGCCTCATCCCTTTTGGGCAGCAAGGTAATATAAGCTGTATTAAGAGTTTCCAGGTTTCTGAATTTTCTGCTGCCAATGGCAGAAACTGCATTCATAATGTCTTGCTTTATAATTGACCAGCAAGTCTTTTTTTGGAAAACGCAGGAGAGCTGTGTTTCATTGTATTAAAGAGAAAGGGTGGTCCCCAACATGATCCTCACTCATACGGGGACCAAATATGAGTGAGGCAATTACACAGACTTTTTTCTCGAAAATGCAGGAGAACTGCACTTCATTATATTAAGTTAAGAAGAAAAATGGGGAAAGAACCCCATACAACACACACCACACCAAACCCAGATTCAGGACTTACAAAATCGCCTGTAAGAACAAAGAGACGACCAGAAATAGAAAAACAAAGCCCTAGGCTACAAAACACTGGGAGAAGGGGTGGGGGTGGGGGGAGGGAGCCAAGAAGGATAGCCCCCGTGCCCCAGCGGAAGCCCACGACCCACACTCCTCCAAGGCAAAACCCAAAACAGCAGCTAAATCTGGAGCAACCCCATCAAAAACACAATTATTGCGATGATTCCATAAGGTCCAGGATCCTAGGATCACGAGAGAGTTGAAACCCTTTCTTGTTCCAGCAGTAGCATTGCTTGATGTTTCCCACCAGAAATCCAAGGATTCTGTAGGCTGTGGAGAGAGCTGATGGATACCAAAATGCTGAAAAAGAGAGAACCAGAACTGCCGAGCGAAGACACAAGAAACAAGGAGATGATTGATGGTTTCATCCTCTTGATCACAGAGGGGACATATCTCCGGGTGTGGCAGCCCCCGCCTTGCTAGCCGATCCGCCGTCCAGCATCTATCATGTGCAACCAGCCACACGAAGAAACGACACTTGGGTGGAGCCCAGGATTTCCAAATTCTCTCATAAGGGCCAAACTCAAATCTATCCCACATACATAACACACACAACTCAAATATCTGCCTTAGGTTGCGATAGTAAGACCTAACCCTTGTAGTTTATTGGCCCCAGCCATGCACCAAAGGCCGTGCTCATCCTTCAGATCACACAAAATTGTGTAAACTGAAGGAGAAACCCCCTCAAACACACAAGCATTTCTATGCTTCCAAATAGTCCATGCACTAAGAATAATTAGAGTATTCACTCCTCTTTTCTGCTCATTTTTTACTCTTCTCATCATCTTGCACCACCAATCTGTAAAGCTCCTTTCATATGACAGGGACTAATTCTGTTAGCTCCAATGGCTGGAACAATTTGAACCACACATGTCTTGCTACCACGCACGCTGTTTTTTTTTTTTCTCGAACAGCGCAGGAGAACTGTGCGTCATTTCATTAAGATAGAGAAAAGAGGTACACGGGTCAAGAGACCCAACTCACACACACAAAAACTCACACCCCACACCCTGGCTACCAAGATACAGAATCGCCACACTCAGAACAGGGAACGACCAAAAGCCACTATGCCTCAAACCCCCCCAGGCAGAAACCTAAACACCAGCTCCTGGAGTTTGGAGGCCCCCGCCGAGCACCAGAGTCCTCCCTCTGAGCTAATACTCCAAAGGACCTCCTGAATACTTGGCCTTTTATTATCGAAGACGCAAGTATTGCGATGCTTCCAAATCTCCCACGCCACCAAAATAATCAAGGAGTTGAGCCCTTTACGCGCCTCCTTGGGGACAGCAGCAGTAGTTCTCTTCCACCATCCTGAGAAACGAGTTGCAGTAGGCTGTGGAGCCAACTGCAACAGCCCAAACTGTTGCAAAATCAGAGACCAAACTTGTCGAGCAAATACGCAGCCCACTAGTAAATGGTTTATTGTTTCATCCTCTTGGTCACATAGCGGACATGCCTCAGGATGGGGTAGGTTTCTCCTTGCTAAACGATCAGCTGACCAAACCCGGTTGTGAAAGACCAACCAGATGAAAAACTTGCATCGCGGAGGAGCCCAAGTTTTCCAGATTCTTCTCCAGGAGCCAAACTTGATAGATCCTTCAAAAAAGGCAGCGTAGGCCGATTTACTGCTGTAGGAACCATCCTGTGTTAATTTCCATCTATATTGGTCTGGAGTCTCAGGATGCAAAATGAAGCTATGCACCATATCCCAAATCTGGAAGTACTCGAGCATGACCTCAACTGTACGAGCTCCCTTAACATCCTGGGTCCAACTTCTATTATGCAAGGCCTGGGCTACTGTCCTTCTTTTGGCTGTTCGCTTTGGAACCGCCTTAAGCAAGTTAGGCGCTAATTCAGCCATGGTATGCCCATCCAACCATCTGTCTGTCCAGAACAAAATTTTCTCTCCATTTCCAACTATGGCATCAACTGCAGCATGGAAGAGAGCCTGGGCCTTATGAGGAACAGTAACAGGAAGGCCAGCCCAAGGCCTGTCTACATCTGTCTTTTGAGCCCACAGCCACCGAATCTTTAAAGCGCAACCAAGAAGATCAAGATTATGAATCCCAAGTCCTCCAGATTCAACAGGACAGGTCTCCAGCAGCGGAGGAATGCACGCCAGCTTTGGCAGCAACAACTTGAGGTGGCGCCCGTTGTCACCATCATCCAACCTAGAAGGCCCCGCCATCACCATGGCCAGCATCGCTAGCACACCGCCGCTTCCTGACTCGACGCCGGTGGCGCCTAGTCCTTTGATGGCCTCTCTCGCTCCCACCTCTCCTCCCGGCACCCTCCCGTCCACCAACCCCATGCTGGAACCTGCCATTGGTCCGTCGGCCACCACTACATGCGTCAACCCTGTCCTTCTCACCTCGGAAGTGTCGGCTTCCTCCCCTTCCTTGACCCCCGTCGTCATGCCTCTACCCCTCTCTGGCGGTCCAAGGCAAAGAGGTGGGGCGACGCTAGCCCGTCGTCGTCCACCGGTGCCTCTTCCTTTGCCCCCTCGTTTCGTGACGTATTGTTGTCTTGTGGCCGCTCGTCCCCTCCCCTGTCACAAGCGGCGCCGTGGATGAAGTTGTCGCCGCCCAAGTTTACCCTCAAGGAGAAGCCTCATCAAGTGTTCGCCACGCCGGGCCCTGACGCATTTGGCTAGTAGAAGTACGAAACTCTCCATGCTCACAAGCAACGTCTGAAGAACCTGCGCGACCCTCGCCGGCCAGTGACTTAGGATTTCAAAGGAAGGCACTTCAACTATTTCTCCCCCTCGCACCGTGCCGCCGACTGCTGCAAGGGGCCTTGTTGCTTCAAGTGCCAGGCACTAGGTCACTGCGCATTCTCCTGTGTCAGGCGCGGGCAGGTCTCGCCCCCTGCGGGTCCTTGGCGTCTCGCCGTTTGGCGACCAAAGTTGAGCGCCGCTAGTCCTAGGGTGATGGTGGCTACAGAGGTTATTGTTGGAGTATGAGAGTATTAGGCCCATGAGGCCCATGTATGACTATATTGCTACCCTACTAGGGTTAGCTAATTCTAATCCAATTCACTCACTTTAGCATGGTATCAAGCTAGGGTTCTCTCCCCCCTCCCTCCCTCCTCTCCCCTCCTGCCGGCGCCTCCACCTGCGGCCGTCGGCGCCGCCACGGCCACCATGGCCGGCGTGCCTCCTCCACCACCTCCCAACTACTTCCACATATTCCCCCCTCTTCCCTCCTCCAGCTCCTGGGCGCAGGTGGCTGCTCCCCACCCGGCGGCCGCTCTCCATGCATGGGATGCCGCTGTCGCCGCGGCCGCGGCCGCGACCGCCACGGGCGCCGGCGTCTAGCCTGGCGGCGCGGGCGGGCTCCCTCTCGGCGCGGACGGCCTACTGCGCCCGTCCGCCAGCTCCCTCCCGCGTGCAGACGCCCCGACCGGCGCCGTTCAGCCTCGCGGCGCGGGCGGGCTCCCTCTCGGCGCGGACGGCCTGCTCCGCCCGCCCGCCGGCTCCCTCCCGCGTGCGGACGCCCCGACCGGCGACGTCCAGCCTGGCTGCGCGGGCGGGCTCCCACTCGGCGCGGGCGTCCCAATCCGCCCGCCTGCCGGCTCCCTACTGCGCGCGCGACCCAGGCGCCGCTGTTCCTCTTCCCCCGCCCGCCGGCGGCCTTCCCGGCGCTTTTCCCCGCCCTCCACCGCCCGGAGGCTTCCTCCCGGGTGCTGGCGGCCTCCTCCCGGCCGGCTCCCTCCTCCCAGGCGCCGTACAGAGCACTGGCGGGGGCTCCCTCCTCCCTGGCAGCTCCCTGTCCGGTGCCGAGCAGCAGCCGCTCGCCCCCTCCTCTGCTGCTGCTCTGCTGCCCCCCTCCGCTGCTGGCCTGCGCAGCACCGTGGCCGCGGGCGCTGCTAGAACCGTCGCCGCAGGCACCGCTGGATCAGCCGCTGCGGGCTGTGGCGCGGGCTCTCCGCAGCACGCTCCCCTTATCGGCGCGAACTCCCTGCCGGTCGACTCCACCGCCGCGGCCATACCACCTCCGCCCCTGCTCGGCCCCTTCCTGGCCGCGGGAGGCGTTTCCCCGGTCGGCTGGTGGGCACCTCCTCCTCTCGACCCGCCGCTGCTCCCTGCTCCTGGGGGGGCTCTCTGCCGCGTGCGCGCCCTTCCGACACGAGCTTCCTGCCGGCCGACTCCACCGCCGTGGCCATGTTCGCTGGGGCTGTCCAGGGCGCTCCATCGTTCCCGTCGCCGTGGAATCCACCTCCCAGGACCCTGCCGGGACCTGTCGATTGGGATCCGATGGCCTTGGCCCGCTCTTTCAGCACCTTGGGTCTGACACCACCAGTCAGTTCCGACTGGATTGCTGACTCAGGAGCCACATACCACACCACTCCCAACCCTGGTCTCCTCTCTTCCATTCACCCTCCCTCTTCGACTCATCCTTCGTCCATCATGGTCGCGAATGGCTCTTGCCTTCCGGTCACGTCCGTGGGTGCTGCTAACACTCATGGCTCCTTTCTCCTTCCTGATGTCCTTGTTGCTCCCCAGATGGTCCACAACCTCCTTTCTATTCGTCGTTTCACCACTGACAATTTCTGTTCTGTTGAATTCGATCCTTCAGGTCTTACTGTAAAGGACTTGGCTTCCCGGCGTCCTCTTCTCCGCTGTGACAGCACGGGGCCCCTTTACACTCTTCCGTTTTCTGCTTCCGCTCTGTGGTCTTCGCCTCCCACTCCGTCAGCTGCTTTCGCCACCACCACCTCCTCCACTACTTCGCACCGTCGCCTTGGTCACCCTGGCCGCAATGCCTTGACACAGCTTCATCGTAGCTCTGCCATACCAAGTACTCGAGCTCGCGATGAGCATTTGTGTCATGCGTGCCAACTGGGCCAACATGTTCGTCTTCCTTTTTCTACTTCCTCTTCCCATGTGGCCCATATCTTTGACCTTGTCCATTGCGATCTGTGGACATCTCCTGTCCCTAGCATCTCTGGCTATAAATACTATCTTGTGTTGGTGGATGATTTCTCTCACTATTCCTGGACTTTTCCTCTTCGTGCCAAGTCTGACACTTTCCCCACGCTCCTCCACTTCTTTGTCTGGGTGTCCACTCAGTTCGGCCTCACCATCAAGGCCGTTCAGTGTGACAACGGGCGTGAGTTCGATAACTCCACGTCTCGTGCCTTCTTCCTCTCTCACGGCATGCAGTTGCGCATGTCGTGCCCCTACACCTCCTCCCAGAACGGCAAGGCCGAGCGCATGATTCGCACCACCAACGACACCATCCGCACCCTCCCCTTGCAGGCCTCTCTTCCTGCCCGCTTCTGGGCCGAGGGTCTTAACACCTCCACCTATCTCCTCAACCGTTTACCTTCCGTTGCCTGTCCCGCTCCCACTCCTCACCACGCCCTCTTCGGTACACCTCCTCGCTACGACCACCTCCGTGTCTTCGGGTGTGCGTGTTACCCTAACACCACTGCCACTGCTCCTCACAAGCTGGCTCCCCGGTCGACTCGGTGTGTCTTCCTCGGGTACTCCCCGGATCACAAGGGGTATCGTTGCTTTGACCTCTCCTCTCGTCGCGTCCTCATTTCCCGACACGTTGTGTTCGACGAGGCCGACTTCCCCTTCTCTACCACCACCTCTCCTCCCACCTCCACACCACCTCCCACCTCCGACCTTGACCTCTCCTCCTTGTTTCCCACTGACGCGGTGGTCCAGCCACCTTTACTGTTTTACCCTGCAGGTCCTCCACCGCGCGCTCAGCCGGGCTCATGCCCCGGCTCTCCTGCTCTCCCGCGCCCTCCGTCGGGCCCGTGCCCCGGCTCGCCGCACTCCGGGGCTGCGCCGGCCCGCCCTCCGCTGAGCCTGTGCCCCGGCTCGCCGTACTCCGGGGCTGCGCCGGCCCCTGCGCCCCGGCTCGCCGTACTCCGGGGCTGCGCCGGCCCCTGCGCCCTGCGTCGGTCCGGCGGCCATGTCCCCCGGTGATTTGCCTGACCCTGCGCCTGCCGCGGGTCCAGCATCTTCGGCACCTCCCGCGCGCTTTGCGCAGCCGGTGCGTGTCTACCAGCGCCGTGCGCAGGCGGCCTCCCCGCCCCTGGTACGGGACCCGTCGCCGTCGTCGCCACTTCGGTCCCCTCCAGTGGCCACTTCTCCGCCGTCGACGCCTAAGCCGCCTCCACCACCACCACCGCCGGCTGCTCGGGTCGAGCCGCCCGTGTACCACCCACCCCTTCTTCACTGCCACCCGCGTCATGTTCACCCCATGGTGACGCGGCAGGCGGCGGGGGTGCTGCGGCCCCGGGCTCTTGCCGCGACGCACGGCGAGACGCTGGTCTCTGCGGTACCCTCTTCCGTGCGCGACGCCCTGGCCGACCCTCACTGGCGTCGTGCGATGGAGGAGTACGCGGCTCTTCTCGCCAACCACACCTGAGATCTAGTGCCCCGTCCACCTGGCTCCAATGTCGTCACCGGCAAGTGGATATGGACACACAAGCGCCGGGCTGATGGCACTCTTGAGCGGTACAAGGCTCGCTGGGTACTACGGGGTTTCACTCAGCGGCCTGGAGTTGACTATGACGAGACGTTCAGTCCCGTGGTGAAGCCAGCTACAGTCCGCACGGTTCTCTCACTGGCTCTCTCGCTCCTGGCCCGTGCATCAGCTGGACGTCAAGAATGCTTTTCTCCACGGGACACTTGCTGAGACAGTCTACTGCAGTCAGCCGGCGGGCTTTGCTGACTCTACTCGCCCTGATCTGGTTTGCCGCCTCAACAAGTCACTCTGCGGCCTCAAGCAGGCCCCTCGGGCGTGGTACTCTCGTTTTGCTACATTCCTGCTCACTCTGGGGTTTGTGGAGGCCAAGTCAGACACTTCGTTGTTCATCTACCACCACGGTGGGGAGACTGCCTATCTGCTGCTCTATGTTGATGACATTGTGCTCACCGCTTCCAGCCCGACACTACTGTGGCGGATCTTCACCTCTCTTCAGCAGGAGTTCGCGATGAAGGACCTCGGTGTGCTCCATCACTTCCTCGGGGTCACCGTTGAGCCTCGTCCCGGGGGTCTCTTTCTTCACCAGCGGCAGTATACTCTTGATATCCTGGAGCGAGCTGGGATGACTGACTGCAAGCCCTGCTCCACCCCTGTTGACACTCAGGCCAAGCTGTCAGGGGCGCTTCAGTACCTCACCTTCACCCGCCCGGACATCACATATGCAGTTCAGCAGATTTGCCTTCATATGCATGATCCGCGCGAGCCTCACCTCACGGCCCTCAAGCGCCTCCTCCGCTACCTCCGCGGCACCGTCGACTACGGCCTGCTTCTCCACCGGTCTGCCTCCACAGAGCTCGTCGTCTACACCGACGCTGACTGGGCCGGGTGTCCGGACACTCGCCGGTCCACCTCCGGCTATGCTGTCTTCCTCGGAGGGAACCTGGTGTCCTGGTCGTCCAAGCGCCAGCCGGTGGTCTCCCGCTCCAGTGCCGAGGCGGAGTACCGCGCTGTTGCTAACGGCGTGGCTGAGGCCTCCTAGCTCCGGCAGCTCCTTGGTGAGCTCCACAGTCCCCTGACCCGGAGCACGTTGGTCTACTGCGACAACGTTAGTGCGGTGTACCTCTCCACCAACCCCGTTCAGCACCAGCGGACCAAGCATGTGGAGATCGACCTCCACTTTGTCCGCGATCGGGTGGCCATCGGTGATGTTCGGGTTCTCCACGTCCCGACCACCTCCCAGTTCGCTGACATCTTCACCAAGGGCCTCCCGTCGTCGACGTTCTCCGAGTTTCGCTCCAGCCTCAACATCACTAGTGGCTAGTTGAGTCTGTGGGGGGTTCGTGTTGTGTTGTACTTCTTTTCGTGCTCAGTCTTGAAACTCCGCTGCGCCGGTAGTTCAGACTGCGGGGGGGTGTTGGAGTATGAGAGTATTAGGCCCATGAGGCCCATGTATTACTATATTGCTACCCTCCTAGGGTTAGCTAATTCTAATCCAATTCACTCACTTTAGCAGTTATGCCCGGCGATGCGGGCTCTGGTGGTGCTTAAGGACCAGCAAGTGTGATAGAACTGACCTGTAAATCCATCAGGTCCTGGTGCTTTATTGCTCGGTAGTTGGTGGATAGTTCTCCACACCTCATCCTAAGAAAAAGGAGCATCAAGTTGTCCAAGCTCATGGGCTTTAATGTGTAGCTCATCAAAATTAATTGTCTGGTCTCTGTCCACACTTATCCCATCTTCAGATCATTGTAGAAGTTATGGATTGTTGTTGCCTTGCCATCATGATCTGTAATCACTTGGCCCTCTTGAGTCAACTGAGCAATGAAATTCTTGTTCTTACGGTGGCGGGCATGGAGGTGAAATAAGGCAGTGTGGCATCACCATCACTAAGCGAATTACTCCGAGAACGACATCTTCCAATTGTTCATTGTAGAGAGGATAAAGCCAAGGAATGTTTTTAATTGATTATACAACCATCCCTCACTAGGTGACAAGTCTCGGTTATCCTGGGCAATCTCCAACATATGTAAGGGTTTCTCTACCCCCTCTCTCTCTTCTTAATATAAAAGATTTGCAGCTCTCCTGCATGCTCGAGAAAGAAAAACAAAGTCGACCTAATATAGACCAAGGAGACACTTAGCAGCCATGCTAATTGTTTAACGGGAAGAACATGAACCATACGATCACAAATGAACAGTTTATAACAGCGAAAAGCTTTCTCCAATTAGAACCTACAAGCCTGAAACATAAGGGATTTCCTCAATGTATCGAGGTACTTCTCTCATAGGCTCATAGCACCAACATGGCAAACCATGTTCTACAGTCAGGCCTAAGCAACAAGAAACTATTTTGGAAAACCATACCAAATAAAGCTTAATATTGCTTCTGCCACCATAAATTAGAATACTATTTTTTTATGTGTTTGTCTAAGGGGCTGCTTGGTTGCTGGCCGTGTCCAGCCAGCCAAGTGTGGCGACGCCACAGTTCTGTGGCGGACTGAATCGATGGCTCAACCATGGCGGACTTTTGTGCTGCAAAAGTTGTGGCCGCCCAACTCAAATCGTTAACCAAACACCGGTGTGGCAGGAGTGTGGCAGCCATGCATGTGGTGTGGTGATTGATGGCCGGCAACCAAACACCCTCTAACACTCTAATTTGATCATCTCCGTTATCCATGACAATGCTCAATAAAGTTCAGATGTTACAACTCTATATGGACATGAATCTGTAAGACTCTAAATGACAAAAGGTTGAGGAGGGCCTCTAATAGTATGATAGAACAATGAGCATGACAATAAACAATAAAAAATGGAAGTCCCATAAAAGGCCAATCAAAAAAGTCTTTCAGGGAATATAGGGCTTTATAACAACACAAATACCTTGAATAAGATTGTCTTGTTTGAGGAAAATTTCTCTGAGCCTACTTTGGCCACATGGATTGTATTTCAGGTTGAATTTGTCAAAACGATGAAATGTGCTTTTGTCTGCATGGACATCTAGCAAATCAACATTCAGATCATACCTGAGAAAAATAAGAGTTATAAGCCAAAAGTAGTGTCAGCATCAAGTGTTAGGAATAGGCAACTCATCTGTTACTGTATCCCAAGTGGGAGAATATACACGTGAATGTCTTACAGAAAGGACCCTATGCAAGAGAGTATTAAGTCGCATGCACCAACCAGTTCAACCCAAAAGCTTAAGCTGATGGGGAGAGACGGGCAATTCACTTATACTCTAACACTCCCCCTCACGTGAAGGCTCCCTCACGCCTCAGACGTGGAATAGGAGCGGGCAACAATTATTTTATTTAATTGTGTCTACCAGGACTCGAACTTGAGACCTTTGGCTTTGATACCATATTAAGTTGCATGCACCAACCAGTTCAACCCAAAAGTTTAAGCTGATGGGGAGAGACGGACAATTCATTTATACTCCAACAGAGAGAAATAACATACCTCAAACTCATGGTGGCTCCACAACACTAAGTTTGGAAAGTAAATAGCTATGGTGCGCCCGTATTTGTGGCTACTGTTGGCACTCGATCTCCCACAGGTGAGCAGCTAGATAACCAGTACCCACACACACACGAACTCGGCTAGAGGTAGAAGATGAACTTGAGAACAGGGATCACAACATAGCGCGCACACACGTCTGGAAGTGCAGCAACTGAACTGATTTCTCTAATTGCATTGCATGGGTATATATATAAATTGTACCAACTACAAGGTACACTAGTACACCTACAATGTTCTCTAGGACATGGCTGAGATCAGCCTCAACTACTCGGTATAGCTGAGGTAAGCCACAACTACCTACTGTACAAATTAATACAAGGTGATGGCCTATTGCCATACCTCTACAGGTACAAGGATGGACTGACCACAGTGCCACCCTGCTGCGTAGAAGAGAGAGAGAGAGGGAGAACAGCAGATTGCAACTTACAATTCTTCCCTAATCCTGCTGCTAACCCGAGGTCTGAACCTCCACCATGCCAATCATTTTCTTCAGCTCTGAGAACCGAAGTCGGTCTGGCTTGGTGAGGATATCCGCGAGTTGCCAACCGGTCTCGATGAGCTCGAGGACAATTTTGTCCTCCATCGACGCAATCCTGAAGGAAATGATACCTAACGTCGATATGCTTGCTCCAGTCATAAAGAACAGGGTTCTTGGCGAGGGTCCTCTCCTCCAGCATCTCCACCTCTGTGGACGACTAAATGCTCAATGACGAAGGTGCTGCCGATGCCACCAGCTTCCCCTGTGCCCAGATCCTCCCAATCTCAGGCCGCCTTCTCGTCGAACACGACATCGCGCGAGACCACCACCTTTGCCTCCACACAGATCGTAGAGCCGATATGCCTTGCTACCTGGCGCGTAGCCTAGGAGCACTATCGGTGTGCAGTGTGCTCCTATCCTCCAGCTTGGACAAGTGCAACCGCATCACCTTGACGTGGCCCACACACCCGAACGTCCTTAGGAATGAGACATCCCGCTTCCTCCCGTGCCAAGCTTCGAAGGGCGTCATGCCCTTCAGGCTCTTAGTCGGTGCCCGGTTGAGGATGTACACCGTCGTGCTCACTACCTCACCATAGAACGCAGTCGACATGCGCTTCACCTACATCATGCTGCGCGCCATGCTGCTGGTTGCGTCACTCCATGACACCGTTCTGCTGCGGCGAGTAAGGAATGATGAGATGACATGCCATGCCGTTGTCGACGCAATACTCGGCGAACTCCACCGACGTGAACTCGCCGCCAGACTCCGCTTCAGCCCGCGCCTGGAACCTCTTGATCGCCTCTGCCGCCTCATCCTTACTCATAGGGGCCGCAACCACATGTAGCGGCTGCACCGTCCACGAGCAGCAGGAAGTAGCACCGCCTGCCATGTGTAGCCAGCACGATTGGCCCATAAAAGTTGCCCTGGACGAGCTCCAGCACATCCTCCGCACGATACTTGGTTGCCTTCGAGAATGGCAACCTCCTCTGCTTCCCTGCTAGCGCCTGCGTGCTCGATGTGTGGCAGCCTGCGCACCATCTTCTCCATTGGCGGATCCAGAATCTACTCACGAGGGGGGCTAAATACATAGAGAGCCGAATTTGAATCGAAATTCTCCTTTAGTTTTTGTCCACGAGAGATTTTTGGTAGATTTTGAGGTGATTTGGACTGAATTTTTCATTATTTTTCTAGTCCGCAGGAGATTTTGGACTAATTTAAAAATAAATTAGACTAATTTGACTTAAACTCCCATGTGTATTTTTGGGCCGGGGGGGGGGGGGCCTGGATCCGCCAATGTTCTTCTCCAACCAAGTGGCCGAACCGGGCATGCCACAGCCATGGCTCCTCGGTATGTCGTACCGCCAAGCACACCTGCTCAACCTTCAAGTTAAGCATGTACAGACGATTCTTAGAACGGTGTACCTTGACGAGAAGTCGGTGAAAGGTCCTAAATGACTAGAGAGGAGGGGGGTTGTGAATAGCCTAACTAAAATTTCTACAAAACACTAGAGCAAGATGATTAGTAACACAAATAGCGAAACACAATTTCACTCTAGCTCTACAAGGGATTAGCAAGCCACCTACCAATTACTAGTTGCTATGATCTCTGTCATACACCAAGCAACCTATGTCACTACCTCTACCACTAAAGAGCTAGCAAGGGAACTAGTTGCAACTAACACCTACTACTAGCTACTCTAGTCACTAAGGCAATCAACACATTACTCCTACATAAATATATATTACAACAAGTAAATGCTAGGAGAGTGATAGAGAGATGTAAACCAAACCAGGCAAGCATCAATCACAAGAATACCAATGAAATCCAATTGACACAAGATTTACCCGCAAGGTTCGACACCACCATCAGCTCTCAGCTTCATCAAATGCGCCACCAAGCACGCCATGTACACGCGACAATGGGGAAGGAGCACCTCATTTTCAGTGTGTATGTGGATGACTGATCATCATTGATGCAAGGCAGAAGGACATTGATGGCTTCAAGCGCAAGATGACGGCCCATTTTCGCATGAGCAATCTCAGCCTGCTCACCTACTACCTCGGCATCGAGGTGAAGCAAGGGAGGAGCTCCATCACGCTCGCCAAAGGGCACATACGTGAAATCTCCTAGAGCAGAGCGGCATGGCGAACTGCAAGCCATGTCGGACGTCGATAGAGAAGAGGCTCAAGCTATCAAAGGCGAGCACCACGGCAAAGGTCGACACTGCGCACTACCAGAGCATCATCGGCGGTCTGCGCTATCTGACTCACACATGGTCGGACATTGCCTTCATCGTGGGCTATGTGAGCAAGTTCATGGAAGATCCAAGGATCATTAGGTTGCGGTCAAGCACCTGCTGCGCTACATCAAGGGAAGTTGTGACTACAACTGTATGTCATCTTCCCAAAGGACAGCAGAGCGGCGCTGCAGCTCAAGGGGTACAACGACAACGATAGCGACAACGACATGGCAGGCGACGTCAAGGAGTGGAAGAGCACTTTCGGCATGTTCTCCTGCTCGGCTCATCCCCTTTCGCCTGGCAATCACAGAAGCAGAAGGTGGTCGCGATGTCAACCTGTGAGGCGGAATACATCGCGGTGACCACAGCTGCGTGCCAACAAATTTGGCTTTGCAGGCTGATGTGCGAGCTCACTAGTGAAGAGGCTCGCACACCGGTGTTGATGGTGGACAATCAGCCCGCAATCGCCCTTGCAAAGAATCTAGTCCTCCACGACCAGAACAAGCACATCGACAACAAATATCACTTCATTTATGATTGTGTCGATGGAGGACAAATTGTACTCGAGTTCTCATCGACTCTGGACGGCAGCTCGCAGACATCTTCAAGTCTCTCAGATGTGTTCAGTTTCAGGAGCTTCGAGCCAAAATCAGTGTGATCAATATCAAGGAGTAGCAGCAGGATTAAGGGAAGAAATGTTAGGTATGTAATCTGCTGCTCCCTCCCCCTTCCGTTCTAGAGGAGCACAACAACAGTAGCAGCTCCCTTTCCTGTCAATAGAGCAAGTGGGAGTCTCTCTGACTTCAATGACGGTCACAGCACGCACCACAGAACTCGATGCCAAACAACTGAAAGTCCTCCATGGTAAAGTCAAGGTGGTGAAACGACTGAGCCTCCTCAACAACAGCAAGATACATATACATCGCCTCGTTACAAATCTCATAACTGCTGCAAAGCTGAGCCCACATCTGACAGATCAACCTCAATGCTCACAAGCAAGATAGCCTTAGCACAGGCCTCCTCAGACAACCAAGTCTCGTAGGCGGAGAGATCAAACTGGTAGAGTCCATCTCAACCTCGTATGCCTCAAGAAGGGCCACCTTGACACCAGCAGCAACATTAGCCGGGTAGGTAGGCAGTGTCGGAAGGGCCAGGCATGGCAGACATTTCCACTCCACGTGAAAGACCAGCTCGCCCAATTGGTGCCAAACAAGGACATGCAACGAATGCCATGGACGTGCTACAGTCGCCTACTTACTGTTGCACCTCCCTTATCCTTTTTTTTACTCAAGGCTCGTGGCAAGTGGAGCACACACGAAAGGCCACGACTAGGCCCGTTGTGGTAGACTGGGCAAACGCGAGTGGCATAGGTGTAGGCGCACATTGGTGGCACAACAGTGTGTGTTGCAGCCGCACGGTGGTGGCACACCAATGGTGCCGAAAAGGGGGCAGGAGGAGGGGGAGGACCGGGGGATGGCGGAGGGACAAGATGAAGAGAAAGGTGAAGTTGCCAGCCGACTGGAAATCATGTCGGCGGCTCAACCAACGTCCACGGCACGATGAGATCTAGATCGAGGGAGACCCTAGCTGTGATACAGAGGAATAGGCAGCTCATCTATTGTTGTATCCCATGTGTACCTCTCACAAAAAGGACCCTATGCAAGAGAGAAATAACTGTTACAAACCTTTGATGAGTTAGGAGAGCAGACTCCATTAGTGGAGATAGATATATATAGAGAGAGCCTTATGCGTCATATGGGCCAATATGTGACGGGCCTTATACTTAACACCCCCCTTCGAACTCAAGGTGGAAGAGGAGGATCTGAAGCGGCCGATGATGCTCTCGAGTTTGTGCTTTAGTGAAGAAATCTGCTAGCTGCAGCTCAGAAGGCACATACTGAAGAGCAGTGGTTTTCTCATGACAGTGAGACCGAGTAAAGAAGGCATCAACACCAATATGTTTAGTAAGTTCATGTTTCACAGGATCATTGGCAATTTGTGTAGCCCCTGTATTGTCACAAAGAAGAGGTGTGGCGGTATCACAAGAGATCCCAAAATCAGCCAGCAACCAACGAAGCCATACAATCTCTGAAGTAGTAGTGGCAAGTGCTCGAAGTTCTGCCTCGGTACTAGAGCGAGATACAGTTGCCTGCTTCTTAGACTTCCATGCAATCGGAGAGGAACCAAGAAGAATACAATATCCTGTGATGGAACGACGGTCCGTTGGATCACTCGCCCAAGTGGAGTCCGAATAAGCATGTAATTGAAGCGGACTATTACGGGCATAGAATAAACCACGAGATGTTGTCCCCCTTAAGTATCGTAGCACACGAAGTATATGTCCAAAATGAACAGAGGTAGGAGCACTCACAAACTGGCTCAAAATATGGATTGCATGAGCAATATCTGGTCTGGTAACGGTCAGATAAACAAGACTACCCACAAGGTGTCTATATCTAGAGGGATCCAAAAGGGGTGTACCATCAGTAGCACGAAGTTGCAAGTGAACATCCATAGGTGTGGCAATCGTCTGACTGTCAGTGATACTAGAACGAGCAATAAGGTCTTGTATGTACTTGGTCTGAGAAATATAGTATCCATTGGTACACTGCTTAACCTCAATGCCTAAGAAATAGCTGAGTGGACCCAAGTCAGACATTTGAAAATGGTCACCAAGCTGCTGTTTGACAAGAGAAATATGTTGCACATCATCACCCGTAATCAATATATCATCAACATATAAAAGCAGCAAAGTACGACCACGTGCTGAGAGATGAATAAATAGAGCAGGGTCATGATTACTAGGTGTGAAGCCAGCAGCTTTTATTACAGATACAAAGCGTTCAAACCAAGCACGAGGGGCCTGTTTAAGACCATATAAAGCACGACGAAGCCGACAAACATAACCTGAAGGAGCATCAACACCTGGAGGTGGTTGCATATAAACTTCTTCACTCAAATCACCATGAAGGAAGGCGTTCTTAACATCCATCTGAGATATGGACCAAGAAGATGAAGCAGCCACTGCAAGTAAAGTATGAACTGTGGTCATGTGAGCAACAGGAGCAAATGTCTCCTCATAATCCAATCCCAGAGTCTGTTGGAACCCTCGTGCAACAAGACGGGCTTTATATCTCTCAACTGAACCATCTGACTTGGTTTTAATCTTGAAAACCCACTTACTGGTGATCGGTACAACATGTGAAGGTAATGGAACTAGCTCCCAAGTGCCTTGAAGATCAAGAGCAGCAAGCTCCTCAGACATAGCAAGCTGCCACTCAGGAATATTAGAAGCTTCTTGATAAGTGGATGGTTCATGAACAACAACACTCGCACGTGGAAATCCAAACTTATCAAGAGGCTCAATAGTAGCACGATTCCGTAGATTATATTGTCGACCAACCTGTGTCTCATCAGAAACAACACACGGTTGATCAAAATTAGTTAAATCAGCAATAATGGGTGCATCAAGACTGGCCGAGGAAGTGGGAATAGGATGTTTAGGACGATGAGTGTAGTGCTTTGTAATTGGTGGATGACGTGGTGGTGATGCAGGAAGGATTGATGGTTGATGGGCAACAAGAGGTAGTGAAGGTGGTGGTGAAGGTGATGAAGGTGGTGGTGGAAGTGGTGGATCAATATGAATGAGAGGTGTTTGACATTGTGGACTAGCATCATCACAGAATGAAATAGGAGGAAGGCACAGGAAGGAAGTGGTCTCAGTAGGAGCATATGATGACTTTGTAGAGGAGCTGTAAAGAAAGGACGATCCTCAACAAAGGTGACATCACGGGAGATACGTATACGACGAGAAGAGGGATCATAGCAACGATAGCCCTTGTGCTCAGCACTATAACCCAGGAAAACACACTCAACCGACTGAGCAGTTAACTTTGTTTGTTCACGAGGGGCAAGGAGAACATAGCATAGGCATCCAAAAACCCGAAGATGATCATAGTGGGCAGGTGTCCCAAAAAGAACTTCACCGGTGAAAGTTTAGGAATTGATATCTTGTATTGCTTTCTGTTGGTGTCTATATACACGATACAATGCATGCATGCAGGATGAGCGAGCGGCACAGAGATAGACGCGCTACGCTACGTGCGGCTATGTTGGTGAGGATTAAGCCTAGCCATTGCTATATTTACAAGTGGGTGAGGACAAAGCCTAGCCGCTGCTAAATTTACAATATGCTAACACTCCCCTGCAGTCTAATCGGGAGCATCGCTAACGGTCAGGCTGGACCGAAACTCCTGGAACAACGAGGTGGGGAGACCCTTGGTGAAGACGTCGGCGTGCTGTGATGTCTTAGGAACATGAAGAACTCGAACGTGACCGAGGGCGACCTTCTCTCGAACAAAATGGAGATCGATCTCAACATGCTTCGTCCGCTGATGCTGCACAGGATTGCTGGAGAGATATACAACACTGACGTTGTTGCAATAGACCAAGGTGGCATGGCGAGGGGGACGCTGGAGCTCAAGGAGTAACTGTCATAGCCAAGTAGCTTCAGCGACGTCGTTCGCCACAGCACGATACTCTGCCTCGGCACTGGACCGTGAGACCGTGTGCTGGCGCTTGGAGGACCATGATACGAGGTTGTCTCCGAGGAACACTGCATAGCCAGAGGTCGACCGTCGCGTGTCGGGACATCCAGCCCAATCGGCGTCCGTGTAGACAACGAGCTCCGTAGGAGGGGAACGGCGCATAGTCAATCCAAGTGTCATGGTGCCCTGCAGGTAGCACAAGATACGCTTGAGAGCCGCAAGGTGAGGCTCCCGGGGATCATGCATATAGAGACAAATCTGCTGAACTGCGAATGCAATGTCAGGACGGCTAAAGGTCAGGTACTGAAGGGCTCCTGCCAAACTACGGTACTGAGTAGCGTCACCAACAGGAGGTCCATCTGCAGATAATTTGGAGTGGAGATCAACAGGCGTGTTGCATGGCTTACACGCATTCATCCCGGTGCGCTCCAAAATTTCCTAAGTGTACTGCCGTTGGGAGAGAAACAGACCATCTGCAGAGCATGTCACAGAAATGCCCAAAAAATGATGAAGCTGGCCCATGTCCGTCATAGCGAACTCACGTTGAAGAGCGCCAATAACATGTCGGAGGAACTCGGTAGAAGAGGCAGTGAGGACGATGTCATCTACATAGAGCAACAAATAGGCAATGTTTGACCCTCGGCGACAAATAAATAGTGAACTGTCCGACTTGGTTTCAACAAATCCAATGGAAGAGAGATATGAAGCGAACCTATGATGCCAAGCACGAGGAGCCTGCTTCAGTCCATACAGAGACTTGTTGAGTCGACAAACCAGGTCCGGACGGGAGGAATCTACAAAACCAGAGGGCTGCACACAGTACACTGTCTCGGTGAGAGTACCATGTAAGAATGCATTCTTCACATCTAACTAACGGATAGGCCAGTTCTGAGAGAGAGCCAGAGAGAGAATAACCCGAACTGTCGCTGGCTTGACGACCGGACTGAAAGTCTCATAATCTAGACCAAGGCGCTGGGTAAAACCTCGAAGGACCCATCGTGCCTTGTAGCGATCAAGAGACCCATCTGCGTGCAGTTTGTGCCGAAAAATCCACTTGCCAGTAACAAGATTGACTCCGGGAGGGCGTGGAACCAGGCTCTAGGTGTCATTGGCGATCAGTGCATCAAACTCAGCCTGCATGGCAGAGCGCCAATTGGGATCTGACAGGGCGTCGTGAACGGAGCTGGGCAGAGGCGACATGGGCACAACGTGGAGGTTGAGGCAATCCACGGGCTGTGCTATGCCGGCCTTGCCACGGGTGCGCATGGAGTGCGCATTGTCGACGGGGGTGATGGAGATCGGCCTAGTGGCAAGCGTGCGTCCGGTGGCCGTGGCGCTACTGGCAATAACCTGTGGACGAGGCACAGGGGCAGCAACGCCGACCTGGGACGCGGTCGGCGAGGAGGCGCTACTGGCTGCAGCGCCGATGGTCATCCCGACGGAGGGGGAGCTGGGCACCCTTGGCCCAGCACTCGGTGCACCGGGGGAGGAGGGGCAGGGCGCCCCTGGTCCAACACGCGGGGCTGGAGACCGCGGCCCGGCGCTTAACGGCGCAGGAGGTGGCATGGGCGGCTCAACAGCCCTACGAGCGTCGGGAGAAGTACCTGCATGCACAAACCTTGCTCCAGGAATAGGAGCGGTGAGGTCACTATCATCAAGAAGAAAATCCAAGGCTGAGGATGCCATTGGTGAGGTAGACATGTCGGCGAAGGGAAAAAAAGATTCATCAAAAACGACATGTCTGGAGGTGATGATGCGATTCGACTCTAGCTCGAGACACCGATAGCCTTTGTGTTCCGAGGAGTAGCCGAAAAAGACACATAGGGATGAACTGGGTGCAAGTTTGTGGGGTGCTGTGGAAGACATGTTGGGGTAACAGGCACAACCAAAAACCTTGAGGTGCTCATAGGATGGTTGGGTTGAATGTAAATGGTAGTGGGGGGTGGAGGAAGCGAGGGTTTTGGTGGGGAGCCGGTTGACGAGGTATGTGGCGGTGTGAAGTGCCTCAACCCAGTGGACCGGAGGGAGACTCGCCTGAAATAAGAGAGAGCGCAAAATGTTATTAAGAGTGCGAATAGAACGTTCGGCTTTGCCATTTTGCTGCGATGTGTAGGGGCACGACATGCGAAGGGTAACACCGTGGGAGAGAAAGAATGTGCGGGCCAGGAAATTGTCAAACTCACGACCGTTGTCGCACTGGACGCTCTTGGTGGTGGTGCCAAATTGCGTGCGAACATAAGCAAAAAAATTGGCAAGAGTAGAAAAAGTGTCGGATTTTAGGCGAAGCGGAAATGTCCAAATGTAGTGTGAGCAGTCATCTAAAATAACAAGATAACATTTGTAGCCTGACACTAACAATAGGAGATGTCCAAAGATCACAATGTATTAAATCAAAATTATCTGTAGCTCTAGAACTGGATAAACCGAAAGGAAGTCGAGTGTGATGTCCGAGCTGGCAAGCATGACACAAATGATGAAGATTCATCATATTACACGAGATGACACTAGAGCTAATAAGTTTGGACAAAGCTTCACGCCCAAGATGACCGAGACGACGATGCCAAATCGAAGTGGGGGCAGCGAGGAGTGCGGAGGTGGTGGTGGCTGGTGGATAGAACGGGTAGAGGTCGCCAGAGCTATTGCACCTAGCGATCACGTTCCTGGTTTGCAGATCCTTCACAGAAAGACCAAACGGATCAAACTCGATGGAACAATTATTGTCGGTGGTAAAACGACGAATGGAAATTAAGTTCTTAATGATATGTGGTGAGACCAAAACATTATTAAGGACTAAATTTCGATGCGGAAAAGAAAAGGTATGTGATCTGGTGGCAGTGACAGGAAGTAAAGCACCATTTCCCACAATGATAGATGAAGGTGTAGAGGAATTTGGGGTGGAAATGGTGGAGAATTTACCAGCATCCGCAGTCATGTGCGAGCAGGCACCAGAGTCGGCGTACCACTCCGATGGTGCCGGTGGGGTGAGCGTCATCGTGTTGAAGTTCTGCACCAGAGAGTCTTGGTTCCATGCGCCTCCATGTACGGGGTTCCAGGGTGTCGAGGGCACACCTCCCCCATAGGGGTACGGGTAGCTGGGGCCGTAGACGCTGCTGCCGGGGTGGATGTAGGTGCTACCACCGGGAACGTTGCCGAGGGGAGTGTCGTACTGTGGAACGGCCGCAAACACCGGCGGAGGTGGAGGTGGCCGGCCGTACGGCCACATCTGCAGCGTGCCCGCCCACGGGCGAAGGAGGGTTGGCCGGAGAGAGCGCCGCCTTGCTGTCCCGCTGGTGCGCCACCAGCAAGCGCGGGCTGCTGGTTGCCCTGCTGATGACCGCGGCCGCCTTTGCCGTGGCGCCGGCCATTGTTGCGCTGGCTGGTCTGGCCAGGGCAAGGCGTGGGCGCCCCTTGGCGATGGGCAGCAGCGGGTGGTGGTGCAGGCACAGTGGCGACGAGGGCCGATGGCGGTGACGGCGGCCGGGCGTCGCTGTCAATCTCCTCGAGCAGCAGGTGTGTGCGGGCATCGGCGAACGTCGAGAAGGGGCGTTGCATCTTGAGTATGGACACCATGTGCTGGAACTTCCCGCTGAGCCCACGGAGAAGGGAGAGCACGAGCTGGCGGTCGCCGATGGGGTCGCCGAACTCGGCGAGGGACGCAGCCATGGTCTCCAACTTGCGGCAGTAGTCGGTGATCGTCGTGGAGTCTTGGCGGAGGTTGCGAAACTGTGTCTCCAGGAGAAGGGCGCGAGACTCCTTTTGGCCGAGGAACTCGTCCTCGAGGTAGCACCACGCCTCGCGTGCAGGGCGTTGCCGGAGCATGAGTGACTGCTGGAGGTCGCTGGAGACGGTGCTGAAGATCCATGTCAAGACGACGCAGTCCGTCTGGACCCAAGTCGGGCGGTCGGGGAATGCCTCATCCTCGAGAACATACCGGGTTAGGGCATACTTGCCGAGCACGGTGAGGAAGAGGCCACGCCACTTGGTGTAGGTGTTCGTGACTTTGTCGAGGATGATGGGGATCATGGCCTTGACGTTGATGACAGCGGTGGCCTGCGCCTAGATGGCCTCAGGGGCGGCTTCGAACTTGTCGAGGGCAGCGGCTCGGAGTCGCGTCGCCTCAGCTCGGCACTCGGCCTCGGCGCGGGCTTCGGCGATGCGGCGGTCTTCGGCCTCCTTGGCCGCTGCGGCTGCCGCGACCGCGTCGTCGTCGTCCGCCATGGGAGCCGGGAGGCCGGCGCGAGGGGACGAGGAGACGGCAGCGGGGCGCGATGGGATCGGCGGCCGGACGACGCAGGAGCGGCGGCCGGGCAATCGGTGCGATCGGCGGCCGGACGAGGCGGGTGCGACGGCCGGGCGATTGAGACGGGATCGGCGACCAGAGGTGGCGCGACGAGGCGTCTGGGCGATCGGAGATCAGCGACCAGAAGCGACGCGAGCAGCGTTTGGGCGATCGGGTGGCGCGGCGATGGGATCGGCGACGTCCGGGTGCGAGGAGCGGCGACTAGGGACGGCGATCAGATCGGCGACGACGCGGAGAAATTGGGGTTGCGGAAGTGTAGCGGATCATAACCTATTCTGATGCCATGAAAGTTTAGGAATTGATATCTTGTATTGCTTTCTGTTGGTGTTTATATACACGATACAATGTATGCATGCAGGATGAGCGAGCGGCACAGAGATAGATGCGCTACGCTACGTGCGGCTATGCTGGTGAGGATTAAGCCTAGTCATTGCTATATTTACAAGTGGGTGAGGACAAAGCCTAGCCGTTGCTATATTTACAATATGGTAACAACCAGGACACTTGCCAGATAATTTAGATGATGGTTGTCTATTAATAAGACGGACGTGGAAACAGCCTCGCCCGAAAAGTGTGAAGGAACAAAAGAAGCAATCAAAAGTGTGCGAGCCGTTTCTATCAGATGACGGTGTTTGCGTTCAGCAACCCTGTTTGAGCATGGGCACCAGGACACGAAAGCTCAGCAAGAGTACCCTCAGAGTCCAAAAAAACGGCGAAAGGTAGTAGATAAATATTCCCCACCAGAATCAGAACAAAAAACTCGAACCGGGGTAGAAACTGAGTGTGGACCATGCGAGCAAAGCTTTGGTAAATGGAGCACAACTGAGAACGATGTTTCATGAAATAAATCCAAGTATATCGTGAATGATCATCAATAAAAATAACATAATATTTATGACCACCCTTTGTAGCAAAAGGTGCAGGACCCCATACATCGGAATGAATAAGATCAAAAGGTTTACTAGCATGGGACTCACTAATAGAATATTGGAGTTGGATTTGTTTCCCAAGCTTACAACCTTTACAATGGAAACTAGACTCGATGGAGGTGGGACCTAAACAACCTTTATTTATTAAATTAGACAAACGAGACCCACATAGATGACCAAGACAGTGATGCCACTTGGCGAAGGATGAGGTAGATGGTGTTGATGACGAGGCAGCTGATGACACATGAGCAGGAATGGGAGGAAGACGCAAGGTGTCAAGGATGTAGAGGCTAGGTGAGCCACTACGGCGATGGCCAGTCCCAAGTACAGTCCCGGTTCAACGATCCTGAATAAAGCAAGATGAGTCATCAAATCCAACAAAACAGTTATGATCAGCAAGTTAACCAACAGAAAGAAGATTCATAGACAATTGAGGTACAAAAGAGACATCAGGAACAGAAAAGTAGGAATTTGAAAGAGAGCCCTGATGTGTGATATGACAATATGTACCGTCTGTTGTTTGAATAGAAGCAACATCGGCAACCAACTTGCAGGCCACAAGCTGAGACTGATCAGACATCACATGAAAAGAAGCCCCAGAATCAAGCACCCATGACGAAGATGAAGAACCAGCAGCAGCAACAACTGACACAGATCCTCTAGGAGTTGAAGCTGTACCACGGCCCCTAGTGGCCCGAGCAGCTCGACGGGCACGAAATTCAGCCAACTTCTCTGGATGATGCAAGAAACAATTATCCGAAGTATGGCCAGTTTTACCACAATGTGGACAAGGCTCATGAGAGATACTCTTTGGTGTGCTGAACTTCTGAGAAGCAGCCAACACACTATGAGGCATGTGCAGGGAAGAGGTTATAGACCAGAGACGTGTCTCTTCAGCGAGCAGTTCTGACAGTGCCTTTGCCATGGTTAGAGAGGAAGAATCATGAAGCAACCAAGTACGAATGGAATCAAATTCTGCTCTTACGCCCATGACAAAACGATAAGGAACTTTCCAATGAATTTGTGGGCTGGACAACCGGCAGCTGTACAGTCAGGCACCATAAAGATCAAGGATCCCATCAGACGACCAAAAGTTGAGTAGTACTCATCAACAGACATGTCTTGCTGATCAATAGCATGAGTTTGCTGCATAAGAGTGTGCAAAAGAGCACCACTGTCCTGAACATAGCGTGCCTTCAATGAGCAGATAGCCTTGGCTGTTTTACACTTGGACAGACTCATAATCATAGATTGCTTGGTACTGTTAACCATGGCTGCCATCACCTTGCCATCATTAATCTGCCAAGTTTTGACATCAGCAGCATTACTCTGATCTTGCTGAAGCGCAGGAGGATCATCAGCGAGATGAAAAAGGAGTCCATGACCCCTCAAAGCAGTTTCCACACAAAATGCCCACTCTGGATAATTCTGACCATCAAGGGTAATGTTGATAACAATTGTGTTGACTTGCGACATAGCTGAAATCTTCTAGCAAATCAACAAGGAGAAGCAAGGAATTTGTTACCACTATGACTGGAGGCAGCCTGAGATATGACTCTGCGGAAGCAGAGGATCGTCTTGCAGCAGAAATCCAAAAATCCACCACAGATGATCCTTCGGAAGCAGGGGATGAAGACCAACTGCAGCAGTCCCAGCGGGCGGACAGCAGACGCAAATCCACTAGCACCGTGACTGGTTGAAGTCCAGTCGGAGAGGATCCGTCGGAAGTAGCTGCAGCAGGCGGATGAAATGGAGATGGCCACGTGATCTCGCCGGGGAAGAAGGCCGTGCATGAAGACCACCTGGGCTCGCACGGGAAGAAGGCCGCCCAGCGCCCAGGAAGACCAGGCACCCGTGCGGGCGCACGTGAAGACGGCCCGGAAGACCGTGCGGGCGCGCAGAAGAAACGCGGGTGCGGCGCCGAAGGCCCACGTGAAAAACAGAGGAGCCACGGAAAAGATGCGCGGCCACGGGCGACGGTACAGCGACGAGCCGCGGAGAAGACGCGCGGCGATGGGTCGCAACAGACGGAAGATGGGCTCGCGATGGCGACCCGGGTGAAGGAAACAGAGGAGCGGGCAGCAACGGCGACCTGCGTGAAAAACAGAGGAGCGGGCGGCGACGGCGACCCGCGTGAAAAACAGAGGAACAAGCAGCAGACGGTGCGCCGGCCCGAAAAAAAATGGATCTGGGGTGATTAGGGATCAGATTAGCCCTAATTCGCCCCCTAAACCTTACAAACCTTTGATGAGTTAGGAGAGCAGACTCCATTAGTGGAGATAGATATATATAGAGAGAGCCTTATGGGTCATATGGGCCAATATGTGATGGGCCTTATACTTAACAATAACATCTAATGACATGAACATAGGAGAAATCCAAAACATACCCAGTTAAGTCCAAGCTCTCAAAAACCTCTTTTAAAGTCATATAAGTACCATCTCTGAAAATGACCACCTACAAAGAAATATTATGCACAAATAATTTGTAAGGCGATAATCTTATCATGTTCCATATGGGCCAGGAAAGTCATTTCACCAATTAATTAATGAATATACCTCATCAGGTTCTTTTCTTAGTTTGGATTTTATGAACCTCAACAGATGTTTTTGATTCATGCATGCCGAATGATGAACATGAGTGTCAACCTTCCTGACATTGTAAAAATCACGATGCGGTGCGGTCTTCTGGGCAAGAAATTCCCTATCCGCATTTAACATTAGATGAAATTTGAACTTCTGAAAGGAAATAAGAAATGCATCACATCCAAAGAACTGTAGGAGAGCATTCAAATATTATCATCGTGTATGAAGGAGGTAAACAATTTTACAACATGATTACATGCTCAAGAAGATTTAACCGATTGTGGCAGACAGTTCTTGTGTTCCCTGCAGCCGTTACTCGGAGAATATAATGCAAGTCAGTGAAGAAGGTTGTGGCATCAGCCACAGGATAAATGCTCTCTGTACCTGAGCCAGAAAAGAAGGGGGGGGGGGGGGGGGGGAGGGGTGAGTCATGAAATCATCTGGTTAAGCAAGTGAAGTACAGAAGAAGAACGTACAATCTTTATCCGCATAAACATGGACAACGCCATCAACCATTTGGAAGACATGCTGAAACCACAATTAGATGGAATCTCAAGGATAAAAACAGGGAGGATATCATAAGATTGCAACAAGCAAAACTAAGGTACCTCTGACTTTGGTTCAGGCACATAAGTGAACGGGTTGGGGTTAGGTTTTGGAGTACAGGGGTCATTTATGGCCTCCTTCTCCCATGGAGTAACCTCTTCTCTAAAGAGATAAGAGTCTCTTAACTCGAGGCACTTCTGAAGGATTTTGAACACCTCAATTTCGTCAGCAGTTGGAATCTCTGCCATAAATAGATAACACCATTCCATAAACTTCCATAAAATATTGTACAGAAAAATTCAATTCAGTTATAGATTTTCTTCAGCTGAATAAACAAGTTTCTCAATGGATCTGAATTATATTCTGCAAATTTCACATAAAAAAGATCATAAACTATTCAACAAGAGAAATAAGAATCTGGCCAGGCACAAAACCCAACAATAGTAGAAGTTGTAATAAAATTTACCATGGTTTTCCATTATGGTTCTTGACATACTCCAAATATTCAGACAAAATTATGATGTCCTGTATATCTTGTGACTACATTGGAGTATAGGACTAGAGCATCTAGGCACTCACTCAAAAGTGTGTGCTTAGAAAAACTCGAAAAAGCATAGCAACATTCAAACAGGTGATCTTACCAAAGCATGTGAAACAATAAAACTATGAGTCCTTGTAGCTCTGCCAAAGTTTCAAATGAAAGACTTTGTTTCACCCCTTAAATCAGCATTAGGAACTATTATGTATTAACAATTACTCAATGACTGAATGGCATACCCTTTGGAGTAGTTAACAGTTTGATAAATGATTCTTGCTGAGTTTCTTTTCGTAGAATATCTGCAGCAACTGGGTCAGGTTGAACTGCATGAAGACCATTGGATATACTTTTTGACCGCATCAAGCTTGCTACAGCTAATGGTTTGGCAGCCCCATTTTCCACAATTGCATTTCCTTTGTGTTCGCCTTCCTGTTCAAAATTTATTCCCAAATTAAGAAAAAGCTGAGAGGTTTTTTGTCCACTTTCTCTAGCAAATGGGATTGTATTTGTATAGAATTGGTCCATGCATCATAACAGCAACCATCAAACACAAATGCATTATTCGAGTACATCTTTGACTGTGTTTTTAATGGCTCTACTCCAAGCATTACAATGGTGTTGCGAGCTCACTTATGAGTGTATCCTTTGGTGCTCGGCTGGAGGTAGTTCTGGTCGTCTTGCTCTCAGTCTTTATTTTCAGTTTATGTTCTACTAGTCTTCTAGAGTGTGTTAGCTTCCGGATGGTAGGCTGCTGCCCAATTGGTTGTATTCTGCTCTATTATGGGGCGAGTTTGTTTGTTGCTCTAGCTGGTGTGAGTGCGTGTTGTGTTTCTGGGTGGTCTGTTTTACTCTCACCCCGGTACCTCTTTCTCTCTTAAATGAAATGACACAGCATTCATTCAAGAAAAAATAAAGATTTTTTCAATGAACCTTCCGAACTTTACCCCATTAGAAGTCATATAGAGGGGCAGCTGAAGCAGTAGGAGAGTTAAGAGATAGGATGGCAGTGCATTCCTTTTCTACGTCAACGTAGTCTCCGACATTCACTAAATCCCTATACCATTGTATGTCAAAATGTAATGCAGATCATTTGATGTTGACCCTTTGCATCATGCAACAGTCACAATATAGCAAACTTCATTTCATGTAGACTTCGGCCAAAACCATCCCAACCCTTTCAAATGAGCCACAGCAAAGAAATTACATCATTATTTTATCTCAGGAAATGTCTCGGGGGCGGCTGGCGCATGCTGCCATGTTGAGGATACATTTAGTTTCAGCCCTAGCTAGCACCTAGCAACCACCTCCATTTATGTGCCCAAAAAAAAAAGACGCTTTGCATCCAGTAAAGGAGCTTATTGCCATTACATTTCAATGCAAAGACAAGTTGTTTCACCGGGATGTTGGAGTGTTGTAATGTCATGAATCATGTCTCGTAGTTCACAGCAATCCACATTGGTTCACTTGTAGCCAGAGATAACTTTTCTACAGACTTGTAATCATTAAATGAAAGAAAAACAGTAGAATATTCACCCTGTCTCCACAGATCTATTCCCAAAACCTTTTAAGTTTTTTTTTTCTCGAAAAACGCAAGAGATCTGCGTCTCATTATATTAAGAAGAAAGGATGACATAAGAGCCCAGAACTTACAAGACACCCCAAACACAACTCACTCACAAACAAATGCTACAACAGCTAAGACACAGATGCACCTAAGCTGGCAGCAAGGCGACCCACAACGACCCCAAGAATTAATCGCCTGGGAGATGGGCAGTTAAGAGGGAAAGCCCTCGAGCCCCTGCAGCGGTCCACAGCCGGCGTTCCTCACCAGCCAAAACTAAAGCCCCAGCCAAACTTGGAGCTGCTCCATCAAAAACACATCGATTGCGATGGTTCCAGAGGGTCCAGGCCCCCAAAATAATAAGGGAATTGACTCCTTGCCTTACCAAATCAGAAGAAGCATTATTAGCTTTCTCCCACCAATCCATGAAGGAGATATCAGCAGGCTGGGGAGACAGGGCCCGGAGACCAACCTGCCGGAGCAAAATAAACCAAAACTCCCTAGCGAAGACACATTCCCCAGGAGATGGTTGATTGATTCCTCCGCTTGATCACAAAGTGGACAGCGATCTGGGTGAGGCAATCCACGACGTGCAAGGCGGTCGGACGTCCAACATTTGTTGTGGGACACCAACCACATGAAGAAGCGACATTTTGGTAGCGCCCATATCTTCCAAATTCTTTCCCATGGCGCAAAGAGAGTAGCTCCAAGGAAAAAACCCGCATATGCCCCTTAGCCGAATATTGGCCATTTGGTGAAAGCCTCCAAATATGTTTGTCCTCTCTTTCTGGTTGCAGAACAATGCCTGAAAGGATGTCCCACAGCTGGAACACATCAAGCATCACTCCAACAGTTATAGCCCCTTGTATATCTGCAGTCCAAGCCCGGTTATTAAGCGCTTCCTTGACTGTACGCTGCATGATCCTTCTTTTAGAGATGACATCAAATAGCCGAGGGGCCAGCTCTGCTATACACTGACCATGCAACCACCTGTCTGTCCAAAAAAGGGTATGCTCACCATCACCTACTTCAGTAACAACAGCCACTGCAAAGGACTTCACCTGAACAGGGACTTGAATTGGGAGATGCGCCCAGGGGCGGTTTGGTTCTGTTTTCTGCAACCATAGCCACCTCATTCTCAATGCCCAACCAAGGGTTTTTAAATCTGAAATACCTAGTCCACCCAGCTCAGTTGGGCGACAAACCTTTGGCCATGCTACAAGACAGTGTCCACCCCTCGCTTCCTTGTGACCACGCCAAATAAAGCCACGCCTTATTTTGTCAATTGCTTTGATAGCCCAAGTTGGAAGATCAGACGCCATGACAATGTATATAAGCATGCCAGTGAGCACGTACTGAATCTGAACGTCCTTCCTGCCCTTGTCATCAACTCCGCCTTCCACCCTGGCAGTTGATCAGCGATGCGGTCAACAATGGGTTGCACTTGACTCTTAGTTAGCTTTTTCAATGACAGAGGCAATCCTAAATATTTGCATGGGAACTCAGCAAGTGAACAGGGCAGCAGGTTTTGAATAATTGCCAAATCCGAGTCACCACAACTTATTGGCAGAACGCTGCTCTTTTGAAGATTTGTATTGAGACCTGAAGCCTCACCAAAGATCTTGAGGATATCCATTGTCACAGAAATGTCGCTAGCCATTGGGCGGAGGAATAACATCACATCATCTGCGTACAGATAGATTCGATGCTCAAATTTCTTGCTGAGAGAGGCTGAAGAAGGCCTTCCCTAGCAGCTTGGGAAAACACTCACTATAACTTGGAACAAGTAATCATACATGGTTGAATCCAAGGAATGATGGTTAATATTTTTACAAACCCAGATAAATGATGGAACAGTTCATTCTCAATAATCCCTGAAAACTTTTAGTTACAAAGCCACTTAAACCATGAGCATTATCTCTACCACAATTCAACAAGGCGCTAGGCGCTCTCTAGGCAGTGACACCTGTTAGATAAGCCTTGCGCCTGATATAGATAGCTGCATGTTTCCTTTCAGTTTTGCACACATGCACGAGCACTAATCTGTGGTCGCCGTGCGTCTAGGAGTTTAGGCTGAGAATAGCTCGCCATGACTCAAGGCATGCAGCCACGGGCTGACGATGGTGGTGTGTGGGGATGGACACACACAATGCACTGCGTGGGCGCCGTGGCTGGATGCTCTCTCTTGCATGTTTGTTTCCTATATTTAGCAATCACAAGAACAGAAAACGCTGCCAGTTTTTGCAGCACCAAAACCTCCCGAGTGTCCAAGTGTTCGCGTGTGTTCACTTCTCCAGCTGCTGCTTGTGCCCACGCCGCCTACGATCACCGTCGTTCGGTTTCTGACAAGTGGCATCAGAGCCTTAGTTGTGAGAGTTCCCCGCCGTCGCCATGGTGTCTCCGACGAGACCTCGTGGCCGTTCACCGGCCGGGAAGGAACCCGATCCTGCGAAGAACGACGGCTCCGGCGGTTCGGGCACCAAGACGCCACGTCGTACTCCTTCACCGGCCCGCTCTCCTCCTCACCGTTCGCGCACCCGCGACGCACGCCGTCCGCAGGAGGTCGTCGTCGAGCGGATCATTCGAGAGGGCGGCGGCTCCGGCAACTGGCCGCAGCTGACGCGGACGAACTACCATGAGTGGTCTCTCCGCATGAAGCTCAAGTTGCAAGCGCGCTACCTCTGGGAAGTTGTGGAGTACGACGACGTGGACTTCGACGACGATCGCAGTGCTCTCGACGCCATCTGCTCCGCCGTCCCAGGGGAGATGGTTCCTGTGCTCGCCACGAAGGACACCGCGAAGGACGCATGGGAAGCCATCAAGACACTCCGCATCGGCGACGATCGCGTGCGGATCGCAACGGCGCAGAATCTCCGCGCGGAATACGAGTCCATCACTCTAAGCGATGGTGAGCTGATCGAGGATTTTGCCCTGCGTCTCACCGGTATCATTCAGCGCCTCGCCACCCTCAGCGACCCGGAGGACGAGGAGAAGGTCGTCCAGAAGTATCTACGCGTCGCCCATGCCCGCTACAAGCAGCTGGTAATCTCGATCGAAACCATGCTTGATATTTCTCAACTTTCAATCGAGGATATCACTGGGAGGCTCAAGGAGGCCGACGACGTCGAGTCCGCTCCGGCGCAAACCGCCACCGGGAAGCTGCTGCTCACTGAGGAGCAATGGGTTGAGAAGTACAAGAAGGGTAATGACCCCTCTCGCGGCGGTTCTAGCTCCGGCGGCCGTGGAAAGGGCCGGGGCCGAGGACGTGGGCGCGGCTCCGATGAGCCTCGTCCGCCACCGGACTCGCCCTGTCCGCGCTGTGGCAAGAAGGGGCATTGGACCCGCGACTGCCGTGGCAAACAAAAGGAGGAGCCGGCCCAACAGGCCCATGTGGCCCAAGAAGAGGAGCAAACCCTGATGCTGGCCGTCACCGAGCCGGAGGAGCTCAAATCCTCTCCACCGCTGTCTTCGCTGGTCGCCGAGATCCACTTCATCGAGGAGAAGGTGTCTGCTTCCTTCTACTCCGAGCCTGACCGAGACCCAAGCCAATGGATCCTGGACACGGGTGCCTCCAATCACATGACGGGCGCCCGGTCCACCTTCGCCGGCCTCGACTCCGGCATCACCGGGTCCTTGCGGTTCGGGGACGGCTCCACCGCCCGCATCGAGGGAAGCGGGACCGTGCTCCTCTCCTGCAAGAACGGGGAGCACCGGTCGCTACCGCACGTCTACTACCTCCCTCGACTGACGGTGAACATCATCTCTGTCGGGTAGCTAGATGAAGGCGGCTACGAGGTCTGAGTCAAGGATGGCTTCATGCACATCCGCGACGAGGAGATGCGACTGATGGTGAAGATCCCTCGAGGCCTGTTGACATCTATTAACTATCATTATTTACTGTCAACAATACTTGAATAAATGCCAAAAAGAATTGCCAACTTAGAAATAGGAGGTTTAAACTAACAAATTCCATGAGTTTTGGTGATTCTATATTTTCCAGGGATTACTGTCAACAATACTTGAATAAATGCCAAAAAGAATTGCCAACTTAGAAATAGGAGGTTTAAACTAACAAATTCCATGAGTTTTGGTGATTCTATATTTTCCAGGGATTAAACAGAAAAACCGGACTACATTGCTTCCCCAAGAAGGAACCCGACGCAGATTACTCCACCGCCACGTCAGGAAGTCTCTAGAAGACTCCAGAGGACACCAGAGGACACCACGAGGCGAGGCACCCCGGGAGTCTGACCTGTGGGACTGACCGGTCCTCTGGGCCCACCGGTCGGTCCTGGCCAGAGCCCCTATGTCTCCTCCTTCTGGAACCTTCCCCCACCGACCTCTAGGATGCATCTCGGCCGTACCTTAAGTCGGTTTGATCCAACGGCCACGGTTCCACGCCCAGGGCTATATAACCAGACCCCTGACCCCCCTCTAGAGGAGAGATCAGAAGAGAAGACAAGACAGAAGACGGAGAATTAGGGTTTCTAGAGAGAGAGTTAGAGCTCTACATCAAGATTAGAGTTTAGTCTAGCTAGGTTCAAGTAGAGGCAGGCGACTTCGTCGGCATATCCGGCTAGAAGCTTCGTTTGAGTCTCCGGATCGTTGTCGAAGACTCGGTAATTTGTATCTTTATTCGACTTTGTGCTACTTTAATATATTTCAGTTTATTCAGTTTTGGAGTTTATTCTAGTTATATATTTAATATAGATCTGATTATGATAGAGTTTATAATCATGTTCGTAAAGTACTTAACTTTATTCCGGATAGAGTTAAGTGGTCAAACTGGTGTAAATATGGTGTTTAGGCTAAGTTTACCTGCGAATACATCCTATGCTCCGGGTCGAGAGGTAGATCGCAGGAGTGACAGTCCTGTTGAGTCCTTTGTAGTCCTCCCCCGAGTGTAGACCTTAGTAGGACGTGGTTGCAAGTTAGAATTCATTACTTTGTTCTTGATTCTAATTTAGTAATATCCCTTGATCATGGATGATAGATTAATTAGTTATAAATGATTGTATATTAACTAGAGTAACCACTAGGCTTAGTAAATATGAAGTAACTTAGGTTTCGAATCTCTTAATTAATCTCCTGACTGCTCTACTTGATCCATGTAGATCGCTCTATCTCTAGAATTCTCGTTATTGTTATCATTATTATTATTTAATATTTATCTTTATCTTGTCTTACCCCTGTTTAGACATGTGAGTAGTGAATGAATGAATAGTAATCTCCACTACCTTTAAATTACATTTTTATCCATTTGTGCCCCGCTTCGTTGTTTTCTTCGGTAAAATATAAATAAGGATACCTAGACAACCTGGGTGAAATGCTGCTACAACAGGTATATTTATTTGTGCGCTTGCGGATAAATATTTGTTTATATTTTTTTTGAGCTAGTGTCACAAATGAATTACATTTCTAGTATCATCTTGGGGATGACAACTTGACATTAAGTGATGTTAGGAGTGTCCTGTACATTTCTGAGGGCTTTTACTAGAATCAGTTCATTAAAGTTTATTATGGGCAATTGCATTAAGAAGTGTCAACAAGCATTTCTGGCGCCGTTGCCGGGGAAATGAGCAGCGGAAGCCACCGGGAACCAAAAGAAAACCATTGAATCAGTGGAAATAAAACTTATTAAGAATTTAACATGGCAAAGGAGATTATTATTATTCATTCATTAACTTGTACCTCTGTCTTGGGAGGCTTACCCTTGTTTTTCTTTGTTTATATCATATACAGGGTAACACAGGTTCAGTTATAATTCATCACTTACAAATCAACAATCAACTAGACCGTGTGGAAGATCAACATCAGTAGTCAAGCCATGGCCAACAAGACTCTGCTGGAGTTCTCCACTCCAAGTGTCAGGAACATTCGTACCGGACCTACACTCCAGACGAACAACCTTGAGTTCGAGCTCAAGCCAAGTATTATCAACATGGTGCATGCTACTACATTTGGTGGAAAGGAAGAAGATGCAACTGCTCATCTACAAGATTTCTTGGAGATTGGAAGCACCATCATCATCAAGGATGTTCCCTGGGACATTATACTCCTTCGTCTCTTTCCCTTCTCACTGAAAGGAAAAGCGAAGCAGTGGTTCTATGCAAAACATGGACAACATCAGGACATGGGAGAAATGTTCAGAGACCTTTCTATCAAGATTTTTCCCAATTAGCAAAATCAATATCTTAAGGGGAAAGATTTACAACTTTCAGCAACAAAAAGGAGAAACCATTCCAGAAGTTTGGGAGCGTTTTCAGGAACAAATCCTAAGATGCCCACATCATGGAATAAGGAACGAATTGCTCATGCAACTATTTTATCACGGATTATTACCAAGAACACGAGAGCAACTCGATGTCACTGCTGAAGGATCATTTATGTCACTCACTTTTGGAAAAGCAGAATGTTTAATGGACAAGATAGCTGAGAATTAGGGCTGGAAACAAGGTACTATTCAACGCTGTCATCAGATCGAAGAAGTTCCAGAAGAAGTGTGTGCACTGTCAACCAAGATGGATGTACTTATGGATCGGCTCACTCAGAGAGCCGATTACAAGGAAGAACGTCAAACTATTCAAGACGCATTTGATGCTCAAACTAGAAGTGGAGAATATTTAGGAATAGAATTTTCTGAAGATCAAGAAGAAGCTAATATCATCGACAACTCTGCCGCTCTACACAAGCAAGGATTACGTCTATTAGGAATATTGTATAGCTGATCATATTGATATAGCTTTCCTTGTATAGCTGATAGGCTTACTATGTATACATGATTGTATTCTTGTACTCCAAGCCATATTGGCTATATATATAAGACGTCACCCCCCCCTTGTCATGGGTGTGGTGTTTCCCAAAACCGTATCTCTCTACATGGTATCAGCCTAATCCTTCCTTTTTTTCCGTTGCCCACCCTCCCTCAACTCGCGATCAGATCGCCATGTCCGACATCACGGACAACTCCTCCATGCCGGCACTTGGGTCCCCATCTGCGCCGGGCCCAGGGGCTCCTTCTGCTCCGACGTTCGGCGTCCCCTCTATGCCGGCAGCCGCTGGTGGCACCACAGCGGAGATCCACCAAGCGATCGCTCAGCATCTCGTGGTCCCGTCCTTCGCCACGATCTCCGTGAAGTCACACGTGCCGATCCAGTTGGAGATGCAATCCTCCAACTACTCCCGCTGGGCCTTCTTCTTCAAGTCGATGTGCGGCAAGTTCCGTCTTTGCCACCACATCGATGGCTCAGCCCCGCCGCGACCGCAGGATCCCGTCTGGGACCAGGCGGACTACTGCGTTCGCAGCTGGCTCTTCGGCACCGTCGACGACTCCGTCCTCAGCCTCGCCGTCGACGGCGACAACCTCACCGCCCGCGACATCTGGGTCGCCATCGAGGGGCTCTTCCGCGCCAATAAGGCTCCGCGCGCGATCTTCCACCTCCACGAGTTCCACTCGATGACCCAGGGCGACTCCACCATCGACGCCTACGCCGAGCGCATGAGGAAGAAGGCCGCCGATCTCCGGGACGTTGGCCATGCGGTTCCTGACCCGCAGCTCGTCCTCAATCTCCTCCGCGGTGTCAACAAGCCCTTCTCCGGCACCGCGGACGACATCGCCAATGCTGCAGTGCTGCCGGACTTCACCGCTGCCCTCGACATGCTCCGACTCAAGGAACTTCGCCTCGCCAACGAGGCCAAGACGACGGCTGCTTCCGCCATGCTCGCCGCGTCCTCTGCCTGCTCCAGTCCTGGCGGCTGCCGTTCCACCTCGTCCGGCTCTGCTGGCGGCGGCAGTGGCTACGGTAAGGGCGGCGGCGGCAGCAAGAAGAGCAAGAAGCCCTGGCGCCAGACCGGCGCGCCGCAGCAGCAGCAGTTCCGCCCGACTGGGCCCTAGGTGTGCTTCAACCCCTACAGCCCACAGCAGCTGGGTGGCGCTGGCGGCCCGGGCGGGTGGCGTCCTCCTTCAGCTGGCCTGCTGGGCCCTGCCCCGGCCCAGGCCCACACCGCGTTTGCTCCCGTGCAGATGTCGGCCCAGCCCCCTGCCTGGGATCAGGCCGGGCTGATTGCAACCCTGAATCAATTGGCGTTCCAGCATCAGGGCTGGGTGATGGATTCTGGCGCATCTTCCCACATGTCGTCTACGGATGGTATACTCCTTTCCCATCGTCCATCATCCACTTCTTCCATTACTGTCGGCAATGGTCATACTTTACCTGTTACTTGTCGCGGTTCTTCTGTTATTCCTACTAGTTCATCTACTTTTGCGCTTCGTGATGTTCTAGTCGTCCCTTCCTTGATTCGTAATCTTCTTTCCGTCCGTCAGTTTACTCGCGACAATAACTGTTCGATTGAATTTGACGCCCTTGGTTTCTCTGTTAAGGATATTCCGAGTCGACGCGTGATGCTTCGCTGCGATAGTGCTGGCGACCTCTACACGCTGCCTGCCACCACTACCACCTCTCCACTCGCCACACTCGCCATCACCACCACCATCTGGCACGCTCGGCTCGGTCATCCTGCATCTGCCGTCATGGACACCCTTCGAAATAATTCCTTCATTACTTGTAATAAAGTAGCACAGTCCCTCTGTCATTCGTGTCAGCTTGGCAAACACGTGCGGTTACCTTTTACTCGCTCACAAACTCGTAGTGCTGCGCCGTTTCATCTTGTTCATTGTGATGTCTGGACATCTCCTGTAGTCAGCATCTCTGGGTGTCAGTATTATTTGGTCTTGCTAGATGATTACTCGCATTTTTGTTGGACGTTTCCTTTAGTTCGCAAATCTGATGTAGCATCTACCATTACCGATTTTTGTGCCTTTGTATACACCCAGTTCGACGTCACCATCAAATCCTTTCAGGCTGACAATGGCACTGAGTTTGTTAACCGCACGTTGACCACCTTCTTTTCCTCTCGTGGCATTCTCCTTCGGCTGTCGTGTCCTTACACGTCTCAGCAGAACGGGAAGGCCGAGCGCATTCTTCGTACGCTGAATAATATCACTCGCACTCTTCTCCTTCATGCTCACATGCCTCCACGCTACTGGGCAGAGGCGCTCGCCACCGCCACCTATGTTCTCAATCGTCGGCCATGTTCCTCCGTCGACAATGCCGTTCCCTTCACACTTCTATACGGCACCACTCCGGAATACGACCAGTTACGTGTTTTCGGATGTTTGTGCTATCCCAATCTATCAACCACTGCCCCACATAAACTAGCTCCTCGTTCTACAGCTTGCGTTTTCTTGGGGTACCCATCATCTCATAAGGGTTATCGCTGTCTCGATCTCGTCACTAAACGCATTATTATCTCGCGTCATGTGGTCTTTGATGAGTCAGTCTTTCCCTTTTCTGCCACCCCGTCGTCTATATCCGCCTTGGATTTTCTTTCTGCCACTAACCCTGCAGCAGCTCGCGTGGCAGCTCCGTCACTGCGTGACGTTGAGCGACCACGGCATTCGCCCACCGCACACGAGGATGACGATCCCGCCATTCTCCTGCGCGGCCCTGTTCTCCAGGCGCTGCCCCTGGCGCAGGCGCCAGCCCCTCCGTCGCCGACGTCTGCTCCAGCACCTCCTCCGCCCCCGCCGGCTGACCCTCGTGCGATCCTGCACGTCTACAGCCGGCGGCCGCGCCCTCCGGCACAGCAGGCGCCTGTGCTCCCGGTGGACTTGGCGCCCCCTGTGCAGCAGGCGGCTGTGCAGGCCGTGGCGCCCCTCGTCGACCCCGCTTCGCCTTCCTCGTCGACTTCGTCTTCACCGCCGGTCTCGCCAGTCCTTGCTCCGCCACCGCCCGTCCCGAGCCGGCCAGTGACACGCACCCGGTCTGGTGCCATTGCGCCGGTTCGCTACGTCGGGCTGGCGGCAGTGGCGGTCGCCTCGCCGATCCCCGGCAACTACCGCAGTGGTCGGGCGGACCCGACTTGGCGCGCGGCTATGGCAGACGAGTACAAGGCGCTGATTGACAACGGCACCTGGCGCCTTGTACCTCGACCGCCCGGCGCCAATGTCGTCTCCGGGAAGTGGATTTTCAAACACAAGTTCCACTCTGACGGGACTCTTGCTCGTCACAAGGCACGATGGGTCGTCCGTGGCTTCTCCCAGCACCCTGGCGTCGACTACGATGAGACTTTCAGTCCGGTGGTCAAACCGGTGACCATCCGGGCTGTTCTCAGTATAGCCGCCTCCCGCGCCTGGCCGATCCGCCAGCTCGACGTGAAGAACGCCTTCCTCCACGGTCACCTCGACGAGACTGTCTACTGCCAGCAGCCGCCAGGTTTCGTCGACCCCGCTGCCCCAGACCACGTCTGTCTCCTGCTCAAGTGGACTTAAGCAGGCGCCCCGAGCGTGGTACGAGCGGTTCGCCTCCTTCATCCGTCTGCTCGGCTTCGCTGCATCGACCTCCGACACATCCCTCTTTGTCTACAAAGAGGGCGCTAGTGTCGCCTACTTGCTGCTCTACGTCGACGACATCATCCTCACTGCTTCATCCTCGACGCTCCTTCAGTCCATCATGGCTCGGCTAGCCTCTGAGTTTGCCATGACGGACCTCGGCGATCTGCACCACTTCCTCGGCGTCTCCGTCAGTCGCTCTGCTGACGGTCTCTTCCTGTCCCAGCGACAGTACGCCGTCGACCTTCTCCAGCGTGCCGGCATGGCTGAGTGTCACTCTACAGCGACTCCTATTGACACTCATGCCAAGCTCTCGGCGACAGATGGCGCCCAGCTCTCCGCTTCCGACAGCTCCGACTACCGGAGTTTGGTCGGCGCCCTTCAGTACCTTACGCTGACTCGTCCAGACTTGGCGTATGCTGTTCAGCAGGTGTGCCTCTTCATGCATGACCCCCGTGAGCCCCATCTCGCGCTGGTCAAGCGCATCTTGCGCTACGTGAAGGGCACCCTCTCCTCCGGCCTCCACATCGGCACCGGTCCTGTCCAGTCCCTCACCGCCTACTCAGATGCGGATTGGGCGGGATGTCCGGACTCTCGACGTTCTACCTCCGGCTTCTGCATCTTTCTTGGCGACAACTTGATCTCTTGGTCCTCCAAGCGCCAGACCACGGTGTCCCGGTCTAGCGCTGAGGCAGAGTATCGAGCCGTCGCTCATGCTGTTGCTGAGTGCTGCTGGCTCCGCCAGCTTCTCCAGGAGCTCCATGTTCCTTTGGACTCCGCCACTGTTGTCTACTGTGACAATGTCAGTGCTGTCTATATGACCGCCAACCCTGTCCATCATCGGCGCACGAAGCATATTGAGATCGACATTCACTTCGTCCGCGAGAAGGTGGCTTTGGGTCAGGTTCGGGTTCTTCATGTTCCGTCCTCCCACCAATTTGCGGACATCATGACGAAGGGTCTTCCGGTTCAGCTCTTCACTGATTTTCGGTCCAATCTTTGCGTCCGCACTCCTACCGCTGCGACTGCGGGCGGGTATTAGGAATATTGTATAGCTGATCATATTGATATAGCTTTCCTTGTATAGCTGATAGGCTTACTATGTATACATGATTGTATTCTTGTACTCCAAGCCATATTGGCTATATATATAAGACGTCACCCCCCCTTGTCATGGGTGTGGTGTTTCCCAAAACCGTATCTCTCTACAACGTCAATAACAACTTCCCAAACCAGATAAGTACACCAGTAATTTCAATTATTCCAATTTTAAGCAACCTACTTTAAGAGATCTAATTTTAGAACAAGCCAGAATAAATGATAGCATTACTAAAAGACTTGTTTTAAATGATAAGACTCTTGAAAACATAAATGCTAAGATGGATGAATTTTCTTCTCTATCACAATTGGTTGCTGTTTTGTCTATTACCACGAGCAGATTAAGGGGATCACCACTAGACGTGGGAGGACCACTCGAGATCCGCCATACCCAGAAGGAGCACAAAGAAGACAGTCAGCACCAGTAACACCCGATGGCAGAAGAAAGGAATGACGAAGTTCAAGAAACTCAAGTGCAAAATGAAGAAATACAGATGGATTTTCAAGACACCAATGTTCTACCATTCCCACGCAGAAATCGAAACGGCAAGCTAGATGCGCAGTTCAGTAAGTTTGTTGAAGTAATTCAGAAACTATATATCAATATTCCTCTGCTAGATGCATTACAGGTACCTACCTATGCCAAGTATGTAAGGGATATACTTAACAACAAACGACCACTGCCAACTACTGAAGTAATCGAGCTGACAGAAGAATGTAGTGCGGCTATCCTCAATCAAACACCAGAGAAGAAGGACCCAGGATGCCCCACTATTGAGTGCTCAATTGGAAATCAACGGTTTAGTAACGCACTGTGCGATCTTGGAGCTAGTGTTAGCGTGATGCCCGCATCAGTCTACTATAAGCTCAACCATTCAGCACTTGTGTCAACACCAATGTGTCTTCAGCTAGCTGATCAATCACTCAGATACCCAATAGGAATTGCTGAGAACATCTCAGTCAAGATTAGAGAGTTCTTCGTACCAGTGGACTTCGTGGTACTAGAAATGCACCCGGATTCAAAAGTATCACTCATTCTAGGAAGACCATTTTTGAGCACCGCCAAGGCCCACATTGATGTCGGAGCTGGAGAGATCAAATTCACCATAAATGGAAAGGAAGAAAAGTTCTCATTCAAACCATGGCCCGAACAATGCTCAACTCTAGTAGACCATAAAGCTCAAGAAACAAAACTGTTGTCTTCGGTAGTGGAGACCCATCAAGAAGGATAAAGAAGACTGCAGAGTACAATTCGGTGGACTTTAAACCCCGAACCTTCGCCGGAGGTAACTCGGTAGTTATCAGCATTTACTTTCGCACTTCATATTTATTCGCTCATGCATAGGAAAACAAAACAAAAAAAAATTAGCATCAACATTACATCATAAAATTGGCCCCATGTAATTAATATTTACGAACCCCGTAAGTATTATTTACTACGGCAACAAAAACATATAAGAATTTCATCATTAGAATCCTTGTTTTCTATAGTTTCATAAAAGCAATTTTCTTTATACTTACATTGTATAAATACGAGAGACATACGGACCCACAGACACCTGGGACCCACATCATATCACTTCAAATTATCACATGCACTCACAACCACTCATCTCACCTACCACCACATGCAACCGTCGGCATATACTCCAAAGAGTGGGAACTTGAGCAAGGTAGGTAAGGGAAAAAGTTGGAGTGAAGTGGGCCCAGGAGGGGACCGGTCGGTCCCACCACTAGACCGACCGGCCTCCCCACTCTCCCCCTATAAATTCGCAAGCATTCTTCACTCTCCACACACTCCACTCTTCAAAAACACCAGCTTCACTTCAAAATTCGAAATTTCAATTTAGAGTTCACTTAGCACTTCATTTAGGGTAGTTTCTAAGTGAGTGAAGATACGAGAGAATAGAGGAGGAAGCTTTGAGCTAGTTGCAAGTAGAAAGGGATAGTGAGAGCAAGCAAGAGAAATCAATAAGAGAAGGGAAGTGTTGTCCAATTAGTTAATGAACTAGGAGAAGTTGAAATAAAAGTGTCAACTTGAACGACTGACTCCTGGACTACTGACTTTTGGACCGCTAACTCTCTAGCATTTATTTACTCTAACCCTCACTTGTTCCACTAGTTTTGTCTGTGTGCTCTCTTATTTTTGCAGCAAAGATGAGCAACTTCTTGAGAAAGGCGAAGAACACGCTCACTTTCCGATCAACGAGAAGCCGTTCGCGAGCTGGCTCATCACAAGGAGGCTCGGACATGGATACCTCATCTCTGCCTCGATCCTCTACCACGAGCCGGTCCGAGTGAAAGGTCCTAGTTTGGTTTTGGTAATTGAGTGACAACTTAGGTGGATTAATATGTGTTTGAAGTGAATTACACAGGTGATTAATCCATAGGTGATCATGTGTGAGCAACATATACCATAGAGGTGAAATGGCTTGGAAGATGTTGCAAGGCTCACACATGTGATGAAGGAGCTTAAATGCACATGAAACATGACATGTGGTCATGTGGCTAAGATGGTGAAGATCAAGGCAAGACTTGGCTTGATGGACCGGTTGCGAAGGTGAAGGGCAAGTTGGAGGCTTTGAAGCCGTTGGTACCGAGTGTCGGGAGGCTTAAGCAAGACTTGGCGCCGAAGGACCAAAGCGATGGTGAAGAGCAAGTGATGTCAAGATCGATGGACCATGGAGGCCATGTGATGATATGAAGTGGATCATATCATTTGATGAAGAGGTTGGTGCATGTGTTGCATCAACACCGAAGGAGATGAAATGGAATGCGCAAGGCAAAGGTATATTTGTAGGGCATTTCATTTCACCGGTCATAGGTGTGTAGAGAAGATTATGACCGGGTTTAGGATAGATGGCCGTACTATTAAGAGGAGCAAACTTGTTTGCATATCGGTCATCTAGTGCCACTTGAGCGATCTAACTTTGCGATGTTGCTAGGATCGAGTGGCGCAGTAAGAGCAAGTGAAAATCCTTTGAAAGTGATTGTGAAAATGCTAACACACATGCACATGGTGATGTACACTTGGTGGTGTTGGCACATTTGCAAAGGAGAAGTTGTTGGAGTTGATTTGGATCAACACAGAGAAGAAAAGGAAGTTTTCTGAGTGTGGTCGGTAGTACCGCCCGGGGGGGTCGGTAGAACCGCCCAAAGGTGCTGTGTGCAATGCTCTCTGTGTTGAGTCTGAAATGGCCTGGCGGTTGTACCGCCATAGGGTCGGTTGTACCGACCCTCGGTAGTACCGACCAGAGGGTCGGTGGTACCGAGGTCCTGAGAAGTTTGCAGGCTCTCTGTGTTGAGCTAAGTTTGGCCTGCCGGTAGTACCGCCATAGGGCCGGTACTACCGACCGTTGGAGGATTCGAGGTGTGAGAAGTTTGCAGGCTCTCTGGAAGTGGCCAGATTTGGCCTGCCGGTAGTACCGCCATAGGGCCGGTACTACCGACCGTTGAATGTTCCGAAGGCGGAGAAGTTTGGATGCTCTCTGTGTAGATCCAAAGTTGGCCTGTCGGTAGTACCGCCATAAGGCCGATACTACCGACCATCGGTGGTACCAAGGTCTGGAGGAAGTCTAGGAGCTCTCTGTGTAGTCCCAGGTTGGCCTGTCGGTAGTACCACCATAGGGCCGGTACTACCGACCGTCGGTGGTACCGACCAGGGGTCGGTTGTTCGTTTGGTCAACGCGCCGTGCGTAACGGCTAGATCTGACACAGTCGGTACTACCGCCCCAGGGGGTCGGTACTACCGACCGTAGCGCTGAATGCCCAGTGAAGGAGCATAACGGCTAGTTGGCCCTTGGGGCTATATATAGTCGTGGTAACCGGCCTTGGGCGGGTTGGTCAAGTTGGCTAAGCACTCCATAGCCTTGGTGGCTTGTGTGGATGTGCTAGCGACCCCTTTAACACACATATGCTTTAGTGCTTATCCGATTGTGTGAGAGAGCGATCCTAGTGCGTTGCTTTTAGAGATAGCATCGAGTGGCACTAGGTGTTCGAGTTGCAAGCCGGTGGTGCTTATTACTCTTGGAGGTTGCCACCTCCTAGACGGCTTGGTGCTTGTCTCCGTCGTGAAGCCCGCGTGAAGATTGTGCGTGGCTCCGGAGAAGCTTTGTGAGGAGCATTGTGCTCGCCCCGCGGGAGATCGCAAAGAGCAACTCTAGTGGAGAAGAGGCGTGAAGAGCGCCAAGTGGTCCGGCCATATCGAAAGCTAGAGCTCTTGGTGAGCACTCCATCATGGAGAGGTTGGCTTAGTGTCACCACTAGCAAGAGGATCGGCGGCAACCTTGGGCTTGCTTCAACGGGGACTAGCTTGGTGGCAACCAAGTGAACCTCGGGATAAAATCTTGTGTCCCCGTCTCTTGTTGCTCTTATTGTTCTTTGTTCCTTGCATATTACGCTTGTTTGTGTTCTTCGTGTTCTTCCTCCCTCCTTCACTCTATCTTAGGTTGGGAAGACTCGATCTACCTTTTGGCAATGAATCAAGACTTGGGAAGCTACAACCGTCATCTACATCATCTATGGAAGTGTGGTAATTGCTAGATCTGAGTTTGCATCTCGCCCACTTTGATTTCGTAGCTTCCTGCAGGTGCTCGGTAGTACCGGCCTAACAGCCCGATAGTACCGGTGTCGGTAGTACCGGCCTAGCAGCCCGGTAGTACAGACTACCTGCTGTTTACACTAGCTTGTATTGCAATTCTAATCCTTGTGCTAGTGTTTAGTTGCTTAGTCTGTGTAGCTAAGTTGAGCTCTCTAATTTGGCTTGTGTAGCCTTGTTATTGAGCATTGCTAGTGAGCTTAGTGTTAGGAAATAGAATATCCCCTGCTAATTATGGATAGCACAGCCATAATTAGCAGCTGTAAATCAGGCAATTAGCATATGGAAATCAGTGATTAGTTGCTATAGTTAGCAGCTGTAAATCAGGCAATTAGCATATGGAAATCAGTGATTAGTTGCTATAGTTAGCAGATGTAAATCAGGGAGATTACCCCCTGCCTTGTAAGCAAGTCCAGCAGCTATATAATAGAAGGCGCCCCCTCCCATTGAGGTGTGGCCAATTGCCCCATTCTCTATCTTTCTACATGGTATCAGCAGTCCGGGTTTAATTCCGATCCCCCCCCTCCTCCCTCTTCCAGCGCCGCCCCTCTCCCCTGGGTGTAGCCCCCTCCCTCTTCTCCATAGGAACCACATCAGACCCTCCTCTGCCACCAGCGGTGCCCTGGGGTCCGATCCCACACCCTCAATCTGCCCCTATGCCACCATCAACATCAAGCTCCATGTCCCCATGACCTTGGAGCTGAAGCCCTCCAACTACACCAAGTGGTCGACGGCATTCCAGGCCACGTGTGGGAAGTTCGGTCTCCTGCATCACCTCAACCCCGCCTCCACCTCACGCCCTACCGACGAGGCTTGGGCGCAGGCCGACTTCTGCGTCCGTGGCTGGATGTACAGCACCGTCTCCGACGCCGTCCTCAACCTCGCCATGACCGACGCCACGCAGACGGCAGCTGCGCTCTGGAAGGCCATCGGTGAGGTGTTCCAGGCCAACAAAGCCCCTCGCGCCATCTTCCTGAGTCACGAGTTCCACTCGATGACTCAGGGGGACTCCTCCATCGATGCCTACTGCGTCCGCATGAAGGAGAAGGCCGACGAACTTCGCGATGTTGGGCAGCCCGTCAGTGAGCCCAATCTCGTCCTCAACCTGCTGCGTGGGCTCAATGAAGCCTACTCCAACGTCGCCGACAACATCGCCGGGCAGCAGCCCCTCACCTTCGCCGGCGCCAGGCACCAGCTCATCCTCAAGGAACTTCGTCTGCAAAACGAGGAGAAGTTGCGTGCCACCACCACGCTCCTGGCTGCTGCATCCTTTCCTGGCGGCCATCAGCAGCAGCAGCAGCAAGGTGGTTATCAGCAGCAGCAGCAGGGCGGCCGGCGCTCCACCTTCAAGAAGGGCGGCCAGCAGCCCTTCTCCAACACTTCCAGTGGCACCAACACCAATAAACGCGTTCCCTGGGGCTTCAATCCTTGGACTGGAGCACGCGTGGCCCCTGGAGAACGTGTCTCAGCTCCTGGACAGCGTCGCCAGGGAGGTTTTGGCGCCCCTGCTGCCTCTGGTTCCCAGGCTGGGCGAAACCAGGGCATTCTCGGCTCCTCTCCGCAGGCCCACACCGCCTTTGCTCCGCTCCAGACGTCCTCCAGCAGCTCCAACTCCTGGGATGTAGCCGGCCTCATTGCTGCCCTGCAGACCATGAATCTGCAGGGCAACTCACCCTGGGTGGTGGACTCCGGCGCCTCCACACACATGACGTCCTCGGATGGTATGCTTATTCAACCTCTCCCTCCCTCCATCTCCTCAATAACAGTAGGCAATGGCACTCGCATTCCTGTTACGTCTAGAGGTCATTCCATCCTCTCCACACCCAACACAAATTTCGCCCTTAACAATATTCTTGTTGCACCTGCTCTAGCCCGCAACCTTTTATCTGTACGTCAATTCACTCGCGACAATAGTTGCTCCTTTGAATTTGACGCACATGGTTTTTCTGTTAAGGATCTCAAGACGGGACGGGTGCTTCTCCGCTGTAACTGCGACGGGGACCTTTACACCATGCCTACCACCACTCCAGCCGTACCACCTCATGCTCTCCTGGCCACTACGTCGACTCTGTGGCATCAACGTCTTGGCCATCCATCCCCCGCTGCATTAGAACGCCTAAATAAAACTCATGCTGTTTTTTGTAATAAAGTAGACCGCTCCCTATGTCACTCATGTCAGATAGGCAAGCACACGCGTCTACCCTTCAGCTCCTCGCATTCCATAACTCATACACCCTTTGAGCTTATTCACTGCGATGTATGGACATCCCCTGTAAACAGCTTGTCAGGCTTTTCCTATTACTTGGTATGCTTGGATGATTATAGTCACTACTGTTGGGTTTTTCCTCTTCGCAAAAAATCCGAGGTTTACCAACACTTAGTCGAACTTGTTGCGCTTGCCAACACACAGTTCAGCCTTCCCATTAAATGTTTTCAGGCTGATAACGGCACTGAATTCCTCAACGCCGCCACCACCAACTTCCTCGCTGCCCAAGGTACCCACCTCCGCCTCTCCTGTCCCTACACATCACCCCAAAATGGCAAAGCTGAACGTATTATTCGCACGCTCAACAACTCCATTCGCACCATGCTTCTCCATGCTTCCCTGCCGCCCACATATTGGGCTGAGGGGCTCCTGACAGCCTGCTATCTCCTTAATCGGCGTCCATCCTCCTCCGTCCAGCATGAAACCCCTACACTCGTCTACATAATCAGCCACCATCCTATAGCCATTTACGTGTTTTCGGGTGCCTCTGTTACCCCAATATGCAAGCGACCTCCAAACATAAGCTCGCCCCTCGCTCTACAGCATGCGTCTTCCTAGGATACCCATCATCTCACAAAGGTTACCGCTGCCTCGACCTTTCCACCCGTCGCATTATCATCTCTCGCCATGTCGTTTTTGACGAGACCACCTTCCCCTTTACAACCACCCCTGACGCCTCCCCCCCGTCCTCCTTAGATTTCCTCCTCGACGACGATATGGTTTCGGTGCCTTGTTCTACTGTTGTTGCAGGTGGGACTCCATCCTCGACGCCCGCGGTCGCTCCATCCCCCTCGGATGTTGAGCAGCCACCCTCCGACGCTGCAGCCTCCCACGGCTCCTCTTCCTCGGCACCGGGCGGGCGTGGTCACGTGCCCCCGCCTGGACCCAGCATGGTTCCTTTCTCACACGTCTATGTTCGCCGCTCTCGGACGACGCCTACATCCGAGCCGGCAGCTGCCCCAGCAGCCTGTGCTGCTCCTGATACCTCGACACCACCTTCGGCACCAGCACCGGCGACATCCACTGCTCCACCGCCGCCGCAGCCTCCGCCGCCGCCTCCGCGGGTCACTCGTACCATGACGGGTGCCATCCCCCGCGTCAGCTATGAGGGGCTGGCAGCCACGGTGTCATCCTTACCGTCGCCGCTTCCGTCAAACTATCGCAGCGCCCTGGCCGACGCCAACTGGCGTGCCGCGATGATGGATGAGTACCAGGCCCTCGTCGACAACAACACCTGGCAGCTCGTTCCGCGGCCCCCTGGGGCCAACGTCGTGACGGGAAAGTGGATTTTCCGGCATAAGTTCCATGTCGATGGGTCCCTTGCCCGCCACAAGGCCCGCTGGGTCGTCCGAGGCTTCTCCCAGCGCGAGGGCGTCGACTACGATGAGACCTTCAGCCCGGTTGTCAAACCGGCCACTATACGGTCTGTCCTCAGCATCGCTGCATCCTGTGCATGGCCGATTCACCAGCTGGATGTGAAGAACGCCTTTCTTCACGGCCACCTCGAGGAGACTGTCTACTGCCAGCAGCCGCCAGGGTTCGTCGATCCCGGTGCCCCAGATCACGTCTGTCGTCTGCTGAAGTCCTTGTATGGACTCAAGCAGGCTCCGCGCGCCTGGCACTAGCGCTTCGCCACCTTCGTCCGGCAGCTTGGCTTCACCGCCTCCGCCTCCGACCCGTCTCTTTTCGTTCTACGAGAAGGGACGAGCCTCGCCTACCTGTTGTTGTACGTCGACGACATCGTCCTCACCGCCTCGTCCTCGGCCCTTCTTCAGCGCATCATGACTCGGTTGAGCTCCGAGTTCGCCATGACGGACCTGGGCGCCCTACACCACTTCCTCGGCATCGCCGTCACGCGCTCTTCGGACGACCTCTTCCTCTCCCAGCGACAGTACGCCATCGAGCTTCTTCAGCGTGCAGGCATGGCTGAGTGTCACCCAACAGCGACACCCGTGGACACTCACGCCAAGCTCTCTGCGACCGACGGGGAGCTGCTGTCAGAGAAGGACGCATCTGAGTACAGGAGCTTGGCGGGAGCTCTCCAGTACCTGACGTTGACTCGTCCTGATCTGGCATATGCTGTGCAGCAAGTGTGCCTCTTCATGCACGCTCCTCGGGAGCCCCACCGTGCGCTCATCAAGCGCATCCTGCGCTATGTGAAGGGGACCCTCTCCTCGGGCCTTCACATCGGCACCGGGTCTGTTGACAAGCTGACTGCCTATTCTGACGCCGACTGGGCAGGCTGTCCAGACTCCCGACGCTCCACTTCCGGCTTTTGCGTCTACCTCGGCGACACTTTGGTCTCCTGGTCCTCCAAACGCCAGACCACGGTGTCACGTTCCAGCGCCGAGGCTGAGTATCGTGCTGTGGCACATGTTGTGGCTGAGTGTTGTTGGCTTCGGCAGCTACTTCAGGAGCTCCATATCCAGCTACCGTCTGCCACTGTTGTCTTCTGTGACAACGTCAGCGCCGTCTACATGACGGCTAACCCGGTCCACCACAAGCGAACGAAGCACATCGAGATCGACATTCACTTCGTCCGTGAGAAGGTTGCCCTTGGTGAGATCCGGGTACTCCACGTGCCGTCCTCCCATCAGTTTGCTGACCTCATGACTAAAGGACTTCCGACGGCATTATTCCAGGATTTTCGGTCCAGTCTTTGCGTCCGGGAGCCTCCCGCTGCGACTGCGGGCGGGTGTTAGGAAATAGAATATCCCCTGCTAATTATGGATAGCACAGCCATAATTAGCAGCTGTAAATCAGGCAATTAGCATATGGAAATCAGTGATTAGTTGCTATAGTTAGCAGCTGTAAATCAGGCAATTAGCATATGGAAATCAGTGATTAGTTGCTATAGTTAGCAGATGTAAATCAGGGAGATTACCCCCTGCCTTGTAAGCAAGTCCAGCAGCTATATAATAGAAGGCGCCCCCTCCCATTGAGGTGTGGCCAATTGCCCCATTCTCTGTCTTTCTACACTTAGGCTTTGTGCTTTGCTTGCTAGATTGCATAGGAGCTCCCCCGTGCTTAAAGTACTAGTTGCATAGGCTTGTGTGACCTTGCTTCTAGAATTGGTTAGGTGAGCTCTAGCTAGCCCGACACCTTATTTGCATTGATTAAGATCTTTTGTAAGGTGTCATAGAGTATAGGTAGAGGGGTGTAGTCTTGGCTAGACCGATAGTTTTAATTTCGCATTTGTTTCGGTTAGCCGCTCCGATTAAATTTAAATTTAAAAAGGACTATTCACCCCCTCTAGTCCGCCATCTCGACCTTGCACCGAGCCACGTGATCTTCTTCATGAAAGGCACATCAAGCTCCAGACAGCCTACGAGAAGGACCTGCTCAGGCAATATCGCGACAAAGAGTACACCCATACTCCTACCTTTGATTCACAATTTCTCCGAGACACAGGTATGGACTCTGAGTTCGATCTAGTCTTCCATAATATTGGGGGGGAGAACACTTGGGAGCTCTCTGAAGAGGGTTGTAGATTACTCACTCTAGAATTTCTTTGCACTCTCTCTTCGGATGACACATATGTCTACTTTAGGCTGTATAATGAACCTTTCACTCTCACATGGAAACAGTTCAGTCTAAATTTGGGTTTTCCTGAAAACTGCGCCGTAGACTTAGATGTTGCCTTAAGAAACTTTGATAAAGATAGCTTTTGGAAGGACATTACTGGCAAGAAAACAGATCATCGCCCTTGCACTAATGATATACACAACCCCACATTAAGGGTGATGCACAAGTGGCTAGGTTTCACTCTCTTTCCTAGGCAAGAGGGTCGTATTGTTAGAATTGAGGAGTTAAAGCTTATGTATGCTATGGTCAAGAAAACTAAAATCTCACCCGTAAAACTCCTGGTAGACTACTGGCCTTACATTCACACTCTACAAGGCCCCATATCTATCACTTCTTGGGTTACTCGTCTTGCTGGAAATCTGAACTTAAATGGAAATATTATGTACATCTCCACTCCACGACCAGTAATCGGTTTCTACTTCTTCAGTCAAGCACATCTCATAAAGAAGAGAAATAACAAACTCTACATGCAATATAAAGGATATATAAATGAATATGAGTTGCCAAACAGATCACTTGGTCTGTATGTCGTGGAAACCTTTTTGCTAAACGTGCAGAGACCTGGCGCGGGAGTAGGAAGAAGCCTCTCCGCAAGATTCACCAGAAACACTGCCCCGAGATATCAAGGAGAAGATGCTGCACCACCTGGACCAGCTTACACTCATTATCAAGGATTCGAACGAGCTGGACCATCTACATCACACCATCAAGCCTGGGAAGATACTGCTACTTACGAGCAACATACACCACAAGGTTCATGGGGACAAGGAAACTTTCACAATTACACTCCACCGCATCGCGAAGAGGATACGATGTATGACTTCCAGGGAAGACGAATGTCTTTCTCTGGGAGAGGCGTTCATGATGCCACTCATCATCCATATTCCTACCATGCCACTCATGGTTACCCAGAACACCAACCATACCATCAGTTCCCATACCACAGAGAGCCTTACTTTCAGGGCATCGACACTCGTATTACTCATCTTGAGACGGGTCAAGAAGACATGCGCCACACTCTTGAAGAGATACATCATCAAGGCGCTCAGACGAACGAGAATTTCTGCTACCTTTTCGGACACATGGGAATTAATCCACCTCAGCCGCCACCACCGTACGAGTGAAACTAGCTTGGGGGAGGACCCCCTATTCCCGAGGTAAGTATGTTGTACCCCTCTGTTTGCTTTTTGTTTGTGTTTAGTATCGTCAACTAGTATCTATTTAGTATTTTAATCTTGAAGTAGAATATATATAAAAAAAAGAAGAAAAAGAGCTGCTTTACATAGCCTCAACTGCAAGACAATTCCTTTCAATTTTTTAATTGAAAAATCTCAAAACAATGATCTTAACCAAAGTTTGGATAGTTGAGAATTAGAGACGAAAAAGTCTAAGCTGCTATTTATCTTGTTCTTAGTTTCAATGAATCTCCGGAATTTTAATTTTGAAAACTTCAAACATACGATGAGAACCTGTATGACATAATAACTAAAGCCTGATAATAAATGATTCATACTTTGAGGCTGCTTACTCTGTTCTAAGTTTTTAGCTATGGTAGAGAGGTTTATCATGCTCCAAAGATCAAGCTTTTATAAATATAAAAGATTCACTCTTCCGAAGTAGTATTGTGTTAGAGGCATGAGACTATGCAAAAATAGTGACAAGTGTCTGACTACCTCACAAAAAAAAGCGTGTGACAAAAAATATGAAAAGAAAAAGAATGATAGCCCATGGTCCCTCTAATTACAATATGCCAGTAAGAGTTGACAAATTTAAAAAGCTTCAAATACTTGATCTAAGGGTGTGACATTTCTCTCCCTAAGCTCTGAACTTTGACTTAGTAAGTTGTGCTTTTAATCTTAAAAATATATTTGAAAGATGTCATACAGGGGTTCTCTGAGCTTTTATTAGGAAAATCTTGCAAAACTCCGGAGTAAAGTTGGAATGAGGAATTTGAGACATAGTACTTGACTTGATTGCTTCTAACTTTCAATAATTCTAAACTAAGGTAACAGATTGACGAAGGGAACATGTGAAAATTCTTCCAAATTCTTTTCAAGAAAGTTTTCAGTTGATGGCTTGTATATTAAAGTAGTTTACAATTTTACTCTCAGAACCCGAACCCGATGTTTGCTAAGGGACTAGCAAAAGTTTAGCTTGGGGGAGTTTGTTGACATCTATTAACTATAATTATTTACTGTCAACAATACTTGAATAAATGCCAAAAAGAATTGCCAACTTAGAAATAGGAGGTTTAAACTAACAAATTCCACGAGTTTTGGTGATTCTATATTTTTCAGGGATTAAACAGGAAAACCGGACTACATTGCTTCCCCAAGAAGGAACCCGACGCAGATTACTCCACCGCCACGTCAGGAAGTCTCTAGAAGACTCCAGAGGACACCAGAGGACACCACGAGGCGAGACACCCCGGGAGTCTGACCTGTGGGACCGACCGGTCCCCTGGGCCCACCGGTCGGTCCTGGCCAGAGCCCCTACGTCTCCTCCTTCCGGAACCTTCCTCCACCGACCTCTAGGATGCATCTCGACCGTACCTTAAGTCGGTTTGATCTAATGGCCACGGTTCCACGCCCAGGGCTATATAACCAGACCCCTGACCCCCTCCAGAGGAGAGATCAGAAGAGAAGACAAGACAGAAGACAGAGAATTAGGGTTTCTAGAGAGAGAGTTAGAGCTCTACATCAAGATTAGAGTTTAGTCTAGCTAGGTTCAAGTAGAGGCAGGCGACTTCGTCGGCATATCCGACTAGAAGCTTCGTCTGAGTCTCCGGATCGTTGTCGAAGACTCGATAATTTGTATCTTTTTTCGATTTTGTGGTACTTTAATATATTTCAGTTTATTCGGTTTCGGAGTTTATTCTAGTTATATATTTAATATAGATCTGATTATGATAGAGTTTATGATCATGTTCGTAAAGTACTTAGCTTTATTCCGGATAGAGTTAAATGGTCAAACTGGTGTAAACATGGTGTTTAGGCTAAGTTTACCTACGAATACATCCTATGCTCCGGGTCGAGAGGTAGATCGCAGGAGTGACAGTCCTGTTGAGTCCTTTGTAGTCCTCCTCCGAGTGTAGACCTTAGTAGGACGCGGTTGCAAGTTAGAATTCATTACTTTGTTCTTGATTCTAATTTAGTAATATCCCTTGATCATGGATGATAGATTAATTAGCTATAAATGATTGTATATTAACTAGAGTAACCACTAGGCTTAGTAAATATGAAGTAACTTAGGTTTCGAATCTCTTAATTAATCTCCTGACTGCTCTACTTGATCCATGTAGATCGCTCTATCTCTAGAATTCCCGTTATTGTTATCATTATTATTATTTAATATTTATCTTTATCTTGTCTTACCCCTGTTTAGACATGTGAGTAGTGAATGAATGAATAGTAATCTCCACTACCTTTAAATTACATTTTTATCCATTTGTGCCCCGCTTCATTGTTTTCTTCGGTAAAATATAAATAACGATACCTAGACAACCTGGGTGAAATGCTACTACAACAGGTATATTTATCTGTGCGCTTGCGGATAAATATTTGTTTATATCTTTTTGAGCCAGTGTCACAAATGAATTACATTTCTAGTATCATGTTGGGGGTGACAACTTGACATTAAGTGATGCTAGGAGTGTCCTGTACATTTCTGAGGGCTTTTGCTAGAATCAGTTCATTAAAGTTTATTATGGGCAATTGCATTAAGAAGTGTCAACAAGGCCCCAGGCGCTCGTACGTGTTGAGTTCCAGCATTGCACGGCCGGTGGTGCCTTGCGGCGCGGAGCACCGAGGACGCCTGGGTCTGGCACGCCCGGTTCGGGCATGTCAACTTCACCGCACTCCGCAAGATGGCAAGGGACGAGCTCGTCCGTGGGCTGCCCTAGCTCAACCAGGTGGAGCAGCTCTGCGACGCGTGCATGGTCGGGAAGCAGTGTCGTGCGCCGTTTCCCCAGAGGGCTCTGAGGCGTTCCACCGAAGCTCTCCAGCTCCTTCCCGGCGATCTCTGTGGCCCCATCTCGCCGCCAACACCCAGTGGTAACCACTACTTCCTCCACCTGGTTGATGACTACTCTCGATATATGTGGCTGGTACTGCTCCCGTCCAAGGATGGAGCAGCGGCGGCCATCAAACGCGTTCAGGCAGTCGCGGAGAGGAAGACCGGGAAGAAGCTGCTCGCCCTCCGTACCGATCAGGGTGGCGAGTTCACTACGGCGGACTTCACCAAGTACTGCGCCCAGCTCGGGTTGCGTCGCGAGCTTACGGCACCATACACACCTCAACAGAATGGTGTCGTGGAGCGCCGCAACCAGTCTGTTGTGGGCACGGCGCGGTGCATGCTGAAGGCAAAAGGGCTCCCTGGCGTGTTTTGGGGTGAGGCGGTCACCACAGCCGTTTACCTCCTCAACCGGTCCTCCTCAAAGAGCATCGGGGGCAAAACGCCCTACGAGCTCTGGACTGGGAGCGCGCCAGGCGTCCATCATCTCTGCACGTTCGGCAGCATCGCCCACGTCAAGGTAACCTCGCCGAACCAGACGAAGCTTGATGATCGCAGCCGCAAAATGGTGTCCGTGGGCTACGAGCCGAGATCAAAGGCCTACAGGGTCTACGATCCAACAACCCGGCGTGTTCACTTAAGCCGGGACGTGATCTTCGATGAGGCAACCCAGTGAACATGGTCCGCTGAGCATGACGGCGAGCCAGGGGACTTCACCGCGGAGAATCCCGGATCAGTGGAGGCGGAAGCGATCGGTACCACCACCACAAGCGTCGTACCACTCACCACTGCGTCGACTCCATCAAGCTCGGCCTCCCCAACATCGCCCACAACTCCGCCGTCGAACGAGTTCACAATGGGAACACCAGCTCAGGCCTCAGCGCCCGCGACGTCGAGCCCGGCCCCGACACACGGGGTTGAATTCGCCTCTCCACCAGGCTTCTCCCTCAGCGAGCGGCTCGACAACAACCACGACGACGACGTCCTGCTCCGATTTCGTCGCATCGACAACGTGATCGGCTCGGCATCAACTCCCAGCTTTGCCGCACGAGACCTGGAGGAGCAACTTCTACTCGCGAGTGACGTCGAGCCGGCATCACTGGAGGAGGCACTGCGTCACGAATGCTGGAGGCATGCAATGCTGGACGAGATGACATCAATCGAGGCGAGTGGCACCTGGGAACTCGTCGAATCGCCACCACGCTCAAGTCGATCGGCCTCAAGTGGGTCTACAAGACCAAGAAATACGCGGCGGGCATCGTCACCAAGCACAAGGCGCGACTTGTCGCAAAAGGCTATGTCCAGCGGCAAGAGATCGACTTCGACGAAGTCTTCACTCCGGTTGCCCGTCTGGAGTCGGTGCGGCTGCTCCTGGCGCACGCCGCCTGCGAGGGATGGGTAGTCCACCACATGGACGTCAAGTCCGCGTTCCTCAACGGTGTGATCCAGGAGGAGGTCTACATCGAGCAGCCTCCCGGCTTCATCCTGCGCGGCCATGAACACAAGGTGCTCCACCTCGTCAAGGCTTTGTACGGGCTGCGCCAAGCTCCCCACGCCTGGTACTCCAAGCTGGACGAGTCTCTGATCGCTCTCGGCTTCAAGAGGAGCGCGTCCGAGCACGTCGTCTACCTCTGGGGCTCTGGTTCACGCCGACTGGTGGTTGGGGTTTATGTTGATGACCTCATCATCGCCGGCGGCCATCAGATTGACATCGACACCTTCAAGATGGAGATGCAGTCTACGTTCAAGATGAGCGATTTGGGGCTCCTGCGCTACTACCTTGGGCTGGAGGTCACACAGTCGGAGGAGGGCATCACCGTGTGCCAGAGTGCATATGCCGCCAAGATTCTGGAAATGGCGGGCCTGATTGGATGCAAGTCGAGCTGCACGCCCATGGAACCTCGTCTGAAACTCAGTAAGCTAAGCACATCCCCTGTTGTTGATCCTACTTACTACAGAAGTATTGTTGGATCGCTGCGCTACTTGGTGAATTCGAGACCAGACTTGGCATACTCGGTGGGCTATGTGAGCCGGTTCATGGAGAACCCAACCACCGAGCACCTAGGAGCCGTCAAGAGGATCCTCAGATACATTGCTGGGACTCTCGGGTACGGCTGCTACTACCAGAGGAAGAAGGAACAGCCCCTGCTGATCGGCTACAGCGATAGCGATTTGGCAGGGGACATTGACACACGGAGGAGCACCACCAGCGTCCTTTTCTTCCTTGGGAACAATGTGATCACCTAGCAATCACAGAAGCAGAAAGTTGTGGCGCTATCTTCCTGTGAAGCGGAGTACATGGCCGCAACCACAACTGCTTGCCAGGGGATCTGGCTGGCGTGGCGGATCGCTGAACTCAGAGGTGAAGAAGCTGGCGCCACCAAGCTGTATGTTGACAACGAGTCCGCCATAGCACTCAGCAGAAATCCTGTCTTCCATGACCGCTCCAAGCATATCGACGTCAGGTATCATTTTATTCGTGAGTGTGTTGAAGATGGTAGGGTGACGATTGATTCAATCAGCACTGCAGAACAACTGGCGGACATTTAGACCAAGGCCCTAGCGCGGGAGCGATTTTGTGAGTTGCGTTCTCGCATTGGGGTTCATAATGTACATAGTCAGCACAAGGCTTAGGAGGAGAACTTGTTAGATAAGCCTTGCGCCTGATATAGATAGCTGCATGTTTCCTTTCAGTTTTGCACACACGCACGAGCACTAGGCTGTGGTCGCCGTGTGTCTAGGAGTTTAGGCTGAGAATAGCTCGCCATGACTCAAGGCATGCAGCCACGGGCCGACGATGGTGGTGCGTGGGGATGGACACGCACAATGCGCTGCGTGGGCGCCGTGGCTGGATGCTCTATCTTGCATGTTTGTTTCCTATATTTAGCAATCACAAGAACAGAAAACACTGCCGGTTTTTGCAGCACCAAAACCTCCCGAGTGTCCAAGTGTTCGTGTGTGTTCACTTCTCCAGCTGCTGCTCGTGCCCTCGCCGCCTACGATCACCGTCGTTCAGTTTCTGACAATACCTCCTAGAGCCTAGGCGGGCTTAGGCGAGCCTAGGCGTTTTCCTAGGCGGTGGCTAATATATGCATAAATACTTGAAAGAAGAAAAAAATAGCAGACCAGTGGTCATAAAATTGGGAGAAAGAGAAGATAAATGGACCTCATTGAAGAGAAAGGCCCATATCAGCCCAAAGCCCAAGTCTTCAACACCTTATCTCCATCGGTCTCTCCTGGCCACATATCAGCTGCCACCCCGTGTTTCTCTTCGACTGCGAGCCTCCCGCATCTCTCTCTCTCTTCGCCCCCACTGTCGCCCGCGTACGCCCGACAGATGCTGCTCCTCCCCCTTCGGCGACTTCTGCCCACAGACGCCCGACGGCCGCCGCTCCTCCTCCACCGGCACCTCCCTTGCACACGCCCAACGACCGCCGCTCCTCCCCCACCGGCACCTCCGCCCGCACGCGGTCGACGACCGCGCTCCTCTTCCGCCGCCGGCGACCTCCGCCCGCACAAGTCGCGCCCACCAGCTGTCGCTTCTCTCCCATCAACGACCTCCGCCCAGCACCCCTTCCTCCTACAACACCTCCTAACATCTGCGTCGCCCCCACACATCCTTACCTTAGGTGGATCTACGCGCCTTTCGTCGCCGACGTGCTAGCAGCACCGCCTAGGGTACCACCTACCCCCCCCCCTAGGCGAGGCAAAACCCTCCGCCCAGCGCAAAGGCATGCCTAGGCTTGCCTAGGCAAGCGCCTTTTTGAACCTTGATCTCTACCATTTCAAAACAAATGTGTAACATCCGGTGGTTCCTTGCATGCAAACTCATACCAAGGTCTACTTTGACATACAAAAGATGGGAAAATTAGATCCTTACCATCGCGAGGACACATCTTTAGATATATAACATCAAAAGAATCAGTTTTAGATATTTACCCTACAAAACATAGCATGCATGGGGCGGGCAATGGGGGAGGGGAGTAGAAAACTAACAACAATAACAAGTGGATGATATAGGAACTTACCAGGTTTCCATTTGTGTTCATGTAGCCATTGTCAAGTTTGCCACTATTTTGCATATCATCATCTGATCCATCTGCACTTGCACTGGCAGCAGGGGACTTGGGTGACTTAGGTCTAATTATTTCAACCCGTCTATTTGAAACTGCCCGGGCGAGTTGTTTACTGCCTGCAATAACCATCCATTGCTATAAAGAGCTATTGCATACATAAGAAAAGTAAACTTCACTGCCTTGCATAGAAAAAAGTGATGAACTTCACTGCCTTGCATAGAAAAAAGTGATGAAAAAGTATCACAAATGTCATATAGCTTATAGACAGCTCATGCCGATCGATTAAATATTATGATGCTATGCATGTTGACATCTCCAGATTTAAAATGCAGAGGTCATAAAATTATGCTTGCAAGATGCTAAAAGTTTTGCTTTGAATATAGACTAATTGTAACAAATATTAGTACATCAATAAAGAATGACTAATTGCAGATTGGCAGTGTTAGCTTCCCACAACTTTCATGGAGCCTAAAGCTTAAATTCAGTATGCACATGCTCCATACACATGTATTTAGGAGTTCCACTCGTTCTAATGATTTTCTTGCTTCAAGAAAAAGAAGTATTGCACTCGTGTTGAGCGCTTGAAGCAATAATCAGAAATTCGATGAGCAAACAACGTTTTATTTCATTTTTATATTATTTTGTCACACTCATACCCAGTGCGCCCGATCGGAAGCCATTCCACTGCCAACCCACCTATCTCCGAGCAAGTTCCCCAACACTATCCACCTCACACTCCAGTAGTCCGCACCCATGCCAACCACACACACCCACACGTGTCGGGAACAAAAACATACCGTCGGGACCCACGTGCAGTCTAGGCAAGCCCTGGGGGATCTGCAGCAGCTCCGCGCGTTCGAGAGCGCCATCGTTCACGTGCGGGCCCACGACCCCATGCGCATCCTCCTCCTCCTCCTCCTCCTCCACGAGGTACCCGCCGGAGGCGAGCCCGCCGCCGCCGCCGTGGGTGCCGAGATCATAGAACGCAGAGAGGTCGGGAAGCGAGGCTGAGCCGACGGCAGCGCGGCGCGGCGGAGGGAGCTTCCCGCCGCCGGCGGGGGGAGCGGGGGCGCGCGTCCTGCGGCGGCTGGTGGAGGCGGAGCGAGCGACCTGCGCGACGGCACGGTAGTGCAGGTAGTAGGCCGCTACGGCGGCGGAGGAGGCGCCCACGAGCGCCGCGAGGGCGAGCTGCAGCTTGTACGACGAGGCGGAGCCCGAGGAGTCCATGGGCGCCGGGCTGCCTGCCGGTGAGGTGTGGTGGGGTAGGGGGAGTGGCTCGTGGGTTTAAGGAGATGATTAGGACAAGGATAGAAGGGGGATTTAGCATTAGCAGCAGTAGCATGAGAGAGTGGATGGGATGGGCAGCGGTGGGCCGTATTTATACAGGCCCGTGCGGATGGTGACGTGGACGCTTACGCGGGCCCCGCTTGGTGACTCTCGTCACTAATTCAGACGATTGGTGATTCCGTGGAGGGGCAACTTTTGTTTCTAGAGCATCTTCAATAGTTTGAAAAAATGATTTGTTATTCTTGTTTCATTGGGAAAAGAAGAAGAAACGCTCTCCAACAGATTAGTGTATGACTTGCTAAAATTTTTCAAGTTGGAATCGAAGACAATCTACTTGTTATATTTACCAAGTCAGCTTCACTTGCTATCCGGCGTTTCTATGTTATTTTTACCAAGTTGGAATCCGCCGTCACTTCTCCCGCGTCTATATTTTTCTACGTTATTTTACCAAACTATTGGGAATACATGAAAAATTTACTTACCAAACGTTTTAGCAAGTTGCTAAATGACAACTTTTTCCAAGTCAATTTTTTCAAACAAGGGGTGTTTGGGACTGCTCAACGAACTCTGCTCCTTGAACTCCATCATGGAGCAGCTCCATAAAAAACTGGAGTTTGTGGAGTACCTCTTTAGGTGGTCTCACAACTCCACACTTTTTTCTCGAACAGCGTGCGTGAAGCTGAAACCGTTTGGCTAAAAAACGTGAAGCAGAGCTGAAAAACGTGAAGCGGAGCAGTCCCAAACACCCCCTAAGTTTGCTTGTTATCGTAGCCGCGTTATTTAGGCTTTTGAGCGGTTATATGTAAACTCCGTAAAATTATTTCTCTCAATATACAGGCTATTCATCTCAACAATCCATTATTTGATATATTTATGGTCAGCTAGAATTTTTAATTATGATCTATATGATAGTAATATGCAATTAGTTATCCTCATCAGTGTGTACGTCAACCATTAATATTAACTTAGAATTGTATATCTCTTTGTATAAATAATTTTATTTTAAAACATCAGTAATTTCTGTAGCAACGAGGAGATTTAATTGTATTCGAAATTGGTAGTTTTAGCAGCAACGCACGGGATATACCTCTAATTATTATTACGTTAGGGTCTTTTTTAGCTTCAAATAATGCTAGGGTTCTGTCACTTGCTTAGAGCTTTTTGAACTCGCACCGACAAGGCATAAAAGACGTGAAAAAGTTTGTGAAAAGGTAGGATATTTGGACTTTGGTGGTAGGGTTAACAAACGCCTCCATCGTGGCCGTCCAAGTGTGGACTGCTGCAATCATTTAGCACAGCTTTGTCATGAGCAACTGGGGAAATAATTAAGGGAGCACGGCGAATTGATTCAAAAGCTTTTAAGGAGGCAAAGATGGAGTGTGCGGTATTATCATAATAGAACTTTGATGCTGCGTTTGTGGATACGCTTGGGCAAAGAGATGCACTGTGGGGCTTATCTCACAGTTGATGGATATCCTACATGGCTAGGAGATGGACAATACGTGACTCATATATTTTGGACCTACTAAGACTATCTCCAACAATGACAACCTAAATATGACATCCATTCTTTGCTTTGGGTCACGCACGGGAAAAAGGTCTCGCATCCATTCTTAGCCGGACTCCAACAGCGAACGCAAAATGCCTCCTTCGCTGCCTTACCCGCTCGTCGTCTTCGTCGTCGTCGCATCGAGGCCCGTTGCGCGTCGAAGGAGTCGGCAGTGGCAGCGGAGGTGGAGTCTGCGAGGAGGAGCGCCGCCGCGGTCTCCCTCGACGTCGAGCTTTGGCTGCTCCATGGCCGCTGCCGCTGCCGCGGCGGGAGCCGCTCGATCTGTGCGAGCTCCGCCGCGGATCCGACCGCGCCCCGCCGCTTCCCACCTCGTCGTCGCCGTGCCCCGTCACGGATCCGCCAGTGGATCTGTGCGAGCGAGCTCCAGCCCCAGCCTCAGATCCGTGCCGGCGAGCTCCAGCCTTTGCCCCTCCGCCGTCAGCCAAGAAGAGGGAAGAGAGAAGCGCAGAGGGCAGTGAGAAAACGGGCCGGCGCAGGCATCAACAGTGATTTGCGTCGGTGGAGAGAGACGGCGCATACTTAGGTACTGGTTCTGCTGGTACGCAAAATGTGTGCTCTGATTGCGTCTTCGGTTGGAGTGGTGTTTTTTCACCTAAACACACTCTACATGACCTATTTTGGGTTTAGGTTGCGTTTTGCCTATCTTGTTGGAGATAGTCTAAAAGCTGCACCCCGAGAGGAGGATAAGGATTTGAATGGGGACAGACTGATGACTCATGATTGTTGAGCTCGTTGCATACTGTTGGTACTGTGATATTTTAGTTGAAGTTATTAGCTTAGGGGGGTGTTTAGTTCTCACCCCTAAAAACTTTTCACTTATCACATAGAATATTTGGACACATGTATGGAGTATTAAATACTCCATCCGTATCACAAATAGAGTTCGTTTTGAACAGCGACACGGTCTCCAAAGCATAACTTTGACCACTTATTTCTTTAAAAATATTTGTTATAAAGTGATATATATATATACTTTTATGAAAGTACTTTTCAAGATAAATTTATTTATATGATTTTTACATTTCTAAACTCAATAATTTAAAAGTTATTCATGATTTATATTCCCAATGTTTGACCGAAACCTTTTCTAAAACGAACTCTATTTGTGATACGGAGGGAGTATAAACTAAAAAATAACTAATTACACAGATTGCAATGACTTTGCGAGACGATCTTTAAGTCTAATCTCTTCCTTACAAAACTGCAGGGGAAAAGATGGCCCCTGAGCGTGGCCACGTCGCTACTAAATCCTCGGGCCATTGGATCTCAATCGAACGGCTCAGATCATTCCATAGACACTATCATAGCATGTTTATTTACTGTTGTAAAAAGGAGAAATGCTACGCGTACACTAGAAACACACCAAAAAGATTAAGCTAAGTGAAAATTTCCATAAAATTACTAAATAAACTACAACCACTCAAAAACCTATACAAATATTTTAACCCTTTCTTCTTCATCATTAACAAACAAATCAAAATAATTTTGAAATTACTCTTATTTTGCATTTTATCGATAAACTAAGAAAGTTTATATCTCATCCATCCTAACTCCGAACCACGTAATTCTTCCAAAAAAAACTTGTAAAATAAACCATGCGTATTCAAAAAATCTTTTCCCTGATTTCTCATCTCTTCTTCATCATTAAAAATCTAAAATAATATTTAAATTCCTCGCATTCACGTTTTGACGATAAACTTAAGAAGTTTAAAACTCATCCATCCTAACTTCAAATCTCAAAATTCTTCCAAAAAAAAGTCCAACATAAAACCCTATATATTCAACCACTTATTCCTAGGTGGTGACAACCTAGTATAATTTTTTAAAGCAACCGTGCAATGCGATTTATGGAATAAGGAGACACAGATTACTTATTTCACCTTTTTTTTATACTTCATCACACTACACACTATAAACTATGCCAACAATCTTCTTTTGTTAATAGAATAAAATATAAGACATGACATACGCGAGCACACCATGTCCCATACACAAATACTTGAAATTAAAATACACAAACAAAATAATATACTTACACTATATGTGGTACATATAGGCTACACACAATCACCGAAATCTACAGTAGCTAAATCCCCAAATTATACATCATCCTTTCATAAAAAAAGCAACGAATAGGTTATGGCAACATAAAATGGATGACTAAACTAGCTCTGAATGCCTAAACCTACGTTTATCTACATCGAAAGTCCAAACATTCGATTGTCATGACATTTCCAAATCACCCACTCCTCTATTGTTCAAAAAAAACTCAATATATATGGTGGCCATTAGACGCTGCTCGCGTGGCAACGCCGCGCTGTTTTTCTAGTTAGTCTATGATTTGACAATATTGTGCTACACTAAACATGTGCTAATAATAGATTAATTAGTCTTGATAAATTTGTCTCACGGTTTCCTGATGGAATATATAATTTTTTTATTAGACTAAATTAGTGTTGCAATCTGATGTAACATCCAAAAAATTTTCACCTTCCAATTAAACACCCCCTTAGATGTAGAGGTAAACAAAGAGGTGTAGTCTTGTAACTTCTATTTATAAAAAAATAAATCAACATGTATAAGTAGAATGTTGAGTCCTTTGATTAAAAAACTCGATCATGGGTATGATGCCCGGGCCATTCTGCTTAAGAAGATCTTCTCACACAGAACGTGAAAACCTCCGACTCGAACTCTGACCACCCCGGTTAGCCTGACCCATGGGCGGATTCAAAGGATATTCCCAGGAATACCCAACTATTTTGGTACACTTATATATATAATGTTATATTTTGTAGTATTTTCACTTATTCTATTATAAAATCGTAAAAAAGATCTCTCCGTCTGGCTCCATTATATTTTGTAATATTTTTACTCATTGTAGTCTAAAAATAGCTTTTTGATGTGAAAGTAGGAATACCCAAGTTTAGAATTATGGCTCCACCACTGGCCTGACCGCTCCTCAGTCCTTAGTATAACCTGATAAAGCAAGTGAGGACCAAGGGGTACAATACATTATCCACCGCTCAAAATTATTACTCTGCTACTTCTCTCATATGGTCTATTCCTTTCTTTACTCAATTCCCTTGACTCTTTTCTTCGCTCCATTAATTCTTAAATACATGCTACCTCTGATTTCTACAAATAAATAAAATAGATAACTTAAAAGCATAAAGAAAGTGGGTTGATGAACATTCGTCATTGTCCAATGGAGAGAAGCAAATTCTTTGAGCTATAACAAAGGGCTCGTTGGCTGCAGCTTAAAAGCTGATGCTGTAGGCAGCCGCTGCTCGCACAATAGTTTAATGAGACGACTGCAACCGCTTCTGCTGCTATGCCTGTGCTGAACACACCCAAAGAAAAGCATCATTGTGAGCAAATGGCTCTCACACATAGCAATTCATAATAAGGTATCTACTCGTATCATGTGTCCTAAACTCCTAATGAAATTCATGTTCATTGAATATGTTTCTCTTTGCGAGGGTTTGATGGTTTAAGTCCTCCAGATAGGACTTCTCCTTCCTTTTTCATTCTTCGGATGCATCATTATTTGGTCCTAGAAATGGAGACTTTGACGATTGCACCTCTTGTGATGGTGACTAATGATGATGACACCTTCTTCTTCTAGACCTTCTTTGGTTGTGGGTTTGTGTTTGATGTAGTTGGTTCATCCTTCACAACTTGTTCTTCCTCTCTTCATTCTTTAGTACCTTGTTCTTTCGATGATGAGATGGTCGACACCTCCTCCTAGGGATGGCCTTCTTGGGCTGCTCATAAGTTGTATAACTATTGAAACAACACCATATATTCTCTGCCGATAATTAGAAATGAATTTGCCCCGATCCCACATAGATGATTGTGTCAGTGGTGTTGAGGAATGGTCTTCCCATGATGATGGGTACATCATCATCTTCTTCTTCTCTCATGTCCAGAATCACGAAGTAGACATGACGTAATAGTCTTGTATTTTCACCGTGATGTCTTTTGTTGTCCCCTCCTAAAATTGTACGATCTGGTCGGCTAGCTGCAATTGCATATATGTAGGGAACAAGGGTTCATTGAATAGATACGTGTATGTTACCTTGGACATTATGTTGACGCCTGATCCAAAATCGCAGAATGTGTCGTGGAAGATTCTTTGCCCAATGGTGCACTCGATTGTCGGTACGCTAAGATCTTCTTTCTTATAAAGAAATGGTGAAACGAGGAGGTGGTCATACTTTGATCGAAGTGTGCTAATCATGTTGGTTGTTTCTCCCGTTGGTTGTATGGTGTTGTTCCTTCTCGTCCTTTGGTTGTTCCTCTTCTTAGTTGTTGCTTTCACTTCATCATACAAGTATGGCATCTGTGGGTGAGTTGGGTTGCGTGGCACCCGATTCATTCTTTTTGCTTCAGCCCTGGTCAGTGACAAAAATATCCAAAGGAATATGTGTAAGTGCAATCAAGCCCTTTGTGGGTTTTAGTGTTGGTGACCACCTAATTAGAGGACTAATGAGATTTATCGAGATGACTTGCAAAGAGTTTATTTGGAGGATGTTGAACAGGTTGGAAGGACCCCCCCCAAATTACAAAGAATAGCCCTAGACTCATGGAGGTTTAAATTCATTTATATTTTGAATATTGAGTTTAGGAAAAACCGAACTATCAAGGGGGATTCTAGAATAGTCTGTCAAACTATTGAACCAATTACTTAAAATCCTAGAATAACATCCTCATACCCAACCATTTTAGCCAGCCAAATTTCAGATTCATCAGAGCTGATTGGCCAGGGCGGCAGTGCTGCCCTTCAAATCTGAGTCCAACTGAGACATATAAATACAATCCAGAAACGTTGCAATGGGACCTTCTTCCTCCTCCCGACATTCAGACCATTGCAACAGCTCTCAGACACAGCTCTCTCTCCCCCATTGTTGCTCCTTCACCTCCTCAAGAGATCTAGTGATTCCACCAACTTGAGAGAAAAGGCAAAAAACACTCATGGAGAGCCAATTTACTGATTCCCATACTTTGAGAGCAGTTGGTTCACATTTAGCCGATGATTCTAGGGTTCTTTACTCTTGGAGCTTGCTCCTAGCCGGCTAGGTGTCGCCCTAGAGCTTGCCAACTCATGTGGCAACCTTGGGAGGTTTGTAAACTACTTGTGCAGCTAAGAAATCACCCCTCACTTCAAGAGTTCACTCTCTTGACTTGAGAACGAGGGAAAGAGCAAGCCTTGGTGGCTAGCTCATCCTAGTATGGATACCTCAACAATGTGGAAGTAGGCAAACCTTGGTGGTGAGCTGAACCACGGGATAAATCTTGTGTCTCGTGTGTTATTTACTTGTTGTTGTTATTCACCCATGCTTAGACATTATTAGGTTGTTGAAAGCAATTTATACTTGTTATTAATTTCTGTGGTATTCAGTCTTCGAGCTGAATCTGGTAGTTATTTCAGCACATTATACTGCACATTCTGAGTAGTTTGAGCCTACGAAATTACAATTCATTCTGAGCAGTATTTGTAGAGCGGCAGTGCCGCCCTGTGTTCTCACTTCTGTTCAAGTTGAGTTTTTATAGGCCTATTCACCCCCCCTCCAGGCTAACATATATTTCCAGGAGTTCCTACAAGTGGTATCAAAGCATGTTATCTCAGAAACGCTTCACCGCTTGAGATATAGAAGTTGAAGGTGGTGCTTCACCCGTTCTTCGAGAAAGAGAAGAAGTGGTGGAGGTAGAGGATCTTGGCGACAACAGTGAGTTGTCCATGTCGACGACGGATGATGCCACCGTCAAAGACGACAAGACCACCGACCCTGAGAGGAAGCAAGCAAGAAAAGATAGAAAAGCAAAGAAAGCTGCAAGAGACAAAAAGAAGCTTGAGAAGCTACTCAAGGAGAAGAAAGAAAGAAAAGAAGAAAGAAGAAAGAAGAGAGAAGAAAGGCTCAAGAGAAGGGCAGCAAGAAAGCAACAAGAAGAGAAGAAGAAGGAAGTGTATGATGCATCATCTAGTGAACTATCCACTAGCTCGAATGATGGGATGATGATGTATCATACCATGCTTCCAAGGGCAACAAGAAGATGAAGGAGAAGAGCAAGAGCAAGGATAAGGGCAGCAACACCAACAAGAAATATGTCGTCGTATCCTTCAATTATTCATGTTTAGCTAATCATGATCGCAAGTCCTTTATAAATGTGCCCACGGGAAAGTTGCCTCATTTCGATGGGACCAACTTTGCCAAGTGGAAGCACATGATGAGTGCTTATCTTGTAGGTATTCATCTGGGGCTTTGGGAGATTGTGGTGAGTGGATTTCAGCCACCTGTGGATCCCGAACAGCCCACCGAAGAAGAGATTGCAGCTGTCCATCTCAATGGCCAAGCCACAAGCATACTTCTTAGTGCCTTGGATGGAAGTGAGTACAACCGTGTGATGAATGTCAACATGGCAAAGCAAATTTGGGACACTTTGCACATTGAACGTGAAGGTGTTAACAAGGTTAGAAAGGCAAAGATTGATTTGTTGATGGCAAAGCTCAACTGGTTTGTGATCCATGATGGAGAAGGGCCACAAGAGATGTTTGATAGGACGATGATCCTAGTTGGCAAGATTAGAGGCTTTGGTGGAGATGAGCTAGATGTCCGCAAAGTAGTGAAGATCATGTTGGAAGCTTATCCACCAAGAAATGAGATCGCGGTTGCCTTGATTAGAGACAAGAAGGAATTCAAGTACTTCACTCCCAGTGATGTACTTGGAAGAATATTGACCTTTGACATGCAAAGAGAAGAGGCAAATGAGAGAAGGAAGCTAGGAGAGTTGCAAGCCATGTTAGAAGGCATGAAAATGAAGGATGTTGCTCTAAAATCCAACAAATCAAGCAAGCAATCAGCTGCTAGCAAGGGCAAGGGCAGCAAGCAAGCTTCAACTAGCAAGCCAAAATCCATCAAGCAAGTCAAGGTGGAAGAAGAAGAAGAAGAAGCTACCACATCAAGTGAGTTTGAAAGTAATGATGAACAAGATGACAACATAGAAGGCATGACTCTTTTCATGAGAAGATATGGCAGGAAAGAGATAGAATCCTACTCTAACATGATGGATTACGCAACAAGGTCGAAAGCCACACTAGGGCAACAAGGAAACTTCTAGAAGACAAAAGAGCGAAGGCGGTGCCTAGCGGCTGCCAGGTGGGGCCGGCCGGCCTGGGCCAGGGTTCTTCTCAGCCCATCTTCGTGGAGCGTGCCCTAGCCGACCTCCTCGACGCATCTCAACCCTTGTTCAAGGTCGGTTTGATTCGAGGGTCACGGTTCATCCCACCGGGCTATATAAGCAGCCCCTGACACCCTGAGGCAAAGCAAGAGATCCAAGTTCAGAAACCCTAATTCATATTCTTCAGGAGAGGATCTAAGCCTAGCTATCAAGTATAAGCCTAGTACCCCTCTAATTAGGGATTAGATCTAGTCTTGTTTAGAATTAGAAGAGAGAGAGAGGTAGAAGATCTAGAAGGAGTGGCATGTTGGATCTACTTCTTCGCCTTGTACCTGTGGATTCAAGTTCTTCAAGAGCTTGGATCAGGATATTCTTCGGTCATCAACTTCTAATTATTAGTAAGCAATATTGTTCTTATTGTTCTTTTGGCTTGCAACTCTACTTTTGAGTACTTTAATTCTAGTCGTTCTAGGATTAGAGGAGTCATCGTCGTGTAAGCGTGGTGCTTAGACTCGATTACTTGCATAGTGTACCCTATATTCTGGACCGGTGGTAGCTCGCAAGGGTGACTCTTATAGCCTTGTTGAATCTTCTATAGTCCACCTCCCGTCTATAGGCAGAGCAGGAGTATATTACTTGGGAACAACCATAGATGTGGTCTCCCAACGTAATCCACAGTTGAATAGTAATCACATAGCTTCCTGAGATTAGAGCTGGAAACCCTAGTTATCCCCTTTATCTTTTGTGTTCTCATCTTTGTTAGTGCTCAGGATTTAAGCAATAGACTTAAGACAATCACGTCCTAGCATCAGTACTTAAGTGTAAATCTATAGCCTGTTTTTAGATATAGTGCTACATAAGTTACACAACTGTAACATTAATTGATCAATTGGCCAGCTAGCATGTTCACATTAGTGTTTCATTAGGTGGGTAAGTTCTACTTCTACCTGTTCTGCGATGTGTTCCCTATTACAGTAGTTACAGCTTATGACATTGGCTACTCACTGCAATTGTGCTAAATTCTGAAAATACTACACGCAGATAGATTTGCCACTTGGAGTATAACTGATGGTCAGTGATAACTATATATCTACATGTTACACTTTGTCGTGTTATCATGAAGCATATATATTGTGAAAACAAGCTATGTATTTAGTGCTTTCTGGTTGTAGTGTTTTCTACATAGGCCGTAAGCACCTGTTGTGTTTCTTGATGGCATACTTATGATCGTATAGTAGTTACGTACAATTCTTATTTTTCCTAGCCTTTTGGTATAATAGTTTTTTTGTGAGGTCCTTGTCAGTTGGAATCCTCATGAATTGAAATAAAATAGGGGGTGACTGGATCTCTTGCCAAGTCCGGTGACTAGGATCTCTTGCTTTGCCTTAGGGGGTGAGTAGAATGCCAATTCATTTAAATCAAAGAAGAATTCTCAATTATAAGCATAACAACTTTGAAAGATGATTGGCATTGCAACAACTCCTGATCAACAACCTAAAGTTGTACTACTTGCTCGGTACAAGCAAGGGGTAAGCTTGGGTGTTTGTTGGCGGTGCTTACTAACAACTTTTATGAGCCAACCAAGGACAAAACAAAGCACACTTACATACATATGTTATCACCTTGACCTATTTCCACTTGTATTGGAGGATCATTGTTTTACAGGTAATGGAAGTGAATATAGTGGAAAAGGCAAGAAAAATACGCTTTCCGACAAAGCGTAAAACCAAGGAATAAGGGAGAAGCCCACCTAAAGATCACATTTGGGCTGAAAACCACCGAAGCCACAATGTGCACCAAGCCTAGGGCCCACCACACAAAGGCGATGGACAGCGGGCCCACCAGGGGTGCAGGCACATCACGCCTGGACCCACTGGCCACCGACCTCCTATGGTGGTTGCATGGCGACATGCATAGGTCGGTTATGTGGGTTTCCATACTTACATCACCCAAACCGACTGTGGGGATATAGACCCTAGGGTACCACACGATGGTACATGGGCCGCACCACTAGGGGTCGTCCGACCCATAAGATGAAGACGTGCAGCGTACGACATGCACCACATGGCAGTTGTAATCTAGATATAGTACCAACTCGGATACTTATCATGTAACTTTGTCCCTTTGGAATATATAAGGAGGGGCAGAGGTCCTCCGAGAGGACAGGTCACAAGCCAGATCCAATCAATACAACTCGACGTAGGACATAGGGTATTACGCTAAACCTAGCGGCCTGAACCTGGATAAACCTCCATGTTCATCTAGTTTGCCTGGCGTCAACGTTTGGGTTGTTGTCTTGTGCACCTTCCCCTCTAATCTACCACCTTGGGCATACCCTAGGTGGACTATCGGCGATATTTCATTGACAGTGGCGCCCACCGTGGGGTGTGTGCGTAGAGACTACATGGCGAGCCAGATGGTCATCTTCCCCGCTTCCACGACTCTTCCGGTAGGCTTCACGTTCGCCGCCGGGTCGTCCTCCTGGACTACCGATGTCATCGGCGCCGCCAGGGGTGTGGAGGCGGTGCAGGCTTTCCTTGTGCCGAATGGATTTGCTTCCACCACTTCAGCAACGGCGAGACTAGCCTCGACATCTCTTCAAGGTCATCCTCCCCAGCGCTCCGACCATGCTTCCCCGCTATCGGGGGCGGCATGACAACAACACCGATCTGATTGAATCCATTAATTAGGTCACGACAGGCATCGCCGACACTCTCGCTCTCGTAGATCTGATCAGAGATCGATCTCCGAGCATGACATTGTCGTACCTCTCGTTCCGACCTCGAACCACGTCACAGTGATGATCGCCGTAATAAGCAACGCTATGACGACCACGACCGACACTATGACGACCAATAGGAATGATCGAGGGCCAGACAATTCCATCACGTCATCGTCGAGCCAAAGACGAGCCACCAACGAGCCACCGACGAGCCAACAAGCCACCGACGAGCCACAAATGAGCCGACGAGCCACAAGCGAGCCATCACGTCGTCGTCATCATCTCATCGTCATCCTCGCCGATCGCTCGTTGTTGACTCATCACCGTCCTCGACATCTCTCATCGACTACTCCGTTCGAACGACAATCAAGCTAAGTATTATCTTTCACATCAATCAAATATTCCTTCGATCGTCATATATCTCTAGATATCATCGTGTGCCTCCGTGGTCACACCAGATTCTTATCATGTGACTCCACGGTCACATTATTTCTAACAATGGCTCTTCGTTATTTTTTACCATATATACCATCCCGAGGATGACATATGCATCTTCCCGAGTAGCCACGTTTACACTTGTGCTTTCCAGAGACGGCCCTGTCTCTGACTCCTCCCTATACGTGAATGCAGCTCCGCGCTCTGCGTTACGGGTGGTCGGCAGCGGCTCCTCGGTGACGCTGGTCCTCTTACGCGTGCCTAGGCTTCGCGCCTCACGCTCCGGAGTTATCGGCTAGCCGGGGCTGGTGACTCAATTACAAACAAACTGCTCAGGGCACTTTATTTAATGCTGAGTGTTCATACCAGCTGATTATCTGTTGAGTGGCATATGCTATTTCTTTACTGCTGATATTTTCTCTATATTTTATTTGTACCATTCTCCATGTTTATTTTACAGGAACCATGTTCGGTCTGCGAGCTAATTCTTTACGCTCGGGGACTGGACCAGTCATGATGGACGAGAAGATCGCTTGGGACCAACTGGTTGGGTCGCTCGGTGCTCACCACTGGGCGCTCGGACTTCGTCGCCGACTAGCCGGTCACTTCGCTCGATGCTCACCACTTGGCGCTCGGACTTCGCCGTCGACCAGCTGATCGCTTCGCTCGGTGCTCACCACCTGGCGCTCAGACTTCATCACCGACCAGCTGGCCGCACTCTTCGACGCTCATCGATGGCTACACCGAGAGCTCACCAGCTGACCTGGGGACTCTGGGGGTAGTTCTTAGCTACACCTAAGATAGGGTAACTAAAGTAGCTATCTACTAATGCCAAGCGGGGTTGTAAATCCCGACACTAGTAGGAGCTGACTAGAGAGAATGCAATCTACCAGGAGGAGATTCTGCAAGCGCACAGAACTATCGTAGTAGCACTTCGCCTAGGAGTACCAGGTGTCGATTTATTTGATCCCAAGGGAAGGCTAGGGTGGTGTATGAGTCGAGTCAAGGAGGGGATGAGAGTTGAAGAAAAGAGAAAAAGGAAAAGGGGAGAAGGGAAGATGAAAGGCTAGAAAGAATATATGGGTGGATAGGTAAGGACGAAATGGATGACTAAGGTAAGGTGGATGGATAGGTAGATAGAGGGTAACTAAGGGTAACTAACTAATAACTACTGATAACTAATCCTAGATAACTAAAAAGCAAGATAACTACGACGCAAGATAGTTACGAAGCAAGGCAGGCAAAAGACAATAAAGCAACTAAGTTAAGTAAAGTTTTATTCCTATCTTGTCAAGTATCTAGGCGTACTAGCCTTTACCACTTACTTAGGTTGAACGCTAGCACAACGAGCCTTACTGTTAAACTGGGCCAACTACGTGGTGGAATTCAAGGCGCACAGGGCTGTCACCACCTGCTTGCTACCACAGCTATCCGGGGGTCCAACCGTATCTGAAGGTAAGTCTGTAACTAAGCACCACGCTTAACTATATTCTAACTATCTTTATCCTAGCTTTGAATAGAGACACCCTTGCGGACGTTAGAGCAAATACTTGACTTAATAAGATAAACACTAAACTAACTAAGCAACCTATTGGCAAAGATCAATCACTAAGCACACTAGAGATTAACTACTATGGCTAAGTGAATTGAACTGTAGGATAGCTAGGTCACACTCAAGGTACTTGATAAAGTAATACTGAAAGTAATGCTTAAAGTAATACTGAGATAAAGATAAATGTACCTGAGATACAAGAGAGCAAACTAGACCAGAGACGCCGGGAAATCAACCGACCTCCGATGCCAGTCGCTCGCACCCGCTTCTCTCTTAGCAAGCTCTACGCTAATACTGCCAAGGACTTAGGCTAAGCTGTGCTAAACTAAGAGCCGCGCTGTAGCGAGGGCACTAGAGCTATACTCTCTCTACTAGCTAACCTACTTGCCAAAGCTCTCTGAGCTTCTAACCTAACTCTCACTTGCTTCTCTTGGAAGTGTAGGATCTACTTGGGTGTGTTGTGAATGAAGAGGTGCCTCAGGGGGTATTTATAGCCCAAATGAGTGAGGGGGGTTCTTATAGTGGGCAGCCAACCGACCTAGGGTTAGGTCAGGTGGCGGGCGCCACCCCCTACTGGCGGCCGCCAGCTCCCTGGCCGTTGGATGAACCGCCTCTGCTTCAACGGCATCCAGGTGGTTGTCCAAGGCGGTTTGGATGTCGGTTGCATGTCCTAGCAACCGACATTCAGCCTTGATCCACGCCACTTCATCCTGAGCCGTCCGATGCCACTGACCTAGTGACGAAGGGCCAAGATTTGGCCCTGGGGAGGTCACACAGATCGGTGACGTGGCAGGGAGGCCAACCCAAGTGGCGGGCACCACTTAGAGGTGGCGGGCGCCACCTAGGGGTGGCGGGCGCCACCCCCCTTAGGCCCATTTGGGCCCTGCTGAGTGGGCTTGGCCTCTGGTGGGTCCATATGTCCAAATTTGGTTCAAATCCTGCATTCAAATAAAATTCTATGGACATGTGGAATTTGGTTAGTTTGAAACCTATTTGACTACATTTCATGCCTTTTTGGTGAACTTTAGGGTCAAATGTTGACGGTAAAACAGGTGTTTAAGGACCGTCAACAAGCTCCCCCAAGCTAACCTGTTGCTCGTCCTCGAGCAACAATGCGGTTTAAGCATTGAGCATGAAATGGATAGCAACTTAAGATGTCTGCAAGTGCATATTGTATAGTGAGAAATAACTTAGCATATATCATTAATCATAGCAATGTGGAGCTTATAGCTTTTCACTTCAAACATGCAAGAGTGAAATAAAGTAGTAGATAGGAAACTTTTATCTTGCTTAGGTTTGACTAGGATTCTGTCTAGAGGTTTTTCAAGGTTTTCAAAAGATAACAACTTGCTTAAGTCCTCCAAGATTCACTCAATCACTCAGTGGTGTTTAAATCCTCACTTAGGCCAAAATGTAGCCTCTCCTATTTCTAAAGAATGATATGTGGAGTTATAGGTAGGCTAAGAACCATGAGCAAATTGCCTGATGTTTATTGCTAAGCTAGACACTCAGATCATAAGGAGCAACAAATCATAAAAATTGATCAAGATGTGCATGTGTGGTTATGTGGAAGTGTATAGAGAGATATTTCATAATCCTTCCTAGTTAATTTCTGGGGTCTAGAGCTAATGATAACTCTCTCTCTCTCTTTTTTTGATACAAAGTGAGTAGACAAAAGGTGTGTCCTCACATTTTCTTAGGACATAGTCCTCTTTTGAGCTACTTTGCTCACTTTTTCTCTCTTTTTTTTCACAGGACATAGTCCTTTCTTGAGCTACTTTGCTCATTTCTCTCTCTCTCTTTTAGCTCTAGATTTCCCCAGACATCTATAGGAAAGGATTTTTGAAATGAGTAGGGGAAGAGGGAGAAATGCTTATTCCCAGTGTAGGAATAGCATAAGGCTAGCAATGGGATGTTTGGCAGGGTATTGCATATCTCCGGTGTAGAGAATAAGCAATTTATTTGGTGGTTGCAAACTTCCAAAGTGGAAAGTAGGCAAATTATGGTGGGTGTACGTGAATCTTGATTCAAAAGATATGATAAGCTTCTCTACTAAGATCTATGAGGTCTAACAAAGCTCAACACAAACAAAGCTCTTTGTAGTTTTGACTAATGACTAACAAATATTTGGCTGGTGGTGGGATGGGATAAAATCTAGGAGGAACTTTTAGCAAGGTTTTCATAATTTTTAAAAGAAATCCTCCATATTAGGTCCTAATTTCACCTTAACAAGTTTAAAGAATTACTCCATTTCTTACTAGCTTTATTCACTAAGCATGATTTCAGTTAAAGCATGTGCAACCCACAAAAGCTACAACTTAGATAAGACTAGTCATTCAAACCATAACAATAGCATTTGCATGGCATATTTCAAATCTTATTCAGGTTTCAACTTGTTTAAGCAAATATTATCAGTTTTATTCATGGAGTGGTTATTTAGGCAAGCATGTGTGACGTAACAGCCCTAATCCCATGGCCCACTGATCACTAACAAACACTGTCAGTCGATCCGTACAGCCAAGAGATTAAGACCTGGTTCCGCCACTGGGCTACATCAGTGCCCGATGTCCGCAGGATCATCTCACAATTCAGTTACAATCTCTTGAACATTTTGACAAATAACATCGGAGTAAATAGCGGAAGACTTAGATAACAATGGTTTTACAAACCAGGGTTCAACATAACATTAAAGTGAAGTTATTACAGACCATAGTTCAAATAGATAGAGTTGGCAGAGTAGCATATGACAACAACTAAAAGATAAAGATACTTCACCCAGCCCGAGGGTGAGTAATCACTCATCGGCCTCATCGGCCTCTTCCTGAACAACAGTCACACAGCAGGGTCCAAGGCATACTGAGGAATCTGCCGTACCTGCAACATGGGTAATAGAACCCTGAGTACAAAGGTACTCAACAAGACTTACCCGACTAAAGAAAAGGGAGAAGACTCAGGAATGCAGGCTTAGGGCAGTCAAGGTAAGGCTTAAGCAAGTTCAAGTATTTTGCAGAAAAGCATTTTTCAAACCTTGTTCCTTATTTTGAAAAGACTCAAATATTCCTTGTATCATTATAATCCTTGATTCATTTTACTTTCCAAAAACAGACCTAGTTGAGAACCACTCCCTGTTGACAGTCAGTGACTAAGTCTCCATAACCGAGGAGCAGCGTTAATCCGGATAAATAATACTCAGCTGAGGGTCCCTATCCACACTACATATGTAGCACCCAAGCTTGCATATGCCAACTCGTCTACCACGATTCCTCCAAGATTGGGCCCGGTCCTACGCCACCCGGAAGTACAGTACACCACTCCAATTCGGGACTTTAACCCTCCAATCCAGGACTTTAACCCACGTGGGTACATGCTACTTTCGCCATCTCTCCACTCCCAGTGCGCGGTTGTCGGTCCAATAAAGGATTCCTCGGAGCCAAAGCTTTCCGTAGTATGTGAATAGTTGCAAGTCTTAGTCAGCAGGCCCCCATACAGGTGGTCCCTAAATTTTCCAGCCAGCGACAAGCACCTCGGGACTCTAACCCAAGAGTACAGGTCCTGTCAGTTTTTCAACCCTGTCCCGGTCGGTGTCAACTGTTGAGTCCCGGACTACAACATGACGGCACCGTACTCGCGGACAACCTCTCCTTCCCATTGACTAAGTACGGATCAGATACTTAGCCAATAGTGGGAGTAAACCAGAAATTCCATAAATATTCTTAAAGTGATCACACTTTTGAAATTGGCATTTTTATTGCAAAACTATCATATAGCATTGCTAAGCATTTTGCAAATAGTTTTTGAAAAGCAGGTATCGGGTGTATCATTGGTCAAGGTAGATAATGCATCAGATAGGATTTCACTCAACTCCTATCAACCTAATGCAATAATTTAACTCAAAGACATTTAAGGAAACATTTATAAATTCAAGGAAAGGGTTAAATGCACCGGGGCTTGCCTTGGATGGCAAAAAGAGCAGACTCGGGGTAGGTATAGGTGTCGGAGCTCGGGGTCGCCTCGGGAGTTGGTTCGTCAACAGCGGCCTCGACTCTGGTACCTTCTTCGTCAACTATACGGATGCAATGATGAATGCTCATGAGATGCTAGTATGAACAAAGTGCATAGGATAAAACTAGAGTAGCTTTGCAAAGTATGAGTGGTGGTTAAAGTGGTTAATAGATTACTCATCCCTTTTTAGCAATATTAACAAATTTAATTAAGCAACCTTTATTAAGCCTAAGTATGGACATAGCAAGGCATCACAAACATCATAGACCAAAGGGGTATGGGTGTATGAACATCAAGCAATCCAAAAGTCACATCACAGGGCATTCAACGCTAACCCTAATCACCTTTTTCTATTTTTCTTAATTATTAAAAAGGTCATTTTATGAAGGTGCTCCAAAAATTACCAAATTAATCACATAAGTTTGTTATTGTATAAATAGATGGCAAAACAAATTTCATAATTTTTGGAGGTCATTAAGGTGCCCAATTAAATCTAGTCATTAATTAACAAAAGGCACTATTTAGGAATTAAAATAAATGCCCAAAAATCAACTTGTTTCAAATGACTTCAAAATTTCACCAGAGACTAAACATGGCATAGGAAGCTCAAAAAATTAGTCTCATGATTTTTGGAGTTATAAATAGTTTTTCTAAAAATCCAAAACCATCCATTTATTAATTAAAAGAGGGATTTTACATTTTTAAATTCTTGCAGAAAAGTCAAGTTTCATATTTTTATAAAATACTTCAGAGCATAAAGAGTCTACCACAAAAATTTCAGAATTTTTGGATCAACACAGAAAAACATACAAAAAAGATGAAAAAGCAAGACTGTACATATTTTTGAAAAGGAAAAGAGCACTGAGCTCGAGTCGGAGCGGGCTCGACGTCGAGGCTCGAGGCTCGGCTGAGAAAACAGAGGCTGGGCTCACCGAGAGTCAGAGGCGAGGCTCGGCGAGGCGGATGGAACAGAGGGCTCGACGGGCGAGGCCTCGGCGGGGTTCTCTTGCGACAGACTTCTCGAGGGAGGCCTCGACTTACTCGAGGCTTGCTGCTCGAGGGTAGTGCGATTCGCCCGAGGCTGAGACTAGCCTCGACTGCTTCGAGGGGCGGGGTTCGAGGGTGTGCTTGAGGGTGTGGCTCGAGAACGTGCTCGAGGGTGAGGCTCGATACGGTCGAGGGTGCGGGTCGAGGAAGGAGACGACCGCGGCGGACTTTGGCGATCCGGCGACTCGGCGCTGAGGAAGACAAGCTTGCACTGTTCTTCTCCTCCGCTCGCCGGCGATCACCGACGACGGCGGCGCTGCTACGCCGGGCGCTTCAGCCACTCCGCGGCGAAACCAAGGGCACGGGAGGCAACAGGGGGCTCACCGGCGTCGATTAAGCGGCTCGGCGAGGGAAGGGGATGGACGGAGGAGGGTGGTCGACGGTGGCCGGCGGAAAGCTCACGGCGGCGATCGTCGTCCCGATGATCCTGCGCGACACAAGTGACCGCAAGGGGTCAGTCAGAGGCGCAAAGGAGTAAGGAAGGTGATGCGGGGGTCAGTGGAGGATGATCAAGGCCGGAGAGGGAGTATTTCACGATCCCGACCTCGACGGAATTCTCGCCGGAGATGACAACGGCGAGCTACGCCGGGCGAAAGGAGGCGGTAGAGATGAAATTGAAGAGCGGGGAAGCTTCACGAACTCAAAGCGGAGCTGCTGGACTTGGTGGATGAGCGATGGAGGCTGTGGACTGTGCTGGCGACGGAGGCGGAGCTGAGTGAGAAGCTCGGGGCTCCGGCGGGCTTATATAGCCGCGGCCAGAGGCCGGTAGAGAGCACGGGGTGGGGTGGATAAGCTCGGCGAGAGCGTGCGCACTCGATTGCGCTCTAGCGGGAAGGACAGGCGTGCGTGCAGGGCCTGGGCGAAGGCTCGCCGGCGATGGCCACGCGGCGGCGACGCCCTGGGCACTGTAGGGGACGGGTGTGGAGGTCAGCGCGTGCGCGTGCGGGGGCGGAATGATGGCGCGGACGCAGGCGGCTGGTCGGGGACAGACGAGCGGCTGCCAAACGCGTGGCGCGCGCAGCGCCGGAGGCTCGGCCACGGCCGGGGCCCTCCCCCTACGCGAGGAAGATGAACAGGGCTAGGGTTTAGGGTTTGACTTTTGGCTGGTTTCTGTATTTTGCAAATTACTCCCAAAACTTGAACTGAGCAGCAAAAACTCAAAACACCAAAGTTTTTCAGAAAAAAGAGATCTACAACTTTGTTTTTTGGACCAAGTCCAAATTTTGAATAATTTTTAAATTACAAAAAGAGGGGTAAAAACTAGGGTTTGGAAATTAGGGTTTTTCAAAAGGGATTTGAAATCTGTTTTAGATTTTGGGTTTTGAACAACACAACAAAGCTTCAAGACACAAAACTGAACAAGAAATTACACAAGCAAGTCACAGAGGTGAAATTACCATTTTGCCCTTAAAGGAAGATCTGGGCTTTTAGGGTTTTCGAAAAAGAAATCATTACACAGGTATTAAGCAAACTTAAATGCAAGACAAGAATGATTAATGACTAATGATGATGACATGTCAGGTTAATTACATATTAAACACCAGAGGTGTTACAGCCTTCCCCCCTAAAAGAAATCTCGCCCCGAGATTCTGCGTCTTAAGAAAAGACAAAAAGGGATAAAGGCAAAACTTTACATTGACAGGGATTCGAGAAAGTCGGGGTAGTTCTTTGCTAAGAAGTCTTCAGATTCCCAGGTGGCTTCTTCTTCAGAGTGCTGGTTCCACTGGATTTTGTACCATCTTGTGGTGGTTCTTCGAGTAACGCGATCCTTGTGGTCCAACACGCGAACTGGATATTCTGAGTAGGATAGATCAGGCTCTAGCTCGACACCTTCAACTTCCACGACATGTTCTGGTACTCTGAGACACTTCTTGAGTTGGGAGACATGGAAAACATTGTGGACAGCGGAGAGATGATCGGGCAACTTCAGCTTGTAAGCTACCTTGCCACAACATTCCAAAATCTCAAACGGACCAATGTAGCGGGGTGCTAACTTTCCTTTGACTCCAAAACGAGTGACTCCTTTGGTTGGTGAGACCTTCAGGTACACATAATCTCCGATCTCGAACTGCAGAGGTCGACGTCTCTTGTCAGCGTAGCTCTTCTGTCGAGATTGGGCAATCTTCATATTCTCCTGTATCTGCTTGACTTTCTCTTCCATATCCTTGACTAAGTCAACTCCAAAGAATTCTCTTTCTCCGGGCTCAGACCAACTGAGGGGTGTATGACAACGACGGCCGTACAGTGCTTCAAAGGGTGCCATTTTGATGCTCTCTTGGTAACTGTTATTATAAGAGAACTCTGCCAAAGGCAAACAGTCATCCCAAGTATCTGCGAAGGTAAGAACACAGGCTCTTAACATGTCCTCCAGCACTTGGTTGACTCGCTCCGTTTGTCCATCAGTTTGAGGATGATAAGCTGTGCTATGTAAGAGCTTGGTTCCAAGCGAGGTATGGAACGCTTTCCAAAACTTAGCGACAAACTGGGTACCACGGTCAGAGACAATGGTCTTGGGTATGCCATGAAGTTTCACTATGTGGTTCTTGTACAAAGTGGCATACGTGGGGACGGTGTAACTGGTCTTCACTGGCAGGAAGTGAGCTTGTTTGGTGAGTCGGTCCACGATTACCCAAATGGAATCAAAACCTTTCTGGGTCTTGGGTAGTCCATTGACAAAATCCATACTAATGTCGTCCCATTTCCAAGCGGGTACCGACAAAGGTTGCAATTCTCCTCCAGGCTTCATGTGTACTGCCTTGACTCTTTGGCAGGTATCACACTGAGCGACATACCGGGCAATCTCAATCTTCATTTTAGTCCACCAGAATCTCTGCTTTAAGTCTTGGTACATCTTGTTGCTGCCGGGGTGAATAGAGAATCTGGTCAAGTGTGCTTCATCAAGGATTAACTGTCTCAATTCGGGCACCTTGGGAACTACTAGACGGTTCTTGAACCAAACAACTCCTACATCATCGATCCTGAAGCAATCAGCCTTTCCGGTCTGGACCTTTTCGATGATGTGCTTGATTCCAGGGTTATCCTTCTGAGCAGCAATGACTTGTTCCTTGATGGATGTTTCTATGCTGACATTGCTCAGACTTCCTTGCGAAATCATTTCGATACCCATCCTTTCAAGTTCATGGCACAAGGAAAGATCATAGGGCTTTGTCGTCAGACAGTTGCAGTATGACTTGCGACTAAGGGCATCGGCAACTACATTTGCCTTACCAGGATGGTAATGTACTTCGAGATCATAATCTTTAATCAACTCAAGCCATCTTCTTTGCCTCATATTCAATTCTTCTTGAGTGAAGATATACTTTAGGCTCTTGTGATCCGTATACATATTGCAGGTGCTGCCTAACAGATAGTGACGCCAAGTCTTCAAGGCATGCACGACTGCTGCTAGCTCAAGATCATGGGTTGGGTAGTTTTCCTCATGTCGCTTAAGCTGTCGTGAGGCATAAGCGATTACTCGTCCTTCTTGCATCAAAACACAGCCCAAACCAGTACCAGATGCATCACAGTATACATCGAAGGGTTTCTCGATATCTGGTTGGGCTAGGACTGGTGATGTAGTTAGCAGTTTCTTCAAGGCTTGAAAGGCTTGCTCACAGGCTGGTGACCAAACGAAATCCACGGAATTCTTCAACAACTCTGTGATAGGCTTGGCGACTCTGGAGAAATCTGGGATGAAACGACGATAGTATCCAGCCATTCCCATGAAGCTGCGAACTTCGCGGACAGTGGTAGGTGGCTTCCAATCCAAGATATCTGCCACTTTTTCAGGGTCAACTGACACACCTTCAGCGGACAGGACATGACCAAGGAATTGAATTCGATCTAGCCAGAATTCGCATTTACTGAACTTGGCATACAGCTGGTGATCTCTGAGACGAGAGAGAACGATTCGAAGATGCTTGGCGTGATCTTCAGGAGTTTTTGAGTAGACAAGGATGTCGTCAATGAACACGACTACAAATTTATCGAGCTCTGGCATGAACACAGAGTTCATGAGATACATGAAATGAGCGGGGGCATTGGTCAAGCCAAAGGACATGACCAAGTACTCATATAGGCCGTATCTGGTGGTGAAAGCTGTTTTAGGAATGTCTTCTGGACGGATTTTTATTTGGTGATAGCCAGATCTGAGATCAATTTTGGAGAACACTCTAGCTCCAGATAACTAGTCAAAAAGAAGGTCAATGCGAGGCAAGGGATATTTATTTTTGATGGTGACCTCGTTGAGCGGGCGATAGTCAACGCACAGACGAAGACTTTTGTCCTTCTTCTTCACAAAGATAGCAGGACAGCCCCAAGGAGATGAACTTGGGCGAATGAGACCCTTATCCAATAGCTCTTGCAATTGGATCTTCAGCTCTGCCAACTCTCTGGGAGGCATTCGATAAGCTCTACGGGATATAGGAGCAGTCCCGGGCTTTAGCTCTATGGCAAACTCAACATCACGGTCGGGAGGCAGACCGGGTAGATCTTCTGGGAAGACATCAGGGAACTCACAGACCACGGGAATATCCCTGACTTCCGGAACACAGGCGACATTCAACTGGGTGGTTGCTGGTTTTTGAGGCATAGGGAGTTGGAGAAGGAGTTTGGAGGTACTGTTAGGAATATCCACTCTCACAACTCTATTCAAGATGTCTATCATGGCTTTATACTGACACATCCAATTCATGCCTAAGATGACATCTATCTCTTGATTGCGCAGTACTAACATGGTGGTAGGAAAGACATGTTCCCCCAATATTACTGGTATACTGCGGACCACTTCCTTAGTATTTATCCGCCCTCCAGGCGAAAGTATGCAAAAACTTTCTTTTAACTCCCCCATGGGTAACTCATGCTTGATGACAAAAGTACGACTGATGAAGGAATGCGATGCACCAGAATCGAACAAGACGACTGCAGGATGATTGGCAACAGGGAACCTACCGAGCATGACGGGCTCTCCTTCTGGGATGTTACTGACGGTGGTGAAGTAGACTTGCCCGTGCTTCTTGACAAACTTGCCCTTCTGGACGTGCTGCTGCGGTGCACGGTGCTGTTGCTGTGATCCTCCAGGGCCTTTCTATGCATGTTGGGCATTCTTCTTGGGTTTTGGGCACTCGCGAGACCAGTGACCAACTTGGCCACAGTTGTAGCATGGATGGTTGTAAGCTGTTTGAGGGGTGGTGACACGAACACCTGGGGCGTTCGGCTGAGTGGCACTTTGCTGGTTGGCATTATGGGTGGTGGCCGCGGTACGAACGACCACTTGCTGATGGGGGTATGGGGCACGGTTTTGGTGGTGACTGGGGTGATAGATGATTCTTGGGCGCTTATGGTTGCTGGAGAAGCTGCTAGACCCAGCCTTCTTCTTCTTCTTCTCCTCCTGATACTGGCGGTTACTTTCCTCGAAAGCGACAGCACGGTCAACGACATCATGATAAGATCCGTTGAGGTTGTTGGATAGACCTCTGCGAATCTTAGGGTGCAGACCCCTGAGAAAACAATCTCTCTTCTTCTCATCCGTGTTGACATAGTCGGAGGCATACTGACTCAGGTGGTTGAACTGTCCCACATACTGCATCACTGTGGATTCCTTCTGCTGCAGGGCTAGGAACTGATCAAGCTTCATCTTCATCAGACCTGATGGGATGTGGTGTGCACGGAAAGCGGTGCGAAACTCCTCCCAGGTCAACTCATGACCTTCAGGTTGGGCAGCCAAGAGGTTGGCATACCAAGCACTTGCTGGACCACGAAGCTGCTGAGAAGCAAACCGGGGCTTCTGGATTTCAGTGCATCGGATGAGACCAAACTTCTGCTCCATGGTGCGGAGCCAATCATCAGCTTCGAGGGGTTCATCAGCTCTGGTGAAAACCGGTGGACGGGTTTCAGTGAAATCCACATAGGTGGTCTCTTGGTTGTGACGACCACGGTGACCAACATTCTGCTGTCCTTGGTTCTGAGCCATTAGGTTGGCAGCGGCGGCCAAGGCTGCAATGGCATCTGCCAGGGTAGCAGGAACTGGTGGAGGGTTTGGAAGGTTGGCACCTCCGGAACTTCCGGCTCCAGTGCGGGTGTTCACAGGCATCTGTTAAGAATTTGGGAACTTAGCATCCAAAGATTGCGTTTGAACGAAACTGACTGATAAGATTCATTGATGCAAGGGTAGTTAACTGATACAGAGGTTCGATGGATAACCACTGACTGACAAAGGAAAGGTACAAGACAAGATACAGACTCGACTAGACAGAAGACCAACTAACGTCCCAAACCTAGACTAAGGCTTTAGGTGAGCAGATGGTACAGACACAAGGAATCTAGTCGTCATCGATGATGATCATCTCTTCATCGTCATCTTCATCCTCGATGATGAGTTCGGGCTCTTCCTCCTCATTCTCGTCTTCAACGTGGACATCTTCTGTAGGTTCCACTTCTTCATTCTGATCTGACTCATGTTCTACTTCAGGTTCCTCCACGACTCCATCTTCTGGATCCTCAGCAACAGGTGGAATCACGGGGTGAAGTTGGTTGTACAGCTGATGTACCTCCTCATGAAGTATATCATTGTACTGCTCGATCTGGGCAGTGTACTGCTGCAGTCCATGGAACTGGGCTCTGGTGACATCTTCGCGGGTCCAAGCATCATTGCGCTGCTCGATAGCGCGAACCGTGTTCCGATTGGCCTGCTCCAGGGAAGCTCGTGCCTCATAAAACTCCAGGCGGGAAAGATAGAAGTCATGCTCCATGTTCTCCATCTCAGCCTTTAGATTCTTGATCTCCTCCTTCAGCTGCTTGTGGGTGCGGCGGGGAAAACGACGACCATTGGAGGATTCTCCAGTCTCTTCTCCGGTGCGTGGCGCCAGCTGGTGACGCGGCACACCGTTCGGTCCAGTCGACTTGCGAGCAGTCCGCTTGATAATGGCCATATCTGGACAAGAGGTTATAGATGAGAAAGGCTAGCAAGAAAAAGGTCAAGGCATACTATCCCAACAGACTTAGAGAGGAAGTTAACTTAAGTGATTATGACATGATGCATGATTCGTTCCTACGGAACAAGGCAATGCAACTACTAAGATAAGGTACATAGGGCTTATACAAGTTGTCTTGCTACTAGTTGCCAAAGACAAGATGAGATGAGAGAAGCAATTTGGACTCAAAATAGTCAAGTTTAGTTTTTGGACTTAAAAACCTTTTGAAGTTTTCGCAAAAAGATTGCAACGTCGTAGTGAGATGCTCCGATACCACTCTGTGACGTAACAGCCCTAATCCCATGGCCCACTGATCACTAACAAACACTGTCAGTCGATCCGTACAGCCAAGAGATTAAGACCTGGTTCCGCCACTGGGCTACATCAGTGCCCGATGTCCGCAGGATCATCTCACAATTCAGTTACAATCTCTTGAACATTTTGACAAATAACATCGGAGTAAATAGCGGAAGACTTAGATAACAATGGTTTTACAAACCAGGGTTCAACATAACATTAAAGTGAAGTTATTACAGACCATAGTTCAAATAGATAGAGTTGGCAGAGTAGCATATGACAACAACTAAAAGATAAAGATACTTCACCCAGCCCGAGGGTGAGTAATCACTCATCGGCCTCATCGGCCTCTTCCTGAACAACAGTCACACAGCAGGGTCCAAGGCATACTGAGGAATCTGCCGTACCTGCAACATGGGTAATAGAACCCTGAGTACAAAGGTACTCAACAAGACTTACCCGACTAAAGAAAAGGGAGAAGACTCAGGAATGCAGGCTTAGGGTAGTCAAGGTAAGGCTTAAGCAAGTTCAAGTATTTTGCAGAAAAGCATTTTTCAAACCTTGTTCCTTATTTTGAAAAGACTCAAATATTCCTTGTATCATTATAATCCTTGATTCATTTTACTTTCCAAAACAGACCTAGTTGAGAACCACTCCCTGTTGACAGTCAGTGACTAAGTCTCCATAACCGAGGAGCAGCGTTAATCCGGATAAATAATACTCAGCTGAGGGTCCCTATCCACACTGCATATGTAGCACCCAAGCTTGCATATGCCAACTCGTCTACCACGATTCCTCCAAGATTGGGCCCGGTCCTACGCCACCCGGAAGTACAGTACACCACTCCAATTCGGGACTTTAACCCTCCAATCCAGGACTTTAACCCACGTGGGTACATGCTACTTCCGCCATCTCTCCACTCCCAGTGCGCGGTTGTCGGTCCAATAAAGGATTCCTCGGAGCCAAAGCTTTCCGTAGTATGTGAATAGTTGCAAGTCTTAGTCAGCAGGCCCCCATACAGGTGGTCCCTAAATTTTCCAGCCAGCGACAAGCACCTCGGGACTCTAACCCAAGAGTACAGGTCCTGTCAGTTTTTCAACCCTGTCCCGGTCGGTGTCAACTGTTGAGTCCCGGACTACAACATGACGGCACCGTACTCGCGGACAACCTCTCCTTCCCATTGACTAAGTACGGATCAGATACTTAGCCAATAGTGGGAGTAAACCAGAAATTCCATAAATATTCTTAAAGTGATCACACTTTTGAAATTGGCATTTTTATTGCAAAACTATCATATAGCATTGCTAAGCGTTTTGCAAATAGTTTTTGAAAAGCAGGTATCGGGTGTATCATTGGTCAAGGTAGATAATGCATCAGATAGGATTTCACTCAACTCCTATCAACCTAATGCAATAATTTAACTCAAAGACATTTAAGGAAACATTTATAAATTCAAGGAAAGGGTTAAATGCACCGGGGCTTGCCTTGGATGGCAAAAAGAGCAGACTCGGGGTAGGTATAGGTGTCGGAGCTCGAGGTCGCCTCGGGAGTTGGTTCGTCAACAGCGGCCTCGACTCTGGTACCTTCTTCGTCAACTATACGGATGCAATGATGAATGCTCATGAGATGCTAGTATGAACAAAGTGCATAGGATAAAACTAGAGTAGCTTTGCAAAGTATGAGTGGTGGTTAAAGTAGTTAATAGATTACTCATCCCTTTTTAGCAATATTAACAAATTTAATTAAGCAACCTTTATTAAGCCTAAGTATGGACATAGCAAGGCATCACAAACATCATAGACCAAAGGGGTATGGGTCTATGAACATCAAGCAATCCAAAAGTCACATCACAGGGCATTCAACGCTAACCCTAATCACCTTTTTCTATTTTTCTTAATTATTAAAAAGGTCATTTTATGAAGGTGCTCCAAAAATTACCAAATTAATCACATAAGTTTGTTATTGTATAAATAGATGGCAAAACAAATTTCATAATTTTTGGAGGTCATTAAGGTGCCCAATTAAATCTAGTCATTAATTAACAAAAGGCACTATTTAGGAATTAAAATAAATGCCCAAAAATCAACTTGTTTCAAATGACTTCAAAATTTCACCAGAGACTAAACATGGCATAGGAAGCTCAAAAAATTAGTCTCATGATTTTTGGAGTTATAAATAGTTTTTCTAAAAATCCAAAACCATCCATTTATTAATTAAAAGAGGGATTTTACATTTTTAAATTCTTGCAGAAAAGTCAAGTTTCATATTTTTATAAAATACTTCAGAGCATAAAGAGTCTACCACAAAAATTTCAGAATTTTTGGATCAACACAGAAAAACATACAAAAAAGATGAAAAAGCAAGACTGTACATATTTTTGAAAAGGAAAAGAGCACTGAGCTCGAGTCGGAGCGGGCTCGACGTCGAGGCTCGAGGCTCGGCTGAGAAAACAGAGGCTGGGCTCACCGAGAGTCAGAGGCGAGGCTCGGCGAGGCGGATGGAACAGAGGGCTCGACGGGCGAGGCCTCGGCGGGGTTCTCTTGCGACAGACTTCTCGAGGGAGGCCTCGACTTACTCGAGGCTTGCTGCTCGAGGGTAGTGCGATTCGCCCGAGGCTGAGACTAGCCTCGACTGCTTCGAGGGGCGGGGTTCGAGGGTGTGCTTGAGGGTGTGGCTCGAGAACGTGCTCGAGGGTGAGGCTCGATACGGTCGAGGGTGCGGGTCGAGGAAGGAGACGACCGCGGCGGACTTTGGCGATCCGGCGACTCGGCGCTGTCGGTGGTACAAAAAAGGGGTACCCCCAGTTAACGCAAACACCCGAACGCTCGCTCTCCGTCTCGCCTGAGCCCTCCAGGCCTCGGGCGAGCGCACCCCTACACCTCGAGCCTTGACGCACGGGCCTCGAGCGGTACAGGCAGCCGTGTCAGCCCCATACCACGCACTTAATGCCTTCACCTACTCCGGTCATGTCGACTGGTGCCCAGCACGTACCACAGTAACTCGGTGTAAAGGTCAAGTCTCGTTTTCACCACAAGCATGGGCAAAAGGGCACCAGTGCAGCACTGTTCGGCCATGCCAGGCACTGTAACCCCTCGAGGTCGGCTACGCGCCCCTCGAGCCAGGCACTGTCACCCCTCGAGGCCGGCTACGCGCCCCATGAGCCCTGCGCTGCAACACCTCGAGGCCAGCTCCGCGCCCCTCGAGCCCCCGTGGTACCACCTCGAAGCCGGCTCCGCGCCCTTCGAGTCCTAACTACTTTCGTGCTGTTGGAGGACAGGTACCCCAAGACCCGGAGGGACCTCACCGCGTACTGTACATTCCGGGATGGGTGCTGTACGGCTCCCGCCTTGTCGCACCCCCACGTCCACGCCCGGGATGGAAGCCACGACTCAAGGACGCCTCAACAGCGACGATCACATCGGCTCCAGTGGCCCCGACAAGACAGGGTTCCTACCCTTCTCCGTATGGGGCACCATGCGCCCCGACACCTGTAATACTTTTTGTAACCCTGGCCTCCCCTTGCTCTATAAAAGGGGACACCGGGGCCCTCGTTTAAGGGGACGCAACTCCGACAGATAACGCACCAGTCCACCCACGCATTCGAGTCCGGACTCCGGTCCACGCTCACTGAGCTTGTATTTGCCCCTGTACAAGCACTTAGGTGCAAGTAATACAAGAACCTCCCCCCCCGCTGGACGTAGGGCCTTCTTTGCCCGAACCAGGATAAATCCTTGTGTCATCCTTGCATCACCATCCAGGAAGAGAGCACGCGATCATATTACTCGTTGGTGTCATACCCCCGGGTTCGAAACACCGACAGTTGGCGCGCCAGATAGGGGCCTTCGCGTGTCCGAGCCGATTTCTCGTTGACTCCTGGATGGCTTCATCTCCCCTTCCGTTCTCGGCTGGTGCCGTCGTCTGGTTCGGGAGCCTCGAGTTCCTGGCCACAGGCAACAACAACGAGCTGACTCTGCTCTCCACGGAGGGCCTGGGCGGAGTGCGTGTCACGCCACCCCGCGCGGGGGGTGTGACGCGTCGCCCACACCACCACACGTCGCCACGTCGCGAGCGGCGCCATCGTCACCGTCGTCGTCGGGCGCAGGCGGTGCCCGCGGCAAACATCTACGCCCCCGTAGCCGGTGCAGGGGCCCCAAGGGGAAACCCGCCCGGCGCGCGGCCGGAGACCTCCAGGGCGCACTCACGCCCGCCTAGCGACTTCGCGTTCATCATGCGTACGAAACAGGAGCCAGGCCAGAGGCCTCCAAGCCGTGCGCCGTCGACACAGCTCAGCCTCCTCCCGCGCGGGTCGCACTGCGCTCGACGCCAGCGGCTCCCGACCGGCCTCGACAACTCTGCGGCTGTTTTCGCCCACCGCCTCGACGAGCGCCATCAGGACCAGACGGAGGTGGACCGGGAGCAGCGTCCGGGCGCGCTGCTGCGGGCCATGGCCAGCCTGGAAATCGTCCACCCCGCGTGCGTCGACAGCGACTTCTTGCGAGTCTTCGAGCCACCTCGGCGAGCCACCATCGGAGACTGGTACCGCAAGTTGCGGTCCCAGCATCGGCCATGGCGGCGTGCCGACAACAACTCTGACTCCGACGAATACGACTACCACGACCCCGACCTCTGGGACCTCACCAGGGAGTGCTTCCAACTCGAGGGAGTCGTATGCGATACCGAGGACGAAGGCGACGACGACAGGCCGGCTCTCGACCTAGAGGGACCTAGCGACGTGGCCGCGGCAGGCGGATCACGCGTTCAGGGAAGGGACGAGCCTCCAGCACCGGTTGTACCGCCTAAGCACGACGATGGCCGGGCGGCGCAACTCGCTCAAGTGCAAGAGGCAATCACCAAAGCCGAGGAAGAACGGCGACACCTGTTGCAGCTCCGGCAAACCCTGATGCAGGAACCACCCCAACCCCGAGGGGCCGGAGCTCGAGGCCGGGCTCGAGAGGTCCACCGGCAGATCCTCGAGGGCGGGGCACCAGCACGCCCTGAGGTATGCTTCCCGAGAGCCGGGCAGAACGTGGTCGCAGCCGCCATGTTGCTCCGCGATCTACCCGCCGTCTCCAACCCAGACGCTAGGCGCATGCTTGGAGAAATGAAGGGCCTCCTCGAGACAGCCGCTGTGCAGCAGGCCGAGAGCTCAGCGTCGCGGCGGCGCGGAGCGGCCTCGGGGAAACCGACAGATGCGCCCCGCAACGAGCGCGAGGCATCCGTCCACCAGCCGGACGCCTCTCGAGCTAGGCCAGTCCGCGAACGGATCATCGACAACCGGCCACCTCGAGACCTCAATGACGCCCGCAACGACATCAACCGACGACGCAAGGATAAGGGGGCCCAAGAGCGTGGCTATAGCGCCCATCGAGGGGGACGCTACGACAGTGATGAGGACCGGCAAGCCCTCGAGCCCCCGGGCCCCAGGGTCTTCAGCCGGGCCATCCGCAGCTCAACCCTCCCCGACCGCTTCCGCCCGCCGACCAACATCATGAAGTATGACGGGGAGGTCGAGCCCAAGCTCTGGCTCTCGGACTTCCGCCTTGGCTGCCAACTGGGCGGAGCGAAGAACGACGACCGCGTGATCATACGTCAACTCCCTCTTTACCTCTCGGACACCGCCCGCCGGTGGCTCGAGGGGCTCCCGCCGGATCGGATCCATGACTGGACCGACCTAGTCAGGGTCTTCGACGGGAATTTCAAGGGGACCTGCGTGCGTCCGGGCAACCCCTGGGACCTACGGCGTTGCAGGCAGGCGACGGACGAGCCCATCCGCGACTTTGCTCGACGGTTCTCGAAGCAGCGTCTCGAGCTCCCCCACGTGCCTGACGAGGACGTCATCTCAGTGTTCCTCGCGGGCACGACATGCCAAGAGCTTGTTCACGAGCTAGGACGCTACCGTCCCGGGACGGTCGAGGACCTGATGGATCGCGTCACCAGCTTTGCTTCGGGCGACGAAGCAGTGGGGGCCTTCTTTGGCCGTTCCACGGACAAAGGCAAGGCGGTGATCGCGCCGGAGGGCTCCAACAAGGGCAACGACGCCAAGAACGACAGCAATGACGGCAACAAAAAGAAGAAAAACAAGCGCAAGGGCCAGAAGGCGAAACGTGACGCCGATGGCGACGACGACAAAGAGGTGCTCGCAGGCGCCCTCGAGCCTAAGAAGCCCCGAGGCCCCCCTGACGGGGCTGTTTTCGATCAGATGCTCGAGGATACCTGCACCTACCACAGGGGCCCCGTAAACCACAAGCTGAAAGACTGCCGACTAATGAAGGGCTACTACTCCAGGCTCGGCGATAAGAGGGAAGACACGCCCAAGGGAAAGGATACCGATCGACGCGGCGGCAGGAACGCAGACGGCGACTTCCCCCCGGTGCGCGACTGCTACATGATCTACGGGGGGCCGACCGTCGGGCTCTCAGCTCGAGAAAGAAAGAAGGAGCGCCGGGAAATCTTTTCGCTTGGCCACGACGGCCCCCGGTACCTTGACTGGTCCGATGCGCCAATCACGTTCGACCGTGACGACCATCCGGACCATGTCATAAACCCGGGGGCTTACCCCCTCGTCGTCGACCCCGTCATAATCGACGTTCGGTTCTCCAAGGTGTTGATGGATGGGGGCTCGAGCCTCAACATCATATACCTCGAGACCCTCGACCTCCTGGGGATTTCAGAGGGACAGCTCCGACCCAGCGTCGGGGGGTTCCACGGAGTAGTGCCAGGAAAGAAGGCCCACCCCCTCGGGCGCATCGACCTGCCGGTTTGCTTCGGCACGCCGGCAAACTTCCGCCAGGAAACGCTCACCTTCGAGGTGGTCGGCTTCCAAGGGACCTACCACGCCATCATCGGCCGACCAGGCTACGCCAAGTTCATGGCGATTCCTAACTACACGTACTTGAAGCTCAAGATGCCGGGGCCAAAAGGGGTCATCACCGTTGACACCTCCTACGAGCACGCATACCACTGCGACGTGGAGTGCGTCGAGCGGGGGGAGGCCAACGTCCACCTCGACTCGCTCGAGGCCTTGGCAGCTCTGGCCACCGAGGGGGCCCCAGAAGCAAAGCGTCACGCCGGCACCTTCGAGCCGGCCGAGCACACCAAGCAAATACCCGTCGACCCGACCTCGGCCAACGGCAAGAAGCTGACCATCAGTACCAGCCTCGAGCCCAAATAGGAAGCAGTGCTCGTCGACTTTCTCCGCGCGAACATCGACATGTTTGCGTGGAACCCCTCGGACATGCCGGGCATACCGAGGGAAGTCGCCGAGCACGCCTTGGAGATCCAGGCCGGGTCCAGACCGGTGAAGCAACGCCTGCGCCGCTTCGACGAGGAAAAGCGCAGGATCATCGGCGAGGAGGTGCACAAGCTTTTGGCGGCCGGATTCATCAAGGAGGTACTTTACCCAGAGTGGCTAGCTAACCCTGTACTAGTTAGGAAAAAGAATGGAAAAATGCGGATGTGTGTAGATTACACTGGTCTGAATAAAGCATGTCCAAAAGTTCCATTTCCTTTACCTAGAATTGATCAGATCGTCGATTCCACCGCTGGGTGCGAAGTGCTTTCGTTCCTTGATGCGTATTCCGGCTACCACTAAATTAGGATGAGAAAATCCGATGAGCTCGCAACCTCTTTTATCACGCCATTTGGTATGTACTGCTATGTTACGATGCCCTTCGGCCTTCGAAACGCCGGGGCAACGTACCAACGATGTATGCAGCACATCTTTGGCGAGCACATAGGCAAGACCGTCGAGGCCTACGTCGATGACATCGTGGTTAAAACCAAAAAAGTAGGGAACCTCATCAGCAACCTCGAGACCACGTTCGAGTGCCTCCGGGCCAAGAATGTGAAGCTCAACCCCGAGAAGTGTGTCTTTGGTGTGCCTCGAGGCATGCTACTTGGCTACATCGTCTCGCAACGGGGGATCGAGGCAAACCCTGAAAAAATCTCAGCAGTCACGAGGATAGGCCCGATTCGCGACCTCAAGGGCGTACAGAAGGTAACAGGCTGCCTAGCCGCTCTCAGCAGATTCGTCTCGAGGCTGGGAGAAAAAGCACTACCCCTCTACCGCCTACTAAAAAAGACGGAACACTTTGCGTGGACCGCCGAAGCCGACGAGGCCTTAACCAAGTTGAAGGGGCTGCTGACGTGCGCACCAATTCTCGTGCCCCCATGACCAGCCGAAGGTGACGGTTCCCCCGAGCCCCTCCTCCTCTATGTGGCCGCAACCACTCAGGTGGTTAGCGCGGTCATAGCCGTCGAGAGGCACGAGGAGGGCCATACGTTGCCGGTCCAGCGGCCGGTATACTTCACCAGTGAGGTACTCTCCGAGGCCAAGGTCCGGTACCCGCACATTCAAAAGCTGCTCTACGGCATCATCGTCACCAGGCGCAAGCTCCAGCACTACTTCCTCGCTCATCCCGTAACGGTGGTGTCATCCTTCCCCCTCGGAGAAATCGTCAACAATCGGGAGGCCACGGGGCGCATCGCCAAGTGGTCCGCCGAACTGATGGGGGAGACCATCACCTATGCCCCGCGAAAGGCCATCAAGTCACAAGCATTGGCGGACTTCGTTGCTGAATGGACCGACACTCAGCTCCCGCCGGCGCAGATTCAGGCCGAACTCTGGACCATGTACTTCGATGGATCTCTCACGAAGACGGGGGCGGGAGCAGGCCTGCTCTTCATCTCGCCCCTCGGAGTACACATGCGCTACCTGCTACGCTTGCACTTCCCCGCCTCCAACAACGTCGCCGAGTATGAGGCCCTCGTCAATGGGCTGCGCATCGCCCTCGAGCTCGGGGTCCGACGCCTCGACGCCCGAGGAGACTCGCAGCTCGTCGTCAGCCAGGTTATGAAGGCTTCAAGCTGCATCGACCCCAAGATGGAGGCATACTGCGGGGAGGTACGTGTGACACCCCAATTTTAAGAACAAAATTGGAGCACAATATATGTATGCCAGGATCAATTTTCATACATATATCCACATCATAGTAAATATCAAAACAATGCTTTATTAATATATCGAACATTATTACAAAAATGACCCTCGGGTCTAAAAGAAAAGTACAGACTCTCAGTCTAACTCTAATGTAGACTCGCGGAAACTGGACGCTATCTCCACAGGAAGGTTGACCGGGGGCTGCGCCATCCTAGTACAAGTCGTCTGGGTCGTATCCACCGTCTTCTGGGTACAAGTTGTCGGGGTCGTATCCGCCATCTTCTGGGTACTCCTGCTCTGCGTCGTAGACTCCAACGTCTGGGTGGGGTAGCAGGGGGTTCAAAGAGGAAGGGTGAGTACATCGAAATGTACTCCGCAAGTGTAGAAAATATATGCTTATGAGGCTATTAACAAAGGTAGGCTGACTCTGTTTGACTCAAGCGCCTAAAGCAACACATCCTATTAAATCCTATTTCCTATGCACCTATTTACTAGGTTATAACCACAGTTTCCGAAAGTAACAGTAACCACACTCGGAGTCACCACGAGCAACCAACACTTGGAGTCCACCAAGCAACCACACTTGGAGTCACACCAAGCAAAACCCACACCTGAAGTCCATCAGGCAAACCACACCTGAAGTCCATCAGATGACCCGAACCAGTAACCAACTAATCTCGAAGAAGTCCAAGCCCGCTCATGACCGTGAGCACGGCTGATATATCAGTTTTACACTCTGCAGAGTTCGCACATCTTTACCCATGAGTCGTGTTGCCCTTGTGCCCGAGGTAGCTAGTCTCTTAACCCACTTCCAAGGTGGATCGGCAGGGTTCACTACAAGGCCGTTACAAAGAGTCCTCCTATGCGTATTAGTTTCATATGTCACGACGTAGAGCTACCTTCCGTAATAACACCAGGTCTGGCGCCCGAGCCTAGGAATCACTCCCGTACCAAGCAGTATCCTGCGTAGAAGAAGCCCTGTCCCATGTCCATATGTAACTAATAACGACATAAGGCTTCTCTAATTAATTAGCCAGTCCCAGAGCCATATAGGCCTCATGGTTTGCGCTGTTTTGCCGGGTTACAGGCTTCGAGAACCGGGTCCTAGGGATCCAGGCAGGATAACAAACCACAAACCCAAACCAACGCCAAGTCCCATGGCAAACCGTAACGCCGAGTCACACGACAACCGTACGCCAAGTCACATGGCACCACACCACCAACGGTCCATCCTGCCGGATTTACCTACTCACCATTCTACAACATTACCAGCCCAAAATATTCCATAGATCATTAATCAAGATTATTAATTATTAACCAACCCATCCCAAGACTGCGAGGCTAAGCATGACTTCTACCCATATGATCCTAAACCAGGTGTCAAGGAAAATAATACAAGAATCTAGTAAACCCTAACATGGGATTCAAATTTAGACACTGCATGCATCTACAGGATCTACTCTACTCTAATACCAAAAGTAAAATAAATACAGGGTGCAAGATGTTCAAGGACACTTGCCTGCGGGCTGGGTCGGATCGACAGAGACGAAGGCTGGATTCTGGGGTTCCGCGTAGCTCGCACTCGCTGGATCAAACATCATCACATGGCCCAAACAAAATTTATAAGCAACAGTACATCAATAGTATGAAAATAAGAAATAAACGGATCTACTGCGTAGAGCTCGACGAGACGAATCTAACGCAAGTTGAACGGGTCAAATCGGAGTTAAAACGCAAAAGTTATAAGCGTTTGAAGTGAGAGGCAATTCTGTAAATAGCTAAAACTCATTTTTGTAATTTAAATAAATAAAATTGAAAAAAGAAATGGCAGCAGGACTGGATGTCAAATTAGCCAAAACTGCAGGGGCTGGATTGGAAGATTATCAAGACACAAGAAACAATGAATTGATTAGATAAAATAGAGAGGGCTAGAACATAAAACTGCACACACTATGTTGTGGTCTGGGTCCATAAACCATGGACCACGAAAAGGCTGTGAGAGCGGTCTACCATGGACCGTGTCCACACTCAAGGTGTATTTCAAGGTGTATTTCCAGATTTATTTTTCTACATGAAAACGGCCACAAATTTTAAGATGATGTCATGCTTGTGTCATCAGGCTAATAAGGAAGGCATGCACGTGCTTTCTCTAATCGCATGCGCACGTATGGAGAGGGATGCCTGGCGTGCGTTTTTGCCTGGCCGGCCTGATCGATGCCAGACTACTAGAGGCGTTGGAGCAGCTGGCCGGGGGTGAAGGCCGGTGTGTGCGTAGAGCGGCTTGGCCACGAACAGGGAAGGGGAAGGTGGTGCTGTGCGTGGCTGTGCGCGGCGGCAACCATGGGCGCTGCCGAGGTGTCTGCCGGAGCATGCGGACATGGGCCTTCCGGCTACGGCTGAGCGATCTAGGGTCACACAAGGAGAGAGCGGAGGGGTGGGCGACAGATCGCAGTGGCGTGCAGCCGCGGCGGTGGCGCCATGGACACATGGCGGAAGCTTGCCGGTGTACGCGAAGATCGACCTACGTGCTACTACAATGTGCTGAACCGATGGAAATAGGGAAAAAAGGGGAGGATAGGCGGGCTCACCCAGGGGCCTTGCCCGGTCGGAGAGCCTCGGATGTCGACGTTGCACACGACGACGGCGGAGAACGTGCGGGGTGGCGGCGATCTGTTCTGCGGGTCCCAGAGCGAGCTGAAGACGCACCCCGAAGCCACGAGCTCCACACCTCCGTGTGAAACTCTGGTGGTGTTCCTGTCGCAGGGGCTGACGCGGTAGAGGGCTCCTCGGCTGTGGCTACGGGAACCGTGGGCGGGGAGACGGTGACGTTCGGATCCTCCCTCGGACGAGAGAGACGAGCAAGGATGTAGGCCGTCAGGACTTGAGGTAGCCGGCGATGGCAGCGACGGTCCTCGAGGTGGGGAGGGTGGAGGGGCTCTGGAGGGTTTTGCTGTGGCGGCGGTGTGCGCCTACGAGACCGCTGCACCCTTTGTAGGCTAGCGGGGAGAACAGACCGCGCGGTGGGGGAAACCTGGCGGCGCGCGTCGTTCGGTTGCGGCCGATGCGGAGGGGAGCTGGTGGAGTTCGTTGGGGAGGAGGATGAGTTTGGCATGCAGGCCCGGTGCGCAGGGAGTGCGGCGCGACTTGCTTGGCGTGGGGAGCGAGCTGCCGCACTGGATGTGGTGCTGGGCCAAGGTGGGCCGGTTCGGACGGAAGAGAGGCAGGCCGGGAAAAAAGGAGTCAGGCCGGGCCGGAAGAGGGTGGCGTGGGCCGGTGCAGTGGAGAGAAAAAGTGGAAGCGGGCCGTAATGGAGAGGGAGAGAAGAGATGGTTTGGTCCAGCTTGTTTTCTTCTTTTCTTTTTCTTTTTATTTTCCATTTTCAAAATCTTTTTGAAATCAAATTTAATTCCATTTCAAAATTAAAACAGTTTGCAAATTTTTGAAAACATTTTCCCTAGATTTTTAAATTAAAATTTTGAGTTCGATTTTGAAAAATTTTCATAAACCTTTTTATTTATTTTATAAATAGAGTAAATCTGATTCGCGCTATTCGGGTTTAATAAAAAATTATTTTTCACCCAATAAAATTTATGCAACAGCATGAATGCAACAAACATCTAGTTAGAATTTTTCCTCCATCTACGATTTTGGCCATTTTCTAATTAAATTCTATTTTATTTTATTTATTTAAAAACCCGGGGTGTTACAAACTTACCCCCCTTAACTGGAATCTCGTCCCGAGATTTAGGCTAGAAAGAAAGGTCGGTGGGGAGCTCGTGGGACATACCATGTAACTTTTGGCGCTTTGCATTTTTCTTGTTCATCACCCGATTGACATCTTTGGTTTCGAGGTGTTGTCCTTGAGCTTTCCTCTTGGCTCGACCTTTGCGATCTTCACGCTTCTTCGGGCATTTGCTGATGAAGTGTCCAGCTTGCTTGCAGTAGAAACATAGTCCTTTTGCCTTGACATCTCTTCGGGTGGATATCACTTGATTGTCTTCTTGTGGAGCTTGAGGAGGTGCTTCGGTTTGGTGGAGTTGAGGAGGAGCTTCACTTGAGCTTGCAGGTGGGACCTCAGGGGGCTTCTGGACTTGTGCTTGAGGTGTAGCTCTAAAACGTGAAGAGTTTGCAACATACTTTCGATACTTGTCCTTCTTGCCTCGGTAAGGTGATATCTGAAAGAGTCGATATGCCTCGTCGCTCAAGTTGCAGTCTTCCCATTGTCGTAGATCCATCAGCTGGTATGGGTGAATAGAGGGTTGAGATGGGAGAGAGAAAGACCCCAAGTTAGTTAATTTTATTAATAAAACTTTTGACAAATGATGTCGTTGCAACCTGACGATCGCAACACACCAACAATCATTACGAAGAACCAAATCAAAACATGTGCACAAGTACATGTCATACAACGTGCTACGACACCAAACAATTATGGTGGGCATCCTACTATTGGAGGAGCTACTTTTAAACTGAGTTGAATTTTCAGCAGAGAAAGACTACAGAAGTGGGAAATAGGGTGAGGCTTTTAAAAATTAGTTTTATAAACTCGACGACTGACTAGGGTAGCGTCCTACGGTCAACACAGCTCTGATACCACTCTGTGACACCCCAATTTTAAGAACAAAATTGGAGCACAATATATGTATGCCAGGATCAATTTTCATACATATATCCACATCATAGTAAATATCAAAACAATGCTTTATTAATATATCGAACATTATTACAAAAATGACCCTCGGGTCTAAAAGAAAAGTACAGACTCTCAGTCTAACTCTAATGTAGACTCGCGGAAACTGGACGCTATCTCCACAGGAAGGTCGACCGGGGGCTGCGCCATCCTAGTACAAGTCGTCTGGGTCGTATCCACCGTCTTCTGGGTACAAGTTGTCGGGGTCGTATCCGCCATCTTCTGGGTACTCCTGCTCTGCGTCGTAGACTCCAACGTCTGGGTGGGGTAGCAGGGGGTTCAAAGAGGAAGGGTGAGTACATCGAAATGTACTCCGCAAGTGTAGAAAATATATGCTTATGAGGCTATTAACAAAGGTAGGCTGACTCTGTTTGACTCAAGCGCCTAAAGCAACACATCCTATTAAATCCTATTTCCTATGCACCTATTTACTAGGTTATAACCACAGTTTCCGAAAGTAACAGTAACCACACTCGGAGTCACCACGAGCAACCAACACTTGGAGTCCACCAAGCAACCACACTTGGAGTCACACCAAGCAAAACCCACACCTGAAGTCCATCAGGCAAACCACACCTGAAGTCCATCAGATGACCCGAACCAGTAACCAACTAATCTCGAAGAAGTCCAAGCCCGCTCATGACCGTGAGCACGGCTGATATATCAGTTTTACACTCTGCAGAGTTCGCACATCTTTACCCATGAGTCGTGTTGCCCTTGTGCCCGAGGTAGCTAGTCTCTTAACCCACTTCCAAGGTGGATCGGCAGGGTTCACTACAAGGCCGTTACAAAGAGTCCTCCTATGCGTATTAGTTTCATATGTCACGACGTAGAGCTACCTTCCGTAATAACACCAGGTCTGGCGCCCGAGCCTAGGAATCACTCCCGTACCAAGCAGTATCCTGCGTAGAAGAAGCCCTGTCCCATGTCCATATGTAACTAATAACGACATAAGGCTTCTCTAATTAATTAGCCAGTCCCAGAGCCATATAGGCCTCATGGTTTGCGCTGTTTTGCCGGGTTACAGGCTTCGAGAACCGGGTCCTAGGGATCCAGGCAGGATAACAAACCACAAACCCAAACCAACGCCAAGTCCCATGGCAAACCGTAACGCCGAGTCACACGGCAACCGTACGCCAAGTCACATGGCACCACACCACCAACGGTCCATCCTGCCGGATTTACCTACTCACCATTCTACAACATTACCAGCCCAAAATATTCCATAGATCATTAATCAAGATTATTAATTATTAACCAACCCATCCCAAGACTGCGAGGCTAAGCATGACTTCTACCCATATGATCCTAAACCAGGTGTCAAGGAAAATAATACAAGAATCTAGTAAACCCTAACATGGGATTCAAATTTAGACACTGCATGCATCTACAGGATCTACTCTACTCTAATACCAAAAGTAAAATAAATACAGGGTGCAAGATGTTCAAGGACACTTGCCTGCGGGCTGGGTCGGATCGACAGAGACGAAGGCTGGATTCTGGGGTTCCGCGTAGCTCGCACTCGCTGGATCAAACATCATCACATGGCCCAAACAAAATTTATAAGCAACAGTACATCAATAGTATGAAAATAAGAAATAAACGGATCTACTGCGTAGAGCTCGACGAGACGAATCTAACGCAAGTTGAACGGGTCAAATCGGAGTTAAAACGCAAAAGTTATAAGCGTTTGAAGTGAGAGGCAATTCTGTAAATAGCTAAAACTCATTTTTGTAATTTAAATAAATAAAATTGAAAAAAGAAATGGCAGCAGGACTGGATGTCAAATTAGCCAAAACTGCAGGGGCTGGATTGGAAGATTATCAAGACACAAGAAACAATGAATTGATTAGATAAAATAGAGAGGGCTAGAACATAAAACTGCACACACTATGTTGTGGTCTGGGTCCATAAACCATGGACCACGAAAAGGCTGTGAGAGCGGTCTACCATGGACCGTGTCCACACTCAAGGTGTATTTCAAGGTGTATTTCCAGATTTATTTTTCTACATGAAAACGGCCACAAATTTTAAGATGATGTCATGCTTGTGTCATCAGGCTAATAAGGAAGGCATGCACGTGCTTTCTCTAACGCATGCGCAAGGATGGAGAGGGTGCTGCGTGCGTTTTTGCCTGGCCGGCCTGATCGATGCCAGACTACTAGAGGCGTTGGAGCAGCTGCCGGGGTGAAGGCCGGTGTGCGTAGAGCGGCTTGGCCACGAACAGGGAAGGGAAGGTGGTGCTGTGCGTGGCTGTGCGCGGCGGCAACCATGGGCGCTGCCGAGGTGTCTGCCGGAGCATGCGGACATGGGCCTTCGGCTACGGCTGAGCGATCTAGGGTCACACAAGGAGAGAGCGGAGGGTGGGGCGACAGATCGCAGTGGCGTGCAGCCGCGGCGGTGGCGCCATGGACACATGGCGGAAGCTTGCCGGTGTACGCGAAGATCGACCTACGTGCTACTACAATGTGCTGAACCGATGGAAATAGGGAAAAGGGGAGGATAGGCGGGCTCACCCAGGGCCTTGCCCGGTCGGAGAGCCTCGGATGTCGACGTTGCACACGACGACGGCGGAGAACGTGCGGGGTGGCGGCGATCTGTTCTGCGCGGTCCCAGAGCGAGCTGAGACGAAGACGCACCCCGAAGCCACGAGCTCCACACCTCCGTGTGAAACTCTGGTGGTGTTCCTGTCGCAGGGGCTGACGCGGTAGAGGGCTCCTGGCTGTGGCTACGGGAACCGTGGGCGGGGAGACGGTGACGTTCGGATCCTCCCTCGGACGAGAGAGACGAGCAAGGATGTAGGCCGTCAGGACTTGAGGTAGCCGGCGATGGCAGCGACGGTCCTCGAGGTGGGGAGGGTGGAGGGCTCTGGAGGGTTTTGCTGTGGCGGCGGTGTGCGCCTACGAGACCGCTGCACCCTTTGTAGTCTAGCGGGGAGACAGACCGCGCGGTGGGGGAAACCTGGCGGCGCGCGTCGTTCGGTTCGGTTTCGGCCGATGCGGAGGGGAGCTGGTGGAGTTCGTTGGGGAGGAGGAGAGTTTGGCATGCAGGCCCGGTGCGCAGGGAGGCGGCGTGCGGGGCGACGTGCTTGGCGTGGGGAGCGAGCTGCCGCACTGGATGTGGTGCTGGGCCAAGGTGGGCCGGTTCGGACGGAAGAGAGGCAGGCCGGGAAAAAGAGTCAGTCAGGCCGGGCCGGAAGAGGTGGCGTGGGCCGGTGCAGTGGAGAGAAAAAGTGGAAGCGGGCCGTAATGGAGAGGGAGAGAAGAGATGGTTTGGTCCAGCTTGTTTTCTTCTTTTTTCTTTTTCTTTTTATTTTCCATTTTCAAAATCTTTTTGAAATCAAATTTAATTCCATTTCAAAATTAAAACAGTTTGCAAATTTTTTGAAAACATTTTCCCTAGATTTTTAAATTAAATTTTGAGTTCGATTTTGAAAATTTTCATAAACCTTTTTATTTATTTTATAAATAGAGTAAATCTGATTCGCGCTATTCGAGTTTAATAAAAATTATTTTTCACCCAATAAAATTTATGCAACAGCATGAATGCAACACAACATCTAGTTAGAATTTTTCCTCCATCTACGATTTTGGCCATTTTCTAATTAAATTCTATTTTATTTTATTTATTTAAAAACCCGGGGTGTTACAGTACGCAAGCTGGAAGACAAGTTTTACGGCCTCGAGCTCAATCACATAGCTCGAAAGTACAACGAGGCCGCAGACGAGCTGGCAAAGTTAGCATCCACGCGTGGCACGGTACCACCAGACGTCTTCTCGAGGGACGTCTTCGAGCCATCCGTCGAAATCGACCCGGGGGCTGGCCCCTCGACGCCACCCACCCCTCGAGCAGGACACGGGGGCTCGACTCTCAACGCCACCCCTCGAGAAGGACCCCTCGACGTCCGCAGAGGCGATGCAGGTCGACACACACGCCCCTCGTCATCACGCCCCCCCCTCGACTGGCGGACGCCCTACCACCTCGACTACCTGACGCGAGGCGAGCTACCAGAGGACAAGACGGAGGCCCGACGCATCGCTCGAAAGGCCAAGACCTACGTCGTCTACGGCGACGAACGGAGCTATACCGACGAAGTCCGACTGGGATCCTCCAACGCTGCATCCCACTCGAGGAAGGGCGCAAGCTCCTCGACGATATGCACTCGGGGGCTTGCGGCCACCACGCGCGGCGCCGAGGGCCCTGGTTGGCAACGCCTTCCGACAAGGCTTCTATTGGCCGACCGCCATTGGGGATGCCAAGCGTTTGGTCCGAGCATGCCATGGGTGTCAATTCTACGCCAAGCAAACGCACCAGCCGCACACGCCCTGCAGATGATCCCAATCACTTGGCCATTTGCCGTTTGGGGGCTCGACCTCATGGGTCCCCTCAGAAGGACAAGTGGAGGGTACACGCACATGCTCGTGGCCGTCGACAAGTTCACCAAGTGGATCGAGGCTAAGCCGATAGGAGACCCCACCTCAGAGAAGGCTGTCGAGTTCATCGCCAACATCATGTACCGGTTCGGGGTGCCAAATGTCATCATCACCGACAATGGCACCCAATTCACGGGCAAAAAGTTCACCAACTTCTGCGACGACAACAACATTCGCGTGACATGGGCCTCGGTCGCGTACCCTCAGTGCAACGGGCAGGTCGAGCGCGCCAACGGCATGATACTCCATGGGCTGAAGCCGAGGCTGTTCAAAACCCTCAAGAATTTCGGAAAGGGGTGGGCTACAGAACTCCCCTCGGTGCTGTGGGGCCTCAGGACTACGCCGAGTCGGGCCACCGGGTTCACTCCGTTTTTCCTAACCTACGGCGCCGAGGCCGTCTTACCTACGGACCTCGAGTACGGCTCACCTCGACTTCAAGCCTACAACGAGCAAACCAGTGACGAAAGGCTCGCCAACGCCAAGGACCAGCTCGAGGAGGCTCGAGACGTGGCACTCATCAACTCCGCACGCTACCAGCAAACACTTCGACGCTACCACGACAAGCACGTGCGCAAAAGGGACCTGGCGGTGGGGGACCTCGTGCTTCGACGGCTGCAAGATAATCGAGGACGCCATAAACTCACCCCTCCGTGGGAAGGACCATACACCGTGGCCGAAGTGCTCAAGCCAGGCACATACAAGCTCTACGACGGCCAAGGCAGGATCCTGGCGAACGCGTGGAACATATCTCAGCTACGTCGCTTCTACCCTTAAGGGCTTCGAGGCCTTGTTCATTTTATTACTTTGTACAAACACGTTGAATATGAATGGGCCAACTCGTGCTCCATCTTTCATGTTACTTAGCAACTCAAGGTAGCCTCGACCCTGCCTAGCTCAGGGTCGAGCCTCCCTCGGGGCTGACAAGGGGTAAACGCCCCCCCCCAGACTCCGGAAAAACGCGTGTTTTCTTTTCAAAAAATTGACCCTCGTCTCGACTCGCGCCTCGAACGAACTAGCGACGTCTAAATCCTTTAGTACCTCGAGCCCCAAGGTCGGGGGGCGTCGACGTAGACGGCCGCCTACGCCCCGGGCTACGGTACCCTACCTACGCCTCCCCTCGAGGGGCTCGCGAAGTACTAAAGGAACACAGACTAAGTTAGCAGAAACTCGAGCTCACGACAAAGAGAAGCGGTCAAACGCATTTGAAAAGAAAACAACTCTTTCCATAAACAAATCACATATACATTCGGGTCTCGACGTACCCTCATTTGTTTCACAGAATTCTTACAAGGGCCTCGACGCCCAAATTTGGCACGCAGGCCTCAGTCCTCGTCGGTGCGGTACTCCTCCCCGAGGTCCACGATGGCAGGCTCGACTCGACGCCCGAGCTCGAAGGAGGAGGGCTCCCGACACCGCTGCTGGCGTCAGGAGGCAGCACGTCCTCCTCGAAGATCTTCGCAAGCGACGTCCCCGCCTCTCCATCTTCTCCAAAATTTTGTCAACTCGGCGGTTGTTCCACTCCTCATCCTTCCCCTCGATCTCGATGAAGCCATTCGCGACAACGTGGACCGGGAAGCGGAAACCGGAGCGAACGACCGCGAGTGTCTGCTTGACGCCGTGATGGAGAGCTTGCCGGACACGGTCCCGCGCGGCTGCGTCGAAGAAGCACAAGGCGTCGACCAAGGCATCGCCCCGAGCCACTGCACCTTCTGCCGCGGTCACAGGAGGAGCACCCCACATGGGGCCGAGCCGGTCGAGAGAAGAGCGAGCCCGCTCCGCCACCATCGTCTCGTCTTGGAGCTGGTCCAAGAGAGCCTGGTTCGTCTCGCGGAGCTCCTCGACCGTCTTCTCAACCCCTGCGCAACAAACATGGAAGAGTGGGACTGCGGCGTAACAAAGAACTTCGAGACCCAAACAAGAACAAGGTGTAAGCCTCACCGTCGCAGTGCTGCCCCAGTGCGGCGAGGTCGCTGGTCAGGCCCTCAGCACGCTGCTCCAGCCTGCGCTTCTCGGCCAGCGTGAGGAGCTTCTCGGACCTAAGGTCCTCGATCAGCCGGCCCGCCTCTACCAGGGCCAGATCCTTGCGGATCACCTCCTGCCGCGCCGCCCCCTCGGCAGCTCGGGCGGTGTCGGCGCCACTCACGGCGTCTTCGTCCTCTCTTCTTCTTGCCTCCTCCGCTGCGGTCCGGGCGGCGGCGGCCTCGCCACGGGCGTCAGCAGCCTCCTGCTTCGCCGCCTCGGCTTCAGCCCGGCGGAGGTGGCCTCGCTTCGGGCGTCCGCGGCCTCCTTCCTCGACGCTTCGAGAACGGCGGCGGCCTCCTCCCTGGATCGGGCGACCTCGCCTCGAGCCACCCGGACCTCCGCCTCCGCCTCGTTAAGCCGGCTCGCCATCTGGGCTTTCCGGCTCAGCTCCGCGTCGAATCTCGAAGCTCCGCCTCGGCCCGCTCGAGGGCGGCTGACACCTGTGCGGATCGGCCCCGCCTCCTCGGAGCAGGACCGCTCCGCCTCCGCCAAAGCACAAGCACGCCACCTCCCGAAGATGGACCGCACCTCGCGCGGAGCCCCCCCCCTGGGCCGACTGCTCGATGGGGACCACGGCAAGGGCGGGCTTAGTGGACGGGAAACGGCCATATCGCCGGTCGAGCTCGATGTCGGGCAGACCCTCCTCCGCCTCGAGCTGCCCCGACAGCGACCCGCCGCTTGACGGCACGGGCCCCGACTCCCTCCGTCCCTCCGCCGGCGCCTCTCCTGTTGCGATCGGTCGAGGGAAGGCTCGACCCTGGGCCCTCTTCCCTGGCCGGGCTCTCCCCTCCTTGTCGCGCTAGCCGCCACTTCGGTCGCCGCCGCCATCTTCGAGCCCCTCATCAATTTGGCCCCTGCTCCCGCTCGTTCAGGAGGTCCTCCACCGTCGGCTCCTTCTCCGCCCGACGCCTCTCTCCCCCCTTCCCCCCTCCGCAGCATGGCCCGTGCTGGTCGGAGCCACAAGGGGCACAGTCCCCTCAGCCCCAGACACCGCGGGGCCGTGCTCGCCTCAGGCGCTTCCTCCGGAGCACCTGTCGTGGTGAAGGGAAGGATGGCGCTCCCAGTCGGCACCATCATGGGGAGGAGGAGGGAGGAGGAGCAACGCTTCGGCGGGTACGGTGGTGGCAGGCTCGATGCCATGAGCTGAGGCCCCTGCAACACGAGAACGACAGAGAAGTCAGACCAAGAAGAGCACCTCGACCCCTATGGTCGATGACGACGGCCTCACCAAAATTTGCGACGACCAGCCGGCCTCCTCGAGCCATGGCAGCTCGGCCTTCTCCAGCCAAGCGGCTCTCTAGCGGAGGAAGGTGCCATCCCTCGAGGTGCCTGTGCCTCGACGGGCTCGAGGCCTTGGCCCGCTTGGACGAAGCGAGGTCCACCTCCTGGTAGGAGCGCTTCCCCCTGAGAAGATGGAGATGGCACGCGTCATTAAAAGCAAAGAAGTGAAGCCTCACTACCGACGAGACCCAAAGAAACTACTCACCCGAAGCGGCGGCTGGTCTTCTTCCCGGAGTCGCCGGACCCACTCGGGGCTTCGAGCCCCCCCCGCGGCTCGAGCCCTGCGCCTGGGCCGTCTCCGCAGGGCTGGAATGGGGAGAGGTCTCCCGACGCCTCCCCTGGCTCGACCTCGAGGGAGAGCCCTCCTTCCGCCCCGCATCGCGGAGGGCGACCGCACCGCCCTCGTGCTGACATCGTGGCGCTCGCCCCGGCGCGGGCTCCGGGACCCGCTCCGCGCCCACGCTGGCGGTCGCGCTCTCTCCTCGGCGTCCGCCCCCGTGTCCTGGCGGCGGTGCGGCGATGGACTCCGGGGACGCTCGCACCCCTGGTCACGAGATGCTCGGGGCTCCTCCCACGACGCTCATGGTGCGAGGGCTCGACGCCCCATCATGCTGTCCGCTCCTTCGGGGCTCGAAGCGCTCTTCGACGCTTCGCGACGGGCGGGCTCAGGGTCCCTCTCGACGCGAGGGCAGCCCTCGAGGGCCGGCCCCTCTCGGGAACCCCCGCCTGGGTCGACGCCGACGTCGACTCCTTCTGCGCCGCGTCGACAGCGCTCCTTGGTCCGCGGCTTCCTCACGACAACCGGCGCGTCCGGCGCGGAGCTACTCGAAGTCCCCTGGTCTTCCGAGCGAAGCCTGGCTCGGCGCGGCCCTCCGCGACTGCGCCCCGCGCGACCCCTTCGCCGGGGGGACCTCCACACTTCCTCCGCACAAGGAGGGGTCATCCCACTTCGAAGACCCCCGCACGTCTCAAACGCGCGTCCATCCCCTCGTCATCATCCTCATCCTCGTCATCGCTCTCCTCCTCCGAGCCCGAGGAGCTCAGCTCTGGGGACTCGTCTCCAGGCTGGCGGTTACGGCGAGCCTTCGCCAGCCTCTGCTCCCGAGCCAGCGACGCAGTTTTTGATTTTCAATTTCTTCTTTCGGCGTCCTTGCTCTCCTTGTCTTTTTGAGCAGAAAGCGCCTCACCTGGGTACCCGCGGCATCCTCCCTCACCGGAGGCCTCGACGCGCGAAAGGTAAACGCCCCCTGCGAGAACGAACAGATAAGGAAGATTACGGGAAGAAAGAGAGAAAGGAGGGGCTCGAGGGCGACCGGCTCGAGGAAAACTTACCAGGTCAGGACACCCCACGGCGGGTGCCATGGCGATCAGGTTGGCTTCCTCGGGACGGAACGTCCCTTGGATCGTGATCGACACCCGGGAGACGGCTTCATTCCGGGATAGCCCGACCTCCGCCAACCTCGAGCTCTTCAACCCCTCGAGTGAGGCCTTAGGCCCCATCTCGAACATGAGGAGGGGACGCTCCGCCAACGGAAGACCCTCCGCTGGTGGAACGCCCAGATGACCGCCGCGACGGTCAACCCCTTCTCCTCCACCAACTCCTTCATCGCCTCCATCAGCGGCAACCAGTGGCGTTGCCTGTCCGACGCTACGCCCCCAGGTCCACTTCTCTGGGCGACGGTGTGAGATGCCGCCGGTATACTGCGGAAAGAGTCCACCTTCGTGCCGCAAGTAGACACCATGGTGTCGTCGGCCCTACCCCGCCTGGTTTTAGAAGAAAGCTTGTAGCGCAGGTACTCGCGCTGGGACGCCCACGCCTCGGCCGTCAAGGCTCCCAGTCCCTCGCGGTGATGGCCAAGGAGCCCATACGCACGAACCGCCTCCCGCCGGACTTCGAGCCTTGACAAAGAGCTCGCCCCGGAAGAGGTGGACGAACATCTCCCAGTGCGGCTCCATCTTCAAATATCCCTCGCACACCGCGGCGAAGATGGCGGCGTGCGAGATTGAGTTGGGGAGAAGTGGTGCAGCTCCGCCTCGAAGTGGTGGGTAAGCGCCCGCATGAAGCGACTCGGCGGAACACCGAGCCCCATACGATGGTAGCGAGTGAAGCTCACCACGTACCCCTCCGGCGGGTGCGGCTCACGGTGGTCCGCCGATGGAAGAATCCACCACGCCGGCCCGCGCCTCCGGGTTGGGGCGGAGGAGCCCACGCCCCACCAGCGTCTCCAACTCCTCCTGCGTCGTCTTCGATGGGCTCCAATCCTCAGGCGGCAGCACTTGAGATTGGGCGGCCATGCGGCAGCGGCACGGATCTGAGCTGCGGACGGGCGGCCGGGAAGATTTCCAATTGCAAGATTGGGAAGAAGGCGTGCGCGGGCTACGGCGAAAGTAAAGGCAAAGGCAAAGTAAACGAACCCTCTCCTCTCTTTTGGTATTTATACGAAAGAACACCAACAGGCGAGCGTCCCACGACGGCGAAAAAGGTAACCGCATGCATTTAATGCCCCCGTCTAACCACGTCTCGAGCCGGATGCAGGGTACACGCGGGCAGCTCTCCATTCGCTCCACTACCCGGGCCCGCCACGACTGTCGTTCCGGCTTCGCGTCCGCCGCTCTCCCCGGCAGATTTCGCCTAAAAAGGCACGCCCAACGGGCAGAAGGATTCCCAGACGACGGAGGCTTCTTCACGAAGGTAAAAACGGCCCCGGCCCTAAGCCTCGAAGCAGCGAAGGCGGCCCTCGAAGAGGGTTCGACAGCCGGCTTCGAGCACCCGAGTCAGGGACACCAAGGGGCGCCACTCGAGGCATTACTCGGGGCCAAGCCCTCGAGGCCCCTCACTGTATCCAGGCGGGAGCTCGACGTGCAGGAGATCCCCTCGGAGCGAGGCATCGAGCCACCGGGCCCTATCGAATGGACCCTGCACTCCTGCAGACTGAGCGCCCATGCTTTATGAGACCGCCTCCGGGCCACAGTCGACCCCTATCGAATGGGGCACGAGCTCTCACTTGGATCCCCGTTACCAGCTCACTGGGAACCTCGATACTCGCCCGCTCGGGGTAGTACGAGGCATCCCCCCTCGCATCCGATCGAAAGGACTCGCGGGATGACGAGCCAGGGTAATCGGCATGCCGGACAGCTCGAGGAGCCGGCCAGTCGGTTCAGCCTGGCACCCCTCGACGAAAGAGGGTCTAAAACTCGGACAGTTGCGACTAATCTCTTTTTCTTATGTGAGCATGAGATTTTTAGGACTCGGATGAAAGCTCGACCCCAATCTCGCCTGACCCCTCGAGGCCAGGCCCAGGACAAAACGCTCATTCTCCGTCTCGTCCGAGCCCTCCGAGCCAAGCCTCGGGCGAAGTCTCCCGCGGCAAAGGAAAGTTACCGCGAATATTTATACCAAACCACATTTCGAGCATGATTGACAGGCACACACGGCGACCGCAGTCTCCGCTCCCTGACGTCCCGCCTCCTAAAAGGCGCGCCACTGGGCAGAAGGTTCCCTAGCGACGGAGGATTCTTCGGGAAGCCCACGAGGAGTTCTAACCACTCCCCATGGCCTCGGGGGCTACACCCGCGGGTGTCGCTCGCACGACACCCACGGAGTCAAATCAACAAGACCCTCCGAGACCAGTCAGCTACCCATCGAGATCCCAACCTGGAGCCCCTGCTCGAGTGCAAGCACTCAAACAAGGGCTCGGGGGCTACTGTCGGTGGTACAAAAAAGGGGTACCCCCAATTAACGCAAACACCGAACGCTCGCTCTCCGTCTCGCCTGAGCCCTCCAGGCCTCGGGCGAGCGCGCACCCCCACACCTCGAGCCTTGACGCACGGGCCTCGAGCGGTACAGGCAGCCGTGTCAGCCCCATACCACGCACTTAATGCCTTCACCTACTCCGGTCATGTCCACTGGTGCCCAGCACGTACCACAGTAACTCGGTGTAAAGGTCAAGTCTCGTTTTCACCACAACTGGGGCAAAAGGGCACCATGTGCAGCACTGTTCGGCCATGCCAGGCACTGTAACCCCTCGAGGTCGGCTACGCGCCCCTCGAGCCAATGCACTGTCACCCCTCGAGGCCGGCTACGCGCCCCACGAGCCCTGCGCTGCAACACCTCGAGGCCAGCTCCGCGCCCCTCGAGCCCCCGTGGTACCACCTCGAAGCCGGCTCCGCGCCCTTCGAGTCCTAACTACTTTCGTGCTGTTGGAGGACAGGTACCCCAAGACCCGGAGGGACCTCACCGCGTACTGTACATTCCGGGATGGGTGCTGTACGGCTCCCGCCTTGTCGCACCCCCACGTCCGCGCCCGGGATGGAAGCCACGACTCAAGGACGCCTCAACACGACGATCACATCGGCTCCAGTGGCCCCCAAGACAGGGTTCCTACCCTTCTCCGTATGGGGCACCATGCGCCCCGACACCTGTAATACTTTTTGTAACCCTGGCCTCCCCTTGCTCTATAAAGGGACACCGGGGCCCTCGTTTAAGGGGACGCAACTCCGACAGATAACGCACCAGTCCACCCACGCATTCGAGTCCGGACTCCGGTCCACGCTCACTGAGCTTGTATTTGCCCCTGTACAAGCACTTAGGTGCAAGTAATACAAGAACCTCCCCCCCCGCTGGACGTAGGGCCTTCTTTGCCCGAACCAGGATAAATCCTTGTGTCATCCTTGCATCACCATCAGGAAGAAAGAGCACGCGATCATATTACTCGTTGGTGTCATACCCCCGGGTTCGAAACACCGACAGGCGCTGAGGAAGACAAGCTTGCACTGTTCTTCTCCTCCTCTCGCCGGCGATCACCGACGACGGCGGCGCTGCTACGCCGGGCGCTTCAGCCACTCCGCGGCGAACCAAGGGCACGGGAGGCAACAGGGGGCTCACCGGCGTCGATTAAGCGGCTCGGCGAGGGAAGGGGATGGACGGAGGAGGGTGGTCGACGGTGGCCGGCGGAAAGCTCACGGCGGCGATCGTCGTCCCGATGATCCTGCGCGACACAAGTGACCGCAAGGGGTCAGTCAGAGGCGCAAAGGAGTAAGGAAGGTGATGCGGGGGTCAGTGGAGGATGATCAAGGCCGGAGAGGAGTATTTCACGATCCCGACCTCGACGGAATTCTCGCCGGAGATGACAACGGCGAGCTACGCCGGGCGAAAGGAGGCGGTAGAGATGAAATTGAAGAGCGGGGAAGCTTCACGAACTCAAAGCGGAGCTGCTGGACTTGGTGGATGAGCGATGGAGGCTGTGGACTGTGCTGGCGACGGAGGCGGAGCTGAGTGAGAAGCTCGGGTCCGGCGGGCTTATATAGCCGCGGCCAGAGGCCGGTAGAGAGCAGGGTGGTGGGGTGGATAAGCTCGGCGAGAGCGTGCGCACTCGATTGCGCTCTAGCGGGAAGGACAGGCGTGCGTGCAGGGCCTGGGCGAAGGCTCGCCGGCGATGGCCACGGCGGCGGCGACGCCCTGGGCACTGTAGGGGACGGTTGTGGAGGTCAGCGCGTGCGCGTGCGGGGGCGGAATGATGGCGCGGACGCAGGCGGCTGGTCGGGGACAGACGAGCGGCTGCCAAACGCGTGGCGCGCGCAGCGCCGGAGGCTCGGCCACGGCCGGGGCCCTCCCCCTACGCGAGGAAGATGAACAGGGCTAGGGTTTAGGGTTTGACTTTTGGCTGGTTTCTGTATTTTGCAAATTACTCCAAAACTTGAAACTGAGCAGCAAAAACTCAAAACCCCAGTTTTTCAAGAAAAAAGAGATCTACAACTTTGTTTTTGGACCAAGTCCAAATTTTGAATAATTTTTAAATTACAAAAAGGGTAAAAACTAGGGTTTGGAATTAGGTTTTTCAAAAGGGATTTGAAATCTATTTTAGATTTTGGGTTTTGAACAACACCAACAAAGCTTCAAGACACAAAACTGAACAAGAATTACACAAGCAAGTCACAGAGGTGAATTACCATTTTGCCCTTAAAGGAAGATCTGGGCTTTTAGGGTTTTCGAAAAAGAAATCATTACACAGGTATTAAGCAAACTTAAATGCAAGACAAGAATGATTAATGACTAATGATGATGACATGTCAGGTTAATTACATATTAAACACCAGAGGTGTTACAGCATGTGACATTCAAAAGATATAGAATTTAAGAACTGAATGTAAAGTGTAGGCTTGAGACATACCTTATCGGAGCGGGAGTCTCCCCCAAGCTGGCTTCTTGCTTGGTGAAAAGATCTTCTTCGTCTCAGTCGGAGCTCTTGTTCTTTTTATTAAAAAGGGAAACTATCTAATGTTGTGAAAAGAGAAACTATCCTATTTTATTATTCTAGCTAAGTTAACATATACCTATGCATATGACTAAAGATAACTGGTGATATTTTTTTTAGTTTCATGCATGACATATGTTATTTATTCGAAAAAGGGAAAATTGAAGGGAAAAAATAAAAATAAAACCATACCTTAGGTCCATGGAGTTTCATCCTTATCGGGTGGATCTTCTTCCTTGGGCACTTCTTCTCTTAGTACTCCATCTGGTTCTTCTTCTTTTGGCACCTCTCCCTTGTTATGTGAATCACACAACTCAGGAGGTGGTGCTTTCTTTCTGCTCCACCCTGTTCTTGGGCGCCTCTTCTTGATACGAACGGGTTTTGCTACCTTCATGTTAGCGGCATATGCGGGACCACGGGAGAAGGAGAATATTTCCTTCCTTCCTCCTAATGTCATTTGAATTTTACCACTTCCCACATATATGCAAGCATTAACAGTATTCAAGAAGGGTCTACCTAAGATTAGAGGCACATCTTTCCTATTTCCCATATCTAGTATTATAAAATCAGCAGGAACATAGGAACCTCTAATATGAACAGGTAAATCATTAACTATTCCTTCTACATAGCAAGTGGATTGATCAGCTAGCACAACATAGGAGATGTGGATGTCATGGGTGGAAAGAACGAGTTTTCATAAAAATCTTTAGATAGAATGTTCACACTCGATCCTAAATCACACATGGCATTTTTAAAGACTTCACCAAAGATTGAGCATCTAATTATGGGACTACCAGGATCACCCTTTTTAACAGTCATGGTTTGATCTTCATAATAGTTAAAATATTTTATTTCAACCATATTAGCAGTTTCCATCAGGTTTAGCAGGAAGTTTGCCAGATTCAAAAGATGGTATGATAGCAGCAAGTTGAGCTAATTGGGTTTCTAACATCTTATTAAAGCTAAGTTGATTTTTCAGAGCAGATAAGAAATCTTCCAATTTAGCATTTATATTCTCAAGAGTTTTATCATTCGCCATTAATCTCTCTTTTAAGAAATTAGTAGTTTTACCTTGTGAGTAAACTAAAATTTTCAGGAATGAGAACTTATCAGAATTATGAAAATTAGAGCGAGGGAATGAATCGTTACCTTGAGAATTGGAGTGCTGATTCCATCCTTGATTCTGTTGATGGAAACCGTTACTGTTGTTGATGAAGTTCAAATCTTCATGTAGCTCGGGGCAGTGGCTCCTAGAATGTCCGGTTTCTCCACAAACTTCACAAGTCATGTAGGATTCCAGAGATTGGACACTCTCCTGTTGGTTCATCTTCCCACAGCTGTCCAGCTTCTTTGCCAGTAGGTCCATCTTGGCCACGATCATGTCGGCCTTGCCACAAAACGGGCTAGCTTGGACCATCGTGATCAGAGCCGGTTTCAACTCAAAATTGAGGTTAGCATCGATCACGTCTGGTCCTATCGCTATATTAGCGGCAAAAGAAGCAGAAAACTCACGAATGGTCTTGTTGGCCATCGTGAAGATAGAACGAGATAAGAAAGAAAGAAGTTGAAGAAGATGAAGGAAAAAGATAAGAAGAGTTAAGGAAAGAAAGAATGGGGTAAGATGGGATTCGCTAAGCAGGAGCTTAGGCGAAGATAAATTCGACATGGACTCAACCGATACACCGATTGCCTTCCCCGGCAATGGTGCCAGAAATGCTTGCTGGTAGTTCTTAGCTACACCTAAGATAGGGTAACTAAAGTAGCTATCTACTAATGCCAAGCGGGGTTGTCAATCCCGACACTAGTAGGAGCTAGCTAGAGAGAATGCAATCTACCAGGGGGAGATTCTGCAAGCGCACAGAACTATCGTAGTAGCACTTCGCCTGGGAGTACCAGGTGTCGATTTATTTGATCCCAAGGGAGGCTAGGGTGGTGTATGAGTCGAGTCAAGGAGGGGATGAGAGTCGAAGAAAAGAGAAAAAAGAAAAGGGGAGAAGGGAAGATGAAAGGCTAGAAAGAATATATGGGTGGATAGGTAAGGACGAAATGGATGGCTAAGGTAAGGTGGATGGATAGGTAGATAGAGGGTAACTAAGGTAACTAACTAATAACTACTGATAACTAATCCTAGATAACTACAAAGCAAGATAACTACGAAGCGAGATAGTTACGAAGCAAGGCAGACAAAAGACAATAAAGCAACTAAGTTAAGTAAAGTTTTATTCCTATCTTGTCAAGTATCGAGGCGTACTAGCCTTTACCACTTACTTAGGTTGAACGCTAGCACAACGAGCCTTACTGTTAAACTGGGCCAACTACGTGGTGGAATTCAAGGCGCACAGGGCTGTCACCACCTGCTTGCTACCACAGCTATCCGGGGGGTCCAGCCGTATCTGAAGGTAAGTCTGTAACTAAGCACCACGCTTAACTATATTCTAACTATCTCTATCCTAGCTTTGAATAGAGACACCGTTGTGGACGTCAGAGCAAGTACTTGACTTAATAAGATAAACACTAAACTAACTAAGCAACCTATTGGCAAAGATCAATCACTAAGCACACTAGAGATTAACTACTGTGGCTAAGTGAATTGAACTGTAGGATAGCTAGGTCACACTCAAGGTACTTGATAAAGTAATACTGAAAGTAATGCTTAAAGTAATACTGAGATAAAGATAAATGTACCTGAGATACAAGAGAGCAAACCAGACTAGAGATGCCGGGAAATCAACCGACCTCCGATGCCAGTCGCTCGCACTCGCTTCTCTCTTAGCAAGCTCTACGCTAATACTGCCAAGGACTTAGGCTAAGCTGTGCTAAACTAAGAGCCGGGCTGTAGCGAGGGCACTATAGCTAGACTCTCTCTACTATCTAACCTACTTGCCAAAGCTCTCTGAGCTTCTAACCTAACTCTCACTTGCTTCTCTTGGAAGTGTAGGATCTACTGCGGTTATGTCCTGGGTTGTGAATGATGAGGTTGCCTCAGGGGTGTATTTATAGCCCAAATGTGAGTGCGGGGTCCTTCTTAGGTGGCAGCCAACCGACCTAGGGTAGTCAGGTGGCGGGCGCCACCCCCTACTTGGCGGCCGCCAGCTCCCTGGCCGTTGGATGAACCGCCCCTCTGCTTTAACGGCATCCAGGTGGTGGTCCAGGCGGTTTGGAGGTCGGTTGCAGTCCTAGCAACCGACATTCAGCCTTGATCCCGCCACTTCATCCTGAGCGTCCGATGCCACTGACCTAGTGACCAAGGGCCAAGATTTGGCCCTGGGGAGGTCACATGGATCAGTGACGTGGCAGGGGGCCAACCCCGTGGCGGGCGCCCTTAGAGGGGGCGAGCGCCACTAGGGGTGGCGGGCGGGCCACCCCCCCTTGGCCATTTGGGCCCTGCTGAGTGGGGTGGCCTCTGGTGGGTCCATATGTCAAATTTGGTCAACATCCTGCATTCAATCAAATTTATCTGGACATGTGGAATTTGGTATTTGAAACCTATTTGACTACGTTCATGCCTTTTTGGTGAGCTTTAGGGTCAAATGTTGAAGGTAAAACAGGTGTTTAAGGTCCGTCAACAGACTCCTCAGTGCCCGGATTCTTTACGCCAACATCGTCAGCTATGCTGGTCGGATCGCGGTGCTTACACTTGACGCTCGGACTTCATTGCCGACCAGCTGGCCGGACTCCTCGACGTTCATCGACGGCTACACCGAGGGCTCACCAGCTAACCTGGGGACTACTCAGTGCTCGGACTTGTCATTCGACAACCTGCTCGGATGGCATACTGCTTTCACCATAGTGGTTTTCCCTTTTTTATAAGCGCTACAAGATTTATTCTTTATATTCTAGCAGCCTTGGGGACTACCGTGTATACATGGCGCTCGTCTACTCATGTATATAAATCTGGTTATTCTCAAGACCCTGGTACCACGTGACTGAGTCACCTGCTGTTAGGCTCGGGGACTAGCTTTGGGGATATAGCCCAGGGGACCAGACGATGGTACATGGGCCACACCACTGGAGGTCGTCCAACCGGCATGATGAAGGCGTGCGACGCACGACATGCACGACACAACAGTTGTAATCTAGATACAATACCAACTCAGATACTTATCATGTAACTCTGTCCCTTCGAATATAAAGGGGGCAGAGGTCCTCCGAGAGGACAGGTCACAAGTCACAAGCCAGATCCAATCAGTATAAATCGACGCAGAACGTAGGGTATTACGCTAAACCTCCGGCCAGACCTGGATAAATCTCTGTGTTCATCTAGTTTGCCTGGCGTCAATGTCTTGGTCGTCATCTTGGTCGTCATCTTGCGCACCTTCCCCTCTAATCTACCACCTTGGGCATACCCCTAGGTGGATATCTGCGGAACATTGGTTGTATGCCCGAGTCTCTGTGTGATGAGTGATTGTCAACGGAGATGATGCGCATGTTCTTTGGCTTGTTTTGTGCAGGTGTCGAGCACGGAGACAGTGATCGATGGCGGGTGAAGGTCAATTTGCGACGTGCCGTGCCGACGGACCGGGCGCGATGAGGATGGGCGTGCCGTGCGGCGGACGTGCCATGCCGAGTATCGGACGGTGAAGGGCGGACGTGGACTTGGACTGATGGACTGGAGGCCGGAGGATCAGCTGTGGTGGCTGGCAGCCTGCGACAGGACGCAAGCGGAGAAGTGCGATCATGTCGGTGAAGGGGTGCACAGGCGGCGTGCATCCCCTCTACGACGCCGGTTTTGTTGGTAGAGCCCGGGAAAAACCAACGGTGGACGGTTTCCTCCAGGTTTTGGCCTCAAAACCTGGGTGCGGTTTCCAGGTTGAGCCTCAAAACCTGGGCGTGGGCCGGTTTCCGAGTTTGGGCCTCAAAACTCGCGCTGAGGGTTTCCGAGTTTGGCCACAAACTCGGGCTGGAGGCTGGTTTCCCGGTTTGGGCCTCAAAACCGGGGGCTGATGGAAAAGGCTGGTTTCCCGGTTTGGGCCGCAAAACCGGGGGTGCAGAGTGGTGGGCGGCACGTGGCGGCGATCTGAAGGTTGCGTGGAGGCGACGCGGAAGACCGTGCGGGCGTGGCCGTCGGATCTACCTACCACCAGCGGGTGGACTAGAATAGCCTTAGGTTAGGGTTAGGCTGGTCCGCTCTGTAATTAGAGTAGAGAGGGGTAGAGTAGGAAATAGACTTAGGCTAGGTGTATAAGTAGTCTAGGGGAGACACCCTCCTCCCTATCTCAATCTCAGTTAGAGCTTTCATTTCCTAGGGTTTCCACTCTCCCACCCCCCTGCTTTAGCTAGTTGAGATCCGCAGAGAGACTCCACTCTGTGTACTGTTGATTCGAGGAAGTGAGGCCGTATCCTCACCTTGGATCCCATCTCTTGGTGTCAATTCGCGTTTTGATTTCATGTTCATCATGTTCTTCGCGGATTGCTTTGTGCCTTGAGTTTTCCCGTCGCTTGATCTTTGTGCTCGGTTCATCTTTCACGATCCGTTTGAACTGAGTTGCTCTAGATCGTGAGGCACTTCTTTCCACCGAAAGAATCATCTCTAACCTCACGGTCTAGGAGATCGATCAAGTTTTAGTTTCGGGTCTCTTTTTCTTCTTTCCCCCGAATTCCTTCGATTCACCCGATTTGGAGTTAGGTTCGAGCCATGATCTCTTAGAGATAGCTCACTAACCTCCTTGTGACTCCTCAGATCGAATCCCAAGCCTAGAGCACTTGATTCGGAGGAGATCGGGTTGAATCGCCGGAGTTTCAGTGCAGTCGCGGGGTGACCGGACGCTCTGTCGGGCTGACCGGACGCACGCTTTCAGAGTCCGGTCGTTGAGCACGGCGCCAAGCTTTTCTGCGTACTGACCGGACGCTCTCGACCGGACGCTCTGTTTGCATTTCGACCGACGCTACGCTTGCACTGTTCCCGTGTCATTGTCTCATCTGACCGGACGCTCAGTGAACGACCGGACGCTTGAGCTCCGTGCGTCCGGTCGCGACAGAGAGCTCCCAGAGCTGTTTTCTCTGACGACCGGACGCGTCCGGTCCCTGCTGACCGGACGCAGGCCAGAGTCCGGTCGCTGCAGTTTCGCGCGTCTTCGTTCGCGGTTCGTTCGTTCTTGATCGGATTTGAGTTTCCGTCTTTTGGGTTGGCTTTCTAGGGTTGTCTAGTGTCCCGCTGTGCTTCTAGGAAGCATCCACCCTACATCTAGGGTCGTGGACATTAGCAAGCTCTAGGTTTCGCTTTTGGGGTTGATCTTGGGACAGTGGCATCTAGTTTCCGAAAGGAAATTTTTGAAGCTCCCATTCACCCCCCCTCTGGTCGCTTTCGGGTAGCTTCTCGGTTCCTTCAATTGGTATCGGAGCGGTTAAGGATCTTCCACCTTAGCCGGTTCCAGATCCACCGAAGGCGACATGGATCGCGGCGTGGGCAAACCGCCGTTTTTCGATGGGACGAACTATGCGTATTGGAAGATACGTATGTCGGCCTATTTGCAGAGCTTGGGCGCTTCGATCTGGGATATTTGCAACTCCCCTGATTACGTGGTCTTGGCTGCTCGTGTGACTCAACAGCAGGTCGATGAGCACGATGCCAATAGCCGAGCCCGTAATGCTCTTTCTCTTGTTTGAGCATGGGTGAGTTTGATCGTGTTTCTCACCTCGCTACGGCTCGGGAGATCTGGGACACTCTCATGCGTTTTCATGAGGGCACCTCTCAAGTCAAAACCCGACTCTACGAGTCGTTCAAGCGAGAGTATGAGAACTTTAGACATCAACCTGGCGAGAGCATAGAAAGTTTATTCGCTCGCTTTCAGGTGATTGTCAACAGGATGAGGGCTAACAGAGAGCAGTTGCCATTTGACGATCATGAGCGTGCTTTGAAGCTTTTGCACACTCTTGACCGTTCGGTGTGGGACTCCAAGGTTCAGGCAATCATCGAATCGCCGAACTATGAGACCCTCACCTGCGACGAGCTCTTCAGTAAGCTCAAGTCCAGTGAGATTGATGCTATGGCGAGGGCTTCTTTTGAAAATCCTTCTCGCCCGTCCATGGCTTTGGTTTCCGGCTCTTCCTCTAACCCCTCAGCTGGCTTTGCGCTTTCTTCTCTCTCTTCTTTCTGTGACAGAGGACCAGCTGGAGTCTTTGGGAGACGACGAGTTGGCTTTGCTTGCCAACCGGTTCTCGCGGTTCCACAACAACCGCATGAACCGTCGTCGCGGAGGAGGACGCACCGGATGCTACGAGTGCGGCGACCCCGACCACTTCATCGCCGACTGCCCCAAGAAGAAGAACAAGCATCTTGGGAAGGGCGATCACGGCCACAGGCGCGACTCCAAGTACAAGGAGAAGCACGTTCCCCCAAGGCACAAGAAGCGGGGCGGCTTCAACAAAGAGTACATCAAGAAGAAGTACTTGGAGAAGCAGCAGGCTGAGCAGCGAGCGTTCTTCGCCACGCTCAGCGACGTCGACGGCTCGGATGACGACTCCGCTCGATCGAGTGATGACGAGTCCGAGAAGAAGAAGCTGGAGGACACGTTCAACGGCTTGTGCTTCTTCGCCGGCGACGAAGCCTGTGTACCATGGCGCTCGGAGATGAGGTCGACGGCGAGCCGGAGCGTACCCCTCGGAACGACGACGACGACGACACCTCCCAGGTATCTCTCACCTACGACGAGCTTTCCTCCGAGGTTGAGAAGTTGACTGCTGCCCTCCTTAGTCAAGACAAGTTGCTTAGGCGTGCCGCTAGAGAGCGCAAGGAGTTTTAGGCAGTGGGAGGACACGGTGAAGGAGCTTGAGTTCGCTCGGTCCACCGTGGTTGTGTCGGAGGAGTTGGAGTGCGAGAGTTGCGCCGCGCACATGACGGATCTTCTCACTCTGAGGAGTAAGTATGCTGCGCTGGTAGATGAGGTGGATGAGCTCCGAGCTAGACCGCAGCTGTTTGGTGCGTGCAAGACTTGTCCTGTCTTGCAATCCGAGTTGGCAGAGAAGAATGCCAAGCTTGAGTCTTTTGAGAAGGCCGGCTCGGATAGCACTTGTGTCAAGAGGTTGCTTTGTGTGAGGGCCTGGAGCAGGAGATGGCCAATGTGAGGCATGACAAGGTGCGTACCGAGGAGAAACACATACCTACCTTCGGACCGTCTTGTCATGGGTGTCTTGTGGTGAGCCTCAGCTCGGGATGATGATCTCCCAATTCAAGCGAGCTGCTGGGGCTCCTGGTGTAGGTCTTGGCCAGAGTGTTGATCTTTCAGCTTTTGGTAAGATTGGAGAGTCTAGTGGTCTGAACCCCTGTGAGAAGCCCAACTCCACCACTACTCCCAAACTAACCAAGCTTCCACCCAAAGAGCCTGCCAAGCCTGTCACCAAGGATGGAGTTGTAGTTGAACCCCCCAAGGCTCCACCCAAGAATCCACAATGGCAACCCAAGCCCAATCACCTAAAGAACAAGCTTGACACAATGCCACCCATCCGAGAGGAGTTGCCACAGAAGGGCAAGGGCAAGGTGAACCATACCCACATCCCTGCAAACCAACAACCCCCTTTGCGCGCGGTGAGGTTTCAGTGTGACTTTTGTGGGCGGGATGGTCACCTGAGTGAGTTCTGCTTTAGGCGCAGGAGAGAGGCGCGCCGAGCTAGGGAGATGCAGAACCCGGACATGTTTCACCCAGCTCGTGGTGGACATGCTCCGAAGCCTCAGGGGAGAGCTGCTAGGTCTGGAGGGAAGCATACCCAGCCTAGGCAGCAGGAGAGAGCCCCTAGGAGGGAGACTAGGCCTAGAGGTAGAGCACCTCAGTTTGTGAGGCCTAGGCAGGAGAGAGCTCCGAGGAGAGACGCTAGAGTTGAGCAGCAGGCTCCTAGGCGTAGACCTCGTAGAGAGCGTGCCCGACGAGGTCCTGTTTTTGCAGGTAACGGACCCCGTGGCGGAGGCTTTGTTGAGCGCCTTGTCCCACCGCAGGTAGAGTTTCGCGGTGAGCGCTTCTTCCCCAGCGGACCACGTTTTCCTGTGCGTGGTGATCGCTATCCCCCTAGACAGGATGGTTTTTACACTGACCGTTCTTTTGAGCAGCCGGCCCAACACTGGTTTCCTTCTTATCTTACTAACCCCAGTGTTGGACCGTATGTTCACCCTATGTCTTTTTATTGATGTAGGAGGAGCGGTTGGAGGACATTTGGCTTGTGGATTCCGGTTGCTCGAGGCACATGACCGGAAATGCCAAATGGTTCTCCAGCCATAGTCCGGTCGCCGGAAAGAGTACATAACCTTCGGCGACAAAGGTAAGGGCAAGGTATTGTCCGTTGGTGCAGTGCGGGTTAATGAGCACTTTGTGTTGCGCGAGGTTGCTCTTGTTTCTAACCTGCATTTCAACTTGCTTTCTGTTTCGCAACTTTTTCGTGAAGGCTATGAGATTCGTTTCAAACCGAACCTTAGCCGGATCTTAGATCCTCAGGGTGATCTTGTATGTCTGATTTCACCCTTTGGGAATGTCTTTCGCGCGAATTTCTCAAAGTCGTTTGGATCTTCTCGCTGTCTTTTGGCTAGTCCTTCTTCTTCTGATCTTTGGAAGTGGCATAGGAGGCTCGGTCACCTGAGTTTTGACTTGCTTGCAAGACTTAGCTCACTTGGCTTAATCCGAGGATTGCCCAAGCTTTCGTTGGAGAAGGATCTAGTTTGCCATGCTTGCCGGCATGGAAAGATGGTTGCTGCTCCCCACCATCCTTTGACCAAGGTTATGACCTCGCACCCCGGAGAGCTTTTGCATATGGACCTTGTTGGTCCGGCTCGGGTGAGCTCGGTTGGTGGGAAGTGGTATGTGCTTGTTATTGTTGACGACTTTTCGAGGTATTCGTGGGTCTTCTTTTTTGAGAAGTCCGAGACATTCTCCTTCGCTCGCGATCTGATTTTGCGTCTTCAGAACGAGTTCCCTTTGAACTCGATGCGAGCGATTAGAAGTGATAATGGTTCCGAGTTTAAAAATTCGGATTTTGAGAAGTTTTGTAAATGCCTTGGTTTGGAGCATCAGTTTTCTTCTCCCTATACACCACCCCAAAATGGTGTTGTAGAGAGGAAGAATCGGACCCTTGTTGAGATGGCCAGGACGATGCTTGATGAGCATAGGACTCCTAGGCGCTATTGGGCCGAAGCTATGAACACTGCATGCTATATTTCGAATCGCATTTTTCTGAGAGTGTTTTTGAAGAAGACCTCTTATGAGTTGCGTTTTGGTCGCCAGCCCAAGGTGAGTTATTTTAGAGTCTTTGGTTGCCACTGTTTTATATTGAAAAAAGGCAACCTAGACAAGTTTGAGTCTCGTTCTTCTGACGGTGTGTTTTTGGGTTATGGCACTCACACTCGAGCTTATCGTGTACTTAACCTTGACACTAACCGAGTCATGGAGACATCAGATGTCACCTTCGACGAGACTCTTGTTTCCCTCTTCTCGTTTTGAGCGTGCAGGTGATCACGAGGTTGGAGAGCCTCTTTTCGATGACGAGGAAGAGGGTGCTGAAGGTATAGATGATCCAGCACCCCCTCCGCCTGCCGCGCCGCCGGGAGCGGCTTCGACGACGACCCGTGGCCCCGAGACGTCTTCTTCCTGGGGGCCGTGGGATCCACCTCGCGCGGTACCTTTTGTACCCGGGGTGGAACCAGCTACTGTTGAGGGGGGGTTACTTCTTCTTCCCGGAGGCGCCACGACACATCCAGCGCCAGCACCCCCCTGAACAGATGATCGGAGACATCGACGAGCGAGTTACTCGCTCCAGGTCACAGCACATCTCGCACTTTGCTCATTCTGCTTTTGTTGCGTCTTTTGAGCCCCGAGATGTTGGACACGCATTGACGGATCCGGATTGGGTCAATGCCATGCATGAGGAGCTAGAGAACTTTGAGCGAAATCGGGTTTGGGTTCTAGTGCCACCACCTCCTGACTGTAAACCTATTGGGACAAAATGGGTATTTAAAAACAAGCAAGGAGAGGAGGGCCACATTGTGAGAAACAAGGCCCGGCTTGTAGCGAAGGGTTATAGTCAGAAGGAGGGGATAGATTATGAGGAGACCTTCGCTCCTGTAGCTCGTTTGGAGGCTATTAGGATACTCTTGGCTTATGCTGCATCCATGTTTTCAAACTTTTTCAAATGGATGTCAAGAGTGCCTTCTTAAACGGCTATATTGAGGAGGAGGTCTATGTCCAGCAACCCCCCGGTTTTGAAAATCCCAAGTTTCCAAACCATGTCTTTAAACTCCACAAAGCTTTGTATGGTTTGAAACAAGCCCCTAGAGCCTGGTATGAGAGATTAAAAACCTTTTTGCTAGCTAAGGGTTTTAAAATGGGATGTGTAGATAAAACGCTTTTTTCTCCTCAAGCAAGGCAAAGATACTCTCTTGGTCCAAATTTACGTGGATGATATCATTTTCGGTGGTTCTTCTCACGTTTTGGTTGCCAAGTTTGCAGATACTATGAGCAGGGAGTTCGAGATGAGCATGATGGGCGAGCTGACTTTCTTTCTCGGGTTGCAAATTAAGCAATCCCGAGAGGGGACGTTTGTGCACCAGGGCAAGTACACAAGGGACTTGCTGAAGCGGTTCGACATGGGTGAGGCTAAGCCTCTTCCGACGCCCATGTCGACGACGACTGCCCTGGATGCCGACACGGATGGAGAAGCAGTGGACCAGAAGGAGTACCGCAGCATGATTGGATCGCTGCTCTACCTGACGGCGACACGGCCGGACATTCAGTTCGCCGTGTGCTTGTGCGCGCGCTTTCAGGCTTCGCCACGCATTTCTCACCGTCAGGCGGTGAAGCGCATCTTCAGGTACCTTCGTTTCACGCCCGAGCTCGGGATTTGGTATTCTGCTTCCTCCACCCTCTCGCTTTGTGGTTTTTCTGATGCTGATTTTGCTGGTTGTCGCATTGAGCGCAAGTCCACTTCTGGGACTTGCCAGTTTATTGGATCTTCTCTGGTGTCGTGGTCTTCTCGCAAGCAGTCTAGTGTCGCTCAGTCTACCACGGAGGCTGAATATGTTGCTGCGGCTAGCTGCTGTTCCCAGTTACTCTGGATGATGGCCACTTTGCGTGATTTTGGTTTGAGCTTTACTCGAGTTCCTTTGCTTTGTGACAGCACGAGTGCCATTAGCGTTGCTAAGAACCCTGTGCTTCACTCGAAAACCAAACACATTGATGTGCGCTTTCATTTCTTGCGAGACCACCAGGAGAAGGGTGATATCGACCTTCGCCATGTCGATACTCATCACACAATTGGCTGATATTTTCACCAAGCCTTTAGACGAATCAACCTTTAATAGGTTGAGGGGTGAGCTTGGTGTGTGTTTCCCCTTTTAGATGGGGGAAGCATTTTGAGATGTACAGACTGACTCTTTTATTTTGAGGCTCTTTTCTTTTGAGTTTCTTGAGTCTCTCCTTTTGGTATCTTCTTTCCTTCAGTTTTGTGTCGGGCATACGCATTTACATTCTGAGCTTCATGTCTATATTCACTAGAATGTAATTATGCTCTTGTTAGTATTGCTCCGATACTTATGATGATGCTTGTAGCTTATGCTCTTTCTGATCACTGTTACATGTTATGAGCGAGCTATTTTTTGGAATGGTGAATTATGCCTAATGTATATAAATCTGAAAATGTTCACCATTGAGATATGCAACTAGCATGTGTAGGGTGTGTTGAGTCCATTCCTGCTTTTCATATATGCTAGGTTGCTATGTCTCTAGTTCTGAGTCATTCACTTGCTTGGTTGTTCATAACTTGCTTAAAATCTGAACCAAGTATTGTTGAATTGAAAAGATCGAGATGGGATTGCTTGTCAACACCTCATGGTATTGAGACTGTTTCTCATTGCACTTTGAGTTAAACTTGAGCCATGTAGTGTATGACCGAAACCGTTGCTTTAAGCTTCTGATTGCTTCGGCATAGGCTTCGCACGGTTGAAAAGTTAGGCGATGACAAGCTTTCAACCTCTCGCAATCACATGCTAAAAATGAACTTGTGAATTCTTTTACCGCTGCAACTCCGATATGAATTTGAAATCACAAGTATATGCTTCATTCCTATGCATGATGATTGAACTTTGCTAGGGGTAGTTCACCTTGTATATATGCTTAGCACTTGTTTGGATTCCTTCTATACATGTCTAGTGCTATGTTGATGGTGACTACTATCCTTTTGATCTAACACTCCTCACATGCTCTATATGCTTCAAATTTCGTATAAGTGATCAGTTTGACCTTTGCTATTTGAGTGCTTAATTGAGATGTTGGAGCTATACTGATTAGAGCATCTTTGCACTCTTTTGACTATATACTTGAAGCTCCTAACTTGCATTTTGACTTCATATGCATTGTGGAGGAGATCTTGTGTTCAGAGGGAGTTTATGTGAAGAGAGTTGCTTCTCCGATACCTTTTGGCCTTGATAAGTGCATTTTCAACTAGGGGGAGAATTTACGCAAATCATATGCCCTGAAAATCTTTTGTCCTAGTTGCTTGCATTTGTCGAGGGGGAGTTTGCTAGTTGTGTTGAGCCGTTGCCTCTGTCTTGAGGGACTAGCAAACGTTCCTAGCTTCTCATGAGCTTTCATAAGCTTTTTCATTTGGCTTTCAATTGGTATCGTCTGGTGTGCTTTCCCATTTGGTTTGGGTTGATTTCCAATTGGTTCGGAGTGATTTTCTTGCTAGTTGTGTTGAGCCTCTGTGCCTCTTTCTTGAGGGACTAGCATTTTCTTGCTTCTGTGTCCTCCGATCTGCAATTGGTTATCTGCTAGCGGTGTTTTGAGCCTGTTTCTACCTCTTCTTGAGGGCTAGCTTTACTTTGCTTGGTTGCGTCGAGCCGTTGCCCATGTCTTTGGGGACCAAGTTTTTCGCTTCATCCACTTGACCTTCTTTGGCTTTTGATAGGCTTTGGGTCATTTGGTTGGGTTTCTCTTCCCACTCCTTCCTACCTCCTTCTCTTATCATGATTTGTTGTGGAGTTGACAATGCACTCATCAAGGGGGAGATTGCGGATAATGGGGTGTATGCCGAGTCTCTGTGTGATGAGTGATTGTCAACGGAGATGATGCGCATGTTCTTTGGCTTGTGTTGTGCAGGTGTCGAGCACGGAGACAGTGGTCGATGGCGGGTGAAGGTCAAGTTGCGACGTGTCGTGCCGACGGACCGGGCGCGATGAAGGAGGGCGTGCCGTGCGGCGGACGTGCCATGCCGATGTATCGGACGGTGAAGGGCGGACGTGGACTTGGACTGATGGACTGGAGGCCGGAGGATCAGCTGTGGTGGCTGGCAGCTGCGACAGCGACAAGCGGAGAAGTGCGATCATGTCGGTGGAAGGGGTGCACAGGCGGTGCATCCCTTCTACGACGCCGGTTTGTTGGTAGAGCCGGGAAAAAAACCAACGGTGGACGGTTTCCAGGTTTGGGCCTCAAAACCTGGGTGCGGGTTTCCAGGTTGAGCCTCAAACCTGGGAGTGGGCCGGTTTCCGAGTTTGGGCCTCAAAAACTCGGGCGCTGAGGGTTCCGAGTTTGAGCCACAAAACTCGGGTGGAGGCTGTTTCCCGGTTTGGGCCTCAAAACCGGGGGCTGATGGTGAAAAGGCTGGTTTCCCGGTTGGGCCGCAAAACCGGGGGTGCAGAGTGGGTGGCGGCACGTGGCGGCGATTGAAGGTTGCGTGGAGGCGACGCGGAAGACCGTGGGGCGTGGACGTCGGATCTACCTACCACCAGCGGGTGGACTAGAATAGCCTTAGGGTTAGGCTGGTCCGCTCTGTAAATTAGAGTAGAGAGGGGTAGAGTAGGAAATAGACTTAGCTAGGTTAGTATAAGTAGTCTAGGGGAGACACCCTCCTCCCAATCTTAATCTCAGTTAGAGCTTTCATTTCCTAGGGGTTCCACTCTCCCACACCCTGCTTTAGCTAGTTGAGATCCGCAGAGAGACTCCACTCTGTGTACTGTTGATTCGAGGAAGTGAGGCCGTATCCTCACCTTGGATCCCATCTCTTGGTGTCAATTCGCGTTTGATTTCATGTTCATCATGTTCTTCGCGGATTGCTTTGTGCCTTGAGTTTTCCCGTCGCTTGATCTTTGTGCTCGGTTCATCTTTCACGATTCCGTTTGAACTGAGTTGCTCTAGATCGTGAGGCACTTCTTTCCACCGAAAGAAATCATCTCTAACCTCACGGTCTAGGAGATCGATCAAGTTTTAGTTTCGGGTCTCTTTTCTTCTTTCCCCCGAATTCCTTCGATTCACCGATTTGGAGTTAGGTTCGAGCCATGATCTCTTAGAGATAGCTCACTAACCTCTTGTGACTCCTCAGATCGAATCCAAGCCTAGAGCACTTGATTCGGAGGAGATCGGGTTGAATCGCCGGAGTTTCAGTGCAGTCGCGGGGTGACCGGACGCTCTGTCGGGCTGACCGGACGCACGCTTTCAGAGTCCGGTCGTTGAGCACGGCGCCAAGCTTTCTGCGTACTGACCGGACGCTCTCGACCGGACGCTCTGTTTGCATTTCGACCGGACGCTACGCTTGCACTGTTCCCGTGTCATTGTCTCATCTGACCGACGCTCAGTGAACGACCGGACGCTTGAGCTCCGTGCGTCCGGTCGCGAACAGAGAGCTCCCAGAGCTGTTTTCTGACGACCGGACGCGTCCGTTCCCTGCTGACCGGACGCAGGCCAGAGTCCGGTCGCTGCAGTTTCGCGCGTCTTCGTTCGCGGTTCGTTCGTTCTTGATCGGATTTGAGTTCCGTCTTTTGGGTTGGCTTTCTAGGGTTGTCTAGTGTCCCGCTGTGCTTCTAGGAAGCATCCACCCTACATCTAGGGTCGTGGACATTAGCAAGCTCTAGGTTTCGCTTTGGGGTTGATCTTGGGACAGTGGCATCTAGTTTCCGAAAGGAAATTTTTGAAGCTCCCATTCACCCCCCCTCTGGTCGCTTTCGGGTAGCTTCTCGGTCCTTCACTATCGGCGATATTTCATCGACAGTGGCGCCCACCAAGGGGTGTGTGCGTAGAGACTCCATGGCGAGCAAGATGGCCATCTTCCCCGCTTCCACGACTCTTCCGGTAGGCTTCACGTTCACCGTCGGGTCGTCCTCCTGGACTACCGACGTCGACGGCGCTGCCAGGGGTGTGGAGGCGGTGCAGGCTTTCCCTGTGCTGAACGGGTCTGCTTCCACCACTTCAGCATCTGCAAGACCAGCCTCGACATCTCTTTGAGGTCATCCTCCCCAGCGCTCCGTCGACGCTTCCCCGCTATCGGGGGTGGCGTGTCGACAACACCGATCTGATCGAATCCATCGATTAGGTCATGACAGGCATCACCGACACTCTCGCTCTCGTAGATCTGATCAGAGATCGATCTCTGAGCACAAAATCGCCGTACCTCTCGTTTCGACCTCCAACCGCGTCACAGTGATGATCGTCGTAATAAGCGGCGCTATGTGCGAACACAAGGTTGATATGTGTCCTAGTGGTTCCTTTCCTGAGTGATGAGCGATCGGTCAACGGGCAACATGTGTCTCTTGGCTATGTTTATGTGCAGGTGTGGAGCTTGAAGACAGTGGTCGATGGCGAGTGAAGGTCAAGTAGAGACGTCCTGCCGACGGACCGGGAGCGGTGAAGGGCGGACGTGAGGCTTGGACCGATTGGCCGGGAGGCCGGAGGACAGCTTTTGTAGCTGGCACATGCATCGGCGAGGGGAGCACATGGGGATGTGCAAGTGCACATCGGCCGAGTCGGGAGAAGACGATTGCGTCGTAACACTTGGCGGAAGGCCGAGAAGGAAGGTGAAGGCGTTGTGCCTGACGTGGAGGCTGGACATGCATCAGCATCGGTGCTGGTGGTCGGGGTGTGCGAACCACATCCTGTCTACGGCGCGGTTTTGGTAGTTGAGCCTCAAAAAACTACCCTCAATGGTTTCTGAGTTTGGGCCTCAAAACTCGGGGTGGCCGGTTTCCGAGTTTGGGCCTCAAAACTCAGGGTGGACGGTTTTCCAGGTTTGGGCCTCAAAACCTGGGCCGGCGGGTTTCTAAGTTTGGGCCACAAAACTCAGCCGGGGACACAGGTTTCCAGATTTCAGCCTCAAAACCGGTGGGAGGTTCCAAAAGGGACGGTCGCCGCGTGGCAGCGCCGAGAGGCTTGTGTTGCGGCGAATCTATCAGTGAGGAAGGCGTGGCGGTCGACAGGACGACACGTGGTGGCATCCTGAGGCTTGCATCGAGGCGAAGCTAAGGACGAGGAAGGCGCGTGGCTTTCGGATCAAGACTTGGCAGAGTTGGACCGGAATACCCTTAGGGTTAGCCTGTTCGCTCTTTGTATCTAGGGGTAGAAGGGGAATAAGTGTATTAGGCTATAAGTAGAGAGGCAGCCCCTCCTCTCATTCTATCCTTGCAGCATTTCATTCTCTATCCTTTGTTAGGTTTTCTTCTACCTGTTGCCTGTGATCCGCAGAGCTAGATACAATACCTCTGTGTACTTAGAATTTTTGAGGAAATGAGACCGTAATATCGTTGTTGTCTCAAGGGTTCGAGACCCGGCTGTGACACCCTAAAAATCGCTTTTGGGAAAATAGAGTTTAATATGACTGTATTTATTTATTTTTCATGAAACATATAGGTCAAATAATAATTTTTGGTGAATTAATAAATTAAGTTGGGGCTTAGAAACATTTTTGTTGCATTCATGCTGAAGCATAATATTTTCTTTAATGTAGGAATAGTGTTGGGTGGTTTGAATTCAAAGCCAGTTTGAATTTGAACTAGTTTTGCTTTGAAAATAAAAAGAAAAGTCATTTCTTTTTCCTTCTCCCTCTCCCACCCTTTTCGGCTCGGCTAGCAATGCGGCCCCCCCCCGCGCTCGCCCTTCCCCTCCTCCACCCACACGCGCAGTGGCCTGCATCAACCCCGCGGCTCCCCCTCGCTCCAGCCTACGCCGCGCCCGCACCCGCCTCCCCCGCTCTCCCTCTCGTTTACATCCTGGCCCTGCCTGTCAGCCGCACCGTCCCGCCTCCAAGTCGGCCCCACGTGTTAGCAACCCTGACCCCTTCTCCTTCCTCCCGCCTGCGCAGTGCGCCGCCGCCGACCTCTCCACTCCCGTAACCGCCGCGGGAGTGGCCTTTAAGGCCACTACGCCGCCAACCGGCTCAGTGGAGCTCCCATCCGCGCCGTTTTGCCACCCACCCTAGCCCTATATAAGCCAGGGCGAAGCCCCGGGCTCTCTGCCTCGCCACCCCCACTCACACCCTCCCTGTCGCCATTGCCGAGCCCCAGCTGACCACCCTAGCCCCCGACGAGCACCCCCAGGTGACACAACGACTCCCCCTGAGCACCTCATGCCTTACTTTTCTTCGTTTGCGCGTTTAGAACCTCACCCGAGCCCTTTTACCCCATGCAGATCACTATTGTCATTGATCTCGCCGTGGTGAGCTTCCCCGCCATCACCAAGCCCACCTTCGTGTTTGCCTTGATCTCCGATTCCCCGCTATCCTCTGGTAGTGTTCGCGTGGCTAGCCGAAGCTTGTAGCACCGAGCCGGTGAGCTTTTCGAGCCCTCCCATGGTGCACCGCCGTGCCCCGGCAACGGCGCCACCATCCCCACCACCGCTTGTGCCTACTTAGGGCCTCTGCGCCGTCCACTTGGCCACGGACGGCCAGAATTAGAGGCGCCCCCCGCCCCGAAGGGGTATGCGCCGGCCGCGTGAACCCGTAGACCCAAGCCAGCCCACTGTCCACCGGCCAGGTGGTGGACTGAGCCAACCGCGATGCGCCGCGTGGAGCCATGTCGGCGCCAGCACGGCAGCCGTCGCCGCTTTTGCAAAAAGGCCCCCAAGCTTTTTGAAAATCAACCCGCAGTCCAAACCCCCGACAAGCGTCCTGTTTTCTTGCGGTTTGGGCCCTGAACTTCCTGGTTTTAGGACCCGCCGTCCAGAGCGCCCGTTTTCGCTTGCTAGCCCCGCAGATCTACCGTTAACTGTGTTTAGGTCCCCAGTTTTCGCAAGCTAGCCCCCAGGAAATGGTTTTTATTTACAAAGGAGTCCCTAAAACGTGTTTTCTTTATAACTTTCTCGTTTTAGATCCGATTAGAGTGATCTTTATGTTCATGTGATCGTATTGACGAGTAGAATAGTTTTATATATGTTTCTCTACCTATTTTTGATGCTTGGTGTACTGTTCTAATAGAAGTATATTTTATCTGCATGTGATGATTGGAATGGATTTTTGTGTGGTGCCTTTGACCTTGTTTAGAGTTCAAGTTGATCAATGTTATCAGGAAAGAAGATCTCTGAAGAAGCGAGACCATCAACACGAGTTATTGGAAGACAAGTATAACCTACGGTTTCCTTGTTACCTATTAACTGCAAGACTAAATATTCATTATGCATGTGTCATAACTTGATGAACCATGGGACAAACCTAGTTTCACTTGATCTTACTACCTTGTACCTAGGGAGGGTTTTGCATAATATGTTTAGTAACGCTATTCGCTATTAATTGCTAAATGTTTAATATTGATTAATGATTATGGAACAATGTTAAAAGAGGCTTTTTAACCACATTTAGGGCACTAGAGCATGGTTTTCGCTCAGTGACCCATCCCAAGGACTATCTTTTAAAGCGGCCACCCGGGAGATCCCGTGCAGCCTTGGGAATCATATGGCTCTAATCTTAGTCGTATAACTAGACTTTCTCTAGCTGGTAGTAGTTACCAAAAGGCGTTAGAGGGGGCCTAGGCTTTAGAATGGCTTCTTTGCCTGTCAAGATGTGTGCTGGTCGGCTATCAGGTGTGCCATCTTGAAGGGGGCCTCCATTTGCCTAGATGCCGAAACCTTGCGGCTACTACTTGTTAGGGTAGCTAGTGAAAGGCTACGTAGTGAAACCCTGTCGTACTTCCATAGAGGAGGTAATGTGGGACTTGCAAACCCCGACATATGGGAATCACGGCCTAAGGTGAAAGTGTACAAACTCTGCAGAGTGTAAACCTGATATATCAGTCGTGCTCACGGATACGAGCGACTCAGATCCTTTTTAAGCAGTCCATGGTGGGGTATGTTGGTGGTTGGTTGGTTACCTCTTTATAACATAATGATTATCGCTTATCATGGGACAACAGGGTTCATATATCTAGTAATGTAAGCTTAATATAAAATATGATCAATTTAAAATGCTAACCACAGTTAACCGAGTCAAGCCTTTGAGCCTTGCATCCCCGTAGTTATACTTGCTGAGCATGGTGAGCCGACACTTGTCGTTCGTTCACAAAATCCCGGATGGGTACCAGATGGTGAATTCAAGTGAAGAGTTACAGAAGATGTTCCAAGAGTTCTAGGCGGGTGTTCCCCCAGTCAACCATCCCTGTGGAGTTTGGAGTCCCGAAGAGTAGTTTCCGCTCTGCTTTGTTTTAGATGTAAGTCTTGTTGTAACTATGTTTCGATATGTAATAAAACATTGTCTTTGGGAAATTCCATATTTGTTTCTATATGTGTCTTGTGGACTTCCTGGGCACACATATAGTTGGCACTTGGTATTCTTCAGAAAACTGGGTGTTACACGGCTGAAATCTTGATCGATTCGCGTTCTTGTGTTGTGTGCTTCGCGTTTTTGGTTTTGCCCTCACGGAGATTTGCCTCGTTTTTCCTCTCCGGGAGTTGGTTTTCGATTTCGTTTGAATCACTTTGTGCAAGGACGTGAGTACGATCTTTTCACCGAAGGAATTGCTTCCTAACCTCACGAGCACTTAGGCCGGTCTAATTTCATGGTTGGATCAAGTTCTTGTTCGTTTACCTCAGAGTTCTTTGATTCACCAATTTGGGGATAAGTTCGAGCCATAATCTCCTAGGAGTAGCTCTCTATCCTCCTTGTGACTCCCCTCACCGAGTTTGAGACTTAGTGTCATTGATTTAAGTCAGGGTCAACGCCGAAAAAGTGTAGCAAAAGACCCAAAAATGGTAGCAATAGTACTTTTGCTACCATTTTTTTTGGTTAAATGTCATTGCACTTGTAAGGGTAGCAATAGCAGAATGCAACAGGTTACGTTTTAGTTGCGATACACAACCCCTCTATTGCAACACTTGCGACGCTTTTGCAACACATGGTGAGTGTTGTAACACAAGCAATTGCAACCACTATGGGTGTGGCAATAGTATCAATTGCAACGAACTACACGTTGCTAGCGACACGTATTGCAACACCCTGGTCGTGTAGCAACACAATGCAATCACAACACAACATAGGTGTCGCAAGCGTGGTTATTGCTACACGGAGAAAGCATTGCAATAGAGGTTCTCTATTGCCACTTCGCCTAAATGGTTGCTATAGGTGGATTAGGTTATTGCAACATCTTTGTAGGTTGGTTGCTACAGAGAGGTCTTCTATTGCCACATTTCTGAATGGTTGCTATAGGTGGCATAGGCTATTGCCACGTTACTTAGGTTGGTTGCTAGAGATAGGTCATCTATTGCCACGTTACTGATTGGTTGCTATATGTAGATTCCTCTATTGCCACTGTCATCTTTTTTGTAGTTGCAAGAGATAGTTTTTTCTATTGCCACGATTATCATACCTATTGCCATGACTAAATATGGTTGTTATATGTGCCATCATATATTGCAACGCTAGATTAATATATTAATAATTCATGTTGCGACGCTTTGTTTGGTAGCTTAAATCAATAATCACAAAACGACAAATACATAATGAATGAAGCATCGACATCCATTAAAACGAAATATAATTTGTTCATACAACTCTTTAACGAAACACACCGAGTGTCAAACTAAATGAGAACACAAGTAGTTAGATAGCTTAACACATAATAATGTATCCAACACAGATAACTGTTTGAACTCATTCGAATCAAAAGACCAATGTCTACTGTAGCAGCGAAGGTTCCCTTGATATGTATGTTGGCCATCGTCCCACCATTCACATGCTCCTTCTCAAACTCAAGATTCCTCCTGAAAAAATCATTGCCATGCATTAGTTAAACTATAATTCTAGAATTAAAAATCATTGATATGCATTAGTTAAACTAAAACTCTAGGTACTACTAAAATTTATATGTATTTTGCAACTTGATGATGGTCAAGATCATTAAAGCATGAGATTGTACATCTATTTTCCCAAAGAAACTTATGATCTGTATATACATGATAAGTGCACTTGATGTTTCATACACTGAGACTAGTGGTGGCAAAGCTAATTGAACACTGAAGCAAAACACGAGCTACAGGACTAGCTTTCTGTGAGCTGCAGTACTATCAACCATGAACTTCGAAGCAAAAAGCAAATATAAACATACATGCAGCTGCCTCCCAAGATATTTTATGAGCACAAACACATCCATATATATATTCTAATGAGCAAGAGCAAACTAAACCTGGACCAGATTTAGGATGCTCTGTCATATTTAGAATAATGACATACTGAAGATTAACGGTTGCAAAACAAAAGAATAGATATAGATATGTACTTCTCCAAAAGGACTACATGTTCCTTTTAAATACATAGAGAGATAAAATATTTCACATAGTACATGTGCATTCTTTTTGGACAATGCAGATCTTTTTCTAGCTGCAGTTTCCTTCATTTGCTTTGTTGTAGTATAAACAACACTTGAATTCACTCCTTTGTTTTGGGCTGCCGAATTACTTCTAGTCGTGCGCCCTCTAGTGGGACGTTCTTCAACTGCGAAAGAAGGGGGTTGTTGTTGCTGGATGGTTTCTTGGGTACCCTGAAAATCAATGGTTGGTGGTAAAAATTACACCCCTTGACAACCCCTTGACAACAATATGACATGCATGTTAGAATTAAACAGTAAACTACCTGCTGCCTATGCATCCTGTGTTCTCCCTCTGTAGTTGCTACATTATATGTCACCTCAATTATTGCAGCAGCAGCAACATTTTCCATTGGCTCCACTATTGTGCTAGCCTGCATTTCGAATTGGGATCAAGATCATGATTTTTAGTTCAATAAACTATGCGAACATAGATTTTGTTAATATTACCTGTTGTACTGAAGCTTGTTGTTGGGCTGCTTGCAACATTAACGTAGCTTGCCTAAGTGCTTCTCTATCAGCCTCCCTTTCCTTGTTGAGCTGTTCAAGCTGACGCCTATGTTCTTGCCTCTCGGCTTCCCTTTCAGCATCTTGAGCTTCTAGTCTATCTTGCAGCTGTCTAAATGATTCAATGAGGGCATACTCCTGTTGGAGTTTGCGCTGGTAGTCCTCAGACAGTAGCTCCTTTCTAGTTGGGTACCTTGCAAGGTAACCATTAGCATGCATCTTGTTTGATTTGATTTTTCTCGTTTCCTTGTAGGTCGATTGGAAAATCTGGTTCTGCTCCAAGTCTGAGACGCCATTTGCGTCAGGCCTTGACTCCAGCTCCATAATTTTCCTGTTTGCATTGTCCTAACAAAGTAAAGACATTTAGTTAATTAAAATTGTAATTGTAAGCGAGGCCTATGGCATCACTTGATAAGGGTTTTAAAAACTGTTTAATACTCACATAGACTTCCCTAGATTCTTCGCTTGTCCATTGTCCATTTTGTTGGTGGGTCATCAAAAAAGTTCCATATCATTTGGCTCTTCACTGGTTAGTTGGTCCCTCTAATTAGGTAAGAATGTAAAAAAATTAGCCATATTTCATAATCTAGGGAAATGTAGAAGCTTTTATAAACTGTAAAGATAAGGAAGATGTCCACCAGGAATTTAAAAACAAAAGCTAACAGAAATATTTGTTGCTATGGAAAAACTAAAGGAATCCAAGTTCTTTTTGACTCACTTTAGTTTTAGTACTTTTTGGCTTTCTGTATACAAGCATGCAAAATATTTTTTTGTAGTGGGCAGTGGGCTAAATATCTCTATCAAATACAAATACTATAAAGGTTATAACAATATCATGTCATTGTCATTCGGGGGCACAGACACAAACCATAAAAAATGCATGAAGGAAAACCTTGTGACACAATTTTTTATCTTCTCATAGCTCACTTGAGAAAAAACCCTTTGATCGTGTAACATGATGTATCTTTCGATTCAGCCGATTCTTAGAATTCTTGTTGCTAATCTTTTGCACACAACTAGCAATGATTTGTTTTTTTTATAAAATCAGCAGTGTGCAAAACATAAACCTTGATGTCAGAAGTGGAATTGACAATTTTTTTTTTTAAAATGGGAACAAACCTAGAATTCTTTGGCGCCAAAATACAACACCAGATATTGCAACTCAACAATGTCTAATTCTTCTGGCCTACATCTCATTCTTTCTTCATAGGTGTTGTACACCTTGTAGGTAGCACTAAATGTAGATCGTCATCCTTTGTAACAGTCATTAGTCACCGTCCATATCTTGATTCTGTTCGCTTCATTATCCTCAAGGTCCCACTTAGCCTGCTCAAAATAAAGTCTAAATAAATTACTTCTTAAACAATAATTTGGTATTGCAATTTTGACATACACATGGATAACTGAAGTTTACCAGCACATCGTTTGCTATTGCAATTTTGACATCCACATCGATATCTCCATGTTCTTACTCCGATGACAGGTGCTCTTTTCCTTGTGAACAGTGTTATTTCATCAACAAATATTCGTTTGTTTGAACCTGCAGGTCCTCCAAGCCTAGAGAACTGGATGCTAAGCTTCTGAGATCCCTCTCTGGTTCTCTTGTTTGTTGCTGTCCATCCTTTCAGGTTACCTCTTGGCTTCCTCTTTTTGGAGTCTTGTCCATGAAAAACAAATATATACAAAGCAAAAGACTTAAAAAACTGTTGACATAGTTTACAATTAACTGAACCTCAAAATAAACTAAAAGTATTCATTATTTACTAGTTCCCTCCTCCAGTGTTATGAAACGCCGAGCATGAGATGGTCTGTTTACTGGTGGTGTGGGGTTGCTATCTTGACTTGAAATTACTACATCTGTATGTTGATTACTGTCCACATATGTCACTGCAGAAAATATTGACCACTTGTGTAAGATATAATATGTTTGTGAAGGACTAGTAACAATAGATATTTTGGGACATATGCTATATTACTAATATCATCCAGTTGTCCTTGCACCCTTAACCATTCTTTGTAAGTTTTAGTGGTGTCATCCGTGTCGATATCCTTCAAATCTGGGTCAACCAAGCTAATATTAGTACAAACGCTCCTCCAATATAAAATAATACAACAATTTAGATATATAGGAGTCCAACATAACACTTACCCATGAATCGGTTTTCCTGATGCACGACGTGCAGCCATTCCTTATAAGCATCAATTGACTCCTCCTCATCATGTATATTCTTCCCTAATGGGTCTCCTTCCAGGTACTTTCAAGGGTGTTATGTTCACATTTCGTTGCATTTTTTGTTCCTTGGACAACAAAAGTCTGACCTCTCTTTCCTCCTCCTCTCATTACATGCTATCATAGCATTTGCATCGACTTCATATTCGATTTCGTGTAGTGTTGCATTATTACCACATCTCCTCTTGTAGTACAAATAGTCCCTTACACTATACCCCAATTGTAATTTCATTACAATTAAGTTACTCAGGGTGAGATCATCCCTACTGATTGTAATAGCAGAAGACTCTTGCCCCCCCGGTGCCCCCTCGCAAGTGAAATAGAGAGACCATGTTTGATCCGAGCTGCCAAATAATACAATAGTATGAAACTAAGTACTAGTGATGATACAACAATATACTTAAAAGGTAACCAGTCTACATATAGTATGTGCACAGACAAAGACCGAAATTTAAACTTAGTGCCACTTATTTGAACTATATGTGCACTCCCATGACTTAAATTAAAGGAAACCAGCATATATGTATACTAGAAAACACTAAATATAGCACACTTGTTCTTCTTAGCTTAATTGATAGGATATGCTTCCAGTCCCATTCCAAATTCAGCAGATGAAAGCAAGTTGCTACCATGATTAGAATTATGTCAGTACTTTGGCACTTACTCATTTAGAGCACATAGAAGATGACTAGGCAAAATAAGATAACAAATTATTAGAGAAAAACTAAGATTTATCTGCCGGCATATCAACTCATAGATGTGAAATCTTAACAACATGCCATGATGCTCGGTACTTTGCTTCAAGGTGCAATCCAAGCAGTATCATGGAAAAGGCCAATGGGGTTTACCATGGAAAAATGGCATGTACTAATATTTGAACCTCTCATCATCCAAAATTTCAGAGTACATTAATCAGCATGAGGCTAGGATTTGAAACATCTTATATTGGTCAAACAAAATTAAACAGAAGTTTGATTGATTATAGTGGCTCAGTTCACAACGAAGGGTGATGACACCTTGCTAACTGAAATTAAAGGAAACCGTATGTATACTATGTGTATGGTCAGAGACCAAAATCATTAATCCCTACATATGATTAATCCCATGCATTCGATCTACATAATCCCCATGGCGCACTGCTCCCTCCATGTCCCTGCATGCCAATGGCGCACTGAATCCAGAAATAGGAGAATATATGTGTTACCTATCATTGGGCTCATTGATTGGCAGAGAGCTTTCTTGTTGATCACCAGGAGCTGCTGTCGACCCGGACGAACGTGTTGCCCCAAAAAGGGACACGGTCACGTTGGGTCTGGATGAACTTGCCGTGCCGCCGTCGCCGGAGTTGTTGGCGTCCCTGCTCCTGCAAGGATGCGCAACGACGACGACAACGGAGGTGTTCCACTCATTGGAGTTGTCGCCATGTTGGACTTCCGCAGGGCCGTGCCGTCAAAATTTGAGGTCGTGTTCCAAACTCTAAAATAGGCCCTACTGACATTAAAAAATAAAATGATATATATACATGGACATACGATAAATAAAAATAATACCTATTTATTTTGTGGTTGCATAATTTTTATTTGAACAATAACATTATATTAGTGTTCTTTAATTATTTAACAGAATTGAATTGAAATAAAAAACTTTCACTTGTGAGTAGTAATTCGTGTTGTTTATTGGATCTAACTCAGTGTAAGCACCATCCAGCGCTTTGCACAATACAATGGTTCTACATCCACTTATAGCAATGAGTAATTATTCATTAACACAAAGAAATATTTCCTCAATAAATACATAGATAATTACCTTTGCACGAGTTCGGATCTTTAGGAATCAACAGTTTGCACCTTTGTGACCTACTCGCTTGGGCGCTGGCCTCCACTATCCATCCGGCTTGCAGCTTGCTTGATCACGAAGAATAGATGGGGAGACAGGGAAGCCAGGATGGGAGAACCGGGGAGACAGACTGCTATAGATGGATGTTGCGCGCCGGCTTGCTTGATCACAGAGACGGAGAGATAGGGAAGAGAAGCCAGGACATGACTACGGGAGAGGCAGGAGACAGATGATCGACGTAGATGGATTCAGGTAATGCGATATAGGAAAGGACGCACCGTCAGAAGCTAATCTTGAAGTCGGCAGGGTATAGGCCATAATTTTTGGGGGCCATAATCTTTGAGCGGCGGCAGTAGACGAGGAATACCGGGAGGGAGATTGGAAGTTGCGAAATAAAGGGGCGGGTTGGGGAGGAAACTCGCTTGGGCGCGTGCGAGGGTTTTGATCATGGCATTTTCGCGGGCCTGCCTTTTTCCAACGTTTTGGGAATTGTTGGCGGGATCATAATTTTGTAGCCAGAACTGGTACGTCTCGGAACGTTTGTTCGTGGCCACGCGTCGAAGTCGACGATGTTGACGCCCCACGACCATGCGTGTTGCGAGCTGTGGACGTCGGACACGACCTCGAGGTCCTGATCCCACAGACCGGTCAACTGGTCAAGTCCTTGCGCACCACCACGTCGTCGTCAAGGAGCATCACTCTCCCAAGCTCAGGGAAGAACTGCTCGAGCAAACGTGTCGGACCATGGCAACAAATGTTAGCACAACATTCATGAAATTCGAAGTACGTGGCCTTTGATTTTACCTCCGGGAGATGGATCTTGAGATAGTTCAGGAGCGAGAACGTGCTCGGCTTTGACGCTTTGAGCTGTCTGTGCTCCCTCTACGCTGATCCATCGCACCAGATCTTGAGAAAGTTCATGACAGAGGCGATGACGACGACATCGTGCCAGTCGAACTGGTGCAGGCCCTTGACCTCGACGATGGTGGGCGACACTGGGTGCAGCGTGAACCACGAGTGCATGAGCACGTAGCTCTTCTTATCCGTGACGACATGGAACGCCAGCATGGCCGGGTCGGTGGCACTCCGAACGGCGGAGGCCACCGCCACGGCGGCCACGAGGACGTTGTCGGTGACGAGCACGACATGGTGGTACGAGGCGTCAGTGAGGCGAGGCGCATGCATATAAAGTTTCAATTAATTCTGAGAAAGTGGTGATGCACATCCTCACAAACAGGGGCGGTCCTAGGCCTAAGGCCACTGGGGCCATCGCCCTAGTCGCGGTTCAAGTTTTCTACTAATAAAATTTTAGGTTCTGACCCAACAATGAGCAACTCAGGGCTTTTTTAGAACGCGGGAAAAATTCTCCATTCCTGCATTTTTCCGGCGAAATTAAATGATTCGTATGTAATTCCTGCGTTCCAAATAGGCCCTATGAAGAGTTGGCAAACTTCTCTCTCGCTCGAGCCCGACATCTCTTCCACGTTCTCGCTCACACCGCGGCACATCCTCTTCCTCTTCCCTATTCTCTCTCTCACATGTTGTACCTACAAATCGTTGCATGCCTATGTCGTCGGCACCCATCGGCCACAAAGCCCCGCCGCCTCACTACACGCCTGCGTACTGCGTCGTGCCCCGTTTGGTGTCACTGCGTCGGGTGTCGGCCACCGCCATTTCTTCGCGTCTTTGCCTGTGCGGCTGCGCCATCACCCACCGGCCTCCGCCTTTTTTGCTCGCTGTGCCAAGTGCCTGAGGCTGCGAGCCGGAGCTCCGCACGGCTAGCGCCCGAACAGGCCCAACAGCTGAGCAGAAGCACTCTAGAACTGAAAGAGCAGGGGCTCGGTGAAACATTTCTTCTTTTTACTTTAATTGTCTACTAATTTTAATTCTAACAGCTAAGCTTATAGTTTCATATGTGGTCTCCCACATGCCCCTGTAGATGAGCGAGAGATGTTCATCCTCGTATAGTCGTATGACATGTTTAGTACCACTTTGTCGAAATCATTTACTCTTAGCTAGATAGAACATAGTAAGTTCACTTAGTGAGGAATGATTATGAAGATTGTCAAGTCTAAAAAATAATGGCAGTAACATATAGAAAAAATAAACAATGAAAATCAAAATTTTAAACTAAAAAAAGTATGGAAATAAAAGAATTGGGGACGCATATTAATATTAAAAAGTGATTGACACAAGATTTGATCCATGGAGGTCAGGTTCACATAAACCCTCTCTACCACTGCAGCTACCTAGATGTGTCTATTGTACTCCCTCCGTCCATAAAAATATGCAATTATGGGATTTGTGCCAGTCAAATTGATTCAAGATTGACCAAGGTTATAATAAAAAATATTAGTATTTATGTTGTTAAATAAAATTATTATGAAAATATATTCTATTACTAATTTGGTATATTTTTTGTATCAAGAATGTTAGTACTTTTTTATATAATTTCGGTTAAAGTTTGAATTGTTTGACTCCTCGATAAACGAGAATTGTATGTTTTGTTGGACGTAGGGAGTAACTCACGTTTGAATTTATTTGATCGATACTTATAATGTCGCCTGGTTGGGTGCCCTGTATTTCTGGGAATTGATATGGAAATCTTAGGGTGGTCTGGGTTTTGTAAATATATATAAATATGTGTGCAACCAAAAAAACTTATGCCGTGTGAAACTTGCTGTTAAGTACTTGATGTTAAGTAGACATGGATGTTAACTAGTACTTGCTGAAGTAGTACCTGCCGTTATCTTGATTTCAGATTGCAAAGTGAACTCAAATACTTAACTGCATGAATGGTTAGACTTTGTTCCCCTATTAACACATTTATCTCAAAAGAAAATTAAGGTTCAAAAGAAAATCGAACATTGAGGTTCCATGCAACAGTTCAAACTTAACCATGTCATCAGTTGAAAAGAAAAATATAACAGGTTCATGCATCAACAAAGAAATCATCTTCTATCGTTTCTTCTATGACTGGTGCAATAACCCCATCATCAATGTAGGTGTCATCGTCGTCAGAATCATCGTCACCAATATAGTCATCAATAGGTTCAGAAATTGCTTGGTTACGCACTTGATTAATAACTTTTGATTTTCATACCTTGAAATCGGATTCTGTCATCCACAAGATGCACCGTTATGGAGGTCGAGGGATAAGTCATAAGTCACAAGTCACAAGTCACAAGTAACACAATAAGGATATGATGGACTAATGAGTAATGACCAGATGCTAATTATTGATCTGTTGCCATTGAATGAACTCACAAAGTCACAATCTGGACAAAAATCACTCATACATAAGATATGAGCAGTACTGTAGAACTAGATAATAGGAGAACTAGATTAATCTTAAACCTGCTAGTGATGGTGTGATCGTACGTGTAGGAGAACAGGTTGCCGCTGTACACTAAAGTCGCAGGCGCCCGGAGTCTCAGGGACGTGCAGTCGGCGTTCGGCGTCGGGCTTTGCCGGTCGCCGCGGTCTGCGTATACGGATTGGTGAAGCGAGCGAGCGAGTGGCAGGCAGTGCACAGCGGAGGACGGAGCGAGCGAGCAGCAGGCGGCGCCGTTACTCGCGGTGGACGAGCGTTGCCGTCGGACGGAGCACTGGAGCAGTCCTACGGCAGAGCGACACGGCGGCCGGGCGGCGGCTTTCCCGTTCCGTAGGCAGGATGCGATGCGAACCGTGACCCAGAAGCCGAATCGCATGCGGAGCACAGCCCATGGATTCATGCGGCATGCGGCGTCCGTGCAAACTTCGTGCGTGTCCCTGCATGCGATTTGGTGCCCCTCCTTCGTGCGGCATGCGGCGTCCGTGCAGACTTCGTGCTCGATTTGGACAATGACAATTTCGAGGTCGGTGGAACAAGGGGGTGTTTAAATACAGATGCTAAAGTTCCGTATCACATCAGATAGTTTCAGCACTATTTAGTCTATTATAAAAATAAATTAATTATAAAACTAATTACACAACCATACAGTTATTAACAAGACAAATCTATTAAGCCAAATTAATTCATCATTAACAAATATTTACTTTAGTACCATATTGTCAAATCATATATTAATTAGACTTACTAGATTTGTCTCGTGAATAATCCTCTAACTGACAAATGAGTTTGGTAATTAGTCTATTTTTAATAAACTAAATTAATACCGTAACATTTGATGTGGCATAGAGTTTAAAAATTTGGTGCAACCAAACATGACCTTAAATCTCTAGTTGTGGCTTTTAATTTGGTTGGCTAGGATCTCGATTCCATCTATGTGATTTTGATTTGGTTGGCCAGGATTTTGATTCCATCTATGATTTTCAATTTGACCACTGAAGTTTGCGATTTTGGTTCTTCCTCCTTAGCTATGTTAATCTGGGTCCTGATTTGATCTTAATAAAATCATAGTATGTTACAATTGGCATCATAATCCGGTGCTTTTTATCTTTCCTAATTGACCAGTAACTAATGTCTCTGTTGGTACGTTCATGGGATGCTGGGAAAATTCTGGATGCCCCATTTTCGAGGAGAGCCCTCCGATATCCTCCATGTGTATGGGGACACGGATAGAGACAGGCAAAGGGAACAGGGATGCTGCAGCCCTCAAGATCGCGACTCCTGCCTGGCTCGCAGCGCCCCCTCAAGTCGAATCCTGCCTGGCTTGCTGCGTGTATGGCCGGTGATAAGGCCCAATCCAAATCAGCCTCGCTTCCTAGTTGTCATTGCAATTATCAAAGTATATTGCAACAAAAAAAAAGCGTTGCACTTGAACACAATTATTGCTTCGACCCCAGAGATCTTGTTGCCATAAAATTTAGCACTTGCAACAATATCAAAGTATATTGCAACTGCCAAAAAAGGTTGCAATTGAACCCCACTTTTGCTTTGCATTCAAGAGTTCTCGTTGCATTAAACATCTAGCGTTTGCAACGCTTATGAATTTTTTGCAACACAAAAAACGTAGCAATAGTCACAGCCAAATGCAATGAACGCAAATGTAGTTGCAGTACTACCACATAATTACAACCAAAATCAATTCTACTGCAACCATTTTTCACCATTGCAATATCATCCACCAAATGCAACAAAGCTTAACAACATCTTGAAAACCGTTGTATTAAAGGCACGTATGACTACAATTTTTTAGAATGGTTGCAATATAACCATCTCTAGCAACCAAATTTTTGGCGTTGCAATTCAGAAGCGTTGAATTAGACCAAAAATCTTGTAGTGCAACTAAAAAGCAAATCAAGGAGGACCCAAATGGTAAGACCAATGTGGATAAAAAGGGAAAGGCAGTCTCAATGGAAAACAACCAACAGTCAACTGGAACAACTTCACAAGAGGTGTACATAGATGAGTGGACCATCACCTATAAGGAGTTCCAACCACGGAGGACCAAACAAGCCAAGAAACAAGCCAAGAAGCAAGCCAAGAAGCAAGCTAATCAGATAAGGGTGAACCCTACGAGTTAGCAAGATAACAACACATCAGGTGACAATCTGAACACGAAAGATCCAACCAAGAGAAGGTGTTATCATTGTCAAGAAGAGGGACACATTATTAAGTCTTGTCCACAGAAGAATCAATAACTATACCATGGAAATAACCAGAGTCAAGTCACTACAGGACATCCACAAGCAGGTGTTGCCAACGCATCATATGAAGAAACCCCTTTATGAGCTTGAGAAAAGGATTGGATGTGTCACTCTCGAACCCATGCAAGAGATGCCACCAAGATATCCCTGTAACCATGTCGTCTCTAGAAATTAGGAGCTTATGCCCTTTATGTAATAAAACCGCTAGTCGCGAAGTCGAGTCTTTGTGTGAAGTGTGAATCTTTATTGTGCAAGTTGGTTTATCATTATGTATATGCTTGTTTTGGATCTTTGTAATGATTGTTAAGAGTTAGCGAGTAGATAGTTGGGGTAGTGTTGTCGATCTCTCATCCTTGTGTTCTCTCAATCTATCCTAAATCCAACAATGAAGTCTCTTATCAAGTCTTGCTTTAAGGTCATCTCCCTCTTTCTCATGCCACCTTTGTTAAACGTCAGATGTCAGACACAAGAAGTGATGATGGAGATAATGATGCCAACATCTACCCAGACCAAAACCTATCAGCACCACCACCTTTGATGAACTTTGAGCAGATGATCCATGTGCAGATCCAGTGTATGCAAGTGATGACTCAGGATGCGCAAGCTTTTCAACAAGCTCAATCTCAACAAATGCAAACTCTACCTATTGACAAACGAGGAGAGTTCATGGAAGGTCATCCACCTATTTTCTCTCATTCTTCCAAACCTCTACAAGCTGATGATTGGCTCAAAACAGTAGAGAGGCAACTAGAGATTGCTCAATGCACAGGTAAAGAGAAGGTCTTATATGCATCTGGTCAGCTCCATTGAGCAGCTTTAGATTGGTGGGAATCATACACCTCAAACAAAACTCTATCTAACATCACGTGGCAAGAGTTCAAGGAAAGTTTGTTTCACACCATGTGCCAACACGACTATTTAAACTAAAGGAGAAGGAATTCCTGAGATTGAAGCAAGGTACTATGTCTGTGAGTGAGTACCGAGATCATTTTACCCAGTTATCACATTATGCTCCGCGTGAAGTGAAAGATGATGAGAAAAAGAAAGATCTTTTCATGGAAGGATTAAATGACCGCATTCAATTGCAACTAGTATCACATACCTTTGATAAGGCACTTTTGGTGGAAGACAAGTATAAGGATATAGATAAAAAGAAAAGGAAGCTTGACGATCAGTGACAGTTGAGAAACAATCAACCCCAATTCTTTGCACAACCAGAACATCAGTCACCCTCTACAAATCTACCAGGCGAAACAGATCAAGATCAGGATCAGTATCAGTAATTTAACGATGATGTGCAACTTTTCAACTCTCAAGAACCAAGCTATCATATTATACCGACTCCCTGATGGAGATTGACACTCCTAGTGAAGAATGTTACAATGGTGAAGAGAAGGGACATGATGTGAATAACTGCTATGAGAATCTTGTTTCGAGTAATCAGAGCCAAAACCAACCACATCCGCAACAAGTACGAAAGGTCCATAAGAAGATGGCAAAAGGAAATAAAGTAAAAAGGAACTTTATCCAAGGTAGATTGAACCATGTGGATATGATTACCACTTCTAGAACTCAAGAGGTCATGTATGGTTTACTTCCAGTAAACTCAGTCAATGCCATGGTTTTGTTTGATCCCAAAGCATCGCATTCGTTCATCTCTAGCGAATTTGTTGGAAGTCATAATATACCTATGTTTCCAATGAGGAAACCCATGACAATTAACTTTTCAAGAGGAGAAATGAAGGCAATCCGCATGTGTCTGAAGGTTAGACTTGATATAAAGGGGGTAAATTTTGTAGCAAACCTTATAGTTCTGAAGTTAACTGAGATTGATGTTATCCTTGGAATGGGATGGATATCTGCTTGTGATGGAGTAATTAACTATGCCCAATGTTCAGTACTTCTAACAACCTCGTCAGGAGAAAGAATTCAACATCAAGGTATTCAACCTCTACCCCACGAATATGAAGTTGGCCTAAAGGAAAGTGTGAACCCAGAAAGTGATTATATGAACTGTGAGATTTCGGATGTTCTTGAGAAGGAACAAGCACCTGTGGAAAAGCACAATACAAACAGATGACTTCACATGAGATGAGTTTTTAATCAGGTTATGAAGATCGGACAATAACAACCAAGGTGTCATATGAAGTTTGGATATGCTTTGAATTCAGTGTTTTGTGGGCAAGTCAGTTGTAACCCTTGTTTTAAGGGGGGTAGCACGTTCAGTCGGTTTTCCTTGTTAACATGTCTACAAGTTCAACTATGAATCACTTGTCAAAGTTGCTTTACATGTGGAGATGATGGAATGTCCAATCAAGTTCTCTTTTCCGTTTTTCCCAAGATCTTTTGTTGTTCTCTTCGTGCCAAGTCTCTTCGAATCTCGACGACGAGATTCATCTTAAGGGGGGTAGGTTTGTGACACCCTGAAAATCGCTTTTTGGGAAAATAGAGTTTAATATGACTGTATTTTTTTTCATGAAACATATAGGTCAAATAATAATTTTTGGTGAATTAATAAATTAAGTTGGGGCTTATGAAAGGACCGTGACGCCTAAGAGGGGGGGGGGGTGAATTAGGCAACTAAAAACTTTTACTCTAACTAAGGCCTCTAATATCCACCTAGTCAAAACCTATGCGAGAAAGTAAACTATTCAATGTGCAACTAAGGTTTTGCTATTTGTGTTTGCTATCTCTACTGCAAAAGGAGTTATGCAACCTAGTTTCCAAACCTATCAACTAGCAAAAGTAAGCTAGGAAAGGTAAAGCACATAAACAAGGTAGCAATGTAAATGCGGAAGCTAAAGACTGTGATAGAGATGCAAACTCCCGTCGACGACTTCGGTATTTTTACCGAGGTATCGAGAAGCGCGCAAGCTTCCCCTAGTCCTCGTTGGAGCTCCTCACAAGGAATCCCTCGCAAGGGCCAAGCTCCCGGTCGGATAACTCCGTGGATAGCTCTGGGCCTTCCCCATGCGCAAGTGGGTCTCCGGTTAAGCCACTCGTGGCAAAGCCTCTCCCGGATGCTCTCCGCCGTCTTCACTATCAAGCTTCCGGCCGAAACGCCGCGGGCCTTGTTCCCTTTGGTACACGGAGGCGGCCACACCACAAACTCGGTTGGTGTGATCTCGCAAGACTACAAGCCCCGCCGATGTACAACCACGGTGCACGCAAGCACCGGTAGATAGGAGGTTTTCAACCTCACTAAACACTAGGCCTAACACCTAGAGCAAGCGCAAAGCGGTGGTCTAACTAGCTTAAGCACTTCGCAAAGCACCTACACTAATCACCTAGTATATCACTTGAGCACTTTGGTGGCTAGAGCAACTAAATATGTGTCTATACACTTGGTACACTTCCTTGAGCTCCAACCTTACTATTTTGGCCAGCCATCGGGGTATATATAGAGCCCCAAGCAAATAGAGCCGTTGGGCACCAAAGATGGTCTTCACTGCGCAGCATCGGATGTTGGAGTCGTGACCATCGGACGCTCCGATGCTCCTTTAACGGCTAGACGCCGACCTGGCACTGTGTCGCAACGGCTAGTTAGCGTCCGATGCCTGACCATCGGATGCATCCGATGCTGATAGAGCCTCTCTGAAACCTTTCTGCATGGGCATCAGATGCAGGGTCCTGTAGCATCCGATGTTGCATCGACGCGTCCGATGAAGACTGTGCAGGTTTGCACAGTGTTACAGTTGCGTCCGATGCGCTCGGTCTTCAGCGTCCGATGCTTCTGTTGGCGCTGCCATGAGCTAGGGTTTGCCAACGGAGCGTCCGATGCCTGGGAAGGCAGCGTCCGATGCTTCTGCTGGCGCTGCCATGAGCTAGGGTTTGCCAACGGAGCGTCCGATGCCTGGGAAGGCAGCGTCCGATGTCCCTTCTTGCTTCATTTCTTCGCGATTTCTTGCGCCGTCTTGGTTCCATTCTTGTGCCTTGCACTTTGCTTAGTCTTGAGAGTCTTCTACTGAGCTTCTAATGTCTTGCTTGAGGTGTTGATCATCGAATCACCACATCGCCTTAGTCCAAGTCACATTTGCACCCTATTGGACTACAAATCAAACACTTGCAAACACATTAGTCCAATTTGGTTATGTTGTTCATCAAACACCAAAATCCGAAGTTAAATGGTCCGAGGTCCATTTTCCTTACAATCTCCCCCTTTTTGTGATTGATGACAACACAACCAAAGCAAGCAAATAAACGATACATAAGTTAAAAAGCAATCTACTTGCTAGGATGCAATGCAAAGGCAAGGTCATATGATCCTAAAAGATACCAAATTGAAACAACACATTTAACTTATCTTGCCTTGCCATTAAGTCCCTTTGCGGTATTATGGATTTAAGTCTCACCCTAACTCCATAATCCACTTCCTCCCTTTCCTGGACCATCCCAAAGACATATCCATTAAAAAAAATGAAATTTTGGATTTTGGTTATTTTATTAGTTTTGGTTGCTTTGGTCCCTTAATTTCTCCCCCTTTGGAATCAAACACCAAAAAGGAAGACATTAGTAGCACAAGGGAGGGTCAAATTTTGTGATCCTTTTTATGTGGAGTGGAATTGATCACAAAACTTGACTTTCACATTATATAAACTAAACTCCCCCTAAGTGTATGTATACATGTGATGTATGGCAAAGCATATGCATAACCGGCAAATTAATGCACAAAGGAGTTTAATCTATATAATGCATGGAGAAAACATAATAGTGTCAAATTGAAATTAACATGATGATATCGGTTAGGAATACCACATGTAGATGCCAATTGGATTATCGCCACACACAATGCTTGTCTCCAGGGACTCCATTTTCCTTGCGATGAGACTACTACATATATGATAAACTTGAAAGTAGTGTTAGTCTCAAAGCTTCCAAATCATAGAGTAAACTCCCCCTAAAAGTATGCATACAAGTTTGAAATACTTGTAGGAGACATGCACATTGACTAGTAAGGTCAAACTACCATTTTATAAGTTGACATCACTAGAAATGTGACATCAATTGAAGATGGTAATTGGGGTAGTTTATCTACTATTTGGACTTTGGCACATATAATATAAAACAAGTAAGAGAAGCTATGTGCCATGCTCCTCAACAAATTAAACCATGTAGTTTTGCTCTCAAAGATGAGAGTGATACCGAGCAAAACTACCATATGATAAGACTAGTGTATGCATGACAAAAGATTTGAATAAGTAAATGCAAACCTAGGCAATGGAAAGGAACTAGATGCAAAAATAAATGCAAGAAATTAAATCTAGTTACCTAACATGGGAAGGGGAACTTGGGTCTATAGTAACCACTTATATACTTGGCAATGACATGATCCAATGTGATGCACCCCATGATATGCACCCAACCTTTGCCAAGTCTCTAAATTACCTGTGGTCCACTTGACTACTTACTTCCCTTTCGGGACCCAAACCTTTTTGGTGCTCTTCATGGTGAAGATAATGTCCTTTGGCACCCAAATCCGTTTGGCCCCATTGTTGGCTTGCTTGTTCACCTTGATGGCCACCACCTTGTCATTCTTCTTCTTCTTCAAGAGATAAGGTGTGGAGGCCTTCTTGTTTACTTTTGTTGGTGTAGGTGTTTGAGAGCTTGCTTGTTTGCTTTTTGTTTTTCTCTTTCTTCTTTTCTCCCCCATGCTTCACCTTGCACTTATAGGACTTGTGGCCTTCCTTGTGGCAAACATAACAAACCACGGTTTGCTCCTCATCAAGCTTCTTCACTCCCTTGACGGTGTTATCTTGATGAGTTCGGGTTTGCTTTGTTTTGCCTTTTGCTTGAGTCAAGTCCATAGTGAGGCGAGCCACTTCTTGCCTTAGAAGCTCATTCTCCATTGCAACTTCTTGTGTGCAAGTATCTACAATTACATTCTTAACACAAGCTTGTTTGCACATGGGTGAGTCTAAATCAAGTAAATCAATGCAAGAAGTAGAGGCATCCTTTTTAGGCATATCAAAGATTGATTTTTCAATTTTAGGTGCCTCTATGAGATGTGCTCTGATGGTTTCAAGGTTGGCAACTTGGTTAGTTAGCTCATCACAATGATTGCACATAATTTCCATTTTAGCAAGCAGACTTTTGTAAGCATCCTGTGTGCTAGCTAACTTTGCTTTTAGTTTTTCATTTTTCTTAACAAGTTGCTCATCATTACTTGTGCTATCATATGTGCTTGCACTAGCCTCAAGTTTCTCATTTTATTGGATAGTTCAACATTTAGGTTTGAAAAAGTTTCATATTGATCAAGCATGGCATTGTAAGCTTGTTGAGAACTATCTAATTTTTCTTTAAGGCATTTATTTTCTTTTGTTGGCTAGTGCAAGCCTTAGCATATTTGAGATTATCTTGCACAAATTCATTATAAGAAGGTAGTTCATCATCACTATCACTATCACTATTACTAGAGATAGAGCTTGTGTTACCTTGTGCCATAAGGCACATACGTGAGGAGCTTGATGATGAGTGCTTGCGGCCATGCCTTTTGAGTTGGGCTTCATCATCACTTGATGAGTCAACCCATGTCTTGGTGGTGGTAAGAGCTTTGGCCTTGCATCCCTTCTTTTTCTTATCATTGGGTGAGGGCTTTTGTTTTGGACAATCTTCCACAAAGTGCCCTTTCTTGCCACATCTATAGCATCCCTTTTATCTTTGCTCTCTTCTTTGATTGGTGAAGAGGCAATCTTCTATGGTGATGGGCACACTGTCACACCCCAAAATTTATGATTTTGGGTTGTGAGTAGAAAACACTAAATAAAATAAATAATTTTAATATTTGAATAAATTGATCAAGTTTAGTTTGAGCTAGCGCCACTTTAGTTGTAGTAAAAGAAGAATTTTTAAATTTCCTAAACTAATTTGATGTGATGGTTGCTTGTTGTTTGACTTTGTGTTGTGAGTCGGTAGAGTTTCAAAACACGTTTGGTAGACCGTCTTTCTATATCCGGTCTGTTTCTGTCTTTTCCCAAAATCAAATTTATCGTTTCCATCTCTATCCTTTTGTTGGACTTTTTCAAGATCTTTTTCTTGTGACCCAAATCACTTCTTTGAGTTCATCATTCATCATCATATCGCTACAAACTTCTTGGGAATTTTTCTGACTTTTTCTGGATCAATTTCAATCTTTCTCGAAGCATTATCTAATTTTTAGATACTCCAAAATATTTTTATCATAAGCTCCAAATACTTTATTGAGTTCATCATGTTCCAAAGTATCTCTGAGAATTTTTCCAAAATTTTTGAGCCATCAGATAATTTTTCGTGGCTTAAATATCAATTCTAGACTTTTCTGGATTTATTTTATTCCTGAAATTAATCAATTCCGAAAATAATCAAATCTGTATTTTTCCACCATCCCACGAAGCCCATCTGCAATAATTCAATTAAATCCTAAAGGTCCATGTACTTATTTACTAATGAGCTTTTATATTTATTTAGGTCCATTAGTAAAGGTGGAAGTTGCAACATCAATTAGTACCACATTGCTAGTTGATTTAGAGGCGGGGAGTTTTCCTCCCTATATATATCCACCAATTCCTTGGCCAGAGTACATCAAATTCACCGTAAGGAAGCCCCTGGTTTGGGAATACCTAAAGTGCCGAATTAAAATTTCCCCTGGTTTGGGAATACCTAAAGTACCGAATTAAAATTTTCTCGCTCAGATCTACTCGTCGTTGTCATCGTCGTCTTCACCAAGAGTTTCGTCTCTTCGTTCTCTAGTATCATCTTTTGTACGAATCTATCACCGTTTAATCGTTCCCCATCTACCCCTCTCTTTTTTCGGCGAAGAGCTCCATGTCCGGTCTTCATCTTCACGTTCTCTGCCCTCCCCTGCGATTCTGCAAACGACCGGTATGGCAGCAGCCTCAAGTCACGATCGTGAGAAAGAGAAGACCAAGGTATAAGTCCGTTTTAGTTCTTTCCAGTTGCGTTAGTTCAGTGTCGCCGTGATCTACATAGTGTTAACGCTTTTAAGTCTCATGTTTTTTTCATATAAAGTTAAATATTAAATTGGTTAATAAGCCTACGACCAATTTATAATTAAAATCAATGTACGTTTTATATTTCGATATTTTATATATAAATGTTAACATGATCGGTTACTAACATAAATATATTTTTTTATTTATAATTTGCTTAGGCTAAACACTATCACATAAATTACGTTCAGATGCTCTCACATGTTTACTTTCTTTTACTAAGCTAATGTTTAACTTGATTAAATTATATGACAAAATTTATAATTATAATATGATTAGTTTAATCTGTTCTTCTGTATTAAAAATATGTTTTTGTCTAATCTGAATTAATATTTTATCATGATCTTAGTTAATTAAAATAAAGCAAGCTTGTAGTTCTTTCTTATGTAATATACAAAACTCCCGGTAGACGCGTCTTTCAGTATCAGCTTTGTTTTAGTCGTTTCGTGCGTTCCCGCGACCGTAGTAACGAGCTCTATTTTAGTACGTTGTTTTGTCTCGTGTTGTTGTTCTTAGTTCTCTTTTTGTTTGTCTGTTGCCTATGTGTGATGCTTGCTACGAGTAGACGATGACCGGTTGTATGCGCTGAAGATCAGAAGATGACGACCGAAAGAACGTTTGGATATGAGAATTGGTCAAGTGTAACAGGCAATTATAACATGGGACCATCCTTGTTGCCTATTCATTTATAATTCACTATTCATGTGCATGTGTCCAATTTGCAAGCCATAGGTTTATCTAGATTATTCAACTTTATACCTTGTTACCGTGGGATATATGCATATGGGTAGATCTGCTAGTGCTTAACTCCAATCTATATGAACAAACGAGATTGCTAATAATATATGCAACACATACTGGTAACTTGTGTCCATAGTAATGTGAACATCTGACCCCCTAAATGATCTTCTGCGGGCAAAAGCTGGGACATACAGTACAACTATGAGAGCTACATGGCTCTGGTTTTAGTTGGTTCGAGGACCTCTCCTCGCTTGATGGTGGTTACCTGAAAGGGCACAAAAGGGGCTCGACGACTCGGGTATAGGACGGCCACCTGGTCTTATGTGTATAGTCAGGAAGAAATGTGCCATCGGAAGGGGTTCCTATATCTGCTTGCCGATTGGAAACCTAGAGGCCACTATCTTGTTAGGAGAACCTCAAAAGACTTCGTAGTGTACCCTGCCGCACTTCCTTGGAAGAGGTGATATGGGCTTTGCAACCCCTGGCACATGGGGATCACGGCTCACGGGTAAAGTTGTACAAACTCTGCAGAGTATTAAAACTGTTATAACAGCCGTGCTCACGGTCACGAGCGGCTCGGAAAACTTGAAGACTAATAACTTTAACAATATATACCTTATGTTCATATTACTGTCAACTTGTTAATCTTTGATGTGGTTGCTCATAATATTAATCATGTGGTTTGATTGTGATTTAAGCACAACCTGATGACTATAATATGCTAAAATGTTGACCAACTAAAAGTGCGAACTGCAGTGAAACCGTGTCTAGCCATTTGAGCTTCATAACCCCATGTTGTATTTGCTAAGTACGACATGTGCTCACCCTTGCTATTTCCCCCACACCTCAGTCTCCATCAGAGTCGCGCAGCGGAAGCGTGGTGAAGACGTCGATGAGTTTTCAGAAGACTGATGGAAGTGCTAGGCGTATGTTACCCCCAGTCAGTTGTCCCTGTGAAGTATGGAGTCTGAAGAGAAGATTAATATTCGTTCCGCTTAACTTTGATGTAAGTTTTAGTTATAGCTATGTTTTTTTTTCGATATCCAGAACACTGTTTTTGATATCTTTTTCCTCTGTGGTTGTATGTGTGGACTTCCTGGGCACACATATGGCGTACCTGGTTTTGTTCTTTAAAACCAGGTGAAACACACACCCTTGACATTGAGCTTGCGGATCATCTTCTTCACTCCTTTCATAAGCTTGATTGTTTCTTCTTCATCTAAGGAGGAGTCGGATGAGGTGGAGGCTTGATCATCACTTGATTCTTCATCTTCATCATCCTCTTCTTCTTCGCTTGAGGAGCTTGAGCATGTCTCAACTTGCTTTTTGCCCTTCATCTTTTTGTGCTCACATGAGAGAGCAATGTCTTTGCTTGATGAAGTGGCTTCTTCTTGACCCATCTTGCGTGACATCTCAAATGCCACCAATTTGCTAATGACAATGGCCGGGGTCATGGTGCTCAAGTCCTCCATGTTGTGGAGGATGGTGATGATGGTTGCATATTTGTTCTTTGGAAGCACGGAGATGATCTTCCTCACAATATCCGCATCACCTAACTTTGTAATTCCTATAGAATGGAGCTCATTGATAATTAGATTCAAACGAGAATACATATCACGAACAAGCTCATTATCATTCATTTTAAAGGAATCATAATTTGTTTTAGTTAGGTGATGTTTTTGCTCACGTACATTACTTGTACCATCATGGACTCTGGCTTTAACCAAATTTCATGAGATGTTTGCAAAGTAAAAACTTGGTTAAAGACATCCATGCTAATAGATTCAAACAAGCAATTTTTAGCTCTAGCATTAAGATGAATTTCCTTTTCGTCACCCGCGGTGGGCTTTTCGGGATTCTTAATGAGTTTCATCCCGTCGCGAGTGACTCTCCAAACACCTAGATCAACGGCTTCTAAAAAGCAAGCCATCCTAGCACTATAGTAAGGGAAGTTAGTGCCGTCAAAGTGCGGAGGTCTAGAGGTATCCATCCCAACCTCTCTTAGGGGCGTCGGCTCGAAGGCGATGAAGCCAAGATCCACAAGAGAGCCAACCTGGCTCTGATACCAATTGAAAGGACTGTGACGCCTAAGAGGGGGGGTGAATTAGGCAACTAAAAACTTTTACTCTAACTAAGGCCTCTAATATCCACCTAGTCAAAACTTATGCGAGAAAGTAAACTATTCAATGTGCAACTAAGGTTTTTGCTATGTGTGTTTGCTATCTCTACCGCAAAAGGAGTTATGCAACCTAGTTTCCAAACCTATCAACTAGCAAAAGTAAGCTAGGAAAGGTAAAGCACATAAACAAGGTAGCAATGTAACTGCGGAAGCTAAAGAGTGTGATAGAGATGCAAACTCCCGTCGATGACTCCGGTATTTTTACCGAGGTATCGAGAAGCGCGCAAGCTTCCCCTAGTCCTCGTTGGAGCTCCTCACAAGGAATCCCTCGCAAGGGCCAAGCTCCCGGTCGGATAACTCCGTGGATAGCTCTGGGCCTTCCCCATGCGCAAGTGGGTCTCCGGTTAAGCCACTCGTGGCAAAGCCTCTCCCGGATGCTCTCCGCCGTCTTCACTATCAAGCTTCCGGCCGAAACGCCACGGGCCTTGTTCCCTTTGGTACACGGAGGCGGCCACACCACAAACTCGGTTGGTGTGATCTCGCAAGACTACAAGCCCCGCCGATGTACAACCACGGTGCACGCAAGCACCGGTAGATAGGAGGTTTTCAACCTCACTAAACACTAGGCCTAACACCTAGAGCAAGCGCAAAGCGGTGGTCTAACTAGCTTAAGCACTTCGCAAAGCACCTACACTAATCACCTAGTATATCACTTGAGCACTTTGGTGGCTAGAGCAACTAAATATGTGTCTATACACTTGGTACACTTCCTTGAGCTCCAACCTTACTATTTTGGCTGGCCATGGAGGTATATATAGAGCCCTAAGCAAATAGAGCCGTTGGGCACCAAAGATGGTCTTCACTGCGCAGCATCGGATGCTGGAGTCGTGACCATCGGACGCTCCGATGCTCCTTTAACGGCTAGACGCCGACCTAGCACTGTGTCGCAACGGCTAGTTAGCGTCCGATGCCTGACCATCGGATGCATCCGATGCTGACAGAGCCTCTCTGGAACCTTTCTGCATGGGCATCGGATGCAGGGTCCTGTAGCATCCGTTGTTGCATCGGCGCGTCCGATGAAGACTGTGCGGGTTTGCACAGTGTTACAGTTGCGTCCGATGCGCTCGGTCTTCAGCGTCCGATTCTTCTGCTGGCGCTGCCATGAGCTAGGGTTTGCCAACGGAGCGTCCGATGCCTGGGAAGGCAGCGTCCGATGCTTCTGCTGGCGCTGCCATGAGTTAGGGTTTGCCAACGGAGCGTCCGATGCCTTGGAAGGCAGCGTCCGATGCAGCGTCCGATGTCCCTTCTTGCTTCATTTCTTCATGATTTCTTGCGCCGTCTTTGTTCCATTCTTGTGCCTTGGACTTTGCTTAGTCTTGAGAGTCTTCTACTGAGCTTCTAATGTCTTGCTTGAGGTGTTGATCATCGGATCACCACGTCGCCTTAGTCCAAGTCACATTTGCACCCTATTGGACTACAAATCAAACACTTGCGAACACATTAGTCCAATTTGGTTATATTGTTCATCAAACACCAAAATCCGAAGTTAAATGGTCTGAGGTCTAGTAATGCGGCCCAGCCCACGCTCGCCCTTCCCCTCCTCCACCCGCACGCGCAGCGGCCCACATCGGCCCCGCGACCCACCCTCGCTCCGGCCCAGCTGCAGCCTGCAGCCGCGCCCGCACCCGCCTCCCCCGCCGCTCCCTCTCGCTTACAGCCTGACCCTGCCTGTCAGCCGCACCGTCGCGCCTGCCAAGCCGGCCCCATGTGTTAGTGACCCTGACCCCTTCTCATTCCTCCCACCTGCACAGTGCGCCGCCGCCGACCTCTCCTCTCCCGTAACCTCCGCGGGAGTGGCCTTTAAGGCCACTACGCCGCCAACCGGCTCGGTGGAGCTCCCACCTGCGCCGTTTTGCCACCCACCCTAGCCCTATATAAGCCAGGGTGAAGCCCCGGGCTCTCCGCCTTGCCACCCCCGCTCACACCCTCCCTGTCGCTATTGCCGAGCCCCGCCGGACCACCCTAGCCCCCGACAAGCACCCCCAGGTGAAGCAGCGACTCCCTCTGAGCACCTCGTGCCTTACTTTTCTTCGTTTGCGTGTTTAAAACCTCACCCGAGCCCTTTTACCCCATGCAGATCGCCGCCGTCATCGATCTCGCTATGGTGAGCTTCCCTGCCATCACCAAGCCCTCCTTCGTGTTCGCCTTGATCCCCGTTATCCTTTGGTAGTGTTCGTGTGGCTAGCCGAAGCCTGTAGCACTGAGCCGGCGAGCTTCCGAGCCGTCCCCACCACCGCTCGCGCCTACTTAGGGCCCCTGTGCCGTCCACTTGGCCACAGACGGCAAGGATTAGAAGCGCCCCCTGAAGGGGTATGTGTCGGTCGCGTGAACCCGTGGACCCGAGCCAGCTCGCGGTCCACCGACCAGGTGGTGGACCGAGCCAACCGCGATGCACCGCGTGGATCCGTGTCGGCGCCAGCACGACAACCATCGCCGCTTTTGCAAAAAGGCCCCTAAGCTTTTTGAAAATCAACCCACAGTCTAAACCAGTTCAAAGTATTTAATTTTTAGTCCTGTTTTCTTGTGGTTTGGCCCCTGAACTTCCTGGTTTTAGGACCCACCGTACAGAGCACCCGTTTTCGCTTGCCATCCCCGCAGATCTACCGTTAATTGTGTTTTGGTCCCCGGTTCTCGCAAGCTAGCCCCCAGGAAATGGTTTTTATTTACAAAGGAGTCCCTGAAACTTGTTTTCTTTATAACTTTCTCGTTTTAGATCCGATTAGAGTGATCTTTATGTTCATGTGATCGTATCGACGAGTAGAATAGTTTTATATATGTTTCTCTACCTATTTTTGATGCTTGGTGTACTGTTCTAATAGAAGTATATTTTATCTGCATGTGATGATTGGAATGGATGTTTGTGTGGTGCCTTTGACCCCGTTTAGAGTTCAAGTTGATCAAGGTTATCAGGAAGAAGATCTCTGAAGAAGTGAGACCATCATCATGAGTTATTGGAAGGCAAGTATAACCTACGGTTTCCTTGTTACCTATTAACTGCAAGACTAAATATTCATTATGCATGTGTCATAACTTGATGAACCATAGGACAAACCTAGTTTCACTTGATCTTACTACCTTGTACCTATGGGAGGGTTTTGCATGATATGTTTAGTAATGCTATGCGCTATTAATTGCTAAATGTTTAATAATGATTAATGGTTATGGAACAATGTTAAAAGAGGCTTTTAACCACATTTAGGGCACTGGAGCATGTTTTTTCGCTCAGTGACCCACCACAAGGACTATCTTTTAAAGCGGCCACCCAGGAGATTCCGTGCAGCCTTGGGAATCATATGGCTCTGATCTTAGTCATATAACTAGACTTTCTCTAGCTGGTAGTAGTTACCGAAAGACGCTAGAGGGGGGGCCTAGGCTTTAGAATGGCTTCTTTGCCTGTCAAGATGTGTGCTCAGGTGTGCCATCTTGAAGGGGGCCTCCATTCACCTAGATGCCGAAACCTTGTGGCTACTACTTGTTAGGGTAGCTAGTGAAAGGCTACGTAGTGAAACCCTGTCGTACTTCCATAGAGGATGTAATGTGGGACTTGCAAACCCCGACATATGAGAATCATGACCTAAGGTGAAAGTGTACAACCTCTGCAGAGTGTAAACCTGATATATCAGTCGTGCTCACGGATATGAGCGGCTCGGATCCTTTTTAAACAGTCCATGGTGGGGTATGTTGGTGGTTGGTTGGTTACCTCTTTATAACATAATGATTATCGCTTATCATGGGACAACATGGTTCATATATCTAGTAATGTAAGCTTAATATAAAATATGATCAATTTAAAATGCTAACCGCAGTTAACTGAGTCAATCCTTTGAGCCTTGCATCCTCGTAGTTATACTTGTTGAGCATGGTGAGCTGACGGTTGTCGTTGGTTCACAAAAATCCCGGATGGGTACCAGATGGTGAATTCAAGTGAAGAGTTACATAAGATGTTCCAAGAGTTCTAGGCGGGTGTTCCCCCAGTCCACTGTGCCTGTGGAGTTTGGAGTCCCGAAGAGTAGTTTCCGCTCTGCTTTGTTTTAGATGTAAATCTTGTTGTAACTATGTTTCGATATGTAATAAAGCATTATCTTTGGGAAATTCCTTATTTGTTGCTCTATGTGTCTTGTGGACTTCCTGGGCACACATATTGTTGGCACTTGGTATTCTTCAGAAAACCAGGTGTTACACGACTGAAATCTTGATCGATTCGCGTTCTTGTGTTGTGTGCTTCGCGTTTTCGGTTTTGCCCTCACGGAGATTTGCCTTGTTTTTCCTCTCCGGGAGTTGGTTTTCGATTTCGTTTGAATCACTTTGTGCAAGGACGTGAGTACGATCTTTTCACTGAAGGAATTGCTTCCTAACCTCACGAGCACTTAGGTCGGTCTAATTTCGTGGTTGGATCAAGTTCTTGTTCGTTTACCTCGGAGTTCTTCGATTCACCAATTTGGAGATAAGTTTGAGCCATAATCTCCTAGGAGTAGCTCGCTATCGTCCTTGTGACTCCCCTCACCGAGTTTGAGACTTAGTGTTATCGATTTAAGGGAGATCGAGTTGAATCGGTGGACGAACAACACAGTTTTGGGGTGACCGGACGCTCTTTAGTGCGTCCGGTCGTTGAAGGCTTTGCGTTTCAGTTTTCTTCTGACACGACTGGACGCACACTCTATTGCGTGATCGGACGCACAAGTGCTACTGTTCATCGCAGTTGTGCTGACCGGATGCCTACTGTGTTGTGACCGGACGCTCTGACCTCTTGAGTCCGGTCCAATACAGAGAGGTTCCAGAAGGAACTTTTGCTGACCGGACGCGTCCGGTCCCTGTTGATCGAACTCTGGTCAGAGTCTGATCAGTGCAGTTTTGCATGTTTTCGTCCGCAGTCTCTTCGGTGTTCGTCTGACTTGCGATCCGGCTTTTGTGGGAGCTTTCTTGTGGTGTCCCGCTATGTTCCTAGGGAACATCCACCCAATCACTTGGGTCGTGGACATCACGCACATCGGTTTGCCTTTTGGGTGATTTTCTGGGACAAGGGCCATCATTTCTCGAGAAGAAATTTGAGGCTCCCATTCACCCCCCCCTCTGGTCGCCAATTCGGTCCTTCAATTGGTATCGGAGCCGGTTAAGGATCTTCTCTACATTAATCAGTTTTGGATCCTAAGGGCGACATGGATCGATGGAACGACAAAGTTCCCTACTTCGATGGGACGAACTATCCCTATTGGAAGATTTGGATGCGTGCTTATCTCAACAACATCAGATCTTCTGTTTGGGAGATATGTGAAAATGCTGAGTACGACGTCCTTGTGGCTTGTGTGGGTCAGATTCAGATTGACCAGCACGAAGCGAACTCTAAGGCCCATAACGCTCTTTTGGCCAGCATTTCCCTTCCTGAGTTCGAGCGTGTCTTCGAGCTTGAGACGGTACAAGAGATCTGTGTGAAGCTTCAGAGCTATCACGAGGGGACCGTCTAGGTCAAGACCAGACTCTTCGAGATGTAAAAGCGCGAGTACGAGAACTTTGTTCAGATGGAGGGAGATACGATTGATGCTATGTTCGCTCATTTCCAAACGATTGTGAACAAGATGTGTGCCAATCGGGCCAACCTACCTTATGATGATCATGAGAGGGAACTCAAGTTGCTATATGCCCTAGATCGAAAGGTATGGGAGGTGAAGGTGTCGACCATCATAGAGTCACCAAGCTATGACACCCTCACTGTGGACGAGCTATTCAGCAAGCTCAAGTCCTCCTTGATCTATCACTTGACTCAGGCCAAGCTGAAGAACCCATCTTTACATTCCATGGCTTTGGTCTCAGGCAAGGGTGGATCGACTCTTTCTGCTGACACTTCACCTCCTCTCTTTGTTTTGTCTTCTTTGCTTTCAGTGACAGAGGAGCAGGTGGAGGCGTTGGGAGACGACGAGCTCGCCCTCATCATCACCTGATTCTCGCGGTTTCACAACAACCGCTTGAATCGCTGGCGTGGTGGTGCACGTGAGGGCTGCTACGGGTGTGGAGACCCCGATCACTTCATCGCGAGCTGCCCCAAGCGCGACAAGAGCTTCCCTGGCAAGAACCGCAACTCCAGGCGCAAGGCCAAGCCGGAGAACAAGACCGGAAAGAAGAAGACCAAGGGCGGATACCGCAGGGAGGATCTCGAGAAGGCTTTTGACGCTGACAGGCGTGCCTTCATCGCCTCCATCAGCGACGTGGAGAAGAGCTCCGATGGTGACTCCAGTGATGATGAGTCCGAGCACAAGACGGAGGATCGCTTCATCGGACTCTACTTCTTCGGCAGCTCCACCGATGGCTTCTGCACCATGGCCTTGGATGAGGAAGACCGCAAGTGTCAGGACGAGCACGCCAACACCGACGATGACGATGACGCATCTAAGGTATCAAATTCTTTTCTTGTCGAGCGTCTTTTCGGTGAGCGTGATTCTTTGGCCGAAATAGTCCTCGCTCAGGATAAGCAGCTTAAGCGTGCCGCTAGAGAGCGCAATGAGTTCAAGGCTAAGCTAGGCAAGGTGCTTAAGGAGCTTGAGTTAGCTAGGTCCATGGTGAAGGTGACCGATGAGGAGTGCGATGAGTGCACAACACACATGACAAACTTAACCACCCTACAAACCAAGTACGCCTCTTTGATCGAGGTGTATGATGAGCTGAAGAGTAGGCTAGACTTGGTGGGTGATTGTAAAGAGTGTCCCTCCCTGAAGAAGGAGCTGGAGGAAGTGAAGGCGAGGTATTCTTTGCTGGGTGCGTGCAAGCTTTGTCCAGGCTTGCGAACTGAGTTGGCAGAAGTTAGTGCCCAGCTTGCTGAAGCCATGAAGGCCAGCTCAGTTAGCACTGTTTTGTGCTCCATGTGAGTGATGCACAGGGATGGAGCTTGAGATTGCCAACTGTCGGCATGACAAGATGCAAATCGAGGAGGAAAACACATACCTTCGATCCATCTTGAGTTGGGTGTCATGCAGTGAGCCGCAGTTGGGCATGATGATCATTCAGTTCAAGAGGGGAACTGGCAGTCCGGGAGTAGGCTTTGCTTCAGGTGGTAAGGGCGCTAGTGCTTTTGACAAGATCGGTGAGTTTAGCGGAGTGAACACGAGTGAGAACCATCCACTCTCCCTAAGCTTACCAAGATCACCCCACCTGAGCCTCCTAAGCCCATCACCAAGGATGGTATCCTTGAAGAACCTCCCAAGGCTCCACCTCGCAAGCATGTGTGGATTCCAAAACCTAACCATCTTAGGAACACACTTGACACTCTCCCTAACATCTCTAGTGATCCCCTTCCGAAAGGCAAGCAGCCAGCCAAAGTGAACCACCCTCGCAACCAAGCGAACCAACAACCCAAGAGAGTGGTGAGGTTCGAGTGTGAGTACTACCACCGAGAGGGTCACCTAGCTGAGTTTTGCTTTCGGAGGAAGAGAGATGCTAGGAGGGAGTTGGAGCTGAATAACCAGGTCGGGCACCACCCTCTCCATGGTGTGCAAGGTCAGGGAGTTCAGAGGCAGAGGGCTAGGCCTGGAGGTACACCTCCTCAAGGAGCTAGGCCCCAGGCAGCTAGACCACGGGGTGGTGGTCGTGCCCGTCGCGGTTCCGGTCGTCCTCGATACGACCGTGAGCTGGGTGTAAGAGGCTTTGCTGCTCCGTCCCATAGCGGACCACCTTTTCAGCTTGGTGGTGATCGCTTCCTCAAATAGGACGAGGAGGTGAGTTTGGAGGATTTTTGTTCCATAGCGGACCACCCTTTCAGTTTGGTGGTGATCGCTATCCACCCATGGGACGAGGACAATTTGGTGTGCCTTCTAACACTTTTTCTGGGCCTATGACACAACACTGGTATCCTTCTCAGTATACAAACCCCAGTGTTGTGCCATATGCTCATTTCCTGCCTTTCTATTGATGCAGGAACTTTGGCTGGAGAACATGTGGCTCATGGATTCTGGGTGTTCGCGCCACATGACCAGAAAGAAGGAATGGTTCTCCAGCCTAGACCCTGTTGTACATAAGGAGTATATCACTTTCAGAGATAGTGGTAGAGGTAAGGTTGTTTCTCGTGGGTCTATTCGACTTAACGAGAACTTTGTGCTCAAGGATGTTGCTGTTGACGGTCACTAACTCATATCTTATACCGTCAATAAGTCGCCTAAAAGAGAATAAACGTGACCGTCAACCTAGGAATAGATTTTGATTCTAACGAGTTCCACGAGTTGTGTCGTTCTCACTTGTTTTGCAGGAATACTAACATTTCACTACATAAAAGTATCCTAAGTGATGAATTAGACTACACCATTGCGAAGAGCTCGTCGAGACGATCGAAACGAACATATGGTTTACCACGATTGGAGTCCCGACAAAAGAGTCCTCATTGGTTATGACTTGGAAGCTTCTAGAAGCAACTTGGAGTGATCACCAAGCAACATAATTCAAGGGCTAAAATGATAGATCCAATAGCTATGGTGAATTTCAGTTCTCCAGGGTGTTTTCCAGAAGATGGAAAGAGATAGGTTCCTTCTCCAACACGATGGATTGCGCAACAAGATTGAAAGTCGCGCTAGGGCAACCAGGAGGCTTCCAAAAGATAACTCGAGGAAGATGGAGTCTGGCGGCTGCCAGGTGGGGCCGGCCGGCCGGCCTGGGCCAGGTCTCATCAAGGCCCATCTTCGTGGAGCGTGCCCTAATCGACCTCATCGACGCATCTCAACCGTTGTTCAAGGTCGGTTTGATCGGAAGGTCACGGTTCATCCCCCAGGGCTATATAAGAAACCTCAGACCCCCCTCCCTGAAGCAATCCTCATTCAAGTTAGATCCAAGACAGAAACTCTAGTCATATTCTTCGGCAGAGGATTAGAGCCATCTAGCAATTAGAAGATTAGTAGCCCTCTAATTAGGGATTAGATCTAGTCTTCTGTAGGATTAGAAGAGAGAGGTATTAGAGGGAGATTAGAAGGAGCTCCGGCCTGTCAGATCTACTTCTTCAGCTTGTACCTGCGGATTCAAGTTCGTCAAGAGCTTGGATCAGGATATTCTTCGGTCTTCAACTTCTAATTATCAGTAAGCGTTCTTGTTCTTATTATTCTTCTGGCTTGCAACTCTAATTAGAGTACTCTAATCTAGTCGCCTAGAATTAGGGGAGTCATCGTCGTGTAAGCGTGGTGCTTAGACTCGATTACTTGCATAGTGTACCCTATATTTCGGACCGGTGGTAGCTCGCAGGTGTGACTCTTATAGGCCTGTTGAATCTTCCATAGTCCACCTCCCGTCTATAGGGATAGCAGGAGTATATTACTTGAGAATCACCATACTCTGGATGTGGTCTCCCAACGTAATCCATAGTAGAATAATTGACCGACCAGGATGTTAGAGATATCATCAGTCGATGATTACTCCGACTAATCTTGGACGGTGCGGGAGATCCGAAGACTCGTTACGAAGTGTACTTGGATTAGGACTCTCGCTTGTAACTTAGCCGAGTTGTAAAAAGAAATCCTGTAATTAGAATTGGACTCTACTGTTGTAACCGGCTAGGACTCGGTCTGCGCTGAGGCTCGCCCGGATATATAAGGGGAACCGGGCGCAGGTCCTAGAGAATCGAATATTGAATCATAACAATACACAAGGCACACGCCGCACTAGACGTAAGGTATTACACTATTTAGCGGCCTGAACCAGTATAAATCGCTGTCCCTGTGTAATCGCCGAGTCCTACGAACGCCGATCCCCACCGAACAAATCGTCTAAGATTACTCAAGACGAGTTGCCGGTCAACAAACACCGACAGCTGGCGCGCCAGGTAGGGGCTTTCGGCGATTCGACGACCAAGAGCCCGGCGAACCACGACAACATGTTCTCGGCGGGGTCAATTTTCATTTTTGGCTCATGGACTTGCATTGCGAATGATCAAGGAAAGCTGCACAGGCAGCTTGACACTGAATCGAAGCTGCAAGCCATGCCAAAGACAGAAGATCTCGCCCAGAGCCTAGCAAATCTAGCAATCCAAGACCCGCAGAACCCTGGGGACCATGAAGAAACGCCCGACTCCTACTCCAACTCAAAGTCTGAAGCAAAGGACCCGGACACCAGCTATGGCATCACCTTTGGGCTGCGGAACTCTGCTGAAAACTCCCAGAACCTGATCAGTGCAAGATTCAAAGAGTATCAGCAGATACCTTTGACGGGAGCTCAGCAAGGACTCGTTTTCAGCTTTACCAAGGAGGGTAACATTGTCCATTGGCCAATTCAGCCTGCCCCGGCTAGACTGGTTGGCACAATTGACCAGCAACTTCCATACCAGCACGGACATCAGCTCCCTTTTGACGAACACGACTCCACAACGGAACTAATCTCCAGCACTTCTACTTTGGAATTAGTAACACCGGGATCATTAAACCAGGGCTACGCTCGTGAAGTCTTCATGGCGGGGCATCAGTCATCTCTACGACCACCAACCCCACCAGATGTCTTTCAAGACGATGAAACCCTGAGTATGATTTCTGACAATGATCCGGAAGGACCCGGGGAAACCGAGTCCTTGAAAGCTGAAAGAATCCGAAGGAATCAAGCTAAGGAGGCCCGCAGAAGGCGAGCAACTCACCGCAAGGAAGCTGTCGATCGCTACAATGCACGACTAGAAGAGTACAACAACCGGAGGCGTCTGGAAGTAGAGGCTGAGCGTCAAGCTCGTACTGAAGAGAATCACTCCCAGGATGATCTTAACAGACGGCGCCCTGATTATTCTCGCAACCTTGAACCCGAGTTCATGAGGGTCGCAGGCCATAAAGTCTTCCAGACTCCCTATCAAAACATACTAGCTCTAGCTACGGAGATGGGAGCCAAGACCAACCACACCCCTGATGAAGAGCGACGACTGGTCATGCTTCAGACTACCGCACTCCAACTCCGAGGGCGGAATCTTGAATCCCTAGCTGACGAGCAAGCTTCATCTCACCCAAGCCAGAGGCGGCCTGTAACAGAACCGACCAATTTGCACCAGATTAAGCACTGAAAACCTCTGCTCTCGCAGAAATCATCGAGTACTTAAGCTCGTACAAACCCGGTAGTCCGGAAATCTCGAAGGATTTCAAATCATTCAACGACATCCAGCCAAGATCGTACTTGTTCCACGAATATGCTCACGGGTTACACCATAGTTGCATAAAGTTCAAATTACATCGGAGTACGAAATAATATTACAAACCATAGTTTTGATAGTAGTAGCGGAAGCAACATAGTCTTTAAAACATAAGTTTGGATTGTTCATAAATACGGTGCCATCAGTTGACCGGGTCCACAAAAGCAACAGATGAGATAAGTGTTGACCATGCCCTTGGTCTAGTCATCACCCGTTACCGGGTACAAGCAGTTCTCGCAGTAACCATAAAAGCACTAGCCATCTGCAACAACAAGGGAAATAAACCCTGAGTACGAGAAGGTACTCAGCTAGACTTACCCGATAAAACCAGAAATAATGAGACACCAAGGATCATGTAGGCTATATAAGTGGGGTTGGCTGTACATACTCCTTTGCATGAAAGCTTTAGTAATAAAACTCAGTTTCAGATGTTGGCAATTGCTTTTAGTCATTAACTCTACCTTACTAGATTTGCACCTGTACTAAACAAGCACTCGCTAATTAATCAATCAAGAGTGACTATTTTCTCGATAGCCTTTCAGATTCCATAACCATTTTAGTTCCATAAGTTCTACGGGAGATGATCTAAAGTCAACTGCTCACTGTCCAGGAGCGATGGCGATTATAATCGATTCCTACCCAGCTGGGGATAAAATGTCTCACACTCGCCCGACACATTCCGGCTACGGCAGTCGTAAGCTACCAGTCAGGAGATTCGAGAACACAATGCGTGGGACGGCCATGAGCCCTTCTACACCGGGGGTTATCTCAGTGCCAGGTCGCTCAATCTATAACTGCCCACGGTCATGCCAGGTCGATCAGGCCCTGCCTGCCCTCGGACCATGCCGGGTTGATCAGAATAGTTGCCCACGGTACAGCTAAGGCCCTGGGTGTTAGGCGTCAACATCTCCATCACCGGCTCGAATAACCTTACTCGGCTTCGCGGGAGGTACTCAGACCTACTCCGTTAAGTGATCGACGCGTTCAATTTGACTGAAGTTACATTCCCGAACGGGTCCTAGGCGACACAGACGGGAGCCTACTAGCACACAGAACCCATGTCCTGCTGCTCTTACATCCCGCCTCCATCTCAGATTAATTATCACATGGTTATCTCATGATAGCACAGGCTAAACATGATCAGTATCCACCTATTGCGGGAGACAGGGAATCACCCGACTTTTACCAGTCTAAGCAGGGCTAAGCATATAACGAGCCTAGACCTAAACAGAGATATCAAGATATATTGCCGGTGGACAAGGATAAGTAATAATGCATCAACGGTAGCAATCAATTCCTATAACCTAATGCAACATCCATCAACAGGTTAATTGTAAAACATTTGCAAACCGTAGGAGTTAGAATGCTCTGGGGCTTGCCTTGCTCAAAGTCCGAAGGGCGGTTATCGCGGCACTCCGGCAGCTCTTCAACGTCTCCTCCTGGGACTTTCTCTTCCGGCGTCTCCTCCTGGTACCGCTCCTCGGGTGACAGATCCTGAACTTCCACTACCGATCCTGCATGATGCATAACATGAATAAATAACGCGAATGCATGCGGGATGCATGGGGATGCAACATGGAACAAGGCATTCCAGGAGATAAGCACATGTCATCTACTGCTACTCAACTGCTTAACCTCCCATATTCAACTTGTTAAGCTATGTTGTCACCACATTAAAGTATACTTAATGAGTTTATTACCCTCTAATTACTTGCTGGAATAAATCTAATTAAACTAGCCTATAACAGCAACCCAACCTAGATAGCTTCAGAAAAATCTACAGAAATTACTGGAAGTTAACAATATGTAATCTAGTCCCTGGTCCAAATTTCATCCCATTTGGACTTAAACTCCATTCTCTATGAAAAAGACAAATTTTATCATGAAAAGGTGCTTTGAACTACACATCCTATCACAAAGTATCAAACAACAGGTTTCATAATTTTCTTCTGAACTTCTCAGCACAAGAGCAGTCAGCAAAATTTACCAAGTTCATATTCCACATATTTTAATTACTACAAAATTCACAAGAAAACAGCATTTAACCAATTTTAAAGCTACTGCCAAATTAATTCACAAAATATCCTCATATTATATTTTTCTCTGAAACTACACACTTACAACAACCTATCAAAACTGGAATCACTTTTTTCTAACTTATACATAATTAGTTATGCATTTTTCAAGTTAACAACACTTTTCTAACTTAAATAAATCTACACATAAAAATGTCACCAATAATGCACTTAACATTTTTCACAGATAGGTCTAAACATGCAGAGCACAACAAAACTTGTTTCACCAGATTTGGACTTAAAATGAGCCTTGAACACATTTTAGAAGCCTTTAAACCATTTGTGCAAAAACTGGGTTAAAGAAAAACTAAATCTAAAACACTACGGATACCCAACGTAACTCGGCCGAGGCCCAACGCAACGCAGCCGAGGCTTAGCAAAACTGTTATGCACACCCGGCACTTCCGAGCCTCACTGCACACAGACTTCCCTTTTCTCTCGTACTCTCTTTCTTTCTCTGTCGGCGAGGCCCACTAGACAGGCGACCAAGTTACTGAGGCCAGGCTCGGCAGGTTACCGCGCGAGGCCAGGCTCGGCAGTCAACGGCGGACATTGGCGCCATCGCTGTTGACCGGCCCTAGCTCACCGGCGGCGAGGCTTTTGGCGATGTCGAGGCTACCACTGGACGCGGGTTTGCGAGACGAACACGACTGACTGACTTGCTGAGCCCGAGGGATACCGGAGCAAGCTCGACGGCAGCCATGGCGGAGCGGCGGCTCTGCGACTCGGCGGCGAAGCTCTTCCCGGCGAGCTTGAGACTCGGCGAGACTAATACTAGCCGAAGCAAGTCCTAAGCGACCTATTGGAGCAACTTTTGGGCCTCGGCATCCTCGGCATTGCTCGGCGCCATGCACGGCGGCGATCCGCGGCGGTCACGGCGCGACTGGCCCCTGATCCGGCGAACTCAAGGCACGAGAGAGGTCTCCATCTGACCCTAAGCTACTATGGAGGTCGGGAAGGTAAGAACTGGGCTCGGATTGGGGTGGTTTGGCCGGAGATGGCCGGTTCACGTGAAGGTCACGGCGGCGGCCATGGCGGAAGCTTGAGGATGGCATCCGCTGTTCCGGCGGCCAGAGAGGAAAAGAGGGAAAACCAACCCTTGCCGGTGAAAGAGGAGATCAGGGCGGAGAAACTGGCGAGAGGAATTGGACGGCGGCGCACGGTGGAGCAAGAAATTGCTCGTCGCAGTTCGGCGGCAAATGGCGGTTTGGGCGAACTGGAGAAGATGGTGGAGTGGGTGGCGAGCTTGTGAGCGAGAGAGTGAGCGAGTGAGTGAGCGTGCGGAGCACGAGCGCGGAGTGGAGAGGATGCAAATGAGTAGGAGGGCGCAGGTGCATTGCACCTGGCCGGTTGCCGTCGGGGAGGAGCTCCCGACCGGCGCGGCGGCGTCAGGCATCGCGCGACACGCGGCGGGCGAGGACGGGGTGCATGGAGCGACGTGGCGCTTGCTGCGCAAACCACGGGCGACGAAGTCGGTGGTTTGGCCGGCCGGCAAGGCGGTCTCACGGCGGCGAGGCGGTTTCTGCCGGTGGAGGTGAGCGGCGCGCGCGCGGGGAAGAAGAGAGGGACTAACCGGTGGGGTCCACGGGTCAGGATTAAACTAATGAAGTTTGGTTACAAACTTTGATGCTCTATAACTCCTAAACTAGACCGAATTAGGAAATGGTCCAAAAAGCAAAGTTCCTTAGAATTTTGTAACGAACAAATCATCTTTAAGGCTCAAGTCCAAATTCTGCTTAAAACAAGAAATTTAGTGCTAAATCATTTTTCCTAATGCAAGAAATCCTAATTCAAAAGCTTTTTCTGAGAAAGTGCTTTAAAGCAAAGTTGTTCCTTTCATCAAGATCTACAACTTTGTTATAAGGCACTTCGTCAGAAACAGAAAGCATAACAAGGTTATACTAGACACTAACACAAGGACTTAAGCATTCAACAAGCATATGCACAAGAAATGATGAGATGCTATGCTCATGCCATGACAAATTATGCAGTTTAAGGAATGCTTAACACCTAGGGTGTTACACGGCCGGTTCAAGAACGACTCGGTCGTATCCCAGCAAGGAGCCGTCTGGGCCACCGAGTACCCGATCAAGCTGAGGGAGGAGCCGAATCTTCATACAGAGGAGTCGCAGTTGCAGCATCCGACGCAGTAGATCGCTTCCCCTGCTTTTCCCAAAGGCTTCGAGCAGTCTCGTTCCCGCGAAAATTCAAACCCGGGAACTACTCCAAGTACGACGGGAAGACAGAACCTAAACAGTGGCTCAGGCTTTATGCTCAAGCAGTCGAGCTAGCTGGTGCAAGCAACGACGTCAAAGCACTCTACCTCCCAATGGCTCTAGAGACAATGCCGCTTGCTTGGATCGATAGGCTTAAACCCGAGTCCATCGACTCCTGGGAACAACTACATCGTATCTTCGTTGAAAACTTTGCTGGTGTCCCAGAAAGATCAGACCCCCGGACTAAGCTTAGAACCTGCAAGCAACAGAAAAACGAATCAATGCGGGAGTATTATAGGCGATTCTCAGAAATTCGCTCTACAGTATCCGACATCACAGACAGAGAAGTAATTGACCTCTTTGGCAACGACATTTGCGAAAGGTACAATTACAAAGATTTCATCAAGCAGGACCCGACCACCGCTGACGAGTTCCATCGGGCTGTAAACTCCATGATGGCAACAGAGGAACGCACACAGGAACGCTTCCCCGATAGAAACACGCAAGGTGATCGAGGAAACAACCTGAGAGGCAACCAGGCACCACAGCAAAATACCCGGAAAAGGGCAGGAGATAATACTGTTGCTGCCATGGAGCCTCAGAAGAAGGGAAACAAGCCATTCACCTTTGATGACTTACTCGACGGACCCTGCCCCTTCCATCCGAAAGGTGGACATCAAGCAAGGCACTGTCAACAGGAACAAGAACAAGAAGACAGCTGAGGATCCTCAACAGGACGCCGGTGGCTTTCAGCACCCCAAAGGAACTATTAATGTCATCTTTGGGGGAGTAACTACCAGCGACAACAAGAGGCTTCAGAAGCTTTCCCTGTGAGAAATCATGTCCACCGAACCAGCGACACCCAAATACCTCGACTGGTCCGAACATCCGATTAATTTCTCTAGAGCAGATCAATGGACCAGTGTTTCCAATGCAGGCCATTACCCGCTAGTTTTGGACCCCACGGTCGCTGGATATACACTTGGTAGGGTACTCATCGATGGCGGAGCAGGACTCAATGTTATCTTTGCAAGCACCCTACGAAAGATGAATCTAGATCTCGCAACCCAGCTCACACCATCAACCGCTCCTTTCTACGGCATAGTACCCGGAAAAGTAGCTGTACCACTCGGAAGGATTATACTACCCGTCACTTTTGGAACTCCGATCAATTACAGAACGGAGTACATCAGTTTTGAGGTAGCCGACTTCGAATCATCGTATCACGCCATATTCGGGCGACCTGCTATTGCCAAGTTTATGGCAGTACCCCACTACCCGTACCTCTTATTGAAGATGCCGGGTCCCAAAGGGATCTTAACCTTCAGAGGCGACTTGAAGCGGTCATTTGATTGCGATATAGAGGTTGTCCAAATCGCTGAAAAAGCTCAACTCGCCCTGGAAGTACAAGAACTCGCTCAGATAGTGCTTAATACCAAGCCTGGAGATTCAGAAATCCCAACAAAGAAGGCGGGTACTATTCAACCATCAGCAGAAGTCTCCACAAAAGCCATTGACCCGGAAACCGGTGATCCTTCCAAGACAGCGGTTATCAGTGCTCACCTATCTGAAGAATAGGAACTTGTGCTCACCAAGTTCCTTAGAGCAAACAAAGACATATTTGCTTGGAAACCTGTAGACATGCCTGGGGTCCCAAGGAACTTGGCTGAGCACAAATTAGAGTTAAAGGAAGGCTCTAGACCTATCAAGCAAAGATTACGACGATTTTCATCAGAGAAGAAAGAGGCAATCAAGAAGGAAATAGCCAAGCTACTCGTGGCCGGATTCATCAGAGAAATCCTCCACCCCGAGTGGTTAGCTAGCCCAGTGCTAGTCAAGAAGAAGAACTCTGCTGAGTGGCGCATGTGTGTCGACTACACAGACCTCAACAGGCATTGTCCAAAGGATCCCTTCAGATTACCAAGGATAGACCAAATAGTTGATGCCACCGCAGGCTCCGCCTTACTCTCTTTTCTGGATTGCTACTCCGGGTACCATCAGGTTGCCCTCAAAGAAGAAGACCAACCCAAGACATCGTTCATTACTCCTTTTGGAGCGTATTGTTACAAAACTATGTCCTTTGGACTAAAGAACGCGGGGGCTACTTATCAATGCGCCATCCAAGATTGCCTGGGTGATCAGATTGGCCACAATGCAGAAGCCTACGTGGATGATGTGGTCATAAAAACAAAGGATCCGACTACCCTGATATCAGACCTAGAGGAAACCTTCAACCGATTACGTGTGTATCAATGGAGACTCAATCCAACCAAATGCGTCTTCGGGGTACCCTCAGGACAGTTACTCGGATTCCTTGTTAGCCATCGAGGCATCGAGGCTAGTCAAAAGCAAATTACAGCCATCATCAACATGAAACCACCTACCTCCGTCAGAGATGTTCAGAAACTCACTGGGTGCATGGCTGCGTTAAATCGATTTATCTCGCGGCTAGGAGAAAAGGGGTTACCTTTCTTCAAACTACTTAAAGCCGGCGACAAATTTCAGTGGACGGATGAAGCGGACAGAGCTTTTGAACAACTCAAAGGCTACCTTATCAATTCACCCGTACTGACACCGCCGGAGCCCAGGGAACCGATGATGGTGTATATCGCAGCTACCACACACGTTGTCAGCACAACAATCATGGTGGAGCGCAAAGACGACAAGCACATCTACAACACCCAACGACCAGTTTACTACATCAGCGAGGTACTCTCCGACTCGAAGGTCAGGTACCCGCAAGTACAGAAACTGCTCTATGCATTACTCATATCCTCAAGAAAGCTGCGGCACTACTTCGAAGCTCATGAGATCACGGTAGTCACGGATTTTTCTTTAGGAGAAATCCTTCATAACCGTGATGCTACTGGAAGGATTTCCAAGTGGGCAGTTGAATTAGGGGCACTCAACATCAAGTTCACTCCGAGGAAAGCTATCAAGTCTCAGGCCCTAGCTGATTTTGTCGCCGAATGGACTGAAATACAGCAGACTAGAGACAACGCTACTCCCGATCATTGGAAGATGTACTTCGATGGGTCCCTAAAACTCGGAGGAGCAGGAGCCGGAGTCCTTCTTGTATCACCCGCTGGCGAACAACTCAAATACGTTCTGCAAATATTGTGGCCAGCCACCAACAATGAAGCAGAATATGAGGCACTGCTCCACGGACTTAAACTAGCAGTCACTTTGGGCAATAAGCGGCTATTAGTCTATGGTGATTCTTCTGTGGTCATTCACCAAGTTAATAAAGACTGGGACTGTACCAAGGAAACAATGAACGCCTATTGTGCTGAAGTACGCAAGCTGAAAAACACTTTGCAGGACTGGAACTCATTCATGTTACCCAGGATCTCAACGTGGTAGCAGACATACTCGCGAAATTGGGTTCTGACAGAGCACAAGTTCCCAGTGGTACCTTTGTACATAAGTTATCCAAGCCTTCAATCCAAGAGAAGGAGGAGTTCGAGGCAGAACCCGCAACCCAGGTCCTATCTCTAGCACCCGACTGGACACGAGTCTTCATTGACTACTTCAAAGAGCATAAACTGCCAAATGACAAAACTACAACAGAACAAGTCACCAGGCATAGCAAAAACTATGTTCTAGTCGGGGACAAGCTGTACCGACGCGGAGCTTCATCAGGGGTCCTCCTCAAGTGTATTACACCGGAAGAAGGCAGGGAAATCCTGAATGAAGTCCACTCTGGGTGCTGCGGTAATCACGCAGCTTCAAGGACACTAGTCGGAAAAATCTTCAGGTCAGGATACTACTGGCCCTCAGCTTTAAAAGATGCGGAAGACTTAGTCCGCCGCTGTCAATCATGCCAGTTCTTTGCCAAGCAGCAGCATGTACCCGCACATGAACTGATATGCATCCCTCCGTCATGGCCCTTCTCATGCTGGGGACTCGATATGGTGGGTCCTCTCAAGCGCGCCCCAGGCGGATTCGAGTACATCTACGTTGTAATCGACAAATTCACAAAATGGATCGAGTACATGCCCTTGGTCAAATTCAATGCTTCCAATTCAGTCCAATTCATGCAGAGCATCTTTCACCACTTTGGAATGCCGCACAGAATCATCACTGATCTTGGGTCCCCCTTTACGGCTATCGAATTCAAGTCATGGGCTAGCAACTCTGGAATCAAGATATACTACGCATCAGTAGCTCACCCACAATCCAATGGCCAAGTTGAAAGAGCAAACGCCCTGATTCTCGCCGGGTTAAAACCAAGGCTGTTTGACCTCCTAAAAGATCACAGCGGAAAGTGGGTTGAAGAATTGCCTAAGGTAGTCTGGGGGCTACGAACACAACAAAGTCGGGCAACAGGCCAAACACCTTTCCTTCTGGTATATGGCACTGAAGCAATCCTACCGGCTAACTTAATCTGGAACTCCCCACGAATGGAGCAGTACAACGAGGGCGAAGCTGATGATACCAGGCGGTTAGAAGTCGACAGCCTTGAAGAAGCCCGACTAACCGCACTTTTTCAATCAGCAAGATACCTTCAAGGGATGAGGCACTATTATGATAAAAACGTCCACCACCGCACCTTCCAAGTGGGCGACATGGTGTTGAAGAAAATTCAGAACACCGTTGGACGTCACAAGCTCATGAGTCCATGGGAAGGTCCTTATATTGTATCCAAAGTAACAAGACCCGGGTCATTTGAGCTAGTCACTGAAGATGGATCTCCACTGCCAAATTCATGGAATATTGAGCATTTGAAGAAATTCCATACTTAAGGACTACGCTACAATGCTGATTCAGGGCAATTGTATTTATTAGTCGGATATTAATAAAGTTTGAAGTTCATACGACATAAGAACTTTTATCCAGGCTATTTTCTACACCTCATCATGACTATTCAGTCGCATAACAGTCTCTGCAATAGCAGGGCTTACCTCCGACTAATATATATAATATTACTCGGATAGATTGGTTCAGCGGAAACCATACTTGAGTTACGAGCTTCGAGCTCAATACAACTCACAAGGTAGTATAGCTTAACACCCGGCTATCAGCCTATAGCGAATATGAAATCCACCATAGTGGACAACAGTTCCTATAAGGCATAACAAGGTGGATTAGTACTCACCCTGTTACACATTTCTTGGACAGAGGTCCACCCACCTTCGCACTCAAGCTGCGATCGTCAAGAGGATATGATTCACCCAGAAGGAACCAATGCTACGGTCCTTCAAGAGGTGCTTGATCATTGTTATCCCTTCAACAAGGGTACTAAGAGTAGTACTCGGGCAAGACTAAGTTCTCTACACAATAATTAGAGAAACGAAGTCATACGACCCACACTAAAGTGCTATAGAGCACTCGGATAGACTCGTCTAGTCAGGCGCCTGGTCATACATCCACAAACAAACAAACTCAACTCATTGTCGAAGAAATATCTCGTAATACAGAGTTGATCACTTACGAAATCTATGAGATTCAAAAGTAACCAATATTTTTGATATTTGATAATAATTGTTTCCAGGAGACACAAGCTGCAGGGACAGAGAGGAGCCTAGACTACTCTACAAGATCTAATATCTGTGAGTACTCCTCCGCGGCGGCCTTCACCTCCTCTTGCATTGCCGCAAGGTCCTCGTCATCTTTGCCCTCAGGAAGGGTCATCAGAGCGGACAGGTCAAAGGACGACAGATGCAGCCGCAGCGTTGCCATAAGACCCTGCACCATGGAGATCGACATATCTTTGATGTATTGCGCCAGCCGCCCAGGTGCAGCCTTGGCCCGTTCAATCAAAGACTCCTCGACTCCTGCCGGTGTCGGAATCATGTTGATCAGGGGCTCGACAGCATGCTCCAAGGCCTTCAGGGACTCCGCCGACTCCTTTGTAGACTTCAAAGCCTGCAGAAGGTCCCGGTCAGCTCCCTCACGCATCAATTTGGCTTCTCGAAGAGTACTCTACGCATTAGCAAATACCTCTTCAAGCTCTGCTTGCTTCCGATTGAAGGCGTTCTGCCACCCAGAAGCCAGCTTATTTGCATCTGCATACACAACAGTCAGTTATCATGTCATCCGACTAATATTATGGAGCAGAATGACACAGAAACTCCAAGTATACCTTCAAGCTACTTTTTAGAACTCTTCTTGAGCTCCTTCAACTTCTGTTCCATGGCAGCGGACTTGGATATCAGCCCAACCTCTCGGTCGTTAGCAGCGTCACGTTCCGCTACCACTTCCTTGAGGTTGCCTTGGAGTTCATTAATGCGATTATGCAAAACCTGGGTGGCTACCTTCTAACTAATTTGGTCCTAGGCAATATAGTCCCGGAGCTCCTGGTTTTCACGAGACAGCTCCTGGCGGATCCGGGTAACTTGATCTCTAACCTTGAAGTCAAAGGACTACAATACAATAATATCGTGAGTACTCGGATGAGTTTACAGTATAACAAGAAGAGATCGAGACTCTTACGTCAACAAATTGGTGAAGAGCTTCAAAAGGAGCCCTCACCTGATCCCTCAGCTCCTTCAGTCGAGTAAGATTCTGGTCATACCCGGATACGTCAAGAGTAGCTCCTTGGCGTGAGGACTCGGGTGCATCTAAAGATCCTCCCTGCTGACAAGCTGAGTCCTCTGCATGTATCTCCGTCAAGACCATGTCCAGGGTAGGTTCGTCCGGCTGTCGAGTACGAAAAAACCAGTCATTCCACACTTGGTCAAACTCCAATTGAGCGGGAGAACGAAAGATGGAGTACGGCCAACCAACCTGAGGCAATGGAAGAGCATCCGCATCAGGAGCGGCTTCGACCTGAGACTTGGACGGAGAGGAGCCAGGCAGCGGATCTACCTGACTGAAGGTTGGCGGCACGCTGGAGTCATCCTTGGCCAGCGGCTCCGACTCCTCCACCGCTTGAGGATCAGGAACGATACTCGAGGCTGTTGCATCTGGTTTTGCTTTCCTACAAGCAGTCAAGTATTCACGTCAGTATCAGAACTCTGTGTACACTCTACAAAGTAGAACACTTACTTCACGAGCTTCAGCGGCTTGGGTAGCTTCAAGAGAGGCTGCCTCAGAAGAGGGTCTGAAGCTAAAGATTCTTTAGGGACCGCGCTGCTTGAAGTCCCTTGAATAGTTCCAGCACCAGATACAATGACATATATAAGATAAGAGACCATCAACACTGAAGGACCGAGAAAGCACAAACAAGGCGACCAGAGGGGGGGGGGGGGTGAATGGGAGCCAATCAAAATTCTTCTGAAACTTTGGCCAAGTGTCCCAAAATCAACCCCGAGAAGCAACGACCGAAACCGTGATGCTCACGACCCTTGCAAGAGGGTGGATGATCCCTAGGATCACAGCGGAGCACCACAAAGCGATAGCAAACCAAACGCCAAAAGCACCGGCACAAGTTTGCCCCTCAAAAACCAAGTCCCGAACGTAGATAGACGGCTACGTCGAGAAATCCCCAAATACCGATGCTAACAAGTAGCAAAGATACCTAGAGAGGTTCCTTGGTGAACTCTAGGGTCAAACGAGAAGTCCGGAAACCAAGCGAGCAAGCCGGGAGAGCAAATGCACAAAACCGGAAGCTTCAGGCAAGTCCCGGACTGTCCGGCACTACGGTCGCGGACTGTCTGCCCAGTGGCGGACTGTCCGGGCTCAGGTCGCGGACTGTTCGCCGGCCAAACGAGCAAAACCACAGTGCTGCTGCAAGTCCACTGGACGTTCCCGGACTGTACGCGAGATCCAACGGCGGACTATCCGCCGGTGAAAAACCCAAAAACGCAAACTTGCTGAAGTCTGCTGGACAAGTCCCGGACTGTCCGCGGACCACAACGGCGGACTGTCCGCCGGTCACGTGAACAGTCCCCGGCCGAAGAACACAGCCACTGGTCAGGCTGATCCCCGACGCCCGGACTGTCCGCCGGTCAAACCGCGGACTGTCCGCGGGTGTCCAGAGAAGGCGATTTTGATCCCCCTTCTCTCAAATCTCTCCGAATCCAATCCAAATCAAAATCCCAAGTTCCCAAACTTGGAGAAGATGATCATGGGGTAGTTAAGAGACTATCCCCAAGAAATCATCCGCTCAAATCGATCCAATCAACGGGAAATCAAAAGGGAAGGTGGATGAACGGAAAAAGCGCCACGAAAACAAAATCAACCCGATCTACTTGTTCGTAAGGAGTTAGATAAATTCCTTCGGTGGAAATGATCTCCTTTCAAATACGAACAAGTTGATTCAAACGGATTTCGCAAAGACGCACCGGAGAGGGAGATCGAGTGACGGGAAAATCGCGGAGAAACGAAGAACGCGAAGAACACAACGAACTCGAATCAAAACACGAATCGACACATCGATCTTGCACTGCAAAGGTGAGGATACGGCCTCACTTCCTCAAATCAACAGAACACAGAGTCAAGTCTCTCTGCGGATCTCAGCTAGCTACAACAGGGGATGGGAGAGCAGGAAACCCTAGGAAGCAAGAGCGAATGAGATGGCTAAAACTGAGATAACTGAGATGGGGGGAGGAGGGTGTCTCCCCGACTACTTATCCTAATTCTAATCTAAGTACAATTCCTACTCTACCCCTCTCTAATCTAATTACAGATCGAACCAGCTAAACCCTAGGGTTATTCTGGACCAACTCGGTGGTAGGTGTATCCGACGGCCACGCCCACTCGACTCGAAGCGTTGCCTCGACGCAACCTTCAGATCGCCGCCACGTGCCGCCCTCGCTCTGCACCCCCGGTTTTGTGGCCCAAACCGGGAAACCAGCCTTTTCCAGCTATCCCCCGGTTTTGAGGCCCAAACCGGGAAACCAGCCCACCAGCATCTGAGTTTTGAGGCCAAACTCAGCAAACCCTCAGAGCCCAGGTTTTGAGGCCCAAACCTGGAAACCGTCCTCAGCCCGAGTTTTGTGGCCAAACTCGGAAACCCTCAGCCCGAGTTTTGTGGCCAAACTCAGAAACAGTCCAAGCCCAGGTTTTGAGGCCCAAACCTAGAAACCGTCCATCCGATGGTTTTTCTCTGGCTCTACCACTGTAACACCTCTGGTGTTTAAGCCAAATAAAACCTGACATGTCATCATGAGCATGGAAAGCATTCATGTAGCAACACTAATGATGCATTTACAGTTTGCATAGAACTTGATCTCAAGTGCATCATGTGTGTGTTTAAATTCTGTTCTGCTCATTTGATGTGTGATGCTTAGGGTATCATGGTAGCTGATTTCTAGGGAAGATAGGATTATAGAGTCATATGGTTCATGAAATCACAAGTCATTATAGTGGCCCTTTGATAAACACTATGATCCAAGCTGAATCTGGGCATGGCCCTTAAAACAAAGTTGTAGATACTAATTAATGGAACAACTTTGGTATATAAAGTTAACACAGATTCTGCACATGATTTGAATTGAAACAAATTTGTTTAAACCCTAGAATCTACCCTTGAACTACAACTTTCAAACCTTTGAGAATCTGACCTTGGTCCTTAAATCAAAGTTGTAGGGAATCACAAATGTGACAACTTTTATGTTCATAGAATTTGAACTTCTTCAGAAAATTCTAAAGTAATTTGAGAATTCAGTTTGGGGCAGATTTAAATTCAAACTATAATTCAAAAACTAGGCCGAATTGGAACATAGTTCTTTAAGCAAGTTTGTAGATCACAAAATTCTGAACAACTTTTATTCTTACAGATTTTGCACTTTAGTTCAAATTTTGGTCGCAATTCAAAGGGGACAAACTGCACTGTAGCTACAGTCCATGGTGCCTTGCATGGCGTCCACGACGGCCACCGCGCGCCGCGGCGCTCTACGGCGCCAACACGTCCTCATCCATGCGTCCCTCTCTCCGTTTGCATGCGCAACTTGCTGGCGCACTCTCTGAGCTCCTCGCCGTCTATATATACCACTCCATCGCCACGCTCCACTCTTTCTTTCCCCTCTGTTCGCGCCGACCGGGGCAGGGAGCTCCGCCGATGAAATTCGTCGCCGTTGAGCTTCCTCCGCTATCGCTGGCTTAACCACAGCTCCGTCATCATCCCGACCACCTCCCCGACCCATTCAATCGAACGCAAGTGACCCACATTGTCCGGACGAAGCTCGTCTTCTCCAACTCCGGTGAAGTGCCGCCGCGGCCACGTTCGTCGTCGTCCGGTGGGTACAGAGCTCCCCGATTCAATTCATTTGCACCATTCGCTTCGCCTTGACCCCCTCTCTCTGGCCGGCCCGCTACCCAGGTCGCTACCGCGCCGGAGGAGCCGGAACACCGCCGTGGAGCCTCGGTCCGCCGCCACCTTCGCCGCCGTCGTCGACCTCCACCTCCCCGACCTTCTCCGACCAAGCTAGCGCGAGCACCAAACCTAGGTGAGGCCCCTGGTGCTTATGCTCACTCCCTTTTCAACGCTACCGCGCCAAACTGGCCGGGACGCGGCGCGCCGTCGAGCTCGGTACAGCCGAGCCGCCATGGCCGCGGGCACGACCTCTCCGGTCGTCCCTAGCTCCGACCGAGTCCTTGTATGTGTTCACGAGGTCTTGTTGAGCGATTAGGTAGTCTCGGTTGGTTCCTTGGGCCTCACCGCCGGCGAGAACGGCTGGTGGTCAACGCCGCCGTTGCGGAGTCACGCCCCGTACGCGCGCACTGGTCAAGGTCGAGGTCGAGCCAACCATCTCTAACTCTTACTGGGCTCGGCCCAGTTCGACCCTCGGCAGCTGATACCCGGCCTCAGCCTCAGCCTCAACCCTCCTTCTCCGCCTCGCCCGAGGCTGGCAAGCCCTTCCTCTCCGACCCTGGAGGTCGAGCCAGACCCCCCGAGGCCGAGCCTGACCCTCGAGCCGAGCCCCGAATTCGCGTCCCGCCCGAGGCCGAGCCTGGCCCTCGAGGTCGAGCCAGACCCTCGAGGTCAAGCCTGAGCCTCGAGTTCGCACCCCGCGCCGCTGGACAAGGCCGAGGCCGGCCTGACGACCCGGTCCCGCTTGTAAGTGGCTTAGCGTTAGGGTTTTTCATTTTTTCGCATGTGAATAGTGCAACAAATTGTTATTTTTGCTGTATTTTTATTATAGCACCTAAAATCATGAAAATTTTTGTGTATCCTCTCTGAGATGTGAAGAAAATTGTAAAAATACGAAACTTTGAATTTGGACAAGTTTGCCTGGGGTATTAAAATAGTCAAATAATTAACAAATGCACTTTGAATAATTTCTGTAGACTGTTCCTGAGGTCCAAAAATTGTGAAACCAATTTTACAGTACTTTTCAACACATAACATATCTCTGATAAAAATTTGAGCCCCTTTCGTGAAAATAAATTTTTAAGCCCTTATAATTAAACCTTTAATTAAACAATAGGTGTTGATTGATTTAGTTAATCCTGCAATTTTGTTTCTGCTATCATATTGTCATAAGTTATAGTACTCTTGTATATCTTGCTGCTCCTAAAAATTTCATAATTGTTGGATAAATATATTGGGAGTTATGCTCTGTTCAATCTGAGTTTGTGCTGCTGTCCAGAATCTGGACAGTTTGTGAAAACTGAACTGTTTGGGGTATCTAACTTGTGAATCTGATCTGGCGTATTATAAGAAAGTTGTAGAGGACTTCATGTGCTTTCCAGAATGGTCTAGATCACGTATGTTGGTATTTCTGAGCTCCAGATATGGTCTGTGGAACAGTAGTGTTTGAATCTGTCCAAAATCTGGACAGGTTTAACCAAATGAATTGTTTGGTCCATATGATCCCGGAATCAGCTGTTGTGTATTATAGAAAAGTTGTAGAGAATTAGTTAAGCTTTCCAGGTTGTCCTGAATCACCTGAATAGCTATTCTGTAGCTCCAGTTATGGTAAAAACAAGTCGGTACATGAAATCTGTTAGGGCTATCACTTATGCAAATTTTGCTCCAATTGTGATGTCATTTTAGTATTCATATATGATTGTTGTTGCTGCTGTACTCTTCTACTGGTAGTTGTCCAGCATCATGAGCATTCATTCATATTCGCATCACATGCATCTTATATATGCTCGTTCGTATATTGCGTTTAGAAACCGAGGTGAGCAAGGAGCAACCGGAGATTGCAGCTCGTGAAGCACCGGTATTCTACGAAGTTGGATTTGATATCTGTGGGGACGAGCCTGAAGAAGAACCCCAAGGCAAGCCCTGGTGCATTTGTCCCTACCTTGCAAATTTTCAAATAATATACTTGTTGATAAAATTTGTGCATTAAGTTTAGGAGTTGAATGTTACCTACTTGATGCATTGACTACCTTGATTATTCCTTATACTATCCTTGTCACTGGGTTATTTACAAATGCTTAGATTGCTTAGCCTTGCTCATTAGAGTAGGTTTTTGAAAAGAGAGATGCTATTGTTGGGAACCCTTCCCCGGTTGGGATGGTATAATTAAACTGAGACCGGGCGGGTAACTTGCACAGGAAGGGAGTCCTGGTGTAGTGTTTCCGCCTGTGTCGCTTAGGACCCGTCCGCTGTTGGCCCGTTGGATCGAGAACTATTTGTTAGTACTGGTCACATGCTACGGTAAGCCCTACTGTGGCTATGCTCTTATTGGAACGGCGCACCCGCGCACTGGGAGTGGAGAGATGGCGGGAGTAGCGTGTACCCACCCTGCTCGGTCCCCTGTTGGACGGACTCAGCAAGGCCGAGGTAGGACGGTGGTGTACTGTACTCCCGGGTGGCGCGGCTCCGGTCCGGTTTGAGCGGATCCACGGGACGGTTGATATATGCGAGTTCGGTCTCGCATATGTCGTGTGATAAGGAAGCCCCAGCTGGGTAGATCAAGCGGTTCGAATCGTCGTTTGCTCCACGAGAAAAGGAGACTCGTCCTCGCCCCCTCAGCGTAGTTTAATGATGAAACAATGGAGGATTAATGGGTTGATTATAAGATGTACATTCATTTACTTAGCTAATATTAGAAGTATGAAATGACACAACTACTTAGTTGCAGGAGCTTTTATGCAAAGGAAAACTTTTGGATTCTTGCTAAAACCTCACCTTGACTCCCCCTCAGCCTGCATTCCTGAGTCTTCTCCCCAATTTATTAGTCGGGTAAGTCTTGTTGAGTACTCCTGTACTCAGGGTTCTATGACCCTTGTTGCAGGTGAGCCCGGTGAGCAATTGTGCTTTGGACCATGTTGTATGACCATCTTCCCGGTGGAGGATGACTAGTGATGTGCCCTTGGGCAGGGTTTATTAGTATGGTTATGTTATCATACGTTTATTCCAGCACTTAGTACTATCGCAACTTGAACTCTTTATCACCTATGTTGTAATGATGAACACTGGTTTGTAATATAAAGTTTATGTAAGACTTCCGCTGAATTCTCCGATCTGGTATGTTGTATGAAATATATTGTGCTGTAATGATTACACTCGGATGATTCCTGTGACCCATGGATACATCGATCGTATCCAACAGATTAATCCAGTCTTGTGGCACACTTACATAGCGGTCAGAGGTCGTTGGACAAATGACAGGTGTAGGTGGGCCACATTATTGGGCGAGTCTGTTACAGGCTTGGTATCAGAGCAGGATCCCCGTGGCAATCATTATAGTAATTTGAAAACCTTCAAAATTTATTTTCTAAAGAAAAATCTAAAAAGACTCTTTCTAATCTTATCTATTGCTTCCCTCAACTTACTTCTTGCTTAATAGGAAGTGTGTGCCGGAAAGTACATGCCCTATGTTTAAAAAGGTTACAAAAATTATTTTGGTGGGTATACAAGTAAGTAGATAATGTCATATGCGTAGAATCGTATGTACGCATCATTTCATCTTGCATCAATTAAAATTATAAAATTCTCCTCCCTTAATAGATATCGGGTCATGGGTATAACTATGCTGACTTATAGGTACACGAAACTGACTTTAGTTTAAAATTATTCCAGGATGGCTCGCGCTAAGCAGACTGCGCGCAAGAGCACGGGGCCAAGGGGAGTCCCGCGACACTAGCTCGCGCCGCATTCAGGGGAGGCTAGCAGCAGCCGTAGCACCCGTCGTTCCGAGGCAGAGCTCCTTGCAGAGATCAGGAGGCTCACTACTACCTTAGCAGAGTCCACCAGGGATAGGGCTCTGGACGCCATGATCATTGGCCATCAGCGTGAGCAGCTGAAGGAGGCAGCTGAACTAGAGGCTGTTCTGCGCGCACAGCTTAGTGAGGCATCCAAGGTAGAAGCCGATTTGGAGAGTGAGAATGAGCAGTTCCGTGCTCAGAGGAATGAAGCCTGGATCCGAGAAAACCAAGCCCGCGCACGAGTCTTTGAGCTTGAGTTTCAGATAGAGGATATGGAGGTGTATGCCAACAATCTCCATGAGGAGATTCACGCCCTGCATAACCAGCTCCACCCTCACCATGCTCCAGGGGCAGCCGAGATGGAGGACGGTGTGGTCCTGGCTGACGGAGGAGAGCCCGATGAGGAGGAGGACGAGCCCGAGTTGGTGATCGAGATCGACGATAGTGACGACGAGGGTGGCCACGTCTCCGGCCTCGACACTGACCACGAGGAGTGATCGTAGTTTGGGTAGTCCTAACTAGTAGTATGGGAGGATAGTTGCACTAGGTAGTCCTGACAGGAGCGGACTTGTGTAATAAATAAATCAGACCATGTGATGTTCATGCAAATGAAGCTAGAGGAGTTTCTCAAGCTGCAGTAGGGTACTCAATCCGTGATGCAGTATGTGAGCAAGTTCAACCATCTCTCCCAATATGCTCCTGATCATGTCAACACTGATGCTAAGAAGAAGCAGTGCTTCATGCGAGGGCTGAGCACCAAGCTGCAAACCATGATGACCACCTGTGCCAACTCCACCTTCAACGACATTGTGAGTATTGCCATCACTCTTGAAGAGAAGAATCGTGTGCACAAGGAGGCAAAAAGGAGGAAGACTGCTCAAGCTGGCGCATCTGGGAGTGTGCCGAAACGTCCCAAGTTCCTATACCACCCTGTTCCTCATGCACATGTACCTGCCCGCCCACCCCATCAATATTACCAACCTCAAGCTAATGCCAAAGCCTCTTCCTAGTTCCAGTACCCACGACAGACTAATGCACCTGGTTCCCAATCTACAAATGCCCCAAAAACCAGTAACCCATGTTACAACTGTGGCGGGGCAGGACACTTTGCTAAGAGTTGTCCTTCACCGAAGAATTATAACTCAAATGTCCCTCGCCAGCAAGGTAATCAAGCTAATCCACAGAATAAGCAGCAGCAAGGCAACCAATCTGCTCTCGACCAGGCACACGGAAGATCTATGTGGTACCCAAGACTGGACAGGTTCATCATACTCAAGTTGAGACTATTCCAGAAGGCGAACCGGTTATGCTGGGTACGTTCCCTGTTGCCAACCAATTAGCAGTTACACTCTTTGACTCTGGTGCATCGCATTCATTCATCAATAGAGAGTTTGTCAGGAAGCATGCAATTCCAATATGTGAGTCCAAAGGGAAAATATCTATACTGTCGCCTGGGGGTCGACTGTTCGCCAATGAGATAGTACATCAAGTTCCTATAGAGATGGGACGACATGTTTATCCCACTTCTATGATTGTGTTGAACCATCAAACCTTAGATGTGATTCTGGGGATGAACTGGATGCAGCGTTATGGGGCTGTTTTAGATACTTTGAATAGGACTGTTCGTCTAAATTCACCAGACCGAAAATCCCAACTTCTTATCCAGCTTCCAAAACCCAAACTAATCAGCCCAAAAATATATGCCATGGTTAGTGAAGGAGTTGAGAATGTCCCAGTAGTCCGAGAATTCCCTGATGTGTTCCCGAAAGAATTACCTGGTCTGCCACCAGACAGAAACGTGGAGTTTGTGATCGAGCTGCAACCAGGAACAACACCTATATCGCGAAGAGCTTATAGAATGGCTCCAAAGGAGTTAGCCGAGTTGAAGACTCAGTTACAAGAACTTTTGGAGAAAGGTTTTATCCGACCTAGTTCTTCTCCCTGGGGATGTCCCGCTATCTTTGTGAAGAAGAAGGACAAGACTCTGAGAATGTGCATAGATTATCGTCCTCTCAATGAAGTAACCATCAAAAACAAATATCCCCTTCCACGCATTGATCTTCTCTTTGACCAGCTTGCCGGAGCCAAAGTCTTCTCCAAGATAGATCTTAGATCAGGGTACCACCAGATAAAAATTAGACCCAAAGATATCCCTAAAACCGCCTTCACCACTCGATATGGCCTATATGAATACCTTGTCATGTCCTTTGGTCTAACCAATGCTCCAGCCCATTTCATGTATCTCATGAACTCTGTGTTCATGCCTGAGCTCGACAAGTTCGTAGTAGTATTTATTGATGACATCTTGGTATATTCCAAAACCAAAGAAGAGCATGCTGAGCATCTGCGGATAGTACTGACTCGTCTGCGTGAGCATCAGTTATATGCTAAATTCAGCAAGTGTGCTTTCTGGTTAGAAGAAGTGCAGTTCCTAGGTCATGTGCTATCAGCTAAAGGAATCGCAGTGGATCCCGGAAAAGTGCAGGATATTCTGAAATGGAAGTCGCCAACCACAGTTCACCAAGTCTGTAGTTTCCTCGGAATGGCTGGTTATTATCGCCGTTTCATCCTTGGTTTTTCAAAAATAGCCAAACCTATTACCGAGCTGCTCAAGAACCAAGTCAAGTTTAAATGGACTCCTAAGTGTGAGCAGGCTTTTCAAACCCTAAAGAAGCTGCTTACCACAGCACCAATTTTAGCTCAACCAGATATTGAGAAGCCTTTTGATGTATACTGTGACGCCTCCGGAATTGGTCTTGGCTGTGTGTTGATGCAAGAAGGAAGGGTCATTGCCTATGCATCAAGACAGCTCAAGCGGCACGAAGAACATTATCCTACTCATGACCTAGAGTTAGCTGCAGTTGTACATGCACTGAAGATATGGCGGCATTACTTGTTGGGAAACAAGTGCCATATGTACACTGATCACAAGAGTTTGAAGTACATTTTTACTCAGGAAGACTTGAATATGCAACAAAGGAGATGGCTGGAATTAATCAAGGATTACGATCTAGAAATACATTACCATCTAGGTAAGGCAAATGTAGTTGCTGATGCTCTCAGTCGGAACCCTCACTGCAGTTGCTTGTCAGTAGCACCCATGCATCTTAGTTTGTGTCAAGAGCTGGAAAAGTTGGGCATAGAGATAGTTTTGCAAGGAAGTTTGAATAATATTAGGGTCAAACCTACCATACGAGAAGAAATTATAGCAGCTCAGAAAGTGAATAAGGGAATAAGTCACATTATAGCAAAAATCAAAGCAGGAGAAACAACTTGTTTCAGAGTTGATGAAGCAGGTGTACTATGGTTTAAGGACCGATTGGTTGTTCCCAAGGTATCTGAGCTCAGACAGAAGATTCTTGATGAAGCTCATCTTACCAGGTTAGCCATCCACCCAGGAAGTAATAAAATGTATCAAGATCTGAAGCAAAGATTCTGGTGGACAAAGATGAAGATTGAAATAGCTCGCTACGTGGCTCAGTGTGATACTTGTCAAAAAGTAAAGGCAGTACGTTTGAAGCCAGCCGGTGAGTTACAGCCTTTGCCTATTCCAGCTTGGAAATGGGAGGATATTAGCATGGATTTCATCGTGGGTCTTCCCAAAACCTCCAAGGGATTTGATTCAATTTGGGTAATTGTTGACCGTCTGACAAAATCAGCTCATTTTATTCCAGTAAAAGCTAAATTTAGAACTCCTGTCTATGCCCGAATCTATATTGCCAGAATTTTAAGTCTCCATGGGGTGCCAAAGACCATAGTCTCTGATAGAGGAACGCAGTTTGTCTCTCAGTTTTGGAAGCATTTACATGAATCATTAGGAACCAAACTCCTTTTTAGCACAGCATACCATCCTCAGACTGGAGGTCAAACTGAGAGGGTAAATCAAATCTTAGAGGATATGTTGAGATCCTGTGTGCTCACCTATCCTGATCAATGGGATGAATGTCTTCCATTAGCAGAATTTTCCTATAATAATAGCTATCAAGAAAGTATCAAGATGGCACCATTTGAAGCACTTTATGGACAAAGATGTCGAACCCCGCTGAACTGGTCAAAACCGGGCGAGAGAAGATTTTTCAGAGTTGATTTAGTAAATGAAGTTGAAGAAAAAGTAAAGCAAATACAAAACAACCTGAAAGTAGCTCAGACCCGACAAAAGAGTTACGCAGATAGAAGACGTAGACCGTTAGTATTTTCTGAAGGAAGTTATGTGTACTTAAAGTATCACCAATGAAGGGAGTGGTTCGGTTTGGGGTAAAGGGAAAACTAGCACCTCGATACATCGGACCGTTTAAAATTATAAAACGGTGTGGAAAGCAGGCTTATCGGTTGGAGTTGCCCGAACAACTTGCTGCTGTACATAATGTGTTCCATGTGTCTCAGCTAAAGCAATGTTTACAAGTGCCCGACAAGGTGATGAATTATGAAGGCGTGGACATTCAGCCAGATATGACTGATTCAGAATATCCAGTTAAAGTGCTTGATCAAAAAGACCGGGTCACCCGAAGCAGAACTATTAAATTCTATAAAGTGCAATGGGATCAACACTCAGAAGAAGAAGCCACCTGGGAATCTGAAGATTTTCTATTAGAGCATTTTCCGGATTTCCTCGCTTCCATTTAGGTATGTGTTTCACTGGCCTAGGGAAACTTACATCGGTACTTTAGAGGAAGGTCATAGATCTAGATCCTGACACGTTTCTTTTTTCCATTACTTAGTCAGTCAAACCAATCTCGTGATGAGATTTCTTTAAGGGGGGGAGGAGCTGTAACACCTCTGGGGTTTAAGCCAAATAAAACCTGACATGTCATCATGAGCATGGAAAGCATTCATGTAGCAACACTAATGATGCATTTACAGTTTGCATAGAACTTGATCTCAAGTGCATCATGTGTGTGTTTAAATTCTGTTCTGCTCATTTGATGTGTGATGCTTAGGGTATCATGGTAGCTGATTTTTAGGGAAGATAGGATTATAGAGTCATATGGTTCATGAAATCACAAGTCATTATAGTGGCCCTTTGATAAACACTATGATCCAAGCTGAATCTGGGCATGGCCTTTAAAACAAAGTTGTAGATACTAATTAATGGAACAACTTTGGTATATAAAGTTAACACAGATTCTGCACAGGATTTGAATTGAAACAAATTTGTTTAAACCCTAGAATCTACCCTTGAACTACAACTTTCAAACCTTTGAGAATCTGACCTTGGTCCTTAAATCAAAGTTGTAGGGAATCACAAATGTGACAACTTTTATGTTCACAGAATTTGAACTTCTTCAGAAAATTCTAAAGTAATTTGAGAATTCAGTTTGAGGCAGATTTAAATTCAAACTATAATTCAAAAACTAGGCCGAACTGGAACATAGTTCTTTAAGCAAGTTTGTAGATCACAAAATTCTAAACAACTTTTATTCTTACAGATTTTGCACTTTAGTTCAAATTTTGGTCGCAATTCAAAAGGGGACAAACTGCACTGTAGCTACAGTCCATGGTGCCTTGCATGGCGTCCACGACGGCCACCGCGCGCCGCGGCGCTCTACGGCGCCAACACGTCCTCATCCACGCGTCCCTCTCTCCGTTTGCATGCGCAACTTGCTGCACTCTCTGAGCTCCTCGCCGTCTATATATACCACTCCATCGCCGCGCTCCACTCTTTCTTTCCCCTCTGTTCGCGCCGGCCGGGGCAGGGAGCTCCGCCGACGAAATTCGTCGCCGTTGAGCTTCCTCCGCTGTCGCTGGCTTAACCACAGCTCCGTCATCATCCCGACCACCTCCCCGACCCATTCAATCGAACGCAAGTGACCCACATTGTCCGGACGAAGCTCGTCTTCTCCAACTCCGGTGAAGTGCCGCCGCGGCCACGTTCGTCGTCGTCCGGTGGGTATAGAGCTCCCCGATTCAATTCGTTTGCGCCATTCGCTTTGCCTTGACCCCCTCTCTCTGGTCGGCCCGCTACCCAGGTCGCTACCGCGCCGGAGGAGCCGGAACACCGCCGCGGAGCCTCGGTCCGCCGCCACCTTCGCCGCCGTCGTCGACCTCCACCTCCCCGACCTTCTCCGACCAAGCTAGCGCGAGCACCAAACCTAGGTGAGGCCCCTGGTGCTTATGCTCACTCCCTTTTCAACGCTACCGCGCCAAACTGGCCGGGACGCGGCGCGCCGTCGAGCTCGGTACGGCCGAGCCGCCATGGTCGCGGGCACGACCTCTCCGGCCGTCCCTAGCCCCGACCGAGTCCTTGTATGTGTTCACGAGGTCTTGTTGAGCGATTAGGTAGTCTCGGTTGGTTCCTTGGGCCTCACCGCCGGCGAGAACGGCCGGTGGTCAACGCCGCCGTTGCGGAGTCACGCCCCGTACGCGCGCACTGGTCAAGGTCGAGGTCGAGCCAACCATCTCTAACTCTTACTGGGCTCGGCCCAGTTCGACCCTCGGCAGCTGATACCCGGCCTCAGCCTCAGCCTCAGCCTCAGCCTCAGCCTCAGCCTCAGCCCTCCTTCTCCGCCTCGCCCGAGGCTGGCAAGCCCTTCCTCTCCGACCCTCGAGGTCGAGCCAGACCCCCCGAGGCCGAGCCTGACCCTCGAGCCGAGCCCCGAATTCGCGTCCCGCCCGAGGCCGAGCCTGACCCTCGAGGTCGAGCCAGACCCTCGAGGTCAAGCCTGAGCCTCGAGTTCGCACCCCGCGCCGCTGGACAAGGCCGAGGCCGGCCTGACGACCCGGTCCCGCTTGTAAGTGGCTTAGCGTTAGGGTTTTTCATTTTTTCGCATGTGAATAGTGCAGCAAATTATTATTTTTGCTGTATTTTTATTATAGCTCCTAAAATCATGAAAATTTTTGTGTATCCTCTCTGAGATGTGAAGAAAATTGTAAAAATACGAAACTTTGAATTTGGACAAGTTTTACTGGAGTATTAAAATAGTCAAATAATTAACAAATGCACTTTGAATAATTTCTGTAGACTGTTCCTGAGGTCCAAAAATTGTGAAACCAATTTTACAGTACTTTTCAACACATAACATATCTCTGATAAAAATTTGAGCCCCTTTCGTGAAAATAAATTTTTAAGCCCTTATAATTAAACCTTTAATTAAACAATAGGTGTTGATTGATTTAGTTAATCCTGCAATTTTGTTTCTGCTATCATATTGTCACAAGTTGTAGTACTCTTGTATATCTTGCTGCTCCTAAAAATTTTATAATTGTTGGATAAATATATTGGGAGTTATGCTCTGTTCAATCTGAGTTTGTGCTGCTGTCCAGAATCTGGACAGTTTGTGAAAACTGAACTGTTTGGGGTATCTAACTTGTGAATCTGATCTGGTGTATTATAAAAAAGTTGTAGAGGACTTCATGTGCTTTCCAGAATGGTCTAGATCACATATGTTGGTATTTCTGAGCTCCAGATATGGTCTGTGGAACAGTAGTGTTTGAATCTGTCCAAAATCTGGACAGGTTTAACCAAATGAATTGTTTGGTCCATATGATCCTGGAATCAGCTATTGTGTATTATAGAAAAGTTGTAGAGAATTAGTTAAGCTTTCCAGGTTGTCCTGAATCACCTGAATAGCTATTCTGTAGCTCCAGTTATGGTAAAAACAAGTCAGTACATGAAATCTGTTAGGGCTATCACTTATGCAAATTTTGTTCCAATTGTGATGTTATTTTAGTATTCATATATGATTGTTGTTGCTGCTGTACTCTTCTACTGGTAGTTGTCCAGCATCATGAGCATTCATTCATATTCGCATCACATGCATCTTATATATGCTCGTTCGTATATTGCGTTTAGAAACCGAGGTGAGCAAGGAGCAACCGGAGATTGCAGCTCGTGAAGCACCGGTATTCTACGAAGTTGGATTTGATATCTGTGGGGACGAGCCTGAAGAAGAACCCCAAGGCAAGCCCCGGTGCATTTGTCCCTACCTTGCAAATTTTCAAATAATATACTTGTTTATAAAATTTGTGCATTAAGTTTAGGAGTTGAATGTTACCTACTTGATGCATTGACTACCTTGATTATTCCTTATACTATCCTTGTCACTGGGTTATTTACAAATGCTTAGATTGCTTAGCCTTGCTCATTAGAGTAGGTTTTTGAAAAGAGAGATGCTATTGTTGGGAACCCTTCCCCGGTTGGGATGGTATAATTAAACTGAGACCGGGCGGGTAACTTGCACAGGAAGGGAGTCCTGGTGTAGTGTTTCCGCCTGTGTCGCTTAGGACCCGTCCGCTGTTGGCCCGTTGGATCGAGAACTATTTGTTAGTACTGGTCACATGCTACGGTAAGCCCTACTGTGGCTATGCTCTTAGTGGAACGGCGCACCCGCGCACTGGGAGTGGAGAGATGGCGGGAGTAGCGTGTACCCACCCTGCTCGGTCCCCTGTTGGACGGACTCAGCAAGGCCGAGGTAGGACGGTGGTGTACTGTACTCCCGGGTGGCGCGGCTCCGGTCCGGTTTGAGCGGATCCACGGGACGGTTGATATATGCGAGTTCGGTCTCGCATATGTCGTGTGATAAGGAAGCCCCAGCTGGGTAGATCAAGCGGTTCGAATCGTCGTTTGCTCCACGAGAAAAGGAGACTCGTCCTCGCCCCCTCAGCGTAGTTTAACGATGAAACAATGGAGGATTAATGGGTTGATTATAAGATGTACATTCATTTACTTAGCTAATATTAGAAGTATGAAATGACACAACTACTTAGTTGCAGGAGCTTTTATGCAAAGGAAAACTTTTGGATTCTTGCTAAAACCTCACCTTGACTCCCCCTCAGCCTGCATTCCTGAGTCTTCTCCCCAATTTATTAGTCGGGTAAGTCTTGTTGAGTACTCCTGTACTCAGGGTTCTATGACCCTTGTTGCAGGTGAGCCCGGTGAGCAATTGTGCTTTGGACCATGTTGTATGACCATCTTCCCGGTGGAGGATGACTAGTGATGTGCCCTTGGGCAGGGTTTATTAGTATGGTTATGTTATCATACGTTTATTCCAGCACTTAGTACTATCGCAACTTGAACTCTTTATCACCTATGTTGTAATGATGAACACTGGTTTGTAATATAAAGTTTATGTAAGACTTCCGCTGAATTCTCTGATCTGGTATGTTGTATGAAATATATTGTGCTGTAATGATTACACTTGGATGATTCCTGTGACCCATGGATACATCGATCGTATCCAACAGATTAATCCAGTCTTGTGGCACACTTACATAGCGGTCAGAGGTCGTTGGACAAATGACAGGTGTAGGTGGGCCACATTATTGGGCGAGTCTGTTACAACCACCAAACCGAAGCTGTATAGGGGATGCACCGCCCGTGCACCCCGTCCACCGACATGTGTCCCCAGGTCCTCGACCCGAGCAACACCGTGCCCCGCAGGTCTTCACTTGTCGCTGTCCCAGGCTGTCAGCCACCACAGCTGATCCTCAGGCACTCTGGTCCCTCAGTCCAAGCCTCACGTCCGCCCTTCACCGCTCGGTTCATCGGCATGGCACGTCCGCCGCACGGCACGCCCATCCTTCACCGCACCCGGTCCGTCGGCACGACCCGTCTCAGCTTGACCTTCACCTTGCTCTCGATCACTGTCTCCGTGCTCGACACCTGCACAACACAAGCCAAAGACCCTGTGATCAAACCCGTTGACAATCACTCATCACTCAGAGACTCAGCATACACCCATGTATCCGCAATCTCCCCCTTGATGAGTGCATTGTCAACTACTCACACAAATCATAATGAAAAGAAGAAGAAGGAAGGAAGAAGAAGAGAGAACTCGACCAAATGACCCAAAAGCCTAGCAAAGCCGAAGAAGGTCAAGTGGAAAGAGCAAAAGAACTTGGTCCCCAAAGACATGGGCAATGGCTCGACGCAACCAAGCAAAGCAAAGCTAGCCCTCAACAAGAGGTAGAACAGGCTCAACACCGCTAGCAGATACCAATTGGAAACTCCAGAGAAAAGAGCTCAAAACCAATTGAAGCCAAATGAAAATCGAAGCAAAATGCTAGTCCCTCAAGATAGAGGCACAGAGGCTCAACACAACTAGCACAGAAAGCTCAAAACCAATGCTCCGAACCAATTGCAATGACTCCAAACTAAAAGAGAACCAATCGATCGAAAAACCCTGAAAATGTTTGCTAGTCCCTCAAGACAGAGGCAAAGGCTCAACACAACTAGCAAACTCCCCCTCGACAAGTGCAAGCAACTAGGAAAACTCCCTCTAGTTGAACATCCAGGAGTATATGATTTGCAAAAACTCTCCCCCTTAGTTGAAAATGCACTTATCAAGAAAGGCATCAAGGCAAGAAACTCCCCCTTCCAACATGCATATGAAGTCAGAAATGCAAGTTAGTAGCTTCAGGCATATATTCACAAGAGTGCAAAGATGCTCTAAACAGTAGAACTCCAATGACTCAACTAGGCACTCAAATAGCAAAGGCTCAAACTGATCACACATACGAAATATGAACATATGAGCATGTGAGCAGTTTTTAGCCAAAAGGGAATCACCATCAAGATAGCACTACACATGTATAGACAGGAATCCAAACGAGTGCTAATCATGTATACAAGGTGAACTACCCCTAGCAAAGTTCAATCATCATGCATAGGAATGAAGCATATACTTGTGATTTCATTTTTATATCGGAGTTGCAGCGGTGAAAATACACAAGTTGAATCATTTGCATGTGATTGCGAGAGGTTGAAAGCTTGTCATTGCCAAACTTTTCAACCGAGCGAAGCCTATGCCGAAGCAATCAGAAGCTTAAAGCTGCGGTTTCGGTCATACACTACACGGCTCAAGTTTAACTCAAAGTGCAATGAGAAACTGTCTCGATACCGTGATGTGTTGACAAGCAATCCCATCTCGATCTTTTCAATTCACTAAAACTTGGTTCAAAATTTTAAACATGATATGAACATACCAAGCAAGTGAATGACTCAGAACTAGAGACATAGCAACCTAGCATATACGAAAAGCATGAATGGACTCAACACATCCTACACATGCTAGTTGCATATCTCAATGGTGAACATTTTCAAATTTTAAGTTATTAAGCAAATTCACCATTTTAAAAATAGCTCAGCTCACAACATGTACTAGTGATCAGAAATAGCATAAGCTACAAGTATCAACATAAGCATCGGAGCATACTACATAGAGCATAGTTACATTCTAGTGAATATAGACTTGAAGCTCAGAATGTAAATGTGTATGCTAAAATGCAAGAGAAAAGAAAGACAAACAAAAGAAAGTCAGTCTACTATACAAGATCCAAATGTTTTCCCCATCTAAAAGGGGAAACACACACCAAGCTCACCCCTCAACTGATTAAAGGTTGATTCGTCTAAAGGCTTGGTGAAAATATCAGCCAGTTGATGATGAGTATCGACATGGCGAAGGTCGATATCACCCTTCTCCTGGTGGTCTCGCAAGAAATGAAAGCGCACATCAATGTGTTTGGTCTTCGAGTGAAGCATGGGGTTCTTAGCAACGCTAATAGCACTCGTGCTGTCACAAAGCAAAGGAACATGAGTAAAGCTCAGACCAAAATCACGCAAAGTGGCCATCATCCAAAGTAACTGGGAACAGCAGCTAGCCGCAGCAACATATTCAGCCTCTGTAGTGGACTGAGCGACACTAGACTGCTTGCGAGAAGACCACAAAACAAGAGAAGAACCAATAAACTGGCAAGTCCCAGAAGTGGACTTGCGCTCAATACGGCAACCAGCAAAATCGGCATCCGAATAACCGCAAAGGGAGAGGGTGGAGGAAGCAGAATACCAAATCCCGAACTCAGGTGAGAAACGAAGGTACCTGAAAATCCGCTTCACCGCCTGATGGTGAGAGGTGCGCGGCGACGCCTGAAAGCGCGCACACAGACACACCGCGAACTGGATGTCCGGGCGTGTCGCCGTCAGGTAGAGGAGCGACCCGATCATGCTTCGGTACTCCTTCTGGTCCACTGCTTCTCCATCCACATCCACATCCAGGGCAGTCGTCGTCGACATGGGTGTTGGAAGAGGCTTGGCCTCACCCATATCGAACCGCTTCAGCAAGTCCTTGGTGTACTTGCCCTGGTGCACAAACGTCCCCTCTCGGGATTGCTTGATTTGCAACCCGAGAAAGAATGTCAGCTCGCCCATCATGCTCATCTCGAACTCCCTGCTCATAATATCTGCAAACTTGGCAACCAAAGCATGAGAAGAACCACCGAAAATGATATCATCCACGTAAATCTGGGCCAAGAGAGTGTCTTTGCCTTGCTTGAGGAGAAAGAGCGTTTTATCTACACATCCCATTTTAAAACCCTTAGCAAGCAAAAAAGTTTTCAATCTATCATACCAGGCTCTAGGGGCTTGTTTCAAACCATATAAAGCTTTGTGAAGTTTAAAAACATGGTTTGGAAACTTGGGATTTTCAAAACCGGGGGGTTGCTCAACATACACTTCTTCTTCTATGTAGCCGTTTAAGAAGGCACTCTTGACATCCATTTGAAAGAGTTTAAAACCTTTGGATGCAGCAAAAGCCAAGAGTATCCTAATAGCCTCCAAACGAGCTACAGGAGCAAAAGTCTCCTCAAAGTCTATCCCCTCCTTCTGACTATAACCCTTGGCCACAAGACGCGCTTTGTTCCTTACAATGTGGCCGTCCTCTCCTTGTTTATTTTTTAAAACCCATTTTGTCCCAATAGGATTACAGTTAGGAGGAGGAGGAACTAGAACCCAAACCCGATTTCTCTCAAAGTTTTCTAACTCCTCATGCATGGCATTGACCCAATCCGGATCCGTCAAAGCGTGTCCAACATCTCGGGGCTCAAAATTAGCAACAAAAGCAGAATGAGTGAAGTGAGAGGTGTGCTGTGACCTGGACCGAGTAACCCGTTCGTCGATGCTGCCGATCATCTGCTGAGGCGGGTGCTGGCACTGAATGTGTCGTGGCACCTCCCGAGCTGAAGTAGCCTCCCCCTCAACAGCAGCTGGTGCCTCCCCAGGTACCCGGGTACAAATGGTACCGCTCGGGGTGGCGGATCCCACGGCCCCCAGGAAGAAGAGGTGTCGGGGCCGTGAGTCGTCGTCGAAGCCGCTCTTTGCGGCACGACAGGTGGAGAGAGTGCTGGATCATCCATACCTTCAGCACCCTCGTCCTCATCATCAAAAAGAGGCTCGCCAACCTCATGGTCACCTGCACGCTCAAAGCGAGAAGAGGGACAAACAAGAGTCTCGTCGAAGGTGACATCTGATGTCTCCATGACTCGGTTAGTATCAAGGTTAAGTACACGATATGCGCGAGTGTGAGTGCCATAACCCAAAAATACACCGTCAGAAGAACGAGACTCAAATTTGTCCAGGTTGCCTTTCTTCAATATAAAACAGTGGCAACCGAAGACTCTAAAATAACTTACCTTGGGTTGTTTTCCAAAACGCAACTCATAAGAAGTCTTCTTCAAGAAAGCTCTCAGAAAAATGCGATTGGAAATATAGCACGCAGTGTTCACAGCTTCGGCCCAATATCGCCTAGGAGTCCTATGCTCATCGAGCATCGTCCTGGCCATCTCAACAAGGGTCCGATTCTTCCTCTCTACAACACCATTTTGAGGCGGTGTGTAAGGGGAAGAAAACTGGTGCTCCAAACCCAAAGAGTTACAAAACTTCTCAAAATCCGAATTCTTGAATTCGGAACCATTATCACTCCTAATTGCTCGCATCGAGTTCAAAGGGAACTCGTTCTGAAGACGCAAAATCAGATTGCGAACAAAGGAGAAAGTCTCGGTCTTCTCAACTAAAAAGAAGACCCACGAATATCTCGAAAAGTCATCAACAACAACAAGCACATACCACTTCCCCCCAACCGAGCTCACCCGAGCCGGACCAACAAGGTCCATGTGCAAAAGCTCTCCAGGGCGCTTGGTCATGACCTGAGTCACTGGATGGTGGGGAGCGGCAACCATCTTCCCGTGTCTACAAGAGTGGCAAACAAGATCCTTCTCCATATGTAACTTGGGCAATCCTCGGATTAGGCCAAGTGAACTAAGCCTTGCAAGCAAGTCGAAGCTCAAATGTCCAAGTCTCCTATGCCACTTCCAAAGATCGGAGGAGGAAGGTCCAGCCACAAGACAACGAGAAGTACCAAAAGACTCCGAGAAATTCGCACGAAAGACTTTTCCAAAGGGCGAAATCAAACACACAAGATTGCCCTGAGGATCCAAAATACGACTGAGATTCGGTTTAAAACGAATCTCATAGTCGTCGTCAAAAAGTTGCGAAACAGAAAGAAGGTTAAAATGCAAGTTAGAAACAAGAGCAACATCGCGCAACACAAAGTGCTCATTAACTCGCACCAACCCGCAAGACAATACCTTACCTTTGCTATTGTCGCCGAAGGTTATGTACTCTTTTCCGGCAACAGGACTAAGGCTGGAGAACCACTTGGCGTTTCCGGTCATGTGCCTCGAGCAACCGGAATCCACCAACCAAATGTCCTCCAACCGTCTTACCTACATCAATAAAAAGACATATGGTGAGCATACGGTCCAACACTGGGGTTAGTGAAGTAGGAAGAATACCAGTGTTGGGCCGGCTGCTCAAAAGAACGGTTAGCAGAAAAACCATTCCTAGCATGTCTACGAGGGTAGCGATCACCACGCACAGGAAAACGTGGTCCGCTGGGGAAGAAGCGCTCACCGCGATACTCCAAACCCGGTGGGGGAAAGCGCTCAACCAAGCCTCCGCCACAGGGTCCGTAGCCTGCAAAAGCAGGACCCCGTCGGGCATGCTCTCTACGAGGCCTAGGCCTAGCAACTTGAGGCACTGCGCCTCTAGGCCTAGCATCTCTCCTCGGAGCTCTCTGCTGCCTAGGCCTGGGGACTTGAGGTTCTGGACCTCTGGGCCTAGCAGCTCTCCTCTGGACGTCCGGTACATGCACACCATGGAAAGGGTGGTACATGTCCGGGTTGTCCATCTCCCGAGCACGGCGCGCCTCTCTCTTGCGCCTAAAGCAGAACTCGCTCAGGTGTCCATCTCTCCCACAGAAATCACAATGTTACCTCACCGCACGCAAAGGGGGTTGTTGGTACTCATGGCTGTGGGTGTGGATCACCTTGCCCTTCTGTGGCAACTCCTCTTGGATGGGTGGCATTGTGTCAAGCTTATTCTTGAGGTGGTTTGGCTTGGGTGCCCAGACTTGGTTCTTGGGTGGAGCACGTGGAGATTCCTCAAACACCCCATCCTTGGTGGTAGGCTTGGCAGGCTCTTTGGGTGGAAGCTTGGCAAGTTTGGGAGTAGTGGTGGAGTTGGGCTTCTCACTAGGGTTCAGACCACTCGACTCTCCAATCTTCCCAAAAGCAGAAAGATCAACACCCTGAGCTAAACCAACACCAGGACCTCCAGCAGCTCGCTTAAATTGGGAGATCATCATCCCGAGCTGCGGCTCACTACAAGAGACCCATGACAAGATGGTCCGAAGGTATGTGTTTTCCTCCTCGGTTTGCATCTTGCCATGCTTCACACTGGCAATCTCCATCTCCAAGCCCTCACACAAAACACACCTCGTGACACAAGTGCTATCCGAGCTGGCCTTCTCTAAAGACTCAATCTTGGCATTCTTCTCTGCCAACTCGGATTGCAAGACAGGACAAGTCTTGCAAGCACCCAACAGCTGCGGCCTAGCACGGAGCTCATCCACCTCTCCTACCAACGCAGCATACTTACCTCTCAAAGTGAGAAGGTCAGTCATGTGCGTGGTGCACATCTCACACTCGGCCTCCTCAGACACGACCACGGTGGACTTGGCAAACTCAAGCTCTCTCACCGTGTCCTCCCACTTCTGCCTAAACTCCTTGCGCTCTCTAGCGGCACGCCTAAGCAACTTGTCCTGACTAAGGAGCGCAGCAGTAAGCTTCTCAACCTCGGCAGAGAGATCATCGTAGGTGAGGGATACCTGGGAGGTGTCGTCGTCGTCGTTCCGAGGGGTGTGCTCCAGCTCGCCTCCGACCTCATCACCAAGCGCCATGGTGCAGAGGCCTCCGTCGCCGGTGAAGAAGCAAAGACCGTTCAGCTTGTCCTCGATCCTTTTCTTCTTCTCGGACTCGTCGTCGCTTGATGAAGCGGAGTCGTCATCCGAGCCGTCGACATCGCTGAGCGTGGCGAAGAACGCACGCTGCTCAGCCTGGGCCTTCTCCAAGTACTTCTTCTTGATGTACTCCTTGTCGAAGCCGCCCCTCCGCTTGTGCCTCGGGGGAACGTACTTCTCCTTGCGCTTGCCAGAGTCGTACTTGTGCCCATGATCGCCCTTCCCCGAATGCTTGTTCTTCTTGGGGCAGTTGGCGATGAAATGGTCGGGGTCGCCGCACTCATAGCATCCTGAGCGTCCTCCTCCGCGGCGACGGTTCATGCGGTTGTTGTGAAACCGCGTGAACCGGTTGGCAAGCAAAGCCAACTCCTCGTCTCCCAAAGACTCTAGCTGGTCCTCTGTGACAGAAAAGAGTGAAGAGAGTGCAAAGCCAGCAGAGGGGTTAGCGGAAGAGCCAGAAACCAAAGCCATAGTCGGGCCAGAAGGATTCGCATAAGAAGCCCTCGACATGGCGTCTATCTCACTGGACTTGAGCTTACTAAAGAGCTCGTCGCACGTGAGGGTCTCATAGTTAGGTGATTTGATGATCGCCTGAACCTTGGAGTCCCACACCGACCGATCAAGAGTATGCAAAAGCTTCAAAGCTCTCTCATGATCGTCGAAAGGCAACTGCTCCTTGTTAGCCTTCATCCTGTTGACAATCACCTGAAAGCGAGCGAATAAACTTTCTATGCTCTCGCCAGGCTGATGTCGAAAGTTCTCATACTCTCTCTTGAACGACTTGTAGAGTCGGGTTTTGACTTGAGAGGTGCCCTCATGAAAACGCATGAGGGTGGCCCAAATCTCCCGAGCCGTAGAGAGGTGAGAAACGCGATCAAACTCTCCCATGCTCAAACACGAAAAGAGAGCATTACGGGCTCGGCTATTGGCATCGTGTTCATCGATCTGAAGCTGAGTGACATGAGCAGCCAAGACCACGTAATCGGCAGAGTTGCAAATATCCCAAATGGAAGAGCCCAAACTCTGCAGATAGGCCGACATGCGTATCTTCCAATACGCATAGTTCGTCCCATCGAAAAACGGCGGTTTGCCCACGCCGCGATCCATGTCGCCTTCTGTGGATCTGGAACCGGCTAAGGTGAAAGATCCTTAACCCGCTCCGATACCAATTGAAGGACCGAGAAAGCACAAACAAGGCGACCAGAGGGGGGGTGAATGGGAGCTAATCAAAATTCTTCTGAAACTTTGGCCAAGTGTCCCAAAATCAACCCCGAGAAGCAACGACCGAAACCGTGATGCTCACGACCCTTGCAAGAGGGTGGATGATCCCTAGGATCACAGCGGAGCACCACAAAGCGATAGCAAACCAAACGCCAAAAGCACCGGCACAAGTTTGCCCCTCAAAAACTAAGTTCCAAACGTAGATAGACGGCTACGTCGAGAAATCCCCAAATACCGATGCTAACAAGTAGCAAAGATACCTAGAGAGGTTCCTTGGTGAACTCTAGGGTCAAACGAGAAGTCCGGAAACCAAGCGAGCAAGCCGGGAGAGCAAATGCACAAAACCGGAAGCTTCAGGCAAGTCCCGGACTGTCCGGCACTACGGTCGCGGACTGTCTGCCCAGTGGCGGACTGTCCAGGCTCAGGTCGCGGACTGTCTACCAGCCAAACGAGCAAAACCACAGTGCTGCTGCAAGTCCATTGGACGTTCCCGGACTGTCCGCGAGATCCAACGGCGGACTGTTCGCCGGTGAAAACCCAAAAACGCAAACTTGCTGAAGTCTGCTGGACAAGTCCCGGACTGTCCGCGGACCACAACGGCGGACTGTCCGCCGGTCACGTGAACAGTCCCCGGCCGAAGAACACAGCCACTGGTCAGGCTGATCCCCGACGCCCGGACTGTCCGCCGGTCAAACCGCGGACTGTCCGTGGGTGTCCAGAGAAGACGATTTTGATCCCCCTTCTCTCAAATCTCTCTGAATCCAATCCAAATCAAAATCCCAAGTTCCCAAACTTGGAGAAGATGATCACGGGGTAGTTAGGAGACTATCCCTAAGAAATCATCCGCTCAAATCGATCCAATCAACGGGAAATCAAAAGGGATGGTGGATGAACGGAAAAAGCGCCACGAAAACAAAATCAACCTGATCTACTTGTTCGTAAGGAGTTAGATAAATTCCTTTGGTGGAAATGATCTCCTTTCAAATACGAACAAGTTGATTCAAACGGATTTCGCAAAGACGCACCGGAGAGGGAGATCGAGTGACGGGAAAATCGCGGAGAAACAAAGAACGCGAAGAACACAACGAACTCGAATCAAAACGCGAATCGACACATCGATCTTGCACTGCAAAGGTGAGGATACGGCCTCACTTCCTCAAATCAACAGAACACAGAGACAAGTCTCTCTGCGGATCTCAGCTAGCTACAGCAGGGGATGGGAGAGCAGGAAACCCTAGGAAGCAAGAGCGAATGAGATGGCTAAAACTGAGATAACTGAGATAACTGAGATGAGGGGAGGAGGGTGTCTCCTCGACTACTTATCCTAATTCTAATCTAAGTACAATTCCTACTCTACCCCTCTCTAATCTAATTACAGAGCGAACAAGCTAAACCCTAGGGTTATTCTGGACCAACTCAGTGGTAGGTGTATCCGACGGCCATGCCCGCTCGACTCGAAGCGTTGCCTCGACGCAACCTCCAGATCGCCGCCATGTGCCGCCCTCGCTCTGCACCCCCGGTTTTGTGGCCCAAACCGGGAAACCAGCCTTTTCTAGCTATCCCCCGGTTTTGAGGCCCAAATCGGGAAACCAGCCCACCAGCATCTGAGTTTTGAGGCCAAACTCAGCAAACCCTCAGAGCCCAGGTTTTGAGGCCCAAACCGGGAAACCGTCCTCAGCCCGAGTTTTGTGGCCAAACTCGGAAACCCTCAGCCCGAGTTTTGTGGCCAAACTCGGAAACCGTCCACGCCCAGGTTTTGAGGCCCAAACCTGGAAACCGTCCATCCGATGGTTTTTCTCTGGCTCTACCACCAAACCGAAGCTGTAGAGGGGATGCACCGCCCGTGCACCCCGTCCACCGACACGTGTCCCCAGGTCCTCGACCCGAGCAACACCGTGCCCCGCAGGTCTTCACTTGTCGCTGTCCCAGGCTGTCAGCCACCACAGCTGATCCTCAGGCACTCTGGTCCCTTAGTCCAAGCCTCACGTTCGCCCTTCACCGCTCGGTTCATCGGCATGGCACGTCCGCCGCACGGCACGCCCATCCTTCACCGCACCCGGTCCGTTGGCACGACCTGTCTCAACTTGACCTTCACCTTTCCCTCAATCACTGTCTCCGTGCTTGACACCTGCACAACACAAGCCAAAGACCCTGCGATCAAACCCATTGACAATCACTCATCACTCAGAGACTCGGCATACACCCATGTATCCGCAAACACTCAAAAGGATTACAAAGTACTCGGGTTTTCCCTTACCAGGAGCACCCAACTTATAGTGCTTATCAGACAATTCTTGAGATAAAAGAACTTTTCGACAAGCACGGCGATTACCAGTGCGAGCCTTCTTAAGGACGGGTCCTTCGGCTTCTAGTTGAGGAGTTGGCGACCTCTTGCGGCTACCCTCAGCCTCTGGGTCTATAAGCAGGACATCAGAGTCAGTTGATTCTGTGTCAAGCCAGTCAAGATCTTTAGGCGAACTTGGTTTGTTAGGAAGATCCTCACTTCGGATTGGACCTTCCAACGCGATGCCTCTGCCTTCTTCAGTCGCCGAAGGCAGGGGAGGACAATCATTGTTATCTCTCCCCTGACCCTAAAAGACAGAAGGATATCTAGTCAGGTCAGAAGGATATCTATTCCGAACCTTGATGACATGACAAATTAAGTACTTACCTAAGGAGGAGGATTAATGGCGGAGAAGGATGTCATCACTGGAGCAAGACGTTCACGGCTCTTAAGCAGCCGGTTCACTCTCCAGAGGACTTCGCAGTCTACCAATTGCTCGACAGCGTGGCGACCCGGGTCGTTCTTACCCAGGTATTCGAACCCAAAGTTGGCTCGCTGCTGAAGCGGGTAGATGCGCCAGGCAACAAAGTCTTGAACGACAGTGTATCCGGTCAGTCCATTGATTATCAAAGCATCTATCATAATGAGGAGGGGTTGGATAGCCCCTATTTCTTCACTTGTGAGCTTCTCCTTCCATTCACGGCACTTCTGTGGTGGCCGTCCATCATGACGACGAAGAGCTAGGGGTGGGTTACCCATATAGAACCACCCAGCAGCCCAGTCTCTTACCGACTCTGACAACTCAAGAGTTATATATTGATTGGCTACTTCCAATCTAACCTGGAGACTAGCCCCTCCGACTACTTCGGTATTAGCGTCACTAGGTTGACACTTAAACCAGAAAAAGTAGCGGAAAAGGGTAATAGAGGGACATATCCCAAGAAAAGCCTCACAGAGATGGGCAAAGATTGCAATATGAAGAACCGCATTGGGAGTAATATGGTTTAGAGTCAAACCATAGTAATGCAGCAATCCACGAAAGAAGTCCGAAGCAGGAAGCCCCAATCTCCGCTCTACGAAGGCTTTAAACATCACGATTTCCGTGGTATTGGGGGCCGGAGCGCGATGATCGGTGGGTACCCTCCATCCATCCAGTGGTTGCGCCCGCGGCAATAATTGCTGCGTCAGGAATGCCAGTTTCGCCAGGGTGGTGTCCGTCTTCTTCCACGCCAAGACATCAGTTGGCGGGTTCAGATGCTTAGGTTTTTCGGGGATGGTGATCCTAGGATTTTTCTTGTCTCCTGTAGACTGCCTCTTCGGACCCATGTTGGTGACGAGAGATTTTCTACGCATCAACTGTGGAATTGGCTAAGGGACTTCTAGCTCTGAAGGCAATGGCTTGATGAAAGCATGAGGAAAACATAAGCCCGGCGGTGGCTTATTATAGATCTGTTTTGGCACCCGTTCATCTTTTCTCAACAGCATCATGGAACCGTCTAAAAACCCTAACGACTGGGAGTACGTGTCAGACGACGTTAGAGACGGAGAACAGGAATACAGTAAACAGACAAGTTTCTTCTTCCGCAAGATACATTTAGTACTCGGAAAGCAAGACAGAGGACTCAGACAGTATTCCAAGTACCCGGATCTTTATTATTATTACTCGGAATTACAACAGAAATACATGGAAACATCTTGAGATACAACAACTTTCATCAGAAGTACAATCAAGGTGTAAAACGCTACTCTACCAAGGACCGGGTTCAGTGAGACGCAGTAAAGCAAACACAGAACCTTGGGTAGACACTATCTTTTCAGTGCATCCCAAGGTAGGTCTTTGGTACCACCCTAGTACTCAAGGAACTCGGGGAAGACCATCACCCTCGCCGCCCTTTTGACAACATGTGACTCCGAGGTTATCTACGAGTGGTAGTCACAAGAGTTCTTCTAGGCGCACCTCTGTGTCCCTCTGCTCGCGACCACTTGGAAACCATCCTAACGGATGGTCCTTTCACAAGAGTTCTTCTGGGCACTTCATCTATTCTACAGAAGGAAGACACCCGGGGGCTCGATCATCTCAGCTACTGCTATCACAATACCCATGGAACTAATAAGAAGTTCTACACTCTCGAAAGATATGAGCTCTTTGCTTCCCAGGCAGGGTATTTATAGGCGGTTTCTTCTTGGTCTATGGACATGGTTCATCAAAAAGAGTAACCGCTGGACCAATAATTCAACCAATGTACTGTGGTGCATGTGAAGCTCGACATGGGTAACAGAGCTGATTCTCACACGCACTTCAAGACAAAGACAACAAAGTTTGCAGTTGCAGAAAACGACAAACATCATTATTGCGCACAGTTGGAACAGTCACCACTCAATTATTGCTGGACTCAAAGTAATTTTTATTCACTGGGGGGTGATATGGGATGTTTGTTGAAAACATTGCCCACCTGAAGCTGAGTAATTATTACTCGGAAGGTTTAAGCAACAAACTGGTGTCATGGTCCGACTCCTCAAGACTTTGATAGATTACCTTTCTGAAGATCCCAAGCACCGACTACTATAGTACTATAGTACTCGGACCTCAGGCTCGGGGGCTACAGGGTATAATCTATAAAGGAAATGTTTTTTCTTATTCAAGAATTACTTGACAAGGCTCTAAAAAGATCCTCAAAGTTATTATAAATAACAAGAGGCTCGGGGGCTACACCCATAGGGTGCACTTTTTGAAAAGTGCACGCCATGGAAATTCTTTAAACTTCAGAGCACTTCAGGATTTCTCAAGACATTACTCGAAGATTCTCAAGAAGAAACTGGAAGATAACGTCGTGACTTGACGGACCAGGATGTTAGAGATATCATTAGTCGATGATTACTCCGACTAATCTTGGACAGCGCGGGAGATCCGAAGACTCGTTACGAAGTGTACTTGGATTAGGACTCTCGCTTGTAACTTAGCCGAGTTGTAAAAAGAAGTCATGTAATTACAATAGGACTCTACTGTTGTAACCGACTAGGACTCGGTCTGCGCTGAGGCTCACCCGGATATATAAGGGGGACCGGGCGCAGGTCCTAGAGAATTGAATATTGAATCATAACAATACACAAGGCACACGCCGCACTGGACGTAAGGTATTACGCTATTTAGCGGCCTGAACCAGTATAAATCGCTGTCCCTGTGTAATCGCCGAGTCCTATGAACGCCGATCCCCACCGAACAAATCGTCTGAGATTACTCAAGACGAGTTGCCGATCAACAAACACCGACAATAATAATCGCATAGCTTCCTGAGTGTTGACACTGGTTATCTATCAAAATTAAAGGATAAATAAATATGAAAAGGGCATGAATTCAATCACCAACAAAGGTTTAGGGTTTTAATTGACAATATTCCACGAGTTTTGGTGAATTGTGATTCTGCAGGGACTAAACCAGGAAACCAGCACAGATTACTTCTCCTGGAAGGAACCCGACGGGAGATAGCCAAACCGACGCATCCGAACTATTCTAGAAGGATCTAGAGGACACCAGAAGACATCAGGAGGCCGGGCACCCCGAGACACGGCCAAGTGGGACCGACCGGTCCCACCATTAGACCGGTCGGTCTACCCCTGGCTCTGTTGGACTCTGCCTTCTGGAACCTTCCTCCACCGCCTACGAGGATGCATCTCAGCCGTACCTAAGGTCGGTTTGATCCAACGGCCGCGGTTGATCCCTCAGGGCTATATAAACAGGCCCCCAGACCCTAGGAAAGACCAAGTCTCTCTTCAGAAAAATCTACGCCTCATTCAGAAACCCTAGAAGAAGACTTCAAGAGCTAGCCTTCAAGTAGAAGACTAGATACCCCTCTAGTTTAGGTTTAGAACCTAGTCTTATACTAGAACTAGAAGAGAGAGAGAGAGAGGAAGAGATCAAGAAGGAGCTCCGGCTTGTCGGATCAACTTCTTCATCTTGTACCTGCGGATTCAAGTTCATCTTCAACTTGCTTCAGCGATTGTTTCGGTAATTAACGTCTATATTTAAGTTTGAGCTATTGTTCTTATTATTCTTAAGGTTTATGACCTCTTTTGAGTACTTTAATTCTAGTCATTCTAGAGTTAGAGTACTTGGATAGTGTAAGCGTGGTGCTTAGACTTGATAGCTCATAAATGCCTCCTATAACGCCGGTAGTAGTGGTTGTTCACAAGGGTGCTCTTATAGCCTTGTTGATTCTTCTACACTCCACTTACCCGTGTGTAGGCTCGGTATGATTATACATTTGCATAAAAGACTCATACTCTGTTTGTGACCTTTTATGGCAACTTCCCCACTAAGAATAATATAAACATATCACTCTTGAATTGGAATTAGACAGCCTTAGTGATCCCCTCTATACTTCTAGATTCTCCGTCGTTGTTAGCTACTCAGGGGTTAGACTTTAAGACTTAACACTATCCATTCCTTTGGGTTCGATATTAAAACTGGGTTACTCCGGTGAAGTGCTACATCGGTAGATTTTATCTGTGCACTTGCGGATAAAGTAGAGTGCGTTAATTTATACCAACACTGAGGTTAGAGCTAGAAACAATAGTTTTCCCCTTTATCTTTTATATTCTCGCTTTTGCTAGTGCTCAAGGTTTAAGCAATAGACTTAAGATAATCACCCCACTCCTTTGGGTTCGATATAAAACTGGGTCTACATCCGGTGATGTGCGGTATCTAATCTATGCGCTTGCAGATTTATCTCTAGTGTTCTGATAACATACTTAAGCATTACTAGTGTCGTTGCCAAGGGCGACTTTGGTAGCAACGATAGTTAGTGTCAACAGTTGCTTTGGTTTGTAACTTGCATTTGAATTTGCTTTCTGTTTCGCAACTTCTTGAGGATGGTTTTGAAGTGCGCTTTAAGAAAGGCTTGAGTAGAGTGTTGGACTCTCGGGGAGATCTTGTTTGCTGGATCATCCCTTTTGGCCGTGTTTTCTAAGCCAATTTTTCTCGTTCTTTCGGCTCTTCTAGATGTTTGGTGGCTGGTCCTTTTTCTGATTTGTGGAAGTGGCATAGGAGACTTGGTCACTTGAGTTTTGACTTGCTTGCAAGACTTAGCTCACTTGGCCTAATCCAAGGATTGCCCAAGCTTAAGTTTCAGAAGGACCTTGTTTGTCACCCTTGTCGTCATGGGAAGATGGTTGCTGCTTCTCACCCACCTGTTAATCAGGTGATGACAAAGCAACCCGGCGAGCTTTTACACATGAACACTGTTGGTCCGGCTCGGGTTTACTCAGCGGGTGGGAAGTGGTACGTTCTAGTGATCGTGGATGATTTTTCGAGGTACTCTTGGGTGTTCTTCATGGAGGCAAAGGACGAGGTTTTTTCTTTTCCTCGAGATCTGATTTTGAGGTTGAAAACTAAGTTTTCCCTGATACTATTAGAGCTATTCGTAGCGATAATGGTACTGAGTTTGTTAACTCGCAGTTTGCCTCTTTTTGTTCTTCTCATGGAATCGAGCATCAGTTGTCTTCACCCTATGTCCCCCAGCAGAACGGTGTTATTGAGCACAAGAACCGGACCCTTGTTGAGATGGCCAGGACGATGCTCGATGAGCATAGGACTCCTAGGCGTTTTTGGGCCGAGGCGATCAACACCGCTTGCCTTGTTTCAAATCGCATCTTTCTTCATGCTTTCATGAAAAAGACTTCTTATGAGTTGCGATTTGGATGGGTACCCAAGGTGTCTCATTTTAGAGTGTTCGGGTGCAAGTGCTTTATCCTAGAGCAAGGCAATTTGGACAAATTTGAATCTCGTTCTGCTGATGGTGTGTTTCTTGGTTATACTTTGCATTCTCGTGCTTATCGAGTTCTTAACCTTGAGAGTAACCAGATAGTGGAGACCTGTGAGGTCACATTTGATGAGACTATGCCTTGTGTTTCTTCTGCTTTTGATGTTGCAGGAGATCAAGAGATTGGAGAGACGATCTTTGTGGAGGAGGAGCAGGAAGATGCCAATTGGGGTGATCCCGAGCCAACTCCACTGGTTGCCCCTATCGACCCTGCGACAACTACTTCCGCTCGAGGACCCAATCCAACTACTTCGACTACTTGGGGTCCTCTAGAGCCACCTCTCCAGCGAGCACCAGCTGCACCTGAGGGAGCGACAACATCTAGCGAGGGGGAGGCGATATCGGCGAGGCAGGCGCCCCGAAGCGTCCAGCAGATCCACCCTCTGAATCAGATGATCGACGGTATCGACCAGCGAGTCACGCGATCGCGAGCGTATGAGATCTTGTTGTAGTATTGCAGATCTAAGTGTCATGCTTCCAATATATTTAATTAAATTAAATAATTGAATTCCAAATATAAATAGCAATTTACTCAGACCATAGCCAAAAATAATTATGATATAGAGGAACAACAACATGTCTAAAGCTTGTATAAAATAAATACAACTACTCACTTCTATATAAACAACTATAATAGCCAGTAGATGAAGAAGACAGATTAACTGCATAAACATATTTTGTTTATTTATAATTGCTCTCAAAATAGCGAGTTGCTGCTCTAGGCAGCCTTCCAACGCCAGTGGTGATCACTGATCCTGGACTAACGTGACAGTCCTACTTACCGATAAATTTAGGTTCTAGATCAAAAATTAGATGCCAAGAAACATAGCAATATAACCGTGAAGCAAGGTACTGAATATTAAAATAAGACAGTAAATAAACAGGTTATATGCTCACAGGATAATTAAACAGATCAGCAGGTAATCAGTTCAACAATAGAGAGATAAATTCTTAGACAAATAATTTAACAATGCTGAATAATCAACACTCTAGAACCAACGGCACGTTGTCTCACTACACCGCTTGTATCATCAAGCAATAAATTAATCCGCCCAATAGTGCAATCACACCCAAGTTACAAGAACTAGCAGATTGCACAAATATAAATATTTCTGAACTGTAAACCGAGAAAGGCAACGGGTAACTCACAACACATAGATTATCTACATGGGAAGACAAGCTCAAGCCAACACGAAGTTCTGTCCTAGAAACCCAATTCTGCCGCTCACGTCCGAGCCTGCACGACAAATGGAAGACGGAGATACTAGAGCCGCTGTTGGAGCCGAGAGAGACGTCTACGGCCCCAACCCGAGGAGCAGAGGTACACTGCGCAGCAGGGAGCCCAAATACCGGACCAAGGTCGACAGCAACTAGATTACCACCATGCAGCACCACACCACACCACCACCAGATCGCACTCAGTACAGTTGCAATGACCACGGCACGCATACGAAGACGCTGCCCACACGAGGTCGTTCACCGCACGAAAGAACGGCTCTGTCCAGCAGCACAAGCACGGTAGCTGACGATAGTCACAAGTGACTGACCACCTCCGGGGAGGAGTATTTAAAGCGTCAATCGCACTACCATCACCTAACCGAGCCTCAACAGTGCAGCAGCCGTACCTCCAAAAGAGCAAAACTCCCAAATCGAGTGGATCAGAGGAAAGGTGGAAGAAGAGGTGTTTTCTGATCAGATTCAGATTCAGATCGAGAGCTTGGGAGGAGAGGAGGCGCACCCATTTTTTTAAAGACCTGTTTCAGCTAGCATCGCAGCCTTATGCGGATAGCCACTCCCTGCGGCTCGCCATGCCACATAGAGCGGGCAAGCGTTGAACGCCGCCACCGCCAGGAGCCGTTCGCCCATCGCGCAGCTTCCGTGCGACTCGGTCGAGAAGGACTGAGCACCCCTCTAGTGACTGCAAGAAGCAACCAGGTAAAAGTCCCTGGCCGGCTGAGTCGCTCGGCCTAATGGGCCTTGAGTGGCTCCGTACGGTCAGGTGCACTTCATCTCTTTTTTTAATTATTATTCATTTCTTTATTTTCCAATAGAAAATAAAAGGAAAAATTCCCTTAAATGAATAACAATCCCCACCATTTTCACTCTTTATTTTCTAGTTGATGTCATTGAGCCCCCATCATGTTTATATACTATTTTTCGGTAAAGGTACTTGTTAGGTTTGAACCAAAGCCTATCCTAATGATCTCCGACTCTGCACAGGCAAGTGGAGGACTACGCCTTGATCCACAAGCCTTAGTGTGAGAGACTTCAACCAAAAGACACATAGTACAAGACAGTTAGACTGCTTCTCTTACGGGGCAGGGCGTTACGGTCATGCCCTTTAGCATCTTTTCATGAGCTCACTAGAGAGAAACCCTGACTCTCCCGAACTGCAACCCCACAGTCAGCTCATATAGGTGAACTTTTTCAGGAAATTCTGTAGGACAATTTCCTTGCCTATAGTATTAAGTTCATTAAGAGCAAATTGCTCAACCTGCCATACAGATGGAGCACGACAGCTAATGGGACTCTTTAAGAGTTTGTGCTCCTGGTTCCACAGTGCTTCGTTTCCTAGAGCCTGCATATCGGGATCTCCGGTCATACAGGATAGTTATCCACAATTGGAACCTTTAATAGGGTATGAGCCCCATTCCATTGCATGCTGCCTGGATTGGCTTTTGGGCCAGTCCCTTAGTGAAAGGATCTGCAATATTCCTTTCAGACTTGATATAATTCACAGTAATTATAGCAGTCTCTCTAGCACGCCGACACAAATTTAGTCGTCTTCTAATATGCCTCGAGGATTTTTGGTTATCTTTTCTACTGTTCACCTTTAGCAGTACAACTATGTTATCACAGTATACTAGGACAACCGGTATCGGCTTTGCTATCATTGGAAGGTATGACAACAAGTCTCTTAACCATTTGGCCTCCAATGCTGCTGAATCAAGCGCAACTAATTCAGCCTCCATTATGGAACATGTCGACAAAGTTTGTTTAGACGATTTTCATGACACGGCCCCACCAGATAAAGTGAATACATAACCACTTGTAGCTCTCATTTGATCCGAGTCAGATCCAGTTTGCATCACTGAATCCTTCAAGCACCGACGGATATCCGGTATATTTAATACCAATATTCATCGCTCCCTTCAAGTACCGAAGTACTTTATGCAATGCAACCCAATGTCTATCTCCTGGACTGGACGAATAACGAGCCAGCCTGCATACTGCATATGAGATATCTGGTCTAGTAGCACTAATAAGGTACATAAGGGAACCGATGATTTGCGAGTAACGCAGCTGGTCTACAGGCTTGCCTTTATGTTTGCAAAGCTTGTAGGATGGATCATAAGGTGTGGAGAGTGGTTTACAATCCATTTGTCCAAACCGAGTAAGGACCTTCTCCACATAATGAGATTGTGTTAAGGTAATCCCATCCTCACCTTTAATTAGGTTGATGTTTAAAATTACATTAGCTTCACCCAAGTCCTTCATGTCAAAGTTCTTGGAGAGGAATGTTTTTGTCTCCATGATTATTTCTAAATCAGTCCCAAACAATAATATGTCATCAACGTATAAACACAAGATGACACCTCTGCCCCTGGCAAATCGATAATATACACACTTGTCAGCTTCGTTTACACAAAAGCCAGCAGTGGTCAACGTGTTAACTTCAAAAGCCATTGTGTAGGGGCTTGTTTAAGACCATATAAAGATTTAATCAAGTGACACACTTTGCTCTCTTGCCCTTCAAGCACAAATCCCACTGGTTGCTGCATATAAATTTCTTCTTCCAGCTCTCCATTTAGGAATGTTGTCTTTACGTCCATTTGATGAACATGAAACTTATAGGCAGTAGCCAGGGCTAAAAGCACACGGATTGTGGGCAATCGAGCCACAGGAGAATAGATGTCAAAATAATCCTCCTCTTTCTTTTGAGTGAAACCCTTAGCCACTAAGCGGGCCTTGTATTTTTCAATACTACCATCAGGTCTCCTCTTCCTCTTGAAGATCCATTTACAGCCCATAGGCTTGCAACCAGCTGGGAGATCAGTGATCTCCCATGTTCCGTTAGATAAGATGGAATCCATCTCACTACAGACAGCTTCCCTCCAGTACTTTGCATCTGTAGATGCATATGCCTCTGAGAGGGTACGTGGTTCTTCATCCACTAGATAAATGATATAATCATCTCCCAGAGATTTTTCAATCCTTTATCTCTTGCTCCTCCTCAACTCCACATCGGGAGTTGGGTCATAGACACTCGAGGGCAGAGAGTATGTCCGATCAGGACCATCTGGGGCTACTACCTCTTTACCCTTCATTGGGAAAATGCTCTCAAAGAAAGTCACATCCCGAGACTCCATAATGACATTAACAGCAACATCGCTCGTCTCAGAATGGATCACTAGAAATCTATAAGTTGCACTGTTGTTTGCATAGCCCAGTAAAATACAATCTACAGTCTTAGGGCCTAGCTTCCTCTTCTTCGGCAATGGCACATTTACCTTTGCAAGGCAGCCCCAAATCCGAAGATGAGAGAGATCTGGCTTCCTTCCTTTAAATCCTTCAAAGGGTGTAACTATTGACACTGGTTATCTATTACAATTAAAGCATAAATAAATATGAAAAGGGCATGAATTCAATCAACAATGAAGGTTTAGGGTTTCAATTGACAATATTCCACGAGTTTTGGTGAATTGTGATTCTGCAGGGACTAAACCAGAAAACCAGCACAGATTACCTCTCTTGGAAGGAACCTGACGGGAGATAGCCGAACTGACGCATCAGGAATATTCTAGAAGGATCTAGAGGACACCAGAAGATACCAGGAGGCCGGGCACCCTGAGACACGGCTAGGTGGGACCGACCAGTCCCACCATTAGACCGGTCGGTCTACCCCTGGCTCCGTTGGACTCTTCCTTCTGGAACCTTCCTCCACCGCCTACGAGGATGCATCTCAGCCGTACCTAAGTTCGGTTTGATGCAACGACCATGGTTCCTCGCCCAGGGCTATATAAGCAGCCCCAGACCCCCCTCTCCAGAGCATCAGATCAGGGTTTGATCAAGGCATCATTCATCACAATTAGATCAGGCCATCACCAGAGAAGGAGATCAATCGGAAGTCCTAGAACTACATCCACCTAGATTAGTTAGATAGAATAGGATTAGAGGTGGCAAGCTTCGCTTGGATTCCAGATCTAGTCACGAGAAGGCTCGGTAAACCTAAGATCTTCTCTCTTGTATTAACATTATGGATCTAATTCATAATTGCTCTTCTAGTTCATCATTGTTCATCATTGTTTATGTTCTAGTTCATTGTTTAGTTCTAGTTCATCATCTAGTTCAGCTTCTAGTTCATAATCCAGTTCTAGTTCATGTTCTAGTTCGTACTATAGTTCTTCTAAATAATCTAATTCACCTTATTGTTCATCTCTATGATCTAGATAACAATACAATTGATATGACTAAGACATCAATAATTATATTCTTAATTATATTGCTTATAGTGTGCCTTGATTATATATTTGGCATAGGTAGATCACCATTACGTTTATACTCATGTTCGTATAGCGCTCATCTTAATGATCATTGGGTGGGTGATAGATGTTGTGTAGGCGTGGTGCCTATACACTATTTATCTGGGAATGCATCCTACGTTCCGGATAGAGTGGTAGATCGCGGGTGTGACACTCCTGTTGAGTCCTTTGTATTCCACCTCCCGAATGTAGTGTTCAGTATGGCTCAGTTAACTCATGGTTTAGGGGTTACTCTATTTGGCACCTTTACTATGGAGTTGCCTCTTGATTATAAATATGATATGACCTAGCCTATGATTGCCAAATAAGTGTGCACTAATTAATGTATGCTTTGACTTGTAATTAGAATAACTTAGGGATATTTCTTATTAATGCCGGTTCTAATCATCACTTGCTAGGTAGTACTGTTCTAGGATTATCTTTGATTGATCTGCTCTCTGTTACCATTTATCATTTATCATTACTTATACTATCTGATCCCGTTTAGAGTAATGAGTGTGTTGTCAGTCTTTATCATAAGTGTGTGCCACATTAATTGTTGTTAAGACCTCACTAGTATAGTACCATCATACTTTGAATTGATTAGTCTCTAGGCTAAATATAAATAACGATACCTGAGACTAGCTTGGGTGAAATGCTTCTACTACGGGTGTATTTATCTGTGCGCTTGCGGGTAAATATTTATCTTTAGATCCAGTGCTCTGATATAATCACACTGCTAGCTTCGTGTTGGGGATGACAACTTGACGTTAAGTGAAGTTAGTAGTGTCCCGTACACTCTTTAGTGCCTTCACTAGGTTATTGTTTATGAGGTTTATTCTTAGGGTGATTCCATTAAAGAGTGTCAACAAGCATTTCTGGCGCCGTTGCCGGGGAACACATCAATTCAATTAGGGATGGTACCTAGGGTTATTCATTAAAATCATTATGAACACTGTTAGGACATTGCATTAGCAGCATTAAAATGGTAGCTAGAACATATTATTTAACTTACACACATGTGATAATGCACTGATTGTTTATCTCTACTCAAACAGACTTACCCTGGCCTTGTTTATCTTTTATCTTATGCAAGGTGTGATGTATGACTGGTTTCCAACTTCCGAATAACTACGTTGAGGATCCTGAAGCTTTACTGAAGAAAACAAGACGCAAACTCAAGAGACCCTCACTACCACTTCCAGAAGTTAACCAGATAAGAAGAAGCTTAACACCAGTGTTGAACACCATGGCCGACAAGACACTCCATGAGTTCTCTGCACCAACCACTGCCAACATCAGGACTGGACCAACAGTCAATGTGGGAGACAACGGATTTGAACTCAAGCCAGCTTTGATCAACATGGTGCAAGCTAATCAGTTTTGCGGAAAGGCACATGAAGACGCAAGCGCTCATCTCCAACACTTTCTGGAGATTTGTAGCACTTTCACCATCAAGGGAGTCGAAAGAGACGCCATTCTACTCTGCTTGTTCCCATTCTCACTCTTGGGAAAAGCAAAATAATGGTTCTACGCCAACAAAGACAAAAACACCTCATGGGCGATCTGTTCAACAGCCTTCCTAGCAAAGTTCTTTCCAGTGGGCAAGACGAATGCCCTCCGTGCCAAGATTTCAACTTTCTAGCAACAACACGACGAATCAATCCCAGAAGCTTGGGAACGCTTTCAAGATTATATATCAGAATGCCCTCACTATGGGATGGAGAATTGGCTACTCATGCAGACCTTCTACCACGGGCTCACTTCAAGTACGCGTGAGAATGTGGATGTCGCCGCTGGAGGATCATTCTTGTCACTCACTATCAATAATGCTACTACACTCATGGAGAAGATGGCCTCTAACCAAGGATGGAACGAGGAACACTCTCAACCATGCAAGAGGGGAGGAATACATCAACTAAAGGAAGTAGACATGTTGTCTGCCAAACTTGACCTACTCATGAAGAAGTTCGATGAACACACTCCCAAGAAAGAAGACATCATGCACATCTACGAATCTCGCATGACATGTGAAGAGTGTGGAGGCACTAGTCATTCAGGGAGCAACTGCCCTGAGATTCAAGAGGATGCGAAGTACATCAACAACAACACCAACTATCGTCCACAACAAGCTCAAGGATGGAACCAACAATCAAGGCCTAATTACTCAGGTAACTACTCAGGTAACTACCAAGGTAATACATTCAACCAACCACCTTTGAGAGAGATGGTATCTAATCAAAACAAGATTATTGATAATATGTCTAAGAAGATAGCTTCCAATGATAATCTGCTTGAAAACATTAATACTAGAATGGATAGCTTTACTTCTGCCATAAAGAATCAACATAGCTTTAATAAGATGATAGAATCTCAGTTATCTCAATTTGCAGCTTCAGTCCTTATGGCTGAAAAAGGTAAGATTTCCGGAAATCCGGAAGAGCTAGAGACTGCAAATCTTATAGATATTTATAATGCAGGGCAGCTCACAGCTAGACTATCGAGGGAGTGGAAGGATGACTCCATTGCCCCGAAGAAAGGAGATCCAGGAAGACCTGTCATTCCAATCCACATTGGACCTGACAGATTTGAAGAAGCAGTCTGCAACCTTGGAGCAAGCGTCAACATTATGCCAAGGGTAATTTATGAACAAATTCATGGTGCACCTCTGTTATATACAAATATGTGTTTGCAGCTTGCAGATCAGACATTGTGCTACCCATTGGGAATTCTAGAAGATGTCTGTATTCGAGTGGGACACTCGTATGTGTGTGTAGACTTTGTGATCATTGAAACAGGTGGAGACGATAGAGCACCCATCATTCTTGGGCACCCGTTCCTAAGCTCAACCAAAGCCATCATCTACGCGGATAGCGCCAAGATCTGTTTCACAATCACAGGCAACAAAGAAAGATTCAGCTGCAAGAGACGCACACTCACTGCTCGAGTTCACCATCAGAAATCTTACGAGGATGCAAACACTATATCATCAAAGAAGAAGAATAGGAACAGAAGGAGGAAGAACTAGGCTACACAACCGCATCAAGACACAGTGTGGATGGTCAAGTCTGTCCGAACAGAGAGTGACCACCTTCTTCCATCACCATATCTTGCCAAGAGAGACGACCCAGGCGTACCCACCATCGACTGCAAGATCGAGGGGAGTACATTCCACAAGACGTTTTGTGACATCGGATCAAGTGTTAACATAATGTCTAAGGTAGCGTATGAGTATTTATATAAAAATAGACCTATGTATCAAACACATGTGCAGCTGCAGCTAGCGGACCAAACATATCGATTCCCGAAGGGAGTAGTAAAGGATGTGATGATCCAAATTGAAGACTACTACGTTCCCACTGACTTCATGGTACTAGACATGGGAAGAGAAGACAATATCCACATCATCCTAGGAAGACCCTTCCTCAACACCACTGGCGCCATCATCTACATAAGATTTGGAGAGATCCACTTCCAACTCCCAAGAGAGAAGGTACACTGTTACTTTAATAGCTATGCCACTAATGAACAGGAAAAGAAGAACCACTCAAGCAGGAGGCGCCACACATCCCAATGCAACAAGAACCGATCAAGGATGGATGGGTTGACTATGAAGGAGAAGTCACCAGAAGTGAAGACATCCCATTAAAGGAAATGAAGGACGATAAAGTAAAGGAGACAAGTCCACCAGTCAAGCAAGTGTGGAAGAAGAAAGAGAGTTCTACTGAGGTGCAATCATCGAGGTCCTCCTCAGGATCTGCTGATGCACTCAAGGAAGAATAAAGAGTGTACAAGGAGTCTTGTTCGATGGACTATAAACATTGAATCCTCGCCGAAAGGTAACTCGGTAGTTATCCATATTCATTATCATTAAATTCATCATTACATAATTAGTAGATATAACATAATCATTTTACTATTAGTATCATATTTACTTCTTAGCAATTATATCTGCATTAGAAAACAAAATAAAAATATGAAAAACCCTAAGCCCCAAGAGAGTACTATATTCTCTGTGGAGGCATAAAATACATTTGCATATATACATTTGCATATTTACTTCTGCATTGCATTCATCCATAAAAACAAAAATCCAAAAAGAGACACTATCAAACACTGCTGAAACTCTGCTTAGTGGAAAGAAAGAACATAAATGATCTTAAGAGCTTCAAGACAACTAGACAAATGGGAGGAATATTTATCACTAACGCTTAATCAAGTTCCACTAGTTGTGTTGTCTATCTTTGAATTCCGTAGGAAGAGAAGAAGAGAAGGACTCAAGAAACCACTAACGGTCTACTCATCTTCTGGGGAAAAAACTACGTCAAGATCCAGCTTGGAGGAAAGCACCCTCAATTATCACGATAAGTATCATGACTATTTTTATTTACTATTATTAGTTCGGTTTAGTTAGATCAGGTCAATAAACATAAAAACCCATAAAAAGATGAATAACTATTACAAAACCAAATAAAGATATTATATAATGAATAAATGTCTAGGTGGATATAAACTTAATGTTGCTCATGATGAAAATGATGAACAATTGCTCTGCCGTAATTCCTTTTAAGTACCTAGTGCTCAACCTTAAATTTTCTCGAGTTTTAGACAAAGCTGTTCTGAATAAACTCTGAACCTGAAACCTGTGGATTGCAAATGCTTGATCTAAAGTCTAGATAATTGTGAGATATGATATAAAAAGGTTTGAGCTGCTGTTTATCTAATTCCTAGAGATACTAGAGTTCTGGAGATTTACACTTTGAAAAGATTAAAAGCACATGATGAGATCCTATATGACATAACATGAATTCCTACCCAAAGCCATTAATATGATCTTAAGATGAGGCTTCTTGGTTTGTTCTAAGTTTTTAGTTATGGTTGAGAAATTTATCATGCTTTAGAGACAAGAATGTTTTATTAAAAGATTCACTCTTCCGAAGTAGTATTGTGTTAGAGGCATGGGACTATGCAAAAATATAAAAGGAGGAAATAAAAAGGGACAAGTGTCCGACTACCTCAAAAGAAAAAGAACTATGATAAAAATATGAAAGAGAAAAAAGAATGATCGCCCATGGTCCCTCTAATTACAATATGCCAGCAAGAGATGACAAATTGCAAAGGTTCTAAGTTCTTGATCTATGAGTCATAAAAAACTTTGAACATCTTTCTCCCTAACTTTGAACTTTGACTTGGTAAGATATGCTTTTCACTTCTTAAAAAGCTCCAGATATATAGAAAGGAAGGAAAATGCATAAGTGAGGAGTCATAAAAAAGAGCGATTTGAGAGTGTCATACAGTAGAATCTCTGATTTTTATTTTGAAATAAATAAAAACTCCAGAATGAAGCTTGATAGAAGAGTTAGAGATACAATGCTTAACTTGATTGTTCTATCTTTCATTTGTTTAAAGACACATGTGAAGGAAAAAGCTCTATAATTAAAGGTAATATGAGAAAGTTAGAATAGTTAACTCTAATCCAAAGGAAGATTTTTGTTTGAACATATGTACCTTTGAGGTGTGAAAGCATAGTAGCAATTCCTGATTTATCATGACTATTTGCTAAGGGACTAGCAAAAGGTAAGCTTGGGGGAGTTGTTGACACTGGTTATCTATCACAATTAAAGGATAAATAAATATGAAAAGGGCATGAATTCAATCACCAATGAAGGTTTAGGGTTTCAATTGACAATATTCCACGAGTTTTGGTGAATTGTGATTCTGCAGGGACAAAACCAGGAAACCAGCACAGATTACTTCTCTTGGAAGGAACCCGACAGGAGATAGCCGAACAGATGCATCAGGAATATTCTAGAAGGATCTAGAGGACACCAGAAGACACCAGGAGGCCGGGCACCCCAAGACACGGCCAGGTGGGACCGATCGGTCCCACCATTAGACCGGTCGGTCTACCCCTGGCTCTGTTGGACTCTGCCTTCTGGAACCTTCCTCCACTGCCTACGAGGATGCATATCAGCCGTACCTAAGTTTGGTTTGATCCAACGGCCACGGTTCCTCGCCCAGGGCTATATAAGCAGCCCCAGACCCCCCTCTCCAGAGCATCAGATCAGGGTTTGATCAAGGCATCATTCATCACAATTAGATCAGGCCATCACCAGAGAAGGAGATCAATCGGAAGTCCTAGAACTACATCCACCTAGATTAGTTAGATAGAATAGGATTAGAGGTGGCAAGCTTCGCTTGGATTCCAGATCTAGTCACGAGAAGGCTCGGTAAACCAAAGATCTTCTCTCTTGTATTAACATTATGGATCTAATTCATAATTGCTCTTCTAGTTCATCAATGTTCATCATTGTTTATGTTCTAGTTCATTGTTTAGTTCTAGTTCATCGTCTAGTTCATCTTCTAGTTCATAATCCAGTTCTAGTTCATGTTCTAGTTCGTACTATAGTTCTTCTCAATAATCTAATTCACCTTATTGTTCATCTCTATGTTCTAGATAGCAATACAATTGATATGACTAAGACATCAATAATTATATTCTTAATTATATTGCTTATAGTGTGCCTTGATTATATATTTGGCACAGGTAGATCACCATTATGTTTATACTCATGTTCGTATAGCGCTCATCTTAATGATCATTGGGTGGGTGATAGATGCTGTGTAGGCGTGGTGCTTATACACTATTTCTCTGCGAATGCGTCCTACGTTCTGGATAGAGTGGTAGATCGCGGGTGTGACACTCCTGTTGAGTCCTTTATATTCCACCTCCCGAATGTAGTGTTCTGTATGGCTCAGTTAACTCATGGTTTAGGGGTTACTCTGTTTGACAGCTTTACTATGGAGTTGCCTCTTGATTATAAATATGATATGACCTAGCCTATGATTGCCAAATATGTTTGCACTAATCAATGTATGCTTTGACTTGTAATTAGAATAACTTAGGGATATTTCTTATTAATGCATGTTCTAATCATCACTTGCTAGGTAGTACTGTTCTAGGATTATCTTTGATTGATCTGCTCTCTGTTACCATTTATCATTTATCATTACTTATACTATCTGATCTCTGTTTAGAGTAATGAGTGTGTTTTCAGTCTTTATCATAAGTGTGTGCCACCTTAATTGTTGTTAAGTCCTCACAGTATAGTACCATCATACATTGAATTGATTAGTCTCTAGGCTAAATATAAATAATGATACCTGAGACTAGCTTGGGTGAAATGCTTCTACAACGGGTGTATTTATCTATGCACTTGCGGGTAAATATTTATCTTTAGATCCAGTGCTCTGATATAATCAAACTGCTAGCTTCATGTTGGGGATGACAACTTGACGTTAAGTGAAGTTAGTAGTGTCCCGTACACTCTTTAGTGCCTTCACTAGGTTATTGTTTATGATGTTCATTCTTAGGGTGATTCCATTAAGGAGTGTCAACAGTAACCTCACAATTGCGAGGAGGCACCCTGTTGAGGACATAGTTCACCGTGAGTACTGCCTCGCCCCTCCATACCTCATGCATCCCCGAACTTTGCAGCAAGGCACTTGCCAAGTCGCACATTGTCTGGTTCTTCCTTTCAGCCACCCCATTAGATTGAGGTGAGTATGGTGCAGTGGTTTCATGATTGATCCCACATTCCTTACAGTATTCATTGAACAGGTTGGAAAGGTATTCACCACCTCTATCAGACCGTAGCCTTTTAATTGTTTTATTTAACCGGTTCTCAACTTCAGCTTTATAGGTTTTAAAATATTCTAGTGCTTCATCTTTAGTTCTGAGTAAATAAATATGACAAAACTTAGTAGCATCATCCATAAAGGTAAGAAATTATCTTTTGCCTCCTTTTGTAATTATACCATTCATCTCACATACATCTGAGTGAACAAGTTCTAAAGGAGTGGTACTTCTACCTTCGACCGTATGAAATGGTTTTTAGGTTGCTTTGCCTGCACACAAGTACCACACTTTGAACCTTTAACATGTTTATATTCAGGAATTAAAGACATGTCACTTAATCTCTTAATAGCCTCAAAATTCACATGACATAAATGAGAGTGCCAAATATCATTAACCATGTCATTATTACAGACCACATTAACAGAATAAGAAGAATGAGTACTCAAAGTAGATAGACGGAACAAATCGACTGACTCATATGACTTTCCAACAAAGACACCAAATTTAGATAGGATCATTTTATTAGACTCAAATACTAATTTGAGACCCTGCCGTAGTAACAGCGATACTAAAATGAGGTTCCAACTCATTGATGGCACATATAGCACGTCCTTCAGCACGAGTGTCTTGCCTGAAGTCATCTTCAGACAAACATGTCCTCTGCTTCGAACAGCTGCCGGAACTCCATTTCCCATCAAGACTGGCCCGCTGTTGCATCCCTGAAATGAAGAGAACATAGACCGATCAGCACAAATATGAACAGTAGCACCTGAATCGATCCACCAGTCATGTGATGGACCTGCCATAAAGGCCTGAGGTGCATACCCTGAGGTGGTGTTAACCACCATGTTCCCTTCTTTGCGCTGAGGCGGAGGACCCTTTCCTTTTTTGTCACGACACCGCTTGGCTGTATGCCCAGCGAGACCACAAACATAGCAAATAAGGTACTCCTTTTTCTTCTTCATCTTTTTGGGCTTCGGTTTATTCTGGTTTTGAGATAGAGAGTAGTTCTTCTTCATTTTCTGCTAGAATTTTCCACCTCCACCCTTCTCAACAAGATGAGCTTGAACTTGTTGGGATGACTTATTACTGGCCCTTGCATGCTCTTCCATGTTTATAGCAGCAGACAGCTCAGAGAGAGTCATTTGCTTCTTCACGTGGCGCGTGCGATCACAAAGTCTCGCCAGGATGGCGGGAGCTTTGCCAGTATTGTGTTCACTTGAAAGCTCTCTGGCACGTTGCAGTTATATTGGACTAAGTCCCTCACATAGAGCTGAAGCTCCTGTTCCATGACCGATCTTCCCTCAGATATTTTATAGTTGAGGTAACTTTCTATAGAGAACGACTCATTACCATTATTAGCCTCAGAGAATTCATTCTCGAGCTCATCCTAGAGTTCCTTAGCAGAGGTTTTAGCAGAGTAGACATCAAACAGGCTGTTCGACAAGACGTTCAGCAGTCGAGACAAGCATGTCTGGTTGGCGTCGTCTCACTTTGCCTTTTTCACTTGCGCGGCGGCCTTCACTGTAGCATCAGCATCAGCTGTTACAGCCTCGGGGACAACAACCATCACCACCCAAAATAATTTCAGGTCGGTGAGCCACATGCGAGTCTTAATCTGCCAGCGTTTAAAGCATGCGCCATCGAACGCCTCAGGCTTAATAACATCAGAACTAGAGGCCATTGCAATAATTGGTTTTCTGGATTGTTGTAGTATTGCAGATATAAGTGACATGCTTCCAATATATTTAATTAAATTAAATAATTGAATTCCAAATATAAATAGCAATTTACTCAGACCATAGCCAAAAAATAATTATGATATAGAGGAACAAAAACATGTCTAAAGCTAGTATAAAATAAATAAAGCTACTCACTTCTATATCAACAACTATAATAGCCAGTAGATGAAGAAGACAGATTAACTGCATAAACATATTTTGTTTATTTATAATTGCTCTCAAAATAGCGGGTTGCTGCTCTAGGCAGCCTTCCAACGCCAGTGGTGATCACTGATCTTGGACTAACATGACAGTCCTACTTACCGATAAATTTAGGTTCTAGATCAAAAATTAGATGCCAAGAAACATAGCAATATAACCATGAAGCAAGGTGCTGAATATTAAAATAAGACAATAAATAAACATGTTATATGCTCACAGGATAATTAAACAGATCAGCAGGTAATCAGTTCAACAATAGAGAGATAAATTCTTAGACAAATAATTTAACAATGCTAAATAATCAACACTCTAGAACCAACGACTGTCACGTTGTCTCACTACACCACTTGTATCATCGAGCAATAAATTAATCCGTCCAATAGTGCAATCACACCCAAGTTACAAGAACTAGCAGATTGCACAAATATAAATATTTCTGAACTGTAAACCGAGAAAGGCAACGGGTAACTCACAACACGTAGATTGTCTACGTGGGAAGACAAGCTCAAGCGAACACGAAGTTCTGTCCCAGAAAACCAATTCCGCCGCTCACGTTCGAGCCTGCACGACGGATGGAAGACGGAGATACTAGAGTCGCTGTTGGAGCCGAGGGAGACGTCCACGGCCCCAACCCGAGGAGCAGAGGTACACTGCGCAGCAGGGAGCCCAAATACCGGGCCAAGATCGATAGCAACTAGATTACCACCATGCAGCACCACACCACACCACCACCGGATCGCACTCAGTACAGTTGCAATGACCACGGCACGCATACGAAGACGCTGCCCACACAACCAACCAGGAGCCATTCTCCCATCACGCAGCTTCCGTGCGACTCGGTCGAGAAGGACCGAGCGCCCCTCTAGTGACTGCAAGAAGCAACCAGGTAAAAGTCCCTGGCCGGCTGAGTCGCTCGGCCTAGTGGGCCTTGAGTGGTTCCGTACGGTCAGGTGCACTTCCTCTTTTTTTTAATTATTATTCATTTTTTCATTTTCCAATATAAAATAAAAGAGAAAATCCCCTTAAATGAATAACAGATCTCACACTTTGCTCATTCTGTATTTGTTGCTTCTTTTGAGCCCAAAGATATTGGACACGCTCTTTCTGATCCTAACTGGGTTAATGCCATGCATGAGGAGTTAGAAAACTTTGAGCGAAACCAAGTTTGGACCCTAGTTCCACCTCCACCAGAATGTCACCCTATAGGTACCAAATGGGTTTTCAAAAACAAACAGGGTGAGGATGGGATGGTAGTGAGAAACAAGGCTAGGCTAGTAGCCCAAGGTTTTTGCCAAAAAGAGGGGATAGACTATGAAGAAAGCTTTGCCCCCTGTAGCTCATTTAGAAGCCATTAGGATCCTTCTAGTCTTTTGTTCACACCAGATTTTAGACCAAAAGGATTATTATTTTGTGATCACAAGCGGGTGATTTATTATTGAAAGAGTCGGCCAGAAAAATAAAGGACGCCTGCTTAGATCCGGACACGAACAAAACTCATGTGGACCAGACGTGACAGACTTTGAAGACATGTTGGGTTCGGCCGAGGAGTTTGAGTCCGGATCATCTTTTGTTTTATTTTTATGTATCCTAATCATGTTAGAATAGGAGTCTACCGGGTTATAAATAGCTAGAAACCCGATTTTGTAACACACAATCCATCAACACAATCGTCCACTGGCCAAAACCCTAGGAGTAGGAGTAAGGTAGAACTCGGCGGAACCTTCAACCAGACAGGGTTGCATCGGCTTGACCGACCTCCGGTTTGCTTGTAAGTTTCACCGATGGATCGTGTCGCTGTTCAATAAGGCTGTATTTGGCATCGACCAAACTCTTGTTAAACTATGACATGGCTAGTTATCGGTCTAAACTCGCCTTTTGTAAGACTGTCTTGACTCTGATCAATCTCTTGCTTTAGTCGATCTTGACTAGTTATCGGCTCTATTGGCTTTGGCAAGTCAATAGATTTATTAAGTTATCGATGTTGTTTACGCTTTACTGTTTTGCTTTAGATTTAAACAATATATTGCCCAATCAAGATTGACAAAGTAGCTAAAGCTTAAAAGTAGTTTCAGCTATCCAAAGGATTCACACGCTTACACCAGAGAAAATAGCCGATCTAAGCCTCTCATCGACTATTTTGTCAATCTTGATTGTTACATGTTGTGCGTTTGAGATATCCGATAAGATCATGGTTTGATCTAAGAGAAGATAGATTTGATCTAACATGTTTATTACGGTTGTATTTCCGAACCCCACTGATACATAGGAGATTTGCTTGACCTTAAACCGAACCATGGTTTTAACAGATAGATCTTGTTCGTGCCTCATGGAAATAGCCGATCCAGTTACGCTTCCTTCATAATGTGTACTTTTGAGTGGCTTAGAAATAACGGATCTGCTCGTTGCATCAGACGTAATCTAGTTTGGTCATCATTATGGTTGTATAGAGACAACCCACTGTTGATGTTCGAGTTATTTTATCAATCTATTTGTTATTATGGCTGCATGGAAACACTCCACTGTTAACGAATAGAACTGCTTATGTAACTAGCTGATCTGTTAGTTCTATATCACTCAAACGTACACATAGATCTTTATTTCCTTCACATGTCTAAGCTTATCGACTGTTTTTCATTCTAGATGCTTTCTTTACATATACAATAGCCGCTTCGCTTTATATCTTTATCAACGCTGTTGACACTCCTTAATGGAATCACCCTAAGAATGAACAGGATAAATAATAATCTAGTGAAGGCACTAAAGAGTGCACGGGACACTACTAACTTCACTTAACGTCAAGTTGTCATCCCCAATATGAAGCTAGCAATGTACTGATATCAAGGCACTGGATTGAAACATAAATATTTACCCACAAGCGCACAGATAAATACACTCGTTGTAGAAGCATTTCACCCAAGCTAGTCTCAGGTATGGTTATTTATATTTAGCCTAGAGACTAATCAACTCAAAGTATGACGGTATTATATTAATGAGGACTTAACACCAATTAATGTGGCACACACTTGTGATAAGGACTGATAACACACTCATTACTCCAAACAGCGATCAGATTACAGAGTAAATGATAATGATAAATGATAACAGAGAGGAGATCAATCAAAGATAATCTTAGAACAGTACTACCTAGCAAGTGATGATTAGAACAGGCATTAATAAGAAACATTCCTAAGTTATTCTAATTACAAGTCATAGCATACATTGATTAGTGCAAACATATTTGGCAATCATTGGCTAGGTCACATCATATTTATAATCAAGAGGCAACTCCATAGTAAAGGTGTCAAACAGAGTAACCCCTAAACCATGAGTTAACTGAGCCATACTGAACACTACATTCGGGAGGTGGAATACAAAGGACTCAACAGGAATATCACACCCGCGATCTACCACTCTATCCGGAACATAGGACGCATTCGTAGATAAATAATGTATAGGCACCACGCCTACACGGCATCTATCACCCACCCATTGTACTTTAAGATGAGCGCTATACGAACATGAGTATAAACATAAAGATGAACTATCTATGCCAAATATATAATCAAAGCATACTATAAGCAATATAATTAAGAATATAATAGTTGATGTCTTAGTCATATCAATTGTATTGCTAACTAGAGCATAAAGATGAACAATAAGGTGAATTAGATCATCGAGAAGAACTAAAGTACGAACTAGAACATGAACTAGAGCAGGATTATGAACTAGAAGATGAACTAGACGATGAACATGAACTAGACGATGAACTAGAACATAAACAATGATGAACAATGATGAACTAGAAGAGCAATTATGAAATAGATCCATAATGTTAATACAAGAGAGAAGATCTTGGGTTTACCGAGCCTTCTCGTGACTAGATCAGGAATCCAAGCGAAGCTTGCCTCCTCTAATCCTATTCTATCTAGCTATTCTAGGTGGATGTAATTCTAGGGCTTCTGATTGATCTCCCTCTCTGGTAATTCTGATGATGATCTGATGAATGTAATGCCTGATGCCCTGGAGAGGGGGGTCTGGGGCTGTTTATATAGCCCTGGGTGATGAACCATGACCGTTGGATCAAACCGACCTAAGGTACGGCTTAGATGCATCCTCATAGGCGGTGGGAGAACATTCCAGAAGATAGAGTCCATCGGCCCCAAGGGGGGACCGGTCGGTCTCATGGTGGGACCGGTCGGTCCCACCTGGCAGGCTCTCGTGGTGCCCGATTGAAAGCCCTAGTTTGGTTTTGGTTAATTGATGAAACCTATTTTGGTCTAATCCTTTTGAGAAGCATGTGTGTAGCTAATGGAAAAGGATTATGACCAAGCCATTGATGGAGCTAGCAAGGTGGCAACCATGGAGGATGGTGATAGCCACAAGCACTCATATGATCAAGTGCTCTACCTTTGGTGAAATGAAGAAGAGAAAAGATGTCTTGCTCAAGTGGTAGATTATTTCTTCTTTTTATCTTGAGTATAGGCATGCCGGACTATCAAGAGGGATATAAATTAGGCTAGCTAGATGTTGTGAAAAGTTCTCATGACGTGTAACATCTAGTGCCACTTGAGCGATCTAACTTTGCGTTGTTGCTAGGATCGAGTGGCGTGGTGAGTGAAAGTGAAAATCCTTGGAAAAATGTTTGTGAAAATGCTAACACACATGCACAAGGTGGTATACACTTGGTGGTGTTGGCACATTTGCAAAGGAGAAGGTGTTGGAGTTGAAGTAAATCAACTCGGAGAAGAAAAGGGGGTTTTTCGGTGTGTTCCGAACTCTATGATCGGTCTTGGATTGGAATTCTGTACTAATCCTTTGTTCTTTGGATCTTGTATTCATGTGGGTTGTGTAGCCCTCTGAATAAGCTTTTCAAAATGTTCAAGATCAACAAAATCGGAGTTCGGAGCTAAAAGTTATGGCCGTTTTAGCGTGGAGGTCATTTTTGGCCTAGAGGTAGTACCGACCCTGAGGCCGGTAGTACCGACCCCTCCGCGAACAGATCGCATGCTCTCTGTGTTGGGCCATTTTTGGCCTAGAGGTAGTACCGCCATAGGGCCAGTACTACCGACCCTCGGTAGTACCGACCCCCGGTCGGTAGTACCGGCAAACGAAGTCGTTTTTCAGGCTCTCTGTGCAGATCTAGTTTCGGCCTAGAGATAGTACCGCTATAAGGCCGGTAGTACCGACCCTACTACCGACCCCTCTGTAGGCAGCGCGCAAACTCTCTGTTCGGAGGAGTTTTGGCCTAGCGGTAGTACCGCCATAAGGCCGGTAGTACCGACCCTACTACCGACCCCTCTGTAGGCAGCGCGCAAACTCTCTGTTCGGAGGAGTTTTGGCCTAGAGGTAGTACCGCCAAGGCCGGTACTACCGACCCTCGGTACTACCGACCTATGGGGTCGGTACTACCGACCGTGGCGTAATTGACTTGTTTAAGTAGCCGCCCGGCCGGCTTCTAATGGTCACCTCTTCGATTCATTGCGCCCAAACACAGGAAAGAGAGCCCCCAAGTGTTGACTAACCTCCTCTCTCTCCCCCTTTGATTCTAGAGTGAATCTCTTGCAAGCTTTGAGCTAGGGAAGTGAGATTAGAGAGTGAGATGCATCGATCTACGTCTAGAGCACTTGGATCCAACATCTCTCCGGCTTGATTTGTGTTCTTTACTCTTAGGTTCTTGGAATCCTAGCCAGTTAGGCGTTCTTCGGTTGTTGCCCATGATTGACTCACTTGTGAGGGCACTCCAAAGTGTTTGTATTACCCTCTGATTCTTAGTGAAGAAACTCAACTAGCCTTTGTGGTTGATTGAGTGAGGCAAGGAGGTGAAAGAGACTCCGACCTTCATGGTCACCTCAACAATGGGGACGTAGGTGCTTCTTGGTGAAGTGGCCGAACCTTGGGTTAAATCTCGTGTCTCGTGTGCTTGTTGGATTTGCATCTTGGATTATTTCGTTTGCATTCTTGTTCCTCGCGTTCTTCCTCCCTCCTCTCTCGTTCTTAGGTGTGAGAAGGCTCGATCTACACTTTTGGGAGGAGCCGCTACTTGGATAAGGTATAAACTTCATCTACATCTCCTAGGGAAACATTGGTATGTGCTAGATCCACTTTTGCATCTCCTCTATCTCGATCTCGTAGCAGTTTTTAGGTTGTCGGTAGTACCGACCTGTAGAGCTGGTAGTACCGGCCTCGGTAGTACTGGCCCCTATAATCGGTAGTACCGACTGTGCAATCTGATACTCGTTTTGAGCTTTGAGTTTCAGGTTTGTAGATTTTTGAATTGGCTATTCACCCCCCCTCTAGCCATTCAGACCTTTCAAGTGGTATCAAAGCCAAGTCAGCGTTTGTTTGAGGATTTACAACCTCCGGTGTTGCAATGGCTCAAATCAACTATATGGGGAAGCCACCACATTTTGACGGCACCAACTTTGATTGTTGGAAGCGGAAGATGTGCGCGTTCACAAGGGGCATGAATAGGAAGATATGGGATGTGATCGAGCATGACTTTGCTGTGATTGACTCCGCCGATCCAACTCCAAGAGAAGAAGAAAAACTTCAATGGAATGATGTGGCAATCAACCTTTTCTATGAAGCATTCGACATCAAAGTCTTTGAGCAAATCAAGAATCTTGAAAGAGCAAGTGAAATATGGGAAAGATTAGAGGAGACCTATGAGGGGACCAAGGCCGTGAAGAGTGCCAAGCTTTACATTCTCAAAGACAAGCTTGCTACTTTCAAGATGCTAGATGATGAGAGCATACCGGAGATGTTTCACCGGTTGCAAGTGATTGTTAATGACTTAAAGGCGTTGGGCGAGAAGGTGGATGACAAGGACTTTTCTCACAAGTTCTTGAGATGCTTGCCACCTAGGTTTGATACCTTGGTAACCATCCTTGTGAGAGAAGGGTTGGATACGGTAACCCCAAACCAAGTACTAGGTGATGTGGTCACTCAAGACACATACCGCGTGGAACGGGATGGGGGAGCCCAAGAGGAAGAGAAGAAGAAGAAGACTGTGGCATTCAAGGCATCATCCTCCAAGATCAAGAGCAAGGGAAAAGCGAAGAAGGAGGAAAGTGATGATGAAGCTAGCACAAGCAGAAATGAGTTGGATGATGAAGAAATAGCTCTTTTTGTCAAGAAGTTTGGCAAGTTCATGAAGAAGAAAGGCTTTGGAGCAAGAAAGAGAAGAGATACAACCAAGAGCTCAACTAGAAGATGCTATCGATGCAAGAGCAAAGATCACTTTATTGCGGATTGTCCACAATCTAGTGATGATGAAGATGATCGCAAGAAGAGCAAGAAGGACAAGAAGGAGAAGAAAGAGAAGAAGAAAGAAAGAAGAAGGGTGGATCCTATGTTGTGACATGGGATAGTGATGCTTCCTCAAGCGATGATGGTGATTCTAGTGATGATGAGAGGAAGACCACCAAGAAGAAGGCTATGGCTAGTCTTGCTATCTCAAGCAAGCCTTCTATCTTTGACGCTCCATCGACGTGCTTCATGGCTAAGGCCGCTAAGGTATCATCCGATGAGAGTGAGAGTGATGATGATGAGGAGTACTCAAAGGAGGACCTCATAAGCATGCTACAAGATGCTCACTCTTACATTGAGACTAAGAGGAAGGAGTGCAAAGAATTGCGCAAAGCCAATAAAGCTCTTGAGCAATCCTTTGATGAGCTCAAGTCCACTCATGAGAGGCTAGAGGAAGCCCATGAGAAGCTTGATCAAGCTCACACTAGGCTTAAGGAAGCCCACTCCTCCCTCCTTGATCAAAGTAAGATTGAGGATGTTGTAGAGACATGCAATGTAGGAGTTACATGTGATATACTTGATGAATCCTTTTATGCTCCTATTATTGTTGCTCCCACAAATGCATCATCATCATCATCTAGCTCAACTAAAATGTCTACTTCTACTATTTGTGATTCATCATTAGTGGTAGAAAATGAGAACCTTAAGAACAAGGTTGTTGAGCTCACTCATGCCTTAGGCAATGCCTATGGTGGAGATGCCCGCTTGCTTAAGTGCTTGGGTAGCCAAAGGTGTCCACTCAACAAGGAGGGACTTGGTTATACCCCCAAGAAGGGCAAGGCGGCTTTTGCTCCTCATAAGACTTGTTTTGTGAAGAGCAACAGTCGGTTTTGCAATAGTTGCAAGCAATCCGGGCATATAGAGCAACATTGCTCTAACAAGAATAAAAACAAGAAGCATGCTCATGTTACATCTATTCGCTTTGATTCTTGTTATATGCTTACTAAGGGCACTAATGGTGTGAAGGCTAAGTACATTGGTGCACCCATGGTTGGCCCAAAGAAGAAGGCAATTTGGGTGCCCAAGAGCTTGGTTACTAACCTTGGAGGACCCAAAAAGATTTGGGTACCTAAAAAGAATTGATCCTTTTTGTAGGTTAATTACAAAGCCAGAGGAAGGCATTGGGTGCTTGATAGTGGGTGCACTCAACACATGACCGAAGATGGTAGAATGTTCAAATCAATCAACTCTAGTGGCAATGATCATGCAAATGCTATCACATTTGGTGACAACAAGAAAGGCAAGGTCAAAGGCTTGGGCAAGATTGCAATATCAAATGACTTGAGCATCTCCAATGTGCTATTAGTGGAATCTCTCAACTTCAACTTGTTGTCAGTGGCACAATTGTGTGATTTGGGATTCAAATGCATATTTGGTGTTGATGATGTGGAGATTGTGAGTGTTGATGGAAGTGATGTGATCTTCAAAGGATTTAGATATGAGAACCTCTATTTGGTGGACTTTGATGCTAGTGAAGCTCAATTGACAACATGCTTATTCACCAAATCAAGTATGGGTTGGTTGTGGCATAGGCGCTTGGGACATGTTCGAATGAAGCAACTAAAGAGGCTAGTGAAGCATGACATGGTGAGAGGGCTAAAAGATGTTCACTTTGAAAAGGACAAGCTATGTAGTGCATGCCAAATGGGAAAGAAAGTTGGAAACACCCATCCTAACAAAGGAATGATGAGCACTACACATGCGCTTGAGTTGTTGCACATGGACTTGTTTGGACCAACTACATATGCAAGTATTGGGGGAAACAAGTATGGCTTTGTGATAGTGGATAACTATACAAGATACACATGGGTCTTCTTTCTTGTTGACAAAAGTGAAGTGTTTGGGGTATTCAAAACCTTTGTCAAGAGAAGTCAAAATGAGTTTGATAGAAGAATCAAGAAAGTGAGAAGTGACAATGGAAGTGAGTTTAGAAACACAAGGGTTGATGAGCTATGTGATGAGTTTGGAATCAAGAATCAATTCTCGACCAAGTATACACCTCAATCCAATGGGATAGTTGAAAGGAAGAATAGGACACTCATTGATATGTCAAGATCTATGCTTAGTGAATACAATGTGAGTGATTCCTTTTGGGCCAAAGCAATCAACACGGCATGCTATTATAGCAATCAGCTCTATTGTCACCCTCTATTGAAGAAGACACCATATGAGCTCCTCAATGATAGAAAGCCCAACATTGCTTACTTTCGGGTCTTTGGGTGCAAATGTTACATATTAAAGAAGGGCACAAGACTTGGAAAGTTTGAGAAGAATGATGAAGGGACTCTTCTTGGTTACTCCACTACAAGCAAAGCCTATAGAGTGTGGAACAACACATCAAGAATCGTTGAAGAAGTCCATGATGTTGAGTTTGATGAAACCAATGGCTCACATGAAGAACAAGATAATCTAGATGATGTGAGAGGAACACAATTGGCCGAAGCTATGAAGAACATGGACATTGGTGATATTAGGCCAAAGCAAGTAATTGACATAGAAGATGACAAAGATCAAGTGCTTTCTCCTCCAACCATGCGTGGTGTTGGGCATTCTTAACGTCATTACCAAAAGTAGACTTAATTCTCTAATTCTGATAACGGCGCCAAAAATGCCAAACCTATCCCTCATGCCACTTAAGCCAAGTTGTCATCCCCAGCATGACATGAGAGACGCGGTATTGAAATATGCATTTGCTCATCAAGATAAATAAATAAAGGGAATCTGCAAGCGCACAGATTAATACCGATGCAGCATTTTAACCGGGAAGTATTCCAGGTATCGTTATTTATATTTTTACCACTGGGAAGGGATTCTAAGCATCGTAGTTGATCGTGGAATGAGAATATAGAACTGAGTATCTATCATTGCATGTATAATATAGAGCATCTATCTATCTCATCATACAGGGATAAATGTCACATAGAATATAGATAAATATGAATAGTGACAAGGATAATTAATCTGATCAGCATAACTAGCCACATATAATAATGATAAGCACCTCAACAGATATTCTAGCAAGTCATTAGCATGGAATTAGGATGAACTACAAAGATATTCCCTAAGTAATTATTAACTATAAAGTCTAGCATTATCATAGTTAGTGCAATTATACTTGGCAATCATAGCGAGAAAAGACTACACCCATGCATAGTGAATATTAGCAAGGAAGATGAAGAACATAGCAATCACTCCCCTGTAATAATGTTGCTCTGCCTGTCCTATACACGAGAGGGGGACTATATAAGAATCAACGAAGCTGTCACTATCGCGAACTACCCACCGATCCGGCATATAGGGTGCAATCGCAGATAAAGACGGTATAGACACCACGTCTACACAATATTTATCATTCACCCACTGCGCACATGGATAAACGCTATACGATCCTAGGCATGTATATAATTCCAATCTAATTATGCCAAGCATATAACTACGATAAACTAAGAACAATATAATTGCTAATATAATCAAGTAGAGCAAAGTCATATTCAATATATTGAAATAGAACAAAGTAGTATTCATAATATTGAAGAACAATGATGAACAATTGAAGAACAAGAGAGAAATTACCAAGAATCCTCTTGACAGATCCGGGAACCAATCGAAGATTGACTCCTTCTAGTTCTAATCCTATGTAGCTATGCTAAAACTAGAGATCTAGTTGATGTGGTGGCTCTAGGGCTTGATCAGAGACTCTCTCCTCCTGATGACTGAATTAGGAACTGAATAATGAGACAGAGGTGCCTGCTCCAGGGTCCAGGGCCTTGCTTATATAGTCTTTTCGGGTGAATCTGGGCCGTTGGATCAAACCGACATTGAACGGACGGTTTTCCTTAATCCTTTAGGTCGGTGGAGCATAATCCTCGAGGCGGAGCCTGATTGGCTGAGGGGGCAGGGCGGGCGCCCAAGGGACTAGGGCGGGCGCCCTGGTCCCGGGCCCGTTCGGCCTCCCGCTCGTTCCCGTGGCTTCTGGACTCTTCCACATTAAGGAAAATTGGGGGTTACGTTAATTATCCGTCATTAACCCGACATGTGGGCCTTTCCTTCATATTTCCTGATAACCCCCTGCAGAAATAGATAAACAGCAAAACTCGTGGAATTCTGTCAGATAAAACCCTAAGTCTGGGTGTTGGTTTCATTTAGATCCTTTTCTCTATTTATTTGATAGATATAATTGATACTTAAGGACCGTCAACAAACTCCCCCAAGCTTACCTCTTGCTCGTCCCTGAGCAAGGATAGTCTCAGTGATGGATCAGAAGTTGCTGAATGCTTTTGAATTTTGACGGTACACATGCTTTCAAATAGAGTCTTATCTCTGAATTAGAGTAAACTGTCAAGACTTAAAACTTACTCATTGTGCCTTTCACTATGGGGCTTGCAACTGTCACCTTTGTCTTGAGCGGTTAAAAGATAGAACAGTCTAGTCAAGCGCCATGTCTCTTATTCTTGATCAGCTATAGCTCTGGAGTTTTTGCAGATTTTCAAATAAAACTCAGAGATTCCTTGTATGACTCTCTCAGGTCTCTCATTTGTGGTATTTCTGGATCCTCACCAAGGCAGTAATGGTGTTTGCCTTCTCTCAAAGCAAAGTATGTAGTATTTGTGGTATAAGGCAGAGTGACATTGCCTTCTCTCTCAACCTATCCTAATAAGGTTTTTGATATCTGGAGCTCATAGGTGGGAGATAAGGTATACATACTTACAAGACATTTATTGCATAGTCAAACCATGGATCCAGAGAAACAAGTCAATAAGTCAAATCAAGATGTGCATGTGTGGTGAATGAATGGTGTATGGTGATAATGGTGATAATGGTGATAATGGTGGAGAGTGTCTAATTCTACTTTTGCTCTTTTTGAGGGGATACATACCTTTCTTGCTTTTGGTGCTCTTTGAGGAGGATGAGATGCTCTATATTTTTATTTATTATTTTTTTTCTTTCCTCTCAGGTGGGTATCTTGTACCCCTAATTCTACTGTCGGACACTTGTCCATTTTTACCTCTCTTCTCACACTTTTTCACTTTTTTTTTTCATCGAGGTTCCGAGCACTTGCTCCTTTTTATTTCCTCGTAATATTTTTCTTTTCGAGGTTCCGGGCACTTGCCCCTTTTTATTTCCTCGGATAGAGCACTCATCTCCTTAGAACAATTTAGCAAGTGGTAGTAACCAAAATAACTTGAGCATTTATTTCACAGGGAATAACAGGAATAGGAAAAATGTTTTTGGCTATTCTCTCCCGGGTTAGGAGTAGAATAATTTTGTGTGGATCTGGAGATGGGAATGGATGTATGTGGATGCGTACTTCCGGAGTAGAAGCAGCATATATGAGTGAACGTGCAAGTGAATCTTGATTTAACCACATGACAAGCTCCTAAGGGTCTACACAGCTTGACTACACTCAATGCTCATAAGTAGTAAAAAGTAAATGTATAGCTTAAAGTCTAGCAAGCATGTATGTATGGCCGTGGTAGGAATTTAAACTCTCATCATAAAGGAACTCATCATGTAGCATTTTAAAGATTTTCAAAGATAAAATTCTCCAGAATTCTAGCATCTCTAGGAATAGATAAACAGCAGCTCGACCTTTCCATATCATATCCGTTAACAACTTAGACTTTAGATCAAGTTCTCTTCCCACAAGTTCAGGTTTAGAGTAAGCTTTTAAATAATAACAGTTATGTCTAAACTAGAGAGAGAACTTCTAATTGAAATTAGACAGAGCAACTATTCATCATATCCATGCTAGAGTTTTATTATCTAGATTCATTTTAGCATAGCCACTTTATTTATTTATTAAACACACTAAGCAAAAGATATAGATATATATATATATAAGCACAAAATCTTTATTTGGTTTTTCATCGTTTTATTTTAATATAGTATAAGTATAAATATAAAGATAGATATAGAAATACTTAGCGAGATAACGGGGGTGCTCTCCCCCAAGCTGGATCTTGACGTAGTTTCTCTTGATGTAGCTAGCAGATAGCGGAGGTGTATTTGAAAGTCGGCAGCACCCTGACAGCGATTAGAATGTCCTCCGTCTGCTAGTCCTCTTGGATTCTGTGAAGCTCAAATAGACAACAAAGCTTGTGGAACTGATTAAGTGTTAGCATAAATATCTAGCCTTTATCATGTTGAGCCTCCTTGATTATTTTTATGTTTTCATTTTATAAAACAGAAGAAAATATTTATTTATTTTTTTATGCCACCACAGTGAATGTACTTATGGGTTTTATGCCACTCGTATAATCACATGGGGCTTCTAGAGTTTTTTTTAACATTTTTATTTTCTTTCTAAGATAACATGAATATGATTAACTAAACAAACTATTAAGTAAATATCTGAGAAGGGAAATGGATAACTACCAAGTTACCTCTTGGCAAGGCGTTCGGCATTTTTAAGTCCTCCGAACGGGACTCTATGTGTACTCAGTTGTCTTGGGAGTCAGTGGATGGCGTAGTCGGTGGTTCCGGCAGCGCCTCCTCCTCGTGTTCAACTGTCTTTTCTTTCCACACTTGTCTTGGTGCTTCGGTCTCTTCAAGACAGTGCTGATTGAGTGGTATGTCCTCAGATCTTACCACTTCTCCTTCGTAGTCTGCCCATCCATCCTTGATGACCGGTTGCTTCTGGTTGCGGTTCCGCCTCCTTCTCCTTGTCCTGACCTGCTTAGATTCTTCAAATACGTAGTTGGGGTCAGTAAAGTAAAGGCGTACCTTCTCAGAGGGGAAGTGCATGTGGACTTCTCCAGTTCCAATGTAGATGATTGCTTTGACAGTACTGAGGAACGGTCTTCCAAGGATGATAGGTGGATCATACTCGTCTTCTCCCATGTCAACAACCTGAAAGTCTGTATGGACAAAATGATCGTCTATCTTGACAGGGACGTCAGTTACTGTACCTTCAACCTGTCGGAATGTCTGATCTGCCATCTGGAGACGAATGTATGTCGGCTTCAAGGGCATGGTTCCGAACAGCAGTTCATAGGTGACCTTGGCCATTATGTTGACGCCCGACCCAGTGTCGCATAGTGTCTTGTAGAAGTTGTACCCATTAATGGAGCAATAAATGCTTGGCATACCTGGGTCGTCCTTCTTGTCCAAGAATGGTGACTTGAGTTGGCGATCTTGACCTTTGTGCACGGCAGTGACCATCTTAACTGATTCGGTCCACACTTGCTTCTTGCTCTTGTTCCTCTTGTTGGTCCTCCTTGGTTCATATTGGGGTTGCTCTAGGATTTGTACGGTCTTGTTCTTGAAGGAAAACATTTCCTTCCTCCCCTTTATGTGGAAACTGATCTTGGCAGCACTAGCGTAGATGACAGCTCCCGTGGTGTTCAGGAATGGCCTCCCTAGGATGACGGGAGCCCTCTCGTCAGAACCGGTCTCTATTACTACGAAGTCTGCTGGAGCGTACGAGGAACCAACTCGGACACAGATGTTCTTCAAGATTCCTCTTGGGTAACTTAGTGTCCTATCTGCAAGCTGCAAACACATGGTTGTTTCTAATAATGGTTGTGAAAAGAGTTTTTCGTAGAGTACCCTGGGCATGATGTTGACGCTTGAGCCGAAGTCACAGAGTGCTTCTGGGAAGTCTCGCATGCCGATGGAGATCGGGATGACGGGGCGTCCTGGGTCGCCTCTCTTGACTGGCAGAAGTTCAGTACTTACCTCAATGATGGGGTTACTCCAGTAATCTCCTGCATCAAATATGTCTACAAGATTTGCAGATTCTAATGCATCCGGTTGTGATGGTATACCGGGGTTAGTAGCAGGAACAGCAGCAGCTATTTGATTCAATTGAGATTCAATCATTTTATTAAAGCTAATTTGATTCTTGATGGCAGTAGAAAAATTATCCATTCTATTATTTATATTTTCTAGAATTTTATCATTAGATGCCAATTTCTTAGACATGTTATCCATTAGCTTTCCTTGATTAGACACTAACTCTCTTAAAGGTGGATAATTATTATTACTGAAAGAATTGTTACCTTGGTAATTACCTGAGTAGTTAGGCCTTTGTTGATTCCAACCTTGATTCTGCTGAGGACGGTTGTAGTAGTTATTGTTGTTGTTGTTGATGTAGTTCACGTCCTCTAGCAACTCGGGACAGTGATTGCCCGAATGTCCAACACCTCCACACTCCTCACAAGTCATGTGGGAGTCGTAGACGTGCATTACTTCCTTCTTCTCTCCAGCTCGGTCATCGAGCTTCTTCATGAGTAGGTCTAGCTTGGCAGACAGCATGTCTACCTCCTTGAGCTGATGCATACCTCCACCTCTCTTGCGGGTCTGAGTTCTCTCTTCATTCCAACCTTGGTTGGACGCCATCTTCTCCACAAGAGCTGTGGCTTGTGGTATGGTGAGTGATAGGAATGCTCCTCCAGCTGCAGCATCCATGGTCTCACGGGCACTATTGACGAGCCCATGATAGAATGTCTGCATCAGCAACCAGCTCTCCATTCCATGATGGGGACATTCTAGGATGTAGTCTTGAAAGCGCTCCCATGCTTCTGGAACGGATTCATCGTGCTGTTGCTGAAAGCTTGTAATCTTCCCACGGAGAGCATTTGTCTTGCCCATGGGAAAGAACTTGGCTAGAAAGTTCGTGGAGCAGAGTGCCCACGTAGTATTCTTCTCCTTTGTAGCGTAGAACCACTGCTTCGCTCTCCCCAACAGTGAGAACGGGAAAAGGCGAAGTAGTATGGCGTCTCTAGGAACATCAGCCATGGTGAAAGTGCTGCAGATCTCCAGGAAGTGTTGAAGATGAGCACTAGCATCCTCGTGCGGCTTCCCACAGAACTGGTTAGCTTGCACCATGTTGATGAGCCCAGGCTTGAGCTCGAAGTTGCGGTCGATCTCCACAGCAGGTCCAGTGCGGATGTTGTCCGTAGTGGGAGCTGAGAACTCGCGGATCGACTTGTTCGCCATAGCTTCGAATTCAGCTGACAAGTTCCGGACGAAACTTCGGCGGTCTTCTGATTTGGATGAAGTTTTGCGCTGAAGTGTTGACGATTTGAGCTTGGCTCTTGTTCTTCTGAATAAGGCTTCGGGGTCGTCAACAAAGTTGTCTGGAAGATGTCTTCTATTCATACATCACCCTGAAATAAAATAAAAAATGGAAAATGCAGGGGTAAAACTGTACGAGAGAATTGATAAGCTCGAATATATTAGTGATGCGAATGATGTCTCAAAGTTCTTTATTCATTCCAACTTAGAAATCAACCTTCCCCGGCAACGGCGCCAAAAATGCTTGTTGGGCATTCTTAACGTCATTACCAAAAGTAGACTTAATTCTCTAATTCTGATAACGGCGCCAAAAATGCCAAACCTATCCCTCATGCCACTTAAGCCAAGTTGTCATCCCCAGCATGACATGAGAGACGCGGTATTGAAATATGCATTTGCTCATCAAGATAAATAAATAAAGGGAATCTGCAAGCGCACAGATTAATACCGATGCAGCATTTTAACCGGGAAGTATTCCAGGTATCGTTATTTATATTTTTACCACTGGGAAGGGATTCTAAGCATCGTAGTTGATCGTGGAATGAGAATATAGAACTGAGTATCTATCATTGCATGTATAATATAGAGCATCTATCTATCTCATCATACAGGGATAAATGTCACATAGAATATAGATAAATATGAATAGTGACAAGGATAATTAATCTGATCAGCATAACTAGCCACATATAATAATGATAAGCACCTCAACAGATATTCTAGCAAGTCATTAGCATGGAATTAGGATGAACTACAAAGATATTCCCTAAGTAATTATTAACTATAAAGTCTAGCATTATCATAGTTAGTGCAATTATACTTGGCAATCATAGCGAGAAAAGACTACACCCATGCATAGTGAATATTAGCAAGGAAGATGAAGAACATAGCAATCACTCCCCTGTAATAATGTTGCTCTGCCTGTCCTATACACGAGAGGGGGACTATATAAGAATCAACGAAGCTGTCACTATCGCGAACTACCCACCGATCCGGCATATAGGGTGCAATCGCAGATAAAGACGGTATAGACACCACGTCTACACAATATTTATCATTCACCCACTGCGCACATGGATAAACGCTATACGATCCTAGGCATGTATATAATTCCAATCTAACTATGCCAAGCATATAACTACGATAAACTAAGAACAATATAATTGCTAATATAATCAAGTAGAGCAAAGTCATATTCAATATATTGAAATAGAACAAAGTAGTATTCATAATATTGAAGAACAATGATGAACAATTGAAGAACAAGAGAGAAATTACCAAGAATCCTCTTGACAGATCCGGGAACCAATCGAAGATTGACTCCTTCTAGTTCTAATCCTATGTAGCTATGCTAAAACTAGAGATCTAGTTGATGTGGTGGCTCTAGGGCTTGATCAGAGACTCTCTCCTCCTGATGACTGAATTAGGAACTGAATAATGAGACAGAGGTGCCTGCTCCAGGGTCCAGGGCCTTGCTTATATAGTCTTTTCGGGTGAATCTGGGCCGTTGGATCAAACCGACATTGAACGGACGGTTTTACTTAATCCTTTAGGTCGGTGGAGCATAATCCTCGAGGCGGAGCCTGATTGGCTGAGGGGGCAGGGCGGGCGCCCAAGGGACTAGGGCGGGCGCCCTGGTCCCGGGCCCGTTCGGCCTCCCGCTCGTTCCCGTGGCTTCTGGACTCTTCCACATTAAGGAAAATTGGGGGTTACGTTAATTATCCGTCATTAACCCGACATGTGGGCCTTTCCTTCATATTTCCTGATAACCCCCTGCAGAAATAGATAAACAGCAAAACTCGTGGAATTCTGTCAGATAAAACCCTAAGTCTGGGTGTTGGTTTCATTTAGATCCTTTTCTCTATTTATTTGATAGATATAATTGATACTTAAGGACCGTCAACACGTGGCAATGATGTTGCAAGCTCTAGTGGTTCTCAAGATCAACAAGATGCTAGTACAAGTGCAAGTGCTCAACCGGAACAAGTGCTCCAACCAACACACATTGCAAGAGATCATCCTTTAGATCAAATTGTTAGTGACATAAGAAGAGGTGTGCAAACAAGATCAAGATTGGCTTCATTTTGTGAACACTACTCATTTGTATCATCTATTGAGCCAACCAAGATTGATGAAGCTTTGATGGATGTTGATTGGGTGAATGCAATGCATGAAGAGTTGAACAACTTCACCCGCAATGATGTTTGGAAGTTAGTGGAAAGACCAAAGAACACAAATGTTATTGGTACCAGATGGGTCTTCCGGAACAAGCAAGATGAAGATGGCATTGTTGTAAGGAACAAAGCAAGATTGGTTGCACAAGGATACACTCAAATGGAAGGGATTGACTTTGGAGAAACCTATGCACCAGTTGCTAGATTGGAAGCCATTAGAATTCTACTTGCATATGCTTGTTCACACAACATCAAGCTGTATCAAATGGATGTTAAAAGTGCATTTCTCAATGGGTTCATAAATGAGTTAGTGTATGTTGAGCAACCTCCCGGGTTTGAAGACTCGAAGAAGCCCAACCATGTGTACAAGCTCAAGAAGGCACTATATGGGTTGAAGCAAGCACCAAGAGCATGGTATGAAAGATTGAGAGACTTCTTGCTAGCAAAAGGGTTCAAAATTGGGAAAGTTGACACCACTATCTTCACCAAGAAAATTGGAAGTAGCTTGTTTGTGTTGCAAATCTATGTGGATAACATTATCTTTGGATCAACCAAACAAGACTTTTGTGAAGAGTTTGGGGAGATGATGGCAAAAGAGTTTGAGATGTCTATGATTAGAGAGCTTAGTTACTTCCTTGGTCTACAAATCAAGCAAATGAAGAAAGGCACATTCGTTAGTCAAGGCAAGTACATCAAGGACATGCTCAAGAAGTTTGGGTTAGATGAAGCTAAAGCAATAACCACTCCAATGGGCACAAATGGACATTTGGATAGTGACTCGAGTGGTGACATGGTGGATCAAAAGCTATATCGGTCAATGATTGGAAGTCTACTCTATGTGACCGCATCAAGGCCGGATGTTATGTTTAGTGTATGCATGTGTGCAAGGTTCCAAGCTTCTCCAAGGGAAAGTCATTTGAAGGCAACCAAAAGAATATTGAGATATTTGAAGCACACTCCAAATGTTGGACTATGGTATCCCAAGGGCTCTCAATTTGAATTAATTGGATACTCGGATTCCGACTATGCGGGATGCAAGGTCGATAGGAAGAGCACATCAGGCACTTGTCAATTGCTTGGAAGATCACTTGTCTCATGGTCATCAAAGAAGCAAAATAGTATTGCACTCTCTACCGCCGAAGCCGAATACATATCCACGGGTAGTTGTTGTGCACAATTGCTATGGATGAAAGCAACATTGCAAGATTATGGAGTCAAGTTTGGACAAGTCCCATTGCTATGTGATAATGAGAGCGCCGTCAAAATAGCCACCAACCCGGTTCAACATTCAAGAACAAAGCACATTGACATAAGGCATCACTTCATTAGAGATCATCAAGCAAATAAAGATATATCTATTGAAAGTGTGGGCACCGATGATCAACTTGCCGATATCTTCACCAAGCCACTAGATGAGAGAAGGTTTTGCAAGCTAAGGAATGAATTGAATATCCTAGACTTCTCCAACATGAGTTGAATGCACCTCCACATATGACATGCCTCTCCTCCGACAAAGCAAAGGTGAAATTGTTTGGCATGTGCATTCATTCTTATTAGGTTGTGCTCTAGCTCATATAGCCATCACATTGCTTATCTAGGTTCATTCATGGTAAATCAAATGACTTTGAAGTATATATGGTACCACTATTGCTTCTATGTTTGACTTGATCTAGTGGTAGCATATAACTTGTTTGTGAGCTTGTAACTCTAGTGTTTGATCTAGTAAGTGAGCAAAATGTGTTTATCCAACGTGAGTAAGATAACCATTGCAAGATGTGTGAAGAAGCTTACTCTAGAGCAAACCGTGTTAAATACCTTATGTTCATGAGCTAGATTAAGCCACAACTTGACTTAGTTCGATCTCCTCACATGTATCTCATGCTAATAATTGCCTCCTTCCTTTCAAATTTTGTTCGACCTTTATGATAATTGTTGACAAATGGGGAGAAAGAAAGTGCTACAAAGATATATGCTAGTGGAAGGGGGAGTAACAAGACAAAAGGGGATAAAAGTTTCAAGTGGTTCGAAGCTTGAACACTTAAATTTGAGCATACACATAGGGGGAGCAAGCTCATAAATATGTATGTTGCATTTGAAATGTGCATATTCATGAGAAAGAAAGTGCTACAAAGATATATGCTAGTGGAAGGGGGAGTAACAAGACAAAAGGGGATAAAAGTTTCAAGTGGTTCAAAGCTTGAACACTTAAAATTTGAGCATACACAAAGGGGGAGCAAGCTCATAAATATGTATGTTGCATTTGAAATGTGCATATTCATATGTTTGTTGCATTGCATAAGCTATTTATATTCATATTCATGCTTATGTGATAAATGCTAGTGATAAGACTTGATTGATGAATTGTTTAATTAGCATGTATAGGATTGTAACTAGACATGTTGTTGTTTCAAGTGGTTCAAGAATCTTATTATAAATGTTTATCTCACGGGGTTCTTGAGTTTTGATGTATGTCTAGTGTATAATGATGCTAAAGATGGTATAACATGTGCACTCCGATTGGTATCACGCTTCAAAGGTCCATTCTTATGCCTTAGCATCATCATTGATAGTGTTGCTCATCCATATTTCATATCCATACATATGTGCCAATTTTAGAACCAAACTCTATAGCACATATGTAGGGGGAGCTAATACTATCAATGTGGTTACTCAAATTTAAATTACATATATTTGTATAGGTTGTCATCAATTACCAAAAAGGGGGAGATTGAAAGCCCTAGTTTGGTTTTGGTTAATTGATGAAACCTATTTTGGTCTAATCCTTTTGAGAAGCATGTGTGTAGCTAATGAAAAAGGATTATGACCAAGCCATTGGTGGAGCTAGCAAGGTGGCAACCATGGAGGATGGTGATGGCCACAAGCACTCATGTGATCAAGTGCTCTACCTTTGGTGAAATGAAGAAGAGAAAAGATGTCTTTCTCAAGTGGTAGATTATTTCTTCTTTTTATCTTGAGTATAGGCATGCCGGACTATCAAGAGGGATATAAATTAGGCTAGCTAGATGTGGTGAAAAGTGCTCATGACGTGTAACATCTAGTGCCACTTGAGCGATCTAACTTTGCGTTGTTGCTAGGATCGAGTGGCGTGGTGAGTGAAAGTGAAAATCCTTTGAAAAATGTTTGTGAAAATGCTAACACACATGCACAAGGTGGTATACACTTGGTGGGGTTGGCACATTTGTAAAGGAGAAGGTGTTGGAGTTGAAGTAAATCAACTCGGAGAAGAAAAGGGGGTTTTTCGGTGTGTTCCGAACTCTATGATCGGTCTTGGATTGGAATTCTGTACTAATCCTTTGTGCTTTGGATCTTGTATTCATGTGGGTTGTGTAGCCCTCTGAATAAGCTTTCCAAAAATGTCCAAGATCATCGAAATCGGAGTTCGGAGCTAAAAGTTATGGTCGTTTTAGCGCGGAGGTCATTTTTGGCCTAGAGGTAGTACCGACCCTGAGGCCGGTAGTACCGACCCCTCCGCGAACAGATCGCATGCTCTCTGTGTTGGGCCATTTTTGGCCTAGAGGTAGTACCGCCATAGGGCCGGTACTACCGACCCTCGGTAGTACCGACCCCCGGTCGGTAGTACCGGCGAACGAAGTCGTTTTTCAGGCTCTCTGTGTAGATCTAGTTTTGGCCTAGAGGTAGTACCGCTATAAGGCCGTTAGTACCGACCCTACTACCGACCCCTCTGTAGGCAGCGCGCAAACTCTCTGTTCGAAGGAGTTTTGTTCTAGAGGTAGTACCGCCATAAGGCCGGTAGTACCGACCCTACTACCGACCCCTCTGTAGGCAGCGCGCAAACTCTCTGTTCGGAGGAGTTTTGGCCTAGAGGTAGTACCGCCATAAGGCCGGTACTACCGACCCTCGGTACTACCGACCTATGGGGTTGGTACTACCGACTGTGGCGCAGTTGACTTGTTTAAGTAGCCGCCCGACCGGCTTCTAACGGTCACCTCTTCGATTCATTGCGCCCAAACACAAGAAAGAGAGCCCCCAAGTGTTGACTAACCTCCTCTCTCTCCCCCTTTGATTCTAGAGTGAATCTCTTGCAAGCTTTGAGCTAGAGAAGTGAGATTAGAGAGTGAGACGCATCGATATACGTCTAGAGCACTTGGATCCAACATCTCTCCGGCTTGATTTGTGTTCTTTACTCTTGGGTTCTTGGAATCCTAGCCAGTTAGGTGTTCTTCGGTTGTTGCCCGTGATTGACTCACTTGTCAGGGCACTCCGAAGTGTTTGTATTACCCTCTGATTCTTAGTGAAGAAACTCAACTAGCCTTTGTGGTTGATTGAGTGAGGAAAGGAGGTGAAAGAGACTCCGACCTTCATGGTCACCTCAACAACGGGGACATAGGTGCTTCTTGGTGAAGTGGCCGAACCTCAGGTGAAATCTCGTGTCTCGTGTGCTTGTTGGATTTGCATCTTGGATTATTTCATTTGCATTCTTGTTCTTCACGTTCTTCCTCCCTCCTCTCTCGTTCTTAGGTGTGAGAAGGCTCGATCTACACTTTTGGGAGGAGCCGCTACATGGATAAGGTATAAACTTCATCTACATCTCCTAGGGAAACATTGGTATGTGCTAGATCCACTTTTGCATCTCCTCTATCTCGATCTCGTAGCAGTTTTTAGGTTGTCGGTAGTACCGACCTGTAGAGCCGGTAGTACTGACCTCGGTAGTACCGGCCCGTATAATCGGTAGTACCAACTGTGCAATCTGATACTCGTTTTGAGCTTTGAGTTTCAGGTTTGTAGATTTTTGAATTGGCTATTCACCCCCCCCCCCTCTAGCCATTCGGACCTTTCACCGACCTCCTGGTGTCTTCTGGTGTCCTCTGGAGTCTTCTAGAATAATCCTGATGCGTCGGTTCGGTTATCTCCCGTCGGTTTCCTTCGAGGGGAAGCTATCGGTGTTGATTTCCTGGTTTAGTCCCTGCAGAATCATAGTTCACCAAAACTCGTGGAATATTGTCAATTAAAATCCTAAACCTTTTGTTGGTGATTAAATTCATACCCTTTTCATATTTATTTATTCTTTAATTATGATAGATAACTAGTGTCAACAACTCCCCCAAGCTTACCTTTTGCTAGTCCCTTAGCAAATAATCATGATGAATCAGGAATTGCTACTATGCTTTCACACCTCAACAGTACATATGTTCAAACAAAAATTTTCCCTTGGATTAGAGTTAACTATTCTGACTTTCTCATATTACCTTTAACTATGGAGCTTTTGCCTTCACCTGGGTCTTAAACAATTGAAAGATAGAACAATCAAGTTAAGCAGTGTATCTCTAACTCTTTGATTAACCTTCATTCTGGAGTTTTATATATTTTCAAAATAAAAATCAGAGATTCTACAGTATGACACACTCAAATTGTTTTTTTATATTTTATGATTCCTCACTGATGCATTATCCTTCTTTTCTATGTATATATATCTGGAGCTTTAAGAAGTGAAAAGCATATCTTACCAAGTCAAAGTTCAAAGTTAGGGAGAAAGATGTCATACTCATAGATCAAGAACTTAGAACATTTGAAATTTGTCATCTCTTGCTGGCATATTGTAATTAGAGGAACCATGGGCTATCATTTTTTTTCTCTTTTCATATTTTTATCATAACTCTTTTTCTTTTGAGGTAGTCGGACACTTGTCCCTTTTTATTTCCTCCTTTTATACTTTTGCATAGTCCCATGCCTCTAACACAATACTACTTCGGAAGAGTGAATCTTTTAATAAAACATTCTTGATCTCTAGAGCATGATAAATTTCTCAACCATAACTAAAAACTTAGAACAAAGCAAGTAGCCTTATCTTAAGATCATATTAATGGCTTTGGGTAGGAACTCATGTTATGTCATACAAGATCTCATCATGTATTTTTTAATCTTTTCAAAGTGCAAATCTCCAGAACTCTAGTATCTCTAGGAATTAGATAAACAACAGCTCAACCTTTTTATATCATATCTCACAATTATCTAGACTTTAGATCAAGCATTTGCAATCCACAGATTTCAGGTTCAGAGTTTATTCAGAACAGTGTAAAACTCTTAAGAAAATTTAAGTTTAAATACTAGGTACTTAAAAGGGATTACGACAGAGCAATTGTTCATTATTTTCATCATGAGCAAAATTAAGTTTATATCCACCTAGATATTTATTCATTATATAATATCTTTATTTGGTTTTATAATAGTTATTCATCTTTTTAGGGGTTTCTACATTTATTAACCTGATCTAACTAAACTGAACTAATAGTAATAGATAAAAAGTCGTGATACTTATCGTGATAACTGAGGGTGCCTTCCCCCAAGCTGGATCTTGACGTGGTCTTTTTTCTCCAGAAGACGAGTAGACCGTTAATGGTTTCTTGAGTCCTTCTCTTCTTCTCTTCCTGCTGAATTCAAAGATAGATAACACAACTAGTGGAACTTGATTAAGCGTTAGTGATAAATATTCCTCCATTTGTCTAGTTGTCTTAAAGCTCTTAAGATTATTTATGTTCTTCCTTTCCACTAAGCAGAGTTTCAGCAGTGTTTCGTAGTATCTCTTTTAGATTTTTGTTTTTATGGATGTATGCAACGCAGAAGTAAATATGCAAATGTATCATTTTTATTTTTATGCCTCCACAAAAAGTGTACTACTCTCATGGGGCTTAGAGTTTTTCGTATTTTTATTTTGTTTTCTAATGTAGATATAATTGCTAAGAAGTAAATATGATATTAAGAGTAAAATGATCATGCTAAATTTATTAATTATGCAATGATGAATTTAATGTTAATGAATATGGATAACTACCGAGTTACCTTTCGGCGAGGATTCGACGTTTATAGTCTATCGAACAAGACTCCTTGTACGCTCTTCATTCTTCCTTGGGCGCATCAGCAGATCCTGAGGAGGACCTTGATGATTGCACATCAGTAGAACTTTCTTTCTTTTTCCACACTTGTTTGACTGGTGGACTTGTCTCTTTTACTTCATCGTCCTTCATTTCCTTTAATGGGACGTCTTCACTCCTGGTGACTTCTCCTTCATAGTCAGCCCATCCATCCTTGATTGGTCGATTCTTGTTGCGTTGGGATGTGCGGCGCCTCCTCCTTGAGTGGTTCTTCTTTTCCTGTACATTAGTGGCATAACTATTGAAGTAACAGCGTACCTTCTCTCTTGGGAACTGGAAGTGGATCTCTCCAGATCTCATGTAGATGATGGCGCCAGTGGTGTTGAGGAAGGGTCTTCCTAGGATGATATGAATATCATCTTCTCTTCCCATGTTGAGTACTATGAAGTCGGTGGGAACATAGTGGTCTTCAATTTGGATCATCACATCTTTTACTATTCCCTTCGGAAATCGATAAGTTTGGTCCGCCAGCTGCACCTGCACATATGTTTGATACATAGGTCTATTTTTATATAAGTATTCATATGTTACCTTAGACATTATGTTGACACTTGAACCGATGTCGCAGAACGTCTTGTGGAATGTACTTCCCTCGATCTTGCAATCGATGGTGGGTACGCCTGGGTCGTCTCTCTTGGTAAGGTATGGTGATGGAAGAAGGCGGTCACTCTCTGTTTGGACAGAGTTGACCATCCACAATGTGTCTTGATGTGGTTGTGTAGCCTTGTTCTTCCTCCTTCTGTTCCTATTCTTCTTCTTTGATGATATAGTGTTTGCGTCTTCGTAGGGCATCTGAGGGTGGACTCGGGTAGTGAGTGTACGTCTCTTGAGCTGAATCTTTCTTTATTGCCTGTGATTGTGAAATAGATCTTCGCGCTGTCCGCGTAGATGATGGCTTTGGTTGAGCTTAGGAACGGGCGTCCAAGAATAATGGGTGCTCTCATGTCTCCACCTGTTTCGATGATCATAAAGTCTACACACACATACGAGCGCCCCACTCGTATACAGACATCTTCTAGAATTCCCAATGGGTAGCACAATGTCTGATCTGCAAGCTGCAAACACATACTTGTATATAACAGAGGTGCACCATGAATTTGTTCGTATATTACCTTTGGCATAATGTTGACACTTGCTCCAAGGTCGCAGACTGCTTCTTCAAAACTGTTAGGTCCTATGTGGATCGGAATGACAGGTCTTCCTGGATCTCCTTTCTTCGGGGCAATGGAGTCATCCTTCCATTCCCTCGATGGTCTAGGTATGAGATGTCCTGCATCATAAATATCTACAAGATTTGCAGTCTCTAGTTCTTTCGGACTTCCGGGAATCTTACCTTTTTCAGCCATAGGGACTAAAGCTGCTAACTGAGATAACTGAGATTCTATCATTTTATTAAAGCTATGTTGATTCTTTATGGCAGAAGTAAAGCTATCCATTCTAGTATTAATATTTTCAAGCAGTTTATCATTGGAAGTTATCTTCTTAGACATGTTATCAATAATCTTGTTTTGATTAGATATCATCTCTCTCAAAGGTGGTTGGTTAAATGTATTACCTTGGTAGTTACCTGAGTAGTTACCTCAGTAATTGGGCCTTGATTGCTGGTTCCATCCTTGAGCTTGTTGAGGATGATAGTTGGTGTTGTTATTGATGTACTTTGCATCCTCTTGAATCTCAGGGCAGTTGCTCCCTAAATGACCAGTGCCTCCACACTCTTCACATGTCATGCGAGATTCGTAGATTTGCTTGACGTCTTCTTTCTTGGGAGTGTGTTCATCGAACTTCTTCATGAGTAGGTCAAGTTTGGCAGACAACATGTCTACTTCCTTTAGTTGATGTATTCCTCCCCTCTTGTGTGGTTGAGAGCGTTCCTCGTTCCATCCTTGGTTGGAGGCCATCTTCTCAATAAGTGTAGTAGCATTGTTGATAGTGAGTGATAAGAATGATCCTCCAGTAGCGGCATCCACATTCTCACGGGTACTCGAAGTGAGCCCGTGGTAGAAGGTCTGCATGAGTAGCCAATTCTCCATCCCATGGTGAGGGCATTCTGATATGTAGTCTTGAAAGTGTTCCCAAGCCTCTGGGATTGATTCGTTGTATTGTTGCTGGAAAGTTGAAATCTTGGCACAGAGGGCATTCATTTTGCCCACTGGAAAGAACTTTGCTAGGAAGGCGGTTGAACAGATCGCCCACGAGGTGTTTTTGTCTTTGTTGGCGTAGAACCATTGTTTTGCTTTTCCCAAGAGTGAAAATGGGGACAAGCGAAGTAGAATGGCATCCCTTTCGACTCCCTTGATGGTGAAAGTGCTACAAATCTCCAGAAAGTGTTGGAGATGATTGCGTCTTCATGTGCCTTTCCGCAAAACTGATTAGCTTGCACCATGTTGATCAAAGCTGGCTTGAGTTCAAATCTGTTGTCTCCCACATTGACTGTTGGTCCAGTCCTGATGTTGGCGGTGGTTGGTGCAAATAACTCGCGGAGTGTCTTGTCGGCCATGGTGTCCAACACTGGTGTTAAGCTTCTTCTTATCTGGCTAACTTCTGGAAGTGGTAGTGAGGGTCTCTTAAGTTTGTGTCTTGTTTCCTTTAGTAAAGCTTCGGGATCCTCAACGTAGTTTTTCGGAAGTTGGAAACCAGTCATACATCACACCCTGCATAAGATAAAAAGATAAACAAAGCCAGGGTAAGCCTGTTTGAGTAGAGATAAACAATCAGTGCATTATCACATGTGTGTAAATAAAATGATATGTTCTAGCTACCGTTTTAAAAGCTGCTAATGCAATGTCCTATCAGTGTTCATAAATATTTTAATGATTAACCCTAGGTACCATCCCTAATTGAATTGATGTGCTCCCCGGCAACAGCGCCAGAAATGCTTGTTGACACTCCTTAATGGAATCACCCTAAGAATGAACCAGATAAATAATAATCTAGTGAAGGCACTAAAGAGTGTACGGGACACTACTAACTTCACTTAACGTCAAGTTGTCATCCCCAACATGAAGCTAGCAATGTACTGATATCAAGGTACTGGATTGAAAGATAAATATTTACCCACAAGCGTACCGATAAATATACCCGTTGTAGAAGCATTTCACCCAAGCTAGTCTCAGGTATGGTTATTTATATTTAGCCTAGAGACTAATCAACTCAAAGTATGATGGTATTATATTAATGAGGACTTAACAGCAATTAATGTGGCACACACTTGTGATAAGGACTGATAACACACTCATTACTCCAAACAGGGATCAGATTACAGAGTAAATGATAATGATAAATGATAACAGAGAGCAGATCAATCAAAGATAATCTTAGAACAGTACTACCAAGCAAGTGATGATTAGAACATGCATTAATAAGAAACATTCCTAAGTTATTCTAATTACAAGTCATAGCATACATTGATTAGTGCAAACATATTTGGCAATCATTGGCTAGGTCACATCATATTTATAATCAAGAGGCAACTCCATAGTAAAGGTGTCAAATAGAGTAACCCCTAAACCATGAGTTAACTGAGCCATACCGAACACTACATTCGGGATGTGGAATACAAAGGACTCCACAGGAATATCACACCCGCGATCTACCACTCTATCCGAAACATAGGACGCATTCACAGATAAATAATGTATAGGCACCACGCCTACACAACATCTATCACCCACCTGTTGTACTTTAAGATGAGCGCTATACGAACATGAGTATAAACATAAAGATGAACTATCTATGACAAATATATAATCAAAGCATACTATAAGCAATATAATTAAGAATATAATAGTTAATGTCTTAGTCATATCAATTGTATTGCTAACTAGAGCATAAAGATGAACAATAAGGTGAATTAGATCATCGAGAAGAACTAAAGTACGAACTAGAACATGAACTAGAGCAGGATTATGAACTAGAAGATGAACTAGACGATGAACATGAACTAGACGATGAACTAGAACATAAACAATGATGAACAATGATGAACTAGAAGAACAATTATGAAATAGATCCATAATGTTAATACAAGAGAGAAGATCTTGGGTTTACCGAGCCTTCTCGTGACTAGATCAGGAATCCAACCGAAGCTTGCCTCCTCTAATCCTATTCTATCTAGCTATTCTAGGTGGATGTAGTTCTAGGGCTTCCGATTGATCTCCCTCTCTGGTAATTCTGATGATGATCTGATGAATGTAATGCCTGATGCCCTGGAGAGGGGGGTCTGGGGCTGTTTATATAGCCCTGGGTGATGAACTGTGGCCGTTGGATCAAACCGACCTAAGGTACGGCTTAGATGCATCCTCATAGGCGGTGGGAGAACATTCCAGAAGATAGAGTCCATCGGCCCCAAGGGGGGATCGGTCGGTCCCACCTGGCAGGCTCTCGTGGTTCTCGACCTCCTGGCTCTCAGTCTAACTCTAATGTGGACTTCGCGGAAACTGGCCGCCACTCCACAGGAAGGTCGACTAGGGGCTGCGCCATCCTAGTACACGTCGTCTGGGTCGTGACCACCGTCTTCTGGGTACTCCTGCTCCGCATCGTGGACTCCAATGTCTGGGTGGGGTAGCAGGGGGTTCAAAGAGGAAGGGTGAGTACATCGAAATGTACTCCGCAAGTGTAGGAAATATATGCTTATGAGGCTATTAACAAAGGTAGGCTGACTCTGTTTGACTCAAGCGCCTAAAGCAACACATCCTATTAAATCCTATTTCCTATGCACCTATTTACTAGGTTATAGACACAGACACTGTAGAAAAGTAACAACACTCGGAGTCGCACCGAGCAAGACCACACTCGGAGTCACACCGAGCAACCAACACTTGGAGTCACACCAAGCAACCGTACTTGGAGTCGCACCAAGCACCCACACCTGAAGTCCATCAGGCAACCGCACCTGAAGTCCATCAGATGACCCGAACCAGTAACCAATAACCAACTAATCTCGAAGAAGTCCAAGCCCGCTCTTGACCGTGAGCACGGCTGATATATCAGTTTTACACTCTGCAGAGGTTGCACATCGTTACCCATGAGTCGTGCATTACCCGTCACGCTAAACACTGTCAAGGTGCATAGCGGGTTGCACTGCAAGGCCTTTACAAAGCCCCTCCAAGTCTGTGTTACACCTACTCTAAGGATTCATCCTCGTACATAAGTCAACGACCCCAGGGAACCCCTCTTGAGCCACTATACAACCCTCGTGTAGCATAACTTGGAGGAAACTAATTAATTAGCCAGGTCCAGCCCATCCAGATCTCATGGTTGCGCTGTTTTGCCGAGCTACTTGTCCAAGAACCGGGTCCTAGGGATCCAGGCAGGATATGTTTAGCACGAGCCCAGAACCAGAAACCAAAACCAGCTGCCGCATCCCACGGCAGAAAACCACCGATACAGGTCCATCCAGCCGGATTTACCTAATAACCATGTTACTACAAAATTACCATGTCCACATTGTTTCATAGATCATTAATCAAGATTATTAACATTTAACTCCCATCTCATCCATGACTGCAGAGCTAAGCAACGACACCTACCCGAACATCCCAAAACCAGGCGACAAGGATAATAGAGCAAAATCTAGTAAACCATAGCATAGGATTCAATTTAATGACAAGCATGCAACTACAGGATCTAAACTACTCTAATACCAAAAGCAAAATAAATACAGGGTGCAAGATGTTCAAGAACACTTGCCTGCGGGCTGGGTCGAATCTGTAGGGTCACAGGGATAGTCAGGAGCGTCCTCGTACTCCGTACTCTCTGGCCCAATCAACATACATGGCACAATACAATAAAATAAATAACAGTACACCAAACTGTATCAAAACAGTAAACTAATAGATCTACTGCATAGAGAACGAAATTATGAAACTAACGCAAGTTGAATGGGTCGAATCGGAGTTAGAATGAGCAAGTAATGAGCATTTGAAGTTTAGGGGCAAAACTGTAAATAAACTGAACTCATTTTCGGGTTCTAAATAAATAAAACTGAAAAAGAAAATGGCGATGGACTGGGACTCATTTATCCGAAACTGCAAGGGCTCGATGGGAAAAGTTCCAAGACTCAGCGAATAGTCCCTTTGGACGGCGGGTTGATTCAAGGAAAAATCGAGGCTTCTTTTGCAAAACAGCCAGCGGGTCGGTGTGGTCAGCGGGGCGGCTGACGTGTGCGCCGCGTGGCGCCGGGCGGTTGGTCCGGTGTACCAGCAATGTCGTGGGCGAGCGAACGTGGCCGCTGAGAACTGAGTCCACCAGGGCGTGGACCGGTGCATACCCCTTCGATTCATGTTCTAATCTACACCGTTCAAAGGAGATCCAATGACACAGGAGGGATGGGAGGGAGAAAAGGCGTCGCGGCGGCGCTGTGCACGGCGGCGATGCCGTCCAGAGCCGCGGCGCCATGGCTGTGGATCGCCGGAGCGTTTGAGGAGTGCCCTAGAGGCAAGTAGATGTATCGGAAAGGGTTGGGTCAGAATGGGAAGCTCACCGCGCGTCCACAGAAGAGGTTTTCGTCGCCGGTCGACGTCCGTAGAGGTGAAGACAGGCGTGGCCGAGCTGCTACTCCGGGGAGGTCATGGAGGCGTGGCCACGATCCTCGATTTTCGTCGAAAGGCGGTGCGGTAGGGTTAGTGCGCTCCTGCGAGGCCGAGGGAGAACTTGGGGGCGCCGAGGACGGTCTCTCGGAGGGAATTGACGAGCTTCGGCCGAGAGCAGTCATGGCGGTGGCGTGCGGTACGGTCGAGCTCGGTCCTGCTTGGTGTGGGAGGCGGAACTCAAGGGAGGCCGAAGGGGGCTAGGGCCTCGAGGAAACCTCTTGTAGGCCAACGGGGTGGCGGCGCCTTCTGTTAGCGCGGATGGGGACGGGGAAGAGAGGGGATGAGGACGAGCGAGCGCATAGGGCGGAGGGTTCGGTGCGGGCACTGGAGGTGAGGGAGAGCCCTGACTGGTGGGGCCCACTTGGCAGCGAGAGCGAAAGAGGGAGGAGTGCTCGCGGCTGCAGCGCGGGGCGGGCCTGTTGTGTCGCGCGCGTGCACGAGAGGGAGAGAGGGAGTGGGCCGGGAGGTGAGCGCGAGCGCTGGGCCAGCGGTGGCTTCGGCCCATGGTGGGGAGCAGGTGAGGAGGAGGGAGAACGGGCCGGTGGGAGGTTGGGCCGGAACGAGAGAAAGGCCGAGAGGTGGGGTTGGGCTCGGAAGCAGATGGTCGGGCCGGATGAAGAGAAATGGAGTGAGGGTGAGTGGAACGGGCCGGCCAGGATCGGCCTAGGAAGAAGGGGGGTCTGGGCCGGCGGCGGAAAAGGAAGGAGGGAGAGGTCCAGTTTGCCTTTTCTTTTGTTTTCCTTTTACAATTCTTTTCAAATTCATTTGAAATCATATTTCAAATCAGTTTGAAATAAAAACTAGTTTGAAATTTTTAGAAATATTTTCCCTAGGTTTTGCAAATAAAAGTTTGAGTTTGATTTTATAAAATTTTCATAAATCTTTTATTTATTTCTTAAATAGAATAAAAGTGATTCGCCCTATTCGGGTTTAACAAAAATTATTTTTCACCCAATAAAAAATTATGCATCGGCATGAATGCAACAAACATCTGGTTAGAATTGTCCTCCATCTAGGATTTTAGTCATTTTCTTACTAAATTCTAATTTATTTTAATTAATTTAACAATCGGGGTGTTACAAACTTACCCCCTTAACTTCAATCTCGTCCCGAGATTCGGCGAGACTACAGTCAATACAAAGAAGCAAATCAAACAAGTGCACAAGCACATGTCAAACAATGTTCTACGAGTTCAACAGTTTCGGTGGGCATCTTACGATTGGAGGACCTACTTTAAACAAAGTTTGAATTTTCAGCAGAGACAGGCTACAGAATTGGGAAAAAGGGCGAGACTTTTAAAAATAGTTTTGTAAACTCGCCGACTGACAAGGGTAGCGTCCTACGGTCAACACGGCTTTGATACCACTCTGTGACATCCCAATTTTAAGAACAAAATTGGAGTACAATATATGTATGCCAGGATCAATTTTCATACATATATCGACATCAAAGTAAATATCAAAATAATGCTTTATTAATATATCAAACATTATTACAAAAATGACCCTCGGGTCCAAAAGAAAAGTACAGACTCTCAGTCTAACTCTAATGTAGACTTCGCGGAAACTGGACGCTACTCCACAGGAAGGTCGACCGGGGGCTGCGCCATCCTAGTACACGTCGTCTGGGTCGTGACTACCGTCTTCTGGGTACTCCTGCTCCGCGTCGTGGACTCCAACGTCTGGGTGGGGGTAGCAGGGGGTTCAAAGAGGAAGGGTGAGTACATCGAAATGTACTCCGCAAGTGTAGGAAATATATGCTTATGAGGCTATTAACAAAGGTAGGCTGACTCTGTTTGACTCAAGCGCCTAAAGCAACACATCCTATTAAATTCTATTTCCTATGCACCTATTTACTAGGTTATAGACACAGACACTGTAGAAAAGTAACAACACTCGGAGTCGCACCGAGCAAGACCACACTCGGAGTCACACCGAGCAACCAACACTTGGAGTCACACCAAGCAACCGTACTTGGAGTCGCACCATGCACCCACACCTGAAGTCCATCAGGCAACCGCACCTGAAGTCCATCAGATGACCCGAACCAGTAACCAATAACCAACTAATCTCGAAGAAGTCCAAGCCCGCTCTTGACCGTGAGCATGGCTGATATATCAGTTTTACACTCTGCAGAGGTTGCACATCGTTACCCATGAGTCGTGCATTACCCGTAACGCTAAACACTGCCAAGGTGCATAGCGGGTTGCACTACAAGGCCTTTACAAAGCCCCTCCAAGTCTGTGTTACACGTACTCTAAGGATTCATCCCCGTACATAATTCAACGACCCCAGGGAACCCCTCTTGAGCCACTATACAACTCTCGTGTAGCATAACTTGGAGGAAACTAATTAATTAGCCAGGTCCAGCCCATCCAGATCTCATGGTTGCACTGTTTTGCCAGGTTACTTGTCCAAGAACCGGGTCCTAGGGATTTAGGCATGATATGTCTAGCACGAGCCCAGAACCAGAAACCAAAACCAGTTGCCGCATCCCACGGCACAAAACCACCGATATGGGTCCATCCTGCCGGATTTACCTAATAACCATGTTACGACAAAATTACCATGTCCACATTGTTTCATAGATCATTAATCAAGATTATTAACATTTAACTCCCATCCCATCCATGACTGCAGGGCTAAGCAACGACACCTACCCGAACATCCCAAAACCAGGCGACAAGGATAATAGAGCAAAATCTAGTAAACCATAGCATAGGATTCAATTTAATGACAAGCATGCAACTACAGGATCTAAACTACTCTAATACCAAAAGCAAAATAAATACAGGGTGCAAGATGTTCAAGAACACTTCCCTGCGGGCTGGGTCGAATCTGCAGGATCACAGGGATAGTCAGGAGCGTCCACGTACTCCGCACTCTCTGGCCCAATCAACATACATGGCACAATACAATAAAATAAATAATAGTACACCAAACTGTATCAAAATAGTAAACTAATAGATCTACTGCGTAGAGAACGAAATTATGAAACTAACGCAAGTTGAATGGGTCGAATCGGAGTTAGAATGAGCAAGTAATGAGCATTTGAAGTTTAGGGGCAAAACTGTAAATAAACTAAACTCATTTTTGGGTTTTAAATAAATAAAACTGAAAAAGAAAATGGCGATGGACTGGGACTCATTTATCCGAAACTGCAAGGGCTGGATGGGAAAAGTTCCAAGACTCACCGAACAGTCCCTTTGGACGGCTGGTTGATTCAAGGAAAAATCGAGGCTTCTTTTGCAAAACAGACAGCGGGTCGGTGTGGTCAGCGGGGCGGCTGACGTGTGCGCCGCGTGGCGCCGTGCGGTTGGTCCAGTGTACCAGCGGTGTCGTGGGCGAGCGGACGTGGCCGCTGAGGACCGAGTCCACCAGGGCGTGGACCGGTGCATACCCCTTCGATTCATGTTCTAATCTACACCGTTCGAAGGAGATCCAACGGCACAGGAGGGATGGGAGGGAGAAAAGGCATCGTGGCGGCGATGCCGTCCAGAGCGGCGGCGCCATGCCTGTGGATCGCCGGAGCGTTCGGGGAGTGCCCTAGAGGCAAGTAGATGTATCGGAAAGGGTTGGGTCGGAATGGGAAGCTCACCGCGTGTCCACAGAAGAGGTTTTCGTCGCCGGTCGACGTCCGTAGAGGTGAAGACAGGCGTGGCCGAGCTGCTACTCCAGGGAGGTCGTGGAGGTGTGGCCGCGATCCTCGATTTTCGTCGAAAGGCGGTGCGGTAGGGTTAGTGCGCTCCTGCGAGGCCGAGGGAGAACTTGGGGGCGCCGAGGACGGTCTCTCGGAGGGAATTGACGAGCTTCGGCCGAGAGCAGTCATGGCGGTGGCGTGCGGTACGGTCGAGTTCGGTCCTGCTTGGTGTGGGAGGCGGAACTCAAGGGAGGCCGAAGGGGGCTAGGGCCTCGAGGAAACCTCTTGTAGGCCAACGGGGTGGCGGCGCCTTCTGTTAGCGCGGATGGGGACGGGGAAGAGAGGGGATGAGGACGAGCGAGCGCATAGGGCGGAGGGTTCGGTGCGGGCACTGGAGGTGAGGGAGAGCCCTGACTGGTGGGGCCCACTTGGCAGCGAGAGCGAAAGAGGGAGGAGTGCTCGCGGCTGCAGCGCGGGGCGGGCCTGCTGCGTCGCGCGCGTGCGCGAGAGGGAGAGAGGGAGTGGGCCGGGAGGTGGGCGCGAGCGCTGGGCCAGCGGTGGCTTCGGCCCGTGGTGGGGAGCAGGTGAGGAGGAGGGAGAACGGGCCGGTGGGAGGTTGGGCCGGAACGAGAGAAAGGCCGAGAGGTGGGGTTGGGCTCGGAAGCAGATGGTCGGGCCGGATGAAGAGAAATGGAGTGAGGGTGAGCGGAACGGGCTGGCCAGGATCGGCCCAGGAAGAAGGGGGGTCTAGGCCGGCGGCGAAAAAGGAAGGAGGGAGAGGTCCAGTTTGCCTTTTCTTTTTGTTTTCCTTTTACAATTCTTTTCAAATTCATTTGAAATCATATTTCAAATCAGTTTGAAATAAAAACCAGTTTGAAATTTTTAGAAATATTTTCCCTAGGTTTTGCAAGTAAAAGTTTGAGTTTGATTTTATAAAATTTTCATAAATCTTTTATTTATTTCTTGAATAGAATAAAAGTGATTCGCCCTATTCGGGTTTAACAAAAATTATTTTTGACCCAATAAATTCTAATTTAGTCATTTTCTTATTAAATTCTAATTTATTTTAATTAATTTAACACCCGGGGTGTTACAATTTCCTGGTTTAGTCCCTACAGAATCATAGTTCACCAAAACTCGTGGAATATTGTCAATTAAAACCCTAAACCTTTTGTTGGTGATTGAATTCATACCCTTTTCATATTTATTTATTCTTTAATTATGATAGATAACCAGTGTCAACAAACACTTTCAACAATCTTTTCGAAAGGCGTATCAGAGATGAAGAAAAGAATATCAAGAATGGCTTGAAGAGGAGGAGTATAGAAGGTCTCGAGAAGAGGAAAGACGTATCAGAGATGAAGAAAAGAATCATTGGGATTGCCCTTTCTTCAGACATTGTTGGAATGAAGGTTTGAAACTTCCTACTCTTCGCAATTGCCCGGAATGCACTGAACAATATTGGGAGTACAGACAGTCGAGGGACAACCGTCGATCCGTGCATGAAAGATTAAGATTTGAAAAAACAGATCGGCGTATAAAAAATAAAAACATTCATGATCGGCTTGGAAAAAGATTAGCTGATCATGATCATCCTTGGCAAGAAGGATAGTGGTGTCCTGGTGGTCTGACTAAAAGCCAGAAACGGCGGGTTCAGAGACTAAGGAATGATGAAATTTAGAAAAAGAAGCCCAAAGTTTGGCAGTTAAAGCAAATAGCCGATAAGAGGGAGTCATCGGCTAATATATCTGCTCTGTTCATGCTACCTGCTGAGTTTAGATTCTCTGATCATGAAGAAGAGTCTGATGATGAAGAAACAGTCGCTCAGTGGATCTATCAAGCAGAAGGGGATACGTTTCAAAAACCTGAGAAACATTCTCATTTAAAGGCTTTATATTTAAAGGGGTTTGTAAACGAGAGGCCTCTGAGCAGAATGTTAGTTGATGGAGGTGCAGCTGTTAACTTGATGCCATATGCTACCTTCAGAAAGCTTAGAAAAACTGCAGAATATTTAACTCAGACTGATATGAGATTGACAGACTTTGTTGGAAACGTATCGACTACTAAAGGTGTTGTGTGTGTCGAGTTGACAGTTGGCAGCAAAAGTTTGCCGACTACTTTCTTCGTAGTCGATGTGAAAGGTTCGTATAGTGTGCTTCTTGGAAGAGATTGGATCCACGCTAATTGTTGTGTTCCATCCACCATGCACCAAAATGTGATTCGGTGGATCGGAGACACTGTGGAAGTGGTACCAGCCGATTCAACTGTTAGCATTGCTTACTCTGATCCTGATGTTTGGAATTTTGACAATGTGGAGTGCTTTTCTAGGAAGGTTCACGAAGAAGACTTCTCAAGACATCTAATGATAGCCAGCAGCCGATCCAAGCAGTTGGCTTTAAAAAATGTATCTAATAGATTGTATGATCAATGAAGATGAAAGTAAGATGGGCAAAGGTTTTACATCGGCTGATGAACTAGAGGCAATTGATATTGGGAACGGCGATAAACCAAGATTGACATATATTAGTGCTAAGCTAGATCCTAAGTTTAGACAGGAACTTATTGCTTTATTAAAAGAATATAAGGAATGTTTTGCTTGGGATTACTCTGAAATGTCTGGTCTTGATCGATCATTGGTTGAGCATCGGTTGCCTATCAAACATGGGAGTCGGCCTGTAAAACAAGCTCCAAGGAGAATTAGAGCAGAGATTATGGCTGACGTAAAAACGGAAATCACTCGGCTTTATGAAGCTAACTTCATTCAGCAATGTAGATATGCCGAATGGATATCTAGTGTAGTCCCTGTGTATAAGAAAAATGGGAAGATGAGAGTTTGCATTGATTTCAAGGATTTGAATAAAGCTACTCCAATGGATGGCTACCCAATGCCAGTAGCCGACATGTTGGTTGATGCAGCAGCGGGGCATAAGGTAATCAGTTTTATGGATGGCAACCCTTGTTATAACCAAATTTTTATGGCAGAAGAAGATATACATAAAACTGCATTTAAATGTCCGGGTGCTATAGGTTTATATGAGTGGGTAGTCATGACTTTTGGACTTAAAAATACCGGTGCAACTTATCAAAGGGCTATGAATTATATCTTTCATGAGTTGATCGACAAAATTGTGGAAATCTGCATTGATAATGTGGTCGTAAAGTCCAAGGATTATCAAAGACATCTTAAAGATCTCAGAGATACTCTAGAATGTGCAAGAAAACATGGATTAAGAGTGAATCCCCACAAGTGTGCATTTGGAGTATCAGCTGGACAGTTTTTGGGATTTATGGTACATGAAAAAGGGATTGAAGTCGGTCAAAAGAGTTATGACGCAATTGACAAAGCAGTGCCACCAACTTCAAAAACTCAATTGCAATCTTTGATCGGCAAAATCAATTTCATCAGGAGGTTTGTTTCAAATTTGTCAGCCAGGATTTTGTCGTTCTCAGTTTTGTTGAAATTAAAGGATGACCAGGAGTTTAAATGGGGAGATGAACAACAGAAGGCATTTGATGAAATCAAAGAATATATGAAATCTCCACCAGTTTTGATTCCTCCTTAAAGGAACAAGCCTTTTAAGTTGTATGTATCAGCTGACGATCATACAATCGGGTCAGCCTTAATGCAAGAATTTGAAGGAAAGGAAAGGGTAGTGTTCTATCTCAATAGAAGGTTACTTGATCTGGAAACAAGATATTCTCCCATTGAAAAGTTATGCTTGTGTTTATACTTCTCATGTACCAAGCTTCGGCACTACCTATTGTCCTCTGAGTGTATAGTGGTGTCAAAGTTCGACGTGATAAAACATATGTTGTCTATGCCCATTTTGAATGAAAGAATTGGCAAAAGGATTTTTGCATTATCAGAATTCGACTTGAAATATGAATCGCCTAAAGCGGTTAAAGGCCAGGTAATAGCTGATTTTGTTACTCATCATCACAGACAAGAGATTAAGACTTTGGATTTCACTCCATGGGCTTTGTTCTTTGATGGTTCTAATTGCAAACAAGGTGGACGTATTGGTATTGTCCTTGTTTCTCCTCAAGGGAATAGCTTTGAGTACGCTTTTTCTATTGATCCAACCTCTACTAATAATCAAGCTGAGTATGAAGCTCTTCTCAAAGGACTTCATCTTCTGTATGAGGTAAGGGCAGAGGTTGTTGAGATTTTTGGTGATTCTCAATTAGTGATTAATCAATTGCTCGGACTATATAAATGCAAAGATGACATCTTAAGGAGGCATTATGAGAAGTGTCTTGAGTTACCTGATTCTTTCTCTTCTGTTGTTATAAAACATATTCCTAGATGTCAGAATCAAGAGTCTAATCAGTTAGCTCAAAATGCTTTTGGGTATCAGCAAATCGTTGAGATATTAGCCGATGAGATTACTGATGGTGGTGAGTGGAGAACCAAAATTATTAAATACTTGAAAGACCCATCACAACAAGTATCCAGAATGCTGAAATATAAGGCTACGAAGTTTGTCCTTCTTGATGATCAGCTTTATCACAAGACAATCGATGGTGTACCCCTTTAATGTATCAGTCAAGAGGAGGCCAAGGTCCTGATGAGAGAGATCCATGAGGGAGTTTGTGGTGCACATCAGTCTGCTCATAAAATGAAATGGATGATCAGGAGAGCAGGATATTTTTTGGCCAACCATATTGGAAGATTGTTTTAAGTACTATAAAGGATGTCAAGAGTGTCAAAGATCCGGTAATGTTCAAAAATCTCCAGCATCATCTATGAATCTGATTACAAAGCCATGGCCATTTAGAGGATGAGGAATAGATCTAATTGGCCAAATATTCCCGGCATCTAGCAAGGGACACAAGTTTGTGTTAGTGGCAACAGATTATTTCACTAAATGGGTTGAGGCTATTCCCTTGAAAGAAGCTTCGTCGGCTACTGTGATTGAATTTATCAAAGAGCATATCATCTATAAATTTGGTGTTCCTCAAACCATCACCACAGATCAGGAAAAGATGTTTACATCAAAAGAGTTTGAGGATTTTGCTGCCAACACGGGTTTCAAGTGTTGATGCTCACTAATGCTCATAATTAACCATCAACTATTGCATGAAATGACACTAAATGAATAACGAAGCATAGTTGTAGGGTTTGAAACTAACAAGTTCCATGAGTTTTGGTGCTCTCACTTGTTTTGTAGGACATCCATGTTTTTACCATATAAAAGTACCTCAAGTGATGAATTGGAGTGCACCATTGCGAAGGGCTCGTCGAGACGATCGAAACGTACATACCATTTGCTATATTCGGAGTCCCAGATGAAAAGATTTTAATTTCGCAATGAAATCTGCAAAAGAAGGATCTAGAAGACACCAGAAGACACCACGAGGCGGCCTGCCACATGGGCCCACTGGGCCAGACCGACCGGTCCCACCCCATGAACGACCGGTCGGCCACGGAGGCCGTTTCACCTCCGCCTTTTGGAACCTTCTTCCACCGCTTCCTAGGATGCATCTCCACCATCCCTGAAGTCGGTTTGATCCAAGGGCTCATGTTCCATGCTCCGGGCTATAAAACCAGACCCAGACCCCCCTCGCCAGGCATCTCCATCTTCATTATTCATCTCCACATCAGAAACTAGGGTTTCAATTAGAAGTAGAGGTCCCTCTAGATGAATCTCTTCTAGTTCATCTAGATCTAGTTCTAGTTCTTCTAGTTCTAGTTCTTGTTCTAGATGTCTAGTTCATCTAGTTGTAATTAGAGATTGGATTAGAGAGAGAAGGAGGAGAGAGCTGAGGAGGAGCCGGATCTGTCGGATCTTCCTCGACATTGTATTGGTGCAGCATCTGGTTCATCTTCAAGTAATCTCCAGGTTCTTCAATTACTACTTCTAAGTATTATATTTAATTTTAGTTCTTGCTTTATTTTATTTACTGGATCTCCACTAGTATTGAGTGCTCTAGTTATCGTACGTAATTAGAGTAGTAAGCGTTAGTGTAGACACGGTGTCTAGACTAGGGTTTACCTGAGTTTGCGCCCAATCCTCTGGATAGTTGTGGTAGCTACAGGGATGACAACTTTGTAGATTGTTATAATCCACCACGTTAGGGTTGGTGTTTTCGTAGAGCTTTTGGCAGCCTTCTCCCGATTACCCTTTTCCCAGTCTTTTTCGAGAATCGGAAAGGTACTATTGCTCTGAAGTAAGTAAAGTATAGTGGGCCTTTAATTAGATAGACCAACTTAGAAAACCCTATATCCCTCTCTAACCACATTACCATTCTTTTCTTGGACGTTCTTAATTCTTCTAGTACACTTCACGTTCCCCGTGGAAATCGATACCCTGGAATACTCTCGGGTGAAAGCTACATCGGTATCCATGCGCTTGCAGATTATTCTGTGTGCGTTTAAAATACCCAACATCAAGTTAATTAATTCATCTTCGTATTATGCCCAAGCCAATGGACAAGCTGAAGCTTCTAACCAGATCTTGATCAAAATTATTAAGAAAAAGATCAAAGAAAATCCAAAGAAGTGGCATTTGATACTCAGTGAAACCTTGTGGTCCTATAGGATGGCTTGTCATGGTGCGACTAAGTGTTCACCGTATGAGTTGGTCTAAGGTCATGAAGTTGTGTTACCTTGGGAAATCAATATAGGGTCCAGAAGAGTATCACAGCAAAATAATTTGAAAGCCAATGAGTATAAGCATATCATGATGGACAACCTTGATGATTTAAATTTTCATCAGCTAAAAGCTCTCGAAAATATTAGAGCTCAGAAGTTGAGAGTTGCTAAATATTATGATCGAAAGGTCAGAGAGAAAAAGTTTAATGAAGGAGACCTAGTTTGGAAAGTCATTTTGCCTATTGGAACTAAGGATAACAAATACGGCAAATGGTCGCCAAATTGGGAAGGACCTTATCGGATTACAAGATGTGCTCCTGGCAATGCTTATTTCTATGAGACTTTAGAAGGTGTCGAGTATTTCAGAGCAGTTAATGGAAAATATTTTAAGAAGTATTATCCTAGTATCTGGGTGGATCTACTATGATTAGTCAGTTTAGTCAATAGCCGATATGATTGTATCGCCTTCAGGCTAAAAAGGAAATATAGCTGATACGTATAGTATCGCCTTCAGCAGCAAAGTAAATAGCCGATGCAAGGAAAGCATCGCCTTCAGCACAAAAATATGAATTTGAGGACTTCTGAATTTAAAGGACCTCGATGGGTCTTATCACAGAGAGATCATAGAAGAACAGAAGCTTTATTATATTCATAAGTAGATTTCTTACACAATAGGTTGATCCTAACAATCTATTCGAAGACTTTATCTACTATGAATACAGAGGGGGTGGACTCTGCTATCTCCCTGGCTACTCCGTCGACGCCATCGAAGTTCGCTTCCATGGCGTGGCTTATCTCCAGGGTGATCTCGAGGCCACCCAAGTCTTGGCCGGTGTAGGCCTGGGCGGCTCCGAGTGCCATGGCGGCACCATGGCGGACACCATGGAGGGCAACCTCATGCACCCTTGCGGGGATGTTGTTTACCCTCTCGACGACGCTATCGTTAATGGCGTTCACGGAGGCGGCCGCTTCGTTCCCTGTCTCTTGAAGGGCCTCCAGACGCACGGTCAAGTCTACAAAACATACCAAATAATGCATTATGAAACTGGAGATAAGAGCTTTCAAAAAGGGGTCTCTTCAATCAAAGAAATTACCAGCGACACGTACGTCAGATTCGGCACATTGCTGAGCCGCCTGAGAGGCTTTCGACTCTGCATCTTCCAGCGCCTTCTGGAGCTGGGCGATGTGGTCCTCGAGCAGGCAATTCCTGATGGTGGCCTTGGAATGAAGATTCTGCATTTCCGTCATTTGATGGTAATGGCGAGCGGCCGTCGACTCTGAGCTCTCGGAAGAAGGGGTTTCAGAAACCGACTCCATTCGGGAGGAGGTCCCAAAGCAGCGGCGGCGTTGGAAGGGCCTGCGTCGGCCCTAGAAAGAAGAAGTTAGAGGAATTCAAATCAGATCCGAAAAGCCGATGAAGAAGCATCAGGATTGATTAATACAAGAGGAAACATGCCTAGCGCGGCGCTGAGAACGACGGTAGGAGTCCACTTCCTCCTCTGCTGGACGCTTACCACAGTTGTTATCTGCCATCGGAGGAAGAAAACAAGGGTCTTTTGGATGAGAAAGAGGGTTTTCTCCTGGATGGAAGGCGAAAGCGGCAATAGATGCATTCTGAGTATGATGGAAGATGAAGGAAGAGTTGGAATTTATATTGGAAGGTCGGAGTCTTCGAAGGGGGAGGAAATGTCATTTCGTACAGCGTGCGCAGGATACTCGAGTGGGACGTTAAATCATGGCGCGGTTTTTGAAGAGCAGCCATTCACATTGATCATCAGGAATATTTGATAAAAATCTATGAACCACGACGATTTGGAGTGCTGATAAAGGAAGAAAGAAAAGGACTCAAATTTCGGAATAAAATAAATTTCATCCCAAAATTGGGGGGCATGTGTTTACACAAGATTTTGGACCAAAAGGATTATTATTTTGTGATCACAAACGACTGATTTATTATTGAAAGAGTCGGCCAGAAAAATAAAGGATGCCTTCTTAGATCCGGACACGAACAAAACTCATGTGGGCCAGACATGACAGACTTTGAAGATATGTTGGGTTCGGCCGAGGAGTTTGAGTCCGGATCATCTTTTGTTTTATTTTTATGTATCCTAATCATGTTAGAATAGGAGTCTACCGGGTTATAAATAGCTAGAAACCCGATTTTGTAACACACACAATCAATCAACACAATCGGCCACCGGCCAAAACCCTAGGAGTAGGAGTAAGGTAGAACTCGGCGGAACCTTCAACCAGGCAGAGCTGCATCGGCTTGACTGACCTACGGTTTGCTTGTAAGTTTCACCAATGGATCGTGTCGCTATTCAATAAGGCTGTATTTGGCATCGACCAAACTCTTGTTAAACTATGGCATGGCTAGTTATCGGTCTAAGCTCGCCTTTTGTAAGAGTGTCTTGACTCTGATCAAACTCTTGCTTTAGTCGATCTTGACTAGTTATCGGCTCTATTGGCTTTGGCAAGCCAATAGATTCATTAAGTTATCGTTGTTGTTTACGCTTTACTGTTTTGCTTTAGATTTAAACAATATATTGCCCAATCAAGATTGACAAAGTAGCTAAAGCTTAAAAGCTGTTTAGTTTCGGCTATCCAAAGGTTTCACACGCTTACACCAGAGAAAATAGCCGATCTAAGCCTCTCATCGACTATTTTGTCCATCTTGATTGTTACATGTTGTGCGTTTGAGATATCCGATAAGATCGTGGTTTGATCTAAGAGAAGATAGATTTGATCTAACATGTTTATTACGGTTGTATTTCCGAACCCCACTGATACATATGATAGATTAGATTTGCTTGACCTTAAACCAAACCATGGTTTTAACGGATAGATCTTGTTCGTGCCTCATGGACCCTGTATCGGCTAAAATAGCCGATCTAGTTACGCTTCCTTCATAATGTGTACTTTTGAGTGGCTTAGAAATAACGGATCTGCTCGTTGCATCGGACGTAATCTAGTTTGGTCATCATTATGACTGTATGGAGACAACCCACTATTGATGTTCGAGTTATTTTATCGATCTATTTGTTATTATTGCTGCATGGAAACACTCCACTGTTAACGAATAGAACTGCTTATGTAACTAGCTGATCTGTTAGTTTTATATCACTCAAACGTACACATAGATCTTTATTTCCTTCACATGTCTAAGCTTATCGGCTGTTTTTCGTTCTAGATGCTTTCTTTACATATACAATAGTTGTTTCGCTTTATATCTTTATCAACGCTTTCCACAATCTTTTGGGAGTTCACTTTGTAGTCAATGTCCTATAAACAATGGCTATATCAGAGCCGCACAATTTAGAACTATCTGACACCAAACCGGCAGGTTCCACAATTTGACGTCGTTTTCTTCTCCTTGTCAATTACAGGTCAAATTGACTGGCACGTCCGAGGTCGCTCTCACCCAAATTCGGCACCGCCGCCTTTTTGAAGGTCCAGGAGGTCAAGACCTTGCTCTGCGCGGCCTTTGACGACCGTGTTCGAGTGTGTTGGCCCCTCGATCGGATTTTGACGTCAACACCTTTGTTGCTTCGAAGGGTTTTAAGCTATACCAAATGGATGTTAAGAGTGCTTTCCTAAACGGGTATATAGATAGAGGAAGAGGTTTATGTTAGGCAACCCCCTGGTTTTGAGGATCCCAAGTTTCCACACCATGTGTTCAAACTTTCCAAAGCTTTATATGGTTTGAAACAAGCCCCGATAGCGTGGTATGAGCGTTTGAAAACCTTTTTGCTCTCCAAGGGTTTTAAAATGGGACGGTAGATAAGACTCTGTTTCTCATCAAGCAAGGAAATGACACCCTTTTAGTTCAGATTTACGTGGATGATATCATCTTTGGTGGCTCCTCTGACGCGCTTGTTGCCAAGTTTGCAGATACAATGAGCAGGGAGTTTGAGATGAGTATGATGGGTGAGTTGACCTTCTTCTTCGAGATGCAAATCAAGCAAACCTGAGATGGGACGTTCGTGCATCATGGCAAATACACGAAGGACATCCTGAAGAAGTTAGACATGGGCGAGGCCAAGCCTCTTACGACGCCCATGGGACGACTATTGCCATGGACGCGGACCAGGACAGAGAAGCCATGGACCAGAAGGAGTACAGGAGCATGATCGGCTCCCTCCTATACTTGACGGCGACGAGGCCAGACATACACTTTGCAGTGTGTCTGTGTGCTCACTTTCAGGCGTCCCCTCAGACTTCCCACAAGCAGGTGATCAAGCGCATCATGAGGTACCTCCGATTCACTCCTGAGTTCGGACTTTGGTACTCTTCTTCTTCGACCCTTTTGCTTTGTGGTTACTCTGATGCGGATTTTGCCGGTTGTCGGCTTGAGCGCAAGTCTACTTCTGGGACTTGTCAGTTTCTTGGCTCTTCGCTTGTTTCTGGTCTTCTCGCAAGCAGTCTAGCGTAGCCCAGTCTACCACCGAGGCCGAGTATGTCGCTGCCGCTTCTTGTGCTTCGCAGCTTTTATGGATGGTTGCTACATTGCGTGATTTTGGTCTAGATTTCAGTCGGGTTCCTTTGCTTTGTGATAGCACGAGTGCCATTAGTGTAGCAAAGAACCATGTTCTTTACTCCAAGACCAAACACATCAATGTTCGCTTTCACTTTCTTCGTGATCACTACGAGAAAGGCGACATTGACCTTAGGCATGTAGACACCCATAACCAGCTTGCAGATATTTTTACCAAGCTTTTGGATCTCTCAACTTTTGCTAGGTCGAGAGGTGAGCTTGGTGTGTGTTTTCCCTTTTAGATGGGGGAAGCACTTTGCTTGTTGTACCATAGATTGACTACTCTGATAACCCTTTTTGTTTTGGGTTTTCTGACTTAGTCTAGGATTTATACTCTGATTGATTCTAGATTAGTCTTTGCATGCATCTTATCATGTATACATCTTGCATTTTTGAGCTTCATGTCTATAATCTTTAGAATGAAATAATGCTCTGAATAGTTTTGCTCCGATGCTATATGATGATGCTTGTAGCTTAGGCTCTTTTTGATCACATGATATATGTTGTGAGCTAAGCTACTTTTACAAATGGTGAATATGCTTAATTAACATAAAACTTGATATTTGTTCACCATTGAGATTGGCAACTAGCATGTTTAGAATGTGTTGAAGTCACTTGTGCTATTTCATATATCCTAGGTTGCTATGTCTCTAGTTCTGAGTCATTCACTTACTTGGTATGTTCATATTCTATCTAAATTGAACCAAGTTTAAGTGAATTTGAAAAGATCGAGATGGGATTGCTTTCTCAGCACATCACGGTATCAAGACTGTTTCTCATTGCACATTTGAGTTAAACTTGAGCCGTGTAGTGTAAGACCGAAACCGATGCTTCAAGCTTCTGATTGCTTAAGCATAGGCTTTGCTCGGTTGAAAAGTTAGGCAATGACAAGCTTTCAACCTCTCGCAATCATATGCTAAAACTGAACTTGTGTTAATAACCGCTATAATTCTTCGATAAAATCTGATAAACACAAGTCTATGCTTCATTCTATAGCATGATGATTGAACTTTGCTAGGGGTAGTTCACCTTGTATACATGTCTAGCACTTGTGTAACTTCATGTCTATACATGTTCGGTGCTATTTTGATGGTGAAACCCCTTTCTGAATGGCTTAAAACTGCTCACTAAACTTAATTTGTTCATATTTCGTATTCTGTGATCAATTTGAGCCTTTGCTAGCATTGATGCTTGTTGCTAAGTTGTCGGATCAGCACTCTTTAGAGCATTCTTTGACTCTAACGAATATATACCTGAAGCTGTTGACTTGCATTTTAGATTCATGTGCATGTAACTTGCTCCGATAGGCATGGCCTAGCTCCGTTTCGCTTGTTTGAGCTTCATTTCCTCTCTTGATTGATTGCAAATTGCCTCCAAGGGGGGGAATGTTTGTAGTATGGTGACAATTTGTGATCTTGTGCTTCACTTGTTGAGGGGGAGTTCTTTTAGCGAGGGGGAGTATTTCTGCTTTGCTCTTTTGTGTGCCTGAGTTTCGATTGATATGGAGCTTTCAGCTAGTTGTGTCAAGCCTTTGTGAGTTTCGATTGATATGAAGCTTTCAATTAGTTGTGTCGAGCCTTTGTGCCTCTATCTTGAGGGACTAGCTGTTGTCACAGTTTTGATTGGTATGGAGCTTTCAGCTAGTGGTGTTGAGCCCTTTCTGCCTCTTCTTGAGGACTAGCTTATTCTTGACTTGGTTGCGTCGATCCATTGCTCATGTCTTTGGGAACCAAGTCTTTCGCTCTATGTGATCGAGTTTCGCTCTTTGTTGAGTTGTTGCTCTGATCCTTTGCTTGGTTGTGTCGAACCGTTGCCCATGTCTTTGGGGACCAAGCCTTTCTTATCTCGATTTGTCCTTCTTCGGCTTTTATCTTAGCTTTTGGACATTTTGAGTGAGTTTTCTCTCCTATCTATTTCTATTTTCTTTTTCATTTGATTATGGATACTCTGTGTTGACGATGCACTCATCAAGGGGGAGATTGCGAACACAAGGTTGATATGTGTCCTTGTGCTTCCTTTCCTGAGTGATGAGCGATCGGTCAACGAGCAACATGTGTCTCTTGGCTATGTTGATGTGCAGGTGTGGAGCTCGTTGCCAGTGGTCGATGGCAAGGTGAAGGTCAAGTAGAGACGTGTCATACCGACGGACCGGGAGCGGTGAAGGACGGACGTGAGGCTTAGACCGATGGACCGGGAGGCCAAAGGACCAGCTGTGGTAGCTGGCACATGGCATCGGCGAGCAGGAGCACATGGGGATGTGTGGTGCATCGGTCGAGTTGGGAGGAAGACGATGGCGTCGTGACACTTGGCGGGAGGCCAAGAAAGAAGGCGAAGGCATTGTGCCCGATGTGGAGGCTGGACATGCATCGACATCGGTGCTGGTGGTCGCGGTGTGCGAACCACATCTCGTCTATGGCGCGGGTTTGGTAGTTGAGCCTCGAAAAACTACCCTCGATGGTTTCCGAGTTTGGACCTCAAAACTCGGGGTGGCCAGTTTCCGAGTTTGGGCCTCAAAACTCAGGGTGGACGGTTTTCCAGGTTTGGGCTTCAAAACCTAGGCTGGCGGGTTTCTGAGTTTGGGCCACAAAACTCAGCCGAGGACACAGGTTTCCCTGTTTCAGCCTCAAAATCGGGGGAGGTTCCAAAAGGGATGGTTGACATGTGGCGGCGCGCCGAGAGGCTTGCATTGCGGCGAAGCTATCAGTGAGGAAGGCGTCGCGGTCGACAAGACGGCACATGGCAGCATCCTGAGGCTTGCGTCGAGGCAAAGCTAAGGATGAGGAAGGCACGTGGCCGTCGGATCAAGACTTGACAGAGTTGGACCGGAATACCCTTAGGGTTAGCCTGTTCGCTCTTTGTATCTAGGGGTAGAGGGGAAATAAGTGTATTAGGCTATAAGTAGAGAGGCAGCCCCTCCTCTCATTCTATCCTTGCAGCATTTCATTCTCTAGCCTTCGTTAGGTTTTCTTCCACCTGCTGCCTATGATCCGCAGAGCCAGATACAATACCTCTGTGTCCTGGGAATTTTTGAGGAAACGAGACCGTAATCTCGTTGTTGTCTTGTGGGTTCGAGACACGGCTGAAATCTTGATTGGTTCGCGTTCTTGTGTTGTGTGCTTCGCGTTTTTGGTTTTGCCCTCATGGAGATTTCCCTCATTCTTCCTCTCCGGGAGTTGGTTTTCGATTTCGTTTGAATCACTTTGTGCAAGGACGTGAGTACGATCTTCTCACCGAAGGAATTGCTTCCTAGCCTCACGAGCACTTAGATCAGTCTGATTTCGTGGTTGGATCAAGTTCTTGTCCGTTTACCTCAGAGTTCTTCGATTCACCGATTTGGAGATAGGTTCGAGCCATGTTCTCCTAGGAGTAGCTCACTATCCTCCTTGTGACTCCCCTCACCGAGTTTGAGACTTAGTGTCATCGATTTGAGGGAGATCGAGTTGAATCGGTGGACGAACAGCACAGTTTCGGGTGACCGAACTCTGTGCACGGGACGACCGGACGCTCTTCGTTGAGTCCGGTCGTTGAAGGCTTTGCATTTCAGTTTTCTTCTGAAGCGACCGGACGCACACTCTATTGCGTGACCAGACGCACAAGTGCTACTGTTCATCATAGTTGTGTTGACCGGACGCTTACTGTGTTGTGACCGGACGCTCTGACCTCTTGAGTCCGGTCCAATACAGAGAGGTTCCAGAAGGAACTTTTGCTGACCGGACACGTCCAGTCCCTGTTGATCGGACGCTGGTCAGAGTCCGGTCAGTGCAGTTTTGCACGTTTTCGTCCGCAGTCTCTTCGGTGTTCATCTGACTTGCTATCCGGCTTTTGTGGGAGCTTTCTTGTGGTGTCCCGTTGTGTTCCTAGGGAACATCCACCCAATCACTTGGGTCGTGGACATCACGCATGTCGGTTTGCCTTTGGGTGATTCTCTGGAACAAGAGCCATCATTTCTCGAGAAGAAATTTGAGGCTCTCATTCACCCCCCCCCCCCTCTGGTCGCTAATTCGGTCCTTCACTATGACGAACACGACCGGCGCTATGATGACCAATAGGAAAGATCGAGGGCCAGGCAATTCCATCACGTCGTCGTCGAGCCAAAGACGAGCCACCAACGAGCCAACGAGCCAACAAGCCACCGACGAGCCACAAATGAGCCGATGAGCCACAAGCGAGCCATCACGTTGTTGTCATCGTCTCACCGCCATCCTCTCCGACCGCTCGTTGTTGACTCATCGCCGTCCTCAACGTCTCTCGTTGACTACTCTGTTCGAACGACAATCAAGCTAAGTATTATCTTTCACATCAATCAAATATTCCTTCAATCATAATATATCTCTAGATATCATCGTGTGCCTTCGTGGTCACACCAGATTCTTATCATGTGCCTTCGTGGTCACATTATTTCTCACAACGGCTCTTCGTTATTTTTCACCATATATACCATCCTGAGGATGACATATGCGTCTTCCCTAGCAGCCATGTTTACACTTGTACTTTCCAGAGACGGCCCTGTCTCTGACTCCTCCCTATACATGAATGCAGCTCCGCGCTCTGTGTTACGGGTGGTCGGCAGCGGCTGCTCGGTGACGCTAGTCCTCTTACGCGTGCCTGGGCTCCGTGCCTCACGCTCCGGAGTCATCGGCTAGCCAGGGCTGGTGACTCAATTACAAACAAACTGCTTGTGGCACTTTATTTAATGCTAAGCGTTCATACCAGCTGAATGTCCGCTGAGCGGCATATCTGTTTCTTTCCTGCTGATATTTTCTCTATATTTTATTTGTACGTCGTGTACTATCATTCTCCATGTTTATTTTATAGGAACCATGTTCGGTCTGTGAGCTAATTCTTTACGCTCGGGGACTGGACCAGTCATGATGGACGAGAAGATCGCTTGGGACCAACTGGTTGGGTCGCTCGGTGCTCACCACCTGGCGCTCCGACTTCGTCGCCGACCAGCTGGTCGCTTCGCTCGGCGCTCACCACCTGGCGCTTGGACTTCCCCGTCGACTAGCTGGTCACTTCGCTCGGTGCTCACCACCTGGCACTCAGACTTCATCACCGACCAGCTGGCCGCACTCTTCGACGCTCATCGACGGATACACCGAGTGCTCACCAGATTCGTCGTGCCAACATCGTCAGCTACGTTGGTCGGATCGCTCGGTGCTCACCACTTGGCGCTCGGACTTCATCACCGACCGGCTAGCCGGACTCCTCGACATTCATCGACGGCTACACCGAGGGCTCACCAGCTAACCTGGGGACTACTCGGTGCTCGAACTCGTCATTCGGCAACTTGCTCGAACGACATACTGCTTTCACCATAATGGGTTTTCCTTTTTTATAAGCCTGCTACAAGATTTATTTTTCATCTTCTAGTAGCCTTGGGGACTACCGTGTATACATGGCGCTCGTCCGGGCATGTATATAAGTCTGGTTATTCTCAAGACCCTGGCACCACGTGACCGAGTCACCTGCTGTCAGGCTCGGGGACTAGCTGTGGGGATATAGACCCTAGGGTGCCACACGATGGTACATGGGCCGCACCACTGGGAGTCGTCCGACCCGTAGATGAAGGCGTGCGGCGCACGACATGCACCACATGATAGTTGTAATCTAGATACAATACCAACTCAAATACTTATCGTGTAACTCTGTCCCTTCAGAATATATAAGGAGGGGCAGAGGTCCCCCGAGAGAACAGGTCACAAGCCAGATCCAATCAATATAACTCGACGCGGGACGTAGGGTATTACGCTAAACCTAGCGGCCCAAACCTGGATAAATCTCTGTGTTCATCTAGTTTGTCTGGCGTCAACGTCTGGGTCATCGTCTTGCGCACCTTCCCCTCTAATCTACCACCTTGGGCATACCCCTAGGTGGACTATCGGTGATATTTCATTGATAGGAGCATATAAGGTTGTGTTGATGATAGTGGTCGTTGTTCATCCTAAGGACGAGATAGTACCAATTGCTTTCACTTTGGCTGAGGGGGAGAATGTTGAGTCTTGGTCTTGGTTCATGGCTCATCTATAGGTACATGTGTTAGGCACTTCTCGCACAATATGTATGATTTTGGATCATCATGCCTTGCTTGGTGCTACAGTGGAGGAGAAACAGGGTGAAGGCACAGATGGTGCATGCGTCACTTTGCCGCCAACTTCTAGTGTCGTCAGAGAAAAAAGGAGGTTTGCTACAAGGTGAAGGCACTATGTTGTGTATGTACTGAGCATGAATTCAAGGAAACAAAGAATGAGTTGGACAAGATGTTAAACAGTGCTACCAAGGCCTGGATCGAGAGACAGATGGAACACAAGACCAAGTGGACGCTTGCTTAAGATGAGGGTGGTTTCTGGTACGGCATAATGACCACAAACTCATCGGAGTCTTTCAACAAGGTATTCATTGGTGTTACAACCTTACATGTTTCTGGAATCATTGAGTACTCGTTTCACAAGACCAACGAGTACTTCATCAATAGGTGGTCCATTGCTCAAGCCAACCTACAAACTAATGGCGAATTTGGAAAGGCAGGAAAGGAGCACATTGATGATCATGAGATTTGGGCAAACCAGCAGACTTGTCAGGCATATGGACCCACAAGACAATTCTATAATGCTCGAGCAAGGGGTGGAACAACCTTGGACGGCAAACATTATGGTGGTCGCAACTACCAAGTCAATCTTCAAAGAGTGGAATGCAGTTGTAACATGCCGCAGATAATGCATGCCCCTTGCTCTCACATGATTGCGCCCTGTAGAGCTTGTGAATATAACCATAAGGCCGCACCATATATTTCCCCTTACTACCACCGGAACAACACCGTAGCAATATGACAGTAGCTTTGAGCCTTACCTTGATTCCACTCAATGGCCTCCATACATGGGTCCAGACTACATGCCTGAGCCTGACCTGCTAAAGGTAGGTAAGGGAAGGAGGAAGAAGAAGAGACTAAAGGGGGACATGGACTCTATGGATAGGTGTGGCAGGGGGGACTTCGATCGACCAGACACCTAGCACCAACCTCTGCTCCGTTCTCCACATGCCAGGACATAATGCAGTCTTCCATCAGAGACAAAGACAACAGGTGTACAATGGCACAAGTTGGAATGCATGTTTAGTTATATTAATATTTGAATGTTTTTGTTATTTATATGTACATGCATTACCTTACATTAATGTTTTATTAATTGTTGTTGTACTAACTTGTTACCATGTTTTGTTGTACTAACTTGTTACCATTCTGGTGTACCCTCTTCTTGAGCGGTACTACGACGGACGAGCACCGCGCACACAGGCTCATCGACTACGAGCCTCCGGAGCGGTTGAGCCTACTAAAACCCCGTACCCACCTCTGGCACCGCTGGGACGAGCACTACGCTCCGTACCTGTGGTGCGTGGCTTCCTGGTGCTCGTCCGTGTCGTCAACCATGAGGTGTTCCAGCTTGACCCAACGCTCATCACCGCGCTAATCGACAGGTGGCACGCCGAGATGCACACCTTCTACCTTGCGTGTGGCGAGTTGACAGTCACGTTACAAGACGTGGTTGTTGACACTTGGCTAAGATTTTCGGCCTGCACTTGATTGGCTCCCCGTGACAGGGATTCTCGACTCTGACACGTGGATAGACATGGTGGAGCAGTTCTGTGGTCGTAGGCCACCAGACGATGTCGACGTCGCCGTCTTCTAATTTCATTACATATCATTGGTACTATCATGTTCTAAGTTTATTTTTTTCCAAAAAAAAGGAAAACTTCAGGTGTGCCTTCGTCGTGGCTCACTCAGCACTTCGAATAGTGCCCCTAGACGTCAGTCCGCAGGTTGTCGATAGGTTCTCTAGGGTGTGGTTGTGGCACTTCCTCGATGCCTTCTTGTTTTCCGACTCGTCGAGGAACACGGTCAACTGGATGTTTGCCCCATCCTCATGCAGCCGTGGAAGAACATAGCTGGCTATAGTTAGCTATACCGACAACTGTGTGAGGGTTGACGATGGAGGCAGGCGAGCTCGAGCTTGGGAGGATGCTTGCACCTACTGGAGATTTTGGTCTGGGAGTGCCTGCTTGTGGGTCGTCCCCGACTTCGAGAGAGTGTGATAAGTACATACCTCGTGACTGCATATGTTATTATAACGTTACATTAGTTTAAATGCAGGTGTGGACGCACGTGGACACTCGCCCCACTGCTATGTTCGCCTGATCGACCGCAGAGCTTGTTAGAGACAACCCCCAGCACCGCTACCACCTATACACAGACATGTTGAACGTCCCGACACAACAGCAGGTAAGCCTGCAACGAGGGCTGTTCTTAGTTTCACACAACAACATGATAAACTAACTATCTTCATAAATGACAGGTCCATTGGGAGCCTTGGTACCAGTACTTCGGGGACCTCGACCAGGCCACAGACGTGGACCACCTGGACTGTTGTTGCACCATTCCTCTGATCTGTTTTTACGTGGTCGAGATACACTTGCCGATCAGGGTGTTGCGCCAGTTTGGTATGTGACAGGAGTTTCCACCACCTTTGATTAGCACAGACCAGAGGCTGCACAAGTACGTACCAAAAAAATTGTCTTCAATTACTCAAGTTAATTATAACTTATGCTCTGACAGTGACCTTCCTTTGCATTGCAGGGTCAAGTGCCAAACAAGGAGGAAAAATCTTGTGGATTGGCACGCGGAGAAGGCCCAAGAAGTGCAGAGTTGGACGACCAGGTTCCGACACGACGACGATGACGGTGAGTCGTACGTCCAACGCGTTTACGACAAGTACATTAGGTGGTTGCACCGGAGCACCATGTTGCACAACAAACCACCATACTACGACGAGGCCGCTGAGGATGAGTCGGACGACGACCTCGACCTGTGCAATGCTACGACTAGGGCAGGGATTCAGCCCGACAGAGCCCCACTCCAAAGCTACGTGGTAATATATCAACCCCTTCATTCTGTACAATGAGGATTTACCCCCTCTTCTTCTCGAGAAGGCTTCGCAGCTGTCTAGGTACTCCAACGAGGCGGCTCAGATTCTACACTACTGAAACAGTGAAGTACTCCCTCCGTCCCTAAAAAAGAGTCATTCTCGTTTCCCGAAAAGTCAAGAGACTTCAACGTTTGACCAAATATATATAATAAAATATTAATATTTATGGTACATAATTAGTATCATTAGATAGATTTTTAAATATACTTTTATAATAAACTTATTTGGAGATAAAAATATTGCACAAATTTTGTATAAACTCAGTCAAAGTTGAGAAAGTTTGACCAGCACGCATCCCATAGCGACACTATTTTTGGGACGGAGTAGTACATGGCAATAATACAACAGACTAACAAGTCCAACAAATAACAACAATGTTCATTATTCAATTGGCCACTTTCCCTTTCTCACACCATCTGGATCCTGCTCCATTGCAGCCTTCGCACGGCGCACACGCTCAAGCCTCTTCTTCCTCTCCCCCTATGCTGAGCTGCCTCCCTCATTTTTTACTCTTCCTCATGCTGCTTTTTTGCTGCCTCTTCTTTGCGTCACTTCTCCAAAAGCTCCTTGTCCTCTGCATACCACTTCTTCAGCCTCTCTATGTGCTCCTTGTCCTCTGTCTTGATCTCAGTGTCTATCCACTACTCAAAGTCACATAGTGGCAGAGGCTCCTGCAAAACACGGATCAGTCAATTAAGTGATGAAATAGGAATGATTTGTCATAAAATTTGAGAACAAGCCACCAACTTCTCACCATCAATCCAATGCATATTTGTTTAGGTGTAGGGTCAAAAGCATAATTGTCACACATGTAATACCTCTGTCCGTAGGGTTTAGGGTTTAGGGTTTAGGGTTTGTCAGATTTCGCTACCTTACAATATATCATCACCGCAGTAGCACATGAGCACTGAAACATCACTAGGCAATGGCAGGGCGAAGGCATTGCCCACGAGTAGTTGCCTACAATCATCACCGTAATAGCAAATGAACCAAACAAAAAGTTACTTCATATTACCGACAAATAAATAAACAATGGACAAACATTAACTTGGCTTACTAGCTTTGCCACGCCTCGGCATCCTAACAATAAACAACATGTGAACATAAGACTAATATTATAATTACTACAAACCTACATAATGAACAAGCTGATGTTTCACAAATAAATATACATAGATTGAACAAAATATTAAACAAAACACATATAAAAAGTCTACTTAATTAACGGATTGACGAATAATTCTAGACCAACATCACGACAATTTTAAATTAACAAGTTACAATTTAACGTTGCAGAAATGGATGACGAAAACGAGAACAACCTACCTCCTGTGCACAACAATGCCACCAAAATCCCAAAAGAGCTCAAGGTGATAGAGGGAGGTGAGTGAAGAAGGAATGAAATGGAATGGAATGGAAGGAGAAGAGAGGAATTGAGAGGAGGAAAAAGGCGTTGTGGCCAGATCTAGATCGGTTTTGCGTGCCAACCCGCCTGGCGCGGCAAAGGGGTCAGTGCAGTTGGCGCGACAAACTGACTAGCGAGCCCCGCAAGGGTCCTCGTGGCGGGCTGGTGCCATGGTGGCACTTTTGTCGCGCCACCATGCATGGCGCGGCTAACCCGCCGCGTTTGCTGCGGTGGCACGGCAAAATGGTTAGATTTAGAAAAAAAAAACGGTGTTATATTTAAAATATCTTATTTAAAAGTATTATTAATAGAAAAATTCTCTCCAACCCATTATCAAACTAGCTTTTTTTGGTTGTAAACAAACTGATGTGCAAATAAAAAACCGACGAAGAAAGATAGAAAAATAAACAATGAAAAACATAATAAAAAACAAGCAGGAAAAAGAAAGCACCTCGTAATAGTTCGGAGCAGAAAAAAAAACACACGAAACGAAACGACACAAGACAAAGGGTGGGGGATAATCAGATGTCATAGTCCGGACGGAGGGTGAAAAAATAATAAAAAAGACAGGCCAAGAAATACAAATTTATACTTTATATTTTTATTTGGATTAGAACTCTTGCATTAGGGCTTCTAACCATTCAGGTTACCTCAAAAACCCTATATAAGGCATATATAAAACATGAGGCCCATAGAATTTCACCATCACAAAGTTAGTTAGAGGGAGCTGGAAAAAAATAAGAGAGAAATTTTGACTCTTTAATAGTAGATATATAGATATACATATTCATATAAATTATGTATAAAAATTAATATATTCGCCATCAACATGTTGCAAATTCATGCTCCCCCTCGGTCGCCTTTTTTTGTCAGTCAGCCAGCCTTTTCCTGTTTAATTAACGTGTCCAGCGATCAATTATGTTGCATGCCACCGCCACTTACTCCCGCAAGCAGATCAATCACTTTGCCTGAAAGGGACCAACAATGCCACAGTTCAGCTGGATCCGGTTAGGTCTCTCCACTAAGGTCAGTCCTAATGGAATTTTATAGAAGATTTTATGTATATTTAATAGGGTGGAGCATCTCCAACAGTTTTGCAAATGAGCTTTGCATTCTTATTTTTACAAAAAAAAAATATATAAATGTTCTATCCAACGGTTTGGCAAATGAGCTTGACATTTTTAGCAACTTGGCAAATACGAGGTGATATTTGGCATATATGCCAAGCTGCAGTACGGTTCGCTTGGCAATCGCCCTCGCGTGCTACTCCTGCAGGATATTTCCCTCTCGCACGCATAATTTTTTAGTTTTGCTAAGTCTAACTGCAAAACCGTTGGAGATTGACTCTTTTTACATTTGCTATATTAATTTGAGAGTTGGCAAATACCATATTTTGCCAAACAAAAAATGCAAAACTGTTGGAGTTGCTCTACATCAGCAAACTGCATGGGCGGCATTTGCAACCTACGAAACAAGAATGAAACCGTGTTGAAGAGCTTGGGCGTTTCACCGGACGTCGGACGGTACGCCGCCACGAGCAGGCCACCGGCCGTGGGCTCCACCGAGCAGGATCGACCTCGTCGGACGCGGGTGCTGCTCCGCCCTGCCACGTGAGACCTGGCCACGGACGGGCATGAGCAGCTGCTCCACCCCGCCATGCGAGCCCTCGCCACGGGCGGGCGTGAGTACTCCGCCCTGCCGTGAGCGGCTGCTCCAATGTGGGCACCGCCACCACGAGCGCGGTCCTAGCTCCAGGTTGGGTGCTCTGGCGTGGACACGAGCTATTTCAGTATTCAGGCACGATTCCGGTTGAGAAGAGAGAGGAAATAGAGAAAGAAAAAGAGATTGCGGGACATACAAAGACCTATGAAACTGCACACTGACAAAGAGACCTATTTTACCTATAGTTTTATATTTGTTGGAAACACAGTTGTGAAATTATACATTAAGACTGACCTAATAATCTAAAAAAACCTTCAGCACAAACGCCCAATCCGATCACACCTCTTTAACCACTTTTCATCAATGACCAGTGCCATGTGTGGGTTAATAAAGCTGTCGGCATCCTGCCCTCTAGCCGGTGCGCACATGCAATGATCAAGCTACTAATTCGTGTGGAATTCGAGCGTTGCACCGCGTTTCTGCGGAATCACAATTGATGCATTGAGTGGTCGCCGGCATCCATCCGACATGCTCCATATAATTCGATTCGGCATGCATGGCATCCAGTCCTCCTCGTCCCTCTTGGTTCTTGGATTGCAACGCAAATATCCTCTCCTGCTTGGTGGCAGTAGTGGCACGAGTTGGATTGTTGGATGACGCACTAGTACACAACAGGCCTATTGCCCCGGGCCATTTTGGCCTTTAGCCCCGGACATGGAGCCGGGGCTAAGGAATCGGGACTAAAGCCCCGACCTTTAGCCCCGGTTCCATGGCCCGGGGCTAATGGAGGGACCTTTAGCCCCGGTTGGTAACACCAACCGGGACTAAAGATCCATCTGCTTTTTTCTTTTTTCTTTTTCTGTTCTTTTCAATTGGTTATTGTTTTTGGTTTTACAATTACATTAGGTTTTCTAATACGTATTCTTCGCTGCTAATATATTCTATTATATTAGGCCAGTTTCAAATACACGTATTATTCTTCGCTGCTAATAAATATATATAAACACATAAAATTTACAATTACACACAAATAAAATATGAAACTATACATATATATATATTATAGAGCTAGCTATACACACATATGTACATAAAATATACAACATTATCCATCATGCATGCTTAACTTGATATTTACACACAAATATAATACCGTTCCTAACTTAGAGGTCATACAAGTGTTCATCTTGGTTTGACTTCATTGGTTCGTCTTTATTAAACCAATACTCGGTGCCAGACTTAAGGACATGGTCATTAAGGAAGCCCGCGATGGTCTCTTGAATTGCTTTGAGGCGGACCTTATCTATCACCTGGTTCTTCAACCATGTCTCCTTCAATTTGGATTAAAATAAAAAGAAAGTATTAACATACATAATATTTATGTAATAGCAACAAAAAATAAAATAAATTTATTTACATGGGACGTACTTGTTGACTCTGTAAAGGAGTTCTTTTTTCATACACCGTCAGAAACTCGCAAACATAGTACCCACATAAATTGTTTCCCGGTGACTGCCGTAGAACCCACTGTACAATATGTAAAAAGAGTACTCTCGGTTGAGCGTGCGTCTGCTGAGTGATGCTAATTAAGGTAAAGAGGCGGGGAGGTACTCTACAACTTACATTTAGGAGTAGAGGATCAGGAAGTTGCGCTTTCAGATCCGGACGGTGTTTCTGAACAAACCAAGTCCAAACCCTTCACAATAATTGGAACGTTAATTAACTATTGCAGAGTTAAAGAGCTATAGCAGGAATCAATATTTAAAGATCACATTACCCTCGGATAATATTAATCATATCTTGGTAATCTTCTTGTGGTTTTCTCAGAGAGTCATAGATTAGCAAACGACTCTCGTGGAGATCGATCACCATTAGAATCCAGTGAAAACTGCATTTATGTTTATATAGTCAACACATATATATATCTTTATGTCAACCTATAATAAAATGTGCATATGATAACAAAACTCACCTAAAGTTGTAGGGGAATAGTATATATCTTTTGTCCCTTTGGTTTACCAAGAACCTCCGCAAATTACTCTCTGTTTGAGTTTTTCATGCATCCGAGTGAGTATTGCTTGGGTGCTTGAAGATGATATATGGATCGATGAAACCAATCTCCTTGTCATTTTTACGCCTTAGTTGTCTCATCATGTTTCTGCACATGTTTAGAAACGCTTGCTAGTAGTGTGAGGATAATTACTTATACATATACATAAGCTAAAGTGAGATTATTAAAGGAAACAATCACTTACAGGCAGAAGCAGCTGACGAGAGATTTGTCGAGAGCGTCCATGTGGCAGAGCTGATGTAACTCATTAAACTGAACATATATGATGTCATCACCACGGAAGTAATCATGGTCTCTAATTCTGACGCAAATGTAGTCATCAGCTTTTCTGCCACACGTCGTAAGGTACCACTGATTTAGCAAGTGCATCTGTGTACCAAGATCCCTCAGGGCCGCTGGGTTGTATAGACTTTGGCCATATACATATGCCCTCTGCCATTTATCAACTTCTGGAGCACTTTTGATGCCTGCTTCTCCGAGTATGTTTTCCACATTCAAACCAGTTTCCTCGAAAAATGCGAGCAGTTGCGCAGGATCAACGTCTCCATATGCTCGTTGTATGATTTCCATGTTTGTACCGTATTCATTATCAACAACTAGATCTGGCACTGATTGCTTCTCTTGTTCCCCGAGCTGTGGGACACCCTTTCCTGCTCTCTTCTTTGCCTTCTTGGCCTCCTCAAGTGATTTGCTAAGTGTGCGATCATAGTCTGATTTTGGCGAAGCCTTACGGGCAGCACGTACCTTTTTTTGGTGAGCGTCCACAGTTTGCCTTAGTTTTTCAGGACGAACAAAAAGGTACGGCTTCTCCGGGTTTCGCTTTGCTCGACCACTAGCAATGGCAGCTTCGAAGAACTTGTTACAGTCTTTTTGCACTGCAGCGTCAGTCTCCTCCTCGGTCATGTCATATGCAAGTTTTGTCATCTTGGGAGCTGGTTTTCTCACAGGTGCTTTCTTCTTCGGAGGTGGTGGGGCTGACGCCTTTGTTTGTGTGACAGGCCTCTTCTTTGTTGGCGGTGGAGGTGTTGGAACCCGCCGTGGAGATGGGGCAGGTGGCGGTGTCGGAGCCCGCTTTGGAGGAGATGGTTGGGTCGGTGGCGGTGTTGGATCTCGTCGTGGAGGAGATGGGGCCGGTGGCGGCGTTGGATCACGTCGTGGGGGAGATGGGGCCGGTGGCGGTGTTGGATCCCGTCGTGGAGGAGATGGGGCCGGTGGCGATGATGGATCCCGTCGTATTTGATCTTGATCATCATCGTCCGCAACACTGTGATCATGTGGTGAATGTAGAATTGGACTTAGGTTGGGGGATGTCCTGCTGCGAAAACAACATGGTATGAGTATCCATTTATACTATTAGCTCACCAATACTATTAAGTTTCATTCACTAATTTCATACACACCTAGGGATAGGTTGTTGAGGAGGAGGAGGTGATGCGCCAGGAATTATGATATAGCGCTTGCGCCAACATATGAATGTCTTCTCCGCTTCTCCTAATGTATTCTCGCCATCACCTCCTTTAATGTCAAGTTCGACATTCTCGTAACCTTTTACCACCCTGTCCACCGAGACGCTAGCATATCCAGGAGGTATTATTGCTCCATGACTTCTTGGTGTCTTCGTAGGATCGATAGGAGATACAACACCTATAGCCACCATGACTGTGGTATTCCCCTGTGGAATGTGCAGTTCACATGTCGTGAGAGGCTCGGTGATGTCGTCCACAGGAAAGCGCAGTGCTGCGTCTGGGACCTCTGTGGAAGCGCAACTGCTTTTCATTTGCTCAGGGGGGCTGATGTTGACTCCCGGCTCTGATGCAGATTGACTTTGCATTGCTAACTGCACTTGCCTTTTTATTTCCTCGTTCATTCTGCCTTCAAGTGCTTTTTCTCGCTCAACTGCTTCAAGAGCCGCGGCCTGTGACTGAATAACCATTTCTTCTAACCGGCGCATCCGCTGTGCCTCCTCCTCCTTCTTTCTCGCGCGGCTTCTATAGGTCTCTTTGTCCTGAGGGAAGGCATGTACCCATGATAGCTCCCCATAGCCTCTGGTTCTCCCACCATGTTCAAGATTCTCCAGGGCGTATGTCAGCTCGTCCTTGTCTCTGTTCGACTGCCACCTGCCACTGGCAGCCATTTCTCTAGCATAAACAAATCTTTCTGCTGCTCTTTGGAGTTTTTCGCCATAGTGTACCCTTCCTGTTTGTTGGTCCAGGCTTCCTCCATGACCAAAAAACCAATACTTGGCGCGCTCAGGCCAGTTTATCGATTCTGGTTCAATGCCCTTGGCTTGCAACTCTCGTTCCATTCTTTCCCATTTAGGAATGGCACTCTTATAGCCACCTGATCCCAAGTGATGGTGGTATTGTTTTTGTCGGGCATTCTGCTGGTTCCTTCTGATCTGTGCCTCACTCTCTTCTGATTTCTTGAATTCTACAAACTCATCCCAAAATGGCCTCAACTTGACGTAGGCCTTAGTGTTGAAATCCGGAGTTTGGTCCTTCTTGATAAATTTGTTGTATAAGTTCTTCTTCCAGCCCTGGAATAGTGTTGCCATTTTCTTCATAGCCCAGTTCCGAACTCTGGCCTTCAAATTTATATCTTCTGTTTCAAGTGTGAAATGTGCAAGGACCTCTTGCCAAACCAGTTCCTTATCAAGATCAGAGACAAAACTTATATCAGGAGCACTTGCCTTTTTCTTCCATTCACGAGCACTGATCGGGATCTTATCCCTTACAAGGCACCCACAGTGGGCACCAAATCTCTGTGCATGTTCTCCAAGTACTTGGCCTGTTTCCTCGTTGAATTCTGAGATAATGTACCGGCCCTCCAACGGCTTCTTCGGACCTCGTACGGTCCTACTCTTCCCGGTAGTCGTTGTCGATCCGGAGGGCTACATATGTAGGAACAGTAGATTATAAATACATTTATAAATAATTTAGAATTTCATGTGCACATAGAGATTATTGTAGGTATATACCTCGCCAGTATTTTCTTGCATTATTTCTTCATAATCGGCAAAGTATTGACTGCCGTCATCTACTTCTTGATTATTGTTATCATCACCTGCTAAATTTTGATTAGCGCCGCTGTTGATTAATTCGTACATTTCCTCCTCCATGTTGTCAACTGGGTCGGCCATTTCTGCGAATGACATGGAGGATAATAAACACCATATTTTTGCAACTAACGTGCATAGGGTTTCGGGTTTAGGGTTTACGGTTTGGGGTTTAGGGTTTAGTGTTTTGGGTTTGGGGTTTAGGGTTTGGGGTTTAGGGTTTGGGGTTTAGTGTTTAGGGTTTCGTGTTTGGGGTTTCGGGTTTGGGGTTTAGGGTTAGGGGTTTGGGGTTGAGGGTTTGGGGTTTGGGGTTTAGTGTTTGGGGTTTGGGGTTTGGGGTTTAGTGTTTTGGGTTTGGGGTTTAGGGTTTGGGGTTTAGGGTTTGGGGTTTAGTGTTTAGGGTTTCGTGTTTGGGGTTTCGGGTATGGGGTTTAGGGTTAGGGGTTTGGAGTTGAGGGTTTGGGGTTTGGGGTATAGTGTTTGGGGTTTGGGGTTTGGGGTTTAGTGTTTTGGGTTTGGGGTTTAGGGTTTGGGGTTTAGGGTTTGGGGTTTAGTGTTTAGGGTTTCGTGTTTGGGGTTTCGGGTTTGGGGTTTAGGGTTAGGGGTTTGGGGTTGAGGGTTTGGGGTTTGGGGTTTAGTGTTTGGGGTTTCGGGTTTGGGGTTTAGGGTTAGGGGTTTGGGGTTTCGGGTTTAGGGTTTAGGGTTTGGGGTCTAGGTTTTGACAACATTAAAAATAACATATATCCATGAAGACTATATTCGTAAAAATAACACTACCGACATGATCGAAAAGTCATATCCAAGTGATTATTCTATAAACATATCCAAGTGATTATTCCATAAACATATCCAAGTGATTATTTCATAAACATATACATGACCGATATAAATAAATGTTTACAAATCTAAAGACCAAATTATCTAAGTGATTATTCCTCCTCCATCTAACACATGCAAAGGACACACCGTTGATGAGAGGACGACGACGGACGACGGCGAGGATGATGTCGCGGTGAGGACGACAACAGACGACGCCGAAGATCACGTTGCGGTGAGGATCACACGGTGAGGATGACGGCGGACGGCGCGGTCAACGCGACCAATCTCTTTTATCTACATGTGTGTAAACATAATATTTTGTTAGGGTAAAAACTATTTTCTATTTTCAGTTCATATGGATTTCTATTTTCCTTTTCCTATTACACACAGTGCACACACACTTTAATTACACACTGCACACACACATGCATACACTGCACACAGTGCACACACACACGCACACGCACAAACACTTCACACACACACGCACGCGCGGTGGCACTCCTCACCGGCAGCGCGAGGACGGAGGCACACGGCCGGAGCGGCCGCGAGACGACGGCGAGGACGAGACACGACGGCACAAGGGGAGCAACGGCCGGCGGCGAATGGCGAGGATGTCACGACGGCGGCGCGCGGCAAAAGCGAGCTCGACGGCAGAGGGCGCCGCGAACGACGGCGAGGGAGGCCGAGGGACCGCGCGGACGACGGCGAGGGCCGGAGCTCTCTGAGGCCGATGGCGGCGGCGACACGAGGGAGGCTGAGGACGCCGCGCGCGCGAAAGGGAGGCCGAGGGCACCGCGGAGGACGGCGAGGGAGGCCGAGGGCACCGAGGACGACGCCGAGCGGGAGGACGAGATGGCGGCGAAGACGGAGGCGGCGGCGCAAACTCTGACGTCGATCTGAGGAAGGAGGCCAGGGCCCTGTGCCCTATATACGCGGGGCACCTTTAGTCCCGGGCCGTGGCACCACCCGGGACTAAAACACCTTTAGCCCCGGTGCATAAGCCCACCCGGGACTAAAGAGGGGGACCTTTAGTCCCGGGTGGTGCTACGGCCCGCGACTAAAGGTACCTTTAGTCCCGGGTGGTGCTACGGCCCGGGACTAAAGGGTCTTCTCCCGCCTTTATTTTGGGTTAAGGTACCTTTAGTCCCGGGTGGTGCTACGGCCCGGGACTAAAGGGTCTTCTGCCGCCTTTATTTTGGGTTTTCTGTGTTTTGGGTTTTGAATTAAGTTTTGGCTATATTAATATGTTGTAATACTTGTTACTTGCATAGTAAATTCAATATTAGGCATAAAATTACTTAAAAATAGCAGTTGTGTTTCCTTTTACATTACTGTATTGTAGAAAATTTTGTAACATAAATTCTTTTTTCTTTTCTTATAATAACAAATATAAATGTAAATAACAATTTATATTTTGTTAATGCAAAAATATAATGTTAAATTTAAATATCTGAAACAACTGGTGCTCGATAGGAAAATATTTTTTGCATTATATGAACGTTAAATTTTAGGTTGTTTATCTTTTATTGTCCAAATGCACGATAGAGAAATTCACTGTTAAATTACAATTTAATTTTAAAAGATAAATTTGTGTAGTTCATATACGTTTCTGTGTCATATTGGTCTCAAAATTTTTCTTAGGTTCTCACGTGGCACGGGTGAGGCAACCAACAAGTTTGTGTTTTTTCGGAGATGGTTTGCTTCTTTTTCCGGTTTAATTGAATTACCGCACACTCTCACCCAATAATTATAGGGTCAATTAGGCCTACCAACAAAATAATCCAGAATGGAGCCAAACTTGTGGGGCATCGACACTGACATCAACGAACCATGACTATGCATAATCATTATTAGTTACACGAAAACTGTAATATATATCAAGCGGGTACACTGGTGATCTTTTTCTTCACGTATGTTCCTTGGTCATGATCATGTCGTAACCATGGAGTCTCCTCAGCATTTAGCAGGATGCTTGGGTCTTTGGTCACACTGAAGGGCGGTATTCGGTCATCTTTTTCATAATCTTCTGACATGTCTGACTTGTCCTCAATTCCCACGATGTTTCTTTTTCCTGAAAGAACTATGTGGCGTTTGGGCTCTTTGGTTGATTTATCATCATTTTTCCCTCTCTTGGGTTTTGTAGACATGTCTTTCACGTAGAACACTTGAGTCACATCAGCAGCAAGGACGAATGGTTCACCTTTGTATCCAATATTGTTGAGATCCACTGTTGTCATTCCATACTCCTTGTCAACTGTTACTCCGGCTCCGGTCGCCTTGACCCATTGGCATCGAAACAAAGGGACTTTAAAATTAGGTGCGTAGTCTAGTTCCCAAATCTCCTCTATGCGGCCATAATATGTTTGCCTCTTCCCAGATGGGTCTGTGGCATCTACGCGAACACCACTGTTTTGGTTCGTGCTCCTTTGATCTTGGGCCATGGTGTAAAATGTGTTTCCATTGATCTCATACCCTTTGTACGTGAGGATGTGCCATGACGGTTGCCTAGCCAACAAATATAGTTGCTCATCAATATTGTTATTACCCAGACATTCCTTTCGCAACCAAGTGCTAAAAGTATTCATGTGCTCACGTGTTATCCAAACTTCATTCTTCTCTGGAAATTGGGATCGTAGGAACTCCTTGTGTACATCGATATATGGATCCACCACGGTTGAGTTTTGAAGAACTGTGTAGTGCGCTTTATTGAAATAATCATTCCCCGTACCGATATATGTTTTCTTCCCTAGTGTCCCCTTTCCACATAGCCTCCCCTCGTGCCGCGATTCAGGAACACCAATCGGGTCAAGGTCAGGAATGAAGTCAACACAGAACTCAATGACCTCCTCTGTCCCGTAGCCCTTGGCGATGCTTCCTTCTGGCCGAGCATGTTGGTGAACATATTTTTTCAGTACTCCCATGAACCTCTCAAAGGGGAACATGTTGTGTAGGAACACAGGACCGAGAATATGAATCTCCTTGACCAGGTGAACTAGGAGGTGTGTCATGATATTAAAGAAGGATGGAGGAAACACCAACTCAAAGCTCACAAGACATTGAACCACATCATTCTGTAGAGTAGCCAGTTCTAGTGGATTAATTGCCTTCTGAGAAATTGCATTGAGGAATGCACAGAGCTTCACAGTGGCAAGACGTACATGTGGAGGTAGAATTCCTCTTAAAGCAACCGGAAACAATTGCGTCATAAGCACGTGGCAGTCATGCGACTTTAAGTTTAGGAATTTCTTCTCTTGCATATTTATTATTCCCTTTATATTGGAGGAGAATCCAGATGGGACCTTGATGCTGTTTAGGCATTCAAACATGATTTCCTTCTCTTCATTGCTAAGAGTGTAGCTAGCAGGTCTTAAGTAATGGCGTCCATCATCTGTCTTCTCTGGATGTAGGTTGTCTCGTTCTTTCATGCGCTGCAACTCTTGTCGTGCTTCAAGTGTATCCTTAGACTTCCCATACACACCCATGAATCCTAGAAGGTTGACACAAAGATTCTTTGTCAGGTGCATCACGTCGATCGCGTGGCGGACCTCTAGTACATGCCAATAGGGTAGCTCCCAAAATATTGACTTCTTCTTCCACATGGGTGCGTGTCCCGTAGCGTCTTTCGGAACAGGTTCACTGCCCGTCCCCTTTCCAAAGACTACTTTCACATCCTTGATCATCTCAAGTACATCTTCCCCAGTTCTGTTGCGAGGCTTGCTCCGGTGGTCTGTCTCACCTTTAAAATGCTTGCCTTTCTTTCTAACCTGGTGATTCATCGAAAGAAATCGACGATGCCCAAGATACACTACCTTTCTACATTTTTTCAAATATACACTATCCATGTCATCAAAACAATGTGTGCATGCATTATATCCCTTGTTTGACTGTCCTGAAAGATTACTTAGAGCAGGCCAATCATTGATTGTTACGAACAACAATGCTCGCAGGTCAAAGTGTTCCTGTTTGTAATCATCCCACACACGTACACCTGATTTACTCCATAAAAGTAGGAGTTCCTCAACTAATGGCCTCAGGTAGACATCGATATCGTTGCCAGGCTGCCTCGGGCCTTGGATGAGCACTGGCATCATAATGAACTTCCGCTTCAAGCATAACCACGGAGGAAGGTTGTACATACATAGAATAACAGGCCACGTTCTATGACTACTGCTCTGTTCCCCAAAAGGATTCATCCCATCCGTACTTAAACCAAACCTTAAGTTTCTAGCATCTTTTGCAAATTCTGGGAATTCTCTGTCTATTGCTCTCCACTGGGACCCATCTGCAGGGTGTCTCAACATGTTGTCTACCTTACGGTCTTCTTTGTGCCATCGCACCAACTTTGCATGGTCCTTGTTTCTGAACAGACGTTTCAGGCGTGGTATTATAGGAGCGTACCACATAACCTTGGCAGGGATTTTCTTCCGGGGACGTTCTTCACCCTCAACATCGCCAGGGTCATCTCGCCTGATCTTATATCGTGACGTGTTACATACAGGGCATTCATCCAAATTCTCGTATTCCTTGCCACGGTACAGGATGCAGTCATTAGGACATGCATGTATCTTCTGGATTTCTAAACCCAAAGGACAGACCACTTGTTTTGCTTCGTACGTAGTGCCGGGTAATTCGTTAGGCTTCGGAAGCATCTTTTGTTTTATAATCTTCAATAATTGTCCAAATGCCTTGTCAGATACACCATTCTGTGCCTTCCATTGTAGCAACTCAAGTGTTGTGCCTAACTTTTTTTGTCCATCTGCAGCAGACGGATATAGTAATTTCCTGTGATCCTCTAGCATACATTCAAACTTAGCCTTCTCCTTTTCACTTTTGAAATCTCTTTGTGCATCACGAATGACATCACCAAGAGCATCATCTTCAGCGACTGTGTCTCCTCCACTTGCCTCTTCTTCACCTTCCTCCATTGCAGTATCACCAAAGTCACCGTATTGAGCAATAATGTCATCGTCAGGGTCCAATTGTTCTTCTTCACCTTCTTCCATCATAACCCCAGTTTCTCCATGCTTCGTCTAACAACTATAGTTTGGCATGAAACCCGACTTGAACAAGTGTGAGTGAAGACTCCTTGAGCTAGAATATTCCTTCGAATTATTACAAAGGGCACATGGGCAGCACATAAAACCATTCCGCTTGTTTGCCTCGGCCACTCTTAAAAAATAATGCACGCCATCAATGAACTCTTTTGAGCGACGATCGACATTGTACATCCAGTGACGTGTCATCGTCTGCATTATATGACATATCACATAATTATATCGATCTCTCATTCTTATAAACAAATAAAATTATAAAATGTCTGACATGAAATTTAGTAAGAATCACTGGTGGCATAAAAGTAGTAGCAGTTGAACTTGTCTAATTAATTAATTATTACATCAAGATAACAGTGCAGCCTAATCCACTTGGCCACAACCAAAGCAACTAACAACACCTGCACATTTTTCCCACATCACAGTCCAACAAGATGTACTGTCTGCCACTCCAACCGGATAGGAAGGTAAGGTAGGGGTAGGTGCAGTAGGAATTGAGTTGATTCTTGAGTTAAAAGCATCTAGAGCTGCAGAAGCTTCCTCAAAAGACTTGTACTTTTTATGCACAGCTCCCTTAACTTTGAGGACATACTGACTGCACTCGGCCCAGCTGGTGTAAATACCTGGTTTGGTGCCCTCGAAAACAACATACCAAGCAGGCATCCTTCTGCGTTTTGTAAACTAAAGTATTATATATTTCTAATTTCTGTAAACAACTAATTTAACTGATCTCTATTTCTCCAAAATAATAAAATATACTAATTAAACCGGTCACATTTTGTAAACTAAAGTATTATATATTTCTAATTTCTGTAAACAACTAATTTAACTAATCTCTATTTCTCCAAAATAATAAAATATACTAATTAAAACGGTCACATTTTGTAAACTAAATTATTATATATTTCTAATTTCTGTAAACAAATGATTTAAATGATCTCTATTCCTCAAAAAAAAACTAATTAAACTGTCACATTTTCTAAACTAAAGTATTATATATTTCTAATTTTTGTGTAAACAAATGATTTAAATGATCTCTATTTCAAAAAAAACTAATTAAACCGGTCACATTTTCTAAACTAAAGTATTATATATTTTGTTTTTCTAAACCGGTCACATTTCTCTAAAAGACTAAAATAAACTAATTAAACGGTCATATTTTGTTTTTAGATTAATAATTTGAACTATCAAGTCAATGAACTCAAAATAGCTACAAAAATGAATAACTTAAGCTAGTAACCTTTCAACGAGTCGATGGCGGTGTAGATGTGATGAAATAAATCAATCGCCGGAGATGTGTTAACAAACAAAAATCACCGGAGGAGAAGAGAGCAAACAAGCAAGAGCAAGCAGTGACTGAATGAAGAAAAATGAAGACAGGAGCTCGGGCACGGCTGGAGGTAGAATAACATTTCAAATATAGGGAGGGACATTTAGCCCCGGTCCTTATTCCCAGCCGGGGCTAAATGTTGGCATTTAGCCCCGGCTGGGTACACCAACCGGAACAAAACCTTTTAGTCCCGGTTGGTGTTACCAACCGGGGCTAAAGATGCCAACATTTAGCCCCGGCTGCATACACCAACCGGGGCAAAACCTTTAGTCCCGGTTGGTGTTACGGCCCGGGGCTAAAGGCCGGTCTTTAGCCCCGGTTGGTAACACCAACCGGGACTAAAGGCCCCTCTGACAATTGAGCTGTTGGGCTGGGGAGCTTTAGCCCCGGTTGGTGTACCAACCGGGGCTAAAGGACTTTCTAGTCCCGGGCGCAAATTTTTCCGTGGCTAATGCTGATTTTGCAAATCGTCCAAAGACCTGTTCTCTAGTAGTGACGGGAGTGTGAGAGAAAGGGATCCGGCCGTAACTACAGACTTGGAGAACCTGTCTTTGCAGGCATCCGCGGCTAGCTGCCACTTAAAACGCTGGTGGTGCAGGGGGGATTTCGCTTGCTGCTGGCTGTACTCAGAAGGCGACCCCGCTGGATTTGTACGAATAATGGTGACAGCGAAATTTTCAGATATATATAACAACATAGCAGTATGCTGGGAAAAAAGCCCGACTCTATTCATCAAGTGTCTCTAAAAATACAATCATCGATTTCTAGAGGAGACTGAAACCTAGCAAAATTCTTAGAAATTGATTTCTAGAGGTGGGGCAAAAAAGATCTTTTAACCCCAGATGAAGCCTACCAGGGGACCAAGTATGACAGCAACATTGCAAGACAGAGACGTTTTTCATGTGAAATACACGTGTGTATGTGTTCGGGGATCAAACTAGAGACATCACTGATATGCATTATTGCTCTTTCCGACACATAGGGCTCCACAGTTTGGCTTGTTAATTTGTGACCAAAACTACCAAGCATGTACCGGTAGGCTATCTTATCGTCATGTGTGATCACCTGCCACTGTTGTAGTACGTCGACTAGATATCTAGGTGACCTCTATGGCTTCATATTTTTTTCATATTAGCATATAGTACTGGACTAAAAATCAGATACAAATTTTGATTGCTATTCTGACTCACTACAGGAAATTAAAGCTTTGCTGAATGCCTGCAGGTTTGCCGAGTACTAAATTTCGGGCACTCGACAAAGAGCCTCTTTGTCGAGTGCCATGTCATGTGGCACTCGGCACAGAGCGGCACTAGGCACAGCCCATCTTTGTCGAGTGTCCGGCACTCGGCAAAGATAGGCACTCGGCAAAGAGGTCTCTTTGCCGAGAGCCAGACACTCGGCAAAGATGGACACTTGACAAATCTCGCCGGGACAAACGACATCCATGGCCGTTACCTTTGCCGAGTGCTAGCCGTCTGACACTCGGCAAAAAGATAATCTTTGCCGAGTGCCGACCTGCTGGCACTCGGCAAAGAACCAATCTTTGCCGAGTGTCGGGGTCGGCACTCGGCAAATAATTTTTTTGTTTTGATTTTGGCCTTCAAAATTTTTTTTGCAGCTTTCATATATCATCATGGTCAACATGTTCAAATTTGACATTTTTTTAAAACTTTTTGTTATATTTTCTGACTTTATTTCATTTTTCTTGAATTTTCCTAAAAGACGCTGGATTGAACTGCGGGTGCATCGAATAATGGATTTTGATGATTCAAAAAATGTTATTCTTATTCTTAACTGTATGTTTAGGCCAAATCCAAAAACTGACCCGAAGTCTCGATCAACGTGCTCACGGGGCAATGCCTCCAAATTACGTGCGGATGATTTTTTAATTATAGAAAATGGAAATGAATTCTGAAAATCATGAAACTTGGCGAGATGTTGTTACATCATATGCGTATGCCGTGAAAAAAAATTGAGAAAGTTTCGAGCACGTTGTCACGCACGTACGATGCTTACAAACCAGTACATCTCAACATGTGATATCTGATATCACATGTTGAGATGTACTGGTTTGTAAGCATCGTACGTGACAACGTGCTTGAAACTTTCTCAAATTTTGGGGGCGCGGCAAAAAAAATGTTGGGACGCGGTAATGAATTCTAGTTTTGCATGTAATAATCTATATATGAATATAGATAAAACCCTATAGATTGCAAGAACCTGCAATTATTGTTATTGTGACACTAGCTATCTGTCTCTGAGTTTCTCTATATTATTGCTTCACAATCTCACACCTGTATAAAGCGCTCGTAGGGGAAGCGTGCTTTCCTTCTAATGATATATCAATATATGATATATCAATGGTACGCGTATGGTAATGCTCTGATTCGCGAATTCTATACTGTTGCGCGTTTTATTCCGTTTTCTTGATGCTGTGGCCCTGTGTGCAGTGTCCTTGCGTTGTTTGGAAATTTGGCGGGGTGTACGTACAAGGAAAGAAATGTTGGCGGTACCCTCCCTGTGCACGCGTTCCTCGTGCAACGGTACAAGTGTACCTAAAATAACAGCAACGCTTTAGTCCTATATAATATAATTGGGGCGGGAATAACAGCAACGCCGTCGCCATGAGCAAGATCATCGTATCTCCTTGGGAGAGCGAGAGGCCCCATAGTCCAACCACCGCGTGTTTTACAGTTTTTCACCATGCACGCAGCATGAAGGTCATTTTAAGCACCGACCGGTTGGTGCCCGAAGACAGTACGGGACTGGGAAATCGCAATTATTACTCCGTAGTTTAGTGTTGCTGCTGCAGCAGCAGCATTTTTAATTGATGCACCATCACCATCGCTATCGCCATCGTTATCGCCATCGCTTTCCCGTGGATGAGATGGAATAGAGATGTTGTGCTCGTGTGTGTCTGACGAGGCCATACGCGAATCCTCGTAGCCAGAAATAAATACAAAAAGAAAACGACAGACGTCCCTCACGCCATTATTGCTGGTAAAACCTTATCAGCTGATGCACTAATAATTAATTAGGAATTGTGGAGACCTCAGTTTTTTTGTTGCTAGAGTGGTACCCACCAAGTCATCATCACACCATGCAATACAGGAGTACAATCTAACACTACAACAAAATTGGGCTTCAGCCCCCGTCGGCAAGGGCCTTTAGCCCCGGTTGCCGAGCCGGGACTACGCTTCCAGGACTAAAGCCCCCTAGTCCCGGCTCCGGTCACCGGGGCTAAAGCCCCCCCTTTAGTCCCGGTTGGTAATACCAGCCGGGACTAAAGGGTGCTGCCAGCGGTGAGCAGCACCCTTTAGTCAAATGGTCCCCTGATTTTTTCTTTTTATTTTCATTTCAGTTTTGCTTTTAGTTTTGTTTATTTATTTAATAGGTTATGCAATATATATTCTTTGCTGCTAATATATATAATTTATATATATTAGCAGCATAACACAATAAGCTTATTACATGCATATATAATTGAACTATAAAACTACATATATATATATATATAAATATATGTACATAAAATTAGAAGCAATATACATATAGGAGTTGTCCAAATATCTATCTACACAAGTTGTACTCCAAAGTTAATACTGTAAACCTATTACAAGTTATACTCCATCTAAAGATCTACAGGGCATACAAATGGTCATCATTGTTTGGAATCAACGACTCGTTCGTATTATAGTAGAACTCGCCGTTTGAATTTATGACTTGTTCCCGAAGAAATCCTGCTATTGTCTCTTGTATTGCTTTCAATTGGCCTGGTAGCATCACTTTTTGCTTCAACCAGTCAGTCTTCAATTGGAATTAAAGAAGATTAGTTATATCTATATTATCAATATTAAGTCTATAAAAAAATAAAAAGAAACATGTTACATACTTTGATGATTTCTTCAGTAATTCTATTTGATTCTATCATTATGTACTCGTAAACATAGAATCCGCATAAGTTGGTACCCTGTTTTTGTCTTAAAGTCTACTGTAGAATGAAAAGATTCATCTCATAATAAAGATATGATATATGGCATGATATAATAAAGATACACGTACATTGACGAAGGTGTAAACTTACTAGTAGTCGTGGCTTTATTATAAGTGGGGCCTTACACTGACTCATATGTTCCCGAGCAATGAATTTTTCCCAAACCCTAATCCGGTGAATGAAACATTAATAGTTGGATCATTATTTAATTAGTATACATATATACAAGCTTAGTCTATACTTTAAGCATGCAAGCTAGGGATCAAAAAATTACCTTTAGAGGATGTCTATCATATCTTGGTAATCTTCTTGCGGTTTGCTCAACGAGTCATAGATTAACACATTGCTGTGTTTGAGATCGATGACCATCAGTATCCAGTGATAGCTGTTCATACACATGATTCATATATATATATATATATATATTATTAGGGTTAAGTAAAATAAAATGTGCACATACTTATTATTAACTATATATATATATGTCTCACGCACTTAAAGTTATATGGGAAGAGAATTCTTTCTCTATCTTTTTGGTTCACGAAGAACCTCATGAGATTCGCACACGACTCATCGCTCCAAGTCGCTGAAGGGTTTGGAGCCTTGAAAACAACATATGGATCAACAAACCTAACAGAATTGTCATGATTATCTCTGAGCTGAGTCATCTTATACCTGCAAAATATCGAGTCGAGTCGATACTACGTACTATATACACATACTAGAGAGTTCAATGAAAACTATAAAAGAAACACTTACAAACAATAGCAGTTAAGGAGCGATTTGTCCAGTGCGTCCATATGACATAGCTGGTGTAATTCCTCCATCTGGACTAATATTATGTCATCGCCACAGAAGTAGTGATGGTTCCGAATTCGAACAGAAATCCAATTGACATCACCATCTTTAGAAGCCTCCATGCACCATTTGTTGATTGCAAACATCTGTGTACCAAGTACATATAAGTGATTGGGGTTCATTAGACTCATGTCCGGTGCAAAATTTCTCCTCCATTCATCAACTACTTCCGCTCGTGGAAACTCCAGCCCAGCAACAATATTGGCAATCGTGTCGTACGGGAGACCGCTGTCAATGAAAAAAATTTCCATTGAGTCCATCTCAGACAAACTACTGGTCTCTCCAGATTTCCTCTGTACTCTGCCCATGTTTGAACCATACTGATTTTGCACAAATAACGGGGACAAAGGTCTTGATGTTTCCCTGAGCTGTGGAACACCCTTTCCCAATTTCTTCTTCCTGGATTGTTGTTCTTTTGCAGACTTGATTAGAGAGCGTTCGTAGTCTGATTTTCGCGGAGCCTTTCGGGCTTCACGCATCTTGATACCATGTTGGTCCACCCTTTTCCTTAACTCATGTGGGTTTAAAAAGAGGTAAGGCTTCTTCGGGTTCCTCTTCGCTTTAGCAGCGGCCTCATATTCATCTAAAAAATTCCGCACATCTTTTTTCACCGTAATTTCTAACTCCTCATCAGTCTTTTCATAAGCTAATTTCTCCTGGGCTTTTTTTCCTGATGCAGGAGCCTTCTTCTTTGGAGGTGGGGCCTTTGGTTCTGTGGCGGCGGACCGCTTCTTAGGGCCGCGCAGTGGAGGCGGCGGTGTTGGAGCCCGCGATGGAGGTTGTGGCGTTGGAGCCCGCGGTGGAGGAGATGGTGGGCCCGGTGGGGGTGTTGGAGCCCACGGTGGAGGTTGTGGCGTTGGAGCCCGCGGTGGAGGAGATGGTGGGGCCGGTGGCGGTGTTGGAGCCCGCGGTGGAGATCTTTGTGCAGGAGATGGGGTTGAAGCCGTGTCCTCCAACACATCGTCATCGCCCGCAGCACTCTGATGCGCTGGGGAATAATGACGAACTGGACTATAGTTCCTGCTACGCAAAACAACGAATGATGTGGGCATCAAACTAATATATACATATAGGAAGTTAGTGTAATAAAAATTGTTTCTCGTTCACGCGCACACTACCTATGGTGAGGATCTTGATCAGTAGGAGAAGGTTGCGGCGGTGACACTCCAGGAATAATAATGAAGCGCTTGCGCCAGCAAATAAATGTCTTCTCCTCTTCACCTAAAGTCTTCTCCCCATCTCCCCCTTCGATTTCCAGTGCCACACTGCCACAACCTGTCTCAACCCTATCCACCGAGACGCTAGCGTATCCGGCTATCACTGGTTGACCATGGATTCTTGATGTTCTTGTGCGTTTAATAGGGTTTACAACACCGACAGCCACCTTTTTCGTGGCATTTCCATCTGGAATGTGCAGCTCACAAGTAGTAAAAGGTTCTTTAACGTCATCCATGGGGAAGCGTAGCTTGGAGTCATCTTGAATGGTTGGTACTTCCGTGGAGGCGCAGCTGCTTTTCATCTGACCTGGGGGGCTAATGTTCGCTTGTGGCTGTTGTGATGATGTACCTTGCCATCTCGTCATTCGACTAAGTGCTGCTTGCACTTGCCTTTTGATTTCCTCCTGCATCCATTCTTCACGAGATTTGTCACGCTCTTGTGTTTGCAGAACATACTCCTCCAACTTGTAGATCCGCTCTGCCTCCTCGTCCTTCTTTCTCTGGCGGCTTCTGTAACTTTCTCGATCCGCTTCAAAGGAATGCAGCCACGAAACGGCCCCAAAGCCTCTCGTACGCCCACCGTGCTCAGGATTCTCCAGCGCGTACATGAGTTCATCCTTCTCTCTGTTGGGCTTGAACTCGCCAGCCAACACCACACTTCGTGCTTGAACTAGCCTCTGTGCTGCTCTTGAAATTTCCGGGCCCCAATCAAGCTCCCCGTCATCAGGGTTTATGGTTCCCCCATGAGCGTAGAACCAATTCCTGGACCGTTCACTCCAATTTCTTCTTATTGTCTCCGGGACTACCCCTGGCAAGCATCTCCTGTTCCTGTCTGTCCCACTTTGGAAGAGCAGTCTTATAGCCACCTGATCCTAAATGATGGTGGTATTTCTTCTAAGCTGCATTCTGTTTGTTTACTCTGACCCGGGCCTCGCTCTCTTGTGATCTTTTGTACTGTACAAATTCATCCCAATCGGCCCTTATCTTGACATACGCCTTAGAGTTGAAATTTGGCGTCTCGTTCTTCAGCACAAACTTGTGGTACAATTTCTTCTTCCAGTCCTAAAAAAGTGTGGCCATCTTCTTCATTGTCCACTCCCAAATTCGCCTCAGCAGCTCCTCATCATCCGTGTCGAACGAGAAATGAGCTTGGATGTCATCCCAGACTAGCTGCTTGTCAAGAATGGAGACATAACTGATCTCGGGAGCACTTCGCCTCTCTTTCCATTCATGGGCACTTATCGGAATCCGATCTCTCACAAGGAACCCACAGTGAAAGACATATTTCTGTGCATGGGGTCCTAGTGGTTGGCCTGTAGCCATATCGAATTCGGAGATTACATGACGGCCCTTCAACGACCTCTTCGGTCCTTGTTTTGGTCTGCTCTGCCCCGTCGCAGACGTCGATCTAGAGGGCTACATATAGGTAAAGACACGAATATGAAACCCTAATACAAGTTGAAATAAAACCTAATCAAGTAATAAAGTAAATGTAAACCCTAACATGACATATTGTATATATACCTCGCCTGTATTGCCTTCTTCCATCTCAACTTGTTGTTCAGGGGGATTTTCATCATGCATGGTCATGTCTTCGTAATTCAATAAGTATTGACTCCTGTCATCGCCGCCGGCGATGATATTCATCATTTCGTCCTCCATGTTCTCATTTGGGTCGGCCATTTCTGCGAATATTAAAATATATATACAATATGATCGAACACTTAGAGGAGCTTTATACATGTATGTGAAACCAAAATCGAAAACTAGGGGTTTAGGGTTTATGGGTTTAGGGTTTAGGGTTTGGAGTTTAGGGGTTTAGGATTTTGGGGAGTTTAGGGTTTCGGGGTTTAGGGGTTCAGGGGTTTAGGGTTTAGGGTTTGGGGTTTAGGGTTTAGGGTTTCGAGTTTTAGGTGACATGTAATAGCCAACATTAAAAATAACATATATTCGTAAAGAGGCAATTCAACATTAAAAATAACATGAAGAAGCATATCTGTCAAAATATTTCTAAGTGTAAATACATGTTTAAACATATCCAAGTGATTTTCTATGGCATTCCAACATGACACATGATTTTCTATGAACACATATTTCTAAGAGTAATAAATACATGTTTAAATATATCCTTGTCACGTGATTTACACACCGTGGACGAGAACGACGACGGCGGACAGCAGCGAGGAAGACGACGGTGCAGATGATAGTGGATGGCGGCGAGGTCGGTGGAGCGGTCACCAGGACTACAGGTCGACGCGACCTGTCACTTTTTATCTACATGTGTAAAAATATATTTGTTAGGTTAAAAAACATATATATGATTTTCCTTTTTCTATAAATATATCTATTCATATTCATTATCTGTATACTCCCTCCGTATCCTAATTAGAAGTAGTTTTAGGAAATATATATACACCACTTTACAACAAATATTTTAAAAGAAACAAGTGGTCAAAGTTATGCTATGAAGACCGTGTCGCTGTCCTAAACGACTTCTATTTGCGATACGGAGTAGTATATCTATTTCTATAAAAAATAAAAAGTTAAATAGAAAATAATATATATAGAAAAAGGAAAATTGATATATATATATAGATAATAAATATATATATATGTAGAAAAAGAAATGGATATAAATAGATATACATATTTATAGATAATGAATATGATCATATTCTCATATTCATTATCTATAAATATATATATATCTATTTATATTCATTTTATATATATCACTTTCTTTTTCTAAATATATATATTTATTTTCTATATATATATATCAATTTTCTTTTTTCTATATATATTATTTTCTATTTAACTTTTCATTTCTTTTTTTTACACTCACTCTCACACTGCACACACATCACGCACACACTGCACACACACGCACACCACGCACACACGCACACCACGCACATCTGCTCGATGGCGGCGGAGGACGAGCTCGACGACGGCGCGGAGGTGCTCGACGGCGGCGAGGACGAGTACTGCCGGCGGGGACACACGACGGCGAGGAGGACGAGGGCGAGGAAAAGGGAGGCCGAGGGCGCGCCTAGCCGGCGTGGAGGGAGGCTCGACGGCGACGAGGACGGAGGCCGGCTCTTGACGAGCTCGACGACGGCGCGGAGGTGCTCGACAGACGGAGGCGGCGGCGCAACTGCGTCGATCTGGGGAAGATTAGAGGGCATTGTGCCCTATATACCCGGGAGGGCCTTTAGTCCCGGGCCGTATTACGCACCGGGACTAAAGACCATTTAGTCCCGGTGCGTAATACGCCCCGGGACTAAAGGGTTGGACCTTTAGTCGCGGGCGGGCTTACGCACCGGGACTAAAGGGGTCTTTAGTCCCGGTGTGTAAGACGGCCCAGGACTAAACGGTCCTTCCCGCCACAGTTTTGGATTTTCAGTATTTTGGGTTTTGTATTGAGTTTTCACTATATAAATATATTGTAATTCTTGTTAATTGCATAGTAAATTGAACGGTAGGCATAAAATTACTTTAAAATAACAGTTATATTTCTTTTGACCTTATTGTATAGTAGAAAATTTTGTAGCATAAATTCTTTTCTTTTTTATAATAACGAATATAAATGTAAATAACCATTCATATTTTGTTAATGCAAAAATATAATGTTCAATTTAAATTTAAAAATTTGTTGGCTTTCAATAAAAAATTTATTTTCACATCATTTGGACGTTAATCTTTTGTTTATAAACTAAAAAATCATTGTCCAATTTCGTTCTACGCGACAGATGCAGTAGTTTTAGATTTTTAAATTTACTTTTCTTTTTAAATATATCTTAAATCTTTCTAATTGAACAGAAAATTAAATATTTGATATACTTTCTTTTAAAAATTAGTATGAGATTCTTTTTGCTTTAGTTTACAGAAGAAAATGTTATATTTTAGTATCTTCTTATATGTATTTTGATGATTCACATCTAGAGGAGCACACAATCAATGATCACTACTACTAAATATATATATAAATCCGTTATCAAATAAATGAAGTCTTAATTAATTAATTATTACATAATATCTTTACAACCCACTATTAAGCGGGCACAACTGCGAACCTCCTCTTGACATATGTCCCTTGGTTATGATCATTCCTTAACCATGGAGTTTCCTAATTGTTTAACAAAATGCTTGGGTCTTTGTTCACTTTGAATGGCGGAATTCGATCATCTCTTTCATAATCACCTGACATGTCTGACTTGTCCTCAGTTCCGACAATGTTTCTTTTCCCTGAAAGAACTATATGGCGCTTTGGCTCGTTGACGATCGAGTTGTTATCATTTTTTCCTCTTTTTGGTTTGTAGACATGTCTTTCACATAGAACACCTGACTCACATCCGCGGCAAGGACAAATGGTTCATCTTTGTACCCAATATTGTTGAGGTCCACTGATGTCATCCCATACTCCTTGTCGACTGTTACCCCACCTCCGGTACCGGTCATCTTGACCCATTTACACCGGAACAAAGGGACTTTAAAATTAGGTGCGTAGTCTAGTTCCCATATGTCATGTATGCGGCCATAATATGTTTGTTTGTTCCCATTTGGATCCGTGGCATCCACGCGTACACCACTGTTTTGGTTGGTGCTCCTTCCGTCTTGGGCTACTGTGTAAAATGTATTCCCATTGATCTCGTACCCTTTGTACGTGCTGATATGTCACGATGGTTGTCTGGCCAACAAATAAAGCTGCTCATTTATGTTGTCATCACCCTGACATTGTTTTCGCAACCAATCCCCGAAGGTTTGCATGTGCTGACGTGTAATCCAAGATTCACTCTTCCCGGGCCACTTGGATCGAAGGAAATCCTTATGTACCTCGATATATGGATCGACCAATGAGGAGTTATGTAGAACTGTGTAGTGTGCTTTATCGAAGTAATCGTCTCCTGTACCGATATATATTTTCTTCCCTAGTGTTCCCTTGCCACTGAGTCTGCCCTCGTGTCGCGGTTCAGGAACGCCAATCGGGTCAAGGTCTGGAATAAAGTCCACACAAAACTCTATGACCTCCTCTGTTCCGTAGCCCTGGGCGATGCTTCCTTCAGGCCGAGAACGGTTTTGAACATATTTTTTCAGGACACTCATGAACCTCTCGAATGGGAACATGGTGTGTAGGAACACAGGACCGAGAATAATGATCTCCTTGACCTGGTGAACTAGGAGGTGTGTCATGGTATCAAAGAAGGATGGAGGGAACACCAACTCAAAGCTGACGAGACATTGAACGACATCATTCTGCAAAGTAGAAAGTTCCTCTAGATTGATTGCCTTTTGTGAAATTGAATTGAGAAATGCACATAGCTTCACGGTGGCTAGACGTACATGTGGAGGTAGAATTCCTCTTAGAGCAACAGGAAGCAATTGGGTCATAAGCACATGGCAGTCATGGGACTTCAAGTTTTGGAACTTCTTCTCTGTCACATTAATTATTCTCTTTATATTGGAGGAGAATCCAGATGGGACCTTGATGCTATTGAGGCATTCAAACATGCTTTCCTTTTCTTCTCTACTAAGAGTGTAGCTAGCAGGGCTTAAGTACTAGCGCCCGTCATCTGTCTTCTCCGGATGCAAGTTGTCTCGTTCTTTCATGCGCTGCAAGTCCTGTCGTGCTTCAAGTGAATCCTTAGGCTTTCCGTAGACACCCATGAATCCAAGCAGGTTCACACAAAGGTTCTTTGTCAGGTGCATCACGTCGATCGCATGGCGGACCTCTAGGACATGCCAGTAGGGTAGCTCCCAGAATATGGACTTCTTCTTCCACATGGGTGCGTGTCCTGAAGTGTCTTTGGGAACAGGTTCGCTGCTCGTCCCTTTCCAAATACTACTTTCGTATCCTTCACCATTTCGAGTATATCATCTCTGGTTCGGTTACGAGGCTTGGTTTGGTGGTCTGCCTTACCTTTAAAATGTTTGCCTTTCTTCCTTACTGGGTGGCCCATGGGAAGAAACCGACGGTGCCCAACATACACGACCTTCCGACACTTTTTCAAAAATAAACTATCAAGGTCTTCGAAACAGTGTGTGCATGCATTATATCCCTTGTTTGTCTGGCCTAAAAGATTACTTAGAGCCGGTCAATCATTGATTGTTACGAACAATAATGCTCGCAGGTCAAAGTGTTCCTGTTTGTACTCATCCCACACGCGTATGCCTGGTTTGCTCCATAGAAGTAGAAGTTCCTCAACTAATGGCCTCAGGTAGACATCGATGTCGTTGCCAGGTTGCTTCGGCCCTTGGATGAGCAACGACATCATAATGAACTTCCGCTTCATGCATAACCACGGAGGAAGGTTGTAGATACATAGAGTAACTGGCCAAGTGCTATGACTACTGCTTTGCTCCCCAAAAGGATTAAAACCATCTGTACTTAAAGCGAACCTAAAGTTTCTAGCCTCATCTGCAAACTCTGGGAATTCTCTGTCTATCGCTCTCCACTGGGATCCATCAGCTGGGTGCCTCAGCATATTGTCTACCTTACGGTCTTCTTTATGCCACCGCAACAACTTTGCATTGTCCTTATTTCTGAACAAACGTTTCAAGCGTGGTATTATAGGAGCATACCACATAACCTTGGCAGGGATTTTCTTCCTGCTTGGACGTTCTTCACCCTCTACGTCGCCAGGATCATCTCGCCTTATCTTATACCGTGATGCTTCACATACCGAGCATGCATCCAAATTCTCGTATTCCTCCCCACGGTACAGGATGCAGTCATTAGGACATGCGTGTATCTGCTGGATTTCTAATCCCAAAGGGCAGACGACATGTTTTGCTTCGTACGTAGTGGTGGACAATTGATTCGCTTTCGGAAGCATCTTTTTTATTATCTTCAATAACTGCCCAAATGCCTTGTCGGATGTACCATTCTTTGCCTTCCATTGCAGCAGTTCCAGTGCAGTACCCAGCTTTTTTTGGCCATCTTCAGCAGTGGGATATAGCAATTTCCTATGATCCTCTAGCATGCGCTTGAACTTGACCTTCTCCTTGTCACTTTCACATTCTCTTTGTGCATCACGAATGGCATCACCAAGAGCATCAACATCAGCTGCCACATCTTCTGTCGCTGCCGTGCGGATACATGGGTGTATGCCGAGTCTCTGTGTGATGAGTGATTGTCAACGGAGATGATGCGCATGTTCTTTGGCTTGTGTTGTGCAGGTGTCGAGCACGGAGACAGTGGTCGATGGCGGGTGAAGGTCAAGTTGCGACGTGTCGTGCCGACGGACCGGGCGCGATGAAGGATGGGCGTGCCGTGCGGCGGACGTGCCATGCCGATGTATCGGACGGTGAAGGGCGGACGTGGACTTGGACTGATGGACTGGAGGCCGGAGGATCAGCTGTGGTGGCTGGCAGCCTGCGACAGCGACAAGCGGAGAAGTGCGATCATGTCGGTGGAAGGGGTGCACAGGCGGTGCATCCCTTCTACGACGCCGGTTTGTTGGTAGAGCCCGGGAAAAACCAACGGTGGACGGTTTCCAGGTTTGGGCCTCAAAACCTGGGTGCTGGGTTTCCAGGTTGAGCCACAAAACCTGGGCGCGACGGTTTCCAGGTTGAGCCTCAAAACCTGGGCGTGGGCCGGTTTCCGAGTTTGGGCCTCAAAACTCGGGCGCGGACAGTTTCCGAGTTTGGCCACAAAACTCAGGCTGGAGGCTGGTTTCCCGGTTTGGGCCTCAAAACCGGGGGCTGATGGAAAAGGCTGGTTTCCCGGTTTGGGCCGCAAAACCGGGGGTGCAGAGTGGTGGCGGCACGTGGCGGCGATCTGAAGGTTGCGTGGAGGCGACGCGGAAGACCGTGCGGACGTGGCCGTCGGATCTACCTACCACCAGCGGGTGGACTAGAATAGCCTTAGGGTTAGGCTGGTCCGCTCTGTAATTAGAGTAGAGAGGGGTAGAGTAGGAAATAGACTTAGGCTAGGTTAGTATAAGTAGTCTAGGGGAGACACCCTCCTCCCCATCTCAATCTCAGTTAGAGCTTTCATTTCCTAGGGTTTCCACTCTCCCACACCCCTGCTTTAGCTAGTTGAGATCCGCAGAGAGACTCCACTCTGTGTACTGTTGATTCGAGGAAGTGAGGCCGTATCCTCACCTTGGATCCCATCTCTTGGTGTCAATTCGCGTTTTGATTTCATGTTCATCATGTTCTTCGCGGATTGCTTTGTGCCTTGAGTTTTCCCGTCGCTTGATCTTTGTGCTCGGTTCATCTTTCACGATTCCGTTTGAACTGAGTTGCTCTAGATCGTGAGGCACTTCTTTCCACCGAAAGAAATCATCTCTAACCTCACGGTCTAGGAGATCGATCAAGTTTTAGTTTCGGGTCTCTTTTTCTTCTTTCCCCCGAATTCCTTCGATTCACCGATTTGGAGTTAGGTTCGAGCCATGATCTCTTAGAGATAGCTCACTAACCTCCTTGTGACTCCTCAGATCGAATCCCAAGCCTAGAGCACTTGATTCGGAGGAGATCGGATTGAATCGCCGGAGTTTCAGTGCAGTCGCGGGGTGACCGGACGCTCTGTCGGGCTGACCGGACGCACGCTTTCAGAGTCCGGTCGTTGAGCACGGCGCCAAGCTTTTCTGCGTACTGACCGGACGCTCTCGACCGGACGCTCTGTTTGCATTTCGACCGGACGCTACGCTTGCACTGTTCCCGTGTCATTGTCTCATCTGACCGGACGCTCAGTGAACGACCGGACGCTTGAGCTCCGTGCGTCCGGTCGCGAACAGAGAGCTCCCAGAGCTGTTTTCTGACGACCGGACGCGTCCGGTCCCTGCTGACCGGACGCAGGCCAGAGTCCGGTCGCTGCAGTTTCGCGCGTCTTCGTTCGCGGTTCGTTCGTTCTTGATCGGATTTGAGTTCCGTCTTTTGGGTTGGCTTTCTAGGGTTGTCTAGTGTCCCGCTGTGCTTCTAGGAAGCATCCACCCTACATCTAGGGTCGTGGACATTAGCAAGCTCTAGGTTTCGCTTTTGGGGTTGATCTTGGGACAGTGGCATCTAGTTTCCGAAAGGAAATTTTTGAAGCTCCCATTCACCCCCCCCCTCTGGTCGCTTTCGGGTAGCTTCTCGGTCCTTCAATTGGTATCGGAGCAGGTTAAGGATCTTCCACCTTAGCCGGTTCCAGATCCACCGAAGGCGACATGGATCGCGGCGTGGGCAAACCGCCGTTTTTCGATGGGACGAACTATGCGTATTGGAAGATACGTATGTCGGCCTATTTGCAGAGCTTGGGCGTTTCGATCTGGGATATTTGCAACTCCCCTGATTACGTGGTCTTGGCTGCTCGTGTGACTCAACAGCAGGTCGATGAGCACGATGCCAATAGCCGAGCCCGTAATGCTCTTTTCTCTTGTTTGAGCATGGGTGAGTTTGATCGTGTTTCTCACCTCGCTACGGCTCGGGAGATCTGGGACACTCTCATGCGTTTTCATGAGGGCACCTCTCAAGTCAAAACCCGACTCTACGAGTCGTTCAAGCGAGAGTATGAGAACTTTAGACATCAACCTGGCGAGAGCATAGAAAGTTTATTCGCTCGCTTTCAGGTGATTGTCAACAGGATGAGGGCTAACAGAGAGCAGTTGCCATTTGACGATCATGAGCGTGCTTTGAAGCTTTTGCACACTCTTGACCGTTCGGTGTGGGACTCCAAGGTTCAGGCAATCATCGAATCGCCGAACTATGAGACTCTCACCTGCGACGAGCTCTTCAGTAAGCTCAAGTCCAGTGAGATTGATGCTATGGCGAGGGCTTCTTTTGAAAATCCTTCTCGCCCGTCCATGGCTTTGGTTTCCGGCTCTTCCTCTAACCCCTCAGCTGGCTTTGCGCTTTCTTCTCTCTTTTCTGTGACAGAGGACCAGCTGGAGTCTTTGGGAGACGACGAGTTGGCTTTGCTTGCAAACCGGTTCTCGCGGTTCCACACAACCGCATGAACCGTCGTCGAGGAGGACGCACGGGATGCTACATGCACGAGTGGCGGCGACCCCGACCACTTCATCGCCGACTGCCCCAAGAAGAAGAACAAGCATCTGGGGAAGGGCGATCACGGCCACAGGCGCGACTCCAAGTACAAGGAGAAGCACGTTCCCCAAAGGCACAAGAAGCGGGGCGGCTTCGACAAAGAGTACATCAAGAAGAAGTACTTGGAGAGAGCAGCAGGCTGAGCAGCGTGCGTTCTTCGCCACGCTCAGCGACGTCGACGGCTCGGATGACGACTCGCGCGTCGAGAGTGATGACGAGTCCGAGAAGAAGAAGCTGGAGGACACGTTCAACGGCTTATGCTTCTTCGCCGGCGACGAAGGCCTGTGTACCATGGCGCTCGGAGATGAGGTCGGAGGCGAGCTGGAGGCACACACCTCGGAACGACGACGACGACGACACCTCCCAGGTATCTCTCACCTACGACGAGCTTTCCTCCGAGGTGAGAAATTGACTGCTGCCCTCCTTAGCCAAGATAAATTGCTTAGGCGTGCCGCTAGAGAGCGCAAGGAGTTTAGGCAGAAGTGGGAGGACACGGTGAAGGAGCTTGAGTTCGCTCGGTCCACCGTGGTAGTGTCGGAGGAGGCGGAGAGTGTGGAGTCGTGAGCACCGCGCACAAATGACTGACCTTCTCACTCTGAGAGGGTAAGTATGCTGCGTTGGTTGGAGAGGTGGATGAGCTCCGTGCTAGCGCAGCTGTTGGGTGCGTGCAAGACTTGTCCTGTCTTGCAATCCGAGGTGGCAGAGAAGAATGGCAAGCTTGAGTCTTTTGAGAAGGCCGGCTCGGATCGCACTTGTGTCAAGAGGGTGTGCTTTGTTGAAGGGCTGGAGATGGAGATTGCAAATGTGAAGCATGGCAAGATGCAAACCGAGGGGAAGAAAAAACACATACTTCGGACCATCTTGTCAGGTCTCTCCTTTAGTGAGCCGCAGCTCGGGATGATGATCTCCCAATTCAAGCGAGCTGCTGGTGCCCCTGGTGTAGGTCTTGGCCCGAGTGTTGATCTCTCAGTTTTTGGTAAGATTGGAGAGTCTAGTGGTCTGAACCCATGTGAGAAGCCCAATTCCACCACTACTCCCAAACTTGCCAAGTTCCACTCAAAGAGCCACAAGCCTATCACCAAAGATGGGTGGTTGAGGAACCCCGAGAGCTCCTCCAAGAACCCAGTTGGGCACCCAAGCCAAACCACCTCAGAAACAAGCTTGATGCTATGCCACCCATTCGTGAGGAGTTGCACAGAGAAGGGCCAAAGGCAAAGTGAGCCACACCCACAGCCCTGGTCACCAACAACCCCCTGTGCGTGCGGTGAGGTACCAGTGTGATTTTTGTGGGAGGGATGGTCACTTGAGCGAGTTCTGCTTGCGGCGCAAGCGAGAGGCGCAGGGCTCGGAGATGGAGAACCCGGACATGTACCATCCAGCTCATGGTGGACATGTACCGAAGGCCCAGGGGAGAGATGCTAGGTCCGGACGTCAGGGTCCCAGGCCTAGGCAGGAGATGAGAGCCCCGAGGAGGGAGACTAGGCCTAGAGGTCCAGGACCTCAGTTTGTTAGGCCTAGGCAGGAGAGAGCTCCGAGGAGAGACGCTAAGAGTTGAGCAGCAGGCTCCTAGGCGTAGACCTCGTAGAGAGCGTGCCCGACGGGTCCTGCTTTGCAGGTAACGGACCCCGTGGCGGAGGCTTTGTTGAGCGCCTTGTCCCACCGCAGGTAGAGTTTCGCGTGTGAGCGCTTCTTCCCCAGCGCGACCCGTTTTCCTGAGGTGGTGATCGCTATCCCCTAGACAGGATGGTTTTTACACTGACCGTTCTTTTGAGCAGCCGGCCCAACACTGGTTTCCTTCTTATCTTACTAACCCCAGTGTTGGACCGTATGTTCACCCTATGTCTTTTTATTGATGTAGGAGGAGCGGTTGGAGGACATTTGGTTGTGGATTCGGTTGCTCGAGGCACATGACCGGAAATGCCAAATGTCTCCAGCCATTAGTCGGTCGCCGGAAAAGAGTAATAAGCTCGGCGACAAAGGTAAGGGCAGGATTGTCCAGGCATAATGGCTAATTGTGTTGCGCGAGGTGCTCTGTTTCACTGCATTTCAACTGCTTTCTGTTTCGCAACTTTTTCGTGAGCTATGAGCTTCTTCGAACCTTACGCCACTTAGATCCTTCAGGGTGATCTTGTATGATTCCAACCTTTGGAATGGCTTAACTGCATTTCGCAACACGTCTCTGGTTTGAGACACGTGCTGAGTTTGCTGTAATTTTAAGCGATTTAGCACTAACCTCTATCCATTCCTCAGGTTTTCGGAGTGAACTTAGCCTATGCACTAGTTTGACTCGTCAATCTTACTTCCCTGGATGTCTGAGATGTCGCCGAGTTTGTCTTTTCGCGCGAATTTCTCAAAGTCGTTTGGATCTTCTCGCTGTGTCTTTTGGCTAGTCTTCTTCTTCTATCTTGGAAGTGGCATAGGAGGCTCGGTCACCTGAGTTTTGACTTGCTTGCAAGACTTAGCTCACTTGGCTAATCCGAGGATTGCCCAAGCTTTCGTTGGAGAAGGATCTAGTTTGCCATGCTGCCGGCATGGAAAGATGGTTGCTGCTCCCCACCATCCTTTGACCAGGGTTATGACCTCGCACCCCGGAGAGCTTTTGCTATGGACTTGTTGGTCCGGCTCGGGTGAGCTCGGTTGGTGGGAAGTGGTATGTGCTTGTTATTGTTGACGACTTTTCGAGGTATTCGTGGGTCTTCTTTTAGTGAGAAGTCCGAGACATTCTCCTTCGCTCGCGATCTGATTTTGCGTCTTCAGAACGAGTTCCCTTTGAACTCGATGCGAGCGATTAGAAGTGATAATGGTTCCGAGTTTAAAAAATTCGGATTTTGAGAAGTTTGTAAACGCCTTGGTTTGGGCATCAGTTTTCTTCTCCCTATTACACCACCCAAAATGGTGTTGTAGAGAGGAAGAATCGGACCCTTGTTGAGATGGCCAGGACGATGCTTGATGAGCATAGGACTCCTGGCGCTATTGGGCCGAAGCTATGAACACTGCATGCTATATTCGAATCGCATTTTTTGAGAGTGTTTTGAAGAAGACCTCTTATGAGTTGCGTTTTGTCGCCAGCCCAAGGTGAGTTATTTTAGAGTCTTTGGGTTGCCACTGTTTTATATTGAAAAAAGGCAACCTAGACAAGTTTGAGTCTCGTTCTTCTGACGGTGTGTTTTTGGGTTATGGCACTCACACTCGAGCTTATCGGTACTTAAACCTTGACACTAACCGAGTCATGGAGACATCAGATGTCACCTTCGACGAGACTCTTGTTTCTCCTTCTTCTCGTTTGAGCGTGCAAGTGATCACGAGGTTGAGAGCCTCTTTTCGATGACGAGGAAGAGGGTGCTGAAGGTATAGAGATCCAGCACCCCCTCCGCCTGCCGCGCCGCCGGGAGCGGCTTCGACGACGACGTGGCCCCGAGACGTCTTTTCCTGGGGGCCGTGGGATCCACCTCGCGCGGTACCTTTTGTACCCGGGGTGAAACCAGCTACTGTTGAGGGGGAGGTTACTTCTTCCCGGGAGGCGCCACGACACTCCAGCGCCAGCACCCCCCTGAAAGATGATCGGCGACATCGACGAGCGAGTTACTCGCTCCAGGTCACAGCACATCTCGCACTTTGCTCATTCTGCTTTTGTGCGTCTTTTGAGCCCCGAGATGTTGGACACGCATTGACGGATCCGGATTGGGTCAATGCCATGCATGAGGAGCTAGAGAACTTTGAGCGAAATCGGGTTTGGGTTCTAGTGCCACCACTCCTGACTGTAAACCTATTGGGACAAAATGGGTATTTAAAACAAGCAAGGAGAGGAGGGCCACATGTGGAGAAACAAGGCCCGGCTTGTAGCGAAGGGTTATAGTCAGAAGAGAGGGATAGATTATGAGGAGACCTTCGCTCCTGTAGCTCGTTTGGAGGCTATTAGGATACTCTTGGCTTATGCTGCATCCATGGGTTTCAAAATTTTTCAAATGGATGTCAAGAGTGCCTTCTTAAACGGCTATATTGAGGAGGAGGTTCTATGTCCAGCAAACCCCCGGTTTTGAAAAATCCCAAGTTTCCAAACCATGTCTTTAAAACTCACAAAGCTTTGTATGGTTTGAAACAAGCCCTAGAGCTGGTATGAGAGATTAAAAACCTTTTTGCTAGCTAAGGGTTTTAAAATGGGATGTGTAGATAAAACGCTCTTTCTCCTCAAGCAAGGCAAAGATACTCTCTTGATCCAAATTTACGTGGATGATATCATTTTCGGTGGTTCTTCTCACGCTTTGGTTGCCAAGTTGCAGATACTATGAGCAGGGAGTTCGAGATGAGCATGATGGGCGAGCTGATTTCTTTCTCGGGTTGCAAATTAAGCAATCCCGAGAGGGACGTTTGTGCACCAGGGCAAGTACACAAGGGACTTGCTGAAGCGGTTCGACATGGGGTGAGCCAAGCCTCTTCCAACGCCCATGTCGACGACGACTGCCCTGGATGCTGACACGGATGGAGAAGCAGTGGACCAGAAGGAGTACCGCAGCATGATTGGATCTGCTCTACCTGACGGCGACACGGCCGGACATTCAGTTCGCCGTGTGCTTGTGCGCGCGCTTCAGGCTTCGCCACGCACTTCTCACCGTCAGGCGGTGAAGCGCATCTTCAGGTACCTTCGTTTCACGCCTGAGCTCGGGATTTTGTATTCTGCTTCTTCCACCTCTCGCTTTGTGGCTTTTCTGATGCTGATTTTGCTGGTTGTCGCATGAGCGCAAGTCTACTTCAGGGACTTGCCAGTTTATTGGATCTTCTCTGGTGTCGTGGTCTTCCCGCAAGCAGTCTAGTGTCGTTCAGTCTACCACGGAGGCTGAATATGTTGCTGCGGCTAGCTGCTGTTCCCAGTTACTCTGGATGATGGCCACTTTGCGTGATTTTGGTTTGAGCTTTACTCGAGTTCCTTTGCTTTGTGACAGCACGAGTGCCATTAGCGTGCTAAGAACCCTGTGCTTCACTCGAAAACAAACACATTGATGTGCGCTTTCATTTCTTGCGAGACCACCAGGAGAAGGTGATATCGACTTCGCCATGTCGATACTCATCACCATTTGGCTGATATTTTCACCAAGCCTTTAGACGAATCAACCTTTAATAGGTTGAGGGGTGAGCTTGGTGTGTGTTTCCCCTTTTAGATGGGGGAAGCATTTTGAGATGTACAGACTGACTCTTTTATTTTGAGGCTCTTTTCTTTTGAGTTTCTTGAGTCTCTCCTTTTGGTATCTTCTTTCCTTCAGTTCTGTGTCGGGCATACGCATTTACATTCTGAGCTTCATGTCTATATTCACTAGAATGTAATTATGCTCTTGTTAGTATTGCTCCGATACTCTATGATGATGCTTGTATCTATGCTCTTTCTGATCACTGTTACATGTTTTATGAGCGAGCTATTTTTTTTTTGGAATGGTGAAGTATGCCTAATGTATATAAATCTGAAAATGTTCACCATTGAGATATGCAACTAGCATGTGTAGGGTGTGTTGAGTCCATTCCTGCTTTTCATATATGCTAGGTTGCTATGTCTCTATTTCTGAGTCATTCACTTGCTTGGTTGTTCATAACTTGCTAAAATCTGAACCAAGTATTGTTGAATTGAAAAGATCGAGATGGATTGCTTGTCAACACCTCATGGTATTGAGACTGTTTCTCATTGCACTTTGAGTTAAACTTGAGCCATGTAGTGTATGACCGACCGAAACCGTTGCTTTAAGCTTCTGATTGCTTCGGCATAGGCTTCGCACGGTTGAAAAGTTAGGCGATGACAAGCTTTCAACCTCTCGCAATCACATGCTAAAAATGAACTTGTGAATTCTTTTACCGCTGCAACTCCGATATGAATTTGAAATCACAAGTATATGCTTCATTCCTATGCATGATGATTGAACTTTGCTAGGGGTAGTTCACCTTGTATATATGCTTAGCACTTGTTTGGATTCCTTCTATATACATGTCTAGTGCTATGTTGATGGTGACTATCCTTTTGGCTTAAAACTGCTCACATGCTCATATGCTTCATATTTCGTATAAGTGATCAGTTTGAGCCTTTGCTATTTGAGTGCTTAATTGAGATGTTGGAGCTATACTGATTAGAGCATCTTTGCACTCTTTTGACTATATCCTTGAAGCTCCTAACTTGCATTTTGACCTCATATGCATTGTGGAAGGAGATCTTTGTGTCAGGGGGAGTTTATATGTGAAGAGAGTTGCTTCTCCGATACCTTTTGGCCTTGATAAGTGCATTTTCAACTAGGGGGAGAAATTTACGCAAATCATATGCCCTGAAAATCTTTTGTCCTAATTGCTTGCATTTGTCGAGGGGGAGTTTGCTAGTTGTGTTGAGCCGTTGCCTCTGTCTTGAGGGACTAGCAAACGTTCCTAGCTTCTCATGAGCTTTCATAAGCTTTCTCATTTGGCTTTCAATTGGTATCGTCTGGTGTGCTTTCCCATTTGGTTTGGGTTGATTTTCAATTGGTTCGGAGTGATTTTCTTGCTAGTTGTGTTGAGCCTCTGTGCCTCTTTCTTGAGGGACTAGCATTTTGCTTCTGTTGTCTTCCGATCTTCAATTGGTATCTGCTAGCGGTGTTGAGCCTGTTCTACCTCTTCTTGAGGCTAGCTTTACTTTGCTTGGTTGCGTCGAGCCGTTGCCCATGTCTTTGGGGACCAAGTTTTTCGCTTCATCCACTTGACCTTCTTTGGCTTTTGATAGGCTTTTGGGTCATTTGGTTGGGTTTTCTCTTCCCACTCCTTCCTACCTCCTTCTTCTTATCATGATTTGTTGTGGAGTTGACAATGCACTCATCAAGGGGGAGATTGCGGATACATGGGTGTATGCCGAGTCTCTGTGTGATGAGTGATTGTCAACGGAGATGATGCGCATGTTCTTTGGCTTGTGTTGTGCAGGTGTCGAGCACGGAGACAGTGGTCGATGGCGGGTGAAGGTCAAGTTGCGACGTGTCGTGCCGACGGACCGGCGCGATGAAGGATGGGCGTGCCGTGCGGCGGACGTGCCATGCCGATGTATCGGACGGTGAAGGGCGGACGTGGACTTGGACTGATGGACTGGAGGCCGGAGGATCAGCTGTGGTGGCTGGCAGCCTGCGACAGCGACAAGCGGAGAAGTGCGATCATGTCGGTGGAAGGGGTGCACAGGCGGTGCATCCCTTCTACGACGCCGGTTTGTTGGTAGAGCCCGGGAAAAACCAACGGTGGACGGTTTCCAGGTTTGGCCTCAAAACCTGGGTGCTGGGTTTCCAGGTTGAGCCACAAAACCTGGGCGCGACGGTTTCCAGGTTGAGCCTCAAAACCTGGGCGTGGGCCGGTTTCCGAGTTTGGGCCTCAAAACTCGGGCGCGGACGGTTTCCGAGTTTGGCCACAAAACTCAGGCTGGAGGCTGGTTTCCCGGTTTGGGCCTCAAAACCGGGGGCTGATGGAAAAGGCTGGTTTCCCGGTTTGGGCCGCAAAACCGGGGGTGCAGAGTGGTGGCGGCACGTGGCGGCGATCTGAAGGTTGCGTGGAGGCGACGCGGAAGACCGTGCGGACGTGGCCGTCGGATCTACCTACCACCAGCGGGTGGACTAGAATAGCCTTAGGGTTAGGCTGGTCCGCTCTGTAATTAGAGTAGAGAGGGGTAGAGTAGGAAATAGACTTAGGCTAGGTTAGTATAAGTAGTCTAGGGAGACACCCTCCTCCCCATCTCAATCTCAGTTAGAGCTTTCATTTCCTAGGGTTTCCACTCTCCCACACCCCTGCTTTAGCTAGTTGAGATCCGCAGAGACTCCACTCTGTGTACTGTTGATTCGAGGAAGTGAGGCCGTATCCTCACCTTGGATCCCATCTCTTGGTGTCAATTCGCGTTTTGATTTCATGTTCATCATGTTCTTCGCGGATTGCTTTGTGCCTTGAGTTTTCCCGTCGCTTGATCTTTGTGCTCGGTTCATCTTTCACGATTCCGTTTGAACTGAGTTGCTCTAGATCGTGAGGCACTTCTTTCCACCGAAAGAAATCATCTCTAACCTCACGGTCTAGGAGATCGATCAAGTTTTAGTTTCGGGTCTCTTTTTCTTCTTTCCCCCGAATTCCTTCGATTCACCGATTTGGAGTTAGGTTCGAGCCATGATCTCTTAGAGATAGCTCACTAACCTCCTTGTGACTCCTCAGATCGAATCCCAAGCCTAGAGCACTTGATTCGGAGGAGATCGGATTGAATCGCCGGAGTTTCAGTGCAGTCGCGGGGTGACCGGACGCTCTGTCGGGCTGACGGACGCACGCTTTCAGAGTCCGGTCGTTGAGCACGGCGCCAAGCTTTTCTGCGTACTGACCGGACGCTCTCGACCGGACGCTCTGTTTGCATTTCGACCGGACGCTACGCTTGCACTGTTCCCGTGTCATTGTCTCATCTGACCGGACGCTCAGTGAACGACCGGACGCTTGAGCTCCGTGCGTCCGGTCGCGAACAGAGAGCTCCCAGAGCTGTTTTCTGACGACCGGACGCGTCCGGTCCCTGCTGACCGGACGCAGGCCAGAGTCCGGTCGCTGCAGTTTCGCGCGTCTTCGTTCGCGGTTCGTTCGTTCTTGATCGGATTTGAGTTCCGTCTTTTGGGTTGGCTTTCTAGGGTTGTCTAGTGTCCCGCTGTGCTTCTAGGAAGCATCCACCCTACATCTAGGGTCGTGGACATTAGCAAGCTCTAGGTTCGCTTTTGGGTTGATCTTGGGACAGTGGCATCTAGTTTCCGAAAGGAAATTTTTGAAGCTCCCATTCACCCCCCCCTCTGGTCGCTTTCGGGTAGCTTCTCGGTCCTTCATGCCGCATCTTCTTCACCATCTCCCCCCACTGCATCATCATCAAAGCACCCGTACTGAGCAATAATATCAGCGTGGGCCAATTCTTCTTCACCTTCTTCACCATCATCCATTACAACCCCCCTTTCTCCATGCTTCGTCCAACAAATATAGTTTGTTACGAAACCCGACTTCAACAAATGCGTATGAAGAGTCCTTGGGCATGAATATTCCTTCAAATTCTTACAAACGGTGCATGGGCAGCACATGAAACCATCCTGCTTGTTTGCCTCAGCCACACCTAAGAAATAGTGCACGCCAACAATGAACTCTTTAGAGCGGCGATCGACATTATACATCCAATTGTGTGACAACATCTGCATTAAATATTACAACCATGCACTTAGTAGTTTCTCATGTTATTGCACAACACTCATGACATCACATGATTGATTAATTCAAGCAAGCTTGACTACAACGAAGACTATCACAGCTAGCACTAAAAAAACTAAAATAAAATGCACTTAAGCAACATATTAGTTCGCGTCCGATCCCAACTAAAATAGACAGATCATTCGCTTCATCAGCATGGATGGGCTGCTGCCGCTGACTCACTGTCTCATCACCTTCAGCGGCAACCTCTTGTGCAACAGAATTTCGTACGTGCTGAACGTACTCTTCCTCCCAGTACCAACCTTTACATCCGTCGGTGCCCTCCCACTGCAATTAGAACAAAGAATAAGAAATTTAAACAACAGCATCAAGCAAAACCAATACAAATGAACCATATTAATCAAATGCGGGTAAATAATAACCCACCTCATGGTCTGGACACTTGTAGAATATACGACCCTTGTTGATTCCCTCTTTTTTCACTCAGTACTCTTTCACAATCTTCTGCTTACACTCGCCGCAAGCAATGAGAGGAAGATCCGACCGCAAACGCTTCAGATCCCGATGATGAGAGGCTGAGGACCCGGTCACGGTTGCCATCTACTATATCCATGCTCATTTTGTAAACTATTACATGCAAATTCCTAATTTTCTAAACAATTATAAATAAAAAAGACTCTAAATTTATCTATTTGTTTAGATAATCGAAAAATATGATATAACAATACCAATTTCCACATTGTCTACTCTCTATATTTATTGTTGCAAACTATTATAAATTCCACATTTTTCTAAATAAAATAAACTAAAAAGACACTAAAATTCAATATTACTCGTCTTGCATAAGTAAAATATAGAATGGATACTACCTAGCAGTAGAAAACTATCAAGTGATTGTGATGAACCAATTTAAACTACTCAACTCTCTAGTCCTGTTCTTGCAAACTATATATTTTAATTAAATTCCTCTCATATTCAAAAGACATGGTAGGAGATGAAAATAGTTACCTCTAAATGCAAAGAGACGATGATGGAGTCAAAGAAGATCACCAATTGACGCCGGAGACGAAGAACAATGAAGAACAAGCAATAGCAACAGCAAGAACAAGCAAGAAGCTTACTGAAATTTGAATGTCTCTGGCTCGGGGGAGGAAGAAGTTGGCTAGTTAAAAACCGGGGAGCTTTAGTCCCGGTTTGTATTAAAACTGGGGCTCAAAGGTGATCATTTATCCCGGGGCAAGCCACAAACTGTGGCTAAATCTTTAGTCCCAGTCCGTGGCACCAACCGGGACTAAAGAGTGCCCTTTAGTTCCGGTTGGTAACATGGACCGGGACTAAAGGGTCCCTGCCCCGACAGCTCTGCGCAGTAGCCGTTGGGGCAGACCCTTTAGTCCCGGTCCATGTTACCGACCGGGACTAAAGGGTCTATTAGTCCCGGGCGGCAAAAACGCCGAGACTAAAGACGATTTTGAGAATCGGCCAAAGACCCTGTTCTGTAGTAGTGTAATGTGGCCATGTATACGATTAATCGCTTAGAGGCCGGGCTTAGTTTGGATGTCCATGTATATATCTCAACTCATGTATATTTGAGTGGTTTTGAACTAAATTACGTCTTATATAACTGCACATAAATACACCTTAAAACACATGGATTGTAAGGGATTAGAGTGAAATTTAGTTCAAGTTTCATTTCAATCCTCTCCAACCCACGTGGATTGGAGTGTATTTATGTATAATTCAAACAAGAGCTTACACTTCAATCAACTCTAACACATTGAAGGGTCGAGATGGCGGACTAGAGGGGGGTGAATAGTCCTTTCTAAAAATAATCGCACCGGCTAACCGAAACAAATGCGGAATTAAAACTATCGGTCTAGCCAAGACTACACCCCTCTACCTATACTCTATGACACCTTACAAAAGATCCTAAACAATGCAAATAAGGTGTCGGGCTAGTTAGAGCTCACCTAACCAATTCTAGAAGCAAGGTCACACAAACCTATGCGACTAGTACTACAAACACCGGGGAGCTCCTACACAATCTAGTAAGCAAAGCACAAAGCTCCTAAGCTCACTAGCAATGCTCAACAACAAGGCTACACAAGCCAAATTAGAGAGCTCAACTTAGCTACACAAACTAAGCAATGTGACTAGCAAGACTACAAGTCAACTAGTCACTCACGGGATCAACTTCTATGCTACACAAGCAAAGAAAGTAACTAGCAAGCTACACAAGCTAACTAATTACAAGAGCAACTACACAAGCACAATATATATATGAAAGTAAATACAAGCTTGTGTAAGAAGATAGCAAACCACCGAGAAGATGTAGACAATGTTGACACAGTGATTTTATCCCGAGGTTCACTTGGTTGCCACCAAGCTAGTCCCCGTTGTGTCGACCACACACTTTGGTAGTTCGGCGGCTAATAGGCACCACACCTAGCTCGACACTCGAGCGCCGCAAGAACTCACCCACAAGTGAGGGTAACTCAATGACACGCACAGTCTACTAGAGTTGCTCTTCGCGATCCCCGCGGGGCGAGCACAATGCCCCTCACAAAGCCTTCTCCGGAGCCACGCACAATCTTCTTGCGGGCTTCACGACGGAGACACAACCACCAAGCCGTCTAGGAGGTGGCAACCTCCAAGAGTAACAAGCACCACCAGCTTGCAACTCGATCACCTAGTGCCACTCGATGCAATCTCTCAATGCAACGCACTAGCAATCACTCACTCGCTATCGATTCGCACACTAGTAAGCACAAGCGAGTTAGAGGGTTCCTAAGCACATCCACACAAGCCACAAAGGCTTTAGAGAACTCAACCACCAGCCCAAGGCCGGTTACCAACGATATATATAGCCCCAAGAGCTAACTAGCTGTTGCCCCTTCACTGGGCAACCTGCGCCACCATCGGACGCTCCGGATTGGGGGCATCGGACGCTAGCCTAGCGTCCGATGCTCCAGATAGAGCCACGTGTCCAACGATAAAAAAAAGATCCGTTAGATCCCCATGGCTAGTTCATTTCCTGCGCCAGTTAAAGTGGCATCGGACGCGCCGATGCCTAGCATCGGACGCTCCGATGCCTCTGCTCGATTCTGCACGCAAACACTCTCACATCGGACGCGTCGAACCTTTTCATCGGACGCTAAGGGCTAGCGTCCGATGACACACCAGAGAGGTTCCAGAATGCTCCCAAACACATCGGACGCGTCCGATGGTTCCACATCGGACGTAGGCCAGCGTCCGATGCTCCCTGGAAAACTTGCTCGCGTCACGTCACCTGCATCGGACTCTCCAACAGTGATTCTACAGCGTCCGTTGCCAGCGTTTGATGCTCCTTCAACTTCTGACAGAAACTGGGGTTTACCACCGGACGCTCGGCCTAGCGTTCGATGCCTCTCGGACCAGCGTCGGATGCTCCCTGAGCATAGCACTTAACCTTCGAAAACCGCTGAATCCTGCTTCGCAAGCTCGACAGGAGGGAGAGGGACTATACACTAGTTTCTCCCACTTCTCCACACCTCCTTTCAACACAACTTCTTTCCAAAACAACTTCTCCTTTGCAAATGTGCCAACACCATCAAGAGTGCAACATCATGTGTATGTGTGTTAGCATTTTCACAATCATTTTCAAAGGATTTTCACTTTGTACTCACAACGCCACTCGATCCTAGCAACATCGCAATGTTAGATCGCTCAGTGGCACTAGATGACCGATATGCAAACAAGTTTGCTCCTCTTGATAGTACGACATCTATCCTAACCCGGTCATAATCTTCTCTACACACCATGACCGGTGAAATGAAATGCCCTACAAATATACCTTTGCCTTGCGCATTCCATTCCATCTCCTCCATTGTTGATGCAACACATGCACCAACCTAGATTAATTGATATGATCCACTTCATATCATCATATGGCCTCCATGGTCCATCGATCTTGACCTCACTTGCTCTTCACCATTGCTTCGGTTCTTCGGCGCCAAGTCTTTGCTCAAGCCTCCCGACACTCGTACCAACGGCTTCAAGCCTCCAACTTGCCTCCACCTTCGCAACCGGTCCATCAAGCCAAGTCTTGTCTTGATCTTCACCATCTTAGCCACATGACCACATGTCATGTCACATATGCAATAAGCTCATTCTTCATCACATGCATGAGCATTGCAACATCCTTCAAGCCATTTCACCCCTATGGCATGTGTTGCTCATACATGATCACCTGTGGACTTAACACCTGTGTATCTCACATAAACATCATTAGTCCACCTAAAGTTGTCACTCAATTACCAAAACCAAACTAGGACCTTTCAATCTCCCCCTTTTGGTAATTGATGACAACTCTACAAAGATATGGAAATTAAGCTTATTCCAAGCTCGCACTTCACAAGAATGTAAATTACTAACTTGGTTTGGGTTCTATGTTACTTATCCAACATTAAGACCATATGAGATGATTTGGATAAGTACCATACAACCCGACTTGGTAGTGATAACTCCCCCTACATGTGTGCTCAAATGGTTTGGTTTCAAGCTTGCACGCATGCATAAATATGAAATTTGTGGGAGTGTTAGCACTACTAAGTGATGCTAAGGTATACAAGATAGAATTGTAACTTTGTAGCGTGTATACCACATTTTTTAATCTTCCTTAGCATCAACCTTGCTAGAAACAAGTGAAACTAGATACCACGTGAGATCAACATTATAATCAAGGTTCTAGTTACCACTTGCTACACTAAGACTATGCTCTAGATTTCAAATAAAGGAAAACAATCATCATCCAAGTCTTAGCTCTAGAAAATATTGCACACAAGCATGTAGGAATGTAAAACATATGCAATTTGAGCAAGCAAATGTATTGCACAAACAAAATGCAAATCATGTATTCATGAGCTTGCTCCCCCTACTTGTGTGTTCTCTTTTGTCCAAGAATTTTGATCCTTTCCATTGTTCAATCTTGCTCCATTCTTCATCTTTTGTTTTTCTCTCTCCTTTGTTCTTGATATATTTTTGCCACAAATTCTTCTCCCTATCATATCATATCATTTTTGCACTTTCCCCCCTTTGTCATCAATGACCATAAAAGGTATGCTCTTTTCATACAAAGGGTGACACTAGGGTAGATGGTTGGCACTTGAGTCTGGATTTTTGATGGACACCACTGAAAGGTCCTAATTGGCTAGAGGGGGTGAATAGCCTAAAAAAAATTCTACAAACTCACTAGAGTAAAGTATTAGTATTACAAATGGCGAGAATGCGGTTTGCTCTAGCTCTAAATGTTAGGCAAGCCACCTATTTGCAATTCTAGTAATTTAATATCTCTATGGCACACAATTGCTATGTCTCTATTTTAACTAGTTAGAGAGCTAACAAGATAAATAAATTGCTCAACACTATGTCACTACTTTTACACTAGAGAGCAAAATAAATCAACTAAATATGCTATGTTACTCTACTTGCAATTTATCACTACTACTACACAGGTATATAAATAGCAAGTATGAAAGAGAGATAATTAATTTCAATACCGACGGTGAAGAAGAGAGATGATGATGCCAATCACCAAATAATTAATGCCAATGAGATATATATCAATCAATTCAATTCACCGGGAGATAATAAATGACACAATTGATTTTTCTCCCGAGGTTCACTTGCTTGCCAGCAAGCTAGTCCCCGTTGTGTCCCTCTACACCACGTGGTTCGGTGGCTAATCGGTATCACACACCGAGCCTCTCAATAGGCGCCACAAGAACCTACCAATGGAGAGAAGTTGAATGACACAAGCAATCCACTAGAGTTGGAATTTGGCACTCCACCGGGGAACCACAACAACCCCTCACAAATATCACCTTGATTGGGGGTGGACACAATCACCAAATCCCCTCACAAATCAATCCACCTCCAACCGTCTAGGTGACGGCAATCACCAAGAGTAATAAGAAATCCACAATTGCAATCACCACCTAGTGCCACCAAATGAAATTACAAAATGCACGACACTAGGGTTTCCCCAAATCCTCTCTCAAATGAGCACCAAGCTATGAGATGGAGAGGAGAGGGAGGAGATGCTCTTCAAGCTCACAAGATCAACACTTCGAAACCTCAATCTCTTATTAGGGTTAGCACAAAGCTTTGGGAGAGAGAGAGAAGGGAGGAGAGCTTTTCTTCTTTCAAAAGGATGAACAAGAGCCGGAATAAAGGAAGCCTAGGAGAAAGAAGGGGAAACCCCTTTAACCCCGAGCTGGCCCAGCGCACTTGCCAGGAGCAACTGTATTCCCAGCTCAAACGGTCACAGAGCCCCTTCCTCACTATCAGGATGACGTGTGGGTCCAAAGCTTCCAACGGAAGGAAACGACACTAAACCAACAAAACACCACACGACTTTTCTCTCTATCGGACAAACCAGCGGGCGACAACGCATTGTCCTCGACGTTCCCTGGGTCTCTCTGCGAGCACATGCACGCGGACAAACTGAGCAGGCAAAGGCTCTCACCAGTCACCACCATGCATGCAGACCGTTGGCAAGACTAACACTAGCGCATCAACCACACCTGCAGCTGACGTGCGGGACCACTCGGAGGCGACCCCATGTGCTAGACTCTCAGGTCAAAGGCAATAGGCAAGGGCGTGCTCTCTCTATGCAAAAAAATAGCAGTGCCTCTCTCTCACACATACACTCCATCAACAAGAAATTCTTGTTGAGCCTGCACAAAATTCTTGTTGAGCTAAAAGATGCTCTCTGTCAGGCACACTCTCTCTATGGTCCCCACGCATGCATGCAAAAAGATGGCGGTCCCCTCTCTCCAACACACTCTCAACCAGAAATTCTTGTTAAGGACAACCAAATTTCTTGTTGAGATATGGCTCGCAACAGAGGACCCTCGGTCAGCAATTTCAGCTATGTTAACAGGAAATTCTTGCTGAGCAGCAGCAGCTCCACTTAAACCTTCTCTTTTCTTTACTTTTCAAGAGCTAACTTCATCAAAATAATTTAAGCACTTAAGTTAGCATTTTCACAAAGAAAATTAAGGGCTTTTCTCGGATTTCTCACCACGTCACTAAGCGTATGCATATGCAAATGAAACTCACACTTAGTGGCACTAGACAACCATTGCAATTAAGAATTTCCCCTCTTTATAGTACGGTTATCTATCCTAAACCCGATAACACTCTCTATAGTGTCTTGACCGGCAAAATAAATATCCTATTTTTATACCTTTGCCTCGAGCCCATAGGATATATATTTTATTTTATTTTCGAGACATGAGCACTTGATCACCATGATAATTTTCTAGCTCCATCACTTGGTGTGTACCAACCCATCTCAAACCACAACACTCATTGCAATAGTTAGTACACGTAGGTGTCATCAATTATCCAAAACCAAACTAGAGCTTCCAACCACCATATGTGTTGGAATGACACCATGTGTAGGATCTTTGACCTTGATACCAATAGGTGGAGCACCTTCTCTTATGTAGCATGGGTCATTCACTTGATAAACTTGAGCTCTTGTTGGTGAGGGATGCTTTGCTTGATTTGATCACTTAAAGTTGAGGATCACTTGACATCTTGTAGGATACCACTTGTGAGCTTGATCTAGACACCACTTGGTAAATATCACTTGAAAGATCATATACCATCTTGAATAGATACCATGTGAAGAAATGATGAGTCTAGATACCACTTGAATGATAGTTTAAACTTGATATCCATTTGCATTATTGTCTTCTTCTTGAACTCTTGTCATGAGCCCTCATTTGTGAATTGAACTATTAAACTTGCACAAGATATCTAACTCGGTTTGCTCTAGAGTAAGCTTCTTCATATATTTTTCAATGGTTATCTTACTCACGTTGAATTAGACACTTGAATGTTCATCTTCTAGATCAAGTACTTGGGTTCACTAGCTCATGAAAACTCATATACTAACCACTAGATCATATAATCAATCAAGCAATAGTGGTAGGCTATGAATTTAAACTTTTTATTTGTTATGCATGATCCTATTAAGCATGTACTATATGCACTAACCGCATACTAGTAAGGGATGAAATGATCATGCACATTACAATGATACCTTTGCTATCTTGGAGTAGAGGATAGTCATTTGATTCCAATTAAGCTCCAAATAGCAATGTGAAGTCCATGGTGAAGACCAATATATATACCAATTGATAGAACAAATCTTCACTCATGTGATCAAGTGCACTATCTTGTTGTGGTTGGCTTGCTTCTTCATTTTGATCATAGCTTGCATATATGAATACCGCTTATGATTTGCTTCTCTATCTTAGGTGTTGCTTTCTTTCTTTCTTGATCAATCTCTTGATTTCTCCAACTAAGCATCTTCAATGATACTTAAGATCATCACTTCCATGTTAGCCTTCCAAGCCTCACTTGGTTAACCTACAAAAGGCGGCAAGCCCTACAAAAGGGAGAAGTGACCTCTCTCCAAAGAATCATCCTTGATACTCACTTGAATTGACTTTGTTTGACTGATCCATTTGAACTCTCCTTGAAATGCGACTTTCAATCCATCTTTGAGTCCTTTTCTTTCTTCCAAATGATCTTCAATTTGATAAAAGAACTTGATCTTTCTCTTCATCTTGATCTTCAATTGGAGTACCAAATGTGTGCCAAATACACTTCCCAATAAATGAACTTGTACTCATATTTGTCATACTTCTAGCTCATATCAAAACCAAACATAGGTCCCTCAACCACTTATAAACATGATTCCAACTTGAGGACCTTTCAATTAAAGTGACTCTAGATCAATCCAATAATTGTCACTTTTCTGGCAGATTCTGTCCTTCTCAAGAAAATATGCATATCTCCCAAATATAGGTCCAATGACCATGAAATTTGGTGGATCTGTGCCTCACTATATACTCTAGTAGCCATAAAATTTTGAGCTTCATTGGACTTCTAGGTTGCTACCTGATTTCATATCTTTCCACATTACTACATGCTGAAAACTGCTGCACTATAGTTGACAAGATCCACTCCAACCCCAAAGCTTCACTTATCCAATCATCATGAGATTTTTACAGCAACTAATACCATAAGTGTAGAGCATGTGTACCAAATTTTAAGCCAATCCAACTAGATTTGATCATCCAAACATGCCAATCTTCTCAGCTCTCTCAGATTTTGCAATATTGGACAACTTTGAGCAATTGAGCTATACTCTACTAATTTGAATCAAACTTGAAGCTAACTTGTTTGAATAATCTCACAAGACATATATACATTCAAATTACTTACTAAATGAAGTCTCATGAACATATTCACTCAAACTAACTCAATTTTGTTCACTAAGCATCAAATCCATTCAAACATCTCATATATGCATATATATATATATCCAATTCAATCAACTCATATGCATCTAAATTAACATGATCAACAAGAGATATACCTTGGTAGCTCATGATCATCCAAATAGCAAGCTTCTACTAAAATTGATTGCTAGCCATCAAATATTTCCAATCAACCACACAACTAGAATGTGACACTTGCATGTTGTAACACAATTGGACTTCACTCTTTTTGTCTTGGCATTGGGATGGATTTGCACTAGGCTTCTTTACCAATCACAAGATGATCAACATGGAACAAATTGAATCAAGCCTCCAATGCCATGGTACCTACACACATTCATCCACTAGTTGATGGTACCCAAACTTGTTTGGGTCCTCTCAAGTTAGGCGCAACATACTTTGGCATAGCCTTAGTATGAGTAGCGGGATGAGTTGCAATAGCCACCGATGAGGTACCATTGTCATCCTTTCTAAGCACAAGATTAACATCAATTGAAATAGGCTTAGAAGTGTTACTTAGGGGACATGAATTAGCCATGTGTCCCCTTTCCCGGCATGAATAGCAAATTCTCTTTGATTGAGCATTTTCTTCTTCCTCAAATGTTGCTTCTCATTGCCTTGCTTCTTCTTGTTTGCTTGAGCCTTCTCCTCAAGCTTGTTTGGACAACCCAAAGCTAGGTGGCCCAATTCATCACAATTGTAGCACATGATGTGAGCCAAATTTTTCTTCATTTCATTCTCATTCTTGCTCATCATCATCTTGGCATCTTGGATATGAGTTGGATGCCTTGCTCTTCCGCCCCTTCTTGTTTTCTTCTTCTTTACCATCAAGTCACCACCATCACGGTTGATCTTGACTTGATCTTGGGGCTTCTCTTTTTGCTCAACTTGTGGCTTTGGTTGAGGCTCTTCTTGTTGCTTCATCACACATTGGCTTGGTTGGGCACATAGAGGTGATGTCCCTAGTGCGACACTTGAAGCACTTGACATGCTTGAGTCTCTCTCTCCTTCCCTTTCTTCTCCTTCTTCAACTTTTGGGGCAAGCATTTGCAAGATGTCCCATCTCATGGCACCGATAGCACATGAAATGAGATAGCTTCTTTTGTTCTTGCTTCTTCATCTCTCTTTCATATTTCTTCTTTCCCCATCTTTTGCCTTTGATCTTGCTCTTGTTGAAGCCAATGCCACTCTTGTCACCATAGTTCTTTTGATTCTTCAACATGTGCTCAAAGGTGACTTTGGAGTTGTAGCACCTCTCTAACTTGTTGCTCAAATTCTTCACTTCACTTTTGAGCTCATTGTTCTCCTTCAAAATGTTAGTCTCACAAGACATAGAAGTAGAACAAGCATCTATATGTGAAGAACATGGCATAGATAATAAATCATCACAAGAGGTGGATACATGCTTCTTCTCTACATCACATGGGTTAGCACAAATATGCAATTGATCATTTGACCCAAATGATGAGCTCTGACTAGTTTTAGTTTCTTCATTAGAAAGCTTCTTAGCGAGAAAAGCATGGTCTTGTACCAAGTTGTCATGAGCAACACTAAGTTTCTCATGAGTCAATTTAAGCTCATCATGTGAACAAGTAGTAACATAAAGTAGATGCTTTTGTTATTCACATGCATTCTTTAGAAATGAATTTTCTTTTGTCAATTTCATTGTTTTAGCCATCTCATTTTCTAAAGCTTTGGTGAGTCTACACACAAGCTCAAAGTTTGGATCATCACAATCAACAACCACATTTGCAATTGATACCTTAGTGTCACCGTGTGACATGAAGCAATGTGGTGTAGAGGAAGAGCTTGTAGAGACATCACTCTCATAGCCGTCATCATCATCATCATCAAGTGTGCATGAGGTAGCATCATCTTTTGCATCACTTGAGCTTCGGCTATGGTCACCATCATCCTTGTCAAGTGATCTTGTGGATTGATCATCATCATCATCACTTGACCATGAGGTGGAGCAATCTTCCACAATCACCAAGTTGTGGTCATGCTCATCATCCTCATGCGCCTCTTCCTTGGGCTCACTAACATCATCATCATTTGGAGCACTCCCATACTTGTCATTGAGATATTTCCACATGTGATGGGAGGACTCCATATCCATTATCTCACTAAAGATATCATCATGCAAAGATCTAAAAATGATGTTAGTAGCTTGGCATTCGAGATCTAGGCATTTCTCTTGTGCTTGAGTTAGATTCTTTTCATCCAACACATGAGAAAAGCCTATATCTACGATCCACCACATTTGAGGGCAAATAAACTTGAAATTGCATATCATCCAAGTTTTCCAATGTGTAAAGTGAGTGCCATCAAAAATATGTGGACAATCAATGCCTAGCCCATAAGTCGCCATCCTCTCAGGTCGGTGAAGACCACAAATGAGAGACCTAGCTCTGATACCACTTGAAGGGTCGAGATGGCGGACTAGAGGGGGAGTGAATAGTCCTTTCTAAAAATAATCGCACCGGCTAACCGAAACAAATGCGGAATTAAAACTATCGGTCTAGCCAAGACTACACCCCTCTACCTATACTCTATGACACCTTACAAAAGATCCTAAACAATGCAAATAAGGTGTCGGGCTAGTTAGAGCTCACCTAACCAATTCTAGAAGCAAGGTCACACGAACCTATGCGACTAGTACTACAAACACCGGGGAGCTCCTACACAATCTAGTAAGCAAAGCACAAAGCTCCTAAGCTCACTAGCAATGCTCAACAACAAGGCTACACAAGCCAAATTAGAGAGCTCAACTTAGCTACACAAATTAAGCAATGTGACTAGCAAGACTACAAGTCAACTAGTCACTCACGGGATCAACTTCTATGCTACACAAGCAAAGAAAGTAACTAGCAAGCTACACAAGCTAACTAATTACAAGAGCAACTACACAAGCACAATATATATATGAAAGTAAATACAAGCTTGTGTAAGAAGATAGCAAACCACCGAGAAGATGTAGACAATGTTGACACAGTGATTTTATCCCGAGGTTCACTTGGTTGCCACCAAGCTAGTCCCCGTTGTGTCGACCACACACTTTGGTAGTTCGGCGGCTAATAGGCACCACACCTAGCTCGACACTCGAGCGCCGCAAGAACTCACCCACAAGTGAGGGTAACTCAATGACACGCACAGTCTACTAGAGTTGCTCTTCGCGATCCCCGCGGGGCGAGCACAATGCCCCTCACAAAGCCTTCTCCGGAGCCACGCACAATCTTCTTGCGGGCTTCACGACGGAGACACAACCACCAAGCCGTCTAGGAGGTGGCAACCTCCAAGAGTAACAAGCACCACCAGCTTGCAACTCGATCACCTAGTGCCACTCGATGCAATCTCTCAATGCAACGCACTAGCAATCACTCACTCGCTATCGATTCGCACACTAGTAAGCACAAGCGAGTTAGAGGGCTCCTAAGCACATCCACACAAGCCACAAAGGCTTTAGAGAACTCAACCACCAGCCCAAGGCCGGTTACCAACGATATATATAGCCCCAAGAGCTAACTAGCTGTTGCCCCTTCACTGGGCAACCTGCGCCACCATCGGACGCTCTGGATTGGGGGCATCGGACGCTGGCCTAGCGTCCGATGCTCCAGATGGAGCCACGTGTCCAACGATAAAGAAAAAGATCCGTTAGATCCCCATGGCTAGTTCATTTCCTGCGCCAGTTAAAGTGGCATCGGACGCGTCGATGCCTAGCATCGGACGCTCCGATGCCTCTGCTCGATTCTGCATGCAAACACTCTCACATCGGATGCGTCGAACCCTTTTCATCGGACGCTAAGGGCTAGCGTCCGATGACACACTAGAGAGGTTCCAGAATGCTCCCAAACACATCGGACGCGTCCGATGGTTCCACATCGGACGTAGGCCAGCGTCCGATGCTCCCTGGAAAACTTGCTCGCGTCACGTCACCTGCATCGGACTCTCCAACAGTGATTCTACAGCGTCCGTTGCCAGCGTCTGATGCTCCTTCAACTTCTGACAGAAACTAGGGTTTACCACTGGACGCTCGGCCTAGCGTTCGATGCCTCTCGGACCAGCGTCGGATGCTCCCTGAGCATAGCACTTAACCTTCGAAAACCGCTGAATCCTGCCTCGCAAGCTCGACAGGAGGGAGAGGGACTATACACTAGTTTCTCCCACTTCTCCACACCTCCTTTCAACACAACTTCTTTCCAAAACAACTTCTCCTTTGCAAATGTGCCAACACCATCAAGAGTGCAACATCATGTGTATGTGTGTTAGCATTTTCACAATCATTTTCAAAGGATTTTCACTTTGTACTCACAACGCCACTCGATCCTAGCAACATTGCAATGTTAGATCGCTCAAGTGGCACTAGATGACCGATATGCAAACAAGTTTGCTCCTCTTGATAGTACGACATCTATCCTAAACCCGGTCATAATCTTCTCTACACACCAATGACCGGTGAAATGAAATGCCCTACAAATATACCTTTGCCTTGCGCATTCCATTCCAGCTCCTCCATTGTTGATGCAACACATGCACCAACCTAGATTAAATTGATATGATCCACTTCATATCATCATATGGCCTCCATGGTCCATCGATCTTGACCTCACTTGCTCTTCACCATTGCTTCGGTTCTTCGGCGCCAAGTCTTTGCTCAAGCCTCCCGACACTCGGTACCAACGGCTTCAAAGCCTCCAACTTGCCCTCCACCTTCGCAACCGGTCCATCAAGCCAAGTCTTGTCTTGATCTTCACCATCTTAGACACATGACCACATGTCATGTCACATATGCAATAAGCTCATTCTTCATCACATGCATGAGCATTGCAACATCCTTCAAGCCATTTCACCCCTATGGCATGTGTTGCTCATACATGATTACCTATGGACTTAACACCTGTGTATCTCACATAAACATCATTAGTCCACCTAAAGTTGTCACTCAATTACCAAAACCAAACTAGGACCTTTCACACATGTGGTTTGAGGTAGATGATAGACTTTTAGGATCGACTAGGTGCTAGATCAGGTGGGTTCTCTCTGATTTCAGTTATGTAACAGGGGAGTAGTTCATCTGTGATGAACTACCAAGGAGGAACAGAGAGGTAGGGTTGAGTACCTTTGAGGGTTGAAGGATCATGCCGTCACTGCTTCGTTGACGGAGGCTGCCCACGGGCAGCGACGGTCGGTGTAGGGGCAGAGGAGTCCGGCGACGGCGACCATGCAGTGGCGGCATGGAGACGCTGGTGGCGCTTCCCACCGCTGGCAGTGCCACCCTCGGGATCGGATTAGGGTTAGGACGGTGGGGACTAATAGACAAAAGAGAGTGATATATTCAAAAGAGCATCCGCATCCATTCTCCATACACATGCACTTCTCGATTCAATGGTGTGGTTGACTATCTCTTTGGATCCATTGTTTAATTTGACAACATATGTTCTTAAGCTTTTTGAAAATTCATAAAAACTCTGGGATAATGGTGAAGTGAAAGAGCTAGAGACATAGTGCTTGATTTGATCATTCTATCTTCCAATTACTCAAGATTCAAGGTAAAGTAATAAGCCCCGTGATGAATAATATGATATATTTTTCTAATCCAAATGAGAATTTTTGTTTGAATGCATGTGTACTTGTTAGAAATGCAGATATTGCAGCAACTCCTGATCCATTGTTGAGTTTGATTTTGCTATGGGACTAGCAAAGGTTAAGCTTGGGGGAACTTGTTGACGCTCACTAATGCTCATAATTAACCATCAACTATTGTATGAAATGACACTAAATGAATCACAAAACATAGTTGCAGGGTTTGAAACTAACAAGTTCCACGAGTTTTGGTGCTCTCACTTGTTTTGTAGAACATCCATGTTTTTACCATATAAAAGTATCTCAAGTGATGAAACAGAGCAGACCATTGCAAAGACCTCGTCGAGATGATTGAAACAGATATATGATTTGCTATATTTGGAGTCCCAGAGTGAGAGTCCTCGATGGATACAACTTGGAAGATTCCAGAACATTCTAGAAGACACGAGAAGGCGACCCACGGAAGGCGGGGCCCACCTGTCATAGAGGCAGACCGACCGGTCTCCCCCCTGGACCGACCGGTCTGGTGTAGGGCCCAAACTCGCCCCCCTTCGCGTGATGCACTCCAACCGACCTCTTTGACGTGTTTTGGCCCATTAAGGCCCATGTGCATATGGCGAAGGATTTAGTACCACATCGGTTGCCCAAGGTGGAGGGGAGGCCAGGAGCCCCTATATAATAAACGCTAGACCCCCCTAAGGCAACACATCATCATGGAGTTGTAGAGGCGTCCCTCGAATGGATAACCTCTCCTCTCTATGTAATTAGGTTTAGATTTTCCAATGGAATAGCTTAGCTCTAGTCGGGAGTTAGGGACAGCGGAGCTGCGCTCCGGTTCCGGAGGAGTCTTCAGAGTTTTGGTATGTCTTTGTATCTTTTCTTTGTAAGACTTATGCTTTAATATATTTATCTTCTCTATTTACTTTATGCTTCATTATATGATTAGTGTAGTTATATCTTGGCATGGGATCTTTGTTCGTATTGAGTGCTCTAGTTATCCTAGGTAATTAGAGTAGTAATCGATAGATTAGACATGGTGTTTAGTCTATAGGTTACCTGAGGTTGCGCTCAATCCCACGGAATAGTTGTGGTAGCCCCAGGGGTGACAGCTTTGTTAGGCCTTTGTAGTCCACCACGTTCAGATTGATGTTTCGTAGAGCTTTTGGCAGCCTTCTCCCAACTACCTTTTCCCAATCTTCTTCGAGAGTTGGAAAGGACCTGCTGCTCCAAAGTGCCAATGTTTATGACTGCTATTTCTTTTCATCCTTGTTACCTTAGAACCCAAGTAATAGAGAAGTGCATAGGAACCTTGATCTCTCCTGTTGTCCTCCCATTATAGTTATCTAGTTATCATTGAATTATCTTTTATGTGCTTTCTTTTATTATCCTATCATATATCATTCACTCCTGCTTTAGTCTAATTAGTACTCTGAGTTAGTGGATGCATGATAGTGAATTATCAGTTTCTTGACCCTTGCTTCCAAGTGGTAAAATATAAATAACGATCCTGGAATACTCCCGGTAAAATGCTACAATGGTGTTCTGTGCGCTTGCAGAATCTTTCATATTCTATTTGCGTTAACAAACGTCAACAGTGACTAACCTTGGAAGACCCAAAAAGATTTAGGTACCTAAAAAGAATTTATCTCTTTTGTAGGTAAACTATAAAGCAGGAGGAAGGCATTGAGTGCTTGATAGTGGGTGCACTCAACACATGACTGGAGATGGTAGAATGTTCAAATCAATCAACACTAGTGCTAATGATCATGCGGATGCTATCACATTTGGTGACAACAAGAAAGGCAAGGTCAAAGGCTTGGGCAAGATTGCAATATCCAATGACTTGAGCATCTCCAATGTACTATTAGTGGAATCTCTCAACTTCAACCTATTGTCTGTGGCACAATTGTGTGATTTGGGATTCAAATGCATATTTGGTGTTGATGATGTGGAGATAGTGAGTGTTGATGGAAGTGATTTGGTCTTTAAAGGATTTAGATATGAGAATCTCTATTTGGTGGACTTTGATGCGAGTAAAGCTCAATTGACAACATGCTTATTCACCAAATCAAGTATGGTTTGGCTATGGCATAGGCGCTTGGGACATGTTGGAATGAAGCAACTAAAGAGGCTAGTGAAGCATCATGATATGGTGAGAGGGCTAAAAGATGTTCACTTTGAGAAGGACAAGCTTTGTAGTGCATGCCAAATGGGAAAACAAGTTCGAAACACCCATCCTAACAAAGGAATGATGAGCACTACACATGCACTTGAGTTGTTGCCCATGGATTTATTTGGACCAACAATATATGCAAGTATTGGGGGAAACAAGTATGGATTTGTGATAGTGGATGACTATACAAGATACACATGGGTCTTCTTTCTCGTTGACAAGAGTGAAGTGTTTGGTATATTCAAAACCTTTGTCAAGAGAAGCCAAAATGAGTTTGATACAAGAATCAAGAAAGTGAGAAGTGACAATGGAAGTGAGTTTACAAACACAAGAGTTGATGAGCTATGTGATGAGTTTGGAATCAAGCATCAATTCTCGGCCAAGTATACACCTCAATCCAATGGGATAGTTGAAAGGAAGAATAGGACACTCATTGATATGTCAAGATCCATGCTTAGTGAATACAATGTAAGTGATTCTTTTTGGGATGAAGCAATCAACACGACATGTTATTATAGCAACTATCGGTGTTTCGAACCCGGGGGTATGACACCAACGAGTAATATGATCGCGTGCTATCTTCCTGGATGGTGATGCAAGATGACACAAGGATTTATCCTGGTTCGAGCAAAGAAGGCCCTACGTCCAGCAAGGGAGGAGGTTCTTGTATTACTTGCACCTAAGTGCTTGTACAGGGGCGAATACAAGCTCGGTGAGCGTGGACCGGAGTCTGGACTTGAGTGTGTGGGTGTATGTGTGTTCTAACGTGTTTGTCCCCGGCGGAATGAGGGCCCTGGTGTCCCCTTTTATAGAGCAAGGGGAGGCCAGGGTTACACAAGGGTATTACAGGTGTCGGGGCATACTGTGCCCAATACGAAGTAGGGTAGGAACCCTGTCTTGTCGAAGACATTGTAGCCGATGTGGGCGTCGCTGTTGAGGCGTCCTTGGGGCGTAGCCTCCATCCTGGGCGTGGACGTGGAGGCGTAGCGAAGTGGAAGCCGTACAACACCCATCCCGGAACGTACAGGACGCGGCGAGGTCCCTCCGGGTCTTGGGGTACCTATCCTCCAATAGCGTGAAAGCAGTTAGGGCTCGAGGAGCGTAGAGCCGGCCTCGAGGTAGCGCCTACGGGGGGCTCGAGCCCCTGCAGGTATGGGCAAGTCCCGTGAAAATTGTTTGAGCGGCAGGCATCTATGCCTCGGGACATGGCTTGGACATGCCACAGTGTAGGGCGTGGGTTAACAGTGCTTTACTGGTGCCTTTTCGCCCAAACTTGCGGTGAAAACGAGACTTGACTCTGCCCTAGTTCACTGTGGTGCACGTTGTGTTGCAGAGGACGTGACTGGAGTAGGTGGAGGTATTAAATGCGCGGTATGGAGCCGACATCCGATGTCTGCGCCGCTCGAGGGAAGCATGTAGCGTCTCGAGGGATAGGCTGCTGTGCCAGAGGGGCTCGAGATCCCCGCGTGGGGTCTCGAGGTGTGGTGTTCGGCTGTGAGGGGCTCGAAGGGTAGTGGAGCGCTTGCCCGAGGCCTGACGCGGAGGACTCGGGCGAGACGGAGAACGAGAGTTCGCCCGAGGCCTGGCTTGGAGGGCTCGGGCGAGACGGAAGACGAGCGTTCGCCCGAGGCCTGGCTTGGAGGGCTCGGGCGAGACGGAAGACGAGCGTTCGCCCGAGGCCTGGCTTGGAGGGCTCGGGCGAGACGGAGAACGAGCGTTCGCCCGAGGCCTGGCTTGGAGGGCTCGGGCGAGACGGAAGACGAGCGTTCGCCCGAGGCCTGGCTTGGAGGGCTCGGGCGAGACGGAAAACGAGCGTTCGCCCGAGGCCTGGCTTGGAGGGCTCGGGCGAGACGGAAAACGAGCGTTCGCCCGAGGCCTGGCTTGGAGGGCTCGGGCGAGACGGAAGATGAGCGTTCGCCCGAGGCCTAGCTTGGAGGGCTCGGCTCGGTGGGCCAGCGTTGTAGGCCTCGAGGGGTTGGTTTTTTTTAGGGGGTTAGACTTAGTTAGGTCTTTTATTAATTGGTGCTCTAGGTTTTACCTATTTGTTTGTGTTGATTGGGGGTACCCCTTTTGCGGACCCCCGACAGTAGCCCCCGAGCCCTTGTTCGAGTGCTTGCATTCGAGCAGGGGCTCCCGACTGGGATCTCGATGGTTAGCTAACTGGTCTCGAGGGTTTCGTCGATTTGATTTCGTGGGTGTCGTGCGAGCGACACCCGCGGGTGTAGCCCCCGAGGCCACGGGGGAGTGGTTAGAACTCCCTCGTGGGCTTTTTGCGAGTGTGAGTGTTAGTTGCGATTTTTAGGTTCGGGGGTGTCGTGCCCCCGAGTTTTTTAGACCCTCTTTCGTCGAGGGGTGCCAGGCTGAACCGATCGGCCGGCTCTTCGAGCTGTCCGGCACACCGGTTGCCCTGGCTTGTCATCCCGCGAGTCCTTTCGATCGGATGCGAGGGGGGATGCCTCGTACTACCACGAGCGGGCGAGTATCGAGGTTCCCGGTGAGCTGATAACGGGGAATCCAAGTGAGACCTCGTGCCCCGTTCGATAGGGGTCGACTGTAGCCCGGAGGCGATCTCATAAAGCATGGGTGCTCAGTCTGCAGGAGTGCCGGGTCCATTCGATAGGACCCGGTGGCTCGATGCCTCCCTCCGAGGGGATCTCACTGCATGTCGAGCTCCCCGCCTTGGATACATGTGAGGGGCCTCGAGGGCTTGGCCCTCGAGCGATGCTGCGAGTGGCGCCCCTTAGTGTCCCTGACTCGGGTGCTCGAAGCCGGCTGTCGAACCCTCTTCGAGGGCCAGCCTTCGCTGCTTCGAGACTTAGGGTCGGGGCCCGTTTTTAACTTCTTGAAGAAGCCTTCGTCGCTTGGAATCCTTCTGCCCGTTGGGCGCGCCCTTTCAGGCGGAAACTGTCAGGGAGTGGAGATCGTGGCGCCAGGGCGACCGACGAGAATCCGGCGCGGCGGCCGTGGTGGTCCCGGAGGAGCGGAGCGAGTGCGGAGTCGCCGCGTGTACCTGTCATCTAGCTCGAGACGCGGTTAGGTGGGTACATTAAATGTGTGCGGTTACCTTTTCGCCGTCGTGGGAGACGGCGCCGGTTTGTCGATGAGGACGCGCTGCCTCCTGATGCGGACGGTGGTGTAGGTGGCACTCCTCCTCCTGGCTCGGACGTCGAGGCTGAGCCTGCGACAGAAGATCTTGGGGAGGGCGTTCGCCGGTCGAGGGGTCGTGACGAAGGCGAGGCGGTTGCGTCGATCTGCATTGCCTCAGCGGATGTCGAGGGGTCGTTTTCGAGGGGCGGCGTCGAAGGCCGAGTCCCTGTGTCCGGCTCGAGGGGTGGCGCCGAAGGTCGAGCCCCCATGTCCGGCTCGAGGGGTGGCGTTGAGAGGCCAGCCCCCGGTCCGATTTTGACAGATGGCTCGAGAATGTCCCTCGAGAAGACATCTAGTGGGACGGTGCCGTGCGTGGATGCCAATTTAGCCATCTCGTCTGCGGCGGGCGCCCATGAGCATTTCTTCATCGTCGTCGTCATCGGCGTCGCGCTTTGCCTTCTGACCTTTGCCTTCGTCCGTGGAGCGGCCAAAGAAGGCCCCCACTGCCTCGTCGCCTGAGGCGAAGCTGGTGACACGATCCATCAGATCCTCGACCGTCCTGGGACGGTAGCGCCCTAGCTCGTGGACTAGCTCTTGGCATGTGGTGCCTGCGAGGAACGCTGAGATGACATCCTCATCAGGTACGTGGGGGAGCTCGAGGCGCTGCTTCGAGAATCACCGAGCGAAGTCGCGGAGGGGCTCGTCCGCTGCCTGCCTGCAACGTCATAGATCCCAGGGGTTGCCTGGGCGCGCGCAAGTCCCTTTGAAATTCCTATCGAAGACCCTGAGTAGGTCGGCCCAGTCGTGGATCTGATGCGGCGGGAGCCCCTCGAGCCACCGTCGGGCGGTGTTCGAGAGGTAGAGCGGAAGCTGGCGTATGATCACGCGGTCGTCGTTCTTTGCCCCGCCCAGTTGGCAGCTCAGGCGGAAGTCGGAGAGCCACAGCTTGGGCTCGACCCCCCCGTCATACTTCACGATGTTGGTCGGTGGTCGAAAGCGGTCGGGGAGGGTCGAGCTGCGGATGGCCCGGCTGAAGACCCTGGGGCCCGGGGGCTCGAGGGTTTGCCGGCTGTCGGCGACCCGCTCCTGGGCTGGCCTGGCTCGAGGGGCGTCCGGCTGGTGGACGGACATCTCACGCTCATTGCGGGGCGTGTGTGCTGGCTTCCCCGAGGCTACCCCGCGCCGGCGCGAGGCCGAGCTCTCGGCCAGCTGCACAGCGGCTGTCTCGAGGAGGCTCTTCACTTCCCCGAGCATGCGTCTGGTGTCGGGGTTGGAGACGGCGGGTAGGTCGCGGAGTAGCTTTGCGGCCGCCACCACGTTCTGCCCGGCTCGCGGGAAGCACACCTCGGGACGCGCCGGTGCCCCGTCCTCAAGGTTCTGCCGGCGGACCCCTCGAGCCCGGCCTCGAGCTCCGGCTCCTCGAGGCTGGGCTGGTTCCTGCACAAGAGTTTTTTCGAGCTGCAGCAGGCGTTGTCGTTCCTCCTCGGCCTTGGCGATTGCTTCCCTCAGCTGCGCGAGCTGCGCCACCCGGTCGTCGTTGCGGTGATGTGGCGCACCCGAGGCCAGGGGTTCGTTTCTCCCCTGAACGCGTGATTCTCCTGCCGCAGCCACGTTGTTGGGCGCTTCGAGGTTGAGCGTCGGCCTTGCGTCGTCGTCGCCGTCGTCCTTAGCATCGCTCACGACCCCCTCGAGCTGGAAGCACTCCCTGGTGGGATCCCAGAGGTCAGGGTCGTGGTAGTCGTACTCGTCGGAGTCGGAGTCGTTGACGTCGCGCCGCCCTGGCTCGTGCTGGGACCGCAGCTCGCGGCACCATTCTCCGATGGTAGCTCGCCGGGGTGGCTCGACGACTTGTGTGAAGCCGCGATCGACGTGCACGGGGTAGATGATCTCCAGGTCGGCGATGGCTCATAGAAGCACGCCCGGACGCTCCTCCCGGTCCGCCACCGCCCGGTCCTGATGGCGCTCATCGAGGTGGTGGGCGTAGACAGTTGCGGAGTTGTTGAGGCCAAATGGGAACCGCTGGCACCGAGCGCGGTGCAACCCGTGCGGGAGGAAGCCGGGTGGTGTCGACGGAGCGCGGCTCGGGGGCCTCTGGCTAGGCTCCCGGTCCGTGCGCATGACGAACACGAACTCGCTGGGGGAGTGCGCACGCGCCCTTGAAATCTCCGGCTGCGCGCCAGGCAGGTTTCTCCTCGGGGACTCTGCGCCGGCCGCGGGGAAGTGGGCATACGCCGCGGGCACCGCCTGTGCCCGGCGACGATGGTGACGACGGCGCCGCTCATGAGGTGGCGACGCGTGGTGGTGCGGGCGACGCGCCACGCCCTCCGCGCGGGGTGGCGTGACACGCCCTCCGTTCGGGCTCTCCGTGGAGAGCAGGGTCAGCTCGTTGCCGTTGCCGGTGGCTAGGAACTCAAGGTTCCCGAACCAGACGACGGCTCCAGCAGAGAACGAAGGAGTGGAAGAAGCCATCCAGAAAACAACGAGAAACCGACTCGACACGCGAAGGCCCCTACCTGGCGCGCCAACTGTCGGTGTTTCGAACCCGGGGGTATGACACCAACGAGTAATATGATCGCGTGCTCTCTTCCTGGATGGTGATGCAAGATGACACAAGGATTTATCCTGGTTCGGGCAAAGAAGGCCCTACGTCCAGCGAGGGAGGAGGTTCTTGTATTACTTGCACCTAAGTGCTTGTACAGGGGCGAATACAAGCTCGGTGAGCGTGGACCGGAGTCCGGACTTGAGTGTGTGGGTGTATGTGTGTTCTAACGTGTTTGTCCCCGGCGGAATGAGGGCCCTGGTGTCCCCTTTTATAGAGCAAGGGGAGGCCAGGGTTACACAAGGGTATTACAGGTGTCGGGGCATACTGTGCCCAATACGAAGTAGGGTAGGAACCCTGTCTTGTCGAAGACATTGTAGCCGATGTGGGCGTCGCTGTTGAGGCGTCCTTGGGGCGTAGCCTCCATCCTGGGCGTGGACGTGGAGGCGTAGTGAAGTGGAAGCCGTACAGCACCCATCCCGGAACGTACAGGACGCGGCGAGGTCCCTCCGGGTCTTGGGGTACCTATCCTCCAATAGCGTGAAAGCAGTTAGGGCTCGAGGGGCGTAGAGCCGGCCTCGAGGTAGCGCCTACGGGGGGCTCGAGCCCCTGCAGGTATGGGCAAGTCCCGTGAAAATTGTTTGAGCGGCAGGCATCTATGCCTCGGGACATGGCTTGGACATGCCACAGTGTAGGGCGTGGGTTAACAGTGCTTTACTGGTGCCTTTTCGCCCAAACTTGCGGTGAAAACGAGACTTGACTCTGCCCTAGTTCACTGTGGTGCACGTTGTGTTGCAGAGGACGTGACTGGAGTAGGTGGAGGTATTAAATGCGCGGTATGGAGCCGGCATCCGATGTCTGCGCCGCTCGAGGGAAGCATGTAGCGTCTCGAGGGATAGGCTGCTGTGCCAGAGGGGCTCGAGATCCCCGCGTGGGGTCTCGAGGTGTGGTGTTCGGCTGTGAGGGGCTCGAAGGGTAGTGGAGCGCTTGCCCGAGGCCTGACGCGGAGGACTCGGGCGAGACGGAGAACGAGAGTTCGCCCGAGGCCTGGCTTGGAGGGCTCGGGCGAGACGGAAGACGAGCGTTCGCCCGAGGCCTGGCTTGGAGGGCTCGGGCGAGACGGAAGACGAGCGTTCGCCCGAGGCCTGGCTTGGAGGGCTCGGGCGAGACGGAGAACGAGCGTTCGCCCGAGGCCTGGCTTGGAGGGCTCGGGCGAGACGGAAGACGAGCGTTCGCCCGAGGCCTGGCTTGGAGGGCTCGGGCGAGACGGAAAACGAGCGTTCGCCCGAGGCCTGGCTTGGAGGGCTCGGGCGAGACGGAAAACGAGCGTTCGCCCGAGGCCTGGCTTGGAGGGCTCGGGCGAGACGGAAGATGAGCGTTCGCCCGAGGCCTAGCTTGGGGGGCTCGGCTCGGTGGGCCAGCGTTGTAGGCCTCGAGGGGTTGGTTTTTTTTAGGGGGTTAGACTTAGTTAGGTCTTTTATTAATTGGTGCTCTAGGTTTTACCTATTTGTTTGCGTTGATTGGGGGTACCCCTTTTGCGGACCCCCGACAGTAGCCCCCGAGCCCTTGTTCGAGTGCTTGCATTCGAGCAGGGGCTCCCGACTGGGATCTCGATGGTTAGCTAACTGGTCTCGAGGGTTTCGTCGATTTGATTTCGTGGGTGTCGTGCGAGCGACACCCGCGGGTGTAGCCCCCGAGGCCACGGGGGAGTGGTTAGAACTCCCTCGTGGGCTTTTTGCGAGTGTGAGTGTTAGTTGCGATTTTTAGGTTCGGGGGTGTCGTGCCCCCGAGTTTTTTAGACCCTCTTTCGTCGAGGGGTGCCAGGCTGAACCGATCGGCCGGCTCTTCGAGCTGTCCGGCACACCGGTTGCCCTGGCTTGTCATCCCGCGAGTCCTTTCGATCGGATGCGAGGGGGGATGCCTCGTACTACCACGAGCGGGCGAGTATCGAGGTTCCCGGTGAGCTGATAACGGGGAATCCAAGTGAGACCTCGTGCCCCGTTCGATAGGGGTCGACTGTAGCCCGGAGGCGATCTCATAAAGCATGGGTGCTCAGTCTGCAGGAGTGCCGGGTCCATTCGATAGGACCCGGTGGCTCGATGCCTCCCTCCGAGGGGATCTCACTGCATGTCGAGCTCCCCGCCTTGGATACATGTGAGGGGCCTCGAGGGCTTGGCCCTCGAGCGATGCTGCGAGTGGCGCCCCTTAGTGTCCCTGACTCGGGTGCTCGAAGCCGGCTGTCGAACCCTCTTCGAGGGCCAGCCTTCGCTGCTTCGAGACTTAGGGTCGGGGCCCGTTTTTAACTTCTTGAAGAAGCCTTCGTCGCTTGGAATCCTTCTGCCCGTTGGGCGCGCCCTTTCAGGCGGAAACTGTCAGGGAGTGGAGATCGTGGCGCCAGGGCGACCGACGAGAATCCGGCGCGGCGGCCGTGGTGGTCCCGGAGGAGCGGAGCGAGTGCGGAGTCGCCGCGTGTACCTGTCATCCAGCTCGAGACGCGGTTAGGTGGGTACATTAAATGTGTGCGGTTACCTTTTCGCCGTCGTGGGAGACGGCGCCGGTTTGTCGATGAGGACGCGCTGCCTCCTGATGCGGACGGTGGTGTAGGTGGCACTCCTCCTCCTGGCTCGGACGTCGAGGCTGAGCCTGCGACAGAAGATCTTGGGGAGGGCGTTCGCCGGTCGAGGGGTCGTGACGAAGGCGAGGCGGTTGCGTCGATCTGCATTGCCTCAGCGGATGTCGAGGGGTCGTTTTCGAGGGGCGGCGTCGAAGGCCGAGTCCCTGTGTCCGGCTCGAGGGGTGGCGCCGAAGGTCGAGCCCCCATGTCCGGCTCGAGGGGTGGCGTTGAGAGGCCAGCCCCCGGTCCGATTTTGACAGATGGCTCGAGAATGTCCCTCGAGAAGACATCTAGTGGGACGGTGCCGTGCGTGGATGCCAATTTAGCCATCTCGTCTGCGGCGGGCGCCCATGAGCATTTCTTCATCGTCGTCGTCATCGGCGTCGCGCTTTGCCTTCTGACCTTTGCCTTCGTCCGTGGAGCGGCCAAAGAAGGCCCCCACTGCCTCGTCGCCTGAGGCGAAGCTGGTGACACGATCCATCAGATCCTCGACCGTCCTGGGACGGTAGCGCCCTAGCTCGTGGACTAGCTCTTGGCATGTGGTGCCTGCGAGGAACGCTGAGATGACATCCTCATCAGGTACGTGGGGGAGCTCGAGGCGCTGCTTCGAGAATCACCGAGCGAAGTCGCGGAGGGGCTCGTCCGCTGCCTGCCTGCAACGTCATAGATCCCAGGGGTTGCCTGGGCGCGCGCAAGTCCCTTTGAAATTCCTATCGAAGACCCTGAGTAGGTCGGCCCAGTCGTGGATCTGATGCGGCGGGAGCCCCTCGAGCCACCGTCGGGCGGTGTTCGAGAGGTAGAGCGGAAGCTGGCGTATGATCACGCGGTCGTCGTTCTTTGCCCCGCCCAGTTGGCAGCTCAGGCGGAAGTCGGAGAGCCACAGCTTGGGCTCGACCCCCCCCCGTCATACTTCACGATGTTGGTCGGTGGTCGAAAGCGGTCGGGGAGGGTCGAGCTGCGGATGGCCCGGCTGAAGACCCTGGGGCCCGGGGGCTCGAGGGTTTGCCGGCTGTCGGCGACCCGCTCCTGGGCTGGCCTGGCTCGAGGGGCGTCCGGCTGGTGGACGGACATCTCACGCTCATTGCGGGGCGTGTGTGCTGGCTTCCCCGAGGCTACCCCGCGCCGGCGCGAGGCCGAGCTCTCGGCCAGCTGCACAGCGGCTGTCTCGAGGAGGCTCTTCACTTCCCCGAGCATGCGTCTGGTGTCGGGGTTGGAGACGGCGGGTAGGTCGCGGAGCAGCGTTGCGGCCGCCACCACGTTCTGCCCGGCTCGCGGGAAGCACATCTCGGGACGCGCCGGTGCCCCGTCCTCAAGGTTCTGCCGGCGGACCCCTCGAGCCCGGCCTCGAGCTCCGGCTCCTCGAGGCTGGGCTGGTTCCTGCACAAGAGTTTTTTCGAGCTGCAGTAGGCGTTGTCGTTCCTCCTCGGCCTTGGCGATTGCTTCCCTCAGCTGCGCGAGCTGCGCCACCCGGTCGTCGTTGCGGTGATGTGGCGCACCCGAGGCCAGGGGTTCGTTTCTCCCCTGAACGCGTGATTCTCCTGCCGCAGCCACGTTGTTGGGCGCTTCGAGGTTGAGCGTCGGCCTTGCGTCGTCGTCGCCGTCGTCCTTAGCATCGCTCACGACCCCCTCGAGCTGGAAGCACTCCCTGGTGGGATCCCAGAGGTCAGGGTCGTGGTAGTCGTACTCGTCGGAGTCGGAGTCGTTGACGTCGCGCCGCCCTGGCTCGTGCTGGGACCGCAGCTCGCGGCACCATTCTCCGATGGTAGCTCGCCGGGGTGGCTCGACGACTTGTGTGAAGCCGCGATCGACGTGCACGGGGTAGATGATCTCCAGGTCGGCGATGGCTCATAGAAGCACGCCCGGACGCTCCTCCCGGTCCGCCACCGCCCGGTCCTGATGGCGCTCATCGAGGTGGTGGGCGTAGACAGTTGCGGAGTTGTTGAGGCCAAATGGGAACCGCTGGCACCGAGCGCGGTGCAACCCGTGCGGGAGGAAGCCGGGTGGTGTCGACGGAGCGCGGCTCGGGGGCCTCTGGCTAGGCTCCCGGTCCGTGCGCATGACGAACACGAACTCGCTGGGGGAGTGCGCACGCGCCCTGGAAATCTCCGGCTGCGCGCCAGGCAGGTTTCTCCTCGGGGACTCTGCGCCGGCCGCGGGGAAGTGGGCATACGCCGCGGGCACCGCCTGTGCCCGGCGACGATGGTGACGACGGCGCCGCTCATGAGGTGGCGACGCGTGGTGGTGCGGGAGACGCGCCACGCCCTCCGCGCGGGGTGGCGTGACACGCCCTCCGTTCGGGCTCTCCGTGGAGAGCAGGGTCAGCTCGTTGCCGTTGCCGGTGGCTAGGAACTCAAGGTTCCCGAACCAGACGACGGCTCCAGCAGAGAACGAAGGAGTGGAAGAAGCCATCCAGAAAACAACGAGAAACCGACTCGACACGCGAAGGCCCCTACCTGGCGCGCCAACTGTCGGTGTTTCGAACCCGGGGGTATGACACCAACGAGTAATATGATCGCGTGCTCTCTTCCTGGATGGTGATGCAAGATGACACAAGGATTTATCCTGGTTCGGGCAAAGAAGGCCCTACGTCCAGCGAGGGAGGAGGTTCTTGTATTACTTGCACCTAAGTGCTTGTACAGGGGCGAATACAAGCTCGGTGAGCGTGGACCGGAGTCCGGACTTGAGTGTGTGGGTGTATGTGTGTTCTAACGTGTTTGTCCCCGGCGGAATGAGGGCCCTGGTGTCCCCTTTTATAGAGCAAGGGGAGGCCAGGGTTACACAAGGGTATTATAGGTGTCGGGGCGTACTGTGCCCAATACGAAGTAGGGTAGGAACCCTGTCTTGTCGAAGACATTGTAGCCGACGTGGGCGTCGCTGTTGAGGCATCCTTGGGGCGTAGCCTCCATCCTGGGCGTGGACGTGGAGGCGTGGCGAAGTGGAAGCCGTACAGCACCCATCCCGGAACGTACAGGATGCGGCGAGGTCCCTCCGGGTCTTGGGGTACCTATCCTCCAATAGCGTGAAAGCAGTTAGGGCTCGAGGGGCGTAGAGCCAGCCTCGAGGTAGCGCCTACGGGGGGCTCGAGCCCCTGCAGGTATGGGCAAGTCCCATGAAAATTGTTTGAGCGGCAGGCATCTATGCCTCGGGACATGGCTTGGACATGCCACAGTGTAGGGCGTGGGTTAACAGTGCTTTACTGGTGCCTTTTCGCCCATACTTGCGGTGAAAACGAGACATGACTCTGCCCTAGTTCACTGTGGTGCACGTTGTGTTGCAGAGGACGTGACTGGAGTAGGTGGAGGTATTAAATGCGCGGTATGGAGCCGGCATCCGATGTCTGCGCCGCTCGAGGGAAGCATGTAGCGTCTCGAGGGATAGGCTGCTGTGCCAGAGGGGCTCGAGATCCCCGCGTGGGGTCTCGAGGTGTGGTGTTCGGCTGTGAGGGGCTCGAAGGGTAGTGGAGCGCTTGCCCGACGCCTGACGCGGAGGGCTCGGGCGAGACGGAGAATGAGAGTTCGCCCGAGGCCTGGCTTGGAGGGCTCGGGCGAGACGGAAGACAAGCGTTCGCCCGAGGCCTGGCTTGGAGGGCTCGGGCGAGACGGAAGACGAGCGTTCGCCCGAGTCCTGGCTTGGAGGGCTCGGGCGAGACGGAGAACGAGCGTTCGCCCGAGGCCTGGCTTGGAGGGCTCGGGCGAGACGGAAGACGAGCGTTCGCTCGAGGCCTGGCTTGGAGGGCTCGGGCGAGATGGAGAACGAGCGTTCGCCCGAGGCCTGGCTTGGAGGGCTCGGGCGAGACGGAAAACGAGCGTTCGCCCGAGGCCTGGCTTGGAGGGCTCGGGCGAGACGGAAAACGAGCGTTCGCCCGAGGCCTGGCTTGGAGGGCTCGGGCGAGACGGAAGACGAGCGTTCACCCGAGGCCTAGCTTGGAGGGCTCGGCTCGGTGGGCCAGCGTTGTAGGCCTCGAGGGGTTGGTTTTTTTTAGGGGGTTAGACTTAGTTAGGTCTTTTATTAATTGGTGCTCTAGGTTTTACCTATTTGTTTGCGTTGATTGGGGGTACCCCTTTTGCGGACCCCCGACAGCAACCGACTCTATTATCACCCTCTATTGAAGAAGACACCATATGAGCTTCTCAATGATAGAAAGCCCAATATTGCTTATTTTTGGGTCTTTGGGTGCAAGTGTTATATATTGAAGAAGGGTACAAGACTTGTCAAGTTTGAGAAGAAGTGTGATGAAGGGTTTCTACTTGGTTATTCCACTACAAGCAAATCAGATAGAGTGTGGAACAACACAACAAGAATAGTTGAAGAAGTCCATGGTGTTGAGTTAGATGAAACCAATGGCTCTCATGAAGAACAAGACAATCTAGATGATGTGAGAGGAACACAATTGGTGGAGACTATGAAGAACATGGACATTGGTGATATAAGGCCAAAGCAAGTGATTGACATTGAAGATGACAAAGATAAAGTGCTCTCTCCTCCAACCATGCATGACAATGATGTTGCAAGCTCTAGTAGTTCTCATGATCAACAAAATGCTAGTAGCTCTCAAGTGGCTCATCCAAGTGCAAGTGCAAGTGTCCAACCGCAACAAGTGCTCCAACCAACACATATTGCAGGAGATCATCCTTTGGATCAAATTGTTGGTGACATAAGAAGAGGTGTGCAAACAAGATCAAGATTGGCCTCATTTTGTGAACACTACTCATTTGTATCATCTATTGAGCCAACCAAGATTGATGAAGCTTTGATGGATGTTGATTGGGTAAATGCAATGCATGAGGAATTGAACAACTTTACCCGCAATAATGTTTGGGAGTTAGTGGAAAGACCAAAGAACACAAATATTATTGGCACAAGATGGGTCTTCCGGAACAAGCAAGATGAAGATGGCATAGTTTTAAGGAATAAAGCAAGATTGGTTGCACAAGGGTACACTCAATTGGAAGGCATCGACTTTGGAGAAACCTATGCACCGGTTGCTAGATTGGAAGTCATTAGAATCTTACTTGCTATGCTTGTGCTCACAACATCAAGCTTTATCAAATGGATGTGAAAAGTGTGTTTTTCAATGGATTCATCAATGAACTAGTGTATGTTGAGCAACCTCCCGGATTTGAAGATTTGAAGAAGCCCAACCATGTGTACAAGCTCAAGAAGGCATTATACGGGTTGAAGCAAGCACCAAGAGCATGGTATGAAAGATTGAGAGACTTCTTGTTAGCTAAAGGGTTCAAGATTGGGAAGGTTGACACCACCCTCTTCACCAAGAAAATTGGAAGTGACTTGTTCGTGTTGCAAATCTATGTGAATGACATTATCTTTGGATCAACCAACCAAGACTTTTGTGAAGAGTTTGGAGAAATGATGGCTAAAGAAGTTGAGATGTCTATGATTGGAGAGCTTGGACTACAAATCAAGCAAATGAAGAAAGACACATTTGTTAGTCAAGGCAAGTACATCAAGGACATGCTCAAGAAGTTTGGGTTAGATGAAGTTGTCGGTGTTTGTTAACCGGCAACTCATCTTGGGGATTCCCGGATGATTTGTTCGGTGGGGATAGGCGTTCGTAGAACTCAACGAGTACACAAGGACAACGATTTATACTGGTTCAGACCGCTTAATAGCGTAATACCTTATGTCCAGTGGCGGCGTGTGCCTTGTGTTATGATCTGAGATTCAATGATTGGGGTAGGCGCCTGCTTCCCCTTATATGATCGGGCAAAGCTCAGCGCATACCGAGTCCTAGTCGGTTACAACAGAGGAGTTCTATTCTAATTACAAGACTTCCTTTAGAAACTCGACTAGGTTACAATGAGAGTCCTAATCCATGTCCACTTCGTATCATGTCTTCTGATCTCTCGCGACATCCCAGGACTAGTCCGAGTAATCATCTTCTGATGATATTTCTAACATTCTGGTTCGTCAAGCCCCGAGCTCATCAATATTTCTCTAAAATGTTATCTTCTGGTTTCTTTTGAGAATCATCCGAGTAATGTCTTGAGAAATCTTGAAGTACTCTGTAGATGAAAGAACTCTGGGTGTGCACTTTTTTAGAAAAGTGCACCCATAGGGTGTAGCCCCCGAGCCTCTGGTTATTTTTAATAACTTTGAAGATCTTTGAGCCTTTTCCCATTTAATCCTTTTATGAGAAAAAACTTTTCTTTGATGATATATACTCTGCAGCCCCCGAGCCTGTGTTCTGAGTACTAGAGGAGTCGGTACTTGGGGTCTTCAATATATCATCCGAGTAAACCTTAAAGTCTTTATGAAGTGACTACATGACACTGATTTGATGTTAATCCAACCGAGTAATAATTATTCGGCTTCAGGTGGGTAATGTTTTCATCAAACATCCCTTGTCACCCCCCACTGAATAAAGATTACCGCGAAGGACAACAATAATTGACCAGTGATTGTATCACCTGTCCACATTAACGATTCCTTGTCGTTTTGCGCAACTGCAACACTTTTGTTTATTTCCCCTTGAAGCATGCACGTGAAGTAAATAACCCATCAATGATGCTAGTCTTCACATGTGTAACAGTACGCTCGTGGGTGCACTTATTGAGCTCTGCTTGATCGTATCTATAAACTGAGTCCATAGACCAAGAGTAGTCGCCTATAAATACCCTTCCTGGGGAGCAAGGATGCCACACTTTCTCAAGTATATGACGTCCTTTACTCTGTTCAACATTATAATGTCCATAGTAGAGATGTCCGAGCCCCCAGGTGTCTTCCTTATGTAGGATAGTCAAAGTGCCCAGAAGAATTCTTGTGAAAGGACCATCCGTCAGGGTGGTTTCCAAGTGGTCGGGAGCATAGGGATATAGAGTTGCGCCTAGAAGAACTCTTGTGACTCCCGCATCACGGACAACCTCGGGATCACAGGTTTTCAAAAGGCATTAGGGTTGGGGCTGACTATCGAGTTCCTTGTGTACTAGGATAGAGCCTTGAACCCACCTTGGGATGTACTGAAAAGATATTATCCACCCAAGGTTTTGTGTCTACTTTACTGCGACTCACTGAACCCAGGCCTTGATGCACTGCTCATCAAGACTTTGTACCTTGATTACACTAGACTAGTGTTTTACATCCTGGTTGAGCCTGTACTAGAAACTGCTTCATCACAAGATGTAACCATCTATCTCTGCTGTAATTCCGAGTAATAATTGTTAAGATCCGGGTACTTGGAATGTTTTTCTAGTCCTTCATCTTTGATTCCGAGTACTAAATGTCTTTTGTGAAAATGATGTCATCTGTTTGCGGGATTGCTTGTTTATTGCCACTGACGCTGTCCAAACCGTCTTTCCAACCGTTAGGGTTTTGGATGGTTCTATAACGCCGTCTGAAAAAACCGAACAGTTGCCCACTTAGATCTATAATAAGTCGTCGTTTGCTTCACAAATTCTTCACTCTTTCATTGAGCCTTAGCTTTGGAGATCAAAAATTCTCACAGTCGATCTGTTAGTTGATGCGAAGAAAGACCCTTGTCATCAATATGGGTCCAAAGAAGCAGTCTCAGGAGGAGAAGAAGAGGAAGACCACTAGCGGAAACCCGCGCCACCCGTGCCCTCCCACTGATGTTCTTGCCTGGAAGGCGCCTAACACCAGGGAAGTGGAGCTGGTGCATCTGTTCCAATAGGGGTTGCTTCGTTCGCAGCCGATGGACGGGTGGAGGGTTCCGGTTGATCATCGTGCTCCAGCCCCCGATACGACGGAGATCATGATGTTCAAGTCTTTTGTTGAGCGCGGGTTAGGTCTCCCAGCATCCGATTTCCTGAGGGGATTACTGCATTATTATGGTTTGATCCTCAACCACATTACTCCAAATGCTACATTCCATATTGCGATCTTCTCCTATCTCTGTGTTGACGCTCACTAATGCTCATAATTAACCGTCAACTATTGCATGAAATGACACTAAATGAATCACAAAGCATAGTTGTAGGGTTTGAAACTAACAAGTTCCATGAGTTTTGGTGCTCTCACTTGTTTGTAGTACATCCATGTTTTTACCATATAAAAGTATCTCAAGTGATGAAACAGAGCACACCATTGCGAAGACCTCGTCGAGACGATCGAAACGGACATATGATTTGCTATATTTGGAGTCCCGGAGCGAGAGTCCTCGATGGATACGACTTAGAACATTCCAGAAGACACGAGAAGGTGATCCATGGAAGGCGGGGCCCACCTGTCATAGAGGCAGACCGACCGGTCTCCCCCTTGGGTCGACCGGTCTGCTATAGGGCCTAATCTCGCCCCCTTCGCGTGGCGCACTCCAACCGACCTCTCCAACGCGTTTTAGCCCATTAAGGCCCATGTGCATATGGCGAAGTATTTAGTCCCACATCGCTTGCCCAAGGTGGAGGGGAGGCCAGGAGCCCCTATATAATAAACCCAGGACCCCCCTGAGGCAACACAACATCATTAGGGAGTTTTTGTAGAGGCATCCCTCGAAGGACAACCTCTCCTCTCTATGTAATTAGGTTTAGATTTTCCAATGTAATTGCTTAGCTCTAGTTGGGAGTTAGGGAGAGCGGAGCTGCGCTCTGGTTCCGGAGGAGTCTTCAGAGTTTTGGTATGTCTTTGTATCTTTTCTTTGTAAGACTTATGCTTTAATATATTTATCTTCTCTATTTACTTTATGCCTTTCATATTATGATTAGTATAGTTGTTATGTTCTAGCATAGGATCTCTGCTCGTATCGAGTGCTCTAGTTATAGGCCATAATTAGAGTAGTAACTGATAGATTAGACTTGGTGTTTAGTCTATAGGTTACCTGAGGTTGCGCTCAACCCCACGGATAGTTGTGCTAGCCCTAGGTGGTGACAACCCTGATGGCCGACGTATTCCACCACGTTCGGGTTGATGTTCGTAGGACCGTAGTCAGAGCTTCCCAACCCCCTTCTCATCCCTTTCTGTGGTTGGTGTTCTGATGTCCTAAAGTGTTATTATATGACTACTATATCTTTTCATCCTTGTTACCTTAGAACCCAAGTAATAGAGAAGTGTTTAGGAACCTTGATCTCTCCCGTTGTCCTCCCACTATAGTTATCTAGTTATCATTGAATTATCTTTTATGTGCTTTCATTCATTATCATACCATATATCCATTACTCCTGCTTTAGTCTAATTAGTACTCTGAGTTAGTAGATGCATGATAGTGAGTTATCAGATTCTTGACCCTAGCTTCCCAGTGGTAAAATATAAATAACGATCCTGGAATACTCCCGGTAAAATGCTACAATGGTGTTCTGTGCGCTTGCAGAATCTTTTCATATTCTTATTTGCGTTAACAAACGTCAACACTCTGCGAGGCATTCCTATAGGGATATGCCCCTCCTTTACCCTTTTTCGATATTTCTTTTGGGTAAAATGTCAACCCAGTGACTCGAGAGTGGAGGTAGTCGGAGGAGCTAGCATTCAAGTTAGGCTAGAAGTAGCTAGCCAATATATCTCTGTAGAGTTATCAGAGTCAGTCCGAGAGTGGGCTAGCGGGTGGTTCTATATAGCCAACCCACCTCCGGCGCTTCGTCGTCATGATGGATGGCCGCCCCAGAAGAACCGCCAATGGAAGGATAAGATTTCTTTCGAAGAGGTGGAGGCCATTCAACCATTGATCAATATAATAGCAGCTTTGAAATTGAGTGGATTGACTGGGTACACCGTCGTCCAAGATTTCATCGCCTGTCGAGTCCATCCGCTGCAACAACGAGCCAATTTTGGCTTTGAATATCTTGGCGTCAGAAGCAAAAGCAATAACCACTCCAATGGGCACAAATGGACATTTGGATAGTGACTCTAGTGGTGACATGGTGGATCAAAAGTTATATCGGTCAATGATTGGAAGTTTACTCTATGTGACCGCATCAAGGCCAGATGTCATGTTTAGTGTGTGCAAGGTTCCAAGCTTCACCAAGGGAAAGTCATTTGAAGGCAACCAAAAGAATATTGAGATATTTGAAGCATACTCCAAATGTTGGACTTTGGTACCCAAGGGCTCTCAAATTGAATTGATTTGATACTCGAATTCCGATTATGCGGGATGCAAGGTGGATAGAAAGAGCACATCAGGCACTTGTGAATTGCTTGGAAGATCACTTGTCTCATGGTCATCAAAGAAGCAAAATAGTGTTGCACTCTCTATCGCCGAAGTCGAATACATATCCGCGAGTAGTTGTTGTGCACAATTGCTATGGATGAAAGCAACATTGCAAGATTATGGAGTCAAGTTTGGACAAGTCTTGCTATGTGATAATGAGAGCGTCGTCAAAATAGCCACCAACCCGGTTCAACATTCAAGAACAAAGCACATTGATATAAGGCATCACTTCATTAGAGATCATCAAGCTAAGAAGGACATATCTATTGAAAGTGTGGGCACCGATGATCAACTTGCCGATATCTTGACCAAGCCACTAAATGAGAGAAGGTTTTGCAAGCTAAGGAATGAATTGAATACCCTAGACTTCTCCAACATGAGTTGAATGCACCCCCCACATATGACATGCCTCTCCTCCAAGAAAGCAAAGGCGAAATTGTTTGGCATGTGCATTCATTCTTATTAGGTTGTGCTCTAGTTCATATAGCCATCACATTGCTTATTTAGGCTAATTCATGGTAAATCAAATGAATTTGGAGTATATATGGTACCACTATTGCTTCTATGTTTGACTTGATCTAGTGGTAGCATATAACTCGTTTGTGAGCTTGTAACTCTAGTGTTTGATCTAGTAAGTGAACAATAATTGTTTAACCAACGTGAGCAAGATAACCATTGAAAAGATGTGTGAAGAAGCTTACTCTAGAGCAAATCGTGTTAAATTTCTTATGCTCATGAGCTAGATTAAGCCACAACTTGACTTAGTTTGATCTCCTCGTGTGTATCACATGTTAAAAGTTGTCTCCCTTCATTAAAATTTGCCCCACCTTTTTATGATAATTGTTGACAAAGGGGGAGAAAAGAGTGCATACAAAGATAAGGTAACAAAGGGAGAGAACAATGTTGCAAAGATAAAAGTAAGTCTCAAGAGTATGTTTAGAAGTTTTCAAGTGGATCAGAGCTTGAACAACTAAAATTTGAGCATACAAATAGGGGGAGCAAGCTCATAAACATGCATGTTGCATTTGAAATGTGCATATTCATATGCTTGAATGCATTGCATAAGCTATTTAAATTGATATTCATGCTTATGTGGTAAATGCTAGTGTTAGAACATGATTGATGATATGACTTACTAGCATGTATAGGAATTGCAACTAGACATACTTATGTTTCAAGTAGTTCAAGAGCCTTATTATAAATATTGATCTCACGGGGTTCTTGAGTTTTGATGTATGTCTAGTGACAAATGGTGCTAAGGATGGTATAACATGTGCACTCCGATTGGTATCACGCTTCAAAGGTCCATTCTTATGCCTTAGCATCATCATTGGTAGTATTGCTCACCCACATTTCATATCCATACATATGTGTCAAACTTAGAACCAAAATCTATAACACATATGTAGGGGGAGCCAATACTACCAATGTGGTTACTCAAATTTAAATTACATATCTTTGTATAGGTTGTCATCAATTACCAAAAAGGAAGAGATTGAAAGCCCTAGTTTGGTTTTGGTTAATTAATAAAACCTATTTGGTCTAATCCTATTGCTAAGCATGTGTGTAGCTAATGAAAAAGGATTTTGACCAAGCCAAGTGGTGGAGATAGCAAAGTGGCCCTACCATTGGTGAATTGTGAGAAGAAGAGAAGAGATGGAGCAAAGAGGCCCGAAGGCAAAGGTATAACCTATAGGGCTCTTTGTTTTAGTGATCAAGACACTTAGTGAGTGTGATCACATTTAGGATACATAGTTGTACTATTAAGAGGAGATAATTCATGGCTTATGCGATATTCAAGTGCCACTAGGAGATCTCTAATATTTTGATGCTATAGACCTAGTGAGTGACTAACAAAACCCTTGGAAAAATACTTTGCAAAATGCTAATACACGTGCACAAGTGGTCACGTGAACAAGTGGTGAAACACCTTGGTGTTGGCGCATGGAAGCAAGGGTAGAAGTTAGAAAGTGAAACATGCTAAGTTAGGGGCATTGGACGCTGCAGGCGGCAGCATCGGACGCTAGCCGACGCGTCCGATGGCAAACCCTAGCTTCTGACATTTGTTGAAGAAGCATCGAACGCTTGCAACAGACGCTGGGAAATCACTGTTGCAGAGTCCGATGTTAATAACGTGGCGCGAGCAAATCTTTCAAGGAGCATCGGACGCGTCCGATGTGTTTTGCCCTCTCTAGAACCTCTCTGCATGGTCATTGGACGCTGGGGTGTAGCGTCCGATGCAAGGGTCCTAGACCGTCCGATGTGGGGCTAATCAGTGCTAAAAAGAGCAGTGACATCGGAGTGTCTGATGCCTGGCATCGGCGCGTCCGATGTCACTTTAATAGTGGCGCGAAGAAATGTGACCATTGGGATCGAGCGGCCTGAATTCATATCAGGGGGACACATGGCTCCATCCGGAGCATCAGACGCTGATCGAGCATCGGCGCGTCCGATGCCCCCGATTTCAGCCCAACGGCTAGGCCGACTTGTGTGGCCTATATAAGTGGCTTGGCCGGCTCACATGAGCTCTCTCTTGTACATTTTGATCCCTAAGCATCCTTGTGAGCATAGCCAAGCCTCCCCACTCATCTCAAGAGTTGATTTGATCATTTGTTAGTGAGATTAAGTGATCTAGTACTAAGATTTGAAAGAGTTCATTCTAGTGGCACTAGTTCTTCGCATCGGCCTTGAGTTTCTTGTTACTCTTGACATTTTTCGGTGCCTATTCGGCTTGGAGGCGTTGAGGTGGAGTTGGTAAGATTGGTGATTGTTCTTGGCCACCACCGTTCGTGATTGTGAGAGGTTTTGGAGCCTCACCTCGCCAGAGCGGCAAGGGGCATCCTTAGTGGATTGCTCGTGTCATTGAGCTATCTCACTAGTGATAGATTCTTATGGCGCTCTTTGTGAGCTTGGCGTGTTGTCAATTAGCCACTGGGTCACCTAGTATTGGTCGACACAACGGGGAGTAGCGTGCCGGCAAGCACGTGAACCTCGGGATAAATCATCGTGTCCCGTGTGCTTGACTATATTGGATTACTCACTTCATTCGATTGGAATTCATTCATATCTTTGGTGATTGATTTGACAAGTGGATTTCACCGGTGATTGGCTCTCTACTAGGCGATCCCGAAGGCTCGGTGAAAACCATCTCTATCTAGCTTATTTACTTTGTGTATTTACCTTGAGCTATTTCATTTGTGAAATTACATTCATATATTGATCTTTTGATATATTCCTTGTATTGCTCTTTGTGGTTATTTCTCTAAGTTTATCTATTACACATACTTGTTTCTCATACATCAATTGTATATCATAATGTGCTAGAGTTAGATTATTTGTTTCGCATTAGATTATAGCTCTAGTTGATTGTGTGTTATAGAACTATTAGGTAGAATTGTTGGATAGGTGGCTTGCAACACAAACTTTAGGCTAGTGCAAAAAGCTTCGCCGTTTGTGTTACTAACAAATTGCCTAAGTGATTTTTAGATTTTTAATTAGGCTATTCACCCCCTCTAGCCAAGTCGGACCTTTCAGTGAATTATAGACGGATTCTATAATTTATTTTTTTATATCCAAACACCTAACATTCGAGGTAATATCCAAAAATTTTACAGTCTGGAACTAAATAAGACTAAGTGTTATAAGTAACATCATTAAATCACCTTGGAGTATTGGACTAGGAGGTAAAATTGTATCATTGCCAACCATGAAAATGGGCAGGGCAAGATCGTTTGCATGCATCTGTCACACGCAAAGCTAGAATTAACATAGCATGGCACAACAGGCACGTGGCGACCACACAATGACAAGAGCTAGGAGACATCTGCTTGCGTCAATCCTCTCGCGGGTAGAGGTTTTATTATTATAAGTCATTTTAAAAATTCTAAAAAGTTAAAATTTTCTAAGTTTGACCAAATTTATATAATAAAATAATAACATTTATGATATCAACTAAGTATCATTAGATTTTTTTATTAATTATATTTTCATAATATACCTATTTGATGTCATGAATCTTTGTATTTCTTTTTATAATTTTGGTCAAACTTGAAAAAAATTTGACTCTCCAAAATTCTTGGAATGATTTATAATTTGGAATGGAGATAGTTCATATAAGAGGAGGAAAAAAATTATCTGACATTTCTCAACTATTACGTGAGTTTGATCTACCTCCCTCAATCAAAAAATCCAAATTTTTAGACTCTTCAAATCCTTGAAACCGTCTGATTTTAAGCGGTTTTAGGCTTTTAGCTGACATGGCACCACTTAAGCTATCCTATATGGCATCATATCAGCCACGAGGGAGGTAAATAAGACTTTTTGTATAGAATGGAGATCAATTAGACTTTTATAAAAAAGTTGTACAATTTTTTTTTCAAAAAATATCCAAATATTTGGATAGTTTTTAAGAAATATTTCTACTTTTTCCGTATAAACTCTAAGCTATCATGAAATTCTAATTTACATTCGTTGTGACCGGTGCAGCGTTACCTAGGACAACTGATATGACACCATATTAACAAAAAAAAAACTGCTTTCAAAACCGTCCAGAGAGATAAATCATATGATTTCAAGAGTTAGAGGAGCCTAATTTTTTATTTTCTGATTGAGGAAAAAAATGAGACTCACATAATAGTTGAGGGAGATAAGCTAGATTTTTTCTTTATTAAAATATAAAAAATCTTATTTTCTGCTTGAGAAAAACAAATTAAAGAGAGAGATGAAAACGGAGGAGAGTGTGGTCTCCGGTCTCCCGCTCCCGGTGTGAGAGGGGGGAATACGGCTGAATGGTAACAGGCCGTTGCTGGGCCTCGTTTCCACTCTGCTTGTTGCCAACATTCCTTTATCTTTTTTTTTTTTGGAAAAAGTCTACTTTTCTCCCTGAATTTTCGCGAAAGTCCGCTTTTCCTCCCTCAACCGCAAAACCGGACAAACTACCTCCCTCAACTTTTCAAACCGTGCGTTTTACCCCCCTGGAGTGGTTTTGAGGGTGGTTTTGCTACAGTGAAGGGTGGTTTTGCTACAGTGACGGCAATTTTGTCTTTTTCTTTTTTATTTATTTCGGCTGAATTTTTAAAAAACCGTAGTAAATTATAGAAAAATTATAAAATAAAAAATTTAATTTTGTTGGACTCCACATGAGTAGATCTACACAGTTTATATATAATATGATATATAATATGTCATATTTTTGTACAAAGTTTTTGCTGTGAAGGTTTTGTTCTTTTCTATTTATTGCGGCCAAATCTTTTAAACGTTATAGTAAATCATAGAAAACCCATAAAAAATAAAATCCGATTTTGTTAGACTTAACATGAGTAGATCTATGTATGAAGATATAATATGATATGTTTTAGTCCATCAAAATAATTATAAATGATGCAACTTTAAATTATTTTAATTAGTTATAGAAAAGTACAGATCTTAAACTAGAGCAAAAACATTATAATAAAACATACCATATTATATGTTCATGTGTAGATCTACTCCTGTTAAGTCCAACAAAATTGTATTTTATTTTTTATGATTTTTTATGATTTACTATAACGTTTCAAAGATTTAGTCGAAATAAATGGAAAAAACCTTCATAGCAAAAATTTTATACTAAATCATATCATATTATATATAAACTGTGTAGATCTACTCATGTGGAGTCCAACAAAATTAAATTTTTTATTTTATAATTTTTCTATAATTTACTACGGTTTTTTAAAAATTCATCCGAAATAAATAAAAAAGAAAAAGACAAAACTGCCGTCACTGTAGCAAAACCACCCTTCACTGTAGCAAAACCGCCCTCAAAACCACTCCAGGGAGGTAAAACGCACGGTTTGAAAAGTTGAGGGAGGTAGTTTGTCCGGTTTTGCGGTTGAGGGAGGAAAACGGACTTTCGCGAAAGTTCAGGGAGGAAAATTAGATTTTTTTTTTCTTTCTTTCTTTGTCGGGACTGGCGACAATACGAGCGCCACCTTATCGGTTCCCCTCTCAGGCCCTCACGGCCTCACTCCCCCGCTTCGGCTCTTCAACATGGCCGCCGCCCACCTCCTCGCCGCCTCGTCCTCCTCCACCGCCTTCCGCCCTTCTCTCCGCCTCCGCTCTCCACCGCATCAAGCACATCTCCGCTTCAACCGTACTGGTACTACTGCCGTAGTCTCTCTCCAGTCTACGCAACAGCACACTGCAGAGAAAAGTTTGACTGATCTCCTGATGCATGTCGGCTCCATTCGCAGGGAGGCGGCCGTTCCCGGTGGTACGCGCGGCTGAGACCGACGCCAAAGACGGTGCGTGCTTATCACGGCCCCTCCGTGTGCTGTTCTGCCATTTTCCGTTGCTCTCTCTGACTCTTTGACGCGTGATTGATTGGTTGCGCAGCGAAGGCGAACGCCAAGGCCCCGGAGAAGGCGCCCGCGGGGGATGGTTCCAGCTTCAACCAGCTACTCGGCATCAAGGGTGCCAAGCAGGAGAGCGTGAGTCTTCCCTCGACCTCTTAGTTCCCGTGCATTGGGTATAATAATTGCACATTTGCACTGGGTGGCTTTGGCTGGGTGTGTGTGTGTGTGGATAATTCATAATAATTGGTTATTAAATACAAACTTAGAACTGCATGATTTCCAAATTTTCACCTGCTGGCCTTCATAGTGAGAAAGCCCCAAAAATGCTGTGGCAGACTCTGAATTACTATTGCCGCTAGATTGAATTATTTTGAATGTGGGTTCTGGTCTTTCTCTTGCACAGTTACACATTGCAATGTTGTCGGTTTGTTGCCTTGTTGGTTCGCCACTGTCTTTGCCAACCGATGAATGTGAGTATGTGGCCCACAAACTACTAATATAGCAGTGGCTCAGATCCACAAACAAAGAACTAATTTGGTTCTTGGAAATTAAGCTTTGACTTCTGTGCGTGCTACCATGTTACTTCTCTCTAACAGCCAAGAATTTGACCAGATTGCATATTTTAAATTTTTTTGGCAGAATTGCTTGATATGCTTTGCCCTACATTCAGTAAATGGTTCATCTTGCACATAGCCAGGATTTTCATGCAATGGAAAAGTTGAGTAATATTCATAGCTCGCGACATAATTTTCATGTGACATGTCATCACTTTTTAGGGTAAAGTCTATTTTTCTTTTTTGAACCTCTAACTTGCACAACTGTTTGATTTTCAGCTCTCAACAATGAAACTAGGTGTAGGACACCCTCCAAATGTCGAAACCGGATAAATTTGGTCCTCTTACTCGTTTCAAAGATGGTTTTCTATTTTTCCATAAATCAGAAAAATCTGGTTTAATCTCTACAAATCATAACTAATTTATTTTAAATCAGAACAAATATGAAACTAGTACCATTTTTTCCCCAAATGTGTTATCTACTCCCTCCATCCAAAATTATAAGGCATTATAAGATCTTGGAGAGTCAAAGCATCTCAAGTTTGACCAAATTTATATGATAAGATAATAATATTTATGATGTCGACTAACTATCATTAGATTCTTCATTAATTATTAATTATATTTTTCATAGTATACCTATTTGATGTCATAAATCTTTGTAGTTTTCCCCATAAATTTGGTCAAACTTGAGATCCTTTGACTCTTCAAGATTTTTGGAATGACTTATAATTTGAAATGCAAGAAGTATATGTCAGTGCTCTATTTGGAGTTATCTTGATTGTATTTGTTTATATTCATAGTGTTTAATTGCTTGTAGTCACGCCTGTTAATGAAACACTATAAGCATAAACAAATACGATCCAAATAACTATAAATAAATCACCAAAAGATAGTTTTGACACAAAATTGTGTTCACGTATACAACACACTTGGAAGCCAAAGCTCTGTGGAAGTAGAAGCTAGAGATTCCTTTAGCCTCAAATGCCGGTCGAAATTGGATCTTGAAACCTTAGCATGCCAGCCAATTTGACCCTGCAATTGACAAAAAATGAATAATCAGTAGTTTAAGGTGGAACATGTCGGTGTTGCACCAGACAGTTCCAATATATGGCTAGATAGCCAATGATGAAGGCCATTGACTAGAAAGTCAATATCCATGTTGAATAATGATAGGAATAGTAAAGAATAAGCTAAAACGGCTATTTTGATACACATGAAGAGCATAAAAATCTTTAGCCGATTTAGTTTAGTCGATACGGTTAAAAAGATAACATGTGAACAAGAATTCGAATTAAAATTAATAGACTGTTAAATCTATCAAATTTATCCTAATATATCATTAATAGTGGGGTTCGAGCGGATCAATACAATCATAATAATGATATCAAGATACGTCTAACAGGCTTAAAAAGATCAATTAATGCTTAAAGCAAACTTATGCACACACTTATAGATGAAGCACTACCTTATCTGCTATTAGCCGATAGGGATCATAAAGCACGAACAAGCTACTTACCCGATCACGAGCACATGTAATGATTTAAAAAAACTTGTGTTGACGTCGGAAGTGATCCGAATCACACACCAGTAGGGCTAGTACGCCCGAAGAGGTTGCAGATCAACCTGAAACAACAAAGAACCTAAATAAACCGACGAAACCGATCTAGAGACCGGTTTGAGCCGATTTAGGGCTTGGTCCCTTGTGTTGATAACTCTCGAACTTCTCCCGGGAAGACCCGTCGGGGAGGAACACGTAGAGGTTGCCTAGGACCAGCAAGACCGCCTAGAACGCCGCCGAATCTCGCCGGGAGATGCGTCGAACAACATAATAGAGAGGGAAGAGGGTAAAGGGTTGTAGTAGATTGATTTGATGACTAGGGTTGGATTCCTCAATTGGCCATGATCCTCTCATATATATAGAGGGGATTGGTCTTATCCCAGTAGGAAACGTCTCCAGATCGTGATCTCCAAGTTTCTTACTCGAACTCCATCAAAATATGGAATTAAAGAGTCCAATCCGGATTGGAAAAGGCAAACCTGATCTAACCGATTCTTAAATCGGCCAAACCGGTTCTTGCAGGTCTCAACGTAGCCGATAACAGTCCAAATCGACTAAATCGACCAATAGATCTTTGTCATAGAGAAGATCTTAAGATCAACACTTTGATAACTACAAGCTGGTCTCTACCACGACCTCACGGCCTCCGACCAGCTTTACCTGGTGGTCTTGTGACTGGTCGGAAAATACCTGTAGCAACAATCGGATCAAGCAGATCCATTCTGTTGGAGTATGAGACTATTAGGCCCATGAGGCCCATGTCATGTATGACTATATTGCTACCCTCCTAGGGTTAGCTAATTCTAATCCAATCACTATTCTAACATGGTATCAAGCTAGGTTTCTTTTTCTCTCTCTTCCTCCTCACCCCAGCCGCCGGGCCCCTTGCCTGGCGCCGCCGCCGTCGCTGCTGCGGCCATGGCCGGCGGCCGGCCGCCTCCCACCTCCCTCTCTACCTTCCCTCCCCTCCTCTCACCTTCGTGGGCTCCGCTCGCCCCTGCCCAGCCCGGATCCACTGCTCTGCTTCGCAGGGGCGCCCCTGGCGACCTCCTCCCGCTGCTGTCGGGCGCTGGTGGCCACGACGACGACCTCTCGCCGCCGCCGGGCGCGGGCGGCCTCGGCGACCTCCTCCAGCCAGGCGCGGGCGGCCACGCGGGCGGCCCCGGCGACCTCCTCCAGCCAGGCGCGGGCGGCCACGCGGGCGGCCACTCTGGGGAAGGTTCATAGTCTACCATCTCTTCATCTTGCTCCTCGGGTGCATCTTTACTACCCACAGCAACATCAACAGAAGAGGTAGGATCACCCGGGAATGCGTTGGGAACCACTGGAACACTAGGAACCGATTCAGTCGGCTCAAAATCCGGCCTGGCTAGCTCAGCAAACGGTGCGGGAGTGACCGACTTAACCGGATCAGCAATTGACTTAGCTAGTTCAGGGCCTAAACTGGTCGGTCCGTGATTCGACCTGGTCGGCTCAGACTCTGACCTGGTCGGCCCAACAGCCGACTTGGCTGGCTCGGAATCTGACCTGGTCGGGTTAACATCCGACCTGGTAGGCTCATCAACCGTAATGGTGGTCTCTCGGTCAACAAGGACCGATGACGCTTCTACCCGCCGCCTACCTTGAGGAAACATCGGACGCGTCGAATTGAAGATATCTTCCCTCATCCTCTCAAGCTTCTCCTGCTTTTGTTTGTTATATCGAGCTCTTTGTAGCTTCCTCCGTTGAGTCTTACTCAAACCAGGGGGACACCACCTAGGCTGAGTATATTTGGGATCCCGTTCGACAAGAATCACCTCTTCTACTCCAGCTGCAACGCTTGGAACATCTTCTTGAGCCTTGGTCGGAGCTGGTCCCTCGATCAACATCGGCTCGGCTTCATTAATGATGGGAGCCTCCATAGAGCTGATTGTGATCATGGGAACAGGATCAGGCTTGGTCGGTGAAGTAATCAAAGTATTTTGCACCTTTTTAGGTACATAACCTGTCGTACCTGTACCTTCCCTGTTTCTTGAGGAGTCAAAGTCGAAGTAATCATTCGGTTTTGACTCACTACTAGAACCTGATTGATCACCCAATCGGCTGAATACTGATACCCTTTGATGTTGATCAGTAGGTGCTCTCCAGCTTTGTTGATAATACATAGATGCCGACATAGGATATGACACCAAAACTCCTTGGGGACCCCATTGTGGAGGCGGTGAAATAGGGGGACCCCACTGAGGCATATGAGGAGCAGTCTTCAGTGTTGGAGATGCTACTGCTTAGACTTTTCATCCTCTCGCTTTGGAGGAGTACTCTTTTTTTTAATGGCCGATTCTTGGAATCAGCCTTTTGCTCTTTGTACTTGGCCATAAGTTTATCGAAAGTACATGGCTCCTTAACGACTTTCCCCTTATTCTTTTCCGCATTAGTCTTCCAAGTACCAATCTCAGGTTTTCGCGGGATAAATGTGCGTAGGACATGAATTCCAGAAGGGGCGGAGCTATTGGAGCTAGCTAAACCGACTGGGACTGTCGACTTATCCGACTTAGCTGAGCCGGAGGGAACTGGGCCAACCTGGTCGGGCCCTTTATTTGACCGGGCCGACTGCTCTAAGGAGTCAGCCTGGTCAGCCTGGGGATCCGACCTAGTCAGCCTCGGTTGCGCTGCTCTGGTCTCATACCACCTTTGCTTGTTCAGGTGTTTTGCCGATCCGGCGGTAATCGTGAGTTTGCTTTTGCCATCATCATCTTTCCCAAGCATCACTTTGCCCCCCGAATTGTTCTCAGCATTTGGTGCAGCCCGCGATTCGCCGATAATGACATTCTTGCCTTTAGTCGTATCGGCTTGCTCTAGACGAATCAAAATAGCAGGACTTCCTGCTTCCACCATATGCATTGGGAAAGGAGTAGTATCAACTTGCATCTCAGTAAAACTCAATCGTCCCTCATTAAGGGCCGATTGGACCTGTCGACAAAAAACATTGCAATCATTAGTGGCATGAGAAAAAGAATTATGATATTTGCAATAAGCCCTCCTTTTCAATTCATCAGGTGATGACAATGTATAATTAATTTTAAGATAACCGAATTTAAGCAATTCATCAAAAATTCGGTCACATTTAGAGAAATCAAAGGTAAATTTTACTTCCTCACCCTGATTCTTCTGAATCGGTTTGAGAGAGGGAAAAGTAGCCAATTTATTTTGCGCTGGCTATAGGAACTCAGCAGCATAGCAATCTTTAGATTCGTTGTCCAAACTATCAGAATATGTTTCAACAATATGTACGTTCGGTCGATGGGATCTGTGAGGATCATGGGGCTCTTTAAGGCGCGATTCGATTGAAACAGCCTTTTGTAGAAGTTGATTCGCATTAAAGAACTCATAATGCTCAAGTTTATCTTTAATCTCATGACGTAAGTCAGCAAAACATAGATCTGTCAGGTCTCTATCAGAAATCATTAAATGAAAACATCAGCTCTTAATTTCCTTAAAACGCTTAAAGAAATTAACTACAGGTTCGCTACGCCCCTGACGAACCAATGCAAGATGCGATAATCTAGTTTTTTGGACCCCATCGTAAAAGTGATTATGAAATTTTTCTTCTAATTCAGCCCAAGAACTAATAGAACAAGATGGTAGTGATGTAAACCAAGCAAAAGCTGTACCAGTAAGAGATAAAGGAAAATGACGAACATTCATGAAATCTAAAGTACTGCTTCACCTATTTGTGCGAGAAACATACTAACATGTTCCATGGTTGATTTACTACCATCACTACTGAATTTATAGAATTCTGGCACCCTCCAGCCATCACCCTCCAGCCATCAGGGGCTTTCACAAAATCAAAATGTGGAGGGAACGACTTAAAATAAGTAGTTCTACTGGGCTTAATTTGGACTCCCAAGCTACTCTCAAGGGATCTGTTTATTTTCTCTTTAAACCGATTTAAGGCTCGACCAAAATCGGTTGTGGTAGAATTGGAAGTACCGCAAAGCATTGGATTTTGACTTGGAGACTTTGGTGGATTGGGTAAAACAGTGCTTTGTCCCACCGAAGTTCTGTTTGTTGCCCCTTGGTCGGTTCGCGCAGTCCGACCAGAATTATGGTTGGCATTGACAGTATGTGTAGATGTACTAACGCCACCATAACCGGTTTTATCGGTTTCATTTGCTGAAGGGCCCGATTGTAGTTGGCCAGAATTTGGATAAGGGGTTTGTCTTTCAAAGAAATTTAAAAGCATACCGAACTGAGGTTGTTCGGTTGGTTGATTAGGGTCAATTGTTTTATCCTCTAATTTATCCATGCGAGTGCTAAGCAACTTAAATGAATGCTGAATAGTATTGGTGAGAGCCTTTCTAGCACCATCTAACATTACTGAATAATTAGCATGAGTAGGGTAAGGATCATCATGTACCTCAGCAGTCTCTTCAGCGGTTTTGGATGAAGAAGTAGGAATTATCTCGCTGAAGTCTGGCTCCTTATCTTGAATGACCTTACCACGCCGATCTTTGGAACAACTTTCTAAGAAAGCCTTCAAGACGGCGTCGAGCTTGGCCTGTGCTTGTTGTTTCAACTCATCGGGAAGCTCTTCAATACCTGAAGGGTGGATGATGTTGTCCTTGTTAGTGGAAGCATTTTGCCGCCCATCTTGCTAGTAGATGAGATTTGATTTTGTTTGTTCTTCCCTAGTGGAGTCGCCAAAAGGTGTGTTGACGTCGGAAGTGATCCAAATCACACACTAGCAGGGCTAGTACGTCCGAAGAGGTTGCAGATCAACCTAAAAAAGCAAGGAACCTAAATAAACCGACGAAACCGATCTAGAGACCGGTTTGAGCCGATTTAGGGCTTGGTCTCTTGTGTTGATAACTCTCGAACTTCTCCCGGGAAGACCCGTCGGGGAGGAACACGTAGAGATTGCCCTAGGACCAGCAAGGCCGCCTAGAACGCCGCCGAATCTCGCCGGGAGATGCGTCGAACAGCAGAATAGAGAGGTAAGAGGGTAAAGGGTTGTAGTAGATTGATTTGACGACTAGGGTTGGATTCCTCAATCGGCCATGATCCTCTCATACATATAAAGGGGGCTCAATCGGCCATGATCCTCTCATATATATAGAGGGGGTTGGTGTTATCCCAGTAGGAAACGTCTCCAGATCGTGATCTCCAAGTTTCCTACTCGAACTCCTTCAAAATATGGAATTAAAGAGTCCAATCCGGACCGGAAAAGGCAAACCTGATCTAACCGATTCTTAAATCGGCCAAACCGGTTCTTGCAGGTCTCAACGTAGCCGATAACAGTCAAATCGACTAAATCGACCAATAGATCTTGATAATCCTGTAAATACACATCCCATCATAGAGAAGATCTTAAGATCAGCACTTTGATAACTACAAGCTGGTCTCTACCACGACCTCTCCGCCTCCGACCAGCTTTATCTAGTCGGAAGTCTTGTGACTGGTCGGAAAATACTTGTAGCAACAATCGGATCAAGCAGATCCAATCCTGCTCGGAACAACCGACTCGTCAAATATAAAGCACTTGGAGATAGTCGTTCTTCACTTCGGCTCCAAATGTGGTGATCTAAATGTCTCTTCTGGTCATCTTGATGATAAAAGAACTTATTATACGCTCAGGACACTTTTGAGTGTCAACAACTTGATCTAATGTTATTGACAGTGGGGATCAAGGTGATGGCGGCCATAACAATAATATGAAATTAAGCTTAAATAAAGCAAAAGATATACTTGAAATTAGATAAGCCTTGAACACAATATGAAACGATCGAGATTGAAAAAGAACAGCTAATAAAGCATAACACATCGTCTAAGGTATGAATTAACTTAGTTTAGATCAGTAAACGATAGGTTTAAAGGATATAAAGCCGATCTAGATCAATCTCAATCGGGCAACAAGCAATATCGATAACTTAATGAATCTACCAGGATGCCAAGCTTAAATAGAGCCGATAAGTAACCCTTAATCTACTCTAAGCAGTGGGGTGCGAGACATAATCGCACAGGCCTTACTCAAAATAAACAAGGATCAATAACTAGTTTATATCAAACTTGTACGAGGTCAGACCTAACCGATGACAACCTTACATGCGAGACATAAACCGTGGCGGTACTTACAAGAAAACTGGAGGTCGGTCGATGCCGATGCAACATGCTCGTTTGAAGAAACTCGCTAAAATCTACATTACACCTACTCCTAGGGTTTTGGCGTGATGCCGAAAGTTGTATTGATTGATGGATAAATCTTGATACAATACCCAGGGGTTTATATTTATACCCTGGGCTGATAAGAGTCCTGGACTTGCCTAACAAAAAATATCTAAACAAAGGAAAATATTAAAATACATGGACTCTAGTTTCCCTTGTTTAGAATCCCTGCTAATAATAGCTCCTTTGACCGACGTGTGTTTTCTTTGTCATGCATCCTAGAATCCACCATAAAGAACATGTCCATATGTCAAGTCCTATATCCCTTCTCGGACTCTGCTCTTCTCATGTTAATTACGTACACAAGTACACAATCGGCTATCATATGGATTCTTCTTGCCTTTTAATATCATGTGCATGCACGTCACTGTTTTCCAATATATAGGCTTTGAGCCCTGTCCGCTAGAAAGTAAGTGGGTCATCGGCTTGAGGGTAGGTTATCAGCCGATTCCACTTTAGAACAGCCGATCTCCACGTATGTAACTCCTTGCTGAAACAAAGAACCTCCAGCTGCTTGTATATGCTCCTATATTTGGGATTTGTTTTTGTCTTTAATCTCTTTATTAAGCACATCATGTACTCACACACATGCAGCCAGGAGTCCCTTTTGCTTTCCTTTCATGAACATTGGCAAATAAGGCTGCTTCCATCTGGGCTCCGTCTTCATGCACCAAAACGGGTGTCATTCAATCTAGACAAAATCTTCCGACATATCTTTCTCCTATGCATGTGGAACCTAATTTTGGTGTAAACAGATAGATTACATTTTTAGAGAACAAATGGTACTAGTTTCACTTTTTCTGATTTAAACAAATTAGTTATGAATTTTTAGAGATTAAATCATATTTTTATTATTTTTTAGAAAATCGAAAACCACCTTTGAAACCAGCAAGATGACTAAATTTGTCCGGTTTCAATATTTTTTATCAAATACACAGGAGAACTGCGTATCTATGTATTATAGAGAGGAAAAAAATGGCCCGTATACATTACCAACTCTTGAAGTTGAAATTCGATCTGCCATGCAAGTTGGAGGCCAAAAAATGAACCTGACTTTTTTTTCAAAAAAAGAACTTTTTGAGCATGTCTTTTTCGCAGATGTGTAATTTTACTTGTTTACTGTCTCCAGCAGTTAATAGCATGAATACCTCCTTAACCTTTTGCAATCTAGCCATCTGTATCTAGAAACTGGAAACTATGTGATATTCGGTAATGCCCTCTTTCATATGGTGACACAGGACATATGGAAGATCCGTCTTCAACTTACTAAGCCAGTGACATGGCCTCCGCTTGTATGGGGAGTTCTCTGTGGAGCAGCTGCCTCTGGTATGCTTTGGTGCCTATAACGGTTTATATCTGTTCCTTGAATGCTTTTGTGTCTCTACTTCATAAAAACAACCCAACTTGTGATTTTCGGGAAATGCATTTTTCCTGTGTAATTACATATAGTAGTGCATTGCTATTGTGTTGTTGGTTGCCCAAGTTCCTAAGGGCTTGCTACTTTGCTAATAAAAAATAGTGTTATTAAATCTTCATCCTTATAACGAAGTATTTACTGACTGTCATTTATTGCATAGGAAAAGCAGTGGGTCCATCCTTCTTTCTGTTGAATTCAAACAAGCGAGCCCAGCAACTTACAAACAGTGTTTTTAAGGCATCACTTAATCGCCAAGGCGCTGCGCGCACGATCACTTAGCAGACGACTCGCCTTACGGGTGTTCTGGGCGCATCCAGCGAGGGAGGGGAAGCAGAGCTGCAGAGGGCCGGAGGGAAGAGTATAGCAGAGCATCCAGAGGAGAGGGAAGCAGAGCACATCCTGAGAGAGAGGAGCGGAGCTGCGGATAGCCTTGTCTGGAGTATGGTGCCCGGTGGTTGTGCCTGTGCTCGTATGTGTAGAAAGACACAGGAAAGGGGAAACACCACACACCCTGATTAGGGGGGTGACCTTCATATATATAGCCCAATTGGGCTTGGGATACATGTCCAGATACAATGTATACAATACTATACATTTACATGACTAATACCCGCCCGCAGTCGCAGCGGGAGGTTCCCGGACGCAAAGACTGGACCTAAAGTCAGTGAACAACTGTACAGGTAGGCCCTTGGTCATGATGTCCGCGAACTGATGAGTCGAAGGGACATGAGGCACCCGAACCTGTCCCAAGGCAACCTGGTCGCGGACGAAGTGAATGTCAATCTCTATGTGCTTCGTCCGGCGATGATGGACAGGGTTAGCTGTCATATAGACGACGCTAACATTGTCACAGTAGACGACGGTCGCAGAGGTAAGCGGCGTGTGAAGCTCCTGAAGGAGCTGACGAAGCCAACAACACTCGGCAACGGCGTGTGCTACCGCGCGGTACTCAGCCTCGGCACTGGAGCGGGAGACCGTCGTCTGGCGCTTGGAAGACCAAGAAACCAGGTTGTCGCCGAGGAAGACGCAGTAGCCGGATGTAGAGCGCCTGGAGTCCGGACAGCCTGCCCAGTCGGCGTCGGAGTATGCCGTTAGGGAGTCGGCCGGTCTGGAGCTGAGGTGGAGACCGGTCGACAGAGTGCCCTTGACATAGCGAAGGATGCGCTTGATCAGCGCGAGGTGAGGCTCGCGGGGATCATGCATGAAGAGGCACACCTGCTGGACCGCATAGCCGAGCTCGGGCCGGGTGAGCGTCAGGTACTGCACGGCGCCGGCGAGACTGCGATACTGAGACGGATCGGCAACTGGAGCGCCGTCGGTCGCAGAAAACTTGGCACGAGTGTCAACTGGTGTTGCTGTAGAGTGACACTCGGCCATGCCCGCCCGCTGTAGGAGATCCACAGCGTACTGGCGCTGTGAGAGGAAGAGCCCTTCTGACGATCGCGTGACGGAGATGCCGAGGAAGTGGTGCAGGTCGCCGAGGTCCGTCATGGCGAACTCGGAGTGGAGGCGTGCCATGATGCGCTGCAGCAGGTCAGTCGAAGAAGCTGTGAGGATGATGTCGACGTAGAGGAGCAGGTAGGCTGTGGCGTCCCCCTCTTTGAGCACAAAGAGGGACGTGTCGGAGACGGAAGCGACGAAGCCGAGTAGCCGTAGGTAGGCAGCAAATCGCTGGTACTAGGCCCGAGGAGCCTGTTTCAGGCCATATAGGGAACGCTGCAGAAGGCAGACGTCGTCAGGACGAGCAGGGTCGACGAAGCCGGGAGGCTGCTGGCAATACACAGTTTCCGCCAGATGACCGTGGAGGAAGGCGTTCTTCACATCTAGCTGGTGGATCGGCCAGGATCGCGAAGCAGCAAGGCTGAGGACGACGCGTATCGTGGCCGGCTTGACGACGGGGCTGAACGTCTCATCGTAGTCGATGCAGTGGCGCTGGGAGAAGCCGCGAACCACCCAGCGAGCCTTGTGCCGGGCAAGGGAACCATCCGAGTGGAATTTGTGTTTGAAGATCCACTTGCCCGTCACAACATTAGCACCAGGGGGGCGAGGAACGAGGCACCAGGTGCCATTGTCGACGAGCGCCTTGTACTCATCGACCATGGCAGCCCTCCACTGAGGATCGGCCAAGGCGCTGCGGTAGGTCGCCGGTATCGGTGAGGCGGTGGAGACGGTGGCGGAGAAGCCGTAGCGCTCAACGGGACGAAGACTCCCGGTCTGCGACCGGGTGACCATCCTGGGAGCCGACGACGCAGGGGCTGGTGCGGGAGCCTGCATGGACGATGTCGGAGCAGGCTGCACAACAGGTGATGGTGCATGCTGCTCTGTTGTTGCAGATGGTTGAGGCTGCTCCGCTGGTAGCGTCGAGGCCCGGGGACGACGACTGTACTTCAAGTGGATGTCCCGGGCTGGTGGAGCAGCAGCAGCCACTGGTTGAGCAGCCAGTGGTGCAGCAGGGGCTGCAGGCAGCACCGGCCCGCGCACTAGGATCGCAGGGTCATCCGCCAGCTCCTCCAGGACCACCGGAGAGGGGCGTGGTCGCTCAATAGTGCTAGAGACCGTAGGTAGGCGCGTCGGTACTGTTCCTGCAAGCAAAAAATCCAGGTCGCTCGACGAGGACCCGGATGGGTGAAGTCCAAAGGGAAAGCAAGTCTCATCGAACACAACGTGACGTGAGATTATGATACGCCGCATTGAAAGATCGAGACAACGATACCCCTTGTGAGAGGATGGATAGCCAAGGAAGACACAAGCTGTGGATCGGGGTTCGAGCTTGTGGCGAGTCGTGGCGGTCATGTTGGGATAGCAGAGGCACCCAAAAACTCGGAGCTGGGAGTAATCGGGTGTTTTTCGGTGTAGTAGGACATAGTGAATGGCATTGCGAACAGCGGTTGATGGGCGCCTGTTGAGTAAGTATGTGGCTGTGGTGAGCGCCTCAGCCCAATATGGTGCAGGCATGTGCGCATGGATGAGCATGGTGCGGCTAATGTTGTTCAATGTGCGAAGGGTGCGCTCAGCCTTGCCATTTTGCGGAGAGGTGTATGGACACGAAAGACGTAAACGAATACCACGAGAGGCAAAAGGATTGCGGAGGGTATTATTTACAAATTCGGTGCCATTATCAGCTTGGATGGCTTTGATGGTGAGGCTGAATTGCGTGGAGACATAATTACAGAAATTGGTAATATGGGCTGCAACCTCAGATTTGCGAACGAGGGGTGAAAGAAGGATTGGCTCGGGAAAATTAGTAGATTGATTATGGAGGTACAAACGGTGTACAATATATAGGCAAGGATCGTCGAGGGTTTATAGAAACACCCAATCAACGGAGATCCTTGCCTAATCCAAGATCAACTACCATAAACCCAAAAGGGCCCTACAGGCGTACAACCCATCTAGTCTAGCAGCCCATAATCGACTGTCTAACACGCCCCCGCAGTCTGATCGTCGCCACCGCGCACGTTCAGACTGGACCTGAACTCCGTGAAGACTGAAGACGGCAGGCCTTTGGTGAAGATGTCTGCATATTGAGACGAAGTCGGCACATGCAGGACACGAATATCACCAACAACAACCTTCTCCCGGACGAAGTGAAGATCAATCTCGATGTGCTTGGTGCGCTGATGCTGAACTGGGTTGGAAGACATGTAGACGGCGCTGATATTGTCACAATAGACCAGAGTAGTACGCTGAAGGGGGGCATGAAGCTCAAGCAAGACCTGGCGCAGCCAAGAAGCTTCAGCAACACCGTTTGCCACTGCACGGTACTCAGCTTCAGCACTGGATCTGGAGACTGTGTTCTGATGCTTGGAGGACCAGGAGACAAGATTGTCGCCAAGGAACACAACATAACCTGAGGTAGATTTGCGTGTGTCCGGGCAACCAGCCCAATCAGCATCAGTGTAGACCACAAGATCGGTGGCTGAAGATGACCGCAGCAGAAGACCCAAGTGCAAGGTGCCCCGAATGTACCGAAGAATGCGTTTGAGAGCCGCCAAATGTGGTTCGCGAGGATCATGCATGTGAAGACAGACTTGCTGGACAGCATATGCGATGTCGGGCCGTGTGAAGGTCAGATACTGCAAGGCACCGGCTAGACTTCGAAAATCCGTCGCGTCGGCCACAGGTGGTCCATCAGCAGCCGAGACCTTGGGGTTGGTGTCAACCGGAGTAGAACACGGCTTACACTCAGCCATCCCAGCACGATCCAAGATATCCATCATGTACTGTCGCTGTGAAAGGAAGAGACCATCACCACAAGGCTGAACATGCATACCTAGGAAGTGATGCAAGGTGCCAAGGTCCTTCATGGAGAACTCCTGCTGAAGGGCCGAAATGATCTTCCGGAGGAGACCCAAGGAGGAAGCTGTGACGACAATATCATCCACGTACAGTAACAGATAGGCGATGTCTGAGCCGCGTTTGTAGACGAAGAGTGAGGTGTCTGACTTGGCTTCGACAAAACCGAGGGACAGCAGAAACGTGGCAAACCGACAGTACCAAGCACGGGGAGCCTGCTTCAACCCATACAAGGACTTGTTGAGCCGACAAACGAAGTCCGGATGGGCGGGATCCTCAAATCCAGCCGGCTGTGCACAGTAAACTGTCTCAGACAAGGTGCCATGTAGGAAAGCATTCTTCACATCAAGTTGGTGTACTGGCCATCGGTGAGAGAGAGCCAGAGAGAGCACTGTGCGAACTGTGGCGGGCTTCACAACTGAGCTGAAAGTCTCTGAAAAATCCATAACCAGGCCGCTGAGTGAATCCTCGAAGGACCCAACGGGCCTTGTACCGCTCAAGGGACCCATCGGCATGGAACTTGTGCTTGAAAATCCACTTCCCAGTAACCACATTGGCCCGAGGGGGGCGAGGAAGAGCAGCATGTTCTTCCTCCATAGCAGCACGCCAATTCGGATCGGTGAGTGTGTTGCGGAAGGTCTTGGGTACTGGAGACAGCGGCGTCGCGTGATACAGAGCAGGGAACCGAAGACCGGCCTTGGCTTGTGTGGCCATAGAGTGCTGGTTGGTGACCGGTTGAACAGTCACAGCACCTTTAGGCAGAGAAGCAGCTCCTGCAGCAGGCTGGACAGCAGGTGGAGCGGCCTGGACAGCAGCAGTAGTAGGCTGAACAGCAGCAGCATCAGCTGGACGCGCCCGACGCGTGTAGATGTGCTGGATGGCGGGCACCGGGTAGAGGGGCAGTGGTGGAAATCCGGGCGGAGGTCCGCGAGGCGCAGACGATGTCGGGGCCGCACGTGACCGTGCTGGCGAAGACGAAGCCGGGGCCGCACGTGACCGTGCTGGCGAAGACGAAGCCGGGGCCGCACGTGACCATGCGGACGAGGGTGAGGCCGAGGCCGCACGTGGCTGTGCAGGCAATGGGGAAGTCGGTGTTGAGGAACCGGCTGGGAGCGCATCAGGCGCTGCTGGACCAGCCGGATCAGCACCGGTAGTAGCTGCAGCCGCACGTGGCTGTGCGGTGGACGAGGCACTAGAACCTGCAGGAAGAAGCTTATGTGCTGGTCCGATGGGAGCCGGCACATAGTCAGTACTGTCCAAAAACTCAAAATCAGCCGGGGATGATGTCGAGCCCTGCTTAGCGTAAGGAAAGGCTGACTCGTCAAAGATAACATGACGAGAGATGATGACTCTATTGGAAGAGAGATCAAGGCAGCGGTATCCTTTGTGATGGGCAAAATATCCCAGGAAGACACATAGGGTGGATCGGGGAGAAAGCTTATGTGGAGCTGTAGCAGACAAATTAGGATAACATGTGCAGCCAAAAACACGGAGATGATCGTAGGTGGGTGCTGTGCCGAAGAGGGCAGCATGGGGGGTAGACATGTTCAGTGTTTTGGTTGGCAACATGTTAATGAGGTAGGTGGCGGTCTGCATGGCTTCTACCCAGAACGAAGGTGGTAAGGATGCTTGAATTAGAAGGGAGCGAATAACATTGTTAATGGAACGAATGATTCGCTCGGCCTTACCATTCTGGGGGGAAGTGTATGGGCAAGACATGCGAAGGAGAACACCATGAGTGAGGAAGAACGTGCGGGAGGAGGAGTTGTCGAACTCGCGTCCGTTATCGCACTGGACTGCCTTGATGGTGGTGCCAAACTGGGTGGTCACAAAGGCAAAGAAGTGAGCAAGCGTCGAAAAGGCGTCAGATTTCAGTTTGAGAGGAAACGTCCATAAATAATGTGAACAATCATCAAGTATAACCAAATAATATTTGTATCCTGAGACACTAAGAACAGGTGATGTCCACAGATCACAATGTATAAGATCAAAATTATTGGACGCTCGGGAAGTTGACAATTGAAAGGGAAGACGCACATGACGACCTAAGTGACACGCATGACAAAGGGTAGTAACAGCATGACGACAACTAGGTAGACTCGACGCAAGCTTGGAGAGGGCCTCGTGTCCAGGATGACCGAGGCGGCGATGCCAGAGTGAAGATGCAGCGGTGGCGACCAAGGACTGAGCAGCTGGCAGGCGGAGAGGATACAGCGGTCCGGAGCTATTGCACCTGACGATCACGTTTCGAGACAGAAGATCCTTCACAGAACAACCAGTCGGGTCAAACTCAACAGAGCAATTGTTATCGATAGTGAACTGGCGAACAGAAATTAAATTCTTAATAAGTTGCGGCGAAACCAGCACATTATTAAGGCGTAAAGAGGGTGAAATAGCTGTAGAGCCACTGGATGTAACGGGAAGAAGGGAACCGTTACCGACAACAATAGACGAAGGAGTAGGATACCGCGAAGAAGTGTTATGTGAAAGGAAATTGGAATGTGAGGTCATGTGAGAGGTTGCACCTGAATCGAAGTACCATTCATTGTTGTTCTGCGGCTGCTGCAGCGTCATGGTGCTGAAAGTCGAGACCAGGGAGGGCTGCTCCCAAGCCTGAAGCCCACCAAGAGGATGGTAGTAACCAGGAGTCGGTGGAGCCCAAGGCCCGACGTTCTCCATAGCCGGGGTGGGGGCGACGGGCTGCTGGAAAGCAGGCTGTGCCAGCAGGGCGTGCTGGGGCGCGCCGGCTGGGAGGGGCGCAAGAGGAGGCCGGTGTCCGGCCTGCGGTCCAGGCCACATCTAGATGGCGCCAGCCCAGGGGCGGTAGAAGGAGGGCCAGGCTGCGCCCCCGGGGCTGGAGCTACCAGCCTTGTGGCCGCCGAAGGAGGAGCTGGACGGCGCGTCGGGTTGCACACCAGGAGACGCTGGCTGGCCACCATTGCCGTCGCGCCGGCCACCACGTTTGCCACCACGGCGGTTTTTGGAAGAAGCTGGGCCGCCGCCAGAGCCGGGGCTGGGAGCAGCAGGCTGCTGGACGGCAGCGGGGCGCGACGAGGTGGAGGTAGTGGTGGTAGCAGCAAGGGCAGTTGGCTGGGACGTCGCCTGGTGCTCCATCGTCAGTTCCTCCAGAAGAAGGTCGGCCTTCGCGTCGAGGAAGGAGGGGAAGGGACGCCCGCGCCGGAGGTGCATGCCGACAGTCTTGAAGCGCTCATTCAAGCCACGAATGAGGTTGAGGACGAGGGTACGATCGGTGACGACCTCGCCCAAGTCACCAAGCATGTCTGCCATGCGCTTGAGGTTCTTGCAATAGTCGGTGATGGACAGATCACCCTGGACGTAGTTGCGGAACTTGGCGTCGAGGAGGAGGGCACGTGTTTCGCGGTTGTTGAAGAACTGCGACTCCACAGCCATCCAGGCGTCACGGGCAGTGGAGTTCTGCGCGGAGATAGTCTCTGCGAGAACGTCGGAGATGGTGCCGCTGATCCAGGACTTGACAACGCAATCCATGCGCTGCCAATCAGGGAAGGCGGGCGCCGGGAGATCCTGCAGGACATGATGTTGCAGAGAATACTTCCCAACAGTGAGGAGGAATTGATCGCGCCACCGAGTGTAGTTGCCGGAGTTGAGGTCGAGAACAACCGGAATAAGGCTCCGGATGTTCTGAACTGCAACCGCCTGGGCGTGAAGGTTGCGATCGCAGCAGCCTCGTGGAGAAGAGCCTTGTGAAGATCGCGGTGGTCGGAGGTGTGATCGGACAGGGCGTCCTCGTCGTCCTCATCTGCGGACGTTCCAGCGGCGGCGCGCTCCTGCTCAGCGCGGGCGAGGGCGTCGCGGGCGCGGGCCGCGGCAGCGTCGCGCTCCAGGGCAGCGGCTTGGGCTTCCTTGTCGGCGGCAGCAGCACGCGCGAGGGCGGCCGCGCGCGCAGCCTTCCGATTGGCCGTGCGTAGGCGCGCGGCGGCATCCGCATCAGCCTTGGCCTGCGCTGCGGCGGCGGCCTTCGCCTGGTCCTCGGGATCCAGAGTGGACTGCTCGATGGTGGAGGACTGGGCGGCGGCGGCGGCGGCGGCGGCGGCAGCAGCGACAGATTTGGGGAGAGGTGGGGAGGAGTCCCAGGCATCGCAGCACAGCAGAGGAGGCCGGTGCGGATGGCTGGGAACGAGCGCAGCTCAGGGGAGCGCGCGAGGAAGACAGCGGAAGAAGGGGAATTGGGTGAAAACCCGGACTCGTGATACCATGAAAGAAGGATTGGCTCGGGAAAATTAGTAGATTGATTATGGAGGTACAAAGGGTGTACAATATATAGGCAAGGATCGTCGAGGGTTTATAGAAACACCCAATCAACGGAGATCCTTGCCTAATCCAAGATCAACTACCATAAACCCAAAAGGGCCCTACGGGCGTACAGCCCATCTAGTCTAGCAGCCCATAATCGGCTGTCTAACAAGGGGAAAGGTCCAACAAAAATGAGTAAAGTCATCAAGTAAGACGAGATAGTATTGATAACCCGAAATACTAGTGACTGGAGATGTCCACACGTCACAATGAACAAGTTCAAAAGGCATAGTGCTAAACGAACTGGAATGGTAGAAAGGAAGCCACACATGTTTGCCAAGCTGACATGAATGACATAGAGTATGGGCTACTTTATTACAACTGATGGATGCTCTATTGTGAAGAATGTTTATGGTGGCGGAGCTGGGATGACCAAGACGGTGATGCCAGAGGTCGGTGGAGATGGTGATGCTGGCGTGTGGCGCGGGAGATGTGGCAGGAATAGTGTAAAGGTCGCCAGCACTATTGCAGCGAAGCATCACGCGCTTGGTCTGGATATCCTTGACAGAAAAACCAAGAGCGTCAAATTCGATAGAACAGTTGTTATCTCTAGTGAACTGACGAACTGAGAGCAAGTTGTGCACTAGGGATGGAACGACTTGAACATTACGAAGTGGAAAAGTGGACGCTGGTGTGTGAAGGACAGACTCGCCACGACAGGAAATAGGAAGAGTTTGACCATTGCCAACAGTAATGGAGGAATGAGAGGAAGGATGGCGGGAAAAGAGTATACGATCCGTGGCGCTCATGTGAGATGAGGCACCGGAATCCATCACCCAGGGCTGCTGGTCTTGGAGGTGCAGCTGGTTGAGTGCGGCGACGAGGCCAGCCTGGTTCCATATTGGAGCCGGCTGGGAGACCTGAAGTGGAGCGAAGGTCGTCGGGGGCTGCACCGGCGCGTACGCCGTGTGAGCCTGAGGTGGGGCGCCGAGGACACCGGGGCGCCAGCCGCTGGGGCCCTGTGGAGGCAGAGGAGGGCCCTGTGGAGCCCATGGGTTGTAGCAGACCCAGGGACCCATGGGTCTGTACTGTGCAGGTTGCAGGTGTCCAGCTCCGCGGTGCTGACCGCCGCCTGAACCGCGCTTGCCCTTGCCCTTGCCTTTGCCACCACCGCCGCCCTTGTTGCTGCTGCCATAGCCGGTGTTGTGAGGGTTGTGTGAGCCACCAGGGGTGGCCCCGGCTGTGGTAGAGTGGCACCCGCCCGGACTGGTGCAGCCAGAGGCAGCCTTGGCGAAGAGGGCGGTGTTGACGACAGTCTTCTCGTCGCTGGCAAGGCGAAGCTCCTTGAGAACCAGCATGTCATGGGCTCTTGCAAACGTGGGAAGCACGGCGGAGTTGGCAATGTCGTCGGTGGTGTTGGAGAAGCGGGGGTTGAGGCCGCGTAGAAGGGCGAGGACGAGCTGCGAGTCCTTCATGGGATGGCTGACGTCGCGGAGGGCGGCGACCTTGATCTTGAGGCGCTGGCAGTAGGCTGAGATGGTGGAGTCGCCCTGCACCATGGAGTGGAACTCGTTGAGGAGGTATATGGCACGTGGCTCCTTGTTGGCGCGGAAGATCGACTCGATGGCCACCCACAGGTCGCGGGCAGTCGGATCAGCGTCCTCCATGGCGAGGTCGAGGACGGAGTCATCGACGAAGCCGGTGAGCCAGCCACGAACGCGGCATTCCACAGCGTCCCACTGCGGGTCTTCAGGGCGAGGAGCTGTGCCATCGTTGTGCGAGCGAAGCCCGAATTTGCCGCACAAGGATTTGAAGTAGAACGCCCACTTCGAGTAGTTGGAGGTGAGTTCCAGGGTGATCGGAACATGAGCCTTGACGTTCACCGTGGCGTAGGAATGAGCCACGATGGGTGCAGCAACGCCGATGGCCGTGGCACCCATTGTTGCCTCACCGGTGGCTGGCAGGGTGCCGGAGTTGAGGGCAGCACTGGTGTCCATTGGGGAAGGGGCGAACCGCGCGCTGAAATTGAGCGGCGCGGGGTGGAAGTCGCGCCGCGTCCTGCAGCGCGAGTGGAGGAGGGGAGATCACGAAGCAGAGGTGGTGGCTGCACGCGAGCAGAGGAAGGACGCGAAGCGCGAGGGCAGAGGAAGGATGCGCGCGGGACGGCGGCGGCGGGCGACGCCAGCAGGGGAGGGATCGCACGCGATGCGCGAGGCAGCGTCAGCGGTCGCACGCGAGCTGGGGAGAAGCGGCGCGAGCGGGGCGGAGGGGGAGGCGGAAGCAGACGATGCGCGGGGCGGCGGCGGCGGTCGCACGTGAGCAGGGGAGGAAGCCGCGTCGCCGCTTGCGCAGTTTGCGCGCGTGATTGAAGGAGCGGATTAGGGGAGCGGAAGCAGAGGAAGCTAGGATCGTAGGATCCGGTTTGATACCATGTAGAAAGACACAGGAAAGGGGAAACACCACACACCCTGATTGGGGGGGGGGGGTGACCTTCATATATATAGCCCAATTGGGCTTGGGATACATGTCCAGATACAATGTATACAATACTATACATTTACATGACTAATAGTATGCCTCTGCGCTGCTGCTTGGTACTTGCGCACTTGCCGGAAAGGGTTAGCGAGGTAGATGCAGGCGACCGTCGGTGGCTGCAACCTGCGGGAGATCAGGTGGTGGTGCTATCAGGCATGTGTCAGATTATACACACACACACACACACACACACATATATATATATATATATATATATATATACACACATACATATATATAGGATTGGGCCTGCATGGGCTGATTGGAGTCTCCCAGTTGGGCCATGTCAAGACACATTTGAGCGAAACGGAACGGGGCGGGGAAGGCCCCATTTTAAAATTTCTTCATCATCTAAGCTGCTGTTTTAAGTTTTTTCTTAAATTTGTAAGGTATCGCCTCGCCTCACGCTTTAGTCGCTTAATCATAAGGCGGTGCTAGAGAATAGAGTATTGCATAATTAGGCTAACCCTAGAAGGGTAGCAATATAGATAGAGTTACATGGGCCTGACTCATACACTATAACACCCCCCGCAGTCTGAACTGCCGGCGCAGCGGAGCTTCAAGACTGGGCACGAAAAGAAGCACATCACACGCACACGAGCCCCCCCACAGACTCAACTAGCCACTAGTGATGTTGAGGCTGGAGCGAAACTCGGAGAACGTCGAAGATGGCAGACCCTTGATGAAGATGTCAGCGAACTGGGAAGTGGTCGGGACGTGGAGAACCCGAACATCGCCGATGGCCACCTGATCGCGGACAAAGTGTAGATCAATCTCCACATGCTTGGTCCGCTGGTGCTGAACGGGGTTGGTGGAGAGGTATACCGCACTCACGTTGTCGCAGTAGACCAGCGTGCTCCGAGTCAGGGGACTGTGGAGCTTGCCAAGGAGCTGCCGGAGCCAGGACGCCTCAGCCATGCCGTTAGCAACAGCGCGGTACTCCGCCTCGGCACTAGAGCGGGAGACCACCGACTGGCGCTTGGACGACCAAGACACCAAGTTGCCGCCGAGGAAGACTGCGTAGCCGGAGGTGGACCGGCGAGTGTCTGGACACCCGGCCCAGTCAGCGTCGGTGTAGACGACGAGCTCGGTGGAGGAGCAGGCCGTAGTCGACAGTGCCGCGGAGGTAGCAAAGGAGGCGCTTGAGAGCCGTGAGGTGAGGCTCGCGCGGAGCATGCATATGGAGGCAAATCTGCTGAACTGTATAAGTGATGTCTGGGCGGGTGAATGTGAGGTACTGAAGCGCCCCTGCAAGACTCCTGTATGCAGTGGGGTCAGTGACTGCAGTGCCCTCGGTCTCTGATAGCTTGGCCTGAGTGTCAACTGGAGTGGAGCAGGGCTTGCAATCAGTCATCCCAGCTCGCTCCAGGATATCGAGAGTGTACTGCCGCTAGTGAAGAAAGAGACCCCCTGGACGAATCTCAACAGTGACCCCGAGGAAGTGATGGAGCACACCGAGATCCTTCATCGCGAACTCCTGCTGAAGAGAGGTGATGATCCGCTGCAGCAGAGTCGGGCTGGAAGCGGTGAGCACAATGTCATCAACATAGAGCAACAGATAGGCCGTCTCCCCGCCGTGGTGATATATGAACAGAGAAGTGTCGGACTTGGCCTCCACAAAGTCCAGGGTGAATAGAAAGGCAGCAAACCGAGAGTACCACGCCCGAGGGGCCTGCTTGAGGCCGTAGAGAGACTTGTTGAGGCGACACACCAGATCAGGGCGAGAGGAGTCAACGAAACCCGCAGGCTGACTGCAGTAGACTGTCTCCGCAAGTGTCTCGTGGAGAAAGGCATTCTTGACATCCAGCTGATGCACGGGCCAGGAGCGAGAGAGAGCCAGCGAGAGGACCGTGCAGACTGTAGCAGGCTTCACCACTGGACTGAATGTCTCATCATAATCAATTCCAGGCCTCTGAGTGAAACCCCTGAGAACCCAGCGAGCCTTGTACCGCTCAAGAGAACCATCAGCCCGTCGCTTGTGTGTCCAGATCCACTTCCCGGTGACAACATTGGAGCCAGGTGGACGAGGCACTAGATCCTAGGTCTGGTTGGCGAGAAGAGTCGCGTACTCCTCTTCCATCGCACCTCGCCAGTGTGGGTCGGCCAAGGCGTCGTGCACATAAGAGGGTACCGGAGAGACCCCCGTGTCACCGGGCGTCGAGGCGAGAGCCCGAGGCCGTAGTACCCCCGCCGCATATCGCGTCACCATGGGGTGAACATGACGCGGGTGGCGGTGAAGAAGCGGCGCGTGGTACACGGGCCGCTCGACCCGAGTAGCTGGTGGTGGAGGCGGCAGCGGCGGCGTAGGCGTCGACGGCGGAGAGGCGGCGACGGGAGACCGAGGTGGCGATGACGGCGACGCGTCCCGCACCGGGTGAGACCGAGGGGGCGATGACGGCGACGCGTCCCGCACCGGGGGTGGCGAGGCTTGCCTGCGCACGGCGCTGGTAGACACGCACCGGCTGGGCGAAGCGCGCGGGAGGTGCTGAGGACGCTGGACCCGCGGCAGGCGCAGGGTCCGGCGGAGCACTAGAGGACGGTGCCGCTGGAACGGTGCAAGGCGCAGGGGCCGGTGTAGCTCCCAAGGACGGCGAGCCGGGGCACGAGCCCGGCGGTGGACGCGGTAGATTGGTACCTGCTGGATAAAACAGTAAAGGTGGCTGGGCCACCGCGTCAGTGGGAAACAGGGAGGGTTCAAGGTCAGGGGTGGGAGGTGGAGTGGAGGTAAGAGGGGTGGTGGTGGAGAAAGGAAAATCGGACTCGTCGAACACAACGTGACGGGAGATGAGTACACGACGAGAGGAGAGGTCAAAGTAACGATACACCTTGTGATCCGGGGAGTACCCGAGGAAGACACACCGAGTCAACCGGGGAGCTAGCTTGTGGGGAGCAGTGGCAGTGGTGTTAGGGTAGCACGCACACCCGAAGACACGGAGGTGGTTGTAGCGAGGAGGGGTACCGAACAGGGCGTGGTGAGGAGTGGGAGCAGGACAGGCAGCGGAAGGCAAACGGTTGAGGAGGTATGTAGAGGTGTGAAGACCCTCGGCCCAAAAACGAGCCGGAAGAGAGGCTTGCAAGAGAAGGGTGCGCATGGTGTCGTTAGTGGTGCGAATCATGCGCTTGGCCTTGCCATTCTGGGAGGAGGTGTAGGGGCACGACATGCGCAACTGCATGCCATGAGAGAGGAAGAAGGCCTGAGACGTGGAGTTATCGAACTCACGCCCGTTGTCACACTGAACGACCTTGATGGTGAGGCCGAACTGAGTGGACACCCAGACAAAGAAGTGGAGGAGCGTGGAGAAAGTGTCAGACTTGACACAAAGAGGAAAAGTCCAGGAATAGTGAGAGAAATCATCCACCAACATAAGATAGTATTTATAGCCAGAAATACTGGGTACAGGAGATGTCCACGGATCGCAATGGACAAGGTCAAAGATATGGGTCACATGGGAAGAAGTAGGAAAAGGAAGACGAACATGTCGGCCCAATTGGCACGCATGACATAAATGTTCATCGCGAGCTCGAGTACATGGTATGGCAGGGCAACGACTAAGCTGTGTCAAGGCATCGCGGCCAGGGTGACCAAGGCGACGGTGCCAAGTAGTAGAGGAGGTGGTGGTGGTGAAAGCAGCTGACGGAACGGAAGGTGAAGACCATGGAGCAGAAGTAGGAAACCGAAGAGTGTAAAGGGGCCCCGTGCTGTTACAGCGGAGAAGAGGACGCCGGGAAGCCAAATCTTTACAGTGAGACCAGAAGGGTCGAATTCAACCGAACAGGAGTTGTCTGTTGTGAAACGGCGAATAGAAAGAACGTTGTGAACCATATTGGGAGCAAACAGGACATCGGGTAGAAGAAAGGAGCCATGAGTGTTAGCGGCACCCACAGACGTGACCGGAAGGCAAGAGCCATTCGCGACCATGATGGACGAAGGGTGAGTCGAAGAGGGTGGGTGAACGGAAGATAGGAGACCAGGGTTGGGAGTGGTGTGGTAGGTGGCTCCTGAGTCAGCGATCCAGTCGGAACTGACTGGAGGTGTCAGGCCGAGGGTGCGGAAAGAGCGGGCCAAGGCCGTCGGGTCCCAACCGACAGGCCCTGGCAGAGTCCCGGGAGGTGGAGTCCACAGCGACGGGAACGGGGGAGCGCCCGGGACAGCCCCAGCGAACATGGCTGTCGGGGTGTGTGTGGGGCGAGACCCTCCGCCGGCCCCCTCACTCCCGCTCGTCCCGGGAGGAGGACCCAGGAGAGACGATGGAGGCGTAGGCGACGGTCGAGGACGCGAGGAGCCGGAGGAGGTGGCTCCGGTGGCGGTGTAGGTGAGGAACTGCTCCGCCGCGGCGATGCGGCGAGCAAGAGCGTCAACCGCATCGCGCTCCCTGGCCCAAACGGCGGTGGCTGCACGCACCCGTGCCTGGCTGGCATCAGCGGCAGCCCGAGTAGCATCAAGGGCAGCATCGTGGATGGAGGCAGCGGCGGGCGTCGGCACAAGGAGGTGGAGAGGAGCTGCACCCACGGCAGTGTCCTTGCTGACGGGAGGAGCAGGGTCGAGAGCAGCAGAGAGGAATGCCAGGTCGTGGAGTGGAGGAAGGGTGCTGCCGGTGCCGAAGGTGGCGCCGGGAGGCATCCGCGAGGCAGCGGGGAAGCCGGGGGCTGTACCAGGAGACCACCAGCCACCCGAGAAGGCCCCTGCTGCGGACAGAGAGGTGCCGTGCAGGGATGGAGGTGGAACGCCGGCAGCAGCAGCACCCGCAGCAGGGGAGCCCGCACCCTGTAGGAAGCCAGCGGCAGCTGCAGCTGCAGCACCCGCGCCCGCGCCAGAGGGAAGGGGAGTGTAGTAGGAGGGAGGGGGGAGGCCGCTGGCCATGGTCGGCGGCGCCAGCGGCGGCGGTTGCAGGCATGGGAGGGAGGGAAGGGAGAGAGGAAAGGAAACCCTAGCTTGATACCATGCTAGAGAATAGAGTATTGCATAATTAGGCTAACCCTAGAAGGGTAGCAATATAGACAGAGTTACATGGGCCTCATGGGCCTGACTCATACACTCTAACAGGCGGTAGTCACTCACTCACTCACCACGCCTCGCCTTACCGCCTTGGAAACATTGCTTACAAAATAACATCAAACTCCTTTTGATCCAGACAGCTTGGCTTTTAGGATAAAGGCACCAGAGTACCAATTGTTGTGCTTATGAACACTGTTTCTTTTCGCGGATGACTAGTATGTATGATTATGTTGTTTTTCCCCTAATCTTTCAAATTCAGGAAATTTCCACTGGACAGTATGAACACTGTTTCTTTTCGCATATGACTGGTATGTATGATTATGATGTTTTTCCCCTTATCTTTCAAATTCAGGAAATTTCCACTGGACAGTTGAAGATGTTGCAAAATCTATTATATGCATGATAATGTCTGGTCCATGCCTTACAGGATACACACAGGTTTAGTTTTAAATTCTCTTTGTTGGCCTTCATTTATATCCTCACAGATGCTGCGTGGGAGACTATTTCTACTAATAAGTATGTCAGCCAAACATTCTTGCTTGTAGACACTTAATGACTGGTATGATCGAGACATTGATGCAATTAATGAGCCTTATCGCCCTATTCCATCAGGTGCTATATCAGAAAACGAGGTATGTCTGTATTTGAGAAAATGGAATCCCTTTTTGGCATATGTAATTATATGCATGCTTGGTTTCATCAACTGTTGACTAGTTTGTAGGTACATGAGTCCAAACTTGACATTTTAGCGATCCCAGCAATACACAAAATAAAACCCATTCATACACCAGTTTTTTTTGGAATAGGCAGGAGGAGGTATCCTTGCATTAAGATAGGGAAAAGGAAGGCTCAAATAGCCAATACAAACTAACACCACACCACACACACCTCAGGTTTTTCTTCTCTGTTACAAACATGTCTGTTCTTAACAAGAGACGACCAAACCCTCTTCCATTAATGGCCATTCCTTTGTTTCCTTTCCAGAATGTTATTTTGCAAGTTGAAGCGTCAGGGGTTTATACTATATTTATACAACAAACAAGAGATTGAGTTTGAGGACCGGCATGCTTTTCTTACAAAGACACTACTTGTTTGCACCAAAAGTATCCCACCTGGACATGTCTATGGGGGTGGATAAACAAACTATAACTTGGCAATGTTGCCATCTTTTGAGTGACATCATGTTTTTCCAAAACATGAAATCTACGTAGCTTATCATTTCAAACTATCTGTACTCTCTGGCATTGCATTTAACCTTTATTGATTTATAATGCTAGTATTTTAGGCCTGTTCGGTACAGCTCACAACAGCTTCACGAGTTGTTGTGAGCTGTTTTTTTTTTGCCAAACACCTTTTTCCAAAACAGCTTCACCCATGAAGCTGTTTTATTCGCTCTCTCACAAAACCATAAGCTGAGATGAAGTTGAAAAAAGTAGCTTTTCACAGCTTACACCCTCATTTGTCTCTCTCTACCATGCATGAAGTTGGTGGTGAAGCTGTTTTGCCAAACACTTTTTCTAAAACAGCTCAGCTTCATCTAGGAAGTTGCTCATGAAGCTATTTTCTAAAAAAAAACAGCTTCACTAGTGAAGTTGAGCTGTACCAAACGGGCCCTTTGTTGCTATATCCGTTGTCATATGTATAGTTGGTTGTTAGATGTGATATCTTGGTTGGTGTTGTAGCCCTGTTGCTACTTGTGAATCCCCTCTTTCAAGATGGCCTTAATTCCTGAATGGATTTGTTTTTCCATTGTGGCACATGTAATGCCATTTGCTGCTGTATAACATTGAAATGAAATTGACTCTTGATGATAATGATATTCTGGTATCATTTACAAGGGTTTTGCCAGCTCCAACTGGCTAAGTTATCATGTCATGCCTGACTCCCTGTAATACTGATGAAAATGATTCTCTTCAGGTAATAACCCAGATCTGGGTGCTATTGCTAGGAGGGCTTGGATTAGGTGCTTTGTTAGATGTGTGGGTAAGTCCTTAAGTAATTGTTTTGTGCACTAAGGTTGGCGATTTCAAAATTTTCATGCATCTTATAATGCTTTGCCATTTCAGGCAGGGCACGATTTTCCAATTGTGTTTTATCTTGCTGTGGGTGGCTCCTTACTTTCTTACATATATTCAGCACCACCTCTCAAGGTACTTGAGTTTTTCTTCTTTATTACTGATTCTGTTATCTGAAAAAATAACTACAAATAGAGAGATACTCACAAAACCTCATCATAAATTTCAGCTCAAGCAGAATGGATGGATTGGGAACTTCGCTCTGGGTGCGAGTTACATCAGCTTGCCCTGGTATGATTAACATTATTGATTTCTCTTCATGTTGCACAGACAATGCTGGTTTTGATGCTCATCATTATATTCACAAGAGCTTAAAGGTATAAAATATTTTTTGCAGGTGGGCTGGCCAGGCATTATTTGGAACTCTTACACCGGATATCGTTGTCTTGACTACTTTGTACAGCATAGCTGGGGTATTTCGTCTCCACATCCTGTTCGGCTTTCTTTTTTTGATTATTCATACATGTCGTGATGATTGACCTTTTTTCTTGATTATGCAGCTAGGGATTGCTATTGTAAATGATTTCAAGAGCATTGAAGGGGATAGGACTCTGGGGCTTCAGGTTATACTCCTTTTTTTGTGTAAATATTTATCATTATTGTGCTTCCCAATAATATTTTAACTTTTTTTTTAAAAAAAATGTTTAAAATTTTCTAGTCACTTCCTGTTGCATTTGGGATGGAAACTGCAAAATGGATATGTGTCGGAGCAATTGACATCACTCAATTATCTGTTGCAGGCAAGACATCTGTTTTTTTTTCTCCTTTGTCATACAATCCGCCTACACTTCAATTCTTACTTTACCAGTTCAATTTGCATACCATATTCTGGTTGTCATGGTGTTCATGCTTCTTACTCCTGCTAGTGTATTGCATTGCCTACCATTTATACCCTGCATTTGTCATGATAATGCATAGATTTGAAGTTCCCTTCTTTCATGATAATATAGCTTTGAGCACAGGATGTGCTTATTGATTTTTTTCAGCCTAGATTCCAAAGATTTGAAACGTTATCACACTATGCACGAGATTTAACAGGGTTGTAGCTATATTGTCAAGTCTGTACTGGAATCTTATGTCTTTGCATGTTGCCATATTCTACCAGTAGAAAATAGGGAACACATCCATATGCTTGATACCATTATGTTGAATTCTTCTAGAAAATTGTTACATTAATGTTCCATTCTTCATCTTTTCAGGTTACCTATTGAGCACTGGTAAGCTGTATTATGCCTTGGCGTTGCTTGGGCTAACAATTCCTCAGGTGTTCTTTCAGGTAGCTGATGTTCTTTCTGCACTTTTTTTGTGTGTGTGTGTGTGTGTATTTGTTTCAGATGTTTTTCATGTTTGAAGCAAAGTCCCTTTCTCCCTGCGTGTTACTAGGTTCAGACTTTTTGACCTATGAGGAATACCTTTATCTGTAAGGCTGCAAAACTGCATTTCTTTTGGTTACCTCCAGAAAACAGTATTGAATATATCTCTGCACTGAATAAAATATTGCTACAAAGGACATTTTTATCCACAATGCATAAAAGGAAACACGAACAATACCACATAGTGGAGGAGAGAAGAGCCTGCTTCATTAAGAGATCCATTTTTGTTTTTGTGCACTCTACTATAATCCTCTAAATAGTAGTTTGAACATAGGTTTAGTTTGTGTTAAATAAAACATTACAGATAAGCATATTTCTTTTATCTAACACTGCATGTCTGAAACATGAACCGGTAGCAGAGGCGGTAACAGGTTGTTGGTTATTCTGTTTCATTAACAGCTCCACTTCCGTTTTTGTACATTCTAATGCTTCTTATTTTCCTGGAGCAGTTCCAGTACTTCCTGAAGGACCCTGTGAAGTATGATGTCAAATACCAGGTGGGCTTCAGCTGCTTCTCCCACTATTTTACCACTTCCGGTTCCGATCCAGCCTTTCCCGTTCTGAATTTCTTAGCTAGTCGGTACCTACAAGTAGGGAACAGCTTGAGGTAACCATAATCTGATTCGGATAATCTTACTTTGCTGATAGGCAAGCGCGCAGCCGTTCTTCGTCTTTGGCCTACTGGTGACAGCCCTGGCAACCAGCCATTAATGAAAGCACCCAACCGGAATCCGCAACCGTTCTGCTACTGAAGAGGCAAATTGTTCGAGTGTGGCGACCGGTTAATAAGCTAGAAAACTGCTTGTGTGCAGGGTAGGAAGAGAACGTCCTTTTACTTCTAGAACACAGGTCGATTTTGTTATGTGGTGGGAGGAGAAGTTAGCAATATCGCTGGATGTTGTAGTAGGGTCAGTAGGTGCACGGTAAGATTGCTATTGTGCCATTGTTAGCAGCTGAACTGCCAAATGCTTTGAACAAGCAGTTTTGCGTAACGGCCGTATTGTTGTATGATCAATCCCGAAAGATTGTTGCTGATGGACCATCCACAGTGGAACGAGTTCACAGCATTCAGGTTTCATAGAGAGCATAAATCGGCGGTGTCATACCATATCAATGCACAAAGCAGGAAAGCTGGCTCAATGTATTCGCCCTGTATAGTGTAGCGAGTTTCTTGGATGTACTATTGACTAGTCTGCCCAGTGTGGTTCCAAACAAGACTTGTCTCTGAAAGCAAACACTATAGAGACGGGAGCGCGAGCAGATCAAAGTCCTTGCCAGAATTGTTGTAAAAAAAAAAAAGTCCTTGCTAGAATTGCTGCTTCTCTGAAAGCAGAAGGCAGTATTAATCGAAAGTAAAGAGGAAGATTCTTATGTGTTATCAAGCAACAACCAAGTTACCGAAACAAAAGCATGGATACAAACTCGACGACCTTTGAGGCGACCCACCAAACACTAGGACGGACTATGGATAGAGCCAGAACACAGGCTGCTAAACTCCAACGACAGCCTGAAGAAACCTGCCTCAACACGAAGTCACGAGGACCGCTGACAATCGACTATCATCGGCACATGACTGATGAAGCAAAGCACGCATGATCATACGCACACATATGATCATGAACAGCCTACATGCGTGCCGCGAGTCCGCGACGACCGACAAGGCACTACATTATTATTATTCAGTGCAGTGAAGTGCACACTAGCCTAATACTATGTTAAAAGAATAGGCAATTTCCAGATTAAAACCAGAATATAAATCATGATAAAATGATGATCTAGATATCTTAGATTGTATTGTTTACTAGCATAGCAAAACATGCATAACATGATCTCATACATGACAACTGGTGTAAACATAGCTCGTACACCAGATAGATTGAAAAGCAAGAACAAAGGCATAAGACCTGATATAAGCATAGAAATTAGATCACGAACGGCGTATGACAACTGGTGTAAACATAGCTCGTATACCAGATAGATTGAAAAGTAAGAAAAAAGACATAAGACCTGATATAAGCATAGAAATTAGATCACGAACGGCGTACCTTTCTAATGCTGGAGAAGACGGTGGCGGAGTCGGCGCTGGACGATCCTCGATGAGCGCTGGAGGAAGAGCTCGGAGCAGTTGACGAGGGCTGGAGGAAGAGCTCGGAGCAGTTGACGACGAGTACGTCTTGACGCAGCGCCGCCTGACTTGGACGGTAGACGACCCGTTGTTGAAGACGAGAGCAGTCGCGCGACGAGCGCTTCCCAAAAACCTTATTCGCCTTCTCCCGGTGCAGGATCGCAAAGACGAGGGTTCCGGAGACCTGCTCGCCCGGTCGCTGGTGCACGCAAGCGAACGGACTGGAGACGACTAGACGGCAGCGCAAAAGCGATATGAGGCAAACCCTAGCTCGAGATGTGTTGAGATACGTTTTGGCGTGACCGATAGGTTGCTTATATAGCCCTGTTGAACCGACCTCGTGTCGCGATCACGATCTAAATCGGAAATCGGGATCACGATCTAAATCGGAAATCGGTTTAGGACTCTTGAGTCGTAACTGTTTAGTAACTGTTTAGGACTCTGCAACTTGAAGGCCAAGAAACCAAAAACTAAAACTGCAAAAGGAGACCGCCCGGCGAGGCAAAGTGAGCGCGTGAGTTTCTCTCTCTCCTTCTGAGACTAGACTTGAGAAAGTACTTGAGAAAGTGGAGAGGACTTCCATATTTAAGCAAGTCCTTCTCCCCTTCCACTAAGGAGGTGAGACTAAAGAGTTCCACTTTCCCTCTTTGCTCACATATGAATGGGCCTTTGAGATTTATCATGGGCCTTTGAGATTTATTATGAATTTCAGAATTTGTTAATGGGCCAAACCCATATAATTCTAACATACTACACACTACCTTCCTGCAGTTACTACATGATACGGGACACGTACGCACGCACACATCAGATCTAGGACTTGGTCCTGAACTTGGGACTCATCGATCTCGATGCCCTCCCGGGCGGCGCGCTCGCCGCCGGACTCCTCCATGGTGGTCAGGCCGCCCTTCTTCCCCATCTCGCTGTAGCCTTCGTGGCCTAGCCCTCGTGGCCCAGCTGCTCACTCCGGGTCTGCCTGCCGCGGCTGCGCCCTGCACGCACACATCAGAGGAACACAGTCGTGTTTCATTGATCAGTTATATGTTCTTGGCCATTAACGGAGTAGTATATAGTGAGTGGTCTAGCACTAGCAGTGTAAAGAAGAGATAGCTAGTCAAGAGGTAGAGAGTTTGTAAAAAAGACCGGCCGCCCGGTCGGCCGTAGCCGTAGGTTACAAACCTTCGGCGAGGTGCTCCTGCGCCTCGAGGGTCTTGCCGCCGGTGCCGCCGGGGACGACGGTCTGGCCTTCCTCGGCCTTTTGCTCCAGCTCGTGCCTGCTTATTTCCTGACCGGACGCCATCGCCGTCCTCCTCAAACTTAACTAATAGTAATAACGAACGAAGCTCACGAGCTTGGTGTAGATCGTGTTGCTGGACGTACCCACGATTGCTCTTTAGGGTGTTGCTGTTAGCTAAGCTACGTACTCCGTATTGGCTTGCTTGTATTTTTATAGCCGTCAGTGGAGAGGCGCGCGGCACGTCGCGAGGCCAGGCCCAGAAGGAGCCGGGGCCGGGGGATATGTTCGCCGACGCGGACGAAATGCAGGGTCCCTCGGCGCCGTGCGCCGCGACGCGTGTGCGGCAAGGCCTCGCGAGAGCGACACGTACGAGAGCGCATGTCCCCCCTGGGCAGAGATGCCATGCGTGTGCGGCGCACGACCGCGCCTGGAAGCTGGTAGCAGCACTACTGTAGCATGGGGACGAGCTGGTGCTCCGGCCATGCTGCATTGCCGCCGCGTGTGTATGCTGTATGCATGCGCTCGGCACCCGAGACCTAGGGGCATGACCGACCCAGACCAGGTGCCCGGCGAGACAAAAGTGTACAGACCGCTTGTAGAGCCCCATTTCGTCTTGGCATTTTTCTGTCTGAGAGAAGCTATGATCACTCACCAGAGGCCGGCGCACCATAAAAGTCGTGTATGGCGCGTTTCTCCCACGTATACATATGTCTAGTGGAGTGGTGGTACAATTACATTATGCTCCCCTGAATTCAGCCCCGTACATAGCTCTAGGATTCTAGCTCCAGACCGGACGACATGTTTGAACGTAAGCGATGGAGAGTTTTCTTCAAAGCCGAGCTAAAAAGATGTAGGGCAGATCTGTTTAAAATTATTACGTACATATATTTAGATATATAATGCATATCTAAATACATATCAAAGTTATATATTTAAGAAAGTCAATTCCACTTATAATTTAAAACCGAGCGAGAGCACATACTAATTTCAGATGCATAATAATAGGCAATAAATTGTTTACATCTATTAGATCTAATAGTTATTTATAGATATAGGAGTTAGCTACAAATTTTTATTAGATGAGTAGTTTAACTTGAACTATTAGGGCACACCCAAATTAAAACTAGGAATAATTTTCATGGCATTAAATACTATGTTCTTAAGCATTTTTTATAATGTGATAACTGAGTTAAGGGAAAGAGAGGAAAAACAGTGAAAATCGTTTCTCATATCAGAAACAAATTCTTCTCGTGGTCCAAGGGTTGAATAATGGAATGATCTTTACCGCATTGGGTCATCCCCCATCGTTTCCAACTTTCCATGGCCCCCTTTTCACCTCCACTTCTACCTACTCCCTTCGTCCCTTCGTCTAGTAATAAGTGACTCTTTAACTAGAGAGACTAAAGGATCACTTATTATGGGACGGAGAAAGTAGATCACATGCACATGCACTCAACTCAACCCCCTTCCTCTCCTCTCCCCTTGCTTTTCTTGTGTTGCCCCTCTCACAAGCACGGGCCGCTCAACTCCCTGTCATGCTAAGATTTATATATTAGTGATGAGGACATCGCCAAGATGGAGTCGAGGACGACTCCAATTCAAGAGGGGAGGATGATGAGGACATCGCCACGCTGGACACACCGACGCCATGGTCTTCCCCAAGTTGCAATCCGTCTCCAACTCAGCTACCTCGTCACCCTCGGAATTTAGGAGCAGTCCCGGGTAAAATCAACGCCACAGACGCATACGGACTCTGTTTTCGACGAACTAGATATGCTTGGAAAGATAATTTGATAAGCTAACCAATGGCTTTGGAATCATGTCAAAATACGTCCGGAGTCAACGGGAATCGTCGAAACAAGTCAGCGTCCAGAATCTGCCAGGGTGCTGCGTCACCGTATTTTGGTCCGTTGGGCCGTGTATCGTCTTAGAGCCCATTAGGGAGCGCGTCCAGCGTAGATGACGTCCTAAACCCTATAATTAGCCGCCGTCGTCGTCGTTAGGTCTTGGGTTTTGTTTAGAGTTTAGTTTTCCATCGAGGAACTGAATCGTTCATTGTAACTATGGTGTCGAATCCTTTTACAGTGATCCAGGGCCCTCGTTCTTGATCTCCTCCACTGTGTCGATTAGTCCTTTGGAACCGAGTTCTTGAACCCTCCATATAAATTCGTGAGATTCATATTTGCAATTTCAGATTGCGTGTTTTTACCTTCTTGCTTGTATTCTTCGATTCGCTTGCAGGATTAGCCTTCTTGGCGAGGTCAATCAAGTTGTGCTTGGTTGATAACCAACAGAGCAGTGGTGTAACCGTTGCAGGGTTCAAATCGTGTCTGATTTGAAGCCGGATCGCCAACGTCGAGTTCTCCACCAATCGAACCTATCGCTACCTCTCGGAAGATTGGGCCGTCCCTCATCAATTGGTATCGGATATTTCAGGTTTCCCGCGAGGTATAATCTCGTTTGCCTTAGATTCATATCTGTTCATTACCTAGAGTCCACAAAAAGCCTAAAAAATATTTCAATTTCCGCTGTCCCATCACCCTTTGTGCCTTTGCAATTTCGTTTCATATTCGCATTGTTGAGTTTGTGTCCGTGGTCGAGTCTTGCTGCTGGTTTAGGGTCGTGTTCGTCGTCGTAGTTCAACGTGCCCGTTGCTGTTTCTTTGTTTTCTGCCGCTATCCCATCCACCGTTCCTAAACAACAAGTCGAAGCCACCACATTACTCGACTTGCCCCGCTCGCCGCCTTGTGTAAATTTTCGCCGCCGCGCAAACCCTAGATAGGTTGCCAACCGTCGTGCTTTCATTGCTATCGAGGATGGATATGTAAGTACTAGTGATGTTGAAGATGATTTAGCTCTTGTTGCTAACATTGCTGCAGATTCCACCGAGGACGATCAAGACAAGGAGACCATCACCATTGACTCTGTGGCTGCTGCTGCGGACTATCCTAGTCTTCTTGTGCAGCGAGTGTTGAGTACACGTGTGGGACATGAAGAAGAAGAGATGAAGACCCAACACCACAATTTGTTCCACATGTATCTCATTATGCAGGGTTATCGTGTTCTCACCATCATTGATAGCGGGAGTTGCAACAACTTGGTGAGTTCAGATTTGGTTGAGAAGCTTGGCTTGACCACATGACAACATTCATATCCGTATAAACTTCAATGGTTCAATAATAATGGTATGACTAAGGTAACTAAATCAGCACGCATTAGCTTTTTCACAGGTTCTTACCATGATACTGCTGATTTTGATGTTGTCCCTATGCAAGCTTGTTCTATTTTGTTAGGACGTCCATGAGAATTTGATAATGATGCTTTACACCATGGTAGAACTAATACATACACTATCACACATAAGGACAAGAAAATTACTTTGCTGCCTTTGTCTCCTACGGATATTATTAAACATGCTAAAGAGATTAAAAATAAAAATAAACCCCCGATAGACATTGCTAAAAATAATGAGATTAAGTTAAAAGGAGGTGCTTTTCTAGCTACAACTAATGATAATAATTATGCTCCTTGTTATAGTATGCTTTCTCGATATGTTAGTGTTGCTGCACATATTCCTATGCCTTGTGTTTCGCGTTGTGCGGTCACTAACCTTTTGCAGGAGCTTGGAGATGACATGAAGTCGCGGACGACTTCAATTCTAGAAGGAGGGGATGATGAGGACATCGCCTAGATGGAGTCGAGGACGACTCCAATTCAAGAACGGGAGGATGATGAGGACATCGCCACGCTGGACACACCGACGCCATGGTCTTCCCCAAGTTGCAATTCGTCTCCAACTCAGCTACCTCGTCACCCTCGGAATTTAGGAGCAGTCCCGGGTAAAATCAACGCCCCGGACGCATACGGACTCCGTTTTCGACGAACCAGATATGCTTGGAAAGATAATTTGATAAGCTAACCAATGACTTTGGAATCACATCAAAATACGTCCGGAGTCAACAGGCATCGTCAAAACAAGTCAGCATTCAGAATCTGCCAGGTTGCTGCGTCACCGTATTTTGGTCCGTTGGGCCGTGTATCGTCTTAGAGCCCATTAGGGGGCACGTCCAGCGTAGATGACGTCCTAAACCCTATAATTAGCCGCCGTCGTCGTCGTTAGGTCTTGGGTTTTGTTTAGAGTTTAGTTTTCCATCGAGGAACTGAATCGTTCATTGTAACTGTGGTGTCGAATCCTTTTATAGTGATCCAAGGCCCCCGTTCTTGATCTCCTCCACTGTGTCGATTAGTCCTTTGGAACCGAGTTCTTGAACCCTCCATATAAATTCATGAGATTCATGTTTGCAATTTCAGATTGCGTGTTTTTACCTTCTTGCTTGTGTTCTTCGATTCGCTTGCAGGATTAGCCTTCTTGGCGAGGTCAATCAAGTTGTGCTTGGTTGATAACCAACGGAGCAGTGGTGTAACGGTTGCAGGGTTTGAATCATGTCTGATTTGAAGCCGGATTGCCAACGTCGAGTTTTCCATCAATCGAACCTATCGCTACCTCTCGGAAGATCAGGCCGTCCCTCATCAATTAGGATGGTTATAGCTGATTTTATTACTAGCAACTATGCTATCTATTATCATTACCTACGGACTTCTATTATTATTGATATAGAGTTCACTGTGAACGAGTTTACGTGTGTAAGACCGGATGTATGCTAGCTTTCGTGAGTGCTACATTGTTAGCACTCATGAAAGCATCATCCTCTATATAGAAACCACAGTAGATGAGGTAAATGCTTATAGTTTTGGCTTAACATGGACATTCGGTGGGTCTGCCACTAGTAGAGAACAAACCTTCGATCTATATCAGGTTTCCTGACATTTTTTGTGTTGAGGACTAAAGAGGACTTTAATTCTGATTCTAGATACAAAACAGGAGTTCCCTGCCCAACGACTACTAACATGTGCTGTTGTAGTAGGGGACTTTTAGTCCCGGGCCGGCTTAACAACCGGGACTAAAAGTCGGTTTTTAGTCCCGGTTGGTGCCCCCAACCGGGACAAAAAGTTCAATCCCCTTTTAGTCCCGGTTGGGGGACACCGTCCGGGACTAAAAACTGACTTAAAGTCCCGGTTGGTAACCCAAACCGGGACTAAAAGCCGATGGCTATATAATCTCCGTCTTCCTCCTCTAGCCCGAGCATTTCAAGCTCTTTGTGCTTCCTCCCTTCGGCTGCTCTGCTCTACCTGTTCTTCTTCGGCCATCATACAAGATTTGTTCCAATTTTACATCAATTTTTTGCCTTTACTGGTTACAAACTTCATCCTCACACCTCCTTCACTACCATATCTCATTTCATGGTCTAGAAATGGTTAGGGATATATATTGTTTTTTATTTTACATTTCTTTGATTTGTAGCCATTTAAGCTTTAATTCACTTGATAGTTTGTATTCTTGGATGGAGGAAGCTTATAGTAGTTCATTTTAAATATTATGCACCTTTGATTAGTTTGCATAGTATATTTAATGCTTTAGAGAAATAAGGAGAATTGTAGTGGTTTTTTAATATTTTAATTTAGAAAATGAGGAAATTATAGCAATTTTTTAAATAAAATATAGAGAGTAGATGACGACTCCTTCTGGGTCCTCGACCTCTCATCGTGTTTCAAAGCGAATTAGACCGCACCTCTCTCTCATTGCGTGCGGCGAGTGTAAGCAGAATATTGTCTTCAAGGGTGAGCAGAATATTGCGTGCACCAAGTGAGGAAGGAGTGCCCCAACAAGGGTCGTATCTTCTACAAGTGTCTAGATCGCAATGTGAGTTATTATCGCATTTGATGATGATGGTTAATTTGTCCAATTTTTTGATGGTTTTGATCAAAGCTCTTAATTTGTTGTTCTAATTTTAGTGGGACGACACCGGATGCAAAAGCCGGTACTGGGAGGAAGAGTATATTGAACACGTGCAAAACAATCTTGCAGAGGCGGGTGAGGCAGTGAGCCAACACGAGCAGCCCAAGGATGTTGAGGAAACAAATGATCCATCCGTTCAATTTGAGATTGATCGCCGAATCCTTATGCTGCTGAAGTGCATTTTAGTTATAGTTTGTTTAGTGTTAGTTGGGATTGTCTACATTATAGCGAGGCTAACATAAATTAATCAGTTGTGTTTGTGTAATGGGATTTTAATTGATCATGATGACTGATGTTGTGCAAATAACTAATTATGTTCATGGTTTTGATATGGTACGATATGTCATGTAATGCAGATGAACCGACATTAGATGTACAACGCGGATCACCGCTCTAAAGAATTTATTACGGGCATGCATTATTTCTTAAATATGGTCGAGGCAAACAAACATGATGGTTTCATGTGTTTCCCATGTGTTGTATGTAAGAATTTGAAGGATTATGCTAACTCAAGGAGTCTCCATTCACACTTGTTTAAGTCGGGTTTCATGTCAAACTATATTTGTTGGACCAAACATGGAGAAAGTGGGGTTATCATGAAAAAATACGAAGATGAACAAGAAGAGTATGACAATATTGTTGTTGAATACAGTGCCTTAAATGATATTGCAATGGGGGAGCCGAAGAAGAGGTAGGGGGAGAACATGAGCCCGCTAATGATCTTGCTCAGGCCATCTGTGATGCACAGAGAGAATGCGATAGTGAAAAAGAGAAAATTAAGTTTGATCCCATGTTAGAAGATCACAAAAGAAATTGCTATACACATCTTGTGATGCAGGCCAGAAAAAGTTGGGTACCATACTGGAGTTGTTGCAATGGAAGACAAAGCATGGTTTATCCAATAAGGGATTTGGGGAGTTACTAAAAATCCAAAAGAAGATGCTTCCGTAGGATAACGAATTGCTCGCCACTACATATGAAGCAAAATAGGTTGTTTGTCCTTTGGGATTAGAAATCCAGAAGATACATGCATGTCCTAATGACTGTATCCTCTACCATGGCGAAGACTATGAGAATTTAGATGCATGCCCAGTATGTCATGCATCACACTATAAGATAAGGTGACATGACCCTGGTAATGCTGAGGGCGACGGAGAACGTCCCAGAAAGAAAATCCCTGTCAATGTTATGTGGTATGCTCCTATAATACCACACTTGAAACGTTTGTTCAGAAACAAAGACCATGCAAAGTTGTTGTGATGGCACAAAGAAGACCGTAAGGTAGACAATATGTTAAGACACCCTGCTGATGGGTCTCAGGGAGAGCAATTGACAGAGAATTCCCCGAGTTAGCAGATGACGCAAGAAACTTAAGATTTTCTTGAAGTACAAATGGCATGAATCCTTTCGGGGAGCAGAGCAACAGTCATAGAACTTGGCCTGTTACACTATGTATCTACAATCTTCCTCCATGGTTGTGCATAAAGCAAAAGTTCATTATGATGCCAGTGCTCATCCAAGGTCCGAAGCAACCGGGCAACGATATCAATGTTTGCCTAAGGCCCACAGTTGACGAACTTCTACTTTTAGGGAGTAGACCTGGTGTACGTGTGTGGGATGAGTACAAACAGGAAAACTTTGACCTACGAGCATTGTTATTCGTAACAATTAATGATTGACCTGCTCTAAGTAATCTTTCAGGACAGACAAATAAGGGATATAATGCTTGCACACACTGTTTTGATGATATTGACAACATATATTTGAAAAAATGTCGAAAGGTCATGTACCTTTGCCATTGTCAATTTCTTTCCGCGAGTCACCCCGTAAGAAAGAAAGGCAAGCATTTTAAAAGTAAGGCAGACCACTAGACCAAGCCTCGCAACCGAACTAGAGAGGATGTACTCAATATGGTCAATGATGTGAAAGTAGTCTTTGGAAAGGGACCTGGCAGTCAACCTGTTCCGAACGATGCCACCGTATGCGCACCCATGTGAAATAAGAAGTCCATATTTTAGGAGCTACCTTATTGGCAATTCCTTGAGGTTCGCGGTTTGATCGACGTCATGCACCTCACGAAGAATCTTTGTGTAAACCTACTGTTGACGCTCACTAATTCTCAAAATTAACCATCAACTATTGCATGAAATGACACTAAATGAATCACAAAGCATAGTTGTAGGGTTTGAAACTAACGAGTTCCACGAGTTTTGGTGCTCTCACTTGTTTTGTAGGACATCCATGTTTTTACCATATAAAAGCATCTCAAGTGATGAATTGGAGTGCACCATTGCAAAGAGCTCATCGAGACGATCGAAACGGACATATCATTTGCTATATTCGGAGTCCCGGATGAAAAGATATTAATTTCGAAGCGAAATCTGCAAAAGAAGGATCTAGAAGACACCAGAAGACACCACGAGGCGGGCCACCTGAGAGGTCCTAGTATGGTTTTGGTAATTGAGTGACAACTTAGGTGGACTAATATGTGTTTGAAGTGAATTACACAGGTGATTAGTCCACAGGTGATCATGTGTGAGCAACATATGCCATAGAGGAGAAATGGCTTGGAATATGTCGCAAGGCTCACACATGTGAAGAAGGAGCTTAATGCATATGAGACATGACATGGAGTCATGTGGCTAAGATGGTGAAGATCAAGGCAAGACTTGGCTTGATGGACCGGTTGCGAAGGTGAAGGGCAAGTTGGAGGCTTTGAAGCCGTTGGTACCGAGTGTCGGGAGGCTTAAGCAAGACTTGGCGCCGAAGGACCGAAGCGATGGTGAAGAGCAAGTGATGTCAAGATCGATGGACCATGGAGGCCATGTGATGATATGAAGTGGATCATATCATTTGATGAAGAGGTTGGTGCATGTGTTGCATCAACACATGGAGGAGATGGAATGGAATGCGCAAGGCAAAGGTATACTTATAGGGCATTTCATTTCACCGGTCATAGGTGTGTAGAGAAGATTATGACCGGGTTTAGGATAGATGGCCGTACTATCAAGAGGAGCAAACTTGTTTGCATATCGGTCATCTAGTGCCACTTGAGCGATCTAACTTTGCGATGTTGTTAGGATCGAGTGGCGTGGTGAGAGCAAGTGAAAATCCTTTGAAATATGTTTGTGAAAATGCTAACACACATGCACAAGGTTGTATACACTTGGTGGTGTTGGCACATTTGCAAAGGAGAAGGTGTTGGAGTTGATTTGGATCAACTCGGAGAAGTTTCAGAGAAAGCTTTGGTTGAAAAAAAGAAGCGATGGATCTTGGATTGGAATTCTGTACTAATACTTTGTGATTTGGATCTTGTATTCATGTGGGATGTGTAGCCCTCTGAATAAGCTTTCCAAAATGTCCAAGATCATCAATATCGGAGTTGGGAGTGAGGAGTTATGGCTTTTCTAGCGCGGGGAGTGCAGGCTGGTGTAGTCGGTAGTACCGACACTGGTGGTCGGTAGTACCGACCCAAGAGGGTTGTTTGCAGCCTCTCTGGATGTGGCCCAGTTTGGCCTGGCGGTAGTACCGCCATAACCTCGGTACTACCGCCGACGGTGGTACCGACCAAAGGGTCGGTGATACCGTGGCCCTGAAGGGTTTTGCAGGCTCTCTGTGTTGAGCTGAGTTTGGCCTACCGGTAGTACCGCCATAGGGCCGGTAGTACCGGGCTCGGTAGTACCGACCAGGGGGTCGGTAGTGCCAAGGTTTGAAAGAAGTTTTGGAGGCTCTCTGGAAGTGGCCATTTTTGGCCTGGCGGTAGTACCGCCATTATGTCGGTACTACCGCCCTCGGTGGTACCGAGGTCAGGAAGTTGTCTGGGAGCTCTCTGTGTAGTCCCCAGTTTGGCCTGTCGGTAGTACCGCCATAGGGCCGGTACTACCGACCGTCGGAGGTACCGACCAGGAGTCGGTTGTTCGTTTTAGTCAACGCGCCGTGTGTAACGGCTAGTTCTGACACTGTCGGTACTACCGCCCAGGGGGTCGGTACTACCGACCGAAGCGCAAAAAAAGGGGAAACGGCTAGTTGGCCGCTCCCCTCTATATATAGTCGTTGGAGGCCAGTTTTGGGCCAGCTGCTGGAGCACTCCAAAGCCTTGGTGGCTTGTGTGGATGTGCTTGTGAGCCCTCTAACACACATATGCTTTAGTGCTCATCCGATTGTGTGAGAGAGTGATCCTAGTGCATTGCTTTGAGAGATAGCATCGAGTGGCACTAGGTATTCGAGTTGCAAGCCCGTGGTGCTTATTACTCTTGGAGGTTGCCACCTCCTAGACGGCTTGGTGATCGAGTCTCCGTCGTGAAGCCCGCATGAAGATTGTGCGTGGCTCCGGAGAAGGATTGTGAGGGGCATTGTGCTCGCCCCGCGGGGATCGCGAAGAGCAACTCTAGTAGAGCGTGTCATTGAGTTACCCTCACTTGTGGGTGAGTTCTTGCGGTGCTCGAGTGTCGAGCTAGGTGTGGTGCCTATTAGCCGCCGAACTACCAAAGTGTGTGGTCGACACAACGGGGACTAGCTTGGTGGCAACCAAGTGAACCTCGGGAGAAAAATCACCGTGCCAACTTTGTGTTCATCTTCTCGGTGGTTTGCAAACTCCTTTCACTAGCTTGTATTTACTTGTTCATATACATGTGCTAGTGTAGTTGCTCTTATGATTAGTTAGCTTGTGTAGCTTGCTAGTTACCTTCCTTGTGTAGCATAGAAGTTGATCCCATGAGTGACTAGTTGACTTGTAGTCTTGCTAGTCACATTGCTTAGTTTGTGTAGCTAAGTTGAGCTCTCTAATTTGGCTTGTGTAGCCTTGTTATTGAGCATTGCTAGTGAGCTTAGGCTTTGTGCTTTTGCTTAGTGGCATGTGTAGGAGCTCCCCGGTTGATTGAGTACTAGTTGCTTAGGTTTGTGTAACCTTGCAAGCTAGAATTGTTTAGGTGAGCTCTAGCTAGCCCGACACCTTATTTGCATTGTTTAGGATTTTTTATAAGGTGTCATAGAGTATAAGTAGAGGGGTGTAGTCTTGGCTAGACCGATAGTTTTAATTCCGCATTTGTTTTGGTTAGCCGGTGCGATTAATTTTAGAAAGGACTATTCACCCCCCTCTAGTCCGCCATCTCGACCCTTCAATTGGTATCGGAGCTGAGGTCTCTCATTTGTGGTCTTCACCGACCCGGGAGGATGGCGAACTATGAGCTAGATGTTGAGTGTCCACGCATTTTTGATGGCACACACTTTGCACGGTGGAAAAATTGGATGATATGCAATTTTAAATTTATTAGTCCTCAAATGTGGTGGATCGTAGATGTGGGCCTTTCTGTTGTGTTGGATAGAAAGAATGCAACTCAAGCGCAAAAGAAATGCCTACATCTCGATTGCCAAGCTACTAACATTTTCTATCAATCTATGGAAGATAACATATTTGGTGAGATCATGGACTTGAAGTCCTCCCATGATATTTGGATTTATCTCAATGAGAAATATGGGGTGATCTCCGATGATGATGTTGATGAGCCCAAGGAGGAGGCGCATGAGGATGTTGAGCATGACCACAACTTGGTGGTTGTGGAAGATTGCTCCACCTCATGGTCAAGTGATGATGATGATGATGATCGATCTACAACAAGCTCACTTGACAAGGTTGATGGTGATGATTCAAGTGTTGCAAGTAATGATTCTACTCCAAGCACACTTGATGATGTTGATGGCTCATGCTCGGGTGATGGTTGTGATACTACTACAAGCCCATCACCACATTGCTTCATGTCACAAGTTGACACCAAGGTATCTAATGCTAATGTGGTTGATCATGTTGATTCATATGATGAGCTTGTTAGTAGACTTGCTAGCATGACCATGTCTTTAGAAAATGAGAAAAATAAAACAATGAAATTAGCAAATGAAAACTCATTTCTAAAGAACTCATGTGAAGAACATAAGCGCTTACTTGATGTTCTTAAAGCTTCACATGATGATTTAATTGAAAAGTATGGCTCTCTCATTAAGGAGCTTTCAAAGAAAATTAAAAATAATGAGAGCTCATCACATGGATCAAATGATCAATTGCAAAATGTTGCTAACCCATGTGATGTAGGCAAGAAGAATGTATCCACCTCTTGTGATGATTTATTAGCTATGCCATGTTCTTCACATATAGATGCTTGTTCTACTTCTTTGTCTTGTGAGACTAACCTTTTGAAGGAGAACAATGAGCTCAAAAATGAAGTGAAGAATTTGAGCAACAAGTTAGAGAGGTGCTACAACTCCAAAGTCACCTTTGAGCACATGTTGAAGAATCAAAAGAGCTACGGTGACAAGAGTGGCATTGGTTTCAACAAGAGCATGTCCAAGGGGGAGAGAAAAAGATTGAAGAAGATGAAGAAGCAAGAACAAAAGAAGCTAGCTCATTTCATGTGCTTCAAATGCCGTGAGATGGGACATCTTGCAAATGTTTGCCCCACTGGAGAAAAGCTCAAATTGAAGAAGGAAGAAGAGAGGCTCAAGCATGTCAAATGCTTCAAGTGTCGCACTAGAGGACATCTCACCTCTATGTGCCCAACCAAGCAATTGGTGAAGCAACAAGATGAGCCTCAACCAAAGCCACAAGTTGAGCAAAAAGAGAAGCCCCAAGTTCAAATCAAGAACAACCATCGTGATGGTGACTTGATGAAGAAGAAGAAAACAAGAAGGGGCGGAAAAGCAAGGCATCCAACTCACATTCAAGATGCCAAGATAATGATGAGCAAGGATGAAGAAAAGAAGAAAGATTTGGCTCACATCAAGTGCTACAAGTGTGGTGATATGGGACACTTTGCCTCGAAGTGTCCTAACAAGCTTGAGAAGAAGGCTCAAGCAACTCATGAGAGGCAAGGCAATGAGAAGCAACATTTGAGCAAGGAAGAAAAGGCTCAATCCAAGAGAGTTTGCTACTCATGCCGAGAAAGGGGACACATGGCTAATTCATGTCCCCTAGGTATGACTTCTAAGCCTATTTCAATTGATAATGATATTGTGCTTAGAAAGGATGACAATGGTACCACTTTGGTTGCTATTGCAAAACATCCCGCTATTCATACTAAGGCATTGCCTAAGTATGTTGCACCTAACTTGAGAGGACCCAAACTAGTTTGGGTACCATCAAATCATGGATGAATGTGTGTAGGTACCATGGCATTGGAGTCTTGATTCAATTGGTTCCATGTTGATCATCATGTGATTGATTCAAGTAATGAAGCTTAGTGCTATCCAAACCCAATGCCAAGTCAAGTCAAGTGAAGTTCAAATGTGCTACAACATACAAGTGTCACATTCTAGTTGTGGTAATCTTATTGGAATCATTTGAAGGCTTGCAATCAAATTGAGTGGAAGCTTGCTATTGGATGATCATGATTTACAAAGGTATATTTCTAGTTGATCATATTCATTTGGGTGCATATGAGTTAATTGAATTGGATATATATGCGTATGTTGCTTGCTATGAGATGATTGAATGGATAAATTACTTAGTGATCAAAATTGAGTTAGTTTGAATGGATATGTTCACGAGACTTCTTTTAGTAAGTGATTTGAATGGATGTATGTCTTGTGAGATTGTTCAAACAAGTTAGCTTCAAGTTTGATTCAAATTGATAGAGTATAGCTCAATTGCTCAAAGTTGTTCAATATTGCAAAATCTGAGTGAGCTGAGAAGATAGTCATGTTTGGATGATCAAATCTCTTTGGATTGACTTGAAATTTGGTACACATGCTCTACACTTATGATATTAGTTGCTGTGCAAAATTCATGATTATTGGATAAGATGTACTTTGATTTTGGAGTAGATCTTGTCAACTATAGTGCAGCAGTTTTCAGCATGTAGTACTATGGAAAGAATTGAAATCTGGTAGCAATCTAGAAAGCCAATGAAGCTCAAATTTTTATGGCTGCTAGAACACCTAGAGAAGCACATCTCCACCAAATTTCATGGTCATTGGACTTACATTTTGGGAGATATGCATGTTTCTTTGAGAAGGACAGAATCTGCCATATAAGTGACATTTATTGGATAGATCACAAGTCACTTTGATTGAAAGGCCCTCAAGTTGGAATCATGTTTATAAGTGGTTGAGGGACCTATGTTTGGTTTTGAGATAAGCTAGAAGCATGACAAATATGAGTACGAGGTCATTTGATTAAGGAGTCACATTTGGTACTCAAATTGATGATCAAGATAAAGATGAAGCTCAAGTCCTAGTGTTAGTTGAAGATCTTTTGAAAAGAAAGAAAAGAACTCAAAGAAGGATTCAAAATCTCATTTCAAGAAGAGTTCAAATGGATCAATCAATCAAAGTCAATTCAAGTGAGTATCAAGGATGATTCTTTGGAGAGAGGTCACTTCTCCCTTTTGTAGGGGCTTGCCGCCTTTTGTAGGTTAACCAAGCGAGGCTTGGAAGGCTAACATAGAAGTGGTGATCTAAAGTGTCATTGGAGATGCTTAGTTGAAGAAATCATAAGAGATTGATCAAAGAGAGCAAGCAACACCCAAATAGAGAGAAAATCATGAAGATCTTAGACGGTATTTACATGCAAGCTATAATCAAATAAAGAAGCAAGCCAACCACAACAATATAGTGCACTTGATCATTAGTGGTTCTCAAATCATATGGGTGAAGAATGGTATTCAAATTGGTATCTATTGGTCTTCACCAAGCTTTGAAATGGACTTCACATTGCTATTGGACTGAGGGACCGGAGTGCCTGAGGATCAGCTGTGGTGGCTGGCAGCCTGGGACAGCGACGAGCGGAGACTTGCGGGGCACGGTGTTGCTTGGGTCGAGGACCTAGGGACACGTGTCGGTGGACGGGGTGCACAGGAGGTGCATCCCCTCTACAGCTCCGGTTTGTTGGTTGAGCCAGGGAAAAACCAACGGGTGGACGGTTTCCAGGTTTGGGCCTCAAAACCTGGGTGCTGGGTTTCCAGGTTGAGCCACAAAACCTGGGCGCGACGGTTTCCAGGTTGAGCCTCAAAACCTGGGCGTGGGCCGGTTTCCGAGTTTGGGCCTCAAAACTCGGGCGCTGCGGGTTTCTGAGTTTGGGCCACAAAACTCAGGCTGGAGGGTGGTTTCCCGGTTTGGGCCTCAAAACCGGGGGCTGATGGAAAAGGCTGGTTTCCCGGTTTGGGGCCACAAAACCGGGGGTGCAGAGTGAGGGCGGCACGTGGCGGCGATCCAGAGGTTGCGTCGAGGCAACGCTTCGGTTCGAGCGGGCGTGGCCGTCGAATCTACCTACCACTGCGGGTTGGACCAGAGTAGCCTTAGGGTTTAGCTGGTTCGCTCTGTAATTAGAGTAGAGAGGGGTAGAGTAGGAAATAGACTTAGGCTAGGTTAGTATAAGTAGTCCAGGGGAGACACCCTCCTCCCTATCTCAGTTTTAGCTATCTCAGTTAGTGCTTTCATTTGCTAGGTTTTCCTGCTCTCCCGTCCCTGCTTTAGCTAGTTGAGATCCGCAGAGAGACTCCACTCTGTGTACTGTTGAGTTGAGGAAGTGAGGCCGTATCCTCACCTTGGAGCACAGATCGTTGGCTTGATTTGCGTCCTTGATTCGAACTCGTGGCTGTGATTTCCGTTGTGTTCGTGTTTTTCGCGGAAGTCTTTTCTCCACGATTTTCCCGTCGCTTGATCTTTTTGCTCGGTTCATCTTTTGCAAATCCGTTTGAACCAAGTTGTTCTAGATCGTGAGACACTTCTTTCCACCGAAGGAATCATCCTCTAACCTCACGGTCTAGGAGATCGATCGATTTTTAGTTTCGGTTCAAGTTTTCTCCCTTCCCCCGAAATTCTTCGATTCATCGATTTGGAGATAGGTTCGAGCCATGATCTCTTAGAGATAGCTCACTATACTCCTTGTGACTCATCTCACCAAGTTTGATCCCTAGAGGAATTGTTTTGGGTGAGATAGAGGCAAATCGGTGGACGAACGGGGCTGCTGCGAGTCGACCGGACGCTCAGTCGGGATGACCGGACGCTCGGTCCATGAGTCCGGTCGATGAACAGCACGTAGTCGTGATCTTCACTCTGACCGGACGCTCTGTTCGTGCTTTGACCGGACGCATCGCTTTCACTGTTCATCGTGCTTGTTCGTTTCTGACCGGACGCACTGCTTTCGACCGGACGCTCCGTACTCGTGAGTCCGGTCGCGAACAGTAAGGTTCCAGAGCCGATTTCTGTTGACCGGACGCGTCCGGTCCCTGCTGACCGGACGCTGGACAGAGTCCGGTCGATCCGGTTTCGCGCGTTTTCATTCGCGGTTCGTTCGTTCTTGATCGGATTCGAGTTCCGTCTTTTGCGTTGGCTTTCTAGGGTTGTCTAGTGTCCCGCTGTGCTTCTAGGAAGCATCCACCCTACATCTAGGGTCGTGGACATTAGCAAGCTCTAGGGTTCGCTCTCGGGGTTGATTTTGGGACAGTGGCATCTAGTTTCCGAAAGGAAATTTTGAAGCTCCCATTCACCCCCCCTCTGGTCGCTTTCGGTTAGCTTCTCGGTCCTTCAATTGGTATCGGAGCAGGTTAAGGATCTTCCACCTTAGCCGGTTCCAGATCCACCGAAGGCGACATGGATCGCGGCGTGGGCAAACCGCCGTTCTTTGATGGGACGAACTATGCGTATTGGAAGATACGCATGTCGGCCTATCTGCAGAGTTTGGGTGCTTCTATTTGGGATATTTGCAACTCTGCTGATTACGTGGTCTTGGCTGCTCGTGAGACTCAGCATCAGATCGATGAGCACGAAGCCAATAGCCGAGCCCGTAATGCTCTCTTTTCGTGTTTAAGCATGGGAGAGTTTGATCGTGTTTCTCACCTCGCTACGGCTCGGGAGATCTGGGACACCCTCATGCGTTTCCATGAGGGCACCTCTCAAGTCAAAACCCGACTCTACGAGTCGTTCAAGCGTGAGTATGAGAACTTTAGACATCAACCTGGCGAGAGCATAGAAAGTTTATTCGCTCGTTTTCAGGTGATTGTCAACAGGATGAGGGCTAACAGAGAGCAGTTGCCATTTGACGATCATGAGCGTGCTTTGAAGCTTTTGCACACTCTTGACCGTTCGGTGTGGGACTCCAAGGTTCAGGCAATCATCGAATCGCCGAACTATGAGACCCTCACCTGCGACGAACTCTTCAGTAAGCTCAAGTCCAGTGAGATTGATGCTATGGCGAGGGCTTCTTTTGAAAATCCTTCTCGCCCGTCCATGGCTTTGGTTTCTGGCTCTTCCTCTAACCCCTCAGCTGGCTTTGCGCTTTCTTCTCTCTTTTCTGTGACAGAGGACCAGCTAGAGTCTTTGGGAGACGACGAGTTGGCTTTGCTTGCCAACCGGTTCTCGCGGTTCCACAACAACCGCATGAACCGTCGTCGAGGAGGAGGACGCACGGGATGCTACGAGTGCGGCGACCCCGACCACTTCATCGCCGACTGCCCCAAGAAGAAGAACAAGCACTCGGGCAAGGGCGAACATGGGCGCAAGCACGACTCCAAGTACAAGGAGAAGCACGTCCCCCCAAGGCACAAGAAACGGGGCGGCTTCGACAAAGAGTACATCAAGAAGAAGTACTTGGAGAAGCAGCAAGCTGAGCAGCGTGCGTTCTTCGCCACGCTCAGCGACGTCGACGGCTCGGATGACGACTCCGCTGACTCCAGCGATGACGAGTCCGTGAAGAAGAAGCTGGAAGACAAGTTCAACGGCTTGTGCTTCTTCGCCGGCGACGGAGGCCTGTGCACCATGGCGCTCGGTGATGAGGTCGACGGCGAGCCGGAGCATACCCCTCGGAACGACGACGACGACGACACCTCCCAGGTATCTCTCACCTACGACGAGCTTTCCTCCGAGGTTGAGAAGTTGACTGCTGCCCTCCTTAGCCAAGATAAGTTGCTTAGGCGTGCCGCTAGAGAGCGCAAGGAGTTTAGGCAGAAGTGGGAGGACACGGTGAAGGAGCTTGAGTTCGCTCGGTCCACCGTGGTAGTGTCGGAGGAGGCGGAGTGCGAGTCGTGCACCGCGCACATGACTGACCTTCTCACTCTGAGAGGTAAGTATGCTGCGTTGGTTGGAGAGGTGGATGAGCTCCGTGCTAGGCCACAGCTGTTGGGTGCGTGCAAGACTTGTCCTGTCTTGCAATCTGAGTTGGCAGAGAAAAATGCCAAGCTTGAGTCTTTAGAGAAGGCCAGCTCAGATAGCACTTGCGTCTCGAGGTGTGCTTTGTGTGAGGGCCTGGAGATGGAGATTGCCAATGTGAAGCATGACAAGATGCAAACCGAGGAAGAAAACACATACCTTCGGTCCATCTTGTCATGGGTCTCCAGTAGTGAGCCGCAGCTCGGGATGATGATCTCCCAGTTCAAGCGAGCTGTTGGTGCCCCTGGTGTAGGTTTTGCTCGGAGTGTTGATCTCTCAGCTTTTGGGAAGATTGGAGAGTCTAGTGGTCTGAACCCATGTGAGAAGCCAAATTCCACCACTACTCCCAAACTTGCCAAGCTTCCACTCAAAGAGCCAGCCAAGCCTATCACCAAAGATGGTGTGGTTGAGGAACCCCCGAGAGCTCCTTCCAAGAACCCAGTTTGGGCACCCAAGCCAAACCACCTCAGAAACAAGCTTGATGCTATGCCACCCATTAGAGAGGAGTGTTTACCTCAGAAGGGCAAAGTGAACCACACCCACAGCCCTGGTCACCAACAACCCCCTTTGCGTGCGGTGAGGTACCAGTGTGATTTCTGTGGGAGGGATGGGCACTTGATCGAGTTCTGTTTCCGGCGCAAGCGAGAGGCGCGCCGTGCTCGGGAGATGGAGAACCCGGACATGTACCATCCAGCTCATGGTGGACATGTGCCGAAGGCTCAGGGGAGAGCTGCTAGGTCCGGACGTCAAGGTCCCCGGCCTAGGCAGGAGATGAGAACCCCTAGGAGGGAGACTAGGCCTAGAGGTCCAGGATCTCAGTTTGTTAGGCCTAGGCAGGAGAGAGCTCCGAGGAGAGACGCTAGAGTTGAGCCCCAGGCTCCTAGGCGTAGACCTCGTAGAGAGCGTGCCCGACGGGGTCCTGCTTTTGCAGGTAACGGACCCCGTGGCGGAGGCTTAGTTGAGCGCTTTTCCCCCACCGCAGTTTGTGTACCGCGGTGAGCGCTTCTTCCCTAGCGGACCACGTTTTCCTCAGCGTGGTGATCGCTTCCCTCATAGACGTGCTAGGAATGGTTTTTACACTAACCCTTCTTTTGAGCAACCGGCCCAACACTGGTTTTCCCCTTATTTCACTAACCCCAGTGTTGGACCGTATGCTCACCCTATGTCTTTTTATTGATGTAGGTAAAACGGTTGGAGGACATTTGGTTGGTGGATTCCGGTTGTTCGATGCACATGACCGGAAACCCCAAGTGGTTCTCCAGCCTTAGTCCAGTCGCCGGAAAGGAGTACATAACCTTCGGCGACAAGAGCAAAGGTAAAGTTCTATCCCGAGGCTCCGTGCGGGTTAATGAGCACTTTGTGTTGCGCGATGTTGCTCTTGTTTCTAACCTGCATTTTAACTTGCTTTCTGTTTCGCAACTTTTTGATGAGGACTATGAGATTCGTTTTAAACCGAACCTTAGTCGCATCTTAGATCCTCAGGGCGATCTTGTATGTCTGATTTCGCCCTTTGGGAAAGTCTTTCGCGCAAATTTCTCGGAGTCGTTTGGTTCTTCTCGCTGTCTTTTGGCTAGTCCTTCTTCCTCCGATCTTTGGAAGTGGCATAGGAGGCTCGGTCATTTAAGCTTCGACTTGCTTGCAAGACTTAGCTCACTTGGCCTAATCCGAGGATTGCCCAAGCTTTCGATGGAGAAGGATCTAGTTTGCCATTCTTGCAGACATGGGAAGATGGTTGCCGCTCCCCACCATCCAGTGACTAAGGTCATGACCTCGCACCCCGGAGAGCTTTTACACATGGACCTTGTTGGTCCGGCTCGGGTGAGCTCGGTTGGTGGCAAGTGGTATGTTTTGGTTGTTGTTGACGACTTTTCGAGATATTCGTGGGTCTTCTTTTTGACTGAGAAGACTGAGACTTTCTCCTTCGCTCGCAATCTGATTTTGCGTCTTCAGAACGAGTTCCCTTTGAACTCGATGCGAGCTATCAGAAGTGATAATGGTTCTGAATTCAAAAATTCGGATTTTGAGAAGTTTTGTGACCGCCTTGGTTTGGAGCATCAGTTCTCTTCCCCCTACACACCGCCCCAAAATGGTGTTGTAGAGAGGAAGAATCGGACTCTTGTTGAGATGGCCAGGACGATGCTTGATGAGCATAGGACTCCTAGGCGCTATTGGGCCGAAGCTATGAACACTGCATGCTATATTTCCAATCGCATTTTTCTGAGAGCTTTCTTGAAAAAGACTTCTTATGAGTTGCGTTTTGGAAAACTGCCCAAGGTGAGTTATTTTTGAGTTTTTGGTTGCCATTGTTTTATACTCAAAAAGGGCAACTTGGACAAATTTGAGTCTCGTTCTTCTGACGGTGTATTTTTGGGTTATGGCACTCACACTAGAGCATATCGTGTACTTAACCTTGATACTAACCGAGTCATGGAGACATCAGATGTCACCTTCGACGAGACTCTTGTTTCTCCTTCTTCTCGTTTTGAGCGTGCAGGTGATCATGAGGTTGGAGAGCCTCTTTTTGATGACGAGGACGAGGGTGCTGAAGGTATGGATGATCCAGCACCCCCTCCACCTGCCGCGCCGCAAAGAGCGGCCTCTACGACGACTCACGGCCCCGACACTTCTTCTTCCTGGGGGCCGTGGGATCCTCCACCTCGCGCGGTACCTTTTGTACCCGGGGTGGAACCAGCTGCTGTTGAGGGGGAGGTCACTTCTTCTCGAGAGGCGCCACGACATATTCAGCGCCAACACCCCCCTGAACAGATGATCGGCGACATCGGCGAGCGAGTCACTCGCTCCAGGTCACAGCACATCTCTCACTTCGCTCATTCTGCTTTTGTTGCTAATTTTGAGCCCCGAGATGTTGGACACGCTTTGACGGATCCGGATTGGGTCAATGCCATGCATGAGGAGTTAGAGAATTTTGAGCGAAATCGGGTTTGGGTTCTAGTTCCACCTCCACCTGACTGTAAGCCTATTGGGACAAAATGGGTATTTAAAAACAAGCAAGGAGAGGATGGCCATGTTGTGAGAAACAAGGCCAGGCTTGTAGCGAAGGGTTATAGTCAGAAGGAGGGGATAGACTATGAGGAGACGTTTGCTCCTGTAGCACGTTTAGAGGCTATTAGGATACTCTTGGCTTATGCTACATCCAGGAGTTTCAAACTTTTTCAAATGGATGTCAAGAGTGCCTTTTTAAACGGCTACATAGAGGAGGAGGTTTATGTTGAGCAACCCCCCGGTTTTGAAAATCCCAAGTTTCCAAACCACGTTTTTAAACTTCACAAAGCTTTGTATGGTTTGAAACAAGCCCCTAGAGCCTGGTATGATAGGTTGAAAACCTTTTTGCTTGCTAAGGGTTTTAAAATGGGTTGTGTAGATAAAACGCTCTTTCTCCTCCGGCAAGGCAAAGACACGCTCTTGGTCCAGATTTACGTGGATGATATCATTTTCGGTGGTTCTTCTCACGCTTTGGTTGCCAAGTTTGCAGATACTATGAGCAGGGAGTTCGAGATGAGCATGATGGGCGAGCTGACATTCTTTCTCGGGTTGCAAATTAAGCAATCCCGGGAGGGGACGTTTGTGCACCAGGGCAAGTACACCAAAGACTTGCTGAAGCGTTTCGATATGGGTGAGGCCAAGCCTCTTCCAACACCCATGTCGACGACGACTGCCCTGGATGCGGATGTGGACGGAGAAGCAGTGGACCAGAAGGAGTACCGCAGTATGATCGGGTCGCTCCTCTACCTGACGGCGACACGCCCGGACATTCAGTTCGCGGTGTGTCTGTGCGCGCGCTTTCAGGCGTCGCCGCGCACTTCTCACCGTCAGGCGGTGAAGCGCATCTTCAGGTACCTTCGTTTCACTCCTGAGTTTGGGATTTGGTATTCTGCTTCCTCCACCCTCTCGCTTTGCGGTTATTCCGATGCCGATTTTGCTGGTTGTCGCATTGAGCGCAAGTCCACTTCTGGGACTTGCCAATTTATTGGATCTTCTCTTATATCGTGGTCTTCTCGCAAGCAGTCTAGTGTCGCCCAGTCTACCACGGAGGCTGAGTATGTTGCTGCGGCTAGCTGCTGTTCCCAGTTACTCTGGATGATGGCCACTTTGCGTGATTTTGGTTTGAGCTTTTCTCGCGTGCCTTTGCTGTGTGACAGCACGAGTGCTATTAGCGTTGCTAAGAACCCCGTGCTTCACTCGAAAACCAAACACATTGATGTGCGCTTTCATTTCTTGCGAGACCACCAGGAGAAGGGTGATATCGACCTTCGCCATGTCGATACTCACCATCAACTGGCTGATATTTTCACCAAGCCTTTAGACGAATCAACCTTTAATCGGTTGAGGGGTGAGCTTGGTGTGTGTTTCCCCTTTTAGATGGGGGAAACCTTTTGGATCTTGTATAGACTGACTCTTTTATTTTGAGTTTCTTTTCCTTGCATTTTAGCATACGCATTTACATTCTGAGCTTCATATTCATAATCACTAGAATGTAACTATGCTCTATCTAGTATGCTCCGATGCTTATATGGATGCTTGTAGCTTATGCTCTTCCTGATCTCTAGTACATGTTATGAGCTGAGCTATTTTGAAATGGTGAATTTACTTAATAACTTACAATCTGAAAATGTTCACCATTGAGATATGCAACTAGCATGTGTAGGATATGTTGAGTTCTCTCGTGCTTTTCATATATGCTAGGTTGCTATGTCTCTAGTTCTGAGTCATTCACTTGCTTGGTCTGTTCATATCATATATAAAATTTGAACCAAGTTTTAGTGAATTGTAAAGATCGAGATGGGATTGCTTGTCAACACCTCACGGTATCGAGACTGTTTCTCATTGCATTTTGAGTTAAACTTGAGCCGTGTAGTGTATGACCGAAACCGTTGCTTTAAGCTTCCGATTGCATATGCATAGGCTTCGCACGGTTGAAAAGTTAGGCAAAGACAAGCTTTCAACCTCTCGCAATCACATGCTGAAATTAAACTTGTGTAATTTCACCGCTGCAAACTCCGATATAAAACTGAAATCACAAGTATATGCTTCTTTCCTATGCATGATGATTGAACTTTGCTAGGGGTAGTTCACCTTGTATACATGTTTAGCACTTGTTTGGATTCCTATCTATACATGTGTAGTGCTATTTTGATGGTGAATACCTTTTTGGCTAAAAAACTGCTCCCTTGCTCATATGCTTCATATTTCGTATGTGTGATCAGGTTGAGCCTTTGCTATGTGAGTGCTTAGTTGTGCCATTGGAGATGTACCGATTAGAGCATCTTTGCACTCTTTTGATTATATGCCTGCAGCTGCTAACTTGCATTTCTGACTTCATATGCATTTTGGAAGGGGAAGTTGTGTTGACTCAAGGGAAGAGTTTGTGCTTGATAAGTGCATTTTCAACTAAGGGGGAGAGTTTTTGCAAATCATATGTCTCCTGGCATTCAATTAAGGGGGAGCTTTTGCTAAGGGGGAGATTCTCAGATCTTCATGCTCTTCTCTTGTTGGGCCTAAGGGGGAGTCCCTGGTTGCTTGCACTTGTCGAGGGGAGTTTGCTAGTTGTGTTGAGCCGTTGCCTCTGTCTTGAGGGACTAGCAAACATTTTCCTCATTTGTCATCGAGATGGATTTTGATTGGTTCGGAGACCTTTCGTTTGTTTTTCAATTGGTTCGGAGTGGTTTTCGTGCTAGTTGTGTTGAGCCTCTGTGCCTCTATCTTGAGGGACTAGCACTTTGCCATTTTTTAGCTCCGATTTTCAATTGGTTTTCTGCTAGCGGTGTTGAGCCTGTTCTACCTCTTCTTGAGGGCTAGCTTTGCTTTGCTTGGTCGCGTCGAGCCGTTGCCCATGTCTTTGGGGACCAAGTTCTCGCTTCTTCCACTTGACCTTCTTCGGCTTTGCTATGCTTTTGGGTCATTTGGTTGAGTTCTCTTCCTCTCCTTCCTCCTACCTTCTTCTTTCATTTTATGATTTGTGTGTGTAGTTGACAATGCACTCATCAAGGGGGAGATTGCGGATACATGGGTGTATGCCGAGTCTCTGAGTGATGAGTGATTGTCAACGGGTTTGATGCGCATGTTCTTTGGCTTGTGTTGTGCAGGTGTCGAGCTCGGAGACAGTGATCGAGGGCAAGGTGAAGGTCAAGTTGAGACGTGCCGTGCCGACGGACTGGGTGCGATGAAGGATGGGCGTGCCGTGCGGCGGACGTGCCATGCCGATGTATCGAGCAGTGAAGGGCGGACGTGAGGCTTGGACTGAGGGACCGGAGTGCCTGAGGATCAGCTGTGGTGGCTGGCAGCCTGGGACAGCGACGAGCGGAGACTTGCGGGGCACGGTGTTGCTTGGGTCGAGGACCTAGGGACACGTGTCGGTGGACGGGGTGCACGGGAGGTGCATCCCCTCTACAGCTCCGGTTTGTTGGTTGAGCCAGGGAAAAACCAACGGGTGGACGGTTTCCAGGTTTGGGCCTCAAAACCTGGGTGCTGGGTTTCCAGGTTGAGCCACAAAACCTGGGCGCGACGGTTTCCAGGTTGAGCCTCAAAACCTGGGCGTGGGCCGGTTTCCGAGTTTGGGCCTCAAAACTCGGGCGCTGCGGGTTTCTGAGTTTGGGCCACAAAACTCAGGCTGGAGGGTGGTTTCCCGGTTTGGGCCTCAAAACCGGGGGCTGATGGAAAAGGCTGGTTTCCCGGTTTGGGGCCACAAAACCGGGGGTGCAGAGTGAGGGCGGCACGTGGCGGCGATCCAGAGGTTGCGTCGAGGCAACGCTTCGGTTCGAGCGGGCGTGGCCGTCGAATCTACCTACCACTGCGGGTTGGACCAGAGTAGCCTTAGGGTTTAGCTGGTTCGCTCTGTAATTAGAGTAGAGAGGGGTAGAGTAGGAAATAGACTTAGGCTAGGTTAGTATAAGTAGTCCAGGGGAGACACCCTCCTCCCTATCTCAGTTTTAGCTATCTCAGTTAGTGCTTTCATTTGCTAGGTTTTCCTGCTCTCCCGTCCCTGCTTTAGCTAGTTGAGATCCGCAGAGAGACTCCACTCTGTGTACTGTTGAGTTGAGGAAGTGAGGCCGTATCCTCACCTTGGAGCACAGATCGTTGGCTTGATTTGCGTCCTTGATTCGAACTCGTGGCTGTGATTTCCGTTGTGTTCGTGTTTTTCGCGGAAGTCTTTTCTCCACGATTTTCCCGTCGCTTGATCTTTTTGCTCGGTTCATCTTTTGCAAATCCGTTTGAACCAAGTTGTTCTAGATCGTGAGGCACTTCTTTCCACCGAAGGAATCATCCTCTAACCTCACGGTCTAGGAGATCGATCGATTTTTAGTTTCGGTTCAAGTTTTCTCCCTTCCCCCGAAATTCTTCGATTCATCGATTTGGAGATAGGTTCGAGCCATGATCTCTTAGAGATAGCTCACTATACTCCTTGTGACTCATCTCACCAAGTTTGATCCCTAGAGGAATTGTTTTGGGTGAGATAGAGGCAAATCGGTGGACGAACGGGGCTGCTGCGAGTCGACCGGACGCTCAGTCGGGATGACCGGACGCTCGGTCCATGAGTCCGGTCGATGAACAGCATGTAGTCGTGATCTTCACTCTGACCGGACGCTCTGTTCGTGCTTTGACCGGACGCATCGCTTTCACTGTTCATCGTGCTTGTTCGTTTCTGACCGGACGCACTGCTTTCGACCGGACGCTCCGTACTCGTGAGTCCGGTCGCAAACAGTAAGGTTCCAGAGCCGATTTCTGTTGACCGGACGCGTCCGGTCCCTGCTGACCGGACGCTGGACAGAGTCCGGTCGATCCGGTTTCGCGCGTTTTCATTCGCGGTTCGTTCGTTCTTGATCGGATTCGAGTTCCGTCTTTTGCGTTGGCTTTCTAGGGTTGTCTAGTGTCCCGCTGTGCTTCTAGGAAGCATCCACCCTACATCTAGGGTCGTGGACATTAGCAAGCTCTAGGGTTCGCTCTCGGGGTTGATTTTGGGACAGTGGCATCTAGTTTCCGAAAGGAAATTTTGAAGCTCCCATTCACCCCCCCTCTGGTCGCTTTCGGTTAGCTTCTCGGTCCTTCATGATCCTCAACTATAAGTGATCAAATCAAGCAAAGCATCCCTCACCAACAAGAGCTCAAGTTTATCAAGTGGATGACCCATGCTATGAACTAGGGGAGGTGCCCCACCTATTGGTATCAAGGTCAAAGATCCTACACATGGTGTCATTCCAACACATATGGTGGTGTCCATCAAAAATGAAGACTCAAGTGTCAATCATCTACCCTAGTGCAATCCTTTGTATCAAGTAAAGCATGCCTTTTATGGTTATTGATGACAAAGGGGGAGAAAATGCCAAAGATATGATATGATAGGGGGAGAAATTGTGGACAAAGATGGAGAAAAACAAAAAATGGACATGGATCAAGAGGGAGCAAGATTGAACAATGGAAAAGGTTCAAAATTCTTGAACAAAGAGAGCACACAAGTAGGGGGAGCAAGCTCATGAATACATGATTGATGCATTTGTTTGCGCATTACATTTGCTTGCTCACATTGCATATGTTTTACATTCCTACATGCTTGTGTGCAATATTTGCTAGAGCTAAGACTTGGATGATGATTGTTTTCCTTTATTTGGTATCTAGAGCATAGTCTTAATATAACAAGTGGTAACTAGAACCTTGATTATAATGTTGATCTCACGTGGTATCTAGTTTGACTTGTTTCTAGCAAGGTTGATGCTAAGGATGAATCAAAATGTGGTATGCACGCTTCAAAGGTAAAATTTCATCATGTATACCTTAGCATCACTTAGTAGTGCTAACACTCCCACAAATTTCATATTTATGCATGTGTGCAAGCTTGAATCCAAACCATTTGAGCACACATGTAGGGGGAGTTATTACTACAAAGTCGGGTTGTATGGTGCTTATCCAAATTCTCTCATATGGTCTTAATGATTGGATAAGTATCATAGAATCCAATGAGCTTAATTTCCATATCTTTTGTAGAGTTGTCATCAATTACCAAAAAGGGGGAGATTGAAAGGTCCTAGTTTGGTTTTGGTAATTGAGTGACAACTTAGGTGGACTAATATGTGTTTGAAGTGAATTACACAGGTGATTAGTCCACAGGTGATCATGTGTGAGCAACATATGCCATAGAGGAGAAATGGCTTGGAATATGTCGCAAGGCTCACACATGTGAAGAAGGAGCTTAATGCATATGAGACATGACATGGAGTCATGTGGCTAAGATGGTGAAGATCAAGGCAAGACTTGGCTTGATGGACCGGTTGCGAAGGTGAAGGGCAAGTTGGAGGCTTTGAAGCCGTTGGTACCGAGTGTCGGGAGGCTTAAGCAAGACTTGGCGCCGAAGGACCGAAGCGATGGTGAAGAGCAAGTGATGTCAAGATCGATGGACCATGGAGGCCATGTGATGATATGAAGTGGATCATATCATTTGATGAAGAGGTTGGTGCATGTGTTGCATCAACACATGGAGGAGATGGAATGGAATGCGCAAGGCAAAGGTATACTTATAGGGCATTTCATTTCACCGGTCATAGGTGTGTAGAGAAGATTATGACCGGGTTTAGGATAGATGGCCGTACTATCAAGAGGAGCAAACTTGTTTGCATATCGGTCATCTAGTGCCACTTGAGCGATCTAACTTTGCGATGTTGTTAGGATCGAGTGGCATGGTGAGAGCAAGTGAAAATCCTTTGAAATATGTTTGTGAAAATGCTAACACACATGCACAAGGTTGTATACACTTGGTGGTGTTGGCACATTTGCAAAGGAGAAGGTGTTGGAGTTGATTTGGATCAACTCGGAGAAGTTTCGGAGAAAGCTTTGGTTGAAAAAAAGAAGCGATGGATCTTGGATTGGAATTCTGTACTAATCCTTTGTGATTTGGATCTTGTATTCATGTGGGATGTGTAGCCCTCTGAATAAGCTTTCCAAAATGTCCAAGATCATCAATATCGGAGTTGGGAGTGAGGAGTTATGGCTTTTCTAGCGCGGGGAGTGCAGGCTGGTGTAGTCGGTAGTACCGACACTGGTGGTCGGTAGTACCGACCCAAGAGGGTTGTTTGCAGCCTCTCTGGATGTGGCCCAGTTTGGCCTGGCGGTAGTACCGCCATAACCTCGGTACTACCGCCGACGGTGGTACCGACCAAAGGGTCGGTGATACCGTGGCCCTGAAGGGTTTTGCAGGCTCTCTGTGTTGAGCTGAGTTTGGCCTACCGGTAGTACCGCCATAGGGCCGGTAGTACCGGGCTCGGTAGTACCGACCAGGGGGTCGGTAGTACCAAGGTTTGAAAGAAGTTTTGGAGGCTCTCTGGAAGTGGCCATTTTTGGCCTGGCGGTAGTACCGCCATTATGTCGGTACTACCGCCCTCGGTGGTACCGAGGTCAGGAAGTTGTCTGGGAGCTCTCTGTGTAGTCCCCAGTTTGGCCTGTCGGTAGTACCGCCATAGGGCCGGTACTACCGACCGTCGGAGGTACCGACCAGGAGTCGGTTGTTCGTTTTAGTCAACGCGCCGTGTGTAACGGCTAGTTCTGACACTGTCGGTACTACCGCCCAGGGGGTCGGTACTACCGACCGAAGCACAAAAAAAGGGGGAACGGCTAGTTGGCCGCTCCCCTCTATATATAGTTGTTGGAGGCCGGTTTTGGGCCAGCTGCTGGAGCACTCCAAAGCCTTGGTGGCTTGTGTGGATGTGCTTGTGAGCCCTCTAACACACATATGCTTTAGTGCTCATCCGATTGTGTGAGAGAGTGATCCTAGTGCGTTGCTTTGAGAGATAGCATCGAGTGGCACTAGGTGTTCGAGTTGCAAGCCCGTGGTGCTTATTACTCTTGGAGGTTGCCACCTCCTAGACGGCTTGGTGATCGAGTCTCCGTCGTGAAGCCCGCATGAAGATTGTGCGTGGCTCCGGAGAAGGATTGTGAGGGGCATTGTGCTCGCCCCGCGGGGATCGCGAAGAGCAACTCTAGTAGAGCGTGTCATTGAGTTACCCTCACTTGTGGGTGAGTTCTTGCGGCGCTCGAGTGTCGAGCTAGGTGTGGTGCCTATTAGCCGCCGAACTACCAAAGTGTGTGGTCGACACAACGGGGACTAGCTTGGTGGCAACCAAGTGAACCTCGGGAGAAAAATCACCGCGTCAACTTTGTGTTCATCTTCTCGGTGGTTTGCAAACTCCTTTCACTAGCTTGTATTTACTTGTTCATATACATGTGCTAGTGTAGTTGCTCTTATGATTAGTTAGCTTGTGTAGCTTGCTAGTTACCTTCCTTGTGTAGCATAGAAGTTGATCCCATGAGTGACTAGTTGACTTGTAGTCTTGCTAGTCACATTGCTTAGTTTGTGTAGCTAAGTTGAGCTCTCTAATTTGGCTTGTGTAGCCTTGTTATTGAGCATTGCTAGTGAGCTTAGGCTTTGTGCTTTTGCTTAGTGGCATGTGTAGGAGCTCCCCGGTTGATTGAGTACTAGTTGCTTAGGTTTGTGTAACCTTGCAAGCTAGAATTGTTTAGGTGAGCTCTAGCTAGCCCGACACCTTGTTTGCATTGTTTAGGATTTTTTATAAGGTGTCATAGAGTATAAGTAGAGGGGTGTAGTCTTGGCTAGACCGATAGTTTTAATTCCGCATTTGTTTCGGTTAGCCGGTGCGATTAATTTTAGAAAGGACTATTCACCCCCCCTCTAGTCCGCCATCTCGACCCTTCACCACCACGTGGGCCCACTAGGCCAGACCGATCGGTCCCACCCCGGGACCGACCGGTCGGCCACAGAGGCCGTTTTGCCTCCGCCTTCTGGAACCTTCTTCCACCGCCTCCTAGGATGCATCTCCACCGTCCCTGAAGTCGGTTTGATCCAAGGGCTCACGTTCCACGCTCCGGGCTATAAAACCAGACCCAGACCCCCTCTGTAGGCATCTCCATCTTCATTATTCATCTCCACATCAGAAACTAGGGTCTCAATTAGAAGTAGAGATCCCTCTAGTTGATCGTCTAGCTCTAGTTCTAGTTCATCTTCTAGATCTAGATCTAGTTCTAGTTCATCATCTAGTTGTAATCTAGAGAGAGAAGGAGAGAGCTGAGGAGGAGCTGGATCTGTCGGATCTTCCTCGACATTGTATTGGTGCAGCATCTGGTTTGTCTTCAAGTAATCTCCAGGTTCTTCATTTACTATTTCCAAGTATTATATTTAATTTCAGTTCTTGCTTTATTTCATTTACTGGATCTCCGCTCGTATCGAGTGCTCTAGTTATTCGAGGTAATTAGAGTAGTAAGCGTTAGTGTAGATGTGGTGTCTAGACTAGGGTTTACCTGAGTTTGCACCCAGCCCCACAGATAGTTGTGGTAGCCCCAGGTGGTGACAGCCCTGACGGCCGACGTAGTCCACCATGTTCGGGTTGGTGTTTGTAGGACCGTAGTCGGAGCTTCCTAGCCCCTTTCTCATCCCTTTCTGTGGCTAGTGTTCTGATGTCCCGAAGTAAGTAAAGTTTAGTAAGCCTTTAATTAGATAGACCTGCTTAGAAAACCCTAAGATCTCTCTCTATCCACTTTATCATTCTTTTCTTGGACGTTCTTAATTCTTCTAGTACACTTCACGTTCCCCGTGGAAATCGATACCCTGGAATACTCTCGGGTGAAAGCTACATCGGTATCCGTGCGCTTGCGGATTATTCTGTGTGCGTTTAAAATACCCAACAAGCTTTCTGGCACCGTTGCCGGGGAACGGTAGCTGTGCTAGTTTCAAACCAAGTCGTTCGTGTTTCTTTTCTTTTACCACCTTTTTCTCTTACCACCACCTTTACCTCACCACCACACTTCTTATCACATGAATTCCACTCCTATCTATAAATACATCGCTCCAAAGGGCGAATTGTTGGAGCCACCACCATCGTCACATCCTATTCTTACTGATGGCTAGCAATTTCGTCCCGGCTTTATAGCCATGGTTCGGGAGCAACCCTTCTCTGGGCTAGAAGACGAGAATCCTTACACCCACCTTCGTGAATTTGAGCAATTGTGTTCTTGCTTGTATATTGCTGGCATGACACAAAAGACCATTAAATGGAAATTGTTTCCGTTCTCCCTTTTTGGAAGAGCGAAACAGTGGTATGCTCATAACGTAAGAGGAGTAGATGGAAACTGGGATGAACTTCGAGACAAATTTTGTCTTGCTTTCTTTCCTCCTTCTCGAATCACTGCCGTTCGAATAGAAATTCTTACCTTTAAACAAAAAGAGAAGGAGACACTAGGAGCAGCCTGGGCTAGATTTATGAGCCTTGTCAACACTGGCCCAGATCTTTCTTTGACTAAGGACGTTATTTTACAACACTTTCATTATGGTCTTAGCAAAGAAGCTGCCCTTTTTCTTGATACCTCTTCGGGAGGATCATTCATTCATAAAACTGTTAGTGAAGGGAAAGACATCCTTGAGAAAATCCTTGAAAACACTCCTTACACTGGCATTTTTGATGAATTCCCCGAAGAAGAAGTCGAGCCCAACCCTGACCAACACGAGGAGGAACACACAACCAAATTTGAAATTCCTTCAAATCCTTCTAATAATTTGGTTGTCACAAAACCTTCCGTAGAGAAAACACCCCACACTTTAGAAAATGATGAACCCCATCCTTCGGTGTTCTTCTCTGAAATCGAGGATGATGATATCAAAGAGCATGGAAGCTGCTTCATAAACACCTCTTTAAATCCATGCTCATATGAGACATCTCCTAATTCAGTTGGTCTGTGTAACATTGTCACACTCGAGATTTTCAACCCCCTCACACTTTCTATTTACAAAAACTTCAAAACGGTGGTTGTAGATGCATATGTATATCACAAATGTTGTAGATCTCGTTGTGCTCTTAAAGTTGGAGTTGGAGGGGAAACCACTCACCAAATCACATCTTGAAGGTTTCCCAAAGACAAGCTCAGTGTCCTAAAACAAGCATCTTTTCAGATCAGTGTTCACCTTTCTGCTGCCCTTATGTAGTGAGCATAGGGATATAATTGTTAAAATATTCCTTCAGGTATTCTTGTCACTAACCTTAGCAGGTCTGGAGCAAAAAGTTCAGAGGAATGATAAACACAAGGTATGTCCAACCAATCATCATGCAACATTGAATTTGTAAGAACATCTCTTACCATGTTGCCCCTACCTTTAAGACATGCTCATGTGCTATACGCTAATCATGCTCTCTCATCACCATTTGGGTAAATCTCTTTAATGCTTTAATGCTACCTTCATATGCTATAGATATGTTTAGGTTTGAAGTACTTTCATACATCTCTTAAATTGAGCATGGTGCCTAGTTTAGGAGTGATGATCTTGCTTTCAAAGGCTTTTAAATTAAGCATGGTGCTTAGGTTAAAATGTCTTCCTAGATCAAATTAGACATGGTGTCTAGGTTGATTTTTGAACTGATAATATGCTATAGTGGATGTTGGATATCTTGTTGGACTAACCCCTGCAGGAAAACTTTTTATATCAATATGGGAAAGTCCTGAGATGAACTCACACTGGAGATGAAGAGACACATGAACTTCAACAACATGCACAAGGGAGACACAACTCACTGATTATGGAGAAATGAGATCCATAGAACAAGACCGCGGATACATGGGTGTATGCCGAGTCTCTGAGTGATGAGTGATTGTCAACTGGGATGACGCGCAAGTTCTTTGGCTTGTGTTGTGCAGGTGTCGAGCACGGATACAGTGCTCAAAGGCAAGGTGAAGGTCAAGTAGAGACGTGCCGTGCCGATGGACCGAGAGTGGCGAAGGGCGGATGTGAGGCTTGGACTGAGGGACCGGAGGCCCGAGGATCAGCTGTGGTGGCTGGCAGCCTGGGACAACGTCGAGCGAAGACTTGCGGTCATGTGTTGCCTGAGTCATGGACTTGGGGACACGTGTCGGTGGATGGGGTGCACGGGCGGTGCATCCCCTCTACGGCATCGGTTTGGTGGTAGAGCCAGAGAAAAACCATCGGGTGGACGGTTTCCAGGTTTGGGCCTCAAAACCTGGGTGCGGATGGTTTCCGAGTTTGGCCTCAAAACTCGGGCTGAGGACGGTTTCCAGGTTTGGGCCTCAAAACCTGGGCGCTGCGGGTTTGCTGAGTTTGGGCCTCAAAACTCAGATGCTGGTGGGCTAGTTTCCCGGTTTGGGCCTCAAAACCGGGGGTTGGCTGGAAAGGCTGGTTTCGTGGTTTGGGCAACAAAACCGGGGGTGCAGAGCGAGGGCGGCACGTGGCGGCAATCGGGAGGTTGCGTCGAGGCAACGCTACGAGTTGTGCGGGCGTGGCCGTCGGATCCACCTACCTTCGAGTTGGTCCAGAATAACCTTAGGGTTTAGCTGGCTCGCTCTGTAAGTAGTTAGGGGTAGAGTGGGAATTAGGAATAGTTAGAATTAGGATAAGTAGGGGGAGACACCCACCTCCCCATCTATCTCAGTCATTTGCTCTTTGCTTCTAGGGTTTCCTGCTCTCCCAATCCCCTGCTGTAGCTAGCTGAGATCCGCAGAGAACCATACCTCTGTGTACTGGAGATTTTGAGGAAGTGAGGCCGTAACCTCATAGTTGTAGCGTGTGGTAGCCACACGGTTGCAATTCCGTGGTTGTGATTCGCGTTTTGTTTGTGTTCTTCGCGGAATCCTATTCTCCACATTTTTTTTCCGTCGCTTGATCTCTTTGCTCGGTTCATATTTTGCAAATCCGTTTGAACCAAGTTGTTCTAGGTCGTGAGACACTTCTTTCCACTGAAGGAATCTACCTCTAACCTCACGGTCTAGGAGATCGATTGATTTTGGTTTCGGGTCAAGTTTTTCTCTCTTCCCCCGTAATTCTTCGTTTCATTGATTTGGAGATAGGTTCGAGCCATGATCTCTTAGAGATAGCTCACTATCCTCCTTGTGACTCCTCTCACCAAGTTTGATCCCTAGAGGATTTGTTTTGGGAGAGTGTGAGTCAAATCGGTGGATGAACGTACCTGACTCGGGGTGACCGGACCCTGGCATCAACACGACCGGACGCTGACCCCGTGCGTCCGGTGGTTGAATGTCACACGCAGTTTTCGCGTAGCTGACCGGACACTCGTTCTTGCTAGTGACCGGACTCGCTCCTCGAACTGTTCATCCTCTTTGGCTCATGCGACCGGACGCTTTGTGTTGCGACCGGACGCTCTGACTCCGTGAGTCCGGTCCAACACAGAGAGCTCCGAAATCCGGTTTCATCCGACCGGACGCGTCCGGTGCTCCCTGACCGGACGCAGGCCAGAGTCCGGTCAGTACTGTTTCGCGCCGTCTCGTCCGCAGTTTGCTCGTTCGTTGTCGGATTTGGTTTTTGTCTTTTGCGCTGAGTTTCTAGAGTTGTGTAGTGTCTCGCTGTGCTTCTTGGAAGCATCCACCCTACATCTAGGGTCGAGGACACTTACAAGCTCTAGGGTTTGCTCTTGGGGTTGAGTTTCGGGACAGTGGCGAGAAGTTTCCGAAAGGAAAATTTGAAGCTCCCATTCACCCCCATCTGGTCGCTTTCTGGTCTTGGTCCTTCAATTGGTATCGGAGCGGGTTAAGGATCTTCCACCTTAGCCGGTTCCAGATCCACAGATGGTGACATGGATTGCGGCATGGGCAAACCGCCATTTTTTGATGGGACGAACTATTCGTATTGGAAGATACGCATGTCGACCTATCTGCAGAGTTTGGGCGCTTCCATCTGGGATATTTGCAACTCTGCCGATTACGTGGTCTTGGCTGCTCGTGTCTCTCAGCTTCAGATCGATGAGCACGATGCCAATAGCCGAGCCCGTAATGCTCTTTTCTCATGCTTGAGCATGAGTGAGTTTGATCGCGTTTCTCACCTCGCTACGGCTCGGGAGATTTGGGATACCCTCATGCGCTTTCATGAGGGAACCTCTCAAGTCAAAACCCGTCTCTACGAGTCATTCAAGCAAGAGTATGAGAACTTTTGACATATGCCTGGCGAGAGCATAAAAAGTTTATTCGCTCACTTTCAGGTGATTGTCAACAGGATTAGGGCTAACAAGGAGCTGTTGCCTTTCGACGATCATGAGAGGGCTTTGAAGCTTTTGCATACTCTTGATCGGTCGGTGTGGGATTCCAAAGTTCAGGCGATCATCGAATCACCTAACTATGAGACCCTCACGTACGACGAGCTTTTCAGTAAGCTCAAGTCTAGTGAGATTGATGCCATGGCGAGGGCTTCTTATCCTTCTGGCCCGACTATGGCTTTGGTTTCTGGCTCTTCTGCTAACCCCTCTGGAGGCTTTGCTCTTTCTTCTCTCTTTTCTGTCACAGAGGACCAGCTGGAGTCTTTGGGGGATGACGAGTTGGCAATGCTCGCCAACCGGTTCTCGCGGTTCCACAACAACCGCATGAACCGTCGCCGCGGAGGAGGACGCTCAGGATGCTATGAGTGCGGCGACCCCGACCACTTCATCGCCAACTGTCCCAAGAAGAAGCACTCATCTGGGAAGGGCGATCATGGGCACAAGTACGACTCCGGCAAGCGCAAGGAGAAGTACGTCCCCACGAGGCACAAGCGGAGGGGCGGCTTCGACAAGGAGTACATCAAGAAGAAGTACTTGGAGAAGGCCCAGGCTGAGTAGCGTGCGTTCTTTGCCACGCTCAGCGACATCGACGGCTCAGATGACGACTCCGCTTACTCAAGCGACGACGAGTCTGAGAAGAAGAAGAGGATTGAGGACAAGCTGAACGGTCTCTGCTTCTTCGCCGACGACGACGGCCTCTGCACCATGGCCCTCGGCAAGGAGGTCGACGGCGAGCTGGTGAGCTCCCCTCGGAACGACGACGACGATGACACCTCCCAGGTATCCCTCACCCACGACGAGCTTTCTGCTGAGGTCGAGAAGCTTACTGCCGCCTTGCTTAGTCAGGATAAGCTGCTTAGGCATGCCGCTAGAGAGCGCAAGGAGTTTAGGCAGAAGTGGGAGGACACGGTGAGGGAGCTAGAATTTGCTAAGTCCACCGTGGTCGTGTCTGAGGAGGTTGAGTGTGAGATGTGCACCACGCACATGACTGACCTTCTCACTTTGAGAAGCAAGTATGTTGCGTTGGTAGGAGAGGTGGATGAGCTAAAGGCTAGACCCTCGCTGTTGGGTGCGTGCAAGACTTGTCCTGTCTTGCAATCCGAGTTGGCAGAGAAGAATGCCAAGATTGTGTCTCTTGAGGAGGCCAGCTCAGGTAGCACTTGTGTGACTAGGTGCTGAGAACATATATGATGAATGATTGACTTTGATGAGGAAGGTTTGAGGCTTTTCCCGGTTTAGTCCATATCTCGCTATGCGCTTATTGTTTATGACTAACCGGTGACGTGAGTTGTGTTGTGTTTATGTGTTGGTGTGTGTGTGCAACATGTGTCTCTTGGCTGTGTTGATGTGCAGGTGTGGAGCTTGGATACAGTGGTCTATGGCGAGGTGAAGGTCAAGTAGAGACGTGCCGTGCCGACGGACCAGGAGCGGTGAAGGATGGGCGTGCCGTGCGGCGGACGTGCCATGCCGATGTACCTAGAGCGGTGAAGGGCGGACGTGAGGCTTGGACTGACGGACCAGAGGGCCAGAGGACCAGCTGTGGTAGCTGGCACGTGGCATCGACGAGCGAGAGCACATGGGGATGTGCGATGCATCGGCCGAGTCGGGAGGAAGACGTGGCATCGTGACACTTGGCGGGAGGTCGGACACGGGCTTGCGTGCGGTGCAAGTGCTGTCAGCCAAGTCAAGGAGGATGGCGAAGGCGTTGTGCCCGGCGTGGAGGCTGGACATGCATCGACATCGGTGCCGGTGGTCGGGGTGTGCGAACCACATCCCGTCTACGGCGCGGGTTCGGTAGCTGAGCCTCAAAAAGCTACCTCGACGGTTTCCGAGTTTGGGCCTCAAAACTCGGGTGGCCGGTTTCCAAGTTTGGGCCTCAAAACTTGGGATGGACGGTTTCCAGGTTTGGGCCTCAAAACCTGGGCTTGCGGGTTTCCGAGTTTGGGCCTCAAAACTCGGGGTGGACGGTTTCCAGGTTTGGGCCTCAAAACCTGGGCTGGCAGGTTTCCCGGTTTGGGCCTCAAAACCGGGGGAAGGTCCAAAAGGACGGGCGACGCGTGGCGGCACCGAGAGGCTTGCGTTGCGGCGAAGCTAACGGTGAGAAGGCGCGGCGGTCGACGGTGACGGCACGTGGCGGCATCTTGGAGCTTGCGTTGAGGCGAAGCGAAGGATGAGAAGGCGCGTGGCCATCGGATGGAAACTGCCAGAGTTGGACGGTTTTACCCCTAGGGGGTATTTGGGTTAGTACTTCATGTTAGGGCGTTTGTGTCATTTGGACGTGTGCCTATATATAGATGAAGGGGCTGTGTTGGACAGCCATCCTTGGAGGTGTCACTCTCATTTTGTTTAGGTGAGAGGAGGCTAGGGTGAGAGGAGAGACCGGCTCTTGTTCTTGAGCTTTTCGCCATCCGCGTTTTGTACTGCGAGGAGTGGCTTGTAACCCGACACAGAGTGCTACACAATTCATCATCTAGTAGCAATCCAAGGATCAATTTCTCCCCTCTTCTTTGTTGGCTGAAATTTGGATCGAATCGTGTTTTTGTTCTTCGCGTTTTGGTTTTTCCCCTCCCGGAGATTTGCCTCGTTCTCCCTCTCCGAGCGACGATTTGCGATTCCGTTTGAATCAGATTGTTCTATGTCGTGAGCTCCTTCTTTCCACCAAAGGATTTCTTCTCTAACCTCACGAGCTCGTGGATCGGGTCGAAATCGCGTTCGTTCTTCGTTCTTCCCCCTTTTCTAGTGTTCTTCGGATTTCTCATGGATTAGTTGGATTGAAGCGATGATATCCTAGGATTAGCTTCCCAACACGTAGAAGAACACTTGGGAGAAGTTTGGTTGCAGCCCCGTTCGATTTGGTTGAGTTCCAATCGAATTTGAGTTTGATACGAGCTGTTTTTAGCCTTTCTGGGCATTCCCGGACTGTCCGGGACTTATCCCCGGACTGTCCGGGGGTCGGGGCTGTTCATGGGCAGCGAGTTCGCGGTTTTCATTTTTGAACGGCGGACTGTCCAGGACTCATTCCCGGACTGTCCGGGGTTCAATAGCGGACAGTCCGCGGTTCACTAGCGGACAGTCCGCGACTGCACAGTTTTGCTGATTTCGTTCGTATCTTTTGCATACGAGCTCCGATTTGTGATCCGTTTGTTGCGTTGGTTTCCTAACTTCTTAAGGATCATTCCAAAGTACTTTTTCCACCATTGGTCAAAGTATTTTTGGTTGTACACTTCCTTCTTCTCCATAGGAGTTAAGTGTTCCGCTTTCGGAGTTTCGTTTGTTCTAGCGGCCGTATCTTTTGCATTCGAGCTCCGATTTGAGATCTGTCTGTTGCGTTAGTTTCCTAAATTCATAAGGATCTTTCCAAGGTGCTTTTGCCACTAGTTGGCCTAAGTAGTTTTGGTCGAACACTTTCCTCTTCTCCATAGGAGTGGGGTGTTCCGTTATCGGAAGTTCGATTGTTCTAGGAGCTTGCTTGTGCAGTTTTGCCCCGTTGCTTTGGTGCTTCGTTTTGGGGGTTCTTCGGTAGTTCCGCTGTACCTCTAGGACATATCCTAGGGTATCCACCTATTCATAGGTCGTGAACTCACTGGTTGTTTGAGTCTTCGTTTTTGGGGTGATTTTCTGGGACAAGGGCCATCATTTCTCGAGAAGAAATTTGAGGCTCCCATTCACCCCCCCCCTCTGGTCGCCAATTCGGTCCTTCAGGTGCACTTTGTGTGAGGGTTTGGAGATGGAGATTGCTAACGTGAAGCATGACAAGATGCAAACCGAGGAGGAAAACACATACCTTCGGACCATCTTGTCATGGGTGTCTTGTGGTGAGCCGCAGCTCGGGATGATGATCTCCCAATTCAAGCGAGCTGCTGGAGGTCCTGGTGTAGGATTTGCTCCGGGTGTTGATCTTTCTACTTTTGGGAAGATTGGAGAGTCAAGTGGTTTGAACCCGAGTGAGAAGCCAAACTCCACCACTACTCCCAAACTTACCAAGCTTTCACCCAAAGAGCCTCTCAAGCCTAACACCAAGGATGGAGTGTTTGAGGAACCTCTGAGAGCTCCACCCAAGAACCAAGTGTGGCATCCCAAACCCAACCACCTAAAGAACAAACTAGACACAATGCCACCTATCCAGGAGGAGTGTTTGCCACAGAAGGGCAAAGTGATCCATACCCACAACCGTGAGTACCAACAACCCCCTTTGAGAGCGGTGAGGTACCATTGTGAGCATTGTGGGAGAGATGGACACTTGAGTGAGTTCTGCTTTCGGCGCAAGAGAGAGGCACGCCGTGCTAGGGAGATGAACAATGCGGACATGTACCATCCTCTCCATGATGTACATGCGCCAAATGTTCAGAGACGTGCTGCTAGGCCTAGAGATCCAGAACCTCAAGTTCCTAGGCCTAGGCAGAAGAGAGCTCCGAGGAGAGATGCTAGGCCTAGAGGTGCAGTGCCTCAAGTTCCTAGGCCTAGGCCTCGTAGAGAGCGTGCCTGGCGGGAGCCTGCTGTTGTAAGCCATGGACCCCATGGCGGTGGCTTTGTAGTTGAGCGCTTCCCCCACCGCGTTTTGAGTATCGCGGTGAGCGCTCCTTCCCTAGCGGACCACGTTCTTCTAAACATGGTGATCGCTTCCTTCGTAGGTGTGCTAGGAATGGTTTTTTCGCTAACCGTTCTTTTGAGCAGTCGGCCCAACACTGGTATTCCCCTTACTTCACTAACCCCAGTGTTGGCCCGTATGCTCACCCTATGTCTTTTTATTGATGTAGGTAAAACGATTGGAGAACGTTTGGTTGGTGGATTCCGGGTGTTCGAGGCACATGACCGAAAACGCCAAGTGGTTCTCCAGTCTTAGTCCAGTCGCCGGAAAGGAGTATATCACCTTCGGCGACAACAACAAAGGTAAGGTGCTGTCTCGTGGGTCTGTGCGAGTTAATGAGCACTTTGTGTTGCGCGATGTTGCTCTTGTTTCTAACTTGCATTTTAACCTTCTTTCTGTTTCGCAACTCTTTGATGATGACTATGAGATTCATTTTAAATCGAATCTCAGTCGTATTTTGGATCCTCAGGGCAATCTTGTGTGTTTGATTTCGCCCTTTGGAAAAGTCTTTCGTGCGAATTTCTCGGAGTCTTTTGGCATTTCTCGTTGTCTCGTGGCTGGACCTTCTTCTTCTGATCTTTGGAAGTGGCATAGGTGACTAGGACATTTGAGCTTCGACTTGCTTGCAAGACTTCGTTCACTTGGCCTAATCTGAGGATTGCCCAAGTTATCCATGGAGAAGGATCTTGTTTGCTATTCTTGTAGACATGGGAAGATGGTTGCCGCTCCCCACCATCCAGTGACTCAGGTCATGACTAAGCACCCTGGAGAGCTTTTGCACATGGACCTTGTTAGTCCGGCTCGGGTGAGCTCGGTTGGGGGGAAGTGGTATGTGCTTGTGGTTGTTGATGACTTTTCGAGATATTCGTGGGTCCTCTTTTTAGCTGAGAAGACCAAGACTTTCTCCTTTGCTCGCAATCTGAGTTTGCGTCTTCAGAACGAGTTCCCTTTGAACTCGATGAGAGCTATTAGGAGTGATAATGGTTCCGAATTCAAGAATTCGGATTTTGAGAAGTTTTGTAACTCTTTGGGTTTGGAGCATTAGTTTTCTTCCCCCTACACACCGCCACAGAATGGTGTTGTAGAGAGGAAGAATCGGACCCTTGTAGAGATGGCCAGAACGATGCTCGATGAGCATAGGACTCCTAGGCGATATTGGGCCGAAGCTATGAGCACTGCATGCTATATTTCCAATCGCATTTTTCTTCGAGCTTTCTTGAAAAAGACTTCGTATGAGTTGCGTTTTGGGAAACTCCGCAAGGTGAGTTATTTTAGAGTTTTTGGTTGCCACTGTTTTATACTCAAAAAGGGCAATTTGGACAAATTTGAGTCTCGTTCGTCTGACGGTGTGTTTTTGGGTTATGGCACTCATACTCGTGCTTATCGTGTACTTAACCTTGACACTAACCGAGTCATGGAGACATCAGATGTCACCTTCGACGAGACCATGGTTTGTCCTTCTTCTCGTTTTGAGCGTGTAGGTGATCATGAGGTTGGTGAGCCTCTTTTTGATGACGAGGACGAGGGTGCTGAAGGTATGGATGAACCAGCACCCCCTCCACCTGTTGTGCCGCAAAGAGCGGCTTCTACGACGACTCACAGCCCCGACACTTCTTCTTCCTGGGGGCCGCGGGATCCGCCACCCCGAGCGGTACCCTTTGTTCCCGTGGAGGCACCAGCTGCTGTTGAGGGGGAGGCCACTTCGGCAAGGGAGGCGCCACGACACATTCAGCGCCAGCACCCGCCTCAGCAGATGATCGGCAGCATTGACGAACGCGTCACCCGGTCAAGGCAAATCTCTCACTTTGCTCATTCTGCATTTGTTGCTGATTTTGAACCCCGGGATGTTGGACACGCTTTGACGGATCCGGATTGGGTCAATGCCATGCATGAGGAGCTTGAGAACTTTGAGAGAAATCGGGTTTGGGTTCTAGTGTCTCCACCTTCTGAGTGTCATCCAATTGGGACAAAATGGGTTTTCAAAAACAAATAGGGAGAAGATGGCCATGTTGTGAGAAACAAGGCCAGACTCGTAGCCCAGGGATATAGTCAGAAGGAGGGGATAGACTATGAGGAGACTTTTGCTCCTGTAGCACGTTTGGAGGCTATTAGGATACTCTTGGCTTTTGCTGCATCCAAAGGCTTCAAACTTTTTCAAATGGATGTCAAGAGTGCCTTCTTAAACGGCTACATAGAAGAGGAGGTATATGTTAGACAACCCCCCGGTTTTGAAAATCCCAAGTTTCCAAACCATGTCTTTAAACTTCACAAAGTTTTGTATGGTTTGAAACAAGCCCCTAGAGCCTGGTATGATAGGTTGAAAACCTTTTTGCTTGCTAAGGGTTTTAAAATGGGATGTGTAGATAAAACGCTCTTTCTCCTCAAGCAAGGCACTGATACTCTCTTGGTCCAAATTTACGTGGATGATATCATTTTCGGTGGTTCTTCTCACGCTTTGGTTGCCAAGTTTGCAGATACAATGAGCAGGGAATTTGAGATGAGCATGATGGGGGAGTTAACGTTTTTCCTCGGGTTGCAAATCAAGCAATCCCGGGAAGGGACGTTCGTGCACCAGGGCAAGTACACCCGGGACATTTTGAAGAAATTCGACATGGGTGAGGCCAAGCCTTTTCCAACACCCATGGCGACCACGACAGCCCTGGACGCGGACAAGGAGGGAGAAGCAGTGGACCAGAAGGAATACCGGAGTATGATCGGGTCGCTGCTGTACCTGACGGCGACACGCCCGAACATTCAGTTCGTGGTGTGTCTCTGCGCGCGATTTCAGTCTTCGCCGCGCATCTCTCACCGTCAGGCGGTCAAGCGCATTATGAGGTACTTATCCTTCACTCCAGAATTTGGGATTTGGTATTCTGCTTCCTCCAACCTTTCCCTTTACGGTTATTCCGATGCTGATTTTGCTGGTTGCCGTATTGACCGCAAGTCCACTTCTGGGACTTGCCAGTTTATTGGTTCTTCTCTTGTTTCGTGGTCTTCTCGCAAGCAGTCTAGTGTTGCCCAGTCTACCACGGAGGCGGAGTATGTTGCTGCAGCTAGCTGCTGTTCCCAGTTACTCTGGATGATGGCCACTTTGCGTGATTTTGGTCTGAGCTTTTCTCGCGTTCCTTTGCTTTGTGACAGCACGAGTGCCATTAGCGTTGCTAAGAACCCTGTGCTTCACTCGAAGACCAAACACATTGATGTGCGTTTTCACTTTCTGCGAGACCACTATGAGAAGGGTGATATCGACCTTCGCCATGTCGATACTCATCATCAGTTGGCTGATATTTTCACCAAGCCTTTGGACCAATCGACTTTTAATCGGTTGAGAGGTGAGCTTGGTGTGTGTTTCCCCTTTTAGATGGGGGAAACATTTTTGACTCTTGTATGATACACTGACTTTGTGTTTTTCAGTTGTTTTTGCTTTCTTTTGGTTTCTTCATGCATCTTTGCATTTCAGCATACGTTTTTACATTCTGAGCTTCATGAATATAGTCTGAAGAATGTAACTATGCTCTGTGTAGTCTTTGCTCCGATGCTTTATGTAGATGCTATAGCTTATGCTCTTTCTAATCACTGATCCATACTGTGAGTTGAGCTATTTTTGAATGGTGAAACTTGATAATGAACTTAAAACTTGAAAATGTTCACCATTGAGATATGCAACTAGCATGTGTAGGATGTGTCGAAGTCACTTATGCTATCTATGTATGCTAGGTTGCTATGTCTCTAGTGTTGAGTCATTCACTTGCTTGGTATGTCATATTCTGTTTAAAATCTGAACCAAGTTAAGTAAATTGAAAAGATCGAGATGGGTTTGCTTGTTAACACCTCACAGTTTCGAGACTGTTTCTCATTGCACTTTGAGTTAAACTTGAGCTGTGTAGTGTATGACCGAAACTGTTGCTTTAAGCTTCTGATTGCTTATGCATAGGCTTCGCACAATTGGAAAGTTAGGCAATAACAAGCATTCAACCTCTCACAGTCACATGCTGATTTCTGAACTTGTGTAAATTCACCGCTGCAACTCCGATTAAAAATCACAAGTATATGCTTCTTTTCTCAATTTGTATCAGCATGATGATTGAACTGTGCTAGAGGTAGTTCACCTTGTATACATGTTTAGCACTTGTTTGACTTTCTGTCTATACATGTCTGTGCTATGTTGATGGTGAATACCTTTTCGGCTAAAAACTGCTCTTTGTGCTCTCATTTCAGACTTAGTGATCAGTTTGAGCCTTTGCTAGCATTCTGTGCATTTTCTGAGTCATCGGATCAGAACTCTGTAGAACATCTTTGCACTCTTTTGAGTATACTCCTGAAGCTCCTAACTTGCATTTTGACTCATATGCATTTTGGAAGGGGGGAACTTCTCTGGTTGGCACTCTTGTTGGTGCATTTTCTGAGGGGGAGTATTGTTTCTTGATTAGTGCATTTTCAACTAAGGGGGAGAAATTGCAAATCATTACCCTCCGTTTGGTTGGTTGCACTATTCAAGGGGAGTTTTTGCTGCTTCCTGTTGACCGTAAGGTTTTGGTATCGAGCTTTCTTTGCTAGTTGTGTTGAGCCTCTGTGCCTCTATCTTGAGGGACTAGCATTTTGCTTCAATTTCTGAATTGGTATTTGCTAGCGGTGTTGAGCCTGTTCTACCTCTTCTTGAGGGCTAGCTTTGCTTTGCTTGGTCGCGTCGAGCCGTTGCCCATGTCTTTGGGGACCAAGTTGTCTTGCTCTTTCCACTTGACCTTCTTCGGCTTTGCTATGCTTTTGGGTCATTTGGTCGAGTTCTCTCTTCTCCTTCTTCCTCCTTCTATTTATATTATGATTTGTGTTGGTAGTTGACAATGCACTCATCAAGGGGGAGATTGCGGATACATGGGTGTATGCCGAGTCTCTGAGTGATTGTCAACTGGGATGATGCGCATGTTCTTTGGCTTGTGTTGTGCAGGTGTCGAGCACGGATACAGTGATCAAAGGCAAGGTGAAGGTCAAGTAGAGACGTGCCGTGCCGATGGACCGAGAGTGGCGAAGGGCGGACGTGAGGCTTGGACTGAGGGACCGGAGGCCCGAGGATCAGCTGTGGTGGCTGGCAGCCTGGGACAGCGTCGAGCGAAGACTTGCGGTCATGTGTTGCCTGAGTCATGGACTTGGGGACACGTGTCGGTGGATGGGGTGCACGGGTGGTGCATCCCCTCTACGGCATCGGTTTGGTGGTAGAGCCAGAGAAAAACCATCGGGTGGACGGTTTCCAGGTTTGGGCCTCAAAACCTGGGTGCGGATGGTTTCCGAGTTTGGCCTCAAAACTCGGGCTAAGGACGGTTTCCAGGTTCGGGCCTCAAAACCTGGGCGCTGCGGGTTTGCTGAGTTTGGGCCTCAAAACTCAGATGCTGGTGGGCTGGTTTCTCGGTTTGGGCCTCAAAACTGGGGGTTGGCTGGAAAGGCTGGTTTCCCAGTTTGGGCCACAAAACCGGGGGTGCAGAGCGAGGGCGGCACGTGGCGGCAATCGGGAGGTTGCGTCGAGGCAACGCTACGAGTTGTGCGGGCGTGGCCGTCGGATCCACCTACCTTCGAGTTGGTCCAGAATAACCTTAGGGTTTAGCTGGTTCACTCTATAAGTAGTTAGGGGTAGAGTGGGAATTAGGAATAGTTAGAATTAGGATAAGTAGGGGGAGACACCCACCTCCCCATCTATCTCAGTCATTTTCTCTTTGCTTCTAGGGTTTCCTGCTCTCCCAATCCCCTGCTGTAGCTAGCTGAGATCCGCAGAGAACCATACCTCTGTGTACTGGAAATTTTGAGGAAGTGAGGCCGTAACCTCACAGTTGTAGCGTGTGGTAGCCACACGGTTGCAATTCCATGGTTGTGATTCACGTTTCGTTTGTGTTCTTCACGGAATCCTTTTCTCCACGTTTTTTTCCGTCGCTTGATCTCTTTGCTCGGTTCATATTTTGCAAATCCGTTTGAACCAAGTTGTTCTAGGTCGTGAGACACTTCTTTCCACCGAAGGAATCTACCTCTAACCTCACGGTCTAGGAGATCGATTGATTTTGGTTTCAGGTCAAGTTTTTCTCTCTTCCCCCGTAATTCTTTGATTCATCGATTTGGAGATAGGTTCGAGCCATGATCTCTTAGAGATAGCTCACTATCCTCATTGTGACTCCTCTCACCAAGTTTGATCCCTAGAGGATTTGTTTTGGGAGAGTGTGAGTCAAATCGGTGGATGAACGTACCTGACTCGGGGTGACCGGACGCTGGCATCAACACGACCGGACGCGGACCCCGTGCGTCCGGTGGTTGAATGTCACGCGCAGTTTTCGCGTAGCTGACCGGACGCTCGTTCTTGCTAGTGACCGGACTCGCTCCTTGAACTGTTCATCCTCTTTGGCTCATGCGACCGGACGCTTAGTGTTGTGACCGGACGCTCTGACTCCGTGAGTCCGGTCCAACACAGAGAGCTCCGAAATCCGGTTTCATCCGACCGGACGCGTCCGGTGCTCCCTGACCGGACGCAGGCCAGAGTCTCGTCAGTACTGTTTCGCGCCGTCTCGTCCGCAGTTTGCTCGTTCGTTGTCGGATTTGGTTTCCGTCTTTTGCGCTGAGTTTCTAGAGTTGTGTAGTGTCTCGCTGTGCTTCTTGGAAGCATCCACCCTACATCTAGGGTCGAGGACACTTACAAGCTCTAGGGTTTGCTCTTGGGGTTGAGTTTCGGGACAGTGGCGAGAAGTTTCCGAAAGGAAAATTTGAAGCTCCCATTCACCCCCCCTCTGGTCGCTTTCTGGTTGCATTCTCGGTCCTTCAAAGATAGAAGATGAGTGCCACAAAACAAATACCTACAATCAAAGCACTCACTCCATGGAAATAGGTGAACAAGTCTGAGCTCGGCCACTTGAAGACAGAGACCATCGTGTGGGCTCTCTCCTTTGAACCCTCAGATCAAATAGTACAAACACAAGCAGTGGGAACTAGTCCTATCTTCCAATTAATGCAACACAAGAGCTAGTTTGGAGGATGAGGTGGAACGACTTCAACAACACCAAGGTCTACAAATTCAACACATGAACATGTTGTTGAAGAAATTTGGGCAACCACCTACCTCACAAGTCAGCTTGGGGGAGACACAATTTCGTTGTCTAGATCTGCTTAAAGGGGAGGATGAAGAAATCCAGCTTCAAGACACTTTGAGCTTCTACTCAACACTTTGATCAGTCAAGCCACTAGACGCTGCCTCAGCCAAGAAGAAGAATATGATCCACCACTCATTCTTGGAAGATCGTTCTTGAAAACCTTCAATGTTGTCATCTATGTCAGAACTAGAGAAATCCACTTTTGGATCTTTGACCAAAAGGTTCACTGCCTCTTCAACAATTACACCATTTATGAGCAGCCAAAGAAAACCAAGAGAAGATGTTGACTCAACCGACAAAGGAAGAACCAACTGCCAGGAATTGAGGGGATATCATAAAGGATGAAGCCACTGCACCACAAGAAGTAGAAGATGGAGAGACAATATCTAAGCCTACAAATCAATAAAATAGTTGACAAAGTCTCCATCATCTGGATCTGTTGAAGACAAGACTCAGCTGGCCCACTGTGAGATAGGCAAGAGAAGACAAGCTATTCGTGAAGAACAACCAGCCAGACAAGAGAAGCTTCCACAAGGTGGTTCGACACATCACTCTTCAATGATAAAAGTAACATCTCAAGGTATGTGACATCACTTTAAAAGCTTCTTAATTCTAGTATGTGCATAAATAAGAACCAAACATGTTTCAGTTGCACCTCATTTGATCCAACCTAATCAACTCAACATGTTCAGTTCTTTACTCTTTGTTCCTAGCTTTACTCTCTTGAATCTCACTATCTTAACCAATGAGCTAAAATGTTATGCATCTAACCTTTGGAAGATGATATATCACAATCATGAAAATATCGACACATTATGCATAGATTATTCTTCCTTGGGTCAAGTAATCTGATCTGTTAAATATTTTAAGATGCTACTTTTTATGCTCATCTTTTGATTCTATCACTCATGTTAAGATTGAATAGAATACATAAACAACAAGTTTATCTTGTTCGATGTGCCTAAGGTTAGAGAGGAATGAACAAAAATTTTGGTTCTGTTGGTGTTTTTCCACTAGCAGAGCCCATGCACTTGATCTCTACCTTGTCTTTATGAGCAGGATACACTCTTGAGCAAAACATGGAGGAGTTTGTTAACTCCCAAATTCTACAGAGTGAAGGTCCTAGATCTACAAGAATATGCGCACTAAGCAAGATGCTGCCAGCTTTCACAACTAATGCTTCACTTCAAATTGCTGGGCAAACGAAGAACATGAGTGACACCATATCAAGAGGTGAAGTTATCAAGGTCTACATATTGAGATCAAATGATGCACCTCAGGAATGAACATGGTGAGAAGTCCTGTTCAGAGACTTAAAACATTGAACCCTCGCCGAAAGGTAAAATCGGTAGTTATCCATATTTATCTTTTTAATTTCTCTTTTTACATGTTTACTTTCTATCATTTGCATAATAATTTCTCCATAGCATATTTACTTTTATGAATTAGCATTGCATTTGAAAAGAAAATAAAAATATATTTTACTTATTGCACTGCATAATAAAACCTAAAGCCCCATATGAATAATTTTGTGGTGTGTAAAAACCCACATGAAATATTCACCGTGGTGGCATAAAAATAAAAATAAAAATGCATTCATTTTGTTAAACTGTTATTGCATCATAGAAAATATTAAAATACAAAAATATTGAGAAAGAGATCTTACTGAAGCTCTAGACAACCAGTGCTTATAAGCCTAACATCTAATTGGTTCCACAAGTTTTGTTGTCTATTTGAGTTTCACATAATTTGAGAGGGCAAGACAAGCTGACAAGCAATTGGATATTCCATCCACTGTTAGAGCAATGTTTCAACAACCATCAACATCAATCAGGGCTCCGATAGAGGAAGAACATTTCTGCTGCAAGTGCGCTACATGGCAAGATTGAACGACTACGTCAACATTCAGCTTGGGGGAAAGCACCCCGTGTATCCAGGTAAGTATCCTTATCCTCTTAAGTTTTCTTTCTATACATAAATAAAATAAAATAAAAAAAGTGAGCACATGAAGGCTCACCATTAATTAAAAAAAATATGGGCACATGAAGGCTCAACGCTATTAAGGGAACCAGCTTGGGGGAGACGCACCCCCGTTATCTTCGTAATCCAGGTATGTCTTATGCACTATCTTAGTTATTTATAATAAGTGTGTGTTAGGTTAAATAAATAGTGTGTTAAGTTTGCTTAGTTTGTTTTAAGAAGTTAATAATAAAAGAAGAACTCTCTCTCTAATCTTTTACATGGAAATGATGAATAGTTGCTCTATGTAATTTCTTTCAAGTACCTAGCCTTCAAAGCATGAGTTCTCTTAATTAATAATGATGCTTAAAAATGAAATTAAATGCATGGGTAGCAAATGCTTGACCTAGAGTCTAGGTAGTTGACAGATATGACATGTGATGATCTGAGCTGCTATTACCTTATTCTAAACAACACTAGAGTTCCGGAGATTTCTCAATATAAATATGAGTAATAATTGCATTGAGTTAAATTAAGCTTTGTTGACCCTATGAGAAGTTACCATGCTATTGAATTGAGATCACTTACACATTCCATCCATTTTCCATATAAATGCTCACGATTATTTGTTCCAATCCTCTCAAAGGTTTGTTGGAAGCATGTGGCTATTGAAAAGAAAAAAAAAGAGAAAAAAAATCCGAGGAAATAAAAAGGGACAAGTGTCCGAAACCTCAAAAAGATAGATCCCGAGGAAATAAAAAGGGACAAGTGTCCGGAATCTCGAAAAAAGAGAGAAAAAAATGAATATCAAGAAAAAAAATGGGCATGTGCCCGCCAGTAGAATTAGCCTCATAGCCCTGTGTCTCTGATAAACAAAAGAGAGTGATATATTTAAAAGAGCATCCGACTCCATTTTCCCTACACATGCACTTCTCGATTCAATGGTGTGGTTGACTTTCTCTTTGGATCCTTTGTTTATTTTGGCAACATATGTTCTTAAACTTTTGAAAATTCATAAAAACTCCGGAATAATGGTGAAGTGAAAGAGCTAGAGACATGGTGCTTGATTTGATCATTCTATCTTTCAGTTACTCAAGATTCAAGGTAAAGTACTAAGCCCCGTGATAAATAATATGATTTCTTTATGAGAACTTTTGTTTGAATACATGTGTATTTGTTGGAAGTGAAGATATCGCAGCAACTCCTGATCCATTGCTGAGATTGGCTTTGCTCGGGACTAGCAAAGGTTAAGCTTGGGGGAACTTGTTGACGCTCACTAATGCTCAAAATTAACCATCAACTATTGCATGAAATGACACTAAATGAATCACAAAGCATAGTTGTAGGGTTTGAAACTAACGAGTTTCATGAGTTTTGGTGCTCTCACTTGTTTTGTAGGACATCCATATTTTTACCATATAAAAGCATCTCAAGTATTGAATTGGAGTGCACCATTGCGAAGAGCTCGTCGAGACGATCGAAACGGACATATCATTTGCTATATTCGGAGTCCCGGATGAAAAGATATTAATTTCGAAGCGAAATCTGCAAAAGAAGGATCTAGAAGACACCAGAAGACACCACGAGGCGGGCCACCACGTGGGCCCACTGGGCCAGACCGACCGGTCCGACCCCAGGACCGACCGGTCGGCCACAGAGGCCGTTTCGCCTCCGCCTTCTGGAACCTTCTTCCACCGCCTCCTAGGATGCATCTCCACCATCCCTGAAGTCGGTTTGATCCAAGGGCTCACGTTCCACGCTCCGGGCTATAAAACCAGACCCAGAGCCCCCTCTCCAGGCATCTCCATCTTCATTATTCATCTCCACATCAGAAACTAGGGTTTCAATTAGAAGTAGAGATCCCTCTAGTTGATCGTCTAGTTCTAGTTCTAGTTCATCTTCTAGTTCTAGATCTAGTTCTAGTTCATCATCTAGTTGTAATCTAGAGAGAGAAGGAGAGAGTTGAGGAGGAGCCGGATCTGTCGGATCTTCATCGACATTATATTGGTGCAGCATCTGGTTTGTCTTCAAGTAATCTCCAGGTTCTTCATTTACTATTTCCAAGTATTATATTTAATTTCAGTTCTTGCTTTATTTCATTTACTGGATCTCCGCTCGTATCGAGTGCTCTAGTTATTCGAGGTAATTAGAGTAGTAAGCGTTAGTGTAGATGTGGTGTCTAGACTAGGGTTTACCTGAGTTTGCACCCAGCCCCACGGATAGTTGTGGTAGCCCCAGGTGGTGACAGCCCTGACGACCGACGTAGTCCACCATGTTCGGGTTGGTGTTTGTAGGACCGTAGTCGGAGCTTCCTAGCCCCTTTCTCATCCCTTTCTGTGGCTAGTGTTCTGATGTCCCGAAGTAAGTAAAGTTTAGTAAGCCTTTAATTAGATAGACCTGCTTAGAAAACCCTAAGATCTCTCTATATCCACTTTATCATTCTTTTCTTGGACGTTCTTAATTCTTCTAGTACACTTCACGTTCTCCGTGGAAATCGATACCCTGGAATACTCTCGGGTGAAAGCTACATCGGTATCCGTGCGCTTGCGGATTCTTCTGTGTACGTTTAAAATACCCAACACCTACTAGGCTTTATGAGTGTGTATGGGAAGCCTAAGGACACAATTGAAGCACGACAGGACCTGCGTTGTTTGAAAGAATGAGACAACCTGCATCGAGAGAAGACTGATGATGGACGTCATTACTTAAGACCCACTAGCTACATCCTTAGCAAAGAAGAGAAGGAAAACATGTTTGGATGTCTAAATAGCATTAAGGTTCCATCTCAATTCTCCTCGAATATAAAGGGTATAATAAACATGGCAGAGAAGAAATTTCTAAACTTAAAGTTCCATGACTGCCACGTGCTTATGACACAATTGCTTACAGTTACATTAAGAGAAATTCTAGCTCCAGATGTACATTTAGCCACCACAAAGTTATGTGCATTCCTCAATGCAATATCTCAAAAGGCAATAAATCCAGTGGATCTAGCAAAGCTACAGAATGATATGGTTTAGTGTCTTGTTAGCTTTGAGTTGGTGTTTCTTCCATCCTTCTTTAATATCATGACTCACCTCCTTGTTCATCCGGTCAAGGAGATTAGTATTTTAGGTCCTATGTTCCTACACAACATGTTCCCCTTTAAAAGGTTCATGAGAGTCCTGAAGAAATATGTACATAATCGTGCTTGGCCAGAAGGAAGCATCGCAAAGTGCTACGAAACAGAGGAGGTCATTGAGTTCTGTGTTGACTTCATTCCCAACCTTGACCCAATTGGTGCTCCTGAATCGCGATACGAGGGGAGACTAAGTGGGAAAGGAACACTAGGGAAGAAGACATATATCGGTACGGAGGATGACTATTTCCATAAAGCATACTACACAGTTTTGCAAAACTCTTCCTTGGTGCCTCTGTATACCGAGGCACACAAGGAAATCCTAAGATCTGAGTTTGCAGGGAAAATTGAAGCTTGGATTACATGTCAGCACATGGATACTTTCAGCGGTTGGTTGCGAAAAGAATGTCAAGGTGATGAGAGTCTTGATGAGCAACTGTATTTATTGGCTAGGGAACCATCGAGGCATATGCTCACTTACAAAGGGTACGAGATAAACGGAAATACATTTTACACAGTGGTCCAAGATAAAAGGAGCACCAACCAAAACAGTGGTGTCCGCATAGATGCTACAGACCCGAATAGGAATAAGCAAACATATTATGGCCGCATAGAGGACATATGAGAACCGGACTCTGGACCTACTTTGAAGGTCCCTTTGTTTCAGTGCCAATGGGTCAAAGTGACCAGAGGCGGGGTAACAGTCGACAATGAGTACGGGATGACAATAGTGGATCTAAACAATATAGGGTATTTATATGAATCATTTGTCCTTGACAAGGATGTAAATCAGGTGTTCTATGTTAAGGATATGTCTGCAAAACCAAAAAGAGGGAGAAACGATAACTCAATCAATGAGTCAAAGTGCCACATTGTTGTTTCACGAAAAAGAAACATCGTAGAAATTGAGGACAAGTCTATCAGAGGATTATGAAAAGGATGACCGAATTCCGCCATTCATGGTGAATAAGGACCCACGCATCGTGCTCAATAATGAAGACAATCTATGGTTACAGCACGATCATAATCAAAAGACATATCTCGAGAAGGTCTTCACTGCTGTTGCCGCTTAATATAGTGATGTTTAATAATGTGTATTTGAAATATTAAATATGTAATAATTATGACTAATAATTTATGTCGTGTTTTCATATTTTCTATTTGTACAAATTTAATTTATGTTTGGTGCGTGAAAATGGTGTGACAACAAATTTTAAAAACCAAATACAACATTTTCTTATTTTTTTATAAGTTCATAATGAAATTCGTATTTTATGGTGCATTTCTGTTACGCATTAGAACAATAACTGATAAAAAACCAAAAGATTAATGTTAAAATGATTTAAAAAATGATTATCTTTTAGAAACAAATAATTTTAGTTATTTTTAATCAACAATCATTTTTGTATTAACAAAATACTAAATATTAGTAATATTTTTGTTTAATATTTACAAAAAAATTATAAAAGTTTAGGTTATAAATTTTTCATGTGTAAAATAAAGCAAGAGAAATCCAGATTATTTATAAAGAAATTATGCCTAATATTTAATTTACTAGGCAATTAAAAGTATTCAACCTATTTAAAAAACAAAATACAACTGTAACCGGCGGGATTTTAGTTTTTTTGGGCCTTCAGTCTCGGACGACGTTATTCCCACCCGGGATTAAAGGTGTCCTCCATTTTCCCTGAGCGCGCAAAGGGATGTTTAGTCCTGGGACTAAAGGTGCCTTTTGTCCCGACCTGTGACACCAGCCGTGACTAAAAGGTCCTTTAGTCCTGGGCTGTGGTTAGAGCCGGGACTAAAGCATGCCCCTATATATACTCCTGCTCCACCACCTCCTCTAGATCGACGAGATCAGACCCGAGCGCCGTAGCTAATTTTTTCTCCGTCGCCGCCATCGACACCGCCGCGCCCTCACTTTCATCCTCGCCATCGCCCTTACCCTCGAGCTCTCGCCCGCGACGTGGCCACCCTCGGCCTCGACGCCGTCGTACCGCGCGCGCCCCAGACGTTGCCGCTGTCAGCCTGCCGCACGTTGGCCGACCCCCAGCTCGACGTCATCCGCGACCGCCTGCGTGTCACACCCAATTTTAAGAACAAAATTGAATGCAATAACTCATGTGTGCCCAGAGATCAATCACACACATAAGCCACAAATTAAGGAGTACCATCACATATGTTTATTACATAACGAATATTATTCAAAGACTTTACATAGCAGCGGATAAATAAAGTATCTCTCGCGGTAGCTCCATCACAGGGAAGATGACTGGTTGACAGCAAGACTAGAACTCTTCAGGGAAGTCGTCGTTACCATAGCAATCTGTTACCCATCCGGGATTTTTATCCAAGTAGAAAGGAAATAAACAAGCATAAGTACATCTCGTACTTAACAAGTGTAACATGGGGTTCATGAGGCTCAAAAAGGCTGACACTGGTTAAACTGCAGTAGCTTTTAGTTGGCAACATTTTAACATTAAGGTGAACATATATGAATGCTTAAAACCCAATCCACATGATCATAATAACTGAAACACAGTAATAAGGTAATCAACATGAGCAACATAAATAAACAACATATAACAACTAATCTGTGAGTTTTCCGGGGAGCTCGTATCCGTGAGCACGGCTGTTATAACAGTTTATTAAACTCTGCGCAGAGGTGTACACTTTACCCGATGAGTCGTGATATCCAGATGCCCGGGTTAATTACTCCCATAACACTTCCGAGGTGAGTGGGCAGGATACACGCAAAGCCTTTCCAAGGTTCGTCTAACATGTTAGGGCCGCTAGGTCTTAAGGCAAGGGGAAGAAGGGTCTCCCAACCTTACGGCAACGCAGGCAAGGTGAAAGTAGCCGCCCTAAATCCAGCTCGTCAAGCGCCTTATGCGCCCTTTCGGGTAACCACTAACAAGCTAGAAAAGGTCCTTTTACTGAGCTAAGGTCAGAGCCATATAACCCTCATGGTTGCACTGTATGTCCCAGCTTTTGCTGACAGGAGGTCCTAAACCATGTTGCTAAAAAGATCAAATTTTATTCACTGTTATTAGATCATGTTTGGTTTAAGTAAAGCTCTAGCAAAACTCTACCCTTATGCATAGCATCCCAAGGTTATCAAGGTAACGGGTCAAAGATCTAGGGTAAAACTAGATAGGAGATCAAAATTAGACACATGCATATGAATTTAGATGTTTCATGGTGAATAGGTCAACAAGGATGATCCCATGCTATACTTGCCTGATTCAGAGTACTCTGGTTGCTCCTGATTGTCGAAGTAGGGCTCCTGATCACCGGCGTATGTCTCACCGTCTATACTCGATTACCACATCAACACACAACCATCGGAACACAATCATGCAAAGCAAACAAGCTATAATTAGAACATTACACCAATCAGCAAGAAAATAATATAAAAAGTTTGAAAACAGAAACTACGATCTACTACGATCACATAAACGCGAGGATCACGAAAAACGGAATTATAACGCGAAAGTTATGAACTAAACAAGTTACAAAACCTTAATTAGTAGATTAAACTTAACTCCAATTTTAATTACTGAAAACAGTAGATATTCTTGTACAGATAGATAGATCTTTTCAAAACGAATCTAACGCAACTTGAACGGACTAAATCGGACTAAAAACGTAGAAGTTATAAGCATTTGAAATTGGTGGCAAAACTGTAAATAAACTGAAGTTGAATTTGTATTTAAAATCGATTTAAACAAATCATCAGATTGGATGGACTGCGCCTCAAATAGGACAAAGCGCAGGGGCTCAAACGGAAGAATTCGCAGACTCAATGAACAGGGCCATTGGGACCGCGGGTTTAGACCTAAAAAGGTGTAAGGTTCTTTTTGTAAAACAGACAACGAAGGGGTATCGAGCTCTGGTGTGCGTCGGATCTGAGATGAACGCTCGGGATTAGATCAGGGAGGGCCGGCGGCGCTTTTCGCCGGAGAGAAAGATGGACGCGGCGGCTCCTCGGCCGGAAGGCGGCGGCGCGGCTCGGGATTCCGCTACAGAGCGGTAGAGACCTCGGGAACAGATCCAAACGAAAGAGGAGCTCGAGGCGAACTCACCAGAGGTGTTAATGGCGTCGGAGAGGTCTCGGTGACGGCGGGTTGCACAGTTTGGCGGACAGCGGCCTCTGCAGAGCGACGGCGAGCGATTAGAGCACCAAGACGAGGGGGAAAAAGAGGGGAACACACTCGGTTAGCTTCGAGAGATCAAGGGGAAACTCGAGATACCACTTACAAGCTCGGAAACTCGACGAATCGTCGGGTTGATGGCGGCGGAGATCTTGCGGCGTGCGGAACTTGTCGCGGGTGCAGGCTAGGGCACGAGAGCTCGAGCTGTTTGCGTGGGGAGAGGCGGCGGGCTCTCGGGGATCTTATAAGAGGGTCGGTCCGGTCGATTTGGCAAGCGAGGACGCGTAGCGAGGATGGACTCGGTTCCGGTCATGGAGTCCGAGCCGGATACGAGAGGGAGAAGAAGCGATGGGACGCTGACAGGAGGGGTCGAGCTGTCAGCGAGAGCGGGCGCGGGAGCGGCGACCCTCGGGCGAGGCTGGACCCTCGGGCGAGACGGAGAAGGCTGCGCGCACGCGAGGCTGGACCCTCGGGCGAGACGGAGACGGTGATGCTCGCGCGAGGCTGGAGCCTCGGGCGAGACGGAGACGGCGATGCTCGCGCGAGGCTGGAGCCTCAGGCGAGACGGAGATGCGCACGCGAGTGCAGCGCCGAGGCTGGACCCTCGGCTCAGCGCGGGGCTGCGGCGCTGCGCAAGGCTGCTGGGCCGGGCGACGGCCCACGCGAGCGACGGAGAGAGAGGGGAGAGGGGAGAGGAGAAGCGGGCCGGCGCAAGGGAAAGAGCAGGCCGGCCAAGCTGGTTCGGGCCAGAAGGGAGAAAGAAGGAGGAGGGAGAAGGAAAAATGTTTTCCAATTTCAGATTTGATTTTTCCAAAGCATTTTCAAAACCTTATTGAATTCAAACAACTTTTGAACTAAAACCACACATCACAAAAATAAGGTATGCACCAGCATGTATGCATCAACATGATCTTTGGCCTAGGATTAATTTTAGCTTTTGCAAATAATTTATTAACTAAGTTTTATGCAACACACAAAATGCATAATTAAATCATATTGCCTATTTTTAAATTGATGCAAATTTTGGGATGTTACACTGCGTCCGCCCGTGCGCGCCCTCTCGCCCCGCCGCGCCCTCGCCCTCGCCCTCGCCCTCGCCATCGCCCACGCCCTGATCGACGCGGCCACCCTCGTCGCCCTTGCCCTAGATGCGGCCGCCCTCGCCCCGTCGCGCCCTCGTCCTCGCCATCGCCCTCGCCCCGGCCGTGGACATAGATCGAGAACCGCCGCCGGCCCGCCATTATATCTATGTCTGCGTATGTGTGTTGAAAAATGATATGTACTAATAAAATATATGTATTGTGATAAAAATAAATTGAAAATTGAAATATGTATGTATTGATAATTAAAAATGAAAATTGGAATTGTATATATATGTGCATATATTAATAAATAGAAAATAATATGTATTAACAAATTATAAAGTGATATATATTTATTGATGTATGTATTATATATATTTATTGAAATTGATATATTTATTGTATATATATTAGAAAATATATGTATTAATAAATTGGAAAGTGATATATATTTATTGATATATATGTATTATATATATTTATTGAAATTGATATATTTATTGTATATGTATTAAAAAATATAGACATTAAAACTCGTTCGTCTCTATGTACACCAATATTATAATTGATATATATATTTATTGAAAAGTGATTTATATTCTTGACCAATGCATTTTAACTTTAAAGCACCTAACTCGAACCATTTTAACATATATAGTCCCGGTGGTACATGCAAGGTCTGACCCGAATCACAACATGAGTAAGAAATGATGGATATTATCAACGATGCAGTTTAATACGGCGATGTTGATGTTAACCAACAGGCAGATGATGGGTCTGAATACTTAGATCTTCAAAATGATGAGCAAGAAAATATCAGCGAGGTATACGTATTGAAATATGTGTATATATGTATTCCATTCATGTATATAGAAATATGTATAATGTATATATGTGTAGAGACACGCAAACTTAATTAATATTTTTATTTGTACATACGTAGCCCTCTACATCGACAACGACAACAACAAGCCGTTGAAGAGGCCCAGCAAAGCTGTCGAAGAGGGCCGTTACATAATCTCCGAATTCAACACGGAGATAGGCAAACCACTTGGGCCGAACACAAAGAAGTTTGTCGCGCATTGTGGGTACCTTGTAAGGGACAAGCTTCCTATCAGTGCTCGTGAATGGAATCAAAAGAAAGAGGCTGCTCATATTAGTTTTGTCTCCAATGTTGACAAAAATTTGATTTGAAATGATATCCTCTCACATTTTAAGCTCGAAACAGATGACGATGAATTGAAAGAGCTAGTTAAGAAGTGGGCTATGAAGAAGATGGTCACACAATTCCAGTCTTTGAAGAAAAGCCATATCATGAGTTTGTCAAGAAGAACTTGACACCGAATTTCAATGCTCGGGGCCCGTATTCAAAGTTGAGGCCATATTGGAATGAGTTTGTACAATACAAGACTTTAGAAGAGGATGAACAATGGGTGCGCAGGAACCAATAGAATGCCCGACAAAAAAAATACCACCATCACATGGGATCAGGCGGCTACAAGAGTGCATTTCGAAGTGGGAGAAAATGGAATCATAGATAATTGCCAAGGGGCTCGTGCTAGCTTCACTCGAATGGCCTAAATGTGCAAAGAATTGATTTTGCAAACACAAGGTTGATATGTGCCCTTGTGGTTCCCTTCCTGAGTGATGAGTGATCGGTCAACGGGCAACATGTCTCTTGGCTATGTTGATGTGCAGGTGTGGAGCTCGGAGACAGTGGTCGAAGGTGAAGTGAAGGTCAAGTAGAGACATGTCGTGCCGACGGACCGGGAGCGGTGAAGGGCGGACGTAAGGGTTGGACCGATGGACCGGGAGACCTGAGGACCAACTGTGGTAGCTGGCACGTGGCATCGGCAAGCAAGATCACATGGGGATGTGCGGTGCATCGGCCGAGTCGGGAGGAAGGTGATGGCGTCGTGACACATGGCGGGAGGCTGAGAAAGAAGGCGAATGCACTGTGCCCGGCGTGGAGGCTGAGAAAGAAGGCGAATGCACTGTGCCCGGCGTGGAGGCTGGACATGCTCCGACATCGGTGCTAGAACTCGGGCTGTGCGAACCACATCCCGTCTACGGCGCGGCTTTCGTAGTTGAGCCTCGAAAAACTATCCTCGACGGTTTCTGAGTTTGGGCCACAAAACTTGGGGTGGCGGGTTTCTGAGTTTGGGCCTGAAAACTTGGCGAGGACGGTTTCCAGGTTTGGGCCTCAAAACCTGGGCTCGCGGGTTTCTGAGTTTGGGCCACAAAACTCAGTCGGAGGACAGGTTTCCCAGTTTCGGCCTCAAAACCGGGGGAAGGCCCAGGTTTCCCGGTTTCGGCCTCAAAACCGGGGGGAGGTCCGCAAAAACGACGGTTGACGCGTGGCGGCGTGGAGAGGCTGGCGCGACGGCGAAGCTATCCACGAGGAAGGCACGGCGGTCGACAGGATAGCACGTGGCGGCATCCTGAGGCTTGCGTCGAGGCGAAGCTAAGGATGAGGAAGGCGCGTGGCCATCGGATCAACTACCAGCAGAGTTGGACCGAGATAGCCCTAGGGTTGGCCGCTTCGCTCTTGTATCTAGGGGTAGAAGGGGATTATTGTTTTAGGCTATAAATAAGAGAGGCACCCCTCCTCTCTCTCTATCCTTGCAGCATTTGTTTCCTGAGCTCTCTCTCTAGCCCTCGCTTAGGTCTCTATCATACCTCGCTGCCTGTGATCCGCAGAGACAGGAATCATATCTCTGTGTATTTGGATCTTTTGAGGAAACGAGACCGTATTCTCGTTGTCTCCTCGTGTGGAGGAATTTCGGCTGGAATTGAATTGAATCACGTTTTGTGTTCGTGTTCTTCGCATTTCGCTTTTTCATCTCCTGGAGATTTGCCTCGTTCTCCCTCTCTGTGAGATGATTTTCGATTCCACTTGAATCAGATTGTTCTATGTCGTGATCTCCTTCTTTTCACCGAAGGAATTCTTCCCTAACCTCTTAACAACATAGATCGGGCTAATTTCGTGTTCGTTCTTCGTTCTTCCCCTTTTCCGGTGATCCTCGGATTTCTCGTGATTAACTTGGTTTGGTGCGATGATTTCTTAGGATTAGCACCCCAATACTTAGAGGAACATCTGGGAAGAGTGTGATCAAAGCCCCTTTCGATTTGGTTGAGATCAAATCGAATTTGGTTTTGAACCCGAGCAGTTTTGTGCTTTCTGGGTGTTGGCGGACAGTCCGCGACCTGACGGTGGTGAAGGACCGAGAAGCTACCCGAAAGCGACCAGAGGGGGGGTGAATGGGAGCTTCAAAAATTTCCTTTCGGAAACTAGATGCCACTGTCCCAAGATCAACCCCAAAAGCGAAACCTAGAGCTTGCTAATGTCCACGACCCTAGATGTAGGGTGGATGCTTCCTAGAAGCACAGCGGGACACTAGACAACCCTAGAAAGCCAACCCAAAAGACGGAACTCAAATCCGATCAAGAACGAACGAACCGCGAACGAAGACGCGCGAAACTGCAGCGACCGGACTCTGGCCTGCGTCCGGTCAGCAGGGACCGGACGCGTCCGGTCGTCAGAAAACAGCTCTGGGAGCTCTCTGTTCGCGACCGGACGCACGGAGCTCAAGCGTCCGGTCGTTCACTGAGCGTCCGGTCAGATGAGACAATGACACGGGAACAGTGCAAGCGTAGCGTCCGGTCGAAATGCAAACAGAGCGTCCGGTCGAGAGCGTCCGGTCAGTACGCAGAAAAGCTTGGCGCCGTGCTCAACGACCGGACTCTGAAAGCGTGCGTCCGGTCAGCCCGACAGAGCGTCCGGTCACCCCGCGACTGCACTGAAACTCCGGCGATTCAACCCGATCTCCTCCGAATCAAGTGCTCTAGGCTTGGGATTCGATCTGAGGAGTCACAAGGAGGTTAGTGAGCTATCTCTAAGAGATCATGGCTCGAACCTAACTCCAAATCGGTGAATCGAAGGAATTCGGGGGAAAGAAGAAAGAGAGACCCGAAACTAAAACTTGATCGATCTCCTAGACCGTGAGGTTAGAGATGATTTCTTTCGGTGGAAAGAAGTGCCTCACGATCTAGAGCAACTCAGTTCAAACGGAATCGTGAAAGATGAACCGAGCACAAAGATCAAGCGACGGGAAAACTCAAGGCACAAAGCAATCCGCGAAGAACATGATGAACATGAAATCAAAACGCGAATTCACACCAAGAGATGGGATCCAAGGTGAGGACACGGCCTCACTTCCTCGAATCAACAGTACACAGAGTGGAGTCTCTCTGCGGATCTCAACTAGCTAAAGCAGGGGTGTGGGAGAGTGGAAACCCTAGGAAATGAAAGCTCTAACTGAGATTGAGATTGGGAGGAGGGTGTCTCCCCTAGACTACTTATACTAACCTAGCCTAAGTCTATTTCCTACTCTACCCCTCTCTACTCTAATTTACAGAGCGGACCAGCCTAACCCTAAGGCTATTCTAGTCCACCCGCTGGTGGTAGGTAGATCCGACGGCCACGCCCGCACGGTCTTCCGCGTCGCCTCCACGCAACCTTCAGATCGCCGCCACGTGCCGCCACCACTCTGCACCCCCGGTTTTGCGGCCCAAACCGGGAAACCAGCCTTTTCCATCAGCCCCCGGTTTTGAGGCCCAAACCGGGAAACCAGCCTCCAGCCCGAGTTTTGTGGCCCAAACTCGGAAACCCTCAGCGCCCGAGTTTTGAGGCCCAAACTCGGAAACCGGCCCACTCCCAGGTTTTGAGGCTCAACCTGGAAACCCAGCACCCAGGTTTTGAGGCCCAAACCTGGAAACCGTCCACCGTTGGTTTTTCCCGGGCTCTACCAACAAACCGGCGTCGTAGAGGGGATGCACCGCCTGTGCACCCCTTCCACCGACATGATCGCACTTCTCCGCTTGTCGCTGTCACAGGCTGCCAGCCACCACAGCTGATCCTCCGGCCTCCAGTCCATCAGTCCAAGTCCACGTCCGCCCTTCACCGTCCGATACATCGGCATGGCACGTCCGCCGCACGGCACGCCCATCCTTCATCGCGCCCGGTCCGTCGGCACGACACGTCGCAACTTGACCTTCACCCGCCATCGACCACTGTCTCCGTGCTCGACACCTGCACAACACAAGCCAAAGAACATGCGCATCATCTCCGTTGACAATCACTCATCACACAGAGACTCGGCATACACCCATGTATCCGCAATCTCCCCCTTGATGAGTGCATTGTCAACTCCACAACAAATCATGAATAAGAAGAAGGAGGTAGGAAGGAGTGGGAAGAGAAAACCCAACCAAATGACCCAGAAGCCTTAACAAAAGCCGAAGAAGGTCAAGTGGATGAAGCAAAAACTTGGTCCCCAAAGACATGGGCAACGGCTTGACGCAACCAAGCAAAGCAAGGCTAGCCCTCAAGAAGAGGTAGAACAGGCTCAACACCGCTAGCAGATAGCAATTGAAGATCGGAGGACAACAGAGGCAAAATGCTAGTCCCTCAAGATAGAGGCACAGAGGCTCAACACAACTAGCAAGAAAATCACTCCGAACCAATTGAAAATCAACCCAAACCAAATGGGAAATCACACCAGTCGATACCAATTGAAAGCCAAATGAAAAAGCTTATGAAAGCTCATGAGAAGCTAGGAACGTTTGCTAGTCCCTCAAGACAGAGGCAACGGCTCAACACAACTAGCAAACTCCCCCTCGACAAATGCAAGCAATTAGGACTAGGACAAAAGATTTTCAGGGCATATGATTTGCGTAAATTTCTCCCCCTAGTTGAAAATGCACTTATCAAGGCCAAAAGGTATCGGAGAAGCAACTCTCTTCACATAAACTCCCTCTGAACACAAGATCTCCTTCCACAATGCATATGAAGTCAAAATGCAAGTTAGGAGCTTCAAGTATATAGTCAAAAGAGTGCAAAGATGCTCTAATCAGTATAGCTCCAACATCTCAATTAAGCACTCAAATAGCAAAGGCTCAAACTGATCACTTATACGAAATATGAAGCATATGAGCATGTGAGCAGTTTTAAGCCAAAAGGATAGTCACCATCAAAATAGCACTAGACATGTATAGAAGAAATCCAAACAAGTGCTAAGCATATATACAAGGTGAACTACCCCTAGCAAAGTTCAATCATCATGCATAGGAATGAAGCATATACTTGTGATTTCAAATTCATATCGGAGTTGCAGCGGTAAAAGAATTCACAAGTTCATTTTTAGCATGTGATTGCGAGAGGTTGAAAGCTTGTCATCGCCTAACTTTTCAACCGTGCGAAGCCTATGCCGAAGCAATCAGAAGCTTAAAGCAACGGTTTCGGTCATACACTACATGGCTCAAGTTTAACTCAAAGTGCAATGAGAAACAGTCTCAATACCATGAGGTGTTGACAAGCAATCCCATCTCGATCTTTTCAATTCAACAATACTTGGTTCAGATTTTAAGCAAGTTATGAACAACCAAGCAAGTGAATGACTCAGAACTAGAGACATAGCAACCTAGCATATATGAAAAGCAGGAATGGACTCAACACACCCTACACATGCTAGTTGCATATCTCAATGGTGAACATTTTCAGATTTATATACATTAGGCATAATTCACCATTCCAAAAAATAGCTCGCTCATAACATGTAACAGTGATCAGAAAGAGCATAAGCTACAAGCATCATCATAAGTATCGGAGCAATACTAACAAGAGCATAATTACATTCTAGTGAATATAGACATGAAGCTCAGAATGTAAATGCGTATGCCCGACACAAAACTGAACGAAAGAAGATACCAAAAGGAGAGACTCAAGAAACTCAAAAGAAAAGAGCCTCAAAATAAAAGAGTCAGTCTGTACATCTCAAAATGCTTTCCCCATCTAAAAGGGGAAACACACACCAAGCTCACCCCTCAACCTATTAAAGGTTGATTCGTCTAAAGGCTTGGTGAAAATATCAGCTAATTGGTGATGAGTATCGACATGGCGAAGGTCGATATCACCCTTCTCCTGGTGGTCTCGCAAGAAATGAAAGCGCACATCAATGTGTTTGGTTTTCGAGTGAAGCACAGGGTTCTTAGCAACGCTAATGGCACTCGTGCTGTCACAAAGCAAAGGAACTCGAGTAAAGCTCAAACCAAAATCACGCAAAGTGGCCATCATCCAGAGTAACTGGGAACAGCAGCTAGCCGCAGCAACATATTCAGCCTCCGTGGTAGACTGAGCGACACTAGACTGCTTGCGAGAAGACCACGACACAAGAGAAGATCCAATAAACTGGCAAGTCCCTGAAGTGGACTTGCGCTCAATGCGACAACCAGCAAAATCAGCATCAGAAAAGCCACAAAGCGAGAGGGTGGAAGAAGCAGAATACCAAATCCCGAGCTCAGGCGTGAAACGAAGGTACCTGAAGATGCGCTTCACCGCCTGACGGTGAGAAGTGCGTGGCGAAGCCTGAAAGCGCGCGCACAAGCACACGGCGAACTGAATGTCCGGCCGTGTCGCCGTCAGGTAGAGCAGCGATCCAATCATGCTGCGGTACTCCTTCTGGTCCACTGCTTCTCCATCCGTGTCAGCATCCAGGGCAGTCGTCGTCGACATGGGCGTTGGAAGAGGCTTGGCCTCACCCATGTCGAACCGCTTCAGCAAGTCCCTTGTGTACTTGCCCTGGTGCACAAACGTCCCCTCTCGGGATTGCTTAATTTGCAACCCGAGAAAGAAAGTCAGCTCGCCCATCATGCTCATCTCGAACTCCCTGCTCATAGTATCTGCAAACTTGGCAACCAAAGCGTGAGAAGAACCACCGAAAATGATATCATCCACGTAAATTTGGATCAAGAGAGTATCTTTGCCTTGCTTGAGGAGAAAGAGCGTTTTATCAACACATCCCATTTTAAAACCCTTAGCTAGCAAGAAGGTTTTTAATCTCTCATACCAGGCTCTAGGGGCTTGTTTCAAACCATACAAAGCTTTGTGAAGTTTAAAGACATGGTTTGGAAACTTGGGATTTTCAAAACCGGGGGGTTGCTGGACATAGACCTCCTCCTCAATGTAGCCGTTTAAGAAGGCACTCTTGACATCCATTTGAAAAAGTTTGAAACCCATGGATGCAGCATAAGCCAAGAGTATCCTAATAGCCTCCAAACGAGCTACAGGAGCGAAGGTCTCCTCATAATCTATCCCCTCCTTCTGACTATAACCCTTCGCTACAAGCCGGGCCTTGTTTCTCACAATGTGGCCCTCCTCTCCTTGCTTGTTTTTGAATACCCATTTTGTCCCAATAGGTTTACAGTCAGGAGGTGGTGGCACTAGAACCCAAACCCGATTTCGCTCAAAGTTCTCTAGCTCCTCATGCATGGCATTGACCCAATCCGGATCCGTCAATGCGTGTCCAACATCTCGGGGCTCAAAAGACGCAACAAAAGCAGAATGAGCAAAGTGCGAGATGTGCTGTGACCTGGAGCGAGTAACTCGCTCGTCGATGTCTCCGATCATCTGTTCAGGGGGGTGCTGGCGCTGGATGTGTCGTGGCGCCTCCCGGGAAGAAGTAACCTCCCCCTCAACAGTAGCTGGTTCCACCCCGGGTACAAAAGGTACCGCGCGAGGTGGATCCCACGGCCCCCAGGAAGAAGACGTCTCGGGGCCACGGGTCGTCGTCGAAGCCGCTCCCGGCGGCGCGGCAGGCGGAGGGGGTGCTGGATCATCTATACCTTCAGCACCCTCTTCCTCGTCATCGAAAAGAGGCTCTCCAACCTCGTGATCACCTGCACGCTCAAAACGAGAAGAAGGAGAAACAAGAGTCTCGTCGAAGGTGACATCTGATGTCTCCATGACTCGGTTAGTGTCAAGGTTAAGTACACGATAAGCTCGAGTGTGAGTGCCATAACCCAAAAACACACCGTCAGAAGAACGAGACTCAAACTTGTCTAGGTTGCCTTTTTTCAATATAAAACAGTGGCAACCAAAGACTCTAAAATAACTCACCTTGGGCTGGCGACCAAAACGCAACTCATAAGAGGTCTTCTTCAAAAACACTCTCAGAAAAATGCGATTCGAAATATAGCATGCAGTGTTCATAGCTTCGGCCCAATAGCGCCTAGGAGTCCTATGCTCATCAAGCATCGTCCTGGCCATCTCAACAAGGGTCCGATTCTTCCTCTCTACAACACCATTTTGGGGTGGTGTATAGGGAGAAGAAAACTGATGCTCCAAACCAAGGCATTTACAAAACTTCTCAAAATCCGAATTTTTAAACTCGGAACCATTATCACTTCTAATCGCTCGCATCGAGTTCAAAGGGAACTCGTTCTGAAGACGCAAAATCAGATCGCGAGCGAAGGAGAATGTCTCGGACTTCTCAACTAAAAAGAAGACCCACGAATACCTCGAAAAGTCGTCAACAATAACAAGCACATACCACTTCCCACCAACCGAGCTCACCCGAGCCGGACCAACAAGGTCCATATGCAAAAGCTCTCCGGGGTGCGAGGTCATAACCTTGGTCAAAGGATGGTGGGGAGCAGCAACCATCTTTCCATGCCGGCAAGCATGGCAAACTAGATCCTTCTCCAACGAAAGCTTGGGCAATCCTCGGATTAAGCCAAGTGAGCTAAGTCTTGCAAGCAAGTCAAAACTCAGGTGACCGAGCCTCCTATGCCACTTCCAAAGATCAGAAGAAGAAGGACTAGCCAAAAGACAGCGAGAAGATCCAAACGACTTTGAGAAATTCGCGCGAAAGACATTCCCAAAGGGTGAAATCAGACATACAAGATCACCCTGAGGATCTAAGATCCGGCTAAGGTTCGGTTTGAAACGAATCTCATAGCCTTCACGAAAAAGTTGCGAAACAGAAAGCAAGTTGAAATGCAGGTTAGAAACAAGAGCAACCTCGCGCAACACAAAGTGCTCATTAACCCGCACTGCACCAACGGACAATACCTTGCCCTTACCTTTGTCGCCGAAGGTTATGTACTCTTTTCCGGCGACCGGACTATGGCTGGAGAACCATTTGGCATTTCCGGTCATGTGCCTCGAGCAACCGGAATCCACAAGCCAAATGTCCTCCAACCGCTCCTCCTACATCAATAAAAAGACATAGGGTGAACATACGGTCCAACACTGGGGTTAGTAAGATAAGAAGGAAACCAGTGTTGGGCCGGCTGCTCAAAAGAACGGTCAGTGTAAAAACCATCCTGTCTAGGGGGATAGCGATCACCACGCACAGGAAAACGTGGTCCGCTGGGGAAGAAGCGCTCACCGCGAAACTCTACCTGCGGTGGGACAAGGCGCTCAACAAAGCCTCCGCCACGGGGTCCGTTACCTGCAAAAACAGGACCTCGTCGGGCACGCTCTCTACGAGGTCTACGCCTAGGAGCCTGCTGCTCAACTCTAGCGTCTCTCCTCGGAGCTCTCTCCTGCCTAGGCCTCACAAACTGAGGTGCTCTACCTCTAGGCCTAGTCTCCCTCCTAGGGGCTCTCTCCTGCTGCCTAGGCTGGGTATGCTTCCCTCCAGACCTAGCAGCTCTCCCCTGAGGCTTCGGAGCATGTCCACCACGAGCTGGGTGAAACATGTCCGGGTTCTGCATCTCCCTAGCTCGGCGCGCCTCTCTCCTGCGCCTAAAGCAGAACTCACTCAGGTGACCATCCCGCCCACAAAAGTCACACTGAAACCTCACCGCGCGCAAAGGGGGTTGTTGGTTTGCAGGGATGTGGGTATGGTTCACCTTGCCCTTGCCCTTCTGTGGCAACTCCTCTCGGATGGGTGGCATTGTGTCAAGCTTGTTCTTTAGGTGATTGGGCTTGGGTTGCCATTGTGGATTCTTGGGTGGAGCCTTGGGGGGTTCAACTACAACTCCATCCTTGGTGACAGGCTTGGCAGGCTCTTTGGGTGGAAGCTTGGTTAGTTTGGGAGTAGTGGTGGAGTTGGGCTTCTCACAGGGGTTCAGACCACTAGACTCTCCAATCTTACCAAAAGCTGAAAGATCAACACTCTGGCCAAGACCTACACCAGGAGCCCCAGCAGCTCGCTTGAATTGGGAGATCATCATCCCGAGCTGAGGCTCACCACAAGACACCCATGACAAGACGGTCCGAAGGTATGTGTTTTCCTCCTCGGTACGCACCTTGTCATGCCTCACATTGGCCATCTCCTGCTCCAGGCCCTCACACAAAGCACACCTCTTGACACAAGTGCTATCCGAGCCGGCCTTCTCAAAAGACTCAAGCTTGGCATTCTTCTCTGCCAACTCGGATTGCAAGACAGGACAAGTCTTGCACGCACCCAACAGCTGCGGTCTAGCTCGGAGCTCATCCACCTCATCTACCAGCGCAGCATACTTACTCCTCAGAGTGAGAAGATCCGTCATGTGCGCGGCGCAACTCTCGCACTCCAACTCCTCCGACACAACCACGATGGACCGAGCGAACTCAAGCTCCTTCACCGTGTCCTCCCACTTCTGCCTAAACTCCTTGCGCTCTCTAGCGGCACGCCTAAGCAACTTGTCTTGACTAAGGAGGGCAGCAGTCAACTTCTCAACCTCGGAGGAAAGCTCGTCGTAGGTGAGAGATACCTGGGAGGTGTCGTCGTCGTCGTCGTTCCGAGGGGTACGCTCCGGCTCGCCGTCGACCTCATCTCCGAGCGCCATGGTACACAGGCCTTCGTCGCCGGCGAAGAAGCACAAGCCGTTGAACGTGTCCTCCAGCTTCTTCTTCTCGGACTCGTCATCACTCGATCGAGCGGAGTCGTCATCCGAGCCGTCGACGTCGCTGAGCGTGGCGAAGAACGCTCGCTGCTCAGCCTGCTGCTTCTCCAAGTACTTCTTCTTGATGTACTCTTTGTTGAAGCCGCCCCGCTTCTTGTGCCTTGGGGGAACGTGCTTCTCCTTGTACTTGGAGTCGCGCCTGTGGCCGTGATCGCCCTTCCCAAGATGCTTGTTCTTCTTCTTGGGGCAGTCGGCGATGAAGTGGTCGGGGTCGCCGCACTCGTAGCATCCGGTGCGTCCTCCTCCGCGACGACGGTTCATGCGGTTGTTGTGGAACCGCGAGAACCGGTTGGCAAGCAAAGCCAACTCGTCGTCTCCCAAAGACTCCAGCTGGTCCTCTGTCACAGAAAAGAGAGAAGAAAGCGCAAAGCCAGCTGAGGGGTTAGAGGAAGAGCCGGAAACCAAAGCCATGGACGGGCGAGAAGGATTTTCAAAAGAAGCCCTCGCCATAGCATCAATCTCACTGGACTTGAGCTTACTGAAGAGCTCGTCGCAGGTGAGAGTCTCATAGTTCGGCGATTCGATGATTGCCTGAACCTTGGAGTCCCACATCGAACGGTCAAGAGTGTGCAAAAGCTTCAAAGCACGCTCATGATCGTCAAATGGCAACTGCTCTCTGTTAGCCCTCATCCTGTTGACAATCACCTGAAAGCGAGCGAATAAACTTTCTATGCTCTCGCCAGGTTGATGTCTAAAGTTCTCATACTCTCGCTTGAACGACTCGTAGAGTCGGGTTTTGACTTGAGAGGTGCCCTCATGAAAACGCATGAGAGTGTCCCAGATCTCCCGAGCCGTAGCGAGGTGAGAAACACGATCAAACTCACCCATGCTCAAACAAGAGAAAAGAGCATTACGGGCTCGGCTATTGGCATCGTGCTCATCGACCTGCTGTTGAGTCACACGAGCAGCCAAGACCACGTAATCAGGGGAGTTGCAAATATCCCAGATCGAAGCGCCCAAGCTCTGCAAATAGGCCGACATACGTATCTTCCAATACGCATAGTTCGTCCCATCGAAAAACGGCGGTTTGCCCACGCCGCGATCCATGTCGCCTTCGGTGGATCTGGAACCGGCTAAGGTGGAAGATCCTTAACCCGCTCCGATACCAATTGAAGGACCGAGAAGCTACCCGAAAGCGACCAGAGGGGGGGTGAATGGGAGCTTCAAAAATTTCCTTTCGGAAACTAGATGCCACTGTCCCAAGATCAACCCCAAAAGCGAAACCTAGAGCTTGCTAATGTCCACGACCCTAGATGTAGGGTGGATGCTTCCTAGAAGCACAGCGGGACACTAGACAACCCTAGAAAGCCAACCCAAAAGACGGAACTCAAATCCGATCAAGAACGAACGAACCGCGAACGAAGACGCGCGAAACTGCAGCGACCGGACTCTGGCCTGCGTCCGGTCAGCAGGGACCGGACGCGTCCGGTCGTCAGAAAACAGCTCTGGGAGCTCTCTGTTCGCGACCGGACGCACGGAGCTCAAGCGTCCGGTCGTTCACTGAGCGTCCGGTCAGATGAGACAATGACACGGGAACAGTGCAAGCGTAGCGTCCGGTCGAAATGCAAACAGAGCGTCCGGTCGAGAGCGTCCGGTCAGTACGCAGAAAAGCTTGGCGCCGTGCTCAACGACCGGACTCTGAAAGCGTGCGTCCGGTCAGCCCGACAGAGCGTCCGGTCACCCCGCGACTGCACTGAAACTCCGGCGATTCAACCCGATCTCCTCCGAATCAAGTGCTCTAGGCTTGGGATTCGATCTGAGGAGTCACAAGGAGGTTAGTGAGCTATCTCTAAGAGATCATGGCTCGAACCTAACTCCAAATCGGTGAATCGAAGGAATTCGGGGGAAAGAAGAAAGAGAGACCCGAAACTAAAACTTGATCGATCTCCTAGACCGTGAGGTTAGAGATGATTTCTTTCGGTGGAAAGAAGTGCCTCACGATCTAGAGCAACTCAGTTCAAACGGAATCGTGAAAGATGAACCGAGCACAAAGATCAAGCGACGGGAAAACTCAAGGCACAAAGCAATCCGCGAAGAACATGATGAACATGAAATCAAAACGCGAATTCACACCAAGAGATGGGATCCAAGGTGAGGACACGGCCTCACTTCCTCGAATCAACAGTACACAGAGTGGAGTCTCTCTGCGGATCTCAACTAGCTAAAGCAGGGGTGTGGGAGAGTGGAAACCCTAGGAAATGAAAGCTCTAACTGAGATTGAGATTGGGAGGAGGGTGTCTCCCCTAGACTACTTATACTAACCTAGCCTAAGTCTATTTCCTACTCTACCCCTCTCTACTCTAATTTACAGAGCGGACCAGCCTAACCCTAAGGCTATTCTAGTCCACCCGCTGGTGGTAGGTAGATCCGACGGCCACGCCCGCACGGTCTTCCGCGTCGCCTCCACGCAACCTTCAGATCGCCGCCACGTGCCGCCACCACTCTGCACCCCCGGTTTTGCGGCCCAAACCGGGAAACCAGCCTTTTCCATCAGCCCCCGGTTTTGAGGCCCAAACCGGGAAACCAGCCTCCAGCCCGAGTTTTGTGGCCCAAACTCGGAAACCCTCAGCGCCCGAGTTTTGAGGCCCAAACTCGGAAACCGGCCCACTCCCAGGTTTTGAGGCTCAACCTGGAAACCCAGCACCCAGGTTTTGAGGCCCAAACCTGGAAACCGTCCACCGTTGGTTTTTCCCGGGCTCTACCAACAAACCGGCGTCGTAGAGGGGATGCACCGCCTGTGCACCCCTTCCACCGACATGATCGCACTTCTCCGCTTGTCGCTGTCACAGGCTGCCAGCCACCACAGCTGATCCTCCGGCCTCCAGTCCATCAGTCCAAGTCCACGTCCGCCCTTCACCGTCCGATACATCGGCATGGCACGTCCGCCGCACGGCACGCCCATCCTTCATCGCGCCCGGTCCGTCGGCACGACACGTCGCAACTTGACCTTCACCCGCCATCGACCACTGTCTCCGTGCTCGACACCTGCACAACACAAGCCAAAGAACATGCGCATCATCTCCGTTGACAATCACTCATCACACAGAGACTCGGCATACACCCATGTATCCGCAGGTGGACAGTCCGTGCATCGGGATTTTGCAGAGTCAGTCAGGCGCAACCCCCTGACTGTTCACTGTCGAGTGAACGGCGGACAGTCCATGGTGCAAACCCGCGGACAGTCCGGGACTCGTCCAGAACTGTATCAGATTAGTTCTGTTTCTGATCTTTTGCCGGCGGACATTCTGGACTCCCAGTGTCGGACAGTTCGGCGTTCACCGGACAGTCCGGGACCCTGACCCCGGACAGTCCGCGAATCTGCAGACTGTGCAGTTTTGCTTTGAGGCTTTGGCACTTGGTTTTGATGTTTCTCCGGGGGTTCCGCTATACCACTAGGACATCTCCTAGGGTATCCACCTACTCGTAGGTCGTGAAATCATCGATCGTTTCGAGTCTTCGCTTTTGGGTGATTTTCTGGGACAAGGGCCAATTGATTCATGAGTTGAATTTGAGGCTCCCATTCACCCCCCTCTGGTCGCCGATTCGGTCCTTCAATTGGTATCAGAGCCGGTTAACGGATGTACACTACCTTAATTTGTTTCGTATCCTAAGGGCGACATGGATCGAGGGAACAACAAGGCTCCCTATTTCGATGGGACAAACTATCCGTATTGGAAGATTCAAATGCGTGCTAATCTCAACAGCATCGGGTCTTCTGTCTGGGAAATATGCGAGAATGCTGAGTATGTAGTCCTTGCGGCTCATGTGGGTCAGATCCAGATTGACCAGCACGAGGACAACTCCAAGGCTTGAAATGCTCTTTTGGCCAGCATCTCCCTTCCTGAGTTCGAGCGTTTCTCTGAGCTTGAGACGGCTTGAGAGATCTGGGTGAAGCTTCAGAGCTATCACGAGGGGACCGCTCAGGTCAAGACCAGACTCTTCAAGACCTACAAGCGAGAGTACGAGAACTTTGTTCAGTTGGAGGGAGAAACTATTGACGCCATGTTCGCTCATTTCCAAACGATTGTGAACAAGATGCGTGCCAATCGGGCTAACCTACCCTATGACGATCATGAGAGGGCTCTCAAGTTGCTATACGCCCTGGATCGGAGGGTATGGGAGGTGAAGGTGTCGACTATCATAGAGTCTCCATCCTATGACACCCTCACCATGGACGAGCTATTCAGTAAGCTCAAGTCCACCGAGATCGATCACTTGACTCAGGCCAAGCTGAAGAACCCATCTTCACATTCCATGGCTTTGGTCTCAGGCAAGGGTGGATCGATTCTCTCTGCTAACGCTTCACCTCCTCTCTTTCCTTGCAGTTACAGAGGAGCAGTTGGAGGCATTGGGCGATGACGAGCTCGCCCTCATCATCACCCGGTTCTCATGGTTCCAGAACAACCGCCTGAATTTCTAGCGTGGTGGCGCACGTGAGGGCTGCTACAGATGCGGAGATCTGGATCACTTCATCGCGAGCTGCCCTAAGCGCGACAAGAGCTTCCCCGGTAAGAACCGCAACTCCAGGCGCAAGGGCAAGCCGGAGAACAAGGCCGAGAAGAAGAAGAAGGGCAGCTATCACAGAGAGGATGTGGAGAAGGCTTTTGACACCAGTCGGCGTGCCTTCATCGCCTCCATCAGTGACGGCGAGAAGAGCTCCGACGGTGACTCCAGCTATGACGGGTTCGAGGACAAGACGGAAGAACGCTTCAACGGACTCTGCTTCTTCGGTCACTCCTCCAAGGTCTTCTGCACCATGGCCTTCGACGAAGAGGACCACAAGTGATAGGCAAAGGACGCCGACGCCGCCGCTGCCGCCGACGACAACGACGACGACGCTTTCGAGGTATCAACTTCTTCTCTTGTCGATCGTCTTACCGGTGAGCGCGTTTCTCTTGTCGACATAGTTCTCAGTCAGGACAAGCAACTCAAGCGTGCTATCCGAGAGTGCAACGAGTTTAAGGCTAAGATGAATGAGGCGCTTAAGGAGCTTGAGTTTGCTAGGTCCGAGGTGAAGGTGACCAATGAGGAGTGTGAGGAGTGCACGATGCATATGACAAACTTTGCCACCCTGCAAACCAAGTATGCCTCCTTGATTGAGGTGTATGATGAGCTGAAGAGTAGGCTAGACTTGGTGGGTGATTGCAAAGAGTGTCCCTCCCTAAAGAAGGAGCTGGAGGAAGTGAAGGCGAGGCCTTCTTTGTTGGGTGCGTGCAAGCTTTGTCCTAGCTTGCGAACTGAGTTGGCAGGAGTTAATGCCAAGCTTGCTGAAGCCTTGAAGGCCAGCTCAGTTAGCACCTTGTCCGCTCCATGTGAGCAATGCGTGGGGATGGAGCTTGAGATTGCCAACTATCAGCATGACAGGATGGAAATCGAGGAGGAAAACACATACCTTTGGTCCATCCTGAGTTGGGTGTCATGCAGTGAGCCACAGTTGGGCATGATGATCAGTCAGTTCAAGAGGGGAACTGATTGCTCGGGAGTAGGCTTTGCTTCAGGTGGGAAGGGAGCTAGTATCTTTGGCAAGATCGGTGAGTTTAGCGGAGTGAACCCAAGTGAGAAGCCATCCGCTATCCCTAAGCTTACCAAGATCACCCCACCTGAGCCTCCCAAGCCTATCACCAAGGATGACATCCTTGATGAACCTCCCAAGGCTCCACCTCACAAGAAAGTGTGGGTTCCCAAACCTAACCATCTTAGGAACACACTTGACACCCTTCCTGACGTCTCTAGTGATCCCCTTCCGAGAGGCAAGCAGCCGGCTACAGTGCACAACCCTCGCAACCATAGGAACCAACAACCCAAGAGAGTGGTGAGGTTCGAGTGCGAGTACGGTCACCATGAGGGTCACCTAGCTGAGTTTTGCTTTCAGAGGAAGAGAGACGCTAGGAAGGAGTTGGAGCTGAACAACCAGGCCAGGCACCACCCTCTCCATGGTGTGCAAGGTCGGGGAGTTCAGAGGTAGGGCGCTAGACCTGGAGGTGCACCCCCTCAGGTGGCTAGGCCCCAGGCAGCTAAACCATGGGGTGGTGGTCGTGCCCGTCGCGGTTCTGGTCGTCCTGAATACGATCGTGAGCCGGGTGTAAGAGGCTTTGCTGCACAGTCCCATAGCGGACCACCTTTTTAGAGTGGTGGTGATCGCTTTGCTCAAATGGGACATTTAGGTGAGTTTGGAGGTTTTCTGTTCCATAGCGGACCACCCTTTCAGTTTGGTGGTGATCGCTATCCACCCATGGGACGAGGTCAGTTTGGTGTTGCTACTAACATTTTTTCTAGGCCTATGACACATCACTGGTATCCTTCTTAGTATACTAACCCCAGTGTTGTGCCATATGCTCACTTCCTGCCTTTCTATTGATGCAGGAACTTCGGTTGGAGAACATGTGGCTCATGGATTCCGAGTGTTCGCGCCACATGACCGAAAAGAAAGAATGGTTCTCCAGCCTAGACCCCGTGGTGCACAAGGAGTACATCACTTTCGGGGATAATAGTGGAGGTAAGGTTGTTTCTCATGGAGCTATTCGGCTCAATGAGAACTTCGTTCTTAAGGATGTTGCTTTGGTTTCTAACTTGCATTTTAATTTGCTTTCTGTTTCGCAACTCCTTGAGGATGATTTTGAAGTGCATTTTAATAAGGGTTTGAGTCGTGTTTTAGACCCTTGAGGAGATCTTGTTTGTTGGATCGTTCCTTTTGGTCGTGTTTTCAGAGCCGATTTTTCTCGCTCTTTTGGCTCTGCTAGATGTTTGATGGCTGGTCCTTCTTCTGATTTATGGAAGTGGCATAGGAGGCTTGGTCACTTGAGCTTCGACTTGCTTGCAAGGCTTAGCTCACTTGGCTTAATTCAGGGATTGCCCAAGCTTAAGTTTCAGAAGGACCTTGTTTGCCATCCTTGTCGTCACGGGAAGATGGTTGCTGCTTCTCACCCACCTGTTAATCAGGTGATGACTGTAACACCTCTGGTGTTTAATCTATAATTAACCTGACATATCATCATCATTAGTCATAATCATCCTTGTCATGCATTATGTTTGCCTTAATGCTTGTTGCATTTGTTCCCTTTTGAGTGTAGCAATCCCCTTTTCAAAAACCCTAAAAGCCCTAACCTTCCTATAAGGGCAAAATGGTAATTTCACCTCTGTGCCTAGCTTTGTGTAATTCTTGTTCAATTCGATGTCTTGAAGTTTTGTTGTGTTAATCAAAATCAAAATCATATTTCAAATTCCTTTTGAAAAACCCTGAATTCCAAACCCTGGATTTTATCTCTCTTTTGTAATTCACAAAATATTCAAAATTTGGAGCTGGTCCAAAAAGCAAAGTTGTAGATCTGGTCAAGAGAAACAACTTTGGTATTTACAAATTTTCAAGTTTCTGTACAAAGTTTGAAGTAATTCCAAATTCATTCAGACTCCAGTTTTTGTCCCCTTTTTAGTTTTCAAAATTATTTCAAAAACTAATGAGTTTTAGAAAAAGTGTATAATAGCAAAGTTATAGGTTTTGACAAAAGGAACAACTTTCGTGTTTACAGATTTTCAAGTTTCAATAAAAAATCAAAAGTAATTTTGAATTCATTCAAATCCCAAAAGTGTCCCCTTTTCAAATTTCAAATACAGTTCAAAAACTATTTGGATTTTGAAAATATTCATATTGACAAAGTTGTAGATTTCCTTTTTCTACACAACTTTGGTGTTTTGAGTTTTTGTTGCTCAGTTCAAATTTTGGGAGTATTTTTGCAAAAGACAGAAATCAATTCTAAGTCAAACCCTAGACCTAGCCCTGTTCATCTTCAACCTAGAACTGGGGGGGGGGGGCGGCCGTGGCCGAGCCCCGGCGCTGCGCGCGCCACACGACTGGCCGCTCCTCGCCTTCCACCAGTCTGCCGCCACTGACCCCGTGCTCATTCCGCACCCGCACGCGAGCGCTGACCTCCTCTCCCGTCCCCCACAGTGCCCAGCAAGCCGCCGCCGCGTGTTCAACGCCGGCGAGCTTACGCCCGGTCCCCTGCGCGCACGCCCGTCCTTCTGCCAGCGTGCAATCGATTGCGCATGCTTCGGCCAAGCTTATCCGCCTGCACGCGACGCTTATCCGTCCCGCGCACGGCTATAAAAGGAACCGCCGGCTGGCCAGAGGTCCTCATCCCCTCCGCCACCGTCGCCAGGCCAGTCCAGAGCCTCCGCCGCTCAACCACCTAGCTCAGAAGCTCCGCCGTGTCCTCGCAATGTTTTTCCCCTCCTCAATTTCACCCCTCCGCCCCTCCTCTCGCCGGCGCAGGTGCTCCGTCCCCAACTCCGGCGTACGACCCCTCCTCGGTCAAGAGAGAAATTCGTCGCCGTGGGTTTTCTTCTCATCCATCCGACTCCCGCCCTCTCTTGCTCATCTTGGTGCGCTCCTAACCGCTCCTCGGCGATCTCTTTTGGTGGACAGAGCCGCCGGCACGCCGCTCGCCGCCGAGAAAGCTCCGCCGAAGCACTGCCAACGTCGAGCTCCCTCCTTCGACCCTTGTTCCGCCCCGCCGAGCCCTGCCTCCGACCCGTGCTAAGCACTCGAAGCCCCCCCCGGTCTCTGCTCCCACGGCGCAAAGCTCGAGCCAGGCCTCGAGCACACGTTTCCCGTTTCGCTCGAGCCAGGCCTCGAGCAGACACGCATCCTCGCCACTTCGCCGAGCCAAGCCTCGGACGAAGCGATCGTTTTCCGTCTCGCCCGAGCCTCCCAGCCAGGCCTCGGACGGACGATTGTTTCCGTCTCGCCCGAGCCTCCCAGCCAGGCCTCGGACGGACGATTGTTTCCGTCTCGCCCGAGCCTCCCAGCCAATCGTCTCGCCCGAGCCTCCCAGCCAGGCCTCGGACGGACGATTGTTTCCGTCTCGCCCGAGCCTCCCAGCCAGGCCTCGGACGGACGACTGTTTCCGCCACGCCGCGATTCGCCCGAGCCCTGCGGGGAAGGAGCACAATGCTCTTTTTCCTTTTTGGAAAATTGTGAATAGTATTCTGTTTTCTCTTTTTTGTGAGAATTAATCTGTTGTTCCATAAATCTTGAGAAAAATATGGTATGCTCCTTGCACTGTGTAGAATTTTAGAAAAATAAGAAACTCTACCTTTCTGCAAGAATTAGAAAATGAAAAATCCTTCTTTTTAATTAAGAAATGGATGGTTTTAGATTTTTTTTTGAAAACGATTTATAACTCCAAAAATTATGAGATAAATTTTTGTGAGCTTCTTATGCCATGACAAGTCTCTGGTACAATTTTGAAGCCCTTTGGAATAAGTTGATTTTTGGGCATTTATTTTTTAATTGTTAAATAGTGCCTTTTGTTAATTTATGGCTAGATTTAATTGAGCACCTTAATGATCTCCAAAAAAATATGAAATTTGTTTTGTCATCTATGTATACCATAATAAACTTATGAGAATTAATTTGGTAATTTTTGGAGCAACTGCATAAAATGACCTTTTTAAATAATTAAGAAAAATAGAAAAAGTGATTAGGATTCATGTTGTATGCCCTATGATGTGACTTTTGGGATTGTTTGCTGTTCATAGACCCCCACCCATCTGGTCTATGATGTTTGTGATGCCCTGAGATGTTTATGCTTAGGTTGAATAAAAGTTGCTTACTAGGTTTGACTAACATTGCTTAAAAGTGATAAGTGATTTTATGTCCACTTTAACAACCACCTATGCTTTGAAAAGCTATACTCTAGGATTGTCCTATGCATTTTGTTCATGCCAGCATCCTCATAAGCATACATCTTTGCATCCGTATAGTGACCGAAGGAGAAGGTGTTAAAGTCGAGGCCGTCGCCGACGAACCTACTCCCGAAGCAACCCCGAGCTCCGACGCCTACACTGCCGACCCCGAGCCTGTCCTCTTTGCTCTTCAAGGCAAGCCCCGGTGCATTTAGCCTTTCCTTGCTTTTATAAAAGTTTTACTTAAATGCTTTTGAGATAAATTACTGCATTAGGTGATAGGAGTTGTGTGAAGACCTATTACTTGCACTTTACCTCCACCAAAGATCCCCTACCCTGTTTAAAAACTATTTGCAAAATGCTTAGCATTGCTATACAATAGATTTGCAATAAAAATGCCAATTTCAAAAGTGTGATCACTTAAAGAATTTTTTTTATGGGAATCTGGCTTTACTCCCGGCTATTGGCTAGGTATCTGATCAGTACCTAGTCAATTGCGAGGAGAGGTTGTCCGAGCGTACGGTGCCGTTATGTTGTAGTCCGGGACTCAACAGTTGACACCGACTGGGACAAGGTTGAAAAACTGACAGGACTATTACGCTTGGGTGAGATATAACCAAGGTATGGTTCTGGCAGAAAAATTAGGGACCATCCGTATGGGGGCCTGCTGGCCAAGACTTGTAACTATTCACATACTTCGGAAAGCTCTGGCTCCGAGGAATCCTTTATTGGACCGACAACCGCGCACTGGGAGTGGAGAGATGGCGGAAGTAGCATGTACCCACGTGGTCGTCGTACCTGGATAGGAGTGGTGTACTGTACTTCCGGGTGGCGTAGGACCGGGCCCAATCTTGGAGGAATCGTGGTAGACGAGTTGGCATATGCAAGCTTGGGTGCTACATATGCAGTGTGGATAGGGATCCTCAGCTAAGTATTATTTATCCGGATTAACGTTGCTCCTCGGTTATGGAGACTTGGTCACTGACTGTCAACGGAGAGTGGTTCTCAACTAGGTATGTTTTCGAAAGGTAAAATGAATCGTGAACAATGAAGAATTGAGAAATACTGGAATCTTTCTAAAAATAAAACAAGGATTTCAAAATGCTTTTCTGCAAAATACTTGATCTTGCTTAAGCCTTACCTTGATTTCCCTAAGCCTCTCATCCCTGAGTCTTTTCCTTTTCCTTTAGTCGGGTAAGTCTTGTTGAGTACCCCAGTACTCAGGGTTTGTTACCCCCTGTTGCAGGTATGCCTGAGTATCCGATGTGTCTTGCACCCTGCTGCATGACCTTCGTTCAGGAGGAGGCCAACGAGGCCGAAGAATAGATGTGCACCCTCGGGCTGGGTGAAGTATCTTTATATTGTTGTATTCCGCTACGGTGTCTACTTTGAACTGTCAGAACATGGTCTGTAATAACCGCATTTCTTTAAGTTTATTTGGAACCCCAGTTTGTAAAACTATTGTTATTTAAATCTTCCGCTCTTTATTCCGCTGTTATTTGTGAAAGTATCAAATGCTGTAACCGAAAGGTGAGTGATCCTGTGGACATCGGGCGCTAATGTAGCCCGGTGACGAACAGTCTTGATCATGTGGAACATAAGTTCGGCTGTCAGAGGTTGACAGGGACATGTGGGCCATGGGATTAGGACCGTTCCGTCACAGATTGGTATCAAAGCATCTCGCTTTAACGTTGCAGTGTTTGTTTTGCGAAAACTTCAAAAGATTTTTGAGTCCAAACAAATTAAACTTGACTACTTTGAGTCCAAACTGCTTTTCTCATCTTGTCTTCTATTGGCAACACTAGTAGCGAGACAACATGTTTAAGCCCTATATATGTTATGTATCTTGCATTGCCTTGTTCCGTAGGAACGATTCATGCATCATGACATATTCACCTAAGCTAGATAATAACTTCCTCTCTAAGTTCGTTGGGATAGTATGCCTTTACCTGTTCTTGCTAGCCTTTCTCATCCATCTTCTCTTATCCAGACATGGCTCGCATCAAGCTGACCGCCCACAAGTCGACTGGACCGCATGGTGTCCCACGCCACCAGCTGGCACCACGCGCTGGGGAGGAGACTGGAGAATCTTCCAACAGTCGTCACTTTCCCCGCCGCACCCGCAAGCACCTGAAAGAGGAGATCAGGAACCTGAAGGCTGAGCTAGAGAACTTGGAGCATGACTTCTACCACTCACGTCTGGAGTTCTATGAGGCCCGAGCCTCCCTGGAGCAGGCCAACCAGAACACGATCCGCGCCATCGAGCAGCGCAATGCTACTTGGGTTCGTGAAGACGTCACCAGAGCCGAGCTCCACGGACTGCGGATGTACACCATTCAGATCGAGCAGTTCAACGACATGCTTCATGAGGAGGTACACCAGTTGTACAACCAACTCCACCCCATGGTACCCCCGGATGTCGAGGATCCTGAGGACGGAGTAGTGGAAGAACCGGACGTGGAGCAGGAGCCAAGCTTGAATGAGGAGATTGAACCTGCCGAAGACATCCACACCGAAGACGAGGACGAGGAGGTTGAGCCTGAGCTCATCCTCGAGGAAGACGACGACGACGACATGATCATCATCAATGAAGACTAGTCTCGTCGTGTCTGTACCACCCGCTTACCTAAAACCTTAGTCTAGGTTTGGGGGCGCTAGTCTGTAGTTTGTTAAGTTGAGTCTGTATCTTTCTTTCGTACCTTTTCCCCTTATCAGTCAGTTGCCACCTGTCAGTCATCTGTATCCATCATCTACCTTAGAATCAATGAAGTTTCTCAGTCAGTTGTTTCAGAACTTAATCTTTGGATGCTAAGTTCCAAGTTGCTTAAACAGATGCCTGTGAACACTCGCACTGGAGCTGGAGGTTCTGAGGGTGTCACCCTTCCAAATCCTCCACCTATACCTGCTACGCTAGCAGATGCCATCGTAGCCCTAGCGGCCGCTGCTGACCTCATGGCTAGAAACCAGGGCCAACAGCAGAATAATGGTCACCGTGGTCGCCAGCATAACAACAACGAGGCAACCTATGTGGAGTTCATGGAAACCCGTCCACCGGTCTTCACCAAGGCCGATGAACCCCTCGAAGCTGATGATTGGCTCCGCACCATGGAGCAGAAGTTTAGTCTTATCCACTGCACCGACATCCAGAAGCCCCGGTTTGCTTCGCAGCAGCTTCGTGGTCCCGCAAGTGCTTGGTATGCTAATCTGTTGGCTGCCTAGCCAGAAGGTCATCAGTTGACCTGGGAGGAGTTCCGCACTGCTTTCCGTGCTCATCACATCCCTTCCGGATTGATGAAAATGAAGCTTGATCAGTTTTTGGCTCTTCAACAGAAAGACTCCACAGTCATGCAGTATGTGGGTCAGTTCAACCACCTTAGCCAGTATGCCTCGGAATACGTCAACACGGACGAGAAGAAGAGAGACTGTTTCCTCAGGGGACTGCACCCCAAGATCCGCAGAAGTATGTCCAATAACCTGACCGGTTCGTATCATGATGCCGTTGACCGGGCTGTCGCTTTTGAGGAAAGCAATCGCCAGTACCAAGAGGAGGAGAAGAAGAAGAAAGCAGGATCAAGCAGCCTCTCTGGCAGTCACAAACGCCAGAGAGTCATCTATCACCCCAGCCACCACCACAATCGCCCACCTTACCCTCACCAACAAGTGGTCGTCCGTACTGCGGCTACCACCCACAACGCCAATTAGCAGAGTGCCACGCAGCCGAATGCCCCAGGTGTTTGTATCACCACCCCGCAAACAGCCTACAATCATCCCTGCTACAACTGCGGCCAACTTGGCCACTGGTCTCGTGAGTGCCCAAAGCCCAAGAGGTATGCTCAGAGCGCTCAGAAGGGTCCTGGAGGGTCTCAGCAGCAGCAGCAGTACCGTGCCCCGCAGCAGCACGTTCAGAAGGGCAAGTTTGTCAAGAAACACGGGCAAGTCTACTACACCACCGTCAGTGACATCCCAGAAGGAGAACCCGTCATGATCGGTAGGTTTCCCGTTGCCAATCATCCTGCAGTTGTGTTTGTTTGATTCTGGTGCATTGCATTCCTTCATCAGTCATACATTTGTCACTAAGCATGAGATATCAATTGGGGAATTACAAGAAAGTTTCTGTATATTTTCGCCTGGAGGGCGTATAAGTACTAAGGAAGTGGTTCGCAATATACCAGTGATGTTGGGGGAACATGTATTTTCTACCACCATGATAGTGTTACGTGATCAGGAGATAGATGTCATTCTAGGCATGAATTGGATGTGCCAGTATAAGGCCATGATTGACATCCTGAATAGGGTTGTGAGAGTGGACATTCCTAACAGTACCTCCAAACTCCTTCTCCAACTCCCAATACCTCAAAAACCAGCAGCCACACAGTTGAATACCACCTATATTCTGGAGACCAGGGACATCCCCGTGGTCTGTGAATTTCCTGATGTTTTTCCAGAGGACTTACCTGGTCTGCCTCCTGATCGTGATGTTGAGTTTGCCATAGAGCTAAAGCCCGGGACTGCTCCTATATCCCGCAGAGCTTATCGAATGCCTCCTAGAGAGTTGGCAGAGCTGAAAACTCAGTTACAAGATTTGTTGGACAAGGGCTTCATTCGCCCAAGCTCGTCTCCTTGGGGTTGTCCTGCAATCTTTGTAAAGAAGAAAGACAAGAGTCTCAGGCTATGTGTTGATTATCGCCCACTCAATGAAGTCACCATCAAAAACAAATATCCTTTGCCTCGCATTGATCTTCTTTTTGATCAACTAGCTGAAGCCAGAGTGTTCTCCAAGATTGACCTCAGATCTGGCTACCACCAAATTAAAATACGTCCCGAAGACATTCCTAAAACCGCTTTCACCACTAGATACGGCCTATATGAGTTCTTGGTCATGTCCTTCGGTTTGACCAATGCCCCTGCCCACTTCATGTACCTCATGAACTCTGTTTTCATGCCAGAGCTTGATAAATTTGTGGTCGTGTTCATTGACGACATTCTCGTCTACTCAAAGACCTCCGAAGAGCATGCCAATCATCTTCGTGTCGTACTAACCCGCCTCAGAGATCACCAGCTATATGCCAAGTTCAGTAAATGTGAGTTCTGGTTAGATCAGATACAGTTCCTTGGTCATGTCCTATCCGCTGAAGGTGTGTCAGTCGATCCCGGAAAGGTGGCAGACATTCTGGATTGGAAGCCACCTACCACTGTTCACAAAGTCCACAGTTTCATGGGAATGGCTGGATATTATCGCTGGTTCATCCCGGATTTCTCCAGGATCGCCAAGCCTATCACCGAGTTGTTAAAGAATTCTGTGAAGTTTGTCTGGTCACCAGCTTGTGAGCAAGCCTTTCAAGCATTGAAGAAACTGTTAACCACGTCACCAGTGCTAGCCCAGCCGAACGTCGAAAAGCCCTTTGATGTCTACTGTGATGCATCTGGTACTGGTTTGGGCTGTGTTTTGATGCAAGAGGGTCGAGTGATTGCTTATGCCTCACGACTGCTTAAGCGACATGAGGAAAATTATCCAACTCATGATCTTGAGTTAGCAGCAGTGGTGCATGCCTTAAAAATCTGGCGTCATTATTTGTTGGGCAGTACATGCAATGTGTACACAGATCACAAAAGCCTGAAGTATATCTTCACTCAAGAAGAGCTGAATATGAGACAGAGAAGATGGCTTGAGTTGATTAAGGACTATGATATCGAAGTGCATTACTATCCAGGAAAGGCGAATGTGGTCGCTGATGCACTCAGTCGCAAGTCATATTGCAACTCTCTGGTAAAGCAATCCTATGAGTCATCCCTATGCTATGAACTAGAAAAGCTGGGTATTGAAATGGTTCCGCAAGGAATTCTGAGTAATATCAGGATTGAAACCCCTATCAAAGAACAGGTCATTGCTGCACAGAAAGATAACCCTGGAATCAAGCACATCGTCGAAAAGGTCCGAGCCGGAGAAGCTGATTGTTTCAGGATTGATGAAGAAGGAGTGGTTTGGTTCAAGAATCGTCTCGTAGTTCCTAAAGTGCCTGAGTTGAGACAGTTAATCCTTAATGAAGCACACTTGTCTAGATTCTCCATCCACCCCGGCAGCAACAAGATGTACCAGGATCTGAGGCAGAGATTCTGGTGGACAAAGATGAAGATTGAGATCGCCCGATATGTCGCTCGCTGTGATACTTGCCAGAAAGTCAAAGCCGTGCACATGAAGCCCGGAGGAGAGTTGCAACCTTTGTTTGTACCTGCCTGGAAGTGGGACGATATCAGTATGGATTTCATAAATGGGCTACCCAAGACACAAAAAGGTTATGATTCCATCTGGGTGATCGTGGATCGCCTCACTAAGCAAGCTCATTTCCTACCAGTCAAGACCAGCTACACCGCCCCCCACATATGCCACTTTGTACAAGAACCACATAGTGAAACTCCATGGCATACCCAAGAGCATTATCTCTGATCGTGGTACTCAGTTTGTCGCAAGGTTCTGGAAAGCGTTCCATACCTCACTTGGGACCAGGCTGCTGCATAGCACAGCATATCATCCACAAACGGATGGACAAACTGAGCGAGTCAACCAAGTGATAGAGGATATGTTGAGAGCCTGCGTGCTCACCTTTGCAGATACGTGGGATAACTGTTTGCCCTTGGCAGAATTCTCGTATAATAACAGTTATCAAGAAAGCATCAAAATGGCACCCTTTGAAGCACTGTACGGCCGCCGTTGTCGTACACCTCTCAGTTGGTCTGAACCCGGAGAAAGGGAATTCTTTGGGGTTGACCTAGTAAAAGATATGGAAGAGAAAGTCAAGCAAATACAAGAGAACATGAAGATTGCACAATCTCGACAAAAAAATTATGCTGACAAGAGACGTCGACCTCTGCAGTTCGAGATCGGGGATTATGTGTACCTGAAGGTCTCACCCACCAAAGGAGTCACTCGTTTTGGAGCCAAAGGAAAGTTAGCACCCCGCTACATTGGTCCGTTTGAGATTCTGGATCGTTGTGGCAAGGTAGCTTACAAGCTGAGTTTGCCCGATCATCTTTCAGTAGTTCATAACGTGTTTCACGTCTCACAACTCAAGAAGTGTCTCCGAGTGCCTGAGCATGTGGTGGAAATTGAAGGTGTTGAGTTAGAACCTGATCTGTCGTACTCTGAGTATCCCGTTCGCGTGTTGGACCACAAGGACCGTGTCACCCGAAGAACTACCACAAGATGGTACAAGATCCAGTGGAACAAACACTCTGAAGAAGAAGCCACCTGGGAATCCGAAGACTTCTTGGCAAAGAACTATCCCGACTTTCTCAATACTCTGTAGATGTAAGGTTTTCCCCTTGTTCTTTTTAAGACGCAGAATCTCAGGGCGAGATTCATTTTAGGGGGGAGGGTTGTAACACCTCTGGTGTTTAATCTGTAATTAACCTGACATATCATCATCATTAGTCATAATCATCCTTGTCATGCATTATGTTTGCCTTAATGCTTGTTGCATTTGTTCCCTTTTGAGTGTAGCAATCCCCTTTTCAAAAACCCTAAAAGCCCTAACCTTCCTATAAGGGCAAAATGGTAATTTCACCTCTGTGCCTAGCTTTGTGTAATTCTTGTTCAATTCGATGTCTTGAAGTTTTGTTGTGTTAATCAAAATCAAAATCAGATTTCAAATTCCTGTTGAAAAACCCTGGATTTTATCTCTCTTTTGTAATTCAAAAATTATTCAAAATTTGGAGCTGGTCCAAAAAGCAAAGTTGTAGATCTGGTCAAGAGAAACAACTTTGGTATTTACAAATTTTCAAGTTTCTGTACAAAGTTTGAAGTAATTCCAAATTCATTCAGACTCCAGTTTTTGTCCCCTTTTTAGTTTTCAAAATTATTTCAAAAACTAATGAGTTTCAGAAAAAGTGTATAATAGCAAAGTTATAGGTTTTGACAAAAGGAACAACTTTCGTGTTTACAGATTTTCAAGTTTCAATATAAAATCAAAAGTAATTTTGAATTCATTCAAATGCCAAAAGTGTCCCCTTTTCAAATTTCAAATACAGTTCAAAAACTATTTGGATTTTGAAAATGTTCATATTGACAAAGTTGTAGATTTCCTTTTTCTGCACAACTTTGGTGTTTTGAGTTTTTGTTGCTCAGTTCAAATTTTGGGAGTATTTTTGCAAAAGACAGAAATCAATTCTAAGTCAAACCCTAGACCTAGCCCTGTTCATCTTCAACCTAGAACTAGGGGGGGGGGGGGGCCCGGCCGTGGCCGAGCCCCGGTGCTGCGCGCGCCACGCGACTGGCCACTCCTCGCCTGCCACTAGTCTGCCGCCACTGACCCCGTGCTCATTCCGCACCCACACGCGAGCGCTGACCTCCTCTCCCGTCCCCCACAGTGCCCAGCAAGCCGCCGCCGCGTGTTCAACGCCGGCGAGCTTACGCCCGGTCTCCTGCGCGCACGCCCGTCCTTCTGCCAGCGTGCAATCGATTGCGCACGCTTCGGCCAAGCTTATCCGCCTTCACGCGACGCTTATCCGTCCCGCACACGGCTATAAAAAGGAACCGCCGGCTGGCCAGAGGTCCTCATCCCCTCCGCCACCGTCGCCAGGCCAGTCCAGAGCCTCCGCCGCTCAACCACCTAGCTCAGAAGCTCCGCCGTGTCCTCGCAAAGTTTTTCCCCTCCTCAATTTCACCCCTCCGCCCCTCCTCTCGCCGGCGCAGGTGCTCCGTCCCCAACTCCGGCGTACGACCCCGCCTCGGTCAAGAGAGAAATTCGTCGCCGTGGGTTTTCTTCTCATCCATCCGACTCCCGCCCTCTCTTGCTCATCTTGGTGCGCTCCTAACCGCTCCTCGGCGATCTCTTTTGGTGGACAGAGCCGCCGGCACGCCGCTCGCCGCCGAGAAAGCTCCGCCGAAGCACTGCCAACGTCGAGCTCCCTCCTTCGACCCTTGTTCCGCCCCGCCGAGCCCTGCCTCCGACCCGTGGTAAGCACTCGAAGCCCCCCCGGTCTCTGCTCTCACGGCACAAAGCTCGAGCCAGGCCTCGAGCACACGTTTCCCGTTTCGCTCGAGCCAGGCCTCGAGCAGACACGCATCCTCGCCACTTCGCCGAGCCAAGCCTCGGACGAAGCGATCGTTTTCCGTCTCGCCCGAGCCTCCCAGCCAGGCCTCGGACGGACGATTGTTTCCGTCTCGCCCGAGCCTCCCAGCCAGGCCTCGGACGGACGATTGTTTCCGTCTCGCCCGAGCCTCCCAGCCAATCGTCTCGCCCGAGCCTCCCAGCCAGGCCTCGGACGGACGATTGTTTCCGTCTCGCCCGAGCCTCCCAGCCAGGCCTCGGACGGACGACTGTTTCCGCCACGCCGCGATTCGCCCGAGCCCTGCGGGGAAGGAGCACAATGCTCTTTTTCCTTTTTGGAAAATTGTGAATAGTATTCTGTTTTCTCTTTTTTGTGAGAATTAATCTGTTGTTCCATAAATCTTGAGAAAAATATGGTATGCTCCTTGCACTGTGTAGAATTTTAGAAAAATAAGAAACTCTACCTTTCTGCAAGAATTAGAAAATGAAAAATCCTTCTTTTTAATTAAGAAATGGATGGTTTTAGATTTTTTTTGAAAACGATTTATAACTCCAAAAATTATGAGATAAATTTTTGTGAGCTTCTTATGCCATGACAAGTCTCTGGTACAATTTTGAAGCCCTTTGGAATAAGTTGATTTTTGGGCATTTATTTTTTAATTGTTAAATAGTGCCTTTTGTTAATTTATGGCTAGATTTAATTGAGCACCTTAATGATCTCCAAAAAAATAAGAAATTTGTTTTGTCATCTATGTATACCATAATAAACTTATGAGAATTAATTTGGTAATTTTTGGAGCAACTGCATAAAATGACCTTTTTAAATAATTAAGAAAAATAGAAAAAGTGATTAGGATTCATGTTGTATGCCCTATGATGTGACTTTTGGGATTGTTTGCTGTTCATAGACCCCCACCCATCTGGTCTATGATGTTTGTGATGCCCTGAGATGTTTATGCTTAGGTTGAATAAAAGTTGCTTACTAGGTTTGACTAACATTGCTTAAAAGTGATAAGTGATTTTATGTCCACTTTAACAACCACCTATGCTTTGAAAAGCTATACTCTAGGATTGTCCTATGCATTTTGTTCATGCCAGCATCCTCATAAGCATACATCTTTGCATCCGTATAGTGACCGAAGGAGAAGGTGTTAAAGTCGAGGCCGTCGCCGACGAACCTACTCCCGAAGCAACCCCGAGCTCCGACGCCTACACTGCCGACCCCGAGCCTGTCCTCTTTGCTCTTCAAGGCAAGCCCCGGTGCATTTAGCCTTTCCTTGCTTTTATAAAAGTTTTACTTAAATGCTTTTGAGATAAATTACTGCATTAGGTGATAGGAGTTGTGTGAAGACCTATTACTTGCACTTTACCTCCACCAAAGATCCCCTACCCTGTTTAAAAACTATTTGCAAAATGCTTAGCATTGCTATACAATAGATTTGCAATAAAAATGCCAATTTCAAAAGTGTGATCACTTAAAGAATTTTTTTTATGGGAATCTGGCTTTACTCCCGGCTATTGGCTAGGTATCTGATCAGTACCTAGTCAATTGCGAGGAGAGGTTGTCCGAGCGTACGGTGCCGTTATGTTGTAGTCCGGGACTCAACAGTTGACACCGACCGGGACAAGGTTGAAAAACTGACAGGACTATTACGCTTGGGTGAGATATAACCAAGGTATGGTTCTGGCAGAAAAATTAGGGACCATCCGTATGGGGGCCTGCTGGCCAAGACTTGTAACTATTCACATACTTCGGAAAGCTCTGGCTCCGAGGAATCCTTTATTGGACCGACAACCGCGCACTGGGAGTGGAGAGATGGCGGAAGTAGCATGTACCCACGTGGTCGTCGTACCTGGATAGGAGTGGTGTACTGTACTTCCGGGTGGCGTAGGACCGGGCCCAATCTTGGAGGAATCGTGGTAGACGAGTTGGCATATGCAAGCTTGGGTGCTACATATGCAGTGTGGATAGGGATCCTCAGCTGAGTATTATTTATCCGGATTAACGTTGCTCCTCGGTTATGGAGACTTGGTCACTGACTGTCAACGGAGAGTGGTTCTCAACTAGGTATGTTTTCGAAAGGTAAAATGAATCGTGAACAATGAAGAATTGAGAAATACTGGAATCTTTCCAAAAATAAAACAAGGATTTCAAAATGCTTTTCTGCAAAATACTTGATCTTGCTTAAGCCTTACCTTGATTTCCCTAAGCCTCTCATCCCTGAGTCTTTTCCTTTTCCTTTAGTCGGGTAAGTCTTGTTGAGTACCCCAGTACTCAGGGTTTGTTACCCCCTGTTGCAGGTATGCCTGAGTATCCGATGTGTCTTGCACCCTGCTGCATGACCTTCGTTCAGGAGGAGGCCAACGAGGCCGAAGAATAGATGTGCACCCTCGGGCTGGGTGAAGTATCTTTATATTGTTGTATTCCGCTACGTTGTCTACTTTGAACTGTCAGAACATGGTCTGTAATAACCGCATTTCTTTAAGTTTATTTGGAACCCCAGTTTGTAAAACTATTGTTATTTAAATCTTCTGCTCTTTATTCCGCTATTATTTGTGAAAGTATCAAATGCTATAACCGAAAGGTGAGTGATCCTGTGGACATCGGGCGCTAATGTAGCCCGGTGACGAACAGTCTTGATCATGTGGAACATAAGTTCGGCTGTCAGAGGTTGACAGGGACATGTGGGCCATGGGATTAGGACCGTTCCGTCACAATGACAAAGCGACCCAGCGAGATTTTACACATGGACACTGTTGGTCCAGCTCGGGTTTGCTCAGCGGGTGGGAAGTGGTACGTTCTTGTGATCATTGACGACTTTTTGAGGTATTCTTGGGTGTTCTTCATGGAGGGTAAGGATGAAGCTTTTTCTTTTGCTCGTGATTTGATTTTGAGGTTGAAAATTGAGTTTCCCCCTGATAGTATTAGAGCTATCCGTAGCGATAATGGTACTGAGTTTGATAACTTGCAGTTTGCCTCTTTCTGTTCTTCTCATGGAATCGAGCATCAGTTTTCTTCTCCTTATGTCCCCCAGCAGAACGGTGTTGTTGAACGCAAGAACTGGACCCTCGTTGAGATGGCCAGGACGATGCTCGATGAGCATAGGACTCCTAGGCATTTTTGGGCCAAGGCGATCAACACCGCTTGCCATGTTTCAAATCACATCTTTCTTCGAGCTTTCATGAAGAAGACTTCTTATGAGTTGCGTTTTGGACGGATACCTAAGGTGTCTCATTTTCGGGTGTTTGGGTGCAAGTGCTTTATCCTAAAGCAAGGCAATTTGCACAAATTTGAATCTCGCTCTGCTGATGGCGTGTTTCTTGGTTATGCTTCGCATTCGCGTGCTTATCGAGTTCTTAATCTTGAGACTAACCGGATGGTGGAGACCTGCAAGGTCACATTCGACGAGATTATGCCTTATGTTTCTTCTGCTTTTGATGTTGCAGGAGAACAGGAGCTGGGAGAGACCATCTTTGTGGAGGAGGAGCTGGAAGATGCCGATTGGGGTGATCCCGAGCCGACTCCACTAGCTGCCCCTGTCGACCCTGCGACGACTACTTCAGCTCGAGGACCCGATCCCACGACTTATTCTTCCTGGGGTCCTCTAGAGCCACCTCTCCAGCGAGCACCCGCTGCACCTGAGGGAGCGACAACATCTAGCGAGAGGGAGGCTACTTTGGCGAGGCAAGCGCTGCGAAGCGTCCAGCATGTTCATCCCCCGCAGCAGATGATCGGCGGCATCAACCAGCGAGTCACGCGGTCACGAGCGTATGAGATCTCTCACTTTGCTCATTCTGCATTCGTTGCTTCTTTTGAGCCAAAAGATGTTGGACACGCTCTTTCTGATCCTAATTGGGTTAATGCCATGCATGAGGAGTTAGAAAATTTTGAGCGAAACCAAGTTTGGACCCTAGTTCCACCTCCACCAGAGTGCCACCCTATAGGTACCAAATGGGTTTTAAAAACAAACAGGGTGAGGATGGGATGGTAGTAAGGAACAAGGCTAGGCTAGTAGCCCAGGGTTTTTGCCAAAAGGAGGGGATCGACTATGAGGAAACCTTTGCCCCTGTAGCCCGTTTAAAAGCCATTAGGATTCTTCTAGCTTTTGCAGCTTTGAAGGGTTTTAAGCTTTACCAAATGGATGTCAAGAGTGCTTTCTTGAACGAGTATATAGAGGAAGAGGTTTATGTGAGACAACCCCCTGGTTTTGAGAGTCCCAAGTTTCCAAACCATGTTTTCAAACTTACAAAAACTTTATATGGTTTGAAACAAGCCCCGAGAGCTTGGTATGATCGTTTGAAAACTTTTCTGCTCTCCAAGGGTTTTAAAATGGGACGGGTAGATAAAACTTTGTTTCCCCTCAAGCAAGGCAATGACACCCTTTTGATTCAGATTTACGTGGATGATATCATCTTTGGTGGCTCTTCTCATGCACTTGTTGCCAAGTTTGCAGATACTATGAGCAGGGAGTTTGAGATGAGTATGATGGGTGAGTTGACCTTCTTCCTTGGGTTACAAATCAAGCAAACCCAAGACGGGACATTCGTGCATCAAGGCAAGTACACGAAGGACATCCTGAAGAAGTTCGACATGGGCGAGGCCAAGCCTCTTATGACGCCCATGGCGATGACTGCTGCGATGGACACAGACCAGGACGGAGAGCCAGTTGACTAGAAGGAGTACAAGAGATTGATCGGCTCGCTCCTGTACCTGACGGCGACGAGGCCCGATATACAGTTTTCTTTGTGTCTGTGCGCTCGTTTTCAGGCGTCCCTGAAGGGTTGAGATGGCGGACTAGAGGGGGGGGGGGTGAATAGTCCTTTCTAAAATTAATCGCATCGGCTAACTGAAACAAATGCGGAATTAAAACTATCGGTCTAGCCAAGACTACACCCCTCTACTTATTCTATATGACACCTTACAAAAGATCCTAATCAATGCAAATAAGGTGTCGGGCTAGCTAGAGCTCACCTAACCAATTCTAGAAGCAAGGTCACACAAGCCTATGCAACTAGTACTTCAAGCACGGGGGAGCTCCTACACAATCTAGCAAGCAAAGCACAAAGCCTAAGCTCACTAGCAATGCTCAATAACAAGGCTACACAAGCCAAATTAGAGAGCTCAACTTAGCTACACAAACTAAGCAATGTGACTAGCAAGACTACAAGTCAACTAGTCACGCAAGAGAGCTACTTCTAGGCTACACAAGCAAAGAAGGTAACTAGCAAGCTACACAAGCTAACTAATTACAAGAGCAACTACACAAGCACAATATATATGAAAGTAATTACAAGCTTGTGTAAGGGGAATGCAAACCAATGGGAAGAACAAGGTTGACACGGTGATTTTATCCCGAGGTTCACTTGGTCGCCACCAAGCTAGTCCCCGTTGAGGCAAGCCCAAGGTTGCCGCCGATTCTCTTGCTAGCGGTGACCCTAAGTCACACTCTCCACGATGGAGTGCTCACCAAGAGCTCTAGCTTTGATCTGGCCGGACCACTTGACGCTCTTCGCGCCTCTCTCTACTAGAGTTGCTCTTCGCAATCTCCCGCGGGGCGAGCACAATGCCCCTCACAAAGCTTCTCCGGAGCCACGCACAATCTTAACGCGGGCTTCACGACGGAGACTCGATCACCAAGCCGTCTAGGAGGTGGCAACCTCCAAGAGTAACAAGCACCACCGGCTTGCAACACGATCACCTAGTGCCACTCGATGCTATCTCTCAATGCAACGCACTAGCGATCACTCACTCGCCATCGAATCGCACACTAGCAAGCACAAGCAAGTTAGAGGGCTCCCAAGCACATCCACACCAGCCACCAAGGCTTTGGAGTGCTCAACCACCAGCCCAAGGCCGGTTACCAACGCTATTTATAGCCCCAAGGGCTAACTAGCCGTTGCCCCTTCACTGGGCAAACTGTGCTAGCATCGGACGCGCCAGTCGGGACCATCGGACGCTGAGGCCAGCGTCCGATGCACGGATGCTCGCCACGTGTCTCCCACGTTCAACTTCGGCCGAGCGATCCCAACGGCTATATCACTTCCCGCGCCAGTTAAAGTGGCATCGGACGCGCCGATGCCTAGCATCGGACGCTCCGATGCCTCTGCTCAATTCTGTGCAAGATCGCCCTCACACCGGACGCATCGAGACTCTAGCATCGGACGCTCGACCCCAGCGTCCGATGACACACCAGAGAGGTTCCAGAGAGGGCAGAAACACATCGGACGCGTCTGATGGTTCCACATCGGACGCAGGCCAGCGTCCGATGCTCCCTGGAAAGCACGCTCGCGCCATGTCACCTGCATCGGACTCTGCAACAGTGTTTCCTCAGCGTCCGTTGCCAGCGTCCGATGCTTCTTCAACTTCTGATAGAAACTAGGGTTAACCATCGGATGCTCGGCCCAGCGTCCGATGCTCCTCGGACCAGCGTCCGATTCTCCCAGAGCACTTCACTTCTCCTCCGAAAACCGCTGAATCCTGCCTCGCAAGCTCGGCAGGAGGGAGAGGGACTATAGGGACTATACACTAGTTTCTCCCACTTCTCCATGCCTCCTTTCAACACAACTTCTTCTCCAACAACTTCTCCTTTGCAAATGTGCCAACACCACTAAGTGTACAACATCATGTGTATGTGTGTTAGCATTTTCACAATCATTTTCCAAAGGATTTTCACTTGCTCTTACCACGCCACTCGATCCTAGTAACAACGCAATGTTAGATCGCTCAAGTGGCACTAGATGACCGATATGCAAACAAGTTTGCTCCTCTTGATAGTACGGCCATCTATCCTAAACCCGGTCATAATCTTCTCTACACACCTATGACCGGTGAAATGAAATGCCCTATACATATACCTTTGCCTTGCGCATTTCATTCCATCTCCTTTGGTGTTGATGCAACACATGCACCAATCTATCTCCAAATGATATGATCCACTTCATATCATCACATGGCCTCCATGGTCCATTAATCTTGACATCACTTGCTCTTCACCATCGCTTCGGTCCTTCGGCGCCATGTCTTGCTTAAGCCTCCCGACACTCGGTACCAACAGCTTCAAAGCCTCCAACTTGCCCTTCACCTTCGCAACCAGTCCATCAAGCCAAGTCTTGCCTTGATCTTCACCATCTTAGCCACATGACTCCATGTCATGTTTCATGTGCATTAAGCTCCTTCATCACATGTGTGAGCCTTGCAACATCTTCCAAGCCATTTCACCTCTATGGCATATGTTGCTCACACATGATCACCTATGGACTAATCACCTGTGTAATTCACTTCAAACACATATTAGTCCACCTAAGTTGTCACTCAATTACCAAAACCAAACTAGGACATTTCAGTCCCCTCGGACTTCCCACAAGCAAGCGGTCAAGCGCATCATGAGGTACCTCCGATACACTCCTGAGTTCGAACTTTGGTACTCTTCTTCTTCGACCCTCTCGCTTTGTGGTTATTCCGATGCGGATTTTGCTGGCTGTTGTCTTGAGTGCAAGTCTACTTCTGGGACTTGTTAGTTTCTTGGCTCTTCTTTGGTTTCGTGGTCTTCTCGCAAACAGTTGAACGTAGCCCAGTCTACTATGGAAGTCGAGTATGTTGCCGCTGCTTCTTGCGCTTCACAGCTTTTATGGATGGTTGCTACATTGCGTGATTATGGTCTTGATTTCAGTTGGGTCCCTTAGCTTTGCGACAACACTTCTGCCATTAGTGTAGCAAAGAACCCCGTTCTTCACTCCAAGACCAAACATATCGATGTTCGTTTTCACTTTCTTCGTGATCACTACGAGAAAGGCGACATTGACCTTAGGCATGTAGACACTCATAACCAGGCTGCGGATATCTTCACCAAGCCTTTGGATCTCTCAACTTTTGCTAGGTTGAGAGGTGAGCTTGGTGTGTGTTTCCCCTTTTAGATGGGGGAAGCATTTTGCTTGTTGTATCATAGACTGACCTTTTTGTTTTTGGTCTTGAGTCTGTTTAGTTTTGTTTTGCTCCAATTCTGTTTTCTGCATGCATTTCATTATGTATACATCTTGCATTTTCGAGCTTCATGTCTATATTCCTTAGAATGAATTTATGCTCTGATTAGTGTATGCTTTGATGATATATGATGATGCATGTAGCTTAGGCTCTCTTTGATCACTGATACATGTTGTGAGCTAAGCTATCTTTCAGAATGATGAACATGCTAAATGAACTTAAAACTTGATACATGTTCACCATTGAGATTGGCAACTAGCATGTGTAGAATGTGTTGAGGTTACTTATGCTATACATATATGCTAGGTTGCTATGTCTCTAGTTCTGAGTCTTTCACTTGCTTGGACTGTTCATATTCTGCTTAAAATGAACCAAGTTTTAGTGAATTGAAAAGATCGAGATGGGATTGCTTTGTCAGCACATCACGGTATCAAGACTGTTTCTCATAGCACCTTGAGTTAAACTTGAGCCGTGTAGTGTAAGACCGAAACCGATGCTTCAAGCTTCTGATTGCATATGCATAGGCTTAGCTCGGTTGAAAAGTTAGGCAATGACAAGCTATCAACCTCTCACAATCACATGCTGAAATTGAACTTGTGTGATAACCGCTGCATATTCTGCGATAAAATCTGAAAACACAAGTGTATGTTTCATTCTATAGCATGATGATTGAACTGTGCTAGGGGTAGTTCACCTTGTATACATGTTTAGCACTTGTTTGACTTCCTGTCTACACATATTCAGTGCTATTTTGATGGTAAAAACCCTTTCTGAACGTCTTAAAAATGCTCACTTTGCATATGTATTCATATTTCGTATTCGGTGATCAGTTTGAGGCTTTGCTAGCACTTTTGATTGTTGCTTTGAAGTCGGATCAGCACTCTTTAGGGCATTTATTCACTCTATCGATTATATACCTGAAGCTGCTAACATGTATTTTTGACTCATGTGCATTTGCTTGACTCCGATAGGCACGACCTAGATCTGTTTTGCTTAATTGAGCTCTTTTTCCTTCTCTTTTGATTGTAAATTGCCCCCAAGGGGGAGAATTTTTCCAAGTGGGAGTGTGTCTTGATGTGTTGACAATTCGCAATTTATGCTGCACTTGCTGAGGGGGAGCTCTTTGAGTGAGGGGGAGCTTTGAGCTTTTCTGCTTTGCTCCGAGTCGGCTTTTATTTGGTATCAATCTTTTTAGCTAGTTGTGTCGAGCCTCTGTGCCTCTGTCTTGAGGACTAGCTATTTTCACCATGATTTGGTGCTTCTTGATTGGTATCGAGCTTACTGCTAGTTGTGTTGAGCCTTTGTGCCTCTATCTTGAGGGACTAGCAGTAGTTGTCTTTATGAAGTCTTCATTTGGTATCGAGTTTTCAGCTAGTGGTGTTGAGCCCTTTCTGCCTCTTCTTGAGGACTAGCTTGATCTTGACTTGGTTGCGTCGAGCCGTTACCCATGTCTTTGGGAACCAAGTTTTATGCTCCATTTTGATCGAGTTTTGCTCTTTGATGAGTTGTTGCTCTGATCTTTTGCTTGGTTGTGTCGAACCGTTGCCCATGTCTTTGTGGACCAAGCTTTGCTTATCTCGAGTTGTTCTTCTTCGGCCTTTATCTTGGTTTTTGGACATCTCGAGTGAGTTTTTCTCCTTCTATCTACTTCTGCTTTCTTTTTTATTTTGATTACGGTTACTATGAGTTGACGATGCACTCATCAAGGGGGAGATTGCAAACACAAGGTTGATATGTGCCCTTGTGGTTCCCTTCCTGAGTGATGAGTGATCGGTCAACGGGCAACATGTCTCTTGGCTGTGTTGATGTGCAGGTGTGGAGCTCGGAGACAGTGGTCGAAGGTGAGGTGAAGGTCAAGTAGAGACGTGTCGTGCCAACAGACCGGGAGCGGTGAAGGGCGGACGTAAGCTTGGACCGACGGACCGGGAGACCTGAGGACCAGATGTGCTAGCTGGCACGTGGCATCGGCAAGCAAGAGCACATGGGGATGTGCGGTGCATCGGCCGAGTCAGGAGGAAGGTGATGGCATCGTGACACTTGGCGGGAGGCCGAGAAGGAAGGCGAATGCACTGTGCCCAGCGTGGAGGCTGGACAAGCTCCAGCATTGGTGCTGGAACTCGGGGTGTGCGAACCACATCCCGTCTACGGCGCGGGCTTGGTAGTTGAGCCTTGAAAAACTACCCTCGATGGTTTACGAGTTTGGGCCACAAAACTCGGGGTGGCGGGTTTCCGAGTTTGGGCCTCAAAACTCGGCGAGGACGGTTTCCAGGTTTGTGCCTCAAAACCTGGGCTCGCGGGTTTCTGAGCTTGGGCCACAAAACTCAGCCGGAGGACAGGTTTCCCGGTTTTGGCATCAAAACCGGGGGAAGGCCCAGGTTTCCCGGTTTCGGCCTCAAAACCGGGGGGAGGTCCGCAAAAAGAACGGTCGACGCGTGGTGGCGTGGAGAGGCTGGAGCAGCGGCGAAGCTATCCACGAGGAAGGCGCGGCGGTCGACAGGACGGCATGTGGCGGCATCCTGAGGCTTGCGTCAAGGCTAAGCTAAGGATGAGGAAGGCGCGTGGCCGTCGGATCAACTACCAGCAGAGTTGGACTGGGATACCCCTAGGGTTGGCCGCTTCGCTCTTGTATCTAGGGGTAGAAGGGGATTATTGTTTTAGGCTATAAATAAGAGAGGCACCCCTCCTCTCTCTCTATCCTTGCAGCATTTGTTTCCTGAACTCTCTCTCTCTAGCCCTCGCTTAGGTCTCTATCATACCTCGCTGCCTGTGATCCGCAGAGACGAGAATCATGCCGCTGTGTATTTGGATCTTTTGAGGACACGAGACCGTATTCTCGTTGTCTCCTCGTATGGAGGAATTTTGGCTGGAATTGAATCAAATCGCGTTTTGTGTTCATGTTCTTCGCGTTTCGGTTTTTCATCTCCTGGAGATTTGCCTCGTTCTCCCACTCTGTGAGATGATTTTCGATTCCACTTGAATCAGATTGTTCTATGTCGTGGTCTCCTTCTTTTCACCGAAGGAATTCTTCCCTAACCTCTTAACAACATAGATCGGGCTAATTTCGCGTTCGTTCTTCGTTCTTCCCCTTTTCCGGTGATCCTCGGATTTCTCGTGATTGACTTGGTTTGGTGCGATGATTTCTTAGGATTAGCACCCCAATACTTAGAGGAACATCTAGGAAGAGTTTGATCGAAGCCCCTTTCGATTTGGTTGAGATCGAATCGAATTTGGTTTTGAACCCAAGCAGTTTTGTGCTTTCTGGGTGTTGGCGGACAGTCCGCGACCTGACGGCGGACAGTCCGTGCATCGGGATTTTGCAGAGTCAGTCAGGCGCAGCCCCCTGACTGTTCACTATCTAGTGAACGGCGGACAATCCGCGATGCAAACCCGCGGACAGTCCGGGACTCGTCCAGAACTGTATCAGATCAGTTCTATTTCTGATCTTTTGCCGGCGGACATTCTGGACTCCCAGTGTCAGACAGTCTGGCGTTCACTGGACAGTCCGGGACCCTGACCCCAGACAGTCCGCGAATCTGAAGACTGTGCAGTTTTGCTTTGAGGCTTTGGCACTTGGTTTTGATGTTTCTCCGGGGGTTCCGCTGTACCACTAGGACATCTCCTAGGGTATCCACCTACTCGTAGGTCGTGAACTCATCGGTCGTTTTGAGTCTTCGCTTTTGGGTGATTTTCTGGGACAAGGGCCAATTGATTCACGAGTTGAATTTGAGGCTCCCATTCACCCCCCCTATGGTCGCTGATTCGGTCCTTCAGGTTTTTCGCGCATGGTTGAAGATTGGACCTAGAGACCGGGGGCCTAGTGTATGGCAAAAATCTCCATAGAGTAGCAGAAAGACTGCTTTATGTTGTAGACGCTTCTGCTTGTGGTGCGTTCAAGACAAACAGAGATAACGATGAATTAACGTATGCTCTCGAAACTGCTGAGCACGGTGGGCGAACAAGAGGCAAAGGTGCTATCTCATGGGAATGACTTTGCTCAGGATAGAGGAACCTACAGAAGCTGTCAGAGAAAGAAGGATGAAGAGAATGAATGGCTACACAAGCTGGAGGAGTATGTTCTTGAGTCGAGGGATGTGGTGCATGAGTCACTAGTGAAGGACCGAGAATGCAATAGCAAGACAAGCAGAAGGGGGTGAATGGGAGCTCAAAAATTTCTCTCAAAACTTTGGCCTTTGTCCCACAAATCAACCCCCAAAAGCTTCGACCGAAACCGTGATGCCCACGACCCTTGGAAGAGGGTGGATGATCTCTAGGATCACAGCGAGGCACCACAAAGCGATAGTAAGCCAAATGCCAAAAGCACCGGCACAAGTTCGACCCCTAAAAACCGAGTCCCGAACGTAGATAGAGAGCTACGTTGAGAAGTCTCCAAATACCTATGCTAACAAGTAGCAAAGATACCTAGAGAGGTTACTTGGTCAACTCTAGGGCCAAACGAGAAGTCCAGAAACCAAGCGGAGAAGCCGGGAGATCAAACGCACTAAACCGCAACACATAGTCAAATCCTGGACTGTCCGGACTCTTTGTCTCTGACTGTCCGCACCAGGGGCGGACTGTCCTCGGTTCCCTGGCGGACTGTCCGCCGGTAAAAAGTGTGAAACAACACAGTTGCTAAAAGTCCTCTGCTCGAGCCCGAACTGTCCGCGCCTGTCAACGGTGGACTATCCGCCGGTCACCCAAGGCAAAACAACCGAGAAACACGGCCACTGCTCCGGCTGTCTCCCCGATGCGCGGACTATCCACGGGCACAATGGCGGACTGTCCGCGAGGTCGCCCTCAACTCAAATCTCCCCAAAACCAATTCAACTCAAAATCCCTAGTTCCCAAACTTGGAGAGGATGATCACGAGGTAGTTAGGAGACTATCCCCAAGAAATCATCCGCTCAAATCAACTCAATCACCGGGAAATCGAAAGGGAAGGAGTATGAACGAAAAAGCGCCACGAAAACGAAATCAACCCGATCTACTTGTTCGTGAGGAGTTAGATGAATTCCTTCAGTGGAAATGATCTCCTCACTATAAAGAACAAGTTGATTCAAACGGATTTCAAAAAGACACAGTAGAGAGGGAGATCGAGTGACGGGAAAATCGCGGAGAAACGAAGAACGCGCAGAACACGAACAAAACGCGAATCAACACATCGATCTGCAACCGTGTGGCTACCACACGCTACAACAGTGAGATTTCGGTCTCACTTCCTCAAAATCTCCAGTACACAGAGGTATGGTTCTCTGCGGATCTCAGTTGCTACAGCAGGGAATTGGGAGAGCAGGAAAACCTAGAAGGCAAAGGGCAAATGACTGAGATAGGATGGGAGGTGGGTGTCTCCCTCTACTTATCCTAATTCTAATTCCCACTCTACCCCTAACTAATTACAGAGCGAACCGGCTAAACCCTAGGGTTATTCTGGACCAACTCGAAGTTGCTGGTAATCCGACGACCACGTCCGCACAACTGGTAGCGTTACCTCGACGCAACCTCACCAATTGCCGCCACGTGCCGCCACCGCTCTGCTCGTCCTTTTCCTGGACTTCGCCCCCGGTTTTGAGGCCCAAACCGGGAAACCAGCGTTCACGACCAACCCCCGGTTTTGAGGCCCAAACCGGGAAACCAACCGTCCATCACCTGAGTTTTGTGGCCCAAACTCAGAAACCCGCAACACCCAGGTTTTGAGGCCCAAACCTAGAAACCGTCCTCAGCCCGAGTTTTGTGGCCAAACTCGAAAACCGTCAGCGCCCAAGTTTTGAGGCCCAAACCTGGAAACCGTCAACTCAGTGGTTTTACAGTGGCTCAACCACCAAACCGAGCCGTAGAAGGGATGCACCAGCGTGCACCCCGTCCACCGACATGTGTCCCTAGGTCCTCGACCCAAGCAACACCGTGCCCGCAAGTCTTCGCTCGTCGCTGTCCCAGGCTGTCAGCCACCACAACTGATCCTCAGGCCACCGGTCCCTCAGTCCAAGCCTCACGTCCGCCCTTCGCCACTCTCGGTCCATCGGCACGGCACGTCTCTACTTGACCTTCACCTTGCCTTTGATCACTGTATCCGTGCTCAACACCTGCACAACACAAGCCAAAGAACATGCGCATTATCCCAGTTGACAATCACTCATCACTCGAGACTCGACATACACCCATGTATCCGCAATCTCCCCCTTGATGAGTGCATTGTCAACTACCAACACAAATCATATGAAGAAGAAGTAGAAGGAAGAAGGAGAAGTGGAGAACTCGTCCAAATGACCCAAAAGCATATCAAAGCCAGAAGAAGGTCAAGTGTAAGAGCAAGACAACTTGGTCCCCAAAGACATGGGCAACGGCTTGACGCAACCAAGCAAAGCAAAGCTAGCCCTCAAGAAGAGGTAGAACAGGCTCAACACCGCTAGCGTGAAAACAGCTCGATATCAACTAAAAAATACCGACTGAAGAGCAGAAAGACTCGATACCAAATGAGAATCACACTCACAAGGCAAAACTGCTAGTCCGTCAAGATAGAGGCACAGAGGCTCAACACAACTAGCAGAAAAGCTCTGAACCAATTGAACAACAAAGCCAAAAATGCTAGTCCCTCAAGACAGAGGCACAGAGGCTCAACACAACTAGCAGAAAAGCTCCAGACCAATTGGAAAATTCAAAATCCTCAAAAACTGAGCCAACTCTCAAACTCCCCCTCCAATAGTGCACACAACCAAGTCCCCCTTATGATTTGGCAAGAATTTCTCCCCCTTAGTTGAAAATAAACTATCAAGATTCTTCCCTCCAAATGCATATGAGTTAAAATGCAAGTTAGCAGCTTCAGAAATATAGTCGATAGAATATGAAGATGCTCGACAAAGTGTTGATCCGATTACTCAATAATAAGCATAAAATGCTAGCAAAGGCTCAAACTGATCACCAAGTACGAAATATGAACATATAAGCAAAGTGAGTAGTTTTAGCCATTCAGAAAAGGATGTTCACCATAAAAATAGCACGAAACATGTATAGACAGGAAGTCAAACAAGTGCTAAACATGTATACAAGGTGAACTACCTCTAGCAAGGTTCAATCATCATGCTATAGAATGAAACATAGACTTGTGTATTCAAATTTTATCGGAGTTGCAGCGGTTAAATTACACAAGTTTAAATTTCAGCATGTGATTGCGAGAGGTGGAAAGCTTGTCATTGCCTAACTTTTCAACTGTGCGAAGCCTATGCAGAAGCAATTAGGAGCTTAAAGCAACAGTTTCAGTCATACACTACACAGCTCAAGTTTAACTCAAAGTGCAATGAGAAACAGTCTCGATACTGTGATGTGCTGACAAGCAATCCCATCTCGATCTTTCCAATTCACTTAACTTGGTTCAAATTTAAAACAAAATATGAACATACCAAGCAAGTGAATGACTCAGAACTAGAGACATAGCAACCTAGCATATATGAAAAGCACAAGTGATTTCAACACATTCTACACATGCTAGTTGCATATCTCAATGGTGAACATTTTCAAGTTTTATGTTCATTAAGAAAAATTCACCATTCATAAAATAGCTCAGCTCATAACATGTATCAGTGATCAGAAAGAGCATAAGCTACAAGCATCATTATATAGCATCGAAGCATACACTAGACAGAGCATAGTCACATTCTAAAGATTATATGCATGAAGCTCTGAATGTAAATATGCATGATGAAGTGCACAAACGAAAAGAGAAGAGTCAGTCTATGATACAAGAATCAAAATGTTTCCCCCAACTAAAAGGGGAAACACACACCAAGCTCACCTCTCAACCTAGCAAAAGTTGATTGGTCCAAAGGCTTGGTGAAAATATCAGCCAACTGATGATGAGTATCGACATGGCGAAGGTCGATATCACCCTTCTCATAGTGGTCTCGCAGAAAATGAAAGCGCACATCAATGTGTTTGGTCTTAGAGTGTAGCACGGGGTTCTTAGCAATGCTAATCGCGCTCGTGCTGTCACAAAGCAAAGGAACACGAGAAAAGCTCAAACCAAAATCACGCAAAGTGGCCATCATCCACAACAACTGGGAACATTAGCTAGCCGCAGCAACATACTCAGCCTCCGTGGTAGACTGGGCGACACTAGACTGCTTGCGAGAAGACCACGAAACAAGAGAAGAACCAATAAACTGACATGTCCCAGAAGTGGACTTGCGCTCAATTCGGCAACCAGCAAAATCGGCATCGGAATAACCGCAAAGGGAGAGGGTGGAGGAAGCAGAATACCAAATCCCGAACTCTGGAGTGAAGCATAAGTACCTCACAATGCGCTTGACTGCCTAACGGTGAGAGGTGCGCGGTGACGACTGAAATCGTGCGCAAAGACACACAGCGAACTGAATGTCCGGGCGTGTCGCCGTTAGGTACAGCAGCGACCCGATCATACTCCGGTACTCCTTCTGGTCCACAGCTTCTCCATCCTTGTCCGCATCCAGGGCCGTCGTGGTCGACATGGGTGTTGGAAGAGGCTTGGCCTCACCCATATCGAACTTCTTCAGGATATCCTTGGTATACTTACCTTGGTGCACAAACGTTCCCTCTCGAGATTGCTTGATTTGCAACCCAAGGAAAAACGCCAACTCGCCCATCATGCTCATCTCAAACTCCCTACTCATAGTGTCTGCAAACTTGGCAACCAAAGCGTGAGAAGAACCACCGAAAATGATATCATCCATGTAAATCTGGACCAAGAGAGTGTCATTGCCTTGCTTGAGGAGAAAAAGCGTTTTATCCACACACCCCATTTTAAAACCCTTAGCAAGCAAAAAGGATTTCAACCTATCATACCAGGCTCTAGGGGCTTGTTTCAAACCATACAAAGCTTTGTGAAGTTTAAAAAGATGGTTTGGAAACTTGAGATTTTCGAAACCGGGGGGTTGTTTCACATAAACCTCTTCTTCTATGTAGCCGTTTAAGAAGACACTCTTGACATCCATTTGAAAATTTTTAAACCCTTTGGATGCAGCAAAAGCCAAGAGTATCCTAATTGCCTCCAAACGAGCTACGGGAGCAAAAGTCTCCTCATAGTCTATCCCCTCCTTCTGGCCATACCCCTGGGCTACAAGTCTGGCCTTGTTTCTCACAACATGGCCATCCTCTCCTTGTTTATTTTTGAAAACCCATTTTGTACCAATAGGGTGACACTCAGGAGGAGGTGGAACCAAAACCCAAACCTGATTTCTCTCAAAATTTTCTAACTCCTCATGCATGGCATTGACCCAATCCGGATCAGATAAAGCATGTCCAACATCTCGAGGTTCAAAATCAGCAACAAATGCAGAATGAGCAAAGTGAGAGATTTGTTGTGACCTTGACCGAGTAATACGTTCGCCGATGCTGTCGATCATCTGTTGAGGCGGGTGTTGGTGCTGGATGTGTCGTGGCGCCTCCCGAGCTGAAGAAACCTCCCCCTCAACAGCAACTGGTGCCTCCTTGGGTACAAAACGTACCGCTCGAGGTGGCGGATCCCACGGCCCAAAAGTGGTCGAAGAAGAAGGATTAGGGCCGTGAGTGGTAGTGGAGGCCGCTCTTTGCGGCTGAGCAGGTGGAGGTGGTGCTGGGTCATCCATCCCTTCAGCACCCTCATCCTCATCATCAAAAAGAGGCTCACCAACCTCATGATCACCTACACGCTCAAAATGAGAAGAAGGACAAACCATGGTCTCGTCGAAGGTGACATCGGATGTCTCCATGACTCGGTTAGTATCAAGGTTAAGTACACGATATGCACGAGTATGAGTGCCATAACCCAAAAATACACCATCAGAAGAACGAGACTCAAATTTGTCCAGGTTGCCTTTCTTGAGTATAAAACAGTGGCAACCAAAAACTCTAAAATAACTCACCTTGGGCAATTTTCCAAAACGCAGCTCATAAGAAGTCTTTTTCAAGAAAGCTCGGAGAAAAATGCGAGCGAAGATATAGCATGCAGTGCTCATAGCTTCGGCCCAATATCGCCTAGGAGTCCTATGCTCATCGAGCATCGTCCTGGCCATCTCTACAAGGGTCCGATTCTTCCTCTCTACAACACCATTTTGTGGCAGTGTGTAGGGAGAAGAAAACTGATGCTCCAAACCCAAAGAGTTACAAAACTTCTCAAAATCCGAATTCTTGAATTCAGAACCATTATCACTCTGAATTGCTCGCATTGAGTTTATAGAGAACTCATTCTGAAGACGCAAAATCAGATTGCGAGCAAAGGAGAAAGTCTCGGTCTTCTCAGCTAAAAAGAAGACCCACGAATATCTCGAAAAATCGTCAACAACAACAAGCACGTACCACTTCCCCCCCAACCGAGGTCACCCGAGCCGAACCAACAAGGTCCATGTGCAAAAGCTCTCTAGGGCCCTTAGTCATGACCTGAGTCACTGGATGGTGGGGAGCGGCTACCATCTTCCCATGTCTACAAGAATGGCAAACAAGATCCTTCTCCATGGACAACTTGGGCAATCCTCGGATTAGGACAAGTGAGCTAAGTCTTACGAGCAAGTCGAAGCTCAGGTGACCAAGTCTCCTATGCCACTGCCAAAGATCAGAAGAGGAAGGTCCAGCCAAAAGACAACGAGAAATTCCAAACGACTCCGAGAAATTCGCACGAAAGACTTTTCCAAAGGGCGAAATCAAACATACAAGATTGCCCTGAGGATCCAAAATGCGACTGAGATTCGGTTTAAAACGAATCTCATAGTCATCATCAAAGAGTTGCGAAATAGAAAGAAGGTTAAAATGCAAGTTAGAAACAAGAGCAACATCGCGCAACACAAAGTGCTCATTAACTCGCACCGACCCACGAGACAACACTTTACCTTTGCTATTGTCGCCGAAGGTGATAAACTCCTTTCCGGCAACTGGACTAAGACTGGATAACCACTTGGCGTTTCCGGTCATATGCCTTGAGCACCCGAAATCCACCAACCAAATGTTCTCCAATCGTTTTACCTACATCAATAAAAAGACATAGGGTGAGCATACGGTCCAACACTTGGGTGAGTGAAATGGGAATTGTACCAGTGTTGGGCCGGCTGCTCAAAAGAACAGTTAGTGGCAAAACCATTCCTAGCGCGCCTACGGGAAGAGCGATCACCACGCAGAGGAAAACGTGGTCCACTAAGGGAGGAGCGTCCATCGCGGTACTCAAAACGCGATGGGGGAAAACGCTCAACTACAAAGCCACCGCCACGGGGTCCATAGCCCACAACTGCAGGCTCCCGCCGGGCACGTTCTCTTCGCGGCCTAGGCCTAGGGACTTGAGACTTTGGACCTCTGGGCCTATCAGCACGCCTCTGAACATTCGACACATGTACATCATGGAAAGGATGGTACATGTCCGTGTTGTTCATCTCCTTTGCACGGCGCGCCTCTCTCTTGCGCCGAAAGCAAAACTCACTCAAGTGTCCATCTCTCCCACAGTGCTCACAATGGTACCTCACCGCTCTCATAGGGGGTTGTTGGTACTCACGGTAGTGGGTGTGGATCACTTTGCCCTTCTGTGGCATAAGCTCCTCTTGGATAGGTGGCATTGTGTCTAGCTTGTTCTTGAGGTGGTTTGGTTTTGGAGCCCATGATTATTTCTTGGGTGGAGCTCTCGGAGGTTCAACAAATACCCCATCCTTGGTGTTAGGCTTGAGAGGCTCTCTGGGTGGAATCTTGGTAAGCTTAGGAGTAGTGGTGGAGTTGGGCTTCTCACATGGGTTTAGACCACTCGACTCTCCAATCTTGCCAAAAGATGAAGCGCACTCAACACCCTGAGCAAAGCCTACACCTGGACCTCCAGCAGCACGCTTGAACTGGGAGATCATCATCCCAAGCTGCGGCTCACCACAAGACACCCATGACAAGATGGTCCGAAGGTATGTGTTTTCTTCTTCGGTTTACATCTTGTCATGCTTCACGTTCGCAATCTCCATCTCCAAACCCTCACACAAAGCGCACCTAGACACACAAGTGCTATCCGAGATGGCCTTCTCAAGAGACACAATCTTGGCATTCTTCTCTGCCAACTCAGATTGCAAGCCAGCACATGACTTGCACACACCCAACAGCGAGGATCTAGCTTTAAGCTCATCCACCTCGCCAACCAAAGCAACATACTTCCCCCTCAAAGTGAGAAGGTCAGTCATGTGCTTGGTGCACATCCCACACTCGTCCTCCTCGGTGACAACTACGGTGGACTTGACAGATTCAAGCTCTTTCACCGTATCCTCCCACTTCTGCCTAAACTCCTTCCGCTCTCTAGCAGCACGCCTAAGCAGCTTATCTTGACTAAGAAGGGCGACAGTAAGTTTCTCGACCTCAGCAGAAAGCTCATTAGGGGTCTGAGATACCTGAGAGGTGTCGTCGTCGTCATCATTCCGAGGGATCTCCTCCAGCTCTCCGTCGACCTCCTTGCCGAGGGCCATGGTGCAGAAGCCCTCGTTGTCGGCGAAGAAGCAGAGGCCGTTCAGCTTGTCCTCGATCCTCTTCTTCTTCTCGGACTCGTCGTCGCTTGAGGCAGCGGAGTCGTCAACGTCGTTGAGCATGGCGAAGAAAGCACGCTGCTCAGCCTGGGCCTTCTCCAAGTACTTCGTCTTGATGTACTCCTTGTCGAAGCCGCCCTTCTGCTTGTGCTTCGCGGGGACGTACATCTCCTTGCGCTTGCCGGAGTCGTACTTGTGCCCATGATCCGCCTTGCCGAAGACTTGCTTGTTCTTCTTCCGGCAATTGGCGATGAAGTGGTTGGGGTCGCCGCACTCGAAACATCCCGAGCGTCCTGTAAGGAAAATGGACCTCAGACCATTTAACTTTGGATTTTAGTGTTTGATGAACAACATAACCAAATTGGACTAATACGTTTGCAAGTATTTGTTTTGTAGTTCAATAGGATGCAAATGTGACTTGGACAAAGGCTATGTGATGATCCAATGATCAACACCTCAAGCAAGATATTAGAAGCTCAGTTGAAGACCCTCAAGATTAAGCAAAGTCCATGGCACAAGAATGGAACCAAGACGGCAGAAGAAATCACGAAGAAACGAGAAGAAAGGGACATCGGACGCTGCATCGGACGCTGCCCACGCAAGCATCGGACGCTCCGTTGGTAAACCCTAGCTCATGTCAGCGCTAGCAGAGGCATCGGATGCTGAAGACCGAGGCATCGGACGCGACTGTGACACTGTGCAAACCCTGCACAGCGAACATCGAACGCTCCATTGCCAACATCGGACGCTACAGGACCCTGCGTCCGATGACCATGCAGAGAGGTTCCAGAGAGGCTCTGACCGCATCGGACGCGTCCGTTGATCAAGCATCGGACGCTAACTAGCCGTTGCCACACAGTGCCAGGCTGGCATCTAGCCGTTAAAGGAGCATCGGACGCGTCCGATGGTCGCGACTGCAGCATCCGATGCTGCGCAGTCAGACCACCTTTGGTGCTCAACGGCTCTATTTGCTTGGGGCTCTATATATACCCCCATGACCGGCCAAAACAGCAATGGTTGAAGCTCAAGGAAGTGTACCAAATGTATAGACACATATTTAGTTGCTCTACCCACCAAAGTGCTCAAGTGATATACTCGGTGATTAGTGTATGTGCTTTGCGAAGTGCTTAAGCTAGTTAGACCACCGCTTTGCGCTTGCTCTAGGTGTTAGGCCTAGTGTTTAGTGAGGTTGAAAACCTCTTATCTACCGGTGCTTGCGCGCACCGTGGTTGTACATCGGCGGGGCTTGTAGTCTTGCGAGATCACACCAACCGAGTTTGTGGTGTGGCCGCCTCCGTGTACCGAAGGGAACAAGGCCCGCGGTGTTTCGGCCGAAAGCTTGATAGTGAAGACGGCGGAGAGCATCCGGGAGAGGCTTTGCCATGAGTGGCTTAACCGAAGACACACTTGCATGTGGGGAAGGCCCAGAGCTATCCACGGAGTTATCCGACCGGGAGCTTGGCCCTTGCGAGGGATTCCTTGCAAGGGGCTCCAACGAGGACTAGGGGGAAGCTTGCGCGCTTCTCGATACCTCGGTAAAAATACCGGAGTCATTGACGGGAGTTTGCATCTCTATCACACTCTTTAGCTTCTGCATTTACATTGCTACCTTGTTCATGTACTTTACCTTTCCTAGTTTGATATGCTAGTTGATAGGTTTGGAAACTAGGATGCATAACTCCTTTTGCGGTAGAGATAGAAAACACACATAGCAAAACCTTAGTTGGACATTAGTTAAGTTTACTTTCTTGCATAGGTTTTGACTAGTTGGAAATTAGAGGCCATAGTTTAGAGTAGAAGTTTTGAGTTGCCTAATTCACCCCCCTCTTAGGCGTCACGGTCCTTTCAATTGGTATCGGAGCAGGTTGGCTCTCTTGTGGACTCTTGGCTTCATCGCCTTCGAGCCGACGCCCCTAAGAGAGGTTAGGATGGATATCTCTAGGCCTCCACACTTTGACGGCACTAACTTCCCTTACTATAGTGCTAGAATGGCTTGCTTTTTAGAAGCCGTTGATCTAGGTGTTTGGAGAGTCACCCGCGACGGGATGAAACCCATTAAGAATCCCGAGAAGCCTACCGCGGGTGATGAAAAAGAAATTCATCTCAATGCTAGAGCTAAGAATTGCTTGTTTGAATCTATAAGCATGGATGTCTTTAACCAAGTTTTTACTTTGCAAACATCTCATGAAATTTGGTTAAATCTTCATGAGCTCCATGATGGTACAAGTAATGTACGTGAGCAAAAACATCACCCGACAAAAACAAGCTATGATTCCTTTAAAATGAATGATAATGAGCTTGTTCGTGATATGTATTCTCGTTTGAATTTAATTATCAATGAGCTCCATTCTATAGGAATTACAAAGCTAGATGATGCGGATATTGTGAGGAAGATCATCTCCGTGCTTCCAAAGAGCAAATATGCAACCATCATCACCATCCTCCACAACATGGAGGACTTGAGCACCATGACCCCGGCCATTGTCATTGGCAAATTGGTGGCATTTGAGATGTCACGCAAGATGGGTCAAGAGGAAGCCACTTCATCAAGCAAAGACATTGCTCTCTCATGTGAGCACAAAAAGATGAAGGGCAAAAAGCAAGTTGAGACAAGCTCAAGCTCCTCAAGTGAAGAAGAGGATGATGAAGATGAAGAATCAAGTGATGATGATCAAGCCTCCACCTCATCCGACTCCTCCTTAGATGAAGAAGAAACAATCAAGCTTATGAAAGGAGTGAAGAGGATGATCCGCAAGCTCAATGTCAAGGGTGTGCCCATCACCATAGAAGATTGCCTCTTCACCAATCAAAGAAGAGAGCAAAGAAAAAAGGGATGCTATGGATGTGGCAAAAGAGGGCACTTTGTGGAAGATTGTCCAAAACAAAAGCCCACACCCAACGACAAGAAAAAGAAGGGATGCAAGGCCAAAGCTCTCACCACCATCAAGACATGGGATGATTCATCAAGCGATGATGAAGTCGAACACAAGAGGCATGGCCGCAAGCACTCATCATCAAGCTCCTCACGTATGTGCCTTATGGCACGAGGTAACACAAGCCCTATCTCTAGTGATAGTGATAGAGATAGTGATAGTGATGATGAGCTACCTTCTTACAATCAACTTGTGCAAGATAATCTTAAATATGCTAAAGCTTGTACTAGCCAACAAAAGAAAATTAATACCTTAAAAGAAAAAATAGATAGTTCTCAACAAGCCTACAATGCTATGCTTGATCAATATGAAACTTTTTCAAACTTAAATGTTGAGCTATCTAATAAAATTGAGAAACTTGAGGCTAGTATAAGCACATATGATAGCACAAGTAATGATGAGCAACTTGCTAAGAAAGATGAAAAACTAAAAGCAAAGTTAGCTAGCACACAAGATGCTTACAAAAGCTTGCTTGCTAAAAGGGAAATTATGTGCAAGCATTGTGATGAGCTAACTAACAAAGTTGCTAATCTTGAAACCATCGGAGCAAACCCCTCCAAGGCACCTAAAACTGAAAAATCAATCTTTAATATGCCTAAAAAGGATGCCTCTACTTCTTGCATTGATTTACTTGATTTAGACTCACCCATGTGCAAACAAGCTTGTGTTGAGGATGTAATTGTAGAAACATGCACACAAGAAGTTGCAATGGAAAATGAGCTGCAAAGACAAGAAGTGGCTCGCCTCACCAAGGACTTGACCCAAGGAAAAGGCAAGTCGAAGCAAACCCGAACTCATCAAGATAACACCAACAAGGGAGTGAAGAAGCTTGATGATGAGCAAACCGTGGTCTGTTACCTTTGCCACAAGGAAGGCCACAAGTCCTATGAGTGCAAGGTGAAGCAAGGGGGAGAAAAGAAGAAAGAGAAAAACAAAAAGCAAACAAGCAAGCTCTCCAAAACCTACACCAAGGTGAACAAGAAGGCCACCACACCTTATCTTTTGAAGAAGAAGAAGAATGACAAGGTGGTGGCCATCAAGGTGAACAAGCAAGCCAACAATGGAGCCAAACGCATTTGGGTGCCTAAGGACATCATCTCAACCATGAAGAGCACCAAAAAGGTTTGGGTCCTGAAAGGGAAGTAAGTAGTCAAGTGGACTTCGAGGAACTTGGAGACTTGGCATAGTTTTGGGTGCATATCATGGGGTGCATCACATTGGATCATATCATTGCCAAGTATGTTAGTGTGTACTAAGGACCCAAGTTCCCCTCCCATGTTAGGTAACTAGATTTAAACTTTTGCAATCTCTTTCTACATCTAGTTCCTTCTTTGCCTAGGTTTGCATTGGTATATTCATATCTTTTGTCATGCACTCATTAGGCACATCATATGGTAGTTTTTGCTCGGTTTTATTCTTATCCTTAGAGCAAATCTACATGGATTTAACTGTTTAGAAGCACGGCACATAGCTTTCTTTACTTTGTAATTATCTTATATGTGCCAAAGTCCAAATTATAGATAAACTACCCCGATTACCATCTTCAATTGGTGTCACTTTTCTAGTGATGACAACTTAAAAATGGTAGTTTGACCTTAGAAGTCAATGTGCATGACTCCTACAAGTATGACAAACTTGTATGCACACTTTTAGGGGGAGTTTACTCTACAATTTGAGAGCTTTGAGACTAACACTATTTTCAAGTTTATCATATGTGTAGTAGTCTCATTGCAAGGAAAATGAAGTTCTCGGAGACAAGCATCATGCGTAACGATGATTCATTTGATATCTACATGTGGTATTCCTAACCGATGTCATTATGTCGATTTCATATGTTGTTCTCCATCCATTATATAGATTGAACTCCTTTATGCATATGCTTTGGACTACACCATATGTATGCATATATCTAGGGGGAGTTTTAGCTTATATAATGTTTCCTCTCGTGAGCTTTAATGTCTTCCTTTTCGGTGTTTGATTCCAAAGGGGGAGAATGTGTAGGGACCAAAACCAAGCCCAAACTAAAACAAACAAAATAACCAAAATCAAATTTTCAAAATTCTATGGTTATTTTCGTGGGAATGGTTCAAAAAGGGAGGAAGTGATTTATGGAGTTAGAGGGGGTCTTAATCCATAAAATCACAAAGAGGGACTCTATGGCAAGAGAAAGATTTGCTAGAATAAATGTGTTTCAATTTGGTATCTTTTCAAACATCATTTGATCTTGCCTTTGCATTGCATCCTAGCAAGTAGTTTGCAATTTAAATTATGTATCTATTATTTGCTTGTTTTGGTCATGTTGTCATCAATCACCAAAAAGGGGGAGATTGTAAGAAAAATGGACCTCAGACCATTTAACTTTGGATTTTGGTGTTTGATGAACAACATAACCAAATTGGACTAATACGTTTGCAAGTATTTGTTTTGTAGTTCAATAGGATGCAAATGTGACTTGGACAAAGGCTATGTGATGATCCAGTGATCAACACCTCAAGCAAGATATTAGAAGCTCAGTTGAAGACCCTCAAGATCAAGCAAAGTCCAAGGCACAAGAATGGAACCAAGACGGCACAAGAAATCACAAAGAAACAAGAAGAAAGGGACATCGGACGCTGCATCGGACGCTGCCCACGCAAGCATCAGACGCTCCGTTGGTAAACCCTAGCTCGTGTCAGCGCCAGCAGAGGCATCGGACGCAAAAGACCGAGGCATCGGATGCGACTGTGACACTGTGCAAACCCTGCACAGCGAACATCGGACGCTCCGTTGCCAACATCAGAAGCTACAGGACCCTGCGTCCGATGACCATGCAGAGAGGTTCCAGAGAGACTCTGACCGCATCGGATGCGTCCGTTGATCAAGCATCGGACGCTAACTAGTTGTTGCGACACAGTGCCAGGCTGGCATCTAGCCGTTAAAGGAGCATCGGACGCGTCCGATGGTCGCGACTGCAGCATCCGATGCTACGCAGTCAGACCACCTTTGGTGCTCAACGGCTCTATTTGCTTGGGGCTCTATATATACCCCCATGACCGGCCAAAACAGCAATGGTTGAAGCTCAAGGAAGTGTACCAACTGTATAGACACATATTTAGTTGCTCTACCCACCAAAGTGCTCAAGTGATATACTCGGTGATTAGTGTATGTGCTTTGCGAAGTGCTTAAGCTAGTTAGACCACTGCTTTGCGCTTGCTCTAGGTGTTAGGCCTAGTGTTTAGTGAGGTTGAAAACCTCTTATCTACCGGTGCTTGCGCGCACCGTGGTTGTACATCGGCGGGGCTTGTAGTCTTGCGAGATCATACCAACCGAGTTTGTGGTGTGGCCGCCTCCATGTACCGAAGGGAACAAGGCCCGCGGTGTTTCCGCCGAAATCTTGATAGTGAAGACGACGGAGAGCATCCGGGAGAGGCTTTGCCACGAGTGGCTTAACCGGAGATCCACTTGCGTGTGAGGAAGGCCCGGAGCTATCCACGGAGTTATCCGACCGGGAGCTTGGCCCTTGCGAGGGATTCCTTGCGAGGGGCTCCAACGAGGACTAGGGGGAAGCTTGCGCGCTTCTCGATACCTCGGTAAAAATACCGGAGTCATCGACGAGAGTTTGCATCTCTATCACACTCTTTAGCTTCCGCATTTACATTGCTACCTTGTTCATGTACTTTACCTTTACTAGTTTGATATGCTAGTTGATAGGTTCGGAAACTAGGATGCATAACTCCTTTTGCGGTAGAGATAGCAAACACACATAGCAAAACCTTAGTTGCACATTAGTTAAGTTTACTTTCTTGCATAGGTTTTGACTAGGTGGAAATTAGTGGCCATAGTTTAGAGTAGAAGTTTTGAGTTGCCTAATTCACCCCCCCTCTTAGGCGTCACGGTCCTTTCACGTCCTCCTCCGCGGCGATGGTTCATGCGGTTGTTGTGGAACCGTGAGAACCGGTTGGCGAGCAAAGCCAACTCGTCATCCCCCATGAACTCTAGCTGCTCCTCTATGATACAAAGAAAAGAGGAAAGTGCAAAGCCTCTAGAGGGGTTAGCAGAAGAGCCAGAAAGCAAAGCCATCGACGGGCCAGAAGGATTTTCATAAGAAGCCCTCGCCATGGCATCAATCTCACTGGACTTGAGCTTACTAAAGAGCTCGTCGCATGTGAGAGTCTCATAGTTAGGCGATTCGATGATCGCCTGGACCTTTGAGTCCCACACCGACCGATCAAGAGGATGCAAAAGCTTCAAAGCTCTCTCATGATCGTCGAAAGGCAACAGCTCCTTGTTAGCCCTCATCCTGTTGACAATCACCTGAAAGCGAGCGGATAAACTCTCTATGCTCTCGCCAGGCATATGTCGAAAGTTCTCATACTCTCGCTTGTGCGACTCGTAGAGACGAGTTTTGACTTGAATGGTTCCCTCATGGAAATGCATGAGGGATGCCCAAATCTCCCGAGCCGTAGCGAGGTGAGAAACGCGATCAAACTCCGTCATGCTCAAACATGAGAAAAGAGCATTACGGGCTCGGCTATTAGCATCGTGCTCATCGATCTGATGCTGAGTAACACGAGCAGCCAAGACCACGTAATCAGCAGAGTTGCAAATATCCCAGATGGAAGCACCCATACTCTGCAGATAGGCCGACATGCGTATCTTCCAATACGCATAGTTTGCCCCATCGAAAAACGGCGGTTTGCCTATGCCGCGATCCATGTCGCCTTCGGTGGATCTGGAACCGGCTAAGGTGGAAGATCCTTAACCCGCTCTGATACCAATTGAAGGACCGAGAATGCAATAGCAAGGCGACCAGAGGGGGGGTGAATGGGAGCTCAAAAATTTCTCTCGAAACTTCGGCCTTTGACCCACAAATCAACCCCCAAAAGCTTCGACCGAAACCATGATGCCCACGACCCTTGGAAGAGGGTGGATGATCTCTAGGATCACAGCGAGGCACCACAAAGTGATAGTAAGCCAAACGCCAAAAGCACCGGCACAATTTCGACCCCTAAAAACCGAGTCCCGAACGTAGATAGAGAGCTACGTCGAGAAGTCTCCAAATACCAATGCTAACAAGTAGCAAAGATACCTAGAGAGGTTACTTGGTCAACTCTAGGGCCAAACGAGAAGTCTGGAAACCAAGCGGAGAAGCCGGGAGAGCAAACGCACTAAACCGCAACACACAGTCAAATCCCGAACTGTCCGGACTCTTTGTCCCGGACTGTCCGCGCCAGGGGCAGACTGTCCGCGGTTCCCTGGCGGACTGTCCGACGGTCAAAAGTGCGGAACAGCACAGTTGCTGAAAGTCCTCTCCTCGAGCCTGGACTGTCCACGCCTGTCAACGGCGGACTATCCGTCGGTCACCCGAGGCAAAACACCCGAGAAACACGACCACTGCTACGGCTGTCTCCCCGATGCGCGGACTATCCGCGGGCACAATGGCAGACTGTCCGCGAGGTCGCCCTCAACTCAAATCTCCCCAAAACCAATTCAACTCAAAATCCCTAGTTCCCAAACTAGGAGAGGATGATCACGAGGTAGTTAGGATTCTATCCCCAAGAAATCATCCACTCAAATCAACTCAATCACCGGGAAATCGAAAGGGAAGGAGTATGAACGAAAAAGCGCCACGAAAACGAAATCAACCCGATCTACTTGTTCTTGAGGAGTTAGATGAATTCCTTCGGTGGAAATGATCTCCTCACTATAAAGAACAAGTTGATTCAAACGGATTTCGAAAAGACACAGTAGAGAGGGAGATCGAGTGACGGGAAAATCGCGGAGAAACGAAGAACGCTAAGAACATGAACAAAACATGAATCAACACATCGATCTGCAACCGTGTGGATACCAGACGCTACAACAGTGAGATTACGGTCTCACTTCCTCAAAATCTCCAGTACACAGAGGTATGGTTCTCTGCGGATCTTAGTTGCTACAGCAGGGGATTGGGAGAGCAGGAAAACCTAGAAGGCAAAGAGCAAATGACTGAGATAGGATAAGAGGTGGGTGTCTCCCTCTACTTATCCTAATTCTAATTCCCACTCTACCCCTAACTAATTACAGAGCGAACCAGCTAAACCCTAGGGTTATTCTGGACCAACTCGAAGTTGCTGGTAATCCGACGGCCACGCCCGCACAACTGGTAGCGTTGCCTCGACGCAACCTCACCGATTGCCGCCACGTGCCGCCACCGCTCCTCTCGTCCTTTTCCTGGACTTCGCCCCCGGTTTTGAGGCCCAAACCGAGAAACCAGCCTTCACGACCAACCCCCGGTTTTGAGGCCCAAACCGGGAAACCAGCCGTCCATTACCTGAGTTTTGTGGCCCAAACTCAGAAACCCCAGCACCCAGGTTTTGAGGCCCAAACCTGGAAACCGTCCATAGCCCGAGTTTTGTGGCCAAACTCGGAAACCATCAGCGCCCAGGTTTTGAGGCCCAAACCTGGAAACCGTCCACTCGGTGGTTTTTCAGTGGCTCAACCACCAAACCGAGCCGTAGAAGGGATGCACCGCCCGTGCACCCCGTCCACCGACACGTGTCCCTAGGTCCTCGACCCAAGCAACATCGTGCCCGCAAGTCTTCGCTCGTCGCTGTCCTAGGCTGTCAGCCACCACAGCTGATCCTCAGGCCACCGGTCCCTCAGTCCAAGCCTCACGTCCGCCCTTAGCCACTCTCGGTCCATCGGCAGGACACGTCTCTACTTGACCTTCACCTTGCCTTTGATCACTGTATCCGTGCTCAACACCTACACAACACAAGCCAAAGAACATGCACATTATCCCAGTTGACAATCACTCATCACTCGAGACTCGGCATACACCCATGTATCCGCAACTAGAGCGAGAGAAAACCCTTAGAAATAATGTAGGAGGAAATCAAACGACAAGTGCAAATAGCATTGAGTGCCCAACAGCCGTCAACTTCATAGCCGACAGTCAACATTAGCCCCCCTGATCAGCTGAGAAACAATGCATCCACAAACATGCCAATTCAAGAAGACGTAGGGCTTCTCTTCCCCGTGGATGACTTCACTCAACCTCTAACAACATGTGAGTTGCACATTCCAAAGGACCATGCCACAGTCATGGTGGCTACAGTTGTTGTTTCCCCCATGGACACTACCAGGACACCAAAAATCCATGGGTAAACAATACCACTTGGATATGCTAGCGCCTCGGTGGATAGGGTATGCAAATTATTTAGTGATCTAGCTCTTCCAATTCCTAGAGGTGATGGGGAGAAGACTCTAGGAGAGGCAGAGCATGCATTCATTCTATGGTGCAAGCGCTATATCATCATTCTACTGGTGTTGCCTCCTCCTCTCCCTCACCATAGGTATAGATGACAAACAATCTTTTCACTAAATTTTTATTGACATTCTTTTCAGTAACTTTTTATTGCCATTCTTTAATTTATGTTCTCACATAGGTCGACGGGGAACCTAAGTCCAATTATTCATTCCTCAGACCATCAGAGTGCTCCAAGGTAGACTCCAATGCCACCAGGACCGTCTCCAAAGCATTCTCCAACGTCACCGAGGTCGTCTCAAAGGTAGTCACCTCCACCTCCTCCATGGTCTCCGACGCCCGTGCCTCCGTCACCTCCACCACCTCTGAGGTCATCAACGCCAGTGCCCCCTCCACCACCTCTAAAGCATGACACTAAGAGGCGGCAGACAAAGCCATCGACCCCACCGAAGAAGAAGCCAAAAGCCTCTAGCAAGCCTATTCTTCCTTAGAAATTGCACGTTGATAAGATCGAGGAGGAAATATCTGTTGTGGTTAAAAAGATGTGAATAGTTTTTTACAAAACTGCAATAGAAAAAAGAAGCAAGAGAAAACCCACATAAGCTGTACTTGTTCCTACCTCGAAATAAACTAAGGAAAAGGGTGGAGATTCACCAGAAAAAGTAGTGCGATGCTCATAAGACCTCGCTGCCATCGGACTATGACCGCTCTCTCCAGAAGTCCTATGAGACGACGAACGAGAAGACAAAGAGTGCAGGGAGAGGTGTTCCACAACTCGGAGAACAATTACAATTAGTTCCTTCCTAATTATTAATAACCAATACGGTTCAAACATAGACTACATGTCTGACATACTTGGAGATGTTGATTTGGTTCAACCTGCTGACATCTCCAAGGAACCAGTCTTGACCTTCAATAACTCTTCCATAGTGCACAAATCGAAACTGCGCCGCTAGTTGATACATGGAAGAAATATCAATATGGCAAGAGCCTTTACAACCCCGAGGCATATTTAGACCTGAGCACATAAATGTACTTATTAAACAAGTGGTACTTAGAGGCGTGTGCTAGGAAAGAGGAGTTCATACAAGTAAAAATTAGAAACCAGCATTACTTACGTTGCAATGTGTTGTTTTAGGTCCGAAACCCTAAAACAGCAGGTTGCTACCCGAACAAAATCGAACACACAGGGAGACGAATGGCAGACTCGCGGACGCGAGCCAACAGTAGAAGTAGCCACTTGAACAGTGATCCACCTGTCCCCTCTCCATAGGGGAGGTCAGCCTATTTATATTAATCATGCAGTCTTTACAAGTACGGAAATGCCCTTCCAACTACTCATTGTTTACAAGTACTACAATGCCATTGTAACTACTCTTTTGGATGAGGCGCCTCTGTCATCCGAAGGGTATTTCCGTACACCAACGTCGAGGTGGCCCCATCTACTCTCCATCCGTCGAGCATCCTCCTTCCGACAAGTGGGTCCTCCTTTGCTAGTTTTGGACTCTGGACCTGCATGAAGACATTGAGAAGCCATCACTTATAGACGAAAGTGCTTTCAGACGAAAGCGTCGTCTCTCCACCAACTTTGGAAGATGAAAGCGCTTTCGTCCAGAAGGGAAACTATCGCTTCAGTCGAAAGTGCTTTCGGATGAAAGCCTCGCCTCTCCACTTTGGAAGACGAAGGCGCTTTCGCTCGAATGGGAAACTATCGCTTCGGCCGAAAGTGCTTTCGGACGAAAGCGTCGTCTCTCCACCAACTTTGGAAGACGAAGGCCCTTTCGCCCGGAAGGGAGACTATTGTTGCACATCTGATTGAAATCGACTAATAGCATTGTATTCGTTCGAGAACATATTCGGTTGAAAGCATCATTGCTCGAGTGACCACATTCGTTCCTGATCGTCTACCGTTCATATCGCTCGAAAGTATTTGGCTCACAGTTGCTTCCGTTCGATAAGGGATTCGTTGAAAATGCTTTTGTGCGGAAGCGGGATCCCTACGATTGGGGTACCACCCCAACAATAGCCCCTTACCATCGATCCGTGCGTTGTCGCGGGTCGACGGTGCCCTTGTTAAAGACTATACGCCCGCCCGCAAAAGGTTGGCGAAAGATTGATTTCATATTTGCCATACCTTGAAGCATTTTTGACGAAGCCTGATTCTATGTTATTTATTTTTATTATTATTATATTACTTATATATATTATTATTATTTTAATTTTATATATTATATTTTTAAGTAATTCGCTATGTTTATCGCCCACCACCATTCATTTATCGACGAGGGACACTAACGTATTCACCCCGAGGGTGCTTTCACCGGTAGCCCCTCGGCATGTAATGTCAAACGCTCGCTCATTCGTTTTTCGACGAGGGCCGCTAATGTATTCATCCGATGGTGCTTTCGCCGGTAGCCCCTCGACGCTTAGTGTAAAATGCCCGCCTCCATAAGTTTTTTGACGAGGGGAGATAACGTATTCGCGTGAGGGTGCTTTCGTCGGTAGCCCTTCGTCATGTAATGTAAAACGCCAGCCCCATTCGTTTTTCGACGAGGGGCGGTAACGTATTCGTCCGAGGGTGCTTTCGTCGGTAGCCACTCGACGTGTAATGTAAAACGCCCGCCCCATTCATTTTTTGACGAGGGTGGTAACGTATTCGTCCGATGGTGCTTTCGTCGCTAGCCCCTCGGTGTGTAATGTAAAATGCCCGCCACATTCGTCTTTCGATGAGGGGCGGTAACGTATTCGCGCGAGGGTGCTTTCGTCGCTGGCCCCTTAGCGTGTAATGTAAAACGCCCGCCCCATTCGTTTTTCGACGAGGGGCGGTAACGTATTCGCGCGAGGGTGCTTTCGTCGGTAGCCCCTCGGGGTGTAATGTAAAACACCTGCCCAATTCGTTTTTCGACGAGGGACGGTAACGTATTCGTCCGAGGGTGCTTTCGCCGGTAGCCCCTCGGCGTGTAATGTAAAACGCCCGCCCATTCGTTTGTCGACGAGGGGCGGTAACGTATTCATCCAAGGGTGCTTTCGTGGTAGCCGCTCGGCATGTAATGTAAAACACCCGCCCCCATTCATTTTTCGATGAAGGGCGATAATGTATTCGCGCGAGGGTGCTATCGTCGGTAGCCCCTCGACGTGTAATGTAAAACGCCTGCCCCGTTCGTTTTTCAACGAGGGGCGGTAACGTATTCGCGCGAGGGTGCTTTCGTCGCTAGCCCCTCGGGGTGTAATGTAAAACGCCCGCCCCATTCGTTTTTCGATGAGGGGTGGTAACGTATTCGTCCGAGGGTGCTTTTGTCGGTGGCCCCTCGGCGTGTAATGTAAAACGCCCGCCCCCATTCGTTTTTCGACGCGGGGCGGTAACGTATTCACGTGAGGGTGCTTTCGTCGGTAGCCCCTCGACGTGTAATGTAAAACGCCCACCCCATTCGTTTTTCGACGAGGGGCGGTAACATATTCGCGTGAGGGTGCTTTCGTCGCTAGCCCCTCGGCGTGTAATGTAAATGAAGGACCAAATTGGTGACCAGAGGGGGGGGTGAATGGGAGCCTCAAATTTCTTCTCGAGAAATGATGGCCCTTGTCCTAGAAAATCACCCCAAAAGCGAAGACTCAAACAACCGGTGAGTTCACGACCTACAAATAGGTGGATACCCTAGGAGATGTCCTAGAGGTACAGCGGAACTACCGAAGAACCCCAAAAACCAAGCACCAAAGCAACGGGGCAAAAACTGCACAAGCAAGCTCCTAGAACAATCGAACCTCCGATAACGGAACACCCTACTCCTATGGAGAAGAGGAAAGTGTTCGACCAAAAATACTTAGGCCAACTAGTTGCAAAAGCACCTTGGAAAGATCCTTATAAAGTTAGAAAACTAACGCAACAGACGGATCTCAAATTGGAGCTCGAACGCAAAAGATACGGCCGCTAGAACCAACGAAACTCCAAAAGCGGAACACTTAACTCCTATGGAGAAGAAGGAAGTGTCCGAACAAAAATACTTTGACCAATGGTGGAAAAAGTACTTTGGAATGATCCTTGAGAAGTTAGTAAATCAATGCAACAAATGGATCATAAATCGGAGCTCGTACGCAAAAGATACGGACGAAATCAGCAAAACTGTGCAGTGGCGGACTGTCCGCTACTGAACCGCGGACAGTCCGCTATTGAACCCCGGACAGTCCGGGAATAAGTCTCGGACAGTCCGCCGTTCAAAAATGAAAACAGCGACCTCGCTGCCCATGAACAGCCCCGAGCCCCGGACAGTCCGGGGATGAGTCCCGGACAGTCCGCCACTGTCCAGAAAACCAAAAAACAGCTCGGGACAAAACCAAAATCGATTGGATCTTCACCAAATCGAACGGGGCTGCAACCAAACTTCTCCCAAGTGATCTTCTATGTGTTGGGAAGCTAATCCTAGGATATCATTGCTCCAAACCAACTAATCCATGAGAAATTGGAAGAACACTAGAAAAGGGGAAAGAACGAAGAACGAACGTGATTTCGACCCGATCTATGTGCTCGTGAGGTTAGAGAAGAAATCCTTCGGTGGAAAGAAGGAGCTCACGACATAGAACAATTTAATTCAAACGGAATCGCAAATCGTCGCTCGAAGAGGGAGAATGAGGCAAATCTCCGGGAGGGGAAAAACCAAAACGCGAAGAACAAAAACGCGAATCGATCCAAATTTCAGCCAACACAAGAGGAGTAAGAAATTGATCCTTGGATTGCTACGGGATGATGAATTGTGTAGCACACTGGGTCGGGTTACAAGCCACTCCTCGCAACAACAAAGCGTGGATGGCGAAAAGCTCAAGAACAAGAGCCACTCCTCTCCTCTAACCCTAGCCTCCTCTCAAATGAACAAAATGAGAGTGACACCTCCAAGGATGGCTGTCCAACACAGCCCCTTCATCTATATATAGGTGCACATCCAAATGACACAAACGCCCTAACATGAAGTACTAACCCAAATAACCCCTAGGGGTAAAACGGTCCAACTCTGGCAGTTTCCATCCGACGGCCACGAGCCTTCTCATCCTTCGCTTCGCCTCGACGCAAGCTCCAGGATGCGACCACGTGCCGTTACCATCGACCTCCGCGCCTTCTCACCGATAGCTTCGCCGCAACGCAAGCCTCTCGGTGCCGCCACGTGTCGACCGTCCTTTCAGACCTTCCCCCGGTTTTGAGGCCCAAACTGGGAAACCTGCCAGCCCAGGTTTTGAGGCCCAAACCTGGAAATCGTCCACCCCGAGTTTTGAGGCCCAAACTCGGAAACCCGCGAGCCCAGGTTTTGAGGCCCAAACCTGGAAACCATCCATCCCGAGTTTTGAGGCCCAAACTCGGAAACCGGCCACCCGAGTTTTGAGGCCCAAACTCGGAAACCGTCGAGGTAGCTTTTTGAGGCTCAGCTACCAAACCCGCGCCATAGATGGGATGTGGTTCGCACACCCCGACCACCGGCACCGATGCCGATGCATGTCCAGCCTCCACGCCGGGCACAACGCCTTCGCCTTCCTTCTTGACTCGGCCGACGGTACTTGCGCCGCACGCAAGCCCGTGTCCGACCTCCCGCCAAGGGCCATGACGCCATCGTCTTCGTCCCGACTCGGCCGATGCACCGCACATCCCCATGTGCTCTCGCTCGCCGATGCCACGTGCCAGCTACCACAACTGGTCCTCTGGCCTCTCGGTCCGTCGGTCCAAGCCTCATGTCCGCCCTTCACCGCTCTGGGTACATCGGCATGGCACGTCCGCTGCACGGCACGCCCATCCTTCACCGCTCCCGGTCCGTCGGCACGGCACGTCTCTACTTGACCTTCACCTCGCCATCGACCACTGTATCCGAGCTCAACACCTGCACATCAACACAGCCAAGAGACACATGTTGCACACATACACCAACACAGAAACACCACAACTCAACGCCACCGGTTAGTCGTAAGCATTAAGCACATAGCGAGATAAGGACTAAACCGGGAAAAGCCTCAAACCTTCCTCATCAAAGTCAATAATTCATCATATATGTTCTCAATCTCCCCCTTGATGAATGCATTAACTAATAATAAAACCAAAAAGGAAGGGTTTGAAGGCAAGCCTCATTCAAGTGCCCAAATGCCAAGCAAAAGCAAACACAAGGCTACTTGAGACGAGGAAGGATCATGAAAACTCCAAATAAAAGCTCTCGGTCCTGAAAGAAACGGGAAAAGCAGGCAAAGCCTCCACACAACCGAAGAGTCAAGAGAAACAAGAGTTTCATGAAATCCCAAAAGGTACTCGAAAACCAATCTCAAATAAATTCAAAAGGTACTTGAAAACCAATCTCAAATAAATTCAAAAGGTACTCGAAAACCAATCTCAAATAAATTGTCAAACAATCATCACAAACGAAACCAAGGTACTTATCCACTTGGGTTTCCAAATTTCTCCCCCTTGATGATTGAATTGACAAAGACCAAACACAAAGAGATGGTTTGAGATACCAAAACGGAAAACTTGGTCCCCAAAGATATGGGCAACGGCTCAACGCAACCAAGCAAGGGATCGGAGCAACAACTCATAAGAGCAAAACTCGATCACACAGAGCGAAAGACTTGGTTCCCAAAGACATGGGCAACGGCTCGACGCAACCAAGTCAAAAATGAGCTAGCCCTCAAGAAAAGGCAGAAAATGGCTCAACACCACTAGCTCAAGGCTCGATACCAATTAAGGTTGAATCAACACAACTAGCTGAAGGCTCCTCAAGATAGAGGCACAGAGGCTCAACACAACTAGCAGAAAACTCGATACCAATCACAAACAGCCAAAAATTGGTGAAAAACAGCTAGTTTCTCAAGACAGAGGCAAAAAGGCTCAACACAACTAGCTGAAGGCTCCATATCAATCGAAAATACCAAGCAAAAACTGCTAGTCTCTCAAGAGAGAGGCAAAAATAGCTCAACACGACTAGCAGGCTCGATACCGACTGAGAGAAACTCAAAGAGAAGCTCAAAACCAAATGGAGAACAAACATTCTGAGCACGCGGAGAAGTTCAAAACAAAACAACTCCCCTTGAAAACAAGCCTATACACAAAAGCTATGCAACAAAGCTCATGACACCAATTTCACTCCATACCAAAAGATGGATACCAATGGAAACACATAAAAGAGCTATACCAATTGAAGAAGGACATAAAAGAGCTAAACTCCCCCTAGCTCAAAGCTCTCCCCAAAATGCACGACTCTCCCCTTTGTGCCAACACCTAAACTCCCCCTTGCAAACAGCTTCTCCCCCTTGACAAAAGGGAACATGCTGAGGGGTTTTGACATTTCTCCACAAATTTGACACAAACACAAGACAAGTCATCAACAAAAAAACGTATGGGGGTGATGAAAAGCATCGAAAATGACCACAAAGTGTATCAGAGCTGGGGGTATGTACACTAAGCTAAACATGCATGAAATGCACAATGCAACAGCTTCAAGTGTATAGCAATCAGAATGAAAAGATGCTCAAAAGGGTGCTGCCCTGAAAGTGTAGCAATCAATAAAAATGCTAGCAAAGGCTCAAACTGATCAAATGAATACAAAATATGAACAATAGAGCATATGAGCAGTGTTAAGCCATTTGAAAAGGAGTTCACCACTAAAATAGCACTTAGCATGAATAGACAGAAAATCAAACAAGTGCTAACTCGAGTATAAAAAGTGAACTACCCCTAGCAAAGTTCAATCATCATGCAATAGAATGAAGCATAAACTTGTGTTATTTTCAATTTTTCATCGGAATTTACAGCTGTATTAACACAAGTTCAAATTAAAAGCATGTGATTGCGAGAGGTTGAAAGCATGGTCATTGCCTAACTTTTCAACCGGGCTAAGCTTATGCAACAAAAGCAATTGGAAGCTTAAAGCACCAGTTTCGGTCTTACACTACACGGCTCAAGTTTAACTCAATTGTGCAATGAGAAACAGTCTCGATACCGTGATGTGCTGAACATGCAATCCCATCTCGATCTTTTCATTTCACTAGACTTGGATCAAATTTTAAGCACAAGGTAAATATGAACAATCCAAGCAAGTGAATGACTCAGTGCAAGAGACATAGCAACCTAGCATACAAAAGATAGCACAAGTGATCTCAACACATCCTACCGATGCTAGTTGCCAATCTCAATGGTGAACAAATTAAAAGTTTCATAGTTGAATAGTCAAGTTCACCATTTGCCAAAAATAGCTTAGCTCATAACATGTATCAAGTGATCAAAAAGAGCCTAAGCTACAAACATCATCATGAATAAACAGGGCATACCATAAAGAGCATAATCCCATTCTCATTGCTCTAAACATGAAGCTCTAAAATGCACTAGAATACATGATGAAATGCATGCACAAGCTAGTCTATCAAAGACAAAGAAAAACTAGCCTAAAAAGGAAAACCCAAAACAAAAGGGTATCGGAGAAGTCCAACTAAGATACAACAAGCAAAATGCTTCCCCAACTAAAAGGGAAACACACACCAAACTCACAAATAAAGAGCCAAGAAACGCTCAAGCGACAGTCAGCAAAATCCACATTGAAAAGACCACACAGCAACAAGAGGTCAAGGAAGAAGAGTACCAAAACCCGAACTCAGAAGTGGATCGGAGGTACCTCATGAAGCGCATGACCTCCTGCTGGTGTGATACCCGAGGGGACGCCTGAATCTGCTGAACTCCGGGGCGCCTGCCTCGCCGAAGTCGTCTCCCCCTCGCCTGATGCTGTCACTCCCACAGGTGCTGCTAGTGCTCACTGGAGAGCTGCTCGAACGAAACCCCAAGTCATGGAAGAAGTGGGATCGGGTCCGTGAGCCGAAATGCTCTCTCCAGGCTCCTGTTCTCCTGCACACTCAAAGGCAGAAGAAACTGCGGATACATGGGTGTATGCCGAGTCTCTGAGTGATGAGTGATTGTCAACTGGAATGATGCGCATGTTCTTTGGCTTGGGTTATGCAGGTGTCGAGCACGGATACAGTGATCAAAGGCAAGGTGAAGGTCAAGTAGAGACGTGCCGTGCCGATGGACCGAGAGTGGCGAAGGGCGGACGTGAGGCTTGGACTGAGGGACCGGAGGCCCGAGGATCAGCTGTGGTGTCTGGCAGCCTGGGACAGCGACGAGCGAAGACTTGCTGTCATGTGTTGCCTGAGTCGTGGACTTGGGGACACGTGTCAGTAGACGGGGTGCACGGTCGGTGCATCCCCTCTACGGCGTCGGTTTGGTGGTTGAGCCAGAGAAAAATCATCGGGTGGACGGTTTCCAGGTTTGGGCCTCAAAACCTGGGTGCGGACGGTTTCCGAGTTTGGCCACAAAACTCGGGCTGAGGACGGTTTCCAGGTTTGGGCCTCAAAACCTGGGCGCTGCGGGTTTGCTGAGTTTGGGCCTCAAAACTCAGATGCTGGTGGGCTGGTTTCCCGGTTAGGGCCTCAAAATCGGGGGTTGGCTGGAAAGGCTGGTTTCCCGGTTTGGGCCACAAAACCGGGGGTGCAGAGCGAGTGGTGGCACGTGGCGGCAATCGGGAGGTTGCGTCGAGGCAACGCTACGGGTTGTGCGGGCGTGGCCGTCGGATCCACCTACCACCGAGTTGGTCCAGAATAACCTTAGGGTTTAGCTGGTTCGCTCTGTAATTAGTTGAGGGGTAGAGTAGGAATTAGAAATTAGGATAAGTAGAGGGAGACACCCTCCTCCCTTCCCATCTCAGTCATTTGCTCTTTGCTTCTAGGGTTTCCTGCTCTCCCAATCCCCTGCTGTAGCTAGCTGAGATCCGCAGAGAACCATACCTCTGTGTACTGGAGATTTTGAGGAAGTGAGGCCGTAACCTCACTGTTGTAGCGTGTGGTAGCCACACGGTTGCAATTTGGTGCCTGTGATTCGCGTTTTGTTTGTGTTCTTCGCAGAATCCTTTTTCTCCTTGTTTTCCCGTCGCTCGATCTTTTTGCTCGGTTCATCTCTTGCAACTTCGTTTGAACCAAGTTGTTCCAGATCGTGAGGCACTTCTTTCCACCGAAAGAATTCACCTCTAACCTCACGGTCTAGGAGATCGATCGATTTTGGTTTCGGGTCAAGTTTTTCTCCTTTCGCCAAAATTCTTCGATTCATCATTTTGGAGATAGGTTCGAGCCATGATCTCTTAGAGATAGCTCACTATCCTCCTTGTGACTCATCTCTCCAAGTTGGAACCCTAGAGGTTTCGTTTTGGGAGAGTTTGACTCAAAATGGTGAACAAACAGTGCAGTCGCGGGGTGACCGGACGCTGAGCACGGGCTGACCGGACGCTGACCCCGTGCGTCCGGTCGATGAATGCTTAGCGTGTTCTTCTGTGACTTGACCGGATGCTAGCTTCCTTGTGTGACCGGACTCATCGGTCTTACTGTTCATTGGGTCTTTTGTCAGTTGACCGGACGCACAGGTCGTGACCGGACGCACTGCCACACAGAGTCCGGTCCAACACAGTAAGGTCCCAGATCAGGTTTTGTGTGACCGGACGCGTCCGGTCCCTGCTGACCGGACGCTGGCCAGAGTCCGGTCCAATACAGAGAGGTTCCAGAACCAATTTCCTGTGATCGGACGCGTCCGGTGCCTTGTGACCGGACGCTCTGGTGAGTCCGGTCAGTGCTGTCTCGGGCTGTTTCATTCGTAGTTCGCTTGCTCATTGTCGGATTTGGTTTCCGTCTTTTGCGTTGACTTTCTAGAGTTGTGTAGTGTCCCGTTGTGCTTCTTGGAAGCATTCATCCTACATCTAGGGTCGTGGACATTAGCAAGCTCTTGGGTTTGTCCTTTGGGGTGATTCTCGGGACAGTGGCTACTAGTTTCCGAAAGGAAAATTTGAAGCTCCCATTCACCCCCCTCTGGTCGCTTTCTGGTTGCTTCTCGGTCCTTCAATTGGTATCGGAGCGGGTTAAGGATCTTCCACCTTAGCCGGTTCCAGATCCACAGAAGGCGACATGGATCGCGGCGTGGGCAAACCGCCGTTGTTCGATGGGACGAACTATGCGTATTGAAAGATACGCATGTCGGCCTATCTGCAGAGTTTGGGTGCTTCCATCTGGGATATTTGCAACTCTGCCGATTACGTGGTCTTGGCTGCTCGTGTCTCTCAGCTTCAGATCGATGAGCACGATGCCAATAGCCGAGCCCGTAATGCTCTTTTCTCGTGCCTGAGCATGAGTGAGTTTGATCGCGTTTCTCACCTCGCTACGGCTCGGGAGATTTGGGCCACCCTCATGCGTTTCCATGAGGGAACCTCTCAAGTCAAAACCCAACTCTACGAGTCGTTCAAGTGAGAGTATGAGAACTTTCGACATATGCCTGGCGAGAGCATAGAGAGTTTATTCGCTCGCTTTCAGGTGATTGTCAACAGGATGAGGGCTAACAAGGAGCTGTTGCCTTTCGACGATCATGAGAGGGCTCTCAAGCTTTTGCATACCCTTGATCGGTCAGTGTGGGATTCCAAAGTTCAGGCAATCATCGAATCACCTAACTATGAGACCCTCACGTGCGACGAGCTCTTCAGTAAGCTCAAGTCCAGTGAGATTGATGCCATGGCAAGGGCTTCTTCTGAGAATCCTTCTGGCCCGACTATGGCTTTGGTTTCTGGCTCTTCTGCTAACCCCTCTGGAGGCCTTGCTCTTTCGTCTCTCTTTTCTGTCATAGAGGACCAGCTGGAGTCTTTGGGGGATGACGAGTTGGCTATGCTCGCCAACTGGTTCTCGCGGTTCCACAACAACCGCATGAACCGTCGCCGTGGAGGAGGACGCTCAGGATGCTATGAGTGCGGCGACCGCGACCACTTCATCGCCAACTGTCCCAAGAAGAAGCATTCATCTGGGAAGGGCGATCATGGGCACAAGTACGACTCCGACAAGCGCAAGGAGAAGTACGTCCCTGCAAGGCACAAGCGGAGGGGCGGCTTCAACAAGGAGTACATCAAGACGAAGTACTTGGAGAAGGCCCAAGCTGAGCAGCGTGCGTTCTTCGCCACGCTTAGCGACGTCGACGACTCGGACGATGACTCCGCTTCCTCAAGCGACGACGAGTCCGAGAAGAAGAAGAGGATCGAGGACAAGCTGAACGGTCTCTACTTCTTCGCCGATGACGACGGCCTCTGCACCATGGCCCTCGGCAAGGAGGTCGACGGCGAGCTGGTGAACTCCCCTCGGAACGATGACGACGACGACGACGACACCTCCCAGGTATCTCTGACCCACGATGAGCTTTTCGCTGAGGTCGAGAAACTTACTGCCGCGCTCCTTAGTCCAGATAAGTTGCTTAGGCGAGCCGCTAGAGAGCGCAAGGAGTTTAGGCAGAAGTGGGAGGATACGGTGAAGGAACTTGATTCTGTCAAGTCCACTGTGGTTGTTACCGATGAGGAGGAGTGCGAGATGTGCACCACGCACATGACTGACCTTCTCACTTTGAGAAGCAAGTATGTTGCGTTGGTAGGAGAGGTGGATGAGCTGAAGGCTAGACCCTCGCTGTTGGGTGCGTGCAAGACTTGTCCTGTCTTGCAATCCGAGTTGGCAGAGAAGAATGCCAAGATTGTGTCTCTTGAGGAGGCCAGCTCGGGTAGCACTGGTGTGACTAGGTGCGCTTTGTGTGAGGGTTTGGAGATGGAGATTGCGAACGTGAAGCATGACAAGATGCAAACCGAGGAGGAAAACACATACCTTCGGACCATCTTATCATGGGTGTCTTGCGGTGAGCCGCAGCTCGGGATGATGATCTCCCAATTCAAGCGAGCTGCTGGAGGTCCTGGTGTAGGTTTTGCTCCGGGTGTTGATCTTTCTGCTTTTGGGAAGATTGGAGAGTCGAGTGGTCTGAACCCGAGTGAGAAGCCCAACTCCACCACTACTCCCAAACTTACCAAGCTTCCACCCAAAGAGCCTCTCAAGCCTAACACCAAGGACGGAGTGTTTGAAGAACCTCCGAGAGCTCCACCCAAGAACCAAGTGTGGCATCCCAAACCCAACCACTTGAAAAACAAGCTTGATACGATGCCACCTATCCAGGAGGAGTGTTTGCCACAGAAGGGCAAAGTGATCCATACCCACAACAGTGAGTACCAACAACCCCCTTTGAGAGCGGTGAGGTACCATTGTGAACATTGTGGGAGAGATGGACAATTGAGTGAGTTTTGCTTTCGACGCAAGAGAGAGGCGCGCCGTGCAAAGGAGATGAACAACACGGACATGTACCATCCTTTCCATGATGTACATGTGTCGAATGTTTAGAGGAGAGCTCCGAGGAGAGCTGCTAGGCCCAGAGGTCCAGAACCTCAAGTTCCCAGGCCTAGACAGAGGAGAGCTCCGAGGGGAGATGCTAGGCCTAGAGGTACAGTGCCTCAGGTTCTTAGGCCTAGGCCTCGTAGAGAGCGTGCCCGGCGGGAGCCTGCAGTTGTAGGCTATGGACCCCGTGGCGGTGGCTTTGTAGTTGAGCGCTTTCCTCCACCGCATTTTGAGTATCGCGGTGAGCGTTCCTTCCCCAGCGGACCACGTTCTTCTAAACATGGTGATCGCTTCCTTCGTAGGTGTGCTAGGAATGGTTTTTTCGCTAACCGTTCTTTTGAGCAGCCGGCCCAACACTGGTATTCCCTTTACTTCACTAACCCCAGTGTTGGCTCGTATGCTCACCCTATGTATTTTTATTGACGTAGGTAAAACGAATGGAGAACATTTGGTTGGTGGATTCCGGGTGTTCGAGGCACATGACCGGAAACACCAAGTGGTTCTCCAGTCTTAGTCCGGTCGCCGGAAAGGAGTATATCACCTTCGGCGACAACAGCAAAGGTAAGGTGTTGTCTCATGGGTCAGTGCGAGTTAATGAGTACTTTGTGTTGAGCGATGTTGCTCTTGTTTCTAACTTGCATTTTAACCTTCTTTCTGTTTCGCAACTCTTTGATGACGACTATGAGATTCGTTTTAAGCCGAATCTCAGTCGTATTTTGGACCCTCAGGGCAATCTTGTTTGTGGGATTTCGCCCTTTGGGAAAGTCTTTCGTGCGGATTTCTCGGAGTCTTTTGGCATTTCTCGTTGTCTTGTGGCTGGACCTTCTTCTTCCGATCTTTGGAAGTGGCATAGGAGACTTGGACATTTGAGCTTCGACTTGCTTGCAAGGCTTAGTTGACTTGGCCTAATCCGAGGATTGCCCAAGTTATCCATGGAGAAGGATCTTGTTTGCCACTCTTGTAGACATGGGAAGATGGTTGCCGCTCCCCACCATCCAGTGACTCAGGTCATGACTAAGCGCCCTGGAGAGCTTTTACACATGGCCCTTGTTGGTCCGGCTCGGGTGAGCTCGGTTGGGGGGAAGTGGTATGTGCTTGTCGTTGTTGATGACTTTTCGAGATATTCGTGGGTCTTCTTTTTAGCTCAGAAGACCGAGACTTTCTCCTTTGCTCGCAATCTGATTTTGCGTCTTCAGAACGAGTTTCCTTTGAGTTCGATGCGAGCTATTAGGAGTGATAATAGTTCCGAATTCAAGAATTCGGATTTTGAGAAGTTTTGTAACTCTTTGGGTTTGGAGCATCAGTTTTCTTCCCCCTACACACCGCCACAGAATGGTGTTGTAGAGAGGAAGAATCGGAACCTTGTAGAGATGGCCAGGACGATGCTCGATGAGCATAGGACTTCTTGGCGTTATTGGGCCGAAGCTATGAACACTGCATGCTATATTTCCAATCGCATTTTTCTGAGAGCTTTCTTGAAAAAGACTTCTTATGAGTTGCGTTTTGGTAGACAGCCCAAGGTGAGTTATTTTAGAGTTTTTGGTTGCCACTGTTTTATACTTAAGAAAGGCAACCTGGACAAATTTGAGTCTCGTTCTTCTAACGGTGTGTTTTTGGGTTATGGCACTCACACTCGAGCTTATCGTGTACTTAACCTTGACACTAACCGAGTCATGGAGACATCCAATGTCACCTTCGACGAGACCATGGTTTGTCCCTCTTCTCGTTTTGAGCGTGCAGGTGATCATGAGGTTGGCGAGCCTCTTTTCGATGATGAAGAAGAAGGTGCAGAAGGCATGGATGACCCAGCACCTCCTCCTCCACCTGCTGTGCCGCAAAGAGCGGCTTTTACAACGACTCACGGCCCCGACACGTCTTCTTCCTGGGGGCCGTGGGATCCACCACCCCGAGCTGTACCCTTTGTACCCGGGGAGGCACCAGCAGCTGTTGAGGAGGAGGCCACTTCGGCAAGGGAGGCGCCACGACACATTGAGCGCCAGCACCCGCCTCAGCAGATGATCGGCAGCATCGACGAACGCGTCACCCGGTCAAGGCAAATCTCTCACTTTGCTCATTCTGCATTTGTTGCTGATTTTGAACCCCGGGATGTTGGACACGCTTTGACGGATCCGGATTGGGTCAATGCCATGCATGAGGAGTTAGAAAACTTTGAGAGAAATCGGGTTTGGGTTCTAGTGTCTCCACCTTCTAAGTGTCATCCAATTGGGACAAAATGGGTTTTCAAAAACAAACAGGGAGAAGATGGTCATGTTGTTTGAAACAAGGCCAGACTCGTAGCCCAGGGATATAGTCAGAAGGAGGGGATAGACTATGAGGAGACTTTTGCTCCTGTAGCACGTTTGGAGGCTATTAGGATACTCTTGGCTTTTGCTGCATCCAAAGGTTTCAAACTTTTTCAAATGGATGTCAAGAGTGCCTTCTTAAACGACTACATAGAAGAGGAGGTGTATGTTAGACAACCCCCCGGTTTTGAAAATCCCAAGTTTCCAAACCATGTCTTTAAACTCCACAAAGCTATGTATGGTTCGAAACAAGCCCCTAGAGCCTGGTATGATAGATTGAAAACCTTTTTGCTTGCTAAGGGTTTTAAAATGGGATGTGTAGATAAAACGCTCTTTCTCCTCAAGCAAGGCACTGATATTCTCTTGGTCCAAATTTACATGGATGATATCATTTTCGGTGGTTCTTCTCACGCTTTGGTTGCCAAGTTTGCAGACACTATGAGCAGGGAGTTCGAGATGAGCATGATGGGCGAGTTGACGTTTTTCCTTGGGATGCAAATCAAGCAATCCCGAGAAGGAACGTTCGTGCACCAGGGTAAGTATACTCGCGACATTCTGAAGAAGTTCGATATGGGTGAGGCCAAGCCTCTTCCAATACCCATGTCGACCACGATGGCCCTGGATGCGGACAAGGAGGGAGAAGCAGTGGACCAGAAGGAGTACCGGAGTATGATCGGGTCGTTGCTGTACCTGACGGCGACACGCCCGGACATCCAGTTCGCGGTGTGTCTTTGCGCGCGTTTTCAGTCTTCGCCGCGCACCTCTCACCATCAGGCGGTCAAGCGTATTATGAGGTACTTATGCTTCACTCCATAGTTCAGGATTTGGTATTCTGCTTCCTCCAACCTCTCCCTTTGCGGTTATTCCGATGCCGATTTTGCTGGTTGCCGTATTGAGCGCAAGTCCACTTCTGGGACTTGCCAATATATTGGTTCTTCTCTTGTATCGTGGTCTTCTCGCAAGCAGTCTAGTGTCGCCCAGTCTACCACGGAGGCTGAGTATGTTGCTGCAGCTAGCTGCTGTTCCCAGTTACTCTGGATGATGGCCACTTTGCATGATTTTGGTCTGAGCTTTTCTCGCGTTCCCTTGCTTTATGACAGCACGAGTGCGATTAGCGTTGCTAAGAACCCCGTGCTTCACTCGAAGACCAAACACATTGATGTGCGCTTTCATTTTCTGCGAGACCACTATGAGAAGGGTGATATCGACCTTCGCCATGTCGATACTCATCATCAGCTTGCTGATATTTTCACCAAGCCTTTGGACCAATCAACCTTTAATCGGTTGAGAGGTGAGCTTGGTGTGTGTTTCCCCTTTTAGATGGGGGAAACATTTTGACTCTTGTATGATACACTGACTTTGTGTTTTCAGTTGGTTTTGTTTAGTTTTTGATTTCTTCATGCATTTTTACGCATTTTTACATTTTAGCATACGCTTTTACATTCTGAGCTTCATGTGTATAATCTGAAGAATGTAACTATGCTCTGTGTAGTTTTTACTCCGATGCTTTATGATGTTGTAGCTTATGGTCTTTCTGATCTCTAATACATGTTGTGAGCTGAGCTATTTTTGAATAGTGAACTTGCTTAATGAACATAAAACTTGAAAATATTCACCATTGAGATATGCAACTGGCATGTGTAGGATGTGTTGAGGTCATTCCTGCTTTTCATATATGCTAGGTTGCTATGTCTCTAGTGTTGAGTCATTCACTTGCTTGGTATGTTCATATTCTGTTTAAAATCTGAACCAAGTTAAGTGAATTGGAAAGATCGAGATGGGTTTGCTTGTTAGCACCTCACAGTTTCGAGACTGTTTCCCATTGCACTTTTGGGTTAAACTTGAGCTGTGTAGTGTATGACCGAAACTGTCGCTTTAAGCTTCTGATTGCTTCTGCATAGGCTTCACACAGTTGAAAAGTTAGGCAATAACAAGCATTCAACCTCTCGCAGTCACATGCTATTTTTCTAAAACTTGTGTAATTTCACCGCTGCAACTCCGATTAAAATCTGAAATCACAAGTATATGCCTCAATTGGTATCAGCATGATGATTGAACTGTGCTAGGGGTAGTTCACTTGGTATACATGCTTAGCACATTTGACCTCTTTTCCATACATGTCTTGTGCTATTTTGATGGTGAATACCTTTTTGGCTAAAAACTGCTCACATGTTCATATTTCATATTTCATTCTTAGTGATCAGTCTGAGCCTTTGCTAGCATTCTGTGCATTTTGTGAGTCATCGGATCAGAACTCCGTAGAGCATCTTTGCACTTTTTTGATTCTACTCCTGAAGCTCCTAACTTGCATTTTGACTCATATGCATTTTGGAAGGGGAGAAATCTGCGTGTTGGCACTTTTTGCTGGTGCACTTTCTGAGGGGGAGCTTTGTCTCTTGACAAGTGCATTTTCAACTAAGGGGGAGAAATTGCAAATCATAACCCTCCTTTTTGCTTGGGGGAAGCCTTCCTGGTTGTTTGCACTATTCAAGCGGGAGTTTTTGTTGCTTCCTATTGGCCGTAAGGCATTGGTATCGAGCTTTCTTGCTTGAGGGACTAGCATTTTGCTTTGATATTTTCAATTGGTATTTGCTAGCGGTGTTGAGCCTGTTCTACCTCTTCTTGAGGGCTAGCTTTGCTTTGCTTGGTCACGTCGAGCCGTTGCCCATGTCTTTGGGGACCAAGTTGTTTTGCTCTTTCCACTTGACCTTCTTCGGCTTTGCTATGCTTTTGGGTCATTTGGTCGAGTTCTCTCTTCTCCTTCTTCTTCTTTTCTCCCTTTCATTATGATTTGTGTTGGTAGTTGACAATGCACTCATCAAGGGGGAGATTGCGGATACATGGGTGTATGCCGAGTCTCTGAGTGATGAGTGATTGTCAACTGGAATGATGTGCATCTTCTTTGGCTTGTGTTGTGCAGGTGTCGAGCACGGATACAGTGATCAAAGGCAAGGTGAAGGTCAAGTAGAGACGTGCCGTGCCGATGGACCGAGAGTGGCGAAGGGCGGACGTGAGGCTTGGACTGAGGGACCGGAGGCCCGAGGATCAGCTGTGGTGGCTGGCAGCCTGGGACAGCGACGAGCGAAGACTTGCGGTCATGTGTTGCCTGAGTCATGGACTTGGGGACACGTGTCAGTAGACAGGGTGCACGGTCGGTGCATCCCCTCTACGGCGTCGGTTTGTTGGTTGAGCCAGAGAAAAACCATCGGGTGGACGGTTTCCAGGTTTGGGCCTCAAAACCTAGGTGCGGACGGTTTCCGAGTTTGGCCACAAAACTCGGGCTGAGGATGGTTTCCAGGTTTGGGCCTCAAAACCTGGGTGCTGCGGGTTTGCTGAGTTTGGGCCTCAAAACTCAGATGCTGGTGGGCTAGTTTCCCGGTTTGGGCCTCAAAACCGGGGGTTGGCTGGAAAGGCTGGTTTCCCGGTTTGGGCCACAAAACCGGGGGTGCAGAGCGAGTGGTGGCACGTGGCGGCAATCGGGAGGTTGCATCGAGGCAACGCTACGGGTTGTGCGGGCGTGGCCGTCGGATCCACCTACCACCGAGTTGGTCCAGAATAACCTTAGGGTTTAGCTGGTTCGTTCTGTAATTAGTTGAGGGGTAGAGTAGGAATTAGAAATTAGGATAAGTAGAGGGAGACACCCTCCTCCCTTCCCATCTCAGTCATTTGCTCTTTGCTTCTAGGGTTTCCTGCTCTCCCAATCCCCTGCTGTAGCTAGCTGAGATCCGCAGAGAACCATACCTCTGTGTACTGGAGATTTTGAGGAAGTGAGGCCGTAACCTCACTGTTGTAGCGTGTGGTAGCCACACGGTTGCAATTTGGTGCTTGTGATTCGCGTTTGGTTTGTGTTCTTCGCGGAATCCTTTTTCTCCTTGTTTTCCCGTCGCTCGATCTTTTTGCTCGGTTCATCTCTTGCAAATTCGTTTGAACCAAGTTGTTCCAGATCGTGAGGCACTTCTTTCCACTGAAGGAATTCACCTCTAACCTCACGGTCTAGGAGATCAATCGATTTTGGTTTCGGGTCAAGTTTTTCTCCTTTTCCCCAAAATTCTTCGATTCATCGTTTTGGAGATAGGTTCGAGCCATGATCTCTTAGAGATAGCTCACTATCCTCCTTGTGACTCATCTCTCCAAGTTGGAACCCTAGAGGTTTCGTTTTGGGAGAGTTTGACTCAAAATGGTGAACAAACAGTGCAGTCGCGGGGTGACCGGACGCTGAGCACGGGCTGACCGGACGCTGACCCCGTGCGTCCGGTCGATGAATGCTTAGCGTGTTCTTCTGTGACTTGACCGGATGCTAGCTTCCTTGTGTGACCGGACTCATCGGTCTTACTGTTCATTGGGTCTTTTGTCAGTTGACCGGACGCACAGGTCGTGACCGGACGCACTGCCACACAGAGTCCGGTCCAACACAGTAAGGTCCCAGATCAGGTTTTGTGTGACCGAACGCGTCCGGTCCCTGCTGACCGGACGCTGGCCAGAGTCCGGTCCAATACAGAGAGGTTCCAGAACCAATTTCCTGTGATCGGACGCGTCCGGTGCCTTGTGACCGGACGCTCTGGTGAGTCCGGTCAGTGCTGTCTCGGGCTGTTTCATTCGTAGTTCGCTTGCTCATTGTCGGATTTGGTTTCCGTCTTTTGCGTTGACTTTCTAGAGTTGTGTAGTGTCCCGTTGTGCTTCTTGGAAGCATTCATCCTACATCTAGGGTCGTGGACATTAGCAAGCTCTTGGGTTTGTCCTTTGGGGTGATTCTCGGGACAGTGGCTACTAGTTTCCGAAAGGAAAATTTGAAGCTCCCATTCACCCCCCTCTGGTCGCTTTCTGGTTGCTTCTCGGTCCTTCAGAAACACAAGGCATTGTGTCATCCAGTATGACCTCAAGGTCTCCACGAAAACAGTTAGTCACATAATAAGCATAAGGTGAACTCTCAACAAAAAGAGGCCTACCTATGAATGATACCGCAAGGAGATCTGAACTCAAACTAGTCAAGACTACCATGCAACATGATAAAGCACTGTAGCAAAATGTAGCCTAAAGACATGATCAACCCAAACATAACCTAAGCCTCAACACATGCTACAATGCAAGATAATGATAGCAATAGATCCAAAAGCATGTAACATGATAAAATTGTGGAAAGGCTAGTGCTCAAACTAATCATATCAACAGGATACATGTAGCTAACCAAAACTAGCACCTGACAAGTGACACCTAATGAACATCATACCACTATAAATAAAGCTCATGGAGAAGTATGGTAAAGCATGGCACAATGCTCATGAGGATCACAGACTAGCATGAAAAGTGGAATAGCCACCAAACTATACAAAAGACTAGCATGACATGATATACAAGATAGCACATGCTAGACTAAAAAAAACAAGATACAAAAGAAAATGTACATGCAAAAAACTATACAAGTGAGCACATGAAAGACCATCTCATACCACAAGACATAGATCATGGATGTACAAGGTATGAGTGTATATGAAAGCTCACCAGATAACAAAAACCTCTTTGGAGGCAAATCTAAGCGGGGTGTAGAGAACCATTAACTCTTGATCACATCTAAAAGATCAAGCTCCATTAGGCGCATGTTCTCCACCCCGTGTCCTCATATCTACACACAACAGGACAAAGCAGCCCGAGTCTTGGATCCCGAAGGGTTAGCAAGTATGTACTTGGGAACCCAAGACTTGGTCACAAAACTCAACTTATCTTGTGGGTTAGCATGATGCAAAAGTTGGTTCAAATGCAATTGTGAAACACCCTTGGAAGCATTCCTCAAAAGGACAACTCGAGGAGAAGAACGAGTCGTACCATGGGAAAAGAGGCAAACATCTTCCAAGATTTTTGTAGAAGAACCAATAGAAGCACCATGAAAAGCATGACGTGGACCAAGAGAAGAAGCACTAGAGGCATGTCCATGATCATGACCTATCCCACTATAAAAGGAGTCATAAAACCCATCAACCAATAGGGGCTTCTTACTAGGAACACATGTATTCATGCCATGAGAAGGGCTATGAACCACCAAGTTCCTAGAAGAGCGAGCTTGGCGCAAGCGTTTGGCACGCCGATAGCAAAAACTTTCTTGATGCCCATCTTTCTCACAAAAAGAGCAATGGTACAAAGGCCTACTGGAACGCTCACCATTCTCCGACAAGTGAGAAGTCCCTTGGGACTTAGAACAAGAAGCATCAACAACCAACTTGGTGCCAACACTAGGAGCACACGTGCCATGGGAAAAGCTACGCGGCTTCCTAAAAGCCTTAGCTTGAATTCGTCGCTCGTGTTTGACACGGCGGAAACAAAAATCGAATGAGTGTCCATCCTTCTTGCAAAAGGTGCAATGAAAAACCGGATTGGGAGCACGAGTCCCAAAAACATGAGAAGCACCCTTATCAAGAGAAGTCCCTTGGACATCACTCGAAGAAACAACAAGGTTAGGAGTAGCTATGAAAGAGCTATCCAAAACCTTGACACTAATGCTATCGTCAAAAGACTCACGCGCAACACAAGAACTCAACTCCGGTTGCAAAGATGCAGGCTTGGAAATATGAACATCGGAGTTGCAAGAAATGCGTGACTCAAATGACTTAGCACAAAGGCTCTTGCATCTTTTGGCCAAAACCTCATTTTCAAACATGAGGCGATCACAAGTACCACAAGGAGTGTTTCTCAAATTTTCCATCTCCTTTCTAATGCACTCGACATATGTGGTATGCAAGAGTTCATTTTCTTTTTCAAGGTTGGCACTCATATCATTGTGCTCAACCAACTTGGCGCTCATATCATCGCGCAAAACCTTCAAAGCCAAAACTTATTTTTCTAAAACAATGCAAGATGTGCAAATGAAATCGGTGGAAGAAACATCACCATTTACATCATGCAAGGAATCATTAATATCACTAGAAGCATGGCAAGCATTTTTATTCAAAGAGCATGAACTACAAGGCCTAGAATTTAATTCAACAATTTCAGCCCTAGCATGCTCAAGTTCATCTACACATGTGGTGTGAGTCAATTTTAGTTCATCAATTTCAGCACACAAAGACTCACAATAAACTCATGGTAACAAAGCATTTGACTTAAGCAAGGCTATTTCAGTTTTAGCACACTCAAGATCCTTGCGCAAGTCAATGCAAACTAGACATGGTTCAGAAGCATTGGATTTCAACAGTTCATATTCAGATTTTAAATTATCAAGAGAAAAGCATAGCTCATCATTCTTCCTAACCATGTCACTACAAGAGGTGCAAGGTAAAGATGCACTAGACTTCCAATGAAAAAGGCCACATTTTAACCTAGTGATGGGCATTTCAACTTCTTGATCTTCCTATGCAAGGTATCACAAAGCTCATCATATCTAACATTATCATCACAACAAGCTTCATATCGTTGGGACAAAATCCCAAGACTAGCGAGAAGTGTACCTTTCTTGGCCTTACCAAGTTCATGAATACGATCCTCCGTTGAATGCTCATCATCTCCTAGGAAGTCCAGCAAAGCATCCACCTCACGTTCTGCCTCAAGAGCCGCACTCCTCCTTCTTCTGGAAATGTCATCCTCGATCGCACGTCCATGATTCAAACCTATAGACAAGGACACGCTGGAAGAACTAGATGCCATTTCTAAAAGCACCGTTAGTGTTAGCCAAACAAAAGCTCAACACCTCGACAAACCACGTCGGAAGCCAAACCACTCTAAAAGGTCGCCTTCGCGGATCCGGAACCGATTAAAGTAGAGAGATCCTTAACTGGCTTTGATACCAATTGAAGGACCGAATTGGTGACCAGAGGGCGGGTGAATGGGAGCCTCAAATTTCTTCTCGAGAAATGATGGCCCTTGTCCTAGAAAATCACCCCAAAAGCAAAGACTCAAACAACCGGTGAGTTCACGACCTACAAATAGGTGGATACCCTAGGAGATGTCCTAGAGGTACAGCGGAACTACCGAAGAACCCCGAAACCAAGCGCCAAAGCAACGGGGCAAAAACTGCAGAAGCAAGCTCCTAGAACAATCGAACCTCCGATAACGGAACACCCCACTCCTATGGAGAAGAGGAAAGTGTTCGACCAAAAATACTTAGGCCAAATAGTGGCAAAATCACCTTGGAAAGATCCTTATGAAGTTAGAAAACTAACGCAACAGACGGATCTCAAATTGGAGCTCGAACGCAAAAGATACGGCCGCTAGAACCAACGAAACTCCGAAAGCGGAACACTTAACTCCTATGGAGAAGAAGGAAGTGTCCGACCAAAAATACTTTGACCAATGGTGGAAAAAGTACTTTGGAATGATCCTTGAGAAGTTAGTAAACCAATGCAACAAACGGATCACAAATCGGAGCTCGTACGCAAAAGATATGGACGAAATCAGCAAAACTGTGGAGTGGCGGGCTGTCCGCTAGTGAACCGCGGACAATCCGCTATTGAACCCCGGACAGTCCGGGAATGAGTCCCGGACAGTCCGCCGTTCAAAAATGAAAACAGCAACCTCGCTGCCCATGAACAGCCCCGACCCCCGGACAGTCCGGGGATGAGTCCCGGACAGTCCGCCACTGTCCAGAAAACCCAAAAACAACTCGGGACAAAACCAAAATCGATTGGATCTTCACCAAATCGAATGGGGCTGCAACCAAACTTCTCCCAAGTGTTCTTCTATGTGTTGGAAAGCTAATCCTAGGATATCATCGCTCCAAACCAACTAATCCATGAGAAATCGGAAGAACACGAGAAAAGGGGAAAGAACGAAGAACGAACGCGATTTTGACCCGATCTATGTGCTCGTGAGGTTAGAGAAGAAATCCTTTGGTGGAAAGAAGGAGCTCACGACATAGAACAATTTGATTCAAACGGAATCGCAAATCGTCGCTCGGAGAGGGAGAACGAGGCAAATCTCCGGGAGGGGAAAAACCAAAACGCGAAGAACAAAAATGCGAATCGATCCAAATTTCAGCCAACACAAGAGGAGTAAAAAATTGATCCTTGGATTGCTACGGGATGATGAATTGTGTAGCACACTGTGTTGGGTTACAAGCCACTCCTCGCAACAACAAAGCGTGGATGGCGAAAAGCTCAAGAACAAGAGCCACTCCTCTCCTCTAACCCTAGCCTCCTCTCAAAAGAACAAAATGAGAGTGACACCTCCAAGGATGGCTGTCCAACATAGCCCCTTCATCTATATATAGGCGCACGTCCAAATGACACAAATGCCCTAACATGAAGTACTAACCCAAATACCCCCTAGGGGTAAAACCGTCCAACTCTGGCAGTTTCCATCCGACGGCCACGCGCCTTCTCATCCTTCGCTTCGCCTCGACGCAAGCTCCAGGATGCCGCCATGTGTCGTTACCATCGACCGCCGCGCCTTCTCACCGATAGCTTCGCCGCAACGCAAGCCTCTCGGTGCTGCCACGCGTCGACCGTCCTTTCGGACCTTCCCCCGGTTTTGAGGCCCAAACCGAGAAACCTGCCAGCCCAAGTTTTGAGGCCCAAACCTGGAAACCGTCCACCCCGAGTTTTGAGGCCCAAACTTAGAAACCCGCGAGCCTAGGTTTTGAGGCCCAAACCTGGAAACCATCCATCCCGATTTTTGAGGCCCAAACTCGGAAACCGGCCACCCGAGTTTTGAGGCCCAAACTCGGAAACCATCGAGGTAGCTTTTTGAGGCTCAGCTACCGAACCTGCGCCATAGATGGGATGTGGTTCGCACACCCTGACCACCGGCACCGATGTCGATGCATGTCCAGCCTCCACGCCGGGCACAACGCCTTCGCCTTCCTTCTTGACTCGGCCGACGGTACTTGCGCCGCACGCAAGCCCGTGTCCGACCTCCCGCCAAGTGCCACGACGCCATCGTCTTCGTCCCGACTCGGCCGATGCACTGCACATCCCCATGTGCTCTCGCTCGCCGATGCCACGTGCCAGCTACCACTGCTGGTCCTCTGGCCTCTCGGTCCGTCGGTCCAAGCCTCACGTCCGCCCTTCACCGCTCTGGGTACATCGGCATGGCACGTCCGCCGCATGGCACGCCCATCCTTCACCGCTCCCGGTCCGTCGGCACGACACGTCTCTACTTGACCTTCACCTCGCCATCGACCACTGTATCCGAGCTCAACACCTGCACATCAACACAGCCAAGAGACACATGTTGCACACGCACACCAACACAGAAACACCACAACTCAACGCCACCGGTTAGTCATAAGCATTAAGCACATAGCGAGATAAGGACTAAACCGGGAAAAGCCTCAAACCTTCCTCATCAAAGTCAATCATTCATCATATATGTTCTCAGTAAAACGCCAGCCCCATTCGTTTTTCGACGATGGGCGGTAACGTATTCGTCCGAGGGTGCTTTCGTCGGTAGCCCCTCGGCGTGTAATGTAAAACGCCCGCCCCATTCGGTTTTCGACGAGGGCGGTAACGTATTCTCGTGAGGGTGCTTTCGTCGGTAGCACCTCGGCATGTAATGTAAAACGCCCGCACCATTCTTTTTTCGACGAGGGCGATAACGAATTCGTGCGAGGGTGCTTTCGTCGCTAGCCCCTCGGCGTGTAATGTAAAACGCCGCCACATTCATTTTTCGACGAGGGGCGGTAATGTATTCGCGCGAGGGTGCTTTCGTCGCTAGCCCCTCGGCGTGTAATGTAAAACGCCCGCCCCATTCGTTTTTCGACGAGGGGCGGTAACGTATTCGTCTGTGGGTGCTTTCGTCGGTAGCCCCTCGGCGTGTAGTGTAAAACGCCCGCCCCCATTCGTTTTTTGACGAGGGGCGATAACGTATTCGTGCGAGGGTGCTTTCGTCGGTAGCCCCTCCGCGTGTAATGTAAAATGCCCGCCCCATTCTTTTTTCGACGAGGGGCGGTAACATATGCGCGCGAGGGTGCTTTCGTTGCTAGCCCCTCGGCGTGTAATGTAAAACACCCGCCCCATTCGTTTTTCGACGAGGGGCGGTAACGTATTCGTCCGAGGGTGCTTTCGTTGGTAGCCCCTCGGCTTGTAATGTGAAACGCCCGCCCCCATTCATTTTTCGATGAGGGGCGATAACGTATTCGTGCGAGGGTGCTTTCATCGGTAGCCCTTCGGCGTGTAATGTAAAACGCCCGCCCCCATTCGTTTTTCGACGAGGAGCGATAACGTATTCGCACGAGGGTGCTTTCATCGGTAGCCCCTCCGCGTGTAATGTAAAACACCCGCCCCATTCGTTTTTCGACGAGGTGCGGTAACATATTCGCGCGAGGGTGCTTTCGTCGCTAGCCCCTCGGTGTGTAATGTTAAACGCCTGCCCCATTCGTTTTTGGACGAGGGGCGGCAACGTATTCGTCTGAGGGTGCTTTTGTCGGTAGCCCCTCGGCGTGTAATGTAAAACGCCCGCCCCGATTCGTTTTTCGACGAGGGGCGGTAACGTATTCGTCCGACGGTGCTTTCGTCGGTAGCCCCTCGGCGTGTAATGTGAAAGGCCGCCCCCATTCATTTTTCGACGAGGGGCGATAACGTATTCGCGCAAGGGTGCTTTCGTCGGTAGCCCCTCAGCGTGTAATGTAAAACGCCCGCCCCAGTCGTTTTTCGACGAGGGGTGGTAACGTATTCGTCCGAGGGTACTTTCGTCGGTAGCCCCTCGGCGTGTAATGTAAAACGCCCGCCCCCATTCGTTTTTCGACGAGGGGTGGTAACGCATTCACCCCGAGGGTGCTTTCGCCGGTAGGTTCTCGGTGTGTAATTTAAAATGCCTACCTCATTTGTTTTTCGACGAGGGGCGGTAACGTATTCGTCCGAGGGTGCTTTCGTCGCTAGCCCCTCAGCGTGTAATGTAAAACGCCTGCCCCATTCGTTTTTCGACGAGGGGCGGTAACGTATTCACGCGAGGGTGCTTTTGTCGGTTGCCCCTCGGCGTGTAATGTAAAACGCCTGCCTCATTCATTTTTTGATGAGAGGCTTTAACGGATTCACCCCGGTAGGTAGGAATATTTATGCCCGTAGGCTGTCTTCCACCCTATCTCATTTTCGGAGGGTCAGAATGTTTATGCTCGTAGGCCGTTTTCTGCCCTCTCGCATTTTCGGAGGGTCAGAATGTTTATGCCCGTAGGCTGTCTTCCGCCCTCTCGCATTTGCGGAGGGCCGGAATTTTTATGCCTGTAGGCTGTTTTCCACCCTCTCACATTTTCAGAGGGTCGGAATGCATATGCCCGTAGGCTGTCTTCCGCCCTCTCGCGTTTTCGGAGGGCCGGAATATTCATGCCCGTAGGCTGTCGAGATTGTCGAGCCTTGTCGAAGAAGGTTTCCGTCTGACGGGCCGACATTCTCTAATAATGCAAATTTTGGACGAATGTCTCAACCCTTTTTGGTTGTTTTCGTCATTGGATCCATGATCGAATATGGGGAAGTTTTGATACCTTAATGTTTTTAAGGTTACACTTGGTTGCCTCATTAAAAAACCTCACACCCTTTTTGAGGGCTTCGTCTACCCACTTCTCTTTCAGGAATATATTTATGCATTTGCTCATGATTATGGATTAAATGGTTCCAAACCCGTGGAAATTTTTGGTTGTAATAACAAGAAATTTAGTTCAATACTTGTGAAATGTTTAATTATTCGAATGTATCAGCAGAATTTTATGATTAATTCGTTTAATTATCCTAACCAAGATCGATTGTTGGATCACCGTGCAGCTACTTGATTAAAAAAACGTTGAAGGTAAAAACAAAAGGTGAAAGAAACACTATTCTAAGGATCGAAGCTACGCGAGTTGTTGGCGTTCCAGGTGTGAATTGTCTCTTCTATTTTTTCGTTCACTAAGCGAAACTCTCCTGGCCTTGCCATGCTTGCAATGACGAAAGGACCACATCACTGTGACTGCAACTTTTCCTTGCTTCGCCGTGTCTAGTGATTATGCCGAAAGGAGAGGGCATCTTCATGCAAAGATAACTTTGCTTTATGACAACTTTGAACCTATTGGTGAATCCCCTGCCAAAAATGGCTGTGTAGGGATAGTCCATGTTGACTATGTCGAATGTCAGCATTTTGGTTCGCACCTTTTCGTCCTGGGCAAAAGAAACCGGTACCTGCTTTTTGCCGATAGCGTCTACCTTTCTTCCGCCGAAACCGTATAATGAGTTACCGGGTGGGTCCAACCCCTCCTGTCCATGCCCATTGTTTTGAAAGCCTTGATGAACAATATGTCAGCTGAACTTCCAGTGTCTATCATAATGTTGTGTAGCATAAACCCAGCTACGTTGGCGGTAGCTACGAATGCATCGTAGTGGGGATAATCGCGGACTCTGAAATCAGACTCATCGAAAGTTATCGGCAACAATGACCATGTCGGCCTACTCAAAGGCAACCTTGGTGATACCATTTGCACTCTTCTGTGGTAATCTCGTCTTGATCTCTTGCTTTCGTGCTCTAGATTGGACCCACCGGTTATGGCGAATATGTGACCTCGAGACGGAAGGATGTTGTTGACTACATTAGGCTCGTGCTCGCCATCTTGCATTTGTTGGTATGGCTGCGATGCCGCCTGGCTTTGTGTCCGACCTTGAACTGAGACTACCGGTGGCTGCATTGGCTGATGGTGATACTGCTCTCAATTGGCATCGAACTTTTTTGCTCTTCAATTGGTATCGGAGCAGGTTAAGGATCTTCCACCTTAGCCGGTTCCAGATCCACAGAAGGCGACATGGATAGCGGCATGGGCAAACCTCCGTTTTTCGATGGGACAAACTATGCGTATTGGAAGATACGTATGTCGGCCTATCTTCAGAGCATGGGTGCTTCTGTCTGGGATATTTGCAACAAGGCTGATTACGTGGTTCTGGCTGCTCGTGCTACTTAGCTGCAGATCGATGAGCACGATGCCAATAGCCGAGCCCGTAATGCTCTTTTCTCATGTTTGAGCATGTCTGAGTTTGATCGTGTTTCTCACCTCCCCACGGCTCAGGAGATTTGGGCGACCCTCATGCGTTTCCATGAGGGAACCACTCAAGTCAAATCTCATCTCTATGAGTCGCACAAGCGGGAGTATGAGAACTTTCAACACATGCCTGGCGAGAGCATAGAAAGTTTATTCGCTCGCTTTCAGGTGATTGTCAATAGGATGAGGGCTAACAAGGAGCTGTTGCCTTTCGATGATCATGAGAGGGCTCTTAAGCTTTTGCACACTCTTGATCGGTCGGTGTGGGACTCAAAGGTTCAGGCGATCATCGAATCACCTAACTATGAGACCCTCACATGCGACGAGCTCTTGAGTAAGCTCAAGTCCAGTGAGATTGATGCCATGGCGAGGGCTTCATATGAGAATCCTTCTGGCCCGTCGATGGCTTTGCTTTCTGGCTCTTCTGCTAACCCCTCTGGAGGATTTGCACTTTCTTCTCTTCTTTCAGTCACAGAGGAGCAGCTGGAGTTCATGAGGGATGACGAGTTGGGTTTGCTTGCCAACCGGTTCTCGCGGTTCCATAACAACCGCATGAACCGTCGCCGCGGAGGACAATGCTCTGGATGTTTCGAGTGCGGCGATCCCGAGCACTTCATCGCCAACTGTCCCAAGAAGAACAAGCAAGCATTTGGGAAGGGCGATCATGGGCACAAGTACGACTTCAGCAAGCGCAAGGAGAAGTATGTCCCCGCGAAGCACAAGCGGAAGAGCGGCTTCAACAAGGAGTACATCAAGAAGAAGTACTTAGAGAAGGCCCAGGCTGAGCAGCGTGCTTTCTTCGCCATGCTCAGCGACGTCGACGGCTCGGATGACGACTCTGCTTCCTCAAGCGACGACGAGTCCGAGAAGAAGAAGAAGATCGAGGACAAGCTGAACGGCCTCTGCTTCTTCGCTGACAACGAGGGTTTTTGCACCATGGCCCTCGGCTAGGAGGTCGACAACCAGCTGGAGGAGATCCCTCAGAACGATGACGACGACGACACCTCCCAGGTATCTTAGACCCCTGATGAGCTTTCTGCTGAGGTCGAGAAACTTACTGCCACCCTTCTTAGTCAATATAAGTTGCTTAGGCGTGCTGCTAGAGAGCGGAAGGAGTTTAGGCAGAAGTGGGAGGATACGGTGAAGGAGCTTGAATCTGTCAAGTCCACCGTTGTCGTGACTGAGAAGGATGAGTGTGAGATGTGCTCCAGGCACATGACTGACCTTCTCACTCTGAGGGGGAAGTATGTTGCTTTGGTTGGAGAAGTGGATGAGCTTAAAGCTAGATCCTCAGTGCTTGGTGCGTGCAAGTCTTGTGTAGGCTTGCAATCCGAGTTGGCAGAGAAGAATGCCAAGATTGTGTCTCTTGAGAAGGCCAGCACGGGTAGCACTTGTGTGTCTAGGTGCGCTTTGTGTGAGGGCTTGGAGATGGAGATTGCTAATGTGAAGCATGACAAGATGCAAACCGAGGAAGAAAACACATACCTTCGGACCATCTTGTCATGGGTGTCTTGTGGTGAGCCGCAGCTTGGGATGATGATTGCCCAATTCAAGCGTGCTGCCGGAGGTCCAGGTGTAGGTTTTGCTCAGGATGTTGAGTGTGCTTCGTCTTTTGGTAAGATTGGAGAGTCGAGTGGTCTTAACCCGAGTGAGAAGCCCAACTCCACCACCACTCCCAAACTAACCAAGATTCCACCCAAAGAGCCTTTCAAGCCTAACACTGAGGATGGAGTTTTTGTTGAACCTCCGAGAGCTCCACCCAAGAAACAGACATGGGCTCCAAAACCCAATCACCTGAGGATCAAGCTAGACACTATGCCACCAATCCATGAGGAGCTTATGCCTCAAAAGAGCCAAGTGATCCATACCCACTACCATGAGTACCAACAACCCCCTATGCGAGCGGTGAGGTATCATTGTGAGCACTGTGGGAGAGATGGACACTTGAGGGAGTTCTGCTTTAGGCGCAAGAGAGAGGAGCGCCGCGCAAAGGAGATGAACAATGCGGACATGTACCATCCTTTCCATGATGTACATGTGCCGAATGTTCAAAGGAGAGCTGCTAGGCCTAGAGGTCCAATTCCTCAAGGTCCTAGGCCGCAAGGAGGATGTGCCCGGCGGGAGCCTACAGTTGTGGGCTATGGACCCCGTGGCGGTGGCTTTGTAGTTGAGCGTTACCCCCCACCGCGTTTTGAGTATCGCGATGGACGCTCTTCCCTTAGCGGACCACGTTTTCCTCAGTGTGGTGATCGCTTTCCCCGTAGGCATGCTAGGAATGGTTTTGCTACTAACCGTTCTTTTGAGCAGCCGACCCAACACTGGTATAATTCCCATTTTACTCACCCTAGTGTTGGACCGTATGTTCACCCTATGTCTTTTTATTGATGTAGGTAAAACGATTGGAGAACGTTTGGTTGGTGGATTCCGGGTGCTCAAGGCATATGACCGGAAACGCCAAGTGGTTCTCCAGTCTTAGTCCAGTTTTCGGAAAGGATTTTATCACCTTCGGCAACAATAGCAAAGGTAAGGTGTTGTCTCGTGGGTCTGTGCGAGTTAATGAGCACTTTGTGTTGCGTGATGTTGCTCTGATTTCTAACTTGCATTTTAACCTTCTTTCTATTTCACAACTTTTCGATGATGACTATGAGATTCGTTTTAAAACCGAATCTCAGTTGTATTTTGGATCCTCAGGGCAATCTTGTGTGTTTGATTTCGCCCTTTGGGAAAGTCTTTCGTGCGAATTTCTCAGAGTCTTTTGGCATTTCTCGTTGTCTCTTGGCTGGTCCTTCCTCCTCTGATCTTTGGAAGTGGCATAAGAGACTTGGTCACCTGAGCTTCGACTTGCTTGCAAGGCTTAGTTCACTTGGCCTAATCCGAGGATTGCCCAAGTTATGCATGGAGAAGGATCTTGTTTGCCATTCTTGTAGACATGGGAACATGGTTGCCGCTCCCCACCATCCAGTGACTCAGGTCATGACTAAGTGCCCTGGAGAGCTTTTGCACATGGACCTTGTTGGTCCGGTTCGGGTTAGCTCGGTTGGTGGGAAGTGGTATGTGCTTGTTGTTGTTGATGACTTTTCGAGATATTCGTGGGTCTTCTTTTTGACTGAGAAGTCTAAGACTTTCTCTTTTGCTCGCAATCTGATTTTGCGTCTTCAGAACGAGTTCCCTTTGAACTCGATGCGAGCTATTCGTAGTGATAATGGTTCCGAGTTTAAAAACTTGGATTTTGAGAAGTTTTGTAACTCTTTGGGTCTAGAGCATTAGTTTTCTTCCCCTACACGCCGCCACAAAATGGTGTTGTAGAGTGGAAGAATCAGACCCTTGTAGAGATGGCCAGGACGATTCTCGATGTGCATAGGACTCCTAGGCGATATTGGGCCGAAGCTATGAACACTGCATGCTATATTTCCAATCGCATTTTTCTCCAAACTTTCTTGAAAAAGACTTCTTATGAGTTGTGTTTTGGAAAACAACCCAAAGTTAGTTATTTTAGAGTGTTTGGTTGCCACTGTTTTATACTTAAGAAAGGCAACCTGGACAAATTTGAGTCTCGTTCTTCTGACGGTGTATTTTTGGGTTATGGCACTCATACTCGTGCATATCGTGTACTTAACCTTGATACTAACCGAGTCATGGAGACATCCGATGTCACCTTCGACGAGACCATGGTTTGTCCTTCTTCTAGATTTGAGCGTGCAGGTGATCATGAGGTTGGTGAACCTCTTTTTGATGATGAGGACGAGGGTGCTGAAGGGATGGATGATCCAGCACCACCTCCACCTGCTGTGCCGCAAGCATCGGCCTCTACTACGACGACTCACGGCCCCAACCCCTCTTCGTCGACTACTTGGGGGCCGTGGGATCCGCCACCTCGGGCTGTACCTTTTGTACCCGAGGAGGCACCAGCTGCTGTTGAGGGGGAGGTTTCGTCAGCTCGGGAGGCGCCACGACACATTCAGCGCCAACACCCGCCTCAACAGATGATTGGCAGCATCGACGAATGTGTCACTCGGTCAAGGTCACAACAAATCTCTCACTTTGCTCATTCTGCATTTGTTGCTGATTTTGATCCCCGAGATGTTGGGCATGCTTTATCTGATCCTGATTGGGTTAATGCCATGCATGAGGAGTTAGAAAATTTTTGAAAGAAATCGGGTTTGGGTTCTTCTTCCTCCTCCTGAGTGTCATCCTATTGGGACAAAATGGGTTTTCAAAAACAAACAAGGAGAAGATGGCCATGTTGTGAGAAACAAGGCCAGACTTGTAGCCCAGGGGTATAGTCAGAAGGAGGGGATAGACTATGAGGAGACTTTTGCTCCTGTAGCTCGTTTGGAGGCAATTAAGATCCTCTTGGCATTTGCTGCATCCAAAGGGTTTAAACTTTTTCAAATGGATGTCAAGAGTGCCTTCTTAAATGACTACATAGAAGAAGAGGTGTATGTGAGACAACCCCCCGGTTTTGAAAATCCCAAGTTTCCAAACCATGTTTTTAAACTTCACAAAGCTTTATATGGTTTGAAACAAGCCCCTAGAGCCTGGTATGATAGGTTGAAAACTTTTTTGCTTGCTAAGGGTTTTAAAATGGGATGTGTGGATAAAACGCTCTTTCTCCTCAAGCAAGGCAATGACACTCTCTTGGTTCAGATTTACGTGGATGATATCATTTTTGGTGGTTCTTCTCATGCTTTGGTTGCCAAGTTTGTAGATCTTATGAGCAGGGAGTTTGAGATGAGCATGATGGGCGAGTTGACATTCTTTCTCGGGTTGCAAATTAAGCAATCCCGAGAGGGGACGTTTGTGCACCAGGGCAAGTACACCAAGGACATTCTGAAGAAGTTCGATATGGGTGAGGCCAAGCCTCTTCCAACACCCATGTCGACCACGATGGCCCTGGATGCGGACAAGGATGGAGAAGCTATGGACCAGAAGGAGTACCGGAGTATGATCGGGTCGCTGCTGTACCTGACGGCGACACGCCCGGACATCCAGTTCGCGGTGTGTCTTTGTGCGCGATTTCAGTCGTCGCCGCGCACCTCTCACCGTCAGGCAGTCAAGCGCATTATGAGGTACTTATGCTTCACTCCAGAATTTGGGATTTGGTATTCTGCTTCCTCCACCCTCTCCCTTTGCGGTTATTCTAATGCCGATTTTGCTGGTTGCCGACTTGATCGTAAGTCCACTTCTGGGATTTGTCAGTTTATTGGTTCTTCTATTGTGTCTTAGTCTTCTCGCAAGTAGTCTAGTGTCGCTCAGTCTACCACAGAGGCTGAATATGTTGCTGCGGCTAGCTGTGTTCCCAGTTGCTTTGGATGATGGCCACTTTGCGTGATTTTGGTCTGAGCTTTTCTTGAGTTCCTCTGCTTTGTGATAGCACGAGTGCTATTAGCGTTGCTAGGAACCCCGTGCTGCATTCCAAGACCAAACACATTGATGTGCGCTTTCATTTCTTTCGAGACCACTATGAGAAGGGTGATATCAACCTTTGCCATGTCGATACTCATCATCAGTTGGTAGATATTTTTACCAAGCCTTTGGACCAATCAACTTTTGCTAGGTTGAGAGGGGAGCTTGGTGTGTGTTTCCCCTTTTAGATGGGGGAAACATTTTGGGTATTGTATCATAGACTGACTCTTTTTCTTTTGTTTTGTTTTCTTTGGTAGGTTAGTCTTTGTATTTCATCATGCATCTTTACTTTCTAAGCTTCATGTATATAATCTTTAGAATGTGATTATGGTCTATCTAGTATGCTCTGATGCTATATGATGATACTTGTAGCTTATGCTCTTTCTGATCACTAATACATGTTGTGAGCTGAGCTATTTTATGAATGGTGAATTTGCCTAATGAACTTAAAACTTGAAATTGTTCACCATTGAGATATGCAACTAGCATGTGTAGAATGTGTTCAATTCACTTGTGCTTTACATATATGCTAGGTTGCTATGTCTCTAGTTCCGAGTCTTTCACTTGCTTGGTATGTTCATATTCTGTCATAAAATTGAACCAAGTTAAGTGAATTGGAAAGATCGAGATGGGATTGCTTGTCAACACAACACGGTATCGAGACTGTTTCTCACTGCACCTTGAGTTAAACTTGAGCTGTGTAGTGTATGACCGAAACCGACGCTTTAAGCTTCTAATTGCTTATGCATAGGCTTAGCTCGGTTGAAAAGTTAGGCAATGACAAGCCTTCAACCTCTCGCAATCATATGCTGAATTTTGAACTTGTGAAATTTTACCGCTGCAACTCCGATTAAAATCTGAAATCACAAGTATAGATTTCATTCTGCAGCATGATGATTGAACTTTGCTAGGGGTAGTTCACCTTATATACATGTTTAGCACATGTTTGACTTCCTGTCTACACATGTTCAGTGCTATTTTTATGGTGAACATCCTTTTCTGAATGGCTAAAACTGCTCACTTTGCTCATATGTTCATATTTCGTATTTGGTGATCAGCTTGAGCCTTTGCTGGCATGTATGCTTATTGTTGAGTCATTGGAAGTTATACGTTGTAGAGCATCTTTTCATTCTATTGACTATATTCCTGAAGCTACTAACTTGCATTTTTGACTCATATGCATTTGGAAGGGAGAAATTTGCTTGATAGTGCATTATCAACTAAGGGGGAGAAATTTGACAAATCATAAGGAGGAGAAATCATAAAATCATATCCTAGTTGTGTGCACTATTGGAGGGGGAGTTTGCTCGCTTTGTCTGATGAATTTTCAATTGGGTTGGAGCATTTTTCCAATTGGCTCGGAGCATTTTTGGTAGCAAGTTGTGTTCCTTTGCCTCTTTCTTGAGGGACTAGCGACTTTGCCTATATGCTCTTCACTTGGTATCGAGCTCCTTTGCTTTTCAGTTGGCATTCCTTCAGTTGGTATCGAGCTTTCTCGCTAGCGGTGTTGAGCCCGTTCTGCCTCTTCCATGAGGGCTAGCGTTGCTTTGCTTGGTTGCGTTGAGCCGTTGCCCATGTCTCTGGGGACCAAGTTGTCTTGCTCTTTCCATTTGACCTTCTTCAGCTTTGCTATGCTTTTGGGTCATTTGGTCGAGTTCTCTCTCCTTCTTCCTCCTTCTTCTACTTCATTATGATTTGTGTTGGTAGTTGACAATGCACTCATCAAGGGGGAGATTGCGGATACATGGGTGCATGCCGAGTCTCAAGTGATGAGTGATTGTCAACTAGGATAGTGTGCATGTTCTTTTGGCTTGTGTTGTGCAGGTGTTGTCACACCCAATTTTAAGAACAAAATTGAATGCAATAACTCATGTGTGCCCAGAGATCAATCACACACATAAGCCACAAATTATGAAGTACCATCACATATGTTTATTACATAACGAATATTATTCAAAGTCTTTACATAGCAACGGATAAATAAAGTATCTCTCGCAGTAGCTCCATCACAGGGAAGATGACTGGTTGACAGCAAGACTAGAACTCTTCAGGGAAGTCATCATTACCATAGCAATCTGTTACCCATCCGGGATTTTTATCCAAGTAGAAAGAAATAAACAAGCATAAGTACATCTCGTACTTAACAAGTGTAACATGGGGTTCATGAGGCTCAAATAAGGCTGACACTGGTTAAACTGCAGTAGCTTTTAATTGGCGACATTTTAACATTAAGGTGAACATATATGAATGCTTAAACCCAATCCACATGATCATAATAACTGAAACATAGCAATAAGGTAATCAACATAAGCAACATAAATAAACAACATATAACAACTAATCTGTGAGTTTTTCGGGCCGCTCATAACCGTGAGCACGGCTGATATATCAGTTTTACACTCTGCAGAGGTTGTACACTTTACCCGATGAGTCGTGATATCCAGATGCCCGGGTTAATTACTCCCATAACACTTCCGAGGTGAGCGGGCAGGATACATGCAAAGCCTTTCAAAGGTTCGTCTAACAAGTTAGGGCCGCTAGGTCTTAAGGCAAGGGGAAGAAGGGTCTCCCAACCTTACGGCAACGCAGGCAAGGTGAAAGTAGCCGCCCTAAATCCAGCTCGGCAAGACCCAACGCGCCTATACAGGTATCCACTAACAAGCTAGAAAAGGTCCTTATACTGAGCTAAGGTCAGAGCCATATAACCCTCATGGTTGCACTGTATGTCCCAGCTTTTGCTGACAGGAGGTCCTAAACCATGTTGCTAAAAAGATCAAGTTTTATTCACCGTTATTAAATCATGTTTGGTTTAAGTAAAGCTCTAGCAAAATTCTACCCATATGCATAGCATCCCAAGGTTAACAAGGTAACGGGTCAAACACCTAGGGTAAACTAGATAGGAGATCAAAATTAGACACATGCATATGAATTTAGATGATTCATGGTGAATAGGTCACAAGGAGGATCCCATGCTATACTTGCCTGATTCTGAGAACTCTGGTTGCTCTTGGTTGTCGTAGAAGCGCTCCTGATCACCAGCGTATGTCTCACCGTCTATACTCGTTTACCACATCAACACACAATCATCGGGACAACAATCATGCAAAGCAAACAAGCTATAATTAGAACATTACACCAACAGCAAGAAAATAATATAAAAAGTTTGAAAACAGAAACTACGATCTATCACGATCACATAAACGCGAAGATCACAAAAAACGAAATTATAACGCGAAAGTTATGAGCTAAACAAATTACAAAACCTTACTTAGTAGGTTAAACCTAACTCAAATTTTAATTACTGAAAACAGTAGATATTTTCATACATATAGATAGATCTTTTCAAAACGAATCTAACGCAACTTGAACGGACTAAAACGGACTAAAAACGTAGAAGTTATAAGCATTTGAAACTGGTGGCAAAACTGTAAATAAACCAAACTTGAATTTGAATTTAAAATCAGTTTAAATCGAATCTGCAGATTGGTTGGACTGCGCCTCAAATAAGAAGAAACGCAGGGGCTTATAAGGAAGAAAACACAGACTCAACGCACAGGATCCAAAGGACCGCGGGTTAAGGCTTAAGAACTCGGGGGACTCTTTAGCAAGATCGACACCGAAGGGGTATCGGCCTTTCCTGAGCGTCGGATCGGAGACGGATGCTACAGATTAGATCGGGGAAGGGTCGGCGGCGCTGTGTCGCCGGAGAAGAGGGAGTACGGCGGCGCTATTGCCGGAGACGGGCGGCGCTAGCTCGGGTTTGCGCTACTGTGCAGTAGAGACTACGGGAGTTGGTCCAATCGAACCACGAGCTCAAGACAAACTCACCTAGGGCACGGACGAGGTCGGAGACGGCTCTGGGACGACGAATTGCACAGCGAGGCAGACGGCGGGGCTCTGCAACGACGGCGAGGGATTAAGGCACCAAAACGAGGGGGAAAAAGAGGGGAAAAAGCACTGGCAGCTTCGGGAAAGCACCGTGGAGCTTGGAGAGCACCTCGGGCCAACGGTGAAGCGATGCATAGCGAAATCGACGGCGGCAGATCCTCGGCGGCCGCGGAGCTCTCGGTGCGGGCAAGATAGGGCACGAGAACTCGGGTTTGCAAAGAAGAGAAAGGCGGCGGGTTCGGGTGAGCTTTATAGGAGGGATTAGAGTGCTCGGCAAGGCAGGGAGGGGGCACGGGCGAGGCGGAGTCGCGCGCGGGCGTAGCCGAGCCGGAGTCGGAGGAGGGAGAGAGGTCTGACAGGTGGGGCGAGCTGCGGCTGCGGCGCGCGGGGCTGGGCCGAGGCCGGCGGCCCAAGAGAGAAGGGGGAGAGCGCTGCGCGCGGGGGGGGGGGGGGGAACGGGCCGGCCGAGTTGGGTCGGGCCAGAAGAGAAGAAAGGGGAGGGAGAGAAAAAAAAAGGCTTTTCCATTTTTTTTAGAATGAGTTTTCAAATGCATTTTGAATCCAAATTTGAATTCAAACAAGTTTTGAGTAAAACCAATCATCACAAAAATATAATATGCACCAGCATGTATGCATCATCATGGTCTTTGGCCTAGGATTTATTTTAGCTTTTGCAAAAATTTATTATCTAGGTTTTTATGCAACACATAAAATGCATAAATTAAATCATATTGCCTATTTTCAAAATGATGCAATTTTTGGGATGTTACAGGTGTCGAGCATGGATACAGTAATCAAAGGCAAGGTAATGGTCAAGTAGAGACGTGCCGTGCCGATGGACCGGGAGCGGTGAACGGCGGACGTGAGGCTTGGACTGAGGGACCGGTGGCCTGAGGATCAGGTGTGGTGGCTGACAGCCTGGGACAGCGACGAGCGGAGACTTGCGGGGCGCGGTGTTGCTTGGGTCGAGGACCTGGGGACACGTGTCAGTGGACGGGGTGCACGAGCGGTGCATCCCTTCTACAGCGTCGGTTTGATGGTTGAGCCGCAGAAAAACCATCGGCTGGACGGTTTCCAGGTTTAGGCCACAAAACCTGGGTGCTACGGGTTTGCCGAGTTTGGGCCACAAAACTCGGGCTAAGGACGGTTTCCAGGTTTGGGCCTCAAAACCTGGGCGCTGGCGGGTTTCTGAGTTTGGGCCACAAAACTCAGGCGATGAACGGCTGGTTTTCCGGTTTGGGCCTCAAAACCGGGGGTTGGACGTGAAGGCTGGTTTCCCGGTTTGGGCCTCAAGACCGGGGGCGAAGTCTGGGAAAAAGGACAAGCAGAGCAGTGGTGGCACGTGGCGGCAATCGGTGAGGTTGCGTCGAGGCAACGCTACCAGTTGTGCGGGCATGGCCGTCGGATGAGCATCTTCTTCGAGTTGGTCCAGAATAACCCTAGGGTTTAGCTGGTTCGCTCTATAATTAGCTGTAAGGGTAGAAGGGGAATAATTGTATTAGGCTATATAAGGAGAGGCCTCCCCTCCCTCCAGACCATCTCAGCCATTGCTATTTTCCATTCTAGGTTTCTCCTGCTTCCCATTCCCTACTGTAGCTACTGAGATCCGCAGAGACGGTGAACAATACCTCTGTGTATTTGCTTTTTTGAGGAAACGAGACCGTAATCTCGTTGTCTCCTCGTAGGGACAAAATTCGGCTGGCAATTTGTGGTTCGATTCGCGTTTTAAACTTGTTGTTCGCATTCTTCATTTTCTCCACGAGTTTCCCGTCGATCGTTCTCTCTTTACATTGCTCCATTTGCAAAACCATTTGAATCAACTTGTTCTTTACTGTGAGGGGATCATTTCCACCAAAGGAATTCAACTCATACCTCATGAACAAGTAGATCAATCGGTTTTCATTTTGGATCAACTTTTCCCCTCTTTCCCGATTTTCTTCGATTCATCGATTTGGAGATAGGTTCGAGCCATGATCTCCTAGGAGTAGCTCACTATCCTTCTTGTGACTCCTCTCACCAAGTTTGAACCCTAGAGGTTTCGTTTTGGGTGAGTTTGAGTAGAATCGGTGGATGAACTGCACTGCGTCGGGGTGACCGGACGCTAGGGTCGTGGTGACCGGACGCTTGACAGTGAGTCCGGTCGATGAATGTCAAGCGGCTCTGTTTTTCTCTAATCTGACCGGACGCTAGGGCATCACTTGACCGGACGCACTCCTTGCACTGTTCATCGGAGTTTGTTCTTGTGACCGGACGCTCGACTCTTGACCGGACGCTAGGACTCAGTGAGTCCGGTCCAACACAGAGAGTTCCCAAACCGGGTTTTGCCAGACCGGACGCGTCCGATCAGAACTGACCGGATGCTCCAGTGAGTCCGGTCAGTACTGATCAGCACGTTTTCGTTCGTGGTTCGTTCGTTTGACTTCTGATTTGAGATCCACTTTTTGCGTTGGATTCTCGACTCTGTGCTCTACAGAAATCGGGCTTCCCGCTTTCCAAAATAGCCTGAATCCCTCTCGCATTGCTCGGGGGAGGTTGAGGTAACCCAAAGTCCATCCTGTCACTAGTTGATCTGCGTGGACTTGGGCGAGCAAGTTTTTGTGGTGTCCCGCTGTGTTTCTAGGGAACATCCACCCAATCTCTTGGGTCGTGGACATCACCTGTGTCGACTTTGCTCTTGGGACAGACGCTATAAGTTTTTCTGAAAAGTAATTTAAAGCTCCCATTCACCCCCCCCCCCTCTGGTCGCCTTTGATAGCACTTTCGGTCCTTCATGCGCCGGTGAAGACGCTGCCACAGATTGGACCAAATACTATGGGTGCTGGTAGTGCTGGAAAGTTGGATTGAACTAGGGCAAGTTTCGGGGAGCAGCTAGGTATGGCGCGAATGTAGTTGCCTTGAAAGGCGCTTCCGGTTACAGGATCACATGTATTGTAGAAGACATGCTTGGTGATTTCACCAGAAGTAGAAGTTTGGTCTTTTTATTTTAGCTCCTTAGCCATTTTACTGTATTTGCACTCTCTGGTGCTGTGTCCGACATTTCCGTCACAGATCACACAATAGGGGTTTACTTCCTCTACCTTGTCCCCTTTCGTTGTCGCTCCCGTGAGTCGGATGCTCGAACTCTCTAGACTGTTGGTAGCTATTCGGGGCCACTCCCTCTGGATCCACAACGGACTGGGTAGATTCTTCGTGCGATGTGTTGATTGAGCGAAAGGGCCTCACATTTCTCTGGTTTGGCGCTTGCAGCGAATGCACCGATTTCATCATCTTCCTTTGCACGAAACGTGCTACTTTACGACGCCGAAAGTCATCATCTGACCTTGCATAACCGTTCATTATCTCGAACAGTTCTTTGACCGAGTTAGGTGGCTGCTTGGAAAAATGCGCTGCACATTGTCCCGTCGCCAGCCCTTCGATGGCCGCGGCGATCACTGCTGCTTCCGGTACATTCAGGGCTTGAGCCTTTAGCTGAATAAAGCGTCTGAGATATTGGGATAGTGGTTCATCATCTTGTTGATTGCAATTCATGAGATCTCGGGTGGTTTTGACATCCGCCCGAAAGCCTTGAAAAGTGGCGAGCAATCCGGCCTTCAACTGAGCCCAGGAATAGATTGATAATGGCTTGAGAGACGTGTACCAATCATGCGCTACATCTTTGACTACCAGAATGAGGGATTTAGCTAGTGCCTGGTTGTCTCCACCTGCCGAAAACACAACTGTTTCGTAGCTTGCTAAAAACTTGCGCGGGTTGGCCTTGCATCAAAAGTTGGGATTCGAGGCTTGTAGTTGAGCGGCCAAGGATGTACTTGCAACTCCCTCGAGAGCAGGGAAGTTTCATCGATGACATCGCCGAAAGCTTGCGGTTGCTCACGCTGTGGTATGAACACGTTTTCTGGAATTCTTGGAAGTGGGCCCCCTTCGGTTCTTTGCAACTTCTGCACCTCTCTTTCCAACCGTCTTCGCTGTGCTTCCGCCTGACGAATGGCGTCGTGAATTTTGTCTTCTCTTACTCTAGCTGCAACTTGCTGCTGAAGCTGATCCCTTTGTTGCAACAACTTTTGTATCTCTTCCTGGTACTGCGTCAACATCTTGAGCGCCTGAGCGTGCCTAGTGACTTCTGCATCGTCATCTTCATTTTCATCAGTCGCGTTTTGGAGATGGCCTTCCGGTGTTTCCTCTCTACCGAAAGGCTGCTGGCCCAGAGGCTGCATGTCTTGGCTTGAGGATGCCCCCGCCAGTAGTTGAGTTTCGGGTGGCACTGTACCGACGAAAGCTGAGGGATTTGGGTTTACGCTTTGTGGAATATGGGCTATGGGAGCGGGTGCTGCGATTGTGTCGTGGGCATTTGTGTTTGCAACAACCACCCTTTCAGTTTCTTGAGGATCAACCATCTTCGACGCCTTCCTTGGTGCCATGACAAGCTCGGGCAACAACCACGGTGGGCGCCAATGTTGTTTTAGGGCCGAAACCCTAAAACAGCAGGTTGCTACCCGAACGAAAGCGAACACACAGGGAGATGAATGGCAGACTCGCGGACGCGAGCCAACAGTAGAAGTAGCCACTTGAACAGTGATCCACCTCCCCCCTCTCCATAGGGGAGGTCAGCCTATTTATATTAATCATGCAGTCTTTACAAGTATGAAAATGCCCTTCCAACTACTCTTTGTTTACAAGTACTACAATGCCCTTGTAACTACTCTTTTGGATGAGGCGCCTCTGTCATCCGGAAGGTATTTCCGTACACCAACGTCGAGGTGGCCCCATCTGCTCTCCATCCGTCGAGCAGCCTCCTTCCGACAAGTGGGTTCTCCTTTGCTAGTTTTGGACTCTGGACCTGCATGAAGACATTCAGAAGCCATTGCTTATGGACGAAAATGCTTTCAGACGAAAGCGTCGTCTCTCCACCAACTTTGGAAGATGAAAGCGCTTTCGTCCGGAAGGGAAACTATCGCTTCGGTCGAAAGTGCTTTCGGACGAAAGCATCGCCTCTCCACCAACTTTGGAAGACAAAGGCGCTTTCGCTCGAAAGGGAAACTATCGCTTCAGACGAAAGCGTCGTCTCTCCACCAACTTTGGAAGACGAAGGCGCTTTCGCCCGGAAGGGGAGACTATCGCTGCACAACTGATTGAAACTGACTAATAGCATTGTATTCGTTCGAGAACATATTCGGTTGAAAGCATCATTGCTCGAGTGACCACATTCGTTCCTGATCATCTACCGTTCATATCGCTCGAAAGTATTTGGCTCACAGTTGCTTCCGTTTGATAAGGGATTCGTCGAAAATGCTTTTGTGCGGAAGCAGGATCCCTACGATTGGGGTACCACCCCCAACATAATGACATTATACACAATGAGTTCAATGAATTACACCAACTATGCCACCAGGACTCGCTCGACAAATCTCTCCTCGGCTGCTATTGTATATAAGTGATTATATTTTTTCTATTATTTTCTATATAGTTAACCTCAGAGTAAATATGTTTATAAGTTAATATATTCCAGATATTTAATGAGGGCCCTCAGAATTTGAAGGGATACTACCATTGGTTTCATCGATCCATATATCATACTCAAAGACCCACTTACTCGTGATTGGGAAACTGTAGCGATGGAGAATGTCATGAAGTTCTTAGTTGAACAAAAAATAAGGAATCGATACTCTTCCCATACGACGGCGAGTTAGTGTTTTTAATTCTAATGGTTGACATATCGACGGTGTTCACATTTTGTTGACATATCGACGGTGTTCACATTTTGTTTTTTCCTTACTCGACCCTGATAGTTAATGAGTTATGCATTCTTATGTGTGTAAGCATCCATCAATCACTGGATCTTGATGGCCATCGATATGTCCTGGAGTCACTTAAGGATCTTCGACTCTATGAGAAAAAAAATCTGGGACAAAACTAAACAATGATAGACATCATCCAACGGTAATCCAATTCAGGTCTTCCACAATTCTCTCTATCTATATATGTATATAGATATCTGCTCTCTTATAACTCCGGAATGATTGTTTTGTGTATTTGGGACAGTGTTTGAGAACGATTCGTTAAAAGCCACCGTCCCCATTGTAAAGCGCCACTAAATATAGTCCTAGTCATTGGCGGATCCAGAATCGGCTCGCAAGGGGGGCTAAATACATAGAGAGCTGAGTTTGGACCAAAATTCTCCCTTTATTTTTGGCTCACAAGAGATTTTTGGTAGATTTTAAGGTGATTTAGATTGAATTTTCCATTATTTTTATAGCCCACAGGAAATTTTGGACTAATTTAAAGATAAATTAAACTATTTTTATATAAAATCATATATGTATTTTTGGGCCAAGGGGGGGCTGCAGCCCCCCTTGGATCTGCCACTGGTCCTAGTTGATGTAAGTAGTAACTTGCTATATGTAATTTTCTAACATCTTTATTAATCATGGTTCAAATCACTAGATGATGAGAGCACTTTTTACCGTAAAGTGGTGTTTGGCGCAGAAGCCAGGGAACATTCTATGTGGATGCTACATTTGCGAGTTCCTCATGTCATACTCAAATAGAACTCCTGAAGAGATGCTCCAAGTGAGTTTCACAATTTATTTCAATCAGTGTTGACGGTCCTTACAGTCAACATTATACCATCAACTAATGCATAGAATGATATTAAATGAACCATAAAGCATAGTTGTAGGGTTTGATTCTAACAAATTCCACGAGTTGTGTTGTTCTCACTTGTTTTGCAAAGTTATCAATATTTCACCATATAAAAGTATCTCAAGTGATGAAACAAAGCACACCATTGCAAAGAGCTCGTCGATACGATCAAAACGGACATATGGTTTGCTACATTTGGAGTCCCGACGAGAGAGTCCTTGTTGGCTACGACATGGAAGCTTCTAGAACAACCTGGAGTGATCACCAAGCAACATAATTTAGGGACTAAACTGACAGATCCAACAACTACGGTGAATTGCCATCTTCCAGGGAGTTTTCCAGCAGATGGAAAGAGGTAGAGTCCTACTCCAACACAATGAATCGCGCAAACGGACGGAAAGTCACATTAGGACAACAAGGAAGGTTCTAGAAGACACCTCGACGAAGGCGGAGCCTAGTGGCTGATAGGTGGGGCCGGCCGACCCCACCCCCAGGACGGCCGGCCTGGGCCAAGATCCAAATCGGCCTATCTTCACGGAGCGTGACCTAATCGACCTCTACGACGAATCTCAACCATTGCTTCAAGTCGGTTTGATCCGAGGGCTGCGGTTCATCCCACCAGGTTATATAAGGAGCCCCAGACCCCCATATCCTTGGAGCATCCATCATTATCTTTATTCATTATCCACCTTCAGAGCAAAAGCTAAGGTTTCTAGATGAGAGGGGTCCCCTGAATGGACAACCTCTCTCTAGAATTAGTTTAGATCTAGTCTTCTAGATAGTAGAGAGATGGAGAGCGAGGGAGGAGTTTGGAGGAGATGTCGGCTTGTCGGTGCTTCTTCCTCCGGTTGTACTTCAGCGGGATCAAGCTCTGCTCGAGCTTGCTCTTGAGATGCTTCGGGTGATCAACTTCTAATTCAAGTAAGATTCTTGTTTATATTATTCTTCTGGTCATGAGTTTCTTTTGAGTACTTTAATTTACTACAGTAGGTTAGAGTATAATTTGTCGTGTAAGCGTGGTGCTTAGACTCGGGTTACTCGTAGATGTATCCTATAGGCTGGTCGTATTTAGGTGGTAGCTCGCGGGTGTGACTCTTATAGACCTGTTGAATCCTTTGTAGTCCACCTCCTCGTTTATAGGATGAGCAGGACCGTAGTTACCTAGTTAGGGTGCACTCTGGATGCATCCCTTCTATCGTAATGTCCCTAGTTGAATCGTATACAACATAGTCTCTTGCCTAGATCAGAACTAGAAGAATCCCATGTTATCCTCTCTATACTCTTGCTATCGACGTTATACTAGATTGCTATTCCCCTACACTTTAATCTTGTTGCTACTTTAGTTTCTGCTACCATTCATTTATCTTCTGGTTAAGTTAGAACGTAGTTGATCTCACACATTTCCCTGTGGATACGATATTAAAACCTCCGGGTGAAAGCTACAACGGTATCCATGCGCTTGCAGATCTTTTTCTATGTGCTCATATATTTCAATCAACCACTTTTATGTGTTGCCGCTAGTGGTGACAACCTAGCATTAGTGTGACGCTAAGAAGTTCCAACAAGCTTTCTGGCGCCGTTGCCGGGGAAACAGTTGCTGAATTAACTACGAACCTAGCTTAATCTTTTTCTTTATATTAAAAACAAAAAAATCTTCTATCTTTCCTTATCATTATCCTTTTACCTCTATCCTTTACTTTTATCCTTTGCCTCATCTCTGCTATTCTTTCTTATCTATCCTTTCATCTCTAGCATGGATAATAACATTCCTATTTGTTAATATGCTAGACTCACGGGCACATACCTTAAAACACTAGAACATTTAGAGCCTATCACAACATCTGGTTTTGAGATACGCCCATAATTCATAGAATTTATTCAAAAACACTCTTTCTCGGGAGAAGGTGAGGAAAACCCATACACGCACCTACGAGAGTTTAGTCAAATTTGTGGCCTCCTTCGCATAGAGGGTATGCCCGATGAAACCTTAAAATGGAATCTTTTTTCGTTCTCCTTAACGGGAAAAGCTAAACATTGGTATAAACTCAACATAGAAAGTGTTCATGGAGATTGGAAGACATGGTGCACTGGATTTCTTTTAAAATTCTTTCCCATCTCCAAAGTAATTGACCTTCGAAAAGAGATTCTAACTTTTAGAAAACTAGAAGAAGAATCTTTTAGCGAATCATGGGATCGATTTATTGACCTTACTCTCACTGGCCTAGATCTTTCTATTGCAGAATCTATTCTTCTGCAACACTTTTACATGGGTCTTAGTAGGGAGAATAGGGAATCCCTTGATATAGCCTCTGGAAGAGTTTTCCTTTGCCTGTCTGCTAGTAAAGCAAGGTACTTACTTGATATAATGAGTGGAAAGACCCCTTGCCCTAGCATTCACAATTCACTTCCTAAGAAAGAAAATGAATTAGTTCCTAGACAAGAAGAGGAAGTTTTGATAGCTAAATCACAACCACTCACATCCCAAGATTTAGCTATCCATCCTAAACCATCAATGCCCCAAAATCCTCCTAGGGAAGAAGAAATTCCACCCTTGGAGAGCTCTAATCTTTCTGGTGCTAATGGTCTAGACTTCCAGTTTCATAGGAGACCTTCAAGCGAAGATAATTCAAATCCTCGCAAGAATGGTTCTCTTAAAGAATGTCCTGATTCCCAATATGAAGTAGTCGAGGATGGCATGTCAGGTGATGCCATAGATGGAGAGCTAAGCCACATGGAAAATTCTACCTACTCCCCTACTATGCTCACAAATGATACAAACCATGAACCCATCTCTAAACCCATCCTTGACCTTGAAGATTCCTCTTGTACTCGTCCCTCCCAGTCTCATGAATATCCTAGAAATTCACTAAGACAACCAAACCATAGGAGTCATGAAGACCACGAGGATGACCAAGAGATGCTACGACAATGGCTAGAATGTGTGGAATGGATGGACAAGGAAGAAGCGTTAATGGAATCTAACCTTGATTTAGTTTCAAATGGTGAGTATTCAACTCCCTTTGAAAACGAGATTCATCCATCTATCAAAGAGGACCTAGATGAGACCAATCCCTTAACATTCAGATTGGAGTCGAAAATAACATCAATGAGCATGGAACCTATACACTTTACTTTAATCACTCATTTATGCATGTGTCCAATTGAGCAACCTTAGAAACCCCACTTAGCTTTGTTATCTGTGATGTTCTTGTTTCCGTGGGATATATGCATATGGGTAGAATGCTAGTGCTAACTGACTTATAACTGATCCAGTCCAATGATAAATTTGTTCTCATGATGATATGTTGTTAAACGGTTAATAAAACTTGCTGTTAGCAAAAGCTGGGATTGACAGTGCTACCATGAGTGCTATATGGCTCTGGTTTTAGCTCAGTACACTGGACCTTTTCTAACTTGTTAGCGGTGACCCGAAAGGGCGCATAAGGGGCTTGCCACTTTGGGTGTAGGGCTGCTCCTGTTCCTATGTGTATAGCTGCGATGGCCTTGTGCCATAGGAAAGGGGGTTACTACATCTGCCTGCCAAGGAAACCTAGCGGCCCTAACATGTTAGACGAACCAACGAAAGGCTTCATAGTGTGCCCCGCCGATCTACCTCGGAAGTGGATCAAGAGGTTGGCTGCCTCGGGCACAAGGGTAACACGGCTTGTGGGTAAAGATGCACAACCTCTGCAGAGTGTAAAACTGTTATAACAGCCGTGCTCGCGGTCACGAGCGGCCCGGAAAACTAGCAGAACTATGATACTTGTATAACTGTTACTTTATGTTGTTGGTACTTTACGATGTTATATTTATCTTTGATGGACAAATGGATCATGGGTTAAGGGTTAAGCACAATATTCGTTTACCTTAACGCTAAAACCTGCCAACTTAAAAGCTAACTGCAGTCAGACAGTGTCAGCCTTTTGAGCCTCATGAACCCTGTGTTAGCTTGCTAAGTACGAGAAGTACTTACGCTTGTTGTTTATCTTCTTTTTGGGCAAAATCCCGGATGGGTAACAGATGAAGGTGCAGTTGGCGACTTCCCAGAGGACTTCTAGGCTAGCTGTTTCCCCCAGTCAGCGTTCCCTGTGGAGTAGATCTTGTTAGCAGTTCAGTTATCTTTTGTTTCGCTTGACGTAAGACTTGTGTTGATACTATCGTTATGTAATAAACAATGTGATGATGCCACCTTCTTATAATTTGTCTAACTTATGTGTGTGATTGTTTCCTGGGCACACATGAGTACTCCGCCACAATTTTATCCTTAAAATTGGGGTGTGACTCACCCTTAAAAAAGAAAAAGAACAAAAATATTCGGGCACATGAAAGCTCGACGCTATCGAAGGGATTAGCTTGGGGGAGACGCACCCCCATTATCTTCGCTATTAGGGTATGTATTTACTATTACTACTACTACTACTATTATTATTGTCATATTATTATTATTATTATTAGTTTTTATATTATATTAAAGTGTGTTAGATTAAATAAATAAAATAGTATGTCTAGTTTGATTTAAGAAGTTGATAAAAGAAGCAATCTCTGTCTAATATCTTAAACTCAAAATGATGAATAGTTGCTCTATCGTAATTTCTTTCCGGTACCTAGCCTTCAAATAGGAGTTCTCCTAATTAATAATGATGCTTTAAAATAAAATTAAATACATGGGTGATCTAAACTACTATTATCTTGTTCTAAACAACACTAGAGTCCTAGAGATTTCTTCATATTAAACATGATTAATAAATACATTTAATAAAGTTCTGTCGACCCTATGAGAAGTTATCATGCTATTGAATTGAGATCACTTAAACACATTTCATTCATCCTCCGCATAAATGCTCATAATTATCTGTTGCTATCCTCTCAGAAGTTTGTTGGAAACATGTGGCTATTAAGAAAAAAAAATATAAATATAATAATATATATCCGAGGAAATAAAAAGGGACAAGTGTCTGAAACCTCAAAAAGATAGATTCCGAGGAAATAAAAATGGACAAGTGTCCGAAACCTAGAAAAAAAGAGAGAAAATCAAAAAAAATGGGCATGTGCCCTACAATAGAATTAGCCTAATAGTCATGTGTCTCTGATAAACAGAATAAAGTGATATATTCAAAAGAGCATCCGACTCTATCTTCCATACACATACACTTCTCGATTCAATGTGTGGTTGACTTTCTCTTTGGATCGGTTGTTTAATTTAACATCACACATCTTTAAGCTTTTTAAAAATGCATAAAGTTTCATATATTATAATATAATACGAAGTTTATAATGTAATAGATCAAAGTTTTAAATTGAGGTGTAGAGTTTTATAAATCGCAACCTAATAGTACAAAGTTTATATTGTTTTAAATATGTTGGCAAAAGTTTCTACAATTAAAATGTAAAGTTAGAAATTATAAAGTTTAAACCTTGAAATACAAGATTTAAAATATGTTAGTATAAAGTTCTTGTATTTCAAAAATAAAAATTTTAAAGCTAAAAATATAAAGTTTTAAATGTGTCGGTATAAAGTTTGTCAATTTTAAAAATAAATTTGAAATTAAAACATGTGAAATTTAAGCAGCAAAAAAGTTTAATGTTATAGTTTAACAAAAAAAATTATAAATTCTAAGTATAAAGTCTTCAATCTAGCATTACATTATTTATAATATGATAGTTCAAAGCTTTAAATATAGCACTACAAGTCCTAGTCTAAAATTTTTATTTCATTTTAAATGTAAAGTCTTTAACTCAGTACAATGTTTGTAATATCTTAATTTAAAGTGTTAACTCGAAAGCACAAAGTTTGTAATATTATAATTCCAAGTTTATATAATTCTAAATGAAAAGATATTTATCCTAACAATACAAAGTTTACAATGTGATAGTGTAATGTTTTTAACCTACTATTACAAAGTTTTATAACGTGATATTTCAAAGTTTTTTATAATTTCCATGTGCAAGGTTTTAAACTTAGCAATACAAAGTTTATAATGTCACAATTGAAAGTTATGTAAATTTTGAGTGTAAAGTTTTGAACCTTGAAGTTTAAAGTTTGTAGTCATATTTTATATTGTTAGGTTTTGAAATTATTAGAACAAAGTTTATATTGTTATAATCTAAAGTTTTTATTTAATTTCTGAATGGAAAGATTTACAGCTAGCAGTACTAAGTTTTGTAGATTTTTTTAAAGCATAAATTTTGAGTGTAAAATTTTTAATTTAAAAATATAAAGTTCTAATATACGACTTTTAAACCTAATAGTTTACAATTTATAATATGATGGTCTAAATATTATAATTTTTGAGTGTAATATTTTAGAGCTATTAGTATAAAATTTTATAACATGATAAATTAAAGTATTAAATCTAGCAATACAAAGTTTTTTTAATGTGATAGTTCAAAGTTGTTATAAATTTCGAGTGCAAAATTTTTAATCTAGTAATACAAAGTTTTATAATGTTATAATGGAAAGTTTTAAATCTAGTTATATAAAGTTTTTATAAATATCATAACACAAATTGTTTGAACCTAGGATTATAAATTTTGTGATGTCATAATCGTAGGTTTTTAAATTCTTAGTATAAAGTTACGATCCTAGCAACACAAAATAGTTCAAAGTTTATAAATTTTGAGTATAATTTGTTCAGATTCTAGCATTACATTACAAAGTTTGTAATGTCATAATTTAATGTTCTCTAATTTAAAAATCAAATTTTAGTTTTTGTATTATTTTAGTCTTTACCTTATCTTTTTAAGGGTATTACTGATAACTATTTTTTCGCATTGAAGAAAGAAAGCTATATTCACTTTATATTAGTTATTTTTTTAAAGACATATACGTAGGATATGCTCTTTTTTTGAGTTTTTTTTACTGATAACTATTTTTATTTTTTCTGCAACGGTTAAATTAAAAATAATTTGTGTGTAACTTTGAACTCGTGGTCATTAATGCATTGTCATCTTAAATAAAGACGGTCAGGAACAGGACAGATGGGACTCTTCCTGCTAGGAACAATAGCGATGCGTACGCGCTTGGATAAGCGACGCATGTACGCTTAGAGAGAGTTACAAAGAGAATGTGTCGCTTAGAGAGAGTTACAAAGAGTTACGGGTAGTTCAGATTCGTAACTTTGGAGAAATTTATCCCAGTTACAAAGAGTTACGGGTAGTTCAGATTCGTAACTTTGGAGAAATTTATCCCAGAACAGATAGAGTTTATCCGTCAGATTATGATCTATCAGCCCATCCTTAACCTTACTACGTTTAGGTGCCCAATATTTAGTGTTAAACTTTTTATTGTCCAGTTCCCACTGTAGCAGGGGGTCTGCCTTCAGAACGGCTTTACCGTGGGGTGGCTCTCCCTCGAGATAAAGAGTATGCTTAATAGAAGGGAGTTCTTTTCCCTCAATATCCAAAACGGGGGGCCGGCCTTCCATAACGGAATCTCTTATAGGGTTTGCTTAAAGAGTTACGGACGCAACACAACAGACGGGACTCTTCCTGCTAGGAACAATAGCGACGCCTACGCGCTCGTACAAGCGACGCATGTACGTTTAGAGTTACGAGTATATGCTTAAAGAGTTACAGACGCACGCTTCTATCCTCTGCTATATTTTTTATTCTTCTGTCAATCTTTTATTCTTTTTTCAATCTTTTACTATACTTTTGATTCTTCTGTCAATCTTTTACTACGCACTGAGAGTTACGGGTATATGCTTAAAGAGTTACGGTGCTATACTTTTGATTCTTCTGTCAATCTTTTATTCTTCTGTCAATCTTTTACTACCCACTGCTAGGAACAATAGTGACACGTACGCGCTTGGACGGGCGACGCATATATGCTAGAGTTAGGGGTACGCTTTGTCTAGCTTCTGCTACTCAAAGTACAAGGTATATTTAGCTTTTGGAGTTTAGTAAATACGTACAAGGTATATTTAGCTTTTGGAGTTTAGGAAACTAATAAATCTTTTGGAGTTCTTTGGAGTTTAGGAAACTAATAAATCTTTTTATTTTTTACGAGCTATTTTATGATTCTCTTGTCTAGCTTCGAGCTTCTGCTACTCAACATACAAAGTATATCTAATTTTTGAAGTTTAGAAAACTAATAAATCTTTTTAATTTCTACAAGCTATTTTTTCTTTTTTGAGATAACAGACTTGTGAAAGAAGAAAGGACAGGAGATGGTTTGACATCCAGACTTGTGAAAGAAGAAAAGGACAGGAGATGGTTTGACATCCATATGAATGTGAAACTAATAAATACGTACAAGGTATATTTAGCTTTTGGAATTTAGGAAACTAATAAATCTTTTGAAGTTCTTTGGAGTTTAGGAAACTAATAATTTTTTTTTAATTTTTACGAGCTATTTTATGATTCTCTTGTCTAGCTTCTGCTAGAAGCTAGACAACATACAAAGTATATCTAGGTTTTGGAGTTTAGAAAACTAATAAATCTTTTTAATTTCTACGAGCTATTTTTTTCTTTTTCAGGATAACGGCTTGTGAAAGAAGGAGCTATTTTTTTCTTTTTCAGGATAACGGGCTTGTGAAAGAAGAAAAGAACAGGAGCTATTTTTTTCTTTTTCAGGATAACGGGCTTGTGAAAGAAGAAAAGAACAGGAGATGGTTTGACATCTATATGAATGTGAAAGTACAAAGCAGAAGCAGATATGACGAGGAGATGGTTTGACATCTATATGAATGTGAAAGTACAAAGCAGAAGCAGATATGACGAGGAGATGGTTTGACATCTATATGAATGTGAAAGTACAAAGCAGAAGCAGATATGACGAGGAGATGGTTTGACATCTATATGAATGTGAAAGTACAAAGCAGAAGCAGATATGACGAGGAAACCGCCAAACTAGCTTTTCATTACTGGTTATTGAGCCATGGAACATGGATACGAAGCGTCAAACACACCCAGGACTATATATGCATATGCTTGAGCATGACCAGGTGGACACGATCGAGCGCGCATGCATGGAAAAACAGGCTTGCAAACTACAAAGCCTGAAGCGAACCTGCGACTTTGACGACTAACATGATTAGGAACTAACTAAACTTCGACGACTGACGTGATTAGAACTGAACCCTTCTCGAAGCATGCATGATCATACACACACGTACACATATATGCATGGTCGCCTACATGCGCATGCTGAGACACCCTACATTATTATTCTGCTACTTCTCCAAAGTAGAGACAGTACTAACATAACACTACGGCTAAGGTACGCACGCACACGTCTAGGACTGCTTGTTGGTGAACTTGGACTCGTCGATGTCGACACCCTCCCTGGCGGCGCGCTCGCCGCCGGACTCGTCCGTGCTGCTCAGACCGCCTTTCTTCCCCATCTCGCTGTACCCCTTATGTCCCAGCTGCTCCCTGCGAGTCTGGCCTCCGCGGCTGCGCCCTGCAAATAAACGTCGAGGCAATTAAAGCCAACAACAAGAAACTACGTAGTAATAAAGATGGCTGGCACTAGCACTCGGCGTTATTACTGAAGGTACCTTCGGCGAGGTCCTCCTGGGCCCCGACGCTCTTGCCGCCGGTCCCGCCGGGGACAACGGTCTCGCCTTCGCGGGCCTTGCGGTCTAGCTCCTTCCTGCTCTCCTGACCGGACGCCATTGCCGTCTAAATAGCTAGCTAGCTAGGTGAGTCACCAAGGTGCTTGGACTCTGCTGGGAATGTTAACGGCGCTACTTGCTACAACGAACCAGGTAATGTTCTCTGGGGCTGTCGGTGATGATGGCGACGGTAAGGCCCCCGGCGCCCCCTTTTATAACAGCTGCTGGGCGGTGCGCCGCGAGGGCAGGCGCCGGCGCGTGTGCGCCGACGCGGACGCAACGCAGGGACAGCTCGAGAAGTCGATACCGCCGCGGCGCGCGACGCGTGTGCGGCGAGACCCTCCGGCGGGCGACACGCACCTATTTCTGAGTTCGTGTCCCTGTGGGGCGTGCATAGTACAGTAGCAGTAGTTATCCTGTTCCTGCGTGAGGCGCAATCGGCAGTCGTGGATAGCTGGTGAGCTTTGTCTCCACCTGCTAACAGGACAAATCCGTCCCACACTCGTCCTAAACATGAAGTCTTCATCTGCCCTAGCACCACTCAAATATTTAGTGAATAAACCCGCTCCAACCCATCCGGTTCGTATGGGTTTAACCCGCCACAAGGAAAAAAACACCACTGCATTAAGCAGTGGGTTCAAATGGGTCCATCTTTGGTGTGGAGCCCACATATTAATTTAGTAATGTCAATTGACATAAAGTAGCTACTTGTTAAATTAAATCATCTGCAACAAATTTCAGTCAATTTAGGTAAAATTTTATAATGTGAACACGACCTTTTATTTCTAGGGTCCGACTTTGCGGTGGGGCCCACATATTGATTTGGCGGTGTCAATTTGCATAAAGTTGCTTCTTGTTAAAGTAAATCATATGCAACAAATTTCAGTCAATTCGGATAAAATTTTAAAGTGTGAACACAAGCTTTTATTTCTAGGGTCCGACTTTGATATGGGGCCCACATATTGATCTGGCAGTGTCAATTTGCATAAAGTAGCTTCTTGTTAAAGTAAATTATATGCAACAAATTTCAATCAATTCGGATAAAATTTTATAGTGTGAACGCGAGCTTTTATTTTTAGGGTCCGACTTTAATATGGGGCCCACATATTGATCTAGCAGTACAAATTGATATAAAATAGTTGTTTGTTAAATTAAATCATCTGCAATAAATTTCAGTCAATTCAGGTAAAATTTTATAATGTGAACACGAGCTTTTGATTCTAGGGTCCGGCTTTGATGTGGGGCCCACATATTAATCTGGTGGTGCCAATTAGCATAAAGTAGTTACTTGTTAAATTAAATCATGTGCAACAAGTTTCAATCAATTTAGGTAAAATTTTATAGTGTGAACGCGAGCTTTTATGTTTAGGGTTTGGCTTTGATATGGGACCCACGTATTGATAGGAGTTACATGAGCGTAATCGTTCTACAAACCCGGCCCGACCTGTTTTCTCTGTAACCCAAACCCGATTCATACGAAAATAACACCCGTTTAGAGCCGTCAACGCACACCCCATATGAGAACCCACCCCAAAAAACCTGTTTCCACCCGACCCATTAGCAGGCCGAGCTTTGTCTGGAAAAAAAAATTTATGTGACACCGTCGCAAAAAATTATGTTATGCGACCCCAGGTTTTGACGTTGTGGAAGAGTTTCATCCTGTGAGTCCGCTTACCAGCACGTGGGCCTGGTTACCACCACAGCACGGAAGAGCTTCATTCGAGCGAGGCAGTGTCGCACAGCAGGACTTTCTCGGCACCGTTGCATATAATTTTTTTCCGCTTTGTTCCGTCCTGCCTCCTGCATCTTTGACGCGTCTCAGACCCACGTCTCTCGAGGCATGTAAAGTGAGCGAGTCTTCAGTTCCGCTTGTATGCTGTGACCGGCTGATTGCACCAATTGTCTGTCGGATCGTGTGTCTACGGCACCGGTGTGACTTGCTAGCTGCACCATGACGGCGACAGGCGGAATGGCGAGACACATCGGTTGGGCGAGGCCGACGCTGTAGCTTTACCGATGCACTATGTTTAGGCAAGGGTAGGGGTGAGGATGAAAAGAAACATCATCAACGCACCGCCTGCAAAGGGTTCGGTTCGACCCTCTTCTGAAACCACTTTATTTCTAAAATCAGTAAAGGGATCGATTCAGGTCGAACCAAAGTAGAAGAGGGGCAAAAGAGTCGTGACCCTATCAACCTCAAGTGACCCTCGGGTCGACCCACCGTCTCGCCTCACTCCTCCCCGCCGCCACCTCGCCTCGCTCCTTGCCGCCATCTTGCATCGCTCCTCCCTCGGCGCCTCAACGGACAACGGCGACCGCCTCGCTCCTCCCTGCCACCACCTCACCCCGCTTCTCCCTGCCATCTCACCTCTTTACTCCTCACGGCTCGTCCCTCCTTGTCGCTGTCGCCATGGCCGTCGCCGTCAAGACCCCCAACTCCTAACTCCCCGCAGTGCGTCCCCCGGCTCGTCCCACCTCGTCACCGTCGAGAACCCCATCTGTCGCCACTCTCCCCGTCGTTGTCGAGCCCCCCTGCAGGTACACTCGATTGGCTTCATCACTCTTGAGATTGGTATTCACATGCAATATCTGGTTATTCTAATTAAGTGGATCTGGATCTAGGTAGAACGACTTTGAAGGTGAAGAGAACACCATTGAAAGGTCCTAAATGGATAGAGGGGGGTGAATAGCCTAATAAAAATTCTACAAAAACACTTAGAGCAACTAGTTAGACAATTACAAAGCGAAGCTTTTTGCTCTAGCTCTACTAAGTGTTGCAAGCCACCTATCCAACAATTCTAGTAACCTATAATCACTATGACACACAAAAGTTATGTCACTACTCTCTAAAACAATGAGCTAGCAAGAAATAATTGCTTCTAATTAGAGAGCTACTTCTAGCAACAAATATCTCTACACAAGAGATAAAGAATGTAATGCAAAGATAGAAAGATATACCGATGCCGGCAAGAGATAATCAATCACAGTTAGAATACCAAGAAACTCCGGGAGAAGTCCAAAGAGGCAAGATACACAAAGATTTTCTCCCGAGGTTCACGTGCTTGCCGACACGCTACTCCCCGTTGTGTAGACCAACCACTTGGTGGTTCGGTGGCTAATAGGTGTTCACAAACTTAGCTCAACACTTGAGCGCCACAAGAACCGACCCACAAATGGAGGTAACTCAATGACACGCGCAATCCACTAAAGTTACCTTTTGGCTATTCACCAGGGAAGGCACAATACCCCTCACAAATCAACGGAGATGGCCACGAACAATCACCACTCGTGCCAAAGCTCCTCCGCTGCTCCAAGCCGTCTAGGTGGCGGCAACCACCCAGAGTAAAGAGAATACCCACAGCAACAACGATCCCCAAGTGCCACTAGATGCAAACTCACAAGCAAATGCACTTGGAACCACACGATCTCAATTAGATTCGCGCTATCAAGCAAGGAGATGAGTGGGAGGGAGTATGTCTCGCTCAAAGAGATGTTCAAGAAGTTAGAGTGCCAAGAGAGGCTCCCCAATGCCGGCCACTTCGTATTTATATGAAGGGGAGCAAACAACACAACGACTACTTCTCTTGAGTAGTACCTCTGGTCCTTGACCGGTACTACCGCTCACAGAGCCGGTACTACCGGTCGACCACCGGTACTTCCGGTCAACCCCTTAGACGACCGTTGGAAGAAACTAGGCACGAAACGCGACTTCCAGAGGTCCGAACGGTACTACCAGGCTCGGGACCAGTACTACCGTCCCTTGGACCGGTACTACCGTCCGTCCAGCGGTACTTCCGCTACCAGCCTGAGCTCCACGCTAAAACGGCCATAACTCTTAGCTCCAGACTCCGATTTCGATGATCTTGGACATTTTGGAAAGCTTATTCAGAGGGCTACACAACCCACATGAATACACAATCCAAAACACAAAGGATTAGAATAGATTTTCAATCCAAGATCCATCGCTTCTCTTTTTCAACCAAAGATTTCTCCGAAAACTTCTCCGAGTTGATCCAATTCAACTCCAACACCTTCTCCTTTGCAAATGTGCTAACACCACCAAGTGTATACCATCATGTGCATGTGTGTTAGCATTTTCACAATCAATTTCAAAGGATTAGAGGTTAGCACACTAGGTCCTAATGCACATGCATGTATGAATTCACCTAGTGGCACTTGATAACCGCAATCACCGAGATAGTCCCCTCTTAATAGTACGGTTATTGATCCTAAACACACTCACACCCTCTATGGTGTCTTGAGTGCCAAAACAAAATCCCTATTTATACATTTGCCTTGATCTCCATAGGGTTTTGCTTTTCTCTTCTTCTGTTTCCAAATGTGGAGCACTTGATCTATCTTTTGGTCATCACCACCAATACCATGATCATCATCTAGCTCCCGCACTTCGTGTGTACCAACCTAGCTCATAAACACCTCATGACAAAGTTTAGTACCCTAGGTGACATCAATTACCCAAAACCAAACAAGGACTTTCAACCATGGCTACTAATTTTCACTAGTACACAAAATGTTTTCAGCGGCGCCACCCATTTTTAATAGAGGTGGTTCAAATAGCACACCGCCTCTAACCATTCTGTTGGGCACTGCAACTTATCAACCGCCCCTGAAAAAAGATCTTTAGAGGCGGTTCACTTAAGAAAACCGCCTCTAAAAATGGTCCCATTTTCACGGGCGGTTTCCTTAAGTGAACCGCCTCTAAAGATCATTTTTCAGGTGCAGTCGTCCTTGGTGAACCGATACTGAAGAGCCTTGTTTTCAAAAATGGTTTCTTAAGAGATCCGCCCCAGTAAATGAGTTATCAGAGGCGGTTTCTTTAGTCAACCGCCCGGGAAAAAAACATGCTCCAAGAACCCTTTCTTCTTCCTCGCGACAAAAGCAGCTGACACTGTTGTTCATTCATTTCACTTGGAGTCAAGAAATAGCAAGAATAGAGGGGAGGGGGAGGTTTTGCCCTTTCAACCTTCAAACGAGTTGAGATTGTCGGGTGAGCTTCTATAAATCGTAAACCCTTTTGATTTTTGTACTAGTGTTTTCTGTACTAGTGTTTCTTGACATGGTGACAAAAACAATATAGGCTCTATTCAGATGGTTGTAAAGTGAGTGAGTCTTCAGCGCCACTTGTATGTTGTGACCGACTGACTGCACCAATTGTCCGCCGGATCGTGTCTACGACACGGTGTGGCTTGCTAGCTACACCATGGTAGCGACGGGCGGGATGGCGAGACACACCGGTTGGACGAGGCTGATGACGGAGCTTTACCAATGTTTAGGCAAGGGCGGCGGTGAAGATGAAAAAAAAAGTTGTCAGCGCACTGCCCTGTTATTAGGGGACGACTGGAGGTGCGTGAGGTGTGGTGAGACGATGGGAACCGGTGATGGAGCCAGAAAAAACTCTAGCTGGGATGAATTGCAATGAGAAAATAAACCAAAAGACACTATATTCACATACTAGAATCATATAAATTATGACAAAAATGCTGCAATCATACATATTATGGCAAAAAGTAGATTAAAAATACAATCATGATCTTTAAACCATTTCGAGTGAAAGACTCTAATATCATTAGTTCATTACCATTACGCTTGCTTGTTGCTTGCCAGCTGGCAGTGCCGGCCCAAAGTTTTTGAGGGTCCTCTGGTGAAATCGTCGTGATGGTCCGTCTAGGCCATACATAAAATCTTATAATATATATGCACTATTTCTATGTCACTAACAAATATTTTCCAAGTAATATTCTAAAATCAACTTAGTTCGGTCGATTTTATCTGGCGCATACGCATATCAAAATTCAAACTTTAAAAACTTCGACCAATAATTAGGCTAATAATTTTAAATATTATATTACAAACTTCATATCACTAGATTCGTTAGGAATTATATTATCCAATGATTATAAGCTATGGATGAAAGCAAACTTGGATGATTTTAGAATCAACTTTAAGAAAGTATCATTGCTATGTGGCAATAAAAGTGTGGTAAAGCTAACCAACAATCTGGTTCAACATTCAAGAACAAAGCACATTGACATTCGACATCATTTCATAACAGACTGTCAACAAAAGGGTGACATATCAATTACAAACATGGGCACTGATGATCAACTAGACGAATATTCACCAATCCACTTGATGAGAAGAGATTTTGCAAGTTAAAGAATGAATTGAACATACTTGACTTCTCCAACATGAGTTGATGCACCCTATTATATGACATGCCTCTCATTTGACAAAGCAAAGGTAAAATTGTTTGACATAACATTCATATTTAGGATCTTTTCATATTTAGATCATATAGTCATCCCTCACTTTTTATAGGTTCATTCATGAAAATCAAAAGAATTTGATGTATATATTGTGCCACTATAGCTTGTATGATTGACTTGCTCTAGTGGTAGCATATGACATGTTTGTGAGCTTGTGAACCTAGTGTTTAATCTTGAAAACAAGCATTCAAATGTTTAACCAACGTGAGTAATATAACCATTGCAAGATGTATGAAGAAGCTTACTCTAGAGCAAACCATGTTAAATATCTTATGTTTGTTTGCTAGATGGAACTATATTAATAAACTTTATCCACCCCATTGTTGATTGACTTTCTCCTACTAAAATTGGTGTGTTTTTTATGGTACTTAATGACAAAAGGGGAGAGAAAATTACAAAGATAAAGATATGAAAAGGGGAAGAGATATATGATAAAGGGGGTGGATCAATTAAAATTTGAGCACACAAGTAGAGGGAGCAAGCTCATGAACTTATTTGTTGCATTTAAATGTGCACATTCATTTGAGTTGTTGTGTTGCAAGCTTTATGATGAGGGATGGCCCGATCTTCCGTGAGGTAGCTGGTAAATTCGATTGGAGGAGAACTCGAGTTGGCGATCCGGCTTCAAATCAGACATGATTCGAACTCTGCAACCGTTACACCACTGCTCTGTTGGTTATCAACCAAGCACAACTTGATTGACCTCGCCAAGAAGGCTATTCCTGCAAGCGAATCGAAGAACACAAGCAAGAAGGTAAAAACACGCAATCTGAAATTGTAAATATAAATTATGCAAATATCAATAGAGGGGTTCAAGAACTCGGTTCCAAAGGACTAATCGACACAGTGGAGGAGATCAAGAACGGGGGCCCTGGATCACTGTAAAAGGATTCGACACCACAGTTACAATGAACGATTCAGTTCCTTGATGGAAAACTAAACACTAAACAAAACCCAAGACCTAACGACGATGGCAGTGGCTAATTACAGGGTTTAGGTCGTCGCTCCTGCTGGACGCGCCACCTAATGGGCTCTAAGACGATACACGGCACATCGGACCAAAAGACGGTGTCGCAGCACCCTGGCAGATTCTGGACGCTGACTTGTTTCGACGATTCCCGTTGACTCCAGACGTATTTTGACGTGATTCCAAAGCCATTGGTTAGCTTATCAAATTATCTTTCCAAGCGTATCTAGTTAGTTGAAAACGGAGTTCGTATGCGTCTGGAGCGTTGATTTTACCCGGGACTGCTCCTGAATTCCGAGGGTGACGAGGTAGCTGAGTTGGAGACAGATTGCAACTTGGGGAAGACCATGGCGTGAGTGTGTCCAGCGTGGCGATGTCCTCTTCACTTTATGCGAACACAAGGTTGATATGTGCCCTTGTCACTACAAAAAATGTGGGGGTTTAAGACAAAATAAAATTATCATGGAAAGTACAGTGTTGGTCATAAAAAGTATTTCATGATGAAATCTTCTCGTCACGGCTGTCGTCACCTATGGAGCGTCGCTAAATGTCCTCATGACGAAAACGTGGGTCATCGTCACAAAATGTGGGTACTTATTGTGACGACATTTCTCTAGCGTCATATATTGGTAGATTTGTGACGAAAGTGTTTGTCATGTAACACTTGGTCAACTCGTCACAAAATATCACGAATGTCGTTTGGGAGCACGATCAGACCTTCTTTGTGACGCTATGATTTTTGTCACATATGGTTTGCATTTGATGACAATTAACCATGTCACATATAGGTTAGTCACGTCATCACTTAACAATTTTACCGTCACAATAAATCTGTTGGGACCTTGTTGTATACACTTATTGTGACACATTTTGTGACGATGTAATCTCGTCGTATATAATTGGTTACAATATGTGACAAGTTTTTGTGTCACGCTACGTAGAGCAGTTGCAGACCATTTGAGATGCCCATTTCATTCAGTGACGACCCATGTATCACCAATATCACACATATATGACAAAGTAATCTGATATAACTCATTTCACACTCAGAACAGAGCTTCAAATAGGTTCCACATTCACTCCTAGATATAACACATTCACATATATCATACATCCATCATCCACATTCACTCAAAAGTATAAACCATCATCCACATTCACTCCTGGATATAACACACATTATAAACCACATTCACTCAGAACTGAGCTTCAAACATGTTCCAAGTTCTATCACAAAAGTTCAAACACATCACACAAGTTTCCAGGTTCCATCTCACACAGGTTCAAATCCATCATACATGTTCAAACATAAAACAGATGCAAATAAGTTCTACCATAGGTCCATACTTCTGACAAGTGCACGAAATTCAAACAGGGACAGTTTGGTGTTTTGGCAAATGGTTCAGCTGAGGCAAAGTCATCATCAACACAAACTGCATGAGAACCTACCTCAATCTTTATGAAGTTTGAGCATAGCTCGCAACAGTGCATTAGTTTCTTCAAACCTGGAATTCAACCCCTTCACTTCATCTTGGGTCTGGCGCAACAATTTTTGGTTCTCTTCTAGAGCTGCCTGTTGAGCTTGAAGTTGTGCTTGCAGCTCTTCCTGCTTTCTTGCCGCATCCTGTCTTTCCACTTGTAGTCTTGCCTCAAACTGAGCTTGTAGGCGGGCCTCTATGGCTGCCGATGTGGAAGGCGCAGTCTTGGGCACTCGAGTGACACCAATGTTTGGAAGGAAAGTGGATGAACGACTGTTTTGGCTAAGACTGTCCGCAACAATCTTGGAGGAAGACTTTTGTTCTTCTCCTTCTTCTAGCTCTTTCTCCCTCTCTGTAACCATATGTTCCTACATTGAATGAATGCAATTAATAACAAGGCCATACATCAACAGTCAATAAGTTATGAGTCATCTAATTATGTATTGTTAATTGGTCCAATAAGTGTGTAACTTACATAGATCTCATTTGCAAGATCAGTACGACCACTTTGCGGACTAGTCATACACTCCCCAAAGAAGTCAACAGGATCTGGTTCCATATTGTTGTACTTTGGCCTCTGCAGCATGCAAAAAACTAAGATTACACTGATATCTATGAAGCTAAAAATAGGGTTGGACAAGATTGGGATATCAGCCATAATTTTTTTGCAAGACAACAACAAGATGCCATAAAATATATCCAATAGAACATAGACATGTATTTGTTTCCTAGTTGGACATAGGCATATTTCTTCCAAGACAATAGCAAGATGACAACAGCAAGATTACCAAAAATATGTAAGATAATAATAATTTCAGTGAGTGGCAAGATTACCAATAGCAACCTAGACATTGATCGAGAAAAATAAAATAGATACGATGCATCAGTGCATCCTAGACAGCAGGCATTCATGTTTGTCAACTGACAGTTCCTTATAATTGGATTTCAGTAGTTCACACGAAGCTAGTATCCGTACCAGGCTGTATCGATGAGCAATATAGGACCTAGACCCAGTCCTTTGGTGCATCTTCACATTGCCTCAGTTCCTTTTGTTCTTAGAAAATCTTTCCTGCACCACAAATGCAAAGCTTAGGTTTCATTGACATGCACACAGTTTCCTTTGCAGGCATTATTGCAGCCATGGACCTGATTATTTGGGTCACACCAATACTCAACCAGTTTTTTCTAGTCCTCTTGCTTCATTTTTTGTGGAGGTTCTATAGTCAGCAGTTGTTCGATTGTCAATGATTCATCGAAAAACTTCCTTTTGAGGAGATACCTCTGTTGGCTTAGTCCCTTCTTAATGATATCGGTGCATGCAACTTTGCTTGGTCCATCATTCTTAACATCCACCTCTATTCTTGACTGAAGCCATAGAAATGAAACATTAGACACAAGTTCCATTAGGTAGTAATGCAGTGGATGGTAAGCTATGTAACAATGAAATAGCTAACTCACCGCCACATGACCTAACACTTTTTTTACTTCTTCTTCTATCGCCTCGTTATCATAATCTTTCCATGCCTTGTAGATAGGCAGGTAATCTCTAAGTGCAACACCAACTTCTGATGCCAACTTCACGGCCTGAAGTGGGACCTCAGGTCTTTTCTTCCCTTCAGGCACCTCGATGGTGAGCTTCTTTCCTCTATTAATGTACTTCTCTAAGCCAGAATGGTCACCCCACACTTCCTCTTTTCTTGCGTTGCATTGGAATACATTCTTTCATATCAGTATCAATTCTAGGTATTGAATGTAAAAAGTAATGATTTGAAACCCAAAGTGTTTACCTAAAACTAAATGATCGGCTGGTTCTCCTTCAGCTGTATGTCCCTGTGAAGTAGCAGCATCCAATTGCTCAACCGACCCATTTGGGTCATTGCTTTGCCTAGAGCTTTGTCCACCTGGTGAGTTCTTAGTAGGAACAGCTGGGGTAACACTATTTGTGGGAGTAGGTTCCTGAGTGGGCATGGTAGTAGGCACTGTGAAAGCACCAGATGTGATGCACTAAGGCTAGCTAATCTTGTAGGACTATGCACTATGTTTGGGCCTGGCAAAGAGTTGGCTGCACCGGCCCTGTTGACATTGGGATTACTAGGCATAGCGCTTGTACCATTTATGGTGTTGGTGGTGCTTGTAGTGGGATGACTGCTACTGGAAATGGCATGCTTGTTAAGGCTAGTTGTCAAATTCTTCTTAGTTGGCAAGGGTGCTCTTGGCCTAGGTGGTGGACGGCCTGCATTAGGGTTTGCACCAGGGGAAGAGATGGTTGCACTCTGCCTGGTCCATCTAGGTGTGTGTGGTGGCTCTTGGTTGGCAGCCGCCTTCTTCTTGTGTCGCGGACAAGTTCCTAGAACCATCTGGTTGCCTGGCAATGAAAACATGCATACATGTTACAAGTTAAGAAGATGAAAATTAGATTAAATAACTAGATTGACCAAGTACTCAAAAAAGTTGTTGGGTGGCCTATGAATACATCTCACCTCAGTATTGACCTCATTGATGAGGTCATCATCATCACTGTCACTGTCAGATTTGTTATCATTTTCAGATGTAGGATCATAATCAATGTTAGATTCTTGTTCAGACTCTACACTGGTCCCTTTGCCCTTTCCCCTTTTAAGAAAACATCCCTAATAGTCTGTGCTAACATAGGAATACCCAAAGAGTTAAAAACATCTTGCATGTCCTTAACTCTCTTGTCCCTCGCCAGCTCATACTGTGTTTTTTTCATTTCTTCTTATATTTATTACGATAAAACGATGAAAGTGCAGAAACTAGATTTAGTTTCTATAAAAAGAAAGTAAAAGGAAGTGATTTATCCCAACACAATGTTCAGCAGGAAATAAAGTAAATGATTCAGTAACTAGAGAACCACATGTCATCAAATCAAAGGGTGCAATTAGATGAGCAATCTAATTCCTGTTATGGTTCATCAATTTTTGTTATGTCATCATGACCAAGTGCAATAAACTAAGTGATAAGCAGGCATTAGTTCTGAACCATATAGTTTATAAACTATATGGTTCATTAATTCAGTTTACAAATTCAGTTTATTAATTCTTGTTATTGTGTTGGAGTATCATAGCCCTACCAAATGACTTTTATTGTGGTGTACTCCCAACAAACAATATGCAAAATGACTTTTATCCTAGCCTTGATGAACTCCAATATCATTGGGTCCAAACGAACTCCAAATAACAACCTGAACGGACTAGATGGCCAAACGGACTCCAAATAACAATCCTTTTAAGGCTAGAAAATGGGGGACGGTCGACGGTGATACCTGCTTGGCCCTCGCCGGGAGGAGCTTGTCATTGGCGGCCAAGAGTCGTCGTGGCAGTCTTCTTGGGACCCGTCGTGGAGGTCTGCTTGGCCCGCCGGGAGGAGGTTGCCACCGTCGGGAGGAGTAGCAGTGCAGGCGTGATGGAGGCTACGGCCCCATCCGAGCAGTCGCGGCGGGATGGGGATCTACGACCCCATCCGAGCAGTGGCCCCCGTAGTCGTCATGGCAGCGGGATGGGCGACACCATGCACTGTTGGAGCAGTGGCGACACTAGGTTTAGATGAGGCGGCGGTATGGGTTAGGGGAGAGAAGCAAGGCGACGATGAGGGATAGGGAGAGAGCAGGGAGGTGTCGCAGCCGGCAGTGGCGGTGGAGGGCAGCAAGGCGGCGTGGTGGCGGTGGTGAGTTGGGGAGGCAGCAAGGCAGCACAACGGCGGCTGTGCGGGTTGGGGGAGAGGCGCGCGACGGCGGAGAGGGGCACGGCGGTGCGGGTTGGGGAAGAGGGGTGCGGTGGCGGTGGGTTGGGGAGGGCAGCAAAGCGGCGCGGCGACGACAAGCGACAATTTGGGGCAGGAGAGGATAGGGCCGAGCGGGGATTTTGGTGGTGCTAGGCGGGATGAGAGGTGTGTCCCATATGTCGGTGAGGAAATCAGCGCGGGAGAGAGGGAGTCGTAGCTGCCAAATTTTGGTCTGGCGAGTGGTCCCGCAATGGCAGTGACCCATTTGGAGCTAGTAGAAATTTAAATGGAATTTTAGAGTTATTAAATGATTTCAAAGTGAAAAAGTGTCTGAAACAAAGTTGTGTAATGCAACGAGATCTACAGTCTTCTTAATGCTGACTTTGACATTTGACACTTTAAAATTTGAAATTCAAAACATGAGATATTCGCCCAAACTTTTGGGGTACTAAATAAGTTCAAATTTAAAAGTCATTAACATGAACATTTGTCAACTCATCATTGTCTTTATTTATTATTAAGGTCATTTTATCATTCGACATAGTTTTAAAAACCTTGTTCACAAATTCAATGTATCTCTCATAGTTCCATAAACTATGTGAGAGAGACATAAATTTTGTGAACAAGGTTTATATAACTTTGTCGGATGAAAAAATGACCTTACTAACAAAGTAAGATAATGACGAGTCAAACAACTTTCGTGTTCACAACTTTCTTAGATGGAATTATTTTGGAGGATCAAATTAGGGAAACAATTTCTCATTTTTTTTTGAAATTCAAATGATGAATCGTACAAACTTTAAAATTTGTCACTTTTTTAAATTAAACTCAATAAAATGATGGATAATGATTTTAGATAATTTTAGAAAAAAAATAAATTTAGAGTACGTATGCGTTTTTACTCCATGTTACAACATTGTACCATGGATTAAAAAGAGAAATGGTGATTGTACAATGAACTCATGACAACTCAGTCTAAGTGTCATTTAGGGCCCACAAGTCATTGGAGCATTGACAGGCAGGGCCCATATGTCATTAGGTCCTGCTTGTTTTCACGTACATAGCATTTGGTGTCTAACTTTTTTGGAAAAAAAGCATTGTGGCTGACCACTTCAGTGCTTCACGTCCACTGGCGGAGGCCACTCTGGCCGGCCACATCGCCGGCGAGCCCACCTCATCACATCACCGGCGACAGCACCTCACCACATCACCGGCGCCTGCACACCCCCTCCCCCACTTCCATCAGCCTCTACATCGACCGACAGGCCACCCCGTCGAGCCTCAGTGCTCTTGGCTGGACGTCGGCTGACCACCCCGTCGGGCAAGCTCTGGTGCTCTGGACACGTCGCCGGCAAGCTCGGGTGCGGCCAGGACGTTCTCCACTGCCGGATCTGCGGTGGCCACACCTACTGCACCTGGGTTTGCTAGCAGTAGCCTCGCCGGGCCTGCTAGCACATGCCTCGCCGACCACCTGCTGCAGCAGCTCCCCCTCAGGCCATTGTTTCAAGGTGATGTTTTTTAACTTTATCAAGTACAAGTATGATTCTGCGAACACAAGGTTGATATGTGTCCTTGTGGTTCCTTCCTGAGTGATGAGCGGTTGGTCAACAGGCTCACCAAAAGGGATGAGTGGCAACATGTGTCTCTTGGCTATGTTGATGTGCAGGTGTGGAGCTCGGAGACAGTGATCGATGGCGAGGTGAAGGTCAAGTAGAGACGGGCCATGCCGATGGACCGGGAGCGGTGAAGGGTGGACGTGAGGGTTGGACCGACAGTCCGGGAGGCCGGAGAACTAGCTGTGGTAGCTGGCATGTGGCATCGGCGAGCAAGAGCACATGGGGATGTGCGATGGCATCGACCGAGTCGGGAGGAAGACGATGGCGTCGTGACACTTGGTCGGAGGTTGGACACGGGCTTGCGTGCGACGCAAATACCGTCGGCCGTGTCAAGGAGGAAGGCGAAGGTGTTGTGCCCGGCGTGGAGGCTGGACATGCATCGACATCGGTGCTGGTGGTCGGGTGTGCGAACCACACTCCGTCTTCGACGCGGGTTTGGTAGTTGAGCCTCAAAAAACTACCCTCTATGGTTTCCGAGTTTGGGCCTCAAAACTTGGGGTGGCCAGTTTCCGAGTTTGGGCCTCAAAACTCGGGGTGGATGGTTTTTCAGGTTTGGGCCTCAAAACCTAGGATGGCGGGTTTCTGAGCTTGGGCCACAAAACTCAGCCAAGGACAGGTTTTCGGGTTTCGGCCCCAAAACCGAGGGAGGTTCCAAAAGGAACGGTCGAAGCTATCGGTGAGAAAGGCGCGACGGTCGATGGGACAACATGTGGCGGCATCCTGGAGCTTGCGTCAAGACGAAGCGAAGGATGAGGAAGGCGGGTGGTCGTCGGATGAAGACCTGATGGAGTTGGACTAGAATACCCCTAGGGTTAGCCTGTTCGCTCTATGTATCTAGGGTTAGAAGGGGAATAAGTGTATTAGGCTATAAATAGAGATGGCAGCCCCTCCATCCATTCTATCCTTGCAGCATTTCATTCTCGCATACTCGATTAGGTTTTCCTCCCTCTATCTGCTTGTGATCCGCAGAGAGATACAATACCTTTGTGCACTTGTTGATTTTGAGGAAACGGGACCGTAATCCCGTTGTCTCCTCATGGGGACGAGTTCTGGCTGAAATCGAGATTGAATTCGCGTTTTGTGTTGTGTTCTTCGCGTTTCATTCTTTGCCTCCTCGGAGATTTGCCTCGTTCTTCCAATCCGAGGGATGGTTTTCGATTTCGTTTGAATCACTTTGTGCTAGGACGAGAGTGTCATCTTTCCACTGAAGGATTTCCTCCCAAACCTCTCGAGCACATAGATCGGGCTGAAATCGCGTTTGTTCTTCGTTCTTCCCCCTTTTCTAGTGTTCTTTGGATTTCTCTTGGTTGAGTTGGTTTGGTGCGATGATTTCCTAGGATTAACACCCCAACACGTAGAGGAACACTTGGGAGAAGTTTGGTTGCAGCCCCATTCAATTTGGTTGAGGTTGAATCAATTTTGGTTTTGAGACATGTAGTTTTTGCACTCTCTCGTCAGTGGCGGACTCTCCGGCCATCGGGGCTCGGCCAGAACAGAACTGCACAGCGAGCACTGTGCTAGATTAGGTGACCGGCGGACACTCCGGGACTAGGTCGTGAACAGTCCAGGACCTGTCCAGGACTGTTACAGAACAGTTCGATTTCGGAAGTTTTGTCGGTGGCCAGTGCGGCCCTCCAGGCGCGGACAGTCCGACCAACCGCAGACAGTCCGGGACTCTGACCACGAACTGTCCGGGAACCTGCTGAAAGGCAATTTTAGCTTTGCTTGTTTGGTGCTTGCTTTTCGGTCTTCTCCGGTAGTTCTGCTGTACCTCTAGGACATCTCCTGAGGTATCCACCTATTCGTAGGTCATGAACTAGCCGGTCGTTCGGGTCTTTGTCTTTGGGGTGATTTTCTGGGACAAGGGTCATCTATTTCTCGAGAAGAAATTTGAGGCTCCCATTCACCCCTCCTCTGGTTGCCAATTCAGTCCTTCAATGGGTACCAAAGCTGGTTAAGGATCTTCCTTACCTTAATCAATTTCGGATCCTAAGGGCGACATGGATCGAGGGAACGATAAGGCTCCCTACTTCGATGGGACGAACTATCCCTATTGGAAGATTTGGATGTGTGCCTATCTCAGCAGCATCAACTCTTCCGTCTGGGAGATATGTGAGAATGCTGAGTACGAGGTGCTTGCGGCTCGCGTGGGTCAGATCCAGATTGACTAGCACAACGCGAACGCAAAGGCCCGTAATGCGCTTTTGGCCAACATCTCCCTTCCTGAGTTCGAGCGTGTCTCTGAGCTTGAGACGGCACGAGAGATCTGGGTGAAGCTTCAGAGCTATCACGAGGGGACCGTTCAGGTCAAGACCAGACTCTTCGAGATGTACAAGCATGAGTATGAGAATTTCACTCAGTTGGAGGGAGAGACGATTGATGCTATGTTCACTTGTTTTCAAACAATTGTGAACAAGATGCGTGCCAATCGGGCCAACCTACCCTATGATGATCATGAGAGGGCTCTCAAGTTGCTATACGCCCTAGATCGGAGGGTATGGGAGGTGAAGGTGTCGACTATCATCGAGTCGCCAAGCTATGACACCCTCACCGTGGACGAGCTATTCAGCAAGCTCAAGTCCACCGAGATCGATCACTTGACTTAGTCCAAGCTGAAGAACCCATCTTCACATACCATGGCTTTGGTCTCAGGCAAGGATGGATTGACTCTTTCCGCTGACACTTCACCACCCTTCTTTGCTTTGTCTTCTTTGCTTTCAGTGACAGAGGAGCAGGTGGAGGTGTTAGGCGATGACGAGCTCGCCCTCATCATCAGCCGGTTCTCGCAGTTTCACAACAACCGCTTGAATCGCCGGCGTGGTGGCACACATGAGGGCTGCTACAGGTGTGGCGACCCCGATCACTTCGTTGCGAGCTACCCCAAGCACGACAAAGGCTTCCCCGGCAAGAACCACAACTCTAGGCGCAAGGACAAGCCTGAATACAAGGCTGGAAAGAAGAAGACCAAGGGTAGGCGTGCCTTCATTGCCTCCATCAGTAATGTCGAGAAAAGTTCTAACGGCGACTCCAGCGACGATGAGTCCAAGCACAAGACGGAGGAACGCTTCAACAGACTCTACTTCTTCGGCAGCTCCACCAATGGCTTCTGCATCATGGCCCTAGATGAGGAGGACCGCAAGTGCCAGGACAAGCACGCCGACGATGATGACGACGACGACACATCTTCTGAGGTATCGACTTCTTCTACTGTCGATCGTCTTTCTGTCGAGCTTGATTCCCTGGTCGCGATAGTTCTTGCTCAGGACAAGCAGCTTAAGCGTGCCGCTAGAGAGCGCAATGAGTTTAAGGCCAAGCTAGGCCAGGCGCTTTGCGAACACAAGTTTGATATGTGCCCTTGTGGTTCCCTTCCTGAGTGACGAGTGATCGGTCAACAGGCAACATGTCTCTTGGCTGTGTTGGTGTGCAGGTGTGGAGCTCGGACAGTGGTCGAAGGTGAGGTGAAGGTCAAGTAGAGACGTGCCGTGCCGACGGACCGGGAGCGGTGAAGGGCGGACGTGAGGCTTGGACCGACGGACCTGGAGACCTGAGGACCAGCTGTAGTAGCTGGCACGTGGCATCGGCAAGCAAGAGCCCATGGGGATGTGCAGTGCATCGGCCAAGTCGGGAGGAAGGTGATGGCGTCGTGACACTTGGCGGGAGGCCGAGAAGGATGGCGAATGCACTGTGCCCGGCGTGGAGGCTGGACATGCTCCGGCATCGGTGCTAGAACTAGGGGTGTGCGAACCACATCCCGTCTACGGCGCGGGTTCGGTAGCTGAGCCTCAAAAAGCTACCTCGACAGTTTCCGAGTTTGGGCCTCAAAACTTGGGGTGGGCGGTTTCCGAGTTTGGGCCTCAAAACTCGGCATGGACGGTTTCTTGGTTTGGGCCTCAAAACCTGGGCTCACGGGTTTCTGAGTTTGGGCCACAAAACTCAGCCAGAAGACAGGTTTCCCGGTTTCAGCCTCAAAATCGGGGGAAGGCCCAGGATTCCCGGTTTCGGCCTCAAAACCGGGGGGAGGTCCGCAAAAAGGACGGTCGATGCGTGGCGGCGTGGAGAGGCTGGCACGGCGGCGAAGCTATCCACGAGGAAGGCGCGGCGGTCGACAGGGCGGCACGTGGCGGCATCCTGAGGCTTGCGTCGAGGCGAAGCTAAGGGTGAGGAAGCCGCGTGGTCGTCGGATCAGCAATCAGCAGAGTTGGACCGGGATACCCCTAGGGTTGGCCGCTTCGCTCTTGTATCTAGGGGTAGAAAGGGGATTATTGTATTAGGCTATAAATAAGAGAGGCACCCCTCCTCTCCCTTTATCCTGGCAGTCATTTGTTCCTGAGCACTCTCTCTCTAGCCCCCGCTTAGGTTCTAATCATACCTCGCTGCAAGCGATCCGCAGAGACGAGAATCATACCTCTGTGTATTTGGATCTTTTGAGGAAATGAGACTGTAATCTCGTTGTCTCCTCGTGTGGAGGAATTTCGGCTGAAATCGAATCGATTCATGTTTGTGTTGGTGTTCTTCGCGTTTTGGTTTTTCATCTTCCGGAGATTTGCCTGAAGGACCGAAAGTGCTAACAGAAAGCGACCAGAGCGGGGGGGTGAATGGGAGCTTCAAATTTTCCTTTCGAAAACTTGTTGCCACTGTCCCAAGAATCAACCCCAAAAGCAAACCTAGAGCTTGCAAGTGTCCACGACCCTAGATGTAGGGTGGATGCTTCCGAGAAGCACAGCGGGACACTACACAACTCTAGAAACCCAACGCAAAAGCCGGAGATCAAAACCAACAACCGATGAACACTCCGTGAACCAAAACACGCAGAGCAGAGATGACCGGACTCTGCCTGCGTCCGGTCAGTGACCACCGGACGCGTCCGGTCGTGCGAAAACTGATTTTGGACCTTACTGTTTCTGACCGGACTCTCGGTGAAGGAGAGTCCGGTCAGGTGTCCAGCGTTCGATCATAGGGCTGAAGGACCGAGAATGCACTAGCAAGGCGACCAGAGGGGGGGGGGGTGAATGGGAGCCAACAAAAATTCTTTCGAATCTTTGGCCAAATGTCCCAAAATCAACCCTGAAAAGCTTCGACCGAAACCGTGATGCCCACGACCCTTGGAAGAGGGTGGATGATCCCTAGGATCACAGCGAGGCACCACAAAGAGATAGCGAACCAAATGCCAAAAACACCGGAGCAAGTTCAACCCCCAAAAACCAAGTCCCGAAAAGTAGATGGACGGCTACGTCGAGAAACTCCTAAATACCTATGCTAACAAGTAGCAAAGATACCTAGAGAGGTTCCTTCATCAACTCTAGGGTCAAATGGGAAGTCCGGAAACCAAGCGAACAAGTCGGGAGAGCAAACGCACTAAACTGGAAGCTTCAGGCAATTCGCGGACTGTCCGGCCCTGGGGTCCCGGACTGTCCGCCCCTACTGCGGACTGTCCGCGAGGGGATCCCGGACTGTCCACCGGTCAAAAATGCAAACCAACAGTGCTGCTGAAGTTCCCTGGACCCTTCCCGGACTGTCCGCGAAAATCAACTGCGGACTGTCCGCCGGTCAAACTTCGGCACTGTTCACCGAGACGCACAACCACTGCTCGGCTGAGTCCCGACGCGCGGACTTTCCGCCAGTCAGAACCGCGGACTGTCCGCGAAAGCACAGAGAGGGCGATTTCAGTCGCCTTCTCCCCAAATCTCTCCAAATTCGATCCAAATCAAAATCCCACGTTCCCAAACTTGGAGAAGATGATCACGGGGTAGTTAGGAGACTATCCCCAAGAAATCATCCGCTCAAATTGATTCAATCACCGGGAAATCGAAAGGGGAAGATCAAGAACGAAAAAAGCGCCACGAAAACAAAATCAACCCGATCTACTTGTTCGTGAGGAGTTAGATGAATTCCTTCGGTGGAAATGATCTCCTTTCAAAAACGAACAAGTTGATTCAAACGGATTTCGCAAAGACGCAGTAGGGAGAGAGATCGAGTGACGGGAAAATCGCGGAGAAACGAAAAACGCGAAGAACACGAACAAAACGCGAATCAACACATCGATCTGCAACCGTGTGGCTACCACACACTACAACAGTGAGGTTACGGCCTCACTTCCTCCAAATCTCCAGTACACAGAGGTATGGTTCTCTGCGGATCTCAGCTAGCTACAACAGGGGATTGGGATAGCAGGAAACCCTAGAAGCAAAGAGCAAATGACTGAGATAGGAAGGGAGGAGGGTGTCTCCCTCCACTTATCCTAATTCTAATTCCTACTCTACCGCTACACTAATTACAGAGCAAACCAGCTAAACCCTAGGGTTATTCTGGACCAACTCGTGGTAGGTAGTGATCCGACGGCCACGCCCGCACAACTCGTAGCGTTGCCTCGACGCAACCTCCCGATTGCCGCTATGTGCCACTCTCGCTCTGCACCCCCAGTTTTGTGGCCCAAACCGGGAAACCAGCCTTTCCAGCCAACCCCCGGTTTTGAGGCCCAAACCGGGAAACCAGCCGACCGTCACCTGAGTTTTGTGGCCCAAACTCAGCAAACCCGCAGCACCCAGGTTTTGAGGCCCAAACCTGGAAATCGTCCTCAGCCCGAGTTTTGAGGCCAAACTCGGAAACCGTCCGCACCCAGGTTTTGAGGCCCAAACCTGGAAACCGTCCTCAGCCCGAGTTTTGAGGCCAAACTCGGAAACCGTCCGCACCCAGGTTTTGAGGCCCAAACCTGGAAACCGTCCACCTGATGGTTTTCCTCTGGCTCTACCACCAAACCGAAGTTATAGAGGGGATGCACCGCCCGTGCACCCCGTCCACCGACACGTGTCCCCAAGTCCATGACTCAGGCAACACATGACCGCAAGTCTTCGCTCGTCGCTGTCCCAGGCTGTCAGCCACCACAGCTGATCCTCGGGCCACCGGTCCCTCAGTCCAAGCCTCACGTCCGCCCTTCGCCACTCTCGGTCCCTCGGCACGGCACGTCTCTACTCGACCTTCACCTTGCCTCTGATCACTGTATCCGTGCTTGACACCTGCACAACACAAGCCAAAGAACATGCGCATCATCCCAGTTGACAATCACTCATCACTCAGAGACTCGGCATACACCCCTGTATCTGCAATCTCCCCCTTGATGAGTGCATTGTCAACTACCAACACAAATCATAACAGAATAGGAGAAAGAAGAAGGAAGGAGAGAGAACTCGACCAAATGACCCAAAAGCATAGCAAAGCCGAAGAAGGTCAAGTGGAAAGAGCAAGACAACTTGGTCCCCAAAGACATGGGCAACGGCTCGACGCGACCAAGCAAAGCAAAGCTAGCCCTCAAGAAGAGGTAGAACAGGCTCAACACCGCTAGCAGGAACAATCGATACTCAAGAAGCAGAAGAGCTCGACACCAAATGAACATCATCAATTGAAAATCTGAAAAAGCGAATGCTAGTCCCTCAAGAAAGAGGCAAAGGCTCAACACAACTAGCAAAGCCGCTCCGAACCAATTGAGAACGAAAGACAACGAAAATGCTCCAAACCAAATGAAGAGTTCAAAACTCAGCACGAGCAAACTCCCCCTCCAATAGTGCACACAACCATAGGGAACACATGATTTGACAAAATTTTCTCCCCCTTAGTTGAAAATGCACTAATCAAGTCAAAACTCTCCCCCTTAGAAAATGCATATGAGTTAAAATGCAAGTTAGCAGCTTCAGGAGTATAATCAAAAGAGTACAAAGATGCTCTACAGAGTTCGGATCCGATGACTCAACAACTTCCAGAGGCTAGCAAAGGCTCAAACTGATCACTAGATGCAAAATATGAATATGAGAGCAAAAAGAGCAGGTTTCAGCCGAAAGGTATTCACCATCAAAATAGCACAGACCATGTATAGACAGGAAGTCAAACAAGTGCTAAACATGTATACAAGGTGAACTACCCCTAGCACAGTTCAATCATCATGCTATAGAATGTAACATAGACTTGTGTATCCAAATTTTATCGGAGTTACAGCGGTTAAGTTACACAAGTGTAAATTTCAGCATGTGATTGCGAGAGGTTGAAAGCTTGTTATTGCCTAACTTTCCAACTGTGCGAAGCCTATGCAGAAGCAATCAGAAGCTTAAAGCAACAGTTTCGGTCATACACTACACAGTTCAAGTTTAACTCAAAGTGCAATGAGAAACAGTCTCGAAACTATGAGGTGCTAACAAGCAATCCCATCTCGATCTTTTCAATCTACTTAACTTGGTTCAGTTCTTAAACAGAATATGAACATACCAAGAAAGTGAATGACTCAATACAAGAGACATAGCAACCTAGCATATATGAAAAGCATGAGTGATCTCAACACATCCTACACATGCTAGTTGCATATCTCAATGGTGAATGATTTTTAGATTTTAAGTTTCTTAAGTAGATTCACCATTCAAAAATAGCTCAGCTCATAGAATGTATCAGTGATCAGAAAGAGCATAAGCTACAGCATCATCATAAAGCATCGGAGCAAAGACTACACAGAGCATAGTTACATTCTAAAGACTATACACATGAAGCTCAGAATGTAAAAGCGTATGCTGAAATGCAAAGATGCATGAAGAAAGAAAGAAGAAGATAACAACTGAAAAACACAAAGTCAGTGTATCATACAAGAGCCAAAATGTTTCCCCCATCTAAAAGGGGAAACACACACCAAACTCACCTCTCAACCAATTAAAGGTTGATTGGTCCAAAGGCTTTGTGAAAATATCAGCCGACTAATGATGAGTATTGACATGGCGAAGGTCGATATCACCCTTCTCATAGTGGTCTCGCAGAAAATGAAAGCGCACATCAATGTGTTTGGTCTTCGAGTGTAGCACGGGGTTCTTAGCAACGCTAATCGCACTTGTGCTGTCACAAAGCAAAGGAACACGAGAAAAGCTCAGACCAAAATCACGCAAAGTGGCCATCATCCAGAGTAACTGGGAACAGCAGCTAGCCGCAGCAACATACTCAGCCTCCGTGGTAGACTAGGCGACACTAGACTGCTTGCGAGAGGACCACGAAACAAGAGAAGATCCAATAAACTGGCAAGTCCCAGAAGTGGACTTGCGCTCAATCTGGCAACCAGCAAAATCGGCATTGGAATAACCACAAAGAGAGAGGGTGGAGGAAGCAGAATACCAAATCCCAAATTCCAGAGTGAAGGATAAGTACCTCATAATGCGCTTGACCGCCTGACGGTGAGAGGTGCGCGGCGATTACTGAAATCGCGCGCAAAGACACACCGCGAACTGAATGTCCGGGCGTGTCGCCGTCAGGTACAGCAGCGACCCGATCATACTCCGGTACTCCTTCTGGTCCACAGCTTCTCCATCCTTGTCCGCATCCAGGGCCATCGTGGTCGACATGGGTGTTGGAAGAGGCTTGCCCTCACCCATATCGAACTTCTTCAGGATATCTCTGGTATACTTACCCTGGTGCACAAACGTTCCCTCTCGAGACTACTTGATTTGCAATCCGAGGAAAAACGTCAACTCACCCATCATGCTCATCTCGAACTCCCTGCTCATAGTATCTGCAAACTTGGCAACCAAAGCGTGAGAAGAACCACCGAAAATGATATCATCCACGTAAATTTGACCAAGAGAGTATCAGTGCCTTGCTTGAGGAGAAAGAGCGTTTTATCTACACATCCCATTTTAAAACCCTTAGCAAGCAAAAAGGTTTTCAACCTATCATACCAGGCTCTAGGGGCTTGTTTCAAACCATACAAAGCTTTGTGAAGTTTAAAAACATGGTTTGGAAACTTGGGATTTTCAAAGCCGGGGGGTTGTCTAACATACACCTCCTCTTCAATGTAGCCGTTTAAGAAGGCACTCTTGACATCCATTTGAAAAAGATTGAAACCTTTGGATGCAGCAAAAGCCAAGAGTATCCTAATAGCCTCCAAACGAGCTACAGGAGCAAAAGTCTCCTCATAGTCTATCCCCTCCTTCTGACTATATCCCTGGGCTACGAGTCTGGCCTTGTTTCTCACAACATGGCCATCTTCTTCTTGTTTGTTTTTGAAAACCCATTTTGTCCCAATAGGATGACACTCAGAGGGTGGAGACACTAGAACCCAAACCCGATTTCTCTCAAAGTTTTCTAACTCCTCATGCATGACATTGACCCAATCTGGATCCGTCAAAGCGTGTCCAACATCTCGGGGTTCAAAATCAGCAACAAATGCAGAATGAGCAAAGTGAGAGATTTGCCTTGACCGGGTGACGCGTTCGTCGATGCTGCCGATCATCTGCTGAGGCAGGTGCTGGCGCTGAATGTGTCGTGGCACCTCCCTTGCCGAAGTGGCCTCCCCCTCAACAGCAGCTGGTGCCTCCTCGGGTATAAAGGGTACCGCTCGAGGTGGCGCATCCCACGACCCCCAGGAAGAAGAAGTGTCAGGGCCGTGAGTCGTGGTAGAAGCCGCTCCTTGCGGCACAGCAGGTGGAGGAGGTGCTGGGTCATCCATCCCTTCAGCACCTTCGTCCTCATCATCAAAAAGAGGTTCTCCAACCTCATGATCACCTGCACGCTCAAAGCGAGAAGAAGGACAAACCATGGTCTCGTCGAAGGTGACATTGGATGTCTCCATGACTCGGTTAGTGTCAAGGTTAAGTACACGATAAGCACGCGTATGAGCGCCATAACCCAAAAACACACCGTCAGAAGAACGAGACTCAAACTTGTCCAAATTGCCCTTTTTGAGTATAAAACAATGGCAACCAAAGACTCTAAAATAACTCACCTTGGGGAGTTTTCCAAAACGCAACTCATAAGAGGTCTTTTTCAGGAAAGCTCGAAGAAAAATGCGATTGGAAATATAGCATGCAATGCTCATAGCTTCGACCCAATATCGCCTAGGAGTCCTATGCTCATCGAGCATCGTCTTGGCCATCTCTACAAGGGTCCGATTCTTCCTCTCTACAACACCATTTTGTGGCAGAGTGTAGAGAGAAGAAAACTGATGCTCCAAACCCAAAGAGTTACAAAACTTCTCAAAATCCGAATTCTTGAATTCGGAACCATTATCACTCCTAATAGCTCGCATCGAGTTCAAAGGGAACTCGTTCTGAAGACGCAAAATCAGATTGCGAGCAAAGGAGAAAGTCTCAGTTTTCTCAGCTAAAAAGAAAACCCACAAATACCTCGAAAAGTCATCAACAACAACAAGCACATACCACTTCCCCCAACCGAGCTCACCCGAGCCGGACCAACAAGGTCCATGTGCAAAAGCTCTCCAGGGCGCTTGGTCATGACCTGAGTCACTGGATGGTGGGGAGCAGCAACCATCTTTCCGTGTCTACAAGAATGGCAAACAAGATCCTTCTCCATGGATAATTTGGGCAATCCTCGGATTAGGCCAAGTGAACTAAGTCTTGCTAGCAATTCGAAGCTCAAATGTCCTAGTCTCCTATGCCACTTCCAAAGATCAGAGGAGGAAGGTCCAGCCACAAGACAACGAGAAATGCCAAAAGACTCCGAGAAATCTGCACGAAAGACTTTTCCAAAGGGCGAAATCCCACAAACAAGATTGCCCTGAGGATCCAAAATGCGACTGAGATTCGGTTTAAAACGAATCTCATAGTCATCATCAAAAAGTTGTGAAACAGAAAGAAGGTTAAAATGCAAGTTAGAAACAAGAGCAACATCGCGCAACACAAAGTGCTCATTAACTCGCACCGACCCATGAGACAATACCTTACCTTTGCTATTGTCGCCGAAGGTGATAAACTCCTTTCCGGCGACCAGACTAAGACTGGAGAACCACTTGGCGTTTCCGGTCATGTGCCTCGAACACCCGGAATCCACCAACCAAACGTTCTCCAATCATTTTACCTATATCAATAAAAAGACATAGGGTGAGCATACGGGCCAACACTGGGGTTAGTGAAGTAAGGAGAATACCAGTGTTGGGCCGGCTGCTCAAAAGAACGGTTAGCAGAAAAACCATTCCTAGCACACCTACGGAGGAAGCGATCACCACGTTTAGAAAAACGTGGTCCGCTAAGGGAGGAGCGTCCATCGCGATACTCAAAACGCGGTGGAGGGAAACGATCAACAAAGCCTCCGCCACGGGGTCCATAGCCTACAAAAGCAGGCTCCCGCCGGGCACGCTCTCTACGAGGCCTAGGCCTAGGGACTTGAGGTTTTGGACCTCTAGGCCTGGCAGCTCTCCTCGGAGCTCTCTGAAAGGTCCTAAATGGCTAGAGGGGGGGGGGGTGAATAGCCTATAAAAATTTCTACAACACTTAAACAAACTAGTTAGACAACTAAATGGCGAAGCGAAGTTTGCGCTAGCTCTACACAGATGCAAGCCACCTATTCACAATTCTAGATAACCACAAACTCTAAGTCACACAATATCAAAGGAACTATTCAACAACTAAATAAGCAATAATGTATATCACTACACAAGATAAGAGAATGTAACTAACAACAAGGTATAATATTAACTTGCAAGAAAGTAACAAATGTAAGTACAAGAGATAGAGGTGTGTATACCGAGCCGGCAAGAGATTAATAAATGAATATCAAAGAATACCACGGAGACAAGTTGACACAATAATTTTTCCTCCGAGGTTCACTTGCTTGCCGGCAAGCTACGTCCCCGTTGTAGCGATACACCCACTTGGAGGTTCACGCGCTAATAGGCATCACACGCCTAACCCTCAATAGGGTGCCGCACAACCAACACAAGATGGGGATCCACAAGCTACGAGCAATCCACTAGAGTTACCTTTGGCGCTCCGCCGGGGAAGGTACAAGAAACCCCTTACAAATCACCGGGAGATGGCCACGAACAATCACCACTCGTGCCTAATCTCCTCCGCTGCTCCAAACTGTCTAGGTGGCGGCAACCACCAAGAGTAATAAGAATATCCGCAGCAACAACAATCGCCAAGTGCCACTAGATGCAAACTCACAAGCAAATGCACTTGGATCTCTCGATCTCACTTGGATTCGCACTAACAAGCAAAGAGATCGGAGGGAGGGATTAGATCTTGCTCAAGAGGATGTTCAAGAAGTCGGAGAGTCAAGAAAAAAACCCCAAAGGCGGCCACGGCCAATTTATAGAGAGGGGAGGACGACAGCCCGAACCCTACTTTTCTGCGCTTGGTCGGTAGTACCGACCCCTCCTGGGCGGTAGTACCGACAGAGTCAAACTAGCCGTTAACACACGACCCGCTGATTTAGGCGAAGCACCGACTCTCTGGTCGGTACCTCCGAGGTCGGTAGTACCGAGGCTATGGCGGTACTACCGCCAGGCCAAAAACGGCCGCGAACAGAGAGCTCTGCGAAAACAAGTTACTACCGACCTTGCGTCGGTACCACCGCGGGCGGTAGTACCGAGGTTATGGCGGTACTACCGCCAGGCCATTTTCAAATCTACACAGAGAGCCTCGCGAAACCCTTTAGAGCCACGGTACCACCGACCCTCTGGTCGGTACCACCGCCGGCGGTAGTACCGAGGTTATGGCGGTACTACCGCCAGGCCAAAAAACGCCCCAACACAGAGAGGGCTGCACGCAGCACCTATGGGCGGTACCACCGACCACCCTGGTCGGTACCACCGACCATACACAGAAAACTTCATTTTCTTCTCTGTGTTGATCCAAAACTACTTCAACAACTTCTCCTTTGCAAAATAGCTAACACCACCAAGTGTTCATCATCTTGTGCATGTGTGTTGGCATTTTCACAAACATTTTCAAAGGATTCGAGTTAGCACACTAGGTCCTAATGCATATGCATGTATGAATCCACCTAGTGGCACTTGATAACCGTGATCACTGAGATATTCCCCTCTTAATAGTATGGCTATCTATCCTAAATGCACTCACACCCTCTACGGTGTCTTGAGTGCCAAAACAAAATTCCTATTTATACCTTTGCCTTGATCTCCATAGGATTTTGTTTTTCTCTTCTTCTTCTTCCAAATGTGGAGCACTTGATCTATCTTTTGGTCATCACCACCAATACCATGATCATCATTTGGCTCCCGTACTTGGAATGTACCAACCTAGCTCATAAACACTTCATGAAAAGGTTAGTACTCTAGGTGACATCAATTATCCAAAACCAAACAAGGACTTTCAATCTCCCCCTTTTTGGTAATTGATGATAACCTTTCACAAAGATATATGTTTGAAAATTTGAGTCACCACTTTGTTAGTATTAGCTCCCCCTACATATGTGCTATAGTGTTTGTTTCAAGTTCGGCACATATGCATAGATATGAAATGTGGGAGAGTAATACTATCAAATGATGCTAAGGTATAAAGAATGGACCTTTGAAGCGTGATACCAATCGGAGTTGCCAATGTACACCATCCTTAGCATCTTGATTAGCTAGACTTACAAAAACACTAGATACCTTATGAGATCAACATTATATAAAAGGTTCTAGTACCACTTTGCAAAAACAGATTACATCTAGCTACCACTTATGCATGCTAGTTCATAAATCATCATTCAAAATTTATTTCTAGCATACATCACACAAGAATGTATATTGAATTTAAATTTTTACAATGCAATCACTCATATGAATATGCACATTCAAATGCAACAATAAGTTCATGAGCTTGCTCCCCCGACTTATATGCTCAAATTTTAATTGATCCTCCCTTTGTTATATATATCTATCTTAACCATTTCTCCCCTTTTGTCATTAAGTACCATAAAAGGCACACCAATTCTAGTAGGAGTTAAGTTAATCAATAGGGTGATCAAGTTCATAGTATGGTTCAACCTAGCAAACAAACATAAGATATTTAACACGGTTTGCTCTAGAGTAAGCTTCTTCACACATCTTTCAATGGTTATCTTACTCACGTCGGTTAAACCCTTGAATGCTTGTTTTCAAGATCAAACACTAGGTTCACAAGCCTATAAACATGTCATATGCTACCACTAGATCATATCAAACATAGAAGCAATAGTGGTACCATATGTACATCAAAAGTATTTTATTTTCATGAATGAGCCTATAAGATGCAAGGAATGACTAAATGCACTAAACATATCCTTAGCAAGAATGAATGTCATGCCAAACAATTTTACCTTTCCTTTGTCGAAGGAGAGGCATGTCATATAATGGAGGGTGCATCAACTCATATTTGAGAAATCAAGTATATTCAATTCATTCCTTAGCTTGCAAAATCTCTTTTCATCAAGTGGCTTGGTGAATATATCGGCAAGTTGATCATCGGTACCAACATTCTCAATTGAAATATCACCCTTTTGTTGATGGTCTCTTATGAAGTGATGGCGAATGTCAATGTGCTTTGTTCTTAAATGTTGTACTGGATTGTTGGTGAGCTTCACTGCACTCTCATTGTCACATAGCAATGGTACTTGTTGGAATTTAATTCCAAAGTCATCCAAAGTTGCTTTCATCCAAAGTAATTGAGCACAACAACTCCCTGCGGATATGTATTCTGCTTCGGCGGTTGAAAGAGCAACACTGTTTTGCTTTTTCGATGACCATGATACAAGTGATCTTCCAAGTAATTGACATGTGCCCGATGTGCTTTTTCTATCAACTTTGCATCCTGCATAGTCGGAGTCCGAATATCCAATCAACTCAAAGTTTGACCCCTTGGGATACCACAATCCAACATTTTGTGTATGCTTCAAATATCTCAATATTCTTTTAGTTGCCTTCAAGTGATTCTCTCTTGGTGAAGCTTGAAATCTTGCACACATGCATACACTAAACATGACGTCCGACCTAGAAGCGGTCACATAGAGTAAGCTTCCAATCATAGACCGATACAGCTTTTGATCCACCATGTTGCCACTAGCATTACTATCCAAATGTCCATTTGTTCCCATAGGTGTACTAATAGCTTTTGCATCATTTAGACCAAACTTCTTGAGCATATCTTTGATGTACTTGCCTTGACTCACAAAAGTGTCATTCTTCATTTGCTTGATTTGAAGACCAAGGAAGTAACTAAGCTCTCCAATCATAGACATCTCAAACTCATTTGCCATCATATTCCCAAACTCTTCACAAAACTCTTGGTTGGTGGACCCAAAGATAATATCATCAACATATATTTGCAACACAAACAAGTCTTTGCCAATCTTCTTGGTGAAGAGAGTAGTATCAACCTTGCCCATCTTGAACCCTTTAGAGAGTAGGAAATCTCTCAACCTCTCATACCATGCTCTTGGTGCTTGCTTCAAACCATACAACGCCTTCTTGAGCTTGTAAACATGGTTGGGCTTCTTGTCATCTTCAAAACCGGGAGGTTGTTCTACAAATACTAACTCATTGATATACCCATTGAGAAATGCACTTTTGACATCCATTTGATATAACTTGATATTATGAGCACATGCATAAGCCAATAGAATTCTAATTGCTTCCATTCTTGCAACCGGTGCATATGTTTCTCCAAAATCAAGACCTTCAACTTGAGTGTAACCTTGAGCTACCAATCTTGCTTTGTTTCTTACTACTATCCCATCTTGATCTTGCTTATTTCGAAATACCCATTTGGTTCCAATTACATTGTAATTCTTTGGTCTCTCAACAAGTTCCCAAACTTGGTTGCGGGTGAAGTTGTTTAGCTCTTCATGCATAGCATTTACCCAATCAACATCCATCAATGCATCTTCTATCTTGGTTGGCTCAAATGATGACACAAAAGAAAAATGCTCACAAAATGATGCCAATCTTGATCTTGTTTGCACACCACTTCTAATATCCCCAACAATTTGATCTATGGGATGATCTCTTGCAATATTGGTTGGTTGGAGGATTTGCACTTGATTGCTTGGTTGAGATGAACTAGCTTGTTGATCTTCACTAGCACTTGATTGATCATGAGAACCACTAGCTTGATTTGCATCAACTTGCTCATTTGAGGAGAACATTTGGTCATCTTCATTATCATCCACTTGTCTTGGCCTAATATCACCAATATCCATATTCTTCATTGCATTTGACAATTGAGTGCCTCTCACATCATTAAGATTTTCATTTCCTTCTTGAGAGCCCTTAGTTTCATCAAATTCAACATCATGCACTTCTTCAATAATGCCACTAGCCAAGTTCCAAACTCTATATGCTTTGCTTGTTGTTGAATATCCAAGTAAGAATCCTTCATCACATTTCTTCTCAAATTTGTTCAATCTTGCACCTTTCTTCAATATATAACATTTGCAACCAAAAACTCTAAAGTATGCGATATTTGGCTTTCTTCCATTTAATAGCTCATATGGTGTCTTCTCTAGCATGCCATGGCAATAGAGACGGTTGCTACAATAGCAAGTCGTATTGATAGCTTCGGCCCAAAAGGAATGACTGACATTGTATTCACTGAGCATAGACCTTGCCATATCAATCAAAGTTCTGTTCTTCCTTTCAACAATCCCATTTGATTGAGGAGTATACTTGGGTGAGAATTGATGTCTAATGCCAAAGTCATCACACAACTCATCAATTCTTGTGTTCTTAAATTCACTCCCATTGTCACTTCTAACTTTCTTGATTGTTGTTTCAAACTCATTCTGACATTTCTTGACAAAAGTTTTGAAGATATCAAAAGTTTCACTTTTATCACTAAGAAAGAAGACCCATGTGTATCTAGTGTAATCATCCACTATCACAAAGCCATATTTACTTCCACCGATGCTAGTGTATGTTGTTGGTCCAAATAAATCCATGTGCAATAACTCAAATGCTTTGTTAGTACTCATCATGCTTTTCTTAGGATGGGAGTTACCAACTTGTTTGCCAGCTTGACAAGAGCTACAAAGTTTATCCTTCTCAAAAGTGACATCTTTCAAGCCTCTAACTAAATCATGCTTCACTATTTTGTTCAACTGTTTCATTCCAACATGACCAAGCCTTCTATGCCATAACCAACCCAAACCAGATTTAGTGAACAAGCATGTTGACAGCTGGGTTTCACTAGCATTGAAATCAACCAAGTATAGGTTCTCATATCTAAATCCTTTGAATATCAAATTAGAACCATCTACACTTATGATTTCTACATCATCAACTCCAAAAATGCATTTGAAACCAAGATCACACAACTGAGCAACAAGCCCTTTAACCTTGCCTTTGCCATTGTCACCAAATGTGATAGAATCAAAACCATGATTGCCGCTTGAATTGATTGAATTGAACATTCTTGAATCCCCGGTCATATGTTGAGTGCACCCACTATCAAGCACCCAATGCCTCCCTCCGGCTTTATAGTTGACCTACAAGAACAAATCAATCCTTTTTAGGTACCCAAACCTTTTTGGGTCCTCCAAGATTAGTGACCAAACTCTTTGGTACCCAAATAGCTTTCTTCTTTGAGCCCACAATTGGTGTACCAATGAATTTAGCTTTCATGCCATTAACACCCTTGGTAAGCAAATAACAAGAATCAAATTTAATAGAGGATACATTAGCGTTCTTGTTCTTGTTCTTGTAATATTGCTCTACATGTCCACTTTGCTTGCATCTAGTGCAAAACCGACCATTGCTCTTCACAAAACTAGTCTTGTGAGTAGCAAAAGCCGCCTTGCCATTCTTGGGGGTATAGCCCAATCCCTCTTTGTTGAGAGAAAAACGTTGGCTACCCAAGCACTTAAGCAAGCGGGCCTCACCACCATAGGCTTTACCTAAGGCGTGAGTGAGCTCATTTACCTCCTTCTTCAATGTCTCATTCTAAACCATGAGTGAGGCATCACAAGTGAAGCCATCATCCATAGATGAAGTAGTAGTGGTAGATGATGAGCTACATGAAGGGTTAGTGGCAGAAATAATAATAGGCTTATAGAAAGATTCATCGATTATATCACAAGCTATGCCTATGTCACATGTTTTAACCACTTTTTTCTGTTTTAGCTTGATCAACAAGTGAGGAGTGAGCTTCCTTAAGCTTAGTGTGAGCATTGCCAAGCTCCTCATGGGCTTCCACTAGCCTCTCATGAGTAGCATTGAGCTCCTCAAAGGATTGCTCAAGAGCTTTTAGTCTCTTTTGCAATTCTTTGCACTCCTTTCTCTTTTTATCAAAGTGTTCTCTAGCATCATCAAGCATTTCAATTAATTCATCTTTAGTAGGTTCATCATCATCACTATCATCGCTATCACTCTCATCATCATCAGATAGTACCTTTGTGGCCTTTGCCATGAAGCATGATGGAGTGTCGAAGATTGAAGGCTTGTTGTTGATAGCAATACTTGCAAGTGCCTTCTTCTTGCTTGTCTTGCGATCTTCATTATCACTATCTTCATCACTATCACTTGTGGATGCATCACTATCCCAAGTGACCATGTATGATTGCCCCTTCTTCTTCTTTGTGTAATTCTTCTTTTCTTTCTTCTCCTTCTTCTTGTCCTTCTTGTTGTCATTATCATCATTCTCACTGTTGTACGGACATTGAGCAACAAGATGGTCCTTGCTACCGCACTTGAAGCACCTCCTTGGTTCATCCTTGTTCTTGTATGAAGTCTTCTTTCTCCTTGCCCGGTAGCCCTTCTTCTTCATGAATTTGCCAAACCTTTTGACAAATAGAGCCATCTCTTCATCATCGTCATCACTGTCATTTGAGCAATTATCTTCGCTAGAATCTTCTTTCTTTGCTTTGCCCTTGTTCTTTGATGATGATGTTATGGCTTTGAATGCCACAATCTTCTTCTTATCATCCTTCTTTACTTCTTGATCATTCTCATCTCTGTAGGTGTCATCAGTCATTACATCTCCAAGAACTTGGTTTGGTGTCATAGTGTCCAAACCGCTTCTTACAAGCAACGTGACTAACATGCCAAATCTGTTGGGAAGACATCTCAAGAATTTATGAGAGAAGTCTTTGTCCTTCACCTCTTCTCCAAGTGCTTTGAGATCATTGACAAGCACTTGAAGCCTATGGAACATCTCTGGAACACTTTCATCTTCATTCATCTTGAAGCTAGCAAACTTTTCTTTTAGAATGTATGCTTTTGCTCCTTTCACTGCTTGAGTGCCCTCAAATGATTCTTCCAATTTCTTCCAAGCATCATATGCCATCTCCAAATTTTTGATTTGCTCAAATACCCTCTCATCAACGGCATCATGAATAGCACTGAGAGCAATGTCATTGTTCTGCATCTTTTCTTCTTCGGCATTGGTGAGATGCTCCGGATCGACTATCTCAATCTTGACATCCACAACTTGCCATATCTTTCTATTGATTGACTTTAAATGAGTGGTCATTTTTGCCTTCCAATAGCCATAGTTTGTGCCATCAAATTGGGGTGGCCTTTTGGTGTTGTTGATATGAGCCATTTTGACACCGAAGGTTGTTAAGCCTCAAATAAACGGTGACCTTGCTCTGATACCAATTGAAAGGTCCTAAATGGCTAGAGGGGGGGTGAATAGCCTATAAGAATTTCTACAACAACACTTAAACAAACTAGTTAGACAACTAAATGGCAAAGCGAAGTTTGCGCTACCTCTACACAGATGCAAGCCACCTATTCACAATTCTAGATAACCACAAACTCTAAGTCACACAATATCAAAGGAACTATTCAACAACTAAATAAGCAATAATGTATATCACTACACAAGATAAGAGAATGTAACTAACAACAAGGTATAATATTAACTTGCAAGAAAGTAACAAATGTAAGTACAAGAGATAGAGGTGTGTATACCGAGCCGGCAAGAGATTAATAAATGAATATCAAAGAATACCACGGAGACAAGTTGACACAATAATTTTTCCTCCGAGGTTCACTTGCTTGCCGGCAAGCTACGTCCCCGTTGTAGCGATACACCCACTTGGAGGTTCACGCGCTAATAGGCATCACACGCCTAACCCTCAATAGGGTGCCGCACAACCAACACAAGATGGGGATCCACAAGCTACGAGCAATCCACTAGAGTTACCTTTGGCGCTCCGCCGGGGAAGGTACAAGAAACCCCTTACAAATCACCGGGAGATGGCCACGAACAATCACCACTCGTGCCTAATCTCCTCCGCTGCTCCAAACTGTCTAGGTGGCGGCAACCACCAAGAGTAATAAGAATATCCGCAGCAACAACAATCGCCAAGTGCCACTAGATGCAAACTCACAAGCAAATGCACTTGGATCTCTCGATCTCACTTGGATTCGCACTAACAAGCAAAGAGATCGGAGGGAGGGATTAGATCTTGCTCAAGAGGATGTTCAAGAAGTCGGAGAGTCAAGAAAAAAACCCCAAAGGCGGCCACGGCCAATTTATAGAGAGGGGAGGACGACAGCCCGAACCCTACTTTTCTGCGCTTGGTCGGTAGTACCGACCCCTCCTGGGCGGTAGTACCGACAGAGTCAAACTAGCCGTTAACACACGACCCGCTGATTTAGGCGAAGCACCGACTCTCTGGTCGGTACCTCCGAGGTCGGTAGTACCGAGGCTATGGCGGTACTACCGCCAGGCCAAAAACGGCCGCGAACAGAGAGCTCTGTGAAAAACAAGTTACTACCGACCTTGCGTCGGTACCACCGCGGGCGGTAGTACCGAGGTTATGGCGGTACTACCGCCAGGCCATTTTCAAATCTACACAGAGAGCCTCGCGAAACCCTTTAGAGCCACGGTACCACCGACCCTCTGGTCGGTACCACCGCCGGCGGTAGTACCGAGGTTATGGCGGTACTACCGCCAGGCCAAAAAACGCCCCAACACAGAGAGGGCTGCACGCAGCACCTATGGGCGGTACCACCGACCACCCTGGTCGGTACCACCGACCATACACAGAAAACTTCATTTTCTTCTCTGTGTTGATCCAATACTACTTCAACAACTTCTCCTTTGCAAAAGAGCTAACACCACCAAGTGTTCATCATCTTGTGCATGTGTGTTGGCATTTTCACAAACATTTTCAAAGGATTCGAGTTAGCACACTAGGTCCTAATGCATATGCATGTATGAATCCACCTAGTGGCACTTGATAACCGTGATCACTGAGATATTCCCCTCTTAATAGTACGGCTATCTATCCTAAATGCACTCACACCCTCTACGGTGTCTTGAGTGCCAAAACAAAATTCCTATTTATACCTTTGCCTTGATCTCCATAGGATTTTGTTTTTCTCTTCTTCTTCTTCCAAATGTGGAGCACTTGATCTATCTTTTGGTCATCACCACCATTACCATGATCATCATTTGGCTCCCGTACTTGGAATGTACCAACCTAGCTCATAAACACTTCATGGCAAGGTTAGTACTCTAGGTGACATCAATTATCCAAAACCAAACAAGGACTTTCACTCTCCTCTGATCATTCGGCACATGTACATCATGGAAAGGATGGTACATGTCCGGGTTGTTCATCTCCCTTGCACGGCGCGCCTCTCTCTTGCGCCGAAAGCAAAACTCACTCAAGTGTCCATCCCTCCCACAATGCTCACAATGGTACCTCACCGCTCTCATAGGGGGTTGTTGGTACTCACGGTAGTGGGTGTAGATCACTTTGCCCTTCTGTGGCATAAGCTCCTCCTGAATGGGTGGCATGGTGTCAAGCTTGTTCTTGAGGTGGTTTGGTTTGGGAGTCCAAGCTTGTTTCTTTGGTGGCGCTCTCGGAGGTTCAACAAAGACCCCATCCTTGGTGTTAGGCTTCAGAGGCTCTTTGGGTGGGATCTTGGTAAGCTTGGGAGTAGTGGTAGAGTTGGGCTTCTCACATGGGTCAAGACCACTCGACTATCCAATCTTCCCAAAAGATGAAACATCAACTCCCGGAGCAAAACCTACACCAGGACCTCCAGCAGCTCGCTTAAATTGGGAGATCATCATCCCGAGCTGTGGCTCACCACAAGACACCCATGACAAGATGGTCCGAAGGTATGTGTTTTCCTCCTCGGTTTGCATCTTGTCATGCTTCACATTGGCTATCTCCATCTCCAAACCCTCACAAAGAACACACCTAGTCACACATGAGCTACCTGAGTTGGCCTCTTCAAGAGACACAATCTTGGCATTCTTCTCTGCCAACTCAGATTGCAAGCCCGCACAGGACTTTCACGCACCCAACAACGAGGATCTAGCCTTTAGCTCATCCACCTCTCCTACCAACGCAACATACTTACCTCTCAAAGTGAGAAGGTCAGTCATGTGCGTGGTGCACATCTCGCACTCCTCCTCTGTGACAACAACGGTGGACTTGACAGATTCAAGTTCCTTCACCGTATCCTCCCACTTCTGCCTAAACTCCTTGCGCTCTCTAGCAGCACGCCTAAGCAACTTATTCTGACTAAGGAGCGCGGCAGTAAGCTTCTCGACCTCAGCAGAAAGCAAATCGGGGGTCTGAGATACCTGGGAGGTGTCATCGTCGTCGTCGTTCCGAGGAGTCTCCAGCTCGCCATCGACCTCCTTGCCAAGGGCCATGGTGCAGAAGCCATCGTCATCGGCGAAGAAGCAGAGGCCGTTCAGCTTGTCCTCGATCCTCTTCTTCTTCTCGGACTCGTCATCGCTGGAGGCAGCGGAGTCGTCATCCGAGTCGTCGACGTCGCTGAGCATGGCGAAGAAAGCACGCTACTCAGCCTGGGCCTTCTCCAAGTACTTCGTCTTGATGTACTCCTTGTCGAAGCCGCCCTTCCGCTTGTGCTTCGCGGGGACGTACTTCTCCTTGCGCTTGCCGGAGTCGTACTTGTGCCCATGGTCCGCCTTGCCGAAGGTCTGCTTGTTCTTCTTCGGGCAATTGGCGATGAAGTGGTTGGGGTCGCCGCACTCGAAGCATCCCGAGCGTCCTCCTCTGCGGCGACGGTTCATGCGGTTGTTGTGGAACCGCGAGAACCGGTTGGGAAGCAAAGCCAACTCGTCATCCCCAAAGAACTCTAACTGCTCCTCTGTGACAGAAAGAAGAGAAGAAAGTGCAAAGCCTCCAGAGGGGTTAGTAGAAGAGCCAGAAAGCAAAGCCATCGACGGGCCAGAAGGATTTTCATAAGAAGCCCTCGCCATGGCATCGATCTCACTGGACTTGAGCTTACTGAAGAGCTCGTCGCACGTGAGGATCTCATAGTTAGGCGATTCGATGATCGCCTGAACCTTGGAATCCCACACCGACCGATCGAGAGTATGCAAAAGCTTCAAAGCTCTCTCATGATCGTCGAAAGGCAACAGCTCCTTGTTAGCCCTCATCCTGTTGACAATGACCTAAAAGCGAGCGAATAAACTCTCTATGCTCTCGCCAGGCATATGTCAAAAGTTCTCGTACTCTCGCTTGTGCGACTCGTAGAGACGGGTTTTGACTTGAGAGGTTCCCTCATGGAAACGCATGAGGGATGCCCAAATCTCCCGAGCCGTAGCGAGGTGAGAAACGCGATCAAACTCCGTCATGCTCAAGCATGAGAAAAGAGCATTACAGGCTCGGCTATTGGCATCGTGATCATCGATCTGACGCTGAGTCACACGAGTAGCCAAGACCACGTAATCGGCAGAGTTGCAAATATCCCAAATGGAAGCACCCATACTCTGCAGAAAGGCCGACATGCGTATCTTCCAATACGCATAGTTCGTCCCATCAAAGAACGGTGGTTTGCCCACGCCGCGATCCATGTCGGCTTCTGTGGATCTGAAACCGGCTAAGGTGGAAGATCCTTAACCCGCTCCGATACCAATTGAAGGACCGAGAATGCACTAGCAAGGTGACCAGAGGGGGGGGGGGTGAATGGGAGCCAACAAAAATTCTTTTGAATCTTTGGCCAAATGTCCCAAAATCAACCCTGAAAAGCTTCGACCGAAACCGTGATGCCCACGACCCTTGGAAGAGGGTGGATGATCCCTAGGATCACAGCGAGCCACCACAAAGAGATAGCGAACCAAATGCCAAAAACACCAGAGCAAGTTCAACCCCCAAAAACCAAGTCCCGAACGTAGATGGACGGCTACGTCGAGAAACTCCTAAATACCTATGCTAACAAGTAGCAAAGATACCTAGAGAGGTTTCTTGATCAACTCTAGGGTCAAATGGGAAGTCCAGAAACCAAGCGAACAAGTCGGGAGAGCAAACGCACTAATTCGGAAGCTTTAGGCAATTCGCGGACTGTCCGGCCCTGGGGTCCCGGACTGTCCGCCACTACTGCGGACTGTCCGCGAGGGGATCCCGGACTGTCCGCCGGTCAAAAACGCAAACCAACAGTGCTGCTGAAGTTCCCTGGACCCTTCCCGAACTGTCCGCGAAAATCAACCGCGGACTGTCCGCCGGTCAAACTTCGGCACTGTTCACCGAGACGCACAGCCACTGCTCGGCTGAGTCCCGACGCGCGGACTGTCCGCCGATCAGAACCGCGGACTGTCCACGAAAGCACAGAGAGGGCGATTTCAGTCGCCTTTTCCCCAAATCTCTCCAAATTCGATCCAAATCAAAATCCCACGTTCCCAAACTTAGAGAAGATGATCACGGGGTAGTTAGGAGACTATCCCCAAGAAATCATCCGCTCAAATTGATTCAATCATCGGGAAATCGAAAAGGGAAAATCTAGAACGAAAAAAGTGCCACAAAAACGAAATCAACCCGATCTACTTGTTCGTGAGGAGTTAGATGAATTCCTTCAGTGGAAATGATCTCCTTTCAAAAACAAACAAGTTGATTCAAACGGATTTCGCAAAGACGCAGTAGGGAGAGAGATCGAGTGATGGGAAAATTACGGAGAAACGAAGAACACGAAGAACACGAACAAAACGCGAATAAACACATCGATCTGCAACCGTGTGGCTACCACACGCTACAACAGTGAGGTTATGGCCTCACTTCCTCAAAATCTCCAGTACACAGAGGTATGGTTCTCTGCGGATCTCAGCTAGCTACAGCAGGGGATTGGGAGAGCAGGAAACCCTAGAAGCAAAGAGCAAATGACTGAGATAGGAAGGGAGGAGGGTGTCTCCCTCTACTTATCCTAATTCTAATTCCTACTCTACCCCTCAACTAATTACAGAGCGAACCAGCTAAACCCTAGGGTTATTCTGGACCAACTCGTGGTAGGTGGTGATTCGACGGCCATGCCCGCACAACTCATAGCGTTGCCTCGACGCAACCTCCTGATTGCCGCCACGTGCCGCCCTCACTCTGCACCTCCGGTTTTGTGGCCCAAACTGGGCAACCAGCCTTTCCAGCCAACCCCCGGTTTTGAGGCCCAAACTGGGAAACCAGCCGACCGTTACCTGAGTTTTGTGGCCCAAACTCAGCAAACCCATAGCACCCAGGTTTTGAGGACCAAACCTGGAAACCGTCCTCAGCCCGAGTTTTGAGGCCAAACTCGGAAACCGTCTGCACCCAGGTTTTGAGGCCCAAACCTGGAAACCGTCCTCAGCCCGAGTTTTGAGGCCAAACTCGGAAACCGTCCGCACCCAGGTTTTGAGGCCCAAACCTGGAAACCGTCCACCCGATGGTTTTTCTCTAGCTCTACCACCAAACCGAAGCTGTAGAGGGGATGCACCGCCCGTGCACCCCGTCCACCGACACGTGTCCCCAAGTCCACGACTCAGGCAACACCTGACCGCAAGTCTTCGCTCATCGCTGTCCCAGGCTGTCAGCCACCACAGCTGATCCTCGGGCCACCGGTCCCTCAGTCCAAGCCTCACGTCCGCCCTTCGCCACTCTTGGTCCTTCGGCACGACACGTCTCTACTCGACCTTCACCTTGCCTCTGATCACTGTATCCGTGCTTGACACCTGCACAACACAAGCCAAAGAACATGCACATCATCCCAGTTGACAATCACTCATCACTCAGAGACTCGGCATACACCCCTGTATCCGCAAGGGCGACCAAGCAGTGAACAGTGGGTGCGTCGAGTCCGGTCAGAGCGAACTTTGAGCGCCCGGTCTTGTGCGTCCGGTAAAGAAGCAGAAAAGCACAGGAGAAACATTCAACGACCGGACTCAAGAGCGTGTGTCCGGTCACCCCGACCCAGCGTCCGGTCACCCCGAGAACCTGTTGTTCGTCCACCGATTCGACTCAATCTCACCCAAAACGAATCCTCTAGGGATCAAACTTGGTGAGAGGAGTCACAAGGAGGATAGTGAACTACTCTCATGAGATCATGGCTCGAACCTATCTCCAAATCGATGAATCAGATAAATTCGGGAGAAGGGAGAAAAACTTGACCCGAAACAAAAATCGATCGATCTGCTAGGTCGTGAGGTTAGAAGTGAATTCCTTCGGTGGAAAGAAGTGCCTCATGAGCTAGAACATCTCTGTTCAAACGGATTTGCAAAAGACGTACCAAGTAGAGAGATCGATCAATGGGAAAAACATGGCGAAAAGCAACCCGCGAAGAACACGAACAAAATGCGAATCGAAACACGAATTGCCAGCCGAAATTCGTCCACACAAGGAGACAACGAGATTACGGTCTCGTTTCCTCAAAAAGCAAATACACAGAGGTATTGTTCACCATCTCTGTGGATCTCAGTAGCTACAACAGGGATGTGGGAAGCAGGAAAACCTAGAAGACAAAATAGCAATGGCTGAGATAATTTGGAGGGAGGGGTTGCCTCTCCTTATATAGCCTAATATAATTATTCACCTTCTACCGCTACTACTAATGAGTGAGCAGGCTAACCCTAAGGGTATTCCTGACCAACTCGAAGTTGTTGGTGATCCAACGGCCACGCCCGCACAACTGGTAGCTTTGCCTCGACGCGACCTCACCGATTGCCGCCACGTGCCGCCACTGCTCCGCTCGTCCTTTTCCCGGACTTCGCCCCCGGTTTTGAGGCCCAAACCGGGAAACCAGCCTTCACGACCAACCCCCGGTTTTGAGGCCCAAACCGGGAAACCAGCCTTCCATCGCCTGAGTTTTGTGGCCCAAACTCAGAAACCTGCAGTACCCAGGTTTTGAGGCCCAAACCTGGAAACCGTCCACTCGGTGGTTTTTCTGTGGCTCAACCACCAAGAAGGTCAAGTGTAAGAGCAAGACAACTTGGTCCCCAAAGACATGGGCAACGGCTCGACGCAACCAAGCAAAGCAAAGCTAGCCCTCAAGAAGAGGTAGAACAGGCTCAACACCGCTAGCGTGAAAACAGCTCGATATCAACTGAAAAATACCGACTGAAAAACAGAAAGGCTCGATATCAAATGAGAGTCACACTCACAAGACAAAACTGCTAGTCCGTCAAGATAGAGGCACAGAGGCTCAACACAACCAGTGGAGAAGCTCCGAACAAATTGAACAATCAAATCCAAAAATGCTAGTCCCTCAAGACAGAGGCACAGAGGCTCAACACAACTAGCAGAAAAACTCCAAACCAATTGGAAAATTCAAAATCCTCAAAAACCGAGCCAACTCTCAAACTCCCCCTCCAATAGTGCACACAACCATGTCCCCCTTATGATTTGGCAAGAATTTCTCCCCCTTAGTTGAAAATGCACTATCAAGATTCTTCCCTCCAAATGCATATGAGTTAAAATGCAAGTTAGCAGCTTCAGGAATATAGTCGATAGAATATGAAGATGCTCTATAAAATGCTGATCCGATGACTCAATAATAAGTACAAAAAGCTAGCAAAGGCTCAAACTGATCACCAAATACGAAATATGAACATGTGAGCCAAGTGAGCAGTTTTTAGCCAAAAAGGTATTCACCATCAAAATAGCACTAAACATGTATAGAGAGGAAGTCAATCAAGTGCTAAACATGTATACAAAGTGAACTACCCCTAGCAAGGTTCAATCATCATGCTATAGAACGAAACATAGACTTATGTATTCAAGCTTTATCGGAGTTGCAGCGGTTAAATTACACAAGTTCAAATTTCAGCATGTGATTGCGAGAGGTTGAAAGCTTGTCATGGCCTAACTTTTCAACTGTGCGAAGCGTATGCAGAAGCAATCAGAAGCTTAAAGCAACAGTTTCGGTCATACACTACACAACTCAAGTTTAACTGTGATGTGCTGACAAGCAATCCCATCTCGATCTTTCTAATTCACTTAACTTATTTCAAATTTAAAGCAGAATATGAACATACCAAGCAAGTGAATGACTCCGAACTAGAGACATAGCAACCTAGCATATATGAAAAGCACAAGTGATTTCAACACATTCTACACATGCTAGTTGCATATCTCAATGGTGAACATTTTCAAGTTTTATGTTCATTAAGCAAAATTCACCATTCAGAAAATAGCTCAGCTCACAACATGTATCAGTGATCAGGAAGAGCATAAGCTACAAGCATCGTTATATAGCATCGGAGCATACACTACACAGAGCATAGTCACATTCTAAGGATTATATGCATGAAGCTCCGAATGTAAATATGCATGATGAAGTGCACAAACGAAAAGAGAAGAGTCAGTCTATGATACAAGAGTCAAAATGTTTCACCCAACTAAAAGGGGAAACACACACCAAGCTCACTTCTCAACCTAGAAAAAGTTGATTGGTCCAAAGGCTTGGTGAAAATATCAGCCAACTGATGATGAGTATCGACATGGCGAAGGTCGATATCACCCTTCTCATAGTGGTCTCACAGAAAATGAAAGCGCACATCAATGTGTTTGGTCTTAGAGTACAGCACGGGGTTCTTAGCAACGCTAATCGCACTTGTGCTGTCACAAAGCAAAGGAACACGAGAAAAGCTCAGACCAAAATCACGCAAAGTGGCCATCATCCACAACAACTGGGAACAACAGCTAGCCGCAGCAACATACTCAGCCTCCGTGGTAGACTGGGCGACACTAGACTGCTTGCGAGAAGACCACGAAACAAGAGAAGAACCAATAAATTGACAAGTCCCAGAAGTGGACTTGCGCTCAATCCAGCAACCAGCAAAATCAGCATCAGAATAACCACAAAGGGAGAGGGTGGAGGAAGCAGAATACCAAATCCCAAACTCTGGAGTGAAGCATAAGTACCTCATAATGCACTTGACCGCTTGACAGTGAGAGGTGCGCGGCGATGACTGAAATCGCGCGCAAAGACACACCGCGAACTGAATGTCCGTACGTGTCACCGTCAGGTACAGCAGCGACCCGATCATACTCCGGTACTCCTTCTGGTCCACAGCTTCTCCATCCACATCCGCATCCAGGGTCGTCGTGGTCGACATGGGTGTTGGAAGAGGCTTGGCCTCACCCATATCGAACTTCTTCAGAATGTCCTTGGTATACTTGCCCTGGTGCACGAACGTCCCCTCTCGAGATTGCTTGATTTGCAACCCGAGGAAAAACGTCAACTCGCCCATCATGCTCGTCTCAAATTCCCTGCTCATTGTGTCTGCAAACTTGGCAACCAAAGCGTGAGAAGAACCACCAAAAATGATATCATCCACGGAAATCTGAACCAAGAGAGTGTCATTGCCTTGCTTGAGGAGAAAAAGCATTTTATCCACACATCCCATTTTAAAACCCTTAGCAAGCAAAAAAGTTATCAACCTATCATACCAGGCTCTAGGGGCTTGTTTCAAACCATACAAAGCTTTGTGAAGTTTAAAAACATGGTTTGGAAACTAGGGATTTTCGAAACTGGGGGGTTCTTTCACATACACCTCTTCTTCTATGTAGCCGTTTAAGAACGCACTCTTGACATCCATTTGAAAAAGTTTAAACCCTTTGGATGCAGCAAAAGCCAAGAGTATCCTAATTGCCTCCAAACGAGCTACAGGAGCAAATGTCTCCTCATAGTCTATCCCCTCCTTCTGACTATACCCCTAGGCTACAAGTCTGGCCTTGTTTCTCACGACATGGCCATCCTCTCCTTGTTTGTTTTTGAAAACCCATTTTGTACCAATAGGGTGACACTCAGGAGGAAGAGGAACCAAAACCCAAACCCGATTTCTTTCAAAATTTTCTAACTCCTCATGCATGGCATTGACCCAATTTGGATTAGATAAAGCGTGTCCAACATCTCGGGGTTCAAAATCAGCAACAAATGCAGAATGAGCAAAGTGAGAGATTTGTTGTGACCTTGACCGAGTGACACGTTCGCCGATGCTGCCGATCATCTGTTGAGGCGGGTGTTGGCGTTGGATGTGTGGTGGCGCCTCCCGAGCTGAAGAGACCTCCCCCTAAACAGCAGCTGGTGCCTCCTCGGGTACAAAAGCTACAGCCCGAGGTGGCGGATCCCACGGCCCCCAAGTAGTCGAAGAAGAAGGGTCGGGGCCGTGAGTGGTAGTAGAGGCCGCTCTTTGCGGCTCAGCAGGTGGAGGTGGTGCTGGGTCATCCATCCCTTCAGCACCCTCGTCCTCATCATCAAAAAGAGGCTCACCAACCTCATGATCACCTGCACGCTCAAAACGAGAAGAAGGACAAACCATTGTCTCATCGAAGGTGACATCTGATGTCTCCATGACTCGGTTAGTATCAAGGTTAAGTACATGATATGCACGAGTATGAGTGCCATAACCCAAAAATACACCGTCAGAAGAACGAGACTCAAATTTGTCCAGGTTGCCTTTCTTGAGTATAAAACAGTGGCAACCAAAGACTCTAAAATAACTCACCTTGGGCAATTTTCCAAAACGCAACTCATAAGAAGTCCTTTTCAAGAAAGCTCAGAGAAAAATGCGATTTGAGATATAGCATGCAGTGCTCATAGCTTCGGCCCAATATCGCCTAGGAGTCCTATGCTCATCGAGCATCGTCCTGGCCATCTCTACAAGGGTTCGATTCTTCCTCTCTAAAACACCATTTTGTGGCGGTGTGTAGGGAGAAGAAAACTGATGCTCCAAACCCAAAGAGTTACAAAACTTCTCAAAATCCGAATTCTTAAATTCAGAACCATTATCACTCTGAATTGCTCGCATTGAGTTCATAGGGAACTCATTCTGAAGACGCAAAATCAGATTGCGAGCAAGCGAGAAGGTCTCGGTCTTCTTAGCTAAAATGAAGACCCACGAATATCTCGAAAAATCATCAACAACACAAAGCACGTACCACTTCCTCCTCATCTTCATCTTCAACGTGGACATCTTCAGCAGGTTCCACTTCCTCATTCTGATCGGGCTCGTGTTCCATTTCAGGTTCCTCCACGACTCCGTCTTCGGGGTCCTCAGCAACTGGTGGAATCACGGGGTGAAGCTGGTTGTGCAGCTGGTGTACTTCTTCATGAAGCATATCATTGAACTGCTCGATCTGGGCGGTGTACTGCTGCAATCCATGGAGCTGGGCTCTGGTGACATCCTCTCGGATCCATGTTGCATCACGCTGCTGGATAGCGCGAACCACATTCCGATTAGCTTCCTCGAGAGCGGCTCGTGCCTCGTAGAACTCCAGGTGGGAAAGGTACAAGTCATGCTCCATGTTCTCCATTTCAGCCTTCAGATTCTTGATTTCCTCCTTCAGCTGCTTGCGGGTGCGGCGGGGAAAGCGACGACCATTGGAGGATTCTCCAGTCTCTTCTCCGGTGCGTGGCGCCAGCTGGTGACGCGGCACACCGTTCGGTCCAGTCGACTTGCGGGCAGTCCGCTTGATAATGGCCATATCTGGACAAGAGGTTATAGATGAGAAAGGCTAGCAAGAAAAAGGTATAGGTACACTAACCCAACGAACTCTTTTATAAACTTAAGTGAATGTGACATGATGCATGAATCGTTCCTACGGAACAAGGCAATGCAACTACTAAGGTAAGGTACATAGGGCTTATACAAGTTATCTTGCTACTAGTTGCCAAAGACAAGATGAGATGAGAGAAGCAATTTGGACTCAAAATAGTCAAGTTTAGTTTTTTTTTGTTAAAAACATTTTGAAGTTTTCGCAAAAAGATGCAACGTCATAGTGAGATGCTCCGATACCACTCTGTAACGTAACGGCCCTAATCCCATGGCCCACTGATCACCGTCAACCACTGACAGTCGATCCGTACAGCCAAGAGATTAAGACCGGTTCCGCTACTGGGCTACATCAGTGCCCGATGTCCGCAGGATCATCTCACAATTCAGTTACAATCTCTTGAACATTTTTACAAATAACATCGGAGTAAATAGCGGAAGACTTAGATAACAATAGTTTTACAAACCAGGGTTCAACATAAAATTAAAGTGAAGTTATTACAGACCATAATTCAAATAGATAGAGTTGGCAGAGTAGCATATGACAACAACTAAAGGGTAAAGATACTTCACCCAGCCCGAGGGTGAATGATCACTCATCGGCCTCATCGGCCTCTTCCTGAACAACAGTCACACAGCAGGGCCCAAGGCATACTGAGGAATCTGCCATACCTGCAACATGGGTAATAAAACCCTGAGTACAAAGGTACTCAACAAGACTTACCCGACTAAAGAAAAAGGGAGAAGACTCAGGAATGAGAGGCTTAGGGTCGTCAAGGTAAGGCTTAAGCAAGATCAAGTATTTTGCAGAAAAGCATTTTTGTAAACCTTATTTTATTTTGAAAGATTCAGTATTCCTCAATTCTTCATCATTCATGATTCATTTTACATTTCAAAACATTCCTAGTTGAGAACCACTCTCCGTTGACAGTCAGTGGACCAAGTCTCCATAACCGAGGAGCAACGTTAATCCGGATAAATAATACTCAGCTGAGGATCCCTATCCACACTGCATATGTAGCACCCAAGCTTGCATATGCCAACTCGTCTACCACGATTCCTCCAAGATTGGGCCCGGTCCTACGCCACCCGGAAGTACAGTACACCACTCCAATCCGGGACTCTAACCCACGTGGGTACATGCTACTTCCGCCATCTCTCCACTCCCAGTGCGCGGTTGTCGGTCCAATAATGGATTTCTCGGAGCCAGAGCTTTCCGTAGTATGTGAATAGTTACAAGTCTTGACCAGCAGGCCCCCATACGGATGGTCCCTACATTTTTCCGCCAGCGACAAGCACCTCGGGACTCTAACCCAAGAGTACAGGTCCTGTCGGTTTTTCAACCCTGTCCCGGTCGGTGTCAACTGTTGAGTCCCGGACTACAACATGACGGCACCGTACGCAAGGACAACCTCTCCTTCCTATTGACTAAGTACGGATCAGATACTTAGCCAATAGTGGGAGTAAACCAGAAATTCCCATAAAGTTTCTTTCAGTGATCACACTTTTGAAATTGGCATTTTTATTGCAAAGTCTAATTCAATAAGCATTGCTAAGCATTTTTCAAATACTTTTGAAAAGCAGGCTTCGGGTGTATCCGTGGTCAAGGTGGATAATGCATCAATTAGGATAGCACACAACTCCTATAAACCTAATGCAATAATTTAACTCAAAAGCATTTAAGGAAATCATTTTATAAATTCAAGGAAAGGGTTAAATGCACCGGGGCTTGCCTTGGATGGCAAAAAGAGCAGACTCGGGGTTGGTGGTGTAGGTGCCGGAGCTCGGGGTTGCCTCGGGGACAGATCCTTCGGTGGCTACCTCGACTTCAGGTCCTTCTTCGTCAACTATACGGATGCAATGATGAATGCTCATGAGAATGATGATATGAACTTATGGTGCAAGACAATTCCACTGATTCTAGATTACTTTTAAACAAAGCATGATTGAAATCTAGGTTGAGCATAAAAGGTAACCATTTCTTCCTTAAGCAATATTGATTAACTAGCCCTTATTATAATTATCCTAAGCATCAACCAAACATAGCATCACAAATATCATAGACCAAAGGGTAGGGGTCTATGAACATCAATCAATCCAAAGATCACATCATCAAACACTTATTACCAACCCTAATCCATCTTCTCTATTTTCTTAATTTATTTAAAAGGTCATTTTATGAAGTTGCTCCAAAAATGACCAATTTAATCACATAAGTTCATTATGGTGTGGATAGATGGCAAAACAAATTTCATAATTTTTGGAGGTCATTAAAGTGCTCAAATAAAATCAGACATTAATTAGCAAAAGGCACTATTTAACAATTAAAATAAAAGCTCAAAAATCAACTTGTTCCAAAAGACTTCAAAATTTTACCAGAGACTAAACATGGCATAAGAAGCTCACAAAAATTTGTCTCATGATTTTTGGAGTTATAAATCACTCTCCAAAAATACCAAAACCTTCATTTTTCAATTAAAAGGGGAATTTTACATTTTCAAATTTTTGCACAAAACTCAAGTTTCATATTTTTATAAAATACTCCAGAGCATAAAGAGTCTACCACAAAAATTTCAGAATTTTTGGATGCACACAGAAAATCATACAAAAAAGAGAAAACAGAACACTATTCACATCTTTCAGAAAAAGAGAAGAGCACTGTGCTCCTTCTAGGCCGGCCTCGGCGAATCGCGGGGCTCGGTCGAATCGCGCGGGGCTCGGTCGAGACGGGCTCGGTTGAGACGGGCTCGGTCGAGACGGAAGCGACAGCTCCGTCCGAGGCCTGGCCCGGAGGCTCGGGCGAGACGGAGAAGTAAGCCTCCGTCCGAGGCCTGACTCGGGCGAAGCGGAGAGCATGCGTCGCCGAGGCTTGGGCTCGGGCGAAGCGGAAAAACAAGCCTCCGCCCGAGGCGTGACTTGGAGGCTCGGGCGAAGCGGAGTGGAAGCAGAGGCCGGAGGCTTCGGATGCTTACCACGGTTCGGAGGCAGGGCTCGAGGGTGAGGCTCGACTCGTTCTCGAGGGTGAGGCTCGACTCGTTCTCGAGGGTGAGGCTCGACACGTTCTCGAGGGTGAGGCTCGACACGTGCTCGAGGGAGGAGACGACCGCGGCGGTTCTCCGGCGATCCGGCGGTCCTGCTCAACACACGAGACCGCAAGGGCCGGGTCAGAGTCGCACGGAACCAAGGAACACGACACGGGGGTCGGTGAGGGATGATCATGGCCGGAGACGGCGAATTTCACGAACCCGAGCTCGCCGGGATTCTGCCGGAGATGGGGACGGCGAGCTTACGCCGGGCGATAGGAGGCGGGGAAGGTGAAATTGGGAGGTGGAAAAGCTTCACGAGCTCAAGGCGGAGCTTTCGGGCTAGCTGGTGGAGAGGCGGAGTGGCTGGAGTGGGCTGGCCACGGTGGCGGAGGTGAGGGAGAGAGGTCGGGCTCCGGCGGGGCTTTTATAGGCACGGCCAGGGGCCGGTAGAGACCTCGGGGTTGCGCGGGTAAGGTTTGCGGGGGCGTGCGCACTCGATTGCGCTCTGGCGGATAAGCTGGCGTGCAGCCGGGGCTCGGGCGCAAGCTCGGCCGGCAATGGCCACGCGGCGGCGGCGCGCTGGACACTGTAGGGGCCGAGAGCGAGGGTCAGCGCTCGCGTGCGGGCGCGGAGGGAACAGGGAGACAGCGGCGGCAGGTTGGTGGCGCGTGGGGAGCAGCCAGGCACGCGGCACGCGCAGCGCCGGAGGCTCGGCCACGGCCGGGGCCCCCTCTGCACTGTGCCGGCTAGAGGTAGGGGACGAACAGTGCTAGGCCTTAGGGTTTGACTTTTGGCTGATCTCTGTATTTTGCAAATTACTCTCAAAAATTGAACTGTGCGACAAAAACTCAAAATACCAAAGTTGCTCAGAAAAATGAGATCTACAACTTTGTCAATATGAATATTTTCAAATTCCAAACAGTTTTTGAACTATATTCAAAAACAGAAAAGGGGACACTTTTTCAAACTTGATTCAAATCAAAATTACTCTGGATTTCAAACTGAAACTTGAAAATCTTCCAATATGAAAGTTGTTCCATTTGTCAAAACCTACAACTTTGCTAATATACACTTTTTCTGAAACTCAACAGTTTTTGAATTAATTTTTAAAACTGAAAAGGGGACAAAAACTGGAATTTGAATGAATTTGAAATCACTGCAAATTTTATATAGAAACTTTGAAATTTGTAAATACCAAAGTTGTTCCTCTTGATCATATTCACAACTTTGCTTTTTGAACCAACTCAAAATTTTGAATTTTGAAAAAGTTATCAAAAAAAAAGGGATAAATCCAGGATTTGGGATTTTAGGGTTTTGCAAAAGGAAAATCAAATCAAATCTGACTTTTGAACTTTGATCAAAGCAACAAACATCAGGGCACTAAATTTGAACAAGAATTACATAGAACTAGGCACAGAGGTGAAATTACCATTTTGCCCCTATAGGAAGAAGTGGGCTAATAAGGGTTTTTGCAATAGAGGTACATCACATAAAATGATACACTAAGCAAATGCATACACATGAAATCATGATCAAGATGATTAATGATGCTAATGATGATATGTCAAGTTAATTACATACTTAAACACCAGAGGTGTTACAGAAGAGCGGCAGTAAGTTTCTCGACCTCAGCAGAAAGCTCGTCAGGGGTCTGAGATACCTGGGAGGTGTCGTCGTCGTCGTCGTTCTGAGGGGTCTCCTCCAGCTCGCCGTCGACCTCCTTGCCGAGGGCCATGGTGCAGAAACCCTCGTTGTCGGCGAAGAAGCAGAGGCCGTTCAGCTTGTCCTCGATCCTCTTTTTCTTCTCGGACTCGTCGTCGCTTGAGGAAGTAGAGTGGTCATCCGAGTCGTCGACGTCGCTGAGCGTGGCGAAGAAAGCACGCTGCTTAGCCTGGGCCTTCTCCAAGTACTTCGTCTTGATGTACTCCTTGTCGAAGCTGCCCTTCAGCTTGTGCTTCACGGGGACGTACTTCTCCTTGCGCTTGCCGGAGTCGTACTTGTGCCCATGATCCGCCTTGCCAAAGACTTGCTTGTTCTTCTTTGGGCAATTGGCGATGAAGTGGTTGGGGTCGCCGCACTCGAAACAACCCGAGCGTCCTCCTCCACGGTGACGATTCATGCGGTTGTTGTGGAACCGCGAGAACCGGTTGGCGAGCAAAGCCAACTCGTCATCCCCCATGAACTCCAGCTGCTCCTCTGTAACAGAAAGAAGAGAAGAGAGTGCAAATCCTCCAGAGGGGTTAGCAGAAGAGCCAGAAAGCAAAGCCATCGACGGGCCAGAAGGATTTTCATAAGAAGCCCTCGCAATGGCGTCAATCTCACTGGACTTGAGCTTACTAAAAAGCTCGTCGCATGTGAGAGTCTCATAGTTAGATGATTCGATGATCGCCTGGACCTTTGAGTCCCACACCGATCGATCAAGAGTATGCAAAAGCTTCAAAGCTCTCTCATGATCATCGAAAGGCAACAGCTCCTTGTTAGCCCTCATCCTGTTGACAATCACCTGAAAGCGAGCGAATAAACTTTCTATGCTCTCGCCAGGCATGTGTCGAAAGTTCTCATACTCCCGCTTGTGCAACTCGTAGAGACGGGATTTGACTTGAGTGGTTCCCTCATGGAAATGCATGAGGGTCACCCAAATCTCACGAGCCGTGGGGAGATGAGAAACACGATCAAACTCAGACATGCTCAAACAGGAGAAAAGAGCATTACGGGCTCGGCTATTGGCATCGTGCTCATCGATCTGATGCTGAGTAGCACGAGCAGTCAAGACCACGTAATCGGCAGAGTTGCAAATATCCCAGATAGAAGAACCCATACTCTGCAGATAGGCCGACATGCGTATCTTCCAATACGCATAGTTCGTCCCATTGAAAAACGGTGGTTTGCCCACGCCGCGATCCATGTCGCCTCCTGTGGATCTGGAACCGGCTAAGGTGGAAGATCCTTAACCCGCTCTGATACCAATTGAAGGACCGAAAGTGCTAACAGAAAGCGACCAGAGGGGGGTGAATGGGAGCTTCAAATTTTCCTTTCGGAAACTTGTTGCCACTGTCCCAAGAATCAACCCCAAAAGCAAACCTAGAGCTTGCAAGTGTCCACGACCCTAGATGTAGGGTGGATGCTTCCGAGAAGCACAGCGGGACACTACACAACTCTAGAAACCCAACGCAAAAGCCAGAGATCAAAACCAACAACCGATGAACACGCCGTGAACCAAAACACACAGAGCAGAGATGACCCGACTCTGCCTGCGTCCGGTCTGTGACCATCGGACGCGTCCGGTCATGCGAAAACTGATTTTGGACCTTACTGTTTCTGACTGGACTCTCGGTGAAGGTGCGTCCGGTCAGGTGTCCAGCGTCTGATCAGAGGGCGACCAAGCAGTGAACAGTGGGAGCGTCGAGTCCGATCAGAGCGAGGTCGAGCGTCCGATCTCATGCGTCCGGTCAAGAAGCAGAAAAACACAGGAGAAACATTCAACGACCGGACTCAAGAGCGTGCGTCCGGTCACCCCGACCCAGCGTCCGGTCACCCTGAGAACCTGCTGTTCGTCCACCGATTCGACTCAATCTCACCCAAAACGAATCCTCTAGGGATCAAACTTGGTGAGAGGAGTCACAAGGAGGATAGTGAGCTACTCTCATGAGATCATGGCTCAAACCTATCTCCAAATCGATGAATCGGAAAAATTCGGGGGATGGGAGAAAAACTTGACCCAAAACAAAAATCGATCGATCTGCTAGGTCGTGAGGTTAGAAGTGAATTCCTTTGGTGGAAAGAAGTGCCTCACGATCTAGAACATCTTTGTTCAAACGGATTTGCAAAAGACGCACCAAGTAGAGAGATCGATCAACGGGGAAAACATGGCGAAAAGCAACCCGCGAATAACACGAACAAAACGTGAATCAAAACATGAATTGCCAGCCAAAATTCGTCCCCACGAGGAGACAACGAGATTACGGTCTCGTTTCCTCAAAAAGCAAATACACAGAGGTATTGTTCACCGTCTCTGCGGATCTCAGTAGCTACAGCAGGGATGTGGGAAGCAGGAAAACCTAGAAGACAAAATAGCAATGGCTGAGATAATTTGGAGGGAGGGGTTGCCTCTCCTTATATAGCCTAATACAATTATTCCCCTTCTACCCCTACTGCTAATGAGCGAGCAGGCTAACCCTAAGGGTATTCCTGACCAACTCGAAGTTGTTGGTGATCCGACGGCCACGCCCGCACAACTGGTAGCTTCGCCTCGACGCGACCTCACCGATTGCCGCCATGTGCCGCCACTGCTCCGCTCGTCCTTTTCCCGGACTTCGCCCCCGGTTTTGAGGCCCAAACCGGGAAACTAGCCTTCATGACCAACCCCCGGTTTTGAGGCCCAAACCGGGAAACTAGCCTTCCATCGCCTGAGTTTTGTGGCCCAAACTCAGAAACCTGCAGTACCCAGGTTTTGAGGCCCAACCCTAGAAACCGTCCACTCGGTGGTTTTTCTGTGGCTCAACCACCAAACCGAGCCGTAGATGGGATGCACCGCCCGTGCACCCCGTCCACCGACACATGTCCTCAGGTCCTCAACCCGAGCAACACTGTGCCCCGCAAGTCTCCACTCGTCGCTATCCCAGGCTGTCAGCCACCACAGCTGATCCTCAGGCCACCGGTCCCTCAGTCCAAGCCTCACGTCCGCCCTTCACCGCTCTCCGTCCATCGGCACGACACGTCTCTACTTGACCTTCACCTTGCCTTTGATCACTGTATCCGTGCTCGACACCTGCACAACACAAGCCAAAGAACATGCGCATTATCCCAGTTGACAATTGTTGACACTGGTTATCTATTAAAATTAAAGGATAAATAAATATGAAAAGGGCATGAATTCAATCACCAACAAAGGTTTAGGGTTTTAATTGACAATATTCCACGAGTTTTGGTGAATTGTGATTCTGCAGGGACTAAACCAGGAAACCAGCACTGATTGCTTCCCCTAGAAGGAAACCGACGCGAGATAACGCAACCGACACGTCAGGAATATTCTAGAAGACTCCAGAGCACACCAGAAGACACCAGGAGGTCGAGCACCGCGGGACCCTACCAGGTGGGACCCACCGGTCCCACCAGGAGACCGACTGCGGATACATGGGTGTATGCCGGGTCTCTGAGTGATGAGTGATTGTCAACTGGGATGATGCGCATATTCTTTGGCTTGTGTTGTGCAGGTGTCGAGCACGGATGCAGTGATCAAAGGCGAGGTGAAGGTCAAGTAGAGACGTGCCGTGCCGATGGACCAAGAGTGGCGAAGGGCGGACGTGAGGCTTGGACTGAGGGACCAGAGGCCCGAGGATCAGCTGTGGTGGCTGGCAGCCTGGGACAGCAACGAGAGAAGACTTGCGGTCATGTGTTGCCTAAGTCATAGACTTGGGGACACGTGTCGGTGGACGGGGTGCACGAGCGGTGCATCCCCTCTACGACGTCGGTTTGGTGGTAGAGCCAGGGAAAAACCATCGGGTGGACGGTTTCCAGGTTTGGGCCTCAAAACCTGGGTGCAGATGGTTTCCGAGTTTGGCCACAAAACTCGGGCTGAGGACGGTTTCCAGGTTTGGGCCTCAAAACCTGGGCGCTGAGGGTTTGCTGAGTTTGGCCTCAAAACTCAGAAGCTGGTGGGCTGGTTTCCCGGTTTGGGCCTCAAAACCGGGGGATGGCTGGAAAAGGCTGGTTTCCCGGTTTGGGCCACAAAACCGGGGGTGCAGAGCGGTGGCTGCACGTGGCGGCAATCTGGAGGTTGCGTCGAGGCAATGCTTCGAATTGTGCGGGTGTGGCCGTCGGATACACCTACCACCGAGTTGGTCCAGAATAACCCTAGGGTTTAGCTGGTTCGCTCTGTAATTAGAATAGAGAGGGGTAGAGTAGGAATTAGACTAAGGCTAGTAGTAGGATAAGTAGTCGGGAGACTCCCTCCTCCCTTTCTATCTCAGTCATTTGCTCTTTCGCACTTAGGGTTTCCTGCTCTCCCATCCCCTGCTGTAGCTAGCTGAGATTCGCAGAGAGACTTGCCTCTGTGTACTGTTGATTCTGAGGAAGTGAGGCCGTATCCTCACTGTTGTAGCGTGTGGTAGCCACACGGTTGCAGTTCGTGGTTGTGATTCGCGTTTCATTCGTGTTCTTCACGGAATTCTTTTTCTCCACGATTTTCCCATCGCTTGATCTCTTTGCTCGGTTCATCTTTTGCAAAACCGTTTGAACCAAGTTGTTCTAGATCATGAGGCACTTCTTTCCACCGAAGGAATTCTCCTCTAACCTCACGGTCTAGGAGATCGATCGATTTTCGTTTCGGGTCAAGTTTTCTCCCTTCCCCCGAAATTCTTTGATTCATCGATTTGGAGATAGGTTCGAGCCATGATCTCTTAGGGATAGCTCACTATACTCCTTTTGACTCTTCTCACCAAGTTTGATCCCTAGAGGATTCGTTTTGGGTGAGATCGAGTCGAATCGGTGGACGAACAGGCTGCTGTCGGGGTGACCGGACGCTGTCCTCGCGTTGACCGGACGCGTCCGGTGGTTGCATGTCGCGTGGCGATTTTCTCTAGCTGACCGGACGCTGGGTTTCTTGTTCGACCGGACTCACTCATCGCACTGTTCATTGAGCTTGTCGTCTTTTGATCAGACGCACTGTTGTTGACCGGACGCTCCCAGCTCGTGAGTCCGGTCAGGAACAGTAAGGTTCCAGAACCATTTTCTTGTGACCGGACGCGTCCGGTGGTGACTGACGGGACGCAGTCAGAGTCCGGTCCAAGCTATTTCGCGCGTTTTCATTCGCGGCTCGTTCGTTCGTTGTCGGATTTGGTTTCCGTCTTTTGCGTTGGCTTTCTAGAGTTGTGTAGTGTCCCACTGTGCTTCTTGGAAGCATCCACCCTTCATCTAGGGTCGTGGACATTAGCAAGCTCTAGGGTTTGTCTTTTGGGGTGATTCTCGGGACAGTGGCTACTAGTTTCCGAAAGGAAATTTTGAAGCTCCCATTCACCCCCCCCCCCTCTGGTCGCTTTCTGGTTGCTTCTCGGTCCTTCACCGACCGGTCTCACCAGGAGACCGATCGGTCTCCCCCCGGGCCCGATGGCTTCCGTCTTCTGTAAGCTTCCTCCACCGCCTCCTAGGATGCATCTCCACCGTCCCTGAAGTCGGTTTGATCCAACGGCCGCGGTTGATCCCTCAGGGCTATATAAGCAGCCCCAGACCCCCCTCTCCAGGCATCTCCATCTTCATTATTCATCTCCACATCAGAAACTAGGGTTTCAATTAGAAGTAGAGGTCCCTCTAAATGAATCTCTTCTAGTTCATCTAGAATTAGATCTAGTTCATCTAGTTGTAATCAAGAGCCAGCTATCAAGTAGAAGACTAGTTACCCCTCTAGTTAGGTTTAGAACCTAGTCTTATACTAGAACTAGAAGAGAGAGAGAGAGGAAGAGATCAAGAAGGAGCTTTGGCCTGTCGGATCAACTTCTTCATCTTGTACCTGCAGATTCAAGTTCATCTTCAACTTGCTTCAGCGATTGTTTCGGTAATCAACGTCTATATTTAAGTTTGAGCCATTGTTCTTATTATTCTTAAGATTTATGACTCTCTTTTGAGTACTTTAATTCTAAGTTGCTCTAGAGTTAGAGTAGTTGGATAGTCTAAGCGTGGTGCTTAGACTTGATAGCTCATATATGCCTCCTATAACGCCGGTAGTAGTGGTTGTTCGCAAGGGTGACTCTTATAGCCTTGTTGATTCTTCTATAGTCCACTTACCCGTGTGTAGGCTCGGTAGGATTATACATTTGCATAAAAGACTCATACTCTGTTTGTGACCTTTTATGGCAACTTCCCCACTAAGAATAATATAAACATATCACTCTTAAATTGGAATTAGACAGCCTTAGTGATCCCCTCTATGCTTCTAGATTCTCCGTCCTTGTTAGCTACTCAGGGGATAGACTTTAAGACTTAACGCTATCCATTCCTTTGGGTTCGATATTAAAACTGGGTTACTCCGGTGAAGTGTTACATCGATAGATCTTATCTGTGCGCTTGCAGATAAAGTAGAGTGTGCGTTAATTTATACCAACAAGCATTTCTGGCGCCGTTGTCGGGGAGCGGTAGATCAACTTAAGTCTTAGTTTAACCTTGTAATCATACTTTTATCTTTTCCTTTTTTGTCCCAGTCTTTTCATTATTTTTGTTTTCATTCTTATGAATGTTGTTTTTGAATTCCACTCTTATCTATCACTACCCCATGAGCAAGCTATAACCAGTAGAATCCTTATACGCCATCATAATACCTGGTTATGAGCTATGCCTACCTTTCTGCTGCACTGTTCTTGTAATGAGCATAGAAATATAATTATGAAAATATTGCTTCGGGTATTCTTGTCATTAACCTTTCCAGGTCTGGAGCAGAAAAGAATGAAGGAACAACAAACACAAGGTATGTCCCATCAATCATCATGCAACATTGAATTACATTCATCCAATCTTGATTTGTGCAAAATCCAAGCTTGGGGAATAGGCTTTCTAAGAATATTTCTTGCCATGTTGCTATGTTGGTTGTCCCTACCTTTAGGATATGCCTGTATACTAATCATACTCTTTCATCACCATCTATATAAATCTCTACAATGCTTTCATGTTATCTTTATTTGCTATAGTATATTCTTTGGTTTTGAAGTATTATCATACACCTTTTAAATTAGGCAGGGAGCTTAGTTTAACTATTTTCATGAATTAAAGTAAGACATGGTGTCTGGTTTGATTCTTGAGCCAAAAGGTGTGCTGATTTTACCTCTAAAGGCTTCTAAATTAAGTATGGTGCTTAGGTTAAAATGCCTTCCTAGATCAAATTAGACGTGGTGTCTAGGTTGATTTCTGAACTGATAGTATGCTATAGTGGATATTGTATATTTTGTTGGACTAAACCCTGTAGGGAAACTTTCAATATCAATTTGGGAAAGTTCGGAGATGAACTCACACTGGAGATGAAGCAAGGCGTACAATGAACTTCAACAACTCTTGCACAATGAAGACTCAGCTCGTTCATCATAGATGAAAGAACTGTAAGTATCAAAGTTTATTTTGTTTTGTCTTCTACTGCAAGTTATCTTTTGCCTTGAATTATGTTAAAGTGCAGCCAACACATGAAATACTAGTCTATGCTAAAGTAATCCTAAAAACATCTTTTTATTAGCATAGATGCAAAATACATATGTTGTGGACAACAACCTATGTTTCAAATTCTTGCAATCCTTCGGGTATATGTCCACTAACATTATGCAGGAGAGAAATTTTGTTCATCCATGGTTTGGTCTGAACATTGAAGATCCAAAACCCAAATCATAGACACACAAACCTACTCTCAGATCACAAATGGTGCTAGCCTAGCTTTGAGTCTTGCTTGGACGCTGATGACAAACAGGATGCAACTTACCTCGTTTGAGACAACCTATGCCTGCAATCATCATTGTCCAAGACATCAAGACAAGAAGTGGGAAGTTATCCTCTTTTCTAATCAAGAGCTAGCTTGGGAGACAAGATGGTACCACTACAACAATAGCAAGAACTACAAGTCAAACACATGAACATGTTGTTGGGAGTCCATCTACATCACAAGCCAGCCTGGGAGAGAATTCCGTTGTCTAGATGTGTTTCACAATCAAAGGGAGGAAGGAGAAACCTAGCTTCCAGACATATTGATCTCCTACTCACCACTTTGATCAATACAAACCACTAGATGTTGTCCCAGTCGAGAAGAAGAATATGATCCACCACTCATTCTTGGAAGATCGTTCTTGAACGCCATCAATGTTATCATCTATATCGGACCTGAAGAAGTCAACTCTTGGATCTTTTGCTGATTCTTCAACAACTACATCACTTATGAGCAGCCAAAGAGAACCAAGAGAAGATGTCGAAGGAAGAACCAACTGCCAAGAATTGAGGAGGGCATCATGAAGGATGAAGCCACTGCACCACAAGAGTTAGAAGATGGATAGATAGTACCTGAGCCAACAAATCAAGAAGAACAACCGATAAAGATCTCTATCATCTAAACACTGTTGAGAGGACAAGTCTCAGTTGTGACATTACAAGACAAAATACTATCATAGAGGCACTCGAGTAGCAGCTCTAATTTCAAGTCTCTTGTCAACCCAATAATTAAAGGGAAAACAAGAAAGGTTGACAAGAGAAGAATGCGGAACTGTCCCTACATCCTCATAGTACAGAATTAATACAAGAAAGAGAGGGGATCCTAGTCAGCATACTGGAAGAACAATGCGCCTTCACTGATAAGTCGACACAAGAGAAGGAAGGTCGATACCTATAAAGATGATTCCACTGTGATCTTCCTCCTCTCAAGCACACTGTGAGACAAACAAGAGAAGACAAGCCATTCATAAACAACAACCAGCTAGACAAGAGAAGCTTCCACAAGGTGGTTCGACAAATCACTTTCCAATGACAAAGTAACATTTCAAGGTAAGTAACCCTTACTTTAAAAGCTTCTTCTTGATTCTAGTATGAACATAAACAAAGAACAAAACATGTTTAAGTTGCACCTAATCAATTCAACATGTTTAGTCCTTTAATCTTTGTTCTTAGCTTTACTCTCTTGAATCTCATCATTTTAACTAAATGAGCTAAAATGTTGTGCATCTAACCTTTGGAAGATGATATATCTCAATTATGAAAAGATCGACACTTTATGCATAGATTATCCTTCCTTGGGTTAAGTAATTTGATCTGTTAAATATTTTAGGATGCTAATTTTATACTCATCCTCTGATCCTATCACTCATGTTAAGATTAGAACACATAAACAACAAGTTTGTCTTGTGCAATGTGCCTAAGGTTAGAGAGGAATAAACAAAACTTTTGGTTCTGTTGGTGTTTTTCCACCAACAGAGCCCATGCACTTGATCTCTACCTTGTCTTTATAAGCAGGACACACTCTTAAGCAAAACATGGAGAAGTCACTCCCAAATTCTACAGAGTGAAGGTCCTAGATCTACAAGAACATGCACACTGAGCAAGATACTGTCAGCATCCACAATTAACACTTCATTTCAAACGGCTGGCAAACGAAGAACAAGAGTGGCACCATATCAAGAGGCATAAACAATAAGGAATGATGAAAGACGTCGTAGTCAGAATTAGAGGTCATGAAGTCCCCACAGACTTTTTGATCCTCGACATGGGAGAAGACGATGATGTCCACCTCATCCTAGGAAGACCATTCCTCTACGCTACAAGTGCAATCATCTACAAGAGGAAATCCATTTTCACTTTCCTGGAGAAAAGGTACGATGCAACTTCATCAACTACATGCCCAATGAAGTACCCAAGAAGAACAGAAGTGAAAGACGCCGCCCTCAACGCCAAAGAAGACAAACTATCAAGAATAGAAAGGCCAATCATGACGAAGAAGCTATCGACACTGTCCCAGAAAAGAAAGAACAAGAGAAACCTCAAGACAGTGAACCACAGGAAGTGAAGACTCAGACCAAGAAAGTATGAAATAAAATGTCTGCACCTAAGAGGTACAATCAATAACAACTTTCCAAACATCTGACATACCTTGGAAGGTCGGAACCAAGGGAAGGTCCGGTTCGTCGGACCTAAATATTCGAACCTTCGCCAAAAGGTAAAAACCGGTAGTTATCCGCATCATATTTCTCATATTTAATTCTTAGTCATTTATTGCATCATCATATTTAATTCACAAATATTTTAATTTCTGCATTGCATTAGAAAAGAAAATAAAAATATTGCATTTGTTACAATACAAACCATAAAGCCCCATGTGAATAATCCTATGGTGTGTAAAAACCCGCAAGGATGATCATCGTGGTGGCATAAAAATAATAAAAATAAATATGCATGCATTCATCCTGTTGCATTTTCTCTTGCATCATAAAAATATAAAAATATAAAAAATATTGAGGAAGAAATCTTACTGAAATTCTAGACAACTAAGGCTTGAGTGGCCAACCACTAATCTGTTCCACAAGTTTTGTTGTCTATTTGAGTTTCACAGGATTTGAAAGACCAATGTTCCATCCACTATTGGAGCACTATCTCAACAAACATCAACATCAATCAAAGCTCTAATCGAGGAAGGACATATCCACTGCCAGTCTGCTACGTCAATATTCAGCTTGGGGGAAGGCACCCCCATGTATCCACGTAAGTATCTTTATCCTCTTAAGTTTTTCATTCCATAAACAAATTCAAAACACCAAAAATATGTGAGCACATGAAGGTTCACTCTTAAAAATGAAAACACCAAAAATATGTGAGCACATGAAGGCTCACCCTTAAAAAGAAAAGAACAAAAATATGTGGGCACATGAAGGCTCACCATTAAAAAAGAGACAAAAATATATGGGCACATGAAGGCTCAACGCTATTAAGGAAACTAGCTTGGGGGAGACGCACCCCCATTATCTTCGCGATTCAGGTATGTTTATTATTATTATTATTACTACTATTATTACTAGCTTTTATTTTATATCTTAAAGTGTGTTAGATTAAATAAATAAAATAGTGTGTCTAGTTTGTTTTAAGAAGTTGATGATCACAGAAGAACCCTCTCTCTCTAACTTTTTGCATGGAAATGATGAATAGTTGCTCTATCTAATTTCTTTCAAGTACTTAGCCTTCAAAGCATGAGTTCTCCTAATTAATAATGATGCCTTAAAATAAAATTAAATGCATGGTTGGCAAATACTTAATCTAAGGTCAAGGTAATTGGAATATGACATGTGATGATCTGAGCTGCTATTATCTTGTTCTAAACAACACTAAAGTTCCGGAGATTTCTAAATATAAACATGACTAATAATTGCATTGAGTTAAATTAAGCTTTGTTGACCCTATGAATAGTTTATCATACCATTGAATTGAGATCACTTACATATTCCATGCATCTTTCGCATAAATGCTCATAACTATCTGTTGCTACCCTCTCAGAAGTTTGTTGGAAGCATGTGGCTATTAAAAAAAAGAAAAAAAGAGAGAAAAGAAAAGAAAAAAAGAGAGAAAAGAAAAGAAAAAAAAGAGGTCAGAGGAAATAAAAAGGAACAAGTGTCCGAAACCTCAAAAAGATAGATCCCGAGGAAATAAAAAGGGACAAGTGTCTGGAACCTCGAAAGAAAAAAGAAAAAAAATGTCAGAGAAAAAAAAATGGGCACATGCCCGACAGTAGAATTAGCCTGATAGCCATTCGTCTCTGTAAACAGAAGAGAGTGAATATATTCAAAAGAGCATCCGACTTCATTTTTCCATACACATGCACTTCTTGATTCAATGGTTGGTTGACTTTCTTTTTGAATCCATTGTTTAATTTGACAACACATGTATTAAAGCTTTTGAAAATCAATTAAAACTCTAGGATAAAGGTGAAGTGAAAGAACCAGAGACATAGTGCTTGATTTGATCTTTCAATCTCTCAATTACTCAAGATCTAAGGTAAAAGTAATAAGCCCCATGAAGAATATATTTTGGAGAATTTTTGTTTAACAGCAGGTGTACTTGTTGGAAGTGAAGATATTGTAGCAACTCCTGATCCATTGTTAAGTTTTAGTTTTGCTAAGGGACTAGCAAAAGGTAAGCTTGGGGGAATTGTTGACACTGGTTATCTATTAAAATTAAAGGATAAATAAATATGAAAAGGGCATGAATTCAATCACCAACAAAGGTTTAGGGTTTTAATTAAAAATATTCCATGAGTTTTGGTGAATTGTGATTCTGCAGGGACTAAACCAGGAAACCAGCACTGATTGCTTCCCCTAGAAGGAAACCAACGCGAGATAACGCAACCGACACGTCAGGAATATTCTAGAAGACTCTAGAGGACACCAGAAGACACCAGGAGGTCGGGCACCGCTGGACCCTGCCAGGTGGGACCGACCGGTCCCACCAGGAGACCGACCGGTCTCCCCCCGGGCCCGCTGGCTTCCGTCTTCTGCAAGCTTCCTCCACCGCCTCCTAGGATGCATCTCCACCATCCCTGAAGTCGGTTTGATCCAACGGCCGCGGTTGATCCCTCAGGGCTATATAAGCAGCCCCAGACCCCCCTCTCTAGGCATCTCCATCTTCATTATTCATCTCCACATCAGAAACTTGGGTTTCAATTAGAAGTAGAGGTCCCTCTAGATGAATCTCTTCTAGTTCATCTAGAATTAGATCTAGTTCATCTAGTTGTAATCAAGAGCCAGCTATCAAGTAGAAGACTAGTTACCCCTCTTGTTAGGTTTAGAACCTAGTCTTATACTAGAACTAGAAGAGAGAGAGAGAGAGAGGAAGAGATCAAGAAGGAGCTCCAGCCTGTTGGATCAACTTCTTCATCTTGTACCTACAGATTCAAGTTCATCTTCAACTTGCTTCGGCGATTGTTTCGGTAATCAACATCTATATTTAAGTTTGAGCCATTGTTCTTATTATTCTTAAGATTTATGACTCTCTTTTGAGTACTTTAATTCTAAGTTGCTCTAGAGTTAGAGTAGTTGGATAGTGTAAGCGTGGTGCTTAGACTTGATAGCTCATATATGCCTCCTATAACGCCAGTAGTAGTGGTTGTTCGCAAGGGTGACACTTATAGCCTTGTTGATTCTTCTATAGTCCACTTACCGTGTGTAGGCTCGGTAGGATTATACATTTGCATAAAAGACTCATACTCTGTTTGTGACCATTTATGGCAACTTCCCCACTAAGAATAATATAAACATATCACTCTTAAATTGGAATTAGACAGCCTTAGTGATCCCCTCTATGCTTCTAGATTCTTCGTCCTTGTTAGCTACTCAGGGGATAGACTTTAAGACTTAACGCTATCCGTTCCTTTGGGTTTGATATTAAAACTGGGTTACTCCGGTGAAGTATTACATCGGTAGATCTTATCTGTGCGCTTGCGGATAAAGTAGAGTGTGCATTAATTTATACCAACAACAATCACTCATCACTCGAGACTCGGCATACACCCATGTATTCGCATTGCCTTGTTCTCCCTCTCCGAGAGATGATTCTCGATTCCACTTGAATCAATTCGTTCTTGGTCGTGAGCTCCTTCTTTCCACCAAAGGATTTCTCCCCTAACCTCACGAATCCATAGATCAGGTCAATTTCGCGTTCGTTCTTCGTTTTCCCCCTTTTACGGTGATCCACGAATCTCTCTTGATTGACTTGGTTTGGTGCGATGATTTCTTAGGATTAGCACCCCAATACATAGAGGAACACCTGGGAGGAGTTTGATCGAAGTCTCTTTTGATTTACTCGAGTTTTGATCGAATTCACTTTTGTCCCGAGCTGTTATTCTGCTCTCTGTTCATCCACGGACAGTCCGCGCCCCCAGCGGCGGACAGTCCGGGACTCGGGACTCGGCAGGTTCAGAACAGCGCAGTGCGATACTGTTCTCCGTCTTGTGACCGGCAGACAGTCCGCGGTACAAACCCGCGGACAGTCCGGGACCTGTCCAGCAGACTTGCAGAACAGTCTGTTTTGGGCTCGGTTGCTGGCGGACAGTCCGGACCTCCAGTCGCGGACAGTCCGGCGTTCACCGGACAGTCCGGGAACCTAACCCCGGACAGTCCGCAAATCTGCAGCCTGTGCAGTTTTGCTCTGACCATTTGGCAGTTTGTTTTGGGGTTTCTCCGAGAGTTCCGCTGTACCACTAGGACATCTCCTAGGGTATCCACCTACTCGTAGGTCGTGAACTCTTCGGTCGTTTCAAGTCTCAGCTTTTGGGGTGATTTTCTGGGACAAGGGTCATTCTATTCACGAGTTGAATTTGAGGCTCCGATTCACCCTCCCTCTGGTCGCCAATCCGGTCCTTCAATTGGTATCGGAGCCGGTTAAGGATCTTCTCTACCTTAATCGGTTTCGGATCCTAAGGGCGACATGGAACGAGGGAACGGCAAGGCTCCTTGGTTCGATGGAACGAACTATTCCTATTGGGAGATTCGGATGCGTGCTTACCTCAACAGCATCGGATCTTCTGTCTGGGAGATATGCGAGAATGCTGAGTACATAGTCCTTGCGGCTCGTGTGGGTCAGATCCAGATTGACCAGCACGAGGCCAACTCCAAGGCTCGTAATGCTCTTTTGGCCAGCATCTCCCTTCCTGAGTTCGAACATGTCTCTGAGCTTGAGACGGCACGAGAGATCTGGGTGAAGCTTCAAAGCTATCACGAGGGGACCGCCCATGTCAAGACCAGACTCTTCGAAACGTACAAGTGCGAGTACGAAAACTTTGTTCAGTTGGAGGGAGAGACAATTGACGCCTTGTTCGCTCGTTTTCAAAGGATTGTGAACAAGATGCGTGCCAATCGGGCTAACCTACCCTATGACGATCATGAGAGGGCACTCAAGTTACTATATGCCCTGGATCGGAGGGTATGGTAGGTGAAGGTGTCGACTATCATTGAGTCTCCATCTTATGACACCCTCACCATGGACGAGCTGTTCAGCAAGCTCAAGTCCACCGAGATCGATCACCTGACTCAGGCCAAGCTGAAGAACACATCCTCACATTCCATGGCTTTGGTCTCAGGCAAGGGTGGATCGATTTTTCCTTCTGACGCTTCACCTCCTCTCTTTGCTTTGTCTTCTTTGCTTACAGTTATGGAGGAGCAGTTGGAGGCATTGGGAAACGATCAGCTCACCCTCGTCATCACCCGGTTCTCACGGTTTCACAACAACCGCTTGAATCGCCGGCGTGGTGGCGCACGCGAGGGCTGCTACAAGTGCGGTGATCTAGATCACTTCATGGCGAACTGTCCCAAGAACAACAAGAAATCTTCCGGCAAGACTCACAACTTCCAGCGCAAAGACAAGCTGGAGTACAAGACCGAGAAGAAGAAGAACAAGGACACTTTTCGCCGGGAGGATGTGGAGAAGGCTTTCGACGCCGGCCGACGTGCTCTCTTCGCTACCAAAAGCGATGAAGACAAGACCTTCGACAGCGACTCCAGTGACGACGGGTCCGAGCACAACACAGAAGATCGCTTCAACGGACTCTGCTTCTTTGGCAACTCCTCCAAGGGCTTATGCACCATGGCCTTGGACGAAGAGGACAGCAAGTGCTAGGCGAAGGACACCGATGACGCCAACAATGACGACAACGCTTCTGAGGTATCAAACTCTTCTCTTGTCGATCGTCTCGCTGATGAGCGCGATAGCCTTGCGGAGTTAATCCTTGCTTCGTAGAAGAAACTCACGCATGTTAACCTAGAGCGCAGTGAGTTTAAGGCCAAGATGAAAGAGGCGCTTAAGGAGCTTGAGTTTGTTAAGACCGAAGTGAGGGTGACTAATGAGGAGGAGTGCGACGAATGCACGATGCATATGACAAACTTTGCCACCCTGAAAACCAAGTATGCCTCTTTGATTGAGGTGTATGATGAGCTGAAGAGTAGGCTAGACTTGGTGGGTGATTGCAAAGAGTGTCCCTCCTTGAAGAAGGAACTAGAGGAAGTGAAGGCGAGGCCTTCTTTGCTGGGTGCGTGCAAGCGTCGTCCTAGCTTGCGAACTGAGTTGGCAGAAGTTAATGTCAAGCTTGCTGAAGCCAAGAAGGCCAGCTCAGTTAGCACCTAGTTCGCTCCTTGTGAGCGATGCGTGGGGATGGAGCTTGAGATTGCCAACTGTCGGCATGACAGGATGCAAACCGAGGAGGAAAACACATACCTTCGGTCCATCCTGAGTTGGGTGTCATGCAGTGAGCCGCAGTTGGGCATGATGATCAGTCAGTTCAAGAGGGGAACTGATTGCTCGGGAGTAGGCTTTGCTTCAGGTAGGAAGGGCGCTAGCATCTTTGGCAAGATCAGTGAGTTTAGTGGAGTGAATCCTAGTGAGAAGCCATCCGCTATCCCTAAGCTCACCAAGATCACCCCACCTGAACCTTCCAAGCCTATCACCAAGGATGGTATCCTTGATGAACCTCCCAAGGCTCCACCTTGCAAGCAAGTGTGGGTTCTCAAACCTAACCATCTTAGGAACACACTTGATACCCTTCCTGACGTCTCTAGGGATCCCCTTCCGAAAGGCAAGCAGCCAGCCAGAGTGAACAACCCTCGCAACCATAGGAACCAACAACCCAAGAGAGTGGTGAGGTTCAAGTGCAAGTACTGTCACCGTGAGGGTCACCTAGCTGGGTTTTGCTTTCGGAGGAAGAGGGACGCTAGGAAGGAATTGGAGCTGAACAATCAGGCCAGGCACCACCCTCTCCATGGTGTGCAAGGTCGGGGAGTTCAGAGGCAGGGCGCTAGACCTGGAGGTGCATTCCCTCAGGTAGCTAGGCCCCATGCAGCCAGACCACGGGGTGGTGGTCGTGCCCGTCGCGGTTCCGGTCGTCCTCAATACGATCGTGAGCCGGGTGTAAGAGGCTTTGCTGCTCAGTCCCATAGCGGACCACCTTTTCAGCTTGGTGGTGATCGCTTTGCTCAAATGGGACATGTAGGTCAGTTTGGAGGTTTTCCGTTCCATAGCGGACCACTCTTTCAGATTGGTGGTGATCGCTATCCACCCATGGGACGAGGACAGCCTGGTGTTGCTACTAACACTTTTTCTGGGCCTATGACACAGCACTGGTATCCTTCTCAGTATACTAACCCCAGTGTTGTGCCACATGCTCATTTCCTGCCTTTCTATTGATGCAGGGACTTCGGTTGGAGAACATGTGGCTCATGGATTCCGGGTGTTCGCGCCACATGACCGGAAAGAAGGAATGGTTCTCCGGCCTAGACCCCGTGATGCACAAGGAGTACATCACTTTTGGGGATAACAGCAGAGGTAAGGTTGTTTCTCATGGGTCTATTCGGCTCAATGAGAACTTCGTTCTTAAGGATGTTGCTTTGGTTTCGAACTTGCATTACAATTTGCTTTCTGTTTCGCAACTCCTTGAAGACGATTGTGAAGTGCGCTTTAAGAAGGGTTTGAGTCATGTTTTAGACCCCCGGGGAGATCTTGTTTGTTGGATCGTCCCTTTTGGCCGTGTTTTCAGAGCCGATTTTTCTCGCTCCTTCGGCTGTGCTAGATGTTTGATGGCTAGTCCTTCTTCTGATTTGTGGAAGTGGCATAGGAGGCTCGGTCACTTGAGTTTTGACTTGCTAGCAAGACTTAGCTCACTTGGCCTAATCCAAGGATTGCCCAAGCTTAAGTTTCAGAAGGACCTTGTTTGCCATCCTTGTTGTCACGGGAAGATGGTTGCTGCTTCTCACCCACCTGTTAATCAGGTGATGACAAAGCGACCCGGCGAGCTTTTACACATGGACACAGTTGGTCCAGCTCGAGTTTGCTCAGCTGGTGGGAAGTGGTACGTTCTAGTGATCGTGGACGATTTTTCGAGGTACTCTTGGGTGTTTTTCATGGAGGGTAAGGATGAAGTTTTTTCTTTTGCTCGTGATTTGATTTTGAAGTTGAAAACTGAGTTTCCCCCTTATACTATTAGAGCTATTCATAGCGATAATGGTACTAAGTTTGATAACTCACAGTTTGTCTCCTTTTGTTCTTCTAATGGAATCGAGCATCAGTTTTCTTCTCCTTATGTCCCTCAGCAGAACGGTGTTGTTGAGCGCAAGAACTAGACCCTTGTTGAGATGGCCAGGACGATGCTCGATGAGCATAGGACTCCTAGGCGGTTTTGGGCCGAGGCGATCAACACCGCTTGCCATGTTTCAAATCGCATCTTTCTTCGTGCTTTCATGAAAAAGACTTCTTATGAGTTGCGTTTTGGACGGGTACCCAAGGTGTCTCATTTTCGGGTGTTTGGGTGCAAGTGTTTCATCCTGAAGCAAGGCAAGTTGGGCAAATTTGAATCTCGTTCTGCTGATGGCGTATTTCTTGGTTATGCTTCTCATTCGCGCGCTTATCGAGTTCTTAACCTTGAAACTAACCGGATAGTGGAGACCTGCGAGGTCACATTCGACGAGACTATGCCTTGTATTTCTTCTACTTTTGATGTTGCAGGAGAATAGGAGCTGGGAGAGACCATTTTTGTGGAGGAGGAGCAGGAGAATGCCGATTGGGGTGATCCCGAGCCAACTCCACTGGCTACCCCTGTCGACCCTGTGACGTCTACTTCACCTCGAGGACCCGATCCCACGACTTCTTCTTGGGGTCCTCTAGAGCCACCTCTCCAGCGAGCACCAACTGCACCTGAGGGAGCGACAGCATCTGGCGAGGGGGAGGCGACTTCGGCGAGGCAAGCTCCCCGGAGTGTTCAACAGACTCACCCTCCGCAGCAGAAGATCGGCGGCATCGACCAGCGAGTCACGCGGTCGCGAGCGTATGAGATCTCACACTTTGCTCATTCTGCATTCACTGCTTCTTTTGAGCCCAAAGATGTTGGACACGCACTTTCTGATCCTAATTGGGTTAATGCCATGCATGAGGAGTTAGAAAACTTTGAGCGAAACCAAGTTTGGACCCTAGTTCCACCTCCACCAGAATGCCACCCTATAGGTACCAAATGGGTTTACAAAAACAAACAGGGTGAGGATGGGATGGTAGTAAGGAACAAGGCTTGGCTAGTAGCCCAGGGTTTTTGCCAAAAAGAGGGGATCGACTATGAGGAAACCTTTGCCCCTGTAGCCCGTTTAGAAGCCATTAGGATTCTTCTAGCTTTTGCAGCTTCAAAGGGTTTTAAGCTTTACCAAATGGATGTCAAGAGTGCTTTCTTGAACGGGTATATAGAGGAAGAGGTTTATGTGAGACAACCCCCAGGTTTCGAGAATCCCAAGTTTCCAAACCATGTTTTCAAACTTACAAAAGCTTTATATGGTTTGAAACAAGCACCGAGAGCTTGGTATGATCGTTTGAAAACTTTTCTGCTCTCCAAGGGTTTTAAAATGGGACGGGTAGATAAGACTCTGTTTCTCCTCAAGCAAGGCAATGACACCCTTTTGATTCAGATTTACGTGGATGATATTATCTTTGGTGGCTCCTCTCACGCGCTTGTTGCCAAGTTTGCAGATACTGTGAGCAGGGAGTTTTAGATGAGTATGATGGGTGAGTTGACCTTCTTCCTCGGGTTGCAAATCAAGCAAACCCGAGATGGGACGTTCGTGCATCAAGGTAAATACACAAAGGACATCCTGAAGAAGTTCGACATGGGCGAGGCCAAGCCTCTTACGACGCCCATGGCGATGACTGCTGCGATGGACGCGGACCAAGATGGAGAGCCGGTTGACCAGAAGGAGTACAGGAGCATGATCGGCTCGCTCCTGTACCTGACGGCGACGAGGCCAGATATACAGTTTTCTGTGTGTCTGTGCGCTCGTTTCCAGGCGTCCCCTCGGACTTCCCACAAGCAAGCGGTCAAGCGCATCATGAGGTACCTCCGATACACTCCTGAGTTCGGACTTTGGTACTCTTCTTCTTCGACCCTCTCGCTTTGTGGTTATTTCGATGCGGATTTTGCCGGCTGTCGGCTTGAGCGCAAGTCTACTTCTGGGACTTGTCAGTTTCTTGGCTCCTCTTTAGTTTCGTGGTCTTCTCGCAAACAGTCGAACGTAGCCCAGTCTACTACTGAAGCTGAATATGTTGCCGCTGCTTCTTGTGCTTCACAGCTTTTATGGATGGTTGCTACATTGCGTGATTTTGGTCTAGACTTCAGTCGGGTCCCTTTGCTTTGCGACAACACTTCTGCCATTAGTGTAGCAAAGAACCCTGTTCTTCACTCCAAGACTAAACACATCGATGTTCGCTTTCACTTTCTTCGTGATCACTACGAGAAAGGTGACATTGACCTTAGGCATGTAGACACCCATAACCAGGTTGCGGATATTTTCACCAAGCCTTTGGATCTCTCAACTTTTGCTAGGTTGAGAGTTGAGCTTGGTGTGTGTTTCCCCTTTTAGATGTGGGGAAGCATTTTTGTATCATAAACTGTCTTTCTGATCCTTTCTTTATTTTTGGATTTTGAGTCTTTTTAGTTTTATTTTTGCTCTGATTCTGACTTCATCATGTTTACATCTTGCATTTTTGAGCTTCATGTCTATATTCATTAGAATGAATTTATGCTCTGTTTAGTGTATGCTTCGATGATATATGATGATGCTTGTAGCTTAGGCTCTCATTGATCACTGATACATGTTGTGAGCTAAGCTATTTTTTTAGAATGATGAACATGCTTAATGAACTTGAAACTTGATACTAGTTCACCATTGAGATTGGCAACTAGCATGTGTAGGATGTGTTGAGGTCACTTGAGCTATTTCATATATGCTAGGTTGCTATGTCTCTAGTTCTGAGTCTTTCACTTGCTTGGACTGTTCCTTCTCTGCTCAAAATGAACCAAGTATTAGTGAATTGAAAAGATCGAGATGGGATTGCTTTGTCAGCACTTCACGGTATCAAGACTGTTTCTCATAGCACTTTGAGTTAAACTTGAGCCGTATAGTGTAAGACCGAAACCGATGCTTTAAGCTTCTGATTGCATTGCATAGGCTTAGCATGGTTGAAAAGTTAGGCAATGACAAGTTTTCAACCTCTCGCAATCACATGCTGAATTTAAACTTGTGTTAATAACCGCTGCAATTCCTCCAATAAAATCTGAAAACACAAGTCTATGTTTCTTTCTATAGCATGATGATTGAACGTTACTAGGGGTAGTTCACCTTTTATACATGTTTAGCACTTGTTTGACTTTCTGTCTAATACATGTTCAGTGCTATTTTGATGGTGAACTTACTTTCTGGATGACTTAAAATTGCTCACTTGGCTTATACATTCATATTTCGTAGTTGGTGATCATTTTGAGCCTTTGCTAGCACTTTTGCATGATGCTTTGTAGTTGGATCAGCACTCTTTAGAGCATTCTTTCACTCTTTCGAGTCTATACCTGAAGCTGCTAAACATGCATTTTTGACTCATATGCATTTGCTCGACTCCGATAGGCATGACCTAGCTCCGTTTTTGCTTACTCGAGCTCTTTTCCCTTCTCTTGTGTTTGCAAATTGCCTCCAAGGGGGAGAATTTTTCCAATGAGGAGTGTGTCTTGTTGTGGTGACAATTTGCATTTTATGCTTCTCTTATTGAGGGGGAGTTCTTTGAGTAAGGGGGAGTTTCTTTTCTGCCTGCTTACTCCGAGTCGGTTTTTATTTGGTATCGATCGTTTCAGCTAGTTGTGTTGAGCCTCTGTGCCTCTGTCTTGAGGGACTAGCTACTTTCACCATTCTGTTTTGGTGATTCTTGATTGGTATCGAGCGTACTGCTGGTTGTGTTGAGCCTCTGTGCCTCCATCTTGAGGGACTGGCAGTAGTTGCTTCTTATGCAGTCTTCGTTTGCTTGGTTGTGTCGAACCGTTGCCCATGTCTTTGGGGACCAAGCCTGGCTTATCTCGATTTGCTCCTCTTTGGCCTTTTCTCTGGCTTTTGGACATCTCGAGTGAGCTTTCTCCTTCTATGTAATTCTGCTTTCTTTTTATTTTTTGGTTACGGTTACTATGAGTTGACGATGCACTCATCAAGGGGGAGATTGCGAACAAAAGGTTGATATGTGCCATTGTGGTTCCCTTCCTGAGTGATGAGTTATCGATCAACAGGCAACATGTCTCTTGGCTGTGTTGGTGTGCAGGTGTGGAGCTCAGACAGTGGTCGAAGGTGAGGTGAAGGTCAAGTAGAGACGTGCCATGCCGACAGACCAGGAGCGGTGAAGAGCGGACGTGAGGCTTGGACCGACGGACCTGGAGACTTGAGGACCAGCTGTAGTAGCTGGCACGTGGCATCGACAAGCAAGAGCACATGGGGATGTGCGGTGCATCGGCCGAGTCAGGAGGAAGGTGATGGCGTCGTGACACTTGGCGGGAGGCCGAGAAGGATGGCGAATGCACTGTGCCCGGCGTGGAGGCTGGACATGCTCCGGCATCGGTGCTGGAACTCGGGGTGTGCGAACCACATCCCGTCTACGGCGCGGGTTCGGTAGCTGAGCCTCAAAAAGCTACCTCGACAATTTCTAAGTTTGGGCCTCAAAACTCAGGGTGGGCGGTTTCCGAGTTTGGGCCTCAAAACTCGGCATGGACGGTTTCCAGGTTTGGGCCTCAAAACCTGGGCTCACGGGTTTCTGAGTTTGGGCCACAAAACTCAGCCGGAGGACAGGTTTCCCGGTTTCAGCCTCAAAACCGGGGGAAGGCCCAGGTTTTCCGGTTTCAGCCTCAAAACCGGGGGGAGGTCCGCAAAAAGGACGGTCGACGCGTGGCGACGTGGAGAGGCTGGCGCGGCGGTGAAGCTATCCACGAGGAAGGCGCGGCGGTCGACAGGGCGACACGTGGCGGCATCCTGAGGCTTGTGTCGAGGCAAAGCTAAGGGTGAGGAAGGCGCATGGTCGTCGGATCGGCAATCAGCAGAGTTGGACCGGGATACCCCTAGGGTTGGCCGCTTCGCTCTTGTATCTAGGGGTAGAAAGGGGATTATTGTATTAGGCTATAAATAAGAGAGGCACCCCTCCTCTCCCTTTATCCTGGCAGTCATTTGTTCCTGAGCACTCTCTCTCTAGCCCCCGCTTAGGTTCTAATCATACCTCACTGCAAGCGATCCGCAGAGACGGGAATCATACCTCTGTGTATTTGGATCTTTTGAGGAAACGAGACCGTAATCTCGTTGTCTCCTCGTGTGGAGGAATTTTGGCTGAAATCGAATCGATTCGCGTTTGTGTTGGTGTTCTTCGCGTTTTGGTTTTTGATCTTCCGGAGATTTGCCTCGTTCTCCCTCTCCGAGAGATGATTCTCGATTCCACTTGAATCAATTCGTTCTTGGTCGTGAGCTCATTCTTTCCACTGAAGGATTTCTCCCCTAACCTCACGAATCCATACATCGGGTCGATTTCGCATTCGTTCTTCGTTTTCCCCCTTTTACGGTGATCCATGAATCTCTCTTGATTGACTTGGTTTGGTGCGATGATTTCTTAGGATTAGCACCCCAATACATAGAGGAACACCTGGGAGGAGTTTGATCGAAGTCTCTTTTGATTTAGTCGAGTTTTGATTGAATTGACTTTTGTCCCTAGCTGTTACTCTGCTCTCTGTTCATCCGCGGACAGTCCGCGCCCCCAGCGGCGGACAGTCCGGGACTCGGGACTCGGCAGGTTCAGAACAGCGCAGTGCGATACTGTTCTCCGTCTTGTGACCGGCGGAAAGTCCGTGGTACAAACCCGCGGACAGTCCGGGACCTATCCAGCAGACTTGCAGAACAGTCTGTTTTGGGCTCGGTTGCTAGCGGACAGTCCGGACCTCCAGTCGCGGACAGTCCGACGTTCACCAGACAGTCCGGGAACCTGACTTCGGACAGTCCGCAAATCTGCAACCTGTGCAGTTTTGCTCTGACCCTTTGGCAGTTTGTTTTGGGTTTTCTTCGAGAGTTCTGCTGTACCACTAGGACATCTCCTAGGGTATCCACCTACTCGTAGGTCGTGAACTCTTTGGTCGTTTCGAGTCTCAGCTTTTGGGTTGATTTTCTGGGACAAGGGCCATTCTATTCACGAGTTGAATTTGAGGCTCCCATTCACCCCCCCCCCCTCTGGTCGCCAATCCGGTCCTTCACGCTTAAGGATCTTGAGAGTGCTAGGTCCAAGGTGAAGGTGACCGATGAGGAGGAGTGTGATGAGTGCACAATGCACATGACAAACTTTGCCACCCTGCAAACCAAGTATGCCTCTTTGATTGAGGTGTATGATGAGTTGTAGAGTAGGCTAGACTTGGTGGGTGATTGCAAAGAGTGTCCCTCTTTAAAGGAGCTGGAGGAAGTGAAGGCAAGGCCTTCTTTGCTGGGTGCGTGCAAGTCTTCTCCAGGCTTGCGAACTGAGTTGGCAGAAGTTAGTGTCAAGCTTGCTGAAGCCATGAAGGCCAGCTCAGTTAGCACCGTTTCCGCTCAGTGTGGGCGATGCATGGGGTTGGAGATTGAGATTGCCAACTGTCGGCATGACAAGATGCAAACCGAGGAGGAAAACACATACCTTCGGTCCATCCTGAGTTGGGTGTCATGCAGTGAGCCGCAGTTGGGCATGATGATCAGTCAGTTCAAGAGAGGAACTTGCGGTCCGAGAGTAGGCTTTGCTTCAGGTGGGAAGGGCGCTAGTGCTTTTGGCAAGATCGGTGAGTTTAGCGGAGTGAACCCGAGTGAGAAACCATCCGCTACTCCTAAGCTTACCAAGATCACCCCACCTGAGCCTATCACTAAGGATGGCATCCTTGAAGAACCTCCCAAGGCTCCACGTCGCAAGCAAGTGTGGGTTCCCAAACCTAACCATCTTAGGAACACACTTGACACCCTTCCTGACGTCTCTAGTGATCCCCTTCTGAGAGGCAAACAGCCGGCTAGAGTGTGCAACCCCCACAACCAAACAAATCAACAACTCAAGAGAGTGGTGAGGTTTGAGTGCGAGTACTGCCACCATGAGGGTCACCTAGCTGAGTTTTGCTTTTGGAGGAAGAGCGACGCTAGGAGGGAGTTGGAGCTGAACAACCAGGCTAGGCACCACCCTCTCCATGATGTGCAGGGTTAGGGAGTTTAGATGCAGTGGGCTAGGCCTGGAGGTGCACCCCCTCAGGTAGCTAGGCCCTAGGCAGCTAGACCACGGGGTGGTGGTCGTGCCCGTCGCGGTTCCGATCATCCTCAATACGATCGTGAGTCGTGTGTAAGAGGCTTTGTTGCACCGTCCCATAGCGGACCACCTTTTCAGCATGGTGGTGATCGCTATCCTCATATGGGACAAGGAGGTGAGTTTGGAGGTTTTATGTTCCATAGCGGACCACCCTTTCAGCTTGGTGGTGATCGCTATCCACCCATGGGACGAGGTCAGTTTGGTGTTCCCTCTAACACCTTTTCTGGGCCTATGATATAGCATTTGTATCCTTCTTAGTATACTAACCCCAGTGTTGTGCCATACGCTCATTTCCTGCCTTTCTATTGATGTAGGAACTTCGGTTGGAGAACATGTGGCTCATGGATTACGGGTGTTCGCGCCACATGACCGGAAGCAAAGAATGGTTCTCCAGCCTGAACCCTGTGTCTGATAAAGTACATCACTTTCGAGGATAATGATAGAGGTAAGGTTGTTTCTCGTGGGTCGATTCGACTTAACGAGAACTTTGTTCTCAAGGATGTTGCTTTGGTTTCGAATTTGCACTTCAATTTTCTTTCTGTTTTGCAACTCCTTGAGGATAGTTACGAAGTGCGCTTTAAGACCGGTTTGAGTAGAGTTTTGGATTCTCGGGGTGATCTTGTTTGTTGGATCGTTCCCTTTGGCCGTGTCTTCTGAGTCGACTTTTCTCGCTCTTTCGACTCTTCTAGATGTTTGGTGGCTGGTCCTTCTTCTGATTTGTGGAAGTTGCATAGGAGACTTGGTCACTTGAGTTTTGACTTGCTTGCAAGGCTTAGCTCACTTGGCTTAATCCAAGGATTGCCCAAGCTTAAGTTTCAGAAGGACATTGTTTGTCACCCTTGTCGTCATGGGAAGATGGTTGCTGCTTCTCACCCACCTATGAATCAGGTAATGACAAAGCAACCTAGTGAGCTTTTACACATGAACATTGTTGGTCCAGCTTGGGTTTGCTCAGCGGGTGGAAAGTGGTACGTTCTAGTGATCGTGGACGATTTTTCGAGGTACTCTTACGTATTCTTCATGGAGAGTAAGGATGAGGCTTTCTCTTTTGCTCGAGATTTGATTTTGAGGTTGAAAACTGAGTTTCCCTCTGATACTACTAGAGCTATTCGTAGCGATAATGGTACTGAGTTTGTTAACTCACAAATTGCCTTTTTCTGTTCTTCACTCGGACTTGAGCATCAGTTGTCTTCTCCTTATGTCCCTCAACAGAACGGTGTTGTTGAACGCAAGAACCGTACCCTTGTTGAGATGGCCAGGACAATGATCGATGAGCATAGGACTCCTAGGCATTTTTGGGCTGAGGCGATCAACACTGCCTGCCATGTCTCAAATCGCATCTTTCTTCGCGCTTTCATGAAAAAAACTTCTTATGAGTTGCGATTTGGATGGGTACTGTGGCAGAACCTCCCGGTAATGTGGCCCACCCGCACACGTCACCGTCTCCCCGAGCTCTAATGACTGTGCACATGTACCACATCACAGGAAAGATCTGTCGGGTGTCCCCGAGGGAACCCCGAATTATCCACGAGCCACAGGATCATCATCATGAAGGATGGAATAATTACAACATTACAACATTTGATACAAAATACCATCGGAGTGCGGAAGCAAGATAGATAACCTTTATAAAACACGAAGGTGTTACTTTTTGCATAAATATAACCGGCATCGAGGAAGCAGAATAGTATTACAGAACCATACTTAGGCGGAGTACCTAAGTTGGAGAAGAAGTACGACCAGATCACGTCAAGCCCACTGACACGATCATGATCAACGTCACTTAGGAGAAACCTGCAACAGGGGGTTAACAAACCCTGAGTACTGAGGTACTCAACAAGACTTACCCGACTAAAGAAAAAGGGAGAAGACTCAGGAATGAGAGGCTTAGGTAGTCAAGGTAAGGCTTAAGCAAGATCAAGTATTTTGCAGAAAAGCATTTTGAAATCCTTGTTTTATTTTTGAAAGAATTCCAGTATTTCTCAATTCTTCATTGTTCAAGATTCATTTTACCTTTCAAAAACATACTTAGTTGAGAACCACTCTCCGTTGACAGTCAGTGACCAAGTCTCCATAACCGAGGAGCAACGTTAATCCGGATAAATAATACTCAGCTGAGGATCCCTATCCACACTGCATATGTAGCACCCAAGCTTACATATGCCAACTCGTCTACCACGATTCCTCCAAGATTGGGCCCGGTCCTACGCCACCCGGAAGTACAGTACACCACTCCTATCCAGGTACGACGACCACGTGGGTACATGCTACTTCCGCCATCTCTCCACTACCAGTGCGCGGTTGTCAGTCCAATAAAGGATTCCTCGGAGCCAGAGCTTTCCGAAGTATGTGAATAGTTGCAAGTCTTGGCCAGCAGGCCCCCATACGGATGGTCCCTAATTTTCCAGCCAGAACTACACCTTGGTTATATCTCACCCAAGCGTAATAGTCCTGTCAGTTTTTCAACCCTGTCCCGGTCGGTGTCAACTGTTGAGTCCCGGACTACAACATGACGGCACCGTACGCTCGGACAACCTCTCCTCGCTGTTGACTAGGTACGGATCAGATACCTAGCCAACAGGCAGGGAGTAAAGCCAAATTCCCATCAAAATTCTTTAAGTGATCATACTTTTGAAAATGGCATTTTTATTGCAAAACTATTGTATAGCATCACTAAGCATTTTGCAAATAGTTTTTAAAACAGGGCAGATATTTGATGGTGGAGGTAAACAATGCAGGTAATAGGTTATCACACAACTCCTATAACCTAATGCAGTAGTTTAACTCAAAAGCATTTTTAAGAAAACTTTTGTAAAAAGCGAGGTAGAGTTAAAATGCACCGGGGCTTGCCTTGAAGAGCAAAAAGGACAGGCTCGGGGTTGGCAGTGCAGGTGTCGGAGCTCGGGGTCGCCTCCGGGGTAGGTCCGTCAGCGGCTGCTTCGATTTTGACGCCTTCTCCTTCGGTCACTATACGGATGCAATGATGAATGCATATGAGGATGCTGACATGAACAATACCGCACAAGACAAAACCACCGATTCTAGAGTACAACTCTCTATCGTGTAATTAACTTCTAGAACAGACACAAAGTTACTTATCTTGATCTCTAAGCAAAATTAATCAACCTATTAAGCATCATTTATCGGACCTAAACACAAAACAAGCATGGCATCACAACATCATAGACCAAAGGGGTGGCGGTCTATGAACAGCATACAATCCCAAAAGTCACATGACAGGGCATACAACATGAACTCTACTTGATTTTCTATTTCTTTTCCTAATTATTTAAAAAGGTCATTTTATGCAGTTGCTCCAAAATTTACCCAATTAATCTCATAGGTTCATTATGGTATAAATAGGTGTCAAAACAAATTTCATAAATTTTGGAGATCATTAAGGTGCTTACAAAAATCAAACATTTAATTAACAAAAGGCACTATTTAACAATTTAAATAAATACCCAAAAATCAACTTGCTCCAAAAGGCCTCAAAATTTCACCAGAGACTAAACATGACATAACTAGCACATAAAAATTTATCTCATGATTTTAGGAGCTACACATGATTTTCTAAAAATCTAAAACCATTCATTTCTTAATTAACAGGGAGATTTTTCATTTTCAAATTTTTGCACAAAGTCCAAGTTTCATATTTTTCTAAAATATTACATGATATAAAGAGTCTACCATCAAATTTTCAGAATTTTTGGTGCAACACAGAAAATCACACAAAAAGAAGAAAAAGGAACACTATTCACAACTTCCAAAAAGGAAAAAGAGCACTGTGCTCTTTCCTCGCAAGGCTCGGGCGAAACGGAAGGCTCGGGCGAATCGGAAGACATGTGTCCGCCGAGGCCTGGCTCGGGCGAGACGGAAGGCATGTGTCCGCCGAGGCCTGGCTCGGGCGAGACAGAAGGCATGTGTCCGCCGAGGCCTGGCTCGGGCGAGACGGAAGGCATGTGTCCGCCGAGACTTGGCTCGAGCGAAGCGGGTTCGGGCGAAACGGGCTCGGGCGAGACGGAAATGATTGCTTCGCCCGAGGCCTGGCTTGGAGGCTCGGGCGAGACGGAAGGCTCGGGCGAACCGCAGGCGAGGCGGACGGCGGGCCGGCCGCTCGGGGCTCGCGCTGGGAAAGCCGAGGGTGGGGAAAGATTCGCGGGCTCACCGAGAGTCTGGTGGGAGGCTCGGCGAGGCGGTGCAGGGTCGGAGGAGGGAGCTCGACGGTGGTGGTGCTTCGGCGGAGCTCTCTGGCGGCGAGCGGCGTCCGGCGGCTCTGTCCACCAAAAGAGATCACCGAGGTGCGGTTAGAAGCGCACGGAGGTGAGGAAGAGAGGGCAGGGGTCGGAGGGACGGGAGGAACACTCACGGTGGCGAATTCCTCTCCTTGCCGAAACGCGGCCGCTTGCCGGAGTTGGGGAAGAACCGTTCGCGCCGGCGAAAGGAGGGGCGGAGGGGTGAAATTGGTTGTTCGGGAAGGTGGAGAAGCTCAAGGCGAAGGCAGCGGCGGGCGCGGCTGGCTCTGAGGAGGCTCGGTGGCTCGGGTTCACGGAGCTCGCCGATGGCGGAGGAATGGCGGCGCTCGACGGCTTTTATAGCCGCGGGACGGAGCTGGGGAGGGGTCCGGGGGAGGGGTGAGAGCGCTCGCGCGACATTAAAGGAGGTAGGGAGCAAGGTAGGGCGGCTCGGCATGGGTGGGAGCTCGCGCGCGGCGCGGCGGCTTGCCGGCGGCTGGCAGCTGCGCGCTGTCCGCGGCCGTAGGGGAAAGAGGAGGGTTGGGGATGGGCGAGGCGGCGGTAGGTAGGGGCCGAGAGGAAAAACGAGCGCCAGCGCTTGGCCGCGCGCGGCACGGGCGCGGGTCAGCCGGGCTCGGCAGGGGCGGCGAGGCGCGCGCGCGGCGCGGCGGCCTTGCCGGAGGCCGGGGCCCCCCGGCTTTAAAGTTCGTGCACAGTGACGACATTTAAAGCAAACTTCCCCTTTCTGAAACCTTGAAATTACTCCCAAAAGTTGAACTACACAAAGAAAACTCAAAACACCAAAGTTGCTTAAAATTTTGAGATCTACAACTTTGCTAATATAAACTTTTTCTGAAACTCAAAAGTTTTTGAGATAATTTTGAAAACCGAAAAGGGGACAAAAATTGAAGTTTGAAGGAATTTGAAATTACTTCTGATTTTGTATTGAAACTTGAAAATCTGCAAACACCAAAGTTGTTCCTCTTGACAAGATCTACAACTTTGCTAAAAGGACCAACCCCAAATTTTGAATAGTTTTTAAATTAATAAAAGAGGGGTAAAAACCAGGGTTTGGAAGTCAGGGTTTTTCAAAAGGAAATTGAAATCTGTTTTTTTTTATTTTGGTTTTCGAACAACACAACAAAGCTTCAAGACACTAAACTGAACAAGAATTACACAAAGCCAGGCACAGAGGTGAAATTACCATTTTGCCCTTATAGGAAGGTTTGGGCCTTTAGGGTTTTTGAAAAAGAGATTCAATACACAAGTCACCTCAGAAAAAGGTAAATGCAAAACAAGCATTAGGCAAACATAAATGCATGGCAAGAATGATTAATGACTAAAGATGATGACATGTCAGGTTAATTACATATTAAACACCAGAGGTGTTACAGCCTTCCCCCCTAAAAGAAATCTCGTCCCGAGATTTAAGAAGTGCTTAAAGGCTGGGGTTGAGTAAATGGAAAAGGAAAAGTGTCACACTTGTTTACTCGCAAGGAGTTCACAAGGCAACTGGGTTGGGGTTGGGATTACAACTGGGATCCGAACGCGGTTGCAAGTAGCAAGGTAGAAGACATTTGAGTGGAGCAACAAAAATTATCAAGAACCAAGAGAGAGCGTACATTAGCTGGGGTTATAATGGATCAAACTGTAGACCTCGATACCTGCGCGCACCCAATGGAAACTTGTGCAATCCGGCACACAGGATTCTTTGGGTTCCGTCGTGGCACCGTGGTCGCCAATCATGGCACCATAATAGAGCACAACTTCTATATCCCTCATTTCAATAAGAAGGAAATTATAACCAGAAACAAAGGTTGGTTATAACTACAAGGAAAGTGGCTTGAACTCCCTTTCGGGCATTCAGAAATGAAACACTTTCATAGTGGACTAGAAGGAATTATGACTATAGGCCTGGATATTAGCGAGCACCTGGCCGTAACGCTCTATGGTGGCCATCCATAGGCGACTTCAGGTTCCCACGCTTTTATCCGGTCCATAGATCAGGGTCCTTTCAAAGAACACAATTTCAATAACTTTCAACCACCATTCGTCGTTTTCACGACACCAAGCAACCAGCACGTGCCAATTCAAGGCATGACACGCGCTTTCCAGAAGAACCAAGGACTTTACCATGATTCTGACTTTATGTGGTAGAGTGTATGAAGATATCCAAAAATTCCCAAGGATTAAGAACTTATGGAATGAAAGTAGCAAGAGCAACAGAATCTAGGGACGATCAACTATCGGGGATCATAGCTGCTTTTAGAATTTAGAGAAGAAGCACAATTTATTATTATGCATGATATGATGCATGCTCGTCCTATACGACCTCTCACTGACAGGAGATCTCTGTCTCCACCTGTTAGTTGATATAGGGCTATACTTTTATACTAGCTTCACTGACTTGGTACCTTCTGTCGGAATCAATAGTATAGTCTTCACGAAGTCTTCCAGCAGCAAAGCAAGAAACTTAGGGAAGGATCATTTTTAATTTGTTACTTAAAAAAACTTTTAGATTAAGAAACCATTTTGAAGTTTTTCAAATGTAATGTTGTAACCAGTCTTCCCTTGATGACAATCCTGCTCTGATACCATTTTTGTGGCAGAACCTCCCGGTAATGTGGCCCACCCGCACACGTCACCGTCTCCCCGAGCTCTAATGACAGTGCACATGTACCACATCACAGGAAAGATCTGTCGGTGTACCCGAGGGAACCCCGAATTATCCACGAGCACACAGGATCATCATCATGAAGGATGGAATAATTACAACATTACAACATTGATACAAAATACCATCGAAGTGCGGAAGCAAGATAGATAACCTTTATAAAACACGAAGGTGTTACTTTTTGCATAAATATAACCGGCATCGAGGAAGCAGAATAGTATTACAGAACCATACTTAGGCGGAGAGTACCTAAGTTGGAGAAGAAGTACGACCAGATCACGTCAAGCCCACTGACACGATCATGATCAACGTCACTTAGGAGAAACTTGCAACAGGGGGTTAACAAACCCTGAGTACTGGGGTACTCAACAAGACTTACCCGACTAAAGAAAAAGGGGAAGACTCACGAATGAGAGGCTTAGGTAGTCAAGGTAAGGCTTAAGCAAGATCAAGTATTTTGCAGAAAAGCATTTTGAAATCCTTGTTTTATTTTTGAAAGAATTCCAGTATTTCTCAATTCTTCATTGTTCAAGATTCATTTTACCTTTCAAAAACATACCTAGTTGAGAACCACTCTCCGTTGACAGTCAGTGACCAAGTCTCCCATAACCGAGGAGCAACGTTAATCCGGATAAATAATACTCAGCTGAGGATCCCTATCCACACTGCATATGTAGCACCCAAGCTTGCATATGCCAACTCGTCTACCACGATTCCTCCAAGATTGGGCCCGGTCCTACGCCACCCGGAAGTATAGTACACCACTCCTATCCAGGTACGACGACCACGTGGGTACATGCTACTTCCGCCATCTCTCCACTCCCAGTGCGCGGTTGTCGGTCCAATAAAGGATTCCTCGGAGCCAGAGCTTTCCGAAGTATGTGAATAGTTGCAAGTCTTGGCCAGCAGGCCCCCATACGGATGGTCCCTAATTTTCCAGCCAGAACTACACCTTGGTTATATCTCACCCAAGCGTAATAGTCCTCTCAGTTTTTCAACCCTGTCCCGGTCGTGTCAACTGTTGAGTCCCGGACTACAACATGACGGCACCGTACGCTCGGACAACCTCTCCTCGCTGTTGACTAGGTACGGATCAGATACCTAGCCAACAGGCAGGGAGTAAAGCCAAATTCCCATCAAAATTCTTTAAGTGATCACACTTTTGAAAATGGCATTTTTATTGCAAAACTATTGTATAGCATCACTAAGCATTTTGCAAATAGTTTTAAAACAGGGCAGGTATTTGATGGTGGAGGTAAACAATGCAGGTAATAGGTTATCACACAACTCCTATAACTAATGCAGTAGTTTAACTCAAAAGCATTTTTAAGAAAACTTTTGTAAAGCGAGGTAGAGTTAAAATGCACCGGGGCTTGCCTTGAAGAGCAAAAAGGACAGGCTCGGGGTTGGCAGTGCAGGTGTCGGAGCTCGGGGTCGCCTCCGGGGTAGGTCCGTCAGCGGCTGCTTCGATTTTGACCCCTTCTCCTTCGGTCACTATACGGATGCAATGATGAATGCGTATGAGGATGCTGACATGAACAATACCGCACAAGACAAAACCACCGATTCTAGAGTACAACTCTCTATCGTGTAATTAACTTCTAGAACAGACACAAAGTTACTTATGTTGATCTCTAAGCAAAATTAATCAACCTATTAAGCATCATTTATCGGACCTAAACACAAAACAAGCATGACATCACAACATCATAGACCAAAGGGGGTGGGGGTCTATGAACAGCAAACAATCCCAAAAGTCACATGACAGGGCATACAACATGAACTCTACTTGATTTCTATTTCTTTTCGTAATTATTTAAAAAGGTCATTTTATGCAGTTGCTCCAAAATTTACCCAATTAATCTCATAGGTTCATTATGGTATAAATAGGTGTCAAAACAAATTTCATAAATTTGGAGATCATTAAGGTGCTTACAAAAATCAAACATTTAATTAACAAAAGGCACTATTTAACAATTTAAATAATAAATACCCAAAAATCAACTTGCTCAAAAGGCCTCAAAATTTCACCAGAGACTAAACATGACATAACTAGCACATAAAAATTTATCTCATGATTTTAGGAGCTACACATGATTTTCTAAAAATCTAAAACCATTCATTTCTTAATTAACAGGGAGATTTTTCATTTTCAAATTTTTGCACAAAGTCCAAGTTTCATATTTTCTAAAATATTACATGATATAAAGAGTCTACCATCAAATTTTCAGAATTTTTGGTGCAACACAGAAAATCACACAAAAAGAAGAAAAAAGGAACACTATTCACAACTTCCAAAAAGGAAAAAGAGCACTGTGCTCTTTCCTCGCAAGGCTCGGGCGAAACGGAAGGCTCGGGCGAATCGGAAGACATGTGTCCGCCGAGGCCTGGCTCGGGCGAGACGGAAGGCATGTGTCCGCCGAGGCCTGGCTCGGGCGAGACAGAAGGCATGTGTCCGCCGAGGCCTGGCTCGGGCGAGACGGAAGGCATGTGTCCGCCGAGACTTGGCTCGAGCGAAGCGGGTTCGGGCGACGAACGGGCTCGGGCGAGACGGAAATGATTGCTTCGCCCGAGCCTGGCTTGGAGGCTCGGGCGAGACGGAAGGCTCGGGCGAACCGCAGGCGAGGCGGACGGCGGGCCGGCCGCTCGGGGCTCGCGCTGGGAAAGCCGAGGGTGGGGAAAGATTCGCGGGCTCACCGAGAGTCTGGTGGGAGGCTCGGCGAGGCGGTGCAGGGTCGGAGGAGGGAGCTCGACGGTGGTGGTGCTTCGGCGGAGCTCTCTGGCGGCGAGCGGCGTCCGGCGGCTCTGTCCACCAAAAGAGATCACCGAGGTGCGGTTAGAAGCGCACGGAGGTGAGGAAGAGAGGGCAGGGGGTCGGAGGGACGGGAGGAACACTCACGGTGGCGAATTCCTCTCCTTGCCGAAACGCGGCCGCTTGCCGGAGTTGGGGAAGAAACCGTTCGCGCCGGCGAAAGGAGGGGCGGAGGGGTGAAATTGGTTGTTCGGGAAGGTGGAGAAGCTCAAGGCGAAGGCAGCGGCGGGCGCGGCTGGCTCTGAGGAGGCTCGGTGGCTCGGGTTCACGGAGCTCGCCGATGGCGGAGGAATGGCGGCGCTCGACGGCTTTTATAGCCGCGGGACGGAGCTGGGGAGGGGTCGGGGGGGGAGGGGGGTGAGAGCGCTCGCGCGACATTAAAGGAGGTAGGGAGCAAGGTAGGGCGGCTCGGCATGGGCGGGAGCTCGCGCGCGGCGCGGCGGCTTGCCGGCGGCTGGCAGCTGCGCGCTGTCCGCGGCCGTAGGGGAAAGAGGAGGGTGGGGATGGGCGAGGCGGGCGGTAGGTAGGGGCCGAGAGGAAAAGAGGAAAAACGAGCGCCAGCGCTTGGCCGCGCGCGGCACCGGCGCGGGTCAGCCGGGGCTCGGCAGGGGCGGCGAGGCTCGCGCGCGGCGCGCGGCCTTGCCGGAGGCCGGGGCCCCCCCGGCTTTAAAGTTCGTGCACAGTGACGACATTTAAAGCAAACTTCCCCTTTCTGAACCTTGAAATTACTCCAAAAGTTGAACTACACAAAAAACTCAAAACACCAAAGTTGCTTAAAATTTTGAGATCTACACACTTTGCCATATAAACTTTTTCTGAAACTCAAAAGTTTTTGAGATAATTTTGAAAACCGAAAAAGGACAAAAATTGAAGTTTGAAGGAATTTGAAATTACTTTCTGATTTTGTATTGAAACTTGAAAATCTGCAACACAAAGTTGTTTCCTCTTGACAAGATCTACAACTTGCTAAAAGGACCAACCCCAAATTTTGAATAGTTTTTTAAATTAATAAAAGAGGGGTAAAAACCAGGGTTTGGAAATCAGGGGTTTTTCAAAAGGAAATTGAAAATCTGTTTTTTTTTATTTTGGTTTTCGAACAACACAACAAAGCTTCAAGACACTAAACTGAACAAGAATTACACAAAGCCAGGCACAGAGGTGAAATTACCATTTTGCCCTTATAGGAAGGTTTGGGCCTTTAGGGTTTTTGAAAAAGAGATTCAATACACAAGTCACCTCAGAAAAAGGTAAATGCAAAACAAGCATTAGGCAAACATATGCATGGCAAGAATGATTAATGACTAAGATGATGACATGTCAGGTTAATTACATATTAAACACCAGAGGTGTTACAGGTACCCAAGGTGTCTCATTTTAGGGTGTTTGGGTGCAAGTGCTTTATCATGAAACAAGGCAATTTGGATAAGTTTGAATCTCGTTCTGCTAATGGTGTGTTTCTTGGTTATGCTTTCCGTTCTCGTGCTTATCGAGTTCTTAACCTTGAGACTAATCGGATAGTGGAGACCTACGAGGTCACATTCGACGAGACTATGCCTTGTGTTTCTTCTGCTTTTGATGTTGCAGGAGAACATGAGCTTGGAGAGACGATCTTTGTGGAGGAGGAGCAGGAAGATGCCGATTGGGGTGATCCCGAGCCAACTCCATTGGCTGCCCCTGTCGACCCTACGATGATGACTTCATCTCGAGGACCTAATCCCATTCACCCCCCTCTGGTCGCCAATTCGGTCCTTCATGGATCAACTTGTAGGAGGGGTTGATGCAACCTCTGAAGATCTCATAATGAAACAGATCGGGAATTCATGAAAAAGGAAAAAGGAAAGCTTTAGAAAGGAAAGGGAAGTGACGGGACTCGAGAGGACACAGAGCCAGGTCGGCCGGCCTAGGGGTGGGGCCGGCTAGCCCCCCTCCTCTCCGGAGGGTGGTCCGCTTTTTCGTGGCTCTTTCTTGTGCTTTCCTAAACCCTAATTATTACCTTTTCAGTTATGAAACCTTTTAAGGCGACGGAGGATCAAATTAATGGAAAGGGAGGAACTAGATCACATCCAACTCCTCGAAACTCTTTTCAGGTTCCAGAAAAATCTTAAGGCGATGACCATTTACCTTAAATAATGTACCTTTGTCATTTGAAGGTTATCGCTCCATGGGACGAAGTGCTAATCACCATAAATGGTCCTTCCCATTTGCTTTGTAGCTTTCCATGACCGAATAGCTTAACCCTGGAATTAAAGAATAGTACCTTGTCTCCCGGAGTGAAGTTCTTCATCTTCATCCTCTTGTCATGCCACCTTTTGGTTCTCTCCTTGTAGATCTTGGCATTATGATATGCCTTCTCACGCCATTCATCTAGTTCTGAGAGCTGTATCTTCCTCTTGATTCCTGCTGCTTCCAAGTCCATGTTCCATCTTTTTATTGCCCAGTGAGCTTTGAATTCTAGCTCTACAAGCAAGTGACAAGTCTTCCCATAGACGAGTTGATATGGTGACATTCCCAGCGCTGTCTTGTAAGCTGTACGGTAGGCCCACAATGCATCCGGTAGCCTGTCTCTCCATTTTGTTCCCATCTCGTCGACTGTCTTCTGCAGAATATTCTTGATTTGCTTGTTTGATGTTTCTGCTTGGCCACTTGTCTAAGGGTGATACGGGGAAGCGATGTTGTGATGGATCCCACGTTTTGACAAGTACTTGCGAAAGTCCTTGTCAATGAAATGAGAACCTCCATCACTAATCACCATTCTTGGAACTCCGAATATTGGAAATATCACTTCCTCGAACATCTTTTTGGAGCTTCTGGCATCTGCAACTTTTCATGATAGGGCTTCAACCCATTTGGAAACGTAGACGACTGCCATTAAGATGTACTCATTGTTCTTGGATCTTGGAAATGGTCCCATGAAATCAATTCCCCAACAGTCAAAGAGTTCGATCTGGAGATTGTTAGTGAGTGGAATGGCATCTCTAGAATTGATATTGTCATGCCTCTGACATGCTCCACATCTTCGAATGAAATCTTTTGTGTCGTCATACATGGTTGGCCAGAAAAATCCACTTTGCCAGATCTTGGAATGTGTGCGGAATGCTCCATAGTGTCCTCCATAGGGTGATGAGTGGCATCTTTCAATGATCTTGATTCCTTCTCCAGATGGTACGCATCTTCTGATTAGCCCATCTGAGCATACTCTGAAGAGGTACGGATCATCCCACTGGTGAACATGACTCTCATAGACGAGCTTCCTTTTATCTTTGCCTGGTGGTACGTACCCTGAAACTATAAAATTGACAATATCTGCATACCAAGGGTCAGACCTAGAGACTAGATAGATTGTATTGTCCCTGAGTGAATCGTTGATAGGTAGTTCATGTGGATTCTCAAATTGCATTCTTGATAAGTGATCAGCAACAAAATTTTCTACTCCCTTTTTATCTTTTATTTCTAAATAAAATTCTTGGAGTAACAGAATCCATCTTATCAAGCGAGGTTTAGCATCTTTCTTCTTAGTGAGCAAGTATTTAAGAGCAGCATGATCAGTGTAAACAATTACTTTAGCTCCAACTAAGTAAGATCTAAACTTATCAATGGCAGAAACAACAGCTAGCAGTTCTTTTTCAGTTGTTGCATAATTAAGTTGTGGTCCAGTCAAAGTTGAAGGACCGAGAATGCAAAAGCAAGGCGACCAGAGGGGGGTGAATGGGAGCTCAAAAATTTCTCTCGAAACTTCGGCCTTTGTCCCACAAATCAACCCCCAAATGCTTCGATCGAAACCGTGATGCCCATGACCCTTGGAAGAGGGTGGATGATCCCTAGGATCACAGCGAGGCACCACAAAGCGGTAGCAAGCCAAACACCAAAAACGCCGGCACAAGTTCGACCCCTAAAAACCAAGTCCCGAATGTAGATTGAATGCTACGTCGAGAAATCCCCAAATACCAATGCTAACAAGTAGCAAAGATACCTAGAGAGGTTCCTAGGTCAACTCTAGGGCCAAATGAGAAGTCCGGAAACCAAGCAAAGAAGCCAGGAGAGCAAACGCACTAAAGCGCAGCCTACAGCCGATTCCTGGACTGTCCGGACTCCCAGTCCCGGACTGTCCGCGCCAGGGGCGGACTGTCCGCGGTTCCCTGGCGGACTGTCCGCCGGTCAAAAGTGCGAAACAGCACAGTTGCTGATAGTCCTCTGCTCGGGCCTGGACTGTCCGCGCCTGTCAATGGCGGACTGTCCGCCGGTCACCCGAGGCGAAACACCCGAGAAGCACGGCCACTGCTCCGGCCGCCTCCCCGATGCGCGGACTGTCCGCGCCCTGAGTGGCGGACTGTCCACGGTCACTCAGGGAGGGCGATTTCAAACGCCCTTCTTCCAAATCTTCCCAAATCCGATCCAAATCAAAATCCCTTGTTCCCAAACTTGGAGAAGATGATCACGAGGTAGTTAGGAGACTATCCCTAAGAAATCATCCGCTCGAAACAACTCAATCCACGGGAAATCGAACGGGAAGAAATATGAACTGAAAAAGCACCACGAAAACGAAATCAACCCGATCTACTTGTTCACGAGGAGTTAGATGAATTCCTTCGGTGGAAGTGATCTCCTCACTATAAAGAATAAGTTGATTCAAACTGATTTCGAAAAGACACAGTAGAGAGGGAGATCGAATGACGGGAAAATTGTTGAGAAACGAAGAACGCGAAGAACACGAACAAAACACGAATCAACACATCGATCTGCAACCGTGTGGCTACCACACGCTACAACAGTGAGATTACGGTCTCACTTCCTCAAAATCTCCAGTACACAGAGGTATGATTCTCTGTGGATCTCAGTTGCTACAGTAGGGGATTGGGAGAGCAGGAAAACCTAGAAGGCAAAGAGCAAATGACTGAGATAGGATGGGAGGTGGGTGTCTCCCTCTACTTATCCTAATTCTAGTTCCCACTCTACCCCTAACTAATTACAGAGCGAACCAGCTAAACCCTAGGGTTATTCTGGACCAACTCGAAGTTGCTGGTAATCCGACGGCCACGCCCGCACAACTGGTAGCGTTGCCTCGACGCAACCTCACCGATTGCCGCCACGTCCCGCAACCGCTCCGCTTGTCCTTTTCACGGACTCCGCCCTCGGTTTTGAGGACCAAACCAGGAAACCAGCCTTCACGACCAACCCCCGGTTTTGAGGCCCAAACCGGGAAACCAGTCGTCCATCGCCTGAGTTTTGTGGCCCAAACTCAGAACCCCGCAGCACCCACCCAGGTTTTGAGGCCCAAACCTCGAAACCGTCCTCAGCCCGAGTTTTTTGGCCCAAACTTGGAAACCATCAGCGCCCAGGTTTTGAGGCCCAAACCTGGAAACCGTCCACCGGTGTTTTTCTGTGGCTCAACCACCAAACGAGCCGTAGAAGGGATGCACCGCCCATGCACCCCGTCCACCGACACGTGTCCTCAGGTCATCGACCCGAGCAACACCGTGCCCGCAAGTCTTCGCTCGTCGCTGTCCCAGGCTGTCAGCCACCACAGCTGATCCTCAGGCCACCGGTCCCTCAGTCCAAGCCTCACGTCCGCCCTTCACCGCTCTCGGTCCATCGGCACGGCACGTCTCTACTTGACCTTCACCTTGCCTTCGATCATTGTATCCGTGCTCGACACCTGCACAACACAAGCCAAAGAACATGCGCATTATCCCAGTTGACAATCACTCATCACTCGAGACTCGTCATACACCCATGTATCCGCAAAAGTTTTACTAGCATATGCAATTGTGTGATTCTTCTTATCTTTACATTATCCTAGCACCACACCTACTGCATAATCACTTGCATCACACATGATCTCAAAAGGTAAAGACCAATTAGGTGGTTGAATGATCGGTGCAGAAGTAAATGCTTTCTTTAGGGTTTCAAAAGCTTTTAAACATGGATCATTGTTGGTGTTCGAAACATAGGGGGGTCAACACCAACGAGTGAATTTGTGAGTGCGTGATCCCTAATCCGGATGGTGATGCAAGAGGAATACAGGCGATTTGTCCTGGTTCGGGCAAGAGAAGGCCCTACGTCCAGCGGGGGGAGAGAATTTGTATTATCCTGCACCGAAGTTCTTGTACAGGGGCGAATACAAGCGTGCGAGAGAACAGGGTGTGAAGGAAGGGGCTAGAACTAGAGAACTGAGCTCTGGAGTCCTAGGCTGTGGTGGTTTGAGAGTTGATGGTTTGTGTGCGTTGTGTAACCTGCGTAGCGTAATGTGCCCTTTCCTAAGCCCTGGTGTCCCCTTTTATAGGCGAAGAGGAGGCACAAGGTTACAAGAGTTATTGGGTTGGCATAGGCGATGACGTAGGCGAGGCAAGTGAAAGCCCTAGTTTGATTTTGATTAATTGATGAAACCTATTTGGTCTAATCCTATTGCTAAGCATGTGTGTAGCTAATGAGAAAGGATTACGACCAAGCCTTTGATGGAGCTAGCTAGATGGCGACCATGTTGGATGGTGACGGCCACAAGTTCTCAAGTGATCAAATGCTCTGTCTTCGGTGAAATGGAAAAGGGAACGATGTCATTGCTCAAGTTGAGATCTTAGTTTTATATTTTCTCTTGAGTAATAGGCAAGCCGGACTATCAAGAGGGATACATTTGAGGCTAGCTAGATGTGGAGAAAAGTGCTCATGACGTCTAACTTCTAGCGCTTGAGAGACACCGCGCACTCACGAACACATAGAGGTTTTCTGGGTGTGGTCGGTAGTACCGACCAAGGGGGTCGGTAGTACAACCCAAGGGTGTTGCGTGCAATGCTCTCTGGATTGGATCTTAGTTGACCTAGCGGTGGTACCGCTATAGAGCCGGTACTACCGGGCACGGTACTACCGACCCTCAGATCGGTAGTACAGAGGATCCAGGTTGTTTTTCACCCTCTCGGTGTTGGGACTGAGTTGGCCTGGCGGTTGTACCGCCATTGGGTCGTTCTTGACCTCCCCTCGGTAGTACCGACACCCTGGTCGGTGGTACCGTGGTCAGAAGGTGTTTTGCGATGCTCTCTATGTGCGGATACATGGGTGTATGCCGAGTCTCTGTGTGATGAGTGATTGTCAACGGAGATGATGTGCATGTTCTTTGGCTTGTGTTTGTGCAGGTGTCGAGCACGGAGACAGTTATCGATGGCGGTGAAGGTCAAGTTGCGACGTGCCGTGCCGACGGACCGGGCGCGATGAAGGATGGCGTGCCGTGCGGCGGACGTGCATGCCGATGTATCGGACGGTGAAGGGGCGGACGTGGACTTAGACTGATGGACTGGAGGCCGAGGATCAGCTGTGGTGGCTGGCAGCCTGCGACAGCGACAAGCGGAGAAGTGCGATCATGTCGGTGGAAGGGGTGCACAGGCGGTGCATCCCCTCTACGACGCCGGTTTGTTGTAGAGCCCGGGAAAAACCAACGGTGGACGGTTTCCAGGTTTGGGCCTCAAAACCTGGGTGCTGGGTTTCCAGGTTGAGCCTCAAAACCTGGGCGTGGGCCGGTTTCCGAGTTTGGGCCTCAAAACTCGGGCGCGGACGGTTTTTCCGAGTTTGGCCACAAAACTCGGGCTGGAGGCGGGTTTCCCGGTTTGGGCCTCAAAACCGGGGGCTGATGGAAAAGGCTGGTTCCCGGTTTGGGCCACAAAACTGGGGGTGCAGAGTGGTGGCGGCACGTGGCGGCGATCTGAAGGTTGCGTGGAGGCGACGCGGAAGACCGTGCGGGCGTGGCCGTCGGATCTACCTACCACCAGCGGGTGGACCAGATAGCCTTAGGGTTTTCCTGGCCCGCTCTGTAATTAGAGTAGAGAGGGGTAGAGTAGGAAATAGACTTAGGCTAGGTTAGTATAAGTAGTCCAGGGGAGACACCCCTCCTCCCCATCTCAGTTTTAGCTATTTCAGTTAGTGCCTTAATTTGCTAGGGTTTTTCCACTCTCCCACCCCTGCTTTAGCTAGTTGAGATCGCAGAGAGACTCCACTCTGTGTACTGTTGATTCGAGGAAGTGAGGCCGTATCCTCACCTTGGATCCCATCTCTTGGTGTCAATTCGCGTTTTGATTTCATGTTCATCATGTTCTTCTCTTCGCGGATTGCTTTGTGCCTTGAGTTTTCCCGTCGCTTGATCTTTGTGCTCGGTTCATCTTTGCGATTCCGTTTGAACTGAGTTGTTCTAGATCGTGAGGCACTTCTTTCCACCGAAAGAAATCATCTCTAACCTCACGGTCTAGGAGATCGATCAAGTTTTAGTTCGGGTCTCTTTTTCTTCCTCCCCCGAATTCCTTCGATTCACCGATTTGGAGTTAGGTTCGAGCCATGATCTCTTAGAGATAGCTCACTAACCTCCTTGTGACTCCTCAGATCGAATCCCAAGCCTAGAGCACTTGATTCGGAGGAGATCGGGTTGAATCGCCGGAGTTTCAGTGCAGTTTCGGGTGACCGGACGCCGGTCACGACTTGACCGGACGCGTCCGGTCGTTGAAGGTTTGAGCGTGTTCTGGTTTTTGCTCTGACCGGACGCTGGAGTTTAGTGGTGACTGGACTCCCCATAGTCCTATTCACTACTCGAACGTGCTTGTGACCGGACGCACGGGATCGACCGGACGCTCCTCGCAGTCACTGCGTCCGGTCAGTTCCAGAGAGGTCCAAAACCGGTTTTTGGCTGACCGGACGCGTCCGGTCCCAGCTGACCGGACGCAGGCAGAGTCCGGTCGATCCAGTTTCGCGCCGTTTCATTCGCGATTCGTTCGTTCTTGATTGGACTCGAGTTTCGTCTTTTGCGTTGGCCTTCTAGGGTTGTCTAGTGTCCCGCTGTGCTTCGTGGAAGCATCCACCCACATCTAGGGTCGTGGACATTAGCAAGCTCTAGGGTTCGCTTTTGGGGTTGAGTTTGGGACAGTGGCATCTAGTTTCCAAAAGGAAATTTTGAAGCTCCCATTCACCCCCCCCCCCTGGTCGCTTTCGGGTAGCTTCTCTCGGTCCTTCAATTGGTATCGGAGCGGGTTAAGGATCTTCCACCTTAGCCGTTCCAGATCCACCGAAGGCGACATGGATCGTGGCGTGGGCAAACCGCCGTTTTTTCGATGGGACGAACTATGCGTATTGGAAGATACGTATGTCGGCCTATTTGCAGAGCTTGGGCGCTTCGATCTGGGATATTTGCAACTCCCCTGATTACGTGGTCTTGGCTGCTCGTGTGACTCAACACAGCAGATCGATGAGCACGATGCCAATAGCCGAGCCCGTAATGCTCTTTCTCTTGTTTGAGCATGGGTGAGTTTGATCGCGTTTCTCACCTCGCTACGGCTCGGGAGATCTGGGACACTCTCATGCGCTTTCATGAGGGCACCTCTCAAGTCAAAACCCGACTCTACGAGTCGTTCAAGCGAGAGTATGAGAACTTTAGACATCAACCTGGCGAGAGCATAGAAAGTTTATTCGCTCGCTTTCAGGTGATTGTCAACAGGATGAGGGCTAACAGAGAGCAGTTGCCATTTGACGATCATGAGCGTGCTTTGAAGCTTTTGCACACTCTTGACCGTTCGGTGTGGGACTCCAAGGTTCAGGCAATCATCGAATCGCCGAACTATGAGACCCTCACCTGCGACGAGCTCTTCAGTAAGCTCAAGTCCAGTGAGATTGATGCTATGGCGAGGGCTTCTTTTGAAAATCCTTCTCGCCCGTCCATGGCTTTGGTTTCCGGCTCTTCCTCTAACCCCTCAGCTGGCTTTGCGCTTTCTTCTCTCTTTTCTGTGACAGAGGACCAGCTGGAGTTTTGGAGACGACGAGTTGGCTTTGCTTGCCAACCGTTCTCGCGGTTCCACAACAACCGCATGAACCGTCGTCGAGGAGGAGGACGCACGGGATGCTACGAGTGCGGCGACCCCGACCACTTCATCGCCAACTGCCCCAAGAAGAACAAGCACTTGGGCAAGGGCGAACATGGGCGCAAGCGCGACTCCAAGTACAAGGAGAAGCACGTCCCCCAAGGCACAAGAAACGGGGCGGCTTCGACAAAGAGTACATCAAGAAGAAGTACTTGGAGAAGCAGCAAGCTGAGCAGCGCGCGTTCTTCGCCACGCTCAGCGACGTCGACGGCTCGGATGACGACTCCGCCAGCTCGAGCGATGACGAGTCCGAGAAGAAGAAGAGGATCGAGGACAAGCTGAACGGCCTCTGCTTCTTCGCCGACGACGACGGCTTCTGCACCATGGCGCTGGGCGATGAGGTCGACGGCGAGCCGGAGCGTACCCCTCGAACGACGACGACGACGACACCTCCCAGGTATCTCTCACCTACGACGAGCTTTCCTCCGAGGTTGAGAAGTTGACTGCTGCCCTCCTTAGCCAAGATAAGTTGCTTAGGCGTGCCGCTAGAGAGCGCAAGGAGTTTAGGCAGAAGTGGGAGGACACGGTGAAGGAGCTTGAGTTCGCTCGGTCCACCGTGGTAGTGTCGGAGGAGGCGGAGTGCGAGTCGTGCACCGCGCACATGACTGACCTTCTCACTCTGAGAGGTAAGTATGCTGCGTTGGTTGGAGAGGTGGATGAGCTCCGTGCTAGGCCGCAGCTGTTGGGTGCGTGCAAGACTTGTCCTGTCTTGCAATCTGAGTTGGCAGAGAAGAATGCCAAGATTGAGTCTTTAGTCAAGGCCAGCTCAGATAGCACTTGTGTCACGAGGTGTGCTTTGTGTGAGGGCCTGGAGATGGAGATTGCCAATGTGAAGCATGGCAAGATGCAAACCGAGGAAGAAAACACATACCTTCGGTCCATCTTGTCATGGGTCTCCAGTAGTGAGCCGCAGCTCGGGAATGATGATCTCCCAATTCAAGCGAGCTGTTGGTGCCCCTGGTGTAGGTTTTGCTCAGAGTGTTGATCTCTCAGTTTTTGGGAAGATTGGAGAGTCTAGTGGTCTGAACCCATGTGAGAAGCCCAATTCCACCACTACTCCCAAACTTGCCAAGCTTCCACTCAAAGAGCCAGCCAAGCCTATCACCAAGATGGTGTGGTTGAGGAACCCCCGAGAGCTCCTCCCAAGAACCCAGTTTGGGCACCCAAGCCAAACCACCTCAGAAACAAGCTTGATGCTATGCCACCCATTCGTGAGGAGTTGCCACAGAAGGGCAAAGGCAAAGTGAGCCACACCCACAGCCCTGGTCACCAACAACCCCCTGTGCGTGCGGTGAGGTACCAGTGTGATTTTTGTGGGAGAGATGGTCACTTGAGCGAGTTCTGCTTTAGGCGCAAGAGAGAGGCGCGCAGGGCTCGGGAGATGGAGAACCCGGACATGTACCATCCAGCTCATGGTGGACATGTACCGAAGGCCCAGGGGAGAGCTGCTAGGTCCGGACGTCAAGGTCCCAGGCCTAGGCAGGAGATGAGAGCCCCTAGGAGGGAGACTAGGCCTAGAGGTCCGGCACCGCATCAGTTTGTTAGGCCTAGGCAGGAGAACTCCGAGGAAGACGCTAGAGCAGTTGAGCCCCAGGCTCCTAGGCGTAGACCTCGTAGAGAGCGTGCCCGACGGGGTCCTGCTTTTGCAGGTAATGGACCCCGTGGCGGAGGCTTAGTTGAGCGCTTTCCCCCACCGCAGTTTGGAGTACTCGCGGTGAGCGCTTCTTCCCCAGCGGACCACGTTTTCCTCAGCGTGGTGATCGCTTCCCTCGTAGACGTGCTAGGAATGGTTTTTGCACTAACCGTTCTTTTGAGCAGCCGGCCCAACACTGGTTTTCCCTTATTTACACTAACCCCAGTGTTGGACCGTATGCTCACCCTATGTCTTTTTATTGATGTAGGTGAGACGGTTGGAGGACATTTGGTTGGTGGATTCCGGTTGCTCGAGGCACATGACCGGAAACGCCAAGTGGTTCTCCAGCCTTAGCCCGGTCGCCGGAAAGGAGTACATAACCTTCGGCGACAATAGTAAAGGTAAGGTATTGTCTCGTGGGACGGTGCGGGTTAATGAGCACTTTGTGTTGCGCGATGTTGCTCTTGTTTCTAACCTGCATTTTAACCTTCTTTCTGTTTCGCAACTTTTTGATGATGACTATGAGATTCGTTTCAAACCGAACCTTAGTCGCATCTTAGATCCTCAGGGCGATCTTGTATGTCTGATTTCGCCCTTTGGGAAAGTTTTTCGTGCGAATTTTCGGAGTCGTTTGGTTCTTCTCGCTGTCTTTTGGCTAGTCCTTCTTCTTCCGATCTTTGGAAGTGGCATAGGAGGCTCGGTCACTTAAGCTTCGACTTGCTTGCAAGACTTAGCTCACTTGGCCTAATCCGAGGATTGCCCAAGCTTTCGATGGAGAAGGATCTAGTTTGCCATTCTTGCAGACATGGGAAGATGGTTGCCGCTCCCCACCATCCAGTGACTAAGGTCATGACCTCGCACCCCGGAGAGCTTTTACATATGGACCTTGTTGGTCCGGCTCGGGTGAGCTCGGTTGGTGGCAAGTGGTATGTTTTGGTTGTTGTTGACGACTTTTCGAGATATTCGTGGGTCTTCTTTTTAGCTGAGAAGACCGAGACTTTCTCATTTGCTCGCAATCTGATTTTGCGTCTTCAGAACGAGTTCCCTTTGAACTCGATGCGAGCTATTCGGAGTGATAATGGTTCCGAGTTTAAAATTCGGATTTTGAGAAGTTTTGTAACCGCCTTGGTTTGGAGCATCAGTTTTCTTCCCCCTATACACCACCCCAAAATGGTGTTGTAGAGAGGAAGAATCGGACCCTTGTTGAGATGGCCAGGACGATGCTTGATGAGCATAGGACTCCTAGGCGCTTTTGGGCCGAAGCATGAACACTGCATGCTACATTTCGAATCGCATTTTCTGAGAGCGTTTTGAAAAAGACCTCTTATGAGTTGCGTTTTGGTCGCCAGCCCAAGTGAGTTATTTTAGAGTCTTTGGTTGCCACTGTTTTATATTGAAAAAAGGCAACCTGGACAAGTTTGAGTCTCGTTCTTCTGACGGTGTGTTTTTGGGTTATGGCACTCACACTCGAGCTTATCGTGTACTTAACCTTGACACTAACCGAGTCATGGAGACATCAGATGTCACCTTCGACGAGACTCTTGTTTGTCCCTCTTCTCGTTTGAGCGTGCAGGTGATCATGAGGTTGGAGAGCCTCTTTTCGATGACGAGGACGAGGGTGCTGAAGGTATAGATGATCCAGCACCCCCCTCCACCTGCCGTGCCGCAAGGAGCGGCCTCGACGACGACTCACGGCCCCGACACTTCTCTTCCTGGGGGCCGTGGGATCCACCTCGCGCGGTACCTTTGTACCCGGGGTGGAACCAGCTGCTGTGAGGGGGAGGTCACTTCTTCCCGGGAGGCGCCACGACACATCCAGCGCCAGCACCCTCCTGAACAGATGATCGGCGACATCGACGAGCGAGTTACTCGCTCCAGGTCACAGCACATCTCGCACTTTGCTCATTCTGCTTTTGTTGCGTCTTTTGAGCCCCGAGATGTTGGACACGCATTGACGGATCCGGATTGGGTCAATGCCATGCATGAGGAGCTAGAGAACTTTGAGCGAAATCGGGTTTGGGTTCTAGTGCCACCACCACCTCCTGACTGTAAACCTATTGGGACAAAATGGGTATTTAAAACCAAGCAAGGAGAGGAGGGCCACATTGTGAGAAACAGGCCCGGCTTGTAGCGAAGGGTTATAGTCAGAAGGAGGGGATAGATTATGAGGAGACCTTCGCTCCTGTAGCTCGTTTGGAGGCTATTAGGATACTCTTGCTTATGCTGCATCCATGGGTTTCAAACTTTTTCAAATGGATGTCAAGAGTGCCTTCTTAAACGGCTACATTGAGGAGGAGGTCTATGTCCAGCAACCCCCCGGTTTTGAAAATCCCAAGTTTCCAAACCATGTCTTTAAACTCCACAAAGCTTTGTATGGTTTGAAACAAGCCCCTAGAGCCTGGTATGAGAGATTAAAAACCTTTTTGCTAGCTAAGGGTTTTTAAATGGGATGTGTTGATAAAACGCTCTTTCTCCTCAAGCAAGGCAAAGATACTCTCTTGGTCCAAATTTACGTGGATGATATCATTTTCGGTGGTTCTTCTCACGCTTTGGTTGCCAAGTTTGCAGATACTATGAGCAGGGAGTTCGAGATGAGCATGATGGGCGAGCTGACTTTCTTTCTCGGGTTGCAAATTAAGCAATCCCGAGAGGGGACGTTTGTGCACCAGGGCAAGTACACGAGGGACTTGCTGAAGCGGTTCGACATGGGTGAGGCCAAGCCTCTTCCGACGCCCATGTCGACGACGACTGCCCTGGATGCCGACACGGATGGAGAAGCAGTGGACCAGAAGAAGTACCGCAGCATGATTGGATCGCTGCTCTACCTGACGGCGACACGGCCGACATTCATTTCGCCGTGTGCTTGTGCGCGCGCTTCAGGCTTCTTCGCACGCACTTCTCTCTCACCGTCAGGCGGTGAAGCGCATCTTCAGGTACCTTTCGTTTCACGCCTGAGTTCGGGATTTGGTATTCTGCTTCTTCCACCCTCTCGCTTTGTGGCTTTTCTGATGCCGATTTTTGCTGTTGTCGCACCGAGCGCAAGTCCACTTCTGGGACTTGCCATTTTATTGATCTTCTCTTGTGTCGTGGTCTTCTCGCAAGCAGTCTAGTGTCGCTCAGTCTACCACGGAGGCTGAATATGTTGCTGCGGCTAGCTGCTGTTCCCAGTTACTCTGGATGATGGCCACTTTGCGTGATTTTGGTTTGAGCTTTACTCGAGTTCCTTTGCTTTGTGACAGCACGAGTGCCATTAGCGTTGCTAAGACCCCGTGCTTCACTCGAAAACCAAACACATTGATGTGCGCTTTCATTTCTTGCGAGACCACCAGGAGAAGGGTGATATCGACCTTCGCCATGTCGATACTCATCACCAATTGGCTGATATTTTCACCAAGCCTTTAGACGAATCAACCTTTAATAGGTTGAGGGGTGAGCTTGGTGTGTGTTTCCCCTTTTAGATGGGGGAAGCATTTTGAGATGTACAGACTGACTCTTTTATTTTGAGGCTCTTTTCTTTGAGTTTTCTTGAGTCTTTCCAATTGGTATCTTCCTTCTTTCAGTTTTGTGTCGGGCATACGCATTTACATTCTGAGCTTCATGTCTATATTCACTAGAATGTAATTATGCTCTTGTTAGTATTGCTCCGATACTTTATGATGATGCTTGTAGCTTATCTCTTTCTGATCACTGTTACATGTTATGAGCGAGCTATTTTGGAATGGTGAATTATGTCTAATGTATATAAATCTGAAAATGTTCACCATTGAGATATGCAACTAGCATGTGTAGGGTGTGTTGAGTCCATTCCTGCTTTTCATATATGCTAGGTTGCTATGTCTCTAGTTCTGAGTCATTCACTTGCTTGGTTGTTCATAACTTGCTTAAAATCTGAACCAAGTATTGTTAAATTGAAAAGATCGAGATGGGATTGCTTGTCAACACCTCATGGTATTGAGACTGTTTCTCATTGCACTTTGAGTTAAACTTGAGCCATGTAGTGTATGACCGAAACCGTTGCTTTAAGCTTCTGATTGCTTCGGCATAGGCTTCGCACGGTTGAAAAGTTAGGCGATGACAAGCTTTCAACCTCTCGCAATCACATGCCAAAAATGAACTTGTGAATTCTTTTACCGCTGCAACTCCGATATGAATTTGAAATCACAAGTATATGCTTCATTCCTATGCATGATGATTGAACTTTGCTAGGGGTAGTTCACCTTGTATATATGCTTAGCACTTGTTTGGATTCCTTCTATACATGTCTAGTGCTATTTTGATGGTGACTATCCTTTTGGCTTAAAACTGCTCACATGCTCATATGCTTCATATTTCGTATAAGTGATCAGTCTGAGCCTTTGCTATTTGAGTGCTTAATTGAGATGTTGGAGCTATACTGATTAGAGCATCTTTGCACTCTTTTGACTATATACTTGAAGCTCCTAACTTGCATTTTGACTCCATATGCATTGTGGAAGGAGATCTTGTGTTCAGGGGGAGTTTATGTGAAGGGAGTTGCTTCTCCGATACCTTTTGGCCTTGATAAGTGCATTTTCAACTAGGGGGAGAAATTTATGCAAATCATATGCTCCTGTGTTGATCAACTAAGGGAGAATCATTTGTCCTAGTTGCTTGCATTTGTCGAGGGTGAGTTTGCTAGTTGTGTTGAGCCGTTGCCTCTGTCTTGAGGGACTAGCAAACGTTCCTAGTTTTTCATGAGCTTTCATAAGCTTTTTCATTTGGCTTTCAATTGGTATCGTCTGGTGTGCTTTCCCATTTGGTTTGGGTTGATTTCCAATTTGTTCGGAGTGATTTTCTTGCTAGTTTGTGTTGAGCCTCTGTGCCTCTATCTTGAGGGACTAGCATTTTGCTTCTGTTGTCCTCCGATCTTCAATTGGTATCTGCTAGCGGTGTTGAGCCTGTTCTACCTCTTCTTGAGGGCTAGCTTTGCTTTGCTTGGTTGCGTCGAGCCGTTGCCATGTCTTTGGGGACCCAGTTTTCGCTTCATCCACTTGAACCTTCTTTGGGCTTTGTTAGGCTTTTGGGTCATTTGGGTTGGGTTTTCTCTTCTCACTCCTTCCTACCTCCTTCTTCTTATTCATGATTTTTTAGGAGTTGACAATGCACTCATCAAGGGGGAGATTGCGTACATGGGTGTATGCCGAGTCTCTGTGTGATGAGTGATTGTCAACGGAGATGATGTGCATGTTCTTTGGCTTGTGTTGTGCAGGTGTCGAGCACGGAGACAGTGATCGATGGCGGGTGAGGTCAAGTTGCGACGTGCCGTGCCGACGGCCGGGCGCGATGAAGGATGGGCGTGCCGTGCGGCGGACGTGCCTGCCGATGTATCGGACGGTGAAGGCGGACGTGGACTTAGACTGATGTACTGCGTCCGGAGGATCAGCTGTGTTGCTGGCCAGCCTGCGACAGCACAAGCGGAGAAGTGCGATCATGTCGGTGGAAGGGGTGCACAGGCGGTGCATCCCCTCTACGACGCCGTTTTGTTGGTAGATCCGAGAAAAACCAACGGTGGACGGTTTCCAGGTTTGGGCCTCAAAACCTGGGTGCTGGTGAGAATACATATGATGAATGATTGACTGTGTTGAGGAAGGTTTGAGGCTTTTACCCGGTTGAGTCATTATTTGCTATGCGCTTAATGCTTATGACTAACCGGTGGCGTGAGTTGTGTGGTGTTTCTGGTTGGTTGGTGTGTGTGCGACATGTGTCTCTTGGCTGTGTTGATGTGCAGGTGTGGAGCTCGGAGACAGTGGTCTATGGCGAGGTGAAGGTCAAGTTGAGCCGTGCCGTGCTGACGGACCGGGTGCGGTGAAGGATGGGCGTGCCGTGCGGCGGACGTGCCATGCCGACGAACCGAGCGGTGAAAGGCGGACGGGAGGCTTGGACTGAGGGACCAGAGGGCCAGAGGACCAGCTGTGGTAGCTGGCACGTGGCATCGGCGAGCAAGAGCACATGGGGATGTGCGGTGCATCGGCCGAGTCGGGAGGAAGGCGCTGGAGTCGGGTCGCTTGGCGGGAGGTCGGACATGGGCTTGCGTGCGGCGCGAGTGCCGTCGGCCAAGTCAAGAAGGAAGGCGAAGGCGTTGTGCCCGGCGTGGAGGCTGGACTGCATCGGCATCGGTGCCGGTGGTCGGGGTTGAGAACCACATCCCGTCTACGGTGCGGGTTCGGTAGCTGAGCCTCAAAAAGCTACCATCGACGGTTTCCGAGTTTGGCCTCAAAACTCGGGATGGACGGTTTCCAGGTTTGGGCCTCAAAACTGGGCTTGCGGGTTTCCGAGTTTGGGCCTCAAAACTCGGGGTGGCCGGTTTGCCTGGTTTGGGCCTCAAAACCAGGGGGTTGGTCCGAAAGGACGGTCGACGCGTGGCGGCACCGAGAGGCTTGCGTTGCGGCGAAGCTATCGGTGAGAAGGCGCGGCGGTCGCGGTAGTGGCGGCACGTGGCGGCATCGGGTGAGGTTGCGTCGAGGCGAAGCTACCGGATGTGCGGGCGTGGCCGTCGGATGAAGACTGTCAAGTCTGGACGGTTTTACCCCTGGGGGTATTTGGACGAGTGCTTAATGTAAGGGCGCCTTGGTCATAGGACGTGCGCCTATATATATGGAGGGGGCTGCTAGGGCAGCCGTATCCTTGGCAGACTAGTGGTGGTGTCTCTCTCATTTTGTTCCTGTGAGAGTAGGCTAGGGTAAGGAGAGTTGGCTCTTGTTCTTGAGCTTTTCGCCATCCAAGCTTTGATCTGCTGGAGTGGCTTGTAGCCGTACACCAAGTGCTTAATGAATCATCCATTCCTCTGAGTCCAAGGATCAAATTCGTGCTTTGATTTGTCTTGCGATTTTGTTCTTCGCGTTTGCACGTTTTCCCTCTTTCGCTCTTCACGAGAATTCTTGTTTCGAGGGAAGATTCGCAAATCCGTTTGAACCATCTTGTGTAGCTTCGTGAGAGTCTTCTTTCTACCGAAGGAATTTCTCTAATACCTCACGAACTCACAGATCGGGCGGATTTAGTTTTGGGATCGAGTTCTTGCCCGTTCCTCACCGTTTTCTTCGATTCCCGATTTGGAGTTAGGTTCGAGCCATGATCTCTTAGGAGTAGCTCACTAACATCCTTGTGATCCCTCACACGAAGTTAGAGCCCTAGTGCTTTTGATTTGAGGGAAATCGGGTCGATTCGGTGGATGAACAGGGGACTGGTCGGGGTGACCGGACGCTGCCTCATAGCGACCGGACGCACCGAGCCAGAGTCCGGTCGTTGAACACCGCGCTGTCCAGTTCGCGCGTGGTGACCGGACGCTGACTGGGATTCGACCGGACGCACCTTAACGCAGAGTCCGGTCCAACACAGAGAGCTCCCGAAACGAGTTTCTGTGGACCGGACGCGTCCGATCGTTCCTGACCGGACGCACCTCAGTCCGGTCAATATTGTCAGAAAGCGTTTTGTGCGACCGACGCTAGGGTTTCGCATGACCGGACGCACTGAAGGCACTGTTCATTGCCTCCTCGGTGCTTGACCGGACGCTCAGTTGTAACGACCGGACGCTTCTTCTCCGTGAGTCCGGTCGTGAACAGAGAGCTCCCAGAACGCAGTTCAGCTGACCGGACGCGTCCGGTGCCTATCGACCGGACGCACCAGTGAGTCCGGTCAGTGCTGACAGAACGCGTTTTCGTCCGTATCTTTTGCGTTCGAGCTCCGATTTGAGATCCGCTTTTTGCGTTGGATTCCCGACTCTGTGCTCTACAGAAACCGGGCTTCCCGCTTTGCGAGATTGCCTGAATCCCCCTCGCGGTGCTCGGGGGAGGTTGAGGTTACCCAAACTCCATCCTGTCACTAGTTGACTCGCGTGGATTTGGAAGAGGGAGCTTTTGTGTGTCCCGCTGTGTTCCTAGGGAACATCCACCCATTCTCTTGGGTCGTGGACATCACGTGTGTCGGCTTTGCTCTTGGGGTTGATTTTGTTGGGACAGAGGCCGGAATTTCTGAGAAGAAATTTTTAGGCTCCCATTCACCCCCCCTCTGGTCGCCTTGCTTTTGCATTTTCGGTCCTTCAATTGGTATCGGAGCTAGTTAAGGATCTCTCTACCTTAACCGGTTCCGGATCCGCGAAGGCGACCTTTTGAGAGCGTTTCTGTTTCCGACTTTGCTTGTCGAGGTGTTGAGCTTGTGTTTTGGCTAACACTAACGGTGCTTTTCGAGATGGCACAAAGTTCTTCTTCCAGTGTGTCTTTGTCCTTAGGTTTGAGTCTTGGACATATAATCGAGGACGACATTTTGGCAAGAAGGAGGAGTACGACTCTTGAGGTGGAACGTGAGGTGGAAGCTTTGCTGGACTTCCTAGGAGATGATGAGCATTCAACGGAGGATCGTATACGTGAACTTGGTAAGGCCAAGAAAGGTACACTTCTCGCTAGTCTTGGGATCTTGTCCCAACGATTTGAAGCTTGTTGTGATGATAACCTGAGATATGATGAGCTTTGTGACGATACCTTGCATAGAAAGATCAAGAAGTTGAAATGCTCCATTGCTAGGTTGAAATGTGGCCTTTTTCATGGAAGTCTAGTGCTTCTTTACCTTGCACCTCTTGTAGTGACATGGTTAGGAAGAATGATGAGCTATGCTTTTCTCTTGCTAGCTTAAAATCTGAAAATGAAATGTTGAAATCAAATGCTTCCATACCATGTCTTGTTTGCTTTGACTTGCGCAAGGACCTTGTTTATGCTAAAATCTGAAATAGCCTTGCTTAGGTCAAAAGCTTCTTTACCATGTGCTTCATGTGAGTCTTTGCATGCTGAAATTAATGAATTGAAATTGACTCACACCACATGTGTAGATAAACTTGAGCATGCTAGGGCTGAAATTGATGAGATAAATGCTAGGCCTTGTAGCTTGTGCTCTTTGAATAAAGATGCTTGCCTTACTTCTTGTGTTGATCATGATTCTTTGCTTGATGTTTCTGGTGATGTTTCTTCCACCGATTTCTTTTGCACATCATGCATTGATTTGGAAAAAGAAGTTTTGGCTTTGAAAGTTTGCGCGATGATATGAGCGCCAAGTTGGTTGAGCACAATGATACGAGTGCCAACCTTGAAAAGGAGATTGAGCTCTTGCGTACCACATATGCCGAGTGCATAAAGGAGGAGATGGAGAATCAGAAAAAAACACTCCTTGTGGTACTTGTGATCGCCTCATGTTTGAGAATGAGGTTTTAGCCAAAAGGTGCAAGAGCCTTGTGCTAAGTCTTTTGAGTCACGCATTTCTTGCAACTCCGATGTTGATGCTTCTAAAAATTGCTTCTTTGCAACCGGAGTTGAGTTTCTTGTGTTGCGCGTGAAGTCTGTTGACGATGCACTAGTGTCAAGGTTTCGGTAGCTCTTTCATAGCTACTCCTAACCTTGCTGCTTCTTGAGTGATGTCCAAGGGACTTCTCACTTGTCGGGAGAATGGTGTGCCTTCCAGTAGGCCTTTGTACCATTGCTCTTTTGTGAGAAAGATGGGCATCAAGAAAGCTTTTGCTATCGGCGTGCCAAACGCTTGCGCCAAGCTCGCTCTTCTAGGAAGTTGGTGGTTCATAGCCCTTCTCATGGCGTGAACGCTTGTGTTCCTAGTAAGAAGCCCATTTTGTGTTGATGGGTTTTATGACTCCTTTTCTAGTGGGATAGGTCATGGTCGTGGACATGCTTCTAGTGCTTCTTCTCTTGGTCCACGTCATGCTTCTCATGGTGCATCTATTGGTTCTTCTACAAAAACCTTGGAAGATGTTTGCCTCTTTTCCCGTGGTACGACTCGTTCTTCTCCTCGAGTTGTCCTTTTGAGGAATGCTTCCAAGGTGTTTTCAAAATCGTCGTTGAACCAGCATTTGCATCATGCTAACCCACATGAGAAGTTGAGATTTGTGACCAAGTCCTGGATCCCCAAGTACATGCTTGCTAACCCTTCGGGATCCAAGGCTCGGGTTACTTTGTCCTCTTGTGTGTAGATATGAGGACGCGGGATGGAAACATGCGCCTGATGGAGCTTGATCTTTTAGATGTGATCAAGTTTGATGGTTCTCTACATCCCGCTTAGATTTGCCTCCAAAGAGGCTTTTATAGCTTGGTGAGCCTTCTTTTACACTCATACCTTGTACATCCATGATCTATGTCTTGTGGTATGAGATGGTTCTATCATGTGCTTACTTGTATAGCTTTTACATGTACATTTTCTTTTGTATCATGTTTTGCTTTAGTCTAGCATGTGCTATCTTGTATATCATGTCTTGCTAGCTTTGTTGTATAGCTTTTGTGGATTATCCACTTTTCATGCTAGTCTGTGATCCTTATGAACATTATGCCATGTTTTACCATACCTCTCCATGAGCTTTACTTGTAGAGGTGTGATGTTCATTAGGTGTCACTTTTCAGGTGCTAGTTTGGTTAGCTACATGTATCCTGTTGATATGATTAGTTTGAGCACTAGTCTTTCCTCGATTTTATCATGTTACATGCTTTTGGATCTATTGCTATCATTATCTTGCATTGTAGCATGTGTTGAGGTTTAGGCTGCGTTTGAGTTAATCATGTCCTTAGGATGCATTCTGCTCCATAGTGCTTTATCCTGTTGCTTGGTAGTCTTGTCTAGTTTGGATTCATATCTCCTTGCGGTATCATTCATGGGTAGACCTCTTTTTGTTGAGAGCTTACCTTATGCTTTTATGTGACTAACCGTTTTCGTGGAGACCTTGAGGTCACACTGGACGAGACAATGCCTTGTGTTTTCTTCTGCTTTTGAGTGTGCAGGAGAACAGGAGCCTGGAGAGAGAGCATTTCGGCTCACGGACCCGATCCCACTTCTTCCACGACTTAGGGTTCCGTTCGAGCAGCTCTCCAGCGAGCACTAGCAGCACCTGGAGCGAGGGGAGCGACAGCATCAGGCGAGGGGGAGGCGACTTCGGCGAGGCAGGCGCCCCGGAGTTCAGCAGCATCAGGCGTCCCCTCGGGCATCACACCAGCAGGCGGTCACGTGCTTCATGAGGTACCTCCGACACACTTCTGAGTTCGGTTTTTGGTACACTCCTTCTTCGACCCCTTTTCTGCTGTGTGGTCTTTCCGATGTGGATTTTGCTGCCTGTCGCTTGAGCATTTCCTGGCTCTTCGCTTGTGAGCTGGATGTGTGTTTCCCTTTTAGTTGGGGAAGCATTTTGCTTATTGTATCATAGTTGGTCATCTCCGATACCCTTTTGTTTGGGTGTTCCTTTTAGGCTAGTTTTTGCTTTGTCTTGATAGACTAGCTTTTGCATGCATTTCATCATGTACATCTGCATTTTAGAGCTTCATGTATATAGAATGAAAATAAGACTATGCTCTTTTTGGTATGCCCTGTTTATTCATGATGATGCTTGTAGCTTAGGCTCTTTTGATCACTTGATACATGCTATGAGCTAAGCTATTTTTGCAAATGGTGAACTTGACTAATCAACTATGAAACCTTTAATTTGTTCACCATTGAGATTGGCAACTAGCATGGGTAGGATGTGTTGAGATCACTTATGCTATCTTTGTATGCTAGGTTGCTATGTCTCTCTTGCACTGAGTCATTCACTTGCTTGGATTGTTCATATGTACATTGTGCTTAAAATTTGATCCAAGTATTAGTGAAATGAAAAGATCGAGATGGGATTGCATGTGTCAGCACATCACGGTATCGAGACTGTTTCTCATTGCACATTTGAGTTAAAACTTGTGCCGTGTAGTGTAAGACCGAAACCGGTGCTTTAAGCTTCTGATTGCTTTCTTGCATAGGCTTAGCCCGGTTGAAAAGTTAGGCAATGACCATGCTTTCAACCTCTCGCAATCACATGCTTTAATATGAACTTGTGTTAATGCCGCTGCAAACTCCAATAAAATTTAAAAAAAATAACACAAGTCTATGCTTCATTCTATTGCATGATGATTGAACTTTGCTAGGGGTAGTTCACCTTTTATACCTGAGTTAGCACTTGGTTGATTTCCTGTCTATCCATGCTAAGTGCTATTTTAGTGGTGAACACCTTTTCGAATGGCTTAAAACTGCTCATATGCTTAATTGTTCATATTTCGTATTCATTTGATCAGTTTGAGCCTTAGCTAGCATTTGTATTGATTGCTACACTTTCAGGGCAGCACCCCATTGAGTATCTTTTTATTCTGATTGCTATACACTTGAAGCTGTTGCATTGTACATTTCATGCATTCTAGCTTAGTGTGCATACCCCCAGCTCCGATATTCTTTGTGGTCACCTTCGATTGGTTTCGGGCTCTTTTAATGCTTCTCACTGCCCCCATATGCTTTTGGATGACTTGTCTTGTGTGTGTGTCAATTTTGTGGAAAATGTCAAAACCCTCAGCATGTTCCCTTTGTCAAGGGGGAGAAGCTGTTTTCAAGGGGGAGCTTCAGTGTTGGCACAAAGGGGAGAGTCATGCATTTTGGGGAGAGCTTTGAGCGAGGGGGAGTTTTAGCTCTTTTGGTTTCTTCTTCTATTGGTATCTTCACTCGGTATAGCTCTTTTTATGTGTTCCAATTGGTATCCATCTTCCGGTATGGAATGCAATTGATGTCTTGAGCTGTATTGCCCAGCTTTTGTATATAGGCTTGCTTTCAGGGGGAGTCGCTTTTGTCTTGCTGCTTCTCCGCATGCTCCGAGTGTTTGTGCTCCATTTCGACTTGAGCCTTTCTTTGGGCTTTTTCAATTGGAATTGAACCTTCCTTGTGTTCCTTCATTGGTACGCTTCGATTGGTTTTCATTGGTGCGGAGCATGTTTGGCCGTAAGGCATTGGTATCGAGCGTGCTAGTCGTGTGTTGAGCCGTTTTGCTCTCTCTTGAGGGACTAGCAGTTTTTGCCTGGTATTTTTGATTGGTTTGGAGCCTTCAGCTAGTTGTGTTGAGCCGTTTTGCCTCTGTCTTGAGGAACTAGCTGTTTTCACCAATTTGTGGCTGATTTTGAATGGTATCAAATTTCTGCTAGTTGTGTTGAGCCTCTGTGCCTCTATCTTGGACTGGCAGTTTTGCTTCTTATGCGCTGTTTCAGCCTCATTTGGTGTCGAGCCTTGAGCTAGCGGTGTTGAGCCCTTTTCTGCCTCTTCTTGAGGACTAGCTCATTTTTTGACTTGGTTGCGTCGAGCCGTTGCCCATGTCTTTGGGAACCAAGTCTTTTGCTCTTTGTTGAGTTGTTGCTCCGATCCTTCGCTTGGTTGCGTCGAGCCGTTGCCCATGTCTTTGGGGACCAAGTTCGGTGTTGGTATCTCAAACCATCTCTTGTGCTTAGTTTTCTGTCAATTCAATCATCAAGGGGGAGAAATTTAGAAACCCAAGTAAGGGGGCAAATTTAGAAACCAAGTAAGGGGGAGTAACCCAAGTGAATCCAAGGGATAAGTACCTTGGTTTCTTAAGGGGGAGTAACCCAAGTGAATCCAAGTGGATAAGTACCTTGGTTTCTTTTTGTGATGATTGTTTGACAATTTTTTGAGATTGGTTTTCGAGTGCCTTTTGGGATTCATGAAACTCTTGTCTTCTCTTGACTCTTCGGTTATGTGGAGGCTTTGCCCGCTTTTCCCATTTCTTTGGACCGAGAGCTTTTATTTGGAGTATTCATGATCCTCCCTCTCTCAAGTGGCCTTGTGTTTGCTTTTTACCTGGCTTTTGGGCACTTGAGTGAGACTGGCCTTCAAACCCTTCCTTTTTGATTTTATTGTCAGTCAATGCATTCATCAAGGGGGAGATTGAGAATACATATGATGAATGATTGACTGTGTTGAGGAAGGTTTGAGGCTTTTACCCGGTTGAGTCATTATTTGCTATGCGCTTAATGCTTATGACTAACCGGTGGCGTGAGTGAGTTGTGGGTGTTTCTGGGTTGGTGTGTGTGTGCGACATGTGTCTCTTGGCTGTGTTGATGTGCAGGTGTGGAGCTCGGAGACAGTGGTCTATGGCGAGGTGAAGGTCAAGTTGAGCCGTGCCGTGCTGACGGACCGGGTGCGGTGAAGGATGGGCGTGCCGTGCGGCGGACGTGCCATGCCGACGAACCGAGCGGTGAAAGGCGGACGGGAGGCTTGGACTGAGGGACCAGAGGGCCAGAGGACCAGCTGTGGTAGCTGGCACGTGGCATCGGCGAGCAAGAGCACATGGGGATGTGCGGTGCATCGGCCGAGTCGGGAGGAAGGCGCTGGAGTCGGGTCGCTTGGCGGGAGGTCGGACATGGGCTTGCGTGCGGCGCGAGTGCCGTCGGCCAAGTCAAGAAGGAAGGCGAAGGCGTTGTGCCCGGCGTGGAGGCTGGACATGCATCGGCATCGGTGCCGGTGGTCGGGGTGTGAGAACCACATCCCGTCTACGGTGCGGGTTCGGTAGCTGAGCCTCAAAAAGCTACCATCGACGGTTTCCGAGTTTGGCCTCAAAACTCGGGATGGACGGTTTCCAGGTTTGGGCCTCAAAACCTGGGCTTGCGGGTTTCCGAGTTTGGGCCTCAAAACTCGGGGTGGCCGGTTTGCCTGGTTTGGGCCTCAAAACCAGGGGGTTGGTCCGAAAGGACGGTCGACGCGTGGCGGCACCGAGAGGCTTGCGTTGCGGCGAAGCTATCGGTGAGAAGGCGCGGCGGTCGACAGTGGCGGCACGTGGCGGCATCGGGTGAGGTTGCGTCGAGGCGAAGCTACCGGATGTGCGGGCGTGGCCGTCGGATGAAGACTGTCAAGTCTGGACGGTTTTACCCCTGGGGGGTATTTGGGACGAGTGCTTAATGTAAGGGCGCCTTGGTCATTAGGACGTGCGCCTATATATATGGAGGGGGCTGCTAGGGCAGCCGTATCCTTGGCAGACTAGTGGTGGGTCTCTCTCATTTTGTTCCTGTGAGAGAGTAGGCTAGGGTAAGGAGAGTTGGCTCTTGTTCTTGAGCTTTTCGCCATCCAAGCTTTGATCTGCTGGAGTGGCTTGTAGCCCGTACACCAAGTGCTTAATGAATCATCCATTCCTCTGAGTCCAAGGATCAAATTCGTGCTTTGATTTGTCTTGCGATTTTGTTCTTCGCGTTTGCACGTTTTCCCCTCTTTCGTCTTCACGAGAATTCTTGTTTCGAGGGAAGATTCGCAAATCCGTTTGAACCATCTTGTGTAGCTTCGTGAGAGTCTTCTTTCTACCGAAGGAATTTCTCTAATACCTCACGAACTCACAGATCGGGCGGATTTAGTTTTGGGATCGAGTTCTTGCCGTTCCTCACCGTTTTCTTCGATTCACAGATTTGGAGTTAGGTTCGAGCCATGATCTCTTAGGAGTAGCTCACTAACATCCTTGTGATCCCTCACACGAAGTTAGAGCCCTAGTGCTTTTGATTTGAGGGAAATCGGGTCGATTCGGTGGATGAACAGGGGACTGGTCGGGGTGACCGGACGTGCCTCATAGCGACCGGACGCACCGAGCCAGAGTCCGGTCGTTGAACACCCGCGCTGTCCAGTTCGCGCGTGGTGACCGGACGCTGACTGGGATTCGACCGGACGCACCTTAACGCAGAGTCCGGTCCACCACAGAGAGCTCCCGAAACGAGTTTCTGTGGACCGGACGCGTCCGATCGTTCCTGACCGGACGCACCTCAGAGTCCGGTCAATATTGTCAGAAAGCGTTTTTGTGCGACCGGACGCTAGGGTTTCGCATGATCGGACGCACTGAAGGCACTGTTCATTGCCTCCTCGGTGCTTGACCGGACGCTCAGTTGTAACGACCGGACGCTTCTTTTCTCCGTGAGTCCGGTCGTGAACAGAGAGCTCCCAGAACGCAGTTCAGCTGACCGGACGCGTCCGGTGTGCTATCGACCGGACGCACCAGTGAGTCCGGTCAGTGCTGACAGACGCGTTTTCGTCCGTATCTTTTGCGTTCGAGCTCCGATTTGAGATCCGCTTTTTGCGTTGGATTCCCGACTCTGTGCTCTACAGAAACCGGGCTTCCCGCTTTGCGAGATTGCCTGAATCCCCTCGCGGGTGCTCGGGGAGGGTTGAGGTTACCAAACTCCATCTGTCACTAGTTGACTCGCGTGGATTTGGAAGAGGGAGCTTTTGTGGTGTCCCGCTGTGTTCCTAGGGAACATCCACCCATTCTCTTGGGTCGTGGACATCACGTGTGTCGGCTTTGCTCTTGGGGTTGATTTTGTTGGGACAGAGGCCGGAATTTCTGAGAAGAAATTTTTAGGCTCCCATTCACCCCCCCTCTGGTCGCCTTGCTTTTGCATTCTCGGTCCTTCAGCTGGGTTTCCAGGTTGAGCCTCAAAACCTGGGCGTGGGCCGGTTTCCGAGTTGGGCCTCAAAACCGGGCGCGGACGGTTTCTGGAGTTTGCCACAAAACTCGGGCTGAGGCGGGTTTCCCGGTGGGCCTCAAAACCGGGGGCTGATGGAAAAGGCTGTTTCCCGGTTTGGCCACAAAACCGGGGTGCAGAGTGGTGGCGGCACGTGGCGGCGATTGAAGGTTGCGTGGAGGCGACGCGGAAGACCGTGCGGGCGTGGCCGTCGGATCTACCTACCACCAGCGGGTGGACCAAATTAGCCTTAGGGTTTTCCTGGCCCGCTCTGTAATTAGAGTAGAGAGGGTTAGAGTAGGAAATAGACTTAGGCTAGGTAGTATAAGTAGTCCAGGGGAGACACCCTCCTCCCCATCTCAGTTTTAGCTATTTCAGTTAGTGCCTTCATTTGCTAGGGTTTCCACTCTCCCACCCCTGCTTTAGCTAGTTGAGATCCGCAGAGAGACTCCACTCTGTGTACGTTGATTTCGAGGAAGTGAGGCCGTATCCTCACCTTGGATCCCATCTCTTGGTGTCAATTCGCGTTTGATTTCATGTTCATCATGTTCTTCGCGGATTGCTTTGTGCCTTGAGTTTCCCGTCGCTTGATCTTTGTGCTCGGTTCATCTTTTGCGATTCCGTTTGAACTGAGTTGTTCTAGATCGTGAGGCACTTTCCACCGAAAGAAATCATCTCTAACCTCACGTCTAGGAGATCGATCAAGTTTTAGTTTCGGGTCTCTTTTTTTCTTCCCTCCCCCGAATTCCTTCGATTCACCGATTTGGAGTTAGGTTCGAGGCATGATCTCTTAGAGATAGCTCACTAACCTCCTTGTGACTCCTCAGATCGAATCCAAGCCTAGAGCACTTGATTCGGAGGAGATCGGGTTGAATCGCCGGAGTTTCAGTGCAGTTTCGGGGTGACCGGACGCCGGTCACGACTTGACCGGACGCGTCCGGTCGTTGAAGGTTTGAGCGTGTTCTGGTTTTTGCTCTGACCGGACGTGGAGTTTACTGGTGACCGTACTCGCCCATAGTCCTGTTCACTACTCGAACGTGCTTGTGACCGGACGCAGGGGAATCGACCGGACGCTCGCAGCACTGCGTCCGGTCAGTTCCAGAGAGGTCCAAAACCGGTTTTTGGCTGACCGGACGCGTCCGGTCCCAGCTGACCGGACGCAGGCAGAGTCCGGTCGATCCAGTTTCGCGCCGTTTCGTTCGGGGGTTCGTTCGTTCTTGATTGGACTCGAGTTTCGTCTTTTGCGTTGGCCTTCTAGGGTTGTCTAGTGCCCCTGTGCTTCGTGGAAGCATCCACCCAACATCTAGGGTCGTGGACATTAGCAAGCTCTAGGGTTCGCTTTTGGGGTTGAGTTGGGGACAGTGGCATCTAGTTTCCAAAAGGAAATTTTGAAGCTCCCATTCACCCCCCCCCCCTCTGGTCACTTTCGGGTAGCTTTCTCGGTCCTTCACTATGTAGGCTTGATTTTGACCTGTCAATAGTACCACCAAAAGGCCAGTAATACGACATCGGTGGGTGGGTACCGACCAAGGGTCGGTGGTCCATCGGGGTCAACGGTGCTTGTAAGGTTGTTGTTTGTAACGGCTGTTTTTAATGCAGTTGGTACTACCAACCAGGGGTCGGTACTACCGACCGTGGCGCAGCAGTGACTGATATATATAGCCGCTCGGCCGGCTTCCAACCGTCACCTCTCCCATTCGCCTGACCTAAGAGAAGAAAGAGAGCTCCCAAGTGTTGACCAAACTCCTCTCTCTCCCTTTAATTATAGAGTGAATCTTTTGCAAGCTTTGAGCTAGGGAAGTGAGATTAGAGAGTGAGAAACGTCGATCTACGTCTAGAGCACTTGGATCCAACATCTCTCCATGAAGGACCGAGAAGCTACCCGAAAGCGACCAGAGGGGGGTGAATGGGAGCTTCAAAATTTTCCTTTTGGAAACCTAGATGCCACTGTCCCAAACTCAACCCCAAAAGCGAACCCTGGAGCTTGCTAATGTCCACGACCCTAGATGTTGGGTGGATGCTTCCACGAAGCACAGCGGGACACTAGACAACCCTAGAAGGCCAACGCAAAAGACGAAACTCGAGTCCAATCAAGAACAACGAACCGCAACGAAACGGCGCGAAACTGGATCGACCGGACTCTGCCTGCGTCCGGTCAGCTGGGACCGGACCGTCCGGTCAGCCAAAACCGGTTTTGGACCTCTCTGTGAACTGAACCGACGCAGTGACTGCGAGCGTCCGGTCGATTCCCCGTGCGTCCGGTCCACAAGCACGTTCGAGTAGTGAACAGGAACTATGGGCGAGTCCGGTCACCACTAAACTCCAGGTCCGGTCAGAGCAAAAACCAGAACACGCTCACACCTTCAACGACCGGGACGCGTCGGTCAAGTCGTTACCGGCGTCGGTCACCCCGAACACTGCACTGAAACTCCGGCGATTCAACCCGATCCTCCTCCGAATCAAGTGCTCTAGGCTGGGATTCGATCTGAGGAGTCACAAGGAGGTTAGTGGAGGCTATCTCTAAGAGATCATGGCTCGAACCTAACTCCAAATCGGTGAATCGAAGGAATTCGGGGGAAGGAAGAAAAATAGACCCGAAACTAAAACTTGAATCGATCTCCTAGACCGTGAGGTTAGAGATGATTCTTTCGGTGGAAAGAAGTGCCTCACGATCTAGAACAACTCAGTTCAAACGGAATCGCAAAAGATGAACCGAGCACAAAGATCAAGCGACGGAAAACTCAAGGCACAAAGCAATCCGCGAAGAACATGATGAACATGAATCAAAACGCGAATTGACACCAAGAGATGGGATCCAAGGTGAGGATACGGCCTCACTTCCTCGAATCAACAGTACACAGAGTGGAGTCTCTCTGCGGATCTCAACTAGCTAAAGCAGGGATGGGAGAGTGGAAAACCCTAGCAAATGAAGGCACTAACTGAAATAGCTAAAACTGAGATGGGGAGGAGGGTGTCTCCCTGGACTACTTATACTAACCTAGCCTAAGTCTATTTCCTACTCTACCCCTCTCTACTCTAATTACTGAGCGGGCCAGGAAAACCCTAAGGCTAATCTGGTCCACCCGCTGTGGTAGGTAGATCCGACGGCCACGCCCGCACGGTCTTCCGCGTCGCCTCCACGCAACCTTCAGATCGCCGCCACGTGCCGCCACCACTCTGCACCCCCGGTTTTGTGGCCCAAACCGGGGAAACCAGCCTTTTCCATCAGCCCCCGGTTTTGAGGCCCAAACTGGGAAACCCGCCTCTAGCCCGAGTTTTGTGGCCAAACTCGGAAACCGTCCGCGCCCGAGTTTTGAGGCCCAAACTCGGAAACCGGCCCACGCCCAGGTTTTGAGGCTCAACCTGGAAACCCAGCACCCAGGTTTTGAGGCCCAAACCTGGAAACCGTCCACCGTTGGTTTTTCCCGGGCTCTACCAACAAACCGGCGTCGTAGAGGGGATGCACCGCCTGTGCACCCCTTCCACCGACATGATCGCACTTCTCCGCTTGTCGCTGTCGCAGGCTGCCAGCCACCACAGCTGATCCTCCGGCCTCCAGTCCATCAGTCTAAGTCCACGTCTGCCCTTCAACCGTTCGATACATCGGCATGGCACGTCCGCCGCACGGCACGCCCATCCTTCATCGCGCCCGGTCCGTCGGCACGGCACGTCGCAACTTGACCTTCACCCGCCATCGATCACTGTCTCCGTGCTCGACACCTGCCACAACACAAGCCAAAGAACATGCACATCATCTCCGTTGACAATCACTCATCACACAGAGACTCGGCATACACCCATGTATCCGCAATCTCCCCCTTGATGAGTGCATTGTCAACTCCACAACAAATCATGAATAAGAAGAAGGAGGTAGGAAGGAGTGAGAAGAGAAAACCCAACCAAATGACCCAAAAGCCTAACAAAGCCAAAGAAGGTCAAGTGGATGAAGCGAAAACTTGGTCCCCAAAGACATGGGCAACGGCTCGACGCAACCAAGCAAAGCAAAGCTAGCCCTCAAGAAGAGGTAGAACAGGCTCAACACCGCTAGCAGATACCAATTGAAGATCGGAGGACAACAGAAGCAAAATGCTAGTCCCTCAAGATAGAGGCACAGAGGCTCAACACAACTAGCAAGAAAATCACTCCGAACAAATTGGAAATCAACCCAAACCAAATGGGAAAGCACACCAGACGATACCAATTGAAAGCCAAATGAAAAAGCTTATGAAAGCTCATGAAAAGCTAGGAACGTTTGCTAGTCCCTCAAGACAGAGGCAACGGCTCAACACAACTAGCAAACTCCCCCTCGACAAATGCAAGCAACTAGGACAAATGATTCTCCCCTTAGTTGATCAACACAGGAGCATATGATTTGCATAAATTTCTCCCCCTAGTTGAAAATGCACTTATCAAGGCCAAAAGGTATCGGAGAAGCAACTCCCTTCACATAAACTCCCCCTGAACACAAGATCTCCTTCCACAATGCATATGGAGTCAAAATGCAAGTTAGGAGCTTCAAGTATATAGTCAAAAGAGTGCAAAGATGCTCTAATCAGTATAGCTCCAACATCTCAATTAAGCACTCAAATAGCAAAGGCTCAGACTGATCACTTATACGAAATATGAAGCATATGAGCATGTGAGCAGTTTTAAGCCAAAAGGATAGTCACCATCAAAATAGCACTAGACATGTATAGAAGGAATCCAAACAAGTGCTAAGCATATATACAAGGTGAACTACCCCTAGCAAGTTCAATCATCATGCATAGGAATGAAGCATATACTTGTGATTTCAAATTCATATCGGAGTTGAGCAGTGGTAAAAGAATTCACAAGTTCATTTTTGGCATGTGATTGCGAGAGGTTGAAAGCTTGTCATCGCCTAACTTTTCAACCGTGCGAAGCCTATGCCGAAGCAATCAGAAGCTTGAAGCAACGGTTTCGGTCATACACTACATGGCTCAAGTTTAACTCAAAGTGCAATGAGAAACAGTCTCAATACCATGAGGTGTTGACAAGCAATCCCATCTCGATCTTTTCAATTCAACAATACTTGGTTCAGATTTTAAGCAAGTTATGAACAACCAAGCAAGTGAATGACTCAGAACTAGAGACATAGCAACCTAGCATATATGAAAAGCAGGAATGGACTCAACACACCCTACACATGCTAGTTGCATATCTCAATGGTGAACATTTTCAGATTTATATACATTAGACATAATTCACCATTCCAAAAATAGCTCGCTCATAACATGTAACAGTGATCAGAAAGAGCATAAGCTACAAGCATCATCATAAGTATCGGAGCAATACTAACAAGAGCATAATTACATTCTAGTGAATATAGACATGAAGCTCAGAATGTAAATGCGTATGCCCGACACAAAACTGAAAGAAGGAAGATACCAATTGGAAAGACTCAAGAAACTCAAAAGAAAAGAACCTCAAAATAAAAGAGTCAGTCTGTACATCTCAAATGCTTCCCCCATCTAAAAGGGGAAACACACACCAACCTCACCCCTCAACCGATTAAAGGTTGATTCGTCTAAAGGCTTGGTGAAAATATCAGCCAATTGGTGATGAGTATCGACATGGCGAAGGTCGATATCACCCTTCTCCTGGTGGTCTCGCAAGAAATGAAAGCGCACATCAATGTGTTTGGTTTTTGAGTGAAGCACGGGGTTCTTAGCAACGCTAATGGCACTCGTGCTGTCACAAAGCAAAGGAACTCGAGTAAAGCTCAAACCAAAATCACGCAAAGTGGCCATCATCCAGAGTAACTGGGAACAGCAGCTAGCCGCCGCAACATATTCAGCCTCCGTGGTAGACTGAGCGACACTAGACTGTTTGCGAGAAGACCACGACACCAGAGAAGATCCAATAAACTGGCAAGTCCCAGAAGTGGACTTGCGCTCGGTGCGACAACCAGCAAAATCGGCATCAGAAAAGCCACAAAGCGAGAGGGTGGAAGAAGCAGAATACCAAATCCCGAACTCAGGCGTGAAACGAAGGTACCTGAAGATGCGCTTCACCGCCTGACGGTGAGAAGTGCGTGGCGAAGCCTGAAAGCGCGCGCACAAGCACACGGCGAACTGAATGTCCGGCCGTGTCGCCGTCAGGTAGAGCAGCGATCCAATCATGCTGCGGTACTCCTTCTGGTCCACTGCTTCTCCATCCGTGTCGGCATCCAGGGCAGTCGTCGTCGACATGGGCGTCGGAAGAGGCTTGGCCTCACCCATGTCGAACCGCTTCAGCAAGTCCCTCGTGTACTTGCCCTGGTGCACAAACGTCCCCTCTCGGGATTGCTTAATTTGCAACCCGAGAAAGAAAGTCAGCTCGCCCATCATGCTCATCTCGAACTCCCTGCTCATAGTATCTGCAAACTTGGCAACCAAAGCGTGAGAAGAACCACCGAAAATGATATCATCCACGTAAATTTGGACCAAGAGAGTATCTTTGCCTTGCTTGAGGAGAAAGAGCGTTTTATCAACACATCCCATTTTAAAACCCTTAGCTAGCAAAAAGGTTTTTAATCTCTCATACCAGGCTCTAGGGGCTTGTTTCAAACCATACAAAGCTTTGTGGAGTTTAAAGACATGGTTTGGAAACTTGGGATTTTCAAAACCGGGGGGTTGCTGGACATAGACCTCCTCCTCAATGTAGCCGTTTAAGAAGGCACTCTTGACATCCATTTGAAAAAGTTTGAAACCCATGGATGCAGCATAAGCCAAGAGTATCCTAATAGCCTCCAAACGAGCTACAGGAGCGAAGGTCTCCTCATAATCTATCCCCTCCTCTGACTATAACCCTTCGCTACAAGCCGGGCCTTGTTTCTCACAATGTGGCCCTCCTCTCCTTGCTTGTTTTTAAATACCCATTTTGTCCCAATAGGTTTACAGTCAGGAGGTGGTGGCACTAGAACCCAAACCCGATTTCGCTCAAAGTTCTCTAGCTCCTCATGCATGGCATTGACCCAATCCGGATCCGTCAATGCGTGTCCAACATCTCGGGGCTCAAAAGACGCAACAAAAGCAGAATGAGCAAAGTGCGAGATGTGCTGTGACCTGGAGCGAGTAACTCGCTCGTCGATGTCGCCGATCATCTGCTGAGGAGGGTGCTGGCGCTGGATGTGTCGTGGCGCCTCCCGGGGAGAAGTGACCTCCCCCTCAACAGTAGCTGGTTCCACCCCGGGTACAAAAGGTACCGCGCGAGGTGGATCCCACGGCCCCCAGGAAGAAGAAGTGTCGGGGCCGTGAGTCGTCGTCGAGGCCGCTCCTTGCGGCACGGCTGGTGAAGGGGGTGCTGGATCATCTATACCTTCAGCACCCTCGTCCTCGTCATCGAAAAGAGGCTCTCCAACCTCATGATCACCTGCACGCTCAAAACGAGAAGAGGGACAAACAAGAGTCTCGTCGAAGGTGACATCTGATGTCTCCAAGACTCGGTTAGTGTCAAGGTTAAGTACACGATAAGCTCGAGTGTGAGTGCCATAACCCAAAAACACACCGTCAGAAGAACGAGACTCAAACTTGTCCAGGTTGCCTTTTTTCAATATAAAACAGTGGCAACCAAAGACTCTAAAATAACTCACCTTGGGCTGGCGACCAAAACGCAACTCATAAGAGGTCTTTTTCAAAAACGCTCTCAGAAAAATGCGATTCGAAATGTAGCATGCAGTGTTCATGGCTTCGGCCCAAAAGCGCCTAGGAGTCCTATGCTCATCAAGCATCGTCCTGGCCATCTCAACAAGGGTCCGATTCTTCCTCTCTACAACACCATTTTGGGGTGGTGTATAGGGGGAAGAAAACTGATGCTCCAAACCAAGGCGGTTATAAAACTTCTCAAAATCCGAATTTTTAAACTCGGAACCATTATCACTCCGAATAGCTCGCATCGAGTTCAAAGGGAACTCGTTCTGAAGACGCAAAATCAGATTGCGAGCAAATGAGAAAGTCTCGGTCTTCTCAGCTAAAAAGAAGACTCACGAATATCTCGAAAAGTCGTCAACAACAACCAAAACATACCACTTGCCACCAACCGAGCTCACCCGAGCCGGACCAACAAGGTCCATATGTAAAAGCTCTCCGGGGTGCGAGGTCATGACCTTAGTCACTGGATGGTGGGGAGCGGCAACCATCTTCCCATGTCTGCAAGAATGGCAAACTAGATCCTTCTCCATCGAAAGCTTGGGCAATCCTCGGATTAGGCCAAGTGAGCTAAGTCTTGCAAGCAAGTCGAAGCTTAAGTGACCGAGCCTCCTATGCCACTTCCAAAGATCGGAAGAAGAAGGACTAGCCAAAAGACAGCGAGAAGATCCAAACGACTCCGAAAAATTCGCACGAAAAACTTTCCCAAAGGGCGAAATCAGACATACAAGATCACCTTGAGGATCTAAGATGCGACTAAGGTTCGGTTTGAAACGAATCTCATAGTCATCATCAAAAAGTTGCGAAACAGAAAGAAGGTTAAAATGCAGGTTAGAAACAAGAGCAACATCGCGCAACACAAAGTGCTCATTAACCCGCACCGTCCCACGAGACAATACCTTACCTTTACTATTGTCGCCGAAGGTTATGTACTCCTTTCCGGCGACCGGACTAAGGCTGGAGAACCACTTGGCGTTTCCGGTCATGTGCCTCGAGCAACCAGAATCCACCAACCAAATGTCCTCCAACCGTCTCACCTACATCAATAAAAAGACATAGGGTGAGCATACGGTCCAACACTGGGGTTAGTGAAATAAGGGGAAAACCAGTGTTGGGCCGGCTGCTCAAAAGAAGGGTTAGTGTAAAAACCATTCCTAGCATGTCTACGAGGGAAGCGATCACCACGCTGAGGAAAACGTGGTCCGCTAGGGAAGAAGCGCTCACCGCGGTACTCAAACTGCGGTGGGGGAAAGCGCTCAACTAAGCCTCCGCCACGGGGTCCATTACCTGCAAAAGCAGGACCCCGTCGGGCACGCTCTCTACGAGATCTACGCCTAGGAGCCTGGGGCTCAACTGCTCTAGCGTTTCTTCTCGGAGCTTTCTCCTGCCTAGGCCTAACAAACTGAGGTGCCGGACCTCTAGGCCTAGTCTCCCTCCTAGGGACTCTCATCTCCTGCCTAGGCCGGGGACCTTGACGTCCGGACCTAGCAGCTCTCCCCTGGGCCTTCGGTACATGTCCACCATGAGCTGGATGGTACATGTCCGGGTTCTCCATCTCCCGAGCCCTGCGCGCCTCTCTCTTGCGCCTAAAGCAGAACTCGCTCAAGTGACCATCTCTCCCACAAAAATCACACTGGTACCTCACCGCACGCACAGGGGGTTGTTGGTGACCAGGGCTGTGGGTGTGGCTCACTTTGCCTTTGCCCTTTGGTGGCAACTCCTCACGAATGGGTGGCATAGAATCAAGCTTGTTTCTGAGGTGGTTTGGCTTGGGTGCCCAAACTGGGTTCTTGGGAGGAGCTCTCGGGGGTTCCTCAACCACACCATCTTGGGTGATAGGCTTGGCTGGCTCTTTGAGTGGAAGCTTGGCAAGTTTGGGAGTAGTGGTGGAATTGGGCTTCTCACATGGGTTCAGACTACTAGACTCTCCAATCTTCCCAAAAGCTGAGAGATCAACACTCTGAGCAAAACCTACACCAGGGGCACCAACAGCTCGCTTGAATTGGGAGATCATCATCCCGAGCTGCGGCTCACTACTGGAGACCCATGACAAGATGGACCGAAGGTATGTGTTTTCTTCCTCGGTTTGCATCTTGCCATGCTTCACATTGGCAATCTCCATCTCCAGGCCCTCACACAAAGCACACCTCGTGACACAAGTGCTATCTGAGCTGGCCTTGACTAAAGACTCAATCTTGGCATTCTTCTCTGCCAACTCAGATTGCAAGATAGGACAAGTCTTGCACGCACCCAACAGCTGCGGCCTAGCACGGAGCTCATCCACCTCTCCAACCAACGCAGCATACTTACCTCTCAGAGTGAGAAGGTCAGTCATGTGCGCGGTGCACGACTCGCACTCCGCCTCCTCCGACACTACCACGGTGGACCGAGCGAACTCAAGCTCCTTCACCGTGTCCTCCCACTTCTGTCTAAACTCCTTGCGCTCTCTAGCGGCACGCCTAAGCAACTTATCTTGGCTAAGGAGGGCAGCAGTCAACTTCTCAACCTCGGAGGAAAGCTCGTCGTAGGTGAGAGATACCTGGGAGGTGTCGTCGTCGTCGTCGTTCCGAGGGGTACGCTCCGGCTCGCCGTCGACCTCATCGCCCAGCGCCATGGTGCAGAAGCCGTCGTCGTCGGCGAAGAAGCAGAGGCCGTTCAGCTTGTCCTCGATCCTCTTCTTCTTCTCGGACTCGTCATCGCTCGAGCTGGCGGAGTCGTCATCCGAGCCGTCGACGTCGCTGAGCGTGGCGAAGAACGCGCGCTGCTCAGCTTGCTGCTTCTCCAAGTACTTCTTCTTGATGTACTCTTTGTCGAAGCCGCCCCGTTTCTTGTGCCTTGGGGGGACGTGCTTCTCCTTGTACTTGGAGTCGCGCTTGCGCCCATGTTCGCCCTTGCCCAAGTGCTTGTTCTTCTTGGGGCAGTTGGCGATGAAGTGGTCGGGGTCGCCGCACTCGTAGCATCCCGTGCGTCCTCCTCCTCGACGACGGTTCATGCGGTTGTTGTGGAACCGCGAGAACCGGTTGGCAAGCAAAGCCAACTCGTCGTCTCCCAAAAACTCCAGCTGGTCCTCTGTCATAGAAAAGAGAGAAGAAAGCGCAAAGCCAGCTGAGGGGTTAGAGGAAGAGCCGGAAACCAAAGCCATGGACGGGCGAGAAGGATTTTCAAAGGAAGCCCTCGCCATAGCATCAATCTCACTGGACTTGAGCTTACTGAAGAGCTCGTCGCAGGTGAGGGTCTCATAGTTCGGCGATTCGATGATTGCCTGAACCTTGGAGTCCCACACCGAACGGTCAAGAGTGTGCAAAAGCTTCAAAGCACGCTCATGATCGTCAAATGGCAACTGCTCTCTGTTAGCCCTCATCCTGTTGACAATCACCTGAAAGCGAGCGAATAAACTTTCTATGCTCTCGCCAGGTTGATGTCTAAAGTTCTCATACTCTCGCTTGAACGACTCGTAGAGTCGGGTTTTGACTTGAGAGGTGCCCTCATGAAAGCGCATGAGAGTGTCCCAGATCTCCCGAGCCGTAGCGAGGTGAGAAACGCGATCAAACTCACCCATGCTCAAACAAGAGAAAAGAGCATTACGGGCTCGGCTATTGGCATCGTGCTCATCGATCTGCTGTTGAGTCACGCGAGCAGCCAAGACCACGTAATCAGGGGAGTTGCAAATATCCCAGATCGAAGCGCCCAAGCTCTGCAAATAGGCCGACATACGTATCTTCCAATACGCATAGTTCATCCCATCGAAAAACGGTGGTTTGCCCACGCCACGATCCATGTCGCCTTCGGTGGATCTGGAACCGGCTAAGGTGGAAGATCCTTAACCCGCTCCGATACCAATTGAAGGACCGAGAAGCTACCCTAAAGCGACCAGAGGGGGGGGTGAATGGGAGCTTCAAAATTTCCTTTTGGAAACTAGATGCCACTGTCCCAAACTCAACCCCAAAAGCGAACGCTAGAGCTTGCTAATGTCCACGACCCTAGATGTTGGGTGGATGCTTCCACGAAGCACAGCGGGACACTAGACAACCCTAGAAGGCCAACGCAAAAGACGAAACTCGAGTCCAATCAAGAACGAACGAACCGCGAACGAAACGGTGCGAAACTGGATCGACCGGACTCTGCCTGCGTCCGGTCAGCTGGGACCGGACGCGTCCGGTCAGCCAAAAACCGGTTTTGGACCTCTCTGGAACTGACCGGACGCAGTGACTGCGAGCGTCCGGTCGATTCCCGTGCGTCCGGTCACAAGCACGTTCGAGTAGTGAACAGGACTATGGGCGAGTCCGGTCACCACTAAACTCCAGCGTCCGGTCAGAGCAAAAACCAGAACACGCTCAAACCTTCAACGACCGGACGCGTCCGGTCAAGTCGTGACCGGCGTCCGGTCACCCCGAAACTGCACTGAAACTCCGGCGATTCAACCCGATCTCCTCCGAATCAAGTGCTCTAGGCTTGGGATTCGATCTGAGGAGTCACAAGGAGGTTAGTGAGCTATCTCTAAGAGATCATGGCTCGAACCTAACTCCAAATTGGTGAATCGAAGGAATTCGGGGGAAGGAAGAAAAAGAGACCCGAAACTAAAACTTGATCGATCTCCTAGACCGTGAGGTTAGAGATGATTTCTTTCGGTGGAAAGAAGTGCCTCACGATCTAGAACAACTCAGTTCAAACGGAATCGCAAAAGATGAACCGAGCACAAAGATCAAGCGACGGGAAAACTCAAGGCACAAAGCAATCCGCGAAGAACATGATGAACATGAAATCAAAACGCGAATTGACACCAAGAGATGGGATCCAAGGTGAGGATACGGCCTCACTTCCTCGAATCAATAGTACACAGAGTGGAGTCTCTCTGCGGATCTCAACTAGCTAAAGCAGGGATGGGAGAGTGGAAAACCCTAGCAAATGAAGGCACTAACTGAAATAGCTAAAACTGAGATGGGGAGGAGGGTGTCTCCCCTGGACTACTTATACTAACCTAGCCTAAGTCTATTTCCTACTCTACCCCTCTCTACTCTAATTACTGAGCGGGCCAGGAAAACCCTAAGGCTAATCTGGTCCACCCGCTGGTGGTAGGTAGATCCGACGGCCACGCCCGCACGGTCTTCCGCGTCGCCTCCACGCAACCTTCAGATCGCCGCCACGTGCCGCCACCACTCTGCACCCCCGGTTTTGTGGCCCAAACCGGGAAACCAGCCTTTTCCATCAGCCCCCGGTTTTGAGGCCCAAACTGGGAAACCCGCCTCTAGCCCGAGTTTTGTGGCCAAACTCGGAAACCGTCCGCGCCCGAGTTTTGAGGCCCAAACTCGGAAACCGGCCCACGCCCAGGTTTTGAGGCTCAACCTGGAAACCCAGCACCCAGGTTTTGAGGCCCAAACCTGGAAACCGTCCACCGTTGGTTTTTCCCGGGCTCTACCAACAAACCGGCGTCGTAGAGGGGATGCACCGCCTGTGCACCCCTTCCACCGACATGATCGCACTTCTCCGCTTGTCGCTGTCGCAGGCTGCCAGCCACCACAGCTGATCCTCCGGCCTCCAGTCCATCAGTCTAAGTCCACGTCCGCCCTTCACCATCCGATACATCGGCATGGCACGTCCGCCGCACGGCACGCCCATCCTTCATCGCGCCCGGTCCGTCGGCACGGCACGTCGCAACTTGACCTTCACCCGCCATCGATCACTGTCTCCGTGCTCGACACCTGCACAACACAAGCCAAAGAACATGCACATCATCTCCGTTGACAATCACTCATCACACAGAGACTCGGCATACACCCATGTATCCGCACTCCAGCTTGATTTGTGTTCTTTACTCTTGGGTTCTTGGAATCCTAGTCGGTTAGGTGTTCTTCGGTTGTTGCCCGTGATTGACTCATTTCTGAGGGCACTCCGAAGTGTTTGTATTACCCTCGTGATTCTTAGTGAAGAAAGTCAACTAACCTTTGTGGTTGCTTGACTGAGGCAAGGAGGTGAAAGATACTCCGACCTTAGTGGTCACCTCAACAACGGGGACGTAGGCACCTCTTTGTGAAGTGGCCGAACCTCAGGATAAATCTTGTATCTCGTGTGCTTGTTGGATTTGCATCTTTGGATATTTTGTTTGCACTCGTGTTCTTGTGTTCTTCCTCCCTCCTCTCTCATTCTAGGTGTGGGAAGGCTCGATCTACTCTTTGAGGAGGAGCCACTACTTGGACAGGGTATAAACTTCATCTACATCTCTTAGGAAAACCTTGGTATAAGCTAGATTCAATTTTGCATCTCGTTCATCTTGATTTCGTAGTTGTTCCTAGGTTGTTGGTAGTACCGACCCCTGGAGCCGGTACTACCGACCCCGGTCGTACCGACCCCTATAGTCGGTAGTACCAACTGTGTGATCTGATATCTGTTTCGAGCTTTGAGTTTTAGGATTCTAGATTTTTGAATAGGCTATTCACCCCCCCTCTAGCCATTCGGACATTTCAAGTGGTATCGGAGCCTCGTCATCATTTGTTTGAGAATTTACAACCTCCAGTGTTACAATGGCTCAAATCAACTATATGGGGAAGCCACCACATTTTGACGGCACCAACTTCGATTGTTGGAAGCGAAAGATGTGTGCGTTCACAAGAGGCATGAATAGGAAGATATGGGATGTGATCGAGCATGACTTTGCGGTGATTGATACCGCCGATCCTACCCCAAGAGAAGAAGAAAAGCTTCAATTGAATGATGTGGCAATCAACCTTTTCTATGAAGCTTTTGACACCAAAGTTTTTGAGCAAATCAAGAATCTTGAGCGTGCAAGTGAGATATGGGAAAGATTAGAGGAGACCTATGACGGCACCAAGGCCGTGAAGAGTGCCAAGCTATACATTCTTAAGGACAAGCTTGCCACCTTCAAGATGCAAGATGATGAAAGCATACCAGAGATGTTTCACCGGTTGCAAGTCATTGTCATTGACTATAAGGCGTTGGGTGAGAAGGTGGATGACAAGGACTTTTCTCACAAGTTCTTGAGATGCTTGCCACCTAGGTTTGATACCTTGGTGACAATTCTTGTGAGAGAAGGGTTGGATACGGTAACCCCAAACCAAGTACTAGGTGATGTGGTCACTCAAGACACATACCGCATGGAACGGGATGGGGGAGCCCAAGAGGAAGAGAAGAAGAAGAAGACCGTGGCGTTCAAGGCGTCATCTTCCAAGAGCAAGAGCAAGGGCAAAGCAAAGAAGGAGGAAAGTGATGATGAAGCTAGCACAAGCGGAAATGAGTTAGATGATGAAGAAATAGCTCTCTTTGTCAAGAAGTTTGGCAAGTTAATGAATAAGAAGAGCTTTGGGGCAAGAAAGAAAAGAGATTCATACAAGAGCTCAACTAGAAGATGCTATCGATGCAAGAGCAAAGATCATTTCATTGCGGATTGTCCACAATCTAGTGATGATAAAGATGATCATAAGAAGAACAAGAAGGAGAAGAAGGAAAAGAAGAAGGAAAAGAAGAAGGGTGGATCCTATGTTGTGACATGGGATAGTGATGCTTGATCAAGCTCACACTAGGCTTAAGGAAGCCCACTCCTCCCTCCTTGATCAAAGTAAGATTGAGGATGTTGTAGAGACATGCAATGTAGGTGTAACTTGTGATATACTTGATGAATCTTTTTACACTCCTATTATTGTTGCTCCTATCAATGCATCATCATCATCATCTAGCTCAATTAAAATGTCTACTCCTATTACATGTAACTCATCATTAGTAGTAGAAAACAAGAGCCTTAAGAACAAGGTAAATGAGCTCACTCATGCATTAGGCAATGCCTATGGTGGAGACGCCCTCTTGCTTAAGTGCTTGGGTAGCCAAAGGTGTCCACTCAACAAGGAGGGACTTGGCTATATCCCCAAGAATGGCAAGGCGGCTTTTGCTCCTCACAAGACTTGTATTGTGAAGAGCAACGGTCGGTTTTGCAATAGATTCAAGCAATCCGGGCATATAGAGCAACATTGCTTTAACAAGAATAAAAGCAAGAACCATGCATATGTTACATCTATTCGCTTTGATTCTTGTTATATGCTTACTAAGGGCACTAATGGCATAAAGGCTAAGTACATTGGTGCACCCATGGTTGGCCTAAAGAAGAAGGCAATTTGGGTGCCCAAGAGCTTGGTTACTAACCTTGGAGGACCCAAAAAGATTTGGGTACCTAAAAAGAATTGATCCTTTTTGTAGGTTAATTATAAAGTCGGATGAAGGCATTGGGTGCTTGATAGTGGGTGCACTCAACACATGACTGGAGATGGTAGAATGTTCAAATCAATCAACACAAGTGCCAACGATCATGCAAATGCTATCACATTTGGTGACAACAAGAAAGGCAAGTTCAAAGGTTTGGGCAAGATTGCAATATCCAATGACTTGAGCATCTCCAATGTGCTATTGGTGGAATCTCTCAACTTCAACTTATTGTCAGTGGCACAATTGTGTGATTTGGGATTCAAATGCATATTTGGTGTTGATGATGTGGAGATTGTGAGTGTTGATGGAAGTGATGTGATCTTCAAAGGATTTAGATATGATTATCTCTATTTGGTGGACTTTGATGCTAGTGAAGCTCAATTGACAACATTCTTATTCACCAAATCATGTATGGGTTGGATTTGCATAGGCGCTTGGGACATGTTGGAATGAAGCAACTAAAGAGGCTAGTGAAGCATGACATGGTGAGAGGGTTAAAAGATGTTCACTTTGAGAAGGACAAGCTATGTAGTGCATGTCAAATGGGAAAGCAAGTTGGAAACACTCATCCCAACAAAGGAATGATGAGTACTACACATGTACTTGAGTTGTTGCACATGGACTTGTTTGGACCAACCACATATGCAAGCATTGGGGGAAACAAGTATGGATTTGTGATAGTGGATGACTATACAAGATACAAATGGGTCTTCTTTCTAGTTGACAAAAGTGAAGTATTTGGGACATTCAAAACCTTTGTCAAGAGAAGTCAAAATGAGTTTGATAGAAGAATCAAGAAAGTGAGAAGTGACAATGGAAGTGTTGGGTATTTTAAACGCACACAGAATAATCCACAAGCGCACGGATACCGATGTAGCTTTCACCCGAGAGTATTCCAGGGTATCGATTTCCAGGGGGAACGTGAAGTGTACTAGAAGAATTAAGAACGTCCAAGAAAAGAATGGTAATGTGGTTAGAGAGAGATATAGGGTTTTCTAAGCGGGTCTATTTAATTAAAGGCTCACTATACTTTACTTACTTCGGAGCAACAATACCTTTCCGATTCTCGAAAAAGACTGGGAAAAGGGTAATCGGGAGAAGGCTGCCAAAAAGCTCTACGAAAACACCAATCCTAACGTGGTGGATTATAACAATCTACAAAGCTGTCACCCCTGTAGCTACCACAACTATCCGGAGGATTGGGCACAAACTCAGGTAAACCCTAGTCTAGACACCGTGTCTACACTAACGCTTACTACTCTAATCAGATATCATAATTAGAGCACTCAATACGAGCGGAGATCCAGTAAATAAAATAAAGTAAGAACTGAAATTAAATATAATACTTAGTGGGTGCTCTCAACACATGATCGGTGATAGTAAAATGTTCAACTCTATCTCATCAAGTGGCAATGATTATGATTCTATCACTTTTGGTGACAATAGCAAAGGCAAAGTAAAGGGGCTTGGTAAGATTGCAATATCAAATGACTTGAGTATTTCAAATGTGCTACTAGTAGAGAGCTTGAACTTCAATCTATTGTCGGTAGCTCAACTTTGTGACCTTGGTTTCAAATGCATATTTGGTGTTAATGATGTAGAGATCATAAGTGTAGATGGTTCTAACTTGATATTCAAAGGCTTTAGATATGAGAACCTCTACTTGGTTGATTTTGGTGCTAGTGAAACTCAATTATCAACATGCTTGCTCACTAAATCTAGTATGGGTTGGCTTTGGCATAGAAGGCTTGGTCATGTTGGCATGAAACAATTAAATAAGCTAGTGAAGCATAACTTGGTTAGAGGCTTGAAAGATGTTGAATTTGAAAAGGACAAGTTATGTAGTGCATGTCAAGCCGGCAAACAAGTTGGAAACACTCATCCTAAAAAGAGCATCATGAGTACTTGCAAGGCATTTGAATTGTTGCACATGGACTTATTTGGACCAACCACTTACACAAGTATTGGAGGTAACAAATATGGATTTGTCATTGTGGATGATTTCACTAGATATACTTGGGTGTTCTTTCTTAGTGATAAAAGTGATGCATATTCAAGTTTCAAATCTTTTGTCAAGAGAGTTTGCAATGAATTTGAAACAACTATCAAGAGAGTTAGAAGTGACAATGGTAGTGAATTCAAGAACACTAGAGTTGATGAATTATGTGATGGATATGGCATTAAACATCAATTTTCTCCCAAGTACACACCTCAATCCAATGGCTTAGTAGAGAGAAAGAATAGAACTCTTATTGATATGGCTAGATCAATGTTGAGTGAATATGATGTTAGTCATTCTTTTTGGGCCGAAGCTATCAACACGGCTTGCTACTACATCAATAGACTTTATTGCCATCCTATGTTGGAAATGACCCCATATGAACTCTTGAATGGAAGAAAGCCCAATATTGCATACTTTCGGGTTTTTGGTTGCAAATGCTATATTCTCAAGAAGGGCATCAGATTGAGCAAATTTGAGAAGAAGTGTGATGAAGGTTTCTTGCTTGGTTATTCTACAACTAGCAAAGAATACAGAGTATGGAATTTGGGAAGTGGTCATTTGGAAGAAGTTCATGATGTGGAATTTGATGAAACCAATGGGTCACAGGAACAAGAAGAAAATCTTGATGATGTGAGAGGATCTCAATTAGTGAATGCTATGAAGAACATGGACATTGGTGATATTAGGCCAAAGCAAGTGGTTGATATTCAAGATGACAAAGATCAAGTGCTCTCTTCTCCTATTGTGCAAACTAGTGGTTCTCTAGTGCAAGATCAAAAAGATGATGGTGCTAGTTCATCTCCAATGATTCAATCCAATGTGCAAGCTAATGCAAGTCAACAAGTTCAAGTGCTCCAACCCACTCATATTGCAAGAGATCATCCCCTAGACCATGTAATTGGTGATATTACAAGTGGTGTGCAAACAAGATCAAGATTGACATCTTTCTGTGAACATTATTCATTTGTATCATCCATTGAGCCTACAAGAATAGATGAAGCTTTGGAAGATGTTGATTAGGTAAATGCTATGCATGAAGAATTAAACAATTTCACAAGGAACCAAGTTTGGGAATTGGTAGAAAGACCAAAGAATCATAATGTAATTGGTACCAAATGGGTGTTTAGAAACAAGCAAGATCAAGATGGCATAGTAGTGAGAAACAAAGCAATACTAGTTGCTCAAGGTTACACTCAAATTGAGGGTCTTGACTTTGGTGAGACTTATGCACCGGTTGCAAGATTGGAGGCAATTAGAATCCTATTAGCATATGCTTGCGCCCACAACATTAAGCTCTATCAAATGGATGTGAAGAGTGCATTCTTGAATGGTTACATAAATGAGCTAGTGTATGTTGAACAACCTCCCGGTTTTGAAAATGAGAAGAAGCCCAACCATGTTTACAAGTTGAGGAAGGCATTGTATGGATTAAAGCAAGCACCTAGAGCATGGTATGAGAGATTGAGAGATTTCTTACTCTCTAAAGGGTTCAAAATGGGAAAGGTAGACACTACTCTCTTCACTAAAAAGATTGGAAAGGATTTGTTTGTGTTGCAAATCTATGTTGATGATATCATATTTGGCTCAACAAATCAAGACTATTGTGAAGAATTTGGGAAAATGATGGCAAATGAATTTGAGATATCCATGATTGGAGAACTTAGCTACTTCCTTGGTCTCCAAATTAAACAAATGAAGAGTGGCACATTTATTAGTCAAGGAAAGTACATAAGGGACATGATAAAGAAATTTGGCTTCCAAGATGCTAAATCAATTAGTACACCTATGGGCACCAATGGTCATTTAGATAGTGATGCAAGTGGCAACATGGTTGATCAAAAGCTCTATCGGTCTATGATTGGAAGTTTGCTATATGTTACCGCTTCTAGACCGGATGTCATGTTTAGTGTGTGCATGTGTGCAAGATTTCAAGCCTCTCCAAGAGAAAGTCATTTGAAGGCTACAAAGAGAATTTTGAGGTACTTGAAGCATACACAAAATGTTGGATTATGGTATCCCAAGGGGTCAAACTTTGAATTAATTGGATATTCGGACTCCGACTATGCGGGTTGCAAAGTGGATAGAAAGAGCACTAGTGGCACATGTCAATTACTTGGAAGATCACTTGTGTCATGGTCATCAAAGAAGCAAAATAGTGTGGCACTCTTTACCGCCGAGGCCGAATATATTAGTGCCGATAGTTGTTGTGCTCAATTGTTGTGGATGAAAGCTACTTTGGATGATTTTGGGATCAAATTCAAGGAAGTGCCATTGCTATGTGATAATGAAAGTGCAATCAAGCTTACCAACAACCCAGTTCAACATTCTAGAACCAAGCACATTGACATTAGACATCATTTTATTAGAGATCACCAACAAAAAGGGGATATATCAATTGAGAGTGTTGGCACTGATGATCAACTAGCAGACATATTCACTAAGCCACTTGATGAGAAGAGATTTTGCAAGTTGAGAAATGAATTGAACATTCTTGATTTCTCCAATATGGGTTGAGCACACCCCACATATATATATATGACATGCCTCTCCTTCGACAACGTAAGGTAAAGTTGGGTGACATAGCATTCATACATTTGTAAGGACATGTTTAGTGCATATAGACATACAAGTGATAATTTAGGATCATTCATGGAAATAAAATGAATTTGATGTATATATGTTACCACTATTGTCTTCTATGTTTACATGATCTAGTGGTGGCATATGACATGTTTGTGGGCTTGCAAACCTAGTGTTGAATCTAGAATATGAGCTCAAGATGTGTAACTTAACATGGTCAAGATATCCCTCCTACTTGAGAGGTGTGACGAAAGCTTGCCCTTGGATCAAACCTAGTTACATATTCTAGGCAAGTAATTTAGATTGAACCAATGTGAGATAACCTTCTTTCCAAATCAAATGAATTTGCTATTTCTACGTGGTATTTCTCTCCAACTAAAATGAGCCTTTTTTCGCAATTGTTGACAAAGGGGGAGAAATAAGTCACAAAGATAGATATGCTAATGAAAAGGGATAAATTAAAAATTAAAATTTGAGCACACAAATAGGGGGAGCAAGCTCATAAATAAGTTGTTTGCATTTATATGTGCATATTCATATGAAATGGTGCATTGTAAACTTTAAATTCATCTGCATGCTTGATTGGTGTATGCTAGTACTACAAATTGTATGGTGATTGAAATACTAGTATGCATAGGTTGGTAACTAGACTTTCATGCTTTCAAGTGAATCAAGTGCTCTCTTTACTTATAATGTTGATCTCATGGGGTACTTGAGTTTTTTTATGTATGTCTAGTTGCTTATGGTGCTAAAGACTGTATATATTCGCAACTCCGACGGTATCACGCTTCAAAGGTCCATTCTATATACTTTAGCATCATTTGATAGTAGTAGCTCACCCACAATTCCTATTTATGCATATGTGAACAATTGTACCAAACTCATATATTGTAATCTTTACCCGCGGGAGGATTGGCGCCCTCCCGCAGGTTAGCTTACTGTAGCTTTTTTTTTGCTTTTTTTCTTTTTTCTTTAATTTTTTCTTTTTTTTCTTTTCAAGATTTTTGTAGGCATCTTGGATCGTCGTCCTCTCAACACTAGTGCGTTTTACGCTCATACGGCCAATGCTTTTAACGCGACATGTAAATATTTTTTTAGCAGGTCGCATATCGGTATAGTGACTGATATATTTAGAGATTGTTTAGTTTCAAGTTAAAAAGTTTGGGAATATCATATCATGTATTTAACACTAATTTAAAGTATTACATACTATTAACAAAACTAATTGCATAAGTGGAGAATAATTCGTGAGACAAATTTATAAGTCTAATTATTAATAATTATCAAATGTTTACTGTAACACCATATTATCAAAACATGAATTTATTAGGCTTAAAAAATTAATCGTCTCGCAAATTATTTTGAATCTATGTCATTAGTTATTTTTAGTCTATATTTAATACTCTATATAAGGTCCAAACATCCGATGTGATAAGAGAAAAATTTGTAGGATAAAAACTAAACACATTTGTACTGTTTAGGCCGATCAAGTTTTTCGTAGGTACATACACAGCGGAGCAGAGACAATTATGAGACTTTGACAATCGTGCCACTAGCAAGCGCGGCGAAGCGCGCTAACCAGCCTTGTATCACATATGTAGGGGGAGCTAGTACTATCAAAACCGAATTTGAAATGCTTGCCCCATCTCTTATTCATAATCTAAATGCATGGGCAAACATGTCAAGTTCACAAATTAAATTCATTTCATGTCTTTGTGATGGTTGTCATCAATTACCAAAAAGGGGAGATTGAAAGCTCTAGTTTGGTTTTGGATAATTGATGACACCTATGCGTACTAACTATTGCAATGAGTGTTGTAGTATGAGATAAGTTGGTACGCACCTAGTGATGGAGCTAGAGAATTCTCATGGTGATGAAGGTGACCAAAAAGATGATATTCGCGTGCTCCGTTTTGGAAAAGAATAAAGAGCAAAACAAAATCTTATGCGCTCAAGGCAAAGGTATAAAATAGGATATTTGTTTTGCCGATCAAGACGCAATAGAGTGTGTGATCGGGTTTAGGTTAGATAACCGTACTATAAAAAGGAGAAATCTTTAATTACAATGGTTATCTAGTGCCACTAAGTACGAGTCTCATTTTGCATATTTTTTAGTGCGCTTAGTGACATGGTGAGATTAACTCTGAAAATTCTTTGTGAAAATGCTAACTTAAGTGCTCAATTTATTTTAAAATATCTTGGTGAAGTTAGCACTTGAAAAGGGTATAAAAGAAAGAGAAAAGAAAGTTGTTGGCTGAATTGCTGGCTTAGCTCGGAAAACATTCCGAGCAAGGGCTCTCTGTTGTTGGAGCCGCTGCCTCGCCCTTGCGCGGTAAACAGAGGGTTCTCGTTCGGATTTTTTTGTTAGCCGAACCAGCAATTCAGTGGAGCGCAGGGCGTGTGCCTAGCTGGCCGGCCAGAAATAGAGCGAGCAGAGAGAGAATAGTGTTGGCGCATGGGTCCTCTTGACTTGCATGTACGGGAGTGTGTGTGAGAAGGAAGTGGTTGTGCTGCTACTCTGTTTGCATGCATGCAAGTGTGGGGCCCGCTCCACAATTTAATCCTTGCACCTCTTCGTGTGGAGAGAAGGGAGAGTTAATGTTTTTTTTTTGCATGCAAGCTTGTTGACCATGTGAGAGCAATAGTAGGAGGGTACGAGGCCTTGTTCAGTTCGCGAAATATGTGGCGAAAAGTTACTGTAGCACTTTCGTTGTTATTTGATAAACTTTATCCAAACATGGACCAACTAGACTCAAAAGATTCGTCTTGACATGAGCAGACCAAAAGTACAATTAGTTATTTTTTACCTACATTTAATGCTCCATGCATACGTGTAAAGATTCGATGTGACGGTTACTATGCAAAATATTTGGGCAAATGTAGAGAACTGAACATGGCCTGAGTCCCGCTGGTTGCATGCAATGAGAGGAAATGTTTGTTTTTTTGTGGGGACCAGTTGCATGCAACTTGAGCAAGTGAAGTACAAGCAGCGCAGGGGCGCTCTGCGGCTGTGCCAGACCGGGTTTGGCCACAGGGAGCGCCTGCTCCGTTCGGCGCTTGGGGTCCGCATCTGCATGCATGTCAGCTGGGTGCTGTGCGCTGTCGTGTGAAAGAAGGGAGACGTGCGGGGAGAGGTGCCTGGGGCCCACTCTTGCCCGTTGCGCTCGCCCGTTGGTGCTGCTCCCGTTGGATGGCCAAAAAGCCAGCAGTCTGCTCACCACCGGCATTATTCCATTCTATCAAAAACAAAAAGAACAGAGAGGCTCCCTTGAGCTCCTCCTCCTCTTGCTCAAACCCTAAGAAAAGGAGAGCTCTATTTTCCCCTCTCTCTATTGATTCGAGCTTCAAGCAAGTGAGAGAGGGTACTCCATAGATCGGTTAGAGAGCTCCAAGAAGATCCCCTTCTTCCCTCTCCTCTCCCTCTCCATGGTTGGATCATGCTCATAAGAGGAGATGGGAAATCCTAGTGTTTATATGCATTTGTGATTCATCTTGTGGCACTAGGTGATTGTTGTGATTGTTGATTTCTTATTACTCTTGGTGATTGCCGTCACCTAGACGGTTGGAGATGGATTGATTGGTGAGGGGATTTGGTGATTGTGTCCACCCCCAATCAAGGTGATATTTGTGACGGGTTGTTGTGGTTCCCCGGCGGAGTGCCTAATTCCAACTCTAGTGGATTGCTCGTGTCATTCAACTTCTCTCCATTGGTAGGTTCTTGTGGTGCCTATTGAGAGGCTCGGTGTGTGATACCGATTAGCCACCGAACCACGTGGTGTAGAGGGACACAACGGGGAGTAGCTTGCCGGCAAGCAAGTGAACCTCGGGAGAAAAATCAATTGTGTCATCTATTGTCTCCCGGTGAATTGAATTGATTGATATATATCTCATTGGAATTAATTATTTGGTGATTGGCATCATCCTCTACTCTTCACCGTCGGTATTGGAATTAATTATCTCTCTTTCATACTTGTTATTTATATACCTTGTGTAGTAGTGATAAATTGCAAGTAGAGTAACATAGCATATTTAGTTGATTTATTTTGCTCTCTAGTGTAAAAGTAGTGACATAGTGTTGAGCAATTTATTTATCTTGTTAGCTCTCTAACTAGTTAAAATAGAGACATAGAAATTGTGTGCCATAGAGATATTAAATTACTAGAATTGCAAATAGGTGGCTTGCCTAACTTTTAGAGCTAGAGCAAACCGCATTCTCGCCATTTGTAATACTAATACTTTGTTCTAGTGAGTTTGTAGAATTTTTATTTAGGCTATTCACCCCCCGTCTAGCCAATTAGGACCTTTCACATGGATCTCATTTCTCTATGATCAGTGAGTTGTGTCTCCCTTGCGCAAGTTGTTGAAGTTCATGTGTCTCTTCATCTCCAGTGTGAGTTCATCTCAGGACTTTCTCATAAATTATATTGAAAGTTTTCCTACAGGGGTTAGTCCAACAAAATATCCAGCATCCACTATAGTATACTATTGGCCCAAAAATCAACCTAGACACCACGTCTAATTTGATCTAGGAAGGCATTTTAACCTAAACACCATACTTAATTTAAAAGCCTTTAGAGGTAAAATCAGGATACATTTAGCTCAAGAATCAAACCAGACACCATGTCTTACTTTAATTCATGAAAACAGTTTAAACTAAGCACCATGCCTAATTTAAAAGGTGTATGAGAATACTTCAAAACCAAAGCATATACTATAGCAAATGAAGGTAGCATGAAAGCATTAAAGAGATTTACTCAAATGGTAATGAAAGAGCATGATTAGTGTATATCACATGAGCATGTCTTAAAGGTAGGGACAACCAATATAGCAACATGTTAAGAGATGTTCTTACAAAGTGTATCCCCAAGCTTAGATTTGCAAAAATCAAGATTGGATGAATGTAATTCAATGTTGCATGATGGTTAGTTGGACATACCTTGTGTTTGTCATTCCTTCGAACTTTTCGCTACAGACCTACAAAGGTTAGTGACAAGAATACCCGAAGGAATATTTTAACAATTATATCCTTATGCTCATTACACAAAGGTAGTGTAGCAGGAGAGTGAACACTGATCTAAAAAGTGCTTGTTTTAGGACACTGAGCTTGTCTTTGGGAAACCTTCAAGATGTGATTTGGTGAGTGGTTTCCCCTCCAACTCCAACTTAAGAGCACAACGAGATCTACAAAATTTGTGATAAACATATACATCGACAACCACCCTTTTGAAGTTTTTGTAAACAGAAAGCGTGAGGGGGTTGAAAATCTCGAGTGTGGCAATGTTAGACACACCAATTGAATCAGGAGATGTCTCATATGAGCGTGGATTTAAAAAGGTGTTTATGAAGTAGCTTCCAAGCTCTTTGATATCATCATCCTCGATTTCAGAGAAGAACACCGAAGGATGGGATTCATCATTTCCTAAAGTGTATGGTGTTTTCTCTAGAGAAGGTTCCGTGACAACCAAATTATTAGAAGGATTTGAAGGAATTTCAAATTCAGTTTCGGTTGTGTGTATCTCCTCTAGTTGGTCGGGGCATGGCTCGACTTCTTCCTCAGGGAATTCATCAAATACGCCAGTGTAAGGAGTGTTTTCAAGGATTCTTTCTAGGATGGCTTTCCTTTCACTAACGATTTTATGTGAGAATGACCCTCCTGAGGCAGTGTCAAGATGCAGAGCAGCCTCCTTGTTAAGACCACGATAAAAGTGATAGTGTAGGACATGGTCAGGCAAGGAAAGGTTTGGACCAGAATTGGTAAGACTTGTAAATCTAGCCCAGGCTGCTCCTCGAGTCTCCTTCTCTTTTTGTTTGAATGTAAGAACTTCTATTCTAAGGTCAGCGATTCGATAAAGAGGGAAGAAAGCAAGACAAAAATTGTCTCGAAGTTCATCCCAACTTCTATTTACGTCTCTTACGGAATGAGTATACCACTTTTTCACTCTACCTAAAAGGGAGAACGAAAATAATTTCCATTTAAGTGTCTCTTGTGTCATGCCAGCAATAGTGCGACAAGAACACAACTGCTCAAATTCCCTAAGGTGTGTGTATGGATCGTCGTCTGCTAACCCAGAGAATGATAACTCTCTAATGATGTCTATGAAAGCAGGGCGAAGCTCATAGTCATCTGTAAGAATGGGGTGTGATGATGGTGGAGGCTCCAACAAGTCGCCCTTTGGAGCAAAGAATTTATATATAGGAGTTAAGTCCATGTGGTAAGAAGTGTGGTGGTGAGGTAAAGGTGGTGGTAAAAGAAAAAGGTGGAAAAAGAAAAGAAACACGTACGATCCTAGTTCGATTCTAGAACAGCTACCGTTTCCCGGCAACGGCGCCAGAAAGCTTGTTGGGTATTTTAAACGCACACAGAATAATCCGCAAGCGCACGGATACCGATGTAGCTTTCACCCGAGAGTATTCCAGGGTATCGATTTCCACAGGGAATGTGAAGTGTACTAGAAGAATTAAGAACGTCCAAGAAAAGAATGGTAATGTGGTTAGAGAGAGATATAGGGTTTTCTAAGCGGGTCTATTTAATTAAAGGCTCGCTATACTTTACTTACTTCGGAGCAACAATACCTTTCTGATTCTCGAAAAAGACTGGGAAAAGGGTAATCGGGAGAAGGCTGCCAAAAAGCTCTACGAAAACACCAATCCTAACGTGGTGGATTATAACAATCTACAAAGTTGTCACCCCTGTAGCTACCAGAACTATCCGGAGGATTGGGCGCAAACTCAGGTAAACCCTAGTCTAGACACCGTGTCTACACTAACGCTTACTACTCTAATCAGATATCATAATTAGAGCACTCAATACGAGCGGAGATCCAGTAAATAAAATAAAGTAAGAACTGAAATTAAATATAATACTTAGAAATAATAAATGAAGAACCTGGAGATTGCTTGAAGACGAACCAGATGCTGCACCAATACAATGTCGAGGAAGATCCAACAGATCCGGATCCTCCTCAGCTCTCTCCTTCTCCTCTCTCTAATCCGATCTCTAATTACAACTAGATGAACTAGACAACTAGAACAAGAACTAGAACTAGAAGAACTAGAACTAGAACTAGAAGAGATTCATCTAGAAAGACCTCTACTTCTAAATGAAACCCTAGTTTCTGATGTGGAGATGAATAATGAAGATGGAGATGCCTGGAGAGGGGGGTCTGGGGTTGCTTATATAGCCCGAGTGAAGTAGGGGGCAAGGAATCGCCATGTCATCGATCCGCGTCACGTTTATCGCCCACCGTCGGATCCTTTCATCGAATTTTGTAGACCATGGGATCAAACCTACCTTGTACGGACGTGAGGACTCTTGGGGATCTCGGGAGAATATTCCTTAACGATGCTGCGTAGAAAACCGGGCAAGAACCGAACTCTAAGAGCCCGAACCGAACCTGAACCGGTGCGGATACATGGGTGTATGCCGAGTCTCTGTGTGATGAGTGATTGTCAACGGAGATGATGCGCATGTTCTTTGGCTTGTGTTGTGCAGGTGTCGAGCACGGAGACAGTGGTCGATGGCGGGTGAAGGTCAAGTTGCGACGTGTCGTGCCGACGGACCGGGCGCGATGAAGGATGGGCGTGCCGTGCGGCGGACGTGCCATGCCGATGTATCGGACGGTGAAGGGCGGACGTGGACTTGGACTGATGGACTGGAGGCCGGAGGATCAGCTGTGGTGGCTGGCAGCCTGCGACAGCGACAAGCGGAGAAGTGCGATCATGTCGGTGGAAGGGGTGCACAGGCGATGCATCCCTTCTACGACGCCGGTTTGTTGGTAGAGCCCGGGAAAAACCAACGGTGGACGGTTTCCAGGTTTGGGCCTCAAAACCTGGGTGCTGGGTTTCCAGGTTGAGCCTCAAAACCTGGGAGTGGGCCGGTTTCCGAGTTTGGGCCTCAAAACTCGGGCGCTGAGGGTTTCCGAGTTTGGGCCACAAAACTCGGGCTGGAGGCTGGTTTCCCGGTTTGGGCCTCAAAACCGGGGGCTGATGGAAAAGGCTGGTTTCCCGGTTTGGGCCGCAAAACCGGGGGTGCAGAGTGGTGGCGGCACGTGGCGGCGATCTGAAGGTTGCGTGGAGGCGACGCGGAAGACCGTGCGGGCGTGGCCGTCGGATCTACCTACCACCAGCGGGTGGACTAGAATAGCCTTAGGGTTAGGCTGGTCCGCTCTGTAAATTAGAGTAGAGAGGGGTAGAGTAGGAAATAGACTTAGGCTAGGTTAGTATAAGTAGTCTAGGGGAGACACCCTCCTCCCTATCTCAATCTCAGTTAGAGCTTTCATTTCCTAGGGTTTCCACTCTCCCACACCCCTGCTTTAGCTAGTTGAGATCCGCAGAGAGACTCCACTCTGTGTACTGTTGATTCGAGGAAGTGAGGCCGTATCCTCACCTTGGATCCCATCTCTTGGTGTCAATTCGCGTTTTGATTTCATGTTCATCATGTTCTTCGCGGATTGCTTTGTGCCTTGAGTTTTCCCGTCGCTTGATCTTTGTGCTCGGTTCATCTTTCACGATTCCGTTTGAACTGAGTTGCTCTAGATCGTGAGGCACTTCTTTCCACCGAAAGAAATCATCTCTAACCTCACGGTCTAGGAGATCGATCAAGTTTTAGTTTCGGGTCTCTTTTTCTTCTTTCCCCCGAATTCCTTCGATTCACCGATTTGGAGTTAGGTTCGAGCCATGATCTCTTAGAGATAGCTCACTAACCTCCTTGTGACTCCTCAGATCGAATCCCAAGCCTAGAGCACTTGATTCGGAGGAGATCGGGTTGAATCGCCGGAGTTTCAGTGCAGTCGCGGGGTGACCGGACGCTCTGTCGGGCTGACCGGACGCACGCTTTCAGAGTCCGGTCGTTGAGCACGGCGCCAAGCTTTTCTGCGTACTGACCGGACGCTCTCGACCGGACGCTCTGTTTGCATTTCGACCGGACGCTACGCTTGCACTGTTCCCGTGTCATTGTCTCATCTGACCGGACGCTCAGTGAACGACCGGACGCTTGAGCTCCGTGCGTCCGGTCGCGAACAGAGAGCTCCCAGAGCTGTTTTCTGACGACCGGACGCGTCCGGTCCCTGCTGACCGGACGCAGGCCAGAGTCCGGTCGCTGCAGTTTCGCGCGTCTTCGTTCGCGGTTCGTTCGTTCTTGATCGGATTTGAGTTCCGTCTTTTGGGTTGGCTTTCTAGGGTTGTCTAGTGTCCCGCTGTGCTTCTAGGAAGCATCCACCCTACATCTAGGGTCGTGGACATTAGCAAGCTCTAGGTTTCGCTTTTGGGGTTGATCTTGGGACAGTGGCATCTAGTTTCCGAAAGGAAATTTTTGAAGCTCCCATTCACCCCCCCTCTGGTCGCTTTCGGGTAGCTTCTCGGTCCTTCAATTGGTATCGGAGCGGGTTAAGGATCTTCCACCTTAGCCGGTTCCAGATCCACCGAAGGCGACATGGATCGCGGCGTGGGCAAACCGCCGTTTTTCGATGGGACGAACTATGCGTATTGGAAGATACGTATGTCGGCCTATTTGCAGAGCTTGGGCGCTTCGATCTGGGATATTTGCAACTCCCCTGATTACGTGGTCTTGGCTGCTCGTGTGACTCAACAGCAGGTCGATGAGCACGATGCCAATAGCCGAGCCCGTAATGCTCTTTTCTCTTGTTTGAGCATGGGTGAGTTTGATCGTGTTTCTCACCTCGCTACGGCTCGGGAGATCTGGGACACTCTCATGCGTTTTCATGAGGGCACCTCTCAAGTCAAAACCCGACTCTACGAGTCGTTCAAGCGAGAGTATGAGAACTTTAGACATCAACCTGGTGAGAGCATAGAAAGTTTATTCGCTCGCTTTCAGGTGATTGTCAACAGGATGAGGGCTAACAGAGAGCAGTTGCCATTTGACGATCATGAGCGTGCTTTGAAGCTTTTGCACACTCTTGACCGTTCGATGTGGGACTCCAAGGTTCAGGCAATCATCGAATCGCCGAACTATGAGACTCTCACCTGCGACGAGCTCTTCAGTAAGCTCAAGTCCAGTGAGATTGATGCTATGGCGAGGGCTTCTTTTGAAAATCCTTCTCGCCCGTCCATGGCTTTGGTTTCCGGCTCTTCCTCTAACCCCTCAGCTGGCTTTGCGCTTTCTTCTCTCTTTTCTGTGACAGAGGACCAGCTGGAGTCTTTGGGAGACGACGAGTTGGCTTTGCTTGCCAACCGGTTCTCGCGGTTCCACAACAACCGCATGAACCGTCGTCGCGGAGGAGGACGCACCGGATGCTACGAGTGCGGCGACCCCGACCACTTCATCGCCGACTGCCCCAAGAAGAAGAACAAGCATCTTGGGAAGGGCGATCACGGCCACAGGCGCGACTCCAAGTACAAGGAGAAGCACGTTCCCCCAAGGCACAAGAAGCGGGGCGGCTTCAACAAAGAGTACATCAAGAAGAAGTACTTGGAGAAGCAGCAGGCTGAGCAGCGAGCGTTCTTCGCCACGCTCAGCGACGTCGACGGCTCGGATGACGACTCCGCTCGATCGAGTGATGACGAGTCCGAGAAGAAGAAGCTGGAGGACACGTTCAACGGCTTGTGCTTCTTCGCCGGCGACGAAGGCCTGTGTACCATGGCGCTCGGAGATGAGGTCGACGGCGAGCCGGAGCGTACCCCTCGGAACGACGACGACGACGACACCTCCCAGGTATCTCTCACCTACGACGAGCTTTCCTCCGAGGTTGAGAAGTTGACTGCTGCCCTCCTTAGCCAAGATAAGTTGCTTAGGCGTGCCGCTAGAGAGCGCAAGGAGTTTAGGCAGAAGTGGGAGGACACGGTGAAGGAGCTTGAGGTCGCTCGGTCCACCGTGGTTGTGTCGGAGGAGTTGGAGTGCGAGAGTTGCGCCGCGCACATGACGGATCTTCTCACTCTGAGGAGTAAGCATGCTGCGCTGGTAGATGAGGTGGATGAGCTCCGAGCTAGGCCGCAGCTGTTGGGTGCGTGCAAGACTTGTCCTGTCTTGCAATCTGAGTTGGCAGAGAAGAATGCCAAGCTTGAGTCTTTAGAGAAGGCCAGCTCAGATAGCACTTGTGTCATGAGGTGTGCTTTGTGTGAGGGCCTGGAGATGGAGATTGCCAATGTGAAGCATGGCAAGATGCAAACCGAGGAAGAAAACACATACCTTCGGTCCATCTTGTCATGGGTCTCCAGTAGTGAGCCGCAGCTCGGGATGATGATCTCCCAATTCAAGCGAGCTGTTGGTGCCCCTGGTGTAGGTTTTGCTCAGAGTGTTGATCTCTCAGCTTTTGGGAAGATTGGAGAGTCTAGTGGTCTGAACCCATGTGAGAAGCCCAACTCCACCACTACTCCCAAACTTGCCAAGCTTCCACTCAAAGAGCCAGCCAAGCCTATCACCAAAGATGGTGTGGTTGAGGAACCCCCGAGAGCTCCTCCCAAGAACCCAGTTTGGGCACCCAAGCCAAACCACCTCAGAAACAAGCTTGATGCTATGCCACCCATCCGTGAGGAGCTGCCACCGAAGGGCAAAGGCAAGGTGAGCCACACCCACAGCCCTGGTCACCAACAACCCCCTGTGCGTGCGGTGAGGTACCAGTGTGATTTTTGTGGGAGAGATGGCCACTTGAGCGAGTTCTGCTTTAGGCGCAAGAGAGAGGCGCGCAGGGCTCGGGAGACGGAGAACCCGGACATGTACCATCCAGCTCATGGTGGACATGTACCGAAGGCCCAGAGGAGAGCTGCTAGGTCCGGACGACAGGATCCCAGGCCTAGGCAGGAGATGAGAGCCCCGAGGAGGGAGACTAGGCCTAGAGGTCCAGCACCTCAGTTTGTTAGGCCTAGGCAGGAGAGAGCTCCGAGGAGAGACGCTAGAGCAGTTGAGCCCCAGGCTCCTAGGCGTAAACCTCGTAGAGAGCGTGCCCGACGGGGTCCTGCTTTTGCAGGTAACGGACCCCGTGGCGGAGGCTTTGTTGAGCGCTTTCCCCCACCGCAGTTTGAGTACCGCGGTGAGCGCTTCTTCCCCAGCGGACCACGTTTTCCTGTGCGTGGTGATCGCTATCCCCCTAGACAGGATGGTTTTTACACTGACCGTTCTTTTGAGCAGCCGGCCCAACACTGGTTTCCTTCTTATCTTACTAACCCCAGTGTTGGACCGTATGTTCACCCTATGTCTTTTTATTGATGTAGGAGGAGCGGTTGGAGGACATTTGGCTTGTGGATTCCGGTTGCTCGAGGCACATGACCGGAAATGCCAAATGGTTCTCCAGCCATAGTCCGGTCGCCGGAAAAGAGTACATAACCTTCGGCGACAAAGGTAAGGGCAAGGTATTGTCCGTTGGTGCAGTGCGGGTTAATGAGCACTTTGTGTTGCGCGAGGTTGCTCTTGTTTCTAACCTGCATTTCAACTTGCTTTCTGTTTCGCAACTTTTTCGTGAAGGCTATGAGATTCGTTTCAAACCGAACCTTAGCCGGATCTTAGATCCTCAGGGTGATCTTGTATGTCTGATTTCACCCTTTGGGAATGTCTTTCGCGCGAATTTCTCAAAGTCGTTTGGATCTTCTCGCTGTCTTTTGGCTAGTCCTTCTTCTTCTGATCTTTGGAAGTGGCATAGGAGGCTCGGTCACCTGAGTTTTGACTTGCTTGCAAGACTTAGCTCACTTGGCTTAATCCGAGGATTGCCCAAGCTTTCGTTGGAGAAGGATCTAGTTTGCCATGCTTGCCGGCATGGAAAGATGGTTGCTGCTCCCCACCATCCTTTGACCAAGGTTATGACCTCGCACCCCGGAGAGCTTTTGCATATGGACCTTGTTGGTCCGGCTCGGGTGAGCTCGGTTGGTGGGAAGTGGTATGTGCTTGTTATTGTTGACGACTTTTCGAGGTATTCATGGGTCTTCTTTTTAGTTGAGAAGTCCGAGACATTCTCCTTCGCTCGCGATCTGATTTTGCGTCTTCAGAACGAGTTCCCTTTGAACTCGATGCGAGCGATTAGAAGTGATAATGGTTCCGAGTTTAAAAATTCGGATTTTGAGAAGTTTTGTAAATGCCTTGGTTTGGAGCATCAGTTTTCTTCTCCCTATACACCACCCCAAAATGGTGTTGTAGAGAGGAAGAATCGGACCCTTGTTGAGATGGCCAGGACGATGCTTGATGAGCATAGGACTCCTAGGCGCTATTGGGCCGAAGCTATGAACACTGCATGCTATATTTCGAATCGCATTTTTCTGAGAGTGTTTTTGAAGAAGACCTCTTATGAGTTGCGTTTTGGTCGCCAGCCCAAGGTGAGTTATTTTAGAGTCTTTGGTTGCCACTGTTTTATATTGAAAAAAGGCAACCTAGACAAGTTTGAGTCTCGTTCTTCTGACGGTGTGTTTTTGGGTTATGGCACTCACACTCGAGCTTATCGTGTACTTAACCTTGACACTAACCGAGTCATGGAGACATCAGATGTCTCCTTCGACGAGACTCTTGTTTGTCCCTCTTCTCGTTTTGAGCGTGCAGGTGATCATGAGGTTGGAGAGCCTTTTTTTGATGATGAGGACGAGGGTGCTGAAGGTATAGATAATCCAGCACCCCCTCCACCTGCCGTGCCGCAAAGGGCGGCCTCGACGACGATTCACGGCCCCGACACTTCTTCTTCCTGGGGGCCGTGGGATCCCCCACCTCGCGCGGTACCTTTTGTACCCAGGGTGGAACCAGCTGCTGTTGAGGGGGAGGTCACTTCTTCCCGGGAGGCGCCACGACATATCCAGCGCCAGCACCCCCCTGAACAGATGATCGGCGACATCGACGAGCGAGTTACTCGCTCCAGGTCACAGCACATCTCGCACTTTGCTCATTCTGCTTTTGTTGCGTCTTTTGAACCCCGAGATGTTGGACACGCATTGACGGATCCGGACTGGGTCAATGCCATGCATGAGGAGCTAGAGAACTTTGAGCGAAATCGGGTTTGGGTTCTAGTGCCACCACCTCCTGACTGTAAACCTATTGGGACAAAATGGGTTTTTAAAAACAAGCAAGGAGAGGAGGGCCACATTGTGAGAAACAAGGCCCGGCTTGTAGCGAAGGGTTATAGTCAGAAGGAGGGGATAGATTATGAGGAGACCTTCGCTCCTGTAGCTCGTTTGGAGGCTATTAGGATACTCTTGGCTTATGCTGCATCCATGGGTTTCAAACTTTTTCAAATGGATGTCAAGAGTGCCTTCTTAAACGGCTACATTGAGGAGGAGGTCTATGTCCAGCAACCCCCCGGTTTTGAAAATCCCAAGTTTCCAAACCATGTCTTTAAACTCCACAAAGCTCTGTATGGTTTGAAACAAGCCCCTAGAGCCTGGTATGAGAGATTAAAAACCTTTTTGCTAGCTAAGGGTTTTAAAATGGGATGTGTTGATAAAACGCTCTTTCTCCTCAAGCAAGGCAAAGATACTCTCTTGGTCCAAATTTACGTGGATGATATCATTTTCGGTGGTTCTTCTCACGCTTTGGTTGCCAAGTTTGCAGATACTATGAGCAGGGAGTTCGAGATGAGCATGATGGGCGAGCTGACCTTCTTTCTCGGGTTGCAAATTAAGCAATCCCGAGAAGGGACGTTTGTGCACCAGGGCAAGTACACGAGGGACTTGCTGAAGCGGTTCGACATGGGTGAGGCCAAGCCTCTTCCGACGCCCATGTCGATGACGACTGCCCTGGATGCCGACACGGATGGAGAAGCAGTGGACCAGAAGGAGTACCGCAGCATGATTGGATCGCTGCTCTACCTGACGGCGACACGGCCGGACATTCAGTTCGCCGTGTGCTTGTGCGCGCGCTTTCAGGCTTCGCCACGCACTTCTCACCGTCAGGCGGTGAAGCGCATATTCAGGTACCTTCGTTTCACGCCTGAGTTCGGGATTTGGTATTCTGCTTCCTCCACTCTCTCGCTTTGTGGTTTTTCTGATGCTGATTTTGCTGGTTGTCGCATTGAGCGCAAGTCCACTTCTGGGACTTGCCAGTTTATTGGATCTTCTCTGGTGTCGTGGTCTTCTCGCAAGCAGTCTAGTGTCGCTCAGTCTACCACGGAGGCTGAATATGTTGCTGCGGCTAGCTGCTGTTCCCAGTTACTCTGGATGATGGCCACTTTGCGTGATTTTGGTTTGAGCTTTACTCGAGTTCCTTTGCTTTGTGACAGCACGAGTGCCATTAGCGTTGCTAAGAACCCTGTGCTTCACTCGAAAACCAAACACATTGATGTGCGCTTTCATTTCTTGCGAGACCACCAGGAGAAGGGTGATATCGACCTTCGCCATGTCGATACTCATCACCAATTGGCTGATATTTTCACCAAGCCTTTAGACGAATCAACCTTTAATAGGTTGAGGGGTGAGCTTGGTGTGTGTTTCCCCTTTTAGATGGGGGAAGCATTTTGAGATGTACAGACTGACTCTTTTATTTTGAGGCTCTTTTCTTTTGAGTTTCTTGAGTCCTTCAAATTGGTATCTTCTTTCTTTCAGTTTTGTGTCGGGCATACGCATTTACATTCTGAGCTTCATGTCTATATTCACTAGAATGTAATTATGCTCTTGTTAGTATTGCTCCGATACTTATGATGATGCTTGTAGCTTATGCTCCTTCTGATCACTGTTACATGTTATGAGCGAGCTATTTTTGGAATGGTGAATTATGCCTAATGTATATAAATCTGAAAATGTTCACCATTGAGATATGCAACTAGCATGTGTAGGGTGTGTTGAGTCCATTCCTGCTTTTCATATATGCTAGGTTGCTATGTCTCTAGTTCTGAGTCATTCACTTGCTTGGTTGTTCATAACTTGCTTAAAATCTGAACCAAGTATTGTTGAATTGAAAAGATCGAGATGGGATTGCTTGTCAACACCTCATGGTATTGAGACTGTTTCTCATTGCACTTTGAGTTAAACTTGAGCCATGTAGTGTATGACCGAAACCGTTGCTTTAAGCTTCTGATTGCTTCGGCATAGGCTTCGCACGGTTGAAAAGTTAGGCAATGACAAGCTTTCAACCTCTCGCAATCACATGCCAAAAATGAACTTGTGAATTCTTTTACCGCTGCAACTCCGATATGAATTTGAAATCACAAGGATATGCTTCATTACTATGCATGATGATTGAACTTTGCTAGGGGTAGTTCACCTTGTATATATGCTTAGCACTTGTTTGGATTCCTTCTATACATGTCTAGTGCTATTTTGATGGTGACTATCCTTTTGGCTTAAAATTGCTCACATGCTCATACGCTTCATATTTCGTACAAGTGATCAGTTTGAGCCTTTGCTATTTGAGTGCTTAATTGAGATGTTGGAGCTATACTGATTAGAGCATCTTTGCACTCTTTTGACTATATACTTGAAGCTCCTAACTTGCATTTTGACTTCATATGCATTCTGAAGGAGATCTTGTGTTCAGGGGGAGTTTATGTGAAGGGAGTTGATTTTCCGATACCTTTTGACCTTGATAAGTGCATTTTCAACTAGGGGGAGAAATTTATGCAAATCATATGCTCCTGTGTTGATCAACTAAGGGGAGAATCATTTGTCCTAGTTGCTTGCATTTGTCGAGGGGGAGTTTGCTAGTTGTGTTGAGCCGTTGCCTCTGTCTTGAGGGACTAGCAAACGTTCCTAGCTTTTCATGAGCTTTCATAAGCCTTTTCATTTGGCTTTCAATTGGTATCGTCTGGTGTGCTTTCCCATTTGGTTTGGGTTGATTTCCAATTGGTTCGGAGTGATTTTCTTGCTAGTTGTGTTGAGCCTCTGTGCCTCTTTCTTGAGGGACTAGCATTTTGCTTCTGTTGTCTTCCGATCTTCAATTGGTATCTGCTAGCGGTGTTGAGCCTGTTCTACCTCTTCTTGAGGGCTAGCTTTACTTTGCTTGGTTGCGTCGAGCCGTTGCCCATGTCTTTGGGGACCAAGTTTTTCGCTTCATCCACTTGACCTTCTTTGGCTTTTGATAGGCTTTTGGGTCATTTGGTTGGGTTTTCTCTTCCCACTCCTTCCTACCTCCTTCTTCTTATCATGATTTGTTGTGGAGTTGACAATGCACTCATCAAGGGGGAGATTGCGGATACATGGGTGTATGCCGAGTCTCTGTGTGATGAGTGATTGTCAACGGAGATGATGCGCATGTTCTTTGGCTTGTGTTGTGCAGGTGTCGAGCACGGAGACAGTGGTCGATGGCGGGTGAAGGTCAAGTTGCGACGTGTCGTGCCGACGGACCGGGCGCGATGAAGGATGGGCGTGCCGTGCGGCGGACGTGCCATGCCGATGTATCGGACGGTGAAGGGCGGACGTGGACTTGGACTGATGGACTGGAGGCCGGAGGATCAGCTGTGGTGGCTGGCAGCCTGCGACAGCGACAAGCGGAGAAGTGCGATCATGTCGGTGGAAGGGGTGCACAGGCGGTGCATCCCTTCTACGACGCCGGTTTGTTGGTAGAGCCCGGGAAAAACCAACGGTGGACGGTTTCCAGGTTTGGGCCTCAAAACCTGGGTGCTGGGTTTCCAGGTTGAGCCTCAAAACCTGGGAGTGGGCCGGTTTCCGAGTTTGGGCCTCAAAACTCGGGCGCTGAGGGTTTCCGAGTTTGGGCCACAAAACTCGGGCTGGAGGCTGGTTTCCCGGTTTGGGCCTCAAAACCGGGGGCTGATGGAAAAGGCTGGTTTCCCGGTTTGGGCCGCAAAACCGGGGGTGCAGAGTGGTGGCGGCACGTGGCGGCGATCTGAAGGTTGCGTGGAGGCGACGCGGAAGACCGTGCGGGCGTGGCCGTCGGATCTACCTACCACCAGCGGGTGGACTAGAATAGCCTTAGGGTTAGGCTGGTCCGCTCTGTAAATTAGAGTAGAGAGGGGTAGAGTAGGAAATAGACTTAGGCTAGGTTAGTATAAGTAGTCTAGGGGAGACACCCTCCTCCCTATCTCAATCTCAGTTAGAGCTTTCATTTCCTAGGGTTTCCACTCTCCCACACCCCTGCTTTAGCTAGTTGAGATCCGCAGAGAGACTCCACTCTGTGTACTGTTGATTCGAGGAAGTGAGGCCGTATCCTCACCTTGGATCCCATCTCTTGGTGTCAATTCGCGTTTTGATTTCATGTTCATCATGTTCTTCGCGGATTGCTTTGTGCCTTGAGTTTTCCCGTCGCTTGATCTTTGTGCTCGGTTCATCTTTCACGATTCCGTTTGAACTGAGTTGCTCTAGATCGTGAGGCACTTCTTTCCACCGAAAGAAATCATCTCTAACCTCACGGTCTAGGAGATCGATCAAGTTTTAGTTTCGGGTCTCTTTTTCTTCTTTCCCCCGAATTCCTTCGATTCACCGATTTGGAGTTAGGTTCGAGCCATGATCTCTTAGAGATAGCTCACTAACCTCCTTGTGACTCCTCAGATCGAATCCCAAGCCTAGAGCACTTGATTCGGAGGAGATCGGGTTGAATCGCCGGAGTTTCAGTGCAGTCGCGGGGTGACCGGACGCTCTGTCGGGCTGACCGGACGCACGCTTTCAGAGTCCGGTCGTTGAGCACGGCGCCAAGCTTTTCTGCGTACTGACCGGACGCTCTCGACCGGACGCTCTGTTTGCATTTCGACCGGACGCTACGCTTGCACTGTTCCCGTGTCATTGTCTCATCTGACCGGACGCTCAGTGAACGACCGGACGCTTGAGCTCCGTGCGTCCGGTCGCGAACAGAGAGCTCCCAGAGCTGTTTTCTGACGACCGGACGCGTCCGGTCCCTGCTGACCGGACGCAGGCCAGAGTCCGGTCGCTGCAGTTTCGCGCGTCTTCGTTCGCGGTTCGTTCGTTCTTGATCGGATTTGAGTTCCGTCTTTTGGGTTGGCTTTCTAGGGTTGTCTAGTGTCCCGCTGTGCTTCTAGGAAGCATCCACCCTACATCTAGGGTCGTGGACATTAGCAAGCTCTAGGTTTCGCTTTTGGGGTTGATCTTGGGACAGTGGCATCTAGTTTCCGAAAGGAAATTTTTGAAGCTCCCATTCACCCCCCCTCTGGTCGCTTTCGGGTAGCTTCTCGGTCCTTCAACCGGTTGAACCAGGCGCTGTGTGCATTAACTGGGGAAAAATAGCTTCTCTGGCCAGCTGGGCCGGCCGGTCCGAGCGGCCCATCTACCCTCCATGCGGTCCAACTGCGCAAACCAGCTAGGGATCCTCTCCCCTTGCGCCACGTGGCCTTCAGGCCTGGTCGTACGAGCGACCGCGGCTTCCCGCCTGCTCCTGGCGTGCGAGCGCATGCGGTCTCCCCTCCCTCTGCCACGTGTCGTTCACCGATTGGGAGGGAGGTTGCCCGTGCTCCTTTACTGGGGGACAGCTGCTGCTGCTGTGGGGCCCGCGACCAGGGTCTGCCCCCCTCCAGCTGCATGCACCGGCGTACGCACGTTGCTGGCGCCATGTGGCAAGAGTTGGTTGGCCCTGCATGGCACTATTCCACGTGGGTCCAACTTATTATTTGCGAATTTAATATCTTCTCACTCTGTGCTCCAAATATAGCAAGTAATATATCCATTTCGATCAGCGCGACGAGCTCTTCACAATGGTGTACTCTAATTCGCCATTTGAGATAGTTTTATTCGGTGAAAAAAATCAATATCCTGCAAAACAATAGAGATCACCAAAACTCGTGGAACTCGTTAGAATAAACCCTACAACTATGCTTTATGTTTTATTTCATGTTAATTCTTGCAATAGTTGATGGTATAATATTGACTATAAGGACCGTCAACAGGAAGTGAGTTTAGAAACACAAGAGTTGATGAGCTATGTGATGAGTTTGGAATCAAGCATCAATTCTCGGCCAAGTACACTCCACAATCCAATGGGATAGTTGAAAGGAGGAATATGACACTCATTGATATGTCAAGATCTATGCTTAGTGAATACAATGTGAGTGATTCCTTTTGGGCCGAAGCAATCAACACGGCTTGCTACTATAGCAACCAACTCTATTGTCACCCTCTATTGAAGAAGACACCGTATGAGCTCCTCAATGATAGAAAGCCCAACATTTCTTACTTTCGGGTCTTTGGGTGCAAATGTTACATATTGAAGAAGGGCACAAGACTTGGAAAGTTTGAGAAGAAATGTGATGAAGGGTTACTTCTTGGTTACTCCACTACAAGCAAAGCCTATAGAGTGTGGAACAACACAACAAGAATAGTTGAAGAAGTCCATGATGTTGAGTTTGATGAAACCAATGGTTCCCATGTAGAACAAGACAATCTAGATGATGTGAGAGGAACACAATTGGTGGAAGCTACGAAGAACATGGACATTGGTGATATAAGGCCAAAGCAAGTGATTGACATAGAAGATGACAAAGATCAAGTGCTCTCTCCTCCAAACATGCATGACAATGATGTTGCAAGCTCTAGTGGTTCTCAAGATCAACAAGATGTCAGTACAATTGCAAGTGCTCAACCGGAACAAGTGCTACAACCAACACACATTGCAAGAGATCATCCCTTGGATCAAATTGTTGGTGACATAAGAAGATGTGTGCAAACAAGACCAAGATTGGCTTCATTTTGTGAACACTACTCATTTGTATCATCTATTGAGCCAACCAAGATTGATGAAACCTTGATGGATGTTGATTGGGTGAATGCAATGCATGAAGAGTTGAACAACTTCACCCGCAATGATGTTTGGGAGTTAGTGGAAAGACCAAAGAACACAAATGTTATTGGTACAAGATGGGTCTTCCGGAACAAGCAAGATGAAGATGGCATTGTTGTAAGGAACAAAGCAAGATTGGTTGCACAAGGATACACTCAAATGGAAGGCCTTGACTTTGGAGAAACCTATGCACCGGTTGCTAGATTGGAAGCCATTAGAATCCTAATTGCTTATGCTTGTGCTCAAAACATCAAGCTCTATCAAATGGATGTGAAGAGTGCTTTTCTCAATGGATTCATCAACGAGTTTGTGTATGTTGAGCAACCTCCCGGGTTTGAAGACTTGAAGAAGCCCAACCATGTGTACAAGCTCAAGAAGGCACTATATGGGTTGAAGCAAGCACCTAGAGCTTGGTATGAAAGATTGAGGGACTTCTTGCTAGCAAAAAGGGTTCAAGATTGGGAAGGTTGACACCACTCTTTTCACCAAGAAGATTGGAAGTAGCTTGTTTGTGTTGCAAATCTATGTGGATGACATTATCTTTGGATCAACCAACCAAGACTTTTGTGAAGAGTTTGGGGAGATGATGGCTAAAGAATTTGAGATGTCTATGATTGGAGAGCTTAGTTACTTCCTTGGTCTACAAGTCAAGCAAATGAAGAAAGGCGCTTTCGTTAGTCAAGGCAAGTACTTCAAGGACATGCTCAAGAAGTTCGGGTTAGATGAAGCTAAAGCAATAAGCACTCCAATGGGCACAAATTGACATTTGGATAGTGACTCTAGTGGTGACATGGTGGATCAAAAGCTATATCGGTCAATGATTGGAAGTCTACTCTATGTGACCGCATCAAGGCCGGATGTTATGTTTAGTGTGTGCATGTGTGCAAGGTTCCAAGCTTCTCCAAGGGAAAGTCATTTGAAGGCAACCAAAAGAATATTGAGATATTTGAAGCACACTTCAAATGTTGGACTATGGTATCCCAAGGGCTCTCAATTTGAATTAATTGGATACTCAGATTCCTATTATGCGGGATGCAAGGTTGATAGGAAGAGCACATCGGTCACTTGTCAATTGCTTGGAAGATCACTTGTCTCATGGTCATCAAAGAAGCAAAATAGTGTTGCACTCTCTACCGCCGAAGCCGAATACATATATGCGGGTAGTTGTTGTGCACAATTGCTATGGATGAAAGCAACATTGCAAGATTATGGGGTCAAGTTTGGACAAGTCCCATTGCTCTGTGATAATGAGAGCGCCGTCAAAATAGCCACCAACCCGGTTCAACATTCAAGGACAAAGCATATTGACATAAGGCATCACTTCATTAGAGATCATCAAGCCAAGAAGGACATATCTATTGAGAGTGTGGGCACTAATGATCAACTTACCGACATCTTCACCAAGCCACTTGATGAGAGAAGATTTTGCAAGCTAAGAAATCAATTGAACATCCTTGATTTCTCCAACATGAGTTAAATGCAACCCCACTTATGACATGCCTCTCCTCCAACAAAGCAAGGTGCAATTGTTTGGCATGTGCATTCATTCTTATTAGGTTGTGATCTAGTTCATATAGCCATTCATTTACTTGTTTAAGTTCATTCATGGCAAATCAAATGAATTTGAAGTATATATGGTTCCACTATTGCTTCTATGTTTAACTTGTTCTAGTGGAAGCATATAACTTGCTTGTGAGCTTGTAACTCTAATGTTTAATCTAGCAAGTGAGAAGTAAGTGTCTAACCAACGTGAGTAAGATAACCATTGTAAAATGTGTGAAAAAGCTTACTCTAGAGCAAATCGTGTTAAATTTCTTATGATCATGTGCTAGTTTAAGCCATAACTTGTTCTTTGTTTGCATCTCCTTATATACATCTATTCTCTCTTTGTCGAAACCTTTATGATAATTGTTGACAAAGGGGGAGAAAAATGCTGAAAAGTTACAAGGGATGGAGGATACAAATATAAAAGGTTAAAACTTGAGCATACAAATAGGGGGAGCAAGCTCATAAGCATGTATGTTGCATTTTCTGAAATGAGCATATTCATATGTTTGTTTGCACTGCATAAGCTATTATTTTGATATCCATGCTTATGTGGTGAATGCTAGTGATAGTATATGTTTGATGAATTGCTTACTAGCATAGCAACTAGACATACTCTTGTTTCAAGTGTCTCAAGAATTTTTCTATAATGTTGATCTCACGGGGTTCTTGAGTTTTGATGTATGTCTAGTGTCAAATGGTGCTAAGGATGGTATAATATGTGCACTCTGATTGGTATCACGCTTCAAAGGTCCATTCTTGTGCCTTAGCATCATTATTAGTAGTATTGCTCATCTACATTTCATATCCATACATGTGTGCTAAATTTTAGAATCGTACTCTATAACACATATGTAGGGGGAGCAAATACTATAAATATGGTTACTTTTAAAAAATCATATATCTTTGTTTGGGTTGTCATCAATTACCAAAAAGGGGGAGATTGAAAGCCCTAGTTTGATTTTGATTAATTGATGAAACCTATTTGGTCTAATCCTATTGCTAAGCATGTGTGTAGCTAATGAGAAAGGATTACGACCAAGCCTTTGATGCAGCTAGCTAGATGGAGACCATGTTGGATGGTGACGGCCACAAGTTCTCAAGTGATCAAATGCTCTGTCTTCGGTGAAATGGAAAAGGGAAAGATGCCATTGCTCAAGTTGAGATCTTAGTTTTATCTTTTCTCTTGAGTGATAGGCAAGCCGGACTATCAAGAGGGATACATTTGAGGCTAGCTAGATGTGGAGAAAAGTGCTCATGACATCTAACTTCTAGCGCTTGAGAGACACCGCGCACTCACGAACACATAGAGGTTTTCTGGGTGTGGTCGGTAGTACCGACCAGGGGGGGTCAGTAGTACCGCCCAAGGGTGATGCGTTGTTGACACTTACTAACGTCGCTACCAAGAGTAGAGATAAACTCTATCCCCGGCAACGGCGCCAGAAATGCTTGTTGGTATAAATTAACACACACTCTACTTTATCCGCAAGCGCACAGATAAGATCTACCGATGTAGCACTTCACCGGAGTAACCCAGTTTTAATATCGAACCCAAAGGAACGGATAGTGTTAAGCCTTAAAGTCTAACCCCTGAGTAGCTAACAAGGACGGAGAATCTAGAAGTATAGAGGGGATCATTAAGGTGATCTAATTCCAATTTAAGAGTGATATGTTTATATTATTCTTAGTGGGGAAGTTGCCATAAAAGGTCACAAACAGAGTATGAATCTTTTATGCAAATGTATAATCCTACCGAGCCTACACACGGGTAAGTGGACTATAGAAGAATCAACAAGGCTATAAGAGTCACCCTTGCGAACAACCACTACTACCGGCGTTATAGGAGGCATATATGAGCTATCAAGTCTAAGCACCACGCTTACACTATCCAACTACTCTAACTCTAGAATGACTAGAATTAAAGTACTCAAAAGAGAGTCATAAATCTTTAAGAATAATAAGAACAATAGCTCAAACTTAAATATAGACGTTGATTACCGAAACAATCGCTGAAGTTGATGATGAATTTGAATCCGCAGGTACAAGATGAAGAAGTGGATCCGACAGGCCGGAGCTCCTTCTTGATCTCTTCCTCTCTCTCTCTCTCTCTCTCTCTCTCTCTCTCTCTCTCTCTTCTAGTTCTAGTATAAGACTAGGTTCTAAACCTAACTAGAGGGGTAACTAGTCTTCTACTTGAAAGCTGGCTCTTGATTACAACTAGATGAACTAGATCTAATTCTAGATGAACTAGAAGAGATTCATCTAGAGGGACCTCTACTTCTAATTGAAACCCTAGTTTCTAATGTGGAGCTGAATAATGAAGATGAAGATGCCTGGAGAGGGAGGTCTGGGGCTGCTTATATAGCCCTAAGGGATCAACCGCGGCCGTTAGATCAAACCGACTTCAGGGACGGTGGAGATGAGTCCTAGGGTTCGGTGGAGGAAGCTTGCAGAAGACGGAAGCCAGCAGGCCTAGGGGGGACCGATCGGTGGGTCCAGGGGACCGGTCGGTCCCACCTGGAGGTGGACCGCGGTGCCCTTTCTCGTGGTGTGTCTACGTGTTCTCTGGAGTCTTCTAGAAGTATCCCGACGTGGCGGTTGCGTTATCTCCCGACGGTTTCCTTCTATGGGAAGCTATCGGTGCCGATTTCCTGGTTTAGTCCCTGCAGAATCATAACTCACCAAAACTCGTGGAATATTGTCAGTTGAAACCCTAAACCTTTGTTGGTGATCAAATTCTTGCCCTTTTCATATTTATTTGTCCCTTAATTTTGATAGCTAACCAGTGTCAACAATTCCCCCAAGCTTACCTTTTGCTAGTCCCTTAGCAAAACCAAAACTTAACAATGGATCAGGAGTTGCTACTATATCTTCACTTCCAACAGGTATACTTGCTGTTAAATAAAAATTCTCCGAAACATATCATGTTATTCTTCATGAGGCTTATTACTCTTACCTTAGATCTTAAATAATTAAGAGATTGAACAATCGAATCAAGCACTATGTCTCTAGTTCTTTCACTTCACCTTTATCCCGGAGTTTTAATTAATTTTCAAAAGCATTAATACATATGTTGTCAAATTAAACAATGGATCCAAAGAGAAAGTCAACCAACCATTGAATCAAGAAGTGCATGTGTATGGAAAAATGGAGTCGAATGCTCTTGTGAATATATTCACTGTTGATTGTTCTTAGCTTCACTAAAGATAGAGCTAGGCAACTATCCCCGGTAACGGCCCAGGAATGCTTGTTGGCACTTGCTAACGTTGTTACTAGGAGTAGACTATGGAGTCTATCCCCGGCAACGGCGTCAGAAGTCCTTGAAGCAATACCGGTCACTATACCTAAAGGAGTGGAGCTAAAGCAGCTATCTACTAATGCCAAGCGGGGTTGTCAATCCCGACACTAGTAGGAGCTAGCTAGAGAGAATGCAATCTACCAGGAGGAGATTCTGCAAGCGCACAGAACTATCGTAGTAGCACTTCGCCTGGGAGTACCAGGTGTCAATTTATTTGATCCCAAGGGAAGGCTAGGGTGGTGTATGAGTTGAGTCAAGGAGGGGATGAGAGTCGAAGAAAAGAGAAAAGAGGAAAAGGGGGAAAGGGAAGAGAAGATGAAGGGCTAGAAAGAATATATGGGTGGCTAGGTAAGGATGAAGTGGATGGCTAAGGTAAGGTGGATGGATAGGTAGATAAATGAAATAGGATAACTAAGATAACTAACTAATAACTAATAACTACTCCTAGATAACTACGAAGCAAGATAACTACGAAGCAAGAGAGTTGCGAAGCAAGGCAGGCAAAAGTCAATAAAGCAACTAAGTTGAGTAAAGTTTTATTCCTATCTTGTCAAGTATCGAGGCGTACTAGCCTTTACCACTTACTTAGGTTGAACGCTAGCACAACGAGCCTTACTATTAAACTGGGCCAACTACGTGGTGGAATTCAAGGCGCACAGGGCTGTCACCTCCTGCTTGCTACCACAGCTATCCGGGGGTCCAGCCGTATCTGAAGGTAAGTCTATAACTAAGCACCACGCTTAACTATATTCTAACTATCTCAACCCTAGCTTTGAATGGAGACACCCTTGCGGACGTCAGAGCAAACACTTGACCTAATAAGATAAACACTAAACTAACTAAGCAACCTATTGGCAAAGATCAATCACTAAGCACACTAGAGATTAACTACTATGGCTAAGTGAATTGAACTGTAGGATAGCTAGGTCACACTCAAGGTACTTGATAAAGTAATACTGAAAGTAATGCTTAAAGTAATACTGAGTTAAAAATAAATGTACCTGAGATACAAGAGAGCAAACCAGACCATAGACGTCGGGAAATCAACCGACCTCCGATGCCAGTCGCTCGCACCCGCTTCTCTCTTAGCAAGCTCTACGCTCCTTTTACCAAGAACTTAGGCTGAGCTGTGCTAAACTAAGAGCCGCGCTGTAGCGAGGGCACTAGAGCTATACTCTCTCTACTAGCTAAACTACTTGCCTAAGCTCTCTGAGCTTCTAACTTGACCCTCACTTGCTTCTCTTGCTTGTGTGTTGCTTGATGTGGGATATGATGGTGTGGGATGTGAATGAAGGGATGCCTCCGGGGGGTATTTATAGTCTTGAGGAGTGAGGTGGGTACTTATAGGGGGCAGCCAACCGACCTAGGGTTAGGTCAGGTGGCGGGTGCCACCCCCTACTGGCGGCCGCCAGTCCCCTGGCCGTTGGATGCATCATCACTGATCCTACGGCCTCCAGGTGGTTGTCCAAGGCGGTTTGGAAGTCGGTTGCATGTCCTAGCAACCGACTTGGGTCATGATCCACGCCACTCCCCTCCGTAGCCCTCCGATCAAACTGACCTAGTGACCAAGGGCCAAGATTTGGCCTTGGGGTGGTCACATGGATCAGTGACGTGGCAGGGGGGATTCTGGGCCAAACCCTAGTGGTGGGCGCCACCTAGGGGTGGCGGGCGCCACCCCCCTAGGCCCATTTGGGCCCTAGTGAGTGGGTTTGGCCTCTGGTGGTTCAAATGTCCTAATTTGGTCCAAATTCCTGCATTCAAATAAAAATCTATGGACATGTGGAATTTGGTTAGTTTGAAACCTATTTGACTACATTTCATGCCTTTTCGGTGGACTTTAGGGTAGAATGTTGATGGTAAAACAGGTGTTTAAGGACCATCATCATTGACTCTCTTCTGTCTATCAGAGACATATGGCTATCAGGCTAATTCTACTGTCGGGCAAGTGCCCATTTTTTTTTCTAACGTTTTTTTTTCGAGGTTCCGGACACTTGTCCCTTTTTATTTCCTCGGGATCTATCTTTTTGAGGTTTCGGACACTTGTCCCTTTTTATTTCCTCGGATCTTTACTTTTTTTTCTTTTCTCTTTTTCTCTCTCTCTTTTTTAATAGCCAGATGCTTCCAACAAACTTATAAGAGGGTAGCAACAAATAATTATGAGCATTTATGCGGAAGATGCATGAAATGTGTAAGTGATCTAAATTCAATGACAAGATAACATCTCACAGGGTCACAAAGATTAATTTAACTCAATGCAACTATTAGTCATATTCATATTTAGAAATCTCCGGAACTTTAGTATTGTTTAGAACAAGATAATAGCAGCTCAGATCATCACATGTCATATCCCAATTACCTGGACCTTAGATTAAGTATTTGCCAACCATGCATTTAATTTTATTTTAAGGCATCATTATTAATGAGGAGAACTCATGCTTTGAAGGTTAGGTACTTGAAAGAAATTAGATAGAGCAACTATTCATCATTTCCATGCAAAAGATTAGAGAGAGAGAGTTCTCTTTAGTCATCAACTTCTTAAAGCAAACTAGACTATTTTATTTATTTAATCTAACACACTTTAAGATATAAAAGCTAATAATAATAGTAATAAAGACATACCTGAATTGCGAAGATAACGGGGGTGCGTCTCCCCCAAGCTGGTTCCCTTAATAGCGTTGAGCCTTCATATGCCCATATATTTTTGTCTCTTTTTAATTAATGGTGAGCCTTCATGTGCCCACATATTTTTGTTCTTTTCTTTTTAAGGGTGAGCCTTCATGTGCTCACATTTTTTTGGTGTTTTCATTTTTAAGAGTGAACCTTCATGTGCTCACATATTTTTGGTGTTTTGAATTTGTTTATGGAATGAAAAACTTAAGAGGATAAAAATACTTACGTGGATACATGGGGGTGCCTTCCCCCAAGCTGAATGTTGACGTAGTCGTTCGATCTTGCAATGTAGCAGACTGGCAGTGGATATGTCCTTACTCTATTAGAGCTTTGGTTGATGTTGATGTTTGTTGAGACAGTGCTCCAATAGTGGATGGAGCATTCACTTGCTCGTCAGCTTTTCTTGGCCTTTCAAATCCTGTGAAACTCAAATAGACAACAAAACTTGTGGAACAAATTAAGCGTTAGTGGTTGGCCACTCAAGCCTTAGTTGTCTAGAATTTCAGTAAGATCTCTTTCTCAATATTTTTTGTATTTTATATTTTTATGATGCATGAGAAAATGCACAGGATGAATGCATGCATATTTATTTTTATTTTTATGCCACCACGATGAACATTCCCGTGGGTTTTTACACACCATAGAATTATTCACATGGGGCTTCATAGTTTATGATGTAGTGTAACAAATGCAATATTTTTATTTTCTTTTCTAATGCAATGCAGAAATTAAAATGTTTGTGAATTAAATATGATGATGCAAGAAATGATTATGGATTAAATATGAGAAATATGCAGCAAAGTAAATATAAAGATAACTACCGATTTTTACCTTTTGGCGAAGGTTCGGATATTTAGGTCCGACGAACCGGACCTTCCCTTGGTTTAGACCTCCCAAGGTATGCCAGACGTTTGGAAAGTTGTTATTGATTGTACCTCTTAGGTGCAGACATTTTCTTCCATACTTTCTTGGTCTGAGTCTTCACTTCCTGTGGTTCACTGTCTTGAGGTTTCTCTTCTTCTTTTCTGGGACAGTGTCGATAGCTTCTTCTTCATGATTGGCCTCTCTATTCTTGATAGCTTGTCTTCTTTGGCTTTGAGAGCGGCGTATTTCACTTCTATTCTTCTTGGGTGCTTCATTAGGCATTTAGTTGATGAAGTTGCATCGTATCTTTTCTCCAGGAAAGTGAAAATGGATTTCCTCTTGTAAATGATTGTACTTGTAGCGTAGATGAATGGTCTTCCTAGGATGAGGTGGACATCATTGTCTTCTCATGTCGAGGATCAAGAAGTCTGTGGGGGCTTCATGACCTCTAATTCTGACTACGACGTCTTCCATCATTCCTTCTTATTTATGCCTCTTGATATGGTGTCACTCATGTCATTTGTTCGTCCAACAGTTTGAAGTGAAGCGTTAATTGTGGACGCTGACAACATCTTGCTCAGTGTGCATGTTTTTGTAGATCTAGGATCTTCACTCTCTAGAATTTAGGAGTTGACAAACTTCGCCCTGCTTGCTCAAGAGTGTGTCCTGCTCATAAAGACAAGGTAGAGATCAAGTGTATGGGCTCTGTTGGTGGAAAAACACCAACAGAACCAAAAGTTTTGTTTATTCCTCTCTAACCTTAGGCACATTGCACAAGACAAACTTGTTGTTTATGTGTTCTATTCAATCTTAACATGAGTGATAGGATCAGAGGATGAGCATGAAAGTAGCATCTTAAAATATTTAACAAATCAGATTACTTAACCTAAGGAAGGATAATCTATGCATAATGTGTCGATCTTTTCATGATTGAGATATATCATCTTCCAAAGGTTAGATGCACAACATTTTAGCTCATTTAGTTAAGACAGTGAGATTCAAGAGAGTAAAGCTAGGAACAAAGATCAAAGGACTAAACATATTGAGTTGATTAGGTTGGATCAAGTGAGATGCAACTTAAACATGTTTAGTTCTTTATTTATGTTCATACTAGAATCAAGAAGAAACTTTTAAAGTGATGGTTACTTACCTTGAAATGTTACTTTGTCATTGAAGAGTGATGAGTCAAACCACCTTGTGGAAGCTCCTCTTGCCTAGCTGGTTGTTGTTTATGAATGGCTTGTCTTCTCTTGTTTGTCTCACAGTGTGATTGAGAGGAGGAAGATCACAGTGGAATCATCTTTAGAGGTATTGACCTTCCTTCTCTTGTGTCGACTTATCAGTGAAGGCGCATTGTTCCTCGAGTATGCTGACTAGGATCCTCTCTCTTTCTTGTATTAATTCTGTACTATGAGGATGTAGGGACAGTTCCGCATTTTTCTCTTGTCAACCTTTCTTGATTTCCCTTTAATTATTGGGTTGACAGGAGACTTGAAATTAGAGCTGCTACTCGAGTGCCTCTATGATAGTCTTTGTCTTTTAATGTCACAACTGAGACTTGTCCTCTTAACAGTGTCTAGATGATGGAGATCTTATCAGCTGTTTTTCTTGATTTGCTAGCTCAGGTACTTTCTCTCCATCTTCTAACTCTTGTGGTGCAGTTGCTTCATCCTTCATGATGCCCTCCTTAATTCTTGGCAGTTGGCTCTCCCTTCGACGTCTTCTCTTGGTTCTCTTTGGCTGCTCATAAGTGATGTAGATGTTGAAGATGCAACGAAAGATCCAAAAGTTGACTTCTCCAGGTCCGGCAAAGATGATAACATTGATGGTGTTCAAGAACGATCTTCCAAGAATGAGTGATGGATCATATTCTTCTTCTCGACTAGGACAGGATCTAGTGGTTTGTACTGATCAAAGTGGTGAGTAGGAGATCGATATGTCTTGAAGTTGGTTTTCTCCTTCCTCCGTTTGATTGTGAAACACATCTAGACAACAGAATTGTCTCTCCCAGGCTGGCTTGTGATGTAGATGGACTCCCAATCAACATGTTCATGTGTTTGACATGTAGATCTTGCTATTGTTGTAGTAGTACCATCTTATCTCCCAAGCTAGCTCTTGATTAGAAGAGAAGATAACTCCCCACTTCTTGTCTTGATGTCTTGGACAATGATGGTTGCAGGCATAGGTTGTCTCATACGAGGTAAGTTGGATCCTGTTTATCATCAGTGCCCAAGCAAGACTCAAAGCTAGGCTAGCACCATTTGTGATCTGAGAGTAGGTTTGTGTGTCTATGGTTTGAGTTTTGGATGTTCAATGTTCAGACCAAACCATGGATGTTCAAAATCTCTCTTCTGCGTAATGTTAGTGGACATATATCCAAAGGATTGCAAGAATTTGAAACATGGGTTGTTATCCATAACTTATGTATTTTGCATCTATGCTAATAAAAGATGTTTTTAGGATTACTTTAGCATAGACTAGTCTTTCATGTGTTGGCTGCACTTTAACATGATTCAAGGCAAAATATAACTTGCAGTAGAAGTCAAAATAAATAAACTTTGATACTCACAGTTCTTTCATCCATGATGAATGAGTTGAGTCTTCATTGTGCAAAGTTGTTGAAGTTCATGTGTCTCTTCATCTCCAGCGTGAGTTCATCTCCGGACTTTCCCAAATTGATATTGAAAGTTTCTCTGCAGGGGTTAGTCCAACAAAATATCCAACATCCACTATAGCATACCGTCGGCTCAGAAACCAACCTAGACACCACGTCTAATTTGATTTAAGAGGGCATTCTAACCTAAGCATGCTTAAATTAAAAGGCCTTTGAAAGCAAGATCACCCACTCCTAAACTAGGCACCATGCTTCATTTAAGAGATGTATGAAAGTGCTTCAAACCTAAACATATACTATAGCAAATAAAGGTAACATGAAGGCATTATAGAGATTTACTTAGATGAAAAGCATGATGAGCATATCTTAAAGGTAGGGACAACCAAAATAGCAATATGGCAAGAGATGTTCTTAGAAAGTCTATTCCCCAAGCTTGGATTTTGCACAAATCAAGATTGGATGAATGTAATTCAATGTTGCATGATGATTGGTTGGACATACCCTGTGTTTGTTGTTCCTTCGTTCTTTTTTGCTCCAGACCTAGAAAGGTTAGTGACAAAATACCCGAAGGAATATTTCATAATTATATTTCTATGCTCATTACAAGTATAGTGCAGCAGAAAGGTAGGCATAGCTCATAACCAGGTATTATGATGGGGTGTAAGGATTCTACTGGTTATGGCTTGCTCATGGAGTAGTGATAGATAAGAGTGGAATTCAAAAACAACATTCATACGAATGAAAACAAAAATAATGAAAAGACTGGGACAAAAGGAAAAGATAAAAGTATGATTACAAGGTTAAACTAAGACTTAAGATGATCTACCGTTCCCCGGCAACGGCGCCAGAAATGCTTGTTGACACTTACTAACATCGCTACCAAGAGTAGAGATAAACTCTATCCCCGGCAACGGCGCCAGAAATGCTAGTTGGTATAAATTAACACACACTCTACTTTATCCGCAAGCGCACAGATAAGATCTACCGATGTAGCACTTCACCGGAGTAACCCAGTTTTAATATTGAACCCAAAGGAACGGATAGTGTTAAGCCTTAAAGTCTAACCCCTGAGTAGCTAACAAGGACGGAGAATCTAGAAGTATGTCTAACCCCTGAGTAGCTAACAAGGACGGAGAATCTAGAAGTATAGAGGGGATCATTAAGGCGGTCTAATTCCAATTTAAGAGTGATATGTTTATATTATTCTTAGTGGGAAAGTTGCCATAAAAGGTCACAAACAAAGTATGAATCTTTTATGCAAATGTATAATCCTACCGAGCCTACACACGGGTAAGTGGACTATAGAAGAATCAACAAGGCTATAAGAGTCACCCTTGCGAACAACCACTACTACCGGCGTTATAGGAGGCATATATGAGCTATCAAGTCTAAGCACCACGCTTACACTATCCAACTACTCTAACTCTAGAATGACTAGAATTAAAGTACTCAAAAGAGAGTCATAAATCTTTAAGAATAATAAGAACAATAGCTCAAACTTAAATATAGACGTTGATTACCGAAACAATCGCTGAAGTTGATGATGAATTTGAATCCGCAGGTACAAGATGAAGAAGTGGATCCGACAGGCCAGAGCTCCTTCTTGATCTCTTCCTCTCTCTCTCTCTCTCTCTTCTAGTTCTAGTATAAGACTAGGTTCTAAACCTAACTAGAGGGGTAACTAGTCTTCTACTTGAAAGCTGGCTCTTGGTTACAACTAGATGAACTAGATCTAATTCTAGATGAACTAGAAGAGATTCATCTAGAGGGACCTCTACTTCTAATTGAAACCCTAGTTTCTAATGTGGAGCTGAATAATGAAGATGGAGATGCCTGGAGAGGGGGGTCTGGGGCAGCTTATATAGCCCTAAGGGATCAACCGTGGCCGTTAGATCAAACCGACTTCAGGGACGGTGGAGATGAGTCCTAGGGTTCAGTGGAGGAAGCTTGCAGAAGACGAAAGCCAGCGGGCCCAGGGGGGACCGACCGGTGGGTCCAGGGGACCGGTCGGTCCCACCTGGAGGTGGACCGCGGTGCCCTTTCTCGTGGTGTGTCAACGTGTTCTCTGGAGTCTTCTAGAAGTATCCCGACGTGGCGGTTGCGTTATCTCCCGACGGTTTCCTTCTATGGGAAGCTATCGGTGCCGATTTCCTGGTTTAGTCCCTGCAGAACCATAACTCACCAAAACTCGTGGAATATTGTTAGTTGAAACCCTAAACCTTTGTTGGTGATCAAATTCTTGCCCTTTTTATATTTATTTGTCCCTTAATTTTGATAGATAACCAGTGTCAACATGCGTGCAATGCTCTCTGGATTGGGTCTCAGTTGACCTAGCGGTGGTACCGCTATAGAGCCGGTACTACCGAGGATCCAGGTCGTTTTTCACCCTCTCTGTGTTGGGACTGAGTTGGCCTGGCGGTTGTACCGCCATAGGGTCGGTAGTACCGACCCTCGGTGGTACCGTGGTCAGAAGGTGTTTTGCGATGCTCTCTGTGTAGGCTTGATTTTGACCTGTCGGTAGAACCTCCATAAGGCCGGTACTACCGACCATCGGTGGTACCGACCAGGGGTTAGTGGTTCCATCGGGTCAACGGTTGCTGTAACGGCTGTTTTTAATGCAGTCGGTACTACCAACCCAGGGGGTCGGTACTACCGACCGTGGCGCAGCAGTGACTGGTATATATAGCCGCTCGACCGGCTTCGAACCATCACCTCTCCCATTCGCCTGACCTAAGAGAAGAAAGCGAGCTCCCAAGTGTTGACCAAACTCCTCTCTCTCCCCCTTTGATTCTAGTGTGAATCTCTTGCAAGCTTTGAGCTAGGGAAGTGAGAAACATCGATCTATGTCTAGAGCACTTGGATCCAACATCTCTCCGACTTGATTTGTGTTATTTACTCTTGGGTTCTTCGAACCCTAGCCGGTTAGGTGTTCTTCGGTTGTTGCCCGTGATTGACTCATTTGTGAGGGCACTCCGAAGTGTTTGTATTACCCTCGTGATTCTTAGTGAAGAAACTCAACTAACCTTTGTGGTTGCTTGAGTGAGGCAAGGAGGTGAAAGAGACTCCGACCTTAGTGGTCACCTCAACAATAGGGACGTAGGCACCACTTTGTGAAGTGGTCGAACCTCGGGATAAATCTTGTATCTCGTGTGCTTGTTGGATTTGCATCTTTGGATATTTTGTTTGCACTCGTGTTTTTGCGTTCTTCCTCCCTCCTCTCTCATTCTAGGTGTGGGAAGGCTCGATGTACTCTTTGGGGAGGAGCCACTACTTGGACAGTGTATAAACTTCATCTACATCTCTTAGGAAAACCTTGGTATAAGCTAGATTCAATTTTGCATCTCGTTTCTTGATTTCATAGTTGTTCCTAGGTTGTCGGTAGTACCGACCCCTGGAGTCGGTAGTACCGACCCCGGTAGTACCGGCCCCTATAGTTGGTAGTACCGACTATGTGATTTGATATCTGTTTCGAGCTTTGAGTTTCAGGATTCTAGATTTTTGAATAGGCTATTCACCCCCCCTCTAGCCTTTCAAACCTTTCAAGTGGTATCAGAGCCTCATCACCATTTGTTTGAGGATTTACAACCTCCGGTGTTACAATGGCTCAAATCAACTATATGGGGAAGCCACCACATTTTGACGGCACCAACCTCGATTGTTGGAAGTGGAAGATGTGCGCGTTCACAAGAGGCATGAATAGGAAGATATGAGATGTGATCGAGCATGGCTTTGTGGTGATTGATACCGCCGATCCTACCCCAAGAGAAGAAGAAAAGCTTCAATTGAATGATGTGGCAATGAACCTTTTCTTTGAAGCTTTCGACACCAAAGTTTTTGAGCAAATCAAGAATCTTGAGCGTGCAAGTGAGATATGAGAAAGATTAGAGGAGACCTATGACGGCACCAAGGCTGTGAAGAGTGTCAAGCTATAAATTCTTAAGGACAAGCTTGCCACCTTCAAGATGCAAGATGATGAAAGCATACCGGAGATGTTTCACCAGTTGCAAGTCATTGTCAATGACTTGAAGGGATTGGGTGAGAAGGTGGATGACAAGGACTTTTCTCACAAGTTCTTGAGATGTTTGCCACCTAGGTTTGATACATTGGTGACAATCCTTTTGAGAGAAGGGTTGGATACGGTAACCTAAAACCATGTACTAGGTGATGTGGTCACTCAAGACACATATACCGCGTGGAATGGGATGGGGGAGCCCAAGAGGAAGAGAAGAAGAAGAAGACCGTGGCGTTCAAGGCGTCATCCTCCAAGAGCAAGAGCAAGGGCAAAGCAAAGAAGGAGGAAAGTGATGATGAAGCTAGCACAAGCGGAAATGAGTTAGATGATGAAGAAATAGCTCTCTTTGTCAAGAAGTTTGGCAAGTTCATGAAGAAGAAGAGCTTTGGGGCAAGAAAGAAAAGAGATTCATACAAGAGCTCAACTAGAAGATGCTATCGATGCAAGAGCAAAGATCATTCCATTGCGGATTGTCCACAATCTAGTGATGATGAAGATGATCAAAAGAACAAGAAGGACAAGAAGGAGAAGAAGAAGGAAAAGAAGAAGGGTGGATCCTATGTTGTTACATGGGATAGTGATGCTTCCTCAAGCAATGATGGTGATTCTAGTGATGATGAGAGGAAGACCACCAAGAAGAAGGCTATGGCTAGTCTTGCTATCTCAAGCAAGTCTTCTATCTTCGATGCTCCATCGACATGCTTCATGACTAAGGCCACTAAGGTGTCATCCGATGAGAGAGAGTGAGAGTGATGATGATGAGGATTACTCAAAGGAGGACCTCATGAGCATGTTACGAGATGCTCACTCTTACATTGAGACTAAGATGAAGGAGTGCAAAGAATTGCGCATGGCCAACAAGGCTCTTGAGCAATCCTTTGATGAGCTCAAGTCTACTCATCAGAGGCTACATGAAGCCCATGAGAAGCTTGATCAAGCTCACACTAGGCTTAAGGAAGCCCACTCCTCCCTCCTTGATCAAAGTAAGATTGAGGATGTTGTAGAGACATGCAATGTAGGAGTAACTTGTGATATACTTGATGAATCTTTTTACACTCCTATTATTGTTGCTCCTATCAATGCATCATCATCATCTAGCTCAATTAAAATGTCTACTCCTATTACATGTAACTCATCATTAGTAGTAGAAAACAAGAGCCTTAAGAACAAGGTAAATGAGCTCACTCATGCCTTAGGCAATGCCTATGGTGGAGACGCCCGCTTGCTTAAGTGCTTAGGTAGCCAAAGGTGTCCACTCAACAAGGAGGGACTTGGCTATGTCCCCAAGAAGGGCAAGGCGACTTTTTCTCCTCACAAGACTTGTTTTGTGAAGAGCAACGGTCGGTTTTGCAATAGATGCAAGCAATCCGGGCATATAGAGCAACATTGCTTTAACAAGAATAAAAGCAAGAAGCATGCATATGTTACATCTATTCGTTTTGATTCTTGTTATATGCTTACTAAGGGCACTAATGGCGTAAAGGCTAAGTACATTGGTGCACCCATGGTTGGCCTAAAGAAGAAGGCAATTTGGGTGCCCAAGAGCTTGGTTACTAACCTTGGAGGACCCAAAAATATTTGGGTACCTAAAAAGAATTGATCCTTTTTGTAGGTTAATTATAAAGCCAGAGGAAGGCATTGGGTGCTTGATAGTGGGTGCACTCAACACATGACTGGAGATGGTAGAATGTTCAAATCAATCAACACAAGTGCCAATGATCATGCAAATGCTATCACATTTTGTGACAACAAGAAAGGCAAGGTCAAAGGTTTGGGCAAGATTGCATATCCAATGACTTGAGCATCTCCAATGTGCTATTGGTAGAATCTCTCAACTTCAACTTATTGTCAGTGGCACAATTGTGTGATTTGGGATTCAAATGCATATTTGGTGTTGATGATGTGGAGATTGTGAGTGTTGATGGAAGTGATGTGATCTTCAAAGGATTTAGATATGAGAATCTCTATTTGGTGGACTTTGATGCTAGTGAAGCTCAATTGACAACATGCTTATTCACCAAATCAAGTATGAGTTGGCTTTGGCATAGGCGCTTGGGACATGTTGGAATGAAGCAAATAAAGAGGCTAGTGAAGCATGACATGGTGAGAGGGTTAAAAGATGTTCATTTTGAGAAGGACAAGCTATGTAGTGCATGTCAAATAATGGGAAAGCAAGTTGGAAACACTCATCCCAACAAAGGAATGATGAGTACTACACATGCACTTGAGTTGTTGCACATGGACTTGTTTGTACCAACCACATATGCAAGCATTGGGGGAAACAAGTATGGATTTGTGATAGTGGATGACTATACAAGATACACATGGGTCTTCTTTCTAGTTGACAAAAGTGAAGTATTTGGGACATTCAAAACCTTTGTCAAGAGAAGTCAAAATGAGTTTGATAGAAGAATCAAGAAAGTGAGAAGTGACAATGGAAGTGAGTTTAAACACAAGAGTTGATGAGCTATGTGATGAGTTTGGAATCAAGCATCAATTCTCGGCCAAGTACACTCCACAATCCAATGGGATAGTTGAAAGGAAGAATAGGACACTCATTGTATGTCAAGATCTATGCTTAGTGAATACAATGTGAGTGATTCCTTTTAGGCCGAAGCAATCAACACGACTTGCTACTATAGCAACCGACTCTATTGTCACCCTCTATTGAAGAAGACACCATATGAGCTCCTCAATGATAGAAAGCCCAACATTTCTTACTTTCGGGTCTTTGGGTGCAAATGTTACATATTGAAGAAGGGCACAAGACTTGGAAAGTTTGAGAAGAAATGTGATGAAGGGTTACTTCTTGGTTACTCCACTACAAGAAAAGCCTATAGAGTGTGGAACAACACAACAAGAATAGTTGAAGAAGTCCATGATGTTGAGTTTGATGAAACCAATGGTTCCCATGAAGAACAAGACAATCTAGATGATGTGAGAGGAACACAATTGGTGGAAGCTATGAAGAACATGGACATTGGTGATATAAGGCCATAGCAAGTGATTGACATAGAAGATGACAAAGATCAAGTGCTCTCTCCTCCAACCATGCATGGCAATGATGTTGCAAGCTCTAGTGGTTCTCAAGATCAACAAGATGCCAGTACAAGTGCAAGTGCTCAACCGGAACAAGTGCTACAACCAACACACATTACAAGAGATCATCCCTTAGATCAAATTGTTGGTGACATAAGAAGAGGTGTGCAAACAAGATCAAGATTGGCTTCATTTTGTGAACACTACTCATTTGTATCATCTATTGAGCCCACCAAGATTGATGAAGCCTTGATGGATGTTGATTGCGTGAATGCAATGCATGAAGAGTTGAACAACTTCACCCGCAATGATGTTTGGGAGTTAGTGGAAAGACCAAAGAACACAAATGTTATTGGTACAAGATGAGTCTTCCGGAACAAGCAAGATGAATATGGCATTGTTGTAAGGAACAAAGCAAGATTGGTTGCACAAGGATACACTCAAATGGAAGGCCTTGACTTTGGAGAAACCTATGCACCGGTTGCTAGATTGGAAGCCATTAGAATCCTACTTGCTTATGCTTGTGCTCAAAACATCAAGCTCTATCAAATGGATATGAAGAGTGCTTTTCTCAATGGATTCATCAACGAGTTTGTGTATGTTGAGCAACCTCCCGGGTTTGAAGACTTGAAGAAGCCCAACCATGTGTACAAGCTCAAGAAGGCACTATATGGGTTGAAGCAAGCACCTAGAGCTTGGTATGAAAGATTGAGGAACTTCTTGCTAGCAAAAGGGTTCAAGATTGGGAAGGTTGACACCACTCTTTTCACCAAGAAGATTGGAAGTAGCTTGTTTGTGTTGCAAATCTATGTGGATGACATTATCTTTGGATCAACCAACCAAGACTTTTGTGAAGAGTTTGGGGAGATGATGGCTAAAGAATTTGAGATGTCTATGATTGGAGAGCTTAGTTACTTCCTTGGTCTACAAATCAAGCAAATGAAGAAAGGCACTTTCGTTAGTCAAGGCAAGTACATCAAGGACATGCTCAAGAAGTTCGGGTTAGATGAAGCTAAAGCAATAAGCACTCCAATGGGCACAAATGGACATTTGGATAGTGACTCTAGTGGTGACATGGTGGATCAAAAGCTATATCGGTCAATGATTGGAAGTCTACTCTATGTGACCGCATCTATGCCGGATGTTATGTTTAGTGTGTGCATGTGTGCAAGGTTCCAAGCTTCTCCAAGGGAAAGTCATTTGAAGGCAACCAAAAGAATATTGAGATATTTGAAGCACACATCAATGTTGGACTATGGTATCCCAAGGGCTCTCAATTTGAATTAATTGGATACTTGGATTCCGATAATGCGGGATGCAAGGTGGTTAGGAAGAGCACATTGGGCACTTGTCAATTGCTTGGAAGATCACTTGTCTCATGGTCATCAAAGAAGCAAAATAGTGTTGCACTCTCTACCGCCGAAGCCAAATACATATCTGCGGGTAGTTGTTGTCCACAGTTGTTATGGATGAAAGCAACATTGCAAGATTATGGGTCAAGTTTGGACAAGTCCCATTTCTCTATGATAATGAGAGCGCCGTCAAAATAGCCACCAACCCGGTTCAACATTCAAGGACAAAGCATATTGACATAAGGCATCACTTCATTAGAGATCATCAAGCCAAGAAGGACGTATCTATTGAGAGTGTGGGCACCGATGATCAACTTACCGACATCTTCACCAAGCCACTTGATGAGAGAAGATTTTTGTAACAGAACCGACCAATTTGCACCAGATTAAGCACTGAAATCTCCGCTTAGCGCAAAGATCATCTAGTACTTAAGCTCGTACAAACCCGGTAGTCCAGAAATCTCGAAGGATTTCAAATCATTTCAACATTCAGCCAAGATCGTACTAGTTCAATGACATGTCCACAAGTTACAACATAGTTCAAATACATCGGAGTTCAAAACAATATTACAAACCGTAGTTTTGAGTAATAGCGGAAGCAACATAGTCTTAAACATAAGTTTGGATTGTTCTCAATACAGTGCCATATATCTGACCAGGTCCACAAAAGCATCGGATAAGGGAAGTGGTGACCATGCCCCTGGTCTAATCATCACCCGCCACCGGGTACAAGCAGTTCTCGCAGTAGCCAATGAAGCATTGGCCATCTGCAACAACAAGGGAATAAACCCTGAGTACAAGAAGGTAATCAGCTAGACTTACCCGACATAAACCAGAAATAATGAGACACCAAGGATCATGTAGGCTATGTTGGTGGGGTTGGCTACACATACTCCTTTGCATGAAAGCTTTCATAAGTAAAACTCATTTTTGGGTGTTGGCAGTTGCTTTTAATAATTAATTCTACATTACTAGGTTTGCACCTGAACTAAGAAAGCACTTGACTAATTAATCAAGCAAAAGTGACTATTTCATCAATAGCCTTTCAGATTCAACATCATAACCATCTTTAGTTCCATAAGTTCTATGGCAATGGTCTACAGTCAATTGCTCACTGTCCAGGAGCGATGGCGATTATAATCGATTCCTACCCAGCTGGGGACAAAATGTCTCACACTCGCCGGCACATCCGGCTATGGCAGTCGTAAGCTACCAGTCAGGAGATTCGAGAACACAACGCGCGGGACGTCCATGGGCCCTTCTACACCGGGGGTTATCTCAGTGCCAGGTCGCTCAAGCTATAACTGCCCACGGTCATGCCAGGTCGATCAGGCCCTGCCTGCCCTCGGACCATGCCAAGTTGTTCAGAATAGTTGCCCACGGTACATTTGAGGCCCTGGGTGTTAGGCGTCAACATCTCCATCACCGGCTCGAATAACCTTACTCGGCTTGCGGGAGGTACTCAAACCTACTCCGTTAAGTGATCGACATGTTCAATTTGACTGAAGGGATATTCCCGAACGGGTCCTATACGACACAGACGGGAGACTACTAGCACACAGAACCCATGTTCTGCAGCTCCTACATCCCGCCTCTGTCTCAAATTAATTATCACATGGTTATCTCCATGATAGTACAGGCAAATCATGATCAGTATCCACCTATATGCGGGAGACAGGAAATCACCCGACTTTTACCGATCTAAGCAGGGCTAAGCATATATCGAGCCTAGACCTAAACAGGGATATCAAGATATAATTGCAGGTGGACAAGGATAAGTAATAATGCATCAACGGTAGCAATCAATTGCTATAACCTAATGCAACAGTCATCATCAGGTTAATTGTAAGACGTTTGCAAACCGTAGGAGTTGGGATGCTCCGGGGCTTGCCTTTCTCGAAATCAGACGGACGGTGGTCGCGGCACTCGGGTAGTTCTTCGGCGTCGGTCCCTCCGGCTTCCTCGATCAGAGTCTCCTCCTGGTTCAGCTCTTCCTGCAACGACTGGTTCTGGGTCTCTTCCGTTGATCCTGTATGATGCATAAAATGTATGAATAGGATGAATGCACGTAGAATGCATATGTGATGCACACGATTAACAACATTCAGGAGATAAGCACATGTCATCTACTGCATTCTCTTCAACAAGGTAGTCAACATCATCCTAATGGTTATAAAAGACCTTAACATCTAACCAACCATTTAACCTTCCTAAGTAACTGGTTAAGATGTATAATTACCACAGTAACACCTGCTTAATTAATTTATTTCATCTAACTACTTGCTGAAATAAACCTATTTATTCATGCGTATAACAACAACCCATCCTAGACAGCTTCCGAAAAATCTACAAAAATTACCCTAGATTGATAACATGCATATCAATATCAGCTCACTGTCCAAATTTGAAGCCATTCGGATTTAAACACTGTCCCCTATGAAAAAGACAAATACCATGATGAAAAGGTACTTTGAACTATACTTCATAACAGAAAGTGTCAAACAACAGATTTCATATTTTTCTCCTAAACTTCTTAGCACAAGAGCAGTCCACAAAAATTATTAGGTTCAAATTCCTTATATTTTAATTACTACAATTTATACAAGAAAACACCATTTAACCATTTAAATTGCTACTGCAAAAGTACTTCACAGAACATCCCCATATTATATTTTTCTCTGAATCTACTCATCTACATAAACTTAACAAAACTGGAATCACATTTTTCTGAGCTATACAGAATTAGTTATGCATTTTCCAAGCTAACAACAATTTCCTAGATTAAATCAAACTGCATATAAAAGTGTCACCAAAAATGCATTTCACATTTTTCACAGGTAGATCTATTCATTCTTAATGCAACAAAATTTGTTTCACAGGATTTGGACTTAAAATTAGCCTTGAATGAATTTTTGAAGCTTTTTAACCAAATCTGCAAAACCTATTTTAAAGAAAACCTAACCTAAACTGCTATGGACACCCGGCTACAAGCACCTGCAGACACAACCAAAAACGCTATGCGCACCCAGCTACACCGAGCGCTAGCGCACCCAGACTTTTCTTCTTCTCTCTCCCTCTCACTGCCAATTGGCCCCGCTGGTCAGACGACCCCACTTGCCAGCGGTCAACGGGCCCACGCGTCGGAGGCACACGGCTCCCGCCGGAGTTGACTGGCGTTATCTCGCCGGCGGCGAGGTTTCCGGTTACACCAACTACCCGGCTAGACTCACCAAAGCAAGGCGGACACAGTCGGCTAGGTCTCATGGCCAGTGCATCACCGGAGCAAGCTCGACGGCGGCAATGGCGGAGCGGCGGCGCGGCAACTCTACGACACGGCTTTGCCCGGCTAACCCAGGGCTCGGCGGCGCGAGCATCGGCTCAAGCACTCCCTAAGCTATCTTCTGAGGCTGCTACCGAGCCTTGCCGGCCTCGGCATTGCCCGGCGCCACGCACAGCGGCGGTCCGCGGCGGACATGGCGGCGGCATGGCGAGAACCCGAGGTTTGCGCTCGACGTTCCGCCGGCTAGAGAGGGGAAGAGGCGAAACCAACCCTTGCTGGTGAAAGAGGAGGTTTGGGCGGATAGGTCGATGGAAGGAATCGGGCGGCGGTGCGTTGAGTGGTGAGAGATTGCTCGCCGGAGTTCGGTGGCGGCGACGGCTTTGGTGAACTGGAGAAGATGAGTGGAGGAGGATGGCGAGTTTGCGAGCGAGAGAGTGGGCGAGGAAGTGAGCTTCTGGCTCACGAGTGCAAGGCGGAGAGGAGGCAAAGGGAACGAAGGGCTCGGTGCATTGCACATGGCCGGTTCCCGTCAGGAGGGCTCCCGACCGGGCGCGGCGGCGCCAGGAATCAGCGGCCACGCGGCGAGCGCGCAGAGAAGGGGCAGAGCACGCGGGCGGTTTGGTCGGGATCCAAGGGCGGCGAGCGGCTGTTTGAACGGCCTGGCAGGCGGGCCTTCGGCGGCAGCGGCTGCGGCGGCGAGCAGTGGCAGCCAGCGGCGCGCGCGGGGAGGGGAAGAAGGGGCTGACAGGTGGGGCCCGCAGCAGGTTTAAACAAAAGAGGGTTTTGAAATTTCTTTGCTGCTCTTTATCTCCCAAACTAAGCCGAACTAGGAAAAGGTCCTAAAGGCAAAGTTGCTTCGAATTTTGCAAAGAACAATTGATCTCTAAGGCTCAAGTCCAAATTCTTCGTAGAAAAAGAATTTTACTCCTAATCCATTTTTCTAATGCAAGAAATCATATTTTAAAAACTTTTTCTGAGATAGTGCTTTTAAGCAAAGTTGTTCCATTCATCTGGATCTACAACTTTGGTTTAAAGCACTAGGTCAGAAACAGTAAGCAAAACATGGATGTACTAGAAGCTAAACAAGGCCTTAACTCTTAATCATACCAATGCACATGAAAAGATGAGATGCTATGCTCATGCTATGTCAAATTATGCATCTTAGGGTTGCTTAACACCTAGGGTGTTACAATTTTGCAAGCTAAGAAATGAATTGAACATCCTTGATTTCTCCAACATGAGTTGAATGCAACCCCACTTATGACATGCCTCTTCTCTGACAAAGCAATGTGCAATTGTTTGGCATGTGCATTCATTCTTATTAGGTTGTGATCTAGTTCATATAGCCATTCATTTACTTGTTTAAGTTCATTCATGGAAAATCAAATGAATTTGAAGTATATATGGTTCCACTATTGCTTCTCTGTTTAACTTGTTCTAGTGGAAGCATATAACTTGCTTGTGAGCTTGTAACTCTAATGTTTAATCTAGCAAGTGAGAAGTAAGTGTCTAACCAACATGAGTAAGATAACCATTGTAAAATGTGTGAAAAAGCTTACTCTAGAGCAAACCATGTTAAATGTCTTCTGATCATGTGCTAGTTTAAGCCATAACTTGTTCTTTGTTCGCATCTCCTTATATACATCTATTCTCTCTTTGTTGAAACCTTTATGATAATTGTTGACAAAGGGGGAGAAAAATGCTGAAAAGTTACAAGGGATGGAGGATACAAAAATAAAAGGTTAAAACTTGAGCATACAAATAGGGGGAGCAAGCTCATAAGCATGTATGTTGCATTTTCTGAAATGAGCATATTCATATGTTTGTTTGCACTGCATAAGCTATTATTTTGATATCCATGCTTATGTGGTGAATGCTAGTGATAGTATATGTTTGATGAATTGCTTACCAGCATAGCAACTAGACATACTCTTGTTTCAAGTGTCTCAAGAACTTTTCTATAATGTTGATCTCACAGGGTTCTTGAGTTTTGATGTAAGTCTAGTGTCAAATGGTGCTAAGGATGGTATAATATGTGCGCTCTGATTGGTATCACGCTTCAAAGGTCTATTCTTGTGCCTTAGCATCATTATTGGTAGTATTGGTCATCTACATTTCATATCCATACATGTGTGCTAAATTTTAGAACCATACTCTGTAACACATATGTAGGGGGAAGCCAATACTATCAATATGGTTACTTTTAAAAAATCATATATCTTTGTTTGGGTTGTCATCAATTGATGAAACCTATTTGGTCTAATCCTATTGCTAAGCATGTGTGTAGCTAATGAGAAAGGATTACGACCAAGTGTAACATCCCAAAAATTGCATCATTTTGAAAATAGGCAATATGATTTAATTGTTGCATAAAACCTAGTTAATAAATTATTTGCAAAAGCTTAAATAAATCCTAGGCCAAAGACCATGATGATGCATACATGCTGGTACGTATTTTATTTTTGTGATGATTGGTTTTACTCAAAACTTGTTTGAATTCAATTTGGACTTCATTTTGCTTTTGAAAATTCGATTCTGAAAATTGGAAAAGCTTTTTCCTTCTCCTTCCTCCTCCTTTCTCCCTTTTGGCCCGAGCCAGCCGGCCGGCCCGCTCCTTCCGGCCCAGTCGGCCACCGGCGCCTCACTTTTCTCTCACCGCCGGCCCGAGGCCTCTCCCGACGCCCCGCTTCCCTCCCCCCTCCTTCGCCCGCGTGGGCCATCTGCCCCGGCCCAGCTCATCGCTTGCGCGCAGCCCCGCAGCCGCTGACCAGCCTGGCCCGCTTGGCAGCTGCCTTGCCGCCGCGCACGCTCGCTCCCCCGCCGGAGTCCGACCCGAACATGAACCAGAGCTCCGGTCTCCATCAAATCCACGACTCCTCCTCGCTTTCCTATCTAATCTGGAGGCCTTCATAAAACCCCGAGCACCTGCCGCCTCCCCTCACGCGAAAAGCCCTCGCCTTCGTGCCCTAAATCGCTCCCACGACAAGCTCCGCCGTCTCCGAGTTTCCGCCGCCCTCCGCTTGACGTTCTGAGGTTTTGCAGCCGCTTCGAAGCTCCGCCAAAGCTTCGGGTCGACCTCGTGATCACGCTCAACCTCTCCTTTTCCGTTTTCGTCATCTGGATCGCTCACCCGACCTCGCCGTTGCTCACAGGGACCCCGTCGCCGCCAAATCAAGCGATTCGCCGTCCCTGAGCCAACATCGACGCCATCAACACCTCCGGTGAGTTCGCCTTGAGCTTCTCGATCGATTGGACCAACTCCCAAGGTCTCTACCGCTCTATCGAGCAATCCCGAGCCGCGCCGCCGCCTTTCGGCCATGGCGCCGCCGCGTTCTCTTTCTTCTCTGGCGGAAGCGCCGCCCCTTCCCTTCGTATCTAATCTGAGCCGTCCATCTTGGATTCAACGACCTCCATCGGCCGATACCCCTTCGGCGCAACTTTTGTTAAAGAGCCCCTCAAAGATTTTGATCTAAACCCGCGGTCCAGACTACACTGTGCGTTGAGTCTGTGATTTCTTCTTTATAAGTCCCTGTGTTGCTTCTTATTTGAGGCGCAGTCCAACCAATCTGCAGATTCGATTTAAACTGATTTTAAATTCAAATTCGAGTTTGGTTTATTTACAGTTTTGCCACCAGATTAAAACGCTTATAACTTCTACGTTTTTAGTCCGTTTTAGTCCGTTCAAGTTGCGTTAGTTTCGTTTCGAAAAGATCTATCTATATGTACGAAAATATATACTGTTTTCAGTAATTAAAATTTGAGTTAGGTTTAATCTACTAATTAAGGTTTTGTAACTTGTTTAGCTCATAACTTTCGCGTCATAATTCCATTTTTCGTGATCTTCGCGTTTATGTGATCGTGATGGAACGTAGTTTCTGTTTTCAAACTTTTTATATTATTTTCTTGCTGTTGGTGTAATGTTCTAATTATAACTTGTTTGCTTTGCATGATTGTTGTCCCGGTGATTGTGTGTTGATGTGGTAATCGAGTATAGACGGTGAGACATACGCTGGTGATCAGGAACCCTACTTCGACAACCAGGAGCAACCAGAGTTCTCAGAATCAGGCAAGTATAGCATGGGATCCTCCTTGATGTCCTAATAACCATAAATCACTATAATCACCATATGCATGTGTCTACCTTGATGCCTATTTAGATCTATCCTAGGTGTTGATCTTGTGCCTTGTTATCCTCGGTATGCATTGGGTAGAACTATGCTAGTGCTCAAATTAAACTTTGATCATGTGAATCTGAATTTAATGATATATGCAACTTGGTAAAATTTGCTTTTATAGCAACATGGTTTAGGAGCTACTATAAGGGATCACCCGGGATAACAGTGCAACCATGGGAGTTATATGGCTCTGACCTTAGCTCAGTATAAGGACCTTTTCTAGCTTGTTAGTGGACACCTGTATAGGCGCGTTGGATCTTGCCGAGACGGGTATAGTGCGGCTTCTGTCCACATGAGTATAGGCTGCGTGTTATTGTGTCACCTGGAAGGAGGGCTCTACATCCCCTTGCCTTAAGAACTAGCGACCCTAACTTGTTAGACGAACCTTTGAAAGGCTTTGCGTGTATCCTGCCCGCTCACCTCGGAAGTGTTATGGGAGTAATTAACCCGGGCATCTGGATATCACGACTCATCGGGTAAAGTGTACAACCTCTGCAGAGTGTAAAACTGATATATCAGCCGTGCTCACGGTTACGAGCGACCTGGAATTCTTATGGTATAGTTGTTGCTTTAATAATGTTTTAATGTGATATTACTATCTCGTTCAATGGTTTCATGTTCACATTGATTACATGTTTAATTGGGATAGTTATTATTGATGCTATCTAATGCTAAAAGTTTGCCAACTAAAAGCTACTGCAGTTTAACCAGTGTCAGCCTTATTTGAGCCCCATGAACCCCATGTTACACTTGTTAAGTACGAGATGTACTTATGCTTGTTTATTTCTTTCTACTTGGATAAAAATCTCGGATGGGTAACAGATTGCTTTGGTAATGATGACTTCCCTGAAGAGTTCTAGTCTTGCTGTCAACCAGTCATCTTCCCTGTGATGGAGCTACCGCGAGAGACACTTTATTTATCCGCTGCTATGTAAAGACTTTGAATAATATTCGTTATGTAATAAACATATGTGATGGTACTTCTTAATTTGTGGCTTATGTGTGTGATTGATCTCTGGGCACACATGAGTTATTGCATTCAATTTTGTTCTTAAAATTGGGTGTGACAAATGTGTATCAGAGCTATGTTGACTGTAGGACGCAAGCCTAGTAGTTTATGGTCGTTTTAGTGGTCTTTGCTTCTCATTCTTGCTATTCATCTTAGCCTTGTTAATTTAACAAAATTATATGCTTCTCTTTACTTGCTCTATTATATAAATATATTGATTCTATTCTATCTATCTCTTGGTCTACTCCATAGATGGCTCGTCGTACCGCCCGCAAGACCGTCGGAGGTCGCATGAGGTCAGGCCTGAGGGCAAGTAACCCCGTTCCGCAAGCACCGCAAGCACCCCAGGAGCCAGAACAGCAGGAGGTAGCACCGCAAGAGCCAGCACTGCAAGAACAAGCACCTCAAGAGGTGGAACCACAAGAGCCGGCACCACCAGTACAAGCACCCCCAGTAGTACCCGCGCCCCAGGAGCAAGCACCACCAGCACCACCAGCACCTGTACCACAAGCTCCAGCCCCACAAGCTCCAGTACCTCCCGCGCCAGTGCCCCCAGAAGTGCTTGAGGTTGAAGACGATGAAGAGCTCCCGATGGGATGGGACGTGGACTCCGGGTATCTCGTCGGAGCGCCCACAGCTGTCCAGAGTCCCACACATCACAGGCTGATGGGACTTTTTGACGTCTACTACCCCGACAAGAACATCATCGTACAGTACACCCATTGGAGGTACAGCCATCCCATGGAAAGGACCTACTGGAAGGCAAGAGTGACTGTCGCCGTCTGAGAACCAGAGAGTGGCCTATACCTGCATGAGATGGTGATTGGCCACACAGCTCGTCGGTCCACTCTAGCGTCAGCCTGGAAGCCGTGGCGGTTGAAGCTTACAAAGCATTCCAGGGTCGTCGCATTGAAGTCATGAGGGATGATGCATACCGCTACCTGCCCTATTGGAACAATGAGAATAGGGAGGCTATGGTAGAAGACCCCCATGCAACTCCAACCGTGAAGGCCACACGAGACTTTCTCCTTGACAGGGAAAGGTCTAACGCGGACTTGGAGAAGGAGGTGATATCCCTGGGAAAGGACCTCCAAAGATGCTATAGCACCATAGATGGGCTCTTGGAACTGCTCAACCAACCCCCTATGTACAAGAGGCTCCGTGAACCGCTCTACAAATAGGCATAGGTCACCCCTTTATGTAATAAGACGATAGTAGCAAGCGTTTTGTCGAGTCTAGTTAAATTTTGTGCTAGTGTGCTTCTTTATGTGTGAGTTGAATTATTATTATGCTTATGTGTGATTTGGTTCTTTGTAATGAGTGTTGAGATATTGTAGGCTTGTCTACAAATCTCATAATTATACATAACGTTTATGAATATTAAGAGAGTTAGTTATAACTTGTCCTATGCTGTTTTCTGGAGCAACCTGTGATATTTTGGTTATATCTCAAGTTCTGATCGTGCAACATGGCTAAAAATTTTATGGTGGAAAATAGACTCCTGTGTCTAACCAATGCCTCTGGAATCACCTCAATATCTGTTATGGTTTGTGAGATATTGCTGTTTCAAGTTAGAGTTTCTGCGCAGTTCTGAACTCTGGACAGATTTGTTTGTTCTCTGTTTTTGACTTATTTAACCACAGAATCTGGGAAAGTCACTTAAATAAAAGTTGTATATAATTTCGTCATCTTTCCAACCGTGTATGGTACGCCCTGTTTCGAATTCTGGAACTCAAGTTATGACTGTTTTTCTGTTCTGCTATTACTGGATCTCGCCCAGAAATTTTCAGATCTCTTGTTTCCTCTCATATAAGTGATCTTTTCTTAAAAAAGTTCACTAACCTTGAATCCCTGTTTGGAAACACAGATGGCCCCCAGAGGAGGTGGAGTTGGAGGTGGACGTGGACGTGGCCGTGGTCGTGGAGCACCTGTTAACCCACCACCACCACCCCCAGTTGACATTCAGCAGTTGATGGGCATCCAAGCCCAATTTATGCAAACCATGATGCAACATATGCAGAATCAGCCAGTTGGAGGAGCACCACCGATGCAAGTGAGGGACAAGAGGGGTGAGTTTTTGAAGGGTCACTCGCCAGTGTTCTCTCATGCTGCTGATCCCCTGGAGGCTGATGACTGGCTTCGTGCTATTGAACGCCAGCTTACCATCGCGCAATGCAATGACCAGGAGAAGGTGCTCTATGCTTCTGGTCAGTTGCAAGGAGCTGCTTTGGATTGGTGGGAATCGTTTCAGTTCGGTCAAGCCAACAATGCCCCACCTGTCACCTTCGAGGAATTCAAGACCAACTTCAAAGCATACCATATCCCTGCTGGTCTGATTGAGTTGAAGCAGGAAGAGTTCAGATCTCTGGGCCAAGGAGCCATGACCGTTGCTGAGTACCGTGACAAGTTTGCTCAATTGTCACGCTATGCTCCCGCTGATATTGCTCAGGATGCCGACAAGCAGCGTCGCTTCCTCAAGGGTCTGAATGATGGACTGGCGCTCCAGCTGATGTCCAATGAGTTCGCCAGTTACCAGACTCTAGTCAACCGTGCTATAGTGGTTGACAACAAGCGCAAAGAGATGGAGGCTAGAAAGAGGAAGCTTCAAGGTCAGTCCTCTGGTAGTAACAACCGCCCTCGTTCCAACTTCGCACCAGGCAATCAGCAGAGGTACCAGGGACCGACTACCCAGTGGAACCGCAACCAAGCCCAGCAACGTCCTTCATACCAGCAGCAGGGTAATAATCAACGCCCTCCACAGCAGCCTAACAACCAAGTTCAACGCCAAGGTACCCCCGTCAGCACCCCCATGAAGAATAGTGCACCTAACACTCCCAACAAGTGTTTTGTCTGTGGTGATGCTGGTCACCTCTCCTACAACTGCCCTAAGAAGCAGAACCAGCAGACTCCGCAGAACCAGAACAACAATCAAAGGGGACGTCCGAATCCATCACCTAACTCTGGCAAGGTGAATCACGTGTCCGCAGAGACCGTGCAGGAAGCGCCAGAAATTATGCTTGGTACGTTCAATATCAGCTCCATCCCCGCTACAGTTCTTTTCGATTCTGGTGCATCGCATACTTTCATATCACATACATTTGTTAGAATGCATAACCTACCTGTTAGCCTCATGAAAACCCCCATAATGGTTACCTCACCGGGTGGAGGATTGCAAGCTACGCTTCAGTGTATGCCTATAGATGTGTCCCTAGGGGGGGTAGATTTCTCAGTATCCCCAATTGTGCTGAGAACAGCTGGCATTGACTTGATACTGGGTATGGACTGGATGAAGAGGTGCAAGGCAGTTATACAGTGTCAAGATAAAGTTGTGGCAGTTACCACAGCTAAGGGAGACAGAATCAGTGTGAAGGTAGTGCTACAACCAACACCAACTGCAACCGTGAACCAGATGAATGAAGAGGTTTTCCAGGAAAATCTAGTGGTGGATGAGTTTCCGGATGTGTTCCCCGAGGACTTGCCAGGTATGCCACCTGATCGCGACATTGAATTTATTATTGAACTTTTACCTGGAACTGCACCTATAGCTAAAAGACCATATAGGATGGGAGTACCTGAATTAGAGGAACTTAAGAAACAAATTAGAGAATTACAAGAAAAAGGGTTTATTCGTCCTAGTTCATCACCTTGGGGAGCTCCTGTTATTTTTGTTGATAAGAAGGATGGTGGTCAACGGATGTGTGTTGACTATAGATCGCTTAATGAAGTTACTATCAAGAACAAGTACCCGTTGCCAAGGATTGATGATCTGTTTGATCAACTTAAAGGTGCATGTGTGTTCTCTAAGATTGATCTGCGCTCTGGTTACCATCAGTTGAAGATTCGGGCATCTGATATTCCCAAGACAGCTTTCACTACCAGGTATGGGTTGTATGAGTATACAGTCATGTCCTTTGGATTGACCAATGCACCTGCCTACTTTATGTATTTGATGAACAAGGTGTTCATGGAATATCTCGATAAGTTCGTTGTTGTGTTTATTGATGATATTCTGGTATACTCTAAAAACAAGGAAGATCATGCTAAACATCTGAGGTTAGTACTACAGAAACTCAGAGAGCACAAGTTGTATGCCAAGCGCAGCAAGTGTGAGTTTTGGCTGAAGGAAGTTTCTTTCCTTGGACATGTTATCTCTAATGGAGGCATCTCAGTAGATCCAAGCAAAGTTGAAGATGTGTTGAACTGGAAACCACCAACAGATGTGACCGAGATTCGCAGTTTCCTTGGATTGGCTGGTTACTATAGAAGGTTCATTGAAGGATTCTCCAAGCTTGCTAAGCCGATGACAGCTCTGCTAGAGAAGAATGCTAAGTTTGTCTGGTCCGATAAATGTCAGGCAAACTTTGAGGAGTTGAAGAAACGTCTGACCACAGCTCTGGTGTTAATACTACCAGATCTAAGTAAGGACTTCTCTATTTATTGTGATGCATCTCGTCAAGGCTTGGGTTGTGTACTTATGCAAGAAGGCCGAGTTGTAGCTTATGCATCGAGGCAATTGAGAAAGCATGAGCTGAATTACCCCACGCATGATCTTGAGTTGGCAGCTGTTGTCCATGCATTGAAAATTTGGAGACACTATCTAGTGGGTCACAAGACAGACATCTACACCGACCATAAGAGCTTGAAGTACATATTCACTCAGTCTGATCTGAACTTGAGACAGCGCAGATGGTTAGAATTGATCAAGGATTATGATTTGGAAATACACTACCATCCCGGTAAGGCTAATGTAGTAGCAGATGCCTTAAGTAGAAAGAGTCATGCCAATGGAATCCGAATTGCTCCAATGTCAGAAGAACTGTGTGCTGAGTTTGCACATCTGAATCTGGGAATTGTGATCAACAGAATGGAATTGGTACTTGAACCGGTATTGATGCAAGAGATACGTAAGAGTCAAATGGCAGATGAGAAGTTGAAGCAGTTAGCTGATAATATTGTTCTTGGCAAAGCACCAGGTTTTTGATTAGATGACGATGGTACGTTATGGCATGGGAAGAGGTTATGTGTGCCTGAAATCAAGGAGATACGTGAGACTATACTGCGAGAAGTGCATGAGTCAGCTTACTCCATTCATCCTGGAAGCACTAAGATGTACCTTGATCTGAAGAAAAAGTATTGGTGGGATGGACTGAAGCGAGATGTAGCCGAGTATGTCGCTCTGTGTGATACATGTCAGAGGGTGAAGGCAGAACATCAGAGACCCGCTGGGTTGTTGCAGCCGATGAAGATACCTGAATGGAAGTGGGAAGAAGTCGGTATGGACTTTATAGTTGGTTTGCCTCGTACTCAGAGAGGATACGACTCCATATGGGTAATAGTTGATCGATTGACCAAAGTTGCTCACTTTATACCCGTCAAGACTACTTATGATGGGGCAAAGTTAGCAGAATTATACATGGAAAGAGTAGTCTGTCTACATGGAGTTCCAAGAAAGATCGTGTCCGATAGAGGATCGCAGTTTACGTCACATTTCTGGAAGGGTATACATGAAGCTTTGGGTACAAGGTTGAACTTCAGTACCGCTTATCATCCACAAACTGATGGACAGACGGAAAAAACAAATCAGATTCTAGAAGACATGTTGAGAGCTTGTGCACTACAGTATGGCACCAGTTGGGACAAGAATTTGTGTTATGCAGAGTTCTCATACAACAACAGCTATCAGGAGAGCCTTAAGATGGCACCGTTTGAAGCTTTATATGGAAGACCGTGTAGAACACCGTTGTTCTAGGATCAGACAGGTGAAAGTCAAGTGTTTGGACCTGATGTGTTGAGGAATGCGGAGGAACATGTCAGAATAGTCAGAGATAACCTGAGAGCCGCTCAGTCTCGACAGAAGAGTTATGCAAACAACCGTCGTCGAGATCTATCTTTTGCAGTAGGTGATTATGTCTATCTAAAGGTGTCACCGATGAGAGGTGTGAAAAGGTTCAATAAGAAAGGAAAGCTAGCACCCAGGTATATTGGACCGTTCAAGATTCTTGAACGACGTGGTGAAGTGGCGTATCAGTTAGAGTTGCCTGAAAGCTTGTCAGGAGTGCATGATGTGTTTCATGTTTCTCAGTTGAAGAAGTGTCTGCGAGTGCTCGAAGAGCAGGTACCGTTGGAAGAGCTCACAGTCAAGGAAGATTTGACGTATGATGAGTATCCGACAAAGATTTTAGAAACAGCCGAAAGAGTTACCAGGAGCAGAGTAATAAAGATGTGCAAGATTCAGTGGAACTGGTACTCAGAAGCAGAGGCAACTTGGGAAAGAGAAGAGGATCTGAGAAAGTCATACCCACAGTTGTTTGAGTAAGCATCACTGGAATCTCGAGGACGAGATTCTTTAAGGGGGGTAGATTTGTAACATCCCAAAAATTGCATCATTTTGAAAATAGGCAATATGATTTAATTGTTGCATTTTATGTGTTGCATAAAACCTAGTTAATAAATTATTTGCAAAAGCTTAAATAAATCCTAGGCCAAAGACCATGATGATGCATACATGCTGGTACATATTTTATTTTTGTGATGATTGGTTTTACTCAAAACTTGTTTGAATTCAATTTGGACTTCATTTTGCTTTTGAAAATTCGATTCTGAAAATTGGAAAAGCTTTTTCCTTCTCCTTCCTCCTCCTTTCTCCCTTTTGGCCCGAGCCAGCCGGCCGGCCCGCTCCTTCCGGCCCAGTCGGCCACCGGCGCCTCACTTTTCTCTCACCGCCGGCCCGAGGCCTCTCCTGACGGCCCGCTTCCCTCCCCCCTCCTTCGCCCGCGTGGGCCATCTGCCCCGGCCCAGCTCATCGCTTGCGCGCAGCCCCGCAGCCGCTGACCAGCCTGGCCTGCTTGGCAGCCGCCTTGCCGCCGCGCACGCTCGCTCCCCCGCCGGAGTCCGACCCGAACATGAACCAGAGCTCCGGTCTCCATCAAATCCACGACTCCTCCTCGCTTTACTATCTAATCTGGAGGCCTTCATAAAACCCCGAGCACCTGCCGCCTCCCCTCACGCGAAAAGCCCTCGCTCTCGTGCCCTAAATCGCTCCCGCGACAAGCTCCGCCGTCTCCGAGTTTCCGCCGCCCTCCGCTTGACGTTCTGAGGTTTTGCAGCCGCATCGAAGCTCCGCCAAAGCTTCGGGTCGACCTCGTGATCACGCTCGACCTCTCCTTTTCTGTTTTCGTCATCTGGATCGCTCACCCGACCTCGCCGTTGCTCACAGGGACCCCGTCGCCGCCAAATCAAGCGATTCGCCGTCCCTGAGCCAACATCAACGCCATCAACACCTCCGGTGAGTTCGCCTTGAGCTTCTCGATCGATTGGACCAACTCCCAAGGTCTCTACCGCTCTATCGAGCAATCCCGAGCCGCGCCGCCGCCTTTCGGCCATGGCGCCGCCGCGTTCTCTTTCTTCTCCGGCGGAAGCGCCGCCCCTTCCCTTCGTATCTAATCTGAGCCGTCCATCTTGGATTCAACGACCTCCATCGGCCGATACCCCTTCGGCGCAACTTTTGTTAAAGAGCCCCTCAAAGATTTTGATCTAAACCCGCGGTCCAGACTACACTGTGAGTTGAGTCTGTGATTTCTTCTTTATAAGTCCCTGCGTTTCTTCTTATTTGAGACGCAGTCCAACCAATCTGCAGATTCGATTTAAACTGATTTTAAATTCAAATTCGAGTTTGGTTTATTTACAGTTTTGCCACCAGATTAAAACGCTTATAACTTCTATGTTTTTAGTCCGTTCAAGTTGCGTTAGTTTCGTTTCGAAAAGATCTATCTATATGTACGAAAATATATACTGTTTTCAGTAATTAAAATTTGAGTTGGGTTTAATCTACTAATTAAGGTTTTGTAACTTGTTTAGCTCATAACTTTCGCGTCATAATTCCGTTTTTCGTGATCTTCGCGTTTATGTGATCATGATGGAACGTAGTTTCTGTTTTCAAACTTTTTATATTATTTTCTTGCTGTTGGTGTAATGTTCTAATTATAGCTTGTTTGCTTTGCATGATTGTTGTCCCGGTGATTGTGTGTTGATGTGGTAATCGAGTATAGACGGTGAGACATACGCTGGTGATCAGGAACCCTACTTCGACAACCAGGAGCAACCAGAGTTCTCAGAATCAGGCAAGTATAGCATGGGATCCTCCTTGATATCCTAATAACCATAAATCACTATAATCACCATATGCATGTGTCTACCTTGATGCCTATTTAGATCTATCCTAGGTGTTGATCTAGTGCCTTGTTATCCTCGGTATGCATTGGGTAGAACTATGCTAGTGCTCAAATTAAACTTTGATCATGTGAATCTGAATTTAATGATATATGCAACTTGGTAAAATTTGCTTTTATAACAACATGGTTTAGGAACTACTATAAGGGATCACCCGAGATAACAGTGCAACCATGGGAGTTATATGGCTCTGACCTTAGCTCAATATAAGGACCTTTTCTAGCTTGTTAGTGGACACCTATATAGGCGCGTTGGATCTTGCCGAGACGGGTATAGTGCGGCTTCTGTCCACGTGAGTATAGGCTGCGTGTTATTGTGCCACCTGAAAGGAGGGCTCTACATCCCCTTGCCTTAAGAACTAGCGGCCCTAACTTGTTAGACGAACCTTTGAAAGGCTTTGCGTGTATCCTGCCCGCTCACCTCGGAAGTGTTATGGGAGTAATTAACCCGGGCATCTGGATATCACGACTCATCGGGTAAAGTGTACAACCTCTGCAGAGTGTAAAACTGATATATCAGTCGTGCTCACGGTTACAAGTGACCTGGAATTCTTATGGTATAGTTGTTGCTTTAATAATGTTTTAATGTGATATTACTATCTCGTTCAATGGTTTCATGTTCACATTGATTACATGTTTAATTGGGATAGTTATTATTGATGCTATCTAATGCTAAAAGTTTGCCAACTAAAAGCTACTGCAGTTTAACCAGTGTCAGCGTTATTTGAGCCCCATGAACCCCATGTTACACTTGTTAAGTACGAGATGTACTTATGCTTGTTTATTTCTTTCTACTTGGATAAAAATCCCAGATGGGTAACAGATTGCTTTGGTAATGATGACTTCCCTGAAGAGTTCTAGTCTTGCTGTCAACCTGTCATCTTCCTTGCGATGGAGCTACCGCGAGAGACACTTTATTTATCCGCTGCTATGTAAAGACTTTGAATAATATTCGTTATGTAATAAACATATGTGATGGTACTTCTTAATTTGTGGCTTATGTGTGTGATTGATCTCTGGGCACACATGAGTTATTGCATTCAATTTTGTTCTTAAAATTGGGTGTGACACCAAGCCTTTGATGAGGCTAGCTAGATGGAGACCATGTTGGATGGTGACGGCCACAAGTTCTCAAGTGATCAAATGCTCTGTCTTCGGTGAAATGGAAAAGGGAAAGATGCCATTGCTCAAGTTGAGATCTCAGTTTTATCTTTTCTCTTGAGTGATAGGCAAGTCGGACTATCAAGAGGGATACACTTCAGGCTAGCTAGATGTGGTGAAAAGTGCTCATGACATCTAACTTCTAGCGCTTGAGAGACACTGCGCACTCACGAACACATAGAGGTTTTTTGGGTGTGGTTGGTAGTACCGACCAAGGGGGTCAGTAGTACCGCCCAAGGGTGCTGCGTGCAATGCTCTCTGATTGGGTCTTAGTTGACCTAGGGGTGGTACCGCTATAGAGCCGGTACTACCGGGCACGGTAGTACCGACCCTCAGGTAGGTAGTACCGAGGATCCAGGTCGTTTTTTACCCTCTCTGTGTTGGGACTGAGTTGGTCTGGTGGTTGTACCGCCATAGGGTTGGTAGTACCGACCCTCGGTGGTACCGTGGTCAGAAGGTGCTTTGCGATGCTCTCTGTGTTGGCTTGATTTTGACCTGTCGGTACTACCGACCATCGGTGGTACCGACCAGGGGTCGGTGGTTCCATTGGGTCAACGATTGTTGTAACGGTTGTTTTTAATGCAGTCGGTACTACCAACCTAGGGGGTCGGTACTACCGACCGTGGCGCAGTAGTGACTGGTATATATAGCCGCTCGGCCGGCTTCGAACCGTCACCTCTCCCATTTGAGAACATATATGATGAATGATTGACATTTGTGAGGAAGGTTTGTGGCTTTTCCCGGTTGAGTCATTATTTGCTATGCGCTTAATGTTTATGACTAACCTTTGGCGTTGAGTTGTGGTGTGTTACTGTGTTGGTGTGCGTGTGCAACATGTGTCTCTTGGCTGTGTTGATGTGCAGGTGTGGAGCTCGGATACAGTGGTCGATGGCGAGGTGAAGGTCAAGTAGAGACGTGCCGTGCCGACGGACTGGGAGCGGTGAAGGATGGGCGTGCCGTGCGGCGGACGTGCTATGCCGATGTACCCAGAGCGGTGAAGGGCGGACGTAAGGCTTGGACCGACGGACCGAGAGGCCGGAGGACCAGCTGTGGTAGCTGGCACGTGGCATCGACGAGCAGGAGCACATGGGGATGTGTGATGCATCGGCCGAGTCGGGAGGTAGACGATGGCGTCGTGGCACATGGCGGGAGGTCGGACACGGGCTTGCGTGCGGCGCAAGTGCAGTCGGTCGAGTCAAGAAGGAAGGCGAAGGCGTTGTGCCCGACATGGAGGCTGGACATGCATCGGCATCGGTGCCGGTGGTCGGGGTGTGCGAATCACATCCCATCTACGGCATGGGTTTGGTGGTTGAGCCTCGAAAAACTACCCTCGACGGTTTCCGAGTTTGGGCCTCAAAACTCGGGGTGGCCGGTTTCCGAGTTTGGGCCTCAAAACTCGGGGTGGACGGTTTCCAGGTTTGGGCCTCAAAACCTAGGCTCGCCGGTTTCCGAGTTTGGGCCTCAAAACTTGGGGTGGACGGTTTGCCAAGTTTGGGCCCCAAAACCTGGGCTGGCGGGTTTACCGATTTGGGCCTCAAAACCGGGCGGAGGTTCCTATACAGAACGGTCGACACATGGCAGCACCGAGAGGCTTGCGTTGCGGTGAAGCTATCGGTGAGGAAGGCACGGTGGTCGACGGTGACGGCATGTGGCAGCATCCTGGAGCTTGCGTCGAGGCAAAGCGAAGGATGAGAAGGCGCGTGGCCGTCAGATGGAAAATGACCGAGTTGGACGGTTTTACCCTCAAGGGGGTATTTGGGTCAGTGCTTGATGAGAGGGCGTTTTGGTCTTCGGACGTGCGCCTATATATATGAAGGGGGCTGGTTAGGGCAGCCCATCCTTGGAGGTGTCACTCTCATTTTGTTCATGAAGGACCGAGAATGCTAAAGCAAGGCGACCAGAGGGGGGTGAATGGGAGCTTAAATTTCTTTCGAAATGTTGAGGCCTCTGTCCCAGAAAATCAACCCCAAGAGCAAACCCGAGACACGTGATGTCCACGACCCAGAGAGTGGGTGGATGTTCCCTAGGAACACAGCGAGACACCACAAAAAAACTTCCTCACCCAAGTTCACGCAAGTCAACTAGTGACAAGATGGACTTTGGGTAACCTCAACCTCCCCCGAGCAACGCGAGGGGGATTCAGGCTATTTCGTAAAGCGGGAAGCCCGATTTTAGTAGAGCACAAAGTCAGAAATCCAACGCAAAAACCCAAAATCAAATCCGAAGTCGTACGAGCAAACTGTGGACGAAACAGTGCAAAACTCACTGCATCGAACGCTGGCCTGCGTCCGATGTCCAAGCACCGGACGCGTCCGATGCAAAATGAACAGATCTGGGACCTTACTGCATGGTCATCAGACGCTGGCTACAGTGAAGCCCTAGCGTCCGATGCTCACCCCTTGGACGCGTCCGATGGCAACAGAGCGTCCGATGGTCAGCGTCTGATGCTCCTTCAAAAACGCTGTCAGGTGACACGTGGCAACGGCGCGTCCGATGTCAAGAACACAGCGTCCGATGCCCCCTACTCGAGCGTCCGATGCCCCCGAAACAGCACAGTTCTTCCACGGATTCAACCCGATCTCCTCCGAATCAAAAGCTCCAAGGCTTAGACTTGGTATGAGGAGTTCCAAGGAGGTTAGTGAGCTATCCCAAAGAGATCATGGCTCAAACCTAACTCCAAATCGGTGAATCGAAAGAATTCGGGGCAAAGGGAACAAAACTCGATTTGAAACAAAAATCGACCGATCTACTAGCTCGTGAGGTTAGAGGTGAATTCCTTCGGTGGAAAGAAGTGCCTCACGATCTAGAACAACTCAGTTCAAACGGAATCACGAAAGACTCAACGAGGAGGGAGAACGAGGGATGGGAAAATCATGGAGAAAACGAAGAACACGAAGAACAAGTTCAAAACGCGAATCGAACCATGAATTGCCAGCCGAAATTCATCCCCATGAGGAGACAACAAGATTACGGTCTCATTTCCTCAAAAAGAAAATACACAGAGGTATTGTTCATCGTCTCTGTGGATCTCAGTAGCTACAGCAGGGAATGGGAAGCCAAAAAACCTAGAGTGAAAATAGCAATGGCTAAGACAGTCTGGAGGGAGGGGCTGCCTCTCCTTATATAGCCTAATACAATTATTCCCCTTCTACCTCTACTGCTAATTACAGAGCGAACCAGCTAAACCCTAGGGTTATTCTGGACCAACTCGAAGTGGATGCTGATCCGACGGCCACGCCCGCACAACTGGTAGCGCTGCCTCGACGCAACCTCACCGATTGCCGCCACATGCCGCCACCGCTCTGCTCGTCCTTTTCCCGGACCTCGCCCCCGATTTTGTGGCCAAAACTGGGAAACCTGTCTTTACAACCAACCCCCGGTTTTGAGGCCCAAACCGGGAAACCAGCCATCCATCGCCTAAGTTTTGTGGCCCAAACTCAGAAACCTGCCAGCGCCCAGGTTTTGAGGCCCAAACCTGGAAACCATCCTCAGCTCGAGTTTTGTGGCCCAAACTCGGCAAACCTGCAGCACCCAGGTTTTGTGGCCCAAACCTGGAAACCATCCACCCGATGGTTTTTCTGTGGCTCAACCATCAAACCGATGTTGTAGAGGGGATGCACCGCTCGTGCACCCCGTCCACCGACACGTGTCCCCAGGTCCTCGACCCGAGCAACACTATGTCCCGAAAGTCTTCGCTCGTCGCTGTCCCAGGCTGTCAGCCACCACAGCTGATCCTCAGGCCACCAGTCCCTCAGTCCAAGCCTCATGTCCGCCCTTCATCGCTCCCGGTCCGTCGGCATGGCACGTCTCTACTTGACCTTCACCTTGCCTTTGATCACTGTCTCCGTGCTCGACACCTGCACAACACAAGCCAAAGAACATGCGCATCAAACCCGTTGACAATCACTCATCACTTGAGACTCGGCATACACCCATGTATCCGCAATCTCCCCCTTGATGAGTGCATTATCAACTACCAACACAAATCACAATGAAGTAGAAGAAGGAAGAAGAAGGAGAAGAGAGAACTCGACCAAATGACCCAAAAGCATAGCAAAGCCGAAGAAGGTCAAGTGGAAAGAGCAAGACAACTTGGTCCCCAAAGACATGGGCAACGGCTCGACACAACCAAGCAATGCAAAGCTAGCCCTCAAGAAGAGGTAGAATAGGCTCAACACCGCTAGCGAGAAAGCTCGATACCAACTGAAAAGCAGAAAAGCTCGATACCAAATCAGAATCACACTCACAAGGCAAAACTGCTAGTACTTCAAGATAGAGGCACAAAAACCAATTGAAAAACATTCATCAACCGAGCAAACTCAGCAAACTCCCCCTCCAATAGTGCACACAACTAGGACATGATTTGTCAAATTTCTCCCCCTTAGTTGATAATGCACTATCAAGCAGATTTCTTCCCTTTCAAAATGCATATGAGTCAAAATGCAAGTTAGCAGCTTTAGGAATATAGTCGATAGAATGAAAAGATGCTCTACAAAGTTCTGATCCGATGACTCAACAACAAGCATACATGCCAGCAATGGCTCAAACTGATCACCAAAAACGAAATATGAACATATGAGCAAAGTGAGTAGTTTTAGCCATTCAGAAAAGGATGTTCACCACAAAAATAGCACTAAACATGTATAGACAGGAAGTCAAACGAGTGCTAAACATGTATACAAGGTGAACTACCCCTAGCAAAGTTCAATCATCATGCTATAGAATGAAACATAGACTTGTGTTTTCAGATTTTTATTGGAGTTGCAGCGGTGAAATTACACAAGTTTAGAATTCAGCATGTGACTGCGAGAGGTTGAAAGCTTGTTATTGCCTAACTTTTCAACCGAGCTAAGCCTATGCATATGCAATCAGAAGCTTAAAGCGTCGGTTTCGGTCATACACTACACGGCTCAAGTTTAACTCAATGTGCAATGAGAAACAGTCTCGATACCGTGATGTGCTAACAAGCAATCCCATCTCGATCTTTCAATTTACTTAAAATTTGGTTCAATTTCAAACAGAATATGAACATACCAAGCAAGTAAATGACTCAAAACTAGAGACATAGCAACCTAGCATATATGAAAAGCACAAGTGAATTCAACACATTCTAAACATGCTAGTTGCATATCTCAATGGTGAACAATTTCAAGTTTTATGTTCATTAAGCAAGTGCACCATTCATAAAATAGCTCAGCTCACAACATGTATTAGTGATCAGAAAGAGTGTAAGCTACAAGTATCATCATATAGCATCGGAGCATACTAGATAGAGCATAATCACATTCTAAAGATTATATACATGAAGCTCAGAAGGTAAGGATGCATGATGAAATGCAAAGACTAACCTACCAGAAACGAAAACAAAACGAAGGAAAAAGAGTCAGTCTATGATACAATACCTAGAATGTTTCCCCCATCTAAAAGGGGAAACACACACCAAGCTCACCTCTCAACCTAGCAAAAGTTGATTGGTCCAAAGGCTTGGTAAAAATATCTGCCAACTGATGATGAGTATCGACATGGTGAAGGTCGATATCACCCTTCTCATAATGGTCTCGCAAGAAATGAAAGCGCACATCAATGTGTTTGGTCTTAGAATGCAGCACGGGGTTCTTAGCAACGCTAATCGCACTTGTGCTATCACAAAGCAAAGGAACTCGAGAAAGGCTCAGACCAAAATCACGCAAAGTGGCCATCATCCACAACAACTGAGAACAGCAGCTAGCCGCAGCAACAAATTCAGCCTCTGTGGTAGACTGAGCGACACTAGACTGCTTGCGAGAAGACCATGATACAAGAGAAGAACCAATAAACTGACAAGTCCCAGAAGTGGACTTGCGATCAAGTCGGCAACCAGCAAAATCAGCATCCGAGTAACCACAAAGGGAGAGGGTGGAAGAAGCAGAATAGAAAATTCCAAACTCAGGTGTGAAGCATAAGTACCTCATAATACGCTTGACCACCTGACGGTGCGAGGTGCGCGGCGACGACTGAAATCGCGCGCAAAGACATACCGCGAACTAGATGTCCGGGCGTGTCGCCGTCAGGTACCGCAGCGACGCGATCATACTCCGGTACTCCTTCTGGTCTACAGCTTCAGCATCCTTGTCCGCATCCAGGGCCGTTGTGGTCAACGTGGGTGTTGGAAGAGGCTTGGCCTCACCCATATCGAACTTCTTCAATATGTCATTGGTGTACTTGCCCTGGTGCACGAATGTCCCCTCTCGAGTTTGCTTTATTTGCAACCCGAGGAAAAACGTCAACTCGCTCATCATGCTCATCTCAAATTCCCTGCTCATAATATCTGCAAACTTGGCAACCAAAGCGTGAGAAGAACCACCGAAAATGATATCATCCACGTAAATCTGAACCAAGAGAGTGTCATTGCCTTGCTTGAGGAGAAAAAAGTGTTTTATCTACACATCCCATTTTAAAACCCTTAGCAAGCAAAAAGGTTTTCAACCTATCATACCAGGCTCTAGGGGCTTGTTTCAAACCATACAAAGCTTTGTGAAGTTGAAAAACATGGTTTGGAAACTTGGGATTTTCAAAACCGGGGGGTTGTTTCACATACACCTCCTCTTCTATGTAGCCGTTTAGGAGGGCACTCTTGACATCCATTTGAAAAAGTTTAAACCCTTTGGATGCAACAAAAGCGAAGAGGATCCTAATTGCCTCCAAACGAGCTGCAGGAGCAAAAGTCTCCTCATAGTCTATCCCCTCCTTCTGACTATACCCCTGGGCTACAAGTCTGGCCTTGTTTCTCACAACATGGCCATCTTCTCCTTGTTTCTTTTTGAAAACCCATTTTGTCCCAATAGGGTGACACTCAGGAGGAAGAGGAACAAGAACCCTAACCCGATTTCTCTCAAAATTTTTGAGCTCCTCATGCATGACATTAACCCAATCCGGATCAGATAAAGCATGTCCGACATCTCGGGGTTCAAAATCAGCAACAAATGCAGAATGAGCAAAGTGAGAGATTTGTTGTGACCTTGACCGAGTGACACGTTCGTCGATGTTGCTGATCATCTGTTGAGGCGGGTGTGGGCGCTGAATGTGTCATAGCGCCTCCCGAGCTGAAGAAACCTCCCCCTCAACAGCAACTGGTGCCTCCTCGGGTACAAAAGGTACAGCCCGAGGCGGCGGATCCCACGACCCCCAAGTAGTCGACGAAGAGGGGTTGGGGCCATGTGTCGTCGTAGTAGAATCCGATGCTTGCGGCACAGCAGGTGGAGGTGGTGCTGGATCATCCATCCCTTCAGCACCCTCATCCTCGTCATCAAAAAGAGGCTCGCCAACCTCATGATCACCTGCATGCTCAAAACAAGAAGGACAAACCATGGTCTCGTCGAAGGTGACATCGGATGTCTCCATGACTCGGTTAGTATCAAGGTTAAGTACACGATATGCACGAGTATGAGTGCCATAACCCAAAAATACACCGTCAGAAGAACGAGACTCAAATTTGTCCAGGTTGCCTTTCTTGAGTATAAAACAGTGGCAACCAAAAACTCTAAAATAACTCACTTTGGGCTGTTTTCCAAAACGCAACTCATAAGAAGTCTTTTTCAAGAAAGCTCGGAGAAAAATGCGATTGGAAATATAGCATGCAGTGTTCATAGATTCAGCCCAATATCGCCTAGGTGTCCTATGCTCATTGAGCATCGTCCTGGCCATCTCTACAAGGGTCCGATTCTTCCTCTCTACTACACCATTTTGTGGCGGTGTATAGGGGGAAGAAAACTGATGCTCCAAACCCAAAGAGTTACAAAACTTCTAAAGTCCGAATTCTTGAATTCAGAACCATTATCACTATGAATAGCTCGCATCGAGTTCAAAGGGAACTCGTTCTGAAGACGCAAAATCAGATTGCGAGCAAAAGTGAAGGTCTCAATTTTCTCTGCTAAAAAGAAAACCCACGAATATCTCTGTTGACACTTGCTAACGTTGTCACTAGGAGTAGACTATGGAATCTGTCCTGGCAACGGCGCCAGAAAGACTTGTTGGTACTTCTTAATGTAAGAAGTATAACTAACTATTCTTATGACTATTGGTAAATTCCCCAAGCGCATAGAATAAGTCAATTGTAGCACTTCACCCGGGAGTAACCGAGTATCGTATTTATTTCCACAGGGAAGCTACTATGGAAGAACTAACACTAGGACTGCTATGAACAACTAGTGATTCTAGCAAGGTTGAACGAAATGTATGAATGGGGGTTGGTTTCTACTACTACTAAAAAGAAAGAAAAACTAACTATTACTAAACTAAATCGGTGGGGTCTGGGCGATGAACAGATTAATGTTTTCCTACACACTTACGATCACAACTAACTTAGCAATAATGGTTTTATCTAGTTCTTCGAACCGTACACACCCTCTGGACTATTTACCTCAGACGTGCACAACGACGTTTATGATTTAAGAACTAACCCAACTACGTGGTAGAATTCAAGGCTCCCAGGGCTGTCACCACCTGTTTGCTACCATAGCTATCCGGGGGGGCTAGCCACAAACTAAGGTATAATCAGTCTAAGCACCGCGCTTACACTAATATATACTACTCTAATCTTGCCTCCAAAACTAGAGCACTGATTACTCAGCGAAGAACCCAAACTAGATACAAACTAAACACTAAGTTATCTATGATCGAAAGCACTCAACAAGAACAATAAGTAAAGAACTTAAAGTAAATGCTGAAAGTAGAAGAACATTAAGATAAATGAAGAAAGACTTGGAATTATACCAGAGACTCTGGAAGATCCTCTATTACAACTCCAGCTCTTCTCTTCTTCACTCTCGCTCTCACTCTAAGTCTCTCAACTAGAGTGTTACTTCACCAGAGCTTCGCTTACAAGAGAGTGGGACTAATGAGGTGAGGTCTGAGTACAAATGAGCTCGGGAGGTCCTATTTATAGCCTAAGGGACCTAGGGGGTACTTATGGACCTAGGGTTAGGTCAGGGGGGTGAGTGAGGTGGCGGGCTCCAGCCCTAGGTGGCGGCCGCCACTCCCCTGGCCGTTGGATCCACCGTCATTGCTTCAACAGCATCCAGGAGCTCCAGAGAGGCGGTTCCAAGGTCGGTTGCATGTACAAATAACCGTCACATGGGCAATTAGGTCATGATCCATGTGACATCTCTTCTTAGCCCTTGGATGCAATGACCTAAGTGATCAATGACTGCTAATGACTGTGGCACGCCTCCCCTGGATTAGTGATGTGGCAGGGGAGGAGTTTGGGCCTCACTCCCCTGGCGGCCACCAGTGAGGGGTGGCGGGCGCCACCCCACTTTGGCCCAAAGTGAGCCCAGGTGAGTGTGCTCGCCTCTTGGTGGGTCCTCTTGGTCATTTTTCTCAAAAACCCTGCAATTACCTACATTCAAATAAAACTCAAGGACAAGTGGAAATCGTTAGTTTATAAAAGGTTTTTGGTTGATTTTAGGTCCTTGTGTTGTGTTACATGACCTTGTTGATGCTAAGAATATGTCACTTAGTGAGCATCAACAAGCTCGAAAAGTCGTCAACAACAACAAGCACATACCACTTCCCCCCAACCGAGCTCACCCCAGCCGGACCAACAAGGTCCATGTGCAAAAGCTCTCCAGGGCGCTTAGTCATGACCTGAGTCACTGGATGGTGGGGAGCGGCAACCATCTTCCCATGTCTACAAGAATGGCAAACAAGATCCTTCTCCATACTCAACTGAACACGCGATCGTTAGGTTTCTTGGGTCCTTCTTCTTTTCTCGGAGTTGGTTTAAAATGACCGCACTGCAATCTTCGGTCAATTTAACCACATTCCTACTTGGAATTGGTTTCTTCTTATTGAGCATGTCTCTCAAATATTTTACATAAGTTGGAACCTGCATAGTGTGACACCCTAGTGTCAAGCACTGCATTAGGCACTGCAATTAGCTACTAAAGAACCATAAGCAATGCATTGCATCATTTCACGTGCATAAGAGTGCTTTTTTGCTTTTGTTTAATAGTTGGATTTTGGATTTCTATTTGACTGGATGATTTAAGTAGATTTCTACTTGGGCAAAGAGTTTTATAAAATAGAGAATATTGAGTAGAGTGCTTTTCATGTTGGAGTTTTCACCTAGTTCAGATTAGTTTGTTAAATTAAAATAAGTCAAACAAAATGATTTATACTTCAAAATTGACTTTATTTATGTGGAGGATTTAAAAATGGTTTTCAGAAAAAGTGTCCTATATGAAAGTTGTAGAGAAAATTATTTTGAACAACTTTTATATTTGGGTCAAAACTTAGTTTGAAGTTTTTGAAACTGTTTTTGAGTGATCAAACTTTGGAAAATTTTTGGAAAAAGAAAAAGGAAAAGAATTTTTTCCCTGCGCCCCACTTCCAGCCCATCTGGCCTTTCGGCCCAGCTAGCGCCCGCGCCGGCCCGCGCCTCCCGCACGCTCGCCGCGCACGGCGCGCCGGTCGCCCCGACCACGGCTGCGCCGTACGCCGGCGTTTGCGCCACGTGGCCGCCGTCTCCTGCTCCAAATCCCGCGCGGCCACTCCCCTGCTGATCTTCTCCCCCCTGATCACGCAACGGATCGCTCTTGCCCACTCCCGCTCCGCCTCGCCTGCTGCGCACCTCGCCCGCCGCGCCGTCGCCTGACGCCCGTCGCCGTCGCGGGTCCCGCCACGACCGGCCGTCCGTCGCTCCGTCGAGCCCAAAACTGAGCGCCCGCACTCCTCTCTCTTTCACTCCTCACTTACACCCCTCTCTCTCGCCAGCCCCTCTCTCTCTCCCGCACGCGAACGCCACCCCGCTCGCCGCCGTTCGACACCAAAGAGCCACACCACCATTCCGCCCTAGCCAAGTCACCACCGGCCGATTGACCTCGATCACTACTCCGCCATCGTCCATATCATACGGTGCGCACCTCCGCGCCACCCGCCGAGCCCCAACGCCGCCGGAGAACGAAGCGCCTCCTTCGGTTCATCAGTCGCCACCGCCGAGCCGCAACGCCGTTCTTCCCCAACCCGAGCTCCATCGACTCCTCTTCTTCATCCTCGAGCTCCACCGAGCCAAGGCAAGGTGAGAACGCCAACAAGCCTTAACGCTACCGCCTCCCGTCTCCCTCTTCTCCCCGGCCGAGCGCCATGGGCGCCGCCGCGGACCTCTCACGTGGCCAAGCTTCTCTGGAGCCATCCGAGCCAAACCAACTCCCTTGGTAGCTTCCCTGGGTTCGTAGGAGCTTTTGCCTCCCCCAATTTCTCCGGCCACCGCCGGAAATGGCGAAGCCGGGAGTCGCCGCCGCCGCCCTGCGTCGCCGCTCGCCGCCGGCACGCTCCGGCCATGCGCTGGCCAAACCAACACCACCACGGGATGCGCCTCGTCGAGACGAGTCTAACTAGCCTAGCCTCGCCGCCGGAGACCTCGCCGCCGACGAGCTTGCGTCGGTCAAACACCTCCCCTGTTCTTCTCTCTCTGACGGGTGGGTCCCGTTGACCCATGGACCCCGCGCGTCAGCCTCTGCTTGGTCCATGGACCGCGTCCACCGAAGCCGAGCGCCGGGTGTTTTCAAAAGGATTTTTCTTTAAATGTTTTTCCTTTTTCCAGTAAATACTTGTTATTTTGTGTAGCTCGTTTTAAAAGTCCAAATGAAGTACTTTCAGTTTTGCTAGCTTGCTTACGAGTAGATCTATCATGGAAAAATATGAAAGTATTTTTGGTAGAAGTTTATTTTACTGTTTTTATTTAATTTAGTTTATATGCTTTTGTTGTGATAAATGGAAATAAGTGTTTTCTGGTTGAGATAAATCTTGGAAAATTTTGTGCAAGTTCATTAACCTGTTTTGCACCTGTGAGAAATATATGATGCACTGTTTATGTAGAAAAAGTTTCTGTTATGATTAAAAGTCCTTTTTGGTTGATTTCTGAGAATAAATGTTAAGGTGTTTTATATGTCGAAATAAAATGTGGAAAAATTGGTGTAGTCTCTGTTTGTGATGTTCAAGCTAAGAAAAATGCAAGCATGAGCTGTTGTATGGAGAAATCTGAAGTTGCTTTACAATTGTACCTTTCTGTGATTTTCTTTGGAAATTCGTATAAGAAATAATATAATGTTTCTGTTCATGGAACTTTCTTGATAAGCATAAAATGTGAAGGAGAATCTGGGAAAAATGTGAAATTGAGTTTAGCACCCTTTTCCAGTAGGGTTGTAGTTCAAATGGTTTAAATTGGGATAGGTTTGTTTATTTTGTGTAGGCTTGTATGTTTATGCTCTGGCCACAAGTTCTCTACAGTACGATGTGTATGAGTAGAAGAAGCTAGGAAAATTATGAAATCTGTTGTTTGACCCTTTTTGTATAAAAAGTTAGTTCAAAGCACCATTTTGAGCAGTTTACTTGTGATTTTTATATCTACAGTTATGTATTTTATTTTTGGTTGAAAATTGTTCAGTGAAGTCCAGTGAGAGTTAATTGCCTTCTGGAATTTTTGTGGATTTTTCTGAATCCAGAAAAGTGCACTTGCAGTTCAAACTCGATTTCTTTTGATTTATTAAATAAGAAATAGGTGATTGAATGGATTTTGTTTTATGAAATAAATAAGTATTTGCCTCAATGTCAAAAGTGGTTCAACAAGTTGGTTTTGTTGGTTTGCAAGAAATGTTCCTTTCATACCACTATATCTCGCACCCCGCATTAATTATTCGATTTACCGCATACAATAGGATCGACAGTTCCGGAGCAAGACCAGGAGCCGGAGACAAACGTCGAGCAGGAGATTCCGGAGCTTCAGCAGGCCGAGGAAGCCGACCCCGCAAGCGACACTAACTTGCCTAAGTGCCCCTCCCACGAGGCCTCAGTCTTCTCCCAAGGCAAGCCCCGGAGCATTCTAAGTCTCCTATTATTTACAATTAACTTACTTGAGTCCTTTTATATTGTGATGCATTAGGTTAGGAGTTGGATGAATCCTACTTGCTGCATTACCCTTCCTTGATTATTGATTTTTACCTGTCTTGTTATCCTGTTACTTTTATAATGTAGAATTGCTTAGTCTGCTTAATAAAAGTTATTGTTAAGGGTGTTTCTGTAATACCCTGATGGGTAGTTACCGGATCACGGTTGACTATATTTGCTATCGTGGAAAAGAACCTGAGTTGTAGTGAAATACGGTCAACTGGAAGGCAAGGCACAAGTTTGAAAACTTGGGGCAGTCCGTCCGTTGGATCGTGTAGGTTTGTATCGATGTTGGCCCTCGTTCATTTTTGAACGCGCCCTTTTACTTAGGGATATGTCGGTGCCGTAATCATCGACCCCAAAGACGGTTAGAAGCTGTTCGGGCCGGTCTCAACCCGTGTCATGCCCTCTAGTATGGAAATTGCGATCTGCCGCGTGAGGCCATCGCCAGGTTCCAATTGGGCGGTCTGTGCTGTGAGCCGCGACGATTACCACCACGAACAAGCATCGAGCGGTTGCCCAATGCATGGACCCGACGGGGAAAGTGTGGGCTGGTATTGAAGGTCTTTCACCAGCTGGTTTGGAATTCGATTCGAGTCGCCGTCTCCCCCGGTTAGTGGGAAACTATGGCGAGCTTCACCACGATACAACTCCATGTGATGATTAAAGGTTCAACTAAAATGTCGATAAGTCAACTGGATATGGTCATATTATTGATTGATAGATTCAAGTGAGTGCTCTAGTACAGGTGAAAAACCTAGAATTAAGGAATAGGTCTAAAAATGGCAGCTCATCATTATCATCAATTACCTCTTATCTGAAATTGAGCTTTTCGCAACTAAAAGATCCCAGCTCCACCCAAAAGACCTTGCATACCCTTGGAGTCTTTATTTTCATTTGGACGGGTAAGTCTAGCTGAGTACATTCCCGTACTCAGGGTTTATCCCGTTGTTGCAGATGGCCAGGTCTACTTCGGCTATTGTAAGCACTGCCTCTACCTAGTGGAAGGTGTTGAGGAGTAGGCCTAGGGCAGGGTCGTCCAGAAGCTTCCCTTTTTCTTTTGCTGGTCTGAGACTGTTGGTGGCACATTATCTTAAAAAGAAGGAGTGAGTCGTGTTGAGTGGGTTTTATCAAACAATGTTTATTTGGACCACACGTGTGGTGGTCGTGTTTTAAACTACTTCAGCTTCCGCACTTTTAAAATTCAGTATTGTAATAACTCCGTTTTAAATTCCGCACTCTGGTGTTAAATTCGGTTTTGTTTTCGCTGTGATGTATCTTTACGAATGTAATCCTTGAACGATGCGATCCTGTATGATGTATGGTGTTAGAAATCCTTCGAGATTTCCGGACTACCGGGGTTATATGGGTTCAAGTATCAGTCGAAGTCAGACGGATTTGGCTAAGATAATACTTGAGCTCTTATAATCAGGACGGTTCCGCCACAGCCTGATATCGGAGCATGGTTCAAGTGATTACCCCCGTAGAGAGCTATTTTTGAACTAAATGGGTATTTCAAAACTATTTTCAAAACTATTTTCGATTACTCAGTGTGCCCAGTCTCGTCCTTAAGCCCTATACTACGATTCAGGTGGCTTAACTGCTAACAGGGTTCAGGGTTTTGCTTCATGCTGGATCTTTATTTGCTGGTCCATTCTTGGGGAAAAGAGAATGCGTCGATCGCGAAAACATGCATAAAATGATTTTGTGAGATATGAGAGCATGACCGTCCAACCGTCGGTCTAGGTGAGAGTTCTTATACCAAGTATGTGTGAACTCCACGCGAACACATACGAGGGTATCAATGTTTTCAAGGGTGTTTTCTATGTTGGTGCATGGTGTTTAGTGTTGGCTTCTATGTATTTTGCGCATATTGGTCAATACTCAATTGTTTTATCATTGGGAATTTCTTTGGGCTGAAATGAATCTTCTGCAGGTACACTAACTATGCGAACGAGTAGAACGTGTAGATGACGCATGAGAGATCGTTCTTGCCATGGACTAGAACGTTAGGACTTACGAGTCATATTAGTGAGTGAGAACGTAAGTACGATCATGCATCATGTTTATATTCATGCATTTACATTTTCTCCCCTTAATTAAAAGTTGTCTCTTTTCTATAAAATTTGCCAACTTAATATCCGTCTCACGAGAGCTCGAAACCCTTTTTGTTTCTACAGATGGCCCGGACTAAGCTGACCGCTCGCAAGGCCACCGGAGGCAGAGGAGTTCCGCGTCACCGCTTGGCCACCAAGCTGACCCGGAAGACGTTCTTGTCCTACTTCGGGTTGCCGACTATCCTTTGCAGGATTCTGCAGGCCGTGGGCTATGAGGAGGGACAGGAGCCCTGGTACTCGTGGCAGAAGGAGATCTACGGGCAGGATTCCTTGGTCATGGTGGAGATCAAGGTCAAAGCCTTGCCTACCAAGCCTCACTGGACAGGGTGGACAGAGGTCACCAGAGGCACCTGTGCCAAGGATGGAGCCAACAGGGCAGCGTATCTTGTGCTGAAGGATATCATCGCCCGCTTCCCCGCTGACCTAGCTAGCGCTATGGCAGGAGTGTTCCCCCGTGGATCACTTTTTCCATTACGCTGGAAGCAGACCGTGGAGTCAGTTCTGACGGGAAGTGCAGAAGAAAGGTTCTACTGTGAGACGCCTGCGATGAGCGCCACTGGAGCTTTGCTAGGTGTATGTGAGAGTTTGGAGCACACTCTCGAGAGCGTGTCCTTCACCCTCACAGCCACCTACCAGAGCAAGAGGAAGCTACAGGAGGACTTCGACGCTGAGGTTGCTCGTCTGCAGGAGAGGATTTAGCAGGTCACTCTTGAGCGTGACGACGCCCGCACCACAGCAGCAGCACAGTCTACTGCCAGGACAGTTGCAGAGCAGATGTACCTGACCACCGCTCTTCAGAGAGATGAGGCCCGCACCGCGCTCGACCAGCTCAGAGAGGGAGCCCACCTGTTGATACAGCAGATCCACGGACAGCAGGCCTACATCGACCAGCTCCACGAGGCCGTCCATCAGATGCACCATGCCGCGCATGAGGCCGCCGCCCCAGCAGCTGCCGAGGTTCCAGCCGCCGAGGCCCAGGACCCCCAGGACGGAGAGGTCCTTGGTCCCGACGCCCCTCTGGAGGAGGATCACGCTGACGAGCCGATGATCGACGTCGACGCAGAGGACACCGCATCCGCCGCTCGAGATGCCTGAGCGCTAGTTTAGCTAGGAGACGTTTTTCTTTTGTATAGCTTGAGCTTGCTCGCTAAGTGATGTAACGCCCTAAACATGTGCTGGTTTTATGTTTAAAATGTTTGATGGCATGTAAGCTTTTGGACAAAGTCCGGACTTCGATCCGACATCTTTTATGGAAATCCGTCGTTTGCATGTCTAAGTTCGAGCGATTATTTTGTGATGTTGTATGGAAATGAGTAATTATACTTGGTCGTGTGCTAAATTTCCGAATTATGTACAGCGCAGTATTTATTCATAATCAATGTAGCATCACCTAATGATTGCTTATTAATGCGATATGCAGATGCCGGCACATACTCGCAGCCAACGCGGACAGGGGGCAGGACAGGAGGAGAACTTGCCACCTCCCCCACCGCCGCCGATGACGCCGGAAGCGTTCTTCGGCTAGTTCTTGGGCAGTCAACGGAATATGGAGGAAATGCAGAGGCACATGGAAGCCACCCTCCGCAATATCGCTAACAACACTGCGCAGCAGCATCATCAACGCCAAGGCCCAGAGCCCAACCAGTATAGCTCCTACCGTGACTTCTTGGACACTCGCCTTCTTGTGTTCAAGGAAGTCACCGAACCGCTTGAGGCTGATGAATGGCTCAACTCCATCACCCAGAAGTTCCGTCTGCTTCGTCTGACGGAAGAGCTCAAGGCGGAGTACGCCGCCGACATGTTGGAAGGACCCGCAGGTTTATGGTGGGCCTAGTACCGTGCATCCTTGCCTGCAAATGCACATGTCACTTGGGATCAGTTCTCTACCGCTATGCGCAACCACTATATCCCTAGTGGTCTGATGGAAATGAAGGTTGCAGAGTTCATGAGGTTATCCCAGGGAACCAGGTCTATGTCCGAGTACCTTCACAGCTTCAACAACCTAGCTCGCTACGCCCCAGACTTTGTTGACACTGAGGCCAAGAAGATCGCAAGCTTTAAGCGTGGCATGAGTGCCGCCATGCTTTCAAAGATGGGCAACAGTCACCGTACCACCTTCAGTGATTTCGTTAGTGACTGCCTAAATCAAGAGGCCAATGACATCCGGCTGGCGACAGAGACACGCCGTCGTGCGAACGAAGGAGGTTCGTCTCAACAGAGGACCCCTTTCAGAGCACGTACCCCGTATCGCCCGCCTGTTACAGGAGCAAGATACCGTCCCCCACAGAGGAAGATCACCACCAACCGTCCCCGTCCCAGTTTTCAAAAGCCCTACACAGCTCCCCTGATGCAGAACAAGAGCAAAGCAGGGAGTGCAGGAGGTCCTAAGACCCCGTATGTGATTGGTCCATGCTATAATTGTGGTCAGACTGGACATCTGTCACGTCAGTGCCCTCGCCCAAAGAAGCAATACACTCAGCCCCCACCTCGCGCAGGTCATGTGCATCACACCACCATGGAAGAAGTGCCAGAAGGAGAGCCTGTCACCGCAGGTACGTTTCTTGTTAACCAATGCCCCACAGTCGTGCTGTTTGATTCTGGAGCATCGCATTCTTTCATAAGTGAGAATTTTGTTATAAGATGTAATCTTGAGTTGATAGAGTTAGACCGGGGATATCAGATAAGTTCCGCCGGAGCTGTTCTCTCCGCGCGTAAAATGGCTAAAGGAGTGGAAATGACCTTTGGGGATAAGAAGGCCATAGTGGATCCTATCGTAATTCCTGGTCTAGGTCTGGATGTAATCTTGGGAATGGGTTGGATGAAACTCTGGAAGGTCAACCTTGATGTCGCAACGCGAGTAGTTTCTATGGTTAGCCCTCGTAGTGGGTCTACCTTTCGGTTCAAGTTACCTCGAAACCCCCATGAGATCGGAGTGTTGTTCAATGTCACGGCAAAGCAGATAGCTGAGATCCCAATAGTGTGTGAGTTTCCAGATGTTTTTCCTGATGAGTTGCCTGGACTACCGCCAGATAGGGATGTGGAGTTTGCTATAGAGTTAATCCTTGGAACGGCACCCATATCACGGAGACCGTATAGAATGCACGCTAAAGAGTTAGCAGAGCTAAAGGTTCAGTTGCAAGAGCTTTTGGATAAGGGTCTGATACGCCCTAGTTCATCACCTTGGGGATGTCCCGCTATCTTTGTGAAGAAGAAGGATAAAACTTTAAGGATGTGCGTGGATTACAGACCATTGAATGCCGTAACTATAAAGAACAAATATCCCTTACCCCGAATCGATGTCTTGTTTGATCAGCTGTCAAAGGCGAAAGTATTCTCCAAGATCGACTTGAGATCAGGATACCATCAGATTAAGATCAGAAGAGAAGATGTACCAAAGACAGCTTTCTCTACCAGATACGGACTCTATGAGTATCTAGTTATGTCCTTTGGGTTAACCAATGCACCAGCACATTTCATGTACCTGATGAATTCGGTCTTCATGCCAGAGTTGGATAAGTTTGTTGTAGTGTTCATCGATGATATCTTGGTATACTCTGAGAATGAGAGGGACCATGTTGAGCATCTACGAGTTGTTCTGACCTGGCTTAGAGAGCATAAGTTGTATGCTAAGTTCAGCAAGTGTGAGTTTTGGCTGAAGAAGGTACCTTTCCTTGGTCACGTCCTTTCAGAAGAAGGGATCTCTGTAGACCCTTCTAAAGTGCAAGAGGTTATGGATTGGGAAGCACCCACGAGTGTTTTTGAGGTTCGCAGCTTTTTGGGTTTGGCAGGATACTACCGTCGGTTTATTCCAGATTTTTCAAGAATAGCCAAGCCTATGACCCGTTTAACGCAGAAAAACAAGAAGTTCGAATGGACTCCAGAGTGTGAAGCAGCTTTTCGCACTCTGCGAACGTTGTTGACTTCTGCACCTGTGTTGGCTCAGCCAAACTTAGAGGAACCTTTTGATGTGTTTTGTGACGCATCCAAGATTGGACTCGGATGTGTACTCATGCAAAATAGAAGAGTTATCGCCTATGCTTCTCGCCAGTTGAGACCACACGAAGAGAATTACCCCACTCATGATTTGGAACTTGCAGCCGTCGTGCATGCGCTCAAGATTTGGAGGCATTATCTTATGGGAAACTTATGTCACGTGTATACGGATCATAAAAGTCTGAAGTATATCTTCACCCAGCCAGAGCTGAATATGAGGCAGAGAAGATGGTTAGAGCTAATTAAGGATTACAACCTTGAAGTGCATTACCACCCCGGAAAAGCAAACGTTGTAGCCGATGCCTTAATTGCAAGACTCATTGCAACTCCCTACAACCACTGTTGGAAGATGGATTTAACCTTATGCACCCTGTTATGCTGAACAATATCACTCTTCAGTGCACCTTAGAAAGTGACATCATCAAAGGACAAAAGACCGATGAAGAGATCTGTCAGATTAAGAAGAGGTTGGAAACCAGTAGTTCTTTGAACTTCAGGACTGATGAGCAGGGAATGTTATGGTATAACCAGAGGTTGGTTGTTCCTAAGGACACAGAGCTGAAAGAAAGAATTCTGAATGAAGCTCACAATTCAAAGTTATCCATTCACCCCGGAAGCAGTAAGATGTACCAAGATTTGAAAACAAGGTATTGGTGGTCAAAGATGAAGAAAGAAGTTGCAGCTTATGTTGCAAGGTGCGATACATGCTGCAGGATAAAGGCTATACACCTGACACCTGCCGGACTGCTACAACCGTTGTCAATCCCAGAGTGGAAATGGGAAGAAATCAGTATGGATTTCATCACAGGTCTTCCCACTACTCAAAAATAAAATGATTCTATCTGGGTTATCGTGGATCGATTATCTAAAGTGGCTCACTTTATACCAGTCAAGACTACACACCGCCCTCATCAGTATGCAGACTCGTATATCCAGAATATCTTGAGGCTACATGAGATTCCGAAGCGGATTATTTCCGATAGAGGACCCCAGTTCATAGCACGTTTTTGGGAACAGTTGCACAAGGAACTAGGAACTAAATTGGTAAGAAGCTCCGCCTATCACCCCCAGACTGCAGGACAGACGGAGAGGGTAAATCAGATTTTGGAAGATATCCTAAGAGCTTGTGTTCTATCTTCAGGAGAGTTGTGGGAAAAATGGTTACCCCTTGCCGAGTTTTCATATAACAACAGCTATCAGGAAAGTATAAAAATGGCACCGTTTGAAGTTTTGTATGGACGAAGATGCAGAACCCCAGTAAATTGGGTTGAGTTAGAAGATCGAGGATTCTATGGGTCAGATTACGTGAAGGATGCTGAAGAGATTGTGCAAACAGTACAACAACATATCAAAGTAGCACAATCCCGACAGAAGAGTTATGCTGACACTCGAAGAAGACCCTTGGAATTTCAAGTAGGAGACTATGTGTATCTTAAGGTCTCACCTATGAGAAAGGTCCAACGTTTTGGAATTAAGAAGAAGCTAGCACCTCGATATGTGGGACCTTACCAGATCATAACAAAGAAGGGAGAAGTGGCATACGAAGTACAGTTACCCCCAGAGATGAGCACAGTTTTCTCAGTGTTCCACGTATCACAGTTGAAGAAGTGTCTTCGAGTTCCAGAACAAGAAGAAGTTCGGATTCCAGACGTCGCCATCAGATCGGATCTGGAGTACTACGAGCAGCCCATGGAGATTTTGGACACCAAGACCCGAGAGACGCGTAACCGAACGGTGAAGACTTACAAGATCCTCTGGAGCAATCACGGACCCAACGATGCAACTTGGGAAACAGAGGAGTATTTACGCGTGAACTACCCCGCTTTTTATAAAGATTGGTACGTAACTCAAATCTCGGGACGAGATTTCTTTAAGGGGGAAGGGCTGTGACACCCTAGTGTCAAGCACTGCATTAGGCACTGCAATTAGCCACTAAAGAACCATAAGCAATGCATTGCATCATTTCACGTGCATAAGAGTGCTTTTTGCTTTTGTTTAATTGTTGGATTTTGGATTTCTATTTGACTGGATGATTTAAGTGGATTTCTACTAGGGCAAAGAGTTTTATAAAATAGAGAATATTGAGTAGAGTGCTTTTCATGTTGGAGTTTTGACCTAGTTCAGATTAGTTTGTTAAATTAAAATAAGTCAAACAAAATGATTTATACTTCAAAATTGGCTTTATTTATGTGGAGGATTTAAAAATGGTTTTCAGAAAAAGTGTCCTATATGAAAGTTGTAGAGAAAACTATTTTGAGAAACTTTTATATTTGGGTCAAAACTTAGTTTGGAGTTTTTGAAACTGTTTTTGAGTGGTCAAACTTTGGAAATTTTTTGGAAAAAGAAAAAGGAAAAGAATTTTTTCCCTGCGCCCCACTTCCAACCCATCTGGCCTTTCGGCCCAGCTAGCGCCCGCGCCGGCCCGCGCCTCCCGCGCGCTCGCCGCGCACGGCGCGCCGGTCGCCCCGACCACGGCCGCGCCGTACGCCGGCGTTTGCGCCACGTGGCCGTCGTCTCCTGCTCCAAATCCCGCGCGACCACTCCCCTGCTGATCTTCTCCCCCCTGATCACGCAACGGATCGCTCTCGCCCACTCCCGCTCTGCCTCGCCTGCCGCGCACCTCGCCCGCCGCGCCGTCGCCTGACGCCCGTCGCCGTCGCGGGTCCCGCCACGACCGGCCGTCCGTCGCTCCGTCGAGCCCAAAACTGAGCGCCCGCACTCCTCTCTCTTTCACTCCTCACTTACACCCCTCGCTCTCGCCAGCCCCTCTCTCTCTCTCCCGCACGCGAACGCCACCCCGCTCGCCGCCGTTCGACACCAAAGAGCCGCACCACCGTTCCGCCCTAGCCAAGTCACCACCGGCCGATTGACCTCGGTCACTACTCCGCCATCGTCTAGATCATACGGTGCGCACCTCCGCGCGACCCACCGAGCCCCAACGCCGCCGGAGGACGAAGCGCCTCCTTCGGTCCGTCAGTCGCCACCGCCGAGCCGCAACGCCGTTCTTCCCCAACCCGAGCTCCACCGACTCCTCTTCTTCATCCTCGAGCTCCACCGAGCCAAGGCAAGGTGAGAACACCAACAAGCCTTAACGCTACCGCCTCTCATCTCCCTCTTCTCCCCGGCCGAGCGCAATGGGCGCCGCCGCGGACCTCTCACGTGGCCAAGCTTCTCTGGAGCCATCCGAGCCAAACCAACTCCCTTGGTAGCTTCCCTGGGTTCGTAGGAGCTTTTGCCTCCCCCAATTTCTCCGGCCACCGCCGGAAATGGCGAAGCCGGGAGTCGCCGCCGCCGCCGTGCGTCGCCGCTCGCCGCCGGCACGCTCCGGCCATGCGCTGGCCAAACCAACACCACCACGGGATGCGCCTCGTCGAGACGAGTCTAACTAGCATAGCCTCGCCGCCGAAGACCTCGCCGCCGACGAGCTTGCGTCGGTCAAACACCTCCCCTGTTCTTCTCTCTGACGGGTGGGTCCCGTTGACCCGTGGACCCCGCGCGTCAGCCTCTGCTTGGTCCATGGACCGCGTCCACCGAAGCCGAGCGCCGGGTGTTTTCAAAAGGATTTTTCTTTAAATGTTTTTCCTTTTTCCAGTAAATGCTTGTTATTTTGTGTAGCTCGTTTTAAAAGTCCAAATGAAGTACTTTCAGTTTTGCTAGCTTGCTTACGAGTAGATCTATCATGGAAAAATATGAAAGTATTTTTGGTAGAAGTTTATTTTACTGTTTTTATTTAATTCAGTTTATATGCTTTTATGAAAGTATTTTTGGTAGAATTTTATTTTACTGTTGTTATTTAATTCAGTTTATATGCTTTTGTTGTGATAAATGGAAATAAGTGTTTTCTGATTGAGATAATTTCTGGAAAATTTTGTGCAAGTTCATTAACCTGTTTTGCACCTGTGAGAAATATATGATGCACTGTTTATGTAGAAAAAGTTTCTGTTATGATTAAAAGTCCTGTTTGGCTGATTTCTTAGAATAAATGTTAAGGTGTTTTATATGTTGAAATAAAATGTGGGAAAATTGGTGTAGTCTCTGTTTGTGATGTTCAAGCTAAGAAAAATGCAAGCATGAGCTATTGTATGGAGAAATATGAAGTTGCTTTACAATTGTACCTTTCTGTGATTTTCTTTGGAAATTTATATAAGAAATAATATAATGTTTCTGTTCATGGAACTTTCTTGATAAGCATAAAATGTGAAGGAGAATCTGGGAAAAATATGAAATTGAGTTTAGCACCCTTTTCCAGCAGGGTTGTAGTTCAAATGGTTTAAATTGGGATAGGTTTGTTTATTTTGTGTAGGCTTGTATGTTTATGCTCTGGCCACAAGTTCTCTACAGTAGGATGTGTATGAGTAGAAGAAGCTAGGAAAGTTATGAAATCTGTTGTTTGACCCTTTTTGAATAAAAAGTTAGTTCAAAGCACCATTTTGAGCAGTTTACTTGTTATTTTTATATCTGCAGTTCTGTATTTTATTTTTGGTTAAAAATTGTTCAGTGAAGTCCAGTGAGAGTTAATTGCCTTTTGGAATTTTTGTGGATTTTTCGGAATCCAGAAAAGTGCACTTGCAGTTCAAACTCAATTTCTTTTGATTTATTAAATAAGAAATAGGTGAATGAATGGATTTTGTTTTATGAAATAAATAAGTATTTGCCTCAATGTCAAAAGTGGTTCAACAAGTTGGTTTTGTTGGTTTGCAAGAAATGTTCCTTTCATACCACTATATCTCGCACCCCGCATTAATTATTCGATTTACCGCATACAATAGGATTGACAGTTCCGGAGCAAGACCAGGAGTCGGAGACAAACGTCGAGCAGGAGATTCCGGAGCTTCAGCGGGCCAAGGAAGCCGACCCCGCAAGTGACACTAACTTGCCTGAGTGCCCCTCCCACGAGGCCTCAGTCTTCTCCCAAGGCAAGCCCCGTAGCATTCTAAGTCTCCTATTATTTACAATTAACTTACTTGAGTCCTTTTATATTGTGATGCATTAGGTTAGGAGTTGGTTGAATCCTACTTGCTGCATTACCCTTCCTTGATTATTGATTTTTACCTGCCTTGTTATCCTGTTACTTTTATAATGTAGAATTGCTTAGTCTGCTTAATAAAAGTTGTTGTTAAGGGTGTTTCCGTAAAACCCTGATGGGTAGTTACCGGATCACGGTTGGCTATATTTGCTATCGTGGAAAAGAACCTGAGTTGTAGTGAAATACGGTCAACTGGAAGGCAAGGCACAAGTTTGAAAACTTGGGGCAGTCCGTCCGTTGGATCGTGTAGGTTTGTATCGATGTTGGCCCTCGTTCATTTTTGAACGCGCCCTTTTACTTAGGGATATGTCGGTGCCGTAATCATCGACCCCAAAGCCGGTTAGAAGCTGTTCGGGCTGGTCTCAACCCGTGTCGTGCCCTCTAGTATGGAAATTGCGATCTGCCGCGTGAGGCCATCGCCAGGTTCCAATTGGGCGGTCCGTGCTATGAGCCGCGACGATTACCACCACGAACAAGCATCGAGCGGTTGCCCAATGCATGGACCCGACGGGGAAAGTGTGGGCTGGTATTAAAGGTCTTTCACCAGCTGGTTTAGAATTCGATTCGAGTCGTCGTCTCCCTCGGTTAGTGTGAAACTATGGCGAGCTTCACCACGATACAACTCCATGTGATGATTAAAGGTTCAACTAAAATGTGGATAAGTCAACTGGATATGGTCATATTATTGATTGATAGATTCAAGTGAGTGCTCTAGTACAGGTGAAAAACCTAGAATTAAGGAATAGGTCTAAAAATGGCAGCTCATCATTATCATCAATTACCTCTTATCTGAAATTGAGCTTTTCGCAACTAAAAGATCCCAGCTCCACCCAAAAGACCTTGCATACCCTTGGAGTCTTTATTTTCAGTTGGACGGGTAAGTCAAGCTGAGTACATTCCCGTACTCAGGGTTTGTCCCGTTGTTGCAGATGGCCAGGTCTACTTCGGCTATTGTAAGCACTGCCTCTACCCAGTGGAAGGTGAAGAGGAGTAGGCCCAGGGCAGGGTCGTCTAGAAGCTTCCCTTTTTCTTTTGCTGGTCTGAGACTGTTGGTGGCACATTATCTTAAAAAGGAGGAGTGAGTCGTGTTGAGTGGGTTTTATCAAACAATGTTTATTTGGACCACACGTGTGGTGGTCGTGTTTTAAACTACTTCAGCTTCCGCACTTTTAAAATTCAGTATTGTAATAACTCCGTTTTAAATTCCGCACTCTGGTGTTAAATTCGGTTTTGTTTTCGCTGTGATGTATCTTTACGAATGTAATCCTTGAACGATGCGATCCTGTATGATGTATGGTGTTAGAAAACCTTCGAGATTTCCGGACTACCGGGGTTATATGGGTTCAAGTATCAGTCGAAGTCAGACGGATTTGTCGAAGATAATACTTGAGCTCTTATAATCAGGACGGTTCTGCCACACATAGCGTCAATAAATAGCACATGTATATATAATTTTTGAATTACCTCGACGAATTTCTTGAATTGGACGTCTTCCGTCGGATTTCTGTTTCGATGTGGAAAAGGTAATACATGTGTATCATAAAATTCATGAAGAGCAGTTCGTACCTTGGATGAAGGTTCAACTGGCGTCTCCTCTTCTTCGTCTTTTTCAACATTAACAATATTTTTCTTTGCAACAGAATTACTACTAGGAACTAAATTAGGATGAGGTGGATCACGAGTGGATTTACCACCTCTCGTGGTTACAGCTTTTAATTCCTCATGGTATTTAATTTGAGATTTAATGTTATCTACTGTTTGCTCTAATCTCTTATTAAAATTAAGTTGTTCCTTAAATGCTTCAGAAAAATCTTTCTGTTTAGCATAAATTCCTTCTAACATTTTATCATGTTCAATAAATTTATTATTTATGCTATCATTAATTCTACCTTGATTAGAAACTAATTTTCCAATAGGAGAATTAAATACGGAGGTTTGAGGCATACCATTATTATTCCATTGTTGGATCATTGGAATTGGAGGTTCTCCGTAGCCACCATTATTAAGAAGGGATTTTGCATCCTCTTTCTTAATTTCTTCTTGACCTTCACTTGACGAAGCGGCTCTTTGCTTGGCATAGTACTCCATTGCAGCACGGTCTCTCTTCTCATTTATTCTTTGCTCTAGCAATTTTACCAAAGTTTACAGGGTAACAGAATCAACTTGCTTAATTTCAGACATACCTCTAGCACGTTTTTCTGTCCATCCTTGATTCGCCACCATTGTCTCGATCAGTTTGGTTGCCTTCTTTACAGTGAGAGAGAGGTATGCACCTCCGGCGGCAGCATCGCTGTGTTGTCGAGATTCTTGCTGGAGTCCATGGTAGAAGCTCTGGATCAAGTACCAGTCTTGCACACCATGTTGTGGATAGTATTCAACATACTCTTGTAGTCTCTCCCAAGCTTCAGTGATTGTTTCTTCGTCTCCCTGTCCGAAGTTAGAAATCTTGCTACGGAAAAGAATAGTTCGACTTATCGGGCAGAACTTGATGAGGAATTGATCCGCGCATCTTACCCATGTCAGCAGGTGTCCAGAGTTGAAGAGGAACCACTGCTTCACTTTTTCCACTAATGAAAATGGAAAAAGACGAAGTCTAATGGCATCCTACGAAACTCCCTGCACAGAAATTATACTACATATCTCCAGAAAATTTTGGAGATGAGCATTGGCATCCTCGGAAGGTTTGCCATTAAATGCAATAGCTTGAGCCATACGTATTAGGTGAGGTTTAAGCTCAATATCTATATTACTAGTAGAAGGTAACACTGCAATGTGAGCAAGAGTAGGCATGGAATACTCACGGAGTGTTTTGGTCGACGTCGATGTTGATTGATCATTGGAGCAGCGTGGTTCGTCAGTCACTTTTGACTGGGATTCTTGTCTTGACGAACTCCTCTCGCGAAACTCAAGGTTCTTCCTCGGAGGAGTGAGATTAGCTCTCGCTCTCCTAAGAATGGCCTCAGGATCTTCTTGATAGTCGCTCGTTAGATTGAATCCGGCCATGGCTACTTGAACGATCACAAACAACGAACAATATATATACCCGCTAGAACTATGGGGGTTAATTCAATAGAAGTCACAAAGAATTAATTCTAGCCAATTGCTTCCTCGGCAACGGCGCCAGAAATGCTTGTTGACACTTGCTAACGTCGTCACTAGGAGTAGACTATGGAATCTGTCCTGGCAACGACGCCAGAAAGGCTTGTTGGTACTTCTTAATGTAAGAAGTATAACTAACTATTCTTATGACTATTGGTAAATTCCGCAAGTGCACAGAATAAGTCAATTGTAGCACTTCACCTGGGAGTAACCGAGTATCGTATTTATTTTCACAGGGAAGCTACTATGGCAGAACTAACACTAGGACTGCTATGAACAACTAGTGATTCTAGCGAGGTTGAACGAAATGTATGAATGGGGGTTGGTTTCTACTACTACTAAAAAGAAAGAAAAACTAACTATTACTAAACTAAATCGGCGGGGTCTGGCCGATGAATAGATTAATGTTTTCCTACACACTTACGATCCCAACTAACTTAGCAATAAAGGTTTTATCTAGTTCTTCGAACCGTACACACCCTCTGGACTATTTACCTCAAACGTGCACAACGAGGTTTATGATTTAAGAACTAACCCAACTATGTGGTGGAAGTCAAGGCTCCCAGGGCTGTCACCACCTGTTTGCTACCACAGCTATCCGGGGGGCAAGCCACAAACTAAGGTACAATCAGTCCAAGCACCGCGCTTACACTAATATATACTACTCTAATCTTGCGTCCAAAACTAGAGCATTGATTACTCAGCGAAGAACCCAAACTAGATACAAACTAAACAATAAGTTATTTATGATCGAAATCACTCAACAAGAACAATAAGTAAAGAACTTAAAGTAAATGCTAAAAGTAGAAGAACATTAAGATAAATGAAGAAAGACTTGGAATTATACCAGAGACTCTGGAAGATCCTCTATTACAACTCCAGCTCTTCTCTTCTTCACTCTCGCTCTCACTCTAAGTCTCTCAACTAGAGTGTTACTTCACCAGAGCTTCGCTTACAAGAGAGTGGGACTAATGAGGTGAGGTCTGAGTACAAATGAGCTCGGGGGGGGGGGGGGGGTCCTATTTATAGCCTAAGGGACCTAGGGGGGTACTTATGGACCTAGGGTTAGGTCAGGGGGGTGAGTGAGGTGGCGGGCGCCAGCCCTAGGTGGCGGCCGCCACTCCCCTGGCCGTTGGATCCACCGTCATTGCTTCAACGGCATCTAGGGGCTCCAGAGAGGCGGTTCCAAGGTCAGTTGCATGTCCAAATAACCATCACATGGGCAATTAGGTCATGATCCACGTGACATCTCTTCTTAGCCCTTGGATGCAACGACCTAAGTGATCAATGGCTGCAAATGAGTGTGGCACGCCTCCCCTGGATCAGTGATGTGGCAGGGGAGGAGTTTGGGCCTCACTCCCCTGGCGGCTGCCAGTGAGGGGTGGTGGGCGCTACCCCACCTTGGCCCAAAGTGAGCCCAGGTGAGTGTGCTCACCTCCTGGTGGGTCCTCTTGGTCATTTTGCTCAAAAACCCTGCAATTACCTACATTCAAATAAAACTCAAGGACAAGTGGAAATCGTTAGTTTATAAAAGGTTTTTGGTTGATTTTAGGTCCTTGTGTTGTGTTACATGACCATGTTGATGCTAACAATATGACACTTAGTGAGCATCAACAAGCTCGAAAAGTCGTCAACAACAACAAGCACATACCACTTCCCCCCAACCGAGCTCACCCCAGCCGGACCAACAAGGTCCATGTGCAAAAGCTCTCCAGGGCGCTTAGTCATGACCTGAGTCACTGGATGGTGGGGAGCGGCAACCATCTTCCCATGTCTACAAGAATGGCAAACAAGATCCTTCTCCATACCCAACTTGGGCAATCCTCGGATTAGGCCAAGTGAGCTAAGCCTTGCAAGCAAGTCGAAGCTCAAATGTCCAAGTCTCCTATGCCACTTCCAAAGATCAGAGGAGGAAGGACCAGCCAAAAGACAACGAGAAATGCCAAAAGACTCCGAGAAATTCGCACGAAAGACTTTCCCAAAGGGTGAAATCAAACACACAAGATTGCCCTGAGGATCCAAAATACGACTGAGATTCGGTTTAAAACGAATCTCATAGTCATCAACAAAAAGTTTCGAAACAGAAAGAAGGTTAATGCGGATACATGGGTGTATGCCGAGTCTCGAGTGATGAGTGATTGTCAACTGGGATAATGCGCATGTTCTTTGGCTTGTGTTGTGCAGGTGTCGAGCACAGATACAGTGATCGAAGGCAAGGTGAGGATCAACTGTGGTGGCTGACAGCCTGGGACAGCGATGAGCGGAGACTTGCGGGGCACAGTGTTGCTCGGGTCGAGGACCTGGGGACATGTGTCGGTGGACGGGGTGCACGGGCGGTGCATCCCCTCTACGGCTTCGGTTTGGTGGTTGAGCCACAGAAAAACCATCGGTGGACGGTTTCCAGGTTTGGGCCTCAAAACCTGGGCGCTGGCCGGTTTCTGAGTTTGGGCCACAAAATTCAGGCGATGGACGGCTGGTTTCTCGGTTTGGGCCTCAAAACTGGGATTGGTCGTGAAGGCTGGTTTCCCGGTTTGGGCCTCAAAACCGAGGGCGGAGTTCGTGAAAAGGACGATCGGAGCGGTGGCGGCACGTGGCAGCAATCGGTGAGGTTGCGTCGAGGCAACGCTACCAGTTGTGCGGGCGTGGCCGTCGGATCACCACCTACCATGAGTTGGTCCAGAATAACCTTAGGGTTTAGCTGGTTCGCTCTGTAATTAGTTAGGGGTAGAGTGGGAACTAGAATTAGGATAAGTAGAGGGAGACACCCACCTTCCATGATATCTCAGTCATTTTGCTCTTTGCCTTCTAGGTTTTCCTGCTCTCTCAATCCCCTGCTGTAGCAACTGAGATCCGCAGAGAACCATACCTCTGTACTGGAGATTTTGAGGAAGTGAGACCGTAATCTCACTGTTGTAGCGTGTGGTAGCCACACGGTTGCAGATCGATGTCTCAATTCGCGTTTTGACTTTGTTCTTCGCGTTCTTCGTTTCTCCGTGATTTTCCCGTCACTCGATCTCCCTCTCTACTGCATCTTATTGAAATCCACTTGAATCAACTTGTTCTTTATAGTGAGGAGATCATTTCCACTAAAGGAATTCATCTAACTCCTCACGAACAAGTAGATCGGGTCGATTCAATTTTCATGGCGTTTTTGTTCATATTCCTTCCCTTTTGATTTCCCGTTGATTGAGTTGATTTGAGCGGATGAATTCTTGGGGATAGTCTCCTAACTACCTCGTGATCATCCTCTCCAAGTTTGGGAACAAGAGATTTTGATTTGGATCAGATTTGGGAAGATTTGGGAGAAGGGCGTTTGAAATCGCCCTTCCTGAGTGACCGCGGACAGTCCACCACTCAGGGCGCGAACAGTCCGTGCGTCGGGCTCTGACCGAGTCAGTGGTCACGCGGCTTGGCTGTGTTGTCTCAGGTTGACCGGCGGACAGTCCGCCGTTGCAACCCGCGGACAGTCCGGGACTGTCCAGAGCCAATTCAGCAACGTTGCTGTTTTGCCCTTTTGGCCGGCGGACAGTCCGCCACCTGAGCCCGGATAGTCCGCCCTTGGGCAGACAGTCCGCGGTCTGTTCACTGGACAGTCCGCGAGTTGGCTGAGTGTTGAGTTTTAGTGTGTTTGGTCTCTCGGCTTCTTCGCTTGGTTTCCGGACTTCTCGTTTGGCCCTAGAGTTGACCAAGTAACCTCTCTAGGAATCTTTGCTACTTGTTAGCATAGGTTTTTGGAGATCTCTCGACGTAGCTCTCTATCTACGTTAGGGAGTTGGTCTTTGGGGGTCGAACTTGAACCGGTCCTTTTGGTGTTTGGTTCGCTCTTGCTTTGTGGTGCCTCGCTGTGATCCTAGGGATCATCCACCCTCTTCCAAGGGTTGTGGGCATCATATTTCGGTCAAAGCTTTCGTGGGTTGATTTTTGGGACAAAGGCCAAAGTTTTGAGAGAAATTTTTTAGGCTCCCATTCACCCCCCCCCCCTCTGGTCGCCTTGCTTTTGCATTCTCGGTCCTTCAATTGGTATCAGAGTGGGTTAAGGATCTTCCACCTTAGCCGGTTCCAGATCCACAGAAGGCGACATGGATCGCGGCGTGGGCAAACCGCCGTTCTTTGATGGGACGAACTATGCGTATTGGAAGATACGCATGTCGTCCTATCTTCAGAGTATGGGTTCTTCCATCTGGGATATTTGCAACTCTGCCGATTACATGGTCTTGGCTGCTCGTGCTACTCAGCATCAGATCGATGAGCACAATGCTAATAGTTGAGCCCGTAATGCTCTTTTCTCATGTTTGAGCATGATGGCGTTCGATCGCGTTTCTCACCTCGCTACGGCTCGGGAGATTTGGACATCCCTCATGCATTTCCATGAGGGAACCACTCAAGTCAAAACCCGTCTCTACGAGTCGCACAAGCGGGAGTATGAGAACTTTCGACACATGCCTGGCGAGAGCATAGGGAGTTTATTCGCTCGCTTTCAGGTGATTGTCAACAGGATGAGGGCTAACAAGGAGCTGTTGCCTTTCGACGATCATGAGAGAGCTTTGAAGCTTTTGCACACTCTTGATCAGCAAGGCGGATCATGAGCACAAGTACGACTCCGGCAAGCGCAAGGAGAAGTACGTCCCCGCGAAACACAAGCGAAAGGGCGGCTTCCACAAGGAGTACATCAAGACAAAGTACTTGAAGAAGGCCCAGGCTGAGCAGCGTGCTTTCTTCGCCATGCTCAGCGACGTCGACGACTCGGATGACAACTTCGCTTCCTCAAGCGACGACGAGTCCGAGAAGAAGAAGAGGATCAAGGACAAGCTAAACGGCCTCTGCTTCTTCGCCGACAACGAGGGCTTCTGCACCATGGCCCTTGGCAAGGAGGTCGACGGCGAGCTGGAGGAGATCCCTCGAAATGACGACGACACCTCCCAGGTACCTCAGACCCCCGACGAGCTTTCTGCTGAGGTCGAAAAACTTACTGCCGCTCTTCTTAGTCAAGACAAGCTGCTTAGGCGCGCTGCCAGAGAGTGGAAGGAGTTTAGGCATAAGTGGAAGGATACGGTGAAGGAGCTTGAGTCTGTCAAATCCACCATTATTGTCACCGAGGAGGACGAGTGCGAGATGTGCACCAAGCACATGACTGACCTTCTCACTTTGAGGGGGAAGTATGTTGCTTTGGTTGGAGAGGTGGATGAGCTTAAAGCTAGATCCTCGCTGTTGGGTGCGTGCAAGTCCTGTGCAGGCTTGCAATCCGAGTTGGCAGAGAAGAATGCCAAGATTGTGTCTCTTGAGAAGGCCAGCTCGGGTAGCACTTGTGTGTCTAGATGCGCTTTGTGTGAGGGTTTGGAGATGGAGATTGCGAATGTGCAGCATGACAAGATGCAAACCGAGGAGGAAAACACATACCTTCAGACCATCTTGTCATGGGTGTCTTGTGGTGAGCCGCAGCTTGGGATGAGGATTGCCTAGTTTAAGCGTGCTGCTGGAGGTCTAGGTGTAGGCTTTGCTCAGGGTGTTGAGTGTGCGTCATCTTTTGGCAAGATTGGAGAGTCGAGTGGTCTGAACCCTTGTGAGAAGCCCAACTCCACCACTACTCCCAAACTTACCAAGATTCCACCCAAAGAGCCTCTCAAGCCTAACACCAAGATGGGGTGTTTGTTGAACCTCCGAGAGCTCTACCCAAGAAACAAACATGGGCTTCAAAACCAAACCACCTCAAGAACAAGCTAGACACCATGCCACCTATCCAGGAGGAGCTTATGCCACAGAAGGGAAAAGTGATCCACACCCACTACCGTGAGTACCAACAACCCCCTATGAGAGCGTTGAGGTACCATTGTGAGCACTGTGGGAGAGATGGACACTTGAGTGAGTTTTTCTTTTGGCGCAAGAGAGAGGCGCGCCATGCAAAGGAAATGAACAACACAGACATGTACCATCCTTTCCATGATGTACATGTGCCGAATGTTCAGAGGCGTGCTGTTATGCATAGAGGTCCAAAGCCTCAAGTTCCAAGGCCTAAGCCGCGAAGAGGACGTGCCCGGCGGGAGCCTGCAGTTGTGGGCTATGGACCCCGTGGCGGCGGCTTTGTTGTTGAGCGTTTTCCCCCATCGCGTTTTGAGTATCGCGATGGACGCTCCTCTCTTAGCGGACCACGTTTTCCTCTGCGTGGTGATCGCTCTTCCCGTAGGCGCGCTAGGAATGGTTTTGCTACTAACCGTTGAAGGACCGAGAAGCTAACCGAAAGCGACCAGAGGGGGGGGTGAATGGGAGCTTCAAAATTTCCTTACGGAAACTAGATGCCACTGTCCCAAAATCGACCCCAAGAGCGAACCCTAGAGCTTGCTAATGTCCACGACCCTATATGTAGGGTGGATGCTTCCTAGAAGCACAGCGAGACACTAGACAACTCTAGAAAGCCAACGCAAAAGACGGAAATCAATTCCGACAACGAACGAGCGAACCGCGGACGAAACCGTGCGAAACCAGTCGCATCGGACGCTGGCCTGCGTCCGATGCCAGACCACCGGAAGCGTCCGATGCAGACTGGGTGGTTCTGGAACCTTACTGTTCCACCATCGGACGCTGTGAACAGTAATCACCCAGCGTCCGATGCAAAGGCTCCGGCGCGTCCGATGGACAACGGACGCGTCCGATGCCTGGCGTCCGATGCAAGCTAAAACGCCGAAAACGTGACACGCGTCACCGGAGCGTCCGATGCTAGGGACCCTAGCGTCCGATGCTCCCGTGATAGCGTCCGATGCTCCCGAAAACAGCGCAGTTCTTTGATGATTCAACCCGATCTCCTCTAAATCAAAAGCTCTAGGCCTAGGATTCGATCTGAGGGGTCACAAGGATGTTAGTGAGCTATCTCTAAGAGATCATGGCTCGAACCTAACTCCAAATCGGTGAATCAAGAAATTTCGGGGCATGGAGGCAAGAACGCAATCCAAAACGAAAATCGATCGATCTCCTAGACCGTGAGGTTAGAGTTTAATTCCTTCGGTGGAAAGGAGAGCCTCACGATCTAGAACAACTTGGTTCAAACGGTTTTGCAAAAGATGAACCGAGCAAAGAGATCAAGCGACGGGAAAATCGTGGAGAAAAAGGATTCCGCGAAGAACACAAAGAAAACGCGAATCACAGCCACGAACTCGAATTAAGGACGCAAATCAAGCCATCGATCTGTGCTCCAAAGTGAGGATACGGCCTCACTTCCTCAAATCAACAGTACACAGAGTGGAGTCTCTCTGCGGATCTCAACTAGCTAGAGCAGGGGATGGGAGAGTGGAAACCCTAGGTGCTAGGAAGCAAATGACTGCGCTAACTGAGATTGAGATAGGGAGGAGGGTGTCTCCCCTAGACTACTTATACTAACCTAGCCTAAGTCTATTTCCTACTCTACCCCTCTCTACTCTAATTTACAGAGCGGACCAGCCTAACCCTAAGGCTATTCTAGTCCACCCGCTGGTGGTAGGTAGATCCGACGGCCACGCCCGCACGGTCTTCCGCGTCGCCTCCACGCAACCTTCAGATCGCCGCCACGTGCCGCCACCACTCTGCACCCCCGGTTTTGCGGCCCAAACCGGGAAACCAGCCTTTTCCATCAGCCCCCGGTTTTGAGGCCCAAACCGGGAAACCAGCCTCCAGCCCGAGTTTTGTGGCCAAACTCGGAAACCGTCCGCGCCCGAGTTTTGAGGCCCAAACTCGGAAACCGGCCCACGCCCAGGTTTTGAGGCTCAACCTGGAAACCGTCGCGCCCAGGTTTTGTGGCTCAACCTGGAAACCCAGCACCCAGGTTTTGAGGCCCAAACCTGGAAACCGTCCACCGTTGGTTTTTCCCGGGCTCTACCAACAAACCGGCGTCGTAGAGGGGATGCACCGCCTGTGCACCCCTTCCACCGACATGATCGCACTTCTCCGCCTGTCGCTGTCGCAGGCTGCCAGCCACCACAGCTGATCCTCCGGCCTCCAGTCCATCAGTCCAAGTCCACGTCCGCCCTTCACCGTCCGATACATCGGCATGGCACGTCCGCCGCACGGCACGCCCATCCTTCATCGCGCCCGGTCCGTCGGCACGGCACGTCGCAACTTGACCTTCACCCGCCATCGATCACTGTCTCCGTGCTCGACACCTGCACAACACAAGCCAAAGAACATGCGCATCATCTCCGTTGACAATCACTCATCACACAGAGACTCGGCATACACCCATGTATCCGCAACCGTTCTTTTGAGCAGCAGGCCCAACACTGGTATAATTCCCATTTCACTCACCCCAGTGTTGGACCGTATGCTCACCCTATGTCTTTTTATTGATGTAGGTAAAACGATTGGAGAACATTTGGTTGGTGGATTCTGGGTGTTCAAGGCATATGACCGGAAATGCCAAGTGGTTCTCCAGTCTTAGTCCCGTTGCCAGAAAGGAGTTTATCACCTTCGGCGACAATAGCAAAGGTAAAGTGTTGTCTCGTGGATCTGTGCGAGTTAATGAGCACTTTGTGTTGAGCGATGTTGCTCTTGTTTCTAACTTGCATTTTAACCTTCTTTCTGTTTCGCAACTTTTCGATGATGACTATGAGATTCGTTTTAAACCAAATCTCAGTCGTATTTTGGATCCTCAGGGCAATCTTGTATGTTTGATTTCGCCCTTTGGGAAAGTCTTTCGTGCGAATTTCTCAGAGTCGTTCGGAATTTCTCGTTGTCTTTTGGCTGGACCTTCCTCCTCTGATCTTTGGAAGTGGCATAGGAGACTAGGTCATCTGAGCTTCGACTTGCTTGCAAGGCTTAGTTCACTTGGCTTAATCCGAGGATTGCCCAAGTTGTTCATGGAGAAGGATCTTGTTTGCCACTCTTGTAGACATGGGAAGATGGTTGCCGCTCCCCACCATCCAGTAACTCAGGTCATGACTAAGCACCCTGGAGAGCTTTTGCACATGGACCTCGTTGGTCCGGCTTGTGTCAGCTCGGTTGGGGGGGAAGTGGTACGTGCTTGTTGTTGTTGACGATTTTTCAAGATATTCGTGGGTTTTCTTTTTAGCTGAGAAAACCGAGACTTTCTCCTTTGCTCGCAATCTGATTTTGCGTCTTCAGAATGAGTTCCCTATGAACTCAATGTGAGCAATTCGGAGTGATAATGGTTACGAGTTTAAGAATTCGGACTTTGAGAAGTTTTGTAACTCTTTGGGTTTAGAGCATCAGTTCTCTTCCCTCTATACACCGCCACAAAATGGTGTTGTAGAGAGGAAGAATCGGACCCTTGTAGAGATGGTCAGGACGATGCTCGATGAGCATAGGACTCCTAGGCGATATTCGGCCGAAGCTATGAGCACTGCATTCTATATCTCCAATCGCATTTTTCTCTGAGCTTTCTTGAAAATGACTTCTTATGAGTTGCGTTTTGGAAAACTACCCAAGGTGAGTTATTTTAGAGTTTTTGGTTGCCACTGTTTTATACTCAAGAAAGGCAACCTGGACAAATTTGAGTCTCGTTCTTCAGATGGTGTATTCTTGGGTTATGGCAGTCATACTCGTGCATATGGTGTACTTAACCTTGATACTTACCGAGTCATGAAGACATCCGATGTCACCTTCGACGAGACCATGGTTTGTCCTTCTTCTCGTTTTGAGCGTGCAGGTGATCATGAGGTTGGTGAGCCTCTTTTTGATGACGAGGACGAGGGTGCTGAAGGGATGGATGATCCAGCACGACCTCCACCTGCTGTGCCGCAAGCATCGGCTTCTACTACGACGACTCGCGGCCCCAACCCCTCTTCATCGACTACTTGGGGGCCGTGGGATCCGCCACCTCAGGGTGTACCATTTGTACCCGAGGAGGCACCAGCTGCTGTTGAGGGGGAGGTTTCTTCAGCTCGGGAGGCGCCACGACACATTCAATGCCAACACCCACCTCAATAGATGATCGGCAGCATTAGCGAACATGTCACTCGGTCAAGGTCACAACAAATCTCTCACTTTGGTCATTCTGCATTTGTTGCTGATTTTGAACCCCGAGATGTTGGACCTGCTCTATCTGATCCGGATTGGGTCAATGCCATGCATGAGGAGTTAGAAAATTTTGAAAGAAATCGGGTTTGGGTTCTTGTTCCACTTCCTCCTGAGTGTCACCCTATTGGTACAAAATGGGTTTTCAAAAACAAACAAGGAGAAGATGGCCATGTTGTGAGAAACAAGGCCAGACTTGTAGCCCAGGGGTATAGTCAGAAGGAGGGGATAGACTATGAGGAGACTTTTGCTCCTGTAGCTCGTTTGGAGGCAATTAGGATCCTCTTGGCTTTTGCTGCATCCAAAGGGTTTAAACATTTTCAAATGGATGTCAAGAGTGTCTTCCTAGACGGCTACATAGAAGATGATGTGTATGTGAAACAACCCCCCGGTTTCAAAAATCCCAAGTTTCCAAACCATGTTTTTAAACTTCATAAAGCTTTGTATGGTTTGAAACAAGCCCCTAGAGCCTGGTATGATAGGTTGAAAACCTTTTTGCTTGCTAAGGGTTTTAAAATGGGATGTGTGGATAAAACTCTCTTTCTCCTCAAGCAAGGCAATGACACTCTCTTGGTCTAGATTTATGTGGATGATACCATTTTCGGTGGTTCTTCTCATGCTTTGGTTGCCAAGTTTGCAGACACTATGAGCAGGGAGTTTGAGATGAGCATGATGGGCGAGTTGACGTTTTTCCTCGGGTTGCAAATCAAGCAATCCCGAGAGGGGACGTTCGTGCGCCAGGGCAAGTACACCAAGGACATTCTGAAGAAGTTTGATATGGGTGAGGCCAAGCCTCTTCCAACACCCATGTCGACCACGACGGCCCTGGATGCGGACAAGGATGGAGAAGCTGTGGACCAGAAGGAGTACCGGAGTATGATCGGGTCGCTGCTGTACCTGACGGCGACACGCCCGGACATCCAGTTCGCGGTGTGTCTTTGCGCGCGATTTCAGTCGTCGCCGTGCACCTCTCACCGTCAGGTGGTCAAGCGCATTATGAGGTACTTATGCTTCACTCCAGAGTTTGGGATTTGGTATTCTGCTTCCTCCACCCTCTCCCTTTGCGGTTATTCCGATGCCGATTTTGCTAGTTGCCGACTTTATCGCAAGTCCACTTCTGGGACTTGTCAGTTTATTGGTTCTTCTCTTGTATCATGGTCTTCTCGCAAGCAGTCTAGTGTCGCCCAGTCTACCACAGAGGCTGAGTATGTTGCTGCGGCAAGCTGTTGTTCTCAATTGCTTTGGATGATGGCTACTTTGTGTGATTTTGGTCTAAGTGTTGGTATAAATTAATGCACATTGTACTTTATCCGCAAGCGCACAGATAAAATCTACCGATGTAGCACTTCACCGGAGTAACCCAGTTTTATTATCGAACCCAAAGGAACGGATAGCGATGAGTCTCAAGTGTATAACCCCTGAGTAACTAACAAGGATGGAGAAGCTAAAAGTATAGAGGGGATCACTAAGGTTATCTAAATCCAACTTAAGAGTGATATGTTTATATTATTCTTATTGGGGAAGTTGCCATAAAAGGTCACAAACAGAGTATGATTCTTTTATGCAAATGTATAATCCTACCGAGCCTACACACGGGTAAGTGGACTATAGAAGAATCAACAAGGCTATAAGAGTCACCCTTGCGAACAACCACTACTACCAGCGTTATAGGAGGCAAAAATGAGCTATCAAGTCTAAGCACCACGCTTATACTATCCAACTACTCTAACTCTAGAGCGACTAGAATTAAAGTACTCAAAAGAGAGTCATAAACCTTAAGAACAATAAGAACAATGGCTCAAACTTAAATATAGATGTTGATTACCGAAACAATCATTGAAGCAAGTCGATGAAGAACTTGAATCCACAGGTACAAGATGAAGAAGTTGATCCGACAGGCCGGAGCTCCTTCTTGATCTCTTCCTCTCTCTCTCTCTTCTAGTTCTAGAATAAGACTAGGTTCTAATCCTAATTGAGGGGTATCTAGTCTTCTACTTGAAAGCTAACTCTTGATTACAACTAGATGAACTAGATCTAATTCTAGATGAACTAGAAGAGATTCATCTAGAGGGACCTCTACTTCTACATTGGAACCCTAGTTTCTGATGTGGAGATGAATAATGAAGAGGGAGATGCCTAGAGAGGGGGGTATGGGGCTGCTTATATAGCCCTGAGGGATCAACCGCGGCCGTTGGATCAAACCGACTTAAGGTACGGCTAAGATGCATCCTAGAGGTCGGTGGAGGAATCTTGCAGAAGACGGAAGCCAGTGGGCCCGGGAGGAGACTGACCGGTCTCATGGTGGGATCGGTCGGTCCCACCTGGCAGAGTCTCGTGGTGCCCGTCCTCCTGGTGTCTTCTGGTGTCCTCTGGAGTCTTCTAGAATATTCCTGACGTGCCGGTTGTGTTATCTCGCGTCGGTTTCCTTCTAGGGGAAGCAATCAGCGCTGGTTTCCTGGTTTAGTCCCTGCAGAATCATAATTCACCAAAATTCATGGAATATTGTCAATTAAAACCCAAAACCTTTGTTGGTGATTGAATTCATGCCCTTTTTATATTTATTTATCCTTTAATTTTGATAGATAACCAGTGTCAACACTAAGCTTTTCTCGTATTCCTTTGCTTTGTGACAGCACGAGTGCGATTAGCGTTGCTAAGAACCCCGTGCTGCACTCTAAGACCAAACACATTGATGTGCGCTTTCATTTCTTGCGAGACCATTATGAGAAGGGTGATATCGACCTCCACCATGTCGATACTCATCATCAGTTGGCTGATATTTTTCACCAAGCCTTTGGACCAATCAACTTTTGCTAGGTTGAGAGGTGATCTTGGTGTGTGTTTCCCCTTTTAGTTGGGGGAAACATTTTGGTTCTTGTATTATAGACTGACTCCTTTTCTTTTCGTTTTGTTCTCTTTTCTGATGAGTTAGTCTTTCCATTTCATCATGCATATTTACATTCAGAGCTTCATGTATATAATCTTTAGAATGTGACTGTGCTCTGATTAGTGTATGCTCTGATGCTATATAATGATGCTTGTAGCTTATGCTCTTTCTGATCACTGATACATGTTATGAGCTGAGCTATTTTATGAATGGTGAACTTGCTTAATGACCTTAAAACTTGAAAATGTTCACCATTGAGATATGCAACTAGCATGTGTACAATGTGTTGAAATCACTTGTGCTTTTCATATATGCTAGGTTGCATAGTTCTGAGTCATTCACTTGCTTGGTATGTTCATATTCTGCTTTAAATTTGAACCAAGCTAAGTGAATTGGAAAGATCGAGATGGGATTGCTTGTCAGCACATCACAGTATCGAGATTGTTTCTCATTGCACTTTGAGTTAAACTTGAGTTGTGTAGTGTATGACCGAAACTGTTGCTTTAAGCTTCTGATTGCTTCTGCATAGGCTTCGCACAGTTGAAAAGTTATGCAATGACAAGCTTTCAACCTCTCGCAATCACATGCTGAAATTTGAACTTGTGTAATCTAACCGCTGCAACTCTGATAAAATTTGAATACACAAGTCTATGTTTCATTCTATAGCATGGTGATTGAACCTTGCTAGGGGTAGTTCACTTTGTATACATGTTTAGCACTTGTTTGACTTCCTGTCTATACATGTTTAGTGCTATTTTGATGGTGAATACCTTTTTGGCTAAAAATTGCTCACTTTGCTCAAATGTTCATATTTTGTATTTAGTGATCAGTTTGAGCCTTTGGTAGCATTTTGTGCTTATTGTTCAGTCATCGGATCAGCACTTTATCGAGCATCTTCATATTCTATCGACTATATTCCTGACGCTGCTAACTTGCGGATATTCTTTGTCCCGGACTATCCGCGCCAGGGGCGGACTGTCCACGGTTCCCTAGCGGACTATCCGCCGGTCAAAAGTGCAAAACAACATAGTTGCTAAAAGTCCTCTGGTCGAGCCCGGACTGTCCGCGCCTGTCAACGGCGGACTGTCTGTCGGTCACCCGAGGCAAAACACCCGAGAAACATGGCCACTGCTCCGGCCGTCTCCCCGATGCGCGGACTGTCCGCGGGCACAATGGCAGACTGTCCGCGAGTGCCCAGTGAGGGCGATTTTGGTCGCCCTCAACTCAAATCCCTAGTTCCCAAAATTGGAGAGGATGATCATGAGGTAGTTAGCAGACTATCCCCAAGAAATCATCCGCTCAAATCAACTCAATCACCGGGAAATCGAAAGGGAAGGAGTATGAACGAAAAAGCGCCACGAAAACAAAATCAACCCGATCTACTTGTTCGTGAGGAGTTAGATGAATTCCTTCGGTGGAAATGATCTCCTCACTATAAAGAACAAGTTGATTCAAACGGATTTCGAAAAGACGCAATAGAGAGGGAGATCGAGTGACGGGAAAATCGCGGAGAAACGACGAACGCGAAGAACACGAACAAAATGCGAATCAACACATCGATCTGCAACCGTGTGGCTACCACACGCTACAACAGTGAGATTACGGTCTCACTTCCTCATAATCTCCAGTACACAGAGGTATGGTTCTCTGCGGATCTCAGTTGCTACAGCAGGGGATTGGGAGAGCAGGAAAACCTAGAAGGCAAAGAGGAAATGACTCAGATAGGATGGGAGGTGGGTGTCTCCCTCTACTTATCCTAATTCTAATTCCCACTCTACCCTAAGGCTAAGGCTATCCTGGACCAACTCGAAGATAGTGGTGATCCGACAGCCACGCCCGCACAACTGGTAGCGTTGCCTCGACGCAACCTCACCGATTGCCGCCACGCGCTGCCACCGCTCTGCTCGTCCTTTTCCCGGACTTCGCCCCCAGTTTTGTGGCCCAAACCGGGAAACCATCCTTCACGACCAACCCCCGATTTTGAGGCCCAAACCAGGAAACCAGCCGTCCATCGCCTGAGTTTTGTGGCCCAAACTCAGAAACCCGCAGCGCCCAGGTTTTGAGGCCCAAACCTGGAAACCGTCCTTAGCCCGAGTTTTGTGACCCAAACTCGGAAACCATCAGCACCCAGGTTTTGAGGCCCAAACCTGGAAACTGTCCACTCGGTGGTTTTTCTGTGGCTCAACCACCAAACCGAACCGTAGAAGGGATGCACCGCCCGTGCACCCCGTCCGCCGACACTTGTCCTCAGGTCCTCGACCCGAGCAACACCGTGCCCGCAAGTCTTCGCTCGTTGCTGTCCCAGGCTGTCAGCCACCACAGCTGATCCTCAGGCCACCGGTCCCTCAGTCTAAGCCTCACGTCCGCCCTTCACCGCTCTCGGTCCATCGGCACGGCACGTCTCTACTTGACCTTCACCTTGCCTTTGATCACTGTATCCGTGCTCGACACCTGCACAACACAAGCCAAAGAACATGCACATTATCCCAGTTGACAATCACTCATCACTTGAGACTCGACATACACCCATGTATCCGCAATCTCCCCCTTGATGAGTGCATTGTCAACTACCAACACAAATCATAATGTAGAAGAAGTAGAAGGAAGAAGGAGAAGTAGAGAACTCGTCCAAATGACCCAAAAGCATATCAAAGCTAGAAAAAGGTCATGTGAAAAAGCAAAACAACTTGGTCCCCAAAGACATGGGAAACGGCTCGATGTGACCAAGCAAAGCAAAGCTAGCCCTCAAGAAGAGGTAGAATAGGCTCAACACCGCTAGCGTGAGAACAGCTCGATACCAACTGAAAAATACCGACTGAAAAGCAGAAAGGCTCGATGCCAATTGAGAATCACACTCACAAGGCAACACTGCTAGTCCCTCAAGATAGAGGCACAGAGGCTCAACACAACTAGCAGAGAAGCTCCGAACCAATTGAACAACAAAGCCAAAAATGCTAGTCCCTCAAGACAGATGCACAGAGGCTCAACACAACTAGCAGAAAAGCTCCGAACCAATTGGAAAATTCAAAATCCTCAAAATCCGAGCCAACTTAAACTCCCCCTCCAATAGTGCACACAACGAAGATATGATTTCTCCCCCTACACAACCTAGATATGATTTCTCCCCCTTATGATTTGGCAAAAATTTCTCCCCCTTAGTTGAAAATGCACTATCAAGTGTCTTCCCTCCAGATGCATATGAGTTAAAAGCAAGTTAGCAGCTTCAGGAATATAGTCGATAGAATATGAAGATGCTCGACAAAGTGCTAATCGGATGACTCAATAATAAGCACAAAAAGCTAGCAAAGGCTCAAACTGATCACCAAATACGAAATATGGACATGGGAGCAAAGTGAGCAGTTCTTAGCCAAAAAGGTATTCACCATCAAAATAGCACTGAACATGTACAGACAGGAAGTCAAACAAGTGATAAAACATGTATACAAGGTGAACTACCCCTAGCAAGGTTCAATCATCATGCTATAGAATGAAACATAGACTTGTGTATTCAAAATTTATCGGAGTTCCAGCGGTTAAATTACACAAGTTCAAATTTCAGCATGTGATTGCGAGAGGTTGAAAACTTGTCATTGCCTAACTTTTCAACTGTGCGAAGCCTATGCAGAAGCAATCAGAAGCTTAAGGCAATAGTTTCGGTCATACACTACATAGCTCAAGTTTAACTCATAGTGCAATGAGAAACAGTCTCGACACTGTGATGTGCTGACAAGCAATCCCATCTCGATCTTTCCAATTCACTTAACTTGGTTCAAATTTTAAAGCAGAATATGAACATACCAAGCAAGTGAATGACTCAGAACTAGAGACATAGCAACCTAGCATATATGAAAAGCACAAGTGATTTCAACACATTCTATACATGCTAGTTGCATATCTCAATGGTGAACAGTTCCAAGTTTTAAGTTTATTAACCAGATTCAGCATTCAAAAAAAATAGCTCAGCTCACAACATGTATTAGTGATCAGAAAGAGCATAAGCTACAAGCATCATTAAATAGCATCGGAGTATACACTAACCAGAGCATAGTCACATTCTAAAGATTATATACATGAAGCTCTGAAAGAGAAAATGCATGATGAAATGCAATGACTAACTCACCAGAAAAGAGAACAAAATGAAAAGAAAAGGAGTCAGTCTATATTACAAGAACCAAAATGTTTCCCCCAACTAAAAGGGGAAACACACACCAAGCTCACCTCTCAACCTAGCAAAAGTTGATTGCTCCAAAGGGTTGGTGAAAATATCAGCCAACTGATGATGAGTATCAACATGGCGAAGGTCGATATCACCCTTCTCATAGTGGTCTCGCAAGAAATGAAAACGCACATCAATGTGTTTGGTCTTAGAATGCAGCACGGGGTTCTTAGCAACGCTAATAGCACTCGTGCTGTCACAAAGCAAAGGAACGTGAGAAAAGCTCAGACCAAAATCACGCAAAGTGACCATCATCCAAAGCAACTGGGAACAGCAGCTGGCCGCAGCAACATACTCAGCCTCCGTGGTAGACTGGGCGACACTAGACTGCTTGCGAGAGGACCACGATACAAGAGAAGAACCAATAAACTGACAAGTCCCAGAAGTGGACTTGCGCTCAATCCAGCAACCAGCAAAGTCGGCATCAGAATAACCACAAAGGGAGAGGGTGGAGGAAGCAGAATACCAAATCCCGAACTCTGGAGTGAAGCATAAGTACCTCATAATGCGCTTGACTGCCTGACGGTGAGAGGTGCGCGGCAACGACTGAAATCACGCGCAAAGACACACCGCGAACTGTATGTCCGGGCGTGTCGCCGTCAGGTACAACAGCGACCCGATCATACTCCGGTACTCCTTCTGGTCCACAGCTTCCCCATCCTTGTCCGCATCCAGGGTCGTCGTGGTCGACATGGGTGTTCGAAGAGGCTTGGCCTCACCCATATCGAACTTCTTCAATATGTCCTTGGTATACTTACCCTGGTGCACGAACGTCCCCTCTCGGGATTGCTTGATTTGCAACCCGAGGAAAAACATCAACTCGCCCATCATACTCATCTCAAACTCCCTGCTCATAGTATTTGCAAACTTGGCAACCAAAGCATGAGAAGAACCACCGAAAATGATATCATCCACGTAAATCTGGACCAAGAGAGTGTCATTGCCTTGCTTGAGGAGAAAAAGCATTTTATCCACACACCCCATTTTAAAACCCTTAGCAAGCAAAAAGGATTTCAACCTATCATACCAGGCTCTAGGGGCTTGTTTCAAACCATACAAATCTTTGTGAAGTTTAAAAAGATGGTTTGGAAACTTGGGATTTTCGAAACCGGGGGGTTGTTTCACGTAAACCTCTTCTTCTATGTAGCCGTTTAAGAAGGCACTCTTGACATCCATTTGAAAAAGTTTTAACCCTTTGGATGCAGCAAAAGCCAAGAGTATCCTAATTGCCTCCAAACGAGCTACGAGAGCAAAAGTCTCCTCATAGTCTATCCCCTCCTTCTGGCTATACCCCTGGGCTACAAGTCTGGCCTTGTTTGTCACAACATGGCCATCCTCTCCTTGTTTGTTTTTGAAAACCCATTTTGTACCAATAGGGTGACACTCAGGAGGAGGTGGAACCAAAACCCAAACCCGATTTCTCTCAAAATTTTCTAACTCCTCATGCATGGCATTGATCCAATCTGGATCAGATAAAGCGTGTCCAACATCTCGGGGTTCAAAATCAGCAACAAATGCAGAATGAGCAAAGTGAGAGATTTGTTGTGACCTTGACCGAGTGTCACGTTCGCCGATGCTGCCGATCATCTGTTGAGGCGGGTGTTGGCGTTGAATGTGTCGTGGAGCCTCCCGAGCTGAAGAAACCTGCCCCTCAACAGCAGCTGGTGCCTCCTCGGGTACGAAAGGTACAACCCAAGGTGGTGGATCACATGGCCCCCATGTAGTAGAGGAAGACGGGTCCGGGCCGCGTGCAGTCGTGGTCGAAGTCGACCCAATCGGCGCAGCAGGTGGACGAAGTGTTGGGTCATCCATCCCTACAGCACCCTCGTCCTTGTCATCAAAAAGAGGTTCTCCAACCTCATGATTGTTGACGCTCACTAAGTGTCATATTCTTAGCATCAACAAGGTCATATAACACAACACAAGGGCCTAAAATCAACCAAAAACCTTTTATAAACTAACGATTTCCACTTGTCCTTGAGTTTTATTTGAATGTAGGAAATTGCAGAGGTTTTGAGCAAAATGACCAAGAGGACCCACCAGGAGGCGAGCACACTCACCTGGGCTCACTTTGGGCCAAGGTGGGGTGGCGCCCGCCACCCATCACTGGCGGCCGCTAGGGGAGTGAGGCCCAAACTCCTCCCCTGCCATGTCACTGATCCAGTGGAGGCATGCCACACTCATTTGCAGCCATTGATCACTTAGGTCATTGCATCCAAGGGCCAAGAAGGGATGTCACATGGATCATGACCCAATTGCCCATGTGACGGTTATTTGGACATGCAACCGACCTTGGAACCGCCTCTCTGGAGCTCCTGGATGCCGTTGAAGCAAAGGCGGTGGATCCAACGGCCAGGGGGGTGGCGGCCGCCACCTAGGGCTGGCGCCCGCCACCACACTCACCCCCCTGACCTAACCCTAGGTCCATAAGTACCCCCTAGGTCCCTTAGGCTATAAATAGGACCCCCCGAGCTCATTTGTACTCAGACCTCACCTCATTAGTCCCACTCTCTTGTAAGCGAAGCTCTGGTGAAGGAACACTCTAGTTGAGAGACTTAGAGTGAGAGCGAGAGTGAAGAAGAGAAGAGCTGGAGTTGTAATAGAGGATCTTCCAAGTCTCTAGTATAATTCCAAGTCTTTCTTCATTTATCTTAGTGTTCTTCTACTTTCAGCATTTACTTTAAGTTCTTTACTTATTGTTCTTGTTGAGTGCTTTCGATCATAGATAACTTAGTATTTAGTTTGTATCTAGTTTGGGTTCTTCGCTGAGTAATCAGTGCTCTAGTTTTGGATGCAAGATTAGAGTAGTATATATTAGTGTAAGCGCGGTGCTTAGACTAATTATACCTTAGTTTGTGGCTAGCCCCCGGATAGCTGTGGTAGCAAACAGGTGGTGACAGCCTTGGGAGCCTTGAATTCCACCACGTAGTTGGGTTAGTTCTTAAATCATAAACCTCGTTGTGCACGTCTGAGGTAAATAGTCCAGAGGGTGTGTACGGTTCGAAGAACTAGATAAAATCTTTATTGCTAAGTTAGTTGTGTTCGTAAGTGTGTAGGAAAACATTAATCTGTTCATCGGCCAGACCCCGCCGATTTAGTTTAGTAGTAGTTAGTCTTTCTTTCTTTTTAGTAGTAGTACAAACCAACCCCCATTCATACTTTTCGATAAAACCTGCTAGAATCACTAGTTGTTCGTAGCGGTCCTAGTGTTAGTTCTGCCATAGTAGCTTCCCTGTGGAAATAAATACGATACTCGGTTACTCCCGGGTGAAGTGCTACAATAGACTTAATCTGTGCGCTTGCGGAACCTACCAATAGTCATACGAATAGTTAGTTATACTTCTTACATTAAGAAGTACCAACAAACCTTTCTGGCGCCGTTGCCGGGGATAGATTCCATAGTCTACTCCTAGTGACGACGTTAGCAAGAGTCAACAAACATTTCTAGCGCCGTTGCCGGGGAAGCAATTGGCTAGAATTAATTCTTTGTGATTTCTATTGAATTAACCCTCGTAGTTCTAGCGGGTATATATATTGTTCGTTGTTTGTGATCGTTCAAGTAGTCATGGCCGGATTCAATCTTCCGAGCGACTGTCAAGAAGATCCTGAGGCCATTCTTAGGAGAGCGAGAGCTAATCTCACTCCTCCGAGGAAGAACCTGGAGCTTCGTGAGAGGAGTTCGTCGAGACAAGAATCCCAGTCAAAAGTGACTGACGAACCAAGCTGCTCCAACGATCAATCAACATCGACGTCGACCAAAACACTTTGTGAGTATTCCATGCCTACTCTTGCTCACATTCCAGTGTTACCTTCTACTAGTAATGTAGATTTTGAGCTTAAACCTCACTTAATACGTATGGCTCAAGCTATTGCATTTAATGGCAAACCTTCCGAGGATGCCAACGCTCACCTCCGGAATTTTCTGGAGATATGTAGTACAATTTCTGTGCAGGGAGTTTTGCAGGATGCCATCAGACTTCGTCTTTTTCCATTTTCATTAGTGGAAAAAGCGAAGCAGTGGTTCCTCTTCAACTCTGGACACCTGCTGACGTGGGTGAGATGCGCGGATCAATTCCTCAACAAGTTCTGCCCGATAAGTCGAACTATTCTTTTCCGTAGCAAGATTTCCAACTTCGGACAGGGAGACGAAGAAACAATCACTGAAGCTTGGGAGAGACTACAAGAGTATGTTGAATACTGTCTTCACCATGGTATGCAAGACTGGTGCTTGATCCAGAGCTTCTACAATGGACTCCAGCAAGAATCTCGACAACACATTGATGCTGCCGCCGGAGGTGTATATCTCTCTCTCACTGTAGAGAAGGCAACCAAACTGATCGAGACAATGGTGGCGAATCAAGGATGGACAGAAAAACGTGCTAGAGGTATGTCTGAAATTAAGCAAGCTGATTCTGTTACCCTGCAAACTTTGGTAAAATTGCTAGAGCAAAGAATAAATGAGAAGAGAGATCGTGCTGCAAAGGAGTACTACACCAAGCAAAGAGCCGCTTCGTCAAGTGAAGGTCAAGCAGAAATTAAGAAAGAGGATGCCAAATCCCTTCTTAATAATGGTGGCTACGGAGAACCTCCAATTCCAATGATCCAACAATGGAACAATAAAGGTATGCCTCAAACCTCCGTATTTAATTCTCCTATTGGAAAATTAGTTTCTAATCAAGGTAGAATTAATGATAGCATATGTAATAAATTAATTGAACATGATAAAATGTTAGAAGGAATTTATGCTAAACTGAAAGATTTTTCTGAAGCATTTAAGGAACAAATTAATTTTAATAAGAGATTAGAGCAAACAATAGATAACATTAAATCTCAAATTAAATACTATGAGGAGGTAAAAGCTGTAACCACGAGAGGTGGTAAATCCACTCGTGATCACCCTCATCCTAATTTAGTTCCTAGTAGTAATCCTGCTGCAAAGAAAAATATTGTTAATGAAGACGAAGAAGAGGAGACCCCATCTGAACCTTCATCCAAGGTACGAACTGCTCCTCATGAATTCTATGATACACATGTATTACCTTTTCCAGATCGAAACAGAATTCCAACGGAAGATGACCAATTCAAGAAATTCATCGAGGTAATTCAAAAATTATATATACATGTGCCATTTATTGATGCTATGTAGGTTCCAACTTATGCAAAATATTTGAGAGACATGCTCAATAAGAAGAAACCAATTCCAAGTAGGGATGTGGTTAAATTGACCGAAGATAACAATGCGGTCATTTTAAACCAACTCCCAGAAAAGAAGAAGGACCCAGGAAACCCAACGATCGCATGTTCAATTGGAGAACAGCACTTCGAGCATGCACTCTGTGATCTGGGAGCAAGCGTCAGCGTCATGCCCAAGGTAATATATGATAAATTAAATCATCATACCTTGTCCCCTACTTCTATGTGTTTGCAGCTAGCCGATCAATCGCTTCGATATCCCGCGGGAATAGCAGAGAATATTCCGGTGAAAATCCGGAATCTCTTTGTCCCGGTGGATTTCGTGGTTCTGGATATTAATCCCGACCACCGGACGCCATTGATCTTGGGACGGCCATTTCTGAGCACTGCAAAAGCCACCATTGATGTAGGAGCTGGAGAAATTCAGCTCCACATCAGTGGAAAGGAGGAGAAATTCGAGTTCACACCGCAACCGGAAAAACACCCGTCATCAAAGTTCGTCGGTAGCTAAATTCATCCACAACCACCGTGAAGGCGACACTAATCGGGAATCCAAAGCGGCTAACCAAGGTAAGTTAGGCTAAGCAGAACCAGCAGAACTGGGATGACATGTACCGTCGTCAGGGATGGATGTAACCCAACCACGCCAAAAGCCAGCTTGGGGGAGGACCCCCGTCAACGAGGTAAGTATCACTGCCATCTTTATTTCCGTCAGTTTTATTTTTATTTCAGTAATTTAAATTTGAGTTTTATCTTAGTTAATTTAATTTTTAAAAAATAATAAATAAATAGTAATAAATGAAACGCTCTCATCGTAAGTCTTTCTAAATAAAAATGTATGCCATGCATTAGAGTTATCATGGGAGAACGTATGCTAGAACTAAACTTGAGACATGAGCATTAGACTAAGTAAAGCGGAAGTAAGTTTCTACTTTGACTTGAGCAAGTCAAGTTTGTGGAGTAGTTATTTTGAAAAAGTTAAAAACTTGCTCTAAGTACTTCTGTGGCAAAGAAAGTCCTACCAAAGCCAAATAATTTTTTCTCTTAGAGTAGGAGCTTCCACTTGCTGCATGTTAGTGTTGAGCTAGTTAGACTTTTGTTTATAGTCATGCTAGAGAAACTTGTCATATTTTTAGACCAAGGAATTCACTTGCACCCACCTATATAGTGCTATTCTTACACTGAGAATACGCACACAACATGCCTTTATTTCCATTCATTGTTACGAATACTTCATAAAAAAATATCATGCTCCATAATAAAATCTCAGGGACATGGCTATAATCATTTTAAAAAAAGAGCAAGTGCTCTAGAAAGAAAAGAATATTCAAAAGAGCAAGAGCTCTAGAAAGAAAATTCAAAAGAGCAAGTGCTCTAGAAGGAAGAGAATACCCAAAAGAGCAAATGCTCTCATTCATAGCCATGATCCCACAAATGAGATAGAAAGGAGAAGTGCCATGAAAGTATTAGCCACAATAAATACCACACACTCGCACATTCCTGGTCTGAACCTATGACTTGTTGCTCCTTTGCTCCATTTGTCTAACTTAGCAAAATTATGCTAGCATTGCATGCTCATTTTATCCTACCCATTAAACCCCACAAAAAGTCTTAGTGAGAGGATAATTCTTCCATTTCCACATACAAATATGAGTGATTGAGTGAGCCACAGAAGTTGCTAAGCATGCTTTCTTTTGAACAAAACTTGCAAAAACTCCACATATCTTGATTAGCAAAATAGGCAAGGGAAAGACAAACCTTCTTTCTTGCTGGTCTTTTGTTCTAATCTTGAGTGCAGGGAAGGCTACCAATTCCATGGCGATGAAAATAATATGGGCATACACAACAAAAACACAGAGTTTCCAAGATTATTCAAGTCCATGCTTGCTCGAGGACGAGCAAGGGGTAAGCTTGGGGGAGCTTGTTGACGCTCACTAAGTGTCATATTCTTAGCATCAACAAGGTCATATAACACAACACAAGGGCCTAAAATCAACCAAAAACCTTTTATAAACTAACGATTTCCACTTGTCCTTGAGTTTTATTTGAATGTAGGAAATTGCAGGGTTTTTGAGCAAAATGACCAAGAGGACCCACCAGGAGGCGAGCACACTCACCTGGGCTCACTTTGGACCAAGGTGGGGTGGCGCCCGCCACCCATCACTGGCAGCCGCCAGGGGAGTGAGGCCCAAACTCCTCCCCTGCCACGTCACTGATCCAGGGGAGGCATGCCACACTCATTTGCAGCCATTGATCACTTAGGTCATTGCATCCAAGGGCCAAGAAGGGATGTCACATGGATCATGACCCAATTGCCCATGTGACGGTTATTTGGACATGCAACCGACCTTGGAACTGCCTCTCTGGAGCTCCTGGATGCCGTTGAAGCAAAGGCGGTGGATCCAACGGCCAGGGAGGTGGCGGCCGCCACCTAGGGCTGGCGCCCGCCACCACACTCATCCCCCTGACCTAACCCTAGGTCCATAAGTACCCCCATAGGTCCCTTAGGCTATAAATAGGACCCCCCGAGCTCATTTGTACTCAGACCTCACCTCATTAGTCCCACTCTCTTGTAAGCGAAGCTCTGGTGAAGGAACACTCTAGTTGAGAGACTTAGAGTGAGAGCGAGAGTGAAGAAGAGAAGAGCTAGAGTTGTAATAGAGGATCTTCCAAGTCTCTGGTATAATTCCAAGTCTTTCTTCATTTATCTTAGTGTTCTTCTACTTTCAGCATTTACTTTAAGTTCTTTACTTATTGTTCTTGTTGAGTGCTTTCGATCATAGATAACTTAGTATTTAGTTTGTATCTAGTTTGGGTTCTTCGTTGAGTAATCAGTGCTCTAGTTTTGGACGCAAGATTAGAGTAGTATATATTAGTGTAAGCCTTAGACTAATTATACCTTAGTTTGTGGCTAGCCCCCCGGATAGCTATGGTAGCAAACAGGTGGTGACAGCCCTGGGAGCCTTGAATTCCACCACATAGTTGGGTTAGTTCTTAAATCATAAACCTCGTTGTGCACGTCTGAGGTAAATAGTCCAGAGGGTTTGTACGGTTCGAAGAACTAGATAAAATCTTTATTGCTAAGTTAGTTGTGTTCGTAAGTGTGTAGGAAAACATTAATCTGTTCATCTGCCAGACCCCGCCGATTTAGTTTAGTAGTAGTTAGTCTTTCTTTCTTTTTAGTAGTAGTAGAAACCAACCCCCATTCATACTTTTCGATAAACCCTGCTAGAATCACTAGTTGTTCATAGCGGTCCTAGTGTTAGTTCTGCCATAGTAGCTTCCCTGTGGAAATAAATACGATACTCGGTTACTCCCGGGTGAAGTGCTACAATAGACTTATTCTGTGCGCTTGCGGAACCTACCAATAGTCATATGAATAGTTAGTTATACTTCTTACATTAAGAAGTACCAACAAACCTTTCTGGCGCCATTGCCGGGGATAGATTCCATAGTCTACTCCTAGTGACGACGTTAGAAAGAGTCAACAATGATCACCTGCACGCTCAAAACGAGAAGAAGGACAAACCATGGTCTCGTCGAAGGTGACATCTGATGTCTCCATGACTCGATTAGTATCAAGGTTATGTACACGATATGCACGAGTATGAGTGCCATAACCCAAAAATACACCATCAGAAGAACGAGACTCAAATTTGTCCAGGTTGCCTTTCTTGAGTATAAAACAGTGGCAACCAAAGACTCTAAAATAACTCACCTTGGGCCGTTTTCCAAAACGTAACTCATAAGAAGTCTTTTTCAAGAAAGCTCGGAGAAAAATGCGATTGGAAATATAGCATGCAGTGCTCATAGCTTCGGCCCAATATCGCCTAGGAGTCCTATGCTCATCGAGCATCGTCCTGGCCATCTCTACAAGGGTCCGATTCTTCCTCTCTACTACACCGTTTTGTGGCGGTGTATAGGGGAAGAAAACTGATGCTCCAAACCCAAAGAGTTACAAAACTTCTCAAAGTCCGAATTCTTGAATTCGGAACCATTATCACTACAAATAGCTCGCATCGAGTTCAAAAGGAACTCGTTCTGAAGGCGCAAAATCAGATTGCGAGCAAAAGAGAAAGTCTCAGTTTTCTTAGCTAAAAAGAAAACCCACGAATATCTCAAAAAGTCGTCAACAACAACAAGCACGTACCACTTGCCCCCAACCGAGCTCACCCGAGCCGGACCAACAAGGTCCATGTGCAAAAGCTCTCCAGGGCGCTTAGTCATGACCTGAGTCACTGGATGGTGGGGAGCGGCTACCATCTTCCCATGTCTACAAGAATGGCAAACAAGATCCTTCTCCATGGACAACTTGGGCAATCCTCGGATTAGACCAAGTGAGCTAAGTCTTGCGAGCAAGTCGAAGCTCAGGTGACCGAGTCTCCTATGCCACTTCCAAAGATCAGAAGAGGAAGGTCCAGCCAAAAGACAACGAGAAATTCCAAACAACTCCGAGAAATTCGCACGAAAGACTTTTCCAAAGGGCGAAATCAAACATAAAAGATTGCCCTGAGGATCCAAAATGCGACTGAGATTCGGTTTAAAACGAATCTCATAGTCATCATCAAAAAGTTGCAAAACAGAAAGAAGGTTAAAATGCAAATTAGAAACAAGAGCAACATCGCGCAACACAAAGTGCTCATTAACTCGCACCGACCCACGAGACAACACCTTACCTTTGCTATTGTCTCCTAAGGTGATAAACTCCTTTCCGGCAACTGGACTAAGACTGGAGAACCACTTGGCATTTCTGGTCATATGCCTTGAGCACCCGGAATCCACCAACCAAACGTTCTCCAATCGTTTTACCTACATCAATAAAAATACATAGGGTGAGCATACGGTCCAACACTGGGGTGAGTGAAATGGGAATTATACCAGTGTTGGGCCAGTTGCTCAAAAGAACGGTTAGTAGCAAAACCATTCCTAGCGCGCCTACGAGAGGAGCGATCACCACGTAGAGGAAAACGTGGTCCGCTACGGGAGGGGCGTCCATCGCGGTACTCAAAAAGCGATGGGGGAAAACGCTCAACTACAAGGCCACTGCCACGGGGTCCATAGCCCACAACTGCAGGCTCCCGTCGGGCACGTTCTCTTCACGGCCTAGGCCTAGGAACTTGAGGCTTTGGACCTCTGGGCCTAGCAGCACGCCTCTGAACATTTGGCACATGTACATCATGGAAAGGATGGTACATGTCCGTGTTGTTCATCTCCTTTGCACGGCGCGCCTCTCTCTTGCGCCGAAAGCAAAACTCACTCAAGTGTCCATCTCTCCCACAGTGCTCGCAATGGTACCTCACCGCTCTCATAGGGGGTTGTTGGTACTCACGGTAGTGGGTGTGGATCACTTTGCCCTTCTGTGGCATAAGCTCCTCTTGGATAGGTGGCATTGTGTCTAGCTTGTTCTTGAGGTGGTTTGGTTTTGGAGCCCACGACTGTTTCTTGGGTGGAGCTCTCGGAGGTTCAACAAACACCTCATCTTTGGGTGGAATCTTGGTAAGCTTGGGAGTAGTGGTGGAGTTGGGCTTCTCACGTGGGTTTAGACCACTCGACTCTCCAATCTTGCCAAAAGATGAAGCGCACTCAACACCCTGAGCAAAGCCTACACCTGGACCTCCAGCAGCACGCTTGAACTGGGAGATCATCATCCCAAGCTGTGGCTCACCACAGACACCCATGACAAGATGGTCCGAAGGTATGTGTTTTCTTCCTCGGTTTGCATCTTGTCATGCTTCACGTTTGCAATCTCCATCTCCAAACCCTCACACAAAGCGCACCTAGACACACAGGTGCTATCCGAGCTGAACTTCTCAAGAGACACAATCTTGGCATTCTTCTCTGCCAACTCGGATTGCAAGCCAGCACATGACTTGCACGCACCCAACAGCGAGGATCTAGCTTTAAGCTCATCCACCTCTCCAACCAAAGCAACATACTTCCCCCTCGAAGTGAGAAGGTCAGTCATGTGCTTGGTGCACATCTCGCACTCGTCCTCCTCAGTGACAACTACGTTGGACTTGAAAAATTCAAGCTCCTTCACCGTATCCTCCCACTTCTGCCTAAACTCCTTTCGCTCTCTAGCAGCACGCCTAAGCAGCTTATCTTGACTAAGAAGGGCGACAGTAAGTTTCTCGACCTCAGCAGAAAGCTCATCGGGGGTCTGAGGTACCTGAGAGGTGTCGTCGTCGTCATCGTCATTCCGAGGGATCTCCTACAGCTAGCTGTCGACCTCCTTGCCGAGGGTCATGGTGCAGAAGCCCTTGTTGTCGGCGAAGAAGCAGAGGCCGTTCAGCTTGTCCTCGATCCTCTTCTTCTTCTCGGACTCATCGTCGCTTTAGGAAGTGGAGTCGTCATCTGAGTCGTCGATGTCGCTGAGCGTGGCGAAGAAAGCACGCTGCTCAGCCTGGGCCTTCTCCAAGTACTTCGTCTTGATGTACTCCTTGTCGAAGCCGCCCTTCCACTTGTGCTTCGCCGGGACGTACTTCTCCTTGCGCTTCCCGGAGTCGTACTTATGCCCATGACCCACCTTGCCAAAGACATCCTTTTTCTTCTTCGGGCAATTGGCGATGAAGTGGTTGGGGTCGCCGCACTCGAAACAACCCGAGCGTCCTCCTCCGCGGCGACGGTTCATGCGGTTGTTGTGGAACCGCGAGAACCGGTTGGCGAGCAAAGCCAACTCGTCATCCCCCATGAACTCTAGCTGCTCCTCTATGAAAGAAAGAAGAGAAGAGAGTGCAAATCCTCCAGAGGGGTTAGCAGAAGAGCAAGAAAGCAAAGCCATCGATGGGCCAGAAGGATTTTCATAAGAAGCCCTTGTCATGGCTTCAATCTCACTGGACTTGAGCTTACTGAAGAGCTCGTCGCAAGTGAGGGTCTCATAGTTAGACGATTCGATGATCGCCTGGACCTTTGAGTCCCACACCGACCGATCAAGAGTGTGCAAAAGCTTCAAAGCTCTCTCATGATCGTCGAAAGGCAACAGCTCCTTGTTAGCCCTCATCCTGTTGACAATCACCTGAAAGCGAGCGAATAAACTCTCTATGCTCTCGCCAGGCATGTGTCGAAAGTTCTCATACTCTCGCTTGTGCGACTCGTAGAGACAGGTTTTGACTTGAGTGGTTCCCTCATGGAAACGCATGAGGGATGCCCAAATCTCCCGAGCCGTAGCGAGGTGAGAAACGCGATCAAACTCCGTCATGCTCAAACATGAGAAAAGAGCATTACGAGCTCGGCTATTGGCATCGTGCTCATCGATCTGATGCTGAGCAGCACGAGCCGCCAAGACCACATAATCGGCAGAGTTGCAAATATCCCAGATGGTAGAACCCATACTCTGCAGATAGGCCGACATGCGTATCTTCCAATACGCATAGTTCGTCCCATCGAAAAATGGCGGTTTGCCCACGCCACGATCCATGTCGCCTTCGGTGGATCTGGAACCGGCTAAGGTGGAAGATCCTTAACCCGCTTCGATACCAATTGAAGGACCGAGAATGCAATAGCAAGGCGACCAGAGGGGGGGGGGTGAATGGGAGCTCAAAAAATTTCTCTCGAAACTTCGGCCTTTGTCCCACAAATCAACCCCCAAAAGCTTCGACCGAAACTGTGATGCCCACGACCCTTGAAAGAGGGTGGATGATCTCTAGGATCACAGCGAGGCACCACAAAGCGATAGCAAGCCAAACGCCAAAAGCACCGTCACAAGTTCGATCCCTAAAAACCAAGTCCCGAACATAGATTGAAAGCTACGTCGAGAAATCCCCAAATACCAATGCTAACAAGTAGCAAAGATACCTAGAGAGGTTCCTTGGTCTACTCTAGGGCCAAACGAGAAGTCCGAAAACCAAGCGGAGAAGCCGAGAGAGCAAACGCACTAAACCGCAACACACAGTCAAATCTCAGACTGTCCGGACTCTTTGTCCCGGACTGTCCGCACCAGGGGCGGACTGTCCGCGGTTCCCTGGCGGACTGTCCGCCGGTCAAAAGTGCGAAGCAGCACAGTTGCTGAAAGTCCTCTGCTCGAGCCCGGACTGTCCACGCCTGTCAACGGCGGACTGTCCGCCGGTCACCCGAGGCAAAACAACCGAGAAACACGGCCACTGCTCCGGCCGTCTCCCCGATGCGCGGACTGTCCGCGGGCACAATGGCGGACTGTCCGCGAGTGCCCAGTGAGGGCGATTTTGGTCGCCCTCAACTCAAATCTCCCCAAAACCAATTCAACTCAAAATCCCTAGTTCCCAAAATTGGAGAGGATGATCACGAGGTAGTTAGGAGACTATCCCCAAGAAATCATCCGCTCAAATCAACTCAATCACCAGGAAATCGAAAGGGAAGAAGTATGAACGAAAAAGCGCCATGAAAACGAAATCAACCCGATCTACTTGTTCATGAGGAGTTAGATGAATTCCTTCAGTAGAAATGATCTCCTCACTATAAAGAACAAGTTGATTCAAACGGATTTTGAAAAGACACAGTAGAGAGGGAGATCGAGTGACGGGAAAATCACGGAGAAACGAAGAACGCGAAGAACACGAACAAAACGCGAATCAACACATCAATCTACAACCGTGTGGCTACCACACGCTACAACAGTGAGATTATGGTCTCACTTCCTCAAAATCTCCAGTACACAGAGGTATGGTTCTCTGCGGATCTCAGTTGCTACAGCAGGGGATTGGGAGAGCAGGAAAACCTAGAAGGCAAAGAGAAAATGACTGAGATAGGATGGGAGGTGGGTGTCTCCCTCTACTTATCCTAATTCTAATTCCCACTCTACCCCTAACTAATTACAGAGCGAACCAGCCAAACCCTAAGGCTATCCTAGACCAACTCAAAGATAGTGGTGATCCGACGGCCACGCCCGCACAACTGGTAGCGTTGCCTCGACGCAACCTCACTGATTGCTGCCACGTGCCGCCACCGCTCTGCTCGTCCTTTTCCTGGACTTCGCCCCCAATTTTGTGGCCCAAACCGGGAAACCATCCTTCACGACCAACCCCCCGTTTTGAGGCCCAAACAGGGAAACCAGCCGTCCATCGCCTGAGTTTTGTGGCCCAAACTCAGAAACCCGCAGTGCCCAGGTTTTGAGACCCAAACCTGGAAACCGTCCTCAGCCCGAGTTTTGTGACCCAAACTCAGAAACCATCAGCACCCAGGTTTTGAGGTCCAAACCTGGAAACTGTCCACTCGGTCGTTTTTCTGTGGCTCAACCACCAAACCGAACCGTAGAAGGGATGCACCGCCCGTGCACCCCGTCCACCGACACTTGTCCTCAGGTCCTCGACCCGAGCAACACCGTTCCCGCAAGTCTTCGCTCGTTGCTGTCCCAGGCTGTCAGCCACCATAGCTGATCCTCAGGCCACCGGTCCCTCAGTCCAAGCCTCACGTCTGCCCTTCACCGCTCTCGATCCATCGGCACGACACGTCTCTACTTGACTTTCACCTTGCCTTTGATCACTGTATCCGTGCTCGACACCTGCACAACACAAGCCAAAGAACATGCGCATTATCCCAGTTGACAATCACTCATCACTCGAGACTCGGCATACACCCATGTATCCGCATTTGTCGAGCATCTTCATATTCTATCGACTATATTCCTGAAGCTGCTAACTTGCTTTTTAACTCATATGCCTTTGGAGGGGAGACACTTGATAGTGCATTTTAAACTAAGGGGGAGAAATCATAAAATCATATCTTGGTTATGTGCACTATTGGAGGGGGAGTTTCAGCTGCCTCGGATTTTTTGGATTTTGGATTTTCCAATTGGTTCGGAGCTTTTCTGCTAGTTGTGTTGAGCCTCTATGCCTTAGTCTTGAGGGACTAGCAGTTGTGCCCTTCGATGAGTGTTCAGCTGATTGTGCTATTCAGTTGGTTTTGCCTCATTTGATATCGAGCTCTCTTGCAGTTCAGCTGTCACCATTCCAGATTGGATTTTAGTGATTTCAGTTGATGTCAAGCTTTCTTGCTAGCGGTGTTGAGCCTGTTCTACCTCTTCTTGAGGGCTAGCTTTGCTTTGCTTGGTCGCGTCGAGCCGTTGCCCATGTCTTTGGGGACCAAGTTGTTTTGCTCTTTCACTTGACCTTCTTCGGGCTTTGATATGCTTTTGGGTCATTTGGACGAGTTCTCTACTTCTCCTTCTTCCTCCTCCTTCTACATTATGATTCGTGTTGGTAGTTGACAATGCACTCATCAAGGGTGAGATTGCGGATACATGGGTGTATGCCAAGTCTCAAGTGATGAGTGATTGTCAACTGGGATGTTCTTTGGCTTGGGTTGTGTAGGTGTCGAGCACGGATACAATGATCGAAGGCAAGGTGAAGGTCAAGTAGAGACGTGTCGTGCCGATGGACCGGGAGCAGCGAAGGACGGACGTGAGGCTTGGACTGAGGGACCGGTGGCCTGAGGATCAGTTGTGGTGGCTGACAACCTGGGACAGCGATGAGCGGAGACTTGCAGGGCACAGTGTTGCTCGGGTCGAGGACCTGGGGACATGTGTCGGTGGACGGGGTGCACGGGCGGTGCATCCCCTCTACGACTTCGGTTTGGTGGTTGAGCCACAGAAAAACCATCGATGGACGGTTTCCAGGTTTGGGCCACAAAACCTGGGTGCTGCGGGTTTGCCGAGTTTGGGCCACAAAACTCAGGCTGAGGACGGTTTCCAGGTTTGGGCCTCAAAACCTGGGCACTGGCGGGTTTCTGAGTTTGGGCCACAAAACTCAGGCGATGGACGGCTGGTTTCCCGGTTTGGGCCTCAAAACCGGGGGTTGGTCGTGAAGGCTGGTTTCCCGGTTTGGGCCTCAAAATCGGGGGCGGAGTCCGTGAAAAGGACGAGCGGAGCGGTGGCAGCACGTGGCAGCAATCGGTGAGATTGCGTCGAGGCAACGCTACCAGTTGTGCGGGCGTGGCCGTTGGATCACCACCTACCACGAGTTGGTCCAGAATAACCTTAGGGTTTAGCTGGTTCGCTCTGTAATTAGTTAGGGGTAGAGTGGGAACTAGAATTAGGATAAGTAGAGGGAGACACCCACCTCCCATGATATCTCAGTCATTTTGCTCTTTGCCTTCTAGGTTTTCCTGCTCTCCCAATCCCCTGCTGTAGCAACTGAGATCCGCAGAGAACCATACCTCTGTGTACTGGGGATTTTGAGGAAGTGAGACCGTAATCTCACTGTTGTAGTGTGTGGTAGCCACACGGTTGTAGATCGATGTCTCCATTCGCATTTTGACTTTGTTCTCCCTCTCTACTGCGTCTTTTTGAAATCCACTTGAATCAACTTGTTCTTTATAGTGAGGAGATCATTTCCATCGAAGGAATTCATCTAACTCCTCACGAACAAGTAGATCGGGTCGATTCAATTTTCGTGGCGTTTTTTTGTTCATATTCCTTCCCTTTTGATTTCCCGTTGATTGAGTTGATTTGAGCGGATGATTTCTTGGGGATAGTCTCCTAACTACCTCGTGATCATCCTCCCCAAGTTTGGGAACAAGGGATTTTGATTTGGATCAGATTTGGGAAGATTTGGGAGAAGGGCGTTTGAAATCGCCCTCCCTGAGTGGCCGCGGACAGTCCGCCACTCAGGGCGTGGACAGTCTGCGCGTCGGGCTCCGACCGAGTCAGTGGTCGCGCGGCTCGGCTGTGTTGTCTCAGGTTGACCGGCGGACAGTCCACCGTTGCAACCCGCGGACAGTCTGGGACTGTCCAGAGCCAATTCAGCAACGTTGCTGTTTTGCCATTTTGGCCGGCGGACAGTCCGCCACCTGAGCCCGGACAGTCCGCCGTTGGGCAGACAGTCCGCGGTCTGTTCCCCGGACAGTCCGTGAGTTGGCTGAGTGTTGAGTTTTAGTGTGTTTGCTCTCCCAGCTTCTTCGCTTGGTTTCTGGACTTCTCGTTTGGCCCTAGAGTTGACCAAGTAACCTCTCTAGGAATCTTTGCTACTTGTTAGCATAGGTTTTTGGAGATCTCTCGACGTAGCTCTCTATCTATGTTCGGGAGTTGGTCTTTGGGGGTCGAACTTGAACCGGTCCTTTTGGTGTTTGGTTCGCTCTTGCTTTGTGGTGCCTCGCTGTGATCCTAGGGATCATCCACCCTCTTCCAAGGGTCGTGGGCATCACGTTTCGGTCAAAGCTTTTGGGGGTTGATTTTTGGGAGAAAGGCCAAAGTTTCGAGAGAAATTTTTTAGGCTCCCATTCACCCCCCCTCTGGTCGCCTTGCTTTTGCATTCTCGGTCCTTCAGTTAAAATGCAGGTTAGAAACAAGAGCAACATCACGCAACACAAAGTGCTCATTAACTCGCACAGACCCACGAGACAACACCTTACCTTTGTTGTTGTCCACGAAGGTGATAAACTCCTTTCCGGCAACATGACTAAGACTGGAGAACCACTTGGCATTTCCGGTCATATGCCTTGAGCACCCGGAATCCACCAACCAAACGTTCTCCAATCGCCTTACCTACATCAATAAAAAGACATAGGGTGAGCATACGGTCCAACACTGGGGTGAGTAAAATGGGAATTATACCAGTGTTGGGCCGGCTGCTCAAAAGAATGGTTAGTAGCAAAACCATTCCTAGCACGCCTATGGGGAAAGCGATCACCACGCTGAGGAAAACGTGGTCCGCTAAGGGAAGAGCGTCCATCGCGATACTCAAAACACGGTGGGGTGTAACGCTCAACTACAAAGCCACCGCCACAGGGTCCATAGCCCACAAATGCAGGCTCCCACCGGGCACGTCCTCCTTCCGGCCTAGGCCTATGACCTTGAGGCATTGGACCTCTAGGCCTAGCAGCTCTCCTCTGAACATCCGGCACATGTACATCATGGAATGGATGGTACATGTCCGCATTGTTCATCTCCCTGGCACGACGCTCATCTCTCTTGCGCCAAAAGCAAAACTCCCTCAAGTGTCCATCTCTCCCACAGTGCTCACAATGGTACCTCACCGCTCTCATAGGGGGTTGTTGGTACTCACGGTAGTGGGTATGGATCACTTTTCCTTATTGAGGCATGAGCTCCTCTTGGATTGGTGGCATAGTGTCTAGCTTGTTCCTTAGGTGATTGGGTTTTGGAGCCCATGTCTGTTTCTTGGGTAGAGCTCTAGGAGGTTCAACAAACACCCCATCCTCGGTGTTAGGTTTGAGAGGCTCTTTGGGTGGAATCTTGGTCAGTTTAGGAGTAGTGGTGGAGTTGGGCTTCTCACTCGGATTAAGACCACTCGACTCTCCAATCTTACCAAAAGAAGAAGCACACTCAACACCCTGAGCAAAACCAACACCAGGACCTCCAGCAGCAAGTTTGAATTGGGCTATCATCATCCCAAGCTGCGGCTCACCACAAGACACCCATGACAAGATGGTCCGAAGGAATGTGTTTTCTTCGTCGGTTTGCATCTTGTCATGCTTCACATTGGCTATCTCCGTCTCCAAGCCCTCGCACACAGCACACCAAGCCACACAATTGCTATCCGAGCTAGCCTTCTCAAGAGACACAATCTTGGCATTCTTCTCAGCCAACTTAGATTGCAAGCCTGCAGAAGACTTGCACGCACCAAGCACTAAGGATCTAGCCCTAAGCTCATCCACCTCTCCAACCAAAGCAACATACTTCCCTCTCAAAGTGAGAAGGTCAGTCATGTGCCTGGAGCACATCTCACACTCATCCTCCTCAGTGACAACAACGGTGGACTTGACAGACTCAAGTTCCTTCACCGTATCCTCCCACTTCTGCCTAAACTCCTTCCGCTCTCTAGCAGCATGCCTAAGCAGCTTATCTTGACTAAGAAGGGTGGTAGTAAGTTTCTCGACCTCAGCAGAAAGCTCGTCGGGGGTCTGAGATACATGGGAGGTGTCGTCGTCGTCGTCGTGGTTCTAAGGGATGTCCTCCAGCTGGTTGTTGACCTCCTTGCCGAGGGCCATGGTGCAGAAGCCCTCGTTGTCGGCGAAGAAGCAGAGGGCCGTTCAGCTTGTCCTCGATTCTCTTCTTCTTCTCGGACTCGTCGTCGCTTGAGGAAGCAGAGTCATCATCCGAGCCGTTGACGTCGCTGAGCGTGGCGAAGAAAGCACGCTGCTCAGCCTGGGCCTTCTCCAAGTACTTCTTCTTGATGTACTCCTTGTTGAAGCCGCCCTTCCGCTTGTGCTTCGCGGGGACGTACTTCTCCTTCCGCTTGCCGAAGTCGTACTTGTGCCCATGATCGCCCTTCCCAAATGTTTTCTTGTTCTTCTTGGGACAGTTAGCGATGAAGTGATCGGGGTCGCCGCATTCGAAACATCCTGAGCATCCTCCTCCGCGGCGACGGTTCATGCGGTTGTTGTGGAACCGCGAGAACCGGTTGGCAAGCAAAGCCAACTCATCATCCCCCATGAACTTTAGCTGCTCCTCTGTGACAGAAAGGAGAGAAGAGAGTGCAAATCCTCCAGAGGGGTTAGCAGAAGAGCCAGAAAGCAAAGCCATCGACGGGCCAGAAGGATTCTCATAAGAAGCCCTCGCCATGGCATCAATCTCACTGGACTTGAGCTTACTAAAGAGCTCGTCGCATGTGAGGGTCTCATAGTTAGGCGTTTCGATGATTGCCTGAACCTTTGAGTCCCACACCGACAGATCAAGAGTATGCAACAGCTTAAGAGCCCTCTCATGATCGTCGAAAGGCAACAGCTCCTTGTTAGCCCTCATCCTGTTGACAATCACCTGAAAGCGAGCGAATAAACTTTCTATGCTCTCGCCAGGCATGTGTCGAAAGTTCTCATATTCCCGCTTGTGCGACTCGTAGAGACGGGATTTGACTTGAGTGGTTCCCTCATGGAAACGCATGAGGGTCGCCCAAATCTCACGAGTCGTGGGGAGGTGAGAAACGCGATCAAATTCAGACATGCTCAAACAGGAGAAAAGAGCATTACGGGCTCAGCTATTGGCATCGTGCTCATCGATCTGCAGCTGAGTAGCACGAGCAGCCAAGACCACGTAATCTTCCTTGTTGCAAATCTCCCAAACAGAAGCACCCATGCTCTGAAGATAGGCCGACATGTGTATCTTCCAATACGCATAGTTCGTCCCATCGAAAAACGGCGGTTTGCCCACGCCGCGATCCATGTCGCCTTCTGTGGATCTGGAACCGGCTAAGGTGGAAGATCCTTAACCTGCTCCGATACCAATTGAAGGACCGAGAATGCTAAAGCAAGGCGACCAGAGGGGGGTGAATGTGAGCTTCAAATTTCTTTCAAAATGTTGAGGCCTCTGTCCCAGAAAATCAACCCCAAGAGCAAACCCGAGACACGTGATGTCCACGACCCAGAGAGTGGGTGGATGTTCCCTAGGAACACAGCGAGACACCACAAAAAAAACTTCCTCACCCAAGTTCATGCAAGTCAACTAGTGACAGGATGGACACCACAAAAAAAACTTCCTCACCCAAGTTCACCCCAGTTCAGGCTATTTCGTAAAGCGGGAAGCCTGATTTTAGTAGAGCACAAAGTCGGAAATCCAACGCAAAAACCCAAAATCAAATCCGAAGTCATACGAGCAAACTGCGGACGAAACAGTGCAAAACTCACTGCATCGGATGGTGGCCTGCGTCCGATGTCCAAGCACCGGACGCGTCCGACGCAAAATGAACAGATCTGGGACCTTACTGCATGGTCATCGAACGCTGGCTACAGTGAAGCCCTAGCGTCCGATGCTCACCCCTCGGACGCGTCCAATGGTCAGCGTCTGATGCTCCTTCAAAAACGCTGTCAGGTGACATGTGGCAACGACGCGTCTGATGTCAAGAACACAGCGTCCGATGCCCCCGAAACAGCACATTTCTTTCGCGGATTCAACCCGATCTCCTCCGAATCAAAAGCTCTAAGGCTTAGACTTGGTATGCGGAGTTTCAAGGAGATTAGTGAGCTATCCCAAAGAGATCATGGCTCGAACCTAACTCCAAATCGGTGAATCGGAAGAATTCGGGGCAAAGGGAACAAAACTCGATTCGAAACGAAAATCGACTGATCTACTAGCTCATGAGGTTAGAGGTGAATTCCTTCGGTGGAAAGAAGTGCCTCACGATCTAGAACAACTCAGTTCAAACGGAATCACAAAAGACTCAACGAGGAGGGAGAACAAGTGATGGGAAAATCGTGGAGAAAATGAAGAACGCGAAGAACAAGTTCAAAACGTGAATCGAACCACGAATTGCCAGCCGAAATTCGTCCCCACGAGGAGACAACAAGATTACGGTCTCGTTTCCTCAAAAAGCAAATACACAGAGGTATTGTTCACCGTCTCTGTGGATCTCAGTAGCTACAGCAGGGAATGGGAAGCAGGAAAACCTAGATTGAAAATAGCAATGGCTGAGATAGTCTGGAGGGACGGGCTGCCTCTCCTTATATAGCCTAATACAATTATTCCCCTTCTACCCCTACTGCTAATTACAGAGCGAACCAGCTAAACCCTAGGGTTATTCTGGACCAACTCGAAGTGGATGCTGATCCGACGGCCACGCCCGCACAACTGGTAGCGTTGCCTCGACGCAACCTCACTGATTGCCACCACGTGCCGCCACCGCTCTGCTCGTCCTTTTCCCGGACCTCGCCCCCGGTTTTGTGGCCGAAACCGGGAAACCTGTCTTTACGACCAACCCCCGGTTTTGAGGCCCAAACCGGGAAACCAGCCGTCCATCGCCTAAGTTTTGTGGCCCAAACTCAGAAACCCGCCAGCGCCCAGGTTTTGAGGCCCAAACCTGGAAACCATCCTCAGCCCGAGTTTTGTGGCCCAAACTCGGCAAACTTGCAACACCCAGGTTTTGTGGCCCAAACGTGGAAACCGTCCACCCGATGGTTTTTCTGTGGCTCAACCATCAAACCGATGCTGTAGAGGGGATGCACCGCTCGTGCACCCCGTCCACCGACACGTGTCCCCAGGTCCTCGACCCGAGCAACACTATGTCCCGCTAGTCTTCGCTCATCGCTGTCCCAGGCTATCAGCCACCACAGCTGATCCTCGGGCCACCAGTCCCTCAGTCCAAGCCTCACGTCTGCCCTTCACCGCTCTCGATCCGTCGGCACGGCACGTCTCTACTTGACCTTCACCTTGCCTTTGATCACTGTCTCCGTGCTCGACACCTACACAACACAAGCCAAAGAACATGCGCATCAAACCCGTTAACAATCACTCATAACTTGAGACTCGGCATACACCCATGTATCCGCAGTTCATTTGAGAGGAGGCTAGGGTTAGAGAGAGGAGTGGCTCTTGTTCTTGAGCTTTTCTCCATCCACGCTTTGTTGTTGCGAGGAGTGGCTTGTAACCCTACACAGTGTGCTACACAATTCATCATCCCGTAGCAATTCAAGGATCAATTTCTTACTCCTCTTGTGTTGGCTGAAATTTGGATCGATTCGCGTTTTTGTTCTTCGTGTTTTGTTTTTTCCCCTCCCAGAGATTTTCCTCGTTCTCCCTCTCCGAGTGACGATTTACAATTCCGTTTGAATCAAATTGTTCTATGTCGTGAGATCCTTCTTTCCACTGAAGGATTTCTTCTCTAACCTCACGAGCACATAGATCGGGTCGAAATCAAGTTCGTTGTTCGTTCTTTCGCCTTTTCTAGTGTTCTTCCGATTTCTCATGGATTAGTTGGTTTGGAGCGATGATATCCTAGGATTAGCTTCCCAACACAAAGAAGAACACTTGAGAGAAGTTTGGTTGCAGCCCCATTCGATTTGGTGAAGATCCAATCAATTTTGGTTTTGTCCCGAGCTGTTTTTAGGCTTTCTGGACAGTGGCGGACTGTCCGGGAGTCATCCCCGGACTGTCCGGGGGTCGGGGCTATTCACGGGCAGCGAGGTCGCTGTTTTCACTTTTGAACGGCGGACTGTCTGGGACTCATTCCCGGACTGTCCGGGGTTCACTAGCGGACAGTCCGCCACTGCACAGTTTTGCTGATTCCGTCCGTATCTTTTGCGTACGAGCTCCGATTTGTGATCCGTTTGTTGAGTTGGTTTCCTAACTTCTTAAGGATCATTCCAAAGTACTTTTGTCACCATTGGTCAAAGTATTTTTGGTCAGACACTTCCTTTTTCTCCATAGGAGTTAAGTGTTCCGCTTTCGGAGTTTCGTTGGTTCTAGCGTCCGTATCTTTTGCGTTCGAGCTCCAATTTGAGATCCGTATGTTGCGTTAGTTTCCTAACTTCATAAGGATCTTTCCAAGGTGCTTTTGCTACCAGTTGGCCTAAGTAGTTTTGGTCGAACACTTTCCTCTTCTCCATAGGAGTGGGGTGTTCCGTTATCGGAGGTTTGATTGTTCTTGGAGCTTGCTTGTGCAGTTTTGCCCCATTGCTTTGGCGCTTGGTTTTGGGGATTCTTCGGTAGTTCCGCTGTACCTCTAGGACATCTCCTAGAGTATCCACCTATTCATAGGTCGTGAACTCACCGATTGTTTGAGTCTTCGCTTTTGGGGTGATTTTCTGGGACAAGGGCCATCATTTCTCGAGAAGAAATTTGAGGCTCCGATTCACCGCCCCCCCCTCTGGTCGCCAATTCGGTCCTTCACCATTCGCCTGACCTAAGAGAAGAAAGAGAGCTCCCAAGTGTTGATGGTCCTTAAACACTTGTTTTACCATCAACATTTTACCCAAAAATTCAAAAAAAGGCATGAAAAGTAGTCAAATAGGTTTCAAACTAACCAAATTCCATATGTCCATAGATTTTTATTTGAATGCAGGATTTGGACCAAATTTGGAGAATGGACCCACCAGGGGCCGAGACCACTCACCAAGGCCCATTTGGGCCCTAGTGGGGTGGCGCCCGCCACCCCTAGGTGGCGCCCGCCACCTAGGTGGCGTCCAAACTTCTCCCCTGCCATGACACTGATCCGTGTGACCACCCCAGGTCCAAATCTTAGCCCTCGGTCACTAGGTCGGTGGCATCGGAGGGCTCAGGAGGGAGTGGCGTGGATCATGCATGCCGCCATGCAAAGAAGCACATGTTGAATTAAATGAGCACATGCTTAATTCTTCTCCACCATTGATCTGAAGGAGGTTACGATCCAAGGGCTCTCATCCATCATCACGCGGATCGATGATGTGGTGGTGGAGTAGCCCCTACTCCACCTCTCTACTATAAACACCCCCCTGGAGGCGTCACTTCATATCAAGCAAGGAAAGCAAGGAAAGCAAGGAAAGATGAAAGCAAGGCTAATAGCTTAGGATTTAGCCAACCTTGAGCAAGTAGGTAGCTAGTAGAGCAAGGCATCCTTGCCTCATTGCCCTCGCGGAAGCGCTGCTCCAGGCTTAGCTCAAGAGTAGAGGCGTGCGAGTAATCGGTCCTGGAGTTGGGAAGAGTCTTCCTTCATCTCCGGTTCAGGTTTTGCTCTTGTAACTCAAGCACTTTACTATATTCTAGTTCATCATTTCAAGTATTACTTTATTCTACTTACCAGTATTGAGTAGTATACTTGATTGATTGCTTGAGTACCTGAAGGACCGAATTGGCGACCAGAGGGGGGTGAATGGGAGCCTAAAAATTTCTTCCGAAATCTTGGCCTCTGTCCCAACAAAATCAACCCCAGAAGCTTCGAACTCAAACGTGATGCCCACGACCATCGGAAAGAGGGTGGATGATCCCTAGGATCACAGCGAGGCACCACACAAGAGAGCGAACCAAAACTCTCAAAACTCCGAGTCAAGTTCGTGCCTAAAAGACCCACTCCCAAACGAAGATAGAGGGCTACGTCGGGATTCCTCCAAATACCGATGCTAACACGTAGCAAAGATATGTAGAGAGGTTCCTAGGTGAACTCTAGGAGCAAACGAGCAGTCCAGAAATGAAACGGAAAAGCCGGGAGGGCCAACGCACTAAAATTGCACAATCTGTAGAATCCCGGACAGTCCGCCATCAGGCTCCCGGACTGTCCGCCACACGGGGGTTGGACTGTCCGCCGGCCAAAGAACAAAAGCAGCAACGCTACTGGACGCCCCTGCGCGACTCGCGGACTGTTCGCGCCTGTCACTAGTGGACTGTCCGCCGGTCACCCAAGGGGAAAAGCACCGAGGCAAACAGCCACTGCTCCGGCTGGAACCCCGACTCGCGGACTGTCCGCGGCCTGGGGGCCGGAAAGTCCGCCACTGCCCAGAACACCCAAAAATGCCACGGGACAAAACCAAAATCGATTGGATCCTCACCAAATCGAATGGGGCTGCAACCAAACTTCTCCCAAGTGTTCTTCTACGTGTTGGGAAGCTAATCCTAGGATATCATCGCTTCAAGCCAACTAATCCATGAGAAATCCGAAGAACACTAGAAAAGGGGAAGAACGAAGAACAAAAATGATTTTGACCCGATCTACTTGTTCATGAGGGTAGAGATGAATTCCTTTGGTGGAAATGTTCTCCTCACTTCAAAGAACAAGTTGATTCAAAGGTAATAGCAAAAGACGCAGCGTAGAGGGAGATCGAGTGAGGGAAAAATCATGGAGAAAAGAAGAACACGAAGAACAAATTCAAAACGCGAATTCAACCACGAATTTGATCCTTGGATTCAGAGGAATGGATGATTGATTAAGCACTCGGTGTCGGGCTACAAGCCACTCCTAGCAACTCAAAGCTTGGATGGCAAAAAGCTCAAGCACAAGAGCCAACTCTCCTCTAACCCTAGCCTTCTCTCACAAGCACAAAATGAGAGAGACACCGTCCAAGGATGGCTGTCCAACACAGCCCCTTCATCTATATATAGGCGCACGTCCGAATGACACAAACGCCCTAACATGAAGTACTAACCCAAATACCCCAAGGGGTAAAACCGTCCAGACTTGACAGTTTCCATCCGACGGCCACGCGCCTTCTCATCCTTAGCTTTGCCTCGACGCAAGCTCCAGGATGTCGCCACGTGCCGCCACCATCGACCACCGCGCCTTCTCACCGATAGCTTCGCCGCAACGCAAGCCTCTCGGTGCCGCCACGCGTCGACCGTCCTTTTGGACCTTCCCCTGGTTTTGAGGCCCAAACCGGGAAACCTGCCAGCCCAGGTTTTGAGGCCCAAACCTGGAAATCGTCCATCCCGAGTTTTGAGGCCCAAACTCGGAAACCCGCGAGCCCAGGTTTTGAGGCCCAAACTTGGAAACCGTCCATCCCGAGTTTTGAGGCCCAAACTCGGAAACCGGCCACCCGAGTTTTGAGGCCCAAACTCGGAAACCGTCGAGGGTAGCTTTTTGAGGCTCAGCTACCGAACCCGCACCGTAGACGGGATGTGGTTCGCACACCCCGACCACCGGCACTGATGTCGATGCATGTCCAGCCTCCACGCCGGGCACAACGCCTTCGCCTTCCTTCTTGACTTGGCCGACGGCACTTGCGCCGCACGCAAGCCCGTGTCCGACCTCCCGCCAAGTGCCACGATGCCATCGTCTTCGTCCCGACTCGGCCGATGCATCGCACATCCCCATGTGCTCTCGCTTGCCGATGCCACGTGCCAGCTACCACAGCTAGTCCTCTGGCCCTCTGGTCCGTCAGTCCAAGCCTCACGTCGGCCCTTCACCGCTCTGGGTACATCGGCATGGCACGTCCACCGCACGGCACGCCCATCCTTCACCGCTCCCGGTCCGTCGGCACGACACGTCTCTACTTGACCTTCACCTCGCCATCGACCACTGTATCTGAGCTCAACACCTGCACATCAACACAACCAAGAGACACATGTTGCACACGCACACCAACACAGAACCACCACAACTCAACGCCACCGGTTAGTCATAAACATTAAGCGCATAACAAGATATGGACTTAACCGGGAAAAGCCTCAAACCTTCCTCATCAAAGTCAATCATTCATCATATATGTTCTCAGTACCTAGCTATCCTACAGTTAAATTCACTTAGCCATAGTAGTTAATCTCTAGTGTGCTTAGTATTTGATCTTTGCCAATAGGTTGCTTAGTTAGTTTAGTGTTTATCTTATTAAGTCAGTTATTTGCTCTGACGTCCGCAAGGGTGTCTCTATTCTAGGCCAGGATAGAGATAGTTAGAAATATAATTAGGCGTGGTGCTTAGTTATAGACTTACCTTCAGATACGCCTAGACCCCTGGATAGCTGTGGTAGCAAGCAGGTGGTGACAGCCTTGTGCGCCTTGAATTCCACCACGTAGTTGGTCTAGTTTAACAGTAAGGCTCGTTGTGCTAGCGTTCAACCTAAGTCAGTGGTAAAGGCTAGTATGCCTTGGTACTTGACAAGATAGGAATAAAACTATACTTAACTTGGTTGCTTATTTGGCATTTGCCTATCTTGCTTCGTAGTTATCTAGGAGTAGTTATTAGTTAGTTATATTAGTTATCCTTAGTTATCTTTTCCCCCTATCTACCTATCCATCCACCTTACCTTAACCATTCATTTCATCCTTACCTATCCCCTCATAAATTCTTTCTAGCCTTTCATCTCCTCTCTTCTCTTCTCTCCTTTTCCCTTTCTTATTCTTCGACTCTCATCCCCTCGTTGACTCGACTCAAAAACCACACTAGCCTTCCGTTGGGATCAAATAAATCGACACCTGGTACTCCCAGGCGAAGTGCTACTACGATAGTTCTGTGCGCTTGCAGAATCTCCTCTAGGTAGATTGCAATCTCTCTAGCTAGCTCCTACTAGTGTTGGGATTGAGAACCCCATTTGACATTAGTAGATAGCTGCTTTAGCTTCACTCCTTTAGGTATAGTGACTGGACTTGCTACAAGCATTTCTGGGCTGTTACCGGGGATAGTTGCCTAGCTCTATCTTTAGTGAAGTTAAGAACTACCAACAAGCATTTCTGGCGCCGTTGCCGGGGAAGGCAATCGGTGTATCCTTCGAGTCCTTGTCGAATTTATCTTTGCTTAAGCTTCCGCTTAGCGAATCCCATCTTTCCCATTCTTTCTTTCCTTAGTCCTTATCTTTTTCCTTCATCTTCTTCAACTTCTTTCTTTCTTATCTCGTTCTACCTTCACGATGGCCAACAAGACCATTCGTGAGTTTTCTGCTCCTTCTGCCACCAATGTAGCGACAGGACCAGCCGTGATCGATGCCAACCTCAATTTTGAGTTGAAACCGGCTCTGATCACGATGGTCCAAGCTAGCCCGTTCTGTGGCAAAGCTCATGAGGATGCCAATGCTCACCTCCAACAATTTTTAGAGATTTGCAGCATCTTCACCATTAATGGGATAACCCAAGAAGCCATCCATCTTCGTCTCTTTCCCTTTTCTCTCCTAGGAAAAGCAAAGCAATGGTTCTATACCAATCGCAACGCTGTAGACACATGGGACAAGTGTTCCAATGCTTTTCTTGATAAATTCTTTCCGATGGGCAAGACGAACGCTCTTCACAACAAAATCTCCAGCTTTATGCAACAAGCCGAGGAATCTATTCCCGAGGCTTGGGAGAGAATGCAAGAGTACGTCACTGCTTGTCCACACCATGGTATGGAGGACTGGCTGTTGATCCAGAACTTCTACCATGGCCTAACCCCACTCTCTAGAAGCCATTTGGATGCCGCCGCCGGCGGTGCATTCTTTTCTCTGAATGTTGCAGATGCTAAGGCTCTCATAGAGAAGATGGTGTCGAACCAAGGATGGAATGACGAGAGACTGCAGCCCCGTAAGCGAGGTATGCATTCCCTTAAGGAGGCCGACATGATCGTGGCCAAGATGGACCTGCTGGCCAAGAAGCTGGACAGCTGTGAGAAGATGAACCAACAAGAGAGTGTCCAATCTCTGGAATCCTACATGACTTATGAAGTCTGTGGAGAAACCGGACATTCTGGGAACCACTACCCCGAGTTACATGAAGATTTGAACTTCATCATCAACAACAACAACAACAACGGTTTCCGTCAACAAAATCAAGGATGGAATCAGCACTCCAACTCTCAAGGTAATAATTCATTCCCTCGCTCTAATTTCCAAAGTATTGATAATTTCTCGTTCTTAAAGAATCCAGTCTACTCTCAAGGTAGAACTACTGAATTTTTGAATAAGAAATTAATGTCAAATGATAAAATACTTGAGAACATAGATGCTAAATTGGAAGATTTCTCATATGCTCTGAAAAATCAACTTAGCTTTAATAAGATGTTAGAAACCCAATTAGCTCAACTTGCTGCGATCATACCATCTTTTGAAACTGGCAAAATTCCGGCTAAACCTAACATGGAAACTGCAAATATGGTTGAAATAAAATATTTTAACTATTATGAAGATCAAACCATGACTGTTAAAAAGGGTGATCCTGGTAGTCTCATAATTAGATGCTCAATCTTTGGTGAAGTCTTTAAAAATGCCATGTGTGATTTAGGATCGAGTGTGAACATTTCATCTAAGGATTTCTATGAAAACTCGTTCTTTCCACCCATATCATCCACATCTGCCTATGTCGTGCTAGCTGATCAATCAACATGCTATGCAGAAGGAATAGTCACTGATTTACCTGTTTATATTAGAGGTTCATATGTTCCTGCTGATTTCATAATACTAGATATGGGAAATAGGAAAGATGTGCCTCTAATCTTAGGTAGACCTTTCTTGAACACTGTTGATGCTTGCATATATGTGGGGAGTGGTAAAATGCAAATGTCATTAGGAGGGAGGAAGGAAATATTCTCCTTTCCCCGTGGTCCCGCATATGCCGCTAACATGCAGGAAGCAAAACCCGTTTGTACCAAGAAGAGACGCCTAAGAATAAGGTGGAACAGAAAGAAAGAACCACCTTCTCCTGAGTTGTGTAATTCACATGACAAAGGAGAGGTGCCAAAAGAAGAAGAACTCGATGAAGTACTTAAAGAAGAAGCACCCAAGGAAGAAGATCCACCCAATAAGGATGAAATTCCATGGATCTAAGGTATGGATTTACTTTTAAATTTCCCTTCAAATTTCCCTTTTTCAAATAAATAACATATGTCATGCATGTAACTAAAAAAAATTATCACCAGTTATCATTAGTTATATGCATAAGTATATGTTAACTTAGCTAGAATAATAAAATATCATAATAGGATAGTTTCCCTTTTTCACAACATTAGATAGTTTCTTTTTTAATAAAATAAGAACAAGAGCTCCGACCAAGAAAGATGAAGACCCTTCACCAAGAAAGAAGCCAGCTTAGGGGAGATCCTCGCACCAATAAGGTATGTTTCAACCTTACTCTTTATGTTCGGTTCTTAAATTCTATATCTTTTGAAATTTTTTAATGCTATATGCTTGCCTAAGTAATTATCCCATGAGTAAAAATGATAAAATCTGCTTAAAAATGTTAGAACCTGAATAAGAAATAAAATATGCCATGCAAATGCTATTGTTATAGTTAGAATAACTAGTTTTATCTAAGTTGTAGCTTTTGTGGGTTGCACATGTTTTAACTAAAATCATGCTTAGTGAATAAAGTTAGTTAGAAATGGAGTAATTCTTTAAACTTGCTAAGGTGAAATTAGGACCAAATCTGGAGGATTTCTTTTAAAAATCATGAAAACCTTGCTAAAAGTTCCTCTTGGATTTTATCCCATCCCACCACTAGCCAAATATTTGTTAGTCAAAACCACAAAGAGCTTTGTTTGTGTTGAGCTTTGTTAGACCTCATAGATCTTAGTAGAGAAGCTTATCATTTCTTTTGATCAAGATACACACACCCACCATAAATTGCTTACTCTCCACTTTGGAAGTTTGCAACCACCAAATAAATTGCTCATTCTCTACACTGGAGATGCAATACCTTGCCAAACATTCCATTGCTAGCCTTATGCTATTCCTACACTGGGAATAAGCATTTCTCTCTCTTCCCCCTTTTCATTTCTCAAATCCTTTCCTATAGACAATCTGGGGAAATCTAGAGCTAAAAAAGAGAGATATGAAAAAAGAAGTGAGCAAAGTAGCTCAAGAGAGGACTATGTCCTAAGAAAATGTGAGGACACATTTTTGTCTACTCACTATGTATCGAGTAAAAAAAAGAGAGTTATCATTAGCTCTAGACCCCAGAAATTAACTAGGAAGGATTATGAAATATCTCTCTATACACTTCCACATAACCACACATGCACATCTTGATCAATATTTATGATTTGCTGCTCCTTATGATCTGAGTGTCTAGCTTAGCAATAAACATTATGCAATTTGCTCATGATTCTTAGCCTACCTATAACTCCACATATCATTCTTTAGAAATAGGAGAGGCTACATTTTGGCCAAATTGAGGATTTAAACACCATTGAGTGATTGAGTGAATCTTGGAGGACTTAAGCAAGTTTTTATCTTTCGAAAACCTTAAAAAACCTCCAGACAGAATCCTAGTTAAACCTAAGCAAGATAAAAGTTTCCTATCTACTGCTTTATTTCACTCTTGCATGTTTGAAGTGAAAAGCTATAAGCCCCACATTGCTATGATTAATGATATACACTAAGTTATTTCTCACTATACAATATGCACTTGTATACATCTTAAGTTGCTATCTATTTCATGCTCAATGCTTAAACCGCATTGTTGCTCGAGGACGAGCAACAGGTTAGCTTGGGGGAGCTTGTTGATGGTCCTTAAACACTTGTTTTACCATCAACATTTTACCCAAAAATTCACAAAAAGGCATGAAAAGTTGTCAAATAGGTTTCAAACTAACCAAATTCCACATGTCCATAGATTTTTATTTGAATGCAGGATTTGGACCAAATTTGGAGAATGGACCCACCAGGGGCTAAGACCACTCACCGGGGCACATTTGGGCCCTAGTGGGGTGGCGCCCGCCACCCCTAGGTGGCGCTCGCCACCTAGGTGGCACCCAAACTTCTCCCCTGCCACGTCACTGATCCGTGTGACCACCCCAGGGCCAAATCTTAGCCCTCGGTCACTAGGTCGGTGGCATCGGAGGGCTCAGGAGGGAGTGGCGTGGATCATGCATGCCGCCATGCAAAGAAGCACATGTTGAATTAAAGAAGCACATGCTTAATTCTTCTCCACCATTGATCTGAAGGAGGTTACGATCCAAGGGCTCTCATCCATCATCACGCGGATCGATGATGTGGCGGTGGAGTAGCCCCTACTCCACCTCTCTACTATAAATACCCCCCTGGAGGCGTTACTTCATATCAAGCAAGGAAAGCAAGGAAAGCAAGGAAAGAAGAAAGCAAGGCTAATAGCTTAGGATTTAGCCAAGCTTAGGCAAGTAGGTAGCTAGTACAACAAGGCATCCTTGCCTCATTGCCCTCGCGGAAGCGCTGCTCCAGGCTTAGCTCAAGAGTAGAGGCGTGCGAGTAATCGGTCCTGGAGTTGGGAAGAGCCTTCCTTCATCTCCGGTTCAGGTTTTGCTCTTGTAACTCAAGCACTTTACTATATTCTAGTTCATCATTTCAAGTATTACTTTATTCTACTTACCAGTATTGAGTAGTATACTTGATTGATTGCTTGAGTACCTAACTATCCTACAGTTCAATTCACTTAGCCATAGTAGTTAATCTCTAGTGTGCTTAGTGTTTGATCTTTGCCAATAGGTTGCTTAGTTAGTTTAGTGTTTATCTTATTAAGTCAAGTATTTGCTCTGACGTCCGCAAGGGTGTCTCTATTCTAGGCGAGGATAGAGATAGTTAGAATATAATTAGGCGTGGTGCTTAGTTATAGACTTACCTTCAGATACGGCTAGACCCCCGGATAGCTATGGTAGCAAGCAGGTGGTGACAACCCTGTGCGCCTTGAATTCCACCACGTAGTTGGTCTAGTTTAACAGTAAGGCTCGTTGAGCTAGCGTTCAACCTAAGTCAGTGGTAAAGGCTAGTACGCCTCGGTACTTGACAAGATAGGAATAAAACTATACTTAACTTGGTTGCTTATTTGGCATTTGCCTATCTTGCTTTGTAGTTATCTAGGAGTAGTTATTAGTTATTAGTTAGTTATATTAGTTATCCTTAGTTATCTTTTCCCCCTATCTACCTATCCATCCACCTTACCTTAACCATTCATTTCATCCTTACCTATCCACTCATAAATTCTTTCTAGCCTTTCATCTCCTGTCTTCTCTTCTCTCCTTTTCCCTTTCTTATTCTTCGACTCTCATCCCCTCCTTGACTCGACTCATACACCACCCTAGCCTTCCTTTGGGATCAAATAAATCGACACCTGGTACTCCCAGGCGAAGTGCTACTACGATATTTCTGTGCGCTTGCAGAATCTCCTCTAGGTAGATTGCAATCTCTCTAGCTAGCTCCTACTAGTGTTGGGATTGACAACCCCATTTGACATTAGTAGATAGCTGCTTTAGCTTCACTCCTTTAGGTATAGTGACTGGACTTGCTACAAGCATTTCTGGGCCGTTACCGGGGATAGTTGCCTAGCTCTATCTTTAGTGAAGTTAAGAACTACCAACACCAAGTGTTGACCAAACTCCTCTCTCTCCCCCTTTGATTCTAGAGTGAATCTCTTGCAAGCTTTGGGCTAGGGAAGTGAGATTAGAGAGTGAGAAACATCGATCTACGTCTAGAGCACTTGGATCCAACATCTCTCCGGCTTGATTTGTGTTCTTTACTCTTGGGTTCTTGGAACCCTAGCCGGTTAGGTGTTCTTTGGTTGTTGCCCGTGATTGACTCATTTGTGAGGGCACTCTGAAGTGTTTGTATTACCCTCGTGATTCTTAGTGAAGAAACTCAACTAACCTTTGTGGTTGCTTGAGTGAGGCAAGGAGGTGAAAGAGACTTCGACCTTAGTGGTCACCTCAACAACGGGGACGTAGGCACCTCTTTGTGAAGTGGCTGAACCTCGGGATAAATCTCGTGTCTCGTGTGCTTGTTGGATTTGCATCTTTGGATATTTTGTTTCCACTCGTGTTCTTGCGTTCTTCCTCCCTCCTCTCTCATTCTAGGTGTGGGAAGGCTCGATCTACTATTTGGGGAGGAGCCACTACTTGGACAGGGTATAAACTTCATCTACATCTCTTAGGAAAACCTTAGTATAAGCTAGATTCAATTTTGCATCTCATTCATCTCGATTTCGTAGCTGTTCCTAGGTTGTCGGTAGTACCGACCCCTAGAGCCGGTAGTACCGGCCCCGGTAGTACCGGCCCCTATAGTCGGTAGTACCGTGTGTGTGATCTGATATCTGTTTTGAGCTTTGAGTTTCAGGATTCTAGATTTTTGAATAGGCTATTCACTCCCACCTCTAGTCATTCGGACCTTTCAGCGAGGCTGGCCATGTCGACGCTACTGTTGTTGTAGTGGCGTGCTCCGTCGCGTCGTGGCTGTCCTGTAGAGACGTGCGCCGAGATGTCGCAATCGTCCTGGTGATGACGCAGCTCACGCCAGTCATGTTGGCGCTCATGCATGGGCGTATGGGACACCGGAGATGTCACGTCAGGAGTCGCTGAGGCGCTGACTGGTCTTGTTGAAGTCCTGCTTGAAGGGGGTGGTTGAGGCGGTCGAGGCTCCCATGGGTAGGGTCGAGTCCAGAAAATATGGGAAATCTGTTTGACAATGGTACCTCACGGAGGTGCCCGATGCGGCACAGTGCGCGGTACGGTGTAACAGTGTTGTACAAGCCACTCATTTGTGGAGTATGTGCGGTAAAAGTTTGATTTGACTTGAGCATGACTCACTGCGGCATGCGCTGCAGCCATACGATTTGGATGGGAGTGGGTAGGTGCATTTAATGCTCCTGAAGTCGTACATGAGGTAGGTGCTCGAGGAGGTGGTCGAGGCGGTCGAGGCCCATACTTGACGATAGGACCCCGGAAAATATGGGGAATGCGCTGATGTTTGCGCCTCGAGGGGAGCGAATGATGCCCGTACTTGATGATAGGACCCTAGCAAACGCGGGGAATGCGCTGATGTTTGCGCCTCGAGGGGAGCGAATGAGGCCCGTACTTGACGATAGGACCCGGACAAACGCGTGGAATGCGCTGACTTTTGCGCCTCGAGGGGAGCGAATGAGGCCCATACTCGACAAGATAGGACCCTGGCAAACGCGGGGAATGCACTGACTTTTGCGCCTCGAGGGGAGCGAATGATGAGGCACAGTGCGCGGTACGGCGTGACAGTGTTGTACGAGCCACTCATTTGTTGGGTACGGGCGAAGTTGGATTTGACCTGAGAATGACTCACTGCAGCATGCGCTGCAGCCATACAATTTGGATGGGAGTAGGTGGGTGCATTTAATGCTCCTGCAGTCGTACCCGGTATTTGAGGAGTGCTCGAGGGGTGGTCGAGGGGTGCTTCGAGGAGGTGGTCGAGGCGGTCGAGGTCAGCCTCATTCGCTCGGGAGAGTTTCGTAATCGAGGGGTGCCTCGTTCACTCAGGAAGTTTCCGTCATCGAGGGCTGCCTCGTTCGCTCGGGAAGTTTCCGTCACCGAGGGCTGCCTCGTTCGCTCGGGAAGTTTTCGTTACTAAGGGGTGCCTCGTTTGCTCGAGAAGTTTCTATCACCGAGGGTTGCCTCGTTCGCTCAAAAAGTTTCCATCACTGAGGGCTGCCTTGAGCGGACAGGCTTCTTCCCGAGAAGGGACTCCTCGAGGGTATTGCAGACTGAGCCGTCGAGGCCCGTTCGTATGCTGGCCCTGTATGGTTTTGGCGCTTGGGCTGGTTTGACAGTTAGGGCGGAGGAGTGATAGTGGGTTTTGCTGCGGTTTAGTTTTTCTTAATCGAGGTTTTGGGGTACCCCTTTTCTATGTACCCAATAGTAGCCCCCAAACCCCAGCTCGAGTGCTGGCACTCGAGCTGGGGGTCAAAAATTAAGAGCGCAGGGTACTTTGTAACTTCTTCGTGGAGGGCACGCGAGCGTCCCCTGTGGGGGTAGCCCCCAAGGCCCCGGAGGAGTGGGAAGAACTCTTTGGAGGGCTTTATTTACTTCGTGTTGCACGTGGGCTCGAATGCGGTTGATTCTCCTGCACGATTGAGTCAACTTGAGTCGGGGTGATGGCTCTAAGCCGCGGCGGGCCTCGAGCTGTCGATCCCCTGGGTTAGTTCGACCCTGTTTCGTCGAGGGGTGCCAGGCGTAGTCGAGCCCCCGAGCCTCGTGTGGCTTGGGGCATTGCTAGCTCTGGCGTCCTTTTCATGAGCCCTTTCGGTCGGGTGTGAGGTGAGAAGCGTCGTACTACCCTCGATAGGATGAGTCTCAACGTCCTCAGTGAGCTGGTAACAGGGGGATCCAAGTGAGAGCTCGTGCCCCGTTCGATAGAGGTCGACTGTGGCCCGGAGGCGGTCTCATTGAAGCAGGACGCGCGGATGCTCGGATACCAGCTCCATTCGATAGGAGCTGGCGGCTCGATGCCTCTCCACGCGGAGATTCCATGGCGACCCATTTGTCTTGCCTTGGATATGCGTGAGGGTCCCGAGAGTTCGTTCTCGAGCTAGGCTCCGAGTGAGCTCCCCTTTGGCGTCCCTGACTCGGGTACTCGAGGTCGGCTGTTCGAACCCTTCGAGGGTCAGCCTTCGTTACCTTGAGATTTCGTATGGGCCAGAGCCCGTTTTACTTTCTGAGTTAATTTGACCCTCTTTCATCGAGGGGTGCCAGGCATAGTCGAGCCCCGAGCCTCATGTGGCTTAGGGCGTTGCTAGCTCCGGCGTCCTTCTCACGAGCCCTTTCGATCGGGTGTGAGGTGAGAAGCGTCATACTACCCTCGATAGGGCGAGTCTCGACATCCTCAGTGAGCTAGTACGGGGGGATCCAAGTGAGAGCTCGTGCCCCATTCGATAGGGGTCGACTGTGGCCCGAAGGCAGTCTCATTGAAGCAGGACGCGCGGATGCCTGGATACCAGCTCCATTCGATAGGAGCTGGCGGCTCGATGCCTCTCCACGTGGAGATTCCATGGCGACCCATTTGTCTTGCCTTGGATATGCGTGAGGGGTCCCGAGAGTTCATTCTCAAGCTAGGCTCCAAGTGAGCTCCACTTTGGCGTCCCTGACTTGGGTACTCGAGGTCGGCTGTTCGAACCCTTCGAGGGTCAGCCTTCGCTACCTCGAGATTTTCGTATGGGCCGGAGCCCGTTTTACTTCCTGAGTTAGTTCGACCCTCTTTTGTCGAGGGGTGCCAGGCGTAGTCGAGCCCCCAAGCCTCGTGCGGCTTAGGGCGTTGCTAGCTCCGGCGTCCTAACCACGAGCCCTTTCGATCGGGTGTGTGAAAGGATCTAGCAAGTGGCCTAGAGGGGGTGAATAGGCCTTTTTCTGAAATTTAAAAAACTTCACAGAAAACTATCAGAACGCGGAACCTCCGGGCTTGAGCGTGGAGGTTCTAGGGCGCAGAGGTTCCAGAGCAGAATGTGGAACTTCTACGAAGTAGAGTATACAATTGATTCATAGCGGAATATAATGAATGAGAAACTGATCGAGTGTTATACCAACCTTCCTAGAGAGTATGTTGAGCTATCCAAATAGTCGGTTGCACCTAGAGGATGATAACTTCATCGATCGAATGCAAACCCTAGAAATCAATTCAAATCACAAGTAATAGCAACAACAAACACAATCACAAGAGACACGAGGATGTATCCCGTGGTTCGGTTCGCCACAAAGGATGACCGACATCCACGTTGTTGAGGTTAGCCACAAAGGCTATGGAGTCTCTTGCAACTCGCTCCTCTTCTCCAACCTATCACCAAAGCAATAGATTAGAGGTTTCCACTAAGTCACAGAGGGTAATACAAACGTTTTGGTGCTCAGCCACAACGAATTTGGGAGCTACCGGACGACCACTAGCCGCCTAGGAGCCAAGCTCCAAGAGTAACGAACACACCAAGCGGTCAGGGGTTCACCAAGTGCACAAGAACATGGAGAAGGATCTTCTCAAGCTTTCTCACACTCTCAAGAGCCAAATCCATCAAGGAATCACGCAGATCTAAGCAAGGGAGGTCGAGCACTAAGCTTAGAGAGAGAGAGAGAGAGAGCCTTTTCTGTTTGTGAGGATGAGTGAAGGTCAGAGAGTTCGAGAGCGTGACCGTTGGGGGCGAAGGGAAAAGTATAAATACTCCCATCGACACCCACAAATCGGTCTGGACCAAACAGTCCCCGGAGCCTCCGCGTTAGATGCGGAGGTTCCGCGCGTGCTAGAACAGATAGGAATTCAGTTTGGCTGGCTATTTGTGGCTGGGAAAATATGAGGTGTGTATGATGTTTTGAGCACTTGGTTCCACCTAGTCCACTATTAGTATCCCCCTTGATAGTCTGGCTTGTCCTATAACTCAAATTCAAAATATGAAATGATTTAAACTAACTCTTGGATCCATTGCAAGCCATCCATGCAGTTGGGGGGTCTCTTCCTTTGATCCTTTGCACCCATGGTAAATGTTACACTGTCAAAAGCACTTGTCACAACCATTAGTCCTTTAATTATGTGGTCAACATTACCAAAACCCACTTAGAGTTTGATTGCACTTATAGTGTGAGGTGAGGAGTGTCGTACTACCCTCGATTGGGCGAGTCTCAACATCCTCGGTGAGCTGGTAATGGGGAATCCAAGTGAGAGCTCGTGCCCCGTTCGATAGGGGTCGACTGTGGCCCGAGCTGGCAGCTCGATGCCTCTCCACGTGGAGATTCCGTGGTGACCCATTTGTCTTGCCTTGGATATGCGTGAGGGGTCTCGAGAGTTCATTCTCGAGCTAGGCTCTGAGTGAGCTCCCCTTTGGCGTCCCTGACTCGGGTACTCGAGGTTGGCTGTTCGAACCCTTCGAGGGCCAGCCTTCGCTACCTCGAGATTTTCGTATGGGTCGGGGCCCATTTTACTTCCCATGGAAGGAAACGTCGTGGAGATGATTTCTCCTGTCTGACAGGCGCGTCTTTTTAGGCGAGAACTATTGCAAGGTGGCGATCGTGGCGGGCCTATGCAACGAAAAGGAGCCGAGGAGACGACGCGTGTACCTGTTGTGTGTTTCGAGGGGTGGTTAGGTGAACATATTAAATGTGGGACGTTACCTTTCCAATCCTGGACTATGGCCTCGATGTCGACGAGGAAGGTCCGGGTAGCGAGGAGGACGACAACGATGATGATGGAGGCACTGAAGCTTGAGGCCTGTGAGCCATATCTGGGCAAGAAGGCCCATATAAATAACTAATGTTTTTGTGACGTTGTGGCCCTTCGTGGCTCGAAAAACTTATGAGTGCTCAAGATGATAATGAGACATGTTTAAGCTCGAGTTTTCTTATTTTTCTTTGCTTGAGTTTTGCTTTGACTAAGTTTTTGACACAAGCTCGAGAGTGGAGGTACCGTAGCCCGGAGGCGTAGGAGAGCTCCCGTCTCGACATCCCTCGACCCTTAGGGAGCTCGAGGTGTTTTCTACTTAGTCGTGAAGCGTGTTCGAGGCATAGATAAATAAAGTAACATCGAGTTTTTGGAAAAAAAACGTGAGTTTTTTAGGAACTTAGGGGGTTACCCCCCTGCCAGAATATATCTGCGCTCGAGTTTTCTTATTTTTCTTTGTCTGAGTTTTGCTTTTTTGACTAAGTGTTCGACACAGGCTCGAGACCCTCGAGGGGGGAGTAAGTGGAGATACCGTAGCCCGGGGGCATAGGAGAGCTTCCGTCTTGACGCCCCTCGACCCTTAGGGAGCTTGAGGTGTTTTCTACTTAGTCGCAAAGCGTGTTCAAAGCATAGATAAATAAAGAAAACTCGAGTTTTGGAAAAAAAACGTGCGAGTTTTTTGGGAACTTAGAGGGTTATCCCCTTGTCAGCCCCCGAGGGAATCTTGACCCTGATTTAACAGAGTCGAGGCTACCTCTGTTTTTGAAGGACCGAGAAGCAACCAGAAAGCGACCAGAGTGGGGGTGAATGGGAGCTTTAAAATTTCCTTTTGGATACTAGAGCCACTGTCCCAAGAATCACCCCAAGAGACAAACCCTAGAGCTTGCTAATGTCCACGACCCTAGATGTAGGGTGGATGCTTCCAAGAAGCACAGCGGGACACTACACAACTCTAGAAAGCCAATTCAAAAGACGGAAATCAATTCCGACAACGAACGAGCGAACCGCGGATGAAACCGTGCGAAACCAGACGCATCGGACGCTGGCCTGCGTCCGATGCAAACTGGCCGGTTCTGGAACCTTACTGTTCCACCATCGGACGCTGTGAACAGTAATCACCCAGCGTCCGATGCAAAGGCTCCGGCGCGTCCGATGGACAACGGACGCGTCCGATGCCTAGCGTCCGATGCAAACTAAAACGCCGAAAACGTGACACGCGTCACCGGAGCGTCCGATGCTAGGAACCCTAGCGTCCGATGCTCCCGTGATAGCGTCCGATGCCCCCGAAAACAGCGCAGTTCTTTGATGATTCAACCTGATCTCCTCTAAATCAAAAGCTCTAGGCCTAGGATTCGATCTGAGGGGTCACAAGGATGTTAGTGAGCTATCTCTAAGAGATCATGGCTCGAACCTAACTCCAAATCGGTGAATCAAGAAATTTCGGGGCAAGGAAGCAAGAGCGCAATCCAAAACGAAAATCGATTGATCTCCTAGACCGTGAGGTTAGAGTTTAATTCCTTCAGTGGAAAGAAGTGCCTCACGATCTAGAACAACTTGGTTCAAACGGTTTTGCAAAAGATGAACCGAGCAAAGAGATCAAGCGACGGGAAAATCGTGGAGAAAAAGGATTCCGCGAAGAACACGAATGAACCGCAAATCACACCCACGAATCGCAAGCCGAAGCGCAAACACACGCTACGACAAGGAGGTTACGGCCTCCTTTCCTCAAAATCAACAGTACACAGAGTTCAAGTCTCTCTGCGGATCTCAGCTACAGCAGGGGATGGAAGAGCAGGAAACCCTAAGTGCAGGAAGCAAAATGAGATGGCTAAAACTGAGACAACTGAGATAGGGGAGGGGGGTGTCTCCTCCTGACTACTTATCCTATTCTAGTTTAAGTCTATTTCCTACTCTACCCCTCTCTATTCTAATTACAGAGCGAACCAGCTAAACCCTAGGGTTATTCTGGACCAACTCGGTGGTAGGTAGATCCAACGGCCACGCCCGCACAACTCGTCCGCGTTGCCTCCACGCAACCTTCCGATTGCCGCCACGTGCCGTCCTCGCTCTGCACCCCCGGTTTTGTGGCCCAAACCGGGAAACCAGCCTTTTCCAGCAACCCCCGGTTTTGAGGCCCAAACCGGGAAACCAGCCCACCAGCCTGAGTTTTGCGGCCCAAACTCAGAAACCCGTAGCGCCCGAGTTTTGAGGCCCAAACTCGGAAACCGGCCCATCACCCGAGTTTTGTGGCCAAACTCGGAAACCATCCGCGCCCAGGTTTTGTGGCTCAACCTGGAAACCGAGCACCCAGGTTTTGAGGCCCAAACCTGGAAACCGTCCACCCGTTGGTTTTTCTCTGGCTCAACCAACAAACCAGTGCTGTAGAGAGGATGCACCTCCCGTGCACCCCGTCCACCGACACGTGTCCCCAGGTCCTCGACCCGAGCAACACCGTGCCCCGCAAGTCTCTGCTCGTCGCTGTCCCAGGCTGCCAGCCACCACAGCTGATCCTCAGGCACTCCGGTCCCTCAGTCCAAGCCTCACGTCCGCCCTTCACTGCTCGATCCATCGGCATGGCACGTCCGTCGCACGGCACGCCCATCCTTCATCGCACCCAGTCCATCGGCACGACACGTCTCAACTTGACCTTCACCTTGCCCTCGATCACTGTCTCCGAGCTCGACACCTGCACAACACAAGCCAAAGAACATGCGATCAAACCCGTTGACAATCACTCATCACTTAGAGACTCGGCATACACCCATGTATCCGCAATCTCCCCCTTGATGAGTGCATTGTCAACTACTCACACAAATCATAATGAAAGAAGAAGGTAGGAGGAAGGAGAAGAGAGAACTCAACCAAATGACCCAAAAGCATAGCAAAGCCGAAGAAGGTCAAGTGGAAGAAGCGAGAACTTGGTCCCCAAAGACATGGGCAAAGGCTCGACGCGACCAAGCAAAGCAAAGCTAGCCCTCTAGAAGAGGTAGAATAGGCTCAACACCGCTAGCAAAAGCCAATTGAAAATCAGAGCTGAAACAAAATGGCAAAATGCTAGTCCCTCAAGATAGAGGCACAGAGGCTCAACACAACTAGCACGAAAACCACTCCGAACCACTTGAAAAACAACCGAAAGGTCTCCGAACCAATCAAAATCAACCTGGACGCCAAATGAGGAAAATGTTTGCTAGTCCCTCAAGACAGAGGCAACGGCTCAACACAACTAGCAAACTCCCCTCGACAAGTGCAAGCAACCCGGGACTCCCCCTTAGCAAAAGCTCCCCCTTAGTTGAACGCCAGGAGACATATGATTTGCAAAAACTCTCCCCCTTAGTTGAAAATGCACTTATCAAGCACAGACTCTTCCCTTGAGCCAACACAACTCCCCCTTCCAAAATGCATATGAAGTCAGAAATGCAAGGTAGCAGCTTCAGGTATATAATCGAAAGAGTGCAAAAATGCTCTAATTGGTATAGCTCCAATGGCACAACTAAGCACTCAAATAGCGAAGGCTCAAACTGATCACACATACGAAATATGAAGCATATGAGCAAGTGAGCAGGTTTTTAGCCAAAAAGATAGTCACCATCAAAATAGCACTACACATGTATAGATAGGAATCCAGACAAGTGCTAAACATGTATACAAGGTGAACCACCCCTAGCAAGGTTCAATCATCATGCATAGGAATGAAGCATACACTTGTGATTTCAGTTATACATCGGAGTTGCAGCGGTAAAGACTTCATAAGTTCAATTATTTAGCATGTGATTGCGAAGCCTATGCCGAAGCAATCAGAAGCTTGAAGCTACGGTTTCGGTCATACACTACACGGCTCAAGTTTAACTCAAAGTGCAATGAGAAACAGTCTCGATACCGTGAGGTGTTGACAAGCAATCCCATCTCGATCTTTTCAATTCACTAAGACTTGGTTCAAATTTTATACATGATATGAACAGACCAAGCAAGTGAATGACTCATAACTAGAGACATAGCAACCTAGCATATATGAAAAGCACGAGTGAACTCAACATATCCTACACATGCTAGTTGCATATCTCAATGGTGAACATTTTCAGATTGTAAGTTATTAAGTAAATTCACCATTCCAAAATAGCTCAGCTCATACCATGTACTAGTGATCAGGAAGAGCATAAGCTACAAGCATCCATATAAGCATTGGAGCATACTAAACAGAGCATAGTTACATTCTAGTGATTATAAACATGAAGCTCATAATGTAAATGCGTATGCACAAATGCAAAGAAAAGAAACTTAAAATAAAAGAGTCAGTCTATACAAGATCCAAAATGTTTCCCTCATCTAAAAGGGGAAACACACACCAAGCTCACCCCTCAACCGATTAAAGGTTGATTCATCTAAAGGCTTGGTGAAAATATCAGCCAGTTGATGATGAGTATCGACATGGCGAAGGTCGATATCACCCTTCTCCTGGTGGTCTCGCAGAAAATGAAAGCGCACATCAATGTGTTTGGTCTTCGAGTGAAGCACGGGGTTCTTAGCAACGCTAATGGCACTCGTGCTGTCACAAAACAAAGGCACGCGAGAAAAGCTCAGACCAAAATCACGCAAAGTGGCCATCATCCAAAGCAGCTGGGAATAGCAGCTAGCCGCAGCAACATATTCAGCCTCCGTAGTGGACTGAGCGACGCTAGACTGCTTGCGAGAAGACCACGAAACAAGAGAAGAACCAATAAACTGGCAAGTCCCAGAAGTGGACTTGCGCTCAATGCGGCAACCAGCAAAATCGGCATCCGAATAACCGCAAAGGGAGAGGGTGGAGGAAGCAGAATACCAAATCCCAAACTCAGGCGTGAAACGAAGGTACCTGAAAATCCGCTTCACCGCCTGACGGTGAGAGATGCGCGGCGACGCCTGAAAGCGCGCACACAGACACACCGCAAACTGAATGTCCGGGCGTGTCGCCGTCAGGTAGAGGAGCGACCCGATCATGCTGCGGTACTCCTTCTGGTCCACTGCTTCTCCATCCACATCCGCATCCAGGGCAGTCGTCGTCGACATGGGTGTTGGAAGAGGCTTGGCCTCACCCATATCGAATCGCTTTAGCAAGTCTTTGGTGTACTTGCCCTGGTGCACAAACGTCCCCTCTCGGGATTGCTTAATTTGCAACCCGAGAAAGAATGTCAGCTCGCCCATCATGCTCATCTCGAACTCCCTGCTCATAGTATCTGCAAACTTGGCAACCAGAGCGTGAGAAGAACCACCGAAAATGATATCATCCACGTAAATCTGGACCAAGAGAGTGTCTTTGCCTTGCTTGAGGAGAAAAAGCGTTTTATCTACACATCCCATTTTAAAACCCTTAGCAAGCAAAAAGGTTCTTAACCTATCATACCAGGCTCTAGGGGCTTGTTTCAAACCATATAAGGCTTTGTGGAGTTTAAAAACATGGTTTGGAAATTTGGGATTTTCAAAACCAGGGGGTTGCTCAACATACACTTCTTCTTCTATGTAGCCGTTTAAGAAGGCACTCTTGACATCCATTTGAAAAAGTTTGAAACCTTTGGATGTAGCAAAGGCCAAGAGTATCCTAATTGCCTCCAAACGAGCTACAGGAGCAAACGTCTCCTCATAGTCTATCCCCTCCTTCTGACTATAACCCTTCGCTACAAGCCTGACCTTGTTTCTAACAACGTGGCCATCCTCTCCTTGCTTGTTTTTGAAAACCCATTTTGTCCCAATAGGCTTACAGTCAGGTGGAGGCGGAACTAGAACCCAAACCCGATTTCGCTCAAAGTTTTCTAACTCCTCATGCATGGCATTTACCCAATCCGGATCCGTCAAAGCGTGTCCAACATCTCGGGGCTCAAAATTAGCAACAAAAGCAGAATGAGCGAAGTGCGAGATTTGCTGTGACCTGGACCGAGTGACTCGTTCGTCAATGTTGCCGATCATTTGCTGAGGTGGGTGCTGGCGCTGGATGTGTCGTGGCGCCTCTCGAGCTGATGTAGCCTCGCCCTCAACAGCAGCTGGTGCCTCCCCGGGTACAAATGGTACCGCTCGGGGTGGCGGATCCCACGGCCCCCAGGAAGAAGAGGTGTCGGGGCCGTGAGTCGTCGTAGAAGCCGCTCTTTGCGGCACGGCAGGTGGAGGGGGTGCTGGATCATCCATACCTTCAGCACCCTCGTCCTCGTCATCAAAAAGAGGCTCACCAACTTCATGATCACCTGCACGCTCAAAACGAGAAGAAGGACAAACCATGGTCTCGTCGAAGGTGACATCGGATGTCTCCATGACTCGGTTAGTGTCAAGGTTAAGTACACGATAAGCTCGAGTGTGAGTGCCATAACCCAAAAACACACCGTCAGAAGAACGAGATTCAAATTTGTCCAAGTTGCCCTTTTTGAGTATAAAACAATGGCAACCAAAAACTCGAAAATAACTCACCTTGGGCAGTTTTCCAAAACGCAACTCATAAGAAGTCTTTTTCAAGAAAGCTCTCAGAAAAATGCGATTGGAAATATAGCATGCAGTGTTCATAGCTTCGGCCCAATAGCGCCTAGGAGTCCTATGCTCATCAAGCATCGTCCTGGCCATCTCAACAAGGGTCCGATTCTTCCTCTCTACAACACCATTTTGGGGCGGTGTGTAGGGGGAAGAAAACTGATGCTCCAAGCCAAGGCGGTTACAAAACTTCTCAAAATCCGAATTTTTGAATTCGGAACCATTATCACTTCTAATAGCTCGCATCGAGTTCAAGGGGAACTCGTTCTGAAGACGCAAAATCAGATTGCGAGCGAAGGAGAAAGTCTCAGTCTTCTCAGTCAAAAAGAAGACCCACGAATATCTCGAAAAGTCGTCAACAACAACCAAAACATACCACTTGCCACCAACCGAGCTCACCCGAGCCGGACCAACAAGGTCCATATGTAAAAGCTCTCCAGGGTGCGAGGTCATGACCTTAGTCACTGGATGGTGGGGAGCGGCAACCATCTTCCCATGTCTACAAGAATGGCAAACTAGATCCTTCTCCATCGAAAGCTTGGGCAATCCTCGGATTAGCCCAAGTGAGCTAAGTCTTGCAAGCAAGTCGAAGCTTAAATGACCGAGCCTCCTATGCCACTTCCAAAGATCGGAGGAAGAAGGACTAGCCAAAAGACAGCGAGAAGAACCAAACGACTCTGAGAAATTCGCGCGAAAGACTTTCCCAAAGGGCGAAATCAGACATACAAGATTGCCCTGAGGATCTAAGATGCGACTAAGGTTCGGTTTAAAACGAATCTCATAGTCATCATCAAAAAGTTGCGAAACAGAAAGCAAGTTAAAATGCAGGTTAGAAACAAGAGCAACATCGCGCAACACAAAGTGCTCATTAACCCGCACCGTCCCACGGGATAATACCTTACCTTTACTATTGTCGCCGAAGGTTATGTACTCCTTTCCGGTGACCGGGCTAAGGCTGGAGAACCACTTGGCGTTTCCGGTCATGTGCCTCGAGCAACCAGAATCCACCAACCAAATGTCCTCCAACCGTCTCACCTACATCAATAAAAAGACATAGGGTGAGCATACGGTCCAACACTGGGGTTAGTGAAGTAAGGAGAATACCAGTGTTGGGCCAGCTGCTCAAAAGAACGGTCAGTGTAAAAACTATTCCTAGCCTATCTACAGCGGTAGCGATCACCACATACAGGAAAACGTGGTCCGCTGGGGAAGAAGCGCTCACCGCGGTACTCACACTGCGGTGGGGGAAAGCGCTCAACAAAGCCTTCGCCACGGGGTCCGTCAACTGTAAAGGCAGGACCCCGTCGGGCACGCTCTCTACGAGGCCTTCGTCTTGGCACTTGAGGCTCTGGACCTCTAGGCCTGGCCTCTCTCCTCGGAGCTCTCCTCTCCCTAGGCCTGGGAACTTGACCTCCAGACTTAGCAGCTCTCCTCTGGACATTCGGCCCATGCACACCTTGGAAAGGGTGGTACATGTCCGGGTTGTCCATCTCCCGAGCACGGCGCGCCTCTCTCTTGCGCCTAAAGCAGAACTCGCTTAAGTGTCCATCTCTCCCACAGAAGTCACACTGGTACCTCACCGCACGCACAGGGGGTTGTTCGTACGCAGGACTGTGGATGTGGATCACTTTGCCCTTCTGTGGCGATTCCTCTTGGATAGGTGGCATTGTGTCCAGCTTGTTCTTTAGGTGGTTGGGTTTGGGATGCTAGACTTGGTTCTTGGGTGGAGCTCTCGGAGGTTCCTCAAACACCCCATCCTTGGTGGTAGGTTTGACGGGCTCTTTGGGTGGAAGCTTCGCAAGTTTGGGAGTAGTGGTGGAGTTGGGCTTCTCACTAGGGTTCAGACCACTCGACTCTCCAATCTTCCCAAAAGCAGAAAGATCAACACCCGGAGCAAAACCTACACCAGGACCTCCAGCAGCTCGCTTAAATTGGGAGATCATCATCCCGAGCTGCGGCTCACTACAAGAGACCCATGACAAGATGGTCCGAAGGTATGTGTTTTCCTCCTCGGTTTGCATCTTGCCATGCTTGACATTCGCAATCTCCATCTCCAAACCCTCACACAAAGCACACCTAGCCACACTAGTGCTACCTGAGTTGGCCTCCTCAAGAGACACAATCTTGGCATTCTTCTCTGCCAACTCAGATTGCAAGACAGGACAAGTCCTGCACGCACCCAACAGAGAAGGTCTAGCCTTCAGCTCATCCACCTCTCCTACCAACGCAGCATACTTACCTCTCAAAGTGAGAAGGTCAGTCATGTGCGTGGTGCACGACTCGCACTCAACCTCCTCCGACACGACCACGGTGGACTTGGCAAACTCAAGCTCCCTCACCGTGTCCTCCCACTTCTGCCTAAACTCCTCGCGTTCTCTAGCGGCACGCCTAAGCAACTTGTCCTGACTAAGGAGCGCGGCAGTAAGCTTCTCGACCTCAGCAGAAAGCTCGTCGTGGGTGAGAGATACCTGGGAGGAGTCGTCATCGTCGTCGTCGTTGTTCCGAGGGATGTGCTCCAGCTTGCCGTCGACTTCATCACCAAGCGCCATGGTGCAGAGGCCGTCGTCGTCGGCGAAGAAGCAGAGACCGTTCAGCTTGTCCTCGATTCTCTTCTTCTTCTCGGACTCATCATCGCTTGAGCAAGCGGAGTCGTCATCCGAGCCATCGACGTCGCTGAGCGTGGCGAAGAACGCACGCTGCTCAGCCTGGGCCTTCTCCAAGTACTTCTTCTTGATGTACTCCTTGTCGAAGCCGCCCCTCCGCTTGTGCCTCGCGGGGACGTACTTCTCCTTGCGCTTGCCGGAGTCGTACTTGTGCCCATGATCGCCCTTCCCAGATGAATGCTTCTTCTTGGGGCAGTTGGCGATGAAGTGGTCGGGGTCGCCGCACTCATAGCATCCTGAGCGTCCTCCACCGCGGCGACGGTTCATGCGGTTGTTGTGGAACCGCGTGAACCGGTTGGCGAGCATTGCCAACTCGTCATCCCCCAACGACTCAAGCTGGTCCTCTGTGACAGAAAAGAGTGAAGAAAGTGCAAAGCCAGCAGAGGGATTAGCAGAAGAGCCAGAAACCAAAGCCATAGTCGGGCCAGAAGGATTCGCATAAGAAGCCCTCGACATGGCATCAATCTCACTGGACTTGAGCTTACTAAAGAGCTCGTCGCACGTGAGGGTCTCATAGTTAGGCGATTCGATGATCGCCTGAACTTTGGAATCCCACACCGACCGATCAAGAGTATGCAAGAGCTTCAAAGCACGCTCATGATCGTCAAAAGGCAACTGCTCCTTGTTAGCCCTCATCCTGTTGACAATCACCTGAAAGCGAGCGAATAAACTTTCTATGCTCTCGCCAGGCTGATGTCGAAAGTTCTCATACTCACGCTTGAACGACTCGTAGAGTCGGGTTTTGACTTGAGAGGTGCCCTCATGGAAACGCATGAGGGTGTCCCAGATCTCTCGAGCCGTAGCAAGGTGAGAAACACGATCAAACTCACCCATGCTCAAACAAGAAAAGAGAGTATTACGGGCTCGGCTATTGGCATCGTGCTCATCGATCTGTTGCTGAGAAACACGAGCAGCCAAGACCACGTAATCAGCAGAGTTGCAAATATCCCAAATAGAAGCACCCAAACTCTGCAGATAGGCTGACATGCGTATCTTCCAATACGCATAGTTCGTCCCATCAAAGAACGGCGGTTTGCCCACGCCGCGATCCATGTCGCCTTCTGTGGATCTGGAACCGGCTAAGGTGGAAGATCCTTAACCTGCTCCGAAACCAATTGAAGGACCGAGAAGCAACCAGAAAGCAACCAGAGGGGGGGGTGAATGGGAGCTTTAAAATTTCCTTTTGGATACTAGAGCCACTGTCCCAAGAATCACCCCAAGAGACAAACCCTAGAGCTTGCTAATGTCCACGACCCTAGATGTAGGGTGGATGCTTCCAAGAAGCACAGCGGGACACTACACAACTCTAGAAAGCCAATTCAAATGACGGAAATCAATTCCGACAACGAACGAGCGAACCGCGGATGAAACCGTGCGAAACCAGACGCATCGGACGCTGGCCTGCGTCCGATGCAAACTGGCCAGTTCTGGAACCTTACTGTTCCACCATCGGACACTGTGAACAGTAATCACCCAGCGTCCGATGCAAAGGCTCCGGCGCGTCCGATGGACAACGGACGCGTCCGATGCCTAGCGTCCGATGCAAACTAAAACGCCGAAAACGTGACACGCGTCACCGGAGCGTCCGATGCTAGGAACCCTAGCGTCCGATGCTCCCGTGATAGCGTCCGATGCCCCCGAAAACAGCGCAGTTCTTTGATGATTCAACCTGATCTCCTCTAAATCAAAAGCTCTAGGCCTAGGATTCGATCTGAGGGGTCACAAGGATGTTAGTGAGCTATCTCTAAGAGATCATGGCTCGAACCTAACTCCAAATCGGTGAATCAAGAAATTTCGGGGCAAGGAAGCAAGAGCGCAATCCAAAACGAAAATCGATCGATCTCCTAGACCGTGAGGTTAGAGTTTAATTCCTTCGGTGGAAAGAAGTGCCTCACGATCTAGAACAACTTGGTTCAAACGGTTTTGCAAAAGATGAACCGAGCAAAGAGATCAAGCGACGGGAAAATCGTGGAGAAAAAGGATTCCGCGAAGAACACGAATGAACCGCAAATCACACCCACGAATCGCAAGCCGAAGCGCAAACACACGCTACGACAAGGAGGTTACGGCCTCCTTTCCTCAAAATCAACAGTACACAGAGTTCAAGTCTCTCTGCGGATCTCAGCTACAGCAGGGGATGGAAGAGCAGGAAACCCTAAGTGCAGGAAGCAAAATGAGATGGCTAAAACTGAGACAACTGAGATAGGGGAGGGGGTGTCTCCTCCTGACTACTTATCCTATTCTAGTTTAAGTCTATTTCCTACTCTACCCCTCTCTATTCTAATTACAGAGCGAACCAGCTAAACCCTAGGGTTATTCTGGACCAACTCGGTGGTAGGTAGATCCAACGGCCACGCCCGCACAACTCGTCCGCGTTGCCTCCACGTAACCTTCCGATTGCCGCCACGTGCCGTCCTCGCTCTGCACCCCCGGTTTTGTGGCCCAAACCGGGAAACCAGCCTTTTCCAGCAACCCCCGGTTTTGAGGCCCAAACCGGGAAACCAGCCCACCAGCCTGAGTTTTGTGGCCTAAACTCAGAAACCCGTAGCGCCCGAGTTTTGAGGCCCAAACTCGGAAACCGGCCCATCACCCGAGTTTTGTGGCCAAACTCGGAAACCATCCGCGCCCAGGTTTTGTGGCTCAACCTGGAAACCGAGCACCCAGGTTTTGAGGCCCAAACCTGGAAACCATCCACCCGTTGGTTTTTCTCTGGCTCAACCAACAAACCAGTGCTGTAGAGAGGATGCACCTCCCGTGCACCCCGTCCACCGACACGTGTCCCCAGGTCCTCGACCCGAGCAACACCGTGCCCCGCAAGTCTCTGCTCGTCGCTGTCCTAGGCTGCCAGCCACCACAGCTGATCCTCAGGCACTCCGGTCCCTCAGTCCAAGCCTCACGTCCGCCCTTCACTGCTCGATCCATCGGCATGGCACGTCCGTCGCACGGCACGCCCATCCTTCATCGCACCCAGTCCATCGGCACGACACGTCTCAACTTGACCTTCACCTTGCCCTCGATCACTGTCTCCGAGCTCGACACCTGCACAACACAAGCCAAAGAACATGCGATCAAACCCGTTGACAATCACTCATCACTTAGAGACTCGGCATACACCCATGTATCCGCAGTTTTTGAACAAAAGAAAGTGCATGCAATCGATGACCTTTATTCATTCATAATGTGATGTTTGTACAAGACATGAGAAATGTACAGGGCTTCGAGGCCCTATGGGTAGAAATGATGTAGTTGTTCGATGTTCTGAGTTGGAGTCGGGATTGTCGGGGGAGATTGGCTGGGCTCCCTCGTTGTGAGCATGGCGAAGGCAAAGTCGGGGTTCCCGTCGAGGTCCCTGGTTGGCGACGGCGGTGGCGTTGGCTGTGCCTCTTCCTCGACAAAGAAGCATGGTGGTGAAGTCATCGTGCAACCCCTTCTGTGCGTGGGGGCTCGTCTATCGGGGGAGATTGGTCGGGCTCCCTCGTTGTGCGCATGGCGAAGGCAAAGTCGGGGTTCCCGTTGAGGTCCTAGGTTGGCGACGGCGGTGGCGTTGGCCGCGCCTCTTCCTCGACGAAGAGGCGTGGTGGTGAAGTCGGCGTGCGGCCCCTCCTGTGCGTGGGGGCTCGTCGCGCTCCCCGCTCGGATCACCGACCGAGAGCAGAGCCATGTCGTAGCCGTGGCCAAGGGACATGGACTCCAGGCAGGGCCTGCTCTAGGGGAGGGGCAGGTGGTGCGACCGCCGGGGGCCCATGGAGCTAGAGGGCCCAAGACCATATAGATAATTAGTATATATAATATTTTTTATGTGGCTAATTAGCTTAAGCAAAGGCAAAATCTATCATAAACAACACGTTAACATCAGTCGATGTGTCAAGAGGCCCACAATTGTAGGAAACTATTACAGCCTAAAAGAAAGGAACACAGAACCATTGAGCACTCCGACCTTGTTGATGGTGCTTAAAGCATCATTTCACCATCAACATTTCACCCAAAACCAAGGTAAAATAACATAAAAAGTAGAAGATTTGGTTTATAACTAACCTATTTCCACATGTGCATAGTTTCTTATCTTAATGCAGGAAATGATGGAATTTGGGCCAAACAAGTGTACCAGGAGCAAGGCCAAGCCACTCTGGCCCATTTGGGCCTGAGTAGGGTGGCGGACGCCACCTATTACTGGCGGCCGCCAGGTCCATCTTGCCCAAAGTGGTCTAGGCCACATCATTGATCCGTGGGAGTCACCTCAAGCTCAAATCCTATCCATTGCACTCTAAGACGGTTTGATCCAAGGGCTAAGAGGAGTATCACCTGGATAGTGGGCTTTGGACACGTGGAAATCCCTGTCTAAAACCCTAACCGACCCTCAAACCGACTTAGGGGAGCAAGTGAAGACCGTTGGATGAATGGCGGTTGCAATGGACGGCAGAGGGGTGGCGGGCGCCAGGGCTTAGTGGCGGGCGCCACCCCCTAAACCCTAACCGACCTCCCCTTCACTCTATAAGTACCCCCTAGCTTCCTAGCACTATAAATAGGCCCCTAGAGTTCTCATTCGGAGAGCCTCACATCAGTCTTCACCATTTGGTGAGATTAGCACACTTGCTATGATAGAGAGATTAGAGAGAGTGTGAGTGCCTCACTAGAAGAGGAGCTGGAGAGGAGAAGAGTAGAAGTCTGGAGAGTTCCGGAGTTGTCGGAGACCTCTGCTTCTCTCTGCTCTACGCTTCAACTTTGGTAACTTAGTATTTATTTTATCTTAAAGTATTTATTTTCAGTACTTGTATGCTCGTTTCATTGCTTGATATTAGTTTCAAGTGCTCTAGTTCTAGTATAGGGCTAGTAGTAGTAATATATAGATTAAGTGTGGTACTTAGGCTATATATTGCCAGTGAATACGGCTAGGCCCCCGGATAGCTGTGGTAGCAAGCAGGTGGTGACAGCCCTATGCGCCTTGAATTCGACCACGTAGTTGGTCTAGTTTAACACTAGGGCTCATTGTGCTAGCGTTCAACCTAAGTCAGTGGTAAAGGCTAGTACGCCCACAGTACACTAGTAAAGAACTTAAATCACTAGAAGTCTAATAGAACTAGGATCTACCCCAGTAGATAGTGCTCGTTCCCCTTCATCTATCCTAGATATCCTTATCCCCCTAGTTTTCTCAAAATTACTTCGCGTTCCTCGTGGATTCGATACCCCGGAATACTCTGAGGTGAAAAGCTACAACTGACAACCGTGCGCTTGCGGTTTCTTCTGCGTGCCACCCGAGGTGTCAACAGACCTCCGCTCATTTCAGCGTTCAACGTTTCGTTTCCTGCCGCCATGAGTTCGCTACCACGACCCTAGCTACCGAGCTACGCATTGACGCACGAGACTACGTCGTGCGGGAGACCAAAGAGGAAGAGGAGACGTTGTCGCCGATATGATCAGTCAAGGCCCTGGCTGAATAGTGTCGCGGCACGGCGCCAGACAACAAACGCTGAAACGCTAAGACGTGAACGTGATCAGACAATCACAGATTCACAGTATGCAACACATCAACACTCATGTTCGATTTGTATTTTCTATTTTTTTCTTATTTATTTTGTGTATACGGTTATAAATTTCTATTTCAATGTCTTTATTTGAATAAATTTTTATTTCTCAAATCTTGATACTGTTCTTGGTAATTTTGTATTAAGAAATACTCGAAGGCAAATTTTACAAGGCAATGAAGCATTATATCTTTATTTGAGGTAATCATAGTGGTTATTTTTTATAGTTTTGTTTACACTATTGTTCTGTCTTATGAGCAATATAGACATTATAAAATATTTTTTATTGTATATACTATATACTATAGTTTCAATATTCAAATTTAGTTCAACGGGACCTTATCTTCTTACTTGCCCAAGGGCCCTTAAAATTATAAAGTTGGCCCTGACTCCAGGCTCCCGAACCGGATCACTGTAGCATGCAGGAGCAGTGAGGCAGAGTCGGCCATCCAGAAAAATAGTGAGAAATCGTTAGTGACACGCAGTACCCCTACCTGGCGCGCCAACTATCGGTGTTCGGAACCCGAGGGGTCAACGCCAACGAGTGAATTTGTGAGTGCGTACTCCCTAATCCGGATGGTGATGCAAGAGAAATATAGGAGATTTATTCTGGTTCGGGCAAGAGAAGGCCCTACGTCCAGCGGGAGGAGAGAATTTGTATTATCCTGCACCGAAGTGCTTGTACAGGGGCGAATACAAGCGTGCGTGAGAACGGGGTGTAAAGGAAGGGGCTAGAACTAGAAAACTGAGCTCTGGAGTCCTAGGCTATGGTGGTTTGAGAGTTGATGGTTTGTGTGCGTTGTGTAACCTGCGTAGCCTAACATGTCCTTTCCTAAGCCCTGGCGTCCCCTTTTATAGGAGAATAGGAGGCACAGGGTTACAAGAGTTATTGGGCTGGCGTAGGCGATGATGTTGGCGAGGCGAGGCTGGTCATGTTGACGCTACAGTTGCTGTAGCGGCATGCTCTGTCGCGCGGTGGCTGTCTGAAGGACCAAGAACGCTACCAGAAAGCAACCAGAGGGGGGGTGAATGGGAGCCTAAAAATTTCTTTTGAATCTTTGACTTCTGTCTCACAAATCAACCCCCAAAAGCTTCGACCGAAACGTGATGCCTACGACCCTTGGAAGAGGGTGGATGATCCCTAGGATCACAGCGAGGCACCACCAAACGAGAGCAAGCCAAACACCAAAAGCTCTGGCTCGAGTTCAACCCCAAAAACCGACTCCCGAGCGTAGATGGACGGCTACGTCGAGAAGTCTCCAAATACATATGATAACAAGTAGCAAAGATACCTAGAGAGGTTCCTTGGTGAACTCTAGGACCAAACGAGAAGTCCGAAAACCAAGCGGAAAAGCCGGGAGAGCAAACGCACTAAAACTCAACACACAGCAGGATCCCGGACCGTCCGCCCTATGCCGGACTGTCCGCGCTCTGATGGCAGACTGTCCGCCGGCTAAAAGAGCAAAATAGCACCTCTGCTGAAACAGCTCTGAACAGTCCCGGACTGTCCGCGGGTTGCAACGGCAGACTGTCCACCGGTCAACCTTGACACAATCAGTCGAGACTCGCGGCCACTGATCTAGCAAATCCCGATGCGCGGACTGTCCGCGCCCCAAATGGCGGACTGTCCGCGGCTGTGCAGAGAGGGCGATTTCGGTCGCCCTTCTCCCAAATATCCTCCAATCCAAACAAAAACGAATTCCCTTGATCCCAAACTTGGAGCAAATGATCACAAGATAGCTAGGAGACTATCCCCAAGAAATCATCCGCTCAAATTGACTCAATCAATGGGAAATCGAAAGGGAAGGTGTAGGAACGAAAAAGTTGCCACGAAACTTGAATCGACCCGATCTACTTGTTCGTGAGGGTAGAGTTAAATTTCTTCGGTGGAAATGTTCTCCTCACATCAAAGAACAAGTTGATTCAAGTGGATTTGAAAAAGATGCGACGAGAAGGGAGATCGAGTGATGGGAAAATCATGGAGAAACGAAGAACGCGAAGAACAAGTTCAAAACGCGAATCAAGACCACGAATTGCCAGCCGAAATTCGTCCCCACGTGGAGACAACGGGAATCCGGTCCTGTTTCCGCAAAATCCAAATACACAGAGGTATTATTCACCGTCTCTGCGGATCTCAGTAGCTACAGCAGGGAATGGGAAGCAGGAAACCCTAGAATGAAAATAGCAATGGTTGAGATAGTCTGGAGAGAGGGGTGGCTTCTCCTTATATAGCCTAATACAATTATTCCCCTTCTACCCTTACAGCTAATGAGCGAGCAATGGCTAACCCTAAAAACCCTAAACCCTAAAACCCTAAACCCTAAACCCTAAACCGTTTCCTGCTTCCCATTCCCTGCTGTAGCTACTGAGATCCGCAGAGACGGTGAATAATACCTCTGTGTATTTGGATTTTGTAGAAACGGGACCGGATTCTCGTTGTCTCCTCGTGGGGACGAATTTCGGCTGGCAATCGTGATTGTGATTCGCGTTTTGAACTTGTTCTTCGCGTTGTTTGTTTCTTCACGATTTTCCCGTCACTCGATCTCCCTCCTCGCTGCATCTTTTTCGAATCCACTTGAATCAACTTGTTCTTTGATGTGAGGAGAACATTTCCACCGAAGGAATTTATCTCTACCCTCACGAACAAGTAGATCGGGTCGATTCATGTTTCGTGACAACGTTTTCGTTCCTACACCTTCCCTTTCGATTCCCCATTGTTTGAGTCGATTTGAGCTAATGATTTCTTGGGGGTTGTCTCCTAACTATCTTGTGATCATTTGCTCTAATTTTGGGATCAAGGGATTTCGTTTTGATTCGGGTTTGAGGAGATTTGGAGAAGGGCGACCAAAATCGTTCTCTCTGCACAGCCGCGGGCAGTCCGCCATTTGGGGCGCGGACAGTCCGGGCATCGGGACTCAGCCGAGCAGTGGTTGTTCGTCGTGGTGCACAGTGCTCAGTTTTGACTGGCGGACAGTGAAACGACCCACGATTTCCTCGAAGGGAAATCCGCAGATACATCATAATGTGATAGTCCAAAAGTCTCAAACCATCACATTATCATTATTCAGTTGTTACCATAGTTCATACAACGCGGTAGTACAGATTTACAAGTCATTACATCACATGGGAAACACCACCTAGTACAAACTATATCGGTAACGCACACCTATCGACGCCGGAGTCGGCGTAGAGCGTCGGCGAGGGAAGGCTCCTCCTTCACGGGCATCATCAAAGTTGCTGTAGCAGCGGGCGAAGACTCCGTCTTCATCTTCTCATCCAAACTTGCGTATAGGATCGAGACTTCCTAGTCCATCTAGCCTCCACCATTGTCGCGGTAGAAGTCGTCCAACCTGTCGTTAATTTTCAGTACGGTTTGTACTGGCCACATTTTCCCATCCTATGCTTGCATTTGCTATGTGGTATGTGGAATGCAAGGGTAAAGCAAAAGGAATCTATTTATGGCTGTAATTTTCCTATGCAGGTAATCAATATTTTATAAATATAGTCATCAAGTTTTATCCCATATACCCGGCCACATGGCCTTCCATTCGGTCATCGATCGAACATCCGGCCATACGGCCATCCATCCATCCATCCCATCCACACATCCACACATCTCACCACACTCGCACTCTCTAGGCGGCAAGGATGACTCCCACTCGTACCTTGCCTCAACGGCCAGCGCCGGACCTATCAACCCAAGGGGAGAAGAAGAAAGGACACCTCTCACTAAGTCCGAGGGAAACTGAGCACCATAGTGTTGTCCATGACTGTGGACACGGCTATACGTATAGATCGATCAACTCTGCAGAGCGTGTACGCCTGGAACCACAGGTTAGCTATCATCGACGATCCGGCTCGTCTAAGCTGATTCCGAACTTCCCCCTAATCTGCAACGATGCCATCCTACCACTCAGCCCTGGGGCACCCCGGTGGCAATCCACCGTAACGCTGAGACTCTGAGACGTGGATCCTGGCGTACCAAATAAAACAAAACGTTGTCTTAGGAGGGTGTGGGTCATCAGCCCTTACCTCCCTACACTTATCACCTTCCAGCCTAGCAGTAATGGCATCGTTTCGCCCAGGGGGTAGGAACGGTTCTGTGCCCATACAAGAACAAGTGGTGCGCATGAAGGTACTATGGACTGATCACCCTAGCGCAATAAGTCCTAAGGACTGAACAGGATGTCTCCACCTCGGGGCTTCCATCGCCCCCGTGCTGACACAGCACCTCTATCCCAGGGATTCGTCCCACGAAGACACTCCTCCCCAGGACCTCTTCTCAAGATCACAATGTACCCACCACAGGTACTCCCCAGGGGATGCCCAGGTCACATCCCCTCGGCAGGACTCGTCACCGGACTCGTCATAGATCCTGTCCAGTCGACTCAACCCTCACCACACGCACCCAAGACACACGCCAAGGTCTCCCCAAGTCATCATCCCGTTATCACGGCACCACGTGCCTTAGCCACTCACAAGTAACATCCACCAAGCATCACATCACAGATATAATGCATAATAGAAGTGAGTAGCAAGTATATATAGTAAGCGGTGTCTAGCCTAACAGCGGGTGTGCAGGGGAAAGGGTTGCGTCAAGGTATAGGCTTCACAAGCAATCTAACATGCAACCTATCACAGTTCATTTGCAAAAGTAAAGCACTAGCAGCTACATTATTGCATGTCTAATAGGATTCTACGAGGTTGGATGGGTTGTGGCACCTGTTACGTTGTTAGTCCAAGATCTCTGATGTCCTTGTAGCCGTTCTCCTCGGGTCCTGGTGTCGTCCTCGGTCTCCTCCAGTGGGTTCCGGTCTGACCATCGTTGCTCCTGGCACAACTACCTCGCGAGACCGACACACAAGACAAGGGAGCAATCAGAACACTGACATGACAACTAGACTCGAAGATGCTAAGGACACTAAACAGAGAAGGGACTCAGCCCTCGCGGAGGACATCCGATCCTCGAGCTCGAAAGGATGCAGGAGCGGATGCTTGCTAAGTACGAGCTTAAGTCACAACCTAGCTCGTACTTCCCGGGCCAACCGAGTCGACCTGTACGTCTCAAGTGAAATGGTTGAGACCTGATCCTGACTTAAGCAAACATCCTGCAAAAACCAATACTAGCCCTCACGAAGCGAGTTCGTTCTCCTCGGGCTCAAAGATGCGAAGGAGGAACTCGGCTAAGCACGTCTACGTCACATCCTCGATGTAGATGGTTTCCTACGGTCGATCGAGTCGACTCGCACGGGACCGAGAGCACGACATAGACCTTAGCTTTGTCAACTAGAATGAGGGTTCGATCTTTGATCCAATCGTCACGGCTAAGGACGAGATCGAATAGATCGGGCCAACAAGGGATAAGGAAAATAGTTCCGATCTCTTGCTCGATCCATACGCCATTGTAATTGACGAGAACCGAGAAGAGGGAACCGAACAAGAGGGGAAAAGAGAAGCAAGGGTAGTCTCGCTTCCTTCTATGCACGCGCCATGGCAAGGACGGGCATCGAAGGGAGCGACACACCAAGAACAAAAGCACTTAAACCACTCGTAGGGTACCTCAACCCGTGTGCACTAAATGGCACCAGACGTTCCTAGAATCTGCAGTGGTGCGGTTGTCACCGCGAGGATCTAGGAGCGCTTCGGTATGGAATAGGTACAAGCATACAAGGGCTCAAGTGCGGAGAAGCAAAAGAAGAAGTAAAACGGGGATCCACCTTCCTTTGATCCACACATCATAGTTGTAGACGGGAATCACATGAATGGGATCAAGAAGCAAGACTACTACATAAACATGACCAACATGCAAAGGAGACAGACTAAAAGCGAGGAACTTGGTTCCACGGGGACTTCGATCCACGGTCATTGCATTTGACAGGGATCGGAGTGACTAGAAACAAAGGGGGTCGATCCACACCTTACTGGATCGACGGAGATCAAATCAAAAGGGAGAAAAGAGAAGAGCGATCTCCGCATTCATTCAACCAACACGCCATGGCAAAGGCGGTAGCCGAGGAATGAGAGATGCTCGACCTAAGCCAGCTCGTAGGGCACCACGACCTCCGTGCACTAAATCGGCAGAACGCTATTCCTGCGGCTCGTAGCGGTGCGGTTGTCACTGCGAGAGCCGAAGGAATGCAACAGTCAAGGTAGTGCAAGCATACGAGGTGGCTAGGACAAAAACACGACAAAACGGATGGAGTCCGATGGTCATGGCGAGGTAACTCCCGGCCATGAACTTCACCCAAACGAGTTGGCACTCGTCGTTCTACGTTCATCAGTTCCTTGCCCTTCTCCCACTAGACCAGGTCACGAAGGACTATCGTGTGCGGGTAATATCCGCATGACCATGCCCTAGGGCTAAGGACAGGAGCTAACACTCGTAGCACTACGAGGCCAATCAAACAAACAACAACGACTATGAGGGATGAGTTACGCTCGACGTTACGACCATGGCGGGACGAACCTACGATCGTGACGTTCGAGCGAGGGACGATCCCTCGACTGGCTCAAAGGCTCGGTCCTCAGACAACAGACAAGGGACCGGCTGGAAGGCACGGTCCACCACCTTTGGACCGGCTGGAAGGCTCGGTCCACCGCCAACGACACGAACGTGACAACAACGACAACCAACATAACCACATGGAGTAGCACATATCCATAGCATAGGAATAGACCGGCACGAAGGCTCGGCGCAGGCATATATAGATCATAAATGAATATGTATGAATGTCAAGACATGATGAACAACAATGAGAAGGTAAAAGAGATTGTGTCGACGTCGGGGATGACGTCAACGAGGGTTCCAAAGATTCAACCTTGACGATAGTGCGGAAGGCGAGGCTTCAGCGAAGCGGCGCCATCGAACGAAACAGCACCACAACCTTGGCCGAACAACTAGCGCTCGTCTTCGTGGCCGTCGTGGCTGCTGCGGCTTGCTGCGGATCTCCGGAAGCTTGCTGTTGTTGGCCGAGCGGAGCTGCGGCCAGCCGGAGGCAGCAGCAGGTGACCCGGAGGAAGGCAGAGCTCTGGCAGAAACTCTGTGGCGTGGTCACCTTCCCTGCATAGTGTAAACCGCGGCGCGAAGGCCGGTCTCAGGCATAAACAATGACGGGGTGGACAGAAAAGGAGGAAGCTTGGGTTTTGGGGTCTCACCGGCAGCGGAGAGGGACTCCGGCGAGGTACCAGGCACCGGCGGCTTGCAGCAGTGGTGGCACGGTTAGGGGCTCGTCCCCGTGTGACTGTGAGTGCACTTCTGCGGCCTGGCTGTGAGGAGGTCGGCTGGGGCGAGGAGAGGCCCCGGAAGGCACTGTTGTAGGCGCGGTGACGAAGCAGCTGCTCCGGCGAGGTCACGGCGAGGAAGAGCGAGGTGGAGCGGGCCGGGGCGACGTCATGGGGCTGCGGCTCCAAGCGGCCGGCTAGTAGCGACGTGGAGGCATGGTGCTCGGGCAGAGCCTGGGCGACGTCGCGGTGCGCCATGGCCGAACAGAGACGTCACGAACAACAGCTCGTCGGGGAAGACACCGGACGTGGCGGAGGAGGCGTTGAGCTTGCCGCGGACACTTGGGCGCCTACTCGACAGCGGTCGGCCGCGGCGCAGGACGTGGCCGGGGAAGATGCGTCGGGCGACCACGTCGTGCCCAAGACCGGTGACGTCGCGCTCGGGGGTGTCTGCGGCTGGTCGGCGTGATGGCGTGATGTGGCCACGTTCTCGACCGGCACAGCGTGGCACGGCCAGAGCTAGCGGCCGACTGCTCGGACGAAGGAAGGGGAAGTGGTGGCGGTGCTATGGAGGATGGAGAGGAGCTCGGAGCGACGGTCACGCATTTTATAGGGCGGCTGGTTAGGGCAGGAGTGGCATGGATGGCAGGATGCCTCGGCGTCCGTACTCCCGAACGCATGGCATCCATCGTGCGGCACAGACGCCGAGGGCACGAATGGGCACGCGCTTGGCAAGAGCGGCTGCGGCTGGAGGGAGAGCCCGCACCCGTGCTAGGGTTTGCAAGGCGGCGGCGGCTCGGGCTTCTGGGCCGCGGGCGCGAGGCAACCAACGGGAGGGGGCTAGGTGGGCTGCGGCAAAGAGGGAATGGGGAGGGGACCGAGCGGGTTTTCTGCAGCGTCTGGGCCAAGGCCCGTGTGGGAGGGAGGAGTGAAGGGGGGGAGAGAGAGCTGGGCTGGCCCGTGGCGCAAGGAGGAGGGGTGGTGTACAGGCCTGTTCGGTTGGAGCAAAGGGAGGTGAGGAGAGAGGAGTTGGGCTGGCTGGGTGCTTCGGGCCCTAGAAGAAGTTTTGCCTAATTTTACCAAGGAGATGTAGAGGGATTCATGAGGGGTTTGGAGGGGTGAATTTGTAATGCATTCATGAGGGGTTTGAATGGAATTCAAGAGGTAGATTCATCAATTCATTAGCTAGGAAAAGATGGAAGGTCTCCCCGAGTTTCTCGGATGAATGTAAAGGAGGGGATTGAGATAAATCCGAAGATAGGATTTGATATGATACCGAAGATTATTTAGGACGGATCCCGAAGGGAGTTTGGAAAAGATTTAAAATCGGGAGAGAGGGGGAAAAGGAAAAAGGGGTTTTCTCTCGAGTGATGAATCATTATGAATTGGAGTCAGGAACAAGGGAGAGATCAAGAATTGTCTCAAAAAGGGTTAGAGGAGATTGCCATAGACTTGTGCACTCCGACACTGACACGACTCAAACCCTGAACCGACTCAGAACACAGGCACATGTCTACAAGCAAAACTATATGTATGCAATGTTTCACGAGCAAACACGCTACGTTGACTAACGTTTGACCTAGTGGCTACATGTTCCACTCATTGCAGGAAAAAGTTTTAAAAAGCTCGTATTTTTGGTTGGTCAAAAACCCGGGTTGTTACAGACCACCCCCTTACAAAAATCTCGTCCTCGAGATTTAGGGGTCTCTGTCACAAGAAGGTTGAACTGGTAGGCTTGACCTAGGGTTGATGGTTTCCGTTGGGTAACCTATATGCACTAATGCATTTTGCAAAAAGCTTTTGAAACAGGATGTTTGGCAAATACCTTTTTACGAAACAGTTCACAATAGAACATTTGAAAAGGGGGAGATTGTTTTCTTAAATGGATAAAAGGATTTTGCTAAAACAAGGTCTTTTGAAGAAAAGCTTGTGTTCAAACATAGGTGGGGGAAAGTTATGAAGTCTTTCACAAACCAAGTTCCAAAACCTTTTGAAAGCATTTTATATTTGCAAACCACAATTTTTGAGAAACTATTTCAAACGCCATTTTGAAAGCATTTTGTAAACCATGGTTTTGGAAAAACTAGTTCAAACATAATTTTGAAATTATTTTCATGCACCGAGTTTTGTAAAGACAAGATCGGGTACCAATTGTAAAAACTATTTTTCTTTGAGCAACGTTTTTGCCAAAATAAAACATAATCCAATTTGAAGTCGGTTTTGAATTTTGAAACCAAAACCTATATCTTTTCACAAGACATTTTGAAAAACCTTTGAAAATCGATTTTTCATAAACTCTTTCTTTTGAAATGATTGTTTGAAGGAAAAGAGCTTTTCTCAAACTTTTCAAAGAAACACAAGTGAGTGTTTTGAAAACTTATTTTCAAACAACATTTTAAAATAAAGGCAAGGTTTTCAAAACATTTAAAAAGGGGTCACAGGTTTGAAGGCAAAAGAGTTTTATTTGAAGGAAATCTCTTTAAAAACTTTTCACAAACTTTTTCTTTCGAAAGTTTTAGTAAAACAAGACTCTGGCTTTAAAACATTGCTAAATCAAAACAAGACGTTGGAAGGAGGATTTTTGAAACCAACACAACTTTTGCTTTAAATAAAAAACCTCTTTTCTTTCAGAAGTTTTACCAAAACAAAACTTTAGGGTTTAAAAAGTTTTGCTTAAATCAAAATAGGACTTTTGAAGAAGAATTTTTGAAAGTCAAAAACACCTTTCGTTTTATGTAAAAATACCACTTTTTTTCAAATGGACACTTTGAAAGTGGTTTTGAAGGCTAAGCTTAAGATCTCGGTGGTATGCAGGTATCTCTCGGAGTGGTCACAGTCACGTACCGCGATATCGGCATACGCCCGGCAGCAGGCCATGTAGATGCATCACACATGGGGCCCCAAGTTTCGTAGCGGCACCGTGGGTCATGATCACAACACACTACCAAAAGTTACCGACAACAACTCGCTATCCCAAGCTAGAGGGAGAGAGGAGAGAAAACCTTTAAAATCACTTTGAAAATTCCTTTACGGAAAACAATTTTTAAATCCTTTGTTTTGCAATTTTCGCAAGGAGAAGAGGGTAACGACCCTTAAATTTTGAAATTAAAACAAGTACGTTTTCAAATAAGTCATTACCCATTTTGGTTTTTGAAACTCAAATCATTTTTTTGAACTAAAACAAACTTTACAAAGAGCTTTTTAAAAGGTTCGAAATAAGTTTCTAGTTTATAAAACCAAAGCTTTCAAGGAGGGCTTTTTGTTTTCCAAACTCTTTTTGAAACGATTTTCAAGAACGATTGAACCTTTTGGAAAGAGAGCATTTGGAAATCAAATCATTTGTAAAAACTTTTCCAAACAAGCTTTTGGTTAAAAGATTTTTTTTTTGAAAAAGCGAGAATGCGCAGCTTTGAAATCCTTTCAAAGAAACATTTTGCAAAACTTTTTAAATCCAAGTCGGGTTTTGAAAATGTTTGAAGTCGACACGTGTTTTGCAATAAAAGTCTTTTGAAAGTCGTTTTGTTTTCGAAAACAAAACACATTTATTTTTAAAAGATTTTGAAACAAGCATTTTTTTTAAGACACATACTTTTGAAACGGGGCATTGCTCCCTTTTGTTTTGAAACTGATTTAAAACATACAAAACTAGTTTTGAAATCGGTTTTAAATCGTGTCTTTTGAAAAGCAAGGATTTCGCAAACAACTTTGTTTTTCAGAAACCATTTTCAAAACAACTTTTGAAATAAACTTTGGAAGAACTCTTTTTGGTTTTGACAAATACTTTAAAACGGTTGCAAGACATCCTTTTCGCAAAGGTTTTGTTTGATAAAACAGTTGTAAAGCATTTTTTTTGGAAGCACGTTAATAATTTTTTTTTTGGAAATAGAACTTGGCTCTCGGTTTGAAATAAAAACTGTTTGAAACAAAATTGAGCCAAGGACCATTGGTTTGAAAACATTTTACTAAGTGAAAGCAAAACTTGGTTTCGTGAAAACGAGTTTTTGAAACGCTTTTGAAAAGAAAACAGTTGCCACATTGCTTTGTAAATAGCTTTTGAAGGGAAATAGTTTGAGACAGGAACTAAATCCGTTTTCTTTGAAAAGGGAAACCTTTTTTGAAAATTTTGTAAAACTATTTTCCTTTCAAATAGAATAACTTTTGTGAAAGAAGAGACATTTTCCAAATGATAGAAGAGAGGGAAGTTTTGAATACTTGATTGGTTTGAAAGCCGAAAACAATTTTGAAATGGTCTCGAAAGACTTGATGCACCGGCTTTACCTTTCCCACTTGGTTAGTTGGGTCCTCTTACTGAGTCATAGGGCGGCTTGGGTTTAGCCTGTAAAGGTTATCCAAAACCTGGAGTCTCACACGAAAACATCTTTTATAACTTACACTCAGATAATAAGAAGCATAAAAGCACAAGCAAAACAAAAAAGATCCAGACAATCAGGCAGCATTACAACTCCTATATGCATAGTGTTGACTTAAGGTGACTCCTAAGCCTTCAAGCCTCACATAACTACCGATCTAGCGTAGGCAATATAAGTGGAGGGTTGTTTCCTATAGGTCAACTTTTCCAGAAGGGTGTAAGCCAGTTAGCATTGGAACTCAAGACAGAGGGGGGAAACAAGTGTTAGCACTTATGGTTCTACCAACAAGCAGGAATTTTGGCTTCTATTCTAGTGTTTGGTCCTAAGGTCTCGTCCTACACGAAAGTATGGCTTTGATACCAACTGAAACGACCCACGATTTCCTCGAAGGGAAATCCGCACATACATCATAATGTGATAGTCCAAAAGTCTCAAACCATCACATTATCATTATTCAGTTGTTACCATAGTTCATACAACGCGGTAGTACAGATTTACAAGTCATTACATCACATGGGAAACACCACCTAGTACAAACTATATCGGTAACGCACACCTATCGACGCCGGAGTCGGCGTAGAGCGTCGGCGAGGGAAGGCTCCTCCTTCACGGGCATCATCAAAGTTGCTGTAGCAGCGGGCGAAGACTCCGTCTTCATCTTCTCATCCAAACTTGCGTATAGGATCGAGACTTCCTAGTCCATCTAGCCTCCACCATTGTCGCGGTAGAAGTCGTCCAACCTGTCGTTAATTTTCAGTACGGTTTGTACTGGCCACATTTTCCCATCCTATGCTTGCATTTGCTATGTGGTATGTGGAATGCAAGGGTAAAGCAAAAGGAATCTATTTATGGCTGTAATTTTCCTATGCAGGTAATCAATATTTTATAAATATAGTCATCAAGTTTTATCCCATATACCCGGCCACATGGCCTTCCATTCGGTCATCGACCGAACATCCGGCCATACGGCCATCCATCCATCCATCCCATCCACACATCCACACATCTCACCACACTCGCACTCTCTAGGCGGCAAGGACGACTCCCACTCGTACCTTGCCTCAACGGCCAGCGCCGGACCTATCAACCCAAGGGGAGAAGAAGAAAGGACACCTCTCACTAAGTCCGAGGGAAACTGAGCACCATAGTGTTGTCCATGACTGTGGACACGGCTATACGTATAGATCGATCAACTCTGCAGAGCGTGTACGCCTGGAACCACAGGTTAGCTATCATCGACGATCCGGCTCGTCTAAGCTGATTCTGAACTTCCCCCTAATCTGCAACGATGCCATCCTACCACTCAGCCCTGGGGCACCCCGGTGGAAATCCACCGTAACGCTGAGACTATGAGACGTGGATCCGGGCGTACCAAATAAAACAAAACGTTGTCTTAGGATGGTGTGGGTCATCAGCCCTTACCTCCCTACACTTATCACCTTCCAGCCTAGCAGTAATGGCATCGTTTCGCCCAGGGGGTAGGAACGGTTCTGTGCCCATACAAGAACAAGTGGTGCGCATGAAGGTACTATGGACTGATCACCCTAGCGCAATAAGTCCTAAGGACTGAACAGGATGTCTCCACCTCGGGGCTTCCATCGCCCCCGTGCTGACACAGCACCTCTATCCCAGGGATTCGTCCCACGAAGACACTCCTCCCCAGGACCTCTTCTCAAGATCACAATGTACCCGCCACAGGTACTCCCCAGGGGATGCCCAGGTCACATCCCCTCGGCAAGACTCGTCACCGGACTCGTCATAGATCCTGTCCAGTCGACTCAACCCTCACCACACGCACCCAAGACACACGCCAAGGTCTCCCCAAGTCATCATCCTGTTATCACGGCACCACGTGCCTTAGCCACTCACAAGTAACATCCACCAAGCATCACATCACAGATATAATGCATAATAGAAGTGAGTAGCAAGTATATATAGTAAGCGGTGTCTAGCCTAACAGCGGGTGTGCAGGGGAAAGGGTTGCGTCAAGGTATAGGCTTCACAAGCAATCTAACATGCAACCTATCACAGTTCATTTGCAAAAGTAAAGCACTAGCAGCTACATTATTGCATGTCTAATAGGATTCTACGAGGTTGGATGGGTTGTGGCACCTGTTACGTTGTTAGTCCAAGATCTCTGATGTCCTTGTAGCCGTTCTCCTCGGGTCCTGGTGTCGTCCTCGGTCTCCTCCAGTGGGTTCCGGTCTGACCATCGTTGCTCCTGGCACAACTACCTCGCGAGACCGACACACAAGACAAGGGAGCAATCAGAACACTGACATGACAACTAGACTCGAAGATGCTAAGGACACTAAATAGAGAAGGGACTCAGCCCTCGCGGAGGACATCCGATCCTCGAGCTCGAAAGGATGCAGGAGCGGATGCTTGCTAAGTACGAGCTTAAGTCACAACCTAGCTCGTACTTCCCGGGCCAACCGAGTCGACCTGTACGTCTCAAGTGAAATGGTTGAGACCTGATCCTGACTTAAGCAAACATCCTGCAAAAACCAATACTAGCCCTCACGAAGCGAGTTCGTTCTCCTCGGGCCCAAAGATGCGAAGGAGGAACTCGGCTAAGCACGTCTACGTCACATCCTCGATGTAGATGGTTTCCTACGGTCGATCGAGTCGACTCGCACGGGACCGAGAGCACGACATAGACCTTAGCTTTGTCAACTAGAATGAGGGTTCGATCTTTGATCCAATCGTCACGGCTAAGGACGAGATCGAATAGATCGGGCCAACAAGGGATAAGGAAAATAGTTCCGATCTCTTGCTCGATCCATACGCCATTGTAATCGACAAGAACCGAGAAGAGGGAACCGAACAAGAGGGGAAAAGAGAAGCAAGGGTAGTCTCGCTTCCTTCTATGCACGCGCCATTGCAAGGACAGGCATCGAAGGGAGCGACACACCAAGAACAAAAGCACTTAAACCACTCGTAGGGTACCTCAACCCGTGTGCACTAAATGGCAACAGACGTTCCTAGAATCTGCAGTGGTGCGGTTGTCACCGCGAGGATCTAGGAGCGCTTCGGTATGGAATAGGTACAAGCATACAAGGGCTCAAGTGCGGAGAAGCAAAAGAAGAAGTAAAACGGGGATCCACCTTCCTTTGATCCACACATCATAGTTGTAGACGGGAATCACATGAATGGGATCAAGAAGCAAGACTACTACATAAACATGACCAACATGCAAAGGAGACAGACTAAAAGCGAGGAACTTGGTTCCACGGGGACTTCGATCCACGGTCATTGCATTTGACAGGGATCGGAGTGACTAGAAACAAAGGGGGTCGATCCACACCTTACTGGATCGACGGAGATCAAATCAAAAGGGAGAAAAGAGAAGAGCGATCTCCGCATTCATTCAACCAACACGCCATGGCAAAGGCGGTAGCCGAGGAATGAGAGATGCTCGACCTAAGCCAGCTCGTAGGGCACCACGACCTCCGTGCACTAAATCGGCAGAACGCTATTCCTGCGGCTCGTAGCGATGCGGTTGTCACTGCGAGAGCCGAAGGAATGCAACAGTCAAGGTAGTGCAAGCATACGAGGTGGCTAGGACAAAAACACGACAAAACGGATGGAGTCCGATGGTCATGGCGAGGTAACTCCCGGCCATGAACTTCACCCAAACGAGTTGGCACTCGTCGTTCTACGTTCATCAGTTCCTTGCCCTTCTCCCACTAGACCAGGTCACGAAGGACTATCGTGTGCGGGTAATATCCGCATGACCATGCCCTAGGGCTAAGGACAGGAGCTAACACTCGTAGCACTACGAGGCCAATCAAACAAACAACAACGACAATGAGGGATGAGTTACGCTCGACGTTACGACCATGGCGGGACGAACCTACGATCGTGACGTTCGAGCGAGGGACGATCCCTCGACCGGCTCAAAGGCTCGGTCCTCAGACAATAGACAAGGGACCGGCTGGAAGGCACGGTCCACCACCTTTGGACCGGCTGGAAGGCTCGGTCCACCGCCAACGACACGAACGTGACAACAACGACAACCAACATAACCACATGGAGTAGCACATATCCATAGCATAGGAATAGACCGGCACAAAGGCTCGGCGCAGGCATATATAGATCATAAATGAATATGTATGAATGTCAAGACATGATGAACAACAATGAGAAGGTAAAAGAGATTGTGTCGACGTCGGGGACGACGTCAACGAGGGTTCCAAAGATTCAACCTTGACGATAGTGCGGAAGGCAAGGCTTCAGCGAAGCGGCGCCATCGAACGAAACAGCACCACGACCTTGGCCGAACAACTAGCGCTCGTCTTCGTGGCCGTCGTGGCTGCTGCGGCTTGCTGCGGATCTCCGAAAGCTTGCTGTTGTTGGCCGAGCGGAGCTGCGGCTAGCCGGAGGCAGCAGCAGGTGACCCGGAGGAAGGTAGAGCTCTGGCAGAAGCTTTGTGGCATGGCCACCTTCCCTGCACAGTGTACACCGTGGCACGAAGGCCGGTCTCAGGCATAAACAACGACGGGGTGGACAGAAAAGGAGGAAGCTTGGGTTTTAGGGTCTCACTAGCAGCGGAGAGGGACTCCGGTGAGGTACCAGGCACCGGCGGCTTGCAGCAGTGGTGGCACGGTTAGGGGCTCGTCCCCGTGTGACTATTTGTGCACTTCTGCGGCCTAGCTGCGAGGAGATCGGCCAAGGCGTCGGCTGGGGCGAGGAGAGGCCCCAGAAGGCACTGTTGCAGGCGCGGTGACGAAGCAGCTGCTCCGGCAAGGTCACGGCGAGGAAGAGCGAGGTGGAGCGGGCCTGGGCGACGTCATGGGGCCGCGGCTCCAGGCGGCCGACTAGCAGCGACGGGGAGGCATGGTGCTCGGGCAGAGCCTGGGCGACGTCGCGGTGCGCCATGGCCGAACTGAGACGTCGCGAACAGCAGCTCGTCGGGGAAGACACCGGACGTGGCGGAGGTGGCATTGAGCTTGCCGCGGACACTTGGGCGCCTGTGCGATAGTGGTCGGCCGCGGCGCAGGACGTGGTCGGGGAAGATGCGTCGGGCGACCACGTCGTGCCCAAGACCGGTGACGTTGCGCTCGGGGGTGTCTGTGGCTGGTCGGCGTGATGGCGTGATGTGGCCACGGTCTCGACCGGCACGGCGTGGCACGGCCAGAGCTGGCGGTCGACTGCTTGGACGAAGGGAGGAAGGGGAAGTGGTGGCGGCGGTATGGAGGATGGAGAGGAGCTCGAAGTGGCGGTCGCGCATTTTATAGGGCGGCCGGTTAGGGCAGGAGTGGCATGGATGGCAGGATGCCTCGGCGTCCGTACTCCCGGACGCGTGGCATCCATCGTGCGACACGGACGCCGAGGGCACGAATGGGCACGCGCTTGGCAAGAGCGGCTGCGGCTGGAGGGAGCGCCCGCACCCGTGCTATGATTTGCAAGGCGGCGGCGGCTCGGGCTTCTGGGCCGCGGGCGCGAGGCAGCCAACGGGAGGAGGCTAGGTGGGCTGCGGCAAGGAGGGAATGGGGAGGGGACCGAGCGGGCTTTCTGCAGCGTCTGGGACAAGGCCTGTGCGGGAGGGAGGAGTGAAGGGGGAGAGAGAGAGCTGGGCTGGCCCGTGGCGCAAGGAGGAGGGGTGGTTTACAGGCCTGTTCGGTTGGAGCAAAGGGAGGTGAGGAGAGAGGAGTTGGGCTGGCTGGGTGCTTCGGGCCCAAGAAGAAGTTTTGCCTAATTTTGCCAAGGAGATGTAGAGGGATTCATGAGGGGTTTGGAGGGGTGAATTTGTAATGCATTCATGAGGGGTTTGAATGGAATTCAAGAGGTAGATTCATCAATTCATTAGCTAGGAAAAGATAGAAGGTCTCCCCGAGTTTCTCGGATGAATGTAAAGGAGGGGATTGAGATAAATTTGAAGATAGGATTTGATATGATACCGAAGATTATTTAAGACGGATCCCGAAGGGAGTTTGGAAAAGATTTAAAATCGGGAGAGAGGGGGAAAAGGAAAAAGGGGTTTTCTCTCGAGTGATGAATCATTATGAATTGGAGTCGGGAACAAGGGAGAGATCAAGAAGGGTCTCCAAAAGGGTGAGAGGAGATTGCCATAGACTTGTGCACTCCGACACTGACACGACTCAAACCCTGAACCGACTCAGAACACAGGCACATGTCTACAAGCAAAACTATATGTATGCAACGTTTCACGAGCAAACACGCTACGTTGACTAATGTTTGACCTAGTGGCTACATGTTCCACTCATTGCAGGAAAAAGTTTTAAAAAGCTCGTATTTTTGGTTGGTCAAAAACCCGGGTTGTTACAGACAGTCCGCCGTTGGGATTCGCGGACAGTCCGGGAACGTCCAGGGGACTTTTAGCATCTGTGTTGTTTCTTTATTTTTGTCGGCGGACAGTCCGCCATGGGATCGCGGACAGTCCGCCCCTGGCGCGGACAGTCCGGGACTGGGAGTCCGGACAGTCCGGGATTTGGTTGAAGATTGTGTTTTAGTGCGTTTGCTCTCCCGGCTTTTCCACTTGGGTTTCGGACTTCTCGTTCGGCCCTAGAGTTCACCAAGGAACCTCTCTAGTTATCTTTGGTACCTGTTAGCATCGGTATTTGGAGATTTCCTGACGTAGCCGTCCATCTACGTTCGGGAGTCGATTTTTGGGGTTGAACTTGAGCCGGAGCTTTTGGGTTTTGACTCACTCTCGTTTTGTGGTGCCTCGCTGTGATCCTAGGGATCATCCACCCTCTTCCAAGGGTCGTGGGCATCACGTTTCGATCGAAGCTTTTGGGGGTTGATTTTCAGGACAGAGGCCAAAGTTTCGAGAGAAATTTTTAGGCTCCCATTCACCCCCCCCCCCTCTGGTCGCTTTCTGGTTGAGTTCTCGGTCCTTCAATTGGTATCGGAGCAGGTTAAGGATCTTCCACCTTAGCCGGTTCTAGATCCATAAAAGGTGACATGGATCACGGCGTGGGCAAACCACCGTTTTCGATGGCACGAACTATGCGTATTGGAAGATACGCATGTCGGCCTATCTTCAGAGTATGGGTGCTTCTATTTGGGATATTTGGAACTCTGCAGATTACGTGGTCTGGGCTGCTCGTGTGACCCAACATCAGATCGATGAGCACAATGCCAATAGCCGAGCTCGTAATGCTCTTTTCTCTTGTTTGAGCATGTCTGAGTTTGAGCGCGCTTCTCACCTCGCTATGGCTCGAGAGATTTGGGCTACTCTCATGTGTTTTCATGAGGGCACCACTCGAGTCAAAACCCGTCTCTACGAGTCGCACAAGCGAGAGTATGAGAACTTTCGACATATGCCTGGCGAGAGCATAGAAAGTTTATTCGCTCGCTTTCAGTTGATTGTCAACAGGATGAGGGCTAACAAGGAGTTGTTGCCTTTCAACGATCTTGAGAGGGCTCTCAAGCTTTTACATACTCTCGATCGGTCGATGTGGGACTCCTTGGTTCAGGCGATCATCGAATCGCCTAACTATGAGACTCTCACGTGCGACGAGCTCTTTAGTAACCTCAAGTCCAGTGAGATTGACGCCATGGCGAGGGCTTCTTATGAAAATCCTTCTAGCCCGTCGATGGCTTTGGATTCTGGCTCTTCTGCTAACTCCTCCGGAGGCTTTGCTTTGTCATCTCTTCTTTCTATTACAGAGGAGCAGCTGGAGTTCATGGCGGACGACGAGTTGGCCCTGCTTGCCAACCGGTTCTCGCGGTTCCACAACAACCGCATGAACCATCATCGCGGAGGAGGACGAGGTGGCTGCTACGAGTGTGGAGGCTTGGACCACTTCATCGCCAATTGCCTGAAGAAGAACAAGCAGATCTTCAGCAAGGCGGATCACAGCCACAAGTACGACTCCGGCAAGCGCAAGGAGAAGTACGTCCCCACCAAGCACAAGCGGAGGGGCGGCTTCAACAAGGAGTACATCAAGGAGAAGTACTTGAAGAAGGCCCAGGCCGAGCAGCGTGCTTTCTTCGCCACGCTCAGCAACGTCGATGACTCGAATGACGACTCCACTGATTCAAGCGACGATGAGTCCGAGAAGAAGAAGAAGATTGAGGACAAGCTGAATGGCCTCTGTTTCTTCGCCGACAACGAGGGCTTCTGCACCATGGCCCTCGGTGATGAGGTCAACAGCGAGCTAGAGGAGATCCCTTGGAACAATGACGACGACGACGACACCTCCCAGGTATCTCTAACTCCTGACGAACTCTCTGCTGAGGTTGACAAGCTTACTACTGCTCTACTTAGTCAAGATAAACTGCTTAGGCTTGCTGCTAGGGAGAGAAAGGAGTTCAGGAAGAAATGGGAGGATGCGGTGAAGGAGCTTGAGTCTGTCAAGTCCACTGTTGTCGTGACTGAGGAGGATGAGTGTGAGATGTGCTCCAAGCACATGACTGATCTTCTCACCTTGAGGGGGAAGTATGTTGCTTTGGTTGGAGAGGTGGATGAGCTTAGGGCTAGACCCTCATTGTTGTGTGCGTGCAAGTCTTGTGCAGGCTTGCAATCCGAGTTGGCAGAGAAGAATGCCAAGATTGTATCTCTTGAGAAGGCCAGCTCGGGTAGCACTTGTGTGTCTAGGTGTGTTTTGTGTTAGGTCTTGGAGTGTGCTTCATCTTTTGGTAAGATTGGAGAGTCGAGTGGTCTTAATCCGAGTGAGAAGCCCAACTCCACCACTACTCCCAAGCTGACCAAGATTCCACCCAAAGAGCCTCTCAAACCTAACACCAAGGATGGAGTGTTTGTGGAACCTCCAAGAGCTCCACCCAAGAAACAGACAAGGGCTCCAAAACCAAACCACCTAAGGAACAAGCTAGATACAATGCCACCTATCCATGAGGAGCTCATGCCACCAAAGAGCCAAGTGATCCACACCCACTACCGTGAGTACCAACAACCCCCTATGAGAGCGGTGAGGTACCATTGTGAGCACTGTGGGAGAGATGGACACTTGAGGGAGTTTTGCTTTCGGCACAAGAGAGAGGAGCGTCGTGCAAAGGAGATGAACAACACGGACATGTACCATCCTTTCCATGATGTACATGAGCCGAATGTTCAAAGGAGAGCTGCTAGGCCTAGAGGTCCAATGCCTCAAGGTCCTAGGCCTAGGACGCAAGGAGGACGTGCCCGGCGGGAGCCTGCTTTTGTAGGTTTTGGACCCCATGACAGTGGCTTTGCTATTGAGTGTTATCCCCCACCACGTTTTGAGTATCGTGATGGAAGCTCCTCCCTTAGCGGACCACGTTTTCCTATACGTGATGATCGCTTTCCCCGTAGGCGTGCTAGGAATGGTTTTGCTACTAACCATTCTTTTGAGCAGCCGGCCCACCACTGGTACACTTCCCATTTTACTCACCCCAGTGTTGGACCGTATGCTCACCCTATGTCTTTTTATTAATGTAAGTAAAACGATTGGAGAATGTTTGTTGGTGGATTTCGGGTGCTCAAGGCATATGACCGGAAACGTCAAGTGGTTCTCCAGTCTTAGTCCTGTTGTCAGAAAGGAGTTTATCACCTTCGGCAACAATAGCAAAGGTAAAGTGTTGTCTTGTGGGTCGGTGCGAGTTAATAAGCACTTTGTGTTGCGTGATGTTGCTCTTGTTTCTAACTTGCATTTTAAACTTCTTTCTGTTTCGCAACTCTTTGATGATGACTATGAGATTCGTTTTAAACCGAATCTCAGTCGTATTTTGGAACTAGAGACATAGCAACCTAGCATATATGAAAAGCACAAGTAACTTCAACATATTCTACAATGCTAGTTGCCAATCTCAATGGTGAACATGTCTCAAACTTTTATGTGGAATTAAGCATATTCACAATTCTGAAAAGTAGCTCAGCTCACAACATGTATCAGTGATCAAGAAGAGCCTAAGCTACAAGCATCATCATATATCATCGGAGCATACACTAATCAGATCATAGATTCATTCTACAGATTATAGACATGAAGCTCAAAAAGATAAAACATGCAAATATATATGATGAAATGCAAAATGAAACAAGAACAAAATAAAAGAAGTCGGTTTATGATACAAGAACCAAAATGTTTCCCCCAACTAAAGGGGGAAACACACACCAAGCTCACCTCTCAACCTAGCAAAGGTTGATTGGTCCAAAGGCTTGGTGAAGATATCTGCCAACTGAAGATGAGTATCGACATGGTGAAGGTCGATATCACCCTTCTCATAGTGATCTCGCAAGAAATGTGTGGATACATGGGTGTATGCTGAGTCTCTTAGTGATGAGTGATTGTCAACCGGGATAATGCTCATGTTATTTGGCTTGTGTTGTGCAGGTGTCGAGCACGGATACAGTGATCAAAGGCAAGGTGAAGGTCAAGTAGAGACGTGTCGTGCCGATGGACTGTTGACACTAGCTAACACCACTTGAATACTAGGTTGTCATCCCCAGCATGGTGCCAGAGTGTACTAAGGTATTTATGAATATGAAGGCTCTCTAGAAAATAATCTATTCTATCCGCAAGCGCACAGATAAAATACCTCATTGTAGCATTTCACCAGGAAAGTATTCCGGGTATCGTTATTTATATTTTGCTTAAGAGAACAGCGAAAGTGAAAACAGGGGTAAAATCTATCAAGGCATAGACTAGAGATAAACTTGCAATAACACGATTACTAATGAGAAACTCGTCACACAGTCACTTGCTTTGGCAGGGGGTAAGCCATAATAATAAAGATAATGAAATATAAGCTCATGGGTAAATAACACAGCGATTAGAAATAGACTACTCCATATAAATGTAAGGTGACGTCGGATTAGCTAGAGAATGGATTCTAAGTATCTACTATCTACTAAGTCACAATCTACTCTAGGCATCTACAAGATCATATATAGCACAAGAGACTCTTGATTCATGTATAAGGAACATTGCTAAAGTAAATCAGAACATAGCAAGACTTACTCCGTAATACAAATTCTGCCTGTCCTACTAACGGAGGGTGGACTATATAAGAATCAACGAAGCTATCACTATCGCGAACTACCACACGACCCGGCCAATAGGATACATTTGCAGGTAAATAACATCCAAGCACCACGCCTACATGTGATCTACCACTTAACCTCCTCGAGTCAAGAGCTAAGCGCTTTGCAAACTTATACATGAACTCATTATCAATCATAACTATATCAAATATAGAACTAGAGCAAACTAAGAACATAATAAATAGAGACATAATGCAATTAGAATAAAGTAGTAGAGAAAGATATGAAATAATACCAATCTTTATTGATGAAGATCCGAAATCCAGAGCACTAGGCTCTACTTCTCTAATTCTATCTAATCAATCCTATAGAACTTGAAGGAATCGGGAGTAGCTAATTCTAATTCTCTGCGGGAGAGAACTTCCTAAACCCTAACTTTGATGGCTTCCTCTGATAATGATTTTTCTCCTCTCCCCTGGGGTGGAGAGGCCTTGCTTATATAGCCTTCTCAAATGAACGTGGGCCATCGGATCAAACCGACCTTAATCGCACGGTTTTCCTTGAAGATTAGTGGCGGTGGAGCACGATCCGCGAGACAGAGCCTGATTGGCTACTGTAGCTGGGCGGGCGCCCAAGGGGGTTGGGCGGGCGCCCTGCCCCCGGGCCCGTCTGGCCTCCCGTTCGCTCCCGTGGCTTCTGGACTCTTCTAGGTTGAGGAAAATTGCCGCACACGTAATTATCCTGTTGTAAACCCGACGTGTGGGCCTTCCTTCCATATTTTCTGATAACCCCCTGCAGAAATAGACAAACACCAAAACTCGTGGAATTCTGTCAGATAAAACCCTAATTCTAGGTGTTTGGTGCATATTGATCCTTTTCCATGTTTAGTTGACGGTTGAATTTGGCACTTAAGGACCGTCAACAAACTCCCCCAAGCTACCCTTTGCTCGTCCTTGAGCAAACAGCTAAACTCAGATGGATCAGGAGTTGCTTCGATGTTTTCTTTCCTGACAGGCACACATGCTTTCATATAAAATTCTCCCAAATTAGAGTGAAGTGTCATGGAGCTTAGTACCTGTACTTAAGTCTTGAGTAATTGAAAGACAAAATAATTAAGTCAAGCACTATTCCTCCTATCTATACTTCACCTTTGTTCTGGAGTTTTGCATAAATTTTCAAAATAAAGCTCAGAGTTCCCAGCTATGACTCTCTCAAGTCTCTCTATATGTGGTATTTGTGGATCCTTACCAAAAATGTCACTTACCTATAACTAAGGGAATGTTTATGTGGAGTTCATAGGTGTGAAAAACAGCCCATATGTTGTCTAATCGAGCCATGGATCCAAAGGAACTCAGCATATAATTAAATCAAGATGTGCATGTGTGGTGGAGTAAATGATAGTAATGGTGAAAATGTATAAGTGATGATAAAACTTACTTCTCATTGCTCCTCATATTGCTATCTCTCCTCCTCTCTTGATCTTTTCTTTGGGAAAACATGGGCTATCTTTTTCTTGTTTCTTTCTTTCTTTTTTTTCAGGTGGGTAGTAAATACCCCTAATTCTACTGTCGGACACTTGTCCATTTTTTTCCGCTCAGGTGGGCATCTTTGTACCCCTAATTCTACTCCGGACACTTGTCCATTTTTACCTCTCGTCTCACTCTCTTTTTTGTTCTTTCTTTTTCGAGGTTCCGGGCACTTGCCCCTTTTTATTTCCTCGTATATTTTTGCATAGCCCATGCCTCTTCTGCATTGAATCTTTTTGGAGAGAGAGAATAACAACACTTGGGACAGTGAGTGATAACAATATTTTTAGCAGATTTTTAATGAATGGTGGTGGATGGTGTAAATAGATGTGTGCAAGTGAGTATCTTGATTTAACCACATGAAAAGCTCCTAAGGGTCTATACAGCTCGATCAAACTCAATGTGAATATACGTAGCAAAAGATATGGAAATTATAGCAAGTATGGCTGTGGTAGAAATTTTGTCATGCTAGGAACTCATCATGTGATTTGCAAGTTTTCAAAATAAATCTCCAGAACTTAGTGTAGTAAGAACAAGATAAACAGCAGCTCAAACTTTATATCATGTCTATCTCTTACCTATACTGTAGTTTTAGGTTCATACTTCCATAGATAATAAGTTTCAAGTTTTAGCAATTCTTGGGAGAACTCTAATTTGAAAACTAGGAACTTGAAAGTAAGTAAACAGAGCAACTGTTCATCATTTCCATCATGCATCTTTTTGGTTTTTTTTTTCATTTTTCTAGAGATTAAACTTAGCAAGAAAATAAAGCACACTTATCTACACACTCTTTTTATGTGGTTTTCATTTTTAAGGAATGCAGTAAATTTAAGCAAGAAAATATTTATTGGGTTTTCTAAGTTTTTTTTAAATACTAAAATAGAAAAATAAATAAGAAAAACAAAATAAAAACTTACTTGGTAAAAATGGGGAGGAACTCCCCCAAGCTGGATGTGGCTGTGTCGGTCCTACTCAATGTTCCAGAATCGCATCATGGTGGTGATGTTGTCGTTCATCGACGTGGTGTCTTGCCTCAGGCCTTGTACTGCAGCGGCGCGGTCCTAGTTCCACTTCCGTTGCTGTTCCAGGAGTCGTCCATGCTCTGCTTGCCTATCTTGGATGGCGAGGAGGGTGTTGTCGGTGCGGTTGAAGAAAGCGCCGGCCTCTTGGTAGTAGTCCCCGGTGAAAGCATAGGATGCGTCGGAGTAACGTCCTGCATCGAATTGGGGCTGGGGCCTAGACCCTGAAGCTCCAAATGGATCAGTAGAGTACCTTCCCGTACGGAAAGGCGGGTTTGCCCACTGGTGATCTTGGCCTTCTGGCCACGTCTCCTGTGCTGGCTCCTGTGGCTGAGCATGCTGAACCCACGGGTCCCGAAGAACTCGGGGGTTGTAGTCGCGATAATGCAGGTGCGCTGCTTCCTCCGGCCCGGGATCAGCTCCATGCCAGGTGCGTTCTTGATGGGTGGCCATCCTTTCGGATGCCACGCGCTGTGGAGCTCTCTGGTTTACCGGTGCCACTGCAATCTCAATCAAATAATTTTGAACGACATAGAGGCCAAGGTTCGGGTTAGGTAACCGAATCTTGCCTTTATTATCGTACAACATATACATTACGTTCCCTTCCTTTTTCAGCATCCGAGCTTGTCTAAATGTGTCATAGCCATGATAAATTCGTAACTCGTCAATGAATTCCAATGACGAGTTTTCTAGCAAGTTGAGACTAGAGGCTAGACGGGTGATGAGTGAAGTACAACCGACAGGTCCCTGAAGACTAGGTATACTAAGCCAATGAGAAACCAAAAGAGTAACAGGTGAAGTGGGTGTTTTATTTATAGCAGCGTAAAGAAGTTGCAAATCTCCTACTCTTACTTTTCTAATATCATCGCGATGGAAAAGATTGTACCTGAGCCATTTGTGGAACATCCGGAGAGTAGGATGTTCCATGTCACTGGTTCGGGCTTGAACATAATATTCATCCCTTGAAATCTCTCTCCAGAACTGGTGCCTCTCAAAATTTGGCAAGTCGGCATCAATGTCTAAGATGCACCTTGAAGAGAAACCGAGATGGTTGCGCAGTTCTCTCCAAGATAACATAATGTCCTGTTTGAACATCCGAAAAGCGATTCCCCCCCCCCCCTCATAATATTGCAAAGCGCAGAGAAATTCAATGGTGAGAAGATCGGGAACCAGCTCAGTTATGTCCCAAAAGTTTGTCCATCCCACCATCTGGAAAATCAAGTCAAATTCGGTATCCATACCTGTTTCTTGTAGCAGGATAGGATCAAGAGTGGGGGTGTGAATGAAATCCCTGTTCTTCAGCTGCTGGAAAACTTCCTTTTCCCTGCGGGTCTTCAGACCAAGGTCTCCTGTCTTGAGGAGAACTTTGACTCGTGTACCTGGCGAAGACGATGGAGCTTGCGGGGGCGTCGGGTCGACGCTCATCTCCGATTGGTGCGAGGAGAGTCGGGATGAACTCCTCGTACCCATGTTCTTGAGGGCCTTGCCCGCGCTCTTCATCTTCTTGAACATCCTGCAGAAAAATCGACACAAACAAAAACTCGTGGAGAAATGTGAGAGAAAAATGTTAGTGGTCAGCCGTCCAAGAAGTCAGTCGTCCAGGGGTTAGTCGTCCGAGACAAATTTTAATTTTGGCAGCACTTCCCCCTAAGCAACTTTTAATTCCGCTTTGGACAGCGGGATCACTACTTACTAAATGAGCTTGCTCTCTCACTCTTCTATCAAAAACTACCAAATTCTCTTTCACTCTTCTCGTCCCCTCTACTCTCCTTCTCACTTCACTACTAGAGCTCTCCTCTGGGAACCGAGAACTGAAGTTTGCGTGGTTTTCTGGAATGCTTGTGTGATGAAGATGGAGGCAGGAGGTGGGCATTCATAGATGGAAGGGGGGACAGGGTGGGCGCCCTCTACAGTAGGGCGAGCACCCCACCCAGGTGGCCTTCCTGACTGCAGCTTCTCCACTCCCTCCTTTGCTTAGCTCTCACGCCAAAAAAATGCTGAGTGGGTGGTGGTTGGACGGTGGAAAATGTCTGGTGAGTGGAGAAGTGTTGGTGGATCAAATAATGTGATGAGATGTGTGTGAGGTATGGTGTATGACATGTGGGTCCCAAAGGGTGTGGGTCATGCTTCTAGAAGGTTGATATAATTAAATATAATGCAGGAAAAACTATGAGAATTGAAACTTTATTGAAAATGATCATGGAAAAATATTTTCGTGCCTCCACAATAATTAATAAATATGGGTTGTCACACACCATAAAATATTATTTATATGGGGCTTTTGATTATTATAATAATGCTATGAATAAATATGACTAATGCAAGAATAAAATATGCAAGAATTTAAATGATGTGGATAAATACCGATTTACCTCCCGGCGAGGGTTTGGGATTTTTAGGTCCCCAAAGCTGGACCTCCAAATCTTTTAATCTTTTGAATTACCTTCCTCCGAAGATGGTGTCTCCGGTGGTTCTTCTTCATGAACTTCCTTCACTGTAGAGTCTCTCTCTGGTCTGGGCTTGAATGTGAAGTGTTCTTCTTGTCCGTTTATGCTGAACTTGATTTCTCCCTTTCCGACATCAATGTGAGCATTGGCGGTGCTCAGAAATGGCCTTCCAAGGATGATGGACACTTTTGAGTCGGGACTCATGTCCAGTACCATGAAGTCTACTGGCACAAGGAAATCTCTTATCTTGACTGGGATATTTTCAGCGATGCCCATCGGGTGTCGAACTAATTGATCTGCTAGTTGTAGGCACATTGATGTTGGTTCAAGGGTTGCATACTCAAGCTTTTTGTAGACTGATGCTGGCATCACACTGACGCTTGCTCCGAGATCACAAAGTGCATTGTTGAAGTGTTGGTTTCCGATCGAGCAATCAATGGTGGGACATCCTGGATCCTTCTTCTTCTTTGGGGGTTTGTTGAGGATGGCCGCACTACATTCTTCTGTCAGCTTGATTACTTCAGTGGTGGGCAGCGGTCTCTTCTTGTTAAGAATATCTCTAATGTACTTTGCATATGTGGGTACCTGTATGGCATCAAGTAGAGGTATGTTGACATATAATTTTTGAATGACCTGTACAAACTTACCAAACTGCTCATCCGACTGCAGTCCTCTGTTTCTTCTGGGAAATGTCAAATAGTTGGTGTCGTGAAAATCTTTCCTCATTTCTCCTGTACTTGGTGGTTGTAGCAGATCTTCTGCTTCAACGGGGTTCTCTTCTTCTATCACTGCTGGTAGCACTGGTGCTCTTTGCTTCTCTCTTGGATGTGGGGGATCTTTGGTGGATTTCCCTCCTCTAGTAGTTATGTTCTTTACCTTTGCTATTGGGTTGACTTGAAGTGGGTTGATATTTGTATGCTGTCTCAATGGCCCTCTGATCTTCTTTGAACTTGGCCCTCTGGTCAATCCAATGGAGCAAATTCTCCATCTTGGTTGATAGTGCATTTACTTCTTCTGGTATTTCTTCAGTTTGATGACATTGTTGAGCTTTATCTTGGAACCAGCTTTGGTTTTCTGATATCTTATCCAAAAGTGTTTCTGCTTTTCCAATTGTAAGCTCCAAAAATGATCCTTTAGTAGATGCATCTAGGCACTCACGAGACTTTTGGGTTAATCCATGGTAGAAGGTCTGCATGAGTAACCATCTGGCCATTCCATGGTGAGGACAATCTGATATGTATCCTTGAAAACGCTCCCATGCTTCTGGAATGGTTTCTGTCTTCTGCTGTTGGAAACCGACAATATTTCCTCTTTAAGGCAATTGTTTTGCCTATAGGGAAAAACTTTGCTAGAAAGGTATCTGACAAGTTCGTCCAGTTGTTGATGTTTTCTTGATGGGTGTAGAACCACTTCCTCGCTTTCCCTTCTAGTGAGAATGGGAAGAGGCGAAGCAGTATGACGTCTTTGTCAACTCCATTGATGTTGATTGTGCTTCCGATCTCTAAGAAATTCTGCAAGTGTGTACTAGCATCTTCATGTGCCTTTCCACTGAATTGTGTAACTTGCACCAAATTGATGAGGCTTGACTTGAGCTCGAACTCGGGTGCTCCTTCTTCTACTTCAAATCTTGGACCAGTTGGAATGTTCTCAAGGCTTGGAGCAGAGAATTCTTGCAAGGTCTTCTGGGCCATAGCTTCAGCAATTGGTGACTAGCTTCTTCTTTCTTGATTGCTTTGGTTCTGATGATGAAGAGTTGAATGTACCAAAGTCAATCCTGATATACCCTGTATAAAAATATAAACATAGAAAGACAACAGGGTGAACCTGCCAAAGCAGAGGTGCCTTGTTATGATTTCTCATTTTTTATAGTAGATGTTTATGCAATTATTTCTCCATAGTCTAGTCTAATATTTTATGTGAATAACCTTGACCGACTTCCTGACTTTCCTTACCGTTCCCCGGCAATGGCGCCAGAAATGCTTGTTGACACTAGCTAACACCACATGAATACTAGGTTGTCATCCCCAGCATGGTGCCAGAGTGTACTAAGGTATTTATGAATATGAAGGCTCTCTAGAAAATAATCTATTCTATCCGCAAGCGCACAGATAAAATACCTCATTGTAGCATTTCACCAGGAAAGTATTCCGGGTATCGTTATTTATATTTTGCTTAAGAGAACAGCGAAAGTGAAAACAGGGGTAAAATCTATCAAGGCATAGACTAGAGATAAACTTGCAATAACACGATTACTAATGAGAAACTCGTCACACAGTCACTTGCTTTGGCAGGGGGTAAGCCATAATAATAAAGATAATGAAATATAAGCTCATGGGTAAATAACACAGCGATTAGAAATAGACTACTCCATATAAATGTAAGGTGACGTCGGATTAGCTAAAGAATGGATTCTAAGTATCTACTATCTACTAAGTCAAAATCTACTCTAGGCATCTACAAGATCATATATAGCACAAGAGACTCTTGATTCATGTATAAGGAACATTGCTAAAGTAAATCAGAACATAGCAAGACTTACTCCGTAATACAAATTCTGCCTGTCCTACTAACGGAGGGTGGACTATATAAGAATCAACGAAGCTATCACTATCGCGAACTACCACACGACCCGGCCAATAGGATACATTTGCAGGTAAATAACATCCAAGCACCACGCCTACATGTGATCTACCACTTAACCTCCTCGAGTCAAGAGCTAAGCGCTTTGCAAACTTATACATGAACTCATTATCAATCATAACTATATCAAATATAGAACTAGAGCAAACTAAGAACATAATAAATAGAGACATAATGCAATTAGAATAAAGTAGTAGAGAAAGATATGAAATAATACCAATCTTTATTGATGAAGATCCGAAATCCAGAGCACTAGGCTCTACTTCTCTAATTCTATCTAATCAATCCTATAGAACTTGAAGGAATCGGGAGTAGCTAATTCTAATTCTCTGCGGGAGAGAACTTCCTAAACCCTAACTTTGATGGCTTCCTCTGATAATGATTTTTCTCCTCTCCCCTGGGGTGGAGAGGCCTTGCTTATATAGCCCCCTCAAATGAACGTGGGCCATCGGATCAAACCGACCTTAATCGCACGGTTTTCCTTGAAGATTAGTGGCGGTGGAGCACGATCCGCGAGACAGAGCCTGATTGGCTACTGTAGCTGGGCGGGCGCCCAAAGGGGTTGGGCGGGTGCCCTGCCCCCGGGCCCGTCTGGCCTCCCGTTCGCTCCCGTGGCTTCTGGACTCTTCTAGGTTGAGGAAAATTGCCGCACACGTAATTATCCCGTTGTAAACCCGACGTGTGGGCCTTCCTTCCATATTTTCTGATAACCCCCTGCAGAAATAGACAAACACCAAAACTCGTGGAATTCTGTCAGATAAAACCCTAATTCTAGGTGTTTGGTGCATATTATCCTTTTCCATGTTTAGTTGACGGTTGAATTTGGCACTTAAGGACCGTCAACATGGACCGAGAGTGGCGAAGGGCGAACGTGTGGCTTGACTGAGGGATCGGTGGCCTGAGGACCAGCTGTGGTGGTTGACAGCCTGGGACAGCGACGAGCGAAGACTTGCGGGCACGGTGTTGCTTGGGTCGAGGACCTAGGGACACGTGTCGGTGGACGGGGTGCACGGGCGGTGCATCCCTTCTACGGCTCGGTTTGGTGGTTGAGCCACAGAAAAACCACCGAGTGGACGGTTTCCAGGTTTGGGCCTCAAAACCTGGGCGCTGATGGTTTCCGAGTTTGGGCCACAAAACTCGGGCTGAGGACGGTTTCTAGGTTTGGGCCTCAAAACCTGGGCGCTGCGGGTTTCTGAGTTTGGGCCACAAAACTCAGGCGATGGACGGCAGGTTTCCCGGTTTGGGCCTCAAAACTGGGGGTTGGTCGTGAAGGCTGGTTTCCCAGTTTGGGCCTCAAAACCGGGAGCGAAGTCCGGGAAAAGGACAAGCAGAGCGGTGGCGGCACGTGGCGGCAATCGGTGAGGTTGCGTCGAGGCATCGCTACCAGTTGTGCGGGCGTGGCCGTCGGATCACCACCTACCATGAGTTGGTCCAGAATAACCGTACGGTTTAGCTGGTTCACTCTGTAATTAGTTATGGGTAGAGTGGGAATTAGAATTAGGATAAGTAGGGGGAGACACCCACCTCCCATCCCATCTCAGTCATTTGCTCTTTGCCTTCTAGGTTTTCCTGCTCTCCCAATCCCCTGTTGTAGCAACTGAGATCCGCAAAGAACCATACCTCTGTGTACTGGAGATTTTGAGGAAGTGAGACCGTAATCTCACTGTTGTAGCGTGTGGTAGCCACACGGTTGTAGATCGATGACTTGATTCACGTTTTGTTCGTGTTCTTCGCGTTCTTCGTTTCTCCGCGATTTTCCCGTCACTCGATCTCCCTCTCTACTGCGTCTTTGCGAAATCCATTTGAATCAACTTGTTCTTTATAGTGAGGAGATCATTTCCACCGAAGGAATTCATCAAACTCCTCACGAACAAGTAGATCGGGTTGATTTCGTTTTCGTGGCGCTCTTTCGTTCATACTCCTTCCCTTTTGATTTCCCGGTGTTTGAGTTGATTTGAGCGGATGATTTCTTGGGGATAGTCTCCTAACTACCTTGTGATCATCTTCTCCAAGTTTGGGAACAAGGGATTGTGATTTGATTTGGATTTGGGAGGATTCGTGTAAGGGGCGACCGAAATCGCCCTCACTGGGTGGTCGCGGACAGTCCGCGGTTCCACCGGCGGACAGTCCGCGCGTCGGGGGCAAGCCAGATTAGTGGTTGTGTTCTTCGACTATGTTGCTCTGTTTTGAACGGCGGACAGTCCGCAGTTCTAGGTCACGGACTGTTTGGGCCTGAGCAGAACGAGTTCAGCAGCAGTGCTGTTTTGGGGATTTTGCCGGTGGACAGTCCGCCATCCCCCCGCGGACAGTCCGCGTTTGAACCGGACAGTCCGGGACCGTACTGGCGGACAGTCCGAGAACTCGCTGGTTGTTGAGCTTTAGAGTGTTTGCTCTCCTGGCTTCTTCGTTTGGTTTCCGGACTTCTCGATTGGCCCTATTGTTCACCTAGGAACCTCTCTAGGTATCTTTGCTACTTGTTAGCATCGGTATTTAGGGATTTCTTGACGTAGGCTTCAATCTACGTTCGGGACTAGGTTTTAGGGGTCGATCTTGTACCAGTGCTTTTGGTGTTTGGTTTGCTATCGGTTTGTGGTGCCTCGCTGTGATCCTAGGGATCATCCACCCTCTTCCAAGGGTCGTGGGCATCACGGTTTCCATCAAAGTTCTTGGAGGTTGATTTGTGGGACAAAGGCCAAAGTTTCGAGAGAAATTTTTTGAGCTCCCATTCACCCCCCCCCCCTCTGGTCGCCTTGCTATTGCATTCTCGGTCCTTCAATTGGTATCGGAGCGGGTTAAGGATCTTCCACCTTAGCCGGTTCCAGATCCACCGAAGGCGACATGGATCGCGGCGTGGGCAAACCGCCGTTTTTCGATGGGACGAACTATGCGTATTGGAAGATATGCATGTCGGCCTATCTTCAGAGTATGGGTGCTTCCATCTGGGATATTTGCAACTCTGTTGATTACGTGGTCTTGGTTGCTCGTGTTACTCAGCATCAGATCGATGAGCACGATGCCAATAGCCGAGCCCGTAATGCTCTTTTCTCATGCTTGAGCATGACGGAGTTTGATCGCGTTTCTCACCTCGCTACGGCTCGGGAGATTTGGGCATCCCTCATGCGTTTCCATGAGGGAACCACTCAATTCAAAACCCATCTCTACGAGTCGCACAAGCGAGAGTACGAGAACTTTCGACACATTCCTGGCGAGAGCATAGGAAGTTTATTCGCTCGCTTTCAGGTGATTGTCAACAGGATGAGGGCTAACAAGGAGCTGTTGCCTTTCGACGATCATGAGAGAGCTTTGAAGCTTTTGCATACTCTTGATCGATCGGTGTGGGACTCAAAGGTCCAGGCGATCATCGAATCACCTAACTATGAGACTCTCACATGCGACGAGCTCTTCAGTAAGCTCAAGTCCAGTGAGATTGACGCCATGGCGAGGGCTTCTTATGAAAATCCTTCTGGCCCGTCGATGGCCTTGCTTTCTGGCTCTTTTGCTAACCCCTCTGGAGGCTTTGCACTTTCCTATCTTCTTTTTGTCACAGAGGAGCAGCTTGAGTTCATGGGGGATGGTGAGTTGGCTTTGCTCGCCAACCGGTTCTCGCGGTTCCACAACAACCGCATGAACCGTCGCCTCGGAGGAGGACGCTCGGGTTGTTTCGAGTGCGGCGACCCCAACCACTTCATCGCCAATTGCCCAAAGAAGAACAAGCAAGTCTTCGGCAAGGAGGATCATGGGCACAAGTACGACTCCGGCAAGCGCAAGGAGAAGTACGTCCCCGCGAGGCACAAGCGGAAGGGCGGCTTCGACAAGGAGTACATCAAGACGAAGTACTTGGAGAAGGCCCAGGCTGAGCAGCGTGCTTTCTTCGTCATGCTCAGCGACGTCGATGACTCGGATGACGACTCCGCTTGCTCAAGCGACGACGAGTCCGAGAAGAAGAAGAGGATCGAGGACAAGCTGAACGGCCTCTGCTTCTTCGCCGACAACGAGGGCTTCTGCACCATGGCCCTCGGCAAGGAGGTCGATGGCGAGCTGGAGGACATCCCTCGGAACGACGACGATGACGATGACACCTCCCAGGTATCTCAGACCCCCAATGAGCTTTCTGTTGAGGTCGAGAAACTTACTGCCGCTCTCCTTAGTCAAGACAAGCTGCTTAGGCGCGCTGCTAGAGAGAGGACGAAGTTTAGGCAGAAGTGGGAGGATACGGTGAAGGAACTTGAATCTGTCAAGTCCACTGTTGTTGTCACCGAGGAGGAGGAGTGTGAGATGTGTTTCACACACATGACTGATCTTCTCACTTTGAGAAGTAAGTATGCTGTGTTGGTAGGAGAGGTGGATGAGCTGAAGGCTAGATCCTCGCTGTTGGGTGCGTGCAAGTCCTGTTCGGGCTTGCAATCCGAGTTGGCAGAGAAGAATGCCAAGATTGTGTCTCTTGAGAAGGCCAGCTCAGGTAGCACTTGTGTGTCTATATGCGCTTTGTGTGAGGGTTTGGAGATGGAGATTGGGAACGTGAAGCATGACAAGATGCAAACCGAGGAGGAAAACACATACCTTCGGACCATCTTGTCATGGGTGTCTAGTGGCGAGCCGCAGCTTGGGATGATGATCTCCTAGTTCAAGCGTGATGCTGGAGGTCTAGGTGTAGGCTTTGCTCAGGGTGTTGAGTGCGCTTCATCTTTTGGGAAGATTGGAGAGTCGAGTGGTCTGAACCCGTGTGAGAAGCCCAACTCCACCACTACTCCCAAGCTTACCAAGATTTCACCCAAAGAGCCTCTAAAGCCTAACACCAAGGTTGGTGTATTTGTGGAACCTCCGAGAGCTCCACCCAAGAAACAATCATGGGCTCCAAAACCAAACCACCTCAAGAACAAGCTAGACACCATGCCACCCATCCAGGAGGAGCTTATGCCACAGAAGGGCAAAGGGATCCACACTCACCACCGTGAGTACCAACAACCCCCTATGAGAGCGGTGAGGTACCATTGTGAGCATTGTGGGAGAGATGGACACTTGAGTGAGTTTTGCTTTCGGCGCAAGAGAGAGGCGCGCCATGCAAAGGAGACGAACAACCTGGACATGTACCATCCTTTCCATGATGTACATGCGCCGAACATTCAGAGGCGTGTTGCTAGGCCTAGAGGTCCAAAACCTCCAGTTCCTAGGCCTAGGCCGCGAGGAGGTCGTGCCTGGCGGGAGCCTACAGTTGTGGGCTATGGACCCCGTGGCGGTGGCTTTGTAGTTGAGCGTTTTCCCCCACCGCGTTTTGAGTATCGCGATGGACGCTCCTCCCTTAGCGGACCACGTTTTCCTCTACGTGGTGATCGCTCTTCCCGTAGGCGTGCTAGGAATGGTTTTTCTGCTAACCGTTCTTTTGAGCAGCCGGCCCAACATGTGACACCCCAGTGTCCAGCACTGCATTAGGAACTACATTTAGCTACTAAAATCCATAAGCAATGCATTGCATCATTCCATGTGCATGAAAGTGTTTTTTGCCCTTGGTTTGTTTGTTTGGATTTTGGTTTCTATAGACTTGGTTGTTTAGTTGGATTTGTGTTTTGGCCAACAATTTTATAAAATAGAGAATAGTGAGAATAACCCTTTTCATATTGATACCTTGACCTAGTTCAAAATGGTTTGACAAATAAAAATGAGGGAAACAAAATAATTTATAGCTCAAGAATTGACTTTATTTATATGGAGGTTGTAAAAATGATTTTCAGAAAAAGTGTCTTATATGAAAGTTGTAGAGAAAATTATTTTGAGCAACTTTTATTTTTGGGTCAAAGCCTAGTTTGGAGTTTTTAAAACTGTTTTTGAATGGTCAAAGTTTGGAAAAATTTGGAAAAAGAAAAAGGATTTCGCTTTTCCCCCGGCGCTTTGCTTGCGGCCCATTCGGCCTTTTCGGCCCGCTCTCGCCCGCGCCGGCCCAGCCGCGCTCGCCCGCGCCGCGCTGCGCGCAACCGGCGCCGCGCCGTACGCCGACACCCGCGCCACGTGGCCGCCGTCCTCGGTCGGAGATCCCCGCCAGCCTCTCTCCGCACGATCCTCCTCCACCCGAGCACACAAGCAATCTTGCTTGCCCACTCCCCGCTCGCCTCGCTCGTCGCGCCCATGCCACCGCCTGCCGCGCACCCTCGCCCGCCATGCCGTCGCTCACCGACGTCGCGGGACCCGCCACGACCATCGGTGGACGCTCCGCCAAGCAAAAACCCGGCCGCCTGCACTCCTCTCTCCCACTCGCCATTCGCACCTCCTCGCTCTCGCTCTCACTCCCTCTTCTGCCCGCGAACGCAAGACTGAGCGCTCGCCTCGCCCTAGCCACCGCACGCCACCGCGAAGAACACCATCGCCGTTCCGGCCACGACCGAGCCCCACCATCCAATCCACCTCGCACCAAGCTCCGCCTTTGCCTCGCACACACGGTGCGCGCGAAGAGACAACCGGCCGAGCTCCACCGCGTCCGCACCACTGTCTCCCCCTTTTTCGGTCGCCACCGACGCCGGAGAGCGCCCGTCGCCGTTCCGCATCAACCAAAGCTCCGCCACCTCCCATCTTCATCGTCGAGCTTCGTCACGCCAAGGCACGATGAGAACACGCCTCCACGAGGTCTCTACCGCCCTCTAGTCTCTCTCTCACCCGACCGAGCGCCATGGATGCTGCCATGGCCGCGCACGTGGTCGAGCTCCACCGGAGCTTCTCTGGCCGAACCAGCCCACCTAATAGCTCTCTTAGGGTTCACTGATGCTTCCCACTCCATCGATTGCACCGGCGACCACCGGAAACGGCGAAGCCGTGCATCGCCGCCGTCACCGCCCGCCATGGAACCAGCCCACCAAAATGTGAAGTTGTTGTACAAGTGTGTTTTTCTGTGGTTTTCTTATAAAATTCTTGTAGAAAAGAATATAATGATTCTGTTTATGGAACTTTCTTGATAAATATGAAATGTAGAGTAGAATCTGGGAAAAATATGAAAATGAATATAACACCCTTTTCGAGCAGGGTTGTAGTTCAAATGGTTTAATCTGGAGTAAATTTGTTTAATTTGTGTAGGTTTATGTGTTTATGCTTTGGCACTGAATTTTCTACAGTAAAGTGTTTATGAATAGATGAAGCTAGGAAAAATATCAAATCTGTTGTTTGACACTTTTCATCACAGAAGTTAGTTCAAAACACCTTTTGAGCAATTTATTTCATATTTTTGTACCTGTTGTTCTATATTTTATTTCTGGCTGAAAATTTTCCAGTGAAGTCCAGTGAATGTTAGTTACCTTCTGGAATTTTTGTGGATTTTTCCGAGTTCAGAAAAATGCACTTGCAGTTCAAACCTGGATTTCTTTTAGAATTAATAAAGAAGAAATAGTTAAAATAATGATTTGTTTTATGTGATAAGTAAGTGTTTTTCCTCAATGTCAAACGTGGTTCAACAAGTTGGTTTTGTTGGTTTGCAAGAGATGTTACTCTTCATACCATCCTTTTTCGCACCGCGCATTATTTAATTATTATCGCATTGCAATAGGATCGACAGCCACGGAGACCGACCAGGAGCCGGAAGCAAACGACGACTAGGAGATACCGGAGCTGCCCAGGACCGAGGAAGCCGACCCCGCGCCGGAAGCTAACCTGCTTGAGTGCCCCGCTCACGAGGCCTTAGTTTTTTCCCAGAGCATTCTAAGTCTCTGAGTTTTTCCAATTAAGTTACTTGAGTATTTTATATTGTGATGCATTAGGTATAGGAGTTGATTGGATCCTAATTGCTGCATTATCATTCCTTCATTATTGACTAATATCTGCCTTGTTATCCTGTTATTTATTTACAATGTAGAATTGCTTAGTCTGCTTACTAAAAGTAGTAGTTAAGGATGTTCCCGTAATACCCCTGATGGGTATTTTACCGGATCACGGTTGGCTATATTTGCTATCGTGGAAAAGAACCTGAGTAGTAATTCTTGACACCTGGGGTGGCACGCAGAAGAAACCGCAAGCGCACGGCTGTCAGTTGTAGCTTTTCTCCTCAGAGTATTCCGGGGTATCGAATCCACGAGGAACGCGAAGTGATTTTGAGAAAACTAGGGGCGTCAGGATATCTAGGATAGATGAAGGGAACGGGCACTATCTACGTGGTGGAATTCAAGGCGCACAGGGCTGTCACCACCTGCTTGCTACCACAGCTATCCGGGGGCCTAGCCGTATTCACTAGCAATATATAGCCTAAGTACCACACTTAATCTATAAATTACTACTACTAGCCCTGTACTAGAACTAGAGCACTTGAAACTAATATCAAGCAATGAAACAAGCACACAAATACTAAAAGTAAATACTTGAAGATAGAATAAGATACTAAGTTACCAAAGTTGAAGCGCAGAGCAGAGAGAAGCAGAGGTCTCCGACAACTCCAGAACTCTCCAGACTTCTTCTCTTCTCCTCTCCAGCTCCTCTTCTAGTGAGGCACTCACACTCTCTCTAATCTCTCTAGCATAGCAAGTGTGCTAATCTAACCAAATGGTGAGGAATGATGTGAGGCTCCCCGAATGAGAGCTCAAGGGGCCTATTTATAGTGCTAGGAAGCTAGGGGGGTACTTATAGAGTGAAGGGGAGGTCGGTTAGGGTTTAGGGGGTGGCGCCCGCCACAAAACCCTGGCGCCCGCCACCTCTATGCCGTCCATTGCAACCGCCATTCATCCAACGGTCTTCACTTGCTCTCCTAAGTCGGTTTGAGGGTCGGTTAGGGTTTAGACATGTGTCCAAAACCCACTATCCAGGTGACACTCTTCTTAGCCCCTTGGATCAAACCGTCTTAGTGTGCAATGGCCAAGATTTGAGCTTGAGGTGACTCCCACGGATCGATGACGTGGCTTGGGCCACTTTTGGCACGAGTGACCTGGCGGCTGCCAGTAATAGGTGGCGGCCGCCACCCTGCTCAGGCCCAAATGGGCTAGAGTGGCTTGGCCTTGCTCCTGGTACTCTTGTTTGTCCCAAATTCCATCATTTCCTGCATTAAGATAAGAAACTATGCACATGTGGAAATAGGTTAGTTATAAACCAAATCTTCTACTTTTTATGTTGTTTTACCTTGGTTTTGGGTGAAATGTTGATGGTGGAATGATGCTTTAAGCACCATCAACAGTAATGAAATACGGTCAACTGGAAGGCAAGGCACAAGTTTGGAAACTTGGGGCAGTCCGTCCGTTGGATCATGTAGGTTTGTATCGATGTTGGCCCTCATTCATTTTTGAACGTGTCCTTTTACTTAGGGATATGTCGGTGCCGTAATCATCAACCTCAAAGCCGGTTAGACGCTGTTCGGGCCGGTCTCAACCTGTGTCGCACCCTCTAGTATGGAAACACGATCTGCCTCGGAATGGCCATCGTATAGTTCTAATTGGGTGGTCCGTGCTTGAACCGCGACGATTACCACCACGAACATGCATCGAGCGGTTACCCAATGCATGGACCCGACGGGGAAAGTGTGGGTTGGTATTAAAGGTCTTTCACCAGCTGGTTTGGAATTCGATTCGTCGCCGTCTCCCCCGGTTAGTGGGAAACTATGGCGAGCTTCACCACGATGCAACTCCATGTGATGTTTAAAGGTTCAACTAAAATATGGATAAGTCAATTGGATATGGTTATATTATTTGTTTGTTAGACTCAAGTGTATGAATAGTTCAGGTGCAAAACCTAGATAAAGAGGTAGGTCTAAAACTTGGCTGCTCACTGATACCATTAAATATTTCTTCCCTCAATTTGAGCTTTTCTCAACTAAATGATCCCAGCTCCACCAAAAAGCCTTGCATACCCTTGGTGTCTTTTATTTTCAGTTGGACGGGTAAGTCTAGCTGAGTACATTCCCATACTCAGGGTTTATCCCGTTTGTTGCAGATGGCCAGGTGTACTATGGCTATTGTAAGCACTGCCTCTACCCGGTGGAGGGTGATGAGGAGTAGGCCCAGGGCAGGGTCGTCAAGAAGCTTCCCCTTTTCTTTTGCTGGGTTAAGACTGTTGGTGGCACATTATCTGAAAAAGGAGGAGTGAGTCGAGTCGAGTTGAGTTATTAAACAATGTTTTATTCGGACCACATGTGTGGTGGTCGTGTTTCAAAACTTATTTCAGCTTCCGCATTTTAAAACTCAGTATTGTAATAACTCTTTATTTCCGCACTCTGATGTTTAAATTCGGTTCGTTATCTGTGATGTATCCTTACGACTGTAATACTTGAACGATGCGATCTTGTATGTTGTACGATGTTTGAAATCCTTCGAGATTTCCGGACTACCGGGGTTATATGGATTCAAGTATGGGTCGATGTCAGATGAATTTGACTAAGACGGTACTTGAGTTCTTATAATCAGGGCGGTTCCGCGACAGCAACACTGGTATTCTTCCTACTTCACTAACCCCAGTGTTGGACCGTATGCTCACCCTATGTCTTTTTATTGATATAGGTAAAACGATTGGAGAACGTTTGGTTGGTGGATTCCGGGTGTTCGAGGCACATGACCAGAATCGCCAAGTGGTTCTCCAGTCTTAGTCCTGTTGCCAGAAAGGAGTTTATCACCTTCGGTGACAATAGCAAAGGTAAGGTGTCGTCTCGTGGGTTGGTGCAAGTTAATCAGCACTTTCTGTTGCGCGATGTTGCTCTTGTTTCTAACTTGCATTTTAACCTTCTTTCTGTTTCGCAACTTTTTGATGATGACTATGAGATTCATTTTAAACTGAATCTCAGTCGCATTTTGGATCCTCGGGGCAATCTTGTATGTGTGATTTCGCCCTTTGGAAAAGTCTTTCGTGCGAATTTCTCGGAATCGTTTGGAGTTTCTCGTTGTCTTTTGGCTGGACCTTCCTCCTCTGATCTTTGGAAGTGGCATAGGAGACTAGGTCACCTGAGCTTCGACTTGCTTGCAAGACTTAGCTCACTTGGCTTAATCCGAGGATTGCCCAAGTTGTCCATGGAGAAGGATCTTGTTTGCCATTCTTGTAGACACGGAAAGATGGTTGCCGCTCCCCACCATCCGGTGACTAAGCGCCCTGGAGAGCTTTTGCAAATGGACCTTGTTGGTCTGGCTCGGGTGAGCTCAGTTGGGGGGAAGTGGTAAGTTCTTGTTGTTGTTGACGATTTTTCGAGATATTCGTGGGTCTTCTTTTTAGCTGAGAAGACCGAAACTTTCTCCTTTGCTCGTAATCTGATTTTGCCTCTTCAGAATAAGTTCCCTATGAACTCAATGCGAGCAATTCGGAGTGATAATGGTTCCAAATTCAAGAATTCGGATTTTGAGAAGTTTTGTAACTCTTTGGGCTTAGAGCATCAGTTTTCTTCCCCCTACACACCCCCACAAAATGGTGTTGTAGAGAGGAAGAATCAGACCCTTGTAGAGATGGCCAGGACGATGCTCGATGAGCATAGGACTCCTAGGCGATATTGGGCCGAAGCTATGAGCACTGCATGCTATATCTCCAATCGCATTTTTCTCCGAGCTTTCTTGAAAAAGACTTCTTATGAGTTGCGTTTTGGAAAACTGCCCAAGGTAAGTTATTTTAGAGTCTTTGGTTGCCACTGTTTTATACTCAAGAAAGGCAACCTGGACAAATTTGAGTCTCGTTCTTCTGACGGTGTATTTTTGGGTTATGGCACTCATACTCGTGCATATCAGGTACTTAACCTTGATACTAACCGAGTCATGGAGACATCAGATGTCACCTTCGACGAGACCATGGTTTGTCCTTCTTCTCATTTTGAGCGTGCAGGTGATCATGAGGTTGGTGAGCCTCTTTTTGATGATGAGGATGAGGGTGCTGAAGGGATGGATGACCCAGCACCACCTCCACCTGCTGAGCCGCAAAGAGCGGCCTCTACTACCACTCACAGCCCTGATCCTTCTTCTTCGACCACTTGGGGGCCGTGGGATCCGCCACCTCGAGCGGTACCTTTAGTACCCGAGGAGGCACCAGCTGCTATTGAGGGGGAGGTTTCTTCAGCTCGGGAGGCGCCATGACACATCCAGCGCCAACACCCGCCTCAACAGATGATTGACAGCATCGGCGAACGTGTCACTCGGTCAAGGTCACAACAAATCTCTCACTTTGCTCATTCTGCATTTGTTGCTAATTTTGAACCCCGAGATGTTGGACACGCTTTATCTGATCCGGATTGGGTCAATGCCATGCATGAGGAGCTTCAAAAATTTGAGAGAAATCGGGTTTGGGTTTTGGTTCCACCTCCTCCTGAGTGTCACCCTATTGGTACAAAGTGGGTTTTCAAAAACAAGCAAGGAGAGGATGGGTATGTTGTGAGAAACATGGCAAGACCTATAGCCCAGGGGTATAGTCAGAAGGAGGGGATAGACTATGAGGAGACTTTTGCTCTTGTAGCTAGTTTGGAGGCAATTAGGATACTCTTGGCTTTTGCTGCATCCAAAGGGTTTAAACTTTTTCAAATGGATGTCAAGAGTGCCTTCTTAAACGGCTACATAGAAGAAGAGGTGTATGTGAAACAACCCCCTGGTTTTGAAAATCCCAAGTTTACAAACCATGTCTTTAAACTTCACAAAGCTTTGTATGGTTTGAAACAAGCCCCTAGAGCCTGGTATGATAGGTTGAAAACCTTTTTGCTTGCTAAGGGTTTTAAAATGGGATGTGTGGATAAAACGCTTTTTCTCCTCAAGCAAGGCAATGACACTCTCTTGGTCCAGATTTACGTGGATGATATCATTTTCGGTGGTTCTTCTCACGCTTTGGTTGCCAAGTTTGCAGACACTATGAGCAGGGAGTTTGAGATGAGTATGATGGGCGAGTTGACGTTTTTCCTCGGGTTGCAAATCAAGCAATCCCGAGAGGGGACGTTCATGCACCAGGGCAAGTACACCAAGGATATCCTGAAGAAGTTCGACATGGGTGAGGCCAAGCCTCTTCCAACACCCATGTCGACCACGACAGCCCTGGATGCGGACAAGGATGGAGAAGCTATGGACCAGAAGGAGTACCGGAGTATGATCGGGTCGCTGCTGTACCTGACGGCGACACGCCCGGACATTCAATTCGCGGTGTGTCTTTGCGCACGATTTCAGTCGTCGCCGCGCACCTCTCACCGTCAGGCGGTCAAGCGTATTATGAGGTACTTATGCTTCACTCCAGAATTTGGGATTTGGTATTCTGCTTCCTCCACCCTCTCCCTTTGCGGTTATTCCGATGCCGATTTTGCTGGGTGCCATATTGATCGCAAGTCCACTTCTGGGACTTGTCAGTTTATTGGTTCTTCTCTTGTATCGTGGTCTTCTCGCAAGCAATCTAGTGTCACCCAGTCTACCACGGAGGCTGAGTATGTTGCTGCGGCTAGCTGCTGTTCCCAGTTGCTCTGGATGATGGCCACTTTGTGTGATTTTGGTCTGAGCTTTTCTCGCGTTCCTTTGCTTTGTGACAACACGAGTGCGATTAGCGTTGCTAAGAACCCCGTGCTGCACTCTAAGACCAAACACATTGATGTGCGCTTTCATTTTCTGCGAGACCACTATGAGAAGGGTGATATCAACCATGTCGATACTCATCATCAGTTGGCTGATATTTTCACCAAGCCTTTGGACCAATCAACTTTTGCTAGGTTGAGAGGTGAGCTTGGTGTGTGTTTCCCCTTTTAGTTGGGGGAAACATTTTGGTTCGTGTATTATAGACTGACTCTTTTCCTTCTTTTGGTTTCATCATGCATCTTTGCATATCATCTTGCATATTTACATTCAGAGCTTCATTGATATAATCCTTAGAATGTGACTATGCTCTGTTTAGTGTATGTTCCGATGCTATATAATGATGCTTGTAGCTTATGCTCTTTCTGATCACTGATACATGTTGTGAGCTGAGCTATTTTATGAATGGTAAATTAGCTTAATGAACATAAAACTTGAAAATGTTCACCATTGAGATATGCAACTAGCATGTGTAGAATGTGTTGAAATCACTTGTGTTTTTCATATATGCTAGGTTGCTATGTCTCTAGTTCTGAGTCATTCACTTGCTTGGTATGTTCATATTTTGTTTTAAATTTGAACCAAGTTAAGTGAATTGGAAAGATCGAGATGGGATTGCTTGTCAGCACATCACAGTATCGAGACTGTTTCTCATTGCACTTTGAGTTAAACTTGAGTGTATGACCGAAACTATTGCTTTAAGCTTCTGATTGCTTCTGCATAGGCTTCGCACAGTTGGAAAGTTAGGCAATGACAAGCTTTCAACCTCTCGCAATCATATGCTAAAATCTGAACTTGTGTAACTTAACCGCTGCAACTCCGATAAAATTTGAATACACAAGTCTATGTTTCATTCTATAGCATGATGATTGAACTTTGCTAGGGGTAGTTCACCTTGTATACATGTTTAGCACTTGTTTGATTTCCTGTCTATACATGTTTAGTGCTATTTTTATGGTGAACATCCTTTTTTGACTGGCTAAAACTGCTCACTTTGCTTATATGTTCATATTTTGTATTTGGTGATCAGTTTGAGCCTTTGCTAGCATTTTGTTGAGTCATCGGATCAACACTTTGTCGAGCATCCTCATATTCTGTCGACTATATTTCTGAAGCTGCTAACTTGCATTTTGACTCATATGCATTTTGGAGGGGAGATCCTTGATAGTGCATTTTCAACTAAGGGGGAGAAATTCTCTCAAATCATAAGATCATCTAAGGGGGATATTTCCTAGTTATGTGCACTATTGGAGGGGGAGTTTGAGAGTTGGCTCGGCTTTTGAGGTTTTTGAATCTCCCAATTGGTTTGGAGCTTTTCTGCTAGTTGTGTTGAGCCTCTGTGCCTCTGTCTTGAGGGACTAGCATTTTTTGGCTTTGTTGTTCAATTGGTTTGGAGCCTCTCTGCTCTTCAGTCGGTATTTTTCAGTTGATATCGAGCTGTTTTCACGCTAGCGGTGTTGAGTCTGTTCTACCTCTTCTTGAGGGCTAGCTTTGCTTTGCTTGGTCGCGTCGAGCCGTTGCCCATGTCTTTGGGGACCAAGTTGTTTTGCTCTTTCACTTGACCTTTTCTGGCTTTGATATGCTTTTGGGTCATTTGGACGAGTTCTCCACTTCTCCTTCTTCTATTCTGTTATGATTTGTGTTGGTAGTTGACAATGCACTCATCAAGGGGGAGATTGCGGATACATGGGTGTATGCCAAGTCTCTGAGTGATGAGTGATTGCCAACCGGGATAATGCGCATGTTCTTTGGCTTGTGTTATGCAGGTGTCGAGCACAGATACAGTGATCAAAGGCAAGGTGAAGGTCAAGTGGAGACGTGCCGTGTCGATGGACCGAGAGTGGCGAAGGGCGGACGTGAGGCTTGGACTGAGGGACTGGTGGCCTGAGGATCAGCTGTGGTGGCTGACAGCCTGGGACAGCGACGAGCGAAGACTTGCGGGCACGCTGTTGCTTGGGTCGAGGACCTAGGGACACATGTCGGTGGACGGGGTGCACGGGCGGTGCATCCCTTCTTGGACGGTTTCCAGGTTTGGGCCTCAAAAGCTGGGCGCTGATGGTTTCCGAGTTTGGGCCACAAAACTCGGGCTGAGGATGGTTTCCAGGTTTGGGCCTCAAAACCTGGGCGCTGCGGGTTTCTGAGTTTGGGCCACAAAACTCAGGCGATGGACGACAGGTTTCCCGGTTTGGGCCTCAAAACCGGGGGTTGGTCGTGAAGACTGGTTTCCCGATTTGGGCCTCAAAACCGGGGGCGAAGTCCGGGAAAAGGACAAGCAGAGCGGTGGCGGCACGTGGCGGCAATCGGTGAGGTTGCGTCGAGGCAACGCTACCAGTTGTGCGGGCGTGGCCGTCGGATCACCACCTACCACAACTTGGTCCAGAATAACCCTAGGGTTTAGCCGGTTCGCTCTGTAATTAGTTAGGGGTAGAGTGGGAATTAGAATTAGGATAAGTAGAGGGAGACACCCACCTCCCATCCCATCTCAGTCATTTGCTCTTTGCCTTCTAGGTTTTCCTGCTCTCCCAATCCCCTGCTATAGCAACTGAGATCCGCAGAGAACCATACCTCTGTGTACTGGAGATTTTGAGGAAGTGAGACCGTAATTTCACTGTTGTAGCGTGTGGTAGCCACACGGTTGCAGATCGATGACTTGATTCGCGTTTTGTTCGTGTTCTTCGCGTTCTTCGTTTCTCCGCGATTTTCCCGTCACTCGATCTCCCTCTCTACTGCGTCTTTGCGAAATCTGTTTGAATCAACTTGTTCTTTATAGTGAGGAGATCATTTCCACCGAAGGAATTCATCTAACTTCTCACGAACAAGTAGATCGGGTTGATTTCGTTTTCGTGGCGCTTTTTCGTTCATACTCCTTCCCTTTTGATTTCTCGGTGTTTGAGTTGATTTGAGCGGATGATTTCTTGGGGATTGTCTCCTAACTACCTTGTGATCATCTTCTCCAAGTTTGGGAACAAGGGATTGTGATTTAATTTGGATTTGGGAGGATTCGTGTAAGGGGCGACCGAAATCGCCCTCACTGGGTGGTCGCGGACAGTCTGCGGTTCCACCGGCGGACAGTCCGCGCGTTGGGGGCAAGCTAGATCAGTGGTTGTGTTCTTCGACTGTGTTGCTCTGTTTTGAATGGCGGACAGTCCGCAGTTCTAGGTCACGGACTGTCTGGGCCTGAGCAGAACGAGTTCAGCAGCAGTGCTGTTTTGGGGATTTTGCCGGCGAATACTCCGCCATCCCCCCGCGGACAGTCCGCGTTTGAGCCAGACAGTCCGGGACCGTACTGGCGGACAGTCCGGGAACTCGCTAGTTGTTGAGCTTTAGTGCGTTTGCTCTCCCGGCTTCTTCGTTTGGTTTCCGGACTTCTCGATTGGCCCTATTGTTCACCTAGGAACCTCTCTAGGTATCTTTGCTACTTGTTAGCATCGGTATTTAGGGATTTCTCGACGTAGGCTTCAATCAACGTTCGGGACTAGGTTTTAGGGGTCGATCTTGTACCAGTGCTTTTGGTGTTTGGTTTGCTATCGGTTTGTGGTGCCTCGCTGTGATCCTAGGGATCATCCACCCTCTTCCAAGGGTCGTGGGCATCACGGTTTCCATCGAAGTTCTTGGAGGTTGATTTGTGGGACAAAGGCCAAAGTTTCGAGAGAAATTTTTTGAGCTCCCATTCACCGCCCCCCCCTCTGGTCGCCTTGCTATTGCATTCTCGGTCCTTCAAAATGAAAGTGCACATCAATGTGTTTGGTCTTAGAATGCAGCACGGGGTTCTTAGCAATGCTAATTGCACTCGTGTTGTCACAAAACAATGGAACTCGAGAAAAGCTCAGACCAAAATCACGCAAAGTGGCCATCATCCACAATAACTGAGAATAGCAGCTAGCCGCAACAACATATTCAGCCTCTGTGGTAGACTATGCGATACTAGACTGCTTGCGTGAAGACCAAGATACAAGAGAAGAACCCAAAAACTGACAAGTCCCAGAAGTGGACTTGCGGTCAAGTCGGCAACCAGCAAAATCAGCATCCGAGTAACCGCAAAGGGAGAGGGTAGAAGAAGCAGAATACCAAATCTTGAACTTAGGTGTAAAACATAAGTACCTCATAATGCGCTTGACTGCCTGATGGTGAGAAGTGTGTGGTGACGCCTGAAAGCGCGCGCAGAGACACACCGCGAACTGAATATCCGTGCGTGTCGCCGTTAGGTACAGCAGCGACCCGATCATACTCCGGTACTCCTTCTGGTCCACAGTTTCTCCATCCTTGTCCGCATCCAGGGCCGTAGTGGTCGACATGGGTGTTGGAAGAGGCTTGGCCTCACCCATATCGAACTTCTTCAATATGTCCTTGGTGTACTTGCCCTGGTGCACAAACGTCCCTTCTCGGGATTGCTTGATTTGCAACCCGAGGAAAAACGTCAACTCGCCCATCATGCTCATCTCAAATTCCCTGCTCATAGTATCTGCAAACTTGGCAACCAAAGCATGAGAAGAACCACCAAAAATGATATCATCCACGTAAATCTAAACCAACAAAGTGTCATTGCCTTGCTTGAGGAGAAAAAGAGTTTTATCCACACATCCCATTTTAAAACCCTTAGCAAGCAAAAAAGTTTTCGACCTATCATACCAGGCTCTAGGGGCTTGTTTCAAACCATACAAAGCTTTGTGAAGTTTAAAGACATGGTTTGGAAGTTTGGGATTTTCGAAATCGGGGGGTTGTCTCACATACACCTCTTCTTCTATGTAGCTATTTAGGAAGGCACTCTTGACATCCATTTGAAAAAGTTTGAAACCCTTGGATGCAGCAAAAGCCAAGAGGATCCTAATTGCCTCCAAACGAGCTACAGGAGCAAAAGTCTCCTCATAATCTAGCCTCTCCCTCTGACTATACCCCTGGGCTACAAGTCTGGCCTTGTTTCTCACAACATGGTCGTCCTCTCCTTGTTTATTTTTGAAAACCCATTTTGTTCCAAGGGTGACACTAAGGAGGAAGAGCGAGAAGAACCCAAACCCGATTTCTCTCAAAATTTTCAAGCTCCTCATGCATGGCATTGACCCAATCCGGATCAGATAAAGCGTGTCCAACATCTCGGGGTTCAAAATCAACAACAAATGCAGAATGAGCAAAGTGAGAGATTTGTTGTGACCTAGACCGAGTGACACGTTCGTGGATGTCGCCGATCATCTGTTGAGGTGGGTGTTGGCGCTGAATGTGTCGTGGCGCCTCCCTTGCTGATGTAACCTCCCCCTCAACAGTAGCTGGTGCCTCCTCGGGTACAAGTGGTACAACCCGTGGTGGTGGATCACACGGCCCCCATGTAGTGGAAGAAGACGGGTCGGGGCCACGAGCAGTCGTGGTCGAAGTCGACCCAATCGGCACCGCAGGTGGAGGTAGTGCTGCATCATCAATCCCTTCAACACCTTCTTCCTCATCATCAAAAAAAGGTTCTCCAACCTCATGATCACCTTCACGCTCAAATCTAGAAGAAGGACAATGCATGGTCTCATCGAAGGTGACATTGGATGTCTCCATGAATCGGTTTGTATCAAGGTTAAGTACACGATATGCACGAGTATGATTACGATAACCCAAAAATACATCGTCAGAAGAACAAGACTCAAACTTGTCCAAGTTGCCTTTCTTGAGTATAAAATAGTGGCAACCAAAAACTCTAAAATAACTCACTTTGGGTTGTTTCCCAAATCACAACTCATAAGAAGTTTTCTTCAAGAAAGCACAGAGAAAAATGCGATTGGAAATGTAGCATGCAGTGTTAACAGCCTCGGCCCAATATCGCCTAGGAGTCTTATGCTCATCGAGCATCGTCCTGGCCATCTCTACAAGGGTCTGATTTTTCCTCTCTACAACACCATTTTGTGGCAGTGTGTAGGGGGAAGAAAACTGATGCTCTAAACCCAAAGAGTTACAAAACTTCTCAAAATTCAAGTTTTTAAACTCGGAACCATTATCACTACGAATAGCTCTCATCGAGTTCTTAGGGAACTCGTTCTGAAGTCGCAAAATCAAATTACGAACAAAACTGAAAGTCTCAGTTTTCTCAGCTAAAAAGAAAACCCATGAATATCTCAAAAAGTCGTCAACAACAACAAGCACATACCACTTCCCACCAACCGAGCTCACCCGAGCCGGACTAACAAGGTCCATATGCAAAAGCTCTCCAGGGCGCTTGGTCATAACTTGGTTCACAGGGTGGTGGGGAGCGGCTACCATTTTCCCATGTCTACAAGAGTGCCAAACAAGATCCTTCTCCATGCACAACTTGGGCAATCATCGGATTAAGCCAAGTGAACTAAGCCTTGCTAGCAAGTCGAAGCTCAGATGACCTAGTCTCCTATGCCACTTCCAAAGATCATAGGAGGAAGGTCCAGCCAATAGACAATGAGAAATTCCAAATGACTCCGAGAAATTCGCACGAAAGACTTTCCCAAAGGATGAAATCAAACACACAAGATTGCCTTGAGGATCCAAAATACGACTGAGATTCGGCTTAAAACAAATCTCATAGTCATCATCAAAGAGTTGCAAAACAGAAAGAAGGTTAAAATGCAAGTTAGAAACAAGAGCAACATCTCGCAACACAAAGTGCTCATTAACTCGCACCGACCCACAAGACAACACTTTACCTTTGCTATTGTCGTCGAAGGTGATAAACTCCTTTCCGGCAACTGGACTAAAACTGGAGAACCACTTGGCGTTTCCGGTCATATGCCTTGAGCACCCGGAATCCACCAACCAAATGTCCTCCAATCGTTTTACCTACATCAATAAAAATACATAGGGTGAGCATACGGTCCAACACTGGGGTGAATAAAATGGGAAGTGTACCAGTGTTGGGTCGGCTGCTCAAAAGAACGGTTAGTAGCAAAACCATTCCTAGCACGCCTACGGGAAAAGCGATCACCACGTATAGGAAAACGTGATCCGCTAAGGGAAGAGCGTCCATCACGATACTCAAAACGCGGTGGGGGGTTACGCTCAACAGCAAAGCCACCGCCACGGGTTCCGAAACCTACAAAAGCAGGCTCCCGCCGGGCACGACCTCCTTGCGGCCTAGGACCTTGAGGCATTGGACCTCTAGGCCTAGCAGCTCTCCTCTAAACCTTCGGCACATGTACATCATGGAAAGGATGGTACATGTCCGAGTTGTTCATCTCCTTTGCACGGCACTCCGCTCTCTTGCGCCGAAAGCAAAACTCCCTCAAGTGTCCATCTCTCCCACAGTGCTCACAGTGGTACCTCACCGCTCTCATAGGGGGTTGTTGGTACTCACGGTAGTGGGTGTGGATCACTTGGCTCTTTTGTGGCTTGAGCTCCTCATGGATTGGTGGCATAGTGTCTAGCTTGTTCCTGAGGTGGTTTGGTTTTGGAGCCCATGTCTGTTTCTTGGGTGGAACTCTTGGAGGTTCCACAAACACTCCATCCTTGGTGTTAGGTTTGAGAGGCTCTTTGGGTGGAATCTTGGTCAGTTTGGGAGTAGTGGTGGAGTTGGGCTTTTCACTCGGCTTAAGACCACTAAACTCTCCAACCTTCCCGAAAGATGAAGCACACTCAACACCCTAAGCAAAACCAACACCGGGACCTCCAGCAGCACGTTTGAATTGGGCTATCATCATCCCAAGCTGTGGCTCACCACAAGACACCCATGATAAGATGGTCTGAAGGTATGTGTTTTCTTCCTTGGTTTGCATCTTGTCATGCTTCATGTTTGCAATCTCCATCTCCAAACCCTCACACAAAGCACACCTAGACACACAAGTGCTACCCGAGCTAGCCTTCTCAAAAGACACAATCTTGGCATTCTTCTCTGCCAACTCGGATTGCAAGCCTGCACAAGACTTGCACGCACCCAGCAACCCTGGTCTAGCCTTCAGCTCATCCATCTCTCCAACCAATGCAACATACTTCCCCTTCAAAGTGAGAAGGTCAGTCATGTGCTTGGAGCACATCTCACACTCATCCTCCTCAAACACGACAACGGTGGACTTGACAGACTCAAGCTCTTTCACTGCGTCCTCCCACTTCCTCCTAAACTCCTTTCTCTCTCTAGCGGCAAGCCTAAGCAGTTTATCTTGACTAAGAAGAGCAGCAGTAAGCTTGTTAACCTCAGCAGAGAGTTCGTCAGGAGTTTGAGATACCTGTGAGGTGTCGTCATCGTCGTCATCCCAAGGGATCTCCTACAGCTCACTGTTGACCTCATCACCGAGAGCCATGGTGCAGAAGCCCTTGTTGTCGGTGAAGAAACAAAGGTCGTTCAGCTTGTCCTCGATCTTCTTCTTCTCAGACACGTCGTCGCTTGATGCAGCGGAGTCGTCATCCGAGTCATCATCGACGTCGCTGAGCGTGGCGAAGAAGGCACGCTGCTCGGCCTGGGCCTTCTCCAAGTACTTCTCCTTGATGTACTCCTTGTTGAAGCCGCCCCTCCGCTTGTGCTTGGCGGGGACGTACTTCTCCTTGCGCTTGTGAAAGTCCTTGTTTGGTTTTGGGTAATTGATGTCACCTAGTGTACTAACCATGTCATGAAGTGCTTATGAGCTAGGTTGGTACACATCATATGTGGGAGCTAAATGACGATCATGATATTGGTGGTGATGGCCAAAAGATAGATCAAGCGCCTCACATTTGGAAGACGAAGAAGAGAAAAGCAAAATCCTATGGAGATCAAGGCAAAGGTATAAATAGGAATTTTGTTTTGGCACTCAAGACACCATAGAGGGTGTGAGTGCGTTTAGGATAGATAGCCGTACTATTAAGAGGGGAATATCTCAGTGATCGCGGTTATCAAGTGCCACTAGGTGAATTCATACATGCATATGCATTAGGACCTAGTGTGCTAACTCGAATCCTTTGAAAATGATTGTGAAAATGCTAACACACTTGCACAAGATGATAAACACTTGGTGGTGTTAGCACATTTGCAAAGGAGAAGTTGTTGAAATAGTTTTGGATCAAAACAGAGAAGATAATGGAGTTTTCTGTGTGTTGTCGGTGGTACCGACCCTGGGTTGTCGGTGGTACCGCCCAAGGAGGCAGCGAGCAGACCTCTCTGTTCCGAGGCGGTTTTGGCCTAGCGGTGGTACCGCCATTACCCCGGTAGTACCGGCGGCGGTGGTACCGGCCAGGGGTCGGTGGTACCATGGGCATGAGGTGTTTTGCAGAGCCCTCTGTTTGTTTTGAAAAAGGCCTACCGGTGGTACCGCTATAACCCCGGTACCACCGGGATCGGTTGTACCGGGCCTGGCCGGTGGTTGGCGAGTTTTTCGCGAGGCTCTCTGTTGTTTTCGAAAATGGCTTGCCGGTAGTACCGCCATTACCTCGGTACTACCGCCCACGGTGGTACCGACGCAAGGCGGTAGTGACTGGTTTTTCGCAGAGCTCTCTGGTCGCGGCGCTTTTTGGCCTGGCGGTAGTACCGCCATCACCTCGGTACTACCGACCTCGGAGGTACCGACCGAAGTCGGTGCCTCGCCTAAATCAGCGGGACGTACGGGAAACGGCTAGTTTGACTCTGTCGGTGGTACCGCCCAGGAGGGGTCGGTACTACCGACCATGCGCAGGAAGGTAGGGTTCGGGCCGCCGCCGCCCCTTCCCTATATATTGAACGTGGCCGCCTTTGGGGGGTTCTTCTTGACTCTCTGACTTCTTGAACATCCTCTTGAGCAAGATTTAATCCCTCCCTTCGATCTCTTTGCTTGTTAGTGCGAATCCAAGTGAGATCGAGAGATCCAAGTGCATTTGCTTGTGAGTTTGCATCTAGTGGCACTTGGCGATTGTGTTTTGCTGCGGATATTCTTATTACTCTTGGTGGTTGCCGCCACCTAGACGGCTTGGAGCAGCGGAGGAGATTAGGCACGAGTGGTGATTGTTCGTGGCCATCTCCCGGTGATTTGTAAGGGGTTTCTTGTACCTTCCCCGGCGGAGCGCCAAAGGTAACTCTAGTGGATTGCTCGTAGCTTGTGGATCCCCATCTTGTGTTGGTTGTGCGGCACCCTATGGAGGGTTAGGCGTGTGATGCCTATTAGCGCGTGAACCTCCAAGTGGGTGTATCGCTACAACGGGGACGTAGCTTGCCGGCAAGCAAGTGAACCTCGGAGGAAAAATAATTGTGTCAACTTGTCTCCGTGGTATTCATTGATATTCATTTATTAATCTCTTGCCGGATCGGTATACATACTCCTATCTCTTGTATTTATTCTTGTTACATTCTTGCAAGTATTATTTATATGTTGTTGCTATTCTAGTTTTCCTATCTTGTGTAGTGTTTCACATTGTGGATAGGTGGCTTGCACTTTTGTAGAGCTAGCGCTATCTTTGCTACGCCATTTAGTTGTATAACAAGTTTGTTTAAGTGTTGTTGAAGAATTTCTATAGGCTATTCACCCCCCCCCCCCTCTAGCCATTTAGGACCTTTCAAGTGGTATCGGAGCGAGGTCACCGCTTATTCAAGGCTTAACAACCTTCGGTGTCAAAATGGCTCATATCAACAACACTAAAAGGCCACCCCAATTTGATGGCACAAACTACAGTTATTGGAAGGCAAAGATGACTACTCACATCAAGTCAATCAATAGAAAAATTTGGAGTGTGGTAGAAACAAAGATTGAGATAGTCGATCCAGAGCATCTCACCAATGCCGAAGAAGAGAAGATGCAAAACAATGATATTGCTCTCAGTGCTATTCATGATGCTATTGATGCAAATGTATTTGAGCAAATCAAGGGCATGGAGCTGGCTAATGAGGCATGGAAGAAACTAGAAGAGTCATATGAGGGCACTCAAGCAGTCAAGGGAGCAAAGGCTTATATTCTCAAGGAGAAGTTTGCAAGCTTCAAGATGAAGGAAGATGAAAGTGTGCCGGAGATGTTCAATAGGCTACAAGTGCTAGTCAATGATCTAAAGGCACTTGGGGAAGAAGTGAAGGACAAGGACTTCTCACACAAGTTCTTGAGATGCCTCCCAAAGAGGTTTGGTATGTTGGTTACTTTGCTAGTAAGAAGTGGTTTGGACACAATGACACCAAACCAAGTACTTGGAGATGTGATGACCGATGACACATATAGAGAAGAAAATGAAGAAGAAGAGAAGAAGGATGAAAAGAAGAAAAGTGTGGCATTCAAAGCCACAACATCATCATCCAAGACCAAGAGCAAGGGAAAAGTAAAGAAGGAAGAATCAAGTGAAGATGATTGCTCCAATGCTAGTGATGATGAAGATGAAGAGATGGCCTTATTTGTTAAAAGATTTGGCAAATTCATGAAGAAGAAGGGCTACCGGGCAAGAAGGAAGAAGACATCATACAAGAATAAGGATGAACCAAGAAGGTGTTTCAAGTGCGGTAGCAAGGACCATCTCATTGCTCAATGCCCATACAACAGTGAAAATGACGACAATGACAACAAGAAGGACAAGAAGAGGGAGAAGAAAGAAAAGAAGAGTTACACGAAGAAGAAGAAGGGGCAATCATACATGGTCACTTGGGATAGTGATGCTTCCACAAGTGATAGTGATGAAGATAGTGATAATGAAGATCACAAGACAAGCAAGAAGAAGGCACTTGCAAGTATTGCTATCAACAACAAGCCTTCAATCTTCGATACTCCATCATGCTTCATGGCTAAGGCCACAAAGGTCAACTATAAAGCCGGAGGAAGGCATTGGGTGCTTGATAGTGGGTGCACTCAACATATGACAGGAGATTCAAGAATGTTCGATTCAATCAATTCAAGTGGCAATCATGGTTCTGACTCTATCACTTTTGGTGACAATGGAAAAGGCAAGGTTAAAGGGCTTGGTAAGATTGCAATATCCAATGACATGAGCATTTCAAATGTGTTGCTAGTTGAGAGCTTGAACTTCAATCTACTGTCAGTCGCTCAGTTGTGTGATCTTGGTTTCAAATGCATTTTTGGAGTTGATGATGTAGAAATCATAAGTGTAGATGGTTCTAATTTGATATTCAAGGGATTTAGATATGAGAACCTATACTTGGTTGATTTCAATGCTAGTGAAACCCAGTTGTCAACATGCTTGTTCACTAAATCTGGTTTGGGTTGGTTATGGCATAGAAGGCTTGGTCATGTTGGAATGAAACAGTTGAACAAAATAGTGAAACATGATTTAGTTAGAGGCTTGAAAGATGTCACATTTGAGAAGGATAAACTTTGTAGCTCTTGTCAAGCTGGAAAACAAGTTGGTAACACCCATCCTAAGAAAAGCATGATGAGTACCAGTAAAGCATTTGAGTTATTGCACATGGATTTATTTGGACCAACAACATACACTAGCATCGGTGGAAGTAAATATGGCTTTGTGATAGTGGATGATTACACTAGATACACATGGGTCTTCTTTCTTAGTGATAAAAGTGAAACTTTTGAGATCTTCAAAAACTTTGTCAAGAGATGTCAGAATGAGTTTGAAACAACAATCAAGAAAGTTAGAAGTGACAATGGGAGTGAATTTAAGAATACAAGAATTGATGAGTTGTGTGATGACTTTGGCATTAGACATCAATTCTCACCCAAATATACTCCTCAATCAAATGGGATTGTTGAAAGGAAGAACAGAACTTTGATTGATATGGCAAGGTCTATGCTCAGTGAATACAATGTCAGTCATTCTTTTTGGGCCGAAGCTATCAATACGGCTTGCTATTGTAGCAACCGTCTCTATTGCCATGGCATGCTAGAGAAGACACCATATGAGCTATTAAATGGAAGAAAGCCAAACATCGCATACTTTAGAGTTTTTGGTTGCAAATGTTATATATTGAAGAAAGGTGCAAGATGGAGCAAATTTGAGAAGAAATGTGATGAAGGATTCTTACTTGGATATTCAACAACAAGCAAAGCATATAGAGTTTGGAACTTGGCTAGTGGTATTATGGAAGAAGTGCATGATGTTGAATTTGATGAAACTAAGGGCTCTCAAGAAGAAAATGAAAATCTTAATGATGTGAGAGGCACTCAATTGTCAAATGCAATGAAGAATATGGATATTGGTGATATTAGGCCAAGACAAGTGGATGATAATGAAGATGACCAAATGTTCTCGTCAAATGTGCAAGTTGATGCAAATCAAGCTAGTGGTTCTCATGATCAATCAAGTGCTAGTGAAGATCAACAAGCTAGTTCATCTCAACCAAGCAATCAAGTGCAAATCCTCCAACCAACCAACATTGCAAGAGATCATCCCATAGATCAAATTGTTGGGGATATTAGAAGTGGTGTGCAAACAAGATCGAGATTGGCATCTTTTTGTGAGCATTTTTCTTTTGTGTCATCGTTCGAGCCAACCAAGATAGAAGATGCATTGATGGATGTTGATTGGGTAAATGCTATGCATGAAGAGCTAAACAACTTCACCCGCAACCAAGTTTGGGAACTTGTTGAGAGACCAAAGAACTACAATGTAATTGGAACCAAATGGGTATTTCGAAATAAGCAAGATCAAGATGGGATAGTTGTAAGAAACAAAGCAAGATTGGTAGCTCAAGGCTACACTCAAGTTGAAGGTCTTGATTTTGGAGAAACATATGCACCGGTTGCAAGAATGGAAGCAATTAGAATTCTATTGGCTTATGCATGTGCTCATAATATCAAGTTATATCAAATGGATGTCAAAAGTGCGTTTCTAAATGGATATATCAATGAATTAGTATTTGTAGAACAACCTCCCGGTTTTGAAGATGACAAGAAGCCCAACCATGTTTACAAGCTCAAGAAGGCGTTGTATGGTTTGAAGCAAGCACCAAGAGCATGGTACGAGAGGTTGAGAGATTTCCTACTCTCTAAAGGGTTCAAGATGGGCAAGGTTGATACTACTCTCTTCACCAAGAAAATTGGCAAAGACTTGTTTGTGTTGCAAATATATGTTGATGATATTATTTTTGGGTCAACCAACCAAGAGTTGTGTGAAGAGTTTGGGAATATGATGGCGAATGAGTTTGAGATGTCTATGATTGGAGAGCTTAGTTACTTCCTTGGTCTTCAAGTCAAGCAAATGAAGAATGGTACTTTCGTGAGTCAAGGCAAGTACATCAAAGATATGCTTAAGAAGTTTGGTCTAGATGATGCAAAAGCTATTAGTACACCTATGGGAACAAATGGACATTTGGATAGTGATGCTAGTGGCAACATGGTGGATCAAAAGTTGTATCGGTCTATGATTGGAAGCTTACTTTATGTGACCGCTTCTAGGCCGGATGTGATGTTTAGTGTATGCATGTGTGCAAGATTTCAAGCTTCACCAAGAGAGAGTCACTTGAAGGCAACTAAAAGAATATTGAGATACTTGAAGCACACACAAAATGTTGGATTGTGGTATCCCAAGGGGTCAAACTTTGAGTTGATTGGATATTCGGACTCCGACTATGCAGGATGCAAGGTTGATAGAAAAAGCACATCGGGCACATGTCAATTACTTGGAAGATCACTTGTATCATGGTCATCGAAAAAGCAAAACAGTGTTGCACTTTCAACCGCCGAAGCAGAATACATATCCGCAGGAAGTTGTTGTGCTCAATTACTTTGGATGAAAGCAACTTTGGATGACTTTGGATTAAATTCAAACAAGTACCATTGTTATGTGACAATGAGAGTGCAGTGAAGCTCACCAACAATCCAGTACAACATTCAAGAACAAAGCACATTGACATTCGCCATCACTTCATAAGAGACCATCAACAAAAGGGTGATATTTCAATTGAGAGTGTTGGTACCGATGATCAACTTGCCGATATATTCACCAAGCCACTTGATGAAAAGAGATTTTGCAAGCTAAGGAATGAATTGAATATACTTGATTTCTCAAATATGAGTTGATGCACCCTCCGTTATATGACATGCCTCTCCTTCAACAAAGCAAAGGTAAAATTGTGTGGCATGACATTCATTCTTGCTAAGGATATGTTTAGTGCATTTAGTCATTCCTTGCATCTTATAGGGTCATTCATGAAAATAAAATACTTTGGATGTACATATGGTACCACTATTGCTTCTATGTTTGATATGATCTAGTGGTAGCATATGACATGCTTATGGGCTTGTGAACCTAGTGTTTGATCTTGGAAACAAGCATTCAAGGGTTTAACCGACGTGAGTAAGATAACCATTGAAAGATGTGTGAAGAAGCTTACTCTAGAGCAAACCGTGTTAAATATCTTATGTTTGTTTGCTAGGTTGAACCACACTTGATCACTCTATTGATTAACTTAACTCCTACTAAAATTGGTGTGCCTTTTATGGTACTTAATGACAAAGGGGGAGAAATGGTTAAGATATATACAACAAAGGGAGGATCAATTAAAATTTGAGCACACAAGTAGGGGGAGCAAGCTCATGAACTTATTGTTGCATTTGAATGTGCATATTCATATGAGTGATTGCATTGCATAAGTTTAAATTCAATACACATGCTTGTGTGATGTATGTTGCATTTGAATGTGCATATTCATATGAGTGATTGCATTGCATAAGTTTAAATTCAATACACATGCTTGTGTGATGTATGCTAGGAATAAATTTTGAATGATGATTTGTGCACTAGCATGCATAAGTGGTAGCTAGATGTGAGTTGCTTTTACAAGTGATACTAGATCCTTTCATATAATGTTGATCTCATGAGGTATCTAGTGTTTGTTTTTAAGTCTAGCTAACCATGGTGCTAAGGATGATGAAAATTGGCAACTCCGATTGGTATCACGCTTCAAAGGTCCATTCTTTACACCTTAGCATCATTTGATAGTATTACTCTCCCACATTTCATATCTATGCATATGTGCCGAACTTGAACCAAACACTATAGCACATATGTAGGGGGAGCTAATACTAGTAGAGGTGATTCAAATTTTCAAATATATATCTTTGTAAAAGGTTGTCATCAATTACCAAAAAGGGGGAGATTGAAAGTCCTTGTTTGGTTTTGGGTAATTGATGTCACCTAGTGTACTAACCATGTCATGAAGTGCTTATGAGCTAGGTTGGTACACATCATATGTGGGAGCTAAATGACGATCATGATATTGGTGGTGATGGCCAAAAGATAGATCAAGCGCCTCACATTTGGAAGACGAAGAAGAGAAAAGCAAAATCCTATGGAGATCAAGGCAAAGGTATAAATAGGAATTTTGTTTTGGCACTCAAGACACCATAGAGGGTGTGAGTGCGTTTAGGATAGATAGCCGTACTATTAAGAGGGGAATATCTCAGTGATCGCGGTTATCAAGTGCCACTAGGTGAATTCATACATGCATATGCATTAGGACCTAGTGTGCTAACTCGAATCCTTTGAAAATGATTGTGAAAATGCTAACACACTTGCACAAGATGATAAACACTTGGTGGTGTTAGCACATTTGCAAAGGAGAAGTTGTTGAAATAGTTTTGGATCAAAACAGAGAAGATAATGGAGTTTTCTGTGTGTTGTCGGTGGTACCGACCCTGGGTTGTCGGTGGTACCGCCCAAGGAGGCAGCGAGCAGACCTCTCTGTTCCGAGGCGGTTTTGGCCTAGCGGTGGTACCGCCATTACCCCGGTAGTACCGGCGGCGGTGGTACCGGCCAGGGGTCGGTGGTACCATGGGCATGAGGTGTTTTGCAGAGCCCTCTGTTTGTTTTGAAAAAGGCCTACCGGTGGTACCGCTATAACCCCGGTACCACCGGGATCGGTTGTACCGGGCCTGGCCGGTGGTTGGCGAGTTTTTCGCGAGGCTCTCTGTTGTTTTCGAAAATGGCTTGCCGGTAGTACCGCCATTACCTCGGTACTACCGCCCACGGTGGTACCGACGCAAGGCGGTAGTGACTGGTTTTTCGCAGAGCTCTCTGGTCGCGGCGCTTTTTGGCCTGGCGGTAGTACCGCCATCACCTCGGTACTACCGACCTCGGAGGTACCGACCGAAGTCGGTGCCTCGCCTAAATCAGCGGGACGTACGGGAAACGGCTAGTTTGACTCTGTCGGTGGTACCGCCCAGGAGGGGTCGGTACTACCGACCATGCGCAGGAAGGTAGGGTTCGGGCCGCCGCCGCCCCTTCCCTATATATTGAACGTGGCCGCCTTTGGGGGGTTCTTCTTGACTCTCTGACTTCTTGAACATCCTCTTGAGCAAGATTTAATCCCTCCCTTCGATCTCTTTGCTTGTTAGTGCGAATCCAAGTGAGATCGAGAGATCCAAGTGCATTTGCTTGTGAGTTTGCATCTAGTGGCACTTGGCGATTGTGTTTTGCTGCGGATATTCTTATTACTCTTGGTGGTTGCCGCCACCTAGACGGCTTGGAGCAGCGGAGGAGATTAGGCACGAGTGGTGATTGTTCGTGGCCATCTCCCGGTGATTTGTAAGGGGTTTCTTGTACCTTCCCCGGCGGAGCGCCAAAGGTAACTCTAGTGGATTGCTCGTAGCTTGTGGATCCCCATCTTGTGTTGGTTGTGCGGCACCCTATTGAGGGTTAGGCGTGTGATGCCTATTAGCGCGTGAACCTCCAAGTGGGTGTATCGCTACAACGGGGACGTAGCTTGCCGGCAAGCAAGTGAACCTCGGAGGAAAAATAATTGTGTCAACTTGTCTCCGTGGTATTCATTGATATTCATTTATTAATCTCTTGCCGGATCGGTATACATACTCCTATCTCTTGTATTTATTCTTGTTACATTCTTGCAAGTATTATTTATATGTTGTTGCTATTCTAGTTTTCCTATCTTGTGTAGTGTTTCACATTGTGGATAGGTGGCTTGCACTTTTGTAGAGCTAGCGCTATCTTTGCTACGCCATTTAGTTGTATAACAAGTTTGTTTAAGTGTTGTTGAAGAATTTCTATAGGCTATTCACCCCCCCCCCTCTAGCCATTTAGGACCTTTCAGCTTGCCTGAGTCATACTTGTGGCCATGATCCGCCTTGCCGAAGACTTGCTTGTTCTTCTTCGGGCAATTGGCGATGAAGTGGTCCAAGCCTCCACACTCGTAGCAGTCACCTCGTCCTCCTCCATGGCGACGGTTCATGCGGTTGTTGTGGAACCGCGAGAACCGGTTGGCAAGCAGGGCCAACTTGATGAGAGACGGCCCGATCTTCCGTGAGGTAGCAATAGGTTCGATTGGTGGAGAACTCGACATTGGCGATCCGGCTTCAAATCAGACACGATTTGAACCCTGCAACCGTTACACCACTGCTCTGTTGGTTATCAACCAAGCACAACTTGATTGACCTCGCCAAGAAGGCTAATCCTGCAAGCGAATCGAAGAACACAAGCAAGAAGGTAAAACACACGCAATCTGAAATTGCAAATATGAATTTCACGAATTTATATAGAGGGTTCAAGAACTCGGTTCCAAAGGACTAATCGACACAGTGGAGGAGATCAAGAACGGGGGCCCTGGATCACTGTAAAAGGATTCGACACCACAGTTACAATGAACGATTCAGTTCCTCGATGGAAAACTAAACTCTAAATAGAACCCAAGACCTAACGACGGAGGCAGCGGCTAATTATAGGGTTTAGGTCGTCGCCCCTGCTGGACGCGCCCCCTAATGGGCTCTAAGACGATACACGGCCCATCGGACCAAAAGACGGTGTCGCAGCACCCTGGCAGATTCTGGACGCTGACTTGTTTTGATGATTCCTGTTGACTCCGGATGTATTTTGACGTGATTCCAAAGCCATTGGTTAGCTTATCAAATTATCTTTCCAAGCATATCTGGTTCGTTGAAAACGGAGTCCGTATGCATCCGGGGCGTTGATTTTACCCGGGTCTGCTCCTGAATTCCGAGGGTGACGAGGTAGCTGAGTTGGAGACGAATTGCAACTTGGGGAAGACCATGGCATCGGTGTGTCCAGCGTGTCGATGTACTCATCACAACTCGTCGTCCGCCATGAACTCCAGTTGCTCCTCTATAACAGAAAGAAGAGATGACAAAGCAAAGCCTCTAGAGGAGTTAGCAGAAGAGCCAGAAACCAAAGCCATCGACGGGCCAGAAGGATTTTCATAAGAAGCCCTCGTCATGGTGTCAATCTCACTGGACTAGAGCTTACTAAAGAGCTCGTCGCACGTGAGAGTCTCATAGTTAGGCGATTCGATGATCGCCTGAACCTTGGAGTCTCACACCGACCGATCGAGAGTGTGTAAAAGCTTGAGAGCCCTCTCATGATCGTCGAAAGGAAACAACTCCTTGTTAGCCCTCACCCTGTTGACAATCAACTAAAAGCGAGCGAATAAACTTTCTATGCTCTCGCCAGGCATGTGTCGAAAGTTCTCATGCTCTCGCTTGTGTGTCTCGTATAGACGGGTTTTGACTTGAGTGGTTCCCTCATGAAAACGCATGAGGGTAGCCCAAATCTCTCGAACCGTAGCGAGGTGAGAAACGCGATCAAACTCAGACATGCTCAAACATGAGAAAAGAGCATTACGAGCTCGGCTATTGGCATCGTGCTCATCAATCTGATGCTGAGTCCCACGAGCAGCCAAGACCACGTAATCTGCAGAGTTGCAAATATCCCAAATCGAAGCACTCATACTCTGAAGATAGGTCGACATGCGTATCTTCCAATACGCATAGTTCGTCCCATCGAAAAACGGCGGTTTGCCCACGCCGCGATCCATGTCAGCTTTTGTGGATCTGGAACCGGCTAAGGTGGAAGATCCTTAACCCACTCCGATACCAATTGAAGGACCAAGAATGCTACCAGAAAGCGACCAGAGGGGGGTGAATGGGAGCCTAAAAATTTCTTTCAAAACTTAGACTTCTGTCTCACAAATCAACCCCCAAAAGCTTCGACCGAAACGTGATGCCTATGACCCTTGGAAGAGGGTGGATGAACCCTAGGATCACAGCGAGGCACCACCAAACGAGAGCAAGCCAAACACCAAAAGCTCTGGCTCGAGTTCAACCCCAAAAACCGACTCCCGAGCGTAGATGGACGGCTACGTCGAGAAGTCTCCAAATACCTATGCTAACAAGTAGCAAAGATACCTAGTGAGGTTCCTTGGTGCACTCTAGGACCAAACGAGAGGTCCGAAAACCAAGCGGAAAAGCCGGGAGAGCAAACGCACTAAAACTTAACACACAGCAGGATCCTGGACTGTCCGCGGGTACGGTCCCGGACTGTCCGCCCTATGTCGTTCTGTCTGTGCTATGATGGCGGACTATCCGCCGGCCAAAAGAGCAAAACAGCACCTCTGCTGAAACAGCTCTGGACAGTCCCGGACTATCCGCGGGTTGCAACGGCGGACTATCCGCCGATCAACATGGACACAATCAGCCGAGACTTGCGGCCACTGATCTAGCCAAATCCCGATGCGCGGACTATCCAAGCCCCAAACGGCGGACTGTCTGCGGCTGTCCAGAGAGAGCGATTTCATTTGCCCTTCTCCCAAATCTCCTCCAATCCAAACAAAAATGAAATCCCTTGATCCCAAACTTGGAGCAAATGATCACAAGATAGTTAGGAGACTATCCCCAAGAAATCATTCGCTCAAATTGACTCAATCAACGGGAAATCAAAAGGGAAGGTGTAGGAACGAAAAAGTTGCCACGAAACTTGAATCGACCCGATCTACTTGTTCGTGAGGGTAGAGTTAAATTCCTTCGGTGGAAATGTTCTCCTCACATCAAAGAACAAGTTGATTCAAGTGGATTCGAAAAAGACGCAGCGAGGAGGGAGATCGAGTGACAGGAAAATCATGGAGAAACGAAGAACGCGAAGAACAAGTTCAAAACGCAAATCAAGACCACGAATTGCCAGCCGAAATTCATCCCCATGAGGAGACAACGGGAATCCAGTCCCGTTTCCGCAAAATCCAAATATATAGAGGTATTGTTCACCGTCTCTGCGGATCTCAGTAGCTACATCAGGGAATGGGAAGCAGGAAACCCTAGAATGAAAATAGCAATGGCTGAGATAGTCTGGAGGGAGGGGCGGCCTCTCCTTATATAGCCTAATACAATTATTCCCCTTCTACCCTTGCAGCTAATGAGCGAGCAGGCTAACCCTAAGGGTATTCCTGACCAACTCAGGGTTGATGTTGATCTGACGGCCACGTCCGCACATCAGGTAGCTTTGCCTCGACGCGACCTCACTGGATGCCGCCACATGCCGCCACTGCGCCGCTCGTCCTTTTCATGGACCTCCCCCCCCCCGTTTTGAGGCCGAAACCGGGAAACCTAGGCCATCCCCCGGTTTTGAGGCCAAAACCGAGAAACCTGTCGTCCGCTGTCCTGTAGAGACGTGCGCCGAGATGTCGCAATCATCCTGGTAACGACGCAGCTGACACCGGTCACGTTGGCGCTCATGCACGGGCGTACGGGACACCAGAGATGTCGCGTCGGGAGCCACTGAGGCGCTGACTGGTCTTGGCAAAGTCCTGCTCAAGGGGGTGGTCGAGGTGGTCGAGGCTCCCACGGGTAGGGTCAAGTCCTGAAAATATGGGAGATGTGTTTGACAATGTGTTGACGCTTACTAATGCTCATAATTAACCATCAACTATTGCATGAAATGACACTAAATGAATCACAAAGCATAGTTGTAGGGTTTGAAACTAACAAGTTCCATGAGTTTTGGTGATCTCACTTGTTTTGTAGGACATCCATGTTTTTACCATATAAAAGTATCTCAAGTGATGAATTGGAGTGCACCATTGCGAAGAGCTCGTCGAGACGATCGAAAAGGACATATCATTAGCTATATTTGGAGTCCCGGATGAAAAGATATTAATTTCGCAATTAAACCTGCAAAAGAAGGATCTAGAAGACACCAGGAGACACCACGAGGCGGCCCGCCACGGGGGCCCACTGGGCCAGACCGACCGGTGGGGCCCACCGACCGGTCGGTCTGCCACGGAGGCCATTTTGCCTCCGCCTTCTGGAATCTTCTTCCACCGCCTCCTAGGATGCATCTCCACCGTCCCTGAAGTCAGTTTGATCCTCTGGCTCTCCGAAATTCGATGAAAGGATCCAAGGGAGAGTTGTAAACGTGACGCGGATCGATGACATGGCGATTCCTTGCCCCCAACTCCACCTCGGGCTATATAAGCAGGCCAGGAGGTGCCCCCAGAAGGCCATCTCCATCTTCATTATTCATCTCCACCTCAGAAACTATGGTTCAAATGTAGAAGTAGAGGTCCCTCTAGATGAATCTCTTCTAGTTCATCTAGATTTAGATCTAGTTCGTCTAGTTCTAGTTCTAGTTGTCTAGTTCATCTAGTTGTAATTAGAGATCCAATTAGAAATAGGAGAAGGAGAGATTAGGGAGGAGCTGCGCTCTAATTCCGGAGGAGTCTTCAGAGATTTGGTATGCCTTTGTATTTTTGCTTATAAGACTTATGCTTTAATATATTTATCTTCTCTATTTACTTTATGCTTTATTATATGATTAGTATAGTTGTTATATCTTGGCATGAGATCTTTGTTCGTATTGAGTGCTCTAGTTATCCTAGGTAATTAGAGTAGTAATCGATAGATTAGACATGGTGTTTAGTCTATAGGTTACCTGAGATTGCACTCAATCCCACGGAATAGTTGTGGTAGCCCCAGGGGTGACAGCTCTATTAGGCCTTCGTAGTCCACCACGTTTGGATTGATGTTTCGTAGAGCTTTTGGCAGCCTTCTCCCAACTACCTTTTTCCCAGTCTTCTTCGAGAGTTGGAAAGGTATTGTTGCTCCAAAATGCCAATGTTTATGACTGCTATCTTTGTTACCTTAGAACCCAAGTAATAGAGAAGTATATAGGAACCTTGATTTCTCCCGTTGTCCTCCCACTATAGTTATCATTATGTGCTTTCATTCATTATCATATCATATATCATTCACTCCTGCTTTAGTCTATTTAGTACTCTGAGTTAGTAGATGCATGATAGTAAGTTATCAGATTCTTGACCCTTGCTTCCCAGTGGTAAAATATAAATAACGATCCTAGAATACTCCTAGTAAAATGCTACAATGGTGTTCTGTGCGCTTGCAGAATCTTTCATATTCTATTTGCACTAACGAACGTCAACAAGCATTTTTGGCGCTATTGCTGGGGAAGCAATTGGTGTAAAGATTTTGATAATGATCTTGATATCTGTTAATTTAGTGTACCACTAGCTTTAGTAGGATTACCCCTTGTTCTGTTGAGTGTGGAATAGACAGGACATCAGAAGTCGTTTCGACATTATGGCAAGATTCCACAAGCATGAAGAACCCAAGGTGCCTGAACATTCAAGATCCATCATTAATCCTGGAACCCTGCCATCTCACAGGTTTGTGCATACATATATATTATTCTAACCATGTGTAGATTGGAGAAAAGGTCACCGTCAAAACAAATCAACTTTCATCCCATGTGATGGATATTTACGCTGCGCCACTCACAAATCCCAGTTGTGAGTCATGGTAAGTATGATAAAGGTGAGACAGTCTTGCTCATGGACTTTAAACTTTATGAGTAGTTATCTTTTTAATTTATTGCATACCACTGCATGTTTACTTTTAATCATTCATCCACTCCATTTAGATTATGTTGTCTCATATCAAGTTCCTTGCATGCATGCATGTCATCTGCATCTAAAAAAATATTTAAAAAAATCCTCACTGTGATCATACTCTTTCATCTCTTTTTGGATAAATCTCTATATGCTTCAATGCCACCTTTGTTTACTCAAGCAAGTTTTAGTTTGAAAGTACTACAAATACTTCCATAGGCTTTTTAAATTAAGCGTGGTGCTTAGGTTCAATAGTCTACCTTAATCAAATTAGACACGGAGTTTGGTTTGACTATTGATTTGAAATTAGCTTGTGTAAACATTGGATATTTTGTTGGACTAACCCCTGTAGAGAACTCTAAATACACTTTGGGAAAGTCCTGAGACGAATTCACATCAGAGATGAAGCAAGGCATACAGTAAACTGCATAATGAAGACTCAGCTCATTCATCATGGATGAAAAAAAATGTGAGTATTAAAATTTATTTAAATTCATCTTCTACTGCAAGTTATCTTTTGCCTTGAACCATTATAAATGCAGCCAACACATAAAATGCTAGTCTATGCTAAAGTAATCCTAAAATTATCTTTTCATTAGCATGGATGAATAACACATAAGTTGTGGATGACAACCCATGTTTCAAATTCACTGCAATCCTTCGGGTATATGTCCACTAACATTTTGTAGGAGATGAGATTTGCTTATTCATGGTATGAACTTAAAGATCCAAAACCCAACCCGTGGATAGACAAAACTCATCATCAGACAAATCACTAGTGATGTCGAAGGCAGCCAAGCTTTGAGCCATTCCAAGGCCTAAGCTAGGACACTGATGACGAGCAGGATGCAACTCACCCCGTATGGATCAATCTGCGCCTACGCTCATCATTATCGAAGACATCAACACCGACACCAACAACAAATATCAAGGTGACGATATGCCACTACATTATAACATCTATGTGTCATCCGAAGGAAGTCTGTTGGTGGTTCACTATGAAGACAAGCAGTGGAAGTTCTTCTCACTTCTAATCATTGCAACACAAGAGCTAGTTTGGGGTATGAGGTGGAACGACTTCAACAACAACAAAGTCTACAAATTCAACTCATGAACATGTTGTTGAAGAAATCTGGACATCCACCTACATCACAAGCTAGCTTGGGGGAGACACAATTCCGTTGTCTAGATTTGCTTCACGATCAAGGAGGGGAAGGAGAAATCCAGCTTTAACACTTTGATCAGTACAAGCCACTGGACGCTATCCCAATGAAGGAGAAGAATATGATCCATCATGCGGATACATGGGTGTATGTCGGGTCTCTGAGTGATGAGTGATTGTCAACTGGGGTGATGCGCATGTTCTTTGGCTTGTGTTGTGCAGGTGTCGAGCACGGATGCAGTGATCGACGGCGAGGTGAAGGTCAAGTAGAGACGTGCCGTGCCGATGGACCGAGAGTGGCGAAGGGCGGACGTGAGGCTTGGACTGAGGGACCGGTGGCTCGAGGATCAGCTGTGGTGGTTGGCAGCCTGGGACAGCGACGAGCGAAGACTTGCGGTCATGTGTTGCCTAAGTCGTGGACTTGGGGACACGTGTCGGTGGATGGGGTGCACGGGCGGTGCATCCCCTCTACGACGTCGGTTTGGTGGTAGAGCCAGGGAAAAACCATCGGGTGGACGGTTTCCAGGTTTGGGCCTCAAAACCTGGGTGCGGATGGTTTCCGAGTTTGGCGACAAAACTCGAGCTGAGGACGGTTTCCAGGTTTGGGCCTCAAAACCTGGGTTCTGAGGGTTTGCTGAGTTTGACCTCAAAACTCAGATGCTGGTGGGCTGGTTTCCCGGTTTGGGCCTCAAAACCGGGGGTTGGCTGGAAAAGGCTGGTTTCCCGGTTTGGGCCACAAAACCGGGGGTGCAGAGTGAGGGCGACACGTGGCGGCAATCTGGAGGTTGCGTCGAGGCAACGCTTCGTATTGTGCGGGCGTGGCCGTCGGAACCACCGAGTTGGTCCAGAATAACCCTAGGGTTTAGCTGGTTCGCTCTGTAATTAGAATAGTGAGGGGTAGAGTAGGAATTAGACTTAGGTTAGTATTAGGATAAGTAGAGGGAGACACCCTCCTCCCTTCCTATCTCAGTCATTTGCTCTTTCGCACTTAGGGTTTCCTGCTCTCCCATTCCCTGCTGTAGCTAGCTGAGATCCACAGAGAGACTCACCTCTGTGTACTGTTGATTTCGAGGAAGTGAGGCCGTAACCTCACGGTTGTAGCGTGTGTTTGCGCTACGGCTGCAGATCGTTGTGGTGATTCGCGTTTTGGTTCGTGTTCTTCGCGTTCTTCGTTTCTTAGCGATTTTCCCGTCACTCGATCTCCCTCTCTAGTGCGTCTTTGCGAAATCTGTTTGAATCAACTTGTTTGTATTTGAAAGGAGATCATTTCCACCGAAGGAATTCATCTAACTCCTTACGAACAAGTAGATCGGGTTGATTTCGTTTTCGTGGCACTTTTTCGTTCATCCACCTTCCCTTTTGATTTCCCGGTGATTTGGTTGATTTGAGCGGATGATTTCTTGGGGATAGTCTCCTAACTACCTCGTGATCATCTTCTCCAAGTTTGGGAACTTGGGATTTTGAGTTGGATCGGATTTGGAGAGATTTGGAGAGAAGGCGACCAAAATCGCCCTCTCTGCAAGGTCGCGGACAGTCCGCGGTTTTGACCGGCGGACAGTCCGGGCGTCGGGGGAGCAGCCTGTTCAGTGGCTGAGTTCCTCGGTCGGGTCACTGTTCATTAACCGGCGGACAGTCCGTCGTTGTGATTGGCGGACAGTCCGGGACTCGTCCAGCAAGGGTTCAGCAACCTTGCTGTTTTGGTGTTTCTGCCGGCGGACAGTCCGGGACTGCTTGGCGGACAGTCCGGGAACCTGCTGTGTTCACCGGTTTAGTGCGTTTGCTCTCCCGGCTTTTCGGTTTGGTTTCCGGACTTCTCGTTTGGCCCTATAGTTGACCAAGAAACCTTTCTAGGTATCTTTGCTACTTGTTAGCATCGGTATTTGGGGATCTCTCGACGTAGCCGTCTATCTACGTTCGGGACTTGGTTTTTGGGGTTGTGTTCGAGCCAGAACTTTTGGAGTTTGGTTTGCTTCTTCTTGGTGGTGCTCCGCTGTGATCCTAGGGATCATCCACCCTCTTCCAAGGGTCGTGAGCATCACGGTTTCGGTCGCCGTTTCTCGGGGTTGATTTTGGGACATTTGGCCAAAGTTTCTAAAGGAAAATTTTGAGCTCCCATTCACCCCCCCCCCCTCTGGTCGCCTTGCTAGAGCTTTCTCGGTCCTTCAATTGGTATCGAAGCAGGTTAAGGATCTTCCACCTTAGCCGGTTCTAGATCCACGGAAGGCGACATGGATCGCGGCGTGGGCAAACCGCCGTTCTTTGATGGGACGAACTATGCGTATTGGAAGATACGCATGTCGGCCTATCTTCAGAGCATGGGCTCTTCTGTTTGGGAGATTTGCAACAGGGATGATTACGTTGTCTTGGTTGCTCATGTTACTCAGCTTCAGATAGATGAGCACGATGCCAATAGCCAAGCGCGTAACGCTCTTTTCTCCTGTTTGAGCATGTCTGAGTTTGATCGAGTTTCTCACCTCCCCACGGCTCGTGAGATTTGGGCTACCCTCATGCGCTTCCATGAGGGAACTTCTCAAGTCAAATCTCATCTCTACGAGTCGCACAAGCGGGAGTACGAGAACTTTCGACACATGCCTGGCGAGAGCATAGAGAGTATATTCGCTCGCTTTCAGGTTATTGTCAACAAGATGAGAGCTAACAAGGAGTTGTTGCCTTTTGACGATCATGAGAGGGCTTTGAAGCTTTTGCACACTCTTGATCGGTCAGTGTGGGACTCAAAGGTCCAGGCGATCATCGAATCGTCTAACTATGAGACCCTCACTTGCGACGAGCTCTTTAGTAAGCTCAAGTCTAGTGAGATTGACGCCATGTCGAGGGCTTCTTATGAAAATTCTTCTGGCCCGACTATGGCTTTGGTTTCTGGTTCTTCTGCTAACCCCTCTGCTGGCTTTGCTCTTTCGTCTCTCTTTTCTGTCACAGAGGACCAGCTTGAGTCGTTGGGGGATGACGAGTTGGCAATGCTCGCCAACCGGTTCACGCGGTTCCACAACAACCGCATGAACCGTCGCCGCGGAGGAGGACGCTCAGGATGCTATGAGTGCGGCGACTCCGACCACTTCATCGCCAACTGCCCCAAGAAGAAGCATTCATCTGGGAAGGGCGATCATGGGCAAAAGTATGACTCCCGCAAGCGCAAGGAGAAGTACGTCCCCCCGAGGCACAAGCGGAGGGGCGGCTTTGACAAGGAGTACATCAAGAAGTACTTGGAGAAGGCCCAGGCTGAGCAGCGTGCGTTCTTTGCCACGCTCAGCGACATCGACGGCTCGGATGATGACTCCGCTTGCTCAAGCGATGACGAGTCCGAGAAGAAGAAGAGGATCGAGGACAAGCTGAACGGTCTCCGCTTCTTCACCGACGATGACGGCTTCTGCACCATGGCGCTTGGTGATGAAGTCGACGGCAAGCTGGAGCACACCCCTCGGGACGACGACGACGATGACACCTCCCAGGTATCCCTCACCCACGATGAACTCTTTGCTGAGAATGAGAAGCTTACCGCCGCCTTGCTTAGTCAGGATAAGCTGCTTAGGCGTGCCGCTAGAGAACGCAAGGAGTTTAGGCAGAAGTGGGAGGATACGGTGAGAGAGCTTGAGTTTGCCAAGTCCACTGTAGTCGTGTCGGAGGAGGTTGAGTGTGAGATGTGCACCACGCACATGACTGACCTTCTCACTTTGAGAGGTAAGTATGCTGCGTTGGTAGGAGAGGTGGATGAGCTGAAGGCTAGACCTTCTCTGTTGGGTGCGTGCAAGACTTGTCCTGTCTTGCAATCTGAGTTGGCAGAGAAGAATGCCAAGATTGTGTCTCTTGAGGAGGCCAACTCAGGTAGCACTTGTGTGTCCAAGTGCGCTTTGTGTGAGGGTTTGGAGATGGAGATTGCGAATGTCAAGCATGGCAAGATGCAAACCGAGGAGGAAAACACATACCTTCGAACCATCTTGTCATGGGTCTCTTGTAGTGAGCCGCAGCTCGGGATGATGATCTCCCAATTTAAGCGAGCTGCTGGAGGTTCTGGTGTAGGTCTTGCTCAGGGTGTTGATCTTTATGCTTTTGGGAAGATTGGAGAGTCGAGTGGTCTGAATCCTAGTGAGAAGCCCAACTCCACCACTACTCCCAAACTGACCAAGCTTCCACCCAAAGAGCCCGTCAAGCCTACCACCAAGGATGGGGTATTTGAGGAATCTCCGAGAGCTCCACCCAAGAACCAAGTGTGGCATCCCAAACCCAACCACCTAAAGAACAAGCTGGATACAATGCCACCTATCCAGGAGGAGTTGCCACAGAAGGGCAAAGTGATCCACACCCACAGCCATGAGTACCAACAACCCCCTTTGCGTGCGGTGAGGTATCATTGTAACTTCTGTGGGAGAGATGGACACTTGAGCGGTTTCTGCTTTAGGCGCAAGAAAGAGGTGCGTCGTGCTCGGGAGATGAACAACACGGACATGTACCATCCTTTCAATGATGTACATGTGCCAAATGTTCAGAGGAATGCTCTGAGGAGAGCAGCTAGGCCCAGAGGTCCAGAACCTCAAGTTCCCAGGCCTAGGCAGCAGAGAGCTCCGAGGAGAGATGCTAGGCCTAGAGGCGCAGTGCCTCAAGTTGCTAGGCCGAGGCCTCGTAGAGAGCGTGCCCGGCGGGAGCCTGCAGTTGTAGGCTATGGACCCCGTGGCGGAGGCTTTGTAGTTGAGCGTTTTCCCCCACCGCGTTTTGAGTATCGCGATGGACGCTCCTCCCTTAGCGGACCACGTTTTCCTCTACGTGGTGATCGCTCCTCTCGCAGACGTGCTAGGAATGGTTTTTCTGCTAACCATTCTTTTGAGCAACCGGCCCAACACTGGTATTCTTCCTACTTCACTAACCCCAGTGTTGGACCGTATGCTCACCCTATGTCTTTTTATTGATGTAGGTAAAACGGTTGGAGGACATTTGGTTGGTGGATTCCGGTTGCTCGAGGCACATGACCGGAAACGCCAAGTGGTTCTCCAGCCTTAGCCTTGTTGCTGGAAAGGAGTACATAACCTTCGGCGACAATAGCAAAGGTAAGGTATTGTCTGGCGGGTCGGTGCGAGTTAATGAGCATTTTGTGTTGCGCGATGTTGCTCTTGTTTCTAACTTGCATTTTAACCTTCTTTCTGTTTCGCAACTCTTTGACGATGACTATGAGATTCGTTTTAAACCGAATCTCAGTCGTATTTTGGATCCTCAGGGCAATCTTGTATGTTTGATTTTGCCCTTTGGAAAAGTCTTTCGTGCGAATTTCTCGGAGTCTTTTGGCACTTCTCGTTGTCTTGTGGCTGGACCTTCCTCCTCTGATCTTTGGAAGTGGCATAGGAGACTTGGACATTTGAGCTTTGACTTGCTTGCAAGGCTTAGTTCACTTGGCCTAATCCGAGGATTGCCCAAGTTGCATATGGAGAAGGACCTTGTTTGCCACTCCTGTAGACACGGGAAGATGGTTGCCGCTCCCCACCATCCAGTGACTCAGGTCATGACCAAGCGCCCTGGAGAGCTTTTGCACATGGACCTTGTTGGTCCGGCTCGGGTGAGCTTGGTTGGGGGGAAGTGGTATGTGCTTGTGGTTGTTGATGACTTTTTGAGATATTCGTGGGTCTTCTTTTTAGCTGAGAAGACCGAGACTTTCTCCTTTGCTCGCAATCTAATTTTGCGTCTTCAGAATGAGTTCCCTTTGAACTCGATGCGAGCAATTCGGAGTGATAATGGTTCCGAATTCAAGAATTCGGATTTTGAGAAGTTTTGTAACTGTTTGGGTTTAGAGCATCAGTTTTCTTCCCCCTACACACCCCCTCAGAATGGTGTTGTAGAGAGGAAGAATCGGACCCTTGTTGAGATGGCCAGGACGATGCTCGATGAGCATAGGACTCCTAGGCGATATTGGGCCGAAGCTATGAGCACTGCATGCTACATTTCCAATCGCATTTTTCTCCGAGCTTTCTTGAAAAAGACTTCTTATGAGCTGCGTTTTGGAAAACTGCCCAAGGTGAGTTATTTTCGAGTTTTCGGTTGCCATTGTTTTATATTGAAGAAAGGCAACCTGGACAAATTCGAGTCTCGCTCTTCTGACGGAGTATTTTTGGGTTATGGCACTCACACTCGCGCATACCGTGTACTTAACCTTGATACTAACTGAGTCATGGAGACATCAGATGTCACCTTCGACGAGACCATGGTTTGTCCTTCTTCTCGTTTTGAGCGTGCAGGTGATCATGAGGTTGGTGAGCCTCTTTTTGATGACGAGGACGAGGGTGCTGAAGGTATGGATGATCTAGCACCCCCTCCACCTGTTGTGCCGCAAAGAGCGGCTTCTACGACGACTCACGGCCCCGACACCTCTTCTTCCTGGGGGCCGTGGGATCCGCCACCCCGAGCGGTACCATTTGTACCCGGGGAGGCACCAGCTGCTGTTGAGGGGGAGGCTACTTCAGCTCGGGAGGCGCCTCGACACATTCAGCACCAGCACCCGCCTCAGCAGATGATCGGCAACATCGACGAATGGGTTACTCGGTCCAGGTCATAGCACATCTCTCACTTCGCTCATTCTGCTTTTGTTGCTAATTTTGAGCCCCGAGATGTTGGACACGCTTTGACGGATCCGGACTGGGTCAATGCCATGCATGAGGAGTTAGAAAATTTTGAGAGAAATCGGGTTTGGGTTCTAGTTCCTCCTCCTCCTAACTGTAATCCTATTGGGACAAAATGGGTTTTCAAAAACAAACAAGGATAGGATGGCCACATTGTGAGGAACAAAGTGCGTCTTGTGGCCAAGGGTTATAGTCAGAAGGAGGGGATAGACTTTGAGGAGACTTTTGCTCCCATAGCTCGTTTGGAGGCTATTAGGATACTCTTGGCTTTTGCTGCATCCAAAGGTTTTAAACTCTTTCAAATGGATGTCAAGAGTGCCTTCTTAAACGGCTACATAGAAGAGGAAGTGTATGTTGAGCAACCCCCCGGTTTTGAAAATCCCAAGTTTCCAAACCATGTTTTTAAACTTCACAAAGCTTTATATGGTTTGAAACAAGCCCCTAGAGCCTGGTATGATAGATTGAAAACCTTTTTGCTTGCTAAGGGTTTTAAAATGGGATGTGTGGATAAAACGCTCTTTCTCCTCAAGCAAGGCAAAGACACTCTCTTGGTCCAGATTTACGTGGATGATATCATTTTCGGTGGTTCTTCTCACGCTTTGGTTGCCAAGTTTGCAGATATTATGAGCAGGGAGTTCGAGATGAGCATGATGGGCGAGCTGACATTCTTTCTCGGATTGCAAATCAAGCAATCCCGAGAGGGGACGTTTGTGCACCAGGGCAAGTACACCAAGGACTTGCTGAAGCGGTTCAATATGGGTGAGGCCAAGCCTCTTCCAACACCCATGTCGACAACGACTGCCCTGGATGCGGACAAGGATGGAGAAGCAGTGGACCAGAAGGAGTACCGAAGTATGATCGGGTTGCTCCTCTACCTGACGGCGACACGCCCGGACATCCAGTTCGCGGTGTGTCTGTGTGCGCGCTTTCAGGCGTCGCCGCACACCTCTCACCGTCAGGCGGTGAAGCGGATTTTCAGGTACCTTCGTTTCACACCTGAGTTTGAGATTTGGTATTCTGCTTCCTCCACCCTCTCCCTTTGCGGTTATTCGGATGCCGATTTTGCTAGTTGCCGTATTGAGCGCAAGTCCAGTTCTGGGACTTCCCAGTTTATTGGTTCTTCTCTTGTTTCGTGGTCTTCTCGCAAGCAGTCTAGTGTCGCCCAGTCTACCACGGAGGCTGAGTATGTTGCTGCGGCTAGCTGCTATTCCCAGTTGCTCTGGATGATGGCCACTTTGCGTGATTTTGGTCTGAGCTTTTCTCGCGTACCGTTGCTTTGTGACAGCACGAGTGCCATTAGCGTTGCTAAGAACCCCGTGCTTCACTCGAAGACCAAACACATTGATGTGCGCTTTCATTTTCTGCGAGACCACCAGGAGAAGGGTGATATCGACCTTCGCCATGTCGATACTCATCATCAACTGGCTGATATTTTCACCAAGCCTTTAGACGAATCAACCTTTAATCGGTTGAGGGGTGAGCTTGGTGTGTGTTTCCCCTTTTAGTTGGGGGAAACATTTTGGTTCTTGTATAATAGACTGACTCTTTTTCGTTTGTCTTTCTTTTCTTTTGCACTTCAGCATACGCATTTACAGTCTGAGCTTCATGTTTATAATCACTAGAATGTAACTATGCTCTATGTGGTATGCTCCGATGCTTATGATGATGCTCGTAGCTTATGCTCCTTCTGATCACTAGTACATGCTGTGAGCTGAGCTGTTTTTGAAATGGTGAACTTGCTTAATAACTTAAAATCTGAAAATGTTCACCATTGAGATTTGCAACTAGCATGTGTAGGATGTGTTGAGTTCACTCGTGCTTTTCATATATGCTAGGTTGCTATGTCTCTAGTTCTGAGTCATTCACTTGCTTGGTCTGTTCATATCATGTTTAAAATTTGAACCAAGTTTTAGTGAATTGAAAAGATCGAGATGGGATTGCTTGTCAACACATCACGGTATCGAGACGGTTTCTCATTGCACCTTGAGTTAAACTTGAGCCGTATAGTGTATGACCGAAACCATAGCTTTAAGCTTCTGATTGCTTCGGCATAGGCTTCGCTCGGTTGAAAAGTTAGGCAATGACAAGCTTTCAACCTCTCGCAATCACATGCTAATAATTGAACTTGTGTAATTTCACCGCTGCAACTCCGATCTAAATTTGAAATCACAAGTGTATGTTTCATTCTTAAGCATGATGATTGAACTTTGCTAGGGGTAGTTCACCTTGTATACATGTTTAGCACTTATTCAGACTCCTGTTTACACCTTGCTAGTGCTATTTTGATGGTGAATACCTTTTGACTCAAAACTGCTCTTTTCCGCTCATATGTTCATATTTCATATCTGGTGATCAGTTTGAGCCTTTGCTGAGCTTTGCTGTTATTGAGTCCTTAGAGCTATACTGTTTAGAGCATCTTTGCATTCTTTTGACTGTATGCCTGAAGCTGCTAACTTGCATTTTGACTCATATGCATGTTGGAAGGAGGAGACCCTCCCTAGTTCGCACTTTTGTTGGTGCCTTTTCTGGTGGGGAGAGCCTTTTTCCTTGACTCGTGCATTTTCAACTAAGGGGGAGAATCTTTGCAAATCATATGTGCTTCCCGAGTGTTCATTTGAGGGGGAGTGTTTTCTTGGTTGTATGCACTAGTCGAGGGGGAGCTTGAGCTTTGCTGTCTCTTGTTGGCCGAAAGGCATCGGTATCGAGCTTTCTTTGCTAGTTGTGTTGAGCCTCTGTGCCTCTATCTTGAGGGACTAGCATTTTGCTTCGATATTGTCAGTTGAGATTTGCTAGCGGTGTTGAGCCTGTTCTACCTCTTCTTGAGGGCTAGCTTTGCTTTGCTTGGTTGCGTCGAGCCGTTGCCCATGTCTTTGGGGACCAAGTTGTCTTGCTCTTTCCACTTGACCTTCTTCGGCTTTGCTATGCTTTTGGGTCATTTGGTCGAGTTCTCTCTTCTCCTTCTTCCTTCTTCTCTTTCTACTATGATTTGTGTTGATAGTTGACAATGCACTCATCAAGGGGGAGATTGCGGATACATGGGTGTATGTCGGGTCTCTGAGTGATGAGTGATTGTCAACTAGGGTGATGCGCATGTTCTTTGGCTTGTGTTGTGCAGGTGTCGAGCACGGATGCAGTGATCGACGGCGAGGTGAAGGTCAAGTAGAGACGTGCCGTGCCGATGGACCGAGAGTGGCGAAGGGCGGACGTGAGGCTTGGACTGAGGGACCGGTGGCCCGAGGATCAGCTGTGGTGGCTGGCAGCCTGGGACAGCGATGAGCGAAGACTTGCGGTCATGTGTTGCCTAAGCCGTGGACTTGGGGACATGTGTCGGTGGACGGGGTGCACGGGCGGTGCATCCCCTCTACGACGTCGGTTTGGTGGTAGAGCCAGGGAAAAACCATCGGGTGGACGGTTTCCAGGTTTGGGCCTCAAAACATGGGTGCGGATGGTTTCTGAGTTTGGCCACAAAACTCGGGCTGAGGACGGTTTCTAGGTTTGGGCCTCAAAACCTGGGCTCTGAGGGTTTGCTGAGTTTGACCTCAAAACTCAGATGTTGGTGGGCTGGTTTCCTGGTTTGGGCCTCAAAACCGGGGGTTGGCTGGAAAAGGCTGGTTTCTCGGTTTGGGCCACAAAACCAGGGGTGCAGAGCGAGGGCGGCACGTGGCGGCAATCTGGAGGTTGCGTCGAGGCAACGCTTTGTATTGTGCGGGCGTGGCCGTCGGATACACCTACCACCGAGTTGGTCCAGAATAACCCTAGGGTTTAGCTGGTTCGCTCTGTAATTAGAATGGTGAGGGGTAGAGTAGGAATTAGACTTAGGTTAGTATTAGGATAAGTAGAGGGAGACACCCTCCTCCCTTCCTATCTCAGTCATTTGCTCTTTCGCACTTAGGGTTTCCTGCTCTCCCATTCCCTGCTGTAGCTAGCTGAGATCCGCAGAGAGACTCACCTCTGTGTACTGTTGATTTCGAGGAAGTGAGGCCGTAACCTCACGGTTGTAGCGTGTGTTTGCGCTACGGCTGCAGATCGTTGTGGTGATTCGCGTTTTGGTTCGTGTTCTTCACGTTCTTCGTTTCTCCGTGATTTTCCCGTCACTCGATCTCCCTCTCTAGTGCGTCTTTGCAAAATCCGTTTGAATCAACTTGTTCGTATTTGAAAGGAGATCATTTCCACCGAAGGAATTCATCTAACTCCTTAAGAACAAGTAGATCGGGTTGATTTCGTTTTCGTGGCACTTTTTCGTTCATCCACCTTCCCTTTTGATTTCCCGGTGATTTGGTTGATTTGAGCGGATGATTTCTTGGGGATAGTCTCCTAACTACCCCGTGATCATCTTCTCCAAGTTTGGGAACTTGGGATTTTGAGTTGGATCGGATTTGGAGAGATTTGGAGAGAAGGCGACCAAAATCGCCCTCTCTGCAAGGTCGCGGACAGTCCGCGGTTTTGACCGGCGGACAGTCCGGGCGTCGGGGGAGCAGCCTGTTCAGTGGCTGAGTTCCTCGGTCGGGTCACTGTTCATTAACCGGCGGACAGTCCGCCGTTGTGATTGGCGGACAGTCCGGGACTCGTCCAGCAAGGGTTCAGCAACCTTGCTGTTTTGGTGTTTCTGCCGGCGGACAGTCCGGGACTGCTTGGCGGACAGTCCGCCCCTGCCGCGGACAGTCCGGGACTGAGGGTCCGGACAGTCCGGGAACCTGCTGTGTTCACCGGTTTAGTGCATTTGCTCTCCCGGCTTTTCGGTTTGGTTTCCGGACTTCTCGTTTGGCCCTATAGTTGACCAAGAAACCTTTCTAGGTATCTTTGCTACTTGTTAGCATCGGTATTTGGGGATCTCTCGACGTAGCCGTCTATCTACGTTCGGGACTTGGTTTTTGGGGTTGTGTTCGAGCCGGAACTTTTGGAGTTTGGTTTGCTTCTTCTTGGTGGTGCTCCGATGTGATCCTAGGGATCATCCACCCTCTTCCAAGGGTCGTGAGCATCACGGTTTCGGTCGCCGTTTCTCGGGGTTGATTTTGGGACATTTGGCCAAAGTTTCTAAAGGAAATTTTTGAGCTCCCATTCACCCCCCCCCCCCTCTGGTCGCCTTGCTAGAGCTTTCTCGGTCCTTCACATCACTCATTCTTGGAAGATCATTCTTGAACACCACGAATGTGTCATCTATGTCGGACCTGGAGACGTCCACTTTTGGATCTTCGATCAAAAGGTTCGCTGCTTCATCAACAGCTACACCATTTATGAGCAGCCGAAGGAAACAAAGAGAAGACGTTGACTCAATCGATAAAGAAAGAACCAACTGCCAGGAATTGAGGAGGACATCATGAAGGATGAATCCAGTGCACTGGAAGAATTCAAAGATGGAGAGATAGTACCCGAGCCTAAAAATCAAGAGAATAATTGACAAAGCCTCCATCGTCTAGACCTATTGAGAATAAGACTCAGCTAGCCCACTGTGAGATAGACAAGAGAAGACAAGCCATTCATGAAGTCAACCAGCTAGACAAGAGAAGCTTCCACAAGGTGGTTCGACGCAATCACTCTTCAATGATAAAGTATCATTTTAAGGTAAGTAACCATCACTTTAAAAGTTTCTCTTTGATTCTAGTATACACATAAATAAAGAACCAAACATGTTTAAGTTGCACCTCACTTGATCCAACCTAATCAACTCAACATGTTCAGTTCTTTACTCTTTGTTCTTAGCTTTACTCTTTTGAATCTCACTATCGTAACCAAATGAGCTAAAATATTGTGCATCTAACCTTTGGAAGATGATATATCACAATCATGAAAAGATCGACACATTATGCATAGATTATCCTTCCTTGGGTTAAGCGATCTAATTTGTTAAATATTTTAAGATGTTACTTTCATGCTCATCTTCTGATCGTATCACTCATGTTAAGTTTGAATAGAACACATAAACAACAAGTTTATCTTGTGCAATGTGCCTAAGGTTAGAGAGGAATGAACAAAACTTTTGGTTATGTTGGTGTTTTTCCACCAACAGAGCCCATGCACTTGATCTCTACCTTGTCTTTATGAGCAGGACACACTCTTGAGCAAAACATGGAGGAGTTTGTCAACTCCCAAATTCTACAGAGTGAAGGTCCTGGATCTACAAGAATATGCGCACTGAGCAAGATGCTGCCAGCTTTCACAATTAATGTTTCACTTAAAATTGTTGGGCGAATGAAGAACATGGGTGACACCATATCAAGAGGTGTAGTTATCAAGGTCTACATATCAGGATCAAATGACGCACCTCAGGAATGAACATGGTGAGAAGTCCTGTTCAGAGGACTTAAAACATTGAACCCTCACCGAAAGGTAAAATCGATAGTTATCCATATTTATCTTTTCTGCATTAGTTTCTCTTTTGCATGTTTACTTCTCATCATTATTCCTCCATAGCATATTTACTTTTCTGCATTAGCATTGCATAAAAAAAGAGAAAATATTTTACTTTTTGCACTGCATCATAAAACCTAAAGCCCCATGTGAATAATTCTATGGTGTGTAAAAACCCACATGAAATATTCATCATGGTGGCATAAAAATAAATAAATATGCATACATTCATCCTATTACATTTTCTCTTGCATCATAAAAAATATTAAAATACAAAAATATTGAGAAAGAGATCTTACTGAAACTCTAGACAACTAAGGCTTAAGTGGCCAACCACTAATGCTTAATCTGTTCCACAAGTTTTGTTGTGTATTTGAGTTTCACAGGATTAAAGACCAAGAAAAGCTAACGAGCAAGTGGATGTTCCATCCACTATTGGAGCACTATTTCAACAAACAACGTCAATCAATGCTCCGATAGAGGAAGGATATTTTTACCACCAGTCCGCTACATTACAAGATCGAACGACTACGTCAACATTCAGCTTGGGGGAAAACAACCCCGTGTATCCAGGTAAGTATATTTATCCTCTTAAGTTTTTATTTCTATAAATAAATTAAAAAAAAAATATGAGCACATGAAGGCTCACCCTTAAAAAGAAAAATAACAAAAATATTTGGGCACATGAAGGCTCGATGTGATCGAAGGGATTAGCTTGGCGAAGACGCACCCTCGTTATCTTCGTGATTAAGGTATGTCTTATTACTATCTTAATATTTTTAAATAATAGATTATAGTGTGTGTGTTAGATTAAATAAATAAAGCATGTCGAATCTGAAGAACTCTCTCTCTAATTTCTTAAAATGGAAATGATGAATAGTTGTTCTATTGTATTTCTTTCTAGTACCTAGCCTTTAAGCATGAGTTCTCTTAAGTTTAAAAATTAATGATGCCTTGAAATGAAATTAAATATATGGGTAGCAAATGCTTGATCCAGAGTCTAGGTAATTGACAGATATGATATGTGATAATTTGAGCTACTGTTATCTTGTTCTAAAACAACACTAGAGTTCCGGAGAGTTTCCAATATTAATATGACCAATAATTGCATTGAGTTAAATTAAGCTTTGTTGACCCTATGAGAAGTTATCATACTATTGAATTGAGATCACTTACACATTTCATCCATCTTTCGCATAAATGCTCATGATTATCTATTCCTATCCTCTCAAAAGTTTGTTGGAAGCATATGGCCATTGAAAAAAAGGAGAAAAAAACGAGGAAATAAAAAGGGACAAGTGTCCGAAACATCAAAAAGATAGATCCCGAGGAAATAAAAAGGGACAAGTGTTCGGAACCTCAAAAAAAAGAAAAATAATAATATAATAATATGAATATCAGAAAAAAAAATGGGCACGTGCCCGACAGTAGAATTAGCCTGATAGCCATGTGTCTCTAATAGACAGAAGAGAGTGATATATTCAAAAGAGCATCTGCCTCCATTTTTCATACACATGCACTTCTCGATTCAATGGTGTGGTTGACTTTCTCTTTGGATCCATTGTTTAATTTGACAACATATGTTTTTAAGCTTTTTGAAAATTCATAAAAACTCCGGGATAATGGTGAAGTAAAAGAGCTAGAGACATAGTGCTTGATTTGATCGTTTTATCTTTCAATTACTCAAAATTCAAGGTAAAGTACTAAGCCCCCTGATGAATATTATGATATCTTTTTTTAAATCCAAATGAGAACTTTTGTTTGAATGCATGAGTACTTGTTAGAAGTGCAAATATTGTAGCAACTCCTGATCCACTGTTGAGTTTGACTTTACTAAGGGACTAGCAAAGGGTAAGCTTGGGGGAACTTGTTGACGCTTACTAATGCTCATAATTAACCATCAACTATTGCATGAAATGACACTAAATGAATCACAAAGCATAGTTGTAGGGTTTGAATCTAACAAGTTCCGTGAGTTTTAGTGCTCTCACTTGTTTTGTAGGACATCCATGTTTTTACCATATAAAAGTATCCCAAGTGATGAATTAAAGTGCACCATTATGAAGAGCTCGTCGAGACAATCGAAATGGACATATCATTTGCTATATTCGGAGTCCCGGATGAAAAGATATTAATTTCGCAACGAAACCTGCAAAAGAAGGATCTAGAAGACACCAGAAGACACCACGAGGCAGCCCGCCACCGGGGCCCACTGGGCCAGACCGACCGGTGGGGCCCATCGACCGGCCGGTCGGCCATGGAGGCCGTTTTTCCTCCGCCTTCTGGAACCTTCTTCCACCGCCTCCTAGGATGCATCTCCACCATCCCTAAAGTCGGTTTGATCCTCCGGCTCTCCAAAATTCGATGAAAGGATCCAACGGAGAGTTGTAAATGTGACGCGGATCGATGACATGATGATTCCTTGCCCCCTACTCCACCTTGGGCTATATAAGCAGGCCAGGAGGTGCCCCAGAAGGTCATCTCCATCTTCATTATTCATCTCTACCTCAGAAACTAGGGTTCTAATGTTGAAGTAGAGGTCCCTCTAGTTGAATCTCCTCTAGTTCATCTAGATTTAGATCTAGTTCGTCTAGTTCTAGTTCTAGTTGTCTAGTTCATCTAGTTGTAATTAGAGATCCAATTAGAAAGAGGAGAAGGAGAGATTAGAGAGGAGTTGCGCTCTAATTCCAGAAGAGTCTTCAGAGATTTGGTATGCCTTTGTATCTTTGCTTATAAGACTTATGCTTTAATATATTTATCTTCTCTATCTACTTTATGCTTTATTATATGATTAGTATAGTTGTTATATCTTGGCTTAGGATCTTTGTTCGTATTGAGTGCTCTAGTTATCCTAGGTAATTAGAGTAGTAATCGATAGATTAGACATGGTGTTTAGTCTATAGGTTACCTGAGGTTGCGCTCAATCCCACGGAATAGTTGTGGTAGCCCCAGGGATGACAGCTTTGTTAGGCCTTCGTAGTCCACCATGTTCGGATTGATGTTTCGTAGAGCTTTTGGCAGCCTTCTCCCAACTACCTTTTTCCCAGTCTTCTTCGAGAGTTGGAAAGGTATTGTTGCTCCAAAATGCTAATGTTTATGACTACTATCTTTGTTACCTTAGAACCCAAATAATAGAGAAGTATATAGGAACCTTGATTTCTTCCATTGTCCTCCCACTATAGTTATCATTATGTGCTTTCATTCATTATCATATCATATATCATTCACTCCTGCTTTAGTCCATTTAGTACTCTGAGTTAGTAGATGCATGATAGTAAGTTATCAGATTCTTGACCCTTGCTTCCCAGTGGTAAAATATAAATAACGATCCTGGAATACTCCCGATAAAATGCTATACTGGTATTTTGTGCGCTTGCGAAATCTTTCATATTCTATTTCCACTAATGAACGTCAACACAATGGTACCTCAAGGAGGTGCCTGACGCGGGACAGTGCGTGGTACGGCGTAACAGTGTTGTACGAGCCACTCATTTGCCAGGTACGGGCGGTAAAAGTTTGATTTGACTTGAGCATGACTCACCACGGCATGCGTTGCAGTCATACCACTTGGATGGGAGTGGGTAGGTGCATTTAATGCTCCTGAAGTCGTACAGGAGGTAGGTGCTCGAGGAGGTGGTCGAGGCGGTCGAGGCCCGTACTCGACAAGATAGGACCCCGGGAAATACGGGGAATGCGCTGACGTTTGCGCCTCGAGGGGAGTGAATGAGGCTCATACTCGACAAGATAGGACCCTGGCAAACACAGGGAATGCGCTGACTTTTGTGCCTCGAGGGGAGCAAATGATGAGGCATAGTGCACGGTACGGCGTGACAGTGTTGTATGAGCCACTCATTTGCCGGGTACGGGCGAAGTTGGATTTGACCTGAGCATGACTCCCTTCAGCATGCGCTGCAGCCATACGATTTGGATGGGAGTAGGTGGGTGCATTTAATGCTCTTGGAGTCGTACTCGGTATCCGAGGAGTGCTTGAGGGGTGCTTGAGGGGTGCTTCGAGGAGGTGGTCAAGGCGGTCGAGGTCAGCCTCATTCACTCGGGAAAGTTCCGTAATCGAGGGGTGCCTCGTTCGCTCGGGAAGTTTCCGTCACCGAGGGCTGCCTCGTTCGCTCGGGAAGTTTCCGTCACCGAGGGCTGCCTCGTTCGCTCGTGAAGTTTCTGTCACTGAGGGGTGCCTTGTTCGCTCGGGAAGTTTCCGTCACCTAGGGCTGTCTCGTTCGCTCGGGAAGTTTCCATCACTGAGGGCTGCCTCGATCGGACTGGCTTCGTCCCGAGAAGGGACTCCTCGAGGGTGTTGCGGACTGAGCCGTCGAGGCCCGTTCGTGGGCCGGCCTAGTATGGTTTTGGCGCTTGGGTTGGTTTGACAGTTAGGGCGGAGGAGTGATAGTGGGTTTTGCTACAGTTTAGTTTTTCTTAATCGAGGTTTTTGGGTACCCCTTTTCTATGTACTCGACAATCATCAAATTCAAAGGGTACATCCTTAGCCAAAAGATTAGTAAGTGGTCTAGCAATGTGTGATAAATCTTCTATAAACCGACGATAAAAACCATCATGGCCAAGAAAACTTCGTATCCCTTTAATATTAATAGGAGGAGGTAGTTGTTATTACTTCAATTTTAGCTTTGTCTACCTCAATTCCACGATTAAATGACCAAGCACTATGCCTTCTTTAACCATGAAATGACATTTTTCCAAATTAAGGACTAAGTGCTTTTCCTCACATCTTTGCAAAACCTTGTCTAAATTTTCAAGACTGTCATCAAAAGTTTTTCCATAAACAGAAAAGTCATCCATGAAAACTTCCATGATTTCTTCAATTATATTAGAAAATATAGACATCATGCATCTTTGAAAAGAAGCAGGGGCATTACATAATCCAAAAGACATTCTGCGATAAGCATAAGTTCCATATGGACATGTAAAAGTGGTTTTGTTTTGATCATTAGGATGGATTGGAATCTGATGATATCCAGAATATCCATCAAGAAAACAAAAGAAACAGTGATTTGTCAACCGCTCTAATATTTCATCAATGAAGGGTAGTAGAAAGTGATCTTTCTTTGTTGCCTTGTTAAGTTTTATGTAATCAATACACATTCGCCATCCAGTCATAGTTCTTTGTGGAATTAATTCATTCTTTTCATTTCTAACAACAGTCATGCCACCCTTCTTAGGCACAACTTGCACGGGGCTCACCCACTCACTATGTGGCACAGGATAAATAATCCCGGCGTGTAACAACTTTAAGACCTCTTTCTTAACTACTTCTCTCATCGCATATTAAGCCTACGTTGGGGTTCTCTAGAAGGTAAAGCATCGGGATCTGTAGGAATGCGATGGGTGCAAAGAGCAGGGTTAATCCCCTTGAGATCTTGGAGTGAATAGCCAAAGGCAGATCTATGATTATGTAGAACAGTGATCAAGCGGAGTGTTTCTTCTTGAGAAAGTTTATCGCTCATAATCACAGGAGTGTCTGGATCATTGTTAAGAAAAGCATAGCGAAGACCAGAAGGCAGAGGCTTTAACTCTATAGGAGGTTTATGAGGTTCTTCAAAAGGATCTAGAGGCGTTGGAATCTTTGAGTGGTCATCCTCTTCCTCTATGAAAAACTTAGCATCATCTTCAAGATTGGGTTCTATAAAGGTTTCAAGAGATGCTACCTCAACCTCTTCTACAGGGTCTAACTCTGGACAGGGTTCACTTTCAGTGTTTGGAGTATGAGTGATAGATATGGGTAGTGAAAGGTTTTTTCCTAAACAAAAGTTTAATTTCCCCGTCTTTCCTTCTTGAATAAGTCTTTCGATTGGTTGTCCTATCAATAGGTCAAACTCATGGATATTAAAGATATAAAAGCTTAAGTGCACCAGAGTTTTTTTTACCTGGATAGGCAGGACATATGAGATTCCCAAACTAGGAAGAACATATCCTGAAGGGTTTTTAAGGCATATAGTTTTGGGGGTTAGTGGCATGTCTTCTAAAAAGTTCCGTGCAAAGGTTGCAGACATGATATTAACACCGGCAACAGGATTTTAAAGAGCATGGAAAGGGTCTCTATGGATTTGGCAGAGGATAGAAGTAGAGGGTGAATCTAAGCGAATTATATCAGAGGAGGACTCTGACTCTTCTAACCACTCATGGCTTACCACAGACACTAACTCTTCCGTAGTCTTTTTAAAGAAAGCTTTATTACTCAAATCTGGAGGTTTTTCTGGAAGTTTTGGATTATGAGGCTTTCTTGTATTGTAATTCGAGGTATCACCAAACTCGGTGAAATACTCATCCTCGAAGATCAAAGTTTCCTCCTTATCAAGATCTGAGATAGTTGATGGTAAAGAATTCGGTAGAGTTTCAGGTTCAACTATCTGTGATGGTTTCTCTTCCAAGAACTCTATGGACTCAGCTTCAGGAGCAGATTGAGCTATCTTGTGCAGAAGTTCTCTTGCCGCAGGAGCAGATGTGCAAAGAAATGATCCATTTGCAGCTAAGTTAAGAAAAGAAGAAGTTTTCCTATTCAGACCCATATAAAAATGTTGAAGAAGAACAGGGTCAGGTATTGATAGAGATGGACCAGAGTGAACAAGATTTTCAAAATGTTCCCAGTTAGTTATTAGAGATTCATTGTCTTCTTGTATAAAAGATAGTACTTCTAATCTAAGACAGACAATTTTGGAAATTGGGAAGAAATCTAAGCAAAAGCTAGAGCAAAGATCTTTCCAATCCCCTTCCTTACTCGGTGCGGTTCTACTATACCAGGTTTTAGCTTTCCCTTCCAAAGAGAAAGGAAAAAGCTTCCATCTAAGGGTTTTATCGGACATGCCTTTAATATGAAGACATGGACAGGTCTGTTCGAACTCATTAAGGTGAGTGTAAGGATTCTCATCTTCCTTGCCTGAAAAGGATTGTTTTTGGACCATCTGTATCAAACACGGATGTAGCTCATAGCCATCGGATAGGATAGGTCTAGATGATTCTGGTGGTTCTGAGGCTACTACTTTAGGAAAATGGCAGAGGCTAATAGGAATGGAATCTTTGGAATGTAGAGGAGATTCTAAGAAATCCATGGGATAAGAAAAGATAAAAGATAAAAGTATGATTACAAGTTTAAGCGGACTTAAGATCAACTCTCGACCGTTCCCTGGTAACGGCGCCAGATATGCTTGTTGACACTTACTACCGTCGCTACCAAGAATAGAGATAAGCCCTAACCTTGGCAACAGCACTAGAAAGGCTTAGGTATGTTATCAGAATGCAAGAGATAAATCTGCAAGCGCACAGATTAGATACCCGCACTTCACCGGATGTAGACCTAGTTTTAATATCGAACCCAAAGGAACAGTGTGATTGTCTTAAGTTTATTGCTTAAACCCTGAGCACTAGCAAAGATGAGAACACAAAAGATAAAGGGGATAACTAGGGTTTCTAGCTCTAATCTCAGGAAGCTATGTGATTATTATTCAACTGTGGATTACGTTGGGAGACCACATCCAGAGTATGGTTGTTCCCAAGTAATATACTTCTGTTTGGCCTATAGACGGGAGGTGGACTATAGAAGATTCAACAAGACTATAAGAGTCACCCTTGCGAGCTATCACACAATCCAGAATATAGGGTACACTATGCAAGTAATCGAGTCTAAGCACCACGTTTACACGACGATGACTCCTCTAATCCTAGAGCGACTAGAACTAGAGTACTCTAATTAGAGTTGCAAGCCAGAAGAATAATAAGAACAATAACACTTACTGATAATTAGAAGTTGAAGACCGAAGAACATCCTGATCCAAGCTCTTGACGAACTTGAATCCGCAGGTACAAGCTGAAGAAGTAGATCCGACAGGCTGGAGCTCCTTCTAATCCTCCTCTTCTACCTCTCTCTCTCTCTCTCTCTCTCTCTCTCTCTCTCTCTCTCTCTCTTCTAATTCTGGAGAAGACTAGATCTAATCCCTAATTAGAGGGGTACTAGGCTTCTAATTGTTAGATAGGCTCTGATCCTCTCCTGAAGAATATGAACTAGGGTTTATGTATTGGATCTGTTGCTTTGCCTCAGGGGGTTAGGGGTTTCTTATATAGCCCTAGGGGATGAACTGTGACCCTCCGATCAAACCGACCTTGAACAATGGTTGAGATGCATCAAGGAGGCCGATTAGGGCACGCTCCACGAAGATGAGCCAGGGGGAGACCTGGCCCAGCATGGCCGACCCCACCTGGCAGTGGCCAGACGCCGCCTTCGCTGAGTTGTCATCTGGAAGCCTCCTTGTTGCCCTAGCGTGACTTTTGACCTTGTTGCGCAATCCATCATGTTGGAGAAGGATTCTATCTCTTTCCATCTGCTGGAAAACACCCTAGAGAATAGCAATTCACCATAGCTATTGGATCTGTCAGTTTAGTCCTTCATTTATGTTGCTTGGTGATCACTCCAAGTTGTTTCTAGAAGCTTCCAAGTTGTAACCAATGAGGACTTTCTCGTCGGGACTCCAAATGTAGCAAACCATATGTCCGTTCGATCGTCTCAACGAGCTCTTCGCAATGGTATAGTCTGATTCATCACTTGAGATACTTTTATGTAGTGAAATGTTGATATCCCTGCAAAACAAGTGAGAACAACACAACTCATGGAACTCGTTAGAATCAAACCCTTATCTATGTTGATGGTCACTTTTATTCTCTTTTAGGTGACTTATTGATGGTATAAGATATGAGTTAGTGACCGTCAACAAGCACCATGACCCCGACCATTGTTATTGGCAAATTAGTGGCATTTGAAATGTCATGCAAGATGGGTCAAGAAGAAGCCACTTCATCAAGCAAAAGCATAGCTCTCACATGTGATGAGCACAAGAAGATGAAGGGCAAGAAGCAAATTGAGACAAGATCAAGCTCAAGCTCCTCAAGTGAAGATGAGGAAGAAGAAGATGAAGATGATGATGAAGAATCAAGGGATGATCAAGCCTCCACCTCTTCCAACTCCTCCTTGGATGAAGGAGCAATCAATCTAGTGCAGGGAGTGGAGAGGATGATCTGCAAGCTCAATGTCAAGGGTGTGCCCATCATAATTGAAGATTACATCTTCACCAACCAAAGAAGAGAGCAAAGAAAGAATGGATGCTATGGATGCGGCAAGAAAGAGCACTTTGTGGAGGATTGCCCAACACACAAGCCCACACTAAAAGCCCTAGTTTGGTTTTGGTTAATTGATGAAACCTATTGGACTAACCCTATGCTTAAGTGTATATGAGATAGGTTGGTCCAACACAAAGTGATGGACCTAGGTGGATGGTGGTGTCCATATAATGGTGATCAAGGGCTCCAATGCTTGGAAAAGAAGAAAGAGGAAAACAAAATAGGCTAGAGGCAAAGGTATATGCATAGGGCCATTTTGTTTTGGTGATCAAGACATTATAGGGAGTGTGATCACATTTAGGATTGATAGTCGTACTATTAGGAGGAGTGGAACTCATTTCTGAAATACAATTATCAAAGTGTCACTAGATGATCTACACTTTGCATGTGCATATAGATTCTATTGTGTGCTAACTTCCCTTGAAAAAGTGCTTGGCAAATGCAAACTCATGCACACAAGTGGTGGAAACTTGGTGGAGTTAACACATTTGCACAAGAGATGAAGTGGAGATTGATTCTGTGCTCTCTGAGTAGCATCAAACGCTGGTCTGATAAGCGCTACCAAGAATAGAGTTAAACCCTATCCCCGACAACGGCGCTAGAAATCTTGTTGGTATTTGTTAACGCAAACAGATAAATCCGCAAGCACACGGATACCGCTATAGCTTTCACCCTGAGTATTCCAAGGTATTGATTTCCACAGGGAACGAGAAGTGATCTAGAGAAGAACAAGATCGTCCAAGGATAAGATGTTTTTGGTAGGTAGAGAGGGTTTTCTAAGGTTTCTCCAAGATCACTAGATAACCAAGGTTCAGGCTTACTAGACTCGCTTACTTCGGAGCAGCAGTGCCTTTCCAACTCTTGACAAAGACTGGGATGAAGGTAGTTGGAAGAAGGCTGCCAAAAGCTCTATGGAAACACCAACCCGAACGTGTGGACTATAAAGGCCTGGTCGGAGTTGTCACCTCCGGGGCTACCACAACTATCTGTGGGGTTGGGCGCAAACTCAGGTAAACTCTAGCCCAGACGCCACATCTATGCTAGCCATTACTACTCTAGTCCGGATCCAAGGTCTAGAGCACTCGATCGAGCAGAGATCCCATAAGCAAAATAAAGTAAGTGCTAAACTTGGATTAAATAAAGAACTTGGATATTCAAAAGAAGAACTCAGAGTTTACTCACGAACGAGGCGACTCCGTAGAGGTACAAAACTTGAGGAGAGTCCAACAGACCTGGCTCTTCCTCTGCTTCTTCCCTCTCCTCTCTATCTCTTTTTCTGATAAATACAACTAGGTGATAAGCACCTAGAGGGACACTACAACCACTAACATGATGAAGAATTGGAGCCTTGATGGTGTAGATATCTCTTGGAATGAAGGGGAATGACCTATATTTATAGTGAGAGGTTCCTTGGGGGAGTGGAGGACCTCCCCCTTCATTTGGAAGGTTTTTCCATGCAAAACCGACCTCTCTAGGTCGGCAAAATTCAAAAATTCACGCTCAAACTGTTGCAGGTCGGTTTTGAGGCCAAACCGAGTTCAGGCCTGCTTGCCACGCGATTTTGGGCCCGGTCCGGCCTGCTCCCGCGCTGGGCGCTCCCCTCCCACGCGTCTGGCCTTGGGCCGGTTCGCTCCAGGCGCCTGTCGCGCGCTCGCGGCCTTGGGCCAGCTGGCTTCCAGCGCCCTGGCGCGGCCCAGCTTGCCTCTCACGCACGCGCTCTCCAGCAGGTGGCGGTGCCCCGTCGTGGGCCAGCCCATGGTCGGCGGCCCACGGAGACCGCGCGCTTGCGCCCTCCCGGCCTGTCCTTCAGGTGCCCCGCCTGGGCCTTGCGCTGGCGGTCGTGCGCCTTGCCTGGCTGATTCGCCTGGCTTCGGCGATGAGGTAACCTTCTTTTTTTTTATTTATTAATAAATTAATATCTTTTCAATCCGAGCTCCAAAAATAGCAAATGATATATCCGTTTCAATCAGCGCGACGAGCCCATCGTAGTGATGTACTCCAAACTATCATGTGAGATACTTTTATTTCATGAAAAATTGATTATTCCTGCAAGGCAAGTGAATACATCAAAACTCGTGGAACTTATTAATTTAAATAAATAACTTACGTTAATGATGATATTTATAGATAAATGTATGTCATATTTATGGTTAAAAGTTGACGTTAAGGACCGTCAACAGGCATCGAACGTTGTGGCGGATGCTGGGAAAACACTATTCCAGCGTTTGATGCCCATGACGTGTCCTAGGGTAAGTCTCAGGGGAGCACGTTGAGGAGCGTCCGATGTGGCAGCTGTTGACAGTCCTTACAGTCAATATTATACCATCATGTAATGCATAAAACAATGATAAACATGTGACAATACATAGTTGTAGGGTTTGATTCTAACAAGTTCCACGAGTTGTGTAGTTCTCACTTGTTTTACAGGAACATCAACATTTCACTACATAAAAGTATCTCAAGTGATGAATTGGATTATACCATTGCGAAGAGCTCGTCGAGACGATCGAAACGGATTTGCTACATTTGGAGTCCCGACGAGAGAGTCCTTATTGGCTACGACATGGAAGCTTCTAGAATAACCTGGAGTGATCACCAAGCAACATAATATAGGGACTAAACTGACAGATTCAACAGCATTGGTGAATTAATGTTTTCTAGGGAGTTTTACAGAAGATGGAAAGAGATTGAATCCTACTCCAACACGACAAATCGTGCAAACGGATGGAAAGGCGCATTAGGGCAACAAGGAAGGTTCCAGAAGACGTCACGTCGAAGCAAGCACCTGGAGGGTGACAGGTGGGGCCGGCCGGCCCCACCACCAGGTCAGCCGACTTGGGCCAGGATCCCCCCTGGCCCATCTTTGTGGAGCGTGACCTAATCGACCTCCTCAACGCATCTAAGCCCTTGTTCAAGGTCGATTTGATCGGAGAGTCACGGTTCATCCCACCGGGCTATATAAGAAATCTCAGACCCCACTCCCTGGAGCATCCTCAGATCTATCTTCATATCATCAGGCAATTAGACAGACAGAGTTAGGGATTCAGAGAATAGAGATTAGATTAGAGCTCTACTTCGAGATTAGAATTAGAATTAGGTAGAAACAAATAGAGTTGAGCGCGGCTTAGGATTCCGGATCATCATCAGGAGTTGTGGTAATTCTTGTATTCGACTTTGTGCTATTTTCAATTATCATTATGTTTCTCTTTATTTTTTGTTCTTAGTTTATTCTAGTAGTATGTTTGATATAGTTCTAATTGATAGTAAGTTCATAAATATGTTCGTAAAGCGCTTAGTTCGATTCCAGATTGGATTAAGTGGTCGATATAATGTAGGGGTGGTGCTTAGATTATGTTTACCTACGAATGCATCCTATTCTTTGGGCCAACAAGTGGTAGCTCGCGAGGGTGACTTTTATAGCCTCGTTGAATACTATGTAGTCCACTCCCCGAGTCTAGGACAAGTAGAACCTGGTTACACTAAAGGAATTACTCTGGATATGAACTTCTTTCGTAATATTTCTTATGTATGGGTGGATGATTAATTATGCTATAGATGATATCATATGCTAGGGTTAATTTAGACTTAATAAAAGTAATATAACTTAGGAGTCTAATCTCTTAACGTATCGATTAGTTCTCAATTCTGCTTGATCATATGAGTCTCTCTCTCTCTCTAATTATGAATTCTCTGTTAGTCTCTGTTATTTACCTTGTTTATCATTATTATCATTATCCTTTTGCCTTACCCCTATATTAGATGAGAGGTGAGTAATTAGATTCATGTCTAATTATATATGTTTGCAATTCTGAAGCCATATATTTTTTATTCTTAACCCTATTAAGCTCCCGATGGTAGAATTATAAATAATGATACCTGGAACATTCCTGGGTGAAATGCTACAACGAGTGTATTTTATCTGTGCGCTTGCGGATAACCTTTATTTCATATCTTATCAAAGTGTCGTGCTATAAATACAATTACATCTCTAGTGTTACTGCTAGTGGTGACAACCTAGCGTTAGAGTGATGCTGTGAGATGTCTACCCACATTTCTGGCATTAGTACCGGGGGTAGATTCTAACCTACTCTTGGTAGCGATGCTAAGAAATGCCAACCACAACATCGGATGTGTCGGATGTGTCTAGGAGCTCTCTAGATGCTCTCTGGACACCCATCAGACGCTGGCCCTGTAGCATCTGATGTGGCTATGGTGGTGCATCTGGTGTAAGCGCGACTAGCTGTTGTGATTTCTAACAAGTCATCGGACGCTGGACCGGCGCATCCGATGTAGCGTCCAATGTAACATTAAGTTTGTGCAGTGGATTCTAGCCGTTGGGATCTGGTGGCTGAGGTTAAACCAGAGGGGACGTGTGGCAGTGATCTAGGCATCGAACGCTGGCCTAGCGTCCAATGCAAACCATCTGCGCGTCTGATGCCCCCGCAGATTCTGAGGTTTGGGGGCATCGACTCTCTCTTGTGAGGAAGCCCTATATATAGTTGTTGGTCGGCTTGGGCTCACTGTCTTGGACATTTGGATTGCCTAAACTTCTTTATGAGCCTAGTCATTCTTCTCCCACTACATTTGATTGATTGTTCATCATTTTGAGAGAGATTGGGAGAGTCAAGTGTATTTCATGAGTTTGTTCATCTAGAGGCACTTGGTGATTGTGTTTCACTGCGGATTTCTCTTATTACTCTTGGTGTTTGCCGACACCTAGATGGCTTGGAGCAGTGAGGATCGTTGAGCGGAAGGTGGTGATTGTTTTCGGCTCTGAAGGGTGATTTGTGAGGGGTTTCTTGTGCCTTCACACGTGGAACATCACGAAAGGTAACTTTAGTGGACTGTTCGTAGCTTGTGGATCCCCATCTTGTGGTGTGGTTGTGCCACACCCTATTGAGGTTTTGGCATGTGATGTCAATTAGCTCGTGAACCTCCAAGTGGGTGAATCGCTACAACGGGGACGTAACTTGTCGGCAAGCAAGTGGACCTTGGATGAAAAATCATTGTGTCATCTTGTCTCTGTGGTATTCTTTGATATTCATCTATTGATCTCTTGCCCGACTAGGTACACTTATTTATATCTCTTGCATTTACTTTGTTACATTGTGACAAGTGTAGCGGTAGGGTTTGATTCTAACGAGTTCCACGAGTTGTGTTGTTCTCACTTGTTTTGCAGGATATTCAACATTTCATCATAATAAAGTATCTCAAGTGAAGAATGAGAGCACACCATTCTAACGAGCTCGTCAAGATGATCGAAATGGACATATGGTTTGCTACATTTGGAGTCCCGACGAGAGAGTCCTTATTAGATACGATATGGAAGCATCTAGAACAACTTGGAGTGATCACCAAGCAATATAATTCAGGGGCTAAACTGATAGATTTCACAACTTTGGTGAATTACTATTTTCAGGGAGTTTTACAGCAGATGGAAAGAGGTAGAGTCATACTCCAACACGATGAATTGCGCAAATAGATGGAAAGTCGCATTAGGGCAACGAGGAAGGTTCCAGAAGACACCACACCGAAGGCAGGCCCAGGAGGCCGCCAGGTGGGGTCGGCTGGCCCCACCCCTAGGCCGGCCGGCTTGGGCCAGGCACCTCCCTAGCCCATCTTCGTGGAACGTGACCTAATCGACCTCTTTGACGCATCTAAGCCCTTGTTCAAGGTCAGTTTGATCCAAGGGCTACGGTTCATCCCACCGAGCTATATAAGCAACCCTAGACCCCCCCTTGAGGAATCACCAGATCAATCTTCAGATAAAGAGATCAATCATTTAGTTCAGAGGTAGCCTTGAGAGGACAACCAAGAGCTCCACCATCCTAGGGCATAACTAGAATAGAATTAGAAGAGTCGAGGGAAGCTCGGATTCCGGATCTAGTCAAGAGAAGGCTAGGTAATTAGTCTCGTAACTTCTCTCTTGTATCAACATTGTTCTTCTATTTGTCTAATTATCTTCTAGTTCATCATCTTTGTGTTATAATTGTGTTCTAGTTCATCTTGTAGCTTATCTTTGTGTTCTAATCTAGTTCTAATTACTCTTCTAGTTCACCATTGTACTTCTAATTGTTCTTCTAGTTCTTATTCATCTTCTAGTTCTTGTTCTAGTTGATACTTGATATGACTTGTTACTATTTCGTGTTGATAATTATAATATTCATCATCTACTTTGATTATATGTCTAGCATAGCTAGGGTATCTTTATGTTTATGCACTTGTTTGTATAGCGCTCATTCTGACGATGGAGGGGTGAGTGGTCAACATATAGTGTAAGCGTGGTGCTTATACGTTGTTTACCTACGAATGCACCCTATATTCCGGACAAGCTAGTGGTAGTTCGCGAGGGTGACTCTTATAGCCTCGTTGATTCCTCTCTAGTCCACTCCCCGAATATAGGACAAGTAAGACACAGTCACCCGGAGGGGATAGACTCTGAATTTGATCCTCCAACCTTGATGTCTCCTGCATATAGATATAAGTTATTCTAACCATGATTGCTAAACATAATTGCACTAATTGATGTAGTCTATGACCTATAGTTAGAACCATATTATGAAGTTAATCTATCTCTTTCTAGTTTTTAGTTATGATCAAACCTGGATGGGAATGCTTTGTGGAACTCTTTTCAGTTTATCCTGTTCTATTCATTTACCTTATTTATCTTATATATATGATTGATTCATGTGTTGAGTAGATCTAGTTGAACTCTTATCATAATTATACATGTGTGTGTTATAGTTTGTAGAAGTTTATCTCTTGCCACTCTCTTGAGACTTAGAAGTAGAAGGCAAAATATAAATAACGATGTTGATGGTCCTTAAACACCTGTTTTACCATCAACATTTTACCCTAAAATTCACCAAAAAGGCATGAAATGTAGTCAAATAGGTTTCAAACTAACCGAATTCCACATGTCCATAGATTTTTATTTGAATGCAGGAATTTGGACAAAATTTGGAGAATGGACCCACCAGGAGACAAGCCCACTCACCAAGACCCATTTGGGCCCGAGTGAGGTGGCGCCCGCCAACCAGAGGTGGCGCCCGCCACCCATATGTGGCGCCCGCCACATGGAGAGGCCCAACTCTCCCCCTTTGCCACGTCACTGATCCGTGTGACCATCCCAAGGCCAAATCTTGGCCCTTGGTCACTAGGTCAGTGGCATCGGACGGCTCAGGATGGAGTGGCATGGATCAAGGCAGGATGGCGGCTACCTGGACATGCAACCGACCTAACCACCGCCTCTATGGAGCTCCTGGATGCCGTTGAAGCAGAGGCGGTGCATCCAATGGTGATGGGGGTGGCGGCCGCCACCTAGGGCTGGCGCCCGCCACTAGGGTTAGCCCTAGGTCTGTTGGCTGCCCCCTATAAGTACCCCCCTCACTCCTCAAGACTATAAATACCCCCCTGGTGGCACCACTTCATTTGTACCATCCCATCCCAGAGAAACACCAAGCAAGAGAAGCAAGTGAGAGTTAGGTTAGAAGCTCAGAGAGCTTAGGCAAGTAGGTAGCTAGTAGAGCAAGGCATCTTTGCCCTCGCGGAAGCACTGCTCAAGGCTTAGCTCAAGAGTAGAGGCGTGCGAGTGATCGGTCCTGGAGCTGGGAAGAGTCTTCCTTCATCTCCAGTTCAGGTTTTGCTCTTGTTACTCAAGCACGTAACTATATTCTATTTCATCATTTCAAGTATTACTTTATTCTACTTATCAGTATTGAGTAGTATACCTGATTGATTGCTTGAGTGCCTAGCGATCCTACAGTTCAATTCACTTAGCCATAGTAGTTAATCTCTAGTGCGCTTAGTGATTGATCTTTGCCAATAGGTTGCTTAGTTAGTTTAGTGTTTATCTTATTAAGTCAAGTATTTGCTCTGACGTCCGCAAGGGTGTCTCTATTCAAAGCTAGGGTAGAGATAGTTAGAATATAGTTAAGCGTGGTGCTTAGTTATAGACTTACCTTCAGATACGGCTGGACCCCCGGATAGCTGTGGTAGCAAGCAGGTGGTGACAGCCCTGTGCGCCTTGAATTCCACCACGTAGTTAGCCCAGTTTAACAGTAAGGCTCGTTGTGCTAGCGTTCAACCTAAGTAAGTGGTAAAGGCTAGTACGCCTCGATACTTGATAAGATAGGAATAAAACTATACTCAACTTAGTTGCTTTATTAACTTTTGCCTGCTTTGCTTCGTAACTATCTTGCTTCGTAGTTATCTTGCTTTGTAGTTATCTAGGAGTAGTTAGTTATCTTAGTTACCCTTAGTTATCCTATTCCCTTTATCTACCTATCCATCCACCTTACCTTAGCCATCCACTTCATCCTTACCTATCCACCCATATATTCTTTCTAGCCTTTCATCCCCTCTCTTCCCTTCTCCCCTTTTCCTTTTTCTTATTTGTTCGACTCTCATCCCATCCTTGACTCGACTCATACACCACCCTAGCCTTCCCTTGGGATCAAATAAATCGACACCTGGTACTCCCAGGCGAAGTGCTACTACGATAGTTCTGTGCGCTTGCAGAATCTCCCCTTGGTAGATTGCAACCTCTCTAGCTAGCTCCTACTAGTGTCGGGATTGACAACCCCATTTGACATTAGTAGATAGCTGGTTTAGCTTCATTCCTTTAGGTATAGTGACCGAACTTGCTACAAGCACTTCTGACGTCGTTGCCTGGAATAGATTCCATAGTCTACTCCTAGTAACAACGTTAGCGAGTGCCAACAAGCATTTCTGGGCTGTTACCGGGGATAGTTGCCTAGCTCTATCTTTAGTGAAGCTAAGAACTACCAACAAGCATTTCTGGCGCTGTTGCTGGGGAAGGCAATCGGTGTATCAGTTGAGTCCGTGTCGAATTTATCTTCGCTTAAGCTCCCGCTTAGCGAATCCCATCTTACCCCATTCTTTCTTTCCTTAGTCCTTCTTATCTTTTTCCTTCATCTTCTTCAACTTCTTTCTTTCTTATCTCGTTCTATCTTCACGATGGCCAATAAGACCATTCGTGAGTTTTCTGCTCCTTCTGCCGCTAATGTAGCGATAGGACCAGACGTGATCGATGCCAACCTCAATTTTGAGTTGAAACCGGCTCTGATCAGGATGGTCCAAGCTAGCCCGTTCTGTGGCAAAGCTCATGAGGATGCCAATGCTCACCTCCAACAATTTTTGGAGATTTGCGACACCTTCACCATTAAGGGGATAACCCAAGAAGCCATCCGTCTTCGTCTTTTTCCCTTTTCTCTGCTAGGAAAAGTGAAGCAATGGTTCTATACCGATCGCAACGCTGTAGACACATGGGACAAGTGTTCCAATGCTTTTCTCGCCAAATTCTTTCCTATGGGCAAGACGAATGCTCTACGCAACAAAATCTCCAGCTTTACGCAATAAGCCGACGAATCTATTCCCAAGGCTTGGGAGATGTTGCAAGAGTATGTCGCTGCTTGTCCACACCACGGTATGGAGGACTGGCTATTGATCCAGAACTTCTACCATGACCTAACCCCTCTCTCTAGAAGCCATTTGGATGCCGCCGCCGGCGGTGCATTCTTTTCTCTGAATGTTGCAGATGCTAAGGCTCTCATAAAGAAGATGGTGTCGAACCAAGGATGGAATGACGAAAGACTACAGCCCCGTAAGCGAGGTATGCATTCCCTTAAGGAGGCCGACATGATCGTGGCCAAGATGGACCTGCTGGCAAAGAAGCTGGACAGCTGTGAGAAGATGAACCAACAAGAGAGTATCCAATCTCTAGAATCCTACATGACTTGTGAAGTCTGTGGAGAAACCGGACATTCTGGGAGCCACTGCCCTGAGCTACATGAAGATTTGAGCTTCATCAACAACAACAACGGTTTCCGTCAACAGAATCAAGGATGGAATCAGCCTGCAAACTCTCAAGGTAACAATTCATTCCCCCGCTCTAATTTTCATAATTCTGATGATTTCTCGTTCTTAAAGAATCTAGTCTACTCTCAAGGTAGAACTACTGAATTTTTGAATAAGAAATTGATGTCGAATGATAAAACCCTTGAGAATATAAATGCTAAATTGGAAGATTTCTCATCTGCTCTGAAAAAATCAATTAAGCTTTAATAAGATGTTAGAAACCCAATTAGCTCAACTTGCTGCTATCATACCATCTTTTGAAACTGGCAAAATTCCTGCTAAACCTGACATGGAAACTGCAAATATGGTTGAAATAAAACATTTTAACTATTATGAAGATCAAACCATGACTGTTAAAAAGGGTGATCCTGGTAGTCCCATAATTAGATGCTCAATCTTTGGTGAAGTCTTTAAAAATGCCATGTGTGATTTAGGATCGAGTGTGAACATTTTATCTAAAGATTTTTATGAAAACTCATTCTTTCCACCCATGTCATCCACATCTGCCTATGTTGTGCTAGCTGATCAATTCACTTGCTATGTAGAAGGAATAGTTAATGATTTACCTATTCATATTAGAGGCTCCTATGTTCCTGCTGATTTCATAATACTAGATATGGGAAATAGGAAAGATGTGCCTCTAATCTTAGGTAGACCCTTCTTGAACACTGTTGATGCCTGCATATATGTGGGAAGTGGTAAAATGCAAATGACATTAGGAAGGAGGAAGCAAATATTCTCTTTCTCCCGAGGCCCCGCATATGCCGCTAACATGCAGGAAGCAAAATCCGTTCGTACCAAGAAGAGGCGCCCAAGAACAAGGTGGAGCAGAAAGAAAGAACCACCTCCTCCTGAGTTGTGTAATTCACATAACAAAGGAGAGGTGCCAAAAGAAGAAGAACCCGATGGAGTACTAAGAGAAGAAGTGCCGAAGGAAGAAGATCCACCCGATAAGGATGAAACTCCATGGACCTAAGGTATGGTTTTACTTTTAATTTTTATTTCCCTTCAAATTTCCCTTTTTCAAATAAATAACATATGTCATGCATGCAACTAAATATATATATATATATATCACCAGTTATCATTAGTTATATGCATAGGTATATGTTAACTTAGTTAGAACAATAAAATATCATAATAGGATAGTTTCCTTTTTCACAACATTATATAGTTTCCCTTTTAATAAAATGAGAACAAGAGCTCCGACTGAGAAGAAGAAGATCTTTCACCAAGCAAGAAGCCAGCTTGGGGGAGACTCCCGCTCCAATAAGGTATGTCTCAAGCCTACACTTTACATTCAGTTCTTAAATTCTATATCTTTTGAATGTCACATGCTTGCCTAAATAACCATTCCATGAATAAAATTGATAAAATCTGCTTAAACAAGTTGAAACCTGAATAAGATTTGAAATATGTCATGCAAATGCTATTGTTATGGTTTGAATAACTGGTCTTATCTAAGTTGTAGCTTTTGTGGGTTGCACATGCTTAAACTGAAATCATGCTTAGTGAATAAAGTTAGTAAGAAATGGAGTAATTCTTTAAACTTGCTAAGGTGAAATTAGGACCTAATCTGGAGGATTTTTTAAAAAAAAAATTATGAAAACCTTGCTAAAAAGTTCCTCCTAGATTTTATCCCATCCCACCACCAACCAAATATTTGTTAGTCAAAGCCACAAAGAGCTTTGTCTGTGTTGAGCTTTGTTAGACCTCATATATCTTAGTAGAGAAGCTTATCATATCTTTTGAATCAAGATTCACACACCCACCATAAATTGCCTACTTTCCACTTTGGAAGTTTGCAACCACCAATTAAATTGCTCATTCTCTACACTGGAGATATGCAATACCTTGCCAAACGTCCCGTTGCTAGCCTTATGCTATTCCTACACTGGGAATAAGCATTTCTCTCCCTTTCCCTACTCATTTCAAAAATCCTTTCCTATAGATAACCTGGGGAAATCTAGAGCTAAAAAAAAGAAAGAGAGAGAAAAATGAGCAAAGTAGCTCAAGAAAGGACTATGTCCTGAAAAAAAGTGAGCAAAGTAGCTCAAGAGAGGACTATGTCCTAAGAAAATGTGAGGACACATCTTTTGTCTACTCACTATGTATCCAAAAAAAAGAGAGAGAATTATCATTAGCTCTAGACCCCAGAAATTAACTAGGAAGGATTATGAGATATCCCTCTATACACTTCCACATAACCACACATGCACATCTTGATCAATTTTTATGATTTGCTGCTCCTTATGATCTGTGTGTCTAGCTTAGCAATAAACATCAAGCAATTTGCTCATGGTTCTTAGCCTACCTATAACTCCACATATCATTCTTTAGAAATAGGAGAGGCTACATTTTGGCCTAAGTGAGGATTTAAACATCATTGAGTGATTGAGTGAATCTTGGAGGACTTAAGCAAGTTGTTATCTTTTGAAAACTTTGAAAAAACCTCCAGACAGAATCCCAGTCAAACCTAAGCAAGATAAAAGTTTCCTATCTACTGCTTTATTTCATTCTTGCATGTTTGAAGTGAAAAGCTATAAGCCCCACATTGCTATGATTAATGATATATGCTAAGTTATTTCTCACTATACAATATGCTCTTGCATACATCTTAAGTTGCTATCCATTTCATGCTCAATGCTTAAACCGCATTGTTGCTCGAGGACGAGCAACAGGTTAGCTTGGGGGAGCTTGTTGATGGTCCTTAAACACCTGTTTTACCATCAACATTTTACCCTAAAATTCACCAAAAAGGCATGAAATGTAGTCAAATAGGTTTCAAACTAACCGAATTCCACATGTCCATAGATTTTTATTTGAATGCAGAAATTTGGACCAAATTTGGAGAATGGACCCACCAGGAGACAAGCCCACTCACCAGGACCCATTTAGGCCCGAGTGAGGTGGCGCCCGCCAACCAGAGGTGGCGCCTACCACCCATATGTGGCGCCCGCCACATGGAGAGGCCCAACTCTCCCCCTTTGCCACGTCACTGATCCGTGTGACCATCCCAAGGCCAAATCTTGGCCCTTGGTCACTAGGTCAGTGGCATCAGACGGCTCAGGATGGAGTGACGTGGATCAAGGCAGGATGGCGGTTACCTGGACATGCAACCGACCTAACCACCGCCTCTATGGAGCTCCTGGATGCCGTTGAAGCACAGGCGGTGCATCCAACGGTGATGGGGGTGGCGGCCGCCACCTAGGGCTGGCGCCCGCCACTAGGGTTAGCCCTAGGTCGGTTGGCTGCCCCCTATAAGTACCCCCCTCACTCCTCAAGACTATAAATACCCCCCTGGTGGCACCACTTCATTTGTACCATCCCATCCCAAAGAAACACCAAGCAAGAGAAGCAAGTGAGAGTTAGGTTAGAAGCTCAGAGAGCTTAGGCAAGTAGGTAGCTAGTAGAGCAAGGCATCTTTGCCCTCGCGGAAGCGCTGCTCAAGGCTTAGCTCAAGAGTAGAGGCGTGCGAGTGATCGGTCCTGGAGCTGGGAAGAGTCTTCCTTCATCTCTCCAGTTCAGGTTTTGCTCTTGTTACTCAAGCTCTTTACTATATTCTATTTCATCATTTCAAGTATTACTTTATTCTACTTATCAGTATTGAGTAGTATACCTGATTGATTGCTTGAGTGTCTAGCTATCCTACAGTTCAATTCACTTAGCCATAGTAGTTAATCTCTAGTGCGCTTACTGATTGATCTTTGCCAATAGGTTGCTTGGTTAGTTTAGTGTTTATCTTATTAAGTCAAGTATTTGCTCTGACGTCCGCAAGGGTGTCTCTATTCAAAGCTAGGGTAGAGATAGTTAGAATATAGTTAAGCGTGGTGCTTAGTTATAGACTTACCTTCAGATACGGCTGGACCCCCGGATAGGTGTGGTAGCAAGCAGGTGGTGACAGCCCTGTGCGCCTTGAATTCCACCACGTAGTTGGCCCAGTTTAACAGTAAGGCTCGTTGTGCTAGCGTTCAACCTAAGTAAGTGGTAAAGGCTAGTACGCCTCGATACTTGATAAGATAGGAATAAAACTATACTCAACTTAGTTGCTTTATTGACTTTTGCCTGCCTTGCTTCATAACTATCTTGCTTCGTAGTTATCTTGCTTTGTAGTTATCTAGGAGTAGTTAGTTATCTTAGTTACCCTTAGTTATCCTATTCCCTTTATCTACCTATCCATCCACCTTACCTTAGCCATCCACTTCATCCTTACCTATCCACCCATATATTCTTTCTAGCCTTTCATCCCCTCTCTTCCCTTCTCCCCTTTTCCTTTTTCTTATTTGTTCGACTCTCATCCCCTCCTTGACTCGACTCATACACCACCCTAGCCTTCCCTTGGGATCAAATAAATCGACACCTGGTACTCCCAGGCGAAGTGCTACTACGATAGTTCTGTGCGCTTGCAGAATCTCCCCTTGGTAGATTGCAACCTCTCTAGCTAGCTCCTACTAGTGTCGGGATTGACAACCCCATTTGACATTAGTAGATAGCTGGTTTAGCTTCATTCCTTTAGGTATAGTGACCGGACTTGCTACAAGCACTTCTGACGCTGTTGTCTGGAATAGATTCCATAGTCTACTCCTAGTAACAACGTTAGCGAGTGCCAATAAGCATTTCTGGGCCGTTATCGGGGATAGTTGCCTAGCTCTATCTTTAGTGAAGCTAAGAACTACCAACAAACGATACCTTGGAAACTTTCCTGGGTGAAATGCTACAGCGGGTGTATTTTATTTGTGCTTGCGGATAATCTCATTTCATATTTTATAATGGCATGATCATAAATACAACCACATCTCTAGTGTTGCTACTAGTGGTGACAGCCTAGTTTTAAATGTAATGATGTTAGATTTGTCTACCTACACTTTTGGCGTCGTTATCTGAGGTGATGCTAAAAGATATTAACACCCATTATTCCCGTCAAAGATCCAACCCCGCTGGCCAAGATCCCTCTGAGAAGAAGCTATGACCAAGCTTACTACGCGTAGCCCATACACCGTCTGGAGATCGGTGCACCTTTGGAGCGTCTTCTTTTGAAGGACAAGTCGAAGCTACCGTTGGTCAATGTCCCGAAGGGCAGCAGGCTTCTGCCTCCTCGTCCCAACGAGAGGCTGGTTAGCATGAAGACCAATAGGCTCGGAGAGGTTACATGTGCCAAGTACACCACAGAGAAGCCACGCGAGAGCTTTCAAGGCATTCGAGCAGATCTGGGGTAGATCAAGGTCATTGAGCCGAGGATTTCGCCGAAGAGAGCTGCCTATGATCCTTTGGAAGGTGACGAGAAACGTCAAAGGACAACACTTGCCCACGTGGCAAAGAGAGTTGAGCTCCTGGAGAGAAATTCCTCTCTTGTGCTGGACAACAACAGGACGCTCTCCGACACATCCAGGTCGCATGACGAGAAGTTCCGCTTGCTAGCATCCCAGTTCGATAACCTCGAGAAGACCTTCAAGTTGTTCTCGCAGTTAGCCCCTAGGAAGTGAGAGAGAGTTTTTTTTGGCACTAGTGCAATCTTAATGGAAGTTTCAAATGAGTTTCATTTGCATTAAATAGGTTGTCACATAGTCATATTTGATGACATGACGATGTATTTAAGAAGTGAGAGAAGAAATGAGATGAAACTCTCATGACACGATTACCAACTCTCTATGAGTCATGAAATTAAATACATATGAAACTATGAAACTTTCACTCTCAATGGAGAGTTTCATTCAAGTTTCATTTTATTTTATATGACATGTCACTCTAGGAAACAACGCAATGAAACTCACCATTGAGATTGACCTTAATATTGAGTTATCTTAGTTAATGTTTAGTCGGCTCATTGATTGGAGCCTATCCTTATAATTCCAAGTTTTTAATTATGTGTAATAAAAGAAGTTGTTTGAGTTAATTGTTCTCTATCTCTCTATTTTTGGATATGATTGTCTCCACATGTTGTGCACGCAAGTTAACAGGAATAAGTGTGGGGAGACAAAACGCAGCGTCAAAACAAGATTCGATCGCAAAAATTGCATCATTTGGAACATAACCAACCAGAGATCATGTCAACTGAAGTCGGTCCCGAACGAACCTCGGAGCAGGCCACTCGGTGCCCCTACTGGGCCGGTCGGCCCACTCCCATCACTTCTTGCCTTGAGCTTCATCCATCATTCAGTATGGTTCCTATACACTTCAATTACATATATTTTGCACTGTAATTCAAATCGATTTGAAAATTCACCTCATAACTACACTTAGAAAAAGTTTGTTCGATTTATGACTTAGGGTCAGACACATAATTATTTTCCTAGAAATCTTGCATCTACTAGAAACTTGATTATAAGGACCCCATGTTATTTAAGTTGTTGTAGAGTTAGATATATTAGAATAATGAGAACTTGACCACTACAAGAAAGAGTGTTTTACATGACGTTTATTGGTGACGTTCTAGTAAATCATCATAAAAGTTTATTGTCTATGGCGGTTCATTGGAAGGGTGATAAATCTATGACGACTAGTTTGGTTTTTGTCAATCTATGACTAAAGACTTGATTTGGTCACAAATGAAGCATTCAACATCACTACGTTGTCGAGTGTCAATTGATTTGCAAAGTGTTTTTTCAAGCACTCAACAAAGAAGCTCTTTCCCGAGTGTCAAAAAATAATTTGACAAACTGAAAATAAATTTGTTCACAAATCTTACGTATCTTTGGTAGTTTGAAACTACAAGAGTGATATATAAGTTTTGTGAATAAAGTTAGAATCGCAATGTCAGATGTACAAATGGTCAAACAACTAAAATAAAGTTTGTAGACCTTTAGAAGTTACTCTCCATTGAGAACTTCTCTATATTTAAGAGTATGAAAGTCTGTAGTTGATAACCTTTTAATTTGAAGTCATCTTGCCATGCAAAACTGCGTTCGAATTTTAAAAATTTTAAATTGGAATTTTTTAAAAGACCTCGGATGGAGAAATCACCAAAATAAAAGTTGTAGAGCTCAAAAAGTTATGAAACTTTGTAGTCAATAACTTTTTAATTTGAAATCATATTGTCATGCAAAACTGCATTTAAAATTTAAAATTTAGAAATTTCAAAATACCTCGAATGGAAAAACAGCCAAAATAAAAGTCATAAATTAAAAAATTTATGAAACTTTGTAGTTGATAAATTTTTAATTTGAAACCATCTTGTCAATGAAAACTACGTTTGAAATTTCTCAAATTTAAAATTTAAATTCTGTAAATAACCTCGAATGGAGAAACTTCCTAAACAAAAAGTGTAGAACTCGAAAAGTTTTGAAACTTTGTAGTTGACAAGTTTTTGATTTGAATTTTGTTTAGAGCATCAAACAAGCAATTTACATATGGTTTAGTATAATATAAGGGGAATTGAAATAAAATGTAGACACAAATGACAAAGGGGTGGAGTGGTAGTGGAGGTTACATGCGCATGTGCGAGAGGTTGCCAGTTCAAATCTTGGTTGATGCAAAGTGTGAAAAATCACAAAAAAAATACTATGAGACTAGAAGATGAGTAGTGTAGGTAGCTTGTGGGGCCCCTCCCTTGATTTTAAAAAATTTCCCCTATTTTTTTGGATTTTTTTCGTTCAAACTTTGTCGATTATTCTATGACAAAATGAAATGACAATCGGTGACGGCTCCAGTTAGTCCAGCAAATGTATGACGTGAGATACATGATGGATTTTTCGATCGTCATGACAAGTTAACCGTAACGTATTTTCGATAATTTATGACCAAAGTGATCGTCATGTAAAGCACTACTCTTGATATCCTGTCGTTGGAGAATTTTCTTTTCAAAAATATAAAATGAATAGCTAGACCTCTCTATTGTGGTAATTCAATTTCCTACCAAGAGCCATATATGTTAGAATAGGAAACCTTCTACATACACTGCTTGTTTTTGTATTGAGTTTTGTCAAACTGAGTGACCCTTGTTGAGAAAGTTATCATGCTCCCAAGATTAAGATCATGTACACCCAGATATATTTGTTGCTTCTACACTGGAAGTACGCACAAACATGCCTTCCATCCACCCAAAAATGTTCTAGTCCTACACTGGGATTATACGCAAAAATATTTTAGGAATAAATGCTAAGTTTTTGTGACATATCTTTTGAAACTCTTAAAAATGCAGAGAAGGCATGGTGAAAGGTCCAAATTGGCTAGAGGGGGGTGAATAGCCTAATTAAAAATCTACAAAATACTTAGGCAAACACTATTAGTATAACAAATGGCGAAGCTTTTTGCGCTAGCCTAATAGTGTGTTGCAAGCACCTATCCAACAATTCTACCTAATATTTCTACAACACACAATCAACTAGAGCTAATATCTAATGCGAAATAAAGCTATCTAGCTCTAGTACAAGTATGATATACAAAAAGTATATGAGACAAGTATGTGCAATAGATAGACTAAGCAAGCTAAACACAACTAGCTACACAAGGTATTTAGCAAGAGATATACAACAAGAGATAGTATCTACACAAGAGAGATAGCTCAAGGTAAATACTCAAAGTAAATGAGCTAGACAGAGGTGGTTTCACCGAGCCTTCGGGGTCGCCTAGTAGAGAGCCAATCACCGGTGAAATCCACTTATGATGCCAATCACCAAGAATGTGAATATGAAGACCAATCACCAAGAAATGAAAGCAATCACAATAAGCACACAGGACACCAAGATTTATCCCGAGGTTCACGTGCTTGTCGGCACGCTACTCCCCATTGTGTCGACCAACACTAGGTGACCCGGTGGCTAATTGGCAAAAAGACAAGCTCACAAAGAGCACCACAAGAATCTACCACTAGTGAGGTAGCTCAATGACACGAGCAATCCACTAAGGATGCCTCTTGCCGCTCCGGCGAGGTGAGGCTCCAAAACCACTCACAATCACGATCGGTGGTGGCCAAGAACAATCTCCTTCTCTTGCCAACAACACCACAACGCCTCCAAGCCGTCTAGGCACCGGCAAATGCCAAGAGTAATAAGAAACTCAAAGCCAATGCGAAGGACTAGTGCCACTAGATTGAATTCTTTCAAAATCACGCACTAGATCACTCAATCTCACTTGGTTTGATCAAATCAACTTGGGAGATGAGTTGGGAGGCTTGCCAAAGAACACTAGAATGCTTGGGAATCAAAATGTGCAAGAGAGAACCCAAGTGAGTCGGCCAAGCCCCTTAAATAGGCCACTCAAGTCGGCCTAGCCGTTGGGCCAGAATCGGAGGCATCGGACGTGCCGATGCTTGAGCATCGGACGCTGCCCCAGCGTCCGATGCTTCAGATGAAGCCACGTGTCCCCCCTGATATGAATTCAGCCCGTCAGATGCCAACGGTCATTTTACTTTGCGCCATGGTTAAAGTGACATCGGACACGCCGATGCCAGTCATCGGACGCTCCGATGCCACTGCTCGTTTCAGCACTTTTCTGCGCCACATCGGATGCGCCGGCACCTTCACATCGGACGCTCAACCCCTGCGTCCAATGACCATGCAGAGAGGTTCCAGAAAGGGTCAAAACACATCGGACGCGTCCGATGGATTGGCATCGGACGCAGGCCAGCGTCCGATGCTTCCTGGAAAACAAACTCGCGCCACGTCACCTGCATCGGACTCTGCAACAGTGTTTCCTCAGCGTCTGTTGCCAGCGTCCGATGCTCCTTCAACATTTGTTAGAAACTAGGGTTTACCATCGGACGCTCAGCCCACCATCCGATGCCCCTCGGACCAGCTCCCGATGCTTCTGAACACACTACTTCTCTTCCGAAAAACGATGAATCCTGCCTCACAAGCTCGGTAGGAGGGAGAAGGACTATACACTAGTTTCTCCCACTTCTCCACAACTCCTTAACACCCCTTTATCCCAAAAGTGCCAACACCACCAAGTGTACATCATTATATGCAAGTGTGTTAGCATTTTGCAAAGCATTTTCCAAGGGGTTTTGTTAGTCACTCACTAGGTCTATAGCATCAATATGTTGGAGAAATCCTAGTGGCACTTGAACATCGCATAATCCATGAATTATCTCCTCTTAATAGTACGGCTATGTATCCTAAATGTGATCACACTCACTAAGTGTCTTGATCACCAAAACAAAGAGCCCTATAGGTTATACCTTTGCCTTCGAGCCTCTTTGCTCATCTCTTCCCTTCTTCTCATGTTTCACCAATAGTACAACACTTGATCTCTTGAGTGCTTGTGGCCACCACCATCCTCCATGGTTGCCACCTTGCTAGCTCCACCACTTGGCCTGGTCACAATCCTTTCTTATAAGCTACACACATGCTTAGCAATAGGATTAGACCAAATAGGTTTCACCAATTAACCAAAACCAAACTAGGGCTTTTAATCTCCCCCTTTTGGTAATTGATGACAACCTATACAAAGATATGTGATTTAAATTTGAGTAACCACATTGATAGTATTGGCTCCCCCTACATATGTGTTATAGAGTTTGGTTCTAAATTTTGCACATATGTATGGATATGGATTGTGGGTGAGCAATGCTACCAATGATGATGCTGAGGCATAAGAATGGACCTTTTGAAGCGTGATACCAATCAGAGTGCACATGTTATGCCATCCTTAGCACCATTTGTCACTAGACATACATCAAAACTCAAGAACCCCATGAGATCAACATTATAAAATGGCTCTTGAACCACTTGACAAACACATATGTCTAGTTACCTTCTTATTCATGCTAGTAAGTCATGTCATCAATCATGTTCTAATACTAGCATTCTCCACATAAGCATGAATAGCGAACAAATAGCTTATGCAATGCAGTCAATCATATGAATATGCACATTTCAAATGCAACAATCATGTTTATGGGCTTGCTCCCCCTATTTGTAAGCTCAAATTTTAGTTGTTGTTTCCATGTTCCAAACCACTTGAAACTTACACTCTTTGTTATCGCCCCCTTTCATTAGCATATCTTGTTGCATCATTTTCTCCCCCTTTGTCAACAATTATCATAAAGGTGGGACAAGACTTAATGAAAGGAGACAATATTGTTCATGAGATTCGCATGAGGGGATCAAACTAAGTCAAGTTGTGGCTTAAACTAGCTCATGAGCATAAGATATTTAACATGGTTTGCTCTAGAGTAAGCTTCTTCACACATCTTGCAATGGTTATCTTACTCACGTTGATTAAACACTCATTGCTCACTTACTAGATCAAACACTAGAGTTACAAGCTCACAAACAAGTTATATGCTACCACTAGAACAAGTCAAACATAGAAGCAATAGTGGTACCATATATACTTCAAATTCATTTGATTTACCATGAATGAGCCTAAATAAGCAATGTGATGGCTATATGAACTAAAACACAACCTAATAAGAATGAATGCACATGCCAAACAATTTCACCTTTTGCGGATACATGGGTGTATGCCGGGTCTCTGAGTGTTGAGTGATTGTCAACTGGGATGATGCGCATGTTCTTTGGCTTGTGTTGTGCAGGTGTCGAGCACGGATGCAGTGATCGAAGGCAGGTGAAGGTCAAGCTGAGACGTGCTGTGCCGACGGACCGGGTGCGGTGAAGGATGGGCGTGCCGTGCGGCGGACGTGCCATGCCGAGGTACCGAGCGGTGAAGGGCGGACGTGAGGCTTGGACTGAGGGACCAGAGGCCTGAGGATCAGCTGTGGTGGCTGGCAGCCTGTGACGACGACAAGTGAAGAAGTGCGGTCATGTGTTGCCTGAGTCGTGGACTTGGGGACACGTGTCGGTGGACAGGGTGCACGGGAGGTGCATCCCATCTACGACATCGGTTTGGTGGTAGAGCCAGAGAAAAACCATCGGATGGACGGTTTCTAGGTTTGGGCCTCAAAACCTGGGCGTGGACGGTTTCCGAGTTTGGCCACAAAACTCGGGCTGAGGGTTTCCGAGTTTGGCCACAAAACTCGGGCTAAGGACGGTTTCCAGGTTTGGGCCTCAAAACCTGGGCTCTGAGGGTTTGCTGAGTTTGGCCTCAAAACTCAGATGCTGGTGGGCTGGTTTCCCGGTTTGGGCCTCAAAACCGGGGGTTGGCTGGAAAAGGCTGGTTTCCCGGTTTGAGCCACAAAACCGGGGGTGCAGAGCAAGGGCGGCACGTGGCGGCGATCCGGAGGTTGCGTCGAGGCAACGCTTCGGTTTGTGTGGGCGTGGCCGTCAGATACACCTACCACCGAGTTGGTCCAGAATAACCCTAGGGTTTAGCTGGTTCGCTCTGTAATTAGATTAGAGAGGGGTAGAGTAGGAAATAGACTTAGGCTAGTAGTAGGATAAGTAGTCGGGAGACACCCTCCTCCCAGGTATCTTAGTCATTTGCTCTTTCGCACTTAGGGTTTCCTGCTCTCCCATCCCCTGCTGTAGCTAGCTGAGATCCGCAGAGAAACTTGCCTCTGTGTACTGTTGATTCTGAGGAAGTGAGGCCGTAACCTCACTGTTGTAGCGTGAGTTTGCGCTGCGGTTGCAATTCGTGGTTGTGATTCGTGTTTTGTTCGTGTTCTTCGCGGAATCCTTTCTCCACGTTTTTCCCGTCGCTTGATCTCTTTGCTCGGTTCATCTTTTGCAAATCCATTTGAACCAAGTTGTTCTAGGTCGTGAGGCACTTCTTTCCACCGAAGGAATTTACCTCTAACCTCACGGTCTAGGAGATCGATCGATTTCGGTTTTGGGTCAAGCTTTTCTCCTTTCCCCCAAATTTCTTCGATTCATCGTTTTGGAAGATAGGTTCGAGCCATGATCTCTTAGAGATAGCTCACTATCCTCCTTGTGACTCCTCTCACCAAGTTTTATCCCTAGAGGATTCGTTTTGGGTGAGATCGAGTTGAATCGGTGGACGAACAGCAGGATTTCAGGGTGACCGGACGCTGGGTCGTGCTAACCGGACGCACCAGACCAGAGTCTGGTCGTTGAGCTCCCAGTGTGTTTTCTCTGTGACTTGACCGGACGCTAGGACTCGAGAGTGACCGGACGCACCCCTGGTACTGTTCACTGTTTTGTCTCTCTCTGACCGAACGCTCTGCTTGTGACCGGACGCACTGCTTCACAGAGTCCGGTCCAATACAGTAAGGGTCCAAAATCATTTTGGCTTGACCGGACGCGTCCGGTGGTGCCTGACCGGACGCAAGCAGAGTCCGGTCAAAGCTGTTCTGCGCGTTTTCGTCCGCGGTTTGTTCGATAGACTTCCGATTTGAGATCCGCTTGTTGCGTTGGGTTCCTAACTTTGTGCTAAGGTTACCCAAAACCCATCCTGTCACTAGTTGACTTGTGTGAACTTGGGTGAGGAAGTTTTTGGGGTGCCTCGCTGTGATCCTAGGGATCATCCACCCTCTTCCAAGGGTCGTGGGCATCACGTTTTCGGCAGTAGCTCTTGGGGGTTTATTTTGGGACATTTGGTCAAAGTTTCGAGAGAAATTTTATAGGCTCCCATTCACCCCCCCTCTGGTCGCCTTGCTTTTGCATTCTCGGTCCTTCTGGTATCGGAGCAGGTTAAGGATCTTCCACCTTAGCTGGTTCCAGATCCACAGAAGGCAACATGGATCGCGGCGTGGGCAAACCGCCGTTCTTTGATGGGACGAACTATGCGTATTGGAAGATACGCATGTCGGCCTATCTCTAGAGCATGGGCTCTTCTATTTGGGAGATTTGCAACAGGGCCGATTACGTTGTCCTGGCTGCTCGTGTCTCTCAGCTTCAGATAGATGAGCACGAGGCCAATAGCCGGGCGCGTAACGCCTTGTTCTCCTGTTTGAGCATGTCGAAGTTTGATCGCGTTTCTCACCTCCCCACGGCTCGTGAGATTTGGGACACCCTCATGCGCTTTCATGAGGGCACCTCTCAAGTCAAATCCCGTCTCTACGAGTCGCACAAGCGGGAGTATGAGAACTTTCGACATATGCCTGGCGAGAGCATAGAAAGTTTATTCGCTCGCTTTCAGGTGATTATCAACAAGATGCGAGCTAACAAGGAGCTGTTGCCTTTCGACGATCATGAGAGAGCTTTAAAGCTTTTGCATACTCTCGATTGATCGGTGTGGGACTCAAAGGTCCAGGCGATCATCGAATCGTCTAACTATGAGACTCTCACTTGCGACGAGCTCTTTAGTAAGCTCAAGTCTAGTGAGATTGACGCCATGTCGAGGGCTTCTTATGCGAATCCTTTTGGCCCGACTATGGCTTTGGTTTCTGGCTCTTCTGCTAACCCCTCTGCCGGCTTTGCACTTTCTTCACTCTTTTCTGTCACAGAGGACCAGCTTGAGTCGTTGGGGGATGACGAGTTGGCAATGCTCGCCAACCGGTTCACGCGGTTCCACAACAACCGCATGAACCGTCGCCGCGGTGGAGGACGCTCAGGATGCTATGAGTGCGGCGACCCCGACCACTTCATCGCCAACTGCCCCAAGAAGAAGCATTCATCTGGGAAGGGCGATCATGGGCACAAGTACGACTCCGGCAAGCGCAAGGAGAAGTACGTCCCCGCGAGGCACAAGCGGAGGGGTGGCTTCGACAAGGAGTACATCAAGAAGAAGTACTTGGAGAAGGCCCAGGTTGAGCAGCGTGCGTTCTTCGCCACGCTCAGCGACGTCGATGGCTCGGATGACGACTCCGCTTGCTCAAGCGATGACGAGTCCGAGAATAAGAAGAGGATCGAGGACAAGCTGAACGGTCTCTGCTTCTTCGCCGACGACGATGGCTTCTGCACCATGGCGCTTGGTGATGAGGTCGACGGCAAGCTAGAGCACACCCCTCGGGACGACGACGACGACGACACCTCCCAGGTATCCCTCACCCACGACGAGCTTTCTACTGAGGTTGAGAAGCTTACTGCCGTGCTCCTTAGTCAGGACAAGTTGCTTAGGCGTGCCGCTAGAGAGCGCAAGGAGTTTAGGCAGAAGTGGGAGGACACGGTGAGAGAACTTGAGTTTGCCAAGTCCACCGTGGTCGTGTCGGAGGAGGTTGAGTGTGAGATGTGCACCACGCACATGACTGACCTTCTCACTTTGAGAGGTAAGTATGCTGCGTTGGTAGGAGAGGTGGATGAGCTGAAGGCTAGACCTTCTCTGTTGGGTGCATGCAAGACTTGTCCTGTCTTGCAATCTGAGTTGGCAGAGAAGAATGCCAAGATTGTGTCTCTTGAGGAGGCCAACTCAGGTAGCACGAGTGTGGCTAGGTGTGCTTTGTGTGAGGGTTTGGAGATGGAGATTGCGAATGTCAAGCATGGCAAGATGCAAACTGAGGAGGAAAACACATACCTTTGGACCATCTTGTCATGGGTCTCTTGTAGTGAGCCGCAGCTCGGGATGATGATCTCCCCATTCAAGCGAGCTGCTGGAGGTCCGGGTGTAGGTCTTGCTCAGGGTGTTGATCTTTCTGCTTTTGGGAAGATTGGAGAGTCGAGTGGTTTGAACCCGAGTGAGAAGCCCAACTCCACCACTACTCCCAAACTTACCAAGCTTCCACCCAAAGAGCCTCTCAAACCTACCACCAAGGATGGGGTATTTGAGGAACCTCCGAGAGCTCCACCCAAGAACCAAGTGTGGCATCCCAAACCCAACCACCTTAAGAACAAACTGGATACAATGCCACCTATCCAGGAGGAGTTGCCACAGAAGGGCAAAGTGATCCACACCCACAGCCATGAGTACCAACAACCCCCTTTGCGTGCGGTGAGGTACCATTGTGATTTCTGTGGGAGAGATGGTCACTTGAGCGAGTTCTGCTTTAGGCGCAAGAGAGAGGCGCGCCGTGCTAGGGAGATGAACAACACGGACATGTACCATCCTTTTCATGATGTACATGCGCCGAATGTTCAGAGGAGTGCTCCGAGGAGAGCAGCTAGGCCCAGAGGTCCAGAACCTCAAGTTCCCAGGCCTAGGCAGCAGAGAGCTCCGAGGAGAGTCGCTAGGCCTAGAGGTGCTGAGCCTCAAGTCCCTAGGCCTAGGCCTCGTAGAGAGCGTGCCCGACGGGAGCCTGCAGTTGTAGGCTATGGACCCCGTGGCGGAGGTTTTGTAGTTGAGCGTTTTCCCCCACCGCGTTTTGAGTATCGCGGTGGACGCTCCTCCCTTAGCGGACCACGTTTTCCTCTACGTGGTGATCGCACCTCTCGTAGACGTGCTAGGAATCGTTTTTCCGCTAACCGTTCTTTTGAGCAGCCGGCCCAACACTGGTATTCTTCCTACTTCACTAACCCCAGTGTTGGACCGTATGCTCAACCTATGTCTTTTTATTGATGTAGGTAAAACGGTTGGAGGACATTTGGTTGGTGGATTCCGGTTGCTCGAGGCACATGACCGGAAACGCCAGGTGGTTCTCCAGCCTTAGCCCTGTTGCCGGAAAGGAGTACATAACCTTCGGCGACAATAGCAAAGGTAAGGTATTGTCTCGCGGGTCAGTGCGAGTTAATGAGCACTTTGTGTTGCGCGATGTTGCTCTTGTTTCTAACTTGCATTTTAACCTTCTTTCTGTTTCGCAACTCTTTGACGACGACTATGAGATTCATTTTAAACCGAATCTCAGTCATATTTTGGATCCTCAGGGCAATCTTGTGTGTTTGATTTCACCCTTTGGAAAAGTCTTTCGTGCAAATTTCTCGGAGTCTTTTGGCACTTCTCGTTGTCTTGTGGCTGGACCTTCCTCCTCTGATCTTTGGAAGTGGCATAGGAGACTTGGACATTTGAGCTTCGACTTGCTTGCAAGGCTTAGTTCACTTGGCCTAATCCGAGGATTGCCCAAGTTGCATTTGGAGAAGGATCTTGTTTGCCACTCTTGTAGACACGGGAAGATGATTGCCGCTCCCCACCATCCAGTGACTCAGGTCATGACCAAGCGCCCTGGAGAGCTTTTACACATGGACCTTGTTGGTCTGGCTCGGGTGAGCTCGGTTGGGGGGAAGTGGTATGTGCTTGTTGTTGTTGATGACTTTTCGAGATATTCGTGGGTCTTCTTTTTAGCTGAGAAGACCGAGACTTTCTCCTTTGCTCGTAATCTGATTTTGCGTCTTCAGAACGAGTTCCCTTTGAACTCGATGCGAGCAATTCGGAGTGATAATGGTTTCGAATTCAAGAATTCGGATTTTGAGAAGTTTTGTAACTCTTTGGGTTTAGAGCATCAGTTTTCTTCCCCCTACACACCCTCTCAGAATGGTATTGTAGAGAGAAAGAATCGGACCCTTGTTGAGATGGCCAGGACGATGCTCGATGAGCATAGGACTCCTAGGCGTTATTGGGCCGAAGCTATGAACACTGCGTGCTATATTTCCAATCGCATTTTTCTGAGAGCGTTCTTGAAAAAGACTTCTTATGAGTTGCGTTTTGGTAGACAGCCCAAGGTGAGTTATTTTAGAGTCTTCGGTTGCCATTGTTTTATATTGAAGAAAGGCAACCTGGACAAATTCGAGTCTCGTTCTTCTGACGGTGTGTTTTTGGGTTATGGCACTCACACTCGAGCCTATCGTGTACTTAACCTTGATACTAACCGAGTCATGGAGACATCAGATGTCACCTTCGACGAGACCATGGTTTGTCCTTCTTCTCGTTTTGAGCGTGCAGGTGATCATGAGGTTGGTGAGCCTCTTTTTGATGATGAGGACGAGGGTGCTGAAGGTATAGATGATCCAGCACCCCCTCCACCTGCTGTGCCGCAAAGAGCGGCCTCTACGACGACTCACGACCCCAACACCTCTTCTTCCTGGGGGCCGTGGGATCCGCCATCCCGAGCGGTACCATTTGTACGCGGGGAGGCACCAGCTGCTGTTGAGGGGGAGGCCACTTCGGCAAGGGAGGCGCCACGACACATTCAGCGCCAGCACCCGCCTCAGCAGATGATCGGCAGCATCGACGAACGGGTTACTCGGTCTAGGTCACAGCAAATCTCGCACTTCGCTCATTCTGCTTTTGTTGCTAATTTTGAGCCCCGAGATGTTGGACACGCTTTGACGGATCCGGATTGGGTCAATGCCATGCATGAGGAGTTAGAAAATTTTGAGCGAAATCGGGTTTGGGTTCTAGTTCCACCTCCTCCTGAGTGTAAGCCTATTGGGACAAAATGGGTTTTCAAAAACAAGCAAGGAGAGGATGGCCACGTTGTTAGAAACAAGGCCAGGCTTGTAGCGAAGGGTTATAGTCAGAAGGAGGGGATAGACTTTGAGGAGACTTTTGCTCCTGTAGCTCGTTTGGAGGCTATTAGGATACTCTTGGCTTTTGCTGCATCCAAAGGTTTTAAACTCTTTCAAATGGATGTCAAGAGTGCCTTCTTAAACGGCTACATAGAAGAGGAAGTGTATGTTGAGCAACCCCCCGGTTTTGAAAATCCCAAGTTTCCAAACCATGTTTTTAAACTTCACAAAGCTTTATATGGTTTGAAACAAGCCCCTAGAGCCTGGTATGATAGGTTGAAAACCTTTTTGCTTGCTAAGGGTTTTAAAATGGGATGTGTAGATAAAACGCTCTTTCTCCTCAAGCAAGGCAAAGACACTCTCTTGGTCCAGATTTACGTGGATGATATCATTTTCGGTGGTTCTTCTCATGCTTTGGTTGCCAAGTTTGCAGATACTATGAGCAGGGAGTTCGAGATGAGCATGATGGGCGAGTTGACATTCTTTCTCGGGTTGCAAATTAAGCAATCCCGAGAGGGCACGTTTGTGCACCAGGGCAAGTACACCAAGGACTTGCTGAAGCGGTTCGATATGGGAGAGGCCAAGCCTCTTCCAACTCCCATGTCGACGACGACTGCCCTGGATGCGGATGTGGATGGAGAAGCAGTGGACCAGAAGGAGTACCGCAGCATGATTGGGTCGCTCCTCTACCTGACGGCGACACGCCCGGACATCCAGTTCGCGGTGTGTCTGTGTGCGCGCTTTCAGGCGTCGCCGCGCACCTCTCACCGTCAGGCGGTGAAGCGGATCTTCAGGTACCTTCGTTTCACGCCTGAGTTCGGGATTTGGTATTCTGCTTCCTCCACCCTCTCTCTTTGCGGTTATTCGGATGCCGATTTTGTTGGTTGCCGTATTGAGCGCAAGTCCACTTCTGGGACTTGCCAGTTTATTGGTTCTTCTCTTGTTTCGTGGTCTTCTCGCAAGCAGTCTAGTGTCGCCCAGTCCACTACAGAGGCTGAGTATGTTGCTGCGGCTAGCTGCTGTTCCCAGTTGCTCTGGATGATGGCCACGTTGCGTGATTTTGGTCTGAGCTTTTCTCGCATGCCTTTGCTTTGTGACAGCACGAGTGCCATTAGCGTTGCTAAGAACCCCGTGCTTCACTCGAAGACCAAACACATTGATGTGCGCTTTCATTTCTTGCGAGACCACCAGGAGAAGGGTGATATCGACCTGCGCCATGTCGATACTCATCGTCAACTGGCTGATATTTTCACCAAGCCTTTAGACGAATCAACCTTTAACCGGTTGAGGGGTGAGCTTGGTGTGTGTTTCCCTTTTTAGATGGGGGAAACATTTTGGATCTTATATTTTTGACTAACTCTTTTGTCTTTCTTCTCTTTTGCATTTCAGCATACGCATTTACATTCTAAGCTTCATGTTTATAATCACTAGAATGTAACCATGCTCTATGTAGTATGCTCTGATGCTTATATTGATGCTTGTAGCTTATGCTCCTTCTGATCACTAGTACATGTTGTGAGCTGAGCTATTTTGAAATGGTGAATTTACTTAATAACTAACAATCTGAAAATGTTCACCATTGAGATATGCAACTAGCATGTGTAGGATATGTTGAGTTCACTCGTGCTTTTCATATATGCTAGGTTGCTATGTCTCTAGTTATGAGTCATTCACTTGCTTGGTCTGTTCATATCATGTTTAAAATTTGAACCAAGTTTTAGTGAATTGAAAAGATCGAGATGGGATTGCTTGTCAACACCTCACGGTATCGAGACTGTTTCTCATTGCACTTTGAGTTAAACTTGAGCCGTGTAGTGTATGACCGAAACCGTTGCTTTAAGCTTCCGATTGCATATGCATAGGCTTCGCACGGTTGAAAAGTTAGGCAAAGACAAGCTTTCAACCTCTCGCAATCACATGCTGAAATTAAACTTGTGTAATTTCACCGCTGTAACTCTGATATAAAAATGAAATCACAAGTATATGCTTCATTCCTATGCATGATGATTGAACTTTGCTAGGGGTAGTTCACCTTGTATACATGTTTAGCACTCGTTTGGATTCCTGTCTCTACATGTGTAGTGCTATTTTGATGGTGACTATCTTTTTGGCTAAAAACTGCTCACATGCTCATATGTTCATATTTCGTATGTGTGATCAGTTTGAGCCTTCGCTATTTGAGTGCTTAGCTGAGTCATTGGAGTTATACTGTTTAGAGCATTCTTGCACTTTTTGATTATATGCCTGAAGCTGCTAACTTGTATTTCTGACTTCATATGCATGTTGGAAGGAGGAGTTTCTTGCCTTGATGCCTTTTCTTGATTAGTGCATTTTCAACTAAGGGGGAGAAATTGCAAATCATATGTCTCTTGGATGTTCAACTAAAGGGGAGTTTTCGTCAAGGGGGAGAATTTCCAATCTTCGTGCTCTTCTCATGTTGGACCTAAGGGGGATTTTCCTGCTTGCACTTATCGAGGGGAAGTTTGCTAGTTGTGTTGAGCCTTTGCCTCTGTCTTGAGGAACTAGCAAACATTTTCAGGGCATTTTGTCTTCGATTGGTTCTCTTTTAGTTTGGAGTCATTCCAATTGGTTCGGAGCGTGCTTGGCCGAAAGACATTAGTTTCGAGCTTTCTTTGCTAGTTGTGTTGAGCCTCTGTGCCTCTATCTTGAGGGACTAGCATTTTGCTTCGATTTTCCAATTGGTATTTGCTAGCGGTGTTGAGACTGTTCTACCTCTTCTTGAGGGCTAGCCTTGCTTTGCTTGGTTGCGTCGAGCCGTTGCCCATGTCTTTGGGGACCAAGTTCTTTCGCTCTTTCCACTTGACCTTCTTCGGCTTTGCTATGCTTTTGGGTCATTTGGTTGAGTTTTCTCCTTCTCCTTCCTCCCTCTTCTTATTCTCTTTTCATTATGATTTGTGTGAGTAGTTGACAATGCACTCATCAAGGGGGAGATTGCAGATACATGGGTGTATGCCAGGTCTCTGAGTGTTGAGTGATTGTCAACTGGGATGATGCGCATGTTCTTTGGCTTGTGTTGTGCAGGTGTCGAGCACGGATGCAGTGATCGAAGGCAGGTGAAGGTCAAGCTGAGACGTGTTGTGCCGACGGACCGGGTGCGGTGAAGGATGGGCGTGCCGTGTGGCGGACGTGCCATGCCGAGGTACCGAGCGGTGAAGGGCGGACGTGAGGCTTGGACTGAGGGACCAGAGGCCTGAGGATCAGCTGTGGTGGCTGGCAGCCTGTGACGACGACAAGTGAAGAAGTGCGGTCATGTGTTGCCTGAGTAGTGGACTTGGGGACACATGTCGGTGGACGGGGTGCACGGGAGGTGCATCCCATCTACGACATCGGTTTGGTGGTAGAGCCAGAGAAAAACCATCGGATGGATGGTTTCCAGGTTTGGGCCTCAAAGCCTGGGCGTGGACGGTTTCCGAGTTTGGCCACAAAACTCGGGCTGAGGGTTTCCGAGTTTGGCCACAAAACTCGGGCTGAGGACGGTTTCCAGGTTTGGGCCTCAAAACCTGGGCTCTGAGGGTTTGCTGAGTTTGGCCTCAAAACTCAGATGCTGGTGGGATGGTTTCCCGGTTTGGGCCTCAAAACCGGGGGTTGGCTGGAAAAGGCTGGTTTCCCGGTTTGAGCCACAAAACCGGGGGTGCAGAGCGAGGGCGGCATATGGCGGCGATCCGGAGGTTGCGTCGAGGCAACGCTTCGATTTGTGCGGGCGTGGCCGTCAGATACACCTACCACCGAGTTGGTCCAGAATAACCCTAGGGTTTAGCTGGTTCGCTCTGTAATTAGATTAGAGAGGGGTAGAGTAGGAAATAGACTTAGGCTAGTAGTAGGATAAGTAGTCGGGAGACACCCTCCTCCCAGGTATCTCAGTCATTTGCTCTTTCGCACTTAGGGTTTCCTGCTCTCCCATCCCCTTCTGTAGCTAGCTGAGATCCGCAGAGAAACTTGCCTCTGTGTACTGTTGATTCTGAGGAAGTGAGGCCGTAACCTCACTGTTGTAGCGTGAGTTTGCGCTACGGTTGCAATTTGTGGTTGTGATTCGTGTTTTGTTCGTGTTCTTCGCGGAATCCTTTCTCCACGTTTTTCCCGTCGCTTGATCTCTTTGCTCGGTTCATCTTTTGCGAATCCGTTTGAACCAAGTTGTTCTAGGTCGTGAGGCACTTCTTTCCACCGAAGGAATTTACCTCTAACCTCACGGTCTAGGAGATCGATCGATTTCGGTTTTGGGTCAAGCTTTTCTCCTTTCCCCTGAATTTCTTCGATTCATCATTTTGGAAGATAGGTTCGAGCCATGATCTCTTAGAGATAGCTCACTATCCTCCTTGTGACTCCTCTCACCAAGTTTTATCCCTAGAGGATTCGTTTTGGGTGAGATCGAGTTGAATTGGTGGACGAACAGCAGGATTTCGGGGTGACCGGACGCTGGGTCGTGCTGACCGGACGCACCAGACCAGAGTCCGGTCGTTGAGCTCCCAGCGCGTTTTATCTGTGACTTGACTGGACGCTGGGACTCGAGAGTGACCGGACACACCCCTGGTACTGTTCACTGTTTTGTCTCTCTCTGACCGGACGCTCTGCTTGTGACCGGACGCACTGCTTCATAGAGTCCGGTCCAATACAGTAAGGGTCCAAAATCATTTTGGCTTGACCGGACGCGTCCGGTGGTGCCTGACCGGACGCAGGCAGAGTCCGGTCAAAGCTGTTCTGCGCGTTTTCGTCCGTGGTTTGTTCGATAGACTTCCGATTTGAGATCCGCTTGTTGCGTTGGGTTTCTAACTTCGTGCTAAGGTTACCCAAAACCCATCCTGTCACTAGTTGACTTGCGTGAACTTGGGTGAGGAAGTTTTTGTGGTGCCTCGCTGTGATCCTAGGGATCATCCACCCTCTTCCAAGGGTCGTGGGCATCACGTTTTCGGCAGTAGCTCTTGGGGGTTTATTTTGGGACATTTGGTCAAAGTTTCGAGAGAAATTTTATAGGCTCCCATTCACCCCCCCCCCCCTCTGGTCGCCTTGCTTTTGCATTCTCGGTCCTTCACCTTTGCTTTCTTGGAGGAGAGGCATGTCATAAGTGGGGGTGCATTCAACTCTTGTTGGAGAAGTCTAGGATATTCAATTCATTCCTTAGCTTGCAAACCCTTCTTTCATCTAGTGGCTTGGTGAAGATATCGGCAAGTTGATCATCAGTGCCCACACTTTCAATAGATATATCTTTCTTTGCTTGATGGTCTCTAATGAAGTGATGCCTTATCAATGTGCTTTGTCCTTGAGTGTTGAACCGGGTTGGTGGCTATTTTGACGACGCTCTCATTATCACATAGCAATGGGACTTGTCCAAACTTGACTCCATAATCTTGCAATGTTGCTTTCATCCATAGCAATTGTGCACAACAACTACCCGCGGATATGTATTCGGCTTTGGCGGTAGAGAGTGCAACACTATTTTGCTTCTTTGATGACCATGAGACAAGTGCCCGATGTGCTCTTTCTATCCACCTTGCATCCCGCATAATCGGAATCCGAGTATCCAATCAATTCAAATTGAGAGCCCTTGGGATACCATAGTCCAACATTAGGAGTGTGCTTCAAAAATCTCAATATTCTTTTGGTTGCCTTCAAATGACTTTCTCTTGGTGAAGCTTGGAACCTTGCACACATGCACACATTAAACATGACATCCGGCCTAGATGCGGTCACATAGAGTAGGCTTCCAATCATTGACCAATATAGCTTTTGATCCATCATGTCACCACTAGAATCACTATCCAAATGTCCATTTGTGCCCATTGGAGTGGTTATTGCTTTTGCTTCATCTAACCCAAACTTCTTGAGCATGTACTTGATGTACTTGCCTTGACTAACAAATGTGCCTTTCTTCATTTGCTTGATTTGTAGCCCAAGAAAGTAACTAAGTTCTCCAATCATAGACATCTCAAACTCTTTAGCCATCATCTCTCCAAACTCTTCACAAAAGTCTTGGTTGGTTGATCCAAAGATAATGTCATCCCCATAGATTTGCAACACAAACAAGTCGCTTCCAATCTTCTTGGTGAAGAGTGTGGTGTCATCCTTCCCAATTTTGAATCCTTTGGCTAACAAGAAATCCCTCAATCTTTCATACCATGCTCTTGGTGCTTGTTTCAACCCATAAAGTGCCTTCTTGAGCTTGTACACATGGTTGGGCTTCTTCAAATCTTCAAATCCGGGAGGTTGCTCAACATACACTAGCTCATTGATGAATCCATTGAGAAAAGCACTCTTGACATCCATTTGATAGAGCTTGATGTTGTGAGAACAAGCATATGCAAGTAGAATTATAATGGCCTCCAATCTAGCAACCGGTGCATAGGTTTCTCCAAAGTCAATGCCTTCCATTTGAGTGTATCCTTGTGCAACCAATCTTGCTTTGTTCCTTACAACAATGCCATCTTCATCTTGCTTGTTCCGGAAGACCCATCTTGTACCAATAACATTTGTGTTCTTTGGTCTTTCTACTAACTCCCAAACATCATTGCGGGTGAAGTTGTTTAACTCTCCATGCATTGCATTAACCAATCAACATCCATCAAAGATTCATCAATCTTGGTTGGCTCAATAGATGATACAAATGAGTAGTGTTCACAAAATGATGCCAATCTTGATCTTGTTTGCACACCTCTTCTTATGTCACCAACAATTTGATCCAAAGGATGATCTCTTGCAATATGTGTTGGTTGGAGCACTTGTTGCGGTTGGGCACTTGCACTTGCACTAGCATCTTGTTGATCTTGAGAACCACTAGAGCTTGCAATATCATTGTCATGCATGGTTGAAGGAGAGAGCACTTGATCTTTGTCATCTTCAATGTCAATCACTTGCTTTGGCCTTATATCACCAATGTCCATGTTCTTCATAGCTTCCACCAATTGTGTTCCTCTCACATCATCTAGATTATCTTGTTCTTCATGAGAGCCATTGGTTTCATCAAACTCAACATCATGGACTTCTTCAACTATTCTAGATGTGTTGTTCCACACTCTATATGCCTTGCTTGTAGTGGAGTAACCAAGTAGGAACCCTTCATCACACTTCTTTTCAAACTTGCCAAGTCTTGTGCCCTTCTTCAATATGTAGCACTTGCACCCAAAGACCCAGAAATATGCAATGTTGGGCTTTCTATCATTGAGGAGCTCATATGGTGTCTTCTTTAATAGAGGGTGACAATAGAGCCGGTTGTTATAATAGCATGCCGTGTTGATTGCTTCGGCCCAAAAGAAATCACTCACATTGTATTATCTAAGCATGGATCTTGACATATCAATGAGTGTTCTATTCTTCCTTTCAACTATCCCATTGGATTGAGGTGTATACTTGGCCGAGAATTGATATTTGATTCCAAACTCATCACATAGCTCATCAACTCTTGTGTTTCTAAACTCACTTCCATTGTCACTTCTCACTTTCTTGATTCTTCTATCAAACTCATTTTGGCTTCTCTTGACAAAGGTTTTGAATATGTCAAACACTTCACTCTTGTCAATGAGAAAGAAGACTCATGTGTATCTTGTATAGTCATCCACTATCACAAAGCCATACTTGTTTCCCCCAATACTTGCATATGTAGTTGGTCCAAACAAGCCCATGTGCAACAACTCAAGTGCATGTGTAGTGCTCATCATTCCTTTGTTGGGATGAGTGTTTCCAACTTGCTTTCCCATTTGACATGCACTACATAGCTTATCTTTCTCAAAGTGAACATCTTTTAGTCCTCTAACCATGTCATGCTTCACTAGCCCCTTTAGTTGCTTCATTCCAACATGTCCCAAAGCCTAATGCCATAGCCAACCCATACTTGATTTGGTGAACAAACATGTTGTTAATTGAACTTCACTTGCATCAAAGTCCACCAAATAAAGATTCTCATATCTGAATCCTTTGAAGACCAAATCACTTCCATCAACACTCACTATCTCCACATCATCAACACCAAATATGCATTTGAATCCCAAATCACATAATTGTGCCACGGACAACAAGCTGAAGTTGAGAGATTCCACTAATAGCACATTGGAGATGCTCAAGTCATTGGATATTGCAATCTTGCCCAAGCCTTTGACCTTGCCTTTCTTGTTGTCACCAAATGTGTGATAGCATCCGCATGATCATTGCCACTAGTGTTGATTGATTCGAACATTCTTCCATCTCCGGTCATGTGTTGAGTGCACCCACTATCAAGCACCCAATGCCTTCCTCCCGATTTATAATTCACCTATAAAGAGATCAATTATTTTTAGGTGCCCAAATCTTTTTGGGTCCTCCAAGGTTAGTTACCAAGCTCTTGGGCACCCAAATTGTCTTCTTCTTTTTGCCAACCAAGGGTGCACCAATATACTTAGCCTTCACACCATTAGTGCCCTTTGTAAGCATATAACAAGAATCAAGTCTAATAGATGAAATATGAGCATTGTTCTTGTTCTTGTTCTTGTTAAAGCAGTTTTGCTCTATGTGCCCCGATTGCTTGCAATTATAGCAATACCGACCATTGCTCTTCACAAAACTAGTCTTGTGAGGAGCAAAAGCGGCCTTGCCCTTCTTGGGGGTGTAGCCAAGTCCCTCCTTGTTGAGTGGACATCTTTGGCTACCCAAGCACTTAAGCAAGCGGGCATCTCCACCATAGGCATTGCCTAAAGCATGAGTGAGCTCATAGACCTTGTTATTAAGGTTCTCATTTTCTACCACTAATGATGAATCACATGTAGTAGAAGTAGGCATTTTAGTTGAGCTAGATGATGATGATGCATTGGTGGGAGCAACAATAATAGGAGCATAAAAAGATTCATCAAGAATATCACATGTTACTCCTACGTTGCATGTCTCTACAACATCCCCAATCTTACTTTGATCAAGGAGGGAGGAGTGGGCTTCCTTAAGCCTAGTGTGAGCTTGGTCAAGCTTCTCATGGGCTTCCTCTAGCCTCTCATGAGTAGACTTGAGCTCATCAAAGGATTGCTCAAGAGCCTTGTTGGCCTTGCGCAATTCTTTTCACTCCTTCCTCTTAGTCTCAATGTAAGAGTGAGCATCTTGTAGCATGCTCATGAGGTCCTCATTTGAGTACTCCTCATCATCATCACTCTCACTCTCACTTTCACTCTCATCGGATGATACCTTAGTGGACTTAGCCATGAAGCATGTCGATGGAGTGTTGAAGATAGAAGGCTTGCTTGAGATAGCAAGACTAGCCATAGCCTTCTTCTTGGTGGTCTTCCTCTCATCATCACTAGAATCATCATCATCACTTGAGGAAGCATCACTATCCCATGTCACGACATAGGATCCACCCTTCTTCTTCTCCTTCTTCTTCTCTTTCTTTTCTTTCTTTTCCTTCTTGTCCTTCTTCTTTCTCTTCTTGTGGATATCATCATCTTCATCACTAGAATATGTACAATCCGCAATGAAGTGATCCTTGCTCTTGCATCTATAGCACCTTTTAGTTGTGCTCTTGGTTGCATCTCTTCTCTTTCTTGCTCCATATCCCTTCTTCTTCATGAACTTGCCAAATCTCTTCACAAAGAGAGCCATTTCATCATCATCCATTTCACTAAAGCTTGTACTAGCTTCATCATCACTTTCCTCCTTCTTTGCTTTGCCCTTGCTCTTGCTCTTGGAGGATGATGCCTTGAATGCTACAGTCTTCTTCTTCTTCTCTTCCTCTTGGGCTCCCCCATCCCTTTCCACATGGTATGTGTCTTGTGTGACCACATCACCTAGTACTTGGTTTGGGGTTACTGTATCCAATCCTTCCCTCACTAGGATAGTCACCAAAGTATCAAACCTTGGTGGCAAGCATCTCAAGAACTTGTGAGAAAAGTCCTTGTTCTCTACCTTCTCTCCCAAGGCCTTCAAGTCATTGATAATGACTTGCAACCGGTGAAACATCTCCGGTATGCTTTCATCATCTTGCATCTTGAACATGGCAAGCTTGTCCTTGAGAATATATAGCTTGGCGCCCTTGACCGCCTTGGTGCCTTCATATGTCTCCTCCAATCTCTCCCATATCTCACTTGCTCTTTCAAGGTCCTTGATTTGCTCAAACACCTTTTGTATCAAATGCTTCATAGAACAAGTTGATTGCCACATCATTCCATTGAAGCTTCTCTTCTTATCTTGTAGTTGGATCGGCGGTGTCAATCACCGCAAAGTCATGCTCAATCACATCCCAAATTTTTCTATTCATGCCTCTTGTGAATGCGCACATCTTCCTCTTCCAACAATCGAAGTTGGTGCCGTCAAAATGTGGTGGCTTCCCCATATAGTTGATTTGAGCAATTTTAACACCGGAGGATGTTAAGCCTCAAACAAATGGTGACCACGGCTCCGATACCACTTGAAAGGTCCAAATTGGCTAGAGGGGTGTGAATAGCCTAATTAAAAATCTACAAAATACTTAGGCAAACACTATTAGTATAACAAATGGCGAAGCTTTTTGTGCTAGCCTAATAGTGTGTTGCAAGCCACCTATCCAACAATTCTACCTAATATTTCTACAACACACAATCAACTAGAGCTAATATCTAATGCGAAATAAAGCTATCTAGCTCTAGTACAAGTATGATATACAAAAAGTATATGAGACAAGTATGTGCAATAGATAGACTAAGCAAGCTAAACACAACTAGCTACACAAGGTATTTAGCAAGAGATATACAACAAGAGATAGTATCTACACAAGAGAGATAGCTCAAGGTAAATACTCAAAGTAAATGAGCTAGACAGAGGTGGTTTCACCGAGCCTTCGGGATCGCCTAGTAGAGAGCCAATCACCGGTGAAATCCACTTATGATGCCAATCACCAAGAATGTGAATATGAAGACCAATCACCAAGAAATGAAAGTAATCACAATAAGCACACAGGACACCAAGATTTATCCCGAGGTTCACGTGCTTGCCGGCACGCTACTCCCCGTTGTGTCGACCAACACTAGGTGACCCGGTGGCTAATTGGCACAAAGCCAAGCTCACAAAGAGCACCACAAGAATCTACCACTAGTGAGGTAGCTCAATGACACGAGCAATCCACTAAGGATGCCTCTTGCCGCTCCGGCGAGGTGAGGCTCCAAAACCTCTCACAATCACGATCGGTGGTGGCCAAGAACAATTTCCTTCTCTTGCCAACAACACCACAACGCCTCCAAGCCGTCTAGGCACCGGCAAATGCCAAGAGTAACAAGAAACTCAAAGCCAATGCGAAGGACTAGTGCCACTAGATTGAATTCTTTCAAATCACGCACTAGATCACTCAATCTCACTTGGTTTGATCAAATCAACTTGGGAGATGAGTTGGGAGGCTTGCCAAAGAACACTAGAATGCTTGGGAATCAAAATGTGCAAGAGAGAACCCAAGTGAGCCGGCCAAGCCCCTTAAATAGGCCACTCAAGTCGGCCTAGCCGTTGGGCCAGAATCGGAGGCATCGGACGCACCGATGCTTGAGCATCGGACGCTGCCCCAGCTTCCGATGCTTCGGATGAAGCCACGTGTCCCCCCAATATGAATTCAGCTCGTCAGATGCCAACGGTCATTTTACTTCGCGCCATGGTTAAAGTGACATCGGACGCGCCGATGCCAGGCATCGGACGCTCCGATGCCACTGCTCGTTTCAGCACTTTTCTGCGCCACATCGGACGCGCCGGCACCTTCACATCGGACGCTCAACCCCTGAGTCCGATGACCATGCAGAGAGGTTCCAGAAAGGGTCAAAACATATCGGACGCGTCCGATGGATTGGCATCGAACGCATGCCAGCGTCTGATGCTTCCTGGAAAACAAACTCGCGCCACGTCACCTGCATCAGACTCTGCAACAGTGTTTCCTCAGCGCCCATTGCCAGCGTCCGATGCTCCTTCAACATTTATCAGAAACTAGGGTTTACCATAAGATGCTCAGCCCAGCGTCCGATGCCCCTCGGACCAGCATCTGATGCTTCCGAACACACTACTTCTCTTCCGAAAAACGCTGAATCCTGCCTCGCAAGCTCGGTAGGAGGGAGAAGGACTATACACTAGTTTCTCCCACTTCTCCACAACTACTTAACACCCCCTTATCGCAAAAGTGCCAACACCACCAAGTGTACATCATTATATGCAAGTGTGTTAGCATTTTGCAAAGCATTTTCCAAGGGGTTTTGTTAGTCACTCACTAGGTCTACAGCATCAATATGTTGTAGAAATCCTAGTGGCACTTGAACATCGCATAAGCCATGAATTATCTCCTCTTAATAGTACGACTATGTATCCTAAATGTGATCACACTCACTAAGTGTCTTCATCACCAAAACAAAGAGCCCTATAGGTTATATCTTTGCCTTCGAGCCTCTTTGCTCATCTCTTCCCTTCTTCTCATGTTTCACCAATGGTAGAGCACTTGATCTCTTGAGTGCTTGTGGCCACCACCATCCTCCATGGTTGCCACCTTGCTAGCTCCACCACTTGGCCTGGTCACAATCCTTTCTTATAAGCTACACACATGTTTAGCAATAGGATTAGACCAAATAGGTTTCATCAATTAACCAAAACTAAACTAGGGCTTTCACATGGGCTATGCAAAAGAAAGAAAAGAAAGATGGACAAAAGTCCCAATGAAAGAAAGTATATATATGAATGAGAAAAAAAGGACAAGTGTTCGTATTAGAATTAGGAGCATTCCAATGCTCATCCAAAAAAGAGAGAAAAAGAAGATAGCCGATGTTGTCCCAAGCATTTGTTCTCAAAAGTTCAAAAACAAAAGAGATGATGTTTCAATGAGCATAGTAAAATTAGGTTAGCCACCATATATATCCACACACATGCACATCTTGATCTAAGAGTATGGCATCTTTCTCCTTGGATCATTATTTTGGCTTTACAACATATAAAATGCAAGTATGTTCATCACATGTATCCCTACCTAAGCTTCACATAAACTTTTCAGCAGTAGGTGAAAACGTAGGCAATCCATATGTGCCTTGGTGAACATCCACAAATACCACATATATGAGTGATTCGAGTGTACCGCAACAAAGAGAAGGTAAGCTATGATTTGGTTTCAAAAATTCAAAAATATTTCTCCAATGACTTGTTTGACAAGGATGGTGATCTATTTCAAGCTGTTTCATTCTTCAACCGCCCAAAGTCGCATGGTAGACACTTTGAATCTTGCACAACATGAATGACTAGGAATGGTCTTATGTTGAAATCTTATCCTCGGGTTCTGAATTGAATAAACCAACCTTTTATTGAGAACGAGTAAAAGCCTAAGTGTGGGGGAGCTTGTTGACGGTAGTTAACGTTCATCACAAACTATCAACCAACCTCACATTTATGAATTAAAATGATCACCAACATAGAATAGGAGGTTTAAACTAACAAATTCCACAAGTTTTGGTGAATCTGTGATTTCAACAGGGTTTATTTAGAAAAGATGTCAAAGAGGACCTAAATGTCAATTAATACAAGACTTGACCACGATGAAAACTATCGGACTAGGTTCCAGAAGACACCACACTGGCCAGGGAGGTCCACCAGTCAGCCTCCCCTTTGAATGTCGGTTCCCTATGAAATCCTAGAACACATATACGTCATTGCTTAAGTCGGTTTGATCCATGGGCTGAGAATTGTTGCTCAGCGCTATATAAGCAGCCCAGACCCTAGGGTTTGAGGAGGCCAGATCCTGAGAGCTGCAAAGCTAGAGCTCCAGAGACAAATATTCAACGAGATCTAGTGCTAGCAATCAAGAGAGGTCTAGTTCTTCATCTAGAACTAGTTCTTCATTTTGATATAGAGAGGTAGAGTGTAAGGGAGAAGTTGGGATGAGCTCTGGCCTGTCGGTGATGCCTCTTCGACTTGACCCCTGGCTTGATCAAGTTTGTAAAGAACTTGCTTATGAGACTTCGTTGGTAATCGACTTCTGATTCAAATAAGTAGTCTTGTTCTTATTATTCTTAGGGTCTGTTTGGATACTTGGAATTGAATTCATTTTAAGAATCATAATATAAACACATTTTAGTTAAGCTAATATGATTTTATATGGATTATATTTATATATTATTGTTGCCTATATGAGAAAGGTACCCATGTGTTGCATTTCTACCATGGGGGAATGAGTTGGAGAGAATGTTATAAATTGCAAATTAGAAATATAGTATGGTGATCTATAGAATCCATTTCCCTCTCTCAACCTATAAATTTGAGGTAGGCTAACATGTGGGACTTTGGAAAGTGGTGGAATGTTAAATTCCAAGACAAATAGTACAATTTATTGAGCGAATTTCAATTTCTCCAAAATGAAGAGATCCAAACGGAACTTTAAGGTTTGTGACTCTCTTTCGAGAACTTTAATCCTTGTAGCTCCTGGGTTAGAGTAGTAATCGTAGTGTAAGCATAATGCTTAGACTCTGTTGCTCATGGATGCACCCTATTAGTCGGGTTAGTGGTAGCTCGCGAAGGTGACTCGTATAGCTTCGTTGCATCCTCTGTAAGTAGGCCCAGCAGGACATTGATTAATATAGGGTTCACACTTTGTGGTGATTCCTATACGTAATCGTCCCTAGTAGAACATTATAGACAAAGCTTACCGAGATCAGAACTAGGAGACCTCTCTTTGTTTCCTCTATGTTTCTATCGTCTATCCTTGATTGTGAAGTCAGGTTAAGACAAGGCTTGGGTGCCCTCACATCGTTCCCTGTGGATTCGGTATAAAACTTGGATATTATCCGGGTGAAATACTACAACGGTATAATCCGTGCGCTTGCAGACTTTTCCTCTGTGCATTTAATTTATACCAACGCCATTTCTTCTCAATATCACTTCATAAGGGGTTGCAATCATCTTTGTCTCATCTCTTTGAGCAAACACACCTTGAGCATGCAATGTTATCCTAAACAGTAAATGATAAATAGTCGGTCACTAGCCGTTTAGCCATGATTTGGGCAAAAACAGATGCTTAAATGAGCAAAATGGTAAAAACGACTGATTAAATGAAAATGGTGTACCACTATGTAGCATTTAAACGGTGTGTAAACATGCTAAATGGTTGTTTAGGGGAACAGTGTGAGCATGTGACTTGAACCATTTCAACACATATGAGTTCAATTCATGGCTTCAACTCACTTTCACTAATGATTTGATTATCAACACAATATGAATCCTCATAGCTTGATTACTACCTTGGCTCAATGCAAGTACTCTCTTCTTCACCTTAGCCATGGTACCTTGGTCCTGTAACCATTGCTTGCCCTTCACCTTCATTTAGTCCTTCAAAGCCTTTTTCTTATTATCATCACGCTATTGAGCCATACTCAAGTCACATCATATTAAGCATCCATTGAAAAAACATTTCTTCACTATTGTGATCCTTGCTTGAATATCTTCTAGATGTGAAATGTTGAGAGCATCCAAGCTTCAATTCGATTCACATAGATCATTTATGAATCAACATCAATAAGGTCAAGCCAATTCACGATTCCTTATATCCTCTTCATTTTGGCTTGGAACCTTTAATATTCATCTTAATGTCTATCTTCATACTTTTAGCTTGATTAAATAAATGCATAGTGATTTCCCAAAACTTTGTCCATACTTGCAAACCAATGTAAGGACCATCTTGTATCCATTATACATTGTCTCTTTTGTCATTTGACCTTTGCTTAGTACTTCCTTACCCATGCACTCTTGATTCATTTTTCAATACTTGATCAAAGCTAATCCACTATCAAACTCTTCTTATTTATGCAAAGCAAGCTATTATTGAGATGAATCCAAAGTCATCAACTCATGTCTCATTTACCATTTGACAAACATGTTTGCTGTCACATGATGTTATTATATCCCACAACATAGAAGCCATTTCTTCAAGTCTCTTTGCATTGTTGTCTTTTGCTTGAACTAGATTGTTTCCATATTCTTCCATTACAACACTACACAATTTTGATCTTCATTTGAGCACTACATGAAATACCATCAAGCTTGCCTTTTTGTTGAACCTTTGATATATATCTTGCAATACAACCTTCAAGTGTATGCAATATGCTCAATGTTCTATTCAAACACTTAGCAAACTTAGGGCCTATTTGGATTCTCTATTCTAAAGTTTAGTTGGCTAAAGTTGATGATTAAAACTTTAGACCACTTTATCTTATATTTGTGATCTAAAGTTTTATAAGGTTAGCTAAACTTTAGACCTCTGTTTGGAGAATCAAGAGTTAAAGTAGTCTAAAGTTTACTGGCTAGGGCCTGTTTGGTTGGTGACCGTAACTTGCCACGCCTGATCTTCGGCAAACTGTGGCTGCCACAGAAAGTGTGGCGAGCAAAATCAAAGCCACACTTGTGGCAAAGTTTGGCACGAAAATGAGTCTATGACATGTGGGGCATGGTGCTAAGAAAGTGTGGCGTGCCATAGCTGTGGCAGTGAACCAAACGACTGCCAGAAAAACTGTGGCACGACGAATCTGTGGCGTGGCAAGGTCTGGTCACCAACCAAACAGACCCTAAACTTTAGACTATGAGATCCCAAGAGGACCTTATTAGTCCTTTATTAATTGTATTGTCATTTAATTCACCAAAACCTACTAAAAGCTTAGATGCAGTTTCAGGTTTGCATACATGACATGCACTTTCACTCTAATAACTAGAAGCATTTAGGTATTTTTTTAAGCACCGGACTGTTTAAATCTCTGCAGTGACATGTTTCTGTTCGGCCATGGGAGTGTCTCGCTATATACTCTATGTCCAACAAAACATGCAACTATAGATTCCGTGTCAATAAAAATAGTTTACGTTTAACTAAATTTCCAGTGTATACTATTTACATTTATGACTCCAATTTAATTTATTAAAAAATATATTTCGTAATGAATCTAATGGTATCTTAAAGTTGTAGATGACTTCTCTCACAAAACCCTGTAGCACAACAGTGCCCTCTCAAAGAACACTGTTCTGGGCACAATACCGGGTCTATTACTGTTCATTAATGGGTATGACTAATATGGGTGGAACGGTTACTGTTTAAACCTGTTACTGTTTATTTTTGGTTTTTGCTACTGCGGGTCAGGCTGTACCACAAGCCCACTACTGTTCGTTATCGGGTCATCTACTGTGCAACATCGGGTCCAATCCTTTGACTTTTTCACGTCTCACTCCCGCGTGTTACGCGTGGGGCTCTTTCCACTAGTTTATTTGATACCATAAATATTAATATATTTTTATTATAATTAATAAAATTTGAGATACTAAATTATGATACTGTGCTAGAATTATATGTTTTTCTGGATGGAGAGAGTAAAACTCAAACCATTAGAGCAACTCTGGCAGGACTTCTACTTTAACCCTCATAGCTAAATATGAGAGCTTAGTCAAAAAAAACAAGCTCCAACAGGGTCCTACTAGGGTCCTAAAATTTGGGTGACCTCTTAAATCCTTCCGTGAAACTGACGCTCCCTCTCTTCCTCACGACCCACTCCCTCCCTTTCCTAACACTTGCCACGACGGCAGACTTCCCTTAACCCATGATGACAGACTTCAGACCACTATCCTGTCACGGCCCACACCCTCGGATCTATTTTTGGTCGAGTTAGTCTATGACAATTGGATCCCATATGTCATTGACAATTTAAATAAATTTGAGTACTCTATTTTAAATGATATTATTAGAGTACACTCTAAAACAACAGGACCCTCAAAAGTAAGAGTAGGGCCTATTTTGTTTAGTGTTGGGTCCCGTTTCGTCACGTTTATGCTGTGAGCTGAAGAAGGGACAACGCGGTGCAAGGATTCTGCTCTGGTCGGGCCGCACCATTCTATGGCCTGTGGCCCACCTGTAAGTCTTATCCAGCCACACACGCGCGGCACGGCCCATGACGAGCTTCACCGATGTCCCAATCCCACAGTCCCACCCCTCAGCGACCAACTCACCCACTCGCCGCACTGGCCATCCTCTGGCCCCACCGGCCAGTGATACGGCCGCCTCCCCTCTAAGCCCTAGCCCAAACGCCGCCGCCTCATCCGATCCGGCTACCTCTCTCCATTTCTAATCCTCCCGAGCCCAAACCCTAAACCTAAACCTCTCACCCGCCGCCGCCCCCACCACTTCCGCCGCCGCCCCGAGCCCCCCTCCCAGCTCCGCCGACTCCCACCTGGGATCGAAGCAGTGAGTATTTTCCGTCCCTTCCATGTTCCACGGGCTCGATTCGACCTGATTCGTTTGGTCTTGTCACTTTCTCGACATTACTGATCGCTTCTAGTATTGGTGTGTGCTGCAGATGTCGTCGGACGATGAGGTCAGGGAGGAGAAGGAGCTCGACCTCTCCTCCAACGACGTCGTCACCAAGTACAAGGCTGCCGCCGACATCCTCAACAGTAAGTAACCTGTCCTTATCGCCCCCTTTGTACCTTATCATCTAGCCGCGTGCGTGGGGATTATTGTCTAGTATTGGCTGCCGCTGGTTTTTGTAAATTGTTAGCTGTTCTTCAATTTAGATGTTTGGCGGTCTTTTTGAATTGTTAGTAGTAGCTGGATTTAGCTGTTTGGTGAGTTAACAGATTTCCTGATCACAGTTTTGAGAACTGGAATTTGATATGTCAGTAGCAGTGTTTCTGGATTGCAGAGGAGGTTACTACTGGCACCACTTTGCTCCATTTTCTTTTGAAGTTTATCTGTTATTTATTTGGAAAATGTTGAGTTTGTGTAGCATTTTTTGTTGAAGAATGTATGTTGAGTTTGTTCGTGTGATTGTGCTTACTTTGGCCTGATGATACATACTAATATCAGAAATGAAATGCTAAGATGTTTTATCACCTTTGCAACAGATGCCTTGAAGCTGGTTGTGTCTCAGTGCAAACCAAAAGCGAAGATTGTTGACCTTTGTGAGAAGGGCGACTCATTCATAAGAGAGTAATAAATCTTTCTGTGTCTTAGTGCTCTTGATTGCTACTTTCTTGCTAATTTGATCCTTACTTTGGCTCATTGTTGGGAATAGTCAAACTGGGAATGTCTACAAGAATGCAAAGAGGAAGATTGAAAGGGGCATTGCTTTTCCAACCTGTGTATCTGTGAACAACACTGTCTGCCACTTCTCACCGCTTGCCACAGATGATGCAGTTCTGGAAGAAAATGATATGGTTAAAATGTAATTGTCTTGCTGCAAGTATTTTTTATAATTCCTTTTTGCAGATATTGCTGTGGACCTCAAAAGTTTTGTTTTCCTTTTGCAGTGATATGGGCTGTCATATTGATGGCTTTATTGCTGTGGTGGCACATACACATGTAATTGCAAATGGGCCTGTCACAGGAAAAGCAGCTGATGTTCTTGCTGCTGCCAACACAGCAGCAGAAGTTGCAATGAGACTTGTAAGACCTGGGAAGAAGGTATAAGTGTTTTACAAATCCCTAAGGTTTTTTTTCCTTTCACAAGTTATATTCTATCTATCATTGTTGCTGCCTCCCTAATTGTAAATCTTCGAAAGATGTTTGAAGTGGTGACCTAAGTATGTCCTTTCTCATTTTGTGGGTGTGTACTGATTTGTTCGTTTCATTATTAATCCCCACTCTATATATTTTCAGAATAAGGATGTTACTGAAGCAATTCAGAAAGTTGCTGCTGCTTATGATTGCAAAATTGTAGAAGGTGTTCTTAGTCATCAACTGAAACAATTTGTGATTGATGGTAACAAAGTTGTTCTCAGCGTCTCCAATGCTGATACAAAGGTTGATGATGCTGACTTCGAAGAAAATGAAGTCTATGCAATCGATATTGTCACCAGCACTGGGGAGGGGAAGGTGAGAATTTCTCTTATTTGCATATGATCCTCCTTTTTACCCTGCTTGCTCATGTTTTTGTTGAATATTCATGGCAGCCCAAGTTATTGGATGAGAAGCAGACCACCATCTACAAAAGGGCCGTAGACAAAAATTATCACTTGAAGATGAAAGCGTCAAGGTTTATTTTCAGTGAGATCAGCCAGAAGTTCCCAATCATGCCTTTTACTGCTAGGTTTGTGAGTGCACAACGAATTTTGAGTTTTGAACTGATCTACCTTTGCTGTCTATTGAAACATGAGCTTATGAATTGCTATAGGGCATTAGAAGAGAAGCGTGCACGCTTAGGCTTGGTGGAATGCATGAACCATGAGCTATTGCAGCCGTACCCTGTACTTCATGAGAAGCCAGGTAGAGATATACCCCCTACTTCCCTAAATATAACCACTGGACTGCTTAAATTCGTTTTTCAACATACCATAACTTCTCTCTTTGGGTCTATGGAAACTCCTGTAAGGTTTTGGGGCTTCTGGTGCAGATTGATTTATGTGCTTATTTGCAATTTCTTCTAACTTCTAATGCTTTTCACCGCAATTCAAACTTCTAATGTCAGCATACTTATTGGATTATTGTAACAGCCATCATATTAAGTGGTTGCATCATGCAGGTGATCTTGTTGCACACATAAAGTTCACTGTTCTGCTGATGCCCAATGGATCAGATAAGATTACGTCACATCCACTACAGGAGTTACAGCCCACAAAATCAATTGAAGACAATGCTGAGATAAAGGCATGGCTTGCTTTGGGGACAAAATCAAAGAAAAAGGGTGGTGGAAAGAAGAAGAAAGGTTTGTCTCATGTATACACAATGCTCATTATTTCGTTGCCTCTGAGATGCATGCTGATTTGGTTCTCTTGATAGACTAGTTACATGCCTATTCGTTTTGAATGTTTCATGTTACGCGACTCTTGTACCTTGTCTATACCTGTTTATTTTGTATAATTCTTTTCTTTGTACTTAGTTGTTTGTTTCCTCATGAATATAGGCAAGAAAGGAGATGCAGCAGAAGCAGATCCCATGGAGGCGACAAACGGTGCAAGCCAAGAATAATTCTGATTTTTGGAATTACTGCCTCCAGCTTTTTTTCTTGTTCACTGCATCTGATGGTTTGTGGAAAAAATTGAGTACCTTTTCTAGTGTCTTAAGAAATGAAGCATCCTGCTGCACATTATCACATCTAATGGCACAAAGATAATTATCTACGAGGCATGCCCAGTGTTGGTTCTCCGTTCTAAACGAACTCACTTTGCGCCCGTCATACTGGATTTTTCGGAGCTGCTCTACCAGCCTGAAAAATGTTAGCCCTATATTTCGAACTTTTGCATGAACAACGCATTCCAGTCGACATTGGATTTTAATATACCGCCAACTGCTGAGATTTAGCATCCAAATACAAATGTTCGGAGTATAGCGCTAATATTTTTCTGTTTGTGGTGCCTGGATGGGAGTAATGACGTGATTTCAAGGGATAGGTTTGTTGACGTGAGTATATTAAATCTCAGACGCCGCGCCCTTCCCCCACCTGCCCTCCCGGCCCCCTGATGCCACGCCACCCCCATGCGCTCCGCACGGCCCTCGCTGCTTCACACTGCGGCCGCCGCGCTGCCTCCACCCTCGCTGCTTCACACCGCGGCCGCCCGCACACTAGCTCACCTACGATGAGCCGCCCAGACGGTGTGCCAACCCTTCTCTTCCTTTCCTGCTATCAAAACCAAGCACCCAACCCTAACTGAAGCTAATTGGCAATTTGTAATCCGATCTGATCTAATTCCATATGCTGAACTCGCCTTCTCTTCCCTTCTTGCTGTGCAAAACCGAGCGCCGAACCTTAATATAAGCTAATTGACATTTTCTATTCCGATCTGATCTAATTCCGTGTCCTGAAGCTCTTTTGTCGTTGGCATGAGATTCACTGGACAGGTTGTAGATTAGGCTGCTCATCTCAACTAACCAATTCGAGCTCTCAGTTTCTTTTTCACAAAGATTCAGGATTGATATAGGTATGTTTCTTTTATTATCTTTGAGAAAGTTTGATACAAACGTGCAGTGTAGGTATGAGCTCGTCCGTGTGCAAGTTATTGAACTAGACTATCAAAGAAAATATATCTCTGATTTACCATTTAGTAGAAAAATTTATCTAGAATAGCAGTATCATGTTTTAATAATAATTTACTTTTCTTGTACTCTGTACTTTGGGGTCAAAGCAAATTTCGTCCTGCTGCTTTGATGTGTTTCTGTTGGAAAGTTCTCACTTTATTTGTGTAGTCTTTGATATGCCCTTATGTTGCTGATCGTTCTTGATCTCATTGTCTCTTATGCCCTTCATGCTAGGCTTGTATCATGATCAAGAAAAAAACTTGAAATCCTTAGCATTATATTATTTTTCTAGAGAACTCCTATAATTCTTTTTTTCCCAATATGCTTCTGAAAGCAGTACTTGATGCATAGCCTCCAGTGGTGCTCTCCCGATTCGCCACACCGAGAAGGGTAGATTGTTGATGTGATGCTAGCATAGCTTGGTTAAAAAAATTCAGGCATTCTTATTGTTTTCTTACTGCATCCATTTTTGTGCTAATTTTGAAAAGGCGAAGAACTTACGCGTGCGAGATCTCAACAACATCCGTTGAGCTCAATAGTTCACGCTGTAAATTTGCTTACTAAATCATGCATATGCACCTCATCGCTCCTGTAGGTCACCTTCAAACCTTCAAGAACTTCAGTAGACAGCAATCCTCAAACATCTTTTAAGGTGATTGCCTAGCTGATACTTTATTTACCACACCTGCACTTTAACAACAGCAGTTGTTGACAATCTGCTATACCTTGACTGCTCACCATCTCCGTTGTTTAACTCCTTAGGTTCAGGCAACACAAGGTCACCTCTAGCTTCATCTTTGATCTATTCTGCAGCAATCCCTTCAATGCCATTTATTGGGTATTAGTGCCAAGTGAATGGTAAGATGAATTGCCTTTTCATACTTACCTAGGACCATCTATTATGCCTTCCATTATTTGTGGTTAATAAGATTAATGTGCTGACTGAAAAAAAGAGTAGTCATACAATACTTGATTAGTATAAATACCGAATTGAGAAAAATCAATGTTTGAACAACCGCATATATCCTTATCCAGTGTTAGTCTCTTGCACAATATTATGGTATGCGCGATGGGTGTTTGCTTTCTTTAGTCTTTTTCTCAAGTGATGTTCTGTTTTTATCTTCATATACTCAGTTATTGGTAAAAAACATATGTCCAGTCAAGTCAGTTCTTCAAGTGGAAAGGACCTTTTGGACTCTTGAATTTTAGGATTTGATAGCAAAGTGTTGTTTTATCATTGCATTATTCAGTTATGGAGATCCGTTAGCTTTGTATTTGTCTAGGGTCCAGTGATCCATGAATGGATTAGTGCTGCCTACTGATTTTGGGTTTTTTTAATGGAGAAGCAGTCTTTTAGTTCTTACTACTTTTTGCTCTTGATAGTTTAACATTATAATGGAAAGGGGGTAGCGTCTTCTGTTCCTATATTTTCTCATATGTATCTTTCTTCAAATCTATAACCCCTATAAAGTAAAGCCCCACTAGCCTATTTCTCTAGCCTATCCTCCCTCCACATCATCTCTGGTGATATCATATCAGGTGTCATGATGTTATGCACACTCACACATGTAATTAAGTGTCCACCGCTGTCCACTCATGCATGCACTTAAAATATAAAAAAGTCATAACACCGAAACCAAGTAACATAGTTAAAATCTAATTGCACCATGGTGTTCCTCACAATAAACTCTTCAAAACAAGACCCTACATGGATATATTTTGGTTCATCCATGAGAAACAATGACTCTCGTGCGCCTTTTAGGCCCAAACCAGTGTTTCTGAACAAAAACGTGGCAAAACTGCATATTAAATAGATTTTTTGTGGTCCTCCAAAACACATGAAGGAACCGTACACAGAATTACCAGAACTTCGGGGATGGGGTATGCGCCTCGAGTATATTAGGGGGAGAGGGTTCGATTGAGTGAGACCTAGGGTGAAATGCTTCGAAGTCACTAAGGTTTACGATGACCCTCTAATGAGGACTATAGTGAAGCTACTCCTTCATACCTCCAGGGCCAAAACCAGTGTTTCTTAATAAAAACGTGGCAAAATTGCATATCACATAGATTTTCTGAGGTCCTCCAAAACGTCTAAAGGAGCCATACACAGAACTGTCAGAACTCCTGGGAGGGGGTATGCGCCTCAGGTATATTAGGGGGAAAGGTTTCGGTTGAGTGAGACTTAGGGTGAAATGCTTCAAAGCCACTAAGGTTTATGATGACCCTCTGACGAGGACTATAGTAAAGCCACTCCTTCGTACCCATAATTTCTAGGTACCCGAAAAATCAAGGCTCGAAGTATTCATTTAACACAAACAGATGATACGAAGAGACAACAGTGATACGAAGAGACAATCATTTGTATTCCTTTGTCGTACCCGCGGCAACGCGCGGGTAATGCACCTAGTTTCTCTATTTTGGTTTCCTCGTGTGGCGATATTCTCTGTCTCTATATTACAGGTAAAAAGACTCGCGTCACCGTGATCCCCCGCCCTCCGCGTGGCCTCCACAGAGAAAACAATTGCTTCAACGCACAACTCCCACGTCGCCTGCCGCCCGCCTCCACGGCGCTGCCCCAAGCCCCGAAACCCCAGCCATCGATTAGTTCATGCCCTGCCTCCGCCTCGTCCACTACATGCCCTGCCTCTGGTTCCCTGCCCATCCACCGCAGCTTTCTCCTCTCATCCCCTGCTGCTAGCAAAGCCACATATTGAGAAAACAAAAATTAAGTGCAGGTCTACACATCACGCTGATCCAACGTGTGGATTCATGTGAGGAAGTGCGGTTCGGTTGTCATGGCTCCACGGCAAAGGTTCGTGTGCTCCTTTCGTCCCCAATTAATATGTTGCTGTTGCGCTGGCCTCCACTAGCACACACTAGGGAAGGCACCGCGAATGCAAGCTGCTGCCTAGGTTTGTTGCCAACGTGGGTTTGTGGACAGTTTCAGTTCTTCGGTTCTGCTGAGTGCGAATTGTGCTCCGGGGAATGGGTCATACAATTTCGTTTGTTAATTGAGATATTGTTTTGTTCCCGTGTTGTCTTTGAAACTTACTACACGTTTGTGGGTACATAGTTAACAGTTTATTTCCTCTTATTGGGGAAGAAAATTGGTACATTCAGTAACAATTCTGATTCTTCAAATTTGAATTCATATGCTTATTTGAGAGTCCATTTTGATTGTAACTAGACTATAAGACATATCAGTTGAGCTGATAAATATTGTAATTGCTGCCTTAATAGCTTACCAAAATACTGTAGGAAAGTCAAACAGTACATCCCAGACTATCTATTTACTAAACCTTTTAATTCCTCATCCAATCAGCCTCAGTGTCTTTGGTTGCTGGTGTTGTTTTTTCAGTTATGGTAACATGCCCAACATATTAGAAGTATGTCTTGCCTCAGTCTCCTTTTTGCATATCATCTTGCATGTTTACCAGAGTCATTGGCTCACGATCTATAAGGCTTCTTGGGGTCCTCAGCACCTACTGACTCTTGCAATAGCAAAATGCCAAAACAGTGCCCGGTATGACGGGTCAATGGCATAGAAACACCAAATTTCTCATCAGGATCGCTTTCGAAGTTTGTGGATGATAATGCTACATACAAAAATATAAACATGAACTCTGGCTACCATGATTGATGGAAACAATTGAATATGATTCAGTGCTCCGATCAATGAAGTCAATTTGATTACGTGTACCTATAACCTGGTGCACTTTATTTGCAAGTTAGATTTGGTTCAGTAAATAGATTGTATAGTGTAAGGAAAATGGACCTCGGCTCATTCAACTTTGGATTTTGGTGCTTGATGATCAACATAACCAAATTGGACTAATGTGTTTGCAAGTGTTTGTTTTATAGTCCAATACGATACGCATGTGACTTGGACAAAGGCAATATGGTGATCAAATGATCAACACCTCAAGCAAGACCCTAAAATATGTATTGGAGGCTTACAAAGATCAAGCAAAGTCCAAGACAAGAAATAGAGGGCTGGACGCAAACAAAGTTAAGCCGCTCAAACCGAGACACGAGCTGATTAAATTAGAACTGTTTCATGATTTTAGATTTGCTCAAACTGACATGGCACTAGCATAAAGTGGTAGAGAATTTCATTAGCTTTCCGAAGAGTCTAAGATCATCAAAATCGGAGTTCAGAGCTAAAAGTTATGCCCAAAATACGAAAGCCTGTCTCACTGGAAATGGAGCAACAGACACTCCGATGCTGAGCAACGGACGCGCGTCCAATGCAGCATCCAACGCCCTCCAAAATCAGCCCAGAATGAACAGTGTTATGATAGGGTCCGATGCCTTACTGTAGCATCTGATGCCAGGTCTAACGGCTAGTTTTCCAATGGCTACTCATCATATGAGCATAGGACGCGTCTGATGCCTTCACTGTAGCGTCTGATGCTCTACAGAAAGTTGTTTTCAGCCCCCCAACGGCTCTATTTGATTGGGGCCTATATATACCACCTCTAACCGGCCAAATGAGGTGTCGAGGAGTGAGGAAACATACCAAGGGTGTTGCTACACCATATTAGTGCCTCCATATGCATAGTGCTTAGTGATTCACATGGCGATTAGTGTAGGTGCTTTGCGAAGTGCTTAGGCTAGTTAGACCACCGCTCATGCGCTTTCTCTAGGTTTAGGCCTAGTGTTTAGTGAGGTTTGCATACCTTTTGCTACTCGGTGCTTGCGTGCACTATTGTTGTACATCAGAGGGGCTTGTAGGCTTGCGAGACCACACTAACCGCGTTTGTGGTGTGTCCGCCACCGTGTACCGAAGGGAACAAGGCCCGTGGCGGTTCGACCGGAAGCGTGATAGTGGAGACGGCGGTGAGCATCCGAGAGAGGTTTTGCCATGAGTGGCTTAATCGGAGACCCACTTGCGCATGGGGAAGGACCGGAGCTATCCACGGAGTTACCCGACCGGGAGGTTGGCCCTTGCGAGGGGCTTGTTGGCACTTACTAACATCACACTAATGCTAGGCTGTCACTAGCGGCAACACATAGAAGTGGTTGGTTGGTATATATGAGAACACAGAAAAAGATCCGCAAGCGCACGAATACCGTTGTAGCTTTCACCCGGAGGTTTTAATATCGTATCCACAAGGAAACGTGTGAGATCAACTACGTTCTAACTTAACCAGAGGATAAATGAATAGTAGTAGAAACTAAGTAGAAACAAGAAAAACAAGATTAAAGCATAGGGAAGTAGCAATCTAGTATGAGGTCGATAGCAGGAGTATAGAGAGGATAACTTGGGATTCATCTAGTTCTGATCTAGGCAAGAGACTGTTTTATACGATTCAACTGAGGACATTACGATAGAAGGGCTGCATCCAAAGTACATCCCAACTAGGTAACTACGGTCCTGCTCGTCCTATAAACGGGGAAGTGGACTACAAATGATTCAATGGGTCTATAAGAGTCACACCCGCGAGCTACCACCTAAATACGCCCGGCCTATAGGATACATCTACAAGTAACATGAGCCTAAGCACCATGCTTACACTACGAATTATACTATAACCTATTGCAATAGATTAAAGCGCTCAAAAGAGACTCGTGACCAGAAGAATAATATAAACAAGAAACTTACATGAATCAGAAGTTGATCACCCGAAGCATCTCAGGAGCAAGCTCGAGCAGAGCTTGATCCCGCCGAAGTACAACCGGAGGAAGAAGCACCGTAGGCCGACATCTCCTCCAAACTCCTCCCTCACTCTCCATCTCTCTACTATCTAGAAGACTAGATCTAAACTAATTCTAGAGAGAGGTTGTCCATTCGAGGGACCCCTCTCATCTAGAAACCCTAGCTTTTGCTCTGAAGGTGGATAATGAATAGAGATAATGCTGGATGGATCTAGGGGGAGGTCTGAGGTTTATTATATAGGGGCTCCTGGCCTCCCCTCCACCTTGAGCAAGCGATGTGGTACTAAACTTCTTCGCCGTACGAACATGGGCCTTAATGGGCCAAATTGCGTTGAAGAGATCTGTTGGAGTGCGTCACGCGAAGGAGAGGAGACTTCCAGGTGGGCCCAGGCTGGCCGCCCTGTGGGTGGGGCCGGCCGGCCCCACCTGTCAGCTACCGGGCACCGCCTTCGTCGAGGTGTCTTCTGGAACCTTCCTTATTGCCCTCATGTGACTTTCCGTCCGTTTGCGTGATTCATCGTATTGGATTAGAATTCAATCTTCTTTCATCTTCTGTAAAACTTCCTCGAAGACAGTAATTCATCGAAGTTGTTGGATCTGTCGGTTTAGTCCCTGAATTATGTTGCTTGGTGATCACTCCAGGTTGTTCTAGAAGCTTCCATGTCGTATTCAACAAGGACTCTCTTGTCGGGACTTCAAATGTAGCAAACCATATGTCCATTTCGATCGTCTCGACGAGCTCTTCGCAATGGCGTGCTCTATTTCATCACTTGGGATACTTTTATATGGTGAAATATTGATAACCCTGCAAAACAAGTGAGAACACCAAAACTCGTGGAACTTGTTAGAATCCAACACTACAACTATGCTTTATGGTTCATTTTATATCATTCTATGCATTAGTTGATGGTATAATATTGACTGTAAGGACCATCAACAAGTTCCCCCAAGCTTACCATTTGCTAGTCCCTGAGCAAAGCCAATCTCAACAATGGATCAGGAGTTGCTACAATATTTTCACTTCTAACAAGTACACATGCAATCAAACAAAAGTTCTTAGTTGGATTAGAAAAGGTATCATATTATTTATCATGTGGCTTAGTACTTTACCTTGAATCTTGAGTAATTGAAAGATAGAATGATCAAATCAAGCACTATGTCTCTAGCTCTTTCACTTCACCTTTATCCCGGAGTTTTTATGAATTTTCAAAAAGCTTAAAGATGTGTGTTGTCAAATTAAACAATGGATCCAAAGAGAAAGTCAACCACACTATTGAATCGAGAAGTGCATGTGTATGGAAGATGGAGTCGGATGCTCTTTTGAATATATCACTCTCTCCTGCTTATCAGAGACACATGGCTATTAGTCTAATTCTACTGTAGGGCACGTGCCCATTTTTTTTTTCATTTTTTATTTTTATTTCGAGGTTCCCGACACTTGTCCCTTTTTATTTTCTCGGGATCTATCTTTTTGAGGTTTCGGACATTTGTCCCTTTTTATTTCCTCGGATCTCTCTCTTTTCTCTCTTTTTTTTAATAGCCACATGCTTCCAACAAACTTCTGAGAGGATAGCAAAAGATAATTATGAGCATTTATGCGAAAGATGAATGAAATGTGTAAGTGATCTCAATTCAATAGCATGATAACTTCTCATAGGGTCGACAAAACTTTATTGAATGTATTTATTAATCATGTTTAATATTGAGAAATTTCTAGGACTCTAGTGTTGTTTAGAACAAGATAATAGTAGCTCAGATCATCACATATCATACCCGTCAATTACCTAGACCTTAGATCAAGCATTTGCTACCCATGTATTTAGTTTTATTTTAAAGCATCATTATTAATTAGGAGAACTCGTATTTGAAGGCTAGGTACTGAAAGAAATTACAATAGAGAAATTATTCATCGTTTCCATAAGAGATTAGGGAGAGATTGCTTCGTTTATCAACTTCTTAAAATAAATTAGACACACTTTATTTATCTAATCTAATACACACTATAACTTACTACTTAAAATACTAAGTTAGTGATAAATACATACCTAAATAGCGATGATAACAGTGGTGTGTCTCCCCAAACCGGTTCCCTTAATAGTATTGAGTCTTCATGTGTCCATATTTTTTTGTTCTTTTTTAATTAATAGTGAGTCTTCATGTGCTCACATTTTTTTTATTTTTTTACATTTATGTATAAAAATAAAACTCAAGAGGATAAATATACTTACGTTGATACATGGGGGTGCTTTCCCCCAAGTTAGATGTTGACGTAATCGTTCGATCTTGTAATGTAGCAGACTAGCAGTGAAAATGTTCTTCCTCTATTAGAGCTTTGATGGATAATGATGGTTGTTGAAATAATGCTCCAATAGTGGATGAAACATCCACTTGCTTGTCAGCTTTTCTTGGTCTTTCAGATCCTGTGAAACTCAAATAGACAACAAAACTTGTGGAACAAATTACGCGTTAATGGTTGGCCACTCAAGCTTTAGTTGTCCAGAATTTCAGTAAGATCTCCTTCTCAATATTTTTGTATTTTTTAATATTTAAGAGAAAATGAAATAGGATGAATGCATGCATATTTTTATTTTTATGCCGCCACGGTGAATGTTTCTGTGGGTTTTTACATACCATAGAATTATTCACATGCAGCTTAAAGAGTTTTTCTTTTTAGATGCAATATGATAATACAACATGATTATTTTTATTTATTATATCTTTTTTTCTTTCCAATGCAATATAGAAATTAAAATGTTTGTGAATTAAATATGATGATGCAAGAAATGATTATGGATAAAATATGAGAAATATGCAAGAAAGTAAATATGAAGGTAACTACCAATTTTTACCTTTTGGCGAAGGTTCGGATATTTAGGTCCGACGAACCGGACCTTCCCTTGGTTCAGACCTCTCAAGGTGTGTCAGACGTTTGGAAAGTTGTTTCTGATTGTTCCTCTTTAGGTGGTGTCTTTTTCTTTTTATACTTTCTTGGTCTGAGTCTTTACTTCCTGTTGTTCACTGTCTTGAGGTGTCTCTTCTTCTTGCTTTTCTGGGATGGTGTCACTAGCTTCTTCTTTGTGATTGGCCTCTCCATTCTTGATGGCTTGTCTTCTTTGACGTTGAGAGCGGCGTCTTTCACTTCTACTCTTCTTAGGTGCTTCATTGGGTATATAGTTGATGAAGTAGCATCGTACCTTCTCTCTAGGAAAGTGAAAATGGATCTCCCCTTGCTTCATGTAGATGATTGCATTTATAGTGTACAGGAACGGTCTTCCTAGGATGAGGTGGACATCATCGTCTTCTCCCATGTCGAGGACCAAGAAGTCTGTGGGGACTTCATAACCTCTAATTATGACAACGACATCATCCATCATTCCTTCTTGTTTATGCCTCTTGGTATGGTATCATCCATGTTCTTCGTTTGCCCAGCAGTTTGAAGTAAAACATTAATTGACAACATCTTATTCAGTGTGCATGTTCTTGTAGATCTAGGACCTTCACTCTATAGAATTTGGGAGTTGAATACTCTTCCTTTTTTTCATTCAAAGTGTGTCCTGCTCATAAAGACAAGGTAGAGATCAGGTGCATGGGCTCTGTCGGTGAAAAAACACCAACAGAACCAAAAGTTTTGTTCATTTCTCTCTAACCTTAGGCACATTGAACCAGGTACAAATGTTGATTATATGTTCTGCTCCATTTTAATATGAGGTTACAAGATAAGCGTGAATATCTCACAACATTTGACAGATCATATTACTTAACTCATGGAAGGATAATCTATTATGATAATGTATCTATCTGATTGTGATCTATTATCTTCCAAAGGTTGGATGTGCAACTTTTTAGCTCATTAAGATAGTGAGATTGAAGAGAGTAAAGCTAGAAACAAAGATCAAATGACTGAACATATTGAGTTGATTAGGTTAGATCAAGTGTAGTGTAACTTAAACATGTTTGGTTCTTTATCTATGCACATACCAGAATCAATGAGAAGCTTTTAAAGTGATGGTTACTTACCTTGAGATGTTACCTTAATCATTGAAGAGTGATGGTACCATATCACTTTGTGGAAGCTTCCCTTGCCTAGTGGTTGTGCATCTTGTTCATGTACTTTTGTCTCCTTGTTGCACTCCTTCATTGTCTTGAGAATTCATGTTGTTCATCTTGAAGGGGCTTGGTGGAGATTTGTTCGACCACTTCCATGGAGTGAGTGCTTTGATTGTGTCTTGTTTGTGACACTCTTCTCCTTGTTGCATGGTTCTCATCTCTCTATGTTGAATGAGCTGTGTCTTCCTTGTGTAAGTTGTTAAAGTTCATGTGTCACCCTCTTTATCTCCAGTGTGAGTTTATCTCAGGACTTTCCCAGATTGACTTTGAAAGTTTTCCTGCAGGGGTTAGTGTCGACGAAATATGGTCGGCAGTCTACCGTGGGGTATGCCCAAGGTAGTAAATTAAGCGGTGGAGGCGTGCGCGACGTTTGCAAAGCATAAACACAGGGACGAGAGACGACAATTTAGACAGGTTCGGGCCGGCAAGTCACCGTAATACCCTATGTCCTGTGTTCTAGTGGCTGGTTTGTATTGCTAGATTGGAATATGATGTGAGTTTGGAGGGGGTCCCTGCTCGCCTTATATAGTCGGGGAGTAGGGTTACAACTTGCCCAATCCTAACAGATCACAATCGGTTCCTTTTAGCAAGGAATCCGGGTCTATCTATCTGGATCTTCCTTGTCGAGCAAGTCATTAGGAGAGTCCTTGGCGGCCGCGACAGCTGGTCGCAGGCCGCAAGGCCTTCTGGTTGGGCTGTATCTGCTTGAAAGGATCAAGATGCCCAAGAGGGGGGGGTGAATTGGGCTTTTCTAAAACTTTTTGCGATAATTAAATCCTAACAAGCCCAATTAACCCCCTAGTGCCTAGAAGTGTGTTTCACTAGAATCAACCGCACAAAAGATCAAAGCTATGACATTTCTACTCTACCATGGCAATTCAAATATGGATGAACAATAAGTAAATTGCGAAATTGAATTGCTCAAATGTAAATGCGTAAGTAGAGAGTAGAGATGACACGACGATCTTTTTTTCCGACGTATCAAGGTGTCGGCACACCCCCTAGTCCTCGTTGGAGCACCCGCACAAGGGTATCGCTCCCCCTTGATCCGCGCAAGGATCAAAAGCTCACTACGAGCTGATTCTTCACCACTCTGGCCCGGTGAATCGCTCGCTACCGATCACAACACGGCTTGGGTCATCCACAAAGCCTCCGGATGATCACCAAGCTCTCCGATCGCCACCAAGCCGTCTAGGTGATGCCGATCACCAAGAGTAACAAGCAAGAACTCTCACTTGACCAACGCAAGGCTAATGAGATGGGTGGATGCACACTTGTTACTCTCTACTCACTAATGAGGTGTTTGATCACTCAATTATCAAATCTCTCAACCTCACTAGGCCTCTTGCACTCACTTGCAATCACAATGTGTTTGGCAACCTTTCAAATGAGCAAGAGTCACAACATGAATGAGGGGGAGGCATATTTATAGTCCCCAACTCAACATGCACGAAGGGGTAAGTCCAGCCAGTTACACACTGACCGGACGCACCTGTCGGGGTGACCGGACGCGTCCGGTCAGTGTCTAACGGCTACGTGACGTTAGATCTGACACCTGTACGAAGTACTGACCGGACGAACCCATGCGTCCGGTCATCAATTTCCCTCTCTGGAACCTCTCTGGATGCGACCGGACTCACCCCCTGGCCCATCCGATCAATTTTGAGGGAGAGTCCGGTCACAGCCAGACAGCCCCCTCAGCCAGCACCACTGACTGGACGCATACCCTAGCATCCGGTCCCTAGGGTTCGAGCGTCCGGTCATCATTTGAAGTAAAAAATGACTTCGGTTTGCGACGCTCCCTTCATGAACTTTCTTTCTTATGATCTTAGGGACTTTTCTAAGCTACCTAGGGCTTTGGTTAACAAGTGTGCACCACACCTAACTCAAAAGTCTCACCTAGGTCAAGCTACCCATTCAAACCCCTCTTTATAGTACGACCAAAGATAATACAAAGACCTATGCTACTCTAAGTGTCCTTCAACACCAAATGACACTGAGAACTAGCCTACACCATCTTCATCATCCATCCTTTGAAAACCGAATGAATTCCATCAATAAGGGGACATGATTACCATAGTGTCCTCATGATCATCATTACCATGACCTAACTCAACTATTTTTGCAAAACACACGTTAGACATAGTAATTTACCGTTGTCATCCAATCACCGAAACCCACTGGGGGCCTAGATGCTCACACTGCTGAGCAGCCCAAGTCGTGCCATGGGGATATACGGGTGTAATTTCCCCACAGCTAGTCCTCGAGCACTTTGCATCCGTTGTGCGGGGCATCACGAAGTCTTCTGAGCAGGTCGGATCCGGTCGCATGTCGATGAAGGCGTCTTCCGACCAGGTCACCTGGTCGAAGGTGCACTTGTAGTAAGCTTCTGACCAGATCGAACTGGTCGCGGATGCCGTGGTCATAGTTGTAGCCGAAGTGCAGTTGTGTGAAGTATTCAGCGTCGTCCTGCAAGAAGGATGCAAGGTGCTGCAAGAAAAAATTTGAAGGTCTTTCTTCTGGTGAAGTGTATCCCACTTGGGACGCGGCTGAACTGTAGGAGCCGACAAGCCCAAGCTGGTCCATATCAAGCTGCAAAGGAAAAAAGAAACAATACATTCACCGCAAGGTGAAGTGTATCCACTTAGTCCCCGAGCTTGGGAGTAGGTGCTGTAGGCACGTGGTGCCAAGCTTGCAAAATTTTCTGCAACAAAACAGAGTCGTTTTATGAAGGAAAATGATGTGTGTACACGTAGTCCCCGAGCCTGCTGTAAGAAGCAGTGTGGTTCTTGTAGCAGGGTCAAAAAAGATATGATGATGTTTATATGAAAAATAATGACAAAGTCCCGGAGGATGTAATCGCAGATCAGCAGTCCCCGGGTGTGATTGTAGCGCCGACCAATAACTGTAGAAACTACTTTTCGCCTGAAAATGATGTGAATAGCTAATTGATGGAGTCAGTTCCCGTGCATGAGCACGGTGATTAGTCATAATAGTGACAATTAAATACGATTAATAAATGACGAAGGCGAACGAACAGGCCGTTTTGCAAACCAATGGCCCAGCAGCCCATTAAGGAGAGCGCGGCGGCCGTGCGCGCGTGTGGTAGGCGACATGGCGGTCGTGGGGATAACAGGCACGAACTCCCAGGAACCCCGAAGCTGAAGGGTCAGGCTGTGCCGTATATAAAAGGGGTGAGGTAGACGGCGGCGGTTCCCCACTCTCCCATTTGCGCTTGCCTCGTAGCCTTCGTCTGTTGCAGTTCCTTCGCACGGATGAGTGAGAGCGAGCGCGGAGTTCCTGTAGCTCCAGATCTAGACCCCGATTCGCCCTTCATAGCGGTCGATGGCAGGCGGCAGGCGTTCCCGTGGGGCGGCAGCGAAGTCCGATGACCGCGTGGAGGTGCCAAGCTGGGCGCGCGGGTGGACCCGGAGCGCTCTCCGGCGGGAGAATCTGGAAGAGCTCATCTTTGCCGGCTTGCTCCTAGACAGCGTGACCGACGGTTGGAGGGAGGCATACCTAGAGGACTTCCCGATGCCGAACACCACCGAGCTCATCGTCTTCGAGGCGTTCTTCAGGTGCGGCTTCGACATCCCCGTCCACCCCTTTCTCCATGGGCTGCTGGAGTATTACCAGGTCGCGTTGTGCAACTTGACCCCGAATACAATGTTGCACATCGCGGTCTTCATCCACTATTGCGAGGCGTATCTGGGCATCGAGCCCCATTTCGACCTCTTCCGCTACTTCTTCTGGCTGAAGATCAACGACACCGGGGCATCGAGCATCGTTGAATCGGTGTACCTCCAGCTCCGGGATGGGATGGCGGAGAAGTACATAGCGATGCCATTGCCTTCGAAGGCGATGAAGTACAAGCCGAAGTGGTTCTACATTCATCAAGAGGCGCCGAGGCCACCGTGCGACCCGGCCTTCGCGCCGAAGGTGCTGCCATCATGGTCGGAGCGTCCTGATGCGGCGGCGATGGAGCAAGTGGAAGAGCTCCTGAAGCTGATGGATAAGCAATGTCTCGACAGGGTGGCAGTGGCGACCAACTTGATCAAGAGGCGCTGCCAGCCCTGCAAGGAAAGGGCGCACCCGGCGTACGAGTATGCCGGGGACGAGGACAACAGGACGCGGGAGGCGCCGAAGCTGCGGATACATGGGTGTATGCCGAGTCTCTGTGTGATGAGTGATTGTCAACGGAGATGATGCGCATGTTCTTTGGCTTGTGTTGTGCAGGTGTCGAGCACGGAGACAGTGGTCGATGGCGGGTGAAGGTCAAGTTGCGACGTGTCGTGCCGACGGACCGGGCGCGATGAAGGATGGGCGTGCCGTGCGGCGGACGTGCCATGCCGATGTATCGGACGGTGAAGGGCGGACGTGGACTTGGACTGATGGACTGGAGGCCGGAGGATCAGCTGTGGTGGCTGGCAGCCTGCGACAGCGACAAGCGGAGAAGTGCGATCATGTCGGTGGAAGGGGTGCACAGGCGGTGCATCCCTTCTACGACGCCGGTTTGTTGGTAGAGCCCGGGAAAAACCAACGGTGGACGGTTTCCAGGTTTGGGCCTCAAAACCTGGGTGCTGGGTTTCCAGGTTGAGCCTCAAAACCTGGGAGTGGGCCGGTTTCCGAGTTTGGGCCTCAAAACTCGGGCGCTGAGGGTTTCCGAGTTTGGGCCACAAAACTCGGGCTGGAGGCTGGTTTCCCGGTTTGGGCCTCAAAACGGGGGGCTGATGGAAAAGGCTGGTTTCCCGGTTTGGGCCGCAAAACCGGGGGTGCAGAGTGGTGGCGGCACGTGGCGGCGATCTGAAGGTTGCGTGGAGGCGACGCGGAAGACCGTGCGGGCGTGGCCGTCGGATCTACCTACCACCAGCGGGTGGACTAGAATAGCCTTAGGGTTAGGCTGGTCCGCTCTGTAAATTAGAGTAGAGAGGGGTAGAGTAGGAAATAGACTTAGGCTAGGTTAGTATAAGTAGTCTAGGGGAGACACCCTCCTCCCCATCTTAATCTCAGTTAGAGCTTTCATTTCCTAGGGTTTCCACTCTCCCACACCCCTGCTTTAGCTAGTTGAGATCCGCAGAGAGACTCCACTCTGTGTACTGTTGATTCGAGGAAGTGAGGCCGTATCCTCACCTTGGATCCCATCTCTTGGTGTCAATTCGCGTTTTGATTTCATGTTCATCATGTTCTTCGCGGATTGCTTTGTGCCTTGAGTTTTCCCGTCGCTTGATCTTTGTGCTCGGTTCATCTTTCACGATTCCGTTTGAACTGAGTTGCTCTAGATCGTGAGGCACTTCTTTCCACCGAAAGAAATCATCTCTAACCTCACGGTCTAGGAGATCGATCAAGTTTTAGTTTCGGGTCTCTTTTTCTTCTTTCCTCCGAATTCCTTCGATTCACCGATTTGGAGTTAGGTTCGAGCCATGATCTCTTAGAGATAGCTCACTAACCTCCTTGTGACTCCTCAGATCGAATCCCAAGCCTAGAGCACTTGATTCGGAGGAGATCGGGTTGAATCGCCGGAGTTTCAGTGCAGTCGCGGGGTGACCGGACGCTCTGTCGGGCTGACCGGACGCACGCTTTCAGAGTCCGGTCGTTGAGCACGGCGCCAAGCTTTTCTGCGTACTGACCGGACGCTCTCGACCGGACGCTCTGTTTGCATTTCGACCGGACGCTACGCTTGCACTGTTCCCGTGTCATTGTCTCATCTGACCGGACGCTCAGTGAACGACCGGACGCTTGAGCTCCGTGCGTCCGGTCGCGAACAGAGAGCTCCCAGAGCTGTTTTCTGACGACCGGACGCGTCCGGTCCCTGCTGACCGGACGCAGGCCAGAGTCCGGTCGCTGCAGTTTCGCGCGTCTTCGTTCGCGGTTCGTTCGTTCTTGATCGGATTTGAGTTCCGTCTTTTGGGTTGGCTTTCTAGGGTTGTCTAGTGTCCCGCTGTGCTTCTAGGAAGCATCCACCCTACATCTAGGGTCGTGGACATTAGCAAGCTCTAGGTTTCGCTTTTGGGGTTGATCTTGGGACAGTGGCATCTAGTTTCCGAAAGGAAATTTTTGAAGCTCCCATTCACCCCCCCTCTGGTCGCTTTCGGGTAGCTTCTCGGTCCTTCAATTGGTATCGGAGCGGGTTAAGGATCTTCCACCTTAGCCGGTTCCAGATCCACCGAAGGCGACATGGATCGCGGCGTGGGCAAACCGCCGTTTTTCGATGGGACGAACTATGCGTATTGGAAGATACGTATGTCGGCCTATTTGCAGAGCTTGGGCGCTTCGATCTGGGATATTTGCAACTCCCCTGATTACGTGGTCTTGGCTGCTCGTGTGACTCAACAGCAGGTCGATGAGCACGATGCCAATAGCCGAGCCCGTAATGCTCTTTTCTCTTGTTTGAGCATGGGTGAGTTTGATCGTGTTTCTCACCTCGCTACGGCTCGGGAGATCTGGGACACTCTCATGCGTTTTCATGAGGGCACCTCTCAAGTCAAAACCCGACTCTACGAGTCGTTCAAGCGAGAGTATGAGAACTTTAGACATCAACCTGGCGAGAGCATAGAAAGTTTATTCGCTCGCTTTCAGGTGATTGTCAACAGGATGAGGGCTAACAGAGAGCAGTTGCCATTTGACGATCATGAGCGTGCTTTGAAGCTTTTGCACACTCTTGACCGTTCGATGTGGGACTCCAAGGTTCAGGCAATCATCGAATCGCCGAACTATGAGACTCTCACCTGCGACGAGCTCTTCAGTAAGCTCAAGTCCAGTGAGATTGATGCTATGGCGAGGGCTTCTTTTGAAAATCCTTCTCGCCCGTCCATGGCTTTGGTTTCCGGCTCTTCCTCTAACCCCTCAGCTGGCTTTGCGCTTTCTTCTCTCTTTTCTGTGACAGAGGACCAGCTGGAGTCTTTGGGAGACGACGAGTTGGCTTTGCTTGCCAACCGGTTCTCGCGGTTCCACAACAACCGCATGAACCGTCGTCGCGGAGGAGGACGCACCGGATGCTACGAGTGCGGCGACCCCGACCACTTCATCGCCGACTGCCCCAAGAAGAAGAACAAGCATCTTGGGAAGGGCGATCACGGCCACAGGCGCGACTCCAAGTACAAGGAGAAGCACGTTCCCCCAAGGCACAAGAAGCGGGGCGGCTTCAACAAAGAGTACATCAAGAAGAAGTACTTGGAGAAGCAGCAGGCTGAGCAGCGAGCGTTCTTCGCCACGCTCAGCGACGTCGACGGCTCGGATGACGACTCCGCTCGATCGAGTGATGACGAGTCCGAGAAGAAGAAGCTGGAGGACACGTTCAACGGCTTGTGCTTCTTCGCCGGCGACGAAGGCCTGTGTACCATGGCGCTCGGAGATGAGGTCGACGGCGAGCCGGAGCGTACCCCTCGGAACGACGACGACGACGACACCTCCCAGGTATCTCTCACCTACGACGAGCTTTCCTCCGAGGTTGAGAAGTTGACTGCTGCCCTCCTTAGTCAAGACAAGTTGCTTAGGCGTGCCGCTAGAGAGCGCAAGGAGTTTAGGCAGAAGTGGGAGGACACGGTGAAGGAGCTTGAGTTCGCTCGGTCCACCGTGGTTGTGTCGGAGGAGTTGGAGTGCGAGAGTTGCGCCGCGCACATGACGGATCTTCTCACTCTGAGGAGTAAGTATGCTGCGCTGGTAGATGAGGTGGATGAGCTCCGAGCTAGACCGCAGCTGTTGGGTGCGTGCAAGACTTGTCCTGTCTTGCAATCCGAGTTGGCAGAGAAGAATGCCAAGCTTGAGTCTTTTGAGAAGGCCGGCTCGGATAGCACTTGTGTCAAGAGGTGTGCTTTGTGTGAGGGCCTGGAGCAGGAGATGGCCAATGTGAGGCATGACAAGGTGCGTACCGAGGAGGAAAACACATACCTTCGGACCGTCTTGTCATGGGTGTCTTGTGGTGAGCCTCAGCTCGGGATGATGATCTCCCAATTCAAGCGAGCTGCTGGGGCTCCTGGTGTAGGTCTTGGCCAGAGTGTTGATCTTTCAGCTTTTGGTAAGATTGGAGAGTCTAGTGGTCTGAACCCCTGTGAGAAGCCCAACTCCACCACTACTCCCAAACTTGCCAAGCTTCCACTCAAAGAGCCAGCCAAGCCTATCACCAAAGATGGTGTGGTTGAGGAACCCCCGAGAGCTCCTCCCAAGAACCCAGTTTGGGCACCCAAGCCAAACCACCTCAGAAACAAGCTTGATGCTATGCCACCCATCCGTGAGGAGCTGCCACCGAAGGGCAAAGGCAAGGTGAGCCACACCCACAGCCCTGGTCACCAACAACCCCCTGTGCGTGCGGTGAGGTGCCAGTGTGATTTTTGTGGGAGAGATGGCCACTTGAGCGAGTTCTGCTTTAGGCGCAAGAGAGAGGCGCGCAGGGCTCGGGAGACGGAGAACCCGGACATGTACCATCCAGCTCATGGTGGACATGTACCGAAGGCCCAGAGGAGAGCTGCTAGGTCCGGACGACAGGATCCCAGGCCTAGGCAGGAGATGAGAGCCCCGAGGAGGGAGACTAGGCCTAGAGGTCCAGCACCTCAGTTTGTTAGGCCTAGGCAGGAGAGAGCTCCGAGGAGAGACGCTAGAGCAGTTGAGCCCCAGGCTCCTAGGCGTAAACCTCGTAGAGAGCGTGCCCGACGGGGTCCTGCTTTTGCAGGTAACGGACCCCGTGGCGGAGGCTTTGTTGAGCGCCTTGTCCCACCGCAGGTAGAGTTTCGCGGTGAGCGCTTCTTCCCCAGCGGACCACGTTTTCCTGTGCGTGGTGATCGCTATCCCCCTAGACAGGATGGTTTTTACACTGACCGTTCTTTTGAGCAGCCGGCCCAACACTGGTTTCCTTCTTATCTTACTAACCCCAGTGTTGGACCGTATGTTCACCCTATGTCTTTTTATTGATGTAGGAGGAGCGGTTGGAGGACATTTGGCTTGTGGATTCCGGTTGCTCGAGGCACATGACCGGAAATGCCAAATGGTTCTCCAGCCATAGTCCGGTCGCCGGAAAAGAGTACATAACCTTCGGCGACAAAGGTAAGGGCAAGGTATTGTCCGTTGGTGCAGTGCGGGTTAATGAGCACTTTGTGTTGCGCGAGGTTGCTCTTGTTTCTAACCTGCATTTCAACTTGCTTTCTGTTTCGCAACTTTTTCGTGAAGGCTATGAGATTCGTTTCAAACCGAACCTTAGCCGGATCTTAGATCCTCAGGGTGATCTTGTATGTCTGATTTCACCCTTCGGGAATGTCTTTCGCGCGAATTTCTCAAAGTCGTTTGGATCTTCTCGCTGTCTTTTGGCTAGTCCTTCTTCTTCTGATCTTTGGAAGTGGCATAGGAGGCTCGGTCACCTGAGTTTTGACTTGCTTGCAAGACTTAGCTCACTTGGCTTAATCCGAGGATTGCCCAAGCTTTCGTTGGAGAAGGATCTAGTTTGCCATGCTTGCCGGCATGGAAAGATGGTTGCTGCTCCCCACCATCCTTTGACCAAGGTTATGACCTCGCACCCCGGAGAGCTTTTGCATATGGACCTTGTTGGTCCGGCTCGGGTGAGCTCGGTTGGTGGGAAGTGGTATGTGCTTGTTATTGTTGACGACTTTTCGAGGTATTCGTGGGTCTTCTTTTTAGTTGAGAAGTCCGAGACATTCTCCTTCGCTCGCGATCTGATTTTGCGTCTTCAGAACGAGTTCCCTTTGAACTCGATGCGAGCGATTAGAAGTGATAATGGTTCCGAGTTTAAAAATTCGGATTTTGAGAAGTTTTGTAAATGCCTTGGTTTGGAGCATCAGTTTTCTTCTCCCTATACACCACCCCAAAATGGTGTTGTAGAGAGGAAGAATCGGACCCTTGTTGAGATGGCCAGGACGATGCTTGATGAGCATAGGACTCCTAGGCGCTATTGGGCCGAAGCTATGAACACTGCATGCTATATTTCGAATCGCATTTTTCTGAGAGTGTTTTTGAAGAAGACCTCTTATGAGTTGCGTTTTGGTCGCCAGCCCAAGGTGAGTTATTTTAGAGTCTTTGGTTGCCACTGTTTTATATTGAAAAAAGGCAACCTAGACAAGTTTGAGTCTCGTTCTTCTGACGGTGTGTTTTTGGGTTATGGCACTCACACTCGAGCTTATCGTGTACTTAACCTTGACACTAACCGAGTCATGGAGACATCAGATGTCACCTTCGACGAGACTCTTGTTTCTCCTTCTTCTCGTTTTGAGCGTGCAGGTGATCACGAGGTTGGAGAGCCTCTTTTCGATGACGAGGAAGAGGGTGCTGAAGGTATAGATGATCCAGCACCCCCTCCGCCTGCCGCGCCGCCGGGAGCGGCTTCGACGACGACCCGTGGCCCCGAGACGTCTTCTTCCTGGGGGCCGTGGGATCCACCTCGCGCGGTACCTTTTGTACCCGGGGTGGAACCAGCTACTGTTGAGGGGGAGGTTACTTCTTCCCGGGAGGCGCCACGACACATCCAGCGCCAGCACCCCCCTGAACAGATGATCGGAGACATCGACGAGCGAGTTACTCGCTCCAGGTCACAGCACATCTCGCACTTTGCTCATTCTGCTTTTGTTGCGTCTTTTGAGCCCCGAGATGTTGGACACGCATTGACGGATCCGGATTGGGTCAATGCCATGCATGAGGAGCTAGAGAACTTTGAGCGAAATCGGGTTTGGGTTCTAGTGCCACCACCTCCTGACTGTAAACCTATTGGGACAAAATGGGTATTTAAAAACAAGCAAGGAGAGGAGGGCCACATTGTGAGAAACAAGGCCCGGCTTGTAGCGAAGGGTTATAGTCAGAAGGAGGGGATAGATTATGAGGAGACCTTCGCTCCTGTAGCTCGTTTGGAGGCTATTAGGATACTCTTGGCTTATGCTGCATCCATGTGTTTCAAACTTTTTCAAATGGATGTCAAGAGTGCCTTCTTAAACGGCTATATTGAGGAGGAGGTCTATGTCCAGCAACCCCCCGGTTTTGAAAATCCCAAGTTTCCAAACCATGTCTTTAAACTCCACAAAGCTTTGTATGGTTTGAAACAAGCCCCTAGAGCCTGGTATGAGAGATTAAAAACCTTTTTGCTAGCTAAGGGTTTTAAAATGGGATGTGTAGATAAAACGCTTTTTCTCCTCAAGCAAGGCAAAGATACTCTCTTGGTCCAAATTTACGTGGATGATATCATTTTCGGTGGTTCTTCTCACGTTTTGGTTGCCAAGTTTGCAGATGCTATGAGCAGGGAGTTCGAGATGAGCATGATGGGCGAGCTGACTTTCTTTCTCGGGTTGCAAATTAAGCAATCCCGAGAGGGGACGTTTGTGCACCAGGGCAAGTACACAAGGGACTTGCTGAAGCGGTTCGACATGGGTGAGGCTAAGCCTCTTCCGACGCCCATGTCGACGACGACTGCCCTGGATGCCGACACGGATGGAGAAGCAGTGGACCAGAAGGAGTACCGCAGCATGATTGGATCGCTGCTCTACCTGACGGCGACACGGCCGGACATTCAGTTCGCCGTGTGCTTGTGCGCGCGCTTTCAGGCTTCGCCACGCATTTCTCACCGTCAGGCGGTGAAGCGCATCTTCAGGTACCTTCGTTTCACGCCCGAGCTCGGGATTTGGTATTCTGCTTCCTCCACCCTCTCGCTTTGTGGTTTTTCTGATGCTGATTTTGCTGGTTGTCGCATTGAGCGCAAGTCCACTTCTGGGACTTGCCAGTTTATTGGGTCTTCTCTTGTGTCGTGGTCTTCTCGCAAGCAGTCTAGTGTCGCCCAGTCTACTACGGAGGCTGAGTATGTTGCTGCGGCTAGCTGCTGTTCCCAGTTACTCTGGATGATGGCCACTTTGCGTGACTTTGGTTTGAGCTTTACTCGAGTTCCTTTGCTTTGTGACAGCACGAGTGCCATTAGCGTTGCTAAGAACCCCGTGCTTCACTCGAAAACCAAACACATTGATGTGCGCTTTCATTTCTTGAGAGACCACCAGGAGAAGGGTGATATTGACCTTCGCCATGTCGATACTCATCACCAATTGGCTGATATTTTCACCAAGCCTTTAGACGAATCAACCTTTAATAGGTTGAGGGGTGAGCTTGGTGTGTGTTTCCCCTTTTAGATGGGGGAAGCATTTTGAGATGTACAGACTGACTCTTTTATTTTGAGGCTCTTTTCTTTTGAGTTTCTTGAGTCCTTCAAATTGGTATCTTCTTTCTTTCAGTTTTGTGTCGGGCATACGCATTTACATTCTGAGCTTCATGTCTATATTCACTAGAATGTAATTATGCTCTTGTTAGTATTGCTCCGATACTTATGATGATGCTTGTAGCTTATGCTCCTTCTGATCACTGTTACATGTTATGAGCGAGCTATTTTTGGAATGGTGAATTATGCCTAATGTATATAAATCTGAAAATGTTCACCATTGAGATATGCAACTAGCATGTGTAGGGTGTGTTGAGTCCATTCCTGCTTTTCATATATGCTAGGTTGCTATGTCTCTAGTTCTGAGTCATTCACTTGCTTGGTTGTTCATAACTTGCTTAAAATCTGAACCAAGTATTGTTGAATTGAAAAGATCGAGATGGGATTGCTTGTCAACACCTCATGGTATTGAGACTGTTTCTCATTGCACTTTGAGTTAAACTTGAGCCATGTAGTGTATGACCGAAACCGTTGCTTTAAGCTTCTGATTGCTTCGGCATAGGCTTCGCACGGTTGAAAAGTTAGGCAATGACAAGCTTTCAACCTCTCGCAATCACATGCCAAAAATGAACTTGTGAATTCTTTTACCGCTGCAACTCCGATATGAATTTGAAATCACAAGGATATGCTTCATTACTATGCATGATGATTGAACTTTGCTAGGGGTAGTTCACCTTGTATATATGCTTAGCACTTGTTTGGATTCCTTCTATACATGTCTAGTGCTATTTTGATGGTGACTATCCTTTTGGCTTAAAATTGCTCACATGCTCATACGCTTCATATTTCGTACAAGTGATCAGTTTGAGCCTTTGCTATTTGAGTGCTTAATTGAGATGTTGGAGCTATACTGATTAGAGCATCTTTGCACTCTTTTGACTATATACTTGAAGCTCCTAACTTGCATTTTGACTTCATATGCATTCTGAAGGAGATCTTGTGTTCAGGGGGAGTTTATGTGAAGGGAGTTGATTTTCCGATACCTTTTGACCTTGATAAGTGCATTTTCAACTAGGGGGAGAAATTTATGCAAATCATATGCTCCTGTGTTGATCAACTAAGGGGAGAATCATTTGTCCTAGTTGCTTGCATTTGTCGAGGGGGAGTTTGCTAGTTGTGTTGAGCCGTTGCCTCTGTCTTGAGGGACTAGCAAACGTTCCTAGCTTTTCATGAGCTTTCATAAGCCTTTTCATTTGGCTTTCAATTGGTATCGTCTGGTGTGCTTTCCCATTTGGTTTGGGTTGATTTCCAATTGGTTCGGAGTGATTTTCTTGCTAGTTGTGTTGAGCCTCTGTGCCTCTTTCTTGAGGGACTAGCATTTTGCTTCTGTTGTCCTCCGATCTTCAATTGGTATCTGCTAGCGGTGTTGAGCCTGTTCTACCTCTTCTTGAGGGCTAGCTTTACTTTGCTTGGTTGCGTCGAGCCGTTGCCCATGTCTTTGGGGACCAAGTTTTTCGCTTCATCCACTTGACCTTCTTTGGCTTTTGATAGGCTTTTGGGTCATTTGGTTGGGTTTTCTCTTCCCACTCCTTCCTACCTCCTTCTTCTTATCATGATTTGTTGTGGAGTTGACAATGCACTCATCAAGGGGGAGATTGCGGATACATGGGTGTATGCCGAGTCTCTGTGTGATGAGTGATTGTCAACGGAGATGATGCGCATGTTCTTTGGCTTGTGTTGTGCAGGTGTCGAGCACGGAGACAGTGGTCGATGGCGGGTGAAGGTCAAGTTGCGACGTGTCGTGCCGACGGACCGGGCGCGATGAAGGATGGGCGTGCCGTGCGGCGGACGTGCCATGCCGATGTATCGGACGGTGAAGGGCGGACGTGGACTTGGACTGATGGACTGGAGGCCGGAGGATCAGCTGTGGTGGCTGGCAGCCTGCGACAGCGACAAGCGGAGAAGTGCGATCATGTCGGTGGAAGGGGTGCACAGGCGGTGCATCCCTTCTACGACGCCGGTTTGTTGGTAGAGCCCGGGAAAAACCAACGGTGGACGGTTTCCAGGTTTGGGCCTCAAAACCTGGGTGCTGGGTTTCCAGGTTGAGCCTCAAAACCTGGGAGTGGGCCGGTTTCCGAGTTTGGGCCTCAAAACTCGGGCGCTGAGGGTTTCCGAGTTTGGGCCACAAAACTCGGGCTGGAGGCTGGTTTCCCGGTTTGGGCCTCAAAACCGGGGGCTGATGGAAAAGGCTGGTTTCCCGGTTTGGGCCGCAAAACCGGGGGTGCAGAGTGGTGGCGGCACGTGGCGGCGATCTGAAGGTTGCGTGGAGGCGACGCGGAAGACCGTGCGGGCGTGGCCGTCGGATCTACCTACCACCAGCGGGTGGACTAGAATAGCCTTAGGGTTAGGCTGGTCCGCTCTGTAAATTAGAGTAGAGAGGGGTAGAGTAGGAAATAGACTTAGGCTAGGTTAGTATAAGTAGTCTAGGGGAGACACCCTCCTCCCCATCTTAATCTCAGTTAGAGCTTTCATTTCCTAGGGTTTCCACTCTCCCACACCCCTGCTTTAGCTAGTTGAGATCCGCAGAGAGACTCCACTCTGTGTACTGTTGATTCGAGGAAGTGAGGCCGTATCCTCACCTTGGATCCCATCTCTTGGTGTCAATTCGCGTTTTGATTTCATGTTCATCATGTTCTTCGCGGATTGCTTTGTGCCTTGAGTTTTCCCGTCGCTTGATCTTTGTGTTCGGTTCATCTTTCACGATTCCGTTTGAACTGAGTTGCTCTAGATCGTGAGGCACTTCTTTCCACCGAAAGAAATCATCTCTAACCTCACGGTCTAGGAGATCGATCAAGTTTTAGTTTCGGGTCTCTTTTTCTTCTTTCCCCCGAATTCCTTCGATTCACCGATTTGGAGTTAGGTTCGAGCCATGATCTCTTAGAGATAGCTCACTAACCTCCTTGTGACTCCTCAGATCGAATCCCAAGCCTAGAGCACTTGATTCGGAGGAGATCGGGTTGAATCGCCGGAGTTTCAGTGCAGTCGCGGGGTGACCGGACGCTCTGTCGGGCTGACCGGACGCACGCTTTCAGAGTCCGGTCGTTGAGCACGGCGCCAAGCTTTTCTGCGTACTGACCGGACGCTCTCGACCGGACGCTCTGTTTGCATTTCGACCGGACGCTACGCTTGCACTGTTCCCGTGTCATTGTCTCATCTGACCGGACGCTCAGTGAACGACCGGACGCTTGAGCTCCGTGCGTCCGGTCGCGAACAGAGAGCTCCCAGAGCTGTTTTCTGACGACCGGACGCGTCCGGTCCCTGCTGACCGGACGCAGGCCAGAGTCCGGTCGCTGCAGTTTCGCGCGTCTTCGTTCGCGGTTCGTTCGTTCTTGATCGGATTTGAGTTCCGTCTTTTGGGTTGGCTTTCTAGGGTTGTCTAGTGTCCCGCTGTGCTTCTAGGAAGCATCCACCCTACATCTAGGGTCGTGGACATTAGCAAGCTCTAGGTTTCGCTTTTGGGGTTGATCTTGGGACAGTGGCATCTAGTTTCCGAAAGGAAATTTTTGAAGCTCCCATTCACCCCCCCTCTGGTCGCTTTCGGGTAGCTTCTCGGTCCTTCAGAAGCCCCTGCAGGCGTCAGAGGTGTTCCTGCGGGTCGACGCCTTGTTCGACCTGCAGAAGAGGAAGAAACTAGAGTACCTGCGGAGGTCGTACTGTCTGGAGTGTAACACCCCAGGTGTTAAGCAACTCAAAATGCATAACTTGACATAGCATGAGCATGGCATCATAACATTTCATGTGCATTTTGTGTGTATGTTTGTTTAAGTCCTTGCCTAGTTCTAGTATAGCTATTAGATGCTTTGTTTTTCTGACCAAGTGCCTTAAACCAAAGTTGTAGATCTTGACAAAAGGAACAACTTTCCTTAAAAGCACTTTTTCAAAAAAATGTCATTTAGTGTTTATTTCTTGCATTAGAAAAATAGGCTAGGAGTGAAATTCTTTTTCTAGGTAGAATTTGGACTTGAGCCTTAAAGATGAATTGTTCCTTGCAAAATTCTAAGCAACTTTGCTTTTAGGACCTTTTCTAGTTTGGCTTAGTTTGGGAGATATAGAACAGAAAAGAATTAAACAAAAACCTCCTTAGTTTAAACCCAGTGGGACCCACATGTCAACCCCTCTCTTCTCCCTCCTCCCGCGCGCCGCCTGCCCCGCGTCGCCGTACGCCGGCGAAACCGTCGCTGCCGCGCCCGCTCACCTGCGCGGCCACTGCAAAAACCGCCGCCTGGCGCCCACCGATTTCGTTCGTCCCGACCAAACCCCCTGTCGCCTCTCTGCCTTGCCGCCGCGTGGTCGCCGCTCGCACACCGCGCCGATGCCCTGTCGGGACGGCAAGACGGGAAGCGGCCAGGTGCAGTGAACCCAGCGTCCACGCCCGCCTTCGCCCTCTCCACCTTGCACCCAAACCGGCCGAGCCATTCACTCACTCACTCGCCCTCGTTCTGCTCATCTTCTCCAGTTCAGAACCGCCGCACCGCCCGTCGAACTCTGGCGAGCGTTCCTCGCCACCCAGAGCGCCGCCGGCCGATTCCTTCCGCCAATCTCTCCGCCCTAACCTCCTCTCTCACTTGCACGGGTTGGTTTCCCCTCTCATTCCCTCTAGCCGGCGGAACACCGAGTGCCAACCTCGGGTTCCCGCCATGGCCGCCGCCATGACCAATGCGTGGTCCGACCATCTCCGGCCAAACCACCCCGAACCAAGCTCCGCTCTCACCTCCTCTACCTCCGTAGTTGTCTAGGTTTAGATGGAGACTTCTCTCTTGCCGTGTTTCGGCCGGAACCGAGCCGTGCCACGGCCATGTCCACCGCGGACCGCCGTCGTGCGTGGCACCGAGCAATGTCGGGGTCGGCATGGCTTGAGCACCGCACGAATAGCTAGCTTAGGGTTTACTTGAGCTAGTGCTTGCGCCGCCGAGGCTCGAATGGGCCGAGGAGGACCTCGCCGCCGCATCGCAGCGCCGCCGCTCCGCCATGACCGCCATCGAGCTTGCTCCGGTGAGTCCCAAGCATGGAGACCTAGCCGACTGTGTCCGCCTCGCGAAGATGAGTTTAGTGGTGTAGTCGGTTGCACCAGAAACCTCGCCGCCGACGAGCTAGGGCTGGTCAACGCCGGCGGGTGCACATTGCCGCCGACACGTGGGTCCGGTTGACCGCTGACGTGGGTCGCCTGACCTGCGGGGCCCACTGGCAGTGAGTGAGAGAGAGAGGAGGAGAAGGTTCCGTGTGCACTAACGCTCGGACTAGCCGGGTGTGTCTAGCGTTTTTCCTTGTGTCTACTGGTGCATGGAGTTGGGTGTCCGTAGCGTTTTAGGTCAAGTTTTCTTTAATCCAGTTTTTGCAGAATTAGGTTAAATGCTTCTAAAATTCATTCAAGGCTCATTTTAAGTCTAAATGATGTGAAACAAATCTTGTTGTGCTGGAAATGAATAGATTTACCTGTTAAAAATATTGAATGCATATTTTGTGATACTTTTGTATGCAGTTTTAATTAATTAAGCAAATGGCTGTTAACTTAGAAAATACATAACTAATTCTGTATAAATCAGAAAAATGTGATTCCAATTTTGTTAGGTTTGTGTAGATGAGTAGTACCTGGAAAAAATATAATATGAGTATGTTCTGTGAAAAATATTGGTAGTAACATTTAAAGTGGCTAAATGCTATTTTCTTGTAGGATTTTTAGTAAATAGACCAAAGATGATATGAGCCTGATAATTTTTGTAGACTACTCTTGTGCTAATAAGTTCAAGAGAAAAATGTGAAATTTGTTGTTTGACACTTTTTGCCATGATGTGTATTTCAAAGAAACTTTTCACCATGTTAATTGTCTTTTTCATAGAGAATAGTTCTTAAACCCAGATGACTTGGAAATTTTACAGTGGCCTGAATTCCATGCTGTTAACCTGAAGTAATTTTTGTAGATTTTTCTGAAACTGTTTGCTATAGGTTGCTGTTATAAGCATGTTTAAAAAAGTTGTTTGGATAAGCAAGTAAAGAATAAGTAGGGTTGAATAAGTAGGTAATTTTTGGTATAAATTAACGCACACTCTACTTTATCCGCAAGCGCACAGATAAAATCTACCGATGTAGCACTTCACCGGAGTAACCCAGTTTTAATATCGAACCCAAAGGAACGGATAGTGTTATGTCTCAAAGAGTATAACCCCTGAGTAGCTAACAAGGACGGAGAAGCTAAAAGCATAGAGGGGATCACTAAGTTTATCTAAATCCAACTTAAGAGTGATATGTTTATATTATTCTAAGTGGGGAAGTTGCCATAAAAGGTCACAAACAGAGTATGATTCTTTTATGCAAATGTATAATCCTACCGAGCCTACACACGGGTAAGTGGACTATAGAAGAATCAACAAGGCTATAAGTGTCACCCTTGCGAACAACCACTACTACCGGCGTTATAGGAGGCAATTATGAGCTATCAAGTCTAAGCACCACGCTTACACTATCCAACTACTCTAACTCTAGAGCGACTAGAATTAAAGTACTCAAAAGAAGAGTCATAAACCTTAAGAATAATAAGAACAATAGCTCAAACTTAAATATAGATGTTTGATTACCGAAACAATCATTGAAGCAAGTTGACGAAGAACTTGAATCCACAGGTACAAGATGAAGAAGTTGATCCGACAGGCCGGAGCTCCTTCTTGATCTCTTCCTCTCTCTCTCTTTCTCTCTCTTCTAGTTCTAGTATAAGACTAGGTTCTAATCCTACTAGAGGGGTATCTAGTCTTCTATTTGAAAGCTGACTCCTGAAGTCTCTTCTAAGGTTTCTAAATGAAGCGTAGTCTTCTGAAGAGGGACCTTCTATCTGGCCTGGGGCTCGGGTGTCTGTTTATATAGCCCTGAGGGATCAACCGCGACCGTTGGATCAAACCGACTTCACGTAGGGCTGAGATTGATCCTCAAAGGCGGTGGAAGAAGATTCCAGAAGGGGGAGGCCGCCGGTGCCCTGGGGGGACCGACCGGTGGGACCCAGGGACCGGTCGGTCCCACCTGGAAGTGGCTCGGGGTGCCCCACCTCGTGGTGTCTTCAGGTGTCCTCTAGAGTCTTCTGGAAGATTCAATGACTTGACAAATGCATTATCTCCCGTCGGTTTCCTTCTAGGGGAAGCAATCGAGGGCTGTTTCCAGGTTTAATCCCTGCAGATTCACAATTCACTAAAACTCGTGGAATTTATTAGTTTTAATCCCTATACTAAGGTGGAGTTTACATATTTATCCATTTTCATGTTTAATTGACCTTTAATAATAAGAGTTAATTAGTGTCAACAAACTCCCCCACACTTAGACTTTTACTCGTCCTCGATAAAAGGTTGGATCATGACTGTAGGATAAGATATCAAGCATTAAACCTTTCTATTCATACCTGTATTGTGAGATTCAAGTGTGTTTATAAAAACTTTGAGTAGTTGGAGAATAGAATAGTTGAAACAAATCACCCTTTTCTTTTAGCACAAGACATTGGAGTTTTTGAATTTTTTTTCGAAACAAGTCATAGCTTTCCTTCTCCTTTTGTAGCACTTCAATTCCTTACCAAAGCATTTTATTTATGTAGAGCAGTTTTATCTTACTAAGTCAATGGAGAAAAATACTATACTCTTAGATCAAGATATTAATCTTTTTAAACTTTGTCACTCTTGCTGGCATATTGTAAATAGAGGGACCATGGGCTATCTTCTTTTTCTCTTTTTCATATTTTTATCATAATACTTCTCTTCTCTCTTTCTTTTTTTTCTTCTGAGGTGTGTCGGACACTTGTCCATTTTTCTTTCCTCATTTTTCGTACTTTTGCATAGCCCATGCGTCTAATACAATACTACTTCGGAAGAGTGAATCTTTCTTTATTTGTAAGAATCTCGATCTTAGAGCATAATAAATTTCTCAACAAAGAACTCAGTATTAAAATAGGCAATGATTGATTTTGAATAACTTTGGCAGGAGATCTATTTACTACAAAGGAGAAGTGTTGCTAATCTCTTTTTTAACTTTGCAAGTAAAATTCTCCAATGCTCATACTTTTAAGAATTGAGTTCTCATTATTCTTCTATCATTTTCCACAACAACTCTAAGTGATATGGGTTCCTTCAAGTTTTTATTAAAACAGGTCTTTTCAGAAAAGGTGTTGTGAGATTCTATACCATGAGCATGTCAAAATAATCTTTCCTTTTTAATTACAGTTTATGGATTGTATGTTATTGATGAGAATATATTTTTAATTCGAACAGAAGTTTAAACATCGAAAAATAGAGTGTAGTAATTGCATACCGAACCGTGGACGAAGGAGGAGGTCAGGGGAGCTGACCCCTAACCGACCGGTGGGGCCCTCCAACCGGTCGGTTGGGCTCAGGGCCCAACCATGGCCCGCTTCGCGGTACCTGATCTCGGTGATGATGTCTTCTGTTCTATGCAACTTTCGCGATCGGTTTTCAGTAATTCTGTCGTCGTCTTCTCCCCCACACTTATTTCCTGTTTTCTGCTAATCACAACATGTGGAGACAAGACACATATCCAAAATAACAAGATAAAAGATAACTCTAACAAAAAACTTTATTGATATTCAAGGCACTTTTATTACACAATAAATTAACTAATCGAAACTTCTAACAAAACATGACTCTGAAAAAACGAGACTCTGCAAACACGAGACTCTGCAAACACGAGTGCCTTATTAAACTATCGACAAACTATCTCTCAATTCTCTCCCTCGAGTAGATTTCCTAGTGTAGAGGCTACACTGACGACCTTAGCGTTCAGGATAATGTGTTTAGTTACATACTTATTCAGCACATCAGTCGCCTGTTTTGTAGCCTTAGCTAGAGAAGCGTATCTCTTTTTAAGCTCTAAGTTATCTCTCTCAAGGTCTTCAATCCTGTCTCCAAGGCGATCTTACTAGGTAGTCCTCTTGCGTTTAGCCACGAGATTAGGAGTGGTGGGTGCCCTCTTTACTGGCGGAGTGACCTTGATCTGCTCAGGGTGACCACGAACTCCATCAATGCGCGGACGCGGATTTGTAGAAATGTATTTTTTGACCATGGGTTCCCCAAGCTTGTTCGTCTTCAGCCCGACGAGTGTCTCATTGGGCCTAGGAGGAAGAAGCGGGAGCGGCTTGGAGACGGAGAATGTCAGGAGTCCTCTTGCCGGCACCGCTTGAGCGTAAAGAGCTTGTTGACGATGCGGCGAGGGCTCTTCTGGTGGGATCATATCAACGGGTGTCGGCGAGTCAACAAGGGTGATCTTCTTTGACGGCGTTACGGCAAGCTCCTTCGATGGGGCGATGACAAGAGCCATTGAGTCGTCGGCGGGCTCATTGAGGTCGATCCTTGGATAGGAGGCCATTAGCGCTGGTGGGAGGAGAGCTCTGCTGCTGCTGGTATTCTGCGAGGAGGCTGCAATGAATCTAGAGGCAGGACTAGGGCTGGTTTTATAGCTGAGGTGGCTTGGAGAGGAGGCTGAATGATAGGCATGATAGGTTCGTTACGAGGGTTATCGATGCTGCGGATCAGGTTACCAGAATGGATACAAGTAAGAGTCCGGACACGTAACGAAAGAAGGCAGACGTCGAGGGGGCTCCAGGGCAGACCGGTCAGTCTCCATAGGAGACCGGTTGGTCCCACCCTGTGGCTTCTCGTGGGTCCGTCGCTCGTGGTGTCTTTAAACTTGATCCTAAACTCAGAAAATATATCCCCGATGTGCAAACTTATCAGAAAAATGACGATGGTGTAAATCTATGGGATATTAAAGAATTGGATGACATCCAACTCTTCAGGACTCTTTTCAGGTTCTAGAAAAATCTTAAGACGTTGCCCATTTACCTTAAATAGCGTACCTTCATCATTTTGAAGCGTAATAGCTCCATGCGATGAAGTGGCTACCACCGTGAAAGGTCCTTCCCATTTGCTTCGTAGTTTTCCATGCCCGAACAACTTTACCTTGGAATTAAAGAGTAATACCTTGTCTCCCGGAGTGAAGCTCTTCTTCTTGATTCTCTTGTCATGCCACCTCTTTGTTCTCTCTTTGTAAATCTTTGCGTTATGATATGCCCTTTCGTGCCATTCATCTAGTTCAGAGAGTTGCATTTTCCTCCTGACTCCTGCAGCTTCTAAGTCCATGTTCCATCTTTTGATTGCCCAGTGAGCTTTGAATTCTAGTACCACTGGTAAGTGACAAGTCTTCCCATAGACGAGTTGATATGGAGACATTCCCAGTGGTGTTTTGTAGGCAGTACGATAAGCCCACAATGCTTCGGGTAATCTATCTTTCCATTGTGTTCCCATCTCGTCGGCTGTTTTCTGCAGAATATTCTTGATTTGCTTGTTCGACGTTTTTGCTTGGCCACTTGTCTGAGGGTGACAGGGAGTGGCAACATTGTGACGGATCCCATGATTTATCAGATATTTATGAAAGCCTTTGTCAATAAAATGTGTTCCCCCATCACTAATTACCATCCTTGGCACTCCAAATCTTGGAAATATCACCTCCTCAAACATCCTCTGAGCGTTTCTTGCATTAGGAGACTTGCATGGCACCGCTTCGACCCATTTTGAGATGTAGTCGACAGCAACCAGGATGTACTCATGGTTCCTTGATTTAGGGAATGGTCCCATGTAATCAATTCCCCAGACATCGAAGAGCTCAATCTGAAGGTTGTTGGTGAGTGGCATGACATCTCTAGTGTTGATGCTATCGTGCCTCTGACATGATCCACACCTCCGGACAAAGTCTTTTGTGTCTTGGTACATAGTTGGCCAGAAAAATCCACTTTGCCAGATCTTCGCATGTGTTCGGAATGCCCCATAATGTCCTCCATATGGTGAAGAGTGACAGCGTTCAATGATCTTGATTCCTTCTTCAGCTGACACACATCTTCTGAGTAACCCATCAGAGCATACTATGAATAGATATGGATCATCCCATATGTGGATCCTACTCTCATAGATCAGCTTCTTCTTGTTTGCTCCTGGTGGTACTGCGGATACATGGGTGTATGCCGAGTCTCGAGTGATTGTCAACGGGTTTGATGCGCATGTTCTTTGGCTTGTGTTATGCAGGTGTCAAGTATGGAGACAGTGATCGAGGGCAAGGTGAAGGTCAAGTAGAGACGTGTCGTGCCGACGAACCAGGAGCGGTGAAGGGCGGACGTGAGGCTTAGACTGAGGGACCGGGGGCCTGAGGATCAGTTGTGGTGGCTGACAGCCTGGGACAGCGACGAGCGAAGACTTGCGGGACATGTTGTTGCTTGGGTCCAGGACCTGGGGGCATGTGTCGGTGGACGGGGTGCACGGGCGGTGCATCCCCTCTACAGCTCCGGTTTGGTGGTTGAGCCACAGAAAAACCAACGGGTGGAAGGTTTCCCGGTTTGGGCCACAAAACCTCGGTGCTGCGGGTTTGCCGAGTTTGGGCCATAAAACTCGGGCTGAGGACGGTTTCCAGGTTTGGGCCTCAAAACCTGGGCGTTGGCGGGTTTCTGAGTTTGGTCCACAAAACTCAGGCGATGGACTGCGGGATTCCCGGTTTCGGCCTCAAAACCAGGGGATGGACTTGAAGGCCTGGTTTCCCGGTTTTGGCCACAAAACCGGGGGGCGGAGTCCGTGAAAAGGACAAGCAGAGCGGTGGCGGCACGTGGCGGCAATCGGTGAGGTTGCGTCGAGGCAACGCTACCAGTTGTGCGGGCGTGGCCGTCGGATCACCACTATCTTCGAGTTGGTTCAGGATAGCCTTAGGGTTTGGCTAGTTCGCTCTGTAAATAATTAGGGGTAGAGTAGGAATTAGAATTAGGATAATTAGGCGGAGACACCCACCTCCCAAATTATCTCAGTCATTTGCTCTTTGCCTTCTAGGTTTTCCTGCTCTCCCAATCCCCTGCTGTCGCTACTGAGATCCGCAGAGAACCATACTTCTGTGTACTGGAGATTTTGAGGAAGTGAGACTGTAATCTCACTATTGTAGCGTGTGGTAGCCACACGGTTGCAGATCGATGTCTTGATTCACGTTTTGTTCTTGTTCTTCGCGTTCTTCGTTTCTCCGTGATTTTCCCGTCACTCGATCTCCCTCTCTACTGCGTCTTTTCAAATTCCAATTGAATCAACCTGTTCTTTATAGTGAGGAGATCATTTCCACCGAAGGAATTCATCTAACTTCTCACGAACAAGTAGATCGGGTCGATTTCGTTTTCATGGCGCTTTTTCGGTTCATACACCTTCCCCTTTGATTTCCCGTTGATTGGGTTACTTTGAGCGGATGATTTCTTGGGGATAGTCTCCCAACTACCTCATGATCATCCTCTCCAAGTTTGGGATCAAGGGATTTTGATTTGGATCGATTTGGGTGAGATTTGATTGAACGGCGATCAAAATTGCCTTCACTGGTCAGCCGCGGATAGTCTGCCACCAAACCGGTGGACAGTCCGAGTGTCGGGGACGAGCCAGATCAGTGGCTGTGTTCTTCAGCCGTTTTGGTTTTGAGTGACCGGTGGACAGTCCGTAGTACACGGTCGGGGACAGTCCGGGAACAGTCCAGGGACACTTCAGCAACTTTGTTGTTTTCGGGTTTTGGCCGGCGGACAGTCCGCCAGGGAATCGCGGACAGTCCGCCCCTGGCGCGGACAGTCCGGGACTGAGGGGTCGGACAGTCCGGGGCTTGGCTGAAGCCTCCAGTTTAGTGCGTTTGCTCTCCCGGCTTTTCCGCTTGGTTTTCGGACTTCTCGTTTGATCCTATAGTTAACCAAGAAACCTCTCTAGGTATCTTTGCTACTTGTTAGCATTGGTATTTGGAGATTTCTCGACGTAGCCTTCAATCTACGTTCGGGACTCGGTTTTTAGGGGTCGAACTTGTGCCGGTGCTTTTTGCGTTTGGTTTGCTATCGCTTTGTGGTGCCTCGCTGTGATCCTAGGGATCATCCACCCTCTTCCAAGGGTCGTGGGCATCACAGTTTCGGTCGAAGCTTTCAGCGGTTGATTTTGGGACAAAAGGTCGAAGTTTCGTAAGAAATTTTTGAGGCTCCCATTCACCCCCCCTCTGGTCGCCTTGCTATTTGCATTCTCGGTCCTTCAATTGGTATCAGAGTAGGTTAAGGATCTTCCACCTTAGCCGGTTCCAGATCCACCGAAGGCGACATGGATCGTGGCGTGGGCAAACCGCCATTTTTCGATGGGACGAACTATGCGTATTGGAAGATACGCATGTCGGCCTATCTTCAGAGCATGGGTGCTTCTGTCTGGGAGATTTGCAACAAGGAAGATTACGTGGTCTTGGCTGCTCATGTCATTCAGCTTCAGATCGATGAGCACGATGCCAATAGCCGAGCCCGTAATGCTCTTTTCTCGTGCTTGAGTGTTTCTGAGTTTGATCGTGTTTCTCATCTCCCCACGGCTCGTGAGATTTGGGCGACCCTCATGCGCTTTCATGAGGGAACCTCTCAAGTCAAATCCCGTCTCTACGAGTCACACAAGCGGGAGTATGAGAACTTTAGACATATGCCTGGCGAGAGCATAGAAAGTTTATTCGCTCGCTTTCAGGTAATTGTCAACAGGATGAGGGCAAACAAGGAGCTGTTGCTTTTCGACGATCACGAGAGAGCTTTGAAGCTTTTGCATACTCTCGATCGGTCGGTGTGGGACTCAAAGGTCCAGGCGATCATCGAATCATCTAACTATGAGACCCTCACGTGTGACGAGCTCTTTAGTAAGCTCAAGTCCAGTGACATTGACGCCATGACGAGGGCTTCTTATGAAAATCCTTCTGGCCCGTCTATGGCTTTGCTTTCTGGCTCTTCTGCTAACCCCTCTTGAGGCTTTGCTTTGTCTTCTCTTCTTTCTGTCACAGAGGAGCAGTTGGAGTTCATGGGAGACAACGAGTTGGCTTTGCTCGCCAACCGGTTCTCGCGGTTTCACAACAACCGCATGAACCGTCATCGTGGAGGAGGACGCGCTGGGTGCTTTGAGTGTGGCAACCCGGACCACTTCATCGCCGACTGCCCCAAGAAGAACAAGCAAGTGGCGGGCAAGGGCGATCGTGGGCACAAGTATGACGCCGGCTGGCACAAGGAGAAGCACACCCCTCCCAAGCACAAGCGGAAGGGTGGCTTCAACAAGGAGTACATCAAGAAGAAGTACTTGGACAAAGCCCAGGCCGAGCAGCGTGCTTTCTTCGCCATGCTCAGCGACGTCGATGACTCGGATGACGACTCCGCTGCCTCAAGCGATGACGAGTCCGAGAAGAAGAAGAGGATCGAGGACAAGCTGAACGACCTCTGCTTCTTCGCCGACAACGAGGGCTTTTGCACCATGGCCCTCGGCAAGGAGGTCGACAGCCAGCTGGACGACGACGACGACGACACCTCCCAGGTATCTCAGACCCCCAATGAGCTTTCTGCTGAGGTCGAGAAACTTACTGCCGTGCTTCTTAGTCAAGATAAGCTGCTTAGGCGTGCTGCTAGAGAGTGAAAGGAGTTTAGGCAGAAGTGGGAGGACACGGTGAAGGAGCTTGAGTTTGCTAGATCCACCGTGGTCGTTTCTGAGGAGGGTGAGTGCGAGATGTGCACCAAGCACATGACTGACCTTCTCACTTTGAGAGGTAAGTATGCTGCTTTGGTTGGAGAGGTGGATGAGCTCCGGGCTAGACCCGTGTTGTTGGGTGCGTGCAAGTCTTGTTCAGGCTTGCAATCCGAGTTGGCAGAGAAGAATGCCAAGATTGTGTCTCTTGAGAAGGCCAGCTCAGATAGCACTTGTCTGTCTAGGTGTGCTTTGTGCGAGGGCTTGGAGATGGAGATTGCGAACGTGAAGCATGGCAAGATGCAAACTGAGGAGGAAAACACATACCTTCGGACCATCTTGTCATGGGTGTCTTGTGGTGAGCCGCAGCTTGGGATGATGATAGCCCAGTTTAAGCGTGCTGCTGGAGGTCCAGGTGTAGGTTTTGCTCAGGGTGTTGATGTTTCCTCTTTTGGCAAGATTGGTGAGTCGAGTGGTCTTAACCCGAGTGAGAAGCCAAACTCTACCACTACTCCCAAACTTACCAAGCTTCCACCCAAAGAGCCTCTCAAGCCTAACACCAAGGATGGAGTGTTTGTTGAACCTCCAAGAGCTCCACCCAAGAAGAAAATGTGGCATCCCAAACCCAACCACCTGAAAAACAAGCTGGACACAATGCCACCTATCCAAGAGGAGCTTATGCCACAGAAGGGCAAAGTGATCCACACCCACCACCGTGAGTACCAATAACCCTTATGAGAGCGGCGAGGTACCATTGTGAGCACTGTGGGAGAGATGGACACTTGAGGGAGTTCTGCTTTAGGCGCAAGAGAGAGGAGCACCGTGCCAGGGAGATGAATAATGCGGACATGTACCATCCTTTCCATGATGTACATGGGCCGAATGTTCAGAGGAGAGCTACTAGGCCTAGAGGTACAGTGCCTCAAGGTCCTAGGCGTCAAGGAGGTGTTGCCCGGCGGGATCCTGGTTTTGCAGGATATGGACCCCGTGGCGGTGGCTTTGTTGAGCGTTTCCCTCCACCGCGTTTTGAGTATCGCGATGGACGCTCTTCTCTTAGCGGACCATGTTTCCCTATGCGTGGTGATCACTTTCCCCGTAGGAGCACTAGGAATGGTTTTTCTACTAACCGTTCTTTTGAGCAGCCGGCCCAACACTGGTATTCTTCCTACTTCACTAACCCCAGTGTTGGACCGTATGCTCACCCTATGTCTTTTTATTGATGTAGGTAAAACGATTGGAGGACATTTGGTTGGTGGATTCCGGTTGCTCGAGGCACATGACCAGAAACGCCAAGTGGTTCTCCAGTCTTAGTCCTGTTGTCGGGAAGGAGTTTATCACCTTCGGCGACAATAGTAAAGGTAAGGTGTTGTCTCGTGGGTTGGTGCGAGTTAATGAGCACTTTGTGTTGCGCGATGTTGCTCTTGTTTCTAACTTGCATTTTAACCTTCTTTCTGTTTCGCAACTTTTTGATGATGACTATGAGATTCGTTTTAAACCGAATCTCAGTCGCATTTTGGATCCTTAGGGCAATCTTGTTTGTTCGATTTCGCCCTTTGAAAAAGTCTTTCATGCAGATTTCTCGGAGTCGTTTGGAATTTGTCGTTGTCTTTTGGCTGGACATTCCTCCTCTGATCTTTGGAAGTGGCATAGGAGACTAGGACATTTGAGCTTCGACTTGCTTGCAAGGCTTAGTTCACTTAGTCTAATCTGAGGATTGCCCAAGTTGTCCATGGAGAAGGATCTTGTTTCCCACTCTTGTAGACATGGGAAGATGGTTGCCGCTCCCCACCATCCAGTGACTCAGGTCATGACTAAGCACCCTGGAGTGCTTTTACACATGGACCTTGTTGGACCGGCTCGGGTGAGCTCAGTTGGGGGGAAGTGGTATGTACTTGTTGTCGTTGACGATTTTTCGAGATATTCGTGGGTCTTCTTTTTGACTGAGAAGACGGAGACTTTCTCTTTTGCTCGCAATCTAATTTTGCGTCTTCAGAACGAGTTCCCTTTGAACTCGATGCGACCTATTCGTAGTGATAATGGTTCCGAGTTTAAGAATTTGGATTTCGAGAAGTTTTGTAACTCTTTGGGTTTGGAGCATCAGTTTTCTTCCCCTTACACACCGCCTCAAAATGGTGTTGTAGAGAGGAAGAATCGGACCCTTGTAGAGATGGCCAGGACGATGCTCGATGAGCACAGGACTCCTAGGCGATATTAAGCCGAAGCTATGAACACTGCATGCTATATCTCCAATCGCATTTTTCTCTGAGCTTTCTTGAAAAAGACTTCTTATGAGTTGTATTTTGGAAGACAACCCAAAGTGAGTTATTTTAGAGTTTTTGGTTGCCACTGTTTTATACTTAAGAAAGGCAACCTGGACAAATTTGAGTCTCGTTCTTCTGACGGTGTATTTTTGGGTTATGGCACTCACACTCGAGCTTATCGTGTACTTAACCTTGATACTAACCAAGTCATGGAGACATCCGATGTCACCTTCGACGAGACCATGGTTTGTCCTTCTTCTCGTTTTGAGCGTGCAGGTGATCATGAGGTTGGTGAGCCTCTTTTTGATGACAAGGATGAGGGTGCTTGAGGGATAGATGATCCAACACCTCCTCCACCTGTTGTGCCGCAAAGAGCGGCTTCTACTATGACTCACGGCCCTGACCCTTCTTCCTCTACTACTTGGGGGCCGTGGGATCCGCCACCTCGAGCGGTACCTTTTGTACCCGAGGGGGCACCAGCTGCTGTTGAGGGGGAGATATCTTCAGTTCGGGAGGCACCACGACTCATTCAGCGCCAACACCCACCTCAACAGATGATCGGCAGCATCGATGAACGTGTGACTCGGTCCAGGTCACAACAAATCTCTCACTTTGCTCATTCTGCATTTGTTGCTGATTTTGAACCCTGAGATGTTGGATACGCTTTGACGGATCCATATTGGGTCAATGCCATGCATGAGGAGTTAGAAAATTTTGAAAGAAATCGGGTTTGGGTTTTGGTTCCACCTCCTCCAGATTGTAATCCTATTGGGACAAAATGGGTTTTCAAAAACAAACAAGGAGAGGATGGCCACATTGTTAGAAACAAGGCCAGACTTGTAGCTAAGGGTTATAATCAGAAGGAGGGGATAGACTATGAGGAGACTTTTGCTCCTGTAGCTCGTTTGGAGGCTATTAGGATACTCTTGGCTTTTGCTGCATCCAAAGGGTTTAAACTTTTTCAAATGGATGTCAAGAGTGCCTTCTTAAACGGCTACATAGAAGAAGAGGTGTATGTCGAACAACCCCCCAGTTTTGAAAATCCCAAGTTTCCAAACCATGTTTTTAAACTTCACAAAGCTTTATATGGTTTGAAACAAGCCCCTAGAGCCTGGTATGATAGGTTGAAAACCTTTTTGCTTGCTAAGGGTTTTAAAATGGGATGTGTGGATAAAACACTTTTTCTCCTCAAGCAAGGCAAAGACACTCTCTTGGTCCAGATTTACGTGGATGATATCATTTTTGGTGGTTCTTCTCACGCTTTGGTTGCCAAGTTTGCAGATCTTATGAGCAGGGAGTTCGAGATGAGTATGATGGGCGAGCTGACTTTCTTTCTCGGATTGCAAATTAAGCAATCCCGAGAAGGAATGTTTGTGCACCAGGGCAAGTACACCAAAGACTTGCTGAAGAAGTTTGATATGGGTGAGGCCAAGCCTCTTTCAACACCCATGTCGACCACGACGGCCCTGGATGCGGACGAAGATGGAGAAGTTGTGGAGCAGGAGTACCGAAGCATGATCGGGTCACTGCTCTACCTGACGGCGACACGCCCGGACATACAGTTCGCAGTGTGTCTCTGCGCGCTTTCAGGCGTCGCCGCACACTTCTTACCATCAGGCGGTCAAGCGCATTATGTGGTACCTTCGTTTCACACCTGAGTTCGGGATTTGGTATTCAGCTTCCTCCACCCTCTCCCTTTGCGGTTTTTCTGATGCCGATTTTGCTGGTTGCCGACTTGATCGCAAGTCCACTTCTGGGACTTGTCAGTTTATCAGATCTTCTCTTGTATCTTGGTCTTCTCGCAAGCAGTCTAGTGTCGCTCAGTCTACCACAGAGGCTGAATATGTTGCTGCGGCTAGCTGTTGTTCCCAGTTGCTTTGGATGATGGCCACTTTGCGTGATTTTGGTCTGAGCTTTTCGCGCGTTCCCTTGCTTTGTGACAGCACGAGTGCTATTAGCGTTGCTAAGGACCCCGTGCTGCACTCTAAGACCAAACACATTGATGTGCGCTTTCATTTTTTGCGAGACCATTATGAGATGGGTGATATCGACCTTCGCCATGTCGATACTCATCATCAGTTGGCTGATATTTTCACCAAGCCTTTGGACCAATCAACCTTTAATCCGTTGAGAGGGGAGCTTGGTGTGTGTTTCCCCTTTTAGATGGGGGGAGCATTTTGGTTCTTGTATCATAGACTGACTCTTTTTCATTTGTCTTGTTTTCTTTTCAGTTTTTGCATTTCATCATGCATCTTTACTTTCTAAGCTTCATGTATATAATCTTTGGAATGTGATTATGCTCTATTTAGTGTGCTCCGATGCTATATGATGATGCTTGTAGCTTATGCTCTTTCTGATCACTAATACATGTTGTGAGCTGAGCTATTTTTGAATTGTGAACCTGCTTAATGAACATAAAACTTGAAACTGTTCACCATTGAAATATGCAACTAGCATGTGTAGGATGTGTTGAATTCACTCGTGCTTTTCATATATGCTAGGTTGCTATGTCTCTAGTTCTGAGTCATTCACTTGCTTGGTATGTTCATATTCTATTTAAAATTGAACCAAGTTTTAAGTGAATGGAAAAGATTGAGATGAGACTGCTTGTCAACACATCACGGTATCGAGACTGTTTCTCATTGCACTTTTGAGTTAAACTTGAGCCGTGTAGTGTATGACCGAAACCGACGCTTTAAGCTTCTGATTGCATATGCATAGGCTTCGCTCGGTTGAAAAGTTAGGCAATGACAAGCTTTTAACCTCTCGCAGTCACATGCTGATTTCTAAACTTGTGTAATTTCACCGCTGCAACTCCAATTAAAAACTGAAATCACAAGTCTATGTTTCATTATATAGCATGATGATTGAACTTTGCTAGGGGTAGTTCACCTGGTATACATGTTTAGCACTTGTTTGACTTCCTGTCCATTCATGATTAGTGCTATTTTGATGGTGAATATCTTTTGGCTAAAACTGCTCACGTTGCTCATATGTTCATATTTCGTATTTGGTGATCAGTTTGAGCCTCTGCTAGCATGTTGAATATGTTGTTGAGTCATTGGAGTTATACCTTGTGGAGCATCTTTTCATTCTATTGACTATATTCCTGAAGCTGCTAACTTGCATTTTTGACTCATATGCATTTTGGAACGGAGAATTTTGCTTGATAGTGCATTATCAACTAAGGGGGACAAACTCTACCTAAGGGGGATAAATACCCAAGGGGGAGAAATGACAAATCATATCATATCCTAGTTGTGTGCACTATTTGAGGGGGAGTTTGCTCGTTTGATGAGTTTTTGAAATTTTCCAATTGGTTCGGAGCATTTTTGATAGCTAGTTGTGTTGAGCCTTTGCCTCTTTCTTGAGGTACTAGCAAACGTCTTTCAGTTCAATTGGATCGGAGCGGTTTTGATGGCTAGTTGTGTTGAGCCTTTGCCTCTTTCTTGAGGGACTAGCCTACACCTTTCAGCTTTTCAATTGCTATCAAGCTCTCCTGTTCTTGAGTTGGTAACAGTTGGTTTCGAGCCTTCCTGCTAGCGGTGTTGAGCCTGTTCTACCTCTTCTTGAGGGCTAGCTTTGCTTTGCTTGGTTGCGTCGAGCCATTGCCCATGTCTTTGGGGACCAAGTTGTCTTGCTTCTTCCACTTGACCTTCTTCGGCATTGCTATGCTTTTGGGTCATTTGGTCGAGTTCTCTCTCCTTCTTCTTCCTTCTTCTATTTCATTATGATTTGTGTTGGTAGTTAAGAATGCACTCATCAAGGGGGAGATTGCGGATACATGGGTGTATGCCGAGTCTCGAGTGATGAGTGATTGTCAACGGGTTTGATGCGCATGTTCTTTGGCTTGTGTTGTGCAGGTGTCGAGCACGGAGACAGTGATCGAGGGCAAGGTGAAGGTCAAGTAGAGCCGTGCCGTGCCGACGGATCGGGAGCGGTGAAGGGCGGACATGAGGCTTAGACTGAGGGACCGGTGGCCTGAGGATTAGCTGTGGTGGCTGACAGCCTGGGACAGCGACGAGCGAAGACTTGCGGGACATGGTGTTGCTTGAGTCGAGGACCTAGGGACACGTGTCGGTGGACGGGGTGCACGAGCGGTGCATCCCCTCTACAGCTCCGGTTTGGTGGTTGAACCACAGAAAAACCACCGGGTGGAAGGTTTCCAGGTTTGGGCCACAAAACCTGGGTGCTGCGGGTTTGCCGAGTTTGGGCCACAAAACTCGGGCTGAGGACGGTTTCCAGGTTTGGGCCTCAAAACCTGGGCGCTGGCGGGTTTCTGAGTCTGGGCCACAAAACTCAGGCGATGGACTGCGGGTTTCCCGGTTTCGGCCTAAAAACCGGGGGATGGACTTGAAGGTTTGGTTTCCCGGTTTCGGCCACAAAACCGGGGGCGGAGTCCGTGAAAAGGACAAGCAGAGCGGTGGCGGCACGTGGCGGCAATCGGTGAGGTTGCGTCGAGGCAACGCTACCAGTTGTGCGGGCGTGGCTGTCGTATCACCACTATCTTTGAGTTGGTCCAGGATAGCCTTAGGGTTTGGCTGGTTTGCTCTGTAAATAATTAGGGGTAGAGTGGGAATTAGAATTAGGATAAGTAGGGGGAGACACCCACCTCCCAAATTATCTCAGTCATTTGCTCTTTGCCTTCTAGGTTTTCCTGCTCTCCCAATCCCCTGCTGTAGCTACTGAGATCCGCAGAGAACCATACCTCTGTGTACTGGATATTTTGAGGAAGTGAGACCGTAATCTCACTAGTGTAGCGTGTGGTAGCCACACGGTTGCAGATCGATGTCTTGATTCGCGTTTTGTTCATGTTCTTCGTGTTCTTCGTTTCTCCGCGATTTTCCCGTCACTCGATCTCCCTCTCTACTGTGTCTTTTCGAATTCCACTTGAATCAACTTGTTCTTTATAGTGAGGAGATCATTTCCACTGAAGGAATTCATCTAACTCCTCACGAACAAGTAGATCAGGTTGATTTCGTTTTCATGGCGCTTTTTTGGTTCATACACCTTCCCCTTCGATTTCCCGTTGATTGGGTTAATTTGAGCGGATGATTTCTTGGGGATAGTCTCCCAACTACCTCGTGATCATCCTCTCCAAGTTTGGGATCGAGGGATTTTGATTTGGATCGATTTGGTTGAGATTTGAGTGTAGGGCGATCAAAATCGCCTTCACTGGTCAGCCGCGCACAGTCCGCCACCTGACCGGCGGACAGTCCAGGCGTCGGGGACGAGCCGGATCAGTGGCTATGTTCTTCAGCTGTTTTGGTTTTGAGTGACCAGCGGACAGTCCGCAGTACACGGTCGCGGACAGTCCGGGAACGGTCCAGGGACACTTCAGCAGCTTTGTTGTTTTCGGGTTTTGGCCAGCGGACAGTCCGCCAGGGAATCGCGGACAGTCCGCCCCTGGCACGGACAGTCCGGGACTTGGCTGAAGCCTCTGGTTTAGTGCGTTTGCTCTCCTGGCTTTTCCGCTTGGTTTTCGGACTTCTTGTTTGATCCTATAGTTAACCAAGAAACCTCTCTAGGTATCTTTGCTACTTGTTAGCATTGGTATTTGGAGATTTCTCGACGTAGCCTTCAATCTACGTTTGGGACTCGGTTTTTAGGGGTCGAACTTGTGCCGATGCTTTTGGTGTTTGGTTTGCTATCGCTTTGTGGTGCCTCGCTGTGATCCTAGGGATCATCCACCCTCTTCCAAGGGTCGTGGGCATCACAGTTTCGGTCGAAGCTTTCAGGGGTTGATTTTGGGACAAAAGGCCGAAGTTTCGTAAGAAATTTTTGAGGCTCCCATTCACCCCCCTCTGGTTGCCTTGCTATTTGCATTCTCGGTCCTTCAGGTACATGCCCTAAAACTATAAAATTAACAATATCTGCATACCAGGGGTCAGATCTAGAGACTTGAAAAAGCATGTCATCCCTGAGTGAGTCATTTATAGGCAATTTCTGAGGATTTTCAAAATGCATTCTAGACAAGTGATCAGCTACAGAGTTTTCTACTCCTTTCTTATCTTTTATTTCTAAGTCAAATTCTTGGAGTAACAAAACCCATCTTATCAAGCGTGGCTTATCATCTTTCTTGGTGAGCAGGTACTTTAGAGCAACATGATCAGTAAAAACAATCACCTTTGATCCCACTAAATAAGATCTAAACTTGTCTATAGCAAAAATAACAGCCAAAAGTTCTTTTTCAGTAGTAGCATAATTAAGTTGAGGTCCTGTTAAAGTTTTACTGGCATAAGCGACTGCATGATGCTCTATCCTTATATTGTCCTAGCACAGCTCCCACAGCAAAATCACTTGCATCACACATGATCTCAAAAGGTAGAGACCAATCAGGAGGTTGAATGATAGGTGCAGAAGTGAGTGCTTTCTTAAGAGTGTTAAAAGATTCTAAACATGCATCATCAAATTCAAAAGGAACATCTTTGGCCAAAAGATTTGTAAGCGGTCTAGCAATATGAGAGAAATCTTTTATAAACCTACGGTAAAAACCAGCATGGCCAAGAAAACTTCGAATTCCTTTGATATTAATCGATGGAGGCAAATGTTCAATTACTTCAATTTTAGCTTTGTCTACCTCAATTCCACGTTCAGACACTAAGTGACCTAGCACTATGCCCTCTTTAACCATAAAGTGACATTTTTCTCAATTAAGGACTAAGTGCTTTTCTTCACATCTTTGCAAAACCTTGTCTAAATTTTCAAGACAATCATCAAAAGTTTTTCCATAAACAGAGAAGTCATCCATGAAAACTTCCATGATTTCTTAAATCATATCAGAAAATATAGACATCATACATCTTTGAAAAGAAGCAGGTGCATTACATAATCCAAAAGACATTCGACGATAAGCATAAGTTTCGTATGGACATGTAAAAGTGGTTTTGCTTTGGTCGTCTGGGTGGATTGAGATTTGGTGATATCCAGAATATCCATCAAGAAAACAAAAGAAAGAGTGATTGGCTAATCGCTCTAACATTTCATCTATGAAAGGTAGCGGGAAGTGATCTTTCTTAGTTGCCTTGTTTAATTTTCTGTAATCAATACACATTCTCCAACCAGTAACAGTTCTTTGTGGAATTAATTCGTTCTTCTCATTCTTTACCACAGTCATGCCTCCCTTCTTAGGCACAACTTGGACAGGGCTCACCCACTCAGTGTGTGGCACAAGATAAATGATCCCGGCGTGCAAGAGTTTCAAAACCTCCTTCTTTACTACCTCTCTCATCGCATTGTTAAGCCTCCGTTGTGGCTCTCTAGATGGTGATATGTTAGGATCGGTAGGAATGCGATGGGTGCAGAAAGCGGGGTTGGTTCCCTTTAGGTCGTGGAGTGAATAGCCAAAAGATGATTTATGCTTTTCTAAGACAGTGATCAACCTAGAAGTCTGTTCCTGAGTAAGATTGTCATTTATGATCACAGGAAACTCAGGATATTCAAGAAAGCATATCGAAGCCCAGAAGGTAAGGGTTTTAACTCTATGGGAGGTTTAGGAGGTTCATCTAAGGAATCTAGAGGATCTGGATCTGGTGTGTTGTCTTCTTCCTCAGTGAAAAACTGTTCATCTTCTGCATATTCAGGTTCATTTATTATTTCAAGAGATGCTTCCTTAATTTCTTCCATAGGATCTGGCTCGGGACATGACTCATTTTCAGCATTTAGAGAGTGAGTGATAGGTATGGTTCCTTTAAGATTTTTCCCAAGACAGAAGTTTAAGATCCCTGTTTGACCTTCATGAACGAGTTGTTTAAGTGGTTGGCCTATCAGAAGATTAAACTCTTTAATATCAAAGATATAAAAGCTTAAGTGTATTGGAGTGTTATCTATAGTGACAGGCAGGACATAAATGATTCCTGAGCTAGGAATAACATGTCCTGAAGGGCTTTTTAACAATTTAGCTGTTGGGGTAAGTGGTATTTGTTTTAATAAATCTTGAGCAAAGGTTTCAGACATAATGTTGGTTCCCACAACAGGATTATAGAGAGCTTCGAAGGGTTGTTGATGGATTTGGCATTAAATGTGTGTAGAAGGTGAATTTAAGCGGATTATATCAGTGGTAAGCTCTGATTCTTCTAACCATTCATGACTTATTATAGAGGCTAGCCTCTTCGTAGTCTCTTTTAGGAAAGCCTTATTAGTGAGTTTTTCAAGTGATGATTTTTGATTTCGTGGTTTCCTAATTGTGTGATATTTTGAGGTATTACCAAATTCGGTAAAATATTCATCCTCGAAATCAAAGGTGTCTCCTAAGATTGAGGTTTCCCTCTCACTAGGAATAAGGGCTGAGGTTTGTTCATGATTAAGAATGGATATAGGCTCAGCTTCTAGATTTACTTCTTGTGATTCTTGTGGTTTAGCTTCAGGAGTGGGAGTAATTTGAGATAAGTTTTGCAACATTTCCCTTGCCTTAGAGGCTGGGGTATGTAGAAATGATCCATTTGAAGCTAAGTTGAGGTAATTAGAAGTTTTTCTATTCAGACCATTATAAAAGTGTTGAAGTAAGACAGGGTCTGGAATAGATAAGGCTGGACCAGAGCGGACAAGATTATCGAATCTTTCCTAGGCTGCAATTAGAGAATCATCATCTTCTTGGATGAAGGATAAAATCTCTAAGCGAAGACAAACAATTTTGGAGACAGGGAAGTATTCTAAGCAAAAGCTAGAGCAGAGTTCTTTCCAATCCCCATTTTTACTTGGTGCAGTTTGAAGGTACCATGTTTTGACTTTTCCCTCTAAAGAGAATGGAAAAAGTTACCATCTAAGGGTTTTGTCAGACATGCCTGCGATGTGTAGGCACGCACAGGTTTGTTCAAACTCATTTAAATGAATGTGTGGATTTTCGTCTTCTAAGCCAGAAAATTTTTGATTCTTAACCATTTCTATCAAGCATGGGCGTAGCTCGTAGTTGTCTGAAAGGATAGGCTTAGTAGATTTGGGCAACTCTAAGTCTACGACAGTGCGATAGGTATACTGGTTCAATGGAATGGAATCTGTGGAGCTAGTGATTGGCTCTAAGAAATCCATTGTGAAAAGAATAAAAAGTAAAAGATATAAAAGATATAAAAGATAAAAGGTAAAGTATAATACAAGGTTATACTTAAGACTTAAAATGATCTACCGTTCCTCGGCAACGGTGCCAGAAATGCTTGTTGGTATAAATTAACACACACTCTACTTTATCCGCAAGCACACAGATAAAATCTACCGATGTAGCACTTCACCGGAGTAACCCAGTTTTAATATCGAACCCAAAGGAACGGATAGTGTTAAGTCTCAAAGAGTATAAACCCTGAGTAGCTAACAAGGACGAAGAAGCTAAAAGCATAGAGGGGATCACTAAGTGTAACATCCCAAAAATTGCATCATTTTGAAAATAGGCAATATGATTTAATTTATGCATTTTATGTGTTGCATAAAAACCTAGATAATAAATTTTCGCAAAAGTTAAAATAAATCCTAGGCCAAAGACCATGTTGATGCATACATGCTGGTGCATACTTTATTTTTGTGATGTTTGGTTTTACTCAAAACTTGTTTGAATTCAAATGGATTTCAAATTTGCTTTTGAAAACTGTTTCTGAAAATGGAAAACCATTTCTCCTTCTCCCTCTCCCTTTCTATCCTTTTGGCCCGAACCAGCCTGGCCGGCCCGCTCCCTTCCTCTCGCCGGCCTGCCTCCCTCCCCTTTCCTTCGCCCACGCGGCCCAACCGCCGGCCCAGCGACGCGCCGCCAGCCCGCGCGCACGTTCCCCTCTATCTCTCGCCGACGACTGGGCTCCACCAGTCAGTCCCTCAGCGTCGCCCGCGCTCGCTCCCTCACCCGTGTCCGACCCGAACGCGAACCAGAGCCCCGGTTTCCATCAAATCCACGCCTCCTCCTCGCTTTCCTATCTAATCTGGAGGCCCTCACAAAACCCCGAGCACCTGCCGCCTCTTTCTCTGCAAAAAGCTCTCGTTCTCGTGCCCTAAATTGCTCCCGTGACAAGCTCCGCCGCCTCCGAGTTTCCGCCGCCGTCAACCCGACGCTTCAACGAGTTCCAACGCTCGCAAGAGGTCCCTAGAGCTCCGTCTTGATCTCTCGAAGCTAGCTGAGTTTTTTCCCTTCTTTTTCCTTCTCCGTTTGATACCCTAATTCCTCGCCGTCGTTCACAGGGAACCACCGCCGCCAAATCGTGCAATCCGCCATCCCCGAGATCTCTCCGACGCCATCATCACCTCTGGTGAGTTCGCCTTGAGTTTCTCTTTCATTTGGTTCAAGTCTCGAGGTCTCTACCGCTCTAAAGAGCCATCCCGAGCCGCGCCGCCGCCTTCCGGCCATGGCGCCGCCGCGCTTCCCCTCTGCTCCGGCGGAAGCGCCGCCAGCCCCCCCAGATTTAATCTCGGGCGTCCATCTCAGATCGGGTGGCCAGGAACGCCCGATACCCCTTCGCCTGTCAATCTTGCTAAAGTGTCCCCCGAGTTTTTAAGTCTAAACCCGCGGTCCCAATGGCCCTGTTCATTGAGTCTGCAATTTCTTCCGTATAAGCCCCTGCGTTTCTTCTTATTTGAGGCGCAGTCCAGTGAATTCTGCAAATTCGATTTAAATCGTTTTAAATTCAAATTCTATTTCAATTTATTTACAGTTTTGCCACCAGTTTCAAATGCTTATAACTTCTACGTTTTTAGTCCGTTTGAGTCAGTTCAAGTTGCGTTAGATTCGTTTTGAAAAGATCTATCTATCTGTATGAAAATATATACTGTTTTCGGTAATTAAAACTTGAGTTAGGTTTAATCTACTAACTAAGGTTTTGTAACTTGTTTAGCTCATAACTTTCGCGTTATAATTCCGTTTTTCGTGATCTTCGCGTTCATGTGATCGTGATAGACCGTAGTTTCTGTTTTCAAACTTTTTATATTATTTTCTTGCTGTTGGTGTAATGTTCTAATTATAGCTTGTTTGCTTTGCATGATTGTTGTCCCGATGATTGTGTGTTGATGTGGTAATCGAGTATAGACGGTGAGACATACGCTGGTGATCAGGAGCCCTTCTACGACAACCAAGAGCAACCAGAGTTCTCTGAATCAGGCAAGTATAGCATGGGATCCTCCTTGTTGACCTATTCACCATGAATCATCTAAATTCATATGCATGTGTCTAATTTTGATCTCCTATCTAGTTTACCCTAGATATTTGACCCGTTACCTTGTTAACCTTGGGATGCTATGCATATGGGTAGAATTTTGCTAGAGCTTTACTTAAACCAAACATGATCTAATAACGGTGAATAAAACTTGATCTTTTTAGCAACATGGTTGAGGACCTCCTGTCAGCAAAAGCTGGGACATATAGTGCAACCATGAGAGTTATATGGCTCTGACCTTAGCTCAGTATAAGGACTTTTTCTAGCTTGTTAGAGGTTACCCGAAAGGGGGCATAAGGCGCTTGACGAGATGGGTATAGTGCGGCTTCTGTCCACGTGTGTATAGGCTGCGTGTTAGTGTGCCACCTGGAAGGAGGGCTCTACATCCCCTTGCCTTAAGACCTAGCGGCCCTAACTTGTTAGACGAACCTTTGAAAGACTTTGCGTGTATCCTGCCCGCTCACCTCGGAAGTGTTATGGGAGTAATTAACCTGGGCATCTGGATATCATGACTCATCGGGTAAAGTGTACAACCTCTGCAGAGTGTAAAACTGATATATCAGCCGTGCTCACGGACACGAGCGGCCCGGAAAACTCACAAATTAGTTGTTATATGTTGTTTATTTATGTTGCTCATGTTGATTACCTAATTGCTATGTTTCAGTTATTATGATCATGTAGATTGGGTTAAAGCATTTATATATGTTCACCTTAATGTTAAAATTGTGCCAACTAAAAGCTACTGCAGTTAAACCTGTGTCAGTCTTATTTGAGCCTCATGAACCCCATGTTACACTTGTTAAGTACGAGATGTACTTATGCTTGTTTATTTCTTTCTACTTGGATAAAAATCCCGGATGGGTAACCGATTGCTTTGGTAATGATGACTTCCCTGAAGAGTTCTAGTCTTGCTGTCAACCAGTCATCTTCCCTATGATGGAGCTACCGTGAGAGATACTTTATTTATCTGCTGCTATATAAAGACTTTGAATAATATTCGTTATGTAGTAAACATATGTGATGGTACTTCCTAAATTTGTGGCTTATGTGTGTGATTGATCTCTGGGCACACATGAGTTATTACATTCAATTTTGTTCTTAAAATTGGGTGTGACAAATTGGTATCAGAGCTATGTTGACTGTAGGACGCAAGCCTAGTTAGTTTATGGTCGTTTTAGTGGTCTTTGCTTCTCATTCTTGCTATTTAGCTTAGCCTTGTTAATTTATCAAAATTATATGCTTCTCTCTACTTGCTCTATTATATAAATATATTGATTCTATTGTATCTGTCCCTTGGTCTACTCCATAGATGGCTCGTCGCACTGCCCGCAAGACTGTCGGTGGTCGCATGAGGTCAGGCCTGAGGGCAGGCAACCCCGTTCCGCAAGCACCGCAAGCACCCCAGGAGCCAGAACAGCAGGAGGTAGCACCGCAAGATCAGGCACCCAAAGATGTGGAACCACAAGAGCCAGCACCGCCAGTGCCAGCACCTCAAGAGCCGGCACCGCCAGTACAAGCACCCCCAGTAGTGCCAGCACCCCAGGAGCAAGCACCACCAGCACCTGTACCACAAGCTCCAGCTCCACAAGCTCCAGTCCCTCCCGCGCCAGTGCCCCCAGAAGTGCTGGAGGTCGAAGACGATGAAGAGCCCCCGATGGGTTGGGACGTGGACTCCGGATATCTTGTCGGAGCGCCCACAGCTGCCCAGAGTCCCTCACATCACAGGCTGATGGGACTTTTTGATGCCTACTACCCCGACATGAACATCATTGTTACAGTACACACACATGGAGTACAACCATCCCCTGGAAAGGACCTACTGGAAGGCAAGGATACCTGTCGCCATCCGAGAACCATAGAGTGGCCTATACCTGCATGAGATGGTGATTGGCCACAGGGCTCGTCGGTCCTCTCTAGCGTCATCTTGGAAGCCGTGGCAGTTGAAGCCTACAAAGCATTCCGGGGTCGTCGCATTGAAGAATGAGGAATGATGCATACCGCTACCTGCCTATTGGAACAATGAGAATAGGGAGGCTATAGTAGAAGACCCTCATGCAACTCTCCACCGTGAAGGCCACACGAGACTTCCTCCTTGACAGGGAAAGGTCTAACGCAGACTTAGAGAAGGAGGTGATATCCCTGAGAAAGGATCTCAAAAGATGCTATAGCACCATAGTGGCTCTTGAATTGCTCGATCAACCCCCTATGTACAAGAGGCTCCGTGAACCGCTCTACAAATAGGCATAGGTCACCCTTTTATGTAATAAGACGATATTAGTAAGCGTTTTGTCGAGTCTAGTTAAACTTTGTGCTAGTGTGTTCTTTTTGTGTGAGTTGAATTATTATTATGCTTATGTGTGATTTGGTTCTTTGCAATGAGTGTTGAGATATTGTAGGCTTGTCTACAAATCTCATAGTTATACATACTAACGTTTATGAATAATAAGAGGGTTAGTTATATCTTGTCCTATGCTGTTTTCTGGAGCAACCTGTGATCTTTTCGTTATATCTCAAGTTCTGTTCGTGCAACATGGCTGAAAATTTTTGGTGGAAAATAGACTCCTGTATATAACCAATGCCTCTGGAATCACATCAATAGCTGTTATGGTTTGTGAGATATGGCTGTTTCAAGTTAGAGTTTCTGCACAGTTTTGAACTCTGGACAGATCTGTTTGTTCTCTGTTTTCGACTAATTTAGCGACAGAATCTGGAAAAGTCACTTAAATAAAGTTGTAGGTAATTTCTCATCTTTCCAACCGTGTATGGAACACGCTCTGTTTGGAATTTGGAACTCAAGTTATGACTGTTTTTCTGTTCTGCTGTTACTGGATCTCGCCCAGAAATTTTCAGATCTCCTGTTTCATCTCGTGTAAGTGATCTTTCTTGAAAAGTTCGCTAACCGTGATCCTTGTTTGGAAACACAGATGGCTGCCAGAGGAGGTGGTATTGGAGGTGGACGTGGACGTGGCCGTGGTCGTGGAGCACCTGTTAACCCCCACCACCACCCCCAGTTGACATTCAGCAGTTGATGGGCATCCAAGCCCAATTTATGCAAACCATGATGCAACATATGCAGAATCAGCCAGTTGGAGGAGCACCACCGATGCAAGTGAGGGACAAGAGGGGTGAGTTTCTGAAGGGTCACCCGCCAGTGTTCTCTCATGCGCTGATCCCCTGGAGGCTGATGACTGGCTTCGTGCTATTGAACGCCAGCTTACCATCGCGCAATGCAATGACCAGGAGAAGGTGCTTTATGCTTCTGGTCAGTTGCAAGGAGCTGCTCTGGATTGGTGGGAATCGTTTTAGTTCGGTCGCACCAATATGCCCCAGCTGTCACATTTGAGGAGTTCAAGAGAAACTTCAAATCGTACCACATCCCTGCTGGCTTGATTGAGTTGAAGCAGGAAGAATTCAGATCTCTACGCCAAGGAGCCATGACTGTTGCCGAGTATCGTGACAAGTTTGCTCAATTGTCACATTATGCCCCTACCGATATTGCTCAGGACGCCGACAAGCAGCATCGCTTCCTCAAGGGTCTGAATGACGGACTGACACTGCAGCTAATGTCCAATGAGTATGCCAGTTACCAGACTCTAGTCAACCGTGCTATAGTGGTTGACAACAAGCACAAAGAGATGGAGGCTAGAAAGAGGAAGCTCCAAGGTCAGTCCTCTGGTAGTAACAACCGCCCTCGTTCCAACTTCGCACCAGGCAGTCAGCAGAGGTACCAGGGACCGACTACCCAGTGGAACCGCAACCACCAGCAACGTCCTCATACCAGCAGCAGGGTAATAATCAACGCCCTCCGCAGCAGCCTAACAACCAAGCTCAACGCCAAGGTACCCCCGTCAACACCCCCATGAAGAATAGTGCACCTAACACTCCCAACAAGTGTTTTGTCTGTGGTGATGCTGGTCACCTCTCCTACAACTGCCCTAAGAAGCAGAACCAGAACAATAATCAAAGGGGACGACCGAATCCATCACCTAACTTAGGCAAGGTGAACCACGTGTCCGCAGAGATCGTGCAGGAGGCGCCAGAAATCATGCTTGGTACGTTCAACATCAGTTCCATCCCCGCTACAGTTCTTTTCGATTCTGGTGCATTGCATACTTTCATATCACATACATTCGTTAGAATGCATAACCTACCTGTTAGCCTCATGAAAACCCCATAATGGTTACCTCACCGTGTGGAGGATTGCAAGCTACGCTTCAGTGTATGCCTATAGATGTGTCCCTAGGGGGGGGGGGTAGATTTCTTAGTATCCCCAATTGTGCTAAGGACAGCTGGTATTGATTTGATACTGGGTATGGATTGGCTGATGAGAACCAAGACAGACATTCAGTGTCAAAATAAAGTTGTGACAGTTACCACAGCTAAGGGAGACAAATCAGTGTGAAGGTAGTGCTACAACCAACACCAACCGCAACTGTGAACCAGATGAATGAAGAGGTTTTCCCGGAAGATCTAGTGGTGGATGAGTTTCCGGATGTGTTCCCCGAGGACTTGCCAGGTATGCCACCTGATCGCGACATTGAATTTATTATTGAGCTTTTACCTGGAACTACACCCATAGCTAAAAGACCATATAGAATGGGAGTACCTGAATTAGAAGAACTTAAGAAACAAATTAGAGAGTTACAAGAAAAAGGGTTTATTCGTCCTAGTTCATCACCTTGGGGAGCTCCTGTTATTTTTGTTGACAAGAAGGATGGTGGTCAACGGATGTGTGTTGACTATAGATCGCTTAATGAAGTTACTATCAGAACAAGTACCCGTTGCCGAGGATTGATGATCTGTTCGATCAACTTAAAGGTGCATGTGTGTTCTCTAAGATTGATCTGCGTTCTGGTTATCATCAGTTGAAGATTCGGGCATCTGATATTCCAAAGACAGCTTTCACTACCAGGTATGGGTTGTATGAGTATACAGTCATGTCATTTGGATTGACCAATGCACCTGCCTACTTTATGTATTTGATGAACAAGGTGTTCATGGAATATCTCGACAAGTTCGTAGTTGTGTATTGATGATATTCTGGTATACTCTAAGAACAAGGAAGATCATGCTGAACATCTGAGGTTAGTACTACAGAAACTCAGAGAGCACAAGTTGTATGCCAAGCGCAGCAAGTGTGAGTTTTGGCTGAAGGAAGTTTCTTTCCTTGGACATGTTATTTCTAATGGAGGCATCTCAGTAGATCCAAGCAAGGTTGAAGATGTGTTGAACTGGAAGCCACCAACGGATGTGACCGAGATTCGTAGTTTCCTTGGATTGGCTGGTTACTACAGAAGGTTCATTGAAGGATTCTCCAAGCTTGCTAAGCCAATGACAACTCTGCTAGAGAAGAATGCTAAATTTGTCTGGTCCGATAAATATCAGGCTAACTTTGAGGAGTTGAAGAAACGTCTGACCACAGCTCCGGTATTGATACTACCAGATCTAAGTAAGGATTTCTCTATTTATTGTGATGCATCTCGTCAAGGTTTGGGTTGTGTGTTCTTATGCAAGAAGGCAGAGTGTAGCATGCGCATCGAGGCAGTTGAGAAAGCATGAGCTGAATTATCCCACACATGATCTAGAGTTGGCAGCTGTTGTCCATGCATTGAAAATTTGGAGACACTATCTAGTGGGTCACAAGACAGACATCTATACTGATCATAGGAGCTTGAAGTACATTTTCACTCAGTCTGATCTGAACTTGAGACAGCGCAGATGGTTAGAATTGATCAAGGATTATGATTTGGAAATACACTACCATCCTGGGAAGGCTAATGTTGTAGCAGATGCCTTGAGCAGAAAAAGCTATGCCAATGAGATCCGAATTGCTTCTATGCCAGATGAGTTGTATGCTGAATTTGCACATCTGAATCTGGGAATTGTGACCAACAGAATGGAATTAGTACTTGAACTGGTATTGATGCAAGAGATACGTAAGGGTCAGATGGCAGATGAGAAGATGAAGCAGATAGCCGATAATATTGTTCTTGGCAAAGCATCAGGTTTTCGGTTAGATGATGATGGTACGTTATGGCATGGGAAGAGGTTATGTGTGCCTGAATCAGGAGATACGTGAGACTATACTGCGAGAAGTGCATGAGTCAGCTTACTCCATTCATCCTGGAAGTACTAAGATGTACCTTGATCTGAAGAAAAAGTATTGGTGGGATGGACTGAAAAGAGATGTAGCCGAGTACGTCGCTCTGTGTGATACCTGTCAGAGAGTGAAGGCAGAACATCAGAGACCCGCTGGTTTGTTGCAGCCAATGAAGATACCTGAATGGAAGTGGGAAGAAGTCGGTATGGACTTTGTAGTTGGGTTACCTCGTACTCAGAGAGGTTACGACTCCATATGGGTAATAGTTGATCGATTGACTAAAGTTGCTCACTTTATACCGGTCAAAACTACCTACACGGGAGCTAGGTTGGCAGAGTTGTATATGGAACGGATAGTATGTTTGCATGGAGTGCCTCGAAAGATTGTGTCAGATCGTGGTATTCAGTTCACCTCTCACTTTTGGCAGATGATACATCGATCATTAGGTACAAGGTTGAACTTCAGTACTGCTTATCATCCACAGACTGATGGACAGACGGAAAGAACAAATCAGATTTTAGAAGATATGTTGAGAGCTTGTGCATTGCAGTATGGCACCAGTTGGGACAAGAATCTGTGTTATGCAGAGTTCTCATACAACAACAGCTATCAGGAGAGTCTTAAGATGGCACCGTTTGAAGATTTATATGGGAGACCATGTAGAACACCGTTGTTCTGGGATCACAGGTGAAAGTCAAGGTTTGGACCTGATGTGTTGAGGAATGCGGAGGAACATGTCAGAATAGTCAGAGATAACCTGAGAGCCGCTCAGTCCTGACAGAAGAGTTATGCAAACAACCGTCGTCGAGATCTATCTTTTGCAGTAGGTGATTATGTCTACCTGAAGGTGTCACCGATGAGAGGTGTGAAAAGGTTCAATAAGAAAGGAAAGCTAGCACCAAGGTATATTGGACCGTTCAAGATCCTCGAAAGACGTGGTGAAGTGGCATATCAGTTAGAGTTGCCTGAAAGCTTGTCGGGAGTGCATGATGTGTTTCATGTTTCTCAGTTGAAAAAGTGCCTGCGAGTGCCCGAAGAGCAGATACCGTTGGAAGAGCTCACAGTCAAGGAAGATCTGACTTATGATGAGTATCCGACAAAGATTTTAGAAATAGCTGAAAGAGTTACCAGGAGCAGAGTAATAAAGATGTGCAAGGTTCAATGGAATCGGTACTCAGAAGCAGAGGCAACTTGGGAAAGAGAGATCTGAGAAAGTCTTACCCGCAGTTGTTTGAGTAAGCATCGCTGGAATCTCGAGGACGAGATTCTTTAAGGGGGGGGGGAGAATTGTAACATCCCAAAAATTGCATCATTTTGAAAATAGGCAATATGATTTAATTTATGCATTTTATGTGTTGCATAAAAACCTAGATAATAAATTTTCGCAAAAGTTAAAATAAATCCTAGGCCAAAGACCATGTTGATGCATACATGCTGGTGCATACTTTATTTTTGTGATGTTTGGTTTTACTCAAAACTTGTTTGAATTCAAATGGATTTCAAATTTGCTTTTGAAAACTGTTTCTGAAAATGGAAAACCATTTCTCCTTCTCCCTCTCCCTTTCTATCCTTTTGGCCCGAACCAGCCTGGCCGGCCCGCTCCCTTCCTCTCGCCGGCCTGCCTCCCTCCCCTTTCCTTCGCCCGCGCGGCCCAACCGCCGGCCCAGCGACGCGCCGCCAGCCCGCGCGCGCGTTCCCCTCTCTCTCTCGCCGACGACTGGGCTCCACAATTCAGTCCCTCAGCGTCGCCCGCACTCGCTCCCTCACCTGTGTCCGACCCGAACGCGAACCAGAGCCCCGTTTTCCATCAAATCCACGCCTCCTCCTCGCTTTCCTATCTAATCTGGAGGCCCTCACAAAACCCCGAGCACCTGCCGCCTCTTTCCCTGCAAAAAGCTCTCGTTCTCGTGCCCTAAATTGCTCCCGCGACAAGCTCCGCCGCCTCCGAGTTTCCGCCGCCGTCAACCCGACGCTTCAACGAGTTCCAACGCTCGCAAGAGGTCCCTAGAGCTCCGTCTTGATCTCTCGAAGCTAGCCGAGTTTTTTCCCTTCTTTCCTTCCTCCGTTTGATACCCTAATTCCTCGCCGTCGTTCACAGGGAACCACCGCCGCCAAATCGTGCAATCCGCCGTCCCGAGATCTCTCCGACGCCATCATCACCTCTGGTGAGTTCGCCTTGAGTTCTCTTTCATTTGGTTCAAGTCTCGAGGTCTCTACCGCTCTATCGAGCCATCCCGAGCCGCGCTGCCGCCTTCCGGCCATGGCGCCGCCGCGCTTCCCCTCTGCTCCGGCGGAAGCGCCGCCAGCCCCCCCAGATTTAATCTTGGGCGTCCATCTCAGATCGGGTGGCGAGGAACGCCCGATACCCCTTCGCCTGTCAATCTTGCTAAAGTGTCCCCCGAGTTTTTAAGTCTAAACCCGCGGTCCCAATGGCCCTGTTCATTGAGTCTGCAATTTCTTCCGTATAAGCCCCTGCATTTCTTCCTATTTGAGGCGCAGTCCAGTCAATTCTGCAAATTCGATTTAAATCGTTTTAAATTCAAATTCTATTTCAATTTATTTACAGTTTTACCACCAGTTTCAAATGCTTATAACTTCTACGTTTTTAGTCCGTTTGAGTCCGTTCAAGTTGCGTTAGATTCATTTTGAAAAGATCTATCTATCTGTATGAAAATATATACTGTTTTCGGTAATTAAAATTTGAGTTAGGTTTAATCTACTAACTAAGGTTTTGTAACTTGTTTAGCTCATAACTTTCGCATTATAATTCCGTTTTTCGTGATCTTCGCGTTCATGTGATCGTGATAGACCGTAGTTTCTGTTTTCAAACTTTTTATATTATTTTCTTGCTGTTGGTGTAATGTTCTAATTATAGCTTGTTTGCTTTGCATGATTGTTGTCCCGATGATTGTGTGTTGATGTGGTAATCGAGTATAGACGGTGAGACATACGCTGGTGATCAGGAGCCCTTCTACGACAACCAAGAGCATCCAGAGTTCTCTGAATCAGGCAAGTATAGCATGGGATCCTCCTTGTTGACCTATTCACCATGAATCATCTAAATTCATATGCATGTGTCTAATTTTGATCTCCTATCTAGTTTACCCTAGATATTTGACCCGTTACCTTGTTAACCTTGGGATGCTATGCATATGGGTAGAATTTTGCTAGAGCTTTACTTAAACCAAACATGATCTAAAAACGGTGAATAAAACTTGATCTTTTTAGCAACATGGTTTAGGACCTCCTGTCAGCAAAAGCAGGGTGACACATTTTTCGATCATTGACCCTCTCTTTCTTATGCCATTGCATGTCCTCCGATGTGCTCTTCGACATATACATTCTTTGTAGCCGAGGAATAAGAGGAAAGTAGCGTAGGATCTTCACTGGAAGCCGCTTCTTGATAGTAGCACCATTGGAGGAGTTCTCGACAACTTTCCACATAGACTCCCCACATGTGGGGCATTCCTGCAGATTTTCATTTCATTTTCCTTAAAAAATAACACACAATTATTCTTGCAGGCGTGTATCTTGACATAGTCCAACCCTAGATCTCGAACCACCTTTTGCACTTTATCCAAGGAGTCAGGGATACAATGGCCTTCTGGGAGAATCCTTGAGAACAGTTTTGAGTATGGCCTCCAAACATGCGTTACTAATACCATACATGCACTTTATCTGAAAAATTTGCATGATAAAAGAAACCTTAGTTGCCTCTTTGCATCCTGGATACAATTCCTTCTTAGCCTCCTCTAACAATTCAAAAATATCTCTGCATCCTTATTTGGTTTGTCATCATCATGGCTTTCTCCATGTATAGAGGCACTGATGTGTTTTTAATCATAGTATTAGTGGCAGCAGGGTCATCGCTTATGTCTCTCATTCCAAAATAAGGGGGTATTGCTTCATCATTGCCTACAGCATCTTCAAGTTCTGTTATATCTGAATTCAGATCAGGATCGACACCAGGATTGACACCAGGATTGACACGTCCCTCATTTGATGAAGAAGTTTGTTGTCGTTCAAATTCATTGATGTAACAATCAGCAAACCCTTTAGAAACTAAATGAAGATGGATTTGAAACACATCACTAAATCTTGTCATGCATTGACATTGAGAACATGGGCACATAATAGATCCACCAACAGATTTGCTGCTGTGCCAAAGGATTCAACAAAAGTTCGGAATTTGGCCTTCCACTCCTCTGAATGTCGAGGTAAGCACATCCAACTCCTATCTTCGTTTGATGACATTCAAATCTGCATATAGACGAGATCGATCATTATCTATAGCATGCATGAACTAGGGCATATGAGACACTAAGTTGGCCGCGCATAGATGTAGATTATTGTTGATCGAGTTACCTTCAAAATTTTTCTTTCGCAATCTAGATCGACGATGAATTGAAGTTGCTTCGATTGGCGGCGCAAAGACGTGCGTACTAGTGGCGGCCAGGTTTAAATGTTGTTTCACCTCCTAAACATAGACAGAAATTTCCTAAACTAAACATACTTGAGCTGCTGGGTTCGATCCTTGGTTTAGGTGTATTTTTTTATTTTTTTTGCAGCTAGCTGAAAGTTTTTGGAAATTTCCTAAACTAAACGTACTAGACGAGTGCCAGTGCGTTGCGACGGGTGCAAGAATAAAAACATAAAATTACATAGTTCATTATACAACGCTAATATAAAAGTATAACGTGCATCCAAAATTCATATATACTTAAGCATAAATAGTATAACTACTGTTTATTGGAAATCAAAATCTTACAACTAAATGAGGACTATGTTATGTTATCTTGCATTGATTATGCTATCAAAATCTTAAGCAAAAACATTGAGAGGTCCTCAACATTGATTATGTGAGGTCCTCAACAATGAACATTGATTATACTTAAACATTGATTATGTTATCAAAATCTTGCATTGATTATGTTATCAAAATTAAGCTATGATTATAAACTTGCAGCGTTAAACATACTGACATGCAATATCCCCAATCTGACTCTGCAACATTTGTAGGAAAGCATTGCAACACGCCTCTGAAATGTCTGAAACAAATGAAAATTACACTTGTAACATAGCAGGAGAATGACCTATATTGGCTGCACAATTTTTTTTGTTGCACACAAAATTTTTGTTGCACAGATTGGGCCCTCCATGCAAGTGCATGCATGCTCCAGTGCACTAGCCCAATTTTGACACCCTTTTAGTACATTGCCAAACAACAAGAATTCAACAAGTTGTAAACTACTTATCAGCTTCGCCCAGATCATGCAGTTTCACAAATACTTAACTGAATATAACTTAATTGTCACTACTTAGTTTAATCCTAGCTAGAGACCACTACATGAACTTCATTTCAACAAAAGCTAGAGACACAGGCCACCATATTCTTCACTTGCATCACATGGAGGAGGATCTGGAGGAGGACAAGGAGTCACCGCCATCGTCTTCGGGGATGGTGAATACCTCTTCCTTGTGTTGGTACCTGCGCTTCAGCCAGACTCACATCTTCTCACCCAATTTCTTGAGCTGTCAATTCAAATTGGGGCAAGTTAGCATATACTTCATCCATTAACATTGCCATGCAGCAACTAACCAATACTTAAGCTATAGAGGAGCCATATTACCTCCCTGTTCCTCGGGATGGGATAGGGTTCGGTCTCTTCGTCGCTCTCGTGAGAAAATGTGCAATGGATTGCAATCTTTGAATTGACAATGAACACATTAGGGTTTTCAGGAACAGGAACCTTCATAAAAAAATTAGACTCTCAATTAGAATCTGAAACAGGGATTAATGCAAATGCTAATTTAATCAACAAACAATTCCATGTAGACTATATATAGGACTGTCAATTTAACATGAATGATTACAAGTGCTAAATTATGATAGTGAGAATTCTGACTATACCATATATAGAAAAATTTTAAAGTAATTCTGCAGCACTTATAAATTAATCCTTACTATACCATATATAGTAAGAATTCAAAGCAATTCTGCAGCACTTATAAATTAATCCTTACTATACCATATATAGTAAGAATTCAAAGCAATTCTGCAGCACTTATAAATTAATCCTTACTTATACCATATATAGTAAGAATTCAAATAGATTGGGGTTTTCTTCATAACAGATTCAATGTCCCTAATCCAATCTAGATCAGAATCCTATAGACACTAAATCATTTCCACATAAATGATAGACATCAAATAGATTCGAAACTGGAAAATAAAGCACCAAATCTGCACTTGCATAGGATCAACAGTAGACCAAGAAAACCCTACCAACCTGGGGTTCCTGGAGGGAGGGAGGCTGTGCCGCCGCCTGGATACGATTCGCGTCGCGGTCGCGCGGCGAGAAGCCAGGAGGAACATCGGGACCACATCGAGCCGCCGCCGCAAACCCCGCCATGAGATTGCACCTCAGAATCGCCAGCGGCGTCCCGCTCGTCTTGCTCGCGAACCTTCCCCTGCTGTCGCGGTTCTGGTTGATGGAGTGGTGCACTGATGCCGGCGAAGCTCTGGTGGGCGCAGCAGGGGATAAGGGAGAGCGATTGCGGGAGCGGGTCTTGCGAACGCCGGCCATGTCGCCAATGGCGGTTGCGCGGCGAGTGCGTCGAGGGAGAAGAGAGGGAAGATGATGCGACAGATTGGTGCTAATCTCCCGCGGTTGGGGAAGTGAAGTGGCGTGCCCCTGTTTTCATGGGTCAAATTACGTGTGGGCCCCACCCTCAAAGATTCCTGGCGTCATTTGACAAATATTGACCATGCATTGACTTTAGGTATTTATTTCATTTTTCCTTTAGAAAATCAACAAATAATTATAGTAATAGGTAACTTTGTCAAAAAATGCCCAGGTGACACACAACATCATAAGTCACCTACATAAACATCCCAAAAAAGCTAAAAGTGGTTTTGGGGAAAGTTGTGCTACACATCCCCATATCCCTCTACACCTCTTTGCATAGTGACTAGGACATGTGAGAGAGATGAGTGCCTTTGTAAGCATGTCCTTGACCACTTTCTCAAAATTGGTTGATACTTTTTCCTCATCATAACACACCTAAACTATATGCCCATTCAAATTTTTAGAATTTTCTATGGACTTTAGGTATTTATTTCATTTTTCCTTTAGAAAATCAGCAAATAATTATAGTAGAGTAGTAGTGGTAGTGGTAGTGGTGGTAGTGATAGTAGTAGTAGTAGTGGTAATAGTAGTGGTAGTGGTAGTAGTAGTGGTAGTAGTAGTAGTGGTAGTAGTAGTAGTAGTGGTAGTAGTAGTGGTAGTGGTAGTAGTAGTGGTAGTGGTAGTAGTAGTGGTAGTAGTAGTGGTAGTAGTAGTGGTCGTAGTAGTAGTAGTAGTGGTCGTAGTAGTAGTAGTAGTGGTCGTAGTAGTAGTAGTAGTCGTCGTAGTCGTAGTAGTCGTAGTAGTAGTCGTAGTAGTCGTAGTAGTCGTAGTACTAGTCGTAGTAGTCGTAGTCGTAGTAGTAGTAGTCGTAGTAGTAGTAGTAGTCGTAGTAGTCGTAGTCGTAGTAGTCGTAGTAGTTGTAGTCGTAGTAGTAGTCGTAGTAGTAGTCGTAGTAGTAGTAGTAGTAGTAGTAGTAGTAGTAGTAGTAGTAGTAGTAGTAGTAGTAGTAGTAGTAGTGGCGGCAGTAGTGGCGGCAGTAGTGGTAGCCGTAGTAGTAGCGGCAGTAGCGGCAGCAGTGGTAGTAGCCGTAGTAGTAGTAGTAGTAGTAGTAGTAGTAGTAGTAGTAGTAGTAGTGGCGGCAGTAGTGGTAGCAGTAGTAGTAGCGGCAGTAGCGGCAGCAGTGGTAGTAGCCGTAGTAGTAGTAGTAGTAGTAGTAGTAGTAGTAGTAGTAGTAGTAGTAGTAGTAGTAGCCGTAGTAGTCGTAGTAGCCGTAGCCGTAGTAGTAGTAGCCGTAGTAGTAGTAGCCGTAGTAGTAGTAGGAGCCATAGTAGTAGTAGCCGTAGTAGTAGTAGTAGCCATAGTAGTAGTAGCCGTAGTAGTAGTAGTAGCCGTAGTAGTAGTAGCCGTAGTAGTAGTAGTAGCCGTAGTAGTAGTAGTAGCCGTAGTAGTAGTAGCCGTAGTTAGTAGCCGTAGTAGTAGTAGTAGCCGTAGTAGTAGTAGCCGTAGTAGTAGTAGCCGTAGTAGTAGTAGCCGTAGTAGTAGTAGTAGCCGTAGTAGTAGTAGCCCTAGTAGTAGTAGTAGCCGTAGTAGTAGTAGCCGTAGTAGTAGTAGCCGTAGTTGTAGTAGTAGCCGTAGTAGTAGTAGCCGTAGTAGTAGTAGTAGCCGTAGTAGTAGTAGCCGTAGTAGTAGTAGCCATAGTAGTAGTAGCCGTAGTAGTAGTAGCCGTAGTAGTAGTAGCCGTAGTAGTAGTAGTAGCCGTAGTAGTAGTAGCCGTAGTAGTAGTAGCCGTAGTAGTAGTAGTAGCCGTAGTAGTAGTAGCCGTAGTAGTAGTAGTAGCCGTAGTAGTAGTAGCCGTAGTAGTAGTAGCCGTAGTAGTAGTAGTAGCCGTAGTAGTAGTAGCCGTAGTAGTAGTAGCCGTAGTAGTAGTAGCCGTAGCAGTAGTAGTAGCAGTAGCAGCAGTAGTAGTAGCAGCAGTAGCAGCAGCAGCACGAAGAGTAGCAGTAGAAGTAGTAGGAGCAGGAGCAGGAGTAGCAGTAGCAGTAGCAGTAGCAGCAGTAGCAGTAGCAGTAGCAGCAGTAGCAGTAGCAGCAGTAGTAGTAGCAGTAGTAGTAGTAGCAGCAGCAGTAGTTGTTGTACTGTGTAGGATTAACTTATTTTAGGCAAATGATATTCAAAAATAAATTTTGCACAAAACAAAATATTTGAAAAGATTAACTTATTTTAGTCACATGATAATCAAAATAAAATTTTACACAAAACAAAATATTTCAAAGATGAACTTATTTTAGTGACATGATATTCAAAATTAAATTTTACACAAGAACAAAATATTTGAAAAATAAAAAAATTTGCAGCATGTGGGCCATGGGCTCTGCTAGGCTCAACCGAAAGAAGGATCACAGGATCAACCACAAACAGGAGCCCAACGAAGCCCCGACCCAACAAAGCTGTCAATAGGTGTCTGTTATAGTGAGTTCGAGGCAGCGCGCTGGCTTGAACTTTTATGCAGTGTTTGCTCTGTGTCAACTGGCGAGGTGGTACTAATGCGTTTGGTCTGTTGTACTCGAAACCACATGCACGCCTGAACACTGCTAATTTTAATGGGCCGACCCATTTGCGTGAACACAAAAAGACGTCCAAGTGAGTGGACTCAGTTGCCGCAGTCACCCTTCTCCTTCCCCTTCCCGTGACTGTCTCCCGTGACCCGGACGAGCGATGCGAGGCGAGGCCACCCCGACGCCGACGACGATGGCCGGTGGAAAGCGCTCCAGACAAGCCCGCAATCAGGAGCGCAACAAGAAGGGCCAGTTCACCCCCATGCGCCAGATGTTGGATGTCCACTCCGACTCCGACGATGGCGATATGGCAGCCCCAACAGCGATGAAGGTTCCGTCCACGGCGAGGAAGAATGGTGCCGTCAGAGGGTCCACGGTTGGCAAAGGGGCGCCGTCCTCGTCGAAAAAGGTACGCGCAAAATTCCCCCTTTCTGATTTAGGGTCAATGGTCGCTGGTGGACTGACATTGGGGCTAATCTGAGTATGTTTAGGTCGACCTCTCCCCTTTCCCCAATCCTCTGCCTGATTTAATTTGTCAATGCCAATTTAACTCTAGGCGAGCATGGGTTCGCCAGCGAAGGCCAAGTACGGCGAGCTCATCGTACTCTCCTCCAACGACGAAGAGTATGAGGAGGTGCGTGTGCCCCAGGTTAAGCACATCAAAGGGGTGAGTTCAACCCAAACTCCGGTGAAGAAAAAGACCAAAGGGGAGTCGTCGAAGAACCCTAACCATAGCAACAATGGGAAGAAGAAGGTCAGTTCTGCCGTTCCCCTCCTCGGCAATGAAAAAGGGTGTTTTCTGTTATGCATATGTATGTATATTCTTGTTATCTCTAGCTCATGTATATATGCTCCAAAATATTGCAAGTTGTGTTGTTAAGTGTCTCATAAAATGCTCTATGTTATGATTTTGTTGCATGCCATGTTAATTATGGTTATGGATAGGGATTCAATAACTTGCCTTCAAAGCACAATATAACACAGATATTTGAAAATACACTTCTTAGTATATGTTTATCTGTGTTATAAATTAACTTTTGTGTTATTTGTACTTCAAAAATACAATAAGATGCCATGTACATGTTCGTCTTAGATTTTTTTTCAAACTCCCTTCGTCCCTAAAAAAGAGTCATTCTTGCCATGTATATTGTACTTCAAAAATTATCTCTTGCTGCTATCTATGTCAGAAAAACAGCCAAGTCTCATACTATTGTTAAGTAACTATTTGAGACAGTGGTCAATGGTTAATTATATAGCTTGTTGATTATATAGCTTGTCCGATAACTATTTAGGGTCAATGGTCGCTGGTGGACTGACATTGGGGCTCAAATGCTTATTTTGGTTAATGGTGACCTGCAGGTACCCTATGACAGTGATGTGCAAGATTCATCGTTTGCCTTCTACGAGCAGGAGCAAGAGGATGAAGTCGAACATGCTGCTTCCATGGCCCATTGGCTGTTTGAGACAGCTGAAAACGATGTCAATAAAAAGCTGAAGCGACGCACAAAGAAGATGTCCTATGCAGTTGATGACTCCTTAGAGAACCTCTTGGTCGACTTCAAGTACAGCGTGCTGGAACCATTTGAGCAGACCAAGAAGTCTTTTTCTGTAAAGTTGCTGCGAGAGATGGTTCATGCAGCAAAGGCTGAAGCAAAGCAGCAGGTCATTAGCCAGGCCTACAAGATGTGCAGTGACCTTGAAACGTGCTTCGAGACACTATACGACGACATGGAGCATATTGTGCTGAAAGGTCTGGAAGAGAAGATGAAGAAGAAGTAACTCTGGTCTGCGAAGCTTCTGTTGTGCAGTTTATGTGCTGCTGGTAGTGTATTAAATAATGAAAGAACTATGTTATCTGATCTGGTAGTTAGTTAGAACTAATGCAAGCTTAGGTTGTTATATACCCGCGGTCTGTATGCAGGTAGTTGAACTTTAGGTGTACTGATGTCATAGCCCTTCCAAGATGTTAGCTTTTGGTTTTCTTGTATGATGGGATTCAGACAGTGCCATGCTGAACTTTAGGTAGTTCGACTTTATGCAGTTATTGTCTATGGTGTGCATATCTGCGTTTCTGGGGCCTAGCTTCAAATGATTTGCCTTGCCTAGCTAAAAAAGGCTGGATAATGCACCCCTTTTTCCCCTCGAACATTGATGTTGCAACATGCAACTTGTTTCTATGTATATATGCTGAAACTTGTATTTTTCAGAGATTAAATTTCTCCAATCCAATCTAGATTTGAAAGTTGTATTTTTAAACTCGAAAACATTCTTGGACAAATTTTAAAACAAAATTTATTTTTAAACTCGAAAATTAATAAATTCTTTATTTTATTAAGTGTTTTCGGGGCCCATCCCAAAATATAAATTTTAGGCAATTTTCCTAGTCAGCTGTTTTGGAAATTTCTAAACTAAACTTGGCCAGAAGATCATGTCATGAGCGCCAGCAACTAACTACAAACGCTTGCCTATGTTCAAAAGCAAGAAGCTACAAAGCGCGCCTGATTTTTTCTTTCCAAATTTTGTAGCCGGCGCGCTGATGAGTGGGAACCAAAAGTGGCGCCATTTTTTCCCTACGAAATTATTTAGGAAGAGTGCCAAACTAACGCGCCAATAACCACGTTTAAGCTGAACCGCCGCGTTGACATATAGGCCCACTCCTCAAATCCCATCTTAATTAATCCCCTTTCGCTCGTTTAGGGTTCCACAGACGCCGCCGCCGCGACCACACTGTGTTTTCGATCGTCTTCCCATCTCACGGCCTAGATGCCGATGTCGAGCGACACGACAAGGGGACCCCCTCGTTGTCGACAACGCTGCGCACACCTGCGTCGGCGATGCTGCCTACAACCATGGTGACACCAACGACTGCACCTTCCATGGTCGCGCCCACCAGATGTAAGGCGACGGCTTCGCTCTTTCAGGAAAAGAGTTTGTCCAACGACGACACAATCCATGACAGCCAACATCCACAAGATTCAGTACCTTCGTCTCAGGACGAGATCGAGAACAGGTAGGTAATTAACAGGGTCGTTGCTGTATTAGTTTTCTTTGGAATGTGTTAGATTTGTTTGCTAGGATTATACTAAAAGCATCTGCAGTAAGTATTGTGACATGATCTTGTGAATGCAAGTAGAGAATCTTGTGGATCTTGTTGTTATTAATTACCATGAGCTAGGTCTATGACACTTATATTTGAGTAATATGTAAATGTGATCCCTATGCAATTTCCTATTAATATTTTCAGTAGTGTGTTCTATCATTCTATGCTACCAATTTAATGTAAGTGTCATCGCTTAATATGCAGCATGCAAGATAGATGGACAATACATGTTGTCTGCAAGGGGACTGAAGAGGGAGAATAGTTTTATAAGCATTTTCTATTGACAAGAGAGAAATCAATCTAGGTAACTTAACACACATTGAAATCAAAACTAGGGTATGGGTCCAGGGACTACATGTATTTCAAGAAGAGAACTGTTGATGATCCTGAGTCAGCAACACTAAATGAACTTGAATACGATGTTGATGCATCAGACATGTAGATAGTTGCTAGGATGAGAGGGAGATTAGATTAGTTTTTCAAAGAATCCAGTAGCAGACCTATTGTTGCCATAACAACACCCATCAAAAAGAAGAAAGGTACCTCTGATGATGAAGAAGACGAAGCTTTTGATTTAGATGCTTACAAAGATTGGCTAGCTTATCTGCATTGCAAGGACAAAGCCTTGGGTGAGTTAAAAAAATCCCTTGTGTGTATATATATGGATTTTGAAATGTGCACTCATATTGTTGTTCTTTTTCAGAGTTACAAGATATATACAGGGAGGACACAATCAATACATTCATAGAATGGTTGAAGGTTCAAGGAGATCTGATGACATCAGTAATATCCCTATCCTAATTGCCAAACAAATTACAATTCTTTTGCAAAGTTCTAATTATGCTAGCTGATCATGTGACAATATTGTATGCAGATGCTTTCAAGGATACTAGCAATCAGATACATTCCGGTCAAGACAGCAACCGATCAACAATAGAGAAGGGACCATCTCATGCTCGGCGTTTCAGATTAGTTCAAGGTATTTTTCTTTGATCTCTAAGCTCTGAGCCATAAAGACAAACCAATTTTCTTTGATCTCTTAGCTCTGAGCTTAGGTATTATGTCGTTTAATATGCTTTAGTAAAAAAAAGTTTGTAGACATAAAGACAAACTAATTTTCTTTGATCTCTTAGCTCTGAGCATAGGCAATATGTCGTTTAATATCAATTTGTAACATTTTGTTTACATGGAATAGGATCAGAAAATGGGAAGAAAAGGAGTGGTACCCTCAACTGCTGTCATTTAATATCAATTGTAACCTCTTGTTTCCATGGAATAGGCTCAGAAAATGGGAAGAAGAGAGGATGTGGTACCCTAAAATGCTTAAAGGCACTCTCCAAGAGACACAAGGCTGGCAATCAGAAGCTCCATGTTGAGTTGTCCAGACTCGGAGGAGCGGTAGGTGAGAACGCGCACACGTTCACTGATGAAATAGTGATGTTTACAAGGAAGAGGGCGCCACTCATTGGAGTGAGAACATGAAAAGATATCCATGATGATGTGAAACAATCAATAGCATCTAACATATTGGTAACATTCTTTGCTTGTGTATACATTTTAATTATACAATAGCGTAACAACTAACCAAGTATTTGCATGTCCTTGTAATTATATAATAGGCTAGGTGGGACCTTGAGGATGCACATGATTCAAAGATGAAGATATGGGCCATTGCTAAAGAGCGTTACAAAGGGTGGCGTGCAACGTTAAGTGCTACAGCCAAGGCATACAGCAGGAGAGAATGAGCCATATGCCTGAAGAATTGGACATTGTAGAATGACACTATTTGTTGAAGTATTTAAAAGTGCAAAGTTCCAGGTTGTTTCACATTCTAACTATTCTTAACATTAGCAAATTAGGAAGAATGGCGATGTCTAACTCATTAATAAGATGTCTATCAAATTGCATTCTGTAGGAAAGAGCATGAAGAACGCTGGGAACGATCCAAGAAAAAGACCATAATTTGTCAGGCTCTAAGCCTTTTTCTCAGTGTAGCTATGAGAAGGTAATAACTAGAGAAGCACATCTACAAGCTTTCTTACTGCATGATTTACTAATTTGTTATGTTCTTGTCATATCAAAGAGGCCCAGTAACTGGTGAGGAGCCCAATGACTTGGACCTTTGGTACATTACTCACACTAAGAATGGGGCATGGAAAGACCAATCATCTGAAGAAGTCTATGTAAGTTCCCAATGAACTTGTGCATAAGTTTGTAGTGCATGCAAGTAGAGAGTGCCTGCAATGTCGTCATCAACTAACTCCTTCATCTGTGCCTTGTAAATTTTAGGATACAGCAAGGAGGATTATTTGTGATAAGGAATCAAAGGCAGAGGGAAACTTCCTTTCACTAAATGAGAGGAACGACCTTTTCCAGGAGGCATACAAGGAAGTGACAAAGTGCAAATCAAAAAGTTGCTTGGCAATGGGTACCTTGCAAAAAACCCAACTAGAAGGCAGCTGCTGAATGCGGAACGCGAGGAACAAAATCGTAGGGAACAGCAACAGCATGAAGAACACCTTGAGCTCATGGAAGAATTTGACAGGCTACAACAACAAATGCAAGCATGAGAAGCTGACAGGGCAGCTGAATTGGCAGCTGAAAGGGAAGCTCAAAGGGCATTTTATGTAGGATAGATTCAAGAAATTATGAGTGCAAGGGAGGCTGATAAAGAAGCCTTTAGGCAAGAGATCCAAGCATTGCTAGCAGGACAAGCTCAACCAGTGTTGCAGCAGGTACTAGTAATGCTAAATGTTAATTTGTAAAACCTAGTCATTGAATGACTTTATTTCCTTTGGGTCTATAACTAACCATCTCTATTTGTCCAGCCAAACAACAATGTCACTGCAATTGCAGAGGAGATGGCTGTTGGAGACAACACAAGTACTCAAGTTGATGACCCTACCCTACCTCAGAGATGTTAGTGGACTCAAATCAGGTTGACTTTGAATTGAAAACTTTTTAATGCTATCATCTAATACTGCACAAAATGGTGCCTAATTAATTTTATCCTTGCATCTAATTTGTTCCCAGGACAAGGAGCCTGAAGGCAACCTGGAGGATTCTCAAGAAAGGACAATTGTCGCTCGGCAAACAAGAAGTGCTAGAGCTGCAAAAAATGAACCATCTAAGGCAGAAGCGAGCAGATTTGTTACTCTACAGCAGTTGAAGCAGCAACCTATGAACCTAGTAAAAACGAAACGACAACACCAGCAAGAAGCCAGCAGGTGATTGTTTCTGTTTCAGCTGTTAAAGTGTTTATAGTTGAGTTCATTACATGCTGTCATTCTGATAATTTTTTGATGGTCAATTCATATAATTTTTTGATGAGCAAATCATAAAAGTTTATGATCAATAATGAAAACTTTGGTTTAGTGTCTGCTGCTATGTACCCTTAATGTTAATTTTAGTTTACTTGATGCTAAAACATATGTCATTCATTCTATCCAGGAAGGTAAAGGCTTTGCGATGGAGCGACAAGTGATGGGATCGTCTTGGAGTCATCATCATCTTGCTGATCATGTGATGGGAGTGCTGATGAAGTGCTTCATTTCGTATCAATTAGCCTAGGATGATATTCATTTCGATCGTTTCAAGTCGCCATTTAGATTTCTTTGAACCAGTGGAGGAGTGTGTGTGGTGGTCGCAAACTTTTGTAGGAAAGTGCTACATGTGTGGTGTGGATGGAGTGCGAAACATTTAAGTACGTGGTGTGCTTTAATTTGATTACTACTTTTATGGTTAAATTGGGTTTTGATGCTTGTTTGATTGTTTAATTGTTATGATTTATAATATAATATTTTTTTAATTGTTGGTGACACGTGGCAGTATGTACAAAAATAATAAAAGCGACACCATTCGTTGCAAAAGATAATTTATTCTATCACAACCTACTTGTTTCGATGTCACAACAGATCGTGGCAACAAAGGGAGGTACGCAAGTTGCAACCTACTTTTTTCGATGTCACAACGGGTCGTGGCAACAAAGGGAGATACACATGTTGCAACCAGTTTATCATGGCGGTAATAGAGGCATGAACTTTACTCAACCAAAACGTTTTGGAAGCAATAGAGGAGGTCACATGTAACAACCAATCACGCTATGTGGCAATAGAGTGTCCCACCTCTTGCCTCCAACACACTTGGTAGCAATAGAAAGGGCACCCCTATTGCACCTAGATCCATTTCGTGGCAACATAGGAACCCACATATAACAACCAATTCCAGTTTGTGGCAATAGAGGGGTTGTCCCTGTAGCAACCATAATTGGGGTGTTGCAATACAACATTTTTGCAACACTTCTTTACACATTGCAACGCTTATAGATGGTGCAATTGAAACATCTGGCATCACCTAATGTGGTTGCGATAGGATGCATGGCAACCAACTCGAGCGTGGCGCTAGATGCTTGTTCCAACGCCTCAATGTGTTGCAATACGTAACCTCCTGCAACCACCAAAAGACAGTCGTGGCTAAATGGTTAATACCACCGGGCTTTACTCAACACCATTTAACGAAATGGTTTGGTTGCAATTGCTCATATTGCAACCAAAATAGGCTTATTACAATGTATTTTCATTGATGCTAAAGGGGAAAAACCTTGTAGTGTACATTCAAATAAAACTCAAGGACAAGTGGAAATCGTTAGTTTATAAAAGGTTTTGGTTGATTTTAGGTCCTTGTGTTGTGTTACATGAGCCTGATGATGCTAAGAATATGACACTTAGTGAGCATCAACAACAGCTGTCCAGCTTCTTTGCCAGCAGGTCCATCTTGGCCACGATCATGTCGGCCTCCTTAAGGGAATGTATACCTCGCTTACGGGGCTACAGTCTCTCGTCATTCCATCCTTGGTTTGACACACTTCTCTATGAGAGCCTTAGTATCTGCAACATTCAGAGAAAAGAATGCACCGCCGGCGGCGGCATCCAAATGGCTTCTAGAGAGTGGGGTTAGGCCATGGTAGAAGTTCTGGATCAATAACCAGTCCTCCATACCATGGTGTGGACAAGCAACGACGTACTCTTGCATTCTCTCCCAAGCCTCGGGAATAGATTCCTCGGCTTGTTGCGTAAAGCTGGAGATTTTGTTGCGAAGAGCATTCGTCTTGCCCATCGGGAAGAATTTAGTGAGAAAAGCATTGGAACATTTGTCCCATGTGTCTACAGCGTTGCAACTGGTATAGAACCATTGCTTCGCTTTTCCTAGCAAAGAGAAAGGAAAGAGACAAAGACGGATGGCTTCTTGTGTTATCCCCTTAATGGTGAAGGTGCCGCAAATCTCCAAGAATTGTTGGAGATGAGCATTGGCATCCTCATGGGCTTTGCCACAGAACGGGCTAGCTTGGACCATCGTGATCAGAGCCGGTTTCAACTCAAAATTGAGGTTGGCTTTGATCACGTCTGGTACTGTCGCTACATTGGCGGCAGAAGGAGCAGAAAACTCACGAATGGACTTATCGTGAAGATAGAACGAGATAAGAAAGGAAGAAGTTGAAGAAGATGAAGGAAAAAGATAAGAAGGACTAAGGAAAGAAAGAATGGGGTAAGATGGGATTCGCTAAGCGGGAGCTTAAGCGAAGATAATTTCGACACAGACTCAACCAATACACCGATTGCCTTCCCCGGCAACGGCGCCAGAAATGCTTGTTGGTAGTTCTTAACTTCACTAAAGATAGAGCTAGGCAACTATCCCCGGTAACGGCCCAGAAATGCTTGTTGACACTTGCCAACGTCGTGACTAGGAGTAGACTATGGAATCTACCCCTGGCAACGGCGCCAGAAATGCTTGTAGCAAGTCCAGTCACTATACCTAAAGGAGTGAAGCTAAAGCAGCTATCTACTAATGTCAAATGGGGTTGTCAATCTCGACACTAGTAGGAGCTAGCTAGAGAGATTGCAATCTACCTAGAGGAGATTCTGCAAGCGCACAGAACTATCGTAGTAGCACTTCGCCTGGGAGTACCAGGTGTCGATTTATTTGATCCCAAGGGAAGACTAGGGTGGTGTATGAGTCGAGTCAAGGAGGGGATGAGAGTCGAAGAATAAGAAAAGGGAAAAGGAGAGAGGAGATGAAAGGATAGAAAGAATATGTGGGTGGATAGGTAAGGATGAAATGGATGGTAAGGTAAGGTGGGTGGATAGGTAGATAGGGGGTAACTAAGGGTAACTAACTAATAACTAGTAACTACTGACTACTCCTAGATAACTACGAAGCAAGATAACTACGAAGCAGGATAGGCAAATGTCAATAAAGCAACCAAGTTAAGTAAAGTTTTATTCCTATCTTATCAAGTACCGAGGCGTACTAGCCTTTACCACTGACTTAGGTTGAACGCTAGCACAACGAGCCTTACTGTTAAACTGGGCCAACTACGTGGTGGAATTCAAGGCGCACAGGGCTGTCACCACCTGCTTGCTACCACAGCTATCCGGGGTCCAACCGTATCTGAAGGTAAGTCTATAACTAAGCACCACACTTAATTATATTCTAACTATCTCTACCCTAGCTTTCAATAGAGACACCCTTGCGGACATCAGAGCAAATACTTGACTAATAAATAAGATAAACACTAAACTAACTAAGCAACCTATTGGCAAAGATCAAACACTAAGCTCACTAGAGATTAACTACTATGGCTAAGTGAATTGAACTGTAGGATAGCTAGGCACTCAAGCAATCAATCAAGTATACTACTCAATACTGGTAAGTAGAATAAAGTAATACTTGAAATGATGAACTAGAATATAGTAAAGTGCTTGAGATACAAGAGCAAAACCTGAACTGGAGATGAAGGAAGACTCTTCCCAACTCCAGGACTGATCACTCGCACGCCTCTACTCTTGAGCTAAGCCTTCAGCAGCGCTTCCACGAGGGCAATGAGGCAAAGATGCCTTGCTCTACTAGCTACCTACTTGCCTAAGCTTGGCTAAACCCTAAGCTATTAGCTCTCTAGCTCTAGGCTTGCTTTCTTTCCTTCTTGCTTCTCTTGCTTGTTGTGTGTTATGAAGTGACGCCTCCAGGGGGTATTTATAGCCCAAGTGAGTGAGGGGGGTACTTATAGGGGGCAGCCAGCCGACCTAGGGCAAACCCTAGTGGCGAGCGCCAGCCCTAGGTGGCGGCCGCACCCCCCTCACCGTTGGATGCATCGTCATTGCTTCAACGACATCCGGGAGCTCCAGAGAGGCGGTTGCATATCCAGATAACCGCCATTCGGTCATGATCCATGCCACTCCCCTCCTGAGCCGTCCGATGCCACTGACCTAGTGACCAAGGGCCAAGATTTGGCCTTGGGGAGGTCACACGGATCGGTGACATGGCAGGGAGTGGACTTGGGCCAACTCAAGTGGCGGGCGCCACCCCCTTGAGGCCCAATTGGGCCCTGCTGAGTGGGCTTGGCCTTTGGTGGTTCAAATATCCAAATTTGGTTCAAATCCTGCATTCAAATCAAAATCTATGGACATGTGGAATTCGGTTAGTTTGAAACCTATTTGACTACATTTCATGCCTTTTTGGTGAATTTTAGGGTAACATATTGATGGTAAAATAGGTGTTTAAGGACCATCAACAGAAAGCAATACCGAGGTCCGAGAACAGCGAGGCAGACAATCTGGCCAAAGCAGCAGCACAACAACTACAGCTACCCCCTGACGTGTTTTATGAGGTAAGAACACAATCAATCATCAAAGCCTCTGAAAAACTGCAAAGCTGATCAATGCAGTTCAGAGCGAAGATTGGAGAGCCCCAATCATGGCCTATATCAACGGGTTGCACGAACCCGACTCCAAAGAGGAAGAAAACAGGCTCAACCAAAGAGCTCGAGGATATAAAATAGTGGACAACACTTTGTTCAAAGCCTCGGTGACCTCCCCATGGCTAAAATGCGTGTCACAGGACCAAGGAAAGGACATACTCAAACTCATTCATGAAGGTATCTGTGGCTCCATAACGGCCCAGGGCGCTAGTTGCAAAAGCTTTCCGTCAAGGTTTCTTTTGGCCAACAGCATTACGAGATGCAGAAGATATTGTCAAGCACTGCGAGGGATGCCAACTAACAGCAAAAACACAAAACGCCCCAGGTGCCCCAACAACTTTGATATGCCCAACATGGCCCTTGCAAAGATGGGCAATGGACCTCGTCGGTCCACTACCAACAGCTCCAGGAAACCTTAACTACGCAGTGGTAGATGTGGAATACTTCACAAAGTGGATTGAAACTAGACCGTTGGCTTCCATCACCTCCCTAGCCGTGAAAAAGTTTTTCTGGCAGCAAATAGTTTGTCGATTTAGAGTTCCCAAACACCTAACCATCGACAACGACACTCAGTTTGACAGCGAGGTCTTCAAGGAATTATGCGCTCAAATTGGAACAATCTTGTGCTTCACCTCAGTCCGGCACCCTCAATCCAATGGCCTCGTTGAAAGAGCTAATGCAATAATTTTTCAAGCAATATCCAAAAAACTACAAGGCAGGCCCAAGGGAAAGTGGGCGGAAGAGCTAACCTCGGTCACCTGGTCCCATAGCACTTCGGAGTGCAGAGCCACCAAATTCACACCTTTTAGGCTTCTATTTGGGGAAGAAGCTGTGTTACCAGAAGAATTGAAACATGGCTCTCTCAGAACAACCCTCGATTCAGATGAACAAAACCAGCTGCTTGATAAAGATTTGCTCGAGGAAATGAGATGCAACGCAGTGCACAACCTTCGCAAGTATCAAGAAGAAACCAAAAAATGCAGAGACAAAAAGGTGAGAATCAAAGACTTGAAGAAGGGTGACCTCGTCCTCATTCGGAAACAAAACGCCAACATGGCGGGAAAATTTCAGCCAAAATGGACGGGACCATACCTGATAGTAGAATGCAATCGTCCTGGGTCCTATCATCTCTGTGATAGCGAAGGAAACCGCCTACCTCACACCTGGAATGTTGACGACCTTCGCAAATACTATCCATAGCGGAGCCTTAGCGAGCTCTCGCACACTGTAATTTGCCTTTTCTCTCTTGTCTTTTTTCAGTACCATGGTTGTAACAAAAACAAAGGGGCTGCACTCTTTTTCCTTACGAAGGGGTGTAAGGTTTTTTAATGAGGCAGCATCCAAATCCTAATGCAAGCAACAACCCCCAAAAAAGCAAAACTCCAAATTGTTCTTTTTCTCCATAAACATCAAAAAAAGCAACTCTTCTTCAAGAGCGCTTATAATCGATGAAAACCCCCGAAGATTGCTTCGAAACACAAATTTTTTGGAAGCAAACTTGGAAAGAGCAAACTTCACCTCATGCGGATACATGGGTGTATGCCGAGTCTCTGTGTGATGAGTGATTGTCAATGGAGATGATGCGCATGTTCTTTGGCTTGTGTTGTGCAGGTGTCGAGCACGGAGACAGTGATCGATGGCGGGTGAAGGTCAAGTTGCGACGTGCCGTGCCGACGGACCGGGCGCGATGAAGGATGGGCGTGCCGTGCGGCGGACGTGCCATGCCGATGTATCGGACGGTGAAGGGCGGACGTGGACTTGGACTGATGGACTGGAGGCGGAGGATCAGCTGTGGTGGCTGGCAGCCTGCGACAGCGACAGGCGGAGAAGTGCGATCATGTCGGTGGAAGGGGTGCACAGGCGGTGCATCCCCTCTACGACGCCGGTTTGTAGTAGAGCCCGGGAAAAACCAACGGTGGACGGTTTCCAGGTTTGGGCCTCAAAACCTGGGTGCTGGGTTTCCAGGTTGAGCCACAAAACCTGGGCGCGACGGTTTCCAGGTTGAGCCTCAAAACCTGGGCGTGGGCCGGTTTCCGAGTTTGGGCCTCAAAACTCGGGCGCTGAGGGTTTCCGAGTTTGGGCCACAAAACTCGGGCTGGAGGCTGGTTTCCCGGTTTGGGCCTCAAAACCGGGGCTGATGGAAAAGGCTGGTTTCCCGGTTTGGGCCGCAAAACCGGGGGTGCAGAGTGGTGGCGGCACGTGGCGGCGATCTGAAGGTTGCGTGGAGGCGACGCGGAAGACCGTGCGGGCGTGGCCGTCGGATCTACCTACCACCAGCGGGTGGACTAGAATAGCCTTAGGGTTAGGCTGGTCCGCTCTGTAATTAGAGTAGAGAGGGGTAGAGTAGGAAATAGACTTAGGCTAGGTTAGTATAAGTAGTCTAGGGGAGACACCCTCCTCCCAATCTCAATCTCAGTTAGCGCAGTCATTTGCTTCCTAGCACCTAGGTTTCCACTCTCCCATCCCCTGCTCTAGCTAGTTGAGATCCGCAGAGAGACTCCACTCTGTGTACTGTTGATTTGAGGAAGTGAGGCCGTATCCTCACCTTGGAGCACAGATCGATGGCTTGATTTGCGTCCTTGATTCGAGTTCGTGTGCTGTGATTCGCGTTTCTTTGTGTTCTTCGCGGAATCCTTTTTGTCCACGATTTTCCCGTCGCTTGATCTCTTTGCTCGGTTCATCTTTTGCAAAACCGTTTGAACCAAGTTGTTCTAGATCGTGAGGCTCTCCTTTCCACCGAAGGAATTAAACTCTAACCTCACGGTCTAGGAGATCGATCGATTTTCGTTTTGGATTGCGTTCTTGCCTCCATGCCCCGAAATTTCTTGATTCACCGATTTGGAGTTAGGTTCGAGCCATGATCTCTTAGAGATAGCTCACTAACATCCTTGTGACCCCTCAGATCGAATCCTAGGCCTAGAGCTTTTGATTTAGAGGAGATCGGGTTGAATCATCAAAGAACTGCGCTGTTTTCGGGAGCATCGGACGCTATCACGGGAGCATCGGACGCTAGGGCCCTAGCATCGGACGCTCCGGTGACGCGTGTCACGTTTTCGGCGTTTTAGTTTGCATCGGACGCTAGGCATCGGACGCGTCCGTTGTCCATCGGACGCGCCGGAGCCTTTGCATCGGACGCTGGGTGATTACTGTTCACAGCGTCCGATGGTGGAACAGTAAGGTTCCAGAACCGCCCAGTCTGCATCGGACGCTTCCGGTGGTCTGGCATCGGACGCAGGCCAGCGTCCGATGCGACTGGTTTCGCACGGTTTCGTCCGCGGTTCGCTCGTTCGTTGTCGGAATTGATTTCCGTCTTTTGCGTTGGCTTTCTAGAGTTGTCTAGTGTCTCGCTGTGCTTCTAGGAAGCATCCACCCTACATATAGGGTCGTGGACATTAGCAAGCTCTAGGGTTCGCTCTTGGGGTCGATTTTGGGACAGTGGCATCTAGTTTCCGTAAGGAAATTTTGAAGCTCCCATTCACCCCCCCCTCTGGTCGCTTTCGGTTAGCTTCTCGGTCCTTCAATTGGTATCGGAGCAGGTTAAGGATCTTCCACCTTAGCCGGTTCCAGATCCACCGAAGGCGACATGGATCGCGGCGTGGGCAAACCGCCGTTTTTCGATGGGACGAACTATGCGTATTGGAAGATACGTATGTCGGCCTATTTGCAGAGCTTGGGCACTTCGATCTGGGATATTTGCAACTCCCCTGATTACGTGGTCTTGGCTGCTCGTGTGACTCAACAGCAGGTCGATGAGCACGATGCCAATAGCCGAGCCCGTAATGCTCTTTTCTCTTGTTTGAGCATGGGTGAGTTTGATCGCGTTTCTCACCTCGCTACGGCTCGGGAGATCTGGGATACTCTCATGCGTTTTCATGAGGCACCTCTCAAGTCAAAACCCGACTCTACGAGTCGTTCAAGCGAGAGAGTATGAGAACTTTAGACATCAACCTGGCGAGAGCATAGAAAGTTTATTCGCTCGCTTTCAGGTGATTGTCAACAGGATGAGGGCTAACAGAGAGCAGTTGCCATTTGACGATCATGAGCGTGCTTTGAAGCTTTTGCACACTCTTGACCGTTCGGTGTGGGACTCCAAGGTTCAGGCAATCATCGAATCGCCGAACTATGAGACCCTCACCTGCGACGAGCTCTTCAGTAAGCTCA